>JAUAME010000011.1:1677500-4197500 GCA_030820535.1 Quercus parvula | reverse complement strand
ATAACTATGTTATCAATAACATGTTTAAATTTCATGTTTTTGTAGTATAAAATTAAGAATAAAAATAACATCTGATTTGAATAAAATTTGACATATTTATTAAGAAAATAAAGAATATGCAATTCGATAGATAGATTTTAAAAATTTACACCTAATAAAAAAATGTAGTATGGGTTTGAAGGATTTATTTACAAACAACTTTCCTTCTTGTTGGAAGTTAAAGCTGAAGATGAAGGGATTTTTACTTGATAATTTGATAGCTTTTTATATTTTTTTTATTTAAATAATAATTATATACTTTGTCGGGGACGTTTTTGTGATAAGGGCTGAAAATGTGAGAATGGCCTAAATCTCCTATTGAATTCTTTAGAAGTGTTTATTGTAGAGAATCAAGCACAAACTTTGGGGAAGAGAGGGAAGGTTCACCTATATCCATATTTCCACCCCTAAACTTTGGAATTGTGAGAATGTTAGCTAGCTAAATGAGCTTTTACTCTAAAGTTTCAGCTCTGGAGGTAGAACGTAGTTGGTTATTTTTAAGCTGAAGAGAGAGTTTTATATAGAGTTTGAGGTATTGCTAATAACTGGTTTTTGAGTAGTGGAAGAGGCTTTTATCTCCCATGATACTAATTTGGTGTTTTGTCTTGGGTAGCTTTTGTTTAGGAAAGAGTTTGACATGCTTTTAGCATGATTTTGGAAATAAAATGCCTGGCTCCATTAATTGTTGCCTTGTCATTGTAGGCTTTTGACAACTTGGCTACAATAGGCTAGCTAATTAGTTTATGGTTAGCTGTGTTTTTTGGGTGGAAAAGAAAATATGGTAGCAAAATTAGGTTAGGGTAGAAACTTTGGGCCACAGTTAGCTAGAGCATAAAAGCTCTTTTGGGGTAGAAATTTCAAATACAAGACCTTCTCCATAAGCCTGCGGTGCTACCAGTGTCCCTTGCCCACTTGGTAGCACGCATGGGCTGGGCTCGTGCAAAAGGTCTGAAAAAAACCGACTCATACCTTCCAAACCACACTTCCTCAATTTCTCCCATAAATCGCATGGGCTTGGGCCATGCTTAAAAAAATAAAATATAATACATGAATTGAGCCCACAAGGAAGTCAAGTTTGGTTGAATCGGGCTTGTACAAAATGTGTCGTGAAAATGGGTATCAACATACTTTAATACAATTCATTTTTTAAATTAAATGAACCCATAAAAAATAAGTTCATCCTAACACAAATTTTCATCCATTGAGCTACCTTTATCTCTTGAAATAGACCCCCCAAAAAAAAAAAAATCCTTATACTTTAACATTTAACTAACTTATAATCCATTTGAGACATTTAGAGTTTTTTCCCATATAATAGGATTTAAAATATACAGTGTCTTTTGACATGGTTATTATTCTTTATTATGGATTTCTTTTGGATTAGACAGGATTGAAACTTGGAAGATTAGATAATTTATTTAACAAAAAAAGACTATCAATTCAGCTTCTTGAAACGTACGTTGATACATCTGAAGTTTTGGTGAGGGAAACATAGCTAAAAAGGAAATGGGCCTTCAAGCTCAGATAGCAATTCTGTTGGGTTTGAAGGAAATGGACACGTTCGAAAATCCAGAAACCATTGGGCTTTGTGTTGGGCTCCCCACTTCATCCAATCGCTTTAACACGGGCCAGAGGCATCTGTATCATTGTTATCTATTTCTTTTAGAGGTATCTGTATTTTGTTAAAATAAAAATAAAAATAATAAGAGAGACATCTGTATTGATGCGTTAGAAAATGACAAACATATAGGGTTTGTGATTTTATTTAGTAATATATCAAATTACATAACCTTTTTTTATTTTTTTGGAAATAAAAAAGATGCTCGTGTGTGTAATCATTTTTCCACAACTTATATGGTACATACATTGCCACTTGGGTTTTTTGGTAAACTTATGAGTATCACTAGCGCACAACATAGTATGCAAAAACTACTCGAATCCACGACTTCTTGGCATTTTGTTCTTTTTGAGGACTTTCTACCGCTACACCACACATGCCAGTGGTTGCATTACCAAATGATGATAACGCTAAACTTAAAATTAAATTGGTGGGCTCACAATAATTAGTAATATGGCGTTTCTCTTATATATTTGACTTGGTAACCAATTTACACGTAATCTATGCTTCAAATTCCAATGAAGTCATATTCATATCATAGTCGAGATAGTTGAAAATACTGGGTTTAATGTCTAGTTAATTAGGAACTTGAATATTACAACACAACTTGTCTCCCATCATGAAAGCTTTTCGTGACAATTGAAACCACGGAATTGAATTCTCACATTTTTGCCACAATTACCGGTACCATATATGCACACCAGTGTCCAATTAAGATGATGATGCCTTTTAAGAGATTGTCAAAGTATACATCCGATTCAGTTTTTTGACAATTTACAGTTTATCAAGTGAAATTGTCCGGAAACTTTTGCCACGCATTTCTTCTCCTTCGAGGAAAAAGTCATCATATATTATCACATTTCAATTTCTTTAGTGGAATTCCATTATGTTTTACTTGACCAGTGCTCTTTGATCAATTGCTCCAACCACAACAACGGGTGAGCTTGGGAATTGTGTAATCCAAATCTACAAGGCTCATTCTAGTATTCAATAAAAAGCCGAAGGAGAAAAAGGAAACTTCAACTAGTGGATAATCATTTTGGGAAGCTAAATCATGACAAAAAGAATAGGGTCACTAATATTTTTCATAATTACTGACTTGATCTGATGTGATTAGTGTATAATAAAGGTGGTTGTAGTGGTTTACTCAAGTAAAAACGATATTGCTCAATCATAACAAAGCCATAATAAGAATCACTATAAACAACTGCTTCTCAGCACGCGCTTTTAGAGCCCCAGATCATTCCAACAGGAACATAATTTCTTGGCATCAGCATAATCTTGCCACATTAACGGTGGCAGGACAGTTCTCATCTTCAAAACTTCACTTTTTTAATAAGTAGTTATTTTCTCAAAATAGTTGCTTATACACAAATGATTGAACTGATATCATCATGCTTAAGCATCCCAAGTCCCAAGAGTAGTATGCCACCATTGCCATCATAATCAATCACTTTGAGAATTTATTAATGACATAGGTGTGAAGATACAAGCAAAGAAACAAGCTGCTCTATCCCAAGTGATGATTTGGCTCCAGCTTAATTTTTTTTTTTATTCAATAAGGTAGCAGTAAGTATATATAAATGGCATGAGGTCATTGAGTACACATTAGAGACTCTTTTTTTTATTTAGAAAGAAAAAAAAAAGGGAAGGTAACTAGTATACATATCCCACACCTTCTCCAGGTCAAGTGGATAGCTAGTTTAGACATACATGATAAATGCCACACCATTATTGGTCCAGGTGAAAAGCAAATCACATAGAATGTCTCTTCTAAATATTAAAACACTTGACACCCTTAGATAGAACACCTGAAAAACAAATTTATCAGTAAGCTAGAGTGAGAATCCAAAAGAGTAAACAATGAAACTTCCATAAACCAGGTATACAGATAGTACTAGTATTTAGGCTAAGTCACAAATTTTGGGGAGAACAGATTGCCAAGTCTTATTAATAATGTTGAAGTTTCCAAGGCTTTTATAGTCTTTTCATTGGATTACCATCATTGTTGTGAAAAATAAAATAGCAAGCACCACAAGGTAACATGGTTAGGCTAACTCACAACCTTTGGAGAGAATGGATTGCCGAGTCTTATTAATAAATAATAACGTTGAAGTTTCCAGGGTCTTTACAATCGTTTCATTGGAATACTATTATTGGTGTAAAAATACACCCAAAACAATAAAATAGCAAACACTACAAGATAATGTGTTTGGACTAACTCACAATTTTGGGGAGAATGAATTGCTGAGTCTTGTTAATAATGTTGAAATTTTCAAGGCTTTTATAGTCTTTTCATTTTTTTTTTATGGAAAGCGGGAGCTTTATTTAAAGCAAACCAAGTTCATACAACACCAACATCTGGGCCTGGGGCACATAACCGAAATTCCCCTAGGCCAGATCCATCCCTAACATATATTACATGAGCAAAAGTGAGACAGTCACTATACACAATCATCCTAGTCTGTTGGCGGGTCCCCCGCTTTGCCAGAGCATCTGCACAACCGTTTGCTTCACGGTACATGTGGTGCACGTGCACCTCCCATTCCCGATCCAAGAGGTTCCTGCAATCACAAATCAGAGGCAACATATTAGTGGGGTAATTCATGTTTTTATTTGTCAACCAGTGTAGGACCACTTTCAAATCTAGCTCCAGTTGAAGGAACTTCACTCCCTTATGCCATGCTATCATCAGACCCTGTCTGACAGCCACCAATTCAGCCATATTGTTTGTTGTGAGGCCCACTCGGATTGAAAAACCGGTGATCCACCGGCCCTAGTGGTCGTGCAATACTCCCCCTGCCCCGGCCAACCCCGAGTTGTCTAAAGCGCTGCCATCGGTATTAAGTTTACAAAAGGGGTATTTTATAGTCTTTTCATTGTAGTACTATAATTGTTATGAAAAATATACCCCCAACAATAAAATAGCAAGCACCACAAGATAACATGGTTAGACAATGTGAACTAATTTACAAAATTTTGGGAGAATCTGGATTGCTGATTCTTATTAATAATGTCGAAGTTTCCAGGGCCTTTATAGTCTTTTCATTAGAGAACCCCAAACGATAAAATAGCAAGCACCACAAGATAAAGTGATCAGGCAACATATTTAGGCTAACTTACAAATTTTTGGAAGAACAGATTGTTGAGTCTTATTAATAATGTCAAAGTTGCCGGGCCTTTAAAGTCTTTTCATTGGAATACTATTATTGTTATGGAAAATACACCCCAAACAATAAAATAGAGAGCACGACAAGACTAAATAATATGTGCAAATTTATCTTTCTTTTAGTCCTTGTATCATGTGAAGCGATATAAGGATTCATATTTCTCTCTAGACCAAATTATACTTTCCCTTTAGATATGATGGAATTCTAATAATTTTTAATGTCTTCCTACTTTTTAAAGTAAGGCAATATTTGTCTCTATTAAAATAAAAAAGAAAGTTGGGCAAAATTTCTTCTAATTTATTGTTAGAATTTTTGTCAAATTTCACGTAAAATTCAAATTCCTATTAGATAGTGCTTCAATTTTGTTTTTTGTTTTTTGGGGTTAAAATTGATGGAAAACTAAAATAGTAAGGAACATTCTCAATTTTAAGGTTTATGAAAAGTTGAAAACATAACCAAAAAAAAAGGATAAGTACAATTAACTCCTTTTCTAATGATAATCAACTTTAATTTGTATTTTTCTAGTTCTATGTTCTAACTCAACAAAAGGTGAAATTATTCATTGCACCAAATGTGATCTATTACACCGTCTTCTCACATAAAAATAGGTTCTACATATGGATCTCACACATAAAACTCACATTTATGTGAGACATGTAGTGCATCAGATGCAATTTTGTTATTGACCATATCTCATAAAAGAATATTGGGTTTCTTTTATGTGAAGGAAAAGTTGGTCAATGTTAATTATAAACTTCTAGGAAAATTTCTTCAATTCACCAAATTAGGTGCATTAAATTGTTCAACTCATTGTTTTGCTACTAAAATTACATATTCATAATTCAATAGTCTTTACATACTAGTTTTTTTCCCCCTTCTTTCTAATTTTTAGTAGTACAAATAAATCATCAATTATTCCAAAATTTTAAATTGAAAATTATTAATTTAATCATTTTACTATGATTCTAATACTCCCATTTAAGTGTAGATCCATACTCTCCCTAAATAAGTGGGTAGTCCAACATGTCAAGACTTTCAAATTTTTAAATAGGACATAAAGTTAACACTCCCATTCATGTATTAAACGGAAGGTAAAGTAGAAATTTATTTTGCATTCAAAACTATGATAAATTATTTATTGTTCAAAAATTTTAAACTATTAAAAAATATAATATTTAATTATTTAATCATTAATCTAACAAAATTTTGCCATGCACCTCTTCTTCTTCAAGGAAAATGTCATCAAATGTTATTACATTTCAAATTCTTTAATGGAATTCCATTATGTTTTACTTGACTAGTGCTATTTGATCAAATTGCTCTAACCACAATGATGGTTAGCTTGGGAACAGTGTAATCCAAATGTATGCTCATTCAAGTATTCAATAAAAAGCCAAAGGAGAAAAGGAAACTTTAACTAGTAGACAATCATTTTGAGAAGCTAAATAATAAGTATAGGACCCTAGGAAGCACTGACGTGGCTGGGAGGGTGTTGCACTTGAGTTCGACACGGCCCGACGTAGGGTGCGGCCACTGACATCGCTGCCCGCGCGTCAGTGCCATGTCTGATTTTTTTTTGGGATTCGCACCAACTCAGCTTTGATTCATGTCAATTTGGGCCAATTCACGCCAAACTGGGCCAATTCGGCTAGAATCGATTCGTATCGACCGATGGCTGAAACAGTTAAAAAAGGTCGAAGTTATCATTTAATCATGCCGGAATAGCTGAAATCGACTTTGAATGAGGCCCAAACATCCTAAATCTATCATTCTTCAATTTTATTCTGAATATTTGTTGCTTCTTTTGTGTTTTCTTTTTTATTTTGTGTTTTGTTTTGTGTTTCTTACCTTCTTTCTTTGTTTTGTGGACCAAGGTCATACTAATGTGTTTTTTAAGAATATTTTAATAGTAAAAATATATAGAAAATATAAATTTTTTTTTTTTAATTTTTAATTGCCGCACCCGCACCTTACTTTTTCAAAAATTGCTAAGCCCCACACCCGCACCCACACCCGAATCTGGAAACGCACCCATGCTTCATAGATAGGGTCACTAATATTTTTCACAATTACTGACATAATCTACCATGATTAGTGCATGATAAAAATGGCTTTAGCAGTAAAAAAGATATTGCTAAATCATAACAAAGCCATATCAAGAATCGCTAAAAACAACTGCTTCTCAGCATGCCCTTTTAGAGCTCCAGATGATGGCAGAACAGGTCTTATCTTCAACTCCACCTTCCCCCTAACACTCAAATTTAGATTTCACTTTTTTAAGTAGTTATTTTTCTCAAAATAGTTGCTTATGCACAAATGATTCAACTAATATCATGCTTAAGCAACCCAACAGTAGTATGCCATTACCATCATAATCAATCATTTTAAGAATTTACTAATGACATAGGTGTGAAGATACAGGCAAAGAAACAATCTGCTCCCAAGTGATGATTTGCCTACAGCGCAATTTTTTATTTATTCAATGAGGCAGCAGTAATTAGATATGCATATCCCACACCTCCATATCAAGTGAATAGTTGTTTTAGACATACATACATGATACATGCCACACCATCATTGGTCCAGGTGAAAAGCAAATCACATAGAATGTCTCTTCTAGATACCATTTTTTTTTTTTGTAAGTGTCTCTTCTAGATACCATAACACTGACACACTTCCAGTGCATTTTTTCTAAGAAATAGAACACCTGAAATACAAATATATCAGTAAAAGTTAGAATCAAAAAGAGCAAACAATGAAACTTCCATAAAATTAGTTTTAGTTATTTAGAGTTAGAATGTTTCAGAGATCGAAACAGGAGTTAACAAGAGAAAATGCTGCATTGAATTTATCAAACGGGAAAACCAACATAAAAATCTGTGGTTACACCTATGGCCCTACTGCGTATTTAACTGAGTCAAAATTTGGAAAGAGGTTCACAGAAAGAACATGCTTGTTTCCGTTCTGCACAGCAAATAATTCAAATGGTACACTGCCCCACTAAATCAGTTAGTCTTGGTAACTTTCGGTGGAACACTATCAAGTAACCTATGCTTATGACTTTAACTGCAGATTGTGTATTTTACTAAATTCATTTTTAAGGTGAACTTGATTTTCTTCTGGATATCCCTAACAAGAACCACAATGATATTCTGTTTGACCAGAGGAGTTGGGGACTACATAAAAGAACCTCTCCATTGTTTTAATTGGTACTAACAGATGTCACACCAAAAACTTCTCAAACTTCTAATTATAGGAGATAGTCCCATTGTTGCTAATTCAGCAAGAGTCCGGCTTAAATATTGCCCAACAGAACCAATGAAGTACTAGATCCCCAATCTCCCCCCCCCCCCCCAAAACAAAACCCAAAAAAAAAAAAAAACAAAAAACCAAAACAAAACAAAAACAACAGAGCATCACCTCACATATAGGATCAGATGTGCTAGTAATAATTATTGCATAAACAATCAACTTGCACCAATTTGAATCTCATCACCTTAATAATTTGCTGGGGTTAATCTCTACTATGAAAACAATAACTTGGCATGTAAACGTTCTTCTAGCCTACAGCAAAGGTAACATTGAACTTTACCCCCCCTTCTTGGAGAACTGAAAATATTATTAGAACAGTAAAAGCAGAAGGTTGGGAGGAGAGAGTTATGGGGTAAAAGCGGCTTTCAAATCAAAGGGGAACTATTGGTAACATAGTACTGTAACCACCTGGTCAAACTGTCGAGTTTGTGATTTCGACAAATGATTGTATGTGGATTTTTTTTTACATAGCTATTACAAAGCAGTACCATAAAAAAAAAAAAAGTAGTAAAGGGCTTGGAGGTTAACAATTATGAAGTTTTTTTACTTAAGGTGGAACAAACAAATTGATTCAGCACTTAACAAAGTCAAATTTTGACAAGCCAGAGAGCCTGATTCAGTGTTCATTGTTCTACAGCCAAGGACCTCCACGATTAAGAGCATCTTGAAAAACTCTCATTGACAGAATGGAAATACAGAAACAGTCTTGACTACTGTGAAATACACCAAAAAATTGGTAGAGCAAGCAACACAACATCCAAAATTTAATGTGGTTCGGTAAACACTATGCCTTCATCCACAAGCAACCAACCAAAATCCACTATCAATAATAAAGATTACAATCATCAATCACATCTCACTAAATCTCACAAATATAAACTAGCCCAAATCAACAATACAAAAAAGGCACCCTCACATTCATACACAAGTGAAGATTTTTCCTTCTAATTCTCACACATAACAAAAATTATGGCACTGCTCTATTTATAGGGAATATCATACCTCAATGCTTTTTTTCTTATCACTATGAGATTAATGCTCTTAATAGGAATAAAGTATCACCTTGTTATTCTTCTAAACCATGTGGGATTCCAAAATTAACAAGAAAACCTCAGAACTTATCCCCTTATGGACTAGACTTAACAAATCCCAACCTCCAATTCATGAGGTGTTTTTTACTAGTACGTATATATAAATAAATATATTAAGATATCTTCACTAGTATCCACTTGGGTATTTCCCTTTACAACCCCCCCCCCCCCTCTCCCTCCCTCAGGGGTGGACTTGTTGGAAGCAGTACTCCTCCACGTCCTCAACAGAGGATGCAATCACTAGAATTTAGCTTTGCGACCATATTAATTACATTCTTCACAAATCTCACTTTCTTCTATTCATTAGTACCCTTTCCCTATGGCGTTTTAATGAATGAAAGGATCCTCCCTACCTTTTGCTCCATTATATGCTCCACCTTTAACTGTCTCTCCAATCAACTTATACAGAATCTTGAAAGTTGAAAGTTGACCCTTCATTGCCACCAAGGTATCTTTATTGACTTTCATAACTACATCTCTTAGATAATATCCATAGTCTTAAGTATCTAGCTGACCTAAAAAAATCAAATTGCTTCCAAGTTGGACTATATGTCTCAATTACCTAAAGTTTTCACATTCAGATCAAACATATTAAAATTTACCGTACCTATTCCCACATTACACATTATTATTAACCTAGCAGAACCTACATCACAAGCTTTGTACATGTCAAATCAATCTTTATTCCAACACATATGAAATGAGTAAGTAGAATATAAAACCCACAAAATTTAATGGAACCTTTTTACTAACAATTAGAAAATCACCACTATCTTCATCCTCACTATCTTTCATAACAATTAATGCATTTACAGGATATGCAACAAGCTTTTTTCTACTACAAATTTAACTCGGCTCAGTATTTCTTGCGTTAATATTGATAATGTCCCAACTAATGACAATAAGCACATTCCATGTCATTAATATCCATTTTGGGTCTAGACTATGATTTTGATTTCTTTCTATTAAAATTCCTCCTACACAATACACTCCCACCATGACTTGATTCAAACTTTACCACAAATGCCCCAATTTCAAAATCATTCATTGACTTATTGAGCTTCTCTTTCTCCAATGAAGTTATTATCATAGTATAGTTACAAGGGTATCATATGAAAGAGGGAGTGAGGTTAAGAGCAACAAGCCTTACTCCTACTTGATTCAAATGACCCCTAATGTCAATACCTACCTCCATGTGCAATTGATACAACTCATCTGCAAAAAAAAAAAAAAATGTTTCTAAGTGATTTTGACATGTGTATCTTCTTTAACATTAATCTTAGGTAGAAGTTTCATTCAATACACTATCGTTTACCTATGGGAGGAAATTCAAACAGAGAGTATTCATTACATTCATCTCAAGCTATTCCCATTCATCATCAAACACAATGGCCAGTTTTGTCAACTTTCTATACAATGCCTTAATTAATACTTGCTTCTTTAATCAACCCTTCCTGCTGTAGGATATTGTTGATAATAATTTGCCAAATACTAAAATTTGGGTTGTGCAAGGATTGGATTTGGGATTGGGGTATTCCCAACATCCTTGGATTGAGAAATTCCTAAATCAACCCAACACATGAATCATGATAACGCTAACAACCAATCCCATCCAATCCAACTTGAGGGATTAGGTTGGGTTGGGATGTAAGTCTCAAAATTCAAAATAAATCATAAAATATCTATATATATATATATATATATAGATATTAAACTATTAATCGTGTGGGTAGGTCGGGTTACTTGGGTTGAAATTTTGCTAACCTAAATCTGAGCCAACGCGAGATTCGGGGGGAAAAAATTTAGAACCCAACTTAACCCATCAACCCATGAAAACCCAACATTAGGTAGTGGATTGGTTCCCTCAAGTCGGTAAGTCAAATGCATGCCCTTAACTAAAATTATAATTATCAACACTTACCTCAAAATTTGTCCTCACCATCTTTAATAACTTGAAATATTCTTATACCGATTTGTTGTAAGAAACACTCAAAACAAGAAAATAATAAGCACCATAACACACCAAATTTAACATGATTTGGCCAATTCTATGCCTACATCCGCAAGCAATGCCAACCAAAATCCACTATCAATGAAGGATTACAGCCACATTCAATAATCTTAATAACACTCATAAATATAAACTAACCCAAATCCCTATTACATCCAAAGGTGCTTTCGCACAAACACACATGGTAACACTTTGTCTTCTAAATCTCCTATACACGATAAAACTAAACCACCAATCCATCTATAGGGTATACCCCATTCATTTCTACTTCTTTTGTTATCAATGTGGGATTATAACTATTCACAAGAATTAGTGCAGCTCTTTGTTATTCTTCTGCATAGCGCTGTGAGATTCCAAGCCAACAAGAAAACCTTTAAACTTCTATCCTCATGAATTGAACTTAACACCAACAAACAAGCATCAAAAGAAAATATTGGGGTTAAATTTCATCTAGTCACTTTTGGGAGGTACCACACAAACCTATCAGAAGAACTGAATGCATAAGATTAAACTATGATTGCTCAGCTCTTCACAATATCATGAAGATTAATATCACAAATTTCCTTTTAACATAGATGATGAAAAGTTATACTTTGTCTATGGGGTTTTTTATATGGTCATATATCTTCCAAAATATTTTCTATTCTTACTTCTCCAAAATCTTATTTTCCCACAGTTTCTTTTCTATGCTAAAAGCCTGCACTAACAATAGTTCTTCCCCTCAGTGACGAAATTACCACCCCCAATTTCCCAATTGAACATAGATCAGCCTACTCCATATGCAAAACGAGAATAGAATAAACTGAGACATATTATCAATTTAAATAACACAGATGTGAACTACCAACCCAACAGAATGGAAATGCTCGCATTATAAGAAAAAGTATAACCAAAGAGTCACTCATATATATTGTAAATGAAATGTACAAACTCACTCCATCATTAAGCAAAACTAAATATAAATTAATCGTGGGGGTTTTAGCATAATCAATGTGCAAGGAAACATCCAAGGTTTTATTCAATAGAGCAAAGGAATTCACAATTCCTCTGTTCAAAAAGAAAATTACACATCCCTCGCTAAAAATTCACCAATCCATCTATATCATAATAAACCAAACAGTAGAAACAAGAACCTGCAATTTGCATATACACACACACACGCATAATATATAAGAAGGTCAATCAGGTCAAGAGCAACACAAAATCCCAGAATCAAAGCAGTATATCCCAATTTCAGACAAAATTAAGCACGACCCAGAACTTCAAATCCCTCATATAACATAGCTATGTGTCCCAGTTTTGATAGATAGTCATAGTTATCAAACAGAAAAAACAAGAAGACAGGACAGCACAGTGTTTTTTTGTTTTTGAAGAAGTAGAGGAAACAAAGACTGGGAATTTAACCTTAGTTGTAGTAGAGCTCGAGGCCCATGCCATCGTGAATCTCGTAATCCTTGAGAGTGATGTGGTCTTTGTAGACGTTGTACCACTTCTGGATCCTAATCTTGTCGGCCCTCGTACCAGTCTGAGCCGCCACAAGCTTCTTCAGGTCGCCTATGGTGTCATCCTCGTTGCACTTCACACGTACCTTCTTCCCCAACCGATCGTTCAGCACCACCTCTATCATCTTCACACTTCACAAATCAACAACCCCTTCTTTAGTTACTCACAAAAAATTTTGGGGAGAACGATTGACGAGTCTTGTTAACAATGTCGAAGTTTTCAGGTCCTTTATAGTCTTTTCATTATTATTAGTTTATTGGAGTGTACTATTATTATGCACTATTGTATTTTGGGAAATTATCTTGTAGTCCCGAACAACAAGGTCAGCAGGTTGATCTTGTACACCCAGCCAATAGAAGTATGCCAGCACATTAAAATTTGCTAACCTCAGCAAGACTGCCAGCTCTTATTATTTGTTAACGTCTGTTAACGTTTTGAAATTTTTAACAGCTCCTTCAAAATATTCACACATCCCCTCATTAACTCTCAATTAAAAGGTTTGGCCCCACATCAATAAAATAAGTAATATAGGGTTCTCAAGTAGGGAAAATTATTAGGTACTTCCGGAGTACTATAAATGCATACTCTCTCCTTTCACATGAATGGTTGGTCCCACCATGAATTTAATTAGTGGGATCCACCATTCATGTGAGAGGGGGGAGTACGTATTTATGGTACTCCAAGAGTACACAATAATTTCCCCTCAAGTAGAAAACAAAGGCTTAAAGTTCATAAACAATATTGACAGCAACACAAAGATCCCAGTAGAAGACAACGGCGGACACAAAGTTACTTCTTCTTCTCTCTCTTCTTCTTCTTTTTTTTTTTTTTTTTTTTTCAAGTAAAAGCATGGTAGAAATTGCACTGCTGAACTGTCTGCAATTTTGTAAAAAATGCAGATAAACTTTAAGTAGTCCTCTTACTCTGACTCAACCATGAAACACTATGACAAACTTTAAGTAGTCTTCTTACTCAACCATGAAACTGAACCAACATAAGATCAAAAGCAACATTTTTAACATTGATTGAAATATTCCAAATATTTTAAAATTTTAAAATCATCTTCTCTAACATAATAAACCATAAAATTTTAAAAAATATGAATATAGTTTAGTTACACACCAACTGGCAGAAAAATAAGCAAAAGAACTACCACCATCTAAAATAACACATCGGCTCAAGGCAAAGCCGTAAAACACAATGCATTGGAACCAAAGTTTTTAACAGGTATTTTAACAAACATCATCTATGCATTTCAAAAACAACATTAAAATCAAATCAAATATAAATCAACCACATTTGGGCTAGAGAGAGAGAGATGAGAAAGCCTTAAGATAAGAGGTCACATGAGCAAGCACAGCCAGTGGTGGTGGTGTGAGACTCAGTGGCTGATGCAACCATGGAGATTCGGCCATGGGTGTCCCACAGAAAAGTATGGTAGAAAGAGAGATTTTAAAGTTTGGTGAAGCTAAAGAAAAAATCGAGAAAATGAATAGAGAAAGTGAGTTCAAGAGAAGAGATAAGGGAGAAAATGGAGAGAGATATTTCATTTATTCTTTCTTTGTTCCTTTGTGTCTGTCGTTGTCTTCTACAAATTCTATTGAGAGCCTTGTGTTGCTGTCAATATTGTTTATGGCTTTTAAGCCTTTGTCTTCTACTGAGAATCCTATATTACTTATTTTATTGATGTGGGCCCAAACCTTTTAACTGGGAGTTCATGAGTGCATGCGTGAATATTTTGAAGGAGCGCCCCTATTAAAAATTTCCAAACAGTAACAGACGTTAACAAATAACAAGAGCTGGCAGTCTTGCTGAGGTAAGCAAGTTTTAATGTGCTGGCATGCTCCTATGCTGACCTTGTACTCCAGGACTACACAATAATTTCCCTTGTATTTTAAGTCCTTTCTTAAAAGTTTAATAAATTATTAAAACTTGAAAGTTAAAACAATAAAATAAAATAAACAAAATCATGAGTTCCAAATTTTCAATAGCATTTAGGTTTGGAATTTGTTGTATTTGGTTAAAGGAATTGTTTAAATATTGTGATTTCAAGTAAGGGTCCGTTTGGATACCGCTAAAAACTAAAAACATTGTAGCAAAATAATTTTTAAATGTGTAAATAGTGCCGTGTGACCCATTTTTAATAAAAAAGTTGTTGAAAAAAGAGGTTTGTGAGTCCCGTGAACAGTGCACGGAACCCACTGGTGTGACATAAAGTTTGACACGCTTCTCCAAAAAAAAAACGCAGACGCACAAACCTCAATATCCAAACGGATACTAAAAGTGAAAAATGCTATGTTTTTTCTCCATTACTTAAGATTTGTTATAAAAATTTTATTGGTGCATCACTTCAAATGTATTAACTTTACCTATTCAGTGTATTTATAAAAGGAAACCCAATACTAGTAAGTATGGATTTCACTTTTGTTTTTTTTTCAATGTGATTTAATTTTTTTCTATTTGATTAATGGAATTTGTTATAATATTGAATATTGACACATTTTGGAATGAATATTTAAGATAGTAGTATTTTTTTTAATAAGTATTTAACATAGGAGCTATGAGGGCAAGTATTCCAAGCACATTTTTTGGGTTATGGGCCATGCTTGAGGATGATCAAACACCCGAGAATGGTTAAAGGGTCCATGCATATCTAATCCAGAAGGTTGAGGAGATTGATGTAACAACCGAGGTTCCTAATGAGCAAAGGCACCTCAGGAGTGCTTTGGGAAGTCAACCGTTTTGGAAAGATAAACTTCAAGGGAAGTAGTAGAGCCATATCAACAACGGAAAGAAGAAATATATGGGAAAGAGACTGTCACCACCACATTAAATGCACTGCACCAATTGAACTGGATGCATTTATGAAGAAATGACACCCAACTCACAACTCCTCTCATTGTCTCTAGGAGGGCCATGATGGGACAAGCATCCAAGGAATTTCCTAGAAAGTGAACAGGTGGAAGACTAGGATGTATGGAGAAGGGACTATATAGGTGTTGAGGACAAATTTTTCACATCACATGGTTTCATTTCATTAGCGACCTGTACCACGACAACACTATCATGGATTTTGGGAAAATCTCTTCTAAAACCCAAAAGAGCTTATATTTACACAAAGAGGCATCAAAATCCATGGTTCAAGCTCATAGCACATCATCTCATTTTTTGGCTCATGATCCAAGCTCATGAGTCTCATTAGGGGAATTTTGGGAGTTGTGGTTTGGAGGGCCAAGAAGTATGTTCAGTAAAGTTCCAGTAGTTCAAAGTTAATAAAGAAAAGCACGTTACTTGGCATGTCTTCCCCAATTCCCTGAACTCTGACGAGTTAGTATGTAAAAAGTAACATTTGGTAAGCCTCTCATATCACATAACACTTAAAATGATAAAACTCCTCATACTCTTTACATAAAAATTAATGTTCATCATATAATATAAGTTTAAAAATGTAATTATAGTATTTCATATAAATTATATTATTATCATCTAAATCAATTCCAAGCACATGACTAAATATATATTAATATCTCATATCTAGCATTAAATGCTCTCCTTACTCTCCAAGCTTTGGTTAAAATACAAAAAGACCATAATTACATCTCTAAAACTTCATAAAATATCAACCAACTAGTCTGTTACTTACCAAAATTATATATGGACTAAACATATAATTTTTTCCAAAAGAGAAAATTTAGCCAAAAATACCAACGGCAGTTCCAGCAAAAGCTGCAAATAGCCTCTGCAGAATCTGCAAACAGCTCTAACAGAAGCTACAGTAGTTCCAGTAGGTTGACACATGTCCTAAAATGACATCACTTGCCCATTGATGCCCAATCCAAGCAACTTGCTGTCATAACCAAAGAAACAGAAGGATCCTATAAAGATTATCTTGCCATTTTTAGCTAAACCATGAATTTAATGCCAAATATTTTTCCTCAAAGCAAAAGATGTCATTTAGATGACATTATCCAACTGTAACAACTATGATTGATAGCCGTAACAGCAACTACAACAGCATTAAGTCTCTAACTTTCTTCTTTTGGCTAAAAAACAAAATCCCACTAATGAAACCACTTACTTTGTCAAAAACTTTTCCTTATTTGCTGAATTTCCCTTCAACTAATTCTAATCTAGTTACATACTTGGCTCTATATAAAGAGGACCAAGTTACACACTAATGGGGGGAGGATCTATCCCTCTCTCATCTTCAATATTCTGAAACTCCATTTATTTTGCTGCCTTATCTCTAAAGATCTTCATATCTTTCTTCATCTCTCTTACAAAATCTCTCTTCATAGATAACAACACAACACACATATTACAACACACCATTATCCATTACACATCCATCCCTCTCTCATCCTCAATATTCTGAAACTTCATTCACTTTGCTGCACATATCTCTAAACTTTTCCATACTTCTCCATCTCCCTTATTTCTTCTTAGATAACACTATTACACCACACCTATTACACCACACCATTACACACTATCCATCTCTCCCACACTTAAATATTTTGAAATTTCATCATTTTGCTGCCCAAAAACACATCTTCATCTCATTCTTTATTTCTCATACAAAATCTCTCTTCTTGGAAAGCAACATAACACAAAAAACCACTCCAACAGCAATATAATCTCATGTGTTTACTATATTTAACTTTCATATTATCTATCTCACACTTTCATATATTTTACAGACACATTTCTCACAAAATACCCATACATCTCCTATATCTTTAAACTTTACGTCTCACAAAGTATACATATATAAGATCCATATCCAACAAAGTATCTACATATAATTCTTATACATATTACAAGCACCATATCTCACAAAATATATATATTTCTTACCATCTCCACGCATCTTAAAACATATCAAACACTCTTCTAATCACTTATTACTAAAAGCCCTTTCTTATGAAAAACAAAAACTTATAATACTAAAAGTCATTTCTCATGGAAGGCAATATCACTCATATTTGACTAAAAACTAAAAAAGCATTGCATGGGGAAAGTCATTTAACTGCATGATGAAAGGGGATAAACTTAACCAACCTATGCACACGACTGTACATATTCTCTCTCCTTCCAGTTGCACCCATTTTTCCCCTTCAATCATGAAGACACCATCGAAGGACTCATAATATCATATTGTACCGTTGAACTCATTTTATCGTGCTGCTAAAATGTCATAAGTCTATTGTTGTTCTACGGTTGGAGCTACAAACTATGAAGATAAATCAATATTTCTCTATTTTCAAGATTACATTATTAAGTACATGTTAATTCATTACTATTGTACTGCTAGATGCAAGTTACTTTAATATCATCTCACTATTTAATAAACATGATCTCACTAATACTTCATCAATGAACATACATATTAATAAATCGATCTACCACCATTGCACATATATTATTTGGACATAAACCACCACTCGACATATTTTTTTGAAATGAACTACCATTGGACATATATTATTTGGATATGAACCATTGCTGAACATACCTTATTGAACATGAACCATAAACCGCAGCTGTATATGGACTATTGGACTCATTCCATTATTGGACATTTGATACCTAATTAATTATTTTCTAATATTGGACATCACTTAATATACATAATAATAACGTATCAACTCACCATTTAATCAAAGCTATCATGCTAAGCATATTATTTATTTATTTCAACCATTTTCATGATTCTAAGACTTTGGGGATTCATCTATTTTGTAGGCTTAAAAATACACCGGAAGCCATTGGTATATGCGACCCAATGTCGAGTTCCGGGTTGAATTCCCTAAAACAAATCCGGGTTTCGCAAAGTCACACTTCCAATGAAAGACATGTGACTACGCGCAAAAAACCGCCCCCGACAATAAGGAAATGACGACCATCATAAAAATGGGAAAAAAAAATGAGAGAAAAAAGGGAGCAAGAAAAGATTGAAGAACATTTTGTATGCATATAAACTTGATTAATGTAAGAACATTTCATCCTTGGACTTGACTGAGGAGCGATATTTTCATCAATTTGTGCGTTAAATCCTGTTGTCTTGAACCCAATCTATTTAAGGCCTGCACTTGATAATTTTAGTAGCTTGCTTGCAAGACCCACTCTCTAACAAATTTATTGTTTTGAGCTTATTGGGCTAGCTTCCACTGTTCTTGGTGGGCCTAGGCACCAAATCCAGTCCTTACAGGAGTAGTTAACTGGTAAAATCTCCTATCTTTAAGAATTCAAACCACAATAAAAAGCAATCATCATGAAGCGGATACCTTATATTGCTACTAGCTTTCATTTATAGTATGTTTGGACCAGTTAAAAATAGGGAGAACGGAAAAGATAGAGAAAAAACTAAGAAGAAAATATCATTTATCCTTCTTTGGTTGAGTTGAAAACATGAAGGAAAGAAAATGGTGAGGCCTGGTATTTTCCATCCGGGCCCACCAAAATGCATCTCTCCGAATTGGAGAGAAAACCGGATAGAAAATGAGAGGAAAAAACCCAAATGACCTTTTTACCCCTATTCCCTGTTGTCTTTCCCTTGCCAAAGTTGTACTTTCCTTCTTCTTAGCATAGCTGTAGATAAAAAATAATAATAATAATAATTAAAAAAAAAAAATTCAAGCATTGGGAAGGTGCTGTGCAATACTGCTAATGGCGAATTAGTGAGATTAGTGAATAGTGAAATAGAAAAAGAATAAATTGCTCAAATTGGTTAAAGACAAAATAAATAGGCTAAAAAAAGCATGAATTGCTAAAATGTGGAGGCCATGCAAGAGTCCACATATGAGAAATTCATTACAAAACTTATGACACAAAATTTATGAGTCCAGAATATCTTTTGTATTCTGTGAATAGATGACCTGATTCGAAAATTTACGTCTGTTTAATTCTAATATAGAATGTCCTTTTTTGGCTTATTGTATCCACTTCAATAAACCTTTGTATTTTATTTATTTTTTCTTGCATTAGTTTTAACATTGTCAATAATATTGATTTGGATAGTTGTAGAATCACTCTGAATCATCCCAACTCAAACAAGAAAATCCCTATGGAAGAAATCACTAACAGATCAGTAGTAGGATTATCACAATGGTTCATATTGTTTGAACTCAAAACCAGCATTAACATCAAACGTATTTAGGTCATGCAGCAGCCTCTGCTGGTTTGTAATGCTATTGTAAATGGGGTAAAAAAAAGTTGATATGAAATTGCTAGCACCGAACAAAGGCCATGCCAGAAACAGTTACAAATTTCACAAATACAACGCCTACCCAATTACTAGAACATGCAATTGAAAAAGACTTTCTTGCTATTGTGAACATTACTAAAACTCCATGATTTAGTTTCAACTGATACTAATTTGTTATTTTTGTTCTTATTTTGTTGGTAGATTGTTTGAAGTGACATGTGGTGGGTGCAAAATTTAATATTAAATTTAGTCTTTTAAGAGTCAAATGAATTGTCTATATATTAAAATTAGAATTAATTTCTAATTAACCTTGCATGTACTTTCTCATAATGTTTCTCAGATCCACTTGAAGAAATCAGCGAATCAATATTGCTAAGAAGGGAAGATTTGAAAAAAAGAAAAAGATGAATCTTCCATGGGTTACTTGACAAGTCTTATGGTTTATTTCATTCCAAATTTGCCATTAACATTGTTTCCTAGAAAGGTTTCATGTTTTTGATAAGGAAAAAGGAGTTTCATTTTTTTGTCGTTGATAATCTTAAAAAAAGAAAAAGAAAAAAAAAAGGAGTTTCATGTTTGTATGTAATTGTCTTCTTTATTTGGTTATTGGTCATAACAACATCATAGAAATTTCTGTAAGGTGGTTCATTCTCAACATTTCAAGAGGTTAAATTGCTATTACTTTATAATTAATGTTGAATAAAACTTTGAGGCTGAAATTGATTTTGGGTAATGGCTTATTTGCAAGAGTATAATCTACCTTCCAGAATATTAGGGAAGAAAAAGGTGCCAAAAATTGTTAGGACTGATTGTAATAATAATGTGGTTGACTAACACATTGCATGACAAGGGTTAAGTCATCTACTTTCTCAAAAAAAAGAAAAAAAAAAAGTCATCTAATTCCTATTATGACTTCAAAATTCTAACTTAGTGGTTGAATGCATCTTTAAGGTTTTAATTCCCTTGAGGAGTGATTATTTTTACCTAAGTAATGATTATTATACCATTATGCAAAATTTTCCCACGCATTTCTAGAGTCGGGCGTCTATTCCTAGAAAATTGAGATCAAATCACAACACATGAGAAAATCAATGATATATTAAAGTCAATGCATATTCAAAATCCAAATTAGCTTATAAATATAGTCTAATTTTGTGTCAAGTGACCTATTTATATTACTCAGTAAGAAAGCTAAGATTACCTTTGTTATTACTATTATTCAATATTTTTGTGTTGAAGCACAGGTTACAAGCTAGTTAGTATAGTGTGTACTATGTAGCAACATAAGAGTAACCTTACTTAACTTGAGAAGGTCCAAAATTCATCAAAACAAAGAGCTTTAAATGCGCACACACAAAAAAAAAAAAATAATAATAATAAAATTAAGACTCTTAGATTCATTTAGCAAATTTTTTTTTTCAATCTTTTGCAATTTTTTCAAAGAGATTTAAAGGTGGGAAAAAGAGGGGGGGGGGGGGGGGGGGGGGGTTCTTTGAATGTGAAAATAGGTTTAAGAACTTTTGGTAATTTTAAGAAAATCAAACTCTATAATTTAATGTTCATACTTTATAAATCCAGGCCTTTTTTGTGTAGATAATTTCATAGTTATAACAATAGGGGATGAGATATTTGAACCCTAGATATCTTCTTTGGAAACATCAAGATGTTCTAATTAAATTACAAGGCTCTTGCCTTAAAAATACACAAATTTAAAGAGCTAAACACTTAAATGCTAAAGAGTTGGCTAATGAAGTAGAATGTTTAAATGTTAGTATTAAAGTTCTTAAGTGCGCTATTCCCTTTTTTTTTTTAATAAAAATAATGTATTGGCATAACTGTCCATTCCTTTTTTCTTTTTTCTTTTTTTTTTCTTTTAAGAAACTCAATGACCACAAATTTTTAAGAGAGAGAGCGAGAGCAAAATAATAAGAATAATAATAATAAATTATTATTATTATTATTGAATTAATTAGGTTCAAGTACTAATATATAAAACATCTTTTGACAATTTGATAGTTACAACTTACAATAGGAACAGAGTATTTAAACCTTAGCTGTCTTTATAGAAAAACCAAGAGGTGTCATTTGAGCTAAAAACTCTTTACATCTTGTTATGCCATCTTTTGTCATTTCTCGCATCTAAAAAGCTTTTTATCAATTTGGTTACCAACGATGTAAAATAGTTTCAAAACACTTTACAATTGAAGTTTGCTAAACCCTTTGTAGTGGGCCTTTTGTGGTTAAAGTAGGCTGGGCTGCTTCCTGCGATACTGGGTCCAAGTATTCTGAGTAAGGGAGTTAAGACTGTTCTAACTGCAACTCAATTTGGTCCGGGTTGTGCGCAAACTATGCCTTGTCTGCCGCAAGCACACTTATGGCGAGCAGAACTGTTTCAGATGGATTATGGCAGGCAAATATGATAATAACAAGATAAAATAAAGTACTTTGACATTTTTATTAAGGTAAACAAATAATCCCTACTTAAGAAAAGATAATCATAGTTTAATAACAATTATTTTATAAGAAAGTAAAGGAAACAAGTGAGTATTATATGAGTTGAGTGAGAGAGGAAATAAATTAGATCAAGTCTGATTCGTAGGACCAAAACAAGAGAGGGAAGAACGCCTCTTCTCAAAGTGAATAATCTCTCAGGGAGATCCTGCCGTAGAAATTAGTCACTTTGAGGGAAGCGGACCTGAATGGTTGGTACGCAAGAACACCCTCTGTTTCCGGCAGAGAGCAAGATTTTTAGAGGGAGAGAGGGAATCAACCTATTGGTGCATGCCTACTATTTTAACTCTCTATCTTTTTCTTTCCTTCTTTTCTAATATTCCCCCTTTCTTATCTTTTTTCTTTCTACTTCTTTTTCTTAATCCTTGTTTTCTATTTCCTGGTTTTCAAGTTTCTAATACTGTGGTGCTTGTCGTTCTCTTTTTCCTGTACACGACAAGAGCCTTTTTATAGTGCCTACCGTGATCAGATTTTACTATTTTAGCCCTTAACCACCTTTGTCTGGTATAAGTGTACCTGTTGATCATCACTGGTCCGTCTGTGTGCCATTCCCCATCGCGAGACAAAAGAAAACTATTTTGTTTGTTTATCTGCCGTGGCACCCTTTCTTGCTATGGTGTCGGTGTCTTCTCTCTCCCTATCTCTCATGGCATGCACCTAGTGGTTCCAACTCAGTTTTGCTCCTTTAAGTGGTATGTCATCCCAGAGGACACTTCCCCCAAAAAAGCCCTAGTAAAAATCTCAAAATAGGTTTTCCCTTCTCCCCACTGCCAAACCATGCCCTCTTACCTCTGACCCATGATCTCACTGTATCTTGTATTGGCTTTGTTGGGCCTTGCTTGACGGTGGGCTTTGTTTTTCTTCAACCCACAATTTTTCTTACTACCATCTCCTGTCATACCACTCTATCATTCCTGCTGCGAAGTTATTTTACCTTAATCTGGCTGGGCCTCTTTAGATCTGTCGTTTATTCTTCTCTTAATGGCCTAGTACGGTCATTGGTTCTTTTATTATATCACTAGCGGGCTCCTGTGTCCCATTTGTTTTCCCTTGGACACTCAAGCCAATTTGCTTCCCTTAGGCTTCCCCGGCTCTGTTCTAAACTTTGCATTACCATGGGCTTTTACTGAGTTCTTTGAGCTTCCCCGACCCAATTATATTATCCCTCATCTTTTGGGTTCATGGGCTTGCTATCAACCCCTTACTTTCTTTACTTTCAATACTTTAAGCCTGCCGTGATCCATTCGCACTTTTCTACATCATATACCGCCCATGATTTGCTTTTCTCTTTTTCCGGGCTCCTTTAAGCCTATTTACCTCCTTAAGACTCATTTGTTCATCTCATAGGCCTGTGATCCATTACTTTTCTCTCTTGGGCTTGATGGATTTTCTATTAGTTTGCCAACTCTTTTCTGTCCGTGTTGCAAGGCTTCTCCCTTCCCCTTGGGCTTCCAAAATGGCCATCAACACCCTTTAAACACTAAAATTATACTATTAAAATTATCATAAAAGCTAACAATTAAAATTATACTTCCCATATCATTACCAAAAGGACCTAAACAAAACCAAACAAAGATATAATAATATCATTACTGCAACTCTAGTAATAGGAGTTTAAAAATAGGAATATGATTTGATAATAGTTGACAACATGAAACAAAGATGAATAAGTACATAGTTTTTAATCAATCCGATTAGATGGATAAAAGTGGCAGGACATCCGATGATGAAGCTGAACTTGATTTTAAGCATGAACTTGCTGAAATTGAAACATCATTCTGTGGCCCCATTTCTTCATTTCTAACATATTCAAGTTCTTCCAAATTTGGTTGAGCAGGAGAAACTTTTTGAACTCCCTCTAATTCCATCATGATCTCCATCATTGTAGGTCGTTTCTTTCCATTCAAGTGCACACATCTTTTTGCAAGGTTAGCAATTGCTATGACTTCATCTTTATTACAAACCTTACTAACTTGAGTATCAAGTATATCAAAGAGGCGGTTCTCTTTTAATGAATGAACAAAATATGTAGATAGATTCCGACCTTCTTGTGATCTCGTCAAAGACACTGGTTTTTCTCCTGTTAAAAGCTCAATAAGGACCACTCCAAAACTATAAACATCGCTCTTTTCTGTAAATTGGCTTGTTTGAAGGTACTCCGGATCCAAATACCCAAAAGTGCCATATATTAATGTGGTTACATGAGTTTGGTCAATGGTCACTGATCTTGAAGTGCCAAAGTCTGCTACTTTTGCTCTATATTTCTCATCAAGGAGTATGTTTGAAGATTTTATGTCTCGATGGTAAATGGGTAGTGAAGCTGCTGAGTGTAAGTATGATAGAGCTCTCGCGATTTCTGTAGCAATTCTTAAGCGCATATCCCATGTTAGCAATGGGAAATCTTCATTTTCTTCCTGAAGATACTGAAAAAGTGTGCCGTTGGAAATGAATTCATAAACTAACAAAGGAACTTCTGTCTCTAGACAACACCCAAGTAGTTTAACCACATTTCTATGATTGATTTGTGAAAGAATGATAATCTCATTCACAAACTGTTCAAGATTTCCCTCATCCACTGTGTTGCACTTTTTAATTGCCACAATTCTTCCATCAATTAACATTCCTTTATAAACGGTACCCTGTCCACCCTTACCAAGTATTCTATTTTCATTAAAACGATCAGTTGCATTTTCCAACTCCTTTGAATTGAATAATTTTGTCTTCTGAATGTTGTTTTCATTTGAAGATATTTGTTGTTGTAATAACAACCCACCATTCCTTTTGAAGAATTTTTGCTTGAGCTTGATTTTGTTTCTTTTCTTTATCACTTTGTATAACCACCAAATAATAAGGAGTAGAAACAATAACCCTAAGCTTGGACAAATAACTGCATACATCAGACAAATAAAATAGAAATATCACATCAACCTAATTTTTATTTTTAAGGTTAGAAACATCGGCCTAAATTTAGGCTATATAAAAATATGAACAAGTGTAAATAGATTTGAACATAACTATGATGATTTGAAAACATCTTTCCTACTAAAAGTTGCCAACTTTTTTTATTTTACATTAATATGTTCTCACAATATGCACAGCCTAAATAAGTGTTACCTCCTAATTAATTTCTTACCCCAAAAAAAAAAAAAAAAAAAATTACTGTAAAGTACTTGATTTTTCAGGAAACAGTTCAATGGTGTAATGCTTTTTTTTTTTAAATGGCACAGTAAGGGACTTATGAGATTGGGATATTTTGTCGATTATCTAACTTTTCAACTTGTCCCTAGGTCAGTCCTACCTTAAATGAGCTTATACAACTAATTGATGAATTCTTATAAAATTATTTTCTATAGGTCAGTCCTGCCTAAAATCAACCTTTACTATTTCTTGGGACTAACCAAAATCCTTCACTCATTTATCCCGTATACTTTCTTCCAATATTTAATACCTCCCATCTTCTCCTTATCTTTCCTTAACATACTTTCTTCCAATATTTAATACCTCCCATATTCTTCTTAATCTTTCCTTAACATGGCCCTTTTTTAATAGGGTTATGTTAACGAGTATCATTAGGATAATTGTTAATAAACTATTTTAGAAAAATTTTGATACAACTTTTATGAAAAAAAAAAAAAAAAACTGTTAAAATATTAATTTTTTTTCCCATAAAAACTTCCTTAAAACATTTCCCTATAAAAATGTTCTTAGGGATTCAGATCCTCTAGATTTCCTAGGGTACTATACCAATAGATTTCCTTAAATCCTAACCACTCTTTAATGATTTAATGGTCTAGATTTTGCTATGTTAGCATTCCACTAACAATATTCTTAAAATAATAAATAATAAAATAATGTTGCAAACAAAAGAATTAAAAATCTTGTTAGTGGAATGCTGACATGGTAAAATCATTAAAGATCTAGACCATTAAATCACTAGAGTGGTTAGGATTTAAGAAAATCTATTGATAGAATACCCTAAGAAATCTAAAGAATTTGAATATATTGCTATGTTTTCTGATATATGTTGACTATTATCAAAACAATAAGTGGCATAGTGCAGCTACTTCATTTTGCAAGCGGTTTTAGTTGGTTTGGGTGTGGTCGTGCATTTGAACAGTTTGATAAACACCCCCATCCTCTCTTATGTAGTGGTAAGGTGTACAATAAAAATCTATATAATAATTAATAGATTCAAAAATCTAAATTGAAATGAGGAATTGTACAGCTTTAAAGAGAAAATTTATTTTTCCTAAATAAATTTGTAATTTTCGTGGAAAAATATAGAAGAGTGATGAGTATGCAATTCAACTAATAGTCTGATTCAAAAAAAAAAAAATAATAATAATAATAATAGTCTAATACTATCAAGTTATAGGAGGTATACATATATATCATTTAAAGAAAGTTTTTATGAGAAATGAATATATATATATATATATATATATATATATTTTGACAGTCGTTAGTATGACCATCTTTTAGTCATAGATTGCCAAGAGAACAGAATTTAAGGCTAATTGACTTTTTACGTGCTTCAATTTCTACACGTGCATTTAATTTAGTAAACTAAAAGTGTATGAAATATGGTCTTTTAAAAATAAAATAAAATAAAATAAAAACTATCTCGTAAAGTAGAATCAAGTCATTCTCTGTCTGTCATGATCTTTTAGGTTAAGAAAAACCAATAAACTAAAGTACAAATCAGTTGTACCTTCCCTCTGAAATGTCATGAATCTTGTGCCATAGGCTCTAGCACATCTTAGTAATATATCTAAAGATATTATTTTTGGTTATGTTAATTACTAATAAACTATATTAAGAAAATTTTAATATTATTTTTATAAAAAATATAAAAAAATTGACAATAAAATTAATTACTTTATCATTTTTTTCATAAAATATTTTTAAAAACAGTTACTAAATTAATAGCAACATTCGTTAACATTTTGCAAATTTATTGGTAATAGGAACATACCCATAATGGCTAACTTCAGTGGAGACTTTCGCTTGTAGCAATTGAAACTGCCTTCTGTATTCTCACACTCTAAATAGTGGGGACATTGGTCCAAATTCTTGGATTCGCATTCATTTATATCTGAGAGGAATAAGATAACACGCAAAATTAATAAATTCTTTAATTTTTTTTTTTTTGTGCATTTTGATGTTTACACAAATATTATTCTTTGCATTCATTTATATCTAGGATGACGGACAAATTATTAAATTCATTAAAATTTTGGGCACAATTTGGTGCTCTCTCATATAGGCAACAAAGGTTTCAAAAGTACCAAGCATGTATTTTGGTCATTGTTAATTTGGTCTTTATATTTCAGTAGCAATTAATTTGGTTTATGTTATTTTCAATTTGCCATTAATTTTTGTTAATGAGTTGACAGTTGACACTTGAGACCAAATTACTACAAGTTGAAAATATTATGGGCCAAATTGATTACTACAAAAATGTTGTGAATAGATTGACAATAATCCTAAAATGAATAAACCAAAATGGTATTATGTATAATTCAAAATTTTTTTAAAAGAAAATTTTACTGTAAAATGGATACTCTTTATTTCAAAGATGGATCACAGTTTTTTAGCCATATCTTTTGGGAATGAAGTTTGGCAACAAACTTGTTCACACCATATGGCTACAATTCTTCTTAATATTTTTTTATTAGATGTAAATTTTAACAAATCCACCATTAATTGGATTACATTTTTTTTTTCTAATATATCATCCATGCTTGCAAAATTTCCAAAAGATAAAAAATCAATAGTTATATCATCAATCAAATATTTAAATTTCAAGTTTTTTGTAGTCTAAAATTATTTATAAAAAATAAATTTATGGATTAAATAGTAAATAATATATGATTAACACAAAATTTAACATATATGTTAAAAACATAAATGATATATAATTTAAGATTTTCAAAATAAGTAGTCATATTATGTTTTTTTATAATGGAAGTTGTAGTCTTAGACAACAACCAAATTTATAACCAAACTTCATCTATCTTTTAGCATCCACCAATTGATTATCTTTTATCACCTTCTTGACATAACCAAACATGATTTTATTTAATATAATTACTCTTTAGTAACCATTCCAACAAAATATACCAAGCATTGTCTTTTCAAAAGCAAAGTTAGTAATATACAGAAAATAGCTATTAGGCTTTTTTAATGGTCCATGAGTTAGGCAAGTTATTATGGGGGCGTCAAATGGATTACTATTAAGAAAAAGGGGTAAAATATTATTTTTGTACCTAAATTTAACCAATTTTTTTTTTATTCTTAAACTTTAAAAACTTCTTTTTTTAATCTTTGTAGTTTGTAAATAGTTTTTTCAATAGTTTTGAAATAAAAGAAGTGATAAAAAAAACTTTTTTAATAATTTAGGAATGAAAAAAAAAATTTAAGTTTAAGAACAAAAATATAACATTTCCAATAGTTTAGGAATGGAAAATGAACTTTTCAATAGTTTATGGAAAAAAAAATTTTAAAATTTAGAGATGAAAAATAACCTTTTTGTAAAGTTTAAGAATTAAAATAATATTTTATAAAAAAATTTGAAGAAAAAACAAAGAAATATAAAACTGGTTTTACTTACCATGACATCCGCTGGGAAGATAAGGATTTCCTTGGTATCCGTTAGCACAGTCGCAAATAAAGCTGTTGTAGTCCTCGTCCTCGTCTGGAAAAGAACACTGAGCATCGCGTCGTTTCTTGTAGGATTCAAACATGTTCCGTGAGACATTGGTCCGCATTGGTATCGCCCATTCTAGCACTACGGGAACGGTTTCCCAGTATTGCACGGAAGAGGGATCTGGTTTGTTTGACTTCAACCAATTTTGGTCCACTAGGAAAGCATACTTGCACGCTTTTTCCTCTCCTGCTGGTGATCCATCGATTCTTTCGAATTTTGCATGAAATTCTTGCTGGTTTGAAGGGAAATAGGATGACTCGCAGCAGTTGAAACCGGAGCAAGTTCTTCCGTCAATCTTGCTTTTATCGTTATCGCAATGCGATTGGCACCCAAAAACCACAGGACCAAGTCCGGTTATTTTTGCGAAGTTGTCGCAGCCAACAGAAATGAATGTGTTATAAAGGAAGGAGAAGTTAAAGGGACCTCCTGAAATGTTCAAAGCTGCACCACTTCCCGAGCTCCCACAATTGTTCGAATATATGATTGGCATTTGGACCCGAACCGTAGGATTAAAAAAAAAGGAACGTCTACTAATATTGATTTGCAGCACCTCCTTGTCAATACTAGTTAAGAAGGCTTTAGGAGAGCTGCCAGTTCCATTGCAAACAACTTCGAACAACTTGTCCATGTAGCAACGATGTCCGATTCCAAACGGGAATGGAATTTTAAGATTTCCACAACTACTATTACAATCAGGTTTTGCTATAGGAGGTGCTGCTGCTGCTGCTGCTGCTTCTGCTTCTGCTAATTCATATGTCAGCAGAACTAAAATAGTAATTCGCATTACAAATTGCACAGCCATTTTCATTTTTGGGTGTCTTAGAGGGTGTTTGGAAAGTATCTCAAAACTCAAAACTCAAAACTTATAACTCAAAAACATCACTCATTTCTCAAAATTCTATCTCACTCAAAACCCAAAACTGAAAATTTTTGTTTGGCTCCAATATCTCAAAACCGTGCCCCACATCTCAGTACTCAATTTTTTCACTTTTTGGTGGAGCCCTCAGCCTGCACAGGTCAGAAGGCTGGTTTTCTCTCGCGTGTCCTCTTCTCTCTCCTTTCACCCAAAACACTGTTTTGTCTTCCTGTCTCCACAGACACACACACACACACCGAATGTAAGAGAAAGGTTTGTGGTTTTTTCTTTTCCTTTTCCTTCTCTATACTTCTGCCTTCATATCCTGAAGACCCATCGCCTGCAAACAGCATTACTGAAATATCATCATTTTCACAAATGTCACCAAAACTATTTTATAAACTCATCAAATACATAAATAAAGAGGCCTTAATTGCTTTAATAGTGATATCTTCACATACACATTGGATATATATATATATATATATATATCAAATACATAAATAACCTGTGCATTATCAACAATGCTTTGACATAAATAAACTAATCAAATACATAAATATCAACATTCTGACATAACCTATGCATTATCAACAATGCTTTGACATAACCTGTGCATTGTAAACAATCTAATTTGTTTACATAACCAGGAAACAATATATATATATACCAAAAAAAAAAAAAATTCTTGTAATTAATAAACTATAGTTTAATCAAGGAAACAATATGTATCATTTCTTGCCTGAATCCAGATCTGCTACCATGCAGCCTTATTTTTCTTTAATCAAATAAACTATAGTTTAATCAAGTAAATGGCAAACATGTTATATTTAATTTAAAAACCATGTTAGGGAGTAATGCATAGAAACTAATCAAAGTTATTTGTCGTTTATAATCCCAGGTTGTAATTAATACATTCTATCCAGTTCTGAGCTTCAATCAAATTTTCTTTAGAAATATTTTAAGTGGTGGTCTAAACCAACTGGACCCTTATTGGTTCTTCATAGGAAGTGGTCTCCACCACTGTCTACTCTCAAAACTACAAAATCTTGCAACTTCAGGAAACAATTTCCACAAAAACCTGTTGCTGTATATGTTAACCTTGGTCAGATTTACGCTAGGAAGTAAACATGACACTTATGCTAAAAACTACAAAAGCAGACAATCTACGAGAGAGAATAAAAATCATTTCCTTACTAAGAAACTTTCTGAAATCTGTGAGGCTACAAAGTGTAACAAATATGTATCATTCAATATTACATGCTCAGATATTTTCTCAGTTGGATAACTTTTAAAATTGCTGCATAACAAATCCAGAGGATGCAACCTCAAGTTTTATAGAATTACAAAACAACAAAGTTACAAAATAAAAGTGATGACTCAATCTGATCCAAGAGAAAGAATAAACCCAGTTGTACACTTTGTTATTAGAAAGAAAGCAGCCACTCTTGTCAAGAAGAAATGACCATAGATATTGAATTTATAATAAATCACACACAGAGTCCCTTCAAGTGTTTATAAAGGAGTGCTTCAAAATATGAAATTTCTGATAAACCATCAATATAAAGAAAAGAAGGGAGACAGAAGCAACGAAATATTTATTAAAGACTCAGCACACACAATGGCAAACAAAGTCACAAAAGATGGGATTTTTATCATAAACCAGTGCTGACCCATACAATAACCCATAACATATACACGAATCAAAATTTCTCAGTCCACATTTCATCACAGACAAAGTCGATTATTTTACAAAACCCATCAGACACAAATTTCATTATTTTACAAAACCCATCAATGTTTAGAGAAATTGAAAAAAACATTGAAACACAGACAAAATCGAAACAGAGCACCTGAACAAAAACTTTGAAATACAAACATTGAAATTTTAGAGGAACACAAAACAGAGCAAGGTGGATTTTCGGAGGGAGAGAGAGAAACCGTGGTCACATGGGCAGAGGTCGGAGTTGATGAACTGACTGATGTTGGCGCAGGTGAGAGATGAGGGTGTCGGTGGTGCTAGTCTTTGCTTGGATGGGTTCTTCTCTCAACCGTGCCCCACGCGTGAGATTATGAGATGAACAACACCACTGGAGTTTGATATAAAGGCTGGGTCTCAGAAAAAGTCAAGGAAGTGATTTTATGTTGGTTCAGAGAGGTGAGTGAGATGAGCGAATGGGAAGGATGGGTTATAAGTAATGTCATCTGAAGGAAGGGAGCAAAAAATGAGGGAAAAGGTAGCGTAAGACTCTTGCTTAAGCGAGAGGGAAGCCAAAAAAAGAGAGTTCCAACGGTCTGAAATTTGATGTGACTATACACTGCACCGGATCCCACAAGTTGAATGTAATAATAACCCACGGGCAAGGCTTATGCCCAGTAAATCTTTTCACTGAACACGTTAGATCTTGTACAAGTTGAAAGTAATAATCCAAATGCCTGTTTTTGAAAACTGAAAACAGAAACCTGTTCTCACGTCGGCGTCCGGCTGATTCTTATTAAACTCCTCTACTGAAATGGCCATAAAATTTCAACTTGCGCGCGTTAATTGCTGTCGGTGAAATTTGTTGGGTCCCAAAATTTATATTATTACAAAAATTATCGATTTAAAATAGTAATCACATAGAACACAAATATTTATATAGAAAATCTTTTCTCTTTCTAAGGAAAAATCACATAACAAGTTTCAAATCAATTCATTATTTATTAAATTAATTACAATAATTCTGGTATATATTTTACAGTTAAAGAAAAATATCTCTGGTTTTTTTTACTCTCATACATACTAGTTATTTCTCTTAAAGGCAGTAATACTTTGTTCTCTACTTTCTATTTTTTTCTCCACGCAGAGCTTTTCCTTGACTGTCTTTTTTTCTCTAAGCGGTTGTACTCTTGGCTGTTCTCTCTCCTTTTTCTTTTGTGGCTTCCTCTTTTTTTACTCTTACACATACTCTCTTTGTGTCTTCTTAAAGAGCAGCAAGTAAAAAGAAAATGAGAGTTTTTTTTTTAGGCTTAAGTTGTATCTCTAAATGTTGTTATCACACCCTGAATCCAACAATATAGATAGGCATGGGACAATGGCCGCACACTCATAAAATTTTCACTTTATAAGCGTGCAAGGCCTTTTTAACAACTAAAAATTACCCTCAAAGAAAATTTCATCAATAAAGCCACAATCTTCCTCAATAATGCAATTGTCAAAAGATCTCCAAAGTACCAATTGTAACAACAATCCAAACCTCATGATCGTTAAACAAAAGATATACTAATTATTACAAGTTCATCTTATTTCAAAAATTCATAATCTCCTTTCAATCGTACACACCCTTAGCAAAAGTCTCAAAACTTGTTATTCTTCATAATTTGAAATTGGAGGGGCAATGGGGAGTGAGTTGATAACTCAATAAGTAACCAAAATCCTAATAAGTTCTATTAAACAAATAGATCTGTAAAATAATAAGTTGTATATAGATCGAATATTTTAAACTTACAAATATATCATAGATGGATTAGAAAATAATCAGTTTCCCATATATTAAAAAGCTGTAATTTACAATAGGTTCCAAAAACACATAAGCAGTTTCAAGGATTCAAAATAGTTAAAATACTCAAACATAATATATATTCTTAACTATATTTTATAATCATGGTCACGCTATATCCTCATGACTGGGCATCAAATTCAGAAGAAACTAATCCGTGCTAGTATATATCCCCCATTAGTTGGGTCCAGAAACATGATAGGCTTGTGATGTCCCAGATAGAATTAGTTTCGATACCAATGAATAACCCTTATTGGCTGGGTATCAAAGTCAAAATATAGTCAGATTGTCCAAAATCATATATATATATATATATATATATATATATATATATATATATCAAATCATAAGTCAAACAAAAATATATTTCATTCAAATACACACACACACACAACACATATATAAAACCATATAGTTAGTAATAAAATATATTTTTGATAAATTCTTTATTCTTCACTTTAAATCAGTAATAAAATTGAAATAAAAAATGTAACCATTATAAACAATATTTAGTAGTTAAAATACAATAGTATAAGCAAAATGAAATCAATTAGAATAAGGTTATTTGTCTCAATTGGCTTATCACAAAAATATTTCTCTTTAACACTTCCTCTAAAATTCTTAGATATCATCTAAAATAATTTTTTTAGTACCATTTACTCAATCATTAAATAATTTAAGAAAAACTTATAAAGGTATCAACAAGAAGAAAAACTACTAAAAATATCTAATAATTTCTCATTATTAACTCTCCTCATAAATGACAAAAATAGCAATATAACATCACATAAAACTTATCTTATATTTCAGAACTATCATTAATTTATATATATAAATTCTGTCTCCTCACCGAGCCTAACAAATAGTGCACTGTTTCTCTCACTAAAAATCCGCAAAGTCATAACATTATTATTATTTTTTCTTTACTTTCTGCCCCTAATACTTCCTAGTAATAAAGCTTATAAAATAAATTATGTAAAGGACAACCAGCTGGACCAATCTTCTTCTATATGTGTGTTCCTCCTCCTTTTTTTTTGGTCCCGCCACCATTGATTCTCTTGAGATGGGGACAAACAAGTACTGTATCTGTATCATAAAAAATCAAAGCACCTGGATCTAGGCACGTGAGCTCTCTGGCAAAAAACCAGGCAGAATACAGAGACAAAACCATGCATAAACTCAAAAAACCGATGATAACTCCTGCTCTGCACCAAGACTCTGAAGAACCTGAGAATACTTTTCTGAGAGATACCTCAAGGAAAAAGACATATGCCGAGGTGATCCAGGCAGCCAACCTACATGAATCTAACTATGAGATGGGCTATGGTGACATGGAGGACCTAGCAAACCTTGAGAGCAGTACGAACCAGCAGAGTCCATTGGGGGCCACCCAACCTGAAGCTAAAGGAGAACATGATGATGACGAAATCCAAATTACTCCAGAGCTGAAACAACAACTAGCGGGTCCATGGAAAACAATCGTCATCCTCAAATTGATGGGTCGACCACTAAGATATCGCGCACTCCAATCCAGGTTAGCCGGTATTTGGCGCCCCATAGGTACAATGCAATTAATTGATATTGGGTATAGCTTTCTTATTATGCGATTTGATGTTCTTAAAGATTACCAACATGCCCTCATGAATGGTACATGGTTCATGGGAGAACAATATTTACACATTCAAGCTTGGGAAGCGGACTTCCATCCGCATATTGCCAATATTACACATACGGCGGTTTGGATCCGTCTAGAACAACTCCCTATAGAATACTACCATCCCGAATTCCTAACACACATGGGACATAAACTAGGAAAACTTCTTAAAATTGACGCCATCACTAGTGCCGCCATAAGAGAGCGATACGCTAGAATATGTGTCCAACTAGATATGACCAACCCGCTCCCAAAACATGTGAAAATAGGGTCCTTTTGGCAAGACATAGTCTATGAAAATCTTCCCATGATGTGCTACAAATGTGGCAGGCTTGGACATCGTGAACCTCAATGTCCGGAAGCCATGGCTGAACCGACCAACCTGCCATCTCAGGAACCTGAACAAAGAAACCCAGCAGCACCACCGCTTGACCCCAACCAAGTGTCATCTCCATGGAAAATGGTGCACACCAGACGCACCCGTGCACGTGGACGACCAAACAATAGCTCACAACGCGGGAAACCTGAACATGCTGACTCCTTATCCCCGAACCTTCCACGTGGTCCATCTCGTTCCATGCATGAGCATGCAAACCGATCTCCACAAAGTGAATCGATGACAAGACAAGGGTGTGCACTGGAGCTTGGGACAGCCGGTATATCATGTGGCAAGGTGGCTGCACAAGACGAAATTCACTCAAAGGAGCAGCCACGTGAGATAAGGGAGGAAAGCATGCAATCTGCATGCCAAGACGTCTGGCCTAGTCTACGCACTAAGCCTCTTGACGTGCCTTTAGCTGGATTGCATGCTCCCTGCACAACGAAACATCCACAATTTGTCCCTTGCATGTCTCATGACCGTGACATGCAGCAAATAGAAATAGGCAATGTCCCTCACCCCGAACCAACTTCACCACTTCAAACCCCACAACATGGCTCCCTCCTCGGACCAACACTCTTCCACAGCCACCCCGACGGACCCCGACTTGAGGCACTCACCCACTCCCCAAAGCTTTCCCCACATTCCAACCACCCCCATCATGAACAGTCAAGCTCCACCTTCACAAGCCCACAAACTCATGATGGCGAATCTCGAACAAGTGTGGAGCGGTCTGTCCTTAGAACACTCCCACGACGAGTTGGTGAGTTTTGTCTGAATATCGGTCCACCCCCGGACTGCAATGGTGTGGAATCAAGTGTCACAAACCCCGAGCCTGCCACTACGGGTCGAAACACCACCACAACCAACACCCCGCAACAGGTCCCGCTCCAATGCCCGGGTTCACCGTCCGGGGCACCCATACCCAACCTTGATGAGGTCATCCCAAGCCCCACCAGTCCGAGAACGAACCATCTTGATGAGCTCCTCCAGTGCAGAATCCCCGAACCCACTGCCCACAGCCATTTTCTGCTTCCTGGATCGAAGCGAGATAAACATCTCCATGTGAGAAGACGAACCCTACCTCTACATCATCATGTTCTCAAACCGCAGCCTGCCATTTGTCGTGTCCGCCACGCACTGGGCCAGGCTCGGTGAAATAGAAGCACTGTATCGCATCAAAACCACAACAGCGAGGCACCAGTGCCAACCTCCATCTGCAACGAGGACTCTGCCGTCTTGGGGAGTTCAAAATTATTCCCTCACTCCTTATTCCTCATCCATGAAAATGATCGCATGGAACTGTCAAGGAGCAGGAAATAAGATGTTTAGCGCACATGCCTATAAGCTCCACCATAGGCACCGTCCTGAAATGTTGATTATCATTGAGCCCCGCATTTCTGAAGATAGGGCTCAAACTGTGATTGACTCTTTCCCCTATACCCACTCTTACCGAGTGGACCCCACTGGTTATTCTGGCGGTATCTGGTTGTTATGGAATGAGAGCCCCTCCTTCATGGTAAAAATTATCATTCGCAGTGAACATAGCATCCACGCTTTTGTGAAGGTACACATTCATCTTCTGCCTCCTTTTTATTTACTGCTGTTTATGCCCCTCCCCAGTTTTATAAGCGCAAATTCTTTTGGGACTATCTTCAAAATCTTGCTCTGAACATTTCTCTTCCATGGGTTCTTATGGGAGATTTTAATGACATGACCTCAGATGATGAAAAACTAGGAGGCCTCCCTGTAAATAGATCTCGTATTTCTGCTTTTAGAAATTGCATAGACAATTGTGGGCTCATAGACCTAGGTTTCCAAGGCCCGCGCTTCACTTGGACCAATAAAAGCCCGGTTTGGCAAACCACCATTAAAGAGCGTTTGGACAGAGGTTTGGATAATGCCGAATGGCTTATGCTCTTCCCATCTGCTCAAATCCACCAGCTCCCTAGGGTCAAGTCTGACCACTGTCCTATTTTGCTTGACACTAATCCTTTTGAGCGGAAACCTTCCAAACCGTTCCGGTTTGAGCAAATGTGGCTCACTGATCCCACTTTTCCTTCATTTATTCAAAATAGCTGGCGAGCTTCGGCTCTGATCCCCTCTGGCTTTTCCTCCTTATCCAGGTTCCCGCGGCGACTAGAAGCGTTGACTGTGAACATTCACATGTGGAATAAAAACCACTTTGGCAATTTATTTCAACACAAAACCTGATTGTTAGCCAGACTACGGGGAATACAAGTGGCCTTAGCCAAGACACCCTCTGTATTTTTATACAAGCTAGAACAGCAACTGACATAGGACTACAATATTGTCCTTCACCAAGAGTATTTGTTCTGGCACCTTAAATCCCGTATCATGTGGTTAAACCATGGAGATGCCAACACGAAATTTTTCCATCTTAAAACCCTCCAACGTCGTAGCCACTTCGGGGTTGTTACTCTAAAAGATGATACGGGTTTATGGCTTACTGAAGAGCCTCTCACCCAACACATTCATAATGCATTTAAAAAGCTGTTTCGGGCCACTTCACATAATTTACGCCCTCCCTCTAGGACCGACATACAATTTTGTCCTAATAGCCCCTTCTGCCACCACGCTCAAGAGCTAGTTAAAATCCCCCAACCGGATGAAATTTTTAAAATCCTCCACGAGCTCCCTCCGTTAAAAGCACCTGGATCGGATGGCTTTCATGCTATCTTCTTCCAAACAAATTGGTCTAGCTTGGGCCCAAGCATAATTCAGGTCATTCAAGACATATTCACACAGCACACTCTCCCTTCGAGCTAGGGTGATACGAATTTGGCCCTCATTCCGAAAGTAGTCCATCCCGAAGTAATTTCTCAATTTCGTCCTATTAGCCTCTGTAATATTCTCTATAAGCTGCTGTCTCGTATCATCGTCCACCGGCTCAAACCCTACATGGCAGAGGTCATTAACCCCTGTCAAGCAAGGTTTGTGCCAGGGCGCCGCATGAGCGATAATATTATCATCGTGCAGGAGGTGATTCGGACTCTAATTTCGCGAAGAGGTCGGACAGGGTATGTGGCGATCAAATTGGATCTGGAAAAAGCCTATGACCGGCTTGAGTGGCACTTTATCCAAGACACTCTCGAATTCTTTCAGATGCCTCCAAATCTCATCACCCTCATCATGAATATGGTAGCCTCCACTCGGTTCCACATTCTTTGGAATGGCACTCCTCTTCCAGAAGTGGTGTCCAGTCGAGGCATCAGACAGGGTGATCTTCTATCTCCGTATCTATTCATCCTCTGCCTAGAGAGATTGTCTATCAAGTTGAATGAGGCAATCCACGACAAAGCAATCCACCCATATCCTTCAGGGGCCGGGTTCGCCTTTCGCACCTGTTCTTCGCGAACAACATCTTCCTTTTTACGATGGCAACTGTTTGAGATTGTAAAAACCTTGGTAGGATTTTATTAGATTTCTGTGAAAGGTTGGGCCAACTCATGAGTATCACCAAATCAAAAGTGTGGTTCTCTCCCAGAACTCCTAGGCGTAGCAAATACCAATTGGCAGGAATCCTTGGGCTCCCCACCACGAACCACATTGGAACCTATCTAGGTACTCCTATCTTTACCTCCCGCCACACTGCCAGTTTCTATGAATACTTGGTGGAAAATATTCGAAAGCGAATTGAAGGATGGCAGACCAAATACCTTTCGATGGCTGGCCGGGCCACCCTCATCAAAGCTTCCATCACCTCTATCCTGGCCTATGCAATGCAAACCACGCTTCTCCCCCAAAAGATTTGTCATCGCATCGACAAATTAAGCTGTAATTTCCTTTGGGGGGATACGGAACACCACAGGGGATGTCACACTGTCAACTGGGCTACGGTCACCACCCCAAAGGAAGCGGGTGGACTGGGCATCCCCTCTATTCGCCATCGAAATCATGCTATCCTGATGAACCAGGCCTGTCGCCTTTATTCCAATCCCACAACTCTATAGGCCTGTGTCCTTTAAGCAAAATACTTTTTGCATGCTACCCTGTTTACCAGTCCTCACGCCTCCCGCGGATCACACATATGGACTGCTTTTTCAGTGTGAATCAAATTGCTCCGTGAAGGCATCACTTGGATTGTTGGAGATGGTCAAACCATCTGGATTTGGCAGGACCTATGGCTTCCTAACGGCTCGCTTCGCAGTTACATTGAGGCTCGCTTCGCAGTTACATGAAGAAAGTAGGGTTCACTCGCTGTGGACAAACCAATCGTGGGCCTTTGATTTGTTAAACTTTCCTCTTTCCCCCAACCTCCAAAACCTCATTCAAGGTATCCCTATCACCCGAACTGCTCACTTCCCCGATGCCTATCTTTGGCCTTACAATAAGGGTACGTGTTCCGTCAAATCTGCATCTCATTTTCTTTATAATCAATATCTGGTCCCATGGAACACAACCTTGTGGAACTGGCTATGGACCCTACCTTGCCCCAAAAAGATCCAATTTTTCCTTTGGAAGGCCATGCGTAACCGGTTACCCACTAGAACTTTCCTGGCCATGGTCGACAACATGTAGACTCCCATTGCCCCAGGTGCAACTCCCCTGAAACGACTTTACACATACTTCGAGACCGCCCCTGGGCGAGAGAAGTCTGGTCTCAATCTCCAGGAATTTTGCCCCTCTCTTTCTATCACATGCCTTTACAAGACTAGCTCAGGTACAATGAAACGTTGGATAAAACTATCCTTCCCCACCAACTCCTGTGGTGAACCTACTTTCCTTTTACCTGTTGGAAACTTTGGCCTGCCCGCAATGAAAGAATATTCAAGAACCAATCTAGATCCCAACACAGTCTTCTATACTCTTCGGTGCAGGCAGCTACAGAATACCACTTCCTTGCTGGCACCACTAGTCAACCTCCAAGCCGTATCCCTCATCTTGTTAGATGGTACCCCCCCCCCCCCCCCCGGCCCATTTCCATACCTCAAACTGAACACTGATGGAAGTGCTCAAAGAAACCCTGGGCCAGCGGGGGCAGGAGGGGTGTTGCGAGACCACAGGGGCCAATGGATATCTGGCTTCTCACTCCGTGGGGGCTTTGCAACAAATAATATGGCTGAACTGGCTACGGTCAGACAAGGTCTAGAAATGGCCTGGAATATGGGTTACAAGCTCCTACATCTTAAACTGGATTCCAAAGTGGTTCTTTCTTGGCTGACTAACTATAATGTAAATTACCCGACTAATATGTTGCTTTTAATTTGTGATTGCAGGAACCTATTGCACCAGGAATGGGAGGTGCACGTGCATCACGTGTACCTTGAAGCAAATGGATGTGCTGACTTACTAACAAAGCGGGGGACTCGCCAACAGCCTTTGGTGTGTGTATATAGTTCCTGTCCCACTTTTGTGACTGTAGCATATATCAGGGACCTAACTGGCCTTGGGAAAACTCGTCTTTGTACCCCAGGCGTATCTGAGGATGTAATATGAACTAGTTTTTATTTAAATAATACCTCCCACTTTCCATCAAAAAAGAAAAAAGCACCTGACACTTACGAATGCACCATTTTTTTCTTTTCTTTTTTTACGAATTATGCTGGTGTTGGCATCCTTCTATACGTGTGTTCTTCCTCCTTTTTTTTTTTTTTATATCCCGCCACCATTGATTCTCTTAAGATGGGGACTGTTAACAATATAAAGTGAGAGAGAAAGACTGAATAGTCTGTATATTGATATATGTATAATAATGTACAATAGAGAGCCTTATATAGGCTAGGTATGTGTGCAGTATAAGTAAAAGGAGTAAACTACAAGTATAGTATATTGGGCTAAGCCCAATGGGCTAAACTAGTCTAAACTATACACTAACATCCCCCCTCAAACTCGAGGTGGCAAGGAGGAAGCCAACTGGAGTTTGGATATAAGATCTCGAAGACGACTAGGTGAGTGAGTCTTGGTAAAGATATCAGCAGGCTGGTTAGCAGAGGAGATGGAGAACAACTTGAGATTTCCTTGCTTGAGATGCTGACGAGTGATGTGACAGTCGATCTCAATATGCTTAGTGCGTTCGTGGAAGATATCACTATGAGCAATGTAGATAGCACTACAATCGTCACAATAAAGAGGAGTGGCAGTAGGCTGTGGAGCATCCATGTCAGCCAAGAGCCAACGAAGCCAAACAAGCTCGCAAGTGGTGTCGACAAAGGCACAATACTTTGCCTCAGTACTGGAACGGGAAACCACATTCTGCTTTTTGCTGCACCACGAGACAAGAGAAGTACCTAACAGGAAACAGAAACCTGTGATAGAGCATCGATCAGTCGGATCACCTGCCCAGTCAGCATCTGAATAAGCATGAAGCTCGAGAGAAGATCGAGAGAAGTAATGCAGACCATGATAAAGTGTGTCTTTGACATATCGGAGAATCCGAAGAACAGCAGCATAGTAGACAGAACGAGGTGCATCCATGAACTTACTAACCATACCTACGGCATGTGAAATATCCGGACGAGTAACAGTGAGATAGATCAAACAGCCAACCAACTGACGATAGCAAGTAGCATCGGATATAGGTTCACCATCCAAGGGTGTGAGTTTTGCATTGTATTCTAAAGGAGTGGAAACAGTCTTATTGTCAGTGATACCGGCTTTAGAGAGAAGATCAGAAGCATATTTAGCCTGGGAAAGATAGTATCCATCAGAGGATGAGGTAACCTCGAGCCCAAAAAAATAGCTGAGAGTGCCTAGATCTTTCATCTCAAAATGTTGACTAAGGAAGTGCTGAAGAGAGCGGATACCTGCAGAATCATCTCCAGTAATAATCATATTATCAACATAAAGAAGAATAAGAGTGATACCAGCAGAGGATCTTCGGACAAAGAGAGCAGTGTCATGAGGACTCGAAGTGAAACCCTGCTGAGCAACAACCGAGCTAAACTTTTCAAACCAAGCTCGAGGAGCCTGCTTAAGGCCAGAGCATGGCGAAGGCGACAAACTTGGCTGCCTGAGTGTGGATAGCCAGGGGGTGGTTGCATGTACACTTCTTTAGGGAGGTCTCCATTAAGAAAAGCATTCTTCACATCTATTTGATAAAAAGGCCAACGGCGAACAGCAGCCACAACAATGAGACATCTGACAAATGTAAGGCGAGCAACAGGAGCAAATGTTTCCTCATAGTCAATACCATACTCCTGAGTAAAGCTCTTGGCAACTAGGCGAGCCTTGTATCATTCAACAAATCCATCAGCCTGGGTCTTGATCTTGTAAACCCGCCTACAACTTACAACCTACTACAGACTGACTAGGGCATCTAGTTCTTCGTTCATAGCTTGTTGCCAAAGAGGGTCAATATGGGCCTCACGATAGGTGTGAGGTTCATAGAGGGTGGCAAGAGCAAAAGAGCAGTGATGATCAATAAGATAAGGGGGAGGAATGCTTACCCGAGTGGAACGACGAAGTTCAGGACCAACAGGAGACTCAAGAGAGGGTGGTGCCACAAGATCCAAGACAGGCGGGTCATATGCCGGAGACAGAACCGGAGATAAGTCGTTTGGAGAGGCAGCCAATGTTGAAGAATCCTCCACAAGTTCAGGATAGAGAGGGAGGAAAAGATCAGTAAAAATGGGAGACTCTGAGGAAGGAGATGCAGGAAACTGTTGAAGACTCGTGAAAGAACGATGTTCCCAAAACTCGACATGACGGGAGACAAAAAGGTGATGAGAAATGGGATCATAGTAGCGAAACCCCTTTTGAGACACACCATAACTAAGGAAACAACAGAGATGAGTACGAGGCTGGAGCTTTGTTCGTTCATGAGGAGGAAGAGAGACAAAGCAAGCACAACCAAAAACCCGAAGGGAGGAGTAGTCAGGAGTTTGACCATAAAGAAGCTCAAATGGTGATTTGTTGTGTGTAGTTGGTGAAAGAATACGATTAATAGTGTACACAGCAATGACTGCGACCTCACCCCAAAAGCGCTCAGGAATAAAGGTAGAAATGAGAAGGATGCGGACAACATCAAGAATGTGATGATGTTTTCGTTCTGCACTACCATTTTATTGAGAGGTGTAAGGACAAGACCGCTGAGGAAGAGTACCATGATTGTCTAAAAATGATAAGAAAGATTTATCATTATATTCTTGAGCATTATCTGATTGAAAGACTTTGACAGTAAGATTGAATTATGTTTCAATTATTTTATGAAATATTTGGTAAATAGACACAAGTTCAAACCTATGATGAAGTAGATAAATCCAAGTATATCAAGAAAAATCATCCACAAATATGACAAAATATTTAGATCCCTCCTCAGTGGGAACAGGTGCAAGACCCCAAATATCAAAATGTATAAGATCAAAAGGTGTAGAAGAAAAGGAGTCACTTTTATTAAAGGACAATTTTGTTTGTTTGCCAAAATGACAGGAAGTACAATCAAATTTTTGAAACTGAACTTAACCTAAATGACCTTGAGGAGCTAACAACTGAAGACGAGATAAGGATGGATGACCAAGACGAGCATGCCATAGATCAGGTGAGGAGGTGGCAGTGATAGCAGCTGCAGAAACAACTTGTGAAGGAATCTTCAAGTCATGAACCTCAAACATGCGACTAACCTTACGGCCTGTCCCAAGCACTTGACCCGTCCGGGGATCCTGCACATCCACACCATGATTAGTAAATAGAAGATCTACGCCTAATTCACAAAGTTGACCAACAGAAAGCAAATTAAGGGATAACTTTGGAATATGAAAAGTGTCATTAAGGGATAGACTAGGAGAAAAGATTGTTCCTTTATGACTAACAGGCATAGGAGTTCCATCAGCAGTGTAAATGGTGATTGGATGTTCTAAGGGTGCTTTATTAGAAAATTAGGATTCATCAGGAGTCATATGGTTACAACATGCAGTATCAAAGAATCAAGATTGTTTACCTGAGGTGATAGAAAGGGTAGTGGAAATGCGGGATAAAACCTGTTGAACAACTGCCTCAATATCAGCCGTAGTAAGTGAGGAAGCCAAAGATGGACCTGTAGGAACCGATGGATCTGAAAGACATACAGCAGTTGCCTGAGGAAGAGAAGCCTTATTGTGCTCTTGCACAAATTTCTGCAGTTTGCAACAAACAGAGATGTCATGGCCTTTGATACGGCAAAACTCGCAGCAAGTACCGTTGGAAGACTAAGAATTGGGACGCCCTGAGTTTATTCGTGGAGGAGCAGTGAATGCAGCAATGGGAGGCTGTGGAGAGGGTGTAGCCAATACATGATCAGATGATGACATGTGATAAGTAGGCCAACGGTTCTCCTCAGAAATGAGCTCCTTGACTGTAGCATCAAGAGAAGGAGTAGGAGATCGGCTAAGCAGAGAAGCCCTAGTAGGCTTAAAATCCTCACGTAAACCCATCATGAAGTGCATAAATTTACGGCAATCCCGATATTTGACAAAGAGCTCAATGTCCTTAGAACACACCAGTGGAGGATCTGCAGCAGAGAGGTGTTCCCACATAGTAGAAGTCTGAGAATAGAAATCAGAAATAAACTGACTTATCTCTTGATGCATTTGATAGAGATTTGATTCAATGTGGAACTCTAAGCTTGAATATTAGTGCAATTATAGCGATCAACCAAAAATTTCCAAGCAGCCTCAACAGTTTCAAGACGAGGAAGAAGATTATGAATGGAGGGAATAGAGGTATTGATAAACCAAGACAAGATCTTACTCTGAATACTCTCCCATTCCTTTAGGCGTTCTTCATAATCATCTGTTGTAACAGTAGTCTTCGAAAACTCTTCAGCAGTTATGGCTTTGGACTTAGAGTTTGGTACTGGCTTAGGAATTGAACCAGTCACATATCTCCATAGTTTATGACCTTTGAGAAAGACAGTCATATTCTGAGACTACGCATGATAACTAGTAGAACCATCCAACATAATAGTGATAGGACGTATGATATCTCGTTCATTTTGTTGAGCCATAATGAAAAAAATGACCAAAAAAAGGGATTTAGAGACCTTAAATGCAGAAACGGAGCTCAAAATCGGAATCTATGCGAAAAACTGAGCAAAACAAGTCCTGTTGAAAAATTTTGACTATGGTCAAAGTCAACGATTAACAGATGACGTGTGCTAACGTGGCAGTGTGACGTCACCCAGGGCTTACGTGGCAGGACACGAAGCGCAGCAGGTGCATGGAGCGCGTGAGGCACGTGGGTGAGCGTGGGACTGGCGCGTGAGGTGCGTGGCAGATATTGACGGCGTGTGGCGGCGCGTGCTCGTGAGGCAGAAACTTCAGCCGGCGCGTGGAGGCACGTGTGATGCAGTTTCTGGCCGTTCTTGGTTGAGTTTTGCTCGGGATTAGCTGTTCTGTCTTTCTATGCCTTTTCTTTGGCAGTTGAATGAGCAGAACGTTGATATCCGAGAGTTGCAGGTACTGTGGGCGTGACGGCGGTGGCTCACTTCTGACAGTGACTATTGGATGAAGGCGAGGGCAGCGGAAGAACGCCGGAGATGTCCACAGGAACCAGAAAGCCAGAGAAATGGCTCTGATATCATATTAACAATATAAAGTGAGAGAGAAAGACTGAATAGTCTGTATATTGATGTGTGTATAATAATGTACAATAGAGAGCCTTATATAGACTAGGTATGTGTGCAGTATAAGTAAAAAGAATAAACTATAAATATAGTATATTGAGTTAAGCCCAGTAAGCTAAACTAGTCTAAGCTATACACTTTCAGGGACAAACAAGTATTTTATCATAAAAAATCAAAGCACCGACACTTACGAATGCACCATTTTTTTTCTTTTCTTTTTTTACGAATTATGCTGGTGTCGGTATTCTTCTATACGTGTGGTCCTCCTTTTTTTTTTTTTTTTGGGTCCCGCCACCATTGATTCTCTTGAGATGGGGACAAACAAATACTGTATCATAAAAAATCAAAGCACCTGACACTTACGAATGCACCATTTTTTTTTTTTTTTTTTACACGAATTATGCTGGTGTCGGCACAAGTTGTGCCACAAGGCATAACTCTTTTTTTACATGTGATAATTGATGACTTGTCAGACTTCAGGCCTAGACTAGCTACTAGATTTTTTTTGCATTCCCAACCTTTCCTACTCCATCACTTCGGTACTATTTCTTGAAGAAAGCCCTTTGCAGAAACTTCACACCAAGCACAACAAATCTTGACGCAAACATAGTAATCTATAATTTCCATCGCAGTTAACGCAAAAAAGGGCATAGGAAAGATTAGCACAAGTTTAAAAACTAAAAAATATTATTTTAAAATATTTGTAAAAATATCTATGATTGAAAAAATATATTGAAATATGTGAAATATTGTTTAAAAACTGAAAATAATTGTTTAAAAACATAAACCAAATATCTACTTAAATTTTCGAGATAGAAACAGCTATTTTTAGCGTCCAAAGTATCAATAAAAATATAAATCTAAACCATTCTTCAATTACTTCATAAAACTAATTGAATATTTAGATAGTGTCACTATTGATCAAAAATACTTATATAAAAATATTTTAATTTCTTATAAAGTTTAAATTTGACAAAGAATGAGATTTCTCAAGCTCTTACTTTCTTTTTCTACTTGAATATTCTAAGTAATTTACTTCAAAAAATATCTATAATTTTAAGCTGACTTAATTAGCTTATATATAACTATGGTTTCAACTTAATTTTCTAAAAACTCCTTTAATAATATTTGATGGAGTCTAAATTAAATTTAGTTCGTCTATGGTAGTCGTCTATGACCAGATCACGTCCAAAGAAGTTTTACAAAGAAGGAAGCTCGACATAAGCACCACAAACATGAATAGGATCTGTCTATGAACATCGTGATCGTCCAAATTAGGATGGTCATCCATAGCATGCAAGGGTATGGACAACCAAAGAACACTTAGCCAATTTTAAAGGAGCTCTCTACAAGTTCTATGCAATCATACCATGACTTGTCATTCTAGAACATATTGAGGATTCCTTGAAATTCGTTACATTTTCTCTATTAACTCCGCACATCTTCCATGATGATGGTGGATCCGAACAAGTAGACTCACTCCCAGGTCTCTATAAAAGGATGAAGTCTAAATAAACAAAGGTAAATTCTACTACTCACTAATTCACCATCTTTGTGTTCTAGAGAGGAAATTGACTTAATTGTCGAAGAGTCCTTGGCCGATTCACACCGGTCACCCTTGATAGTTTTTTTTTTTTCTCTCTCTCTCTTCAAGCCACTAAGCTATCATTGTAACCCGGAGCATTCAACCTACTGATTCTTGTGCATCATCAATATTAATTATAAAATTGAACCCACAAAGAGATTTACCTAAATACCCCCACCTTTGAAGTTTTTTTTTTTTTTTACCATCAAGAAAAAAAAAAGAGTTTGTCATGTGATTATTCAAAGTTTGTCATGTGATTTTTACCATCAAGAAAAAATAGTTTTTCATGCAAATTTGTGTGTTTTTATGAAGTTGTGCTATACTTGCTGAAATTTATTAACAATTATATAGAATTTTTCCCAATAAGAGAGAATTTCTCTATTGAAAGAAGACTGTGTTATATTGCTTAACTTACAAAATGATCATGATTTGTACAATATATACTAGCAGAAAACAGAAACGGAAAAGATCAAGAATCAGTTGCACAATCTGAGATATTTCTAGAAGATGCTAACAGCCACCTCTCCCACATGCACACGTATGAACACTAATAGGTTTAATATACAAGTTGTTAAAAACGACATCGTCGCACTTATAAGAAACGGCATCGTTTCCTTTTAATCAAGACACGCATTTGGCTTTCTTCTTAGACGACACCGTTTTCGGCGTTATCGTTGGAACAGTGTCTTCATCTTCAATTTCTTCAATGCTGCAGCTTGGGCTTTCAAGTAGTTATCAAAGAGGCACAATTTGTTTTAGTTTTTGAAGAAGTAGAGGAAATGAAGAGTGGGAATTTAACCTTGGTTGTAGTAGAGCTCGAGGCCCATGCCATCGTGAATCTCGTAATCCTTGAGAGTGATGTGGTCTTTGTAGACGTTGTACCACTTCTGGATCCTAATCTTGTCGGCCCTCGTACCAGTCTGAGCCGCCACAAGCTTCTTCAGGTCGCCTATGGTGTCATCCTCGTTGCACTTCACACGTACCTTCTTCCCCAACCGATCGTTCAGCACCACCTCCATCATCTTCACACTTCACAAATCAACAACCCCTTCTTTAGTCACTCACACAAATTTTTGGGGAGAACGATTGACGAGTCTTGTTAACAATGTCGAAGTTTTCAGGACCTTTGTAGTCTTTTCATTATTATTAGATTATTGGAGTGTACTATTATTATGTAATATTGTATTTTAAGTCCTTTCTTAAAAGTGTAATAAATTATTAAAACTTGAAAGTTAAAACAATAAAATAAAATAAACAAAATCATGAGTTTCAAATTTTTAATAGCATTTAGGTTTGGAAATTTGTTGTATATTTGGTTAAAGGAATTGTTTAAATATTGTGATTTCAAGTAAAAGTGAAAAATACTATATTTTTTTCTACATTATTTAATAGGTGAAAATGTTGTTGATGCATCACTTCAAATGTCTTAACTTTACATATATAGTGTATTTATAAAAGAAAACCTAGTACCGGTAAGCATGGATTCTACACATTTTTTTTAATGTGATTTAAATTGTTTTTTAATTGATTAATGGAATGTGTTATAATATTGAACATTAGCACATTTTGGAATGAATATTTAAAATGGTAGTATTTTTTTAAATAAGTATTTAACATAAGAGCAGTTAACTGGTAAAACCTCTTATTTTTAAGAATTCAAACCATGATAAAGAGTAATTATCATAGAGCAGATACTTTATGTTGCTACTAGCTTTCATTTACAATATGTTTGGATCGGTTAAAAATAGAGGGAATGGAAAAGATAGAGAAGAAAACAGAGGAGAAAATATCATTTACCCTTGTTTAGTTTAGTTGAAAACACAACAGCAAGAAAATGGTGGGCCCAGTATTTTCCATCCTAGCCTACCAAAATGTATCTCTCCGAATTGGAGAGAAAATCGAGTAGAAAATGAAAGACAAAATCCAAATGACTTTTTTACCCCTGTTCCTTGTTGTCTTTCCCTTGCCAAAGTTGTGTTTTTCTTTTGGATGCCAAGAACTTTTCTTCTTCTTAACATAGCTGCAGATATGAAAAGAGAATTCGAGCATTGGGAAGCTGCTACGCAGTACTGCTAATGGCGAATTAGTGAGATTAGTGAAACTTATGACACAAAACTTATGAGGGCAGAATATCCTTTGTATTCTGTGGATAGATGACTTGATTCGAAAATTTATATTTGCTTAATCCTAATGTAGAATGTCCTTTTTTGGCTTATTGTATTCATTTCAATAAACCTTTGTATCTTATTTATTTTTTTTGCATTAGTTTTAAAATGGTCAATAATACTGATTCGGATAGTTGTAGAATCACTCTGAATCATCCCAAATCAAACAAGAAAATCCCTATGGAAGAAATCACTAACAGATCAGTAGTAGGATTATCACAATAGTTCAGGTTGTTTGAACTCAAAACAAGCATTAACATCAAACGTATTCAGGTCATGCAGCAGCCTCTGCTGGTTTGTAATGCTATTGTAAATGGGGTAAAGCAAACAGTTGATATGAAATTGCTAGCACCGAACAAAGGCCATGCCTGAAGCAGTTACAAATTTTAGAAATACAACGCCTACCCAATTACTAGAACATGTAATTGAAAAAGACTTTCTTGCTATTGTGAAAATTACTAAAACTCCATGATGATTTAGTTACAACCGATACTAATTTGTTGTTCTTGTTCTTATCTTGTTGGTAGATTGATTGAAGTGACACGTGGTGGGTGCAAAAATTAATATTAAATTTAGTCTTTTAATAGTTAAATGAATTGTCTATACATTAAAATTAGAATTAATTTCTAACCTTGCATATACTTTCTCATAATGTTTATCAGATCCACTTGAAGAAATCAGTGAATCAATATTGCTAAGAAGGGAAGATTTGAAAAAAAGAAAAACATGAATCTTCCATAGTGACAAGTCTTATGGTTTATTTCATTCCAAATTTGCCACTAACATTGTTTCCTAGAAAGGTTTCATGTTTTTGATAAGTAAAAAGGAGTTTCATTTTTTTGTTGTTGATAATCTTTTTTTTTTTTGTTTTTTTGTTGTTGATAATCTTAATATATATATATATATATATATATATATTCATATTTGTATGTATTTGTCTTCTTTATTTGGTTATTGGTCATAACAACGTCATAGAAATTTCTGTATGGTGGCTCATTCTCAACATTTGTGGTTAAATTGCTATTACTTTATAATTAATGTTGTATAAAACTTTGAGGTTGAAATTGATTTTGCGTAATGGCTTATTTGCAAGAGTATAATCTACCTTCCAGAATATTTTTGGGGGGGTTAGGACTGATTGTAATAATAATGTGGTTGACTAACATATTGCATGACAAGGGGTAAGTCATCTAATTCCTATTTTGACTTCAAAATTCTACGAAAACTTAGTGGTTGAATGCATCTTTAAGGTTTTAATTACTTAGAGGGGTGATTATTTTTACGTGAGTAATGATTATTATACTATTATGCAAAATTTTCTCATGCATTTCTAGAGTCGGGCGACTATTCCTAGAAAATTGAGATCAAATCACAACACATGAAAAAATCAATGATATATTAAAGTCAATGCATATTCAAAATCCAAATTAGCTTATAAATATAGTCTAATTCTGTGTCAAGTGACCTATTTATATTACCCAGTAAGAAAGCTAAGATTACCTTCATTATTACTATTATTCAATATTTTTGTGTAGAAGCACAGGTTACAAGCTAGTTAGTATAGTGTGTACTATGTAGCAACATAAGAGTAACCTTACTTAACTTGAGAAGGTCCAAAATTCATCCAAACAAAGAGCTTCTAATGTATTACCACCACACCAAAAAAAAAAAATTTAAGACTCTTAGATTCATTTAGCAAAAAATTTTCAAATCTTTTGCAATTTTTTCAAAGAGATTTAAAGGTGGGAAAAAGGGGGGGGGGGGGGGTGGTGTTCTTTGAATGTGAAAATAGGTTTAAGAAATTTTGGTTCTTTTAAGAAAATCAAACTCTATAATTTAATGTTCATACTTCATAAATCCATGCCTTTTTTTGTAGATAATTTGATAGTTATAACAATGGGGGATGAGATATTTGAACCCTAGATATCTTCTTCAGTGCCGACTCAATGGGTGAGCCAAATAGGTAACTGCCTAAGGCACCCAATGAAAAAGGTCCCCTAAATTTTTACCATTAGAAATATTCTTGCACCAATAAAAGTATTAATTAAGCCCTAATTATTCCTCAATAAATAAAAGTATTTGTTTTTTATTAAAAAAAAAAAAAACTAGTTAAAGAAAAATGTTTTCATTGGATGAGTCAATCATTTAATCTTTCACACATAAATGTTAAAAGAACTCATCAATCTTACACTAGTAAATAAATTTATACTCAAATTTTATTTAAAGATATCAAATATATAACTTTATTAAAATTTTCAATCATAATTTTTTAGTACTTGGTTACTTCATTCAATGAATAGTATTTATTTTAGTTGTATATTCATTGAGTAATGCGATAGGTTTATTTTAATTTGTAATTTTTTTCTAAAAAAATAGATTTTAAATGGAAAAGAAAAACTAATAGTTAAATAAATATTTTATTAATATTCAAAGTATAAGAATATAACTCATTTAAAGTAGTAGCCTTAGGCCCCACAATACTTTGAGCCATTCTTGATCTTCCTGGGAAATATCAAGATGTTCTAATTAAATTACAAGGCTCTTGCCTTAAAAATACACAAATTTAAAGAGCTAAACACTCAAACGCTAAAGAGTTTTCAATTGAAATTCTAACATAAAGCAAAAAATCTACTAATAAAGCTTTACAGTTGAAACTCCACTTACTACACCAATGCCAAAAGGAACATAGGGGTTCCTCAAAAGCTAAAAATAGTTTTGGCTAATGAAGTAGGATGTTTAAATGTTAGTATTAAAGTTCTTAAGTGCGCTATTCCATTTTTTTTAATAAAAATAATGTATTGGCATAACTGTCCATTCATTTTTTTTTTTCCCTTTTAAGATACTCAATGACCACTCATTTTTTAGAGAGAGAGAGCGAGAGCAAAATAATAAGAACAATAATATATATATATATATATATATATATATATATATATATATATATATATATATATATATATATATATATATATATCACTCATTTTTTAGAGAGAGAGAGCGAGAGCAAAATAATAAGAACAATAAAAATATATATATATATATATATATATATATATATATTATTACTATTATTGAATTAATTAGGTTCAAGTACTAATATATAAATCATTTTTTGACAATTTGATAGTTACAACTTACAATAGGAAGAGAGAATTGAAATCTTAACTGTCTTTATAGAAAAAACCAAGAGATGCCATTTGAACTAAAAAACTCTTTACATCTTGTTGTGCCATCTTTTGTCATTTCTCGCATCTAAAAAGCTTTTTATCAATTTGGTTACCAGCTATGCAAAATAGTTTCAAAACACTTTACGATCGAAGTTTGCTAAACCCTCTAAACATTAAAATTATACTATTAAAATTATAGTAAAAGCTAACAATGAAAATTATACTTCCCATGTCATTACCAAAAGGACCTAAACAAAACCAAACAAAAATATAATATCATTATTGCTACTCAAGTAATAGGAGTTTAAAAATAGGAATATGATTTGATAATAGTTTACAACATGAAACAAAAATGAATAAGTACATAGTTTTTAATCAAACCAATTAGATGGATAAAAGTGGTAGGACGATTGATGATGAAACTGAACTTGATTCTAAGCATGAACTTGCTGAAATTGAAATGTCATTCCATGGTCCCATTTCTTCATTTCTAACATATTCAAGTTCTTCCAAATTTGGTTGAGCAGGAGAAACTTTTTGAACTCCCTCTAATTCCATCATGATCTCCATCATCGTAGGCCGTTTCTTTCCATTCAAGTGCAAACATCTTTTTGCAAGGTTAGCAATTGCTACGACTTCATCGTTATTACGAACCTTACTTACTTGAGTATCAAGTATATCAAAGAGGCGGTTCTCTTTTAATGAATGAACAAAATATGTAGATAGATTCCGACCTTCTTGTGATCTCATCAAAGAAACTGGTTTTTCTCCTGTTAAAAGCTCGATAAGGACCACTCCAAAACTATAAACATCACTCTTTTCTGTAAATTGGCTCGTTTGAAAGTATTCAGGATCCAAATACCCAAAAGTGCCATATACTAGTGTGGTTACATGAGTTTGGTCAATGGCCACTGATCTTGAAGTGCCAAAGTCTGCTACTTTTGCTCTATATTTCTCATCAAGTAGTATGTTTGAAGATTTTATGTCTCGATGGTAAATGGGTAGTGAAGCTGCTGAGTGTAAGTATGATAGAGCTCCCGCGATTTCTGTGGCAATTCTTAAGCGCATATCCCATGTTAGCAATGGAAAATCTTCATTTTCTTCATGGAGATACTGAAAAAGTGTGCCATTGGAAATGAATTCATAAACTAACAAAGGAACTTCTGTCTCTAGACAACATCCGAGCAGTTTAACCACATTTCTATGATTGATTTGTGAAAGAATGATAATCTCATTAATGAATTGTTCAAGATTTCCCTCATCCACTATGTTGCACTTTTTGATTGCCACAATTCTTCCATCAATTAACATTCCTTTATAAACTGTACCTTGTCCACCCTTACCAAGAATTCTATTTTCATTAAAATGATCAGTTGCATTTTCCAACTCCTTTGATTTGAATAATTTTGCCTTGTGAATGTTGTTTTCATTTGAAGATAATTGTTGTTGTAATAACAAACCACCATTCCTTTTGAAGAATTTTTGCTTGAGCTTGATTTTGTTTCTTTTCTTTATCACTTTGTGTAACCACCAAATAATAAGGAGTAGAAACAATAACCCTAAGCTTGGACAAATAACTGCATACATCAAACAAATAAAATAGAAATATCACATCAACCTAATTTTTATTTTATTTTTAAGGTTAGAAACATCGGCCTAAATTTAGGCTATATAAAAATATGAGTAAGTGTAAATAGATTTGAACATAACTATGATGATTTGAAAACATCTTTCCTACTAAAAGTTGCCAACTTTTTTTTAAAAAAAAAAACTTTACATTAATATGTTCTCACAATATGCACAGCCTAAATAAGTGTTACCTCCTAATTAATTTCTTACCAAATAAAATTACTGTTAAGTACTTGATTTTTCAGGAAACAGTTCAATGGTGTAATGCATTTTTTTTTTTTTTTAAATGGCACAGTAAGGGACTTATGAGATTGGGATATTTTGTTGATTAAGATTGGGATATTTTGTCGATTATCTAACTTTTCAACTTTTCCCTAGGTCAGTCCTACCTTAAATGAGCTTAAACACCTAATTGATGAATTCTTATAAAATTATTTTCTAAAAACAAATTATTTGTATACTCGTACTCATCACTAAAATCAACCTTCACTATTTCTTGGGACTAACCAAAATTCTTCACTCATTTATCCCTGGTACTTTCTTCCAATATTTAATACCCCATCTTCTCCTTAATTTTTCCTTAACATGACCATTTTTTAATAGGGTCATGTAAACGGATATCATTAAAATAATTGTTAATAAACTATTTTAAAAAAATTTTGATATCACATTTATGAAAAATAAAAAAATCTGTTAAAACATTAATTTTTTTTATTTTCCCATAAAAACTTCCTTAAAAAATATCTTTAAGGCATCTGTTAATTTTTCCTTTCTTGATACACTCTTTAAGATTCATCTCTTTCCCCTATCGCCACTAATATGTTGTGTTTTCTGATATATGTTGACTATTATCAAAACAATAAGTGAAATTCTTGACCCCTTTCTCTTGAACAATGAGTGAAAAAAGATGAGGTTGCCAAGGATTAATTGCGGTGCAATGCGGCTACTTCATGTTGCATGCGGTTTTACTTGGTTTGGGTGTGGTCATGTGTTTGAGCGGTTTGATGAACACCCCTTGTCCTCTCTTATGCAGTAGTAAGATGTACAATAAAAATCTATATAATAATTAATAGATTCAAAAATCTAAATTGAAATGAGGAATTGTACTGCTTTAAAGAGAAAATTTATTTTTTCTAGATAAATTTGTAATTTTCGTGGAAAAATTAAAAATATAGAAGAGTGATGAGTAATGCAATTCAACTAATAGTCTGAAACTATCAAGTTATAGGAGGTATGCCTATATCTTTTAGTGATAGATTGCCAAGAGAACAGAAATTTAAAGCTAATTGACTTTTTACGTGCTTCATTTTCTACACGTGCATTTAATTTAGTAAACTAAAAGTGTATGAAATATAGTCTTTTTTTAAAAAAAAAAAAAAAAATTATTCCGTGAACCATCTGGGAAAGTAGAATCAAGTCATTCCCTGTCTGTCATGATCTTTTGAGTGAAGAAAAACCAATAAACTAAAAGTACAAGTCAGTTTTTTTTTTTTTTTTTTTGGAGAAGCAGTACAAATCAGTTGTACCGTCCCTTTTAAATGTTATGAATCTTGTGCCATAGCCCATAGGCTATAGCACTGCACAGCTTAGTAAAAAATCCAGGATCTTGTTATTATTTTTGGATTATATTAACGGTTGTTTACAGAATAATTGTTAATAAATTATATTAAAAAAATTTTATCATTATTTTTATAAGAAATATAAAAAGTTGATAATAAAATTAATTGTTTTATCATTTTTTATTAAATCAATACATCTAGAGCTTTCGTTAACATTTTCCAAATTTATCGAGAATACAAACATACCTATAATGGCTAACTTCAGTGGAGATTTTCGCTTGTTGCAATTGAAATAGCCTTCTGTATTCTCACACTCGAAATTGTAGGGACATTCGTGGAAATCGCATTCATTTATATCTGATAGGAATAAGATAACAAGCAAATTAATAAATTCATTAATTTTTTTGTGCATTTTGGTGTTTACATACATATTCTTCTTTGCATTCATTTATACCTAGGATTACGGAAAAATTATTAAATTCATTAAAATTTTGGGCACAATTTGGTGCTCACTCATATAGGCAACAAAATTTTCAAAAGTACTTAGCACATATTTTGATAACTGTTAATTTGGTCTCTATATTTCGGTAGCAATTGATTTGATTTATGCTATTTTCAACTTGCCATTAATTTTTGTTAATGAGTTGACAATTGAAACTTAGGACCAAATTAATTACTGCAAGTTGAAAATGCATGAACCAAAATGATATTTTCTCCTTTAAAATACCATGGTATCATGTATAATTCAAAATTTTTTTAAAAGAAAATTTTACTGTAAAATGGATAATCTCTATTTCAAAGATGGATCACAGTTCTTCGGCCATATCTTTTGGGACAAAGTTTGACAACAACCTTTATTCCTTAAAGCTACAACTCTACTTAATTTTTTTTATTGAATGTGAATTTTAACAAATTCACCATTGTATTACATTTTTTTTTTAATATATATCACCCAAGCTTGCAAAATTTCCAGAAAATCAAAAATCAATAGCTATATTATCAATCAAATGTTTAAATTTCAAGTTTTTTGTAGTCTAAAATTATTCATAAAAAATAAGTTTATGGATTGAATAATAAATAATATATGATTGACACAAAATTTGACATATGTTTTTTTTCTTAGAACATTTAACACGTGTGTTAAAAACATAAATAATATGCAATTTAAGATTTTCAAAATACGAAGTCATATTATGTTTTTTTTTAGTGGTAGTTGTAGTCTTAAACTAAAACCAAGTTTGTAACCAAATTTTATCTATATTTTGACATCCACCCCAGTTGATTATCTTTTATCCCCCTTCTTGACATAACCAAACATAATTTTATTTAATATAATTACTCTTTAGTAACCATTCCAACAAAATACCAAGCATTATTTGTCAAAAGCAAAGTTAGCAATATACAGAAAATAGCTGTAAGGCTTTTTAATGGTCCATGAGTTAGGCAAGTTTTTTTTTTTTGGGGGGGGGGGGGGGGGTGTTCAAATGGATTAGTATTAAGAAAAATGGTAAAATATTATTTTTGTTCCTAAATTTTACCTTTTTTTTTTAATTTTTTATTCCTAAACTTTAAAAAGTTCTTTTTTTATCTATATATTTTGTAAATATTTTTTTCAATAGTTTTGGGATAAAAAAGAATTTGTTTTTAATAATTTAGGGATGAATTTTTTTTAAAAAAATTTAAAGACAAAAATAAAATATTTTTAATAATTTAGGAATGAAAGAAGAATTTTTCAATAGTTTATAAAAAAATAAATTTCTTAAAATTTAGAGAAAAAATTTTTTTTTTTGTAAAATTTAGGGGCTAAAATAATATTTTATCAAAAGAAATTTTGAAGAAAAAACAAAGAAATATAATACTGGTTTTACTTACCTTGACATCCGCTGGGAAGATAAGGATTTCCTTGGTATCCGTAAGCACAGTCGCAAGTAAAGCTGTCGAAGTCCTCGTCCTCGTCTGAGAAAGAACACCTGACATCGTGTCGTTTCTTGAGGGATTCAAACATGTCTCGTGAGCGATTGGTCCGATTTGATATTGCCCATTCCAGCACTATGGGAACGGTTTCCCAGTATTGCACAGAAGAGGGATCTGGTTTGTTTGACTCTAACCAATTGTGGTCCACTAGGAAAGCATACTTGCACGCTTTTTCCTCTCTTGCTAGTGATTCATCGATACTTCTGAATTGTACATGAAATTCTTGCTGGTTTGAAGGGAAATAGGATGACTCGCAGCAGTTGAAACCGGAGCATCTAGTTCTTTCGACAATGTTGCTTTTAATGCAATGCGATTTGCACCCAAAAACCACAGGACCAAGTCCGGTTATTGTTGCAAAGTTGTCGCAGCCAACAGAAATGAATGTGTTATGATAGTAGGAGAAGTTAAAGGGACTTCCTGAAATGTTCAAAGCTGCACCACTTCCTGAGCTCCTACAATTGTTCGAATATATGATTGGCATTTGGACCTGAACCGTAGGATCAGAAGAATAGAGATGGTTTCTAATATTGATTTGCCGCACCTCCTTGTCAATACTAGTTAAGAAGGCTTTGGCAGAGCTGCCAGTTCCATTGCAAACAACTTCGAACAACTTGTCCATGTAGCAATCAGGTCCAATTCCAAACGGGTATGGAATTTCAAGATTTCCACATGTGCTATTACAATCGGGTTTTGCCATAGGTGCTGCTGCTGCTTCTGCTAATTCATATGTCAGCAGAAATAAAATAGTAATTCGCATTACAAATTGCACAGCCATTTTCATTTTTGGGTGTCTTGAGTTCAACAAATTAAACATACCGATATATTTATGTAGTCTCACAGGAAAAGTAAAGATACTTTTTCACACCTTCCGACTTTGTTCCTTTGTTTACTTGGACTTCATAAAATGGACAGGATCAATGCATTTCAACCGAATAATAATAATATTCCAACTTGCACGCCTAAATTGCTCTCAGTGGAATTTTCTTTCTACTTTGTTTGGTAGCAATTGAGAGGAGAAAGAAAAAGAAAAAAGTGAAAGGAAAAGAAGGGAGGAGAAAAGGAAAAGAAAACACTTGTATATGTTTGGAAATGGGGAGGAAAGAAGGAAAGAAAGAAGAAGTCATCTTTGTTTGACTTGCAAAGGGAAAAGAAAAGACATGAAAAGAAAATTTTATTATTTTTACTTTTATGCCTTCATAAATTAGGGAGAGAGAAATAAAAGATAAGGACAAAAGTGAAAATTCAAGCTATAACAAGTAAAAAAGAAAAATGTTATATCTATAACATTTTCACAACAAATTCTAAGTAGCAGGTTGTTACTGGTTGTTATTATTGGGACAAAAAAGTAATCTCAGTGGTAGGTTCAAATTTGAGTCAATAATAACTAATCACCTATGATTTATTGTGAAAATGTTGTGAACGTAGCACTTCTAAAAAAAAAAAAAAATCATGTAGTTTCAAATTTTTAATAACATTTAGGTTTGGAAATTGAGAAATATTATATTCATAATATTTTCATAACATTTTTACAATAAATTCTAAGTGATGGGTTGTTATTGGTTGTTATGGTTGGTCAAAAAAGTAATTTAAGTTGTAAATTCAAATTAGAACCAATAACAACTTACCACATTGATTTGTTGTGAAATTGTTGTAGACGTAGCACTCCTCTTGGAAATTTGTTGTATTTGGTTAAAGAAATTGTTTAAATATTGTGATTTCAAGACAAAGTGGAAAATGCTATGTTTTTTCTACATTAATAATATATTAAGAGAAATATAATATTCACGATGATTTCTCAATAATTTCACAACAAATCTTAAATAGCAAACTAATAGTTGTAAATAAAAAAGTGATATAAATGGTAGGTCTAAATAATAACCAATTAGGGTAAATAGCACTCCTCTTGGAAATTTGTTGTATTTAGTCTAAATAGCAAACTAAGCTTTTTCTTTTATTTTCTTTAGTTTGATTCTATTTTTGTTTGTTTCTTTGCTTATCTTATGTTTTAATATGTTTATATAGCTTAGCTTTAGGTAGCCTTTGTATTTTTAAGCATGTTAGATTGTTAGTTCCTCCTTTTCAAATTCTAATCTATTTCTGTGCTTGCTGCATTTCTAGGCTAGGGTTTCTGAGCAAACCTGCGCATGCATGCATCTTTCATGCACCCGCAGGTCAAAGTATGCGTAAGCATGCAGCTAGCCCACGTGTGTAGGCCTCTGCATGCATGCGCATACCGCTGCCCAAAAACCCTAATTTAGGATTCTGCTTCATTTTCTTTGCTTATTTCATATTTTATGCCTTTGTTTTGACCCTTTTTCATAGATATCAGTTTCTACTTTATTGTTTATTGTTTGTTTGACTTCCACATATTAAATTAGGGTTTATCTTTCCTTTTTCATACTTTAATATCATGAACATGCATTCACATGTTCATGCATTGATCTCATAAGTGCTATGATGCAGTAAAGTATGTAAGGTAAGTCATGCATTCATGTGTACATGCATGTGTTTGTTCTAAAAGCTTTACCCTTCTTTGATGAATATGTATATGTAAGCCTATATGCAATGCTTTGAATGATAACATGGTTTGTTTGTTGTTTATATTCCTGCCTTGATTTAATGTTTACATGCTTCTGCCTTGGATGTGATATGATGACTGATGCTAGATGAATGCTAGGTTGATATGAGATATCATGATAGATGTATGTTAGGACATATTGTGATATGCCATGATAGATGAATGATTAGGTTTTGGGACGATTGATGCCATGATCGTATGCTTAGATGTATGCTAGTGTGTGTGTAAGTATAGATATAATATTGAATATGCTTTTAATAAGATTAAGACATAAGACACAATGAGTGGAAGCCAACCCTAGGGTTGGGTAGTTTTGGATGCCTAACACCTTCCCAAAACCGTACCTAAACTCCAAACCCATACTCTAGTAGTAAGATCAAAAGGTCCTTCTCTAAGAGAACGCTATATTCATGGTTCCTAGACCATTGTAAAAACTAGGTGGTGACTCCTTATTGTATCCACAATAATATTGTACATTAACAAGTTTTGGAATATTTAAGATAGAAGTATTTTTTTTAGTAAGTATTTAACATAGGAGCAATTAACCAATAAAGTCTCTTGTCTTCATGGATTCAAACTATGATAAAGAGCATTATGAAGCGAATACCTTAGATTGCTACTAGCTTTCATTTAATGTAACCTGCATTTTGTTTTAATGACAATCATATAAAAGTTGCTAAAAGCCTTATAACTTAATTGACACCTCCTCATGCATAAAGTGCTTAGGGTCTAATGAAGAAATGGTTTGAGCTGCGAGGTTAGCAATATATTGTAAATATCTAAATAAATAAATGTTTGTAATAGTAAGTAGTAACAAATTAAAGAGTATTAAAAAAGAAGACCTTTAGTGAGTTTAGTCTAATTTATTTATAATAAGGTGATAAAGTAATCCTATAAGGCGATAACTATAATTTATATACATTCAAAGAGAAAAAACAATGAGTGTGGAGGGAGAAAACATGAAGAGAATCAACGAAGAAGAAGTAGAACTCAATCGAAGTACAAAAAAAGTCGAGGAATCCCATAATCCACCTCCTGGACCTTCATTTGGTGATGGGTCATTCAAAGACAAACTCTTAGGGGACATCCCAGGAGCATATACTCAAGCGTTTAGCTTCAACCTTCAGGAAGATGATGGGCCACGTCAGATGCAGACATGGAGGATCTTTCAGAGGGGATTGCATCGGACAGATTCTCCAGCAATGCGAAGGCCCATTTTAGGGGGAAATGGGCGCACGTGCTTATCATCAAGCCTTTCGGTAGGAATGTGGGTTTCCACTTCCTACATGCCAGAATAATGTCCCTATGGAAACCAGCTGGAAGACTAGAATGCATTGATTTGGAGATGGGTTTCTTCCTAATCAGATTTGGCTTAGTTGGAGACTATGATAATGTTCTAAAAGGTGGCCCATGGTTTATTGGTGACTGTAGATACTCGATTTTGTACCCATAATTTAATCTTGGAAGATGGCTAGAATGATCATTTATATACCCGAAAAATTATAGTTGCATTACATGCATTAATTCATTTATTACATATCATAAAAATGATCTTGTGATTCTAACGGTCGCGACTATATGTCCGATTCCCAAATCGGATTGTCGGATTGAAAGATATCACGAGATTAAGTTTTCACGGTCTACATGCATTGTATGGGATGAAACCAATCACGTGTGATTAATTGAAATTAATTTTGACTGGTTAATGATTAAAATTAATTAAATGAATTTTTGTGATTTGTTAAGTATTTTTCTTAAAGTGAGATTTGTTGCATGAGATTAAAACAAATAAGCCGATAATATTTAAAGGTTGTAGATAATTAGGCTTTTGGGATAATTATATTCAAAATAATTATTTTAAAAATCCTAATTATCACTTTGGAATGAGGTTTATCATGAAAATAACTCTAAAATTCATCCAAATACAGTTTTAGAGAAGTCCAAATCTTTTGTACCACTCTCTCTGCTCCACTCTATACTTCACAAATAAAAATTTGACACATGTTCACCTATTTAATTAGATGCTAATTTTTTGCCTTTTTATATTCCAAACTTTCAGTTTCCTAAAAAAATTAGAACAAAAAACCAACACATGTTCACCGGCCACCATCACCGGTCCACCACCAACTTTACTGGCTCCCCTAAAAAAGAGATCACCAACATTGTCATCGGCCATCCACCACTGCCGCCAAGTCCACACCTCAGCCAGCAAGCCAATTGCCCCAAAAAAAAAAAAAAACACCAACACATCTTCACCAGTCACCACCAACAAACAATCCATCAAAAATTTACCAGATACTCAACCCCAAATTGGTACAAGTCAGTGCGTAACCTTTTGTCCGTACTTTGATTACCACAATTAATCAATCAGCACACAGAAACTGAAAACTGTCAAGAATAGAAAGCCGCGAAGCACCGTGCCACACAACAGAATAAACACAACAAAACCATGTGTTGTTGTGGACCTGGCGGCTGAGGTGTGGGCCTAAGGTAGCCACTAAGGTGGACCTAAGTTGGCCACTAAGGTAAATGCTCTAAGCAGCATACAAAACATGGCAGCCACTAAGGTAAGCTTGAAGCTTTTGATTGACAAAAAGAGACACCAAGTGCTCTTTGCTGAAGCAGGCAAGGAATTGATTGATTTCCTTATTACTATTCTCGCTCTTCTGGTTGGACCGATGAACATGTGTTGGTTTTTTGTTTTAATTTTTTTTAGGAAACTGAAAATTTGGAATATAAAAAGGCAAAAAATTAGCATCTAATTAAATAGGTGCACATGTGTCAAATTTTTATTTGTGGAGCATAGAGTGGAGTAGGGAGAGTGGTACAGAAGATTTGGACTCGTTTTAGAGTTGGAAAACACTTCAAAAACGTGCTAATCAAGTAGCAAATTTCAGATTCACGTTCCAAGACACTTTTGGCATAGTAGAACTCAAAATTCAGACTAGGCTATTTTTGGAAAAGTTATAGAGAATCGAATTTCCCTTCAGATATCAAAATTTCAACTTAATCAAAATTTTCACAAAAAAGATATGATCCAAATACTAAAACTGGTTCTAAAAAATCAGCTTACTCGTATCCAAATCTCCTCTTTTTAAAGGATTTTTCCATACGTTTTTTTATTTTTTTTATTATTATTTTTAAGCTGATTGGACTTAATTTTTAAGCATACCTAGCTTATTTTCTAAGCAATTAACACCTCTATAAATAGGGGAGACACCCTAACATTCAGGACCCTTTTTCTGACTTCTCTCTCTTCTAAAGTTAAAGAAGTTCTGGTAGCCCTACTTTAGGAACTTCTTTTTTGTTAAGAGGTTTCACTTAAAACCTTAGAAAAAAAATTGTTTCTCTTTGAAGAACTCTTTCCTTGAGGATTAAGTTCATGCAGGTATAACTCTAACTTTGTTTCCATAGTATGCTTTCATATATGTTTTAGTTTCCATGGACATGATGTTTTCTTTTGTGTTTAAATAATCATGTTTCTCATATGTTATCACATGTTCTTTTTTGCTTTCAAAAGTTTTCACATGATTAATTGATGAACATGTCTAGATTTAGGGTTGAATCTTGCCTTAGAATTTTAGATCTGCGATTTTTCTTTGTGTTAAAAAAAAAAAAAAAAAAATTGCAAGTTTTTTTTTTAATTAAGAGTCAGATTTGTATTTTTCCAAATAAAAATCTGGTCTGTTTTTAATAAAAATCTAATATGCATTTTTTCCAAATAAAAATCTGCCATTTTTTTAATAAAAAATCTGATCTGCATTTTTCCAAATAAAAATCTAGTCTATTTTTAATAAAAAATCCGATCTGCATTTTTTCCAAATAAAAATCTGGTCTGTTTTTAATAAAAAATCTGATTTTTTTTTTTTAATCAAAATCAGATCTGCATCTTTCAATAAAAAATTTGTGTTTTCAAAATAAAAATCTGTTTTTTCCCACATTAAGAAAAATCTCAATCACATCTGAATTTTTATTTTAAATCCATTCTTTTCTTTTATGGAAACTGAAGATTAAATTTTTCATTAACTATTCTCATCAAATTTTTTCACACAAAATAAAATGGCAGATCTAAGGTTCTTGACTAAAAGTTTAACCCTAGATCTAGGATTTGACATAGCATCTATTGCATAACATTTCATACTTTGAATATGGGTATTTAATGGTCATTTAGAGTTTAGAAGGCTAGACTTTGTCTGGGCGGAATGGGTGCCTAACACCTTTCCATTCTGTAATCTAGCCCTCGAACTTAGGTTTTTGGATACTAGACTAGTGTTTTATCTTTGTTTTGGTAGATTGTAACTAGGATCAAAACTTTGTAATTTTTACATAGATTGTATTTAGGACCAAAGCCTTGTAAAGATATTCTACCAAATTGTATTTGTATAATCAATTAATGACATTGGAGGTATTTTTGGACATGTGAATTGTATTTTATTTTTTCTTTTTCTTTTTTATAAAAAATAAGTGGCGACTTCACACAATTACCCAAAAAAGAGGTGCCATAAACACCCAAATCTCTTTTTGAGAGAGTCGCAAAGTTTCTGATCTCTCACAGTGACCAATTCCTCACTACAAGATCAAGGGAACCAAATTTTAAGCCTTCTCCTACCTTTTGCTCTTTTGTAGCAGTCTGGGCTCAACTTCCCCAGCTGCCAATTGAGTATTATGACCCAGTGACTCTGAAAGAAATTGGTCAAGCAATCGGTCTAGTTCTGAGGATAGACACGCACATGGCTTTTGAAACCCATGGAAGATTCTTAAGAATATGTGTTTAGGTAAATCTTGATAACCCCCTTATTAGAACTATTATGATTGGGAGCTTTGCTCAACTTGTGATTTATGAAGGTATTAGCACTTTATGCTTTGCTTGTGGGAGAGTGGGGCATAGAAAGGATTCTTGTCCTTATCTTATCAAAAATCCATCAGTGGAGGAGGTTACACCTTCATCCCCACCACAACCTCGCTCCCCACCATGTCAGGAAACTCATCCTGAGGAAGCTTATGGTTTATGGACACTGGTTGCTCATAGAAGAAATAAGCTCAAGCCCAATATCTTTAAACCCATTGCCAACCACAAAAGTGAAGCCCAATTCCCAATAAATCAATATACGGACACGTTGCCTAATCAACTTCATAGATCCCCCCCGTGGATCTAATGAAAGTAAGAGGAAAAGCCATACTGCCCAATCTGATGTGAAATAGGGCTTTAGTGCCTCATACACGCAAGAAAAGACAATGACATAGTGTTTGGGTTAGAGATGCCTAATGAAAGGCCATTAAGTCAGTCCTCCATCCCTACTCACACAAACTTTACTCTTCTTGACCCTTCCACACACTTAACCTCATGTTCAACCTTACCTTCACAGACCAAAAAATCACTTAGCCAACACACCCAAAACAAAGCCCATGGATTTAAAAATCCAAGCCTTAAGCTCAAAGGGAAAGAGAAAGCCCTCAAAGATCCTGGAAACCCAACAATGGGGAATTTACTACAAGGAGAAGATCGTAGTCCTTTTAGATATCACGATAAGAGAAATCAAAGCAACCCCAACTCACATCATGGGATGGTTCGAGGAAAAACTGATGAAGGCATAAAGCCACATCTGCCCCCTTAACCCAGAGAGCAGGATCAACGGGTACCTTCACCTATCCAATCCAGCGTGGTTCAACTGGGAAAACCCGTGGTGGAATTTTCTATCGGACTTACAAACAAGAAAGTAGAGTAGGATATTGGGGTGGAGAGGGCTTCCCTCGAGATATAGGGAGCTAGTCTTGGGAGACTTAAATCAACCAGAAACATTACTAGAGAGGAGAATTTTTGAGGAGAGGCCCATAACAGTCAGCATAATGGGGAATATGGAAGCAAGGAAGATAATCTAAGTGTTCTCCCCAATATCAACTTTTAGTTTGGTAGTCAGCCAACAAGAAATCAAGATGGGAATGATGGAGCATGCTTTGGTCCTATACTAGGGAGAGGGGTTCACCAAGGTCTTCCTGAAGGATATAAGATGGACCATAATGAAGCAGATGAGGAATCTACCTCAAATTAATGAATTCAATAATCTCGACTATAGACGCCTAATTGTGTACCTGGTTAATAAACTTTAGTCCCCAATCCCAATGATGAGCTTAACATGTCTACAAAAAGTAATTGAAGTTATTTTGATAGTTTGGAAGTAATCACAACTCAAAAGTGCTCAAATCGCTTTGAAAACAATGCTAAAAAATGACCTTTACTCACTGTTTTGGCCATAACTTTTGATCCACAAATGATTTCTTAGTAAGGTTTGTCTGATTGGAAATTAGACATCATGATCTTCAATTTGAATACAAATTTTTCCTAATTTGGGCTTAAATTGAGTGAGTTATGACTATTTGAAATTGGGCCAACTAGGTAGTCTGATTTTCTAGGTTTTAAAACTTCATTTTAAGGGCCCAAAATATAAAGTTTTGATGTGGGCCGGCCCATGAACCCTTGAGAATTTCCAAAGATCATTAAAAAGTCTGAAAACCCTAATTTTAACTTATAAATACTCATCTTATGCCTCCAATCAAAACCCTAGCAAAAGAGAGCCATTTTTTAGCCTCCATCTTCTTTAAAACCCTAATTATCTTTTCTAAAACACACACACATAGCACCTTTGCACATTTTTGACAAATTAAAACCTCTCTTTAGTTAGTTCTAAGGTAGAAACTATTTTCCCAATTTGATTCCTCAAAACCCTTTTCAAAACTAATCTTGTTTTTAAGTTGTGATTACCTATAAACTATTGAAATCTTCTTTTACCTTGATATCTCATCGAATCTTGTTGTGTAGGCGTTGAGGAACCAGTTAAATATCAATCAAGTTTGTATTCCATAGCAATGTGAGTCTTTCTTCATGGATTTTCCTTAATTTGGTTCTTTTATAATTTGTGTTTTTGTTGTTCTTAGTTAATTTATTTGTTTTTCATGCTTAGAAATATGCATTGTTTTGTTTGATTTTATTTTATTTTGTCTCATCATGTTTTGATTGGAAAGTTGATATGATATGATATATTAATGAATATATTTTGATGTGTTAAGTGTTGCTCATGTTTGTTGTTAGATCCAATGCATATTTAGGAATAAATTTTGTTTCATTTATCTTTGATATCATTGTTGTTAGTTTAGGTTGTTTAGTTTTATATTGGAAGCATGTTAGGTTTGGTTTGATTGTTATTTTGTTGCTTACTTTACAACTGTGCTTCTAGGTGTGTATGCATACGCATACTTATTTATGCGTACACATACTCGTGCCCAGAAATGTAGAATTAGGGTTCTTGAAATTTTGATTGTTTTGCTTAGTTCTAAATCCTTTGTTTAATTCTCGTTGAGTCTAAATTTTACATGTTTAGGCCTAAGGTTAGCAGAATAACATGTTTCACATGCTTTGATTGTTGAATTGATAATAAGGGTTTATATCTTGGTTGAATCACATGAACATGCATATGAACATGAACATGCATTGAAGCATAGGTGTTGTGGTGATATGAGGTAAGTGAGGTAAGTCATGCATAATTACATGAACATGCATTTGATTGGGATGATAAGCATGATATGATTTATGAACATGATATACAAAATATACATAGCGGAAAATTAACGGATTTACTTCATTTGCAATTGATAACATGTACTATATAAGTTTCATAATTTAAGAACAAGAAAGTGTACCTTGGTGCGGTGAAATTCAAAACAAAAGATTAGAAGTACTTGGGAACATTTTTAATCTTCACTTCAATTCCACTTAATGCCCAAGAAATGTGGTCTCTCAATCAGTTTTCAAGGGAGAATAAGAGAGTGTCTCACACTCACATACAAACCATTTCATTCCTTATGAAAACTCTCATTAGAATTCACTTATGAAATTCTATATGTTTCTCTCCTTATACATATAACTGATTATCTAATTGGGCTAACCTTTTGGGACATCCTTTTGGGACATTCCAATTGGGTTTTAGTATGTGACTTGGAGTAGAACCAAAAGGAAACAAATAAGACTCTAGCTCCAATGGGCCTTGAGCTTTTCTGTCAATTCTTGACAAGTCCAAAGTTACAATTAATTATATTCAATACCACTATATGAATATAATTGCACTCTAGGTCTTATTAATAAATTATATCCCAAAACTTTATTATATATGCAACCACTTCATTAAAATATTCATAGTAATACAAAGTCATGAATGTTGACTGTCACTTTAAAGATTACTACATCTTAATCCTTGAGTACTCAGTTTAATCCTTTAAGTTAAGTTATTCATCATATACTTATGAAATCCAATTTCATAAATATATACTTTAGTAACTCCTTACTAAAGTAGTTGGGCTCAACACTCTAAATAACCAAACCCATTAAACTTATCTCAAAAAAATATTTTATATCTCCGTTAAGAGATTATAAATTTCATCTTGAGAATATATGTTCCATCAACATTAAATGCGGTTGCCCAACATATTGAGATTTTGATTGTGATTTTAGATCTCACTTCTGATATATTAAAGCAACCTACACCTCATGATCAAGTTTATTATTCTTTCAGGATTTAGAGTTGATGTAAATAAAAGTCGTGAGATTTATTATTCATTTGACAGTCGTTAGGAGAATAAAAAATCTTACAGCAGTCTAGTTCAATATGTTTTAACTCTTAAAACATATCAACATATCAACATATCAACTAGAAGTCTCCACTTCCATGATCAAGACAAATCATCTTAGAGCATTCACATCAGTGGGTGGAAACTCTTGTATAATAGAAAAAACTACCATTTTTACACATTTTGAAGCAAAATTGCTCTACATCAATACTTCCAAAGTCTTGTATAATCATGTATATTTATCCACGAGCTACAGTAACCGTGAATATATACACGGTTACTGTAGCTCGTGTATACAATATTTTAATAATTTCTGGTTCGCTCGTTTTTTTCTCTCTCTTCTCCATCTGCACAACTAACCATCCCTCGTCATGTTCTTTCTTCCTCTGATACACACTCCCACAGACACAAAATCAAAAATCAACTACAATCATCAAAAATCAACCACTAGAACAAAATCGTTTGATCGGTGATCGATGATTGTGGATCTTGGATTGGAGAGGTGATTTGGATCGGTGATGTGGATCGGTGTTGATGGAGATCGGTGATGGGTTGACGGAGATCGGTGAGATCGGTGTTGATGGAGATCGGTGATGGGTTGACGGAGATCGATGAGATCGGTGTTGATGGAGATCGGTGTTGATGGAGTGCTTGTGATGGTGCTTCTGGGTTGACGGAGATCGGTGGATTGGAGGGTGTTGTGGTGCTTGTGATGGAGTCCTTGCTCTGGTGCCTCTGGGTTTTGACCGTGAGAGAAAGAAGATGAAAGAAGGGGAAGAAAAGAAAGAGGAAACGGCAGAGATAAAAGAAAAAGAAAGAAAGAAGAAAGAAAAGCTCTGGTGCCTCTAGGTTTTGACCTTGAGAGAAAGAAGAAGAAAGAAGGGGAATAAAAGAAAGAGGAAACGGCAGAGATAAAAGAAAAAGAAAGAAAGAAGAAAGAAAAGGATGTTTTGGAAAAAGAAACGGTAGGTAAAATAATATTAAAAAAAGAATATAAAAATATTATTTATATAAAATATAGTGTATAATAGATGAACTGATGTAGGTGTTTTGTAAAAATAGATGTGTAAAATAGAAAATGTAGCTTTTTTCGTGTAAAATAGATGATAAATTTACACGAGCTGATGTGAATGCTCTTAGTTGATATGTTATAGTATTCACAGATGAAATGCCCAATTTCATCACCGACTACAAACTAAAATTCTGAGTTTACAAAGAACTTGTGACTTATATCTTCTATGACTAAATCACATAAATCACATATTATGCATCTTATGGACTAAGATAATGTCCCATTAGTTCATTTATAGATAGTCTCATATAATTAAATAAATTATTTATTTATGGCATGCCAATAAATTGGATTTTAGGGTATAAACTCCAATAGAATATGCTTGGCTAATACCATGATGCTATGCTTGGATGTTTGGGATATGCTTGATGTTAATGCCTAGTTGATGCTATCGTATTGTGATTTGCGTGCTGCCTTGGATGAGATGAGATAGATGTATGCTTGGGTTGTGATGTGCCATGATAGATGAGTGATTAGGTTTTGGGATGATTGATGTCATGCTAATTGTTAGATGTATGCTAGCATGTGTGTGAGTATAGATGCAATGTTGAATGTGTCTTTAATAGAGTTAAGACATAAAACACAAGACACTATGAAAGGAAACCAACCTTAGGGTTGGGTGGTTTTTGGTGCCTAACACTTTTCCAAGACCGTATCTTAACTTCAAACCCATATCTTTGGTGGTAAGATCAATGGTCATTCCTTTAAAGGATGCTATATATATGGTTCCTAGACCATTACAAAAACTAGATGACGATTCTCTCTTGTGTCCACACTGACCTCCATTTACCAATGAATATCATCCTTTGGAACCGCAGATGGGCCCTAAACCCCAACTTTCATCAATCTATTGAAAATATTATCAGCTGCCACTCCCCCTTGATGATGATCATCACTGAAACTAGAGTTGGAGGAAATAGAGCTAAAGAAATAACTGATAGGCTATCTTTTGATGGTGCTGCCCATGCTGACATAGTCAGATACACTAGTGGTATCTAGTTGCTCTGGTACACTAAAGTTATGGATGTGATTGTTCTTGCCTCAACTGAATATGAAATCCACGCAGTGATTGAGATACATTCATTTCCATCTCCTTGGCTCATAGCTGCTATGTATGCTAGCCCTAGATATAGAGAAAGAAATATTCTATGGGACAATCTTAATCAAATTACCTCTCTACAACAATTACCTTGGTTACTGTTAGGTGATTTAAATAAAATTTTAACCAGTGAAAACAAGCTTGGGGAGAGACCTATAAACATAACTAGAGCCATGAGATTCTAAAACTGCTTGAACTCTTGTAACATGATAGATCTTGGATATCGTGGCCTTAAATTCACTTGGGTCAATAAGAGAGATCTTTTTGCTTTTATCCAAGAAAGACTAGATAGATGTTTTGCCAGTCCTCCTTGGAGAACTCTCTTCCCTGAGGCCTCTGTTCATCACCTTACTTACCTTCATTCTGACCATTGCCCTGTCCTCCTCAGCCTAAACAAAAACCCCCAAAATCTGTTGACTAGACCTTTTAAATTCCAACCTATGTGGATGTCCCACCCCCTCTTTCCTAAACTTGTTCAAGATAATTGGGGTTCTTAAAATCTTGAAGCTAATATCGTTGCCTTCACCAATGCTTCCCAGACTTGGAATAAAGAAATCTTTGGTAATATTTTTTATAAAAATCTAGACTAGAAGCTATATTGAATGGAACTTAGTGAGCCCTTGCTAACAAGCCCAATAGCTTCCTAATTAACTTGGAAAATAAGCTTAGGGATGATTACCTTCTGATCCTAAACCAAGAAGCCCAACTCTGCTCCATGAAATCTAGGTATAACTGGGCTATTCATGGAGATAGAAACACAACCTTTTTCCACACCTCCACCTTGGTAAGAAGGAAAAGAAATAGAATTCACTGTATAAAAACCCATTTGGAAGAGTGGATTCATGATGAGGAAGTGGTTGTTGAAATTATCAGAGAAGGATTCCTTAAGCTTTTTTGTACAGAGAAAACTAGTGCTCCTAAAGCTGACTGGTCCATTCCTAGATGGCCTACTTTTTTGTTTGAAGAATCCATCCAAAAGCTTAACCTTCCTGTCACTTATCTTGAGATCAAGGTTGCCTTGTGGTCCATCAAACCTTTTAAAGCTCCTGACCCTGATGGTTTGCATGCTGGGTTTTTTCCAAAATTCTTGGTAGTTTGTTAGTGATTCAGTGTGCAAGGTTGTCCTGGAGGCTTTTAGCATTGGATGTTTTCCTGAATACCTAAATCATACATTACTTGTCCTCATTCCTAAATGTCAAGGCCCTAAGACTATAAACCACTATAGACCTATAAGCCTCTGCAACACCATTTACAAAATTATCACTAAGATAATTGGCCAAAGACTTAGACCTTTCCTTGACCAACTGATCTCACCCCTCCAATTTGCCTTTGTGCCTGGGAGAAGAGGTATGGATAACATGATCATTGTTCAGGAACTTGTTCATACCCTTAATTTAGAAAAAGGGGAAAACAGGATACATGGCCATAAAGATTGACTTATGACAGACTAGACTGGAATTTTATTAAAGATATGCTTACTCTCTTCAAGATCCCCCCCCCCCCCCCCCACCCCTCCTCCTCCTCCTCCTCCTCCTCCTCCTGAAACTCATTCTAAATTGTGTCTCCACTTCCTCCATATATGTCCTCTTCAATGGAGGCAAGCTTAACCCCTTCCTTTCTTTAAGAGGAATCAGATAGGGTGACCCCCTATTCCCTACATATTCATCATGTGTATTGAAATGCTTAGCTTCCTCATCCATGATAAATGCAATACTAAGCTCTGGGACCCTCTTAAAGTGGCAAGAGATGGACCAGCTTTTTCCCTCTTATGTTATGCTGATGACCTATTTTTGTTTGCTAAGGTTGACCTCAAGAATAGCCAAAGTATTAATGATGTGCTGGACTCCTTCTGTGATATTTTTGGGCTCAAAGTTAATTTAACCAAGTCAAAAATTTATATCTCTCCTAATGTTAGCCAACAAACCCAAAATTCGTTCTGCCAAGTCACAAGCTTTAACTCAACCCCTAACTTAGGTAAATACTTAGGATTCCCCCTCAAACAACCTGGTTCAACAGGTCATGACTTTGATTTCATTATTGATAAAGTTAAAAGTAAACTAGCTTGATGGAAAGCCAATCTCCTCTCTATGGCTGGTAGAATTGTCCTTACCACTGCTGCTTCTACAACTATCCTAGCATACATCATGCAAGGCACTATCCTTCGTAGTAGAATCCATAATTCTTTGGACAAAATCAACAAGAATTTTATATGAGGCACCATTGAAGAGAAAAAGAAAATTCACCTTGTAAACTGGAGGAAGGTGACTAAACATAAAGAAGAATAGGGGTTGGGTATTAAGGCTGTCAAACAAAAAAACCTATTCCTCACCACCAAGCTGTGCTGGAGGTTTAAAAATAGCAAATGGGTTCTTTGGGCTGAGACCTTGAGGAAGAAATACCAAAATAGAAATCACCCTAGGAAATATGGTTTCTCTAGAACCTAGATAGCCATAACCAAGAGTGAGAAAATTTGTACAAAGGGTTCTCAATGGCTCATTGGGAGTAAATTTGGGCCCCTTAGAAGTCTTATCCAAGGTCTTCTCACCCTTCTTGAAAAAGCAACCTCTTGGTTAGGGAAGCCATTGTGGATGGGCAGTGGGTTATCCCTTCAATATCCTTTGTTATTCCAAATGATATGTTAATGAAGTTGAAAGCTATTCCTCTTAGAAAAGCTTCTGTTTGTGATGATATCCTTAGCTAGGATGGTAAATCTAAAGGTCTTTTTGACTCAAAATCAACCTATAATCTAGCCTTTGAGGATGACACCAGTGACAACCCCTTTGAAGGAAAATGGATATGGAAATTTAACTGTTTTCCAAAAATCCAAATATTCCTATGGAAATGTATACATAATAGCCTACCTGTGAAAGCCATACTCAACCATAGAGGCATAGCTGAAAGTCCTCTTTGTTTACATTGTCCTAATCCTGAAAAATATTATCCATGTTCTTAGAGATTGCTTTGTGCCCAAAAGCTATTGGATTGGGGTTTGGATTGATGGTTCTAATACTGGATTCTTTACTTCCCCTTGCTCTACTTGGTTGAAAGTTAACTCTTGCAAAGAGACTTCCATGCCTAATAAACCTTTCCTATGGAATTCATTCTTCCTTTTTAGTATTTGGAATTTATGGCTTCAAAGAAACAAATGTAGCTTCCAAAATCTCCATATAAACCATTCTTTGATTAGGGATGTTGAATTCCTTGCATTTGAATTCTCTTGCTTGGTGTCTAACCAAGAGATAGCCAGTCCAAAAATTGATATTATAGTAAGATGGGAATTCCCCACACAAAACCGGTTCAAACTAAATTCTAATGGATCTACTCTTGGATGTCCTGGGCTTGCTAGAGGTGGTGGTCTGATAAGAGATAATCAAGGGAGATGGGTAAAGGGTTACACTAGATTTATAGGTTGGGCTAACAGCATTGAAGCTGAGTTCTGGGTAGTAAGGGATGGTCTAATCCTGTGCTTGCAATTACAAGTCCAAGCTATTGAAATTGAGCTTGATGCTAAATCTGTGATCCACCTTCTATCAAACAATGAGGTATCTATGGCTAACTATGCACCTATTATTGATGACTGCGGGAACCTGTTGAACTAGCTGCCCATCTGGAAAATCCAACACTGCTACAGGGAGGTGAATGCCTATGTTGATGCTCTTGCCAGGAAAGCTGTTTCCCTTCAACAAGAATTTTGTATCCTAGACTCTTTGCCTGTGGAGTTGTCTTACCTTTTGATACAATACCTCTTTGGTCTTTTTTGTTAAAGACTATGTAACACCTCTGCCCATGTGGCTAACTCTTAGTTTCTAATATATATCATTTTAACACAAAAAAAAAGGAAAAAAAGAAAAAGAAAAAAAGAAGAAGCCAATAACTATATAAAATTAGTGTAGCTCGTTGTCTTGGCATTTTGAACCTTTATACTTTATTCCATCAGAATATTCATGTGAGAAAAGAATAATGAGAAAAGCAAAATTTCCACAAATTTTTTTAATAAATTGAGTTGATAAGTTTAGAGTTATATAACATCACTTTTATATGAATTTATTGCAAATATCATTTTAATTATGTAACATTCATTGCAAATACTAGTTTAGCGGAGGCTAATAGAAGACCTTAATTGAATAACTTTGAAACTTAGAGGTTTGAAATGAACAAAGCAAAGTTAGAGGTCTAAAATGAATTATAGTGAAAATTATAGGTTGAGTTTTGCATTTTTGCCTTTAACTTTGAGTTGATCTCATAATATTATGTCACATAAACTTTTGATGTTTCACAATTTTACACATCATCATTCTTTTATATATATATATATATATATAATTAAATTTATTTTAGTTTTATATTTAAATAATTCATTAGAATCTTTGTAGTTCATATTATATTTAAGTAGTAGAATATTTATATTTAGGCTAAAATGCAAATTGGACCTTCTAAGTATGACTAAAATTCATTCAAATCCTCTAACTTTACTTTCGTTCAATTGAGTCATCTGATTTTCAAATTTATTTAATTTAGGTATTCTATCCAATTTCATTAAAAAAAATTGCCGTTAAAAGATATTTTTCTCACATAAAAACAAATATATAAAATTAATAAAAATATTTATAGATTTTTTATGTGAAATTTTTTGTTCACATTTTTTTTGTTCATTAGTTTGCATACTTGAAGGTTATTTTTTAACAGAATTATAAGAAGTGTTTAAATTGAATAAATTTGAATTTCTAAGATTTAATTGAACGAAATTTGTAGTAGAACACTTAAATGAATTCCAGTCAAATTTAGAGGGTAAAATTTACATTTTAGCCTTATATTTAATATACAAACATAATTATCAAATTAATTTATAATAAATGTTTATAATAACATTTTTATAATTATTAAATTTCATATTCTAAAAAATAAAATAAAGAAGAAAATTTGTATTATCATATTATGAATTGATAAAACTTTCCTAGGGCTATCAATGAACCGAGCAGTTTATGAATAAATTGAGCTTGACTCAAGAAAAAGCTTTTTCATGTTCGTTTATTTAGAAAACAAACAAAGTTCAAATCTTTAGTTTAGGCTCAATTATTAAATGAGTTGAGCTCATACATAATAATATTTTTGTGAACAAGTTCGTGAACATGAAGACACAATTTAAATATATATATATATATATATATATATATATATATATATATATATAATGTGGGGGTAAGAGCCCAAATTGGGATATTGGACCTTGGGCCATATTCGAGGACATAGATGCGTCCGAGGAGGAATAGATGATTAGAAGAGGCCTAGAGTGTAGAATCACGTAAAGAAAGGATGGAGGGATATAGTCCGAAGAGTTTATACTCCTCGGATACAAAGAATATTAATCAAGCAGATACTTAGGTAATTTAGGTGACCCTCCAAGAAGATCCAGCGATAAAGATGAACTTCAGGCACATGCAAAGATGATAAGAATACAGAAATATCTGAAAGTAAAAGCTGCTACCACCGCATTAAATCCACTGCAGCAACTTTTTTGGCCGCATTTATGTGAAGAGGACCTCTGAACAGTGCAGTCTCAACCACCACTATTCACGGAGAGCTAAAGAAGATGGCTGATGGGACATATACTCAAGTAGAGGCTTAGATGATGAACAAGTGTATGATCAGGATAGTTTAAAAAGAAACTATATAATATAAAAGACCTCCCAGAAGGAAGGGAGATCGAAAAATAGAGAGAGAAGAGAGAAAGAGAGTCATCATAGCACTAAGGATTATATTAGCTCTCAAAATCAATTGTTCAAATAATAATTCACCTCCTCGGATATTCAGTTCATCAAGCTTTATAAGTGTTTTTCTGTGTTTGTTCATCTTTTAAATCCTTATTATCCGTTAATCCATTTGCTAGGAGCCGAACTCTTTCACCCACTCTCTACAAATTCATTGTATTGGGCTCATATCCTAGATCTTTTGGGCTTGGGCTACGAATTGTGACCCTACATATAATATTATATTTTTACATATATAATTGTCTAAAAATATATTTATATAGACTTGAAATTGAATTATATAAGTTTGTCAATAAGTTCATATAATATTAAATTATTATTTGTAGCTTATTGATGATAAACAATCTATTAGTAGTAAAAATTCATAAATTGTAAAGAGGTAAAACATTTTAGTCATTGTTTCACAATATATATAAAAAGAATAAGTTAATCAAGTAGCTTGTGAACAAACTTGAACTTAATCGACAAGAAAATAAGCCAAATTTGAACATAAAATCTTATTAGCCTCTAAGCACGCGCGGTGCGAATACTTAAAGGCTCTTTTATTATTATTATTTTTTTTAGTAAAAGTTAATAATTTGCATATATTATAATTTGGAAATATATATATATATATATATATATATATATATATATATATATATATATATATATATATATATATATATTTCAAACAAATAAAAAGGATAAATTTTAGAGATAAGTAACAACTGCAATTTCTTTAAAAATAAGATAAATGTGAGGGAAAGAAAACTAAATTTTAGGAGAACTCTTGGTTTTTTATTTTTTAAATTGGGGGTGTTTTACTTTGATTTAGATGAAAAATGAATAAAAAATGCTAAATTTTAGGGAATAAAAAGATGACCGTGAGGGGAAAAAATCCTAAATTTTAGGAGTTCTCATTTTAAATTCAAAATGAAATTTGTTATTTGACATTTATGATCATATTTATAAAATAAGTCACTCTTCATTAATGAGGATATTTTTAAAGCACATAAAAGTTCAATTTAAAAAGTAGAATATTTTATATACAGTATAGATTTGGTGTTAATCTTGAACTTGACTCGTGTTCAAAAAAAAAAATTTAAATGAACGAATTTAAACTTTTAATATTCAATTTAGCTCAGCTCTTTACCACCCTAAACTTTCTCTCCTCCTCCCTCTTTCTTTCTTTTTTTTTTTTTTTTTTTTTTTTTTTTTTTTTTAATAATAAAGAGCATCCACTCTTTGGGTGGTCCCAAGACGCGAGGAGTTTCAAATTAGGAATCCATCCTAAACTTTCCGGTTGCCGACTAGTCAATTTATAACATTGATTCTTTCTCCAAAGAGAATTTTATATTATTTAATTTATTTATTATTATTTTTTTAGATATAAGATAGAATTTTTACTCTAACCTAATCTAAATATATATGTGTGTGAAGTTCTCTTTTAAAAACTTGAATCTCGGCCCTTACCTCTCACACCCTACAAGTATTTATACTTATGAAGTGACCATCGCACCAAAAATATATGGTCTTTCGAAACAGAATTTTAATTTATAGATAGGTAGGACCCGAAAATGGATAGCTATGCTTTTGACATCATAAGCGTATCACGAGTCAGTCACTGCACACTGACCGACGAGCCACGCTATTGATTTAGAAGTCGACAAAATAGCAACCCATATTAGCAACAACAAAAAAAAAAAAAAAACAGACTTTTCTTTTCATCATAATTATTATTATTCGACTCTCACAGTCTCACACTCACTCACTCCCAATTTTGTTGTCAATCACCAAAATTCCTTCTTTTAATTACTACTAAAGTAGTAGCAGTGTAAAAATTTGAAGGTTCGGGAAATTGGGATTTATCAGCAGCAGCGATGAACGTGAGCCGGCCATCGGTGCATCCGGTGGAGGCGCCGCCACAGACGGCGCAGAATGTGCCGAGAGCGAGGATGAAGGACATACAAGGCATGCCTGGTACTTGTGGCGGCTTCGCTTTGCGTCTCTTTCAGTTCATCTTTGCCGTCATCTCTCTCCTCGTCATGGCTTCCACCTCTGATTTCGCCTCCGCCTCTGCCTTCTGGTACTTCCTTCGACTCTTTTGTTAAGTGGGTTTTGTTTGCTTTGAAGATTTGTTCTTCCTAAATTTTTTGCATGAAAGGTGTTTGAATAAATTCCTCACCCAAATTTATTCTAATTGAAGTATTGAACATCGAAAAGAAGAATCTTTGAAACTATGTACGGTTTTTGTTTATTTATTGGTAAGTGAAATAGGGTCCATGGCGATTGTGTAGAGGGTGGATTCATAAATGGGTTTCTTTTATGTATTGTACTCATTTCTAGTAGAGATATTTAAGACCCCTATTCTTTTCTACCATTTCTGGATGTTGAATTTACTATATAGTAGTTCCTGTATACACTATTTGTAACATAAATTACATGTACAGTTAGAAAAAATGTTAGGGTGGGGTTCAAGGTGTTTGTCTAGTGGTACCAGCACCTTCTGTGGTGCCCAGTGCCTAAGGTTCGAACCCCACCTCTCCCTTCCCCAGTAAAAAGGAAAGGAGAGAAAAATGACGGGCGTCAAGATGTTTGTGGGAGCAGGGCTTGCTTGTTGGCACTTGATTGACATTGACGAGACCAGAATAATAATTGTTCCAACTCAGAATTTTTTTTTTCAATGAAGTTCTCTTGGAAGACTGAATTTAATGTTCTTCTTTGTATCATATGTGAATAATTTACATCTTTGTATATGATGGATAACTGGTAGCTTATATCATCAACATTTAGCATAAGTAGTGGTTGGCAGCATAAGTAGCATATCTTAATAATTTAGCATGACTGAGTCTACCGTGTGATCCGCCACTGTGGACCATTTGCTAGACTAAGTGCATCTTGGAATGCTGGTTTATCACTAAATTGGTATATAAAAAAAAGCCTTGAATTGAGACTTAGAGCTGAAACATTTTGAAAGAACATAGAGTTAATTCCATAACATGATCACCATTTTAAACTTGGATTTTACTAACGTATGCCTTAGACCATTTTAGGAAACTTTTTATGGAAAAATGAAAAAGTTACTAACTTTTTTTTTTTTTTTTTTTTCAATTTCCCATAAAATGTTTCCAAAAAAGGATGAGTAATTTATGCCCTAAGGTGCTCTCTCTCTAATCAAAGATAGGTGGAGACTGGTCAATGAAGGGGAAAATTTGTAGTTATGACAGATAATATTTATATAACTTAAAAGTGGATGATAAAAGATTTGCGTCCAGTCAGCCCTCTTTGACTTTTTGTCTCCAACCTGTTGAAAGTCAATACTAACCAAGCCCGTGTCCAACTTGTTGACCTATTATCTTCGTAAATTGTAATTTGAACTTTTTAGTCAATCCCATTATTAGTTAGAAAGCCTTCAGATGAGTGTGTGTTTTTGACATTTACTACCTGTTGAACCTACGTACTATTTCCCCTGGTTTACCATTCCCACCAACATGGCAAACAGGTCAGAGAAATTACAGCACAACTTTTTGTGGGTGGTTTGGGCAATGAGTTCAAATACCATTTGGTGGTGTGGGATACAGTTTACTCTCCTGTTGCCAATGGAGGTTTGGGTGTAAAGAAGTTGGGGACCTTTAATCAAGCTTTAGTGGGGAAATGGTCATGGCGCTTTGGGACAGATGACACATTTATGGAGATAGGTAATAGCTACAAAGTATGGTGAAAAATGGTGGGGATGGATTTCAGAACCTGATAGAGGAACCCGTGGTTGTAGCCTTTGGAAAAGTATTTGAGCAGGATGGGACAGACTTATAAGTTATTTGTCATTCGATGTAGGTGATGGTAATTGTGTACAGTTTTGGTATGACCATTGATGTGGGAATCACCCCTTTGAAGGAGTTCTTCCCCTCTGCTTCGGCCCATTTTTTGTAGCACTTGGTGGCTGGGAGGAGGAATGCAGGGCTATTTGTATTTTCAACAGTTTTGGTGAACGGGCCAATAATGCCGAATGCTCCACATGGAAAATGGCCATGGAGCTGTCAATGTATGGAGAGATAGGGATTGTTGTCTTTGGTAGTGATACTGTCAGAGTTGCTTGTATGTTCATCAGATAGTAATGCATCTACTCACTCATTGTTGGTTAGTCAGATAAATGGGGAGGCACAAGCTGGGATGTTAAATATCATAGAGACTTTAATGATCCGGAATTGGAGTCAGTAAGTTCCTTCCTAAATTTTTTTAACTCAAATATTCACATGAGAGAGGGTTGTGATAGATTGATGTTTGTTCATTCTTTGCTGTCTTATGTGAACCTAGTGCAGTTTCTTTCCCTTGGAAGAGTATTTGGTCTGTTAAGGCTCAAAGAAGGGTTTCCATTTTTGAATGGACAGTAACTTGGGGTAAGATACTTACTTGTGACAATCTCATGAAGAGAGGTTGTACTTTAGAGGATTGGTGTTGTATGTGCCGGTATAGCGGAGAGGTAGTTGATCTTCTATTGATGCGTTGCATTGTAGCTCACTTTTTGTGGAGTTATGTTTTTGGATCTTTTGAAATTCAATGGGGGTTACCAATGATGGTCATGCATATCTTGTTTGGTTGGACTTGGAGGAATTGGTTTGGGAAACACTCTTTGGATATTTGGAATCTAGTCCCTTTTATGCTTGGTGTGGGCTTTATGGAGGGAATGAAATTGTTGTTCTTTTGAAGATGCAGAAAGTTTGGTGACTCAATTGCAAACAGTATTGACTAGAGTATTGTTTGACTAGTCCCATGCTTGGGGCTTTAGTTTTACCGACGGTAATTCTTTTGTTGATTTTGAAGAGTTGCTATACTTCTGCACCTACTAACTTATTTTTTGTAATTCTTTAGACTTCTTTGTATTCTTCATTAAGTATTCTTTTCTTGATAAAATATCATTACTTATCAAAAAATAAAATACTGTCCGTTGAAGTCAATATTTAGTTTTTTTGAGTACAACAATTGCACACCATGGGCACCTACTTGTTCTATGTGATCCCTGTTTAGATTATTTTGGCAATAATTATCTAAGCATAGACTTTGAGCTCATCTTTTTATTACATAGTTACTTTATCTTTGTGGGAGTTTGTTAGCCTTTCTCACCAAATGATGTGGTATTAGTTATTGATTGTGAATGTAAATATATTGAACCATTTAAATGATTATGTAAGTTAGTTTGTATGTAAGATTAATAGTTCATTGTTTTTCTTTTAAAAGTAAATAAATTTGAATAATATGAACTCTTATTGCTTTTTCCTGTGTCAGCTACCTTGTTGTTGCTGTTAGCTTGCAAAGTTTGTGGAGCTTTTCTCTGGCAGTTGTTGATTTATATGCCATTTTGGTGAGACGAAGCTTACGGAACTGCAGAGTTGTCAGTTTCTTCACCATTGGTGATGGGGTAAGAAAACTGTTGGAATTGGTTGCTGATTAGGTGCCATGCAAAATCTGGTTAATCACTAGGAAAGTGGCTTGTAGCTGTAGGTTGTTTCTTGTCGTTAATCTGTTGAATGAGTTGATAATGTGAATTAGTAATCAGCTGAAAGTCTAATAAGTGTTTCTTATAAGCTCAGTTTTTAGTTTTTAGCTTTTGTGTATAGCTTTTTAAAACCTCATTTTTTCTAATTATATTTTAGCAGCACACTTTTAGCAAAAAGTTTTCGGCAAAAAACAAAATAAGTTGTTCCCAAACGAACAGGAGCTTCTTGTGGAGGAATAATTTGCCATTGCTAATTGATCTCCTTTTTTTTTTTTTGAGTAATTCTTGATGATTGGTGGATACTGAAATTCTACATTTCTAAGAGCAATTACTATTGCTAGTCTTGTTCTTTAATCAATACTGTATTGATGTGTGATTACTGTAATATCAATGGTGTGGAAAGTAAGATTGGTGCATTAGGGAAGCATGAAGATTTTGTTTAAGACCCAATTGAGTACATCTCCAGCTTACAAGATGCGTTTTTTTGTTATTGTGCAGATCACATCCACTCTTACATTTGCTGCTGCATGTGCATCTGCGGGCATAACAGTACTCATTGGCAATGATCTTAATAAATGTGCCATAAACCACTGCACAAGGTTTGAGACTGCTACAGCTATGGCTTTTATGAGCTGGTTTTCCGTTTCACCTTCCTTTCTACTGAATTTTTGGTCGTTGGCTTCCCGGTGAAATTTGGGCAAAAAATCCGTAGTCAGCAAATGCTTTTGTGCTATCCTTGCTGGGTTTTTATTTTTATTTTTAAATTTCTTTTTGCGTTTATAGTACACCATGTTTGGAGAACTGATTTCTCATACTTTGTACATAGGTAAATTATGCTAAACTTTTAAGGAAGGGAAAAAAGGTATTTTAAATGCATAGCATTTCACTCTTTGCAAGTTACATGTGTTTGTGTGTCAGTCTATATGCTCTGAAAACAACCAGCCTACTTTACCATTCATAATCATATATAACTTTCACTAAATTCCAATCATCATCATCAACCCAACAATCTCCAAAGTTCTTGTCATGTTTTGTTTAGAGGTAGTTTGGTTTTATCATTTGCTTATAACACAATCGAATCCTCAAAAATTCATTCAAAGGTCAGGGTTTTCATGAAAAACAATCCCAATTCCCAAGTGCAGTTTTCGTGAGCAATTCCAAAGTAGCTTTTAAGATTGCGTACTCCCTTTACAGTTACAGAGGTCGGTGAGTGTATGCCCCTTTTGTGATATAACTTTTTTAAGGGGTGATAAATTATTAAATTAATGATGCTATGCATCTAATTAGTTTATAGGTCCTCTTAATAGAAATAATGCTATAGTTATAAATTATTTTATAATATTTTTACAAATTATTGATATGACTAATTTCTTATTAGTTTTCATTTAAGCTCACTATTAACATTACTTTTACATTTATCAATAACTACTAATCACATCAGTAGTTTGTAAAATTTTTTGTAAAAAAAGTTTGTATCTCTAGCATTATTCCTCTTAATAGATGTCTTTAAGATATTTGTCAATGAACTATTTTAAGAAATTTCGATATTATGAGAAATAAAAAAAACTATCAATTGTTTTTTTTCTTTTACTATAAAAGGTTTCTATTTTTTTATATATATAAAATAAAAATTCTACTATAGTCTAATCTATGTGTATATGTGTGTGGAGTTTTCTCCTGAAAACTTGAACTCCGGCACTTATTCTTTACACCCCAAGCACTTATACTTGTTGAGTGGTTATCGCTCCCTTTTGAAAACTTGAATCCCAATTCTTATTTCCACATCCTACAAGCACTTATACTTGTGAAGTGATCATCGCACAAAAAATGTGCAATAGTCTGTTCTAAGCTAATGTTGTTAGAACATCTGTTAACTTTTCCTTAGTTTATAGTTTTGTTAATTTTTCCCATAGTTTATGGTTTAATTAGGGATTATATTTTTCATAGAGTTATGGTTTCCATGCAAGATCTGTAAAAGAAGACAAATTGGCAACTTATAAGCATTTAAATTTTCCTTCATATTATATGTAAACATGTTTCACGAAGCACCTGTTTTTTGGTTTTCTGTGCCAGTACTTTGACCAAAAAAAGGGTGTCAAGCATCTTGCAGCCCAACAAAAATGATCGGAGGAATCTCGTGTCATATTCATCTTTGTAAGAGCTGTTATGTATGTTAGTTATGCGTCGGTTGCTTTGAATCAAAATAGAACCAAAAACAAAGGCTACATTAACAGTTTTAAGAAAGATCACCTGGCCCATGGTATCTTATAAGTGGGATTTCGAGAGCAATGGGTGCTATGAAAAAAGGAGATTCATTTGAGTAAAACCTCAGCATTAATCAAGATCATATGTAGATTAAAAGAAAAAAAAAATTCAATATATAATTGGGTCCTAATAATATGTTGTTTTTAGGCTATTTGTTAATGAACTATTTGAAAAAATAATTATTTAAAAAAATTTTGAGATCACTCTTATGAAAAATATTTTTTTAAAAAGAGGTAAAAAAAATCAGTTACTTTTTTTTCTTTCCAATAAAAAGCTTCAAAAAATATTATCTAAAATATGTTAGCGAAACTTTTTTATCAAAACCAAAATTATAATTAAGTAATAAAATAATTAAACCTATTTTGTATTTCTTAATTAGTTTGGTAATTGACTTTTAATTGGAGCAATATTTTGATTAGTTTTGTAATAAAGTTTCACTCATAATAAAATGTCAATAATAATGAGCAATGAGTTAAGTAATGCAATATTTAAAACCTGAGAACCCTTGAAGTTTTGAATGCAATATTTAAGTAATGCCCTTATGATATTGTTTCAAATGTAAACCAACATGCATCCATTAAAATGAGCAATGAGTTATTCATGTGATGATTTGTATCCATATCTAGAGTTGTATTTTTACATAAAAAAAAAAAAAAAAAAAAAAAAAAAAAAAAAAAAACCACAAAGGGGTTTTCTATCACACTCAAATGCCCCAAAGGAATTAGATATTACATAATTAAACAATTCACTCATAGAACAATACTACGAGGGAGTTCCATGTTTTTAGGGGAAACCACATGAGTATTTTGTATATTTTTCCCTTAATAATATTATTGTACTTACGTGACATGTAATACTTACTTTGAGTCACACAACATGAAAATTGTAAAACCCAAATTAAATTATTAAAAAAATATTGAAAATAATTAAAAATATATCATGAAACTCTTTTAAATTTCAAAAAATCTTTAGAAATATAATTTTAACTAGAATAGTACCATTTTTTGGGATAATTCGATAATTAAGGGATGGAAACAATAATTCAAAATATCTTTAATTGAGCTATAAGGCTCTTGACACTAGGGTAATACTTTTAAACTTCTTTAATCAATGACAATAGAATTTCACTTAACAATTAAAGGGAGCATTAATTTATTGCAATCACAATGTACATGACACAACTTTTCCTTTATTATATTGTATATAATTTGGCTATCTTCATAATAATGGTGAAACTTTTTTTTGTTTTGTTTTTGTTTCTGCTAACTTAGCAAACTTCAAATAACACTTTATCTAAAGATAAAATTGGGTGAAAATAGAAACTAGAAAGGAAAGGGACCGATTGAACCTTCACTTTATATTTATTTTTGGCACTTATTCCTCCAATTCTTTTTTGGTGGTAGGTAATATAGGGAGTAGTATGCAACAATGTTAATGAAAGTTTAGTTTCCTATTATTTGGCAAGGGTGTTACTCTCTTCCTGTTGGCACTCTTTCTTAATTTGTGTAAAGCTTTTGCTTTCTGTAAAGTCCTCTCTCTCCCCATTAAAAGAAGGCTTTGAAGGAATTCATCATCACGAGGATAATGTTTTGAACGCGTAAGATTGAAGATATACATAGGGTAAGATAACGGTCTTTCATCTTCTTTCTATATAGAGAGTGGTTGGTAACAGTCAGATATATCAAATTTTTTGAAGTATCTTAAGACTTTCATTGTCTATATATAATATATCGAACTTCCCTCTAATCTTTAACAATTTGTCCTAGAGAGAGAGAGAGAGAGATTTGATAATGTCCAACCACAATATTGAAGAGGAGAGGAGGCTCTATCGGTGTGCTGTTAAATATGAAAAGATGGTAAAACAGGTAATAATTTGATGTCTTTTATAGAATAAACTTGTGAAAATTAAGGAAAATAGGAGTGCAGAGTATAATAATATTGTATTCTCTCTTCTCTCATAAATGACGAGTTAACTCATCAATGGATTGCCTCATTAATGGGTTGTCTCGTTAATTAAATTCATGGTAAAATAGCAATTACCATGTTCCTATCCTGAATAATTTTCCCATAAACATATTCATAACTCATAAGGCAATGTTTTTAAGTGGATATGTATGTGCATTTCAGTGCATGGAATTGGAATAAATAATAAATGCTTTATCTTTCTTGCAAAGGCAGCTCATTAAGATCAAAATAATCTGGATAGGTTTGTTTGTTTTCTCTTTTTCAGTTTGACGAGCTCATTGGAATCATGAACACAACTAAGACCAGACCCCCGAAGCGAGAAAGGGTATTAATATCCTCCCTAAGATCTTTTAATTAAGACCATTAGTTTCATACATTTTTTCTTTTTCTTTTTCCATCTATTTTTTACTGCTGTAAAAATTTAAACAATCAGAAGACCATATTTTAGAAGGAAAAAAACTTTAAGGGTACTTGGCTGCTTGCATGCTGGTCTTACTAGCAGAAAAATGGCACTCTTTGAAAGAACTGAAACAATTAAAATAAGCCATTTAACAAGGGGGTCATGGCTTCCTGAAATTTTTATTTTTATTTTTATTTTTTATTAGCATGCAATATTTAGATTCAAAAATTTATATTTGACCACCAAAAATAAAAACTAGCTATTCCAAATTGAAATTTGACCCAAAAAAAAAAAAAACAGTCATTTGACCTTATGTATAGATGATAAATGATTGTAAAGAAAAAATATTTTGTTTATATTTTGTTAACATAAAATATTCGTTAGTTTTATTTTTCATATATTAATTAAATTCTAAATTTTAAATTTGAATTTTTTATTTTTGAATAGTAATTTAAAAAAAAATGTTTTGGCCCCCAAAAAAATCATGATTTGTAAATGTTCTGATACGCATGTTAGGGAAATGTCTAAATATGTAAGAAGAAAGATTATATCAGCTTTATTTTATCATTACCATTTCATTTTTCATGTGGTTTCATCAATAATTTTATGACTTTTCCACAGGGCTCAAAAGAGAACAGTTCTAGTAGTACTGCTGCCCCAGCTGCCTCCTCAAGCCAGCAACCTGAAAACAATGAAGTTTTCGTGCAGACTATAACAAGATTCCTCCAAGAATTAAAAACAGACCCTACTGATCCTGATTCCTCAACCAATACCTCAGATTGAAAATCAATCTCTCTATTACAAGAACAATTACTATTTTACAAGCTAGGAGTCCAGATGATTTACATACATCATCTCCTCCAACCATCTACTTATTTATAGTAATTACCATTTGCCTGAAGGGCAAGGATAATTATGTGTGTATGAAGGATTAGGCTATTGCCATGATTAGCATAATAATTATTGTATTATGAAAGAAGATGAAGAATTATCATTTAGGGTTGTATTAATTTCAAGAGACCCCAATAGTATTATGTTGCATTTGCTCGCTTAAATAGCCTTCCTCTCCAACTTTTTCTTTTATCTGCTCATCTGGACTTGAATAATTTTTCTGGACAAACACTCACAGGATTAATCGCCACCAAGTTTTGCCGTTTAATTAATCATCACCAAGCTTGTATTAAAGCAGCATTGTTCATCTATTTTTGCTCTAAATAATGAATATATAGATCTTAATATGGTGTATTTTTGTAGCATGTTAAGAGTATATATAAACAGGATTTAAAATAAAAAGAAACATAGAATTTTACAAGTATACTTTTCGCTTTTTATTTGTCTTTTAAAAGATGAATAAAATAGGAATTTTCACCCCAAAAAAAAAAAAAAGAGTTCATTTTTAAGAGGAATGCTTAAAATGGAATGGATTGGTTATAAGGGAATGTCCATCTCATTCCATCTTATTAAACTCCTAGCCTTCACTTAGGAATTCATAAGGGAATAAAATAGAATGATCATAAAGAAATGGAAAGGAATTGAATGTACTCAAACCTTTGTTTGGGAGTTCATAAGATAATAGAACGAAATGATCATAAAGGAATGGAAATGATTGGAATTAATTTAAGTAAGAGAAATAAATGTAAAAAATAGAAATGAAATATAATTAAGTAATCTTATTTGGATGTTTTAAAATAAATGAATAGAAAAGAATGGAATGCAAATATTGTTAGTACCAACATTAGAAAAAATGAAATAAAATTATTTTACAACAACATTAATATTTATACCCTCAATTTATAGATCATAAAAATTGATTCTAGTTAAGACTCAATGTGAACAATGTTGTTGCTTGTTATTTGCTTTTTCAAAATTGTTATACTATATAAAACAAGCAGAAATTGGCGTGGATCAATTAGTATTGAAAATTGGAATTCCATCAAAGCACAACACATATACTAGCACCTATTTACTTTTCAAAAGTCAATAAATCAATGAAATTGAAAGACTCACGGGATTTGATGGAGAAATCACCAGTAAGAGAATAGTAGTAGCGTGAGCAACATATTGCAAAGAGAGCAAGAATGATAGCATATATTTGTACATCTGGTTGAGAAAAAAATGTGTCATGTGTAAAAAGGGCTAAGATTGAAAGGGAATTTTTTAAGAGTTTTAATAAAATTTTCATTAAACCTAAATCCAATTCCTCCCAAATTTGAGAGGAATGAATATTGGAGGTTATGAAAGGAATAGAGAGGAATGAACGTTCACAATTACCCATTTCATTCACTCCTACTTATTAAACTCTCAAACAAGGAATGGAAATAAATATTCTTAAATTATTCTTTTTATTCCTATCCATTCCATTCAATTTCCTCATTCCAAACAAGCTGTTAAATAAAACTATAAAAGAATAGACACAATTTCTCTATGTGATCCTTTTTAATATCATTCATTTCGGTCCTTCCAAACATACAGTTAAGATTCTGTCATACAGCTTAACTGTCATACACCAAGCACACAGTTGAAAGCATGCGAATTGCAAAACGTCAAAACATGTATCGCTGCAAGGCTAGCGTCTCCAAACACGCTTAATTTCCCGGGTTGGACTGGTAAAAAGTAATCTATGTTCTTAGAGGAGATAGCAAGACTCCCTAAGTCTGACCTTGTGCAGAGAACCAACCCTTGTGTGGAAAGAGGGCATAATACATAAAATACACCGGGAAAAATTTACCATTTTTGTCAGTAACAAAAAGGATCATGTTGGGATTTGCACTACATAGGTGTTTTCCTCAATCAGTCAATCATAAAGTTTGCATACAATAAGAGAATATCTGATCTAAATATAATGTAATTAGTATCACTAAACTCAAGCAAAGTGACTAAAAGGAACTCCAGTGAAGGACCAAGCCCTTTATGTTAAAATAATAATAATGCTTTCCACCATGTGATATATATAACAGAACTTGAGGACCTGGCTTGGGTCCAATGCATCCAATGCATTGGACCTATTGTGATGGCAACACATGACCAAAGTGTCATCATCAACGAGCCCAACGCTCTGGAAACATTGGACCCAATCTTTGCCCATAACTCGAAACCCTTTTTGAAGCTAGAGATGTATGTGAGACAAGGAAGTCCTGAACAAAAAACAAAATTTTCTGTCCTATTACATAGCTAGCAGCCTAGCAACATTTTGCTAAGGACTAAAGTACACGAGTCTCTTTTTACTACCCCAAGTGTAGCAGGGGGGAAAAACATGCAAACCACATGAAAACACATGCAAAACATTTTGAAACAGAAATCTATAGATTCACTGGCCTATACATCTAAATGTTGGTGATGATGACTCTTACAGACATACAAAATTTACTCTTTCACAACCAAACAAATCTCTTGCCCAAAATTCAAGAAGATCTGTCAACAAAGATTTTCCTCCTAAAAAAAATTTACATAGAGAAAAGGTTGAAATTCGGAGACCAACCCAAACCTTCCCTCAGTAATAAGGAAAGGAGAAAAATAAGAACATTAGGGTCAGCATTATTTCAACAACTCATAGTTGAAATATCTGCTTACTAAGCATTCTACATGATAGCTGAGAAGGAACCATATATATCATCGAAGATATATTTCCCGTGCTTGAATAACGGACAAGAGAGCTAAAAATTTGCACTCAGAAAGTACTGCTTCCCTCAGACATGCTAATGACACATGAAGGAAAAGCTTAATATGTTGAAGTCTTGTCTACCCAATGTCAAATTTATGGTGATCAATTAATCTAATGCAAGTTGCACTTCAGCTTAGCATCCTCAAGCTCCTGTTTTAAGGCTTCCACCCTTTCAAGCAAGGCTGTATATTCCTGGTAATGTTTGAATTTGTAAGAACAAGAGAAAAATCAAACTGAATGTATCTTTTAAGTTATTCTTAATCCCTGGAATTCCATGGTCGTCCATAAATACAGAGGTGAAAACACTTTTTTAAAGGTTTGGGAAAATAAAAAAAGAAATTCCACTGGCCTTTTTGAATAAATATCAACAATTGCTTTCAAGACAATTTCAGAAGTATATAATAAAAGTTAGATTTAACTAAAGCACTGTATTAAATACTAATGTGTAAACAACTCTCAGCTTAGTTGTCACTAAGCTATTGAATTTGGGTGTCTCACATCATGCGGAAACTGAATGCATCCTAAAGAATGTCAACTAGAACATTGAGGGAAAGAAAAAGAGTCACCTTTTGTACCATTGCCAATTTCTGGTTAATGCTGGGAGCATCTTCCACCCTGTTCTCGAGAGACTCCTTAATCTGTCAAGGAGATCCATAATTATTCAATCCAGAGGAAGAGAGGCTGCTAAACCTCAGGTATACTTCTAAAAAGGGAGAGACAAGGAAGAAATAGAAAAATAGAGAAGAATCGTAATTGTTAAGTGTACGCATTACTGGAGTCTGAAAAAAGCAACTGTCAATTAGATGGCTAATGCAAATGAGTAGTTGTCATTGTGTCAACTAACCCAACTGCTGTATATTGATACATCTAAATGATGCTTCCAAAGCATCCAGTCCACCATGCACATTATTCACACAATAATCTCTTAACTAGCCAACCCCCAAGGGGTAGAACAATCATCTGGAATCACACCTTATAAAGCAAAGCTCAATAGTTTACATTTCCCCTCTCCTTGAGCCCAAACTCAATCATTTAATAGACTTTTTTGTTCGAAGGGGGAGGGGAGTGTTAGCAGAGGTCCATGGCACGGATGAAATTTTGATAGGTAGAAGAGGTGCAAGGGTGATCAGAGAGTGTATCCTAACAATGAGACCATGGAGGAATGCATTACATACGAGTCTCTAGAATATGAACTTCCTAAATTTGGGCCAATCCCACAAATGAATTTTTTAATAAGTCACGCAACTTGTTTAAATAATACACATAGATAGTCTTATAAATCACAACGTGGTGAGTTGAAGGAAATAGCTCCAAAGTCCAAACTGATTTGGAACTAAACTATATCCTTCAATGATATACATAGATAGTATTATAAATTGCCACATAAATACTTAATACGGTAATAGTCTTAGGATATAGCTCAAAAACCACATTTTGATTTCTCCAAAATGGTTTATTCAAAGTGGGATTATAGCTCAAATGTCATACTCCATATATGCTCAGTAATCCATATATAACACTAAAAAGCACGCAATGTCACCAACTGAGCATACAATTCCATCCAAGTTTGAATTCATAACAGCACAAGTATTAGAAGTTCAGGTTAATCATGGTCGGTTAAAACAAAACAGAATTTCAGGTTAAAAGTTGATAATTCTCACTAGAAACTCATATAACATGAAACTAAATGAAATAAAACTTTGCCAGGTTATCTCTATGGAAACATCTATACATGATATAAATTGATACAAATTCTTTTGTTCCTTTGTGTAATAAAATTGAATTCTTACCTATCAAAAACAAAAGGATATGAATTGATACAAACAAAAATATATAGTTACAGCTACATAGGTACATTATACATATCTTGCAATTTTAATTCAATTCACAAAATCCTATGATACATGAGCTATGAATCTATCATATAAAAAACCCCCAACAATTCCAAAGCACAAACACTAATCCCACAAATGAATTAAGTTATTGTATACCTCATTGAGTTCTTTGGCACAGTTGGTAGACCTCTCTACTTCCACATCATATTTCAGCCTCCACTCTGCAGACTCATCCATGGCTTCCCTGTTTGCCAGATCAAACTGTCTTCTACAAAGATTTTTAAGCACAAAAAGAAAAACCCCATGTTCAATTACACATTAAAGAAACCAAAAAGAAAGAAAGATTAGGAAGCAGAACCCATAAAGGAAAAAAACAGAAGGGGAAGAAAACCTTAGGATTTCGGAGTCATCGGAAGAAAAAGAATAATCGATGGTCCAAAGCCTCAAGTACACTGCTACTCCCAAAAACATTGCCACTGCCAAACCCACCAAGATTTTCTTTCTCTCTCCTCCCCCCATGGTCACTCTCATCACTCTCTCTCTCTCTGCGCTTCGGCGAACAAAACAATAAAGGCAACTCACAATCTAACAGCTACTCCTTACTTCGGGTTTCGATCTAGTGTCGCCTCGATAAGATTGCTTTTGTAACAATGTTTTGTTAAGCCAAAATTCGTCTCCATATACCGCTTTCGCCGTAATAAATTAAGTTGCTCCTATTTTTGATAAGCTATTAGGTTGTTCTTAGGGTGCGTTTGTATAAGGTTAGAAGACTGTGTTTTAAGTTTAAAATAAGTCAGTTTTGGTTTTTAAACGCACTTTTTAATTTCCTAAAACATCTAATCAAACGGATCTATAATAAAAGTTAAAACTAGCAAAAATAGCTTTTAATAGTTTTTAATAGTTTTTTTTCCCCCTAATTTTATTATGGGAAAAGTTAACAAGTTCTCAAAGGACATTGGTCTAGCAATTTTTTTTTTTAATAAAAATTGTGGGAAAAGAAAAGAAAAGAAAAATCGGTTTTTTATATTTTTCATAAAAGTGGTATTAAAACTTTTTTAAAATAGTCATTAACAAATGCCCTAAAGTACCTATTGTTAAGGTACTTTTTTTTTACACCTAATTTTATTTAAGTATCACCTATTTACTTTCAAATACACACACTTATTCTATTCAAAGCCCAATAATACTTATGTTTGGCAATATTTGAAAAGCCTATGATTCAAGTCCATGGCAAAACAATTTTATCAATGGAATTCAAATCCATAATCAAAGCCTATGATTCAAACCCATGGCAATTCATTCATCCAAAACCCAATTCTCATTGGCAACATCAAAACCCAATTCTTATTGGCAATATCAAAGCTCAATTCCTATTGGCAACGTCAAAACCCAATTTTCATTGGCACTACTTTATCAAAAAGAAAAGAGCTTAAGATTATCAATGCTTGGCAAAGAAAAAATATCATGTTAAAATGGTATCATGGCAAAAAAGGACCATGGAAATCATCTTATGAAGAAACTCATTGAGAGCTATCTTGAGGATTATGTTCTCGTATTATGAACCCATGAAATACATGGAGATCATTTTGCATCACAACATCCATAATATATACCTTCTACACTCGTGGTAAAAGATTCAAACCCATAAGCTCATCATCTAAATTATTAGAAACCATGAACGTTGTAATATGGAATTCATCATAATAAGTGTTATTTACAAAAGTATTTTGAAACTTGTCCTATTGTTTCAAACATTATAACTAATTGCCCAAAGGCCCATTGCAATTATTTATGAAGAAACCCAAAAAATGTTTACTAATAAAAGTCCATGAGGAATAAAAACCCATGACAATATGCGCACACAACTCAGCCCATGTGAGCAAGAAACACCAGCAGAAGGCAAAGGAGAACAACCCTTGTTTAGTCCTAACCAAAAAGAGCAACTAGGGACTCATACAAGAGAACCAAGCCTTTGAGAATGGACTAAAAGCCGTCCCCTCAATTTTTTGTCAGCCCCCCACCTAATGTGAACAGTGCCCAAGGGCTATCACATCAGTTGAAGCTTACAGAATGATGGAACTCCATCATCTTCCCCAAAACTGCACCTCTAGCGGAAGGGGAGCTGAAACCAAATTGTTCAAACTCCAACAAATTGATGTTAAAAATACTAAAAATGTTTAAAACGTGATTCATGTGCCAAGCCCATGAATCCTAAAGGGGGAAAATTGGGAACATGTGGTTTGGAGGGCATAAAAGAATCTCCAGCGAAACCCCCAGAAGTGGACTTAGAGTTTAACACCTGGCTTGGGGTGTTGAATCTCACTTCTTGGGGGACCAAATCTCAGTTTGCAGCATTAGGATTCACCCACGATACACGTCTCAACTCACAACAATCAAGCTCAGCCCTAAGAATCCTGGCATTTAAATGCAAAAAACTCTAAAATCCCATCATTACCCAAAAAAGGCAAAGCAACCCACCAAATGGATTTTCCTATTTCTTAGCAAGAATCCCAGGGAAACTTTGATTCTGATTCATCACCTCTGAATGGTCACACGTCTCTTGGAGCTTTGTCAATAAATGCCTCTCTGAAAACTCCATTATAAAAGGAGAGGCAAGCTAACCAAAGAACAAGCTCAACCATTCCTCTAAAACTTCTGAAATTCGTTGGTCATTTTGACAAGTAACAGTGTTCTCCTTTTCATCCATCGCCTTGAGCTCAAACCCATCTAATCCCAGATATTTCCTCTCCACCTTTCACACTGCCAAAGCTCTTAAGTGTCCTCCAGCCAACCACAAAACAACCCATTACCCATAAAAGACTTCAGTCTCAGCATCAACCTCACCTCACTAACCCAAAAGCAACCCACATTCATCTCATTCGTCCCTTACAAATTTACACTCACTAAAGTCTTAGCTTAAAAATTTGCTGCACTGAGCTAGGGGTTCTTCTCTCCCTTCACACCATGCCAATTAATCCTCCATTTTTTCTTCCTATGGAGCCTTTGATTTTTACTTTTTATTTTACTGTTGAAGGGTATGATGTATTTGTAACTATTGAACTTTTTCCTCACATTGATGTAACAATGACTGAAAGTACAATAAATTCCTCTTGAATGAGACACATGAGGACCTAAAATTTGCCTAAACCTATCTAATTATTGATAGTTGGACCGTGTAATTCCACCCCTACTGTTGGACAATTTACCTTTTGGACTTAAATACAACTTCACCCTTACCGCTGAAGAATTCGTTTTCACTTGGACTATCAAAACAGGACCACTAATATACCAATTAAGTATTGTAATGTATTTTTTATTGGGCCTTTGTTGCTGTTTTTGTTAAGTGCAGTTCTTGTTTCTTCTTGCTTGGATGGGCTTGTCATCGCATCGAAAGCCTATGGGTGTCATCTCAAGAGCCTATAGTTGAGTCTTGGTTTGGTTTCCCAACATCTCATTCAGGGGCCTAAATTTCTCCCCTCAACACCTATTAACTAAACCATTTTATTATTAATATTAAAAAAAAAAAAAAGAAGGTTCCTACAAGGATGACAAGATGTAAAGTTGTTCTATTGATTTGCCTAAAGACAATAAACAGAGAGAAAAAAATTGTTCTCACCTTTATTTTAAGTTAAATTTGATAGGATTTATATTGGCAATTTCTAATGACTTTGTAGTTTGTACTCTTGAAAAGAGTTTGCAACATTTGGGCATATGTGAAGGATATGTTAAGTCATCTTCTCAAAAAAAAAAAAAAGTTCAGTCATGGAACTTATCTAAGAAACGCAATCTAAAAATTTTTGCTCAAGCGAACAATAATTGAGCCACAAAGTTCACCGGTCCCTCATTCCAGGTTTGCTTGAACAAAAATGACAGACTTTGTTTTTCTAATTCCCTTAGAAAAATAATTGCACAATTTTATTACAACTTTATTAAACCTACTTATAAATACAAACAAAGCACAAATCTTTATACAAAGAAGGTTGTCGTACCATTGATTATCTTGAGTCTTCTTTTGGTTTCAAAACCAAAGAAACATCCTTCTAGTTCTAGTTATTGGCTTTGCACCCTCAAGATATATCAAAACCAAGAACCTGAGGAACCCATGCATATTGAAACCACTAAGTGCTTTGTCTTCTATCAGTGCATGCATTGATAGATTAAGGAAGTCAATTTTGGACCGAAGCCTGTTTTGATTTGATTAGGAGAATGAAATATTTTGGTACTGATTGATACTTCATATTGGTGTACAGTTTCGAGATTACCATTATTTATATATTTCTATACATATATATTTGTTTGTATTTATTTATGTAAATATGAAATTATTAATTTTTATGTTTATCAACATAAAATTTAAAATCCACATATTTTATAGTCTACATATTAGCCTAAGTATATTAATTAATTTATTAGCTTAAATAACATGTTTTAAAAAATTCAAATTTTTTTTTTTAAAATTTTGTATTGGCCAAAATGCCAATAACAGCCAAAATATCTAAAATATGCCCGATACAGTTGATACAACTGTACTAATATTAATTTAATGGTCGGTATGATTGGTATCGATACAGTATGGATTTCCTTGATTGAGATCCTAAAGTTCCAATTTGAAGCAAACATGTCATTTGTGAAGCAGTCCATAGAAGAAGAACAAAGGTCACGGAGTTATTGGGGTGAAGTCAATGAGTTGCCTATTGGGTCACGAAAAGTCTAATTACAAATGGTCAAATGCTATTTGAGTTTGTTTGTATACTTGTCATTTTATAGTGAATTGGCTTATAGGGTAAGTCACCCTGGAGTAATTTCCCATTTAAGAGGTTAATCTTTAAAATTTCACTTTGTTACCAAATCTCTACATTATTTTTTTTTTATCACTTTATTATTATTGTGATAAATTTGGTGTTTGTGGTTGGGTTGTCTACTTGTATTAATTCATAAATAAACTTGTTCAATATCCGTTGATACAATTGTATTGAGGTTAAAAGAAATTTCCCATTTTCAAGCCCGCGTGAAACATGTTAGATTTTTGAGAAGACAAAATAAGCAAATAGTGTACTACCCATTATAATGGTAAGGACCCCCCCCCCCCCCCCCCCCCTTCTTTCCTTCTCTCTCTCTCTTCCCTTAAGTTTGTGTTTTTGACCAGACAAAATAGGCAATAGTGTACTACCCCTTATAATGGTAAGGACCACCCCCCCCCCCCCCCCCCTCCAAAAAAAAAAATCCCCTCATGTTTGTTTGTGTTTTACACCATGTTTAGTTGTGGTGAAAAAGAAGATGATGGAAAATTAGAGGAGAAAAAGGAGGAGAAAAATGTGATTTTTCATTATTTGGTTGTAATGAAAAATGAGGAAATAATATAGGATAGATAGAGCTTTTCACGTAAATTTACTATTTTTTTTATTCGAAAGTGGAGAGAAAAGATGAAAGAAACTGACAATAAGAAGAAAAGTACAAAAATTATCCAACTTTTCTATCCTCCTACTTTTAATAATAAAAGAATAATAGTAATTCAATCTTTATACTTATACTTTTTTTTTACCAAACATGCACTATGAAAAACACAAATATTTTATATTCTTCCAACCAAATAAAGTTTTGAATTCTTCTTAAGTTTTAAAGTGCCTTACTAAACTTCGGACTGTAGTTCTCCATTTCACACTCTAATAAATATATGTAAGAAGAATTCTGTGAGGGATGATCCCAAGATATTCACTAAAAAAAACATAAATCCAAGATCTCATGAATGACCTCATGAATGACTAGAATCCAAGTCCCAACTTAACTCACAACCATGAGTAGGGTAACCAAAAATGTCCCATTTTTTGGGGGGTGGTAAAGAGTAAAAGACAATGAACTAACCCATCTCTAGGCAAATCCAGCCTGTACCATTAAAGTCTCATGGAAGACTTCTTTATAAACCAAACCAACCAAGCTGGTTCGTTACAGTTTACACCATCCGAGCTTGTTTGAGCACCATTATTCCTCATTCATTAGACATTGAACTTTTATGGAGCTCCATGGATCATGACAGAACCTGATATGGACCATGTTTAAACACTTGTAACCTACCTTATAGGACCACTGGCATGAAATAAGAAGAATCATATATATGGGTACAGCATATTCTTCAAATTCTACGGGCTTAAAACTCTAACAGCCTGCCAATACCCATTGAATAAAGCCCATTGCTACAACACCCACCACAGCAGTCGACATAAGTTCAACTGTAGTTTTGAGCCACACAGACCGACCTTAATTTGCACCCACATTTCTCAGTTGACAGAGGAAGGAGACGAAGGACCTTTTGAATAATGTAACTCTCCAACTTTATTGCAGACTTGCAGTGTAACAATGAAGCAGCCTAGCTATTAATAGGTTGCCTTTTTTTTACAACAACAATGAACAACCTACAAATGCATATATCATCAATCATGAAAACTACCGTGAGGCCTTCTAGTGGTCCAAAAGCTTAAGAATTATCCTTATGAAGCAACCTAAATATTAATCAGTGTACTAATGTAAATAAACAGTGGGAAAAGAATCAAGTGGCGCCCCTTGTTTGATAATTTATTACCACCAGATAAATTAGTTACAATGTGTTTTGGATATAACTTACTGAAATTTCATTTATCCTCTATGGCCTATCAGTCAAACTCAGATATGGACAAGGTGTCTTCAAATTTATGGATTTTCTTTTCTTTCTTTCTTTCTTTCTTTCTTTTTCCCCGTAATTTCTCCCAATGTGAACTTTTTGGAAAAGTCTAGATATAGTCTTATAGATACACTGAATACGGTGAGCATATGGTTGTTGTTGAAGCTTTTTTAAAGTTTTGGCATTTCATGGAAATTGAAACGAGTCCAATCATGTATACTCCTCAACATGGAACTCCACTCACACGTGACATCCAAGCATATTCTAATTAGGTCTTAATAAGGCAAGCTCCATGTTTTCTTACAGATACGTTCAATGCTTAAACTCTTTGTTATCTTTACAATTTAAAGTTTGAGAACCAAAAAGAAGTAGAAGTTAAATGAGTACTATATCTTAGCAAAAAAACGAAGAGACCACTTATAAATTTTAAGATTGCACATATCCTTGTTGAGGTTCAAAAGGGCTTAGATTGAGGGACAAGAATTTGATTCCAAGGTTTGTTCTAGCTAAACTGTACTTTTCTTACCAACCGCTAACCATTTGAGTTCACGTCACCTTGCTCATTTCCTTTGCAATTTACTTTCATCCAATTTATCCCCAAAAAAATAGCTAAACACAAAAATGAAATACAACATATAAGGGGGAAAATAAAAGGGAAAAGACAAGAAAGAAACAAAATTTGGCCATATGAAACCGTGATGATGATCATTGGGATTTAGCTTCGATCACAAAGTTAGAGTTACTTGCATGAGTGATCCTCTTAATAAAACTCAAGACACTCAAAATTCACAGGAAAATAAGCAAACAAGAAACTTAAATTAGTCCCCCGGAAAAAGATCATAAGAGATCGAAAAGAGTGAGATTTGACCTTAATTTCTGGCCTAACAAAATACCCAACAATTCTAATCTCTGCTTAATTACTCTATTAATTGCATGAACCAAGTCCTTCTCTAGCTATAGCCTCTACTAACCTTCAAACCCAACTTTCTCCCAAATTGCATTCCTCACACGGCGCAAGTCCATGCCTTTCAAAGTCCTACCTTTCCCCTCATGAACAGAAAAAGAAGCACCTCGAGTCCTTGCTAAATACTCATGAGGAGGAAACCTGTAATCTTGATCTTCATGCTCATCAACAACATCTTCATCACTATCTCTCTTTCTATGGTCTCTATAGTCATCTTTAAGAATCTTCGACCAGTCCGGTATCTCCATAGGCAATGATGTTGATGCCACCATGGTCCTGTCCCCTATGTCCTTCTTCCTAGTCACTTTCTTAGGTTGCCGAGGGGTTGGCAATGTTTTCTTGGTCTCAAGTGGTGAGACATGATTGGAATTCCAAACATCAGCTTCATCAAACTCGAAGAGACTGTCGGAGGCAACTGGGTTGTTGTTGTTGTCACTCTCCGAACTGGTTGATGAGTAGATGTTGTTGTAACTGGGTTTTGCATGGAAACTTTTCCAAGTTGCCATTGATGAAAACTTTGAAATGGGGTTGCAACACTTGCAAATGTTATATGGGTTTTTGTTTGTGTGTTTTCTTTCCAGCTAGGCTGTGTTTGCTTTGTTGTCATCCTTGATTATTCAGCATTTTATAATGGTGTAACGGATAAGCTCATTTCTCTTTGCACAGAGTTCAAACAAGTAAGTTACTAAAAAGCCAAACAGAACAATTATAGAAAGTGGGTGCCCTCATGTGTTTAGTATGAGCCCCTTTTTATTTTTTAATCAGTTAATCTTTACTATCTGCTTTAAATTAAAAAGGGGTCATGCATCATGGGGTCCAATCCTTATAGGTTTTGGTCACATGTCTATCGTTTCAATTTTATGGGATTTGTCCTCGGAAGAACTATAGTTAAGCCAATCTCACTTCTTTCATTTTGGCCTTATATATATATGATTGAGTGGCAAGTGGGAGATGTACAAATCAAATGGAATTTTAATTGTCATTTTTTTTGTGGCTCCTCTAACATAGGACTTTACGAAATTAAAAAAGGGTTTTAATTAACAAATTTAACTCTTATGTACATTATTACGTAAATACCATTTTATTCATAAATTTTAAGTTTGAATGATTAATTATTTGGACATCATTGATTATGCATCACTTTGTTGCATCATTCGTATTTCTCTAATGATATATTATTTATTATTTAAATTAAAATATTTGGTTAACAATTTTTTTTAAAACATTTGTTAATGAGTTATTTTAAGAAAATTTTAATATCATTTTCATAAAAAATAAAACCGTTAAAAAAATTAATTTTTTTTTTTTATAAAAAAATTTCTAAAAGTATGTTGTAAATCAACTCTTAAAGATATTTGTTAATTTTTCCTTAAGTTAAAAACAAATGAAAAAAGAAAAAGAAAAAGAAAAAAGTGGAGTGCCAAATTGATAGGTTAAATTACAATGAACTATATAATACAAAAAACAAAAACAAAAACAAAACAAAAATCCCACTAATATACAAACTAAATTGACACAAAAACATAATAAGTGCAAAACTAAAAAAATTGATTATCCCAACCCAAAAGTCCCATGAAAATAGTGGTTTATAAAATTCTCAAAATTTTTCTTAAAAAAAAAGAAAGAAATATCAAAGTAAAATACCTAAAATACCCTTTGAATGACACGCGTATGATGCTTTGTCGATTTTCAACTACTAAAATACAAAAATGTCAAAAAATGTCACGTCATATTATGAGGTGGGCATAATTGATTAGGAAATTTCAAAAAAATAGGTAACATAATTAGGAAATTTTCCATTTATAATAATAGGAATAGAAACAGATAGCAACGAATTTTGATCCATTTAGGAACGAGTCCACACGTGGGCCAATCAGGTCATTCGTCCAATCAACTACTCAAATCTCAAATTCATTGGCAGTTAAGAGCTTTATGACACACTTTTTCGTCTAGTCTTTCACCTACTGCAGGTCAAGTTTTTTGGGCCCCACACCCCCCATCACCTTTCTAATTCAGATCAGAATGTCCATATCGTGCCACGTCAGGTACGAAAATATGTTCCACTTGGTGAAATGAGTGCATCTTTTGTCGTCACATGTCAAGATTGTCCATATCCTACCCTTTAATAAATCTGATCACACCATTTACATCCAAGGATTACATCTTTTTGTCGTAACTTGTGTATGTGGCAAATAGTAAATGAGAGAGTGAAAGTAATAATTGTAAATGGGGTTTATAATTTCACTGCCCATTACTTACTGTTTAAATAAATGGATCTACGTGTTTTTAAGGTACACATTAAATTATTTATTTTTAAAAATATATTTTTAAAAATTAAAAAAAATTTAAATAATTTTTCAATTCCCCAAAAAAAAATTCCAAAAAAAAATTATTGTATGCACCTTAAGGACACATATTAGCAAAATCCTAAATTAAATTATAACAAAATTAAGGCAAAAATTATAATCTTAGTATATACTCACTTTTCTTAACATCCATATTATATTATTTATTTTATACTATATTTTATTAAAATATTATATTTTAAATAATTGCTTATATTTTTTTATCATTCAATAATCATCTTTATTCTAGAACATGTAAATAAATTTTTAAAAAAAACCAAATGATAAATCAATAGTACTTATGTAAATTTATACAATTAATTATTGTAATGACCATATATTTTTACACAATTTTATATATCTTCATATGAGTAAACTTTGAACTTAATTAACTAAAATGTAGTTATTTTTATATTATACAAATGGTTGCCCCCATCAAAATTGTCACAAAGTAGTATGCATCTAATTTTCTTTTTTTAAATCTTCTTCTGTGGTAGAGATTATGCGTTTGTTTGGTACATACACTTAAACAATAGTTTTCAGCTTTTAAACAATATTATATATGTTTTCACATACTTTTCACTCACATATATTTTCAAAAAATACAAATAACATTAATCAATCAACGTTACCCCTATATATATCAAGGATTTTACTAATGTGTGCCCTTAGGGCACACATTAATTTTCATTTTTGTAAAATATTTTCTCAAAAATTGAAAAAGTATTGACAATTTTTTCAATTCTCAAAAAATTATTTCTAAAAATAAATAGTTTAATGCGTGTCTTTAGAGTATACATTAACCGACCCATATACCAATATGGGAGCAGCTTATGTCCAGTGATCAGTGATCACTGGACCCGTTAGGATACGGACACGTGTCCAGTCTTGGACACGTGTCGACATCGCAACGTGTCCAGTGCTCACTGGCACTGGACAGAAGCCCCTCCCTACCAATATTGTTCAGTTAGGCTTGCCGACTGGTGTGTTCTAGGGATGTGTGTGTTAATTTATTGAATATATTAATTATATATTCATGATGATGAAATTATCCTAGGACAGTACATGGAAAATTATTAGTCACACTCACGCGTAAATTCCAAAAAATAGTGCATATAATTGAGATTTTAGACGGTGCAATGTCGTGTAAGAGAGAGCACCTATTAATTAACTTAGCAACAGTTGCTACCTAACAATTCCAGTGTATATATACAGGATTGAATGATTATTCAGTATAGGATGATTGTAGATTACGATACATTAGCGTAGCATTCCAAGGTCAATGGTTTTTTTTCTTTTTAAGGAAACAGGAAAAATACATTAGAAACTAAACAGCAAAGGTCAATAATGGATTAGCAACTGTGGAATTCTATTATTTCTCCTCGATTCACATAAACAACTCCAACTCGTGTTTCATGCTGAGTGAGAGTTGTGGACCAAGCATGGGTTTATATAATTTTTAACAAACCTTTCATTATGTCTACTTACTACTACCTTGTTTTGGGGTTTCTTTTTCTCCATTTTATCCGGAGATGTATGATTTTATAATCGTGAATTTTTTTAATTAAAAAAATGGGTTCGTAAGTGTGTGGAGTAGCTACGCAGGTATTGTCCACGCATTACATTATGGCGTGAGATTACTTTGATTATAATAGGGCTTATAACTATTCAAATTCATAACTCCCAAAATCCAATGAATTATAAGAACTTCTTACTATTAAGTTATATTATAATTATGAGCGAATTATAGTTTTTGGTTCTTGAATTATATGCCACAATTTAATTTTATCCATGAATTATTGTTTGTTTAATTTAATTAGTCTATAAGGTTTTGAAAATTGTTAACATTTTTACTCCTATTTCCATTTTAGAAATTATTTCATGAAATTGCTTTAGAAATTAAGTGTTTCAAATTGTAATTTAACTTAATTCTTACTATAACGGCAACAAAAGAGTGCAAATGAGGCACAATTTTGTACGATTTCAACAATAAGCTTTGATGACAAGCAAGAGCAAAGGTAGCATGGAATCTTATTTAAGAATTTCAAGGACTAACTTAACATAATTGACGGTTTTGGCAATAATTTTTTAGGTTTATAGGTGAAATTCTACTTTTTTTTTTGTGGGGGGGGGGGGGGGGGAATGTAAATAATATTGTTCATTGTATTTTCTTTGTAGCTTTATTCAAAGCTATTATCATTAAAGTGTACATAGTCAAAAAGAGTTAGATATGCTTTTTATAGTTGTCAATAATATATGTATAACAGATGGTCGTTTACTATTAAAGGGCACGTATTGTCCTTAAGAGTTTTTTATTTTTATTATTTTTTTAATCTTTTAGTTTGTCCCCTTATAAGACAACTTTTGCTATATATAATTCTTCGGAGAAAATGGACTTTTGCCCTTTCTTTTTAAAATATCTAGCAAAATATCCAATGTCTGAAACTAATTAGAAAAATGTCCATGTTTTGAAATTCGATTTTTTAAAAATTGAGTTTCAAATGTATAATTCAATTTTTGGAACATCGAATTATAGTGAACGTGGACTTAGAAATATATATATATATATATATATATTTTTTTGGAACTCGAGTTCCACTTGAATTTTTTCAAGGTACTCGAGTACTTCACATGGAATTCGAGTTCTAAAAATTTTTTTATTTTTTATTTTTCAGTTAGCTATAACTCTATTGTCTAAAAATCGAGTTTCAAAACATGGGCATTTTCTTAAATAGTTTTAGATATGAGGTATTTTGCTGAATATTAAAAAAAAAAAAGAAAAAAAAAAGGCAAAAGCCCATTTTCACCATAGTTATATCCATTTTGTAAGAGGACAATGAATAATAATAGAACTCTTTCTTCAATTTTTTTGAAATCTATATATCCAAACCCTTAAGGGTAGGAAATCCAATTAAATTTTCCACATGTCTTGAAATTTGATAATCTTATTGCTCGAGTATGATAGACTATTTACTCATTAACTTTCCAAGCTTCAATTTCGCTAATGCTTGTTGATAAGTTGGTTTGTTCTAGCGTTAAAAAAAATAAAAAATAAAAAAATCATTTTTTTTTTCATGAGAAGTGTTTCATTTTATACTAGATTTATTACGCTATACCATATGTTTGATTATTTTCCTATTTTGATAATTCCAGTAAAAAAATGACATATGTTAGGTTATGCTATTCTGGTTGGTGAAATATAAAGTAGAGTACTAATAATTATGCACGGTTGAGGAGAAAAGTTCAACCATTCAATTTGGATAAAAAGAAAAACAGAAAAGAAAAGACAACGAATGTAACTTTTAACTTTTTTTTTTAGAAAACTTTTCACCTTTTTGACGTTTTAACTTTTCTATGTTGTGAATCTTGTGATCCATAACTATTGTAGTCATTGCAATACCTTAGAAATTTGAATCCAGATGGAGACACGTGATTTAAAAAAAAAAAAAAAAATCATTTTAGTGTTTATTGATTTATGCTAGGAACACAACAAAATTTTATAACAATTTCACAATATTTTTCAAAAATTTAAAATAAAAATTGTACATTATGGTGGATTTATGTATGAGGTGGTAGGTTATTTTAAGAATGTTATGAAATTGCTAGAAATTTTTTTTTTTTTTTTGTTGATTTCTAATTTTATCTATTGCATGTTCTCTTTTTTCCTTTTCCTTGAAGGATATTCCGTGTAAGTTTATTGCCAGTGTCAGATTTATTCCAAGCATCACTTCCCATCATATTTGTTATCTTAATGATGTACAACATAATCAAACAAAGAGAATAGACCATATTTTTCTTCTAGATTTGATATGATATGCTCCCATTTACGTCTCTTATATTTTGAGCTTATGGACAAAGTTGTGAGAAAAAGTAAATATATATAATGATATCATTCATAATTTCTTAGACCAACCTATGCGAACATTTTGCATTATTTTGACTTGTTAATTGCCTAGGCCCTAGGTACGTACGTATCATTGGGTAAAATATAATAAAATACTCTCGAAGGACTCAAAAACCAATTAGAACAAAAAAGAACATGGTTTGCACCAATAATAGTGTCCTTGATAGTCATTTTAAAGTCCATGGATAATGCAATTCTGGTCATTAGTGTGGAGCACGTGGCACTTAAGTTAATTAGAGAGTGGACTAAAGGCAACCAGGGGCTGGAAAAATGAAATTGTAATTGATCTTGATTGTTAGAAATTATAGATCGAATAGCAAGGTTACTATGGATCATGTTTTATAGAATATCATAGCTACCGTGAATTTGTAATTTTATGTGTTACAATGACTTTTGGGTTGTTATATTTGTCATATTGTGTACCTAATATATTTCATTCAAATAATGAGTGCATTATGGGGCAAATATGAATTTTGAAGATTTTGGTTGTTTAAGGTTTTATAAGACACATGTATAACTAGTAAACAACTTACAATAGAAACTCTTTACTACTCCAAAATATTTGACTCTTCAACCATAAGGATGTTTTCACAAATGACACACTCACGGTAGGATTGCAACCTCCAACTGACTTCAAGAACTTCTTTGAGTGTCTTTCCCCCCATGGCAACAAGTTTGTGGTAACACATTGACTTCAACTTATTCACCAATTGATTTCTAGATCTACCTTGATATCTTTAATATGGTGAAATCAAAAGAATTAGAGTTTGAAATCTTTTTATGTAACGCAATTCTTTATCTTTGTTAAAAATACCAAAAAATGCCAATTAAGTTATAATGTTTTTGGCCTCTCTCATTTCTTCGATAGATCATAATGCGTCCTTATGTAATCTAGCAAATAGGGCATAAATTACTGTTCAAGTATACATCTTAATGGGCTTGATTAAAAATCAGATTTTGGCACGTGTGTGAAGTCTCTTGTCAGGCAGGTAAGGTTCTCATAATGCATTTCCATGTGCTTGAAGTCTTCCAACATGTTCACGTCCAAATTCATCCCCTATCAAGTTGACAAAGACTTTTCATTTTTGAGTTGATATTGAATCCTCTTCTTGATCTCAAATTATATTTCTCAGATGCAAAAAAATTCACTATTTGACACAATTTGTCAACACGAATACATGTAGACCTCATAATGCATTTCCATGTGCGTGAAGCTTCCGACATATTCATGTCCAAATTCATCCCCTATCAAGTTAACAAATACCATTCATTTTTGAGCTGATATTGAATTCTCTTCTTGATTTCAAATTACAACTTTAAGACGCAAAAGACTCATTATTTGACACAATTTGTCAACCCTAATACATGTAGACCTAATAAGGTGAGGCCACATTTATCTTAATTTTTTGTCATTCTCATTTTTTTAATATTTTAACATTCATGGATTTAAAAATAGTTTTGTTTTGATAGAATGACTTAAAAAAGAAAAAGAAAAAAAAGACCCGGCCTATAAAATGATATCCTAAAATTATCCTAAAAGCTCTTTTGAGTCTTTTCAAACAAGATTTATTTCATTTTTTGAATCCTTTACACCGCAACATCTATACACATGACACATGCCAATTATGATGCTCTTAGTAAGAATACTTTTATTCTTCAATGATCATTTGTGGTATATATATTAAAATATAAAGAAATATGTTAATAAAGTTTAGGCATCTTATTATGTCGTTATGTATCACTCACTGCTTCGCGAAGTATAAAATATGCATTTTTTGCGTGAAAGTCTCTTATCAGATAGGTAAGGTTCTCACAATGACTTATCCAGAAGAACATTCCTGTTAACTTATTGACCACAGGAATTGCAGCTTTTGTTTTTTTGTTCATTTCACGTTTAGTCCATGGATGGTTTGATATTGTGGGGGCCAATAATGCATGCCTTTTGTGAGTTGTGTGTGAGTTTAGGGTTCATATGTTTTTTTCTAAGTTCAGGCTGCCTAACAGATATACGTCAAAGTATACACGTCAAACTGTGTAGATGAAGTGAGAATTACGTGTGGGTGTTTTATATGGTTGTTGGGTGTGTCAGATTGGAGTGGAAAAATGAACTTTTTTGTTCAAGTTCTTTTTTTAATCCAGGCAGAGAAGAAGTTCGAAGCCGTTTGATTAGTTTAATCATTACTTTCCAAAAAAGTTTTAGTTTTAAACAGAGGATATGAATTATATTGAAGGTGGCCGGTGCGGCATCCAAATTGGCAATTAATTAAGAAGGCGATAATAAAGCATATGAATTTTGATAAAATAAACTAAAAAGAATATATGTAGTCAATGTTGACACTAATCCATAGTTGATTATAAATATTTGGATTAAAGTTTAGTTTCTTTCGTTTTTTCTTTTTAATTTTTTATTTGGAATGGTTAAAAATACTTAGATAATATATATGCTACGATAATTGGCAACTCAAACTCACACCTCCTACTAATCCAAGCATTTTAGTGACTACGGAAGTGCCAACTTGTCTAACCAGGCAGTGGTCCTGAACTGTTTTTTAGTTTGCCATACTTACGAACCATTTTTAGAGCGATGGAATAGAATTAACTAGAGATTTCGATTTGGTATGAATGGGTGTAAAATTTATATTTTATATCATTCAGTAAGTGATTGTCACATCTGTTTTTTATTTATAACTTAATATAACTTATCACACCAAATAACATCTTCATAAACTTCTAATTGGGTTGGATTTTTAGATGAGTAATAGAATTGATTAAGTGTAGTTATGCCTATTCTTTAATATGTGATGGGATGATGTGACATGTTAGAACTGGAGTATATAAAACTTTTATAATGATTACCCTTTACTAATAAGTCGAAATTCAAAACACCAATAAGCTTCTTTTTAGTTTTTAGTGTCGGCGAGATTCAATTCTAAAGTTCTTTATTCATTTAAATCCACTCCTCCCAATGGATTGAACTTCCTAAAATATGATTGTATGATTGTCAATGGTATCTATTGTAGATAGAAATGTAGAACGGCTAACAACTCATGCAAAAATGCATCCTTATCATGATCTTGCTCTTTTTTATTCTTTTTTCTAATGTCATGTGAAGTGTCGCAACGTTGTTCATCCCTATCTGTTATCCAAATAATTTCATGAACTTCTCACCCATCCAAAAAAATAAAATAAAAACTCATGTATTGTCACCTTATTCATTGTACCAAGCTTTCAAATTTCAATCCAACCCATTAGGCACGACCCAATGGTCCCCAAAGGTCCACTGAAAATTAATGGGCCTATTTGGGCTTATACAAAAAAGCCCAATAAAACCAAGGACATTTTGGTCATTTCACAAAACACTACTTGCAAAACCCTAGCATATATGAACCCTAGAAAACCTTATAGTTTCTGTGACTCACTTCACAGCGCCCCCATAGCTAATTCATACAAGCTCCTCTTAACCCTAAGCTCCACCACCAGAGACCCCGAAAATGCCTCCAAAGCTCGATCCCTCACAGGTGGTGGACGTGTACGTCCGAGTCACCGGAGGTGAGGTCGGAGCGGCGAGTTCACTCGCTCCGAAGATCGGTCCGCTGGGTCTCTCCCCGAAGAAGATCGGAGAAGACATAGCCAAGGAAACCGCCAAGGACTGGAAGGGCCTCCGCGTAACGGTCAAGCTAACGGTCCAGAACCGTCAGGCCAAGGTGTCCGTGGTGCCCTCCGCCGCCGCGCTGGTCATCAAGGCGCTGAAGGAGCCGGAGCGCGACCGGAAGAAGACGAAGAACATCAAGCACAACGGTAACATCTCGCTCGACGACGTCGTCGAGATCGCTAAGGTGATGAAGCCTAGGTCTATGGCGAAGGATCTTAGTGGGACCGTGAAGGAGATTCTGGGAACTTGTGTCTCTGTTGGGTGTACTGTTGATGGTAAGGACCCTAAGGATTTGCAGCAAGAGATCACTGATGGTGATGTTGAGGTTCCTTTAGATTGAAAATCGGCTATGTTAGGGGTTTGAAAACCTTGAATTTACCTTTTTCTTTTTGTTTTTTGTTTTGGGTTTTGTTGTTTAATCAGTTTTGAGGCATGGAAAGAAAATTTTATCGTTTTTTTTTTTTTTTTGTTATGATTTAATGGTTATGTCTTTGAATTTTTAGGGGTTAATGTTAAAATGTTTGGAAACAGAGTAGAGCGGATTTGAATATCATAATGCATTTGCTAATGCAACCACAAAGAAAATGTGATTATGATTTAGTTTCATTTTTGTTTTTTTTAAAATAGTTTCTATGCTTGTTAATGAATGCTTTTAAGAATCTAATGTGGGAAATGTAGATAGGCTCAAAATGAAATCTTACGAAGTGATTATTATCAAGTACTCCAGTTTTGAATGGGTCTTTCGACGATATTGAGATGCATAATTGAGCTGAATGGATATAGAAGGTTAATTTCATTTTGACAACTTAACTTTTAGTTTAGTTTGGTAAGCAACAACAAAGAAAATGTGGTTGGATTTAGTTTCATTTCTGATTTTTGGTTTCTGCGCTTGTTGATGAATTTCTTGAGAATATAATGACATTGAAATGCTCAATTGAAAATAATTCTTATCAACTAATTTTTAATTGGTTTTGACGATATTGAAATGATTGAGCTGAATTGATACATTCTTTCCGGTAGGAAGATTGTGATAGTTGTAGGTCAATTGTGTTGCACGTTTATTTAGTTTGCTAAAGAAAGAAAATGTGGTTATAATTTAGTTTCATTTCTTGGTTTTAGATTCTATGCTTGCTGATGAATGTCTTTTGAATTTAATGACTTTGAAATGATCAATGCGGGCAATGTAAATACCATATTTTTAGTCCTTGGGTACGTCCTTGGGTACTTGGAAGTATTGCTGAAATGAGAAATGTGAATGGTTTGAAATGGATTCTGATAGACGTTATAAAGTAATTCTAATCAAGTAGTTCTGGATGGGACTTTTGAGGTATTGAAATGCATAAAATATCATTTGAACTGAATGGATACATTGCTGGTAAATTAAGGTATCTGTAGTCTCAATTGTGTAGCTTGATAGATTCGTTTCTGGTTGCATTTTGTTTTGGTTATGGTATTTACTCATCAGTTATAGAAATTTGTTTAGTTTGTCTTAGAATTCTTAGGATCTCAAGGAGTTTTATGTATGCTGATTAGGGAGCCCTGAGTAGTCACATTCATTTCCTTCGAATTTTTTAGCATCTCAAGATGCTAGAGAATTCTTTGTTTGTTGCTACGATCTTGAATAAACCAGGTTTTTGCCATGATCTGGAATAAACCACCAGGTTGTTTTATTGGTTTATGTTAACTGATTTTAGGTTTTAGGTGTAAGCTACCATGGTAGCACTGTCTATCACATTGCCTAAGGGTTAACAATGGGGGTGCTCAGTGCTTACTGGTAATGTTTGTATGGTGTTTGTTGTTTTGGTTTGAAGTTGTTTTATTAATTTTAAATATATAGGGCTCATAATTCTGGTTCACCTGGTGTATATACATATAAACACATGTCCTCTTTCTCAACATGTTTATATTCTGAGGATTACTGTTTTATTAATTTTAAATATATAGGGCTCATAATTCTGGTTCACCTGGTGTATATACATATAAATACATGTCCTCTTTCTCAACATGTTTATATTCTGAGGATTACTATGTCAATACATGAGCTTGCCTGGCTGGTTGTAGAAATATAGAAAACAAAAATGATCCCTATCACCGGTTCGAAACAAAATTCTATAAGTCAGAAGAGAAGCTATGTTGTCAAACTGTATCTAATAAGCTACACAATTGGATTACAAACTGGATTGCTTTTCCAACCACTTGAAAAGGTCCAAGCAATGGTCTCATAAAATAGTGCTTTTTACCCCAAAATGCTTAATTTTGTCAGATTCATTCCCGTCACACTCCAACCTCATTGAATCTCTCCCGGTGTTCCCTTGGTGTTGATATCCGCCTAAAATCAAATCTGCGGCTTTGTTCTAGAGCATTGAGCTAATTAAAAGACTAGTACTTTCGAATCCAAAGAACAAAGAAAGAAAGAAACAAACACCCAAATGGAGTTATACCAACCCACACTCGAGACCCTCCCAAGTGGATTGAGATTCCAGTTTGGCGATTTCCGAAAACTATACCAACCCACACTTCAGTTTCCACACTTCAGTTTCCATAGATTTGAAAAATCAATCAATTAATCCATATTTTCTAGTGACATGAACGTGAAAATCCGAAAACTGACTGACCTCATACTACAAAGTGATCCAAACATCTATTGCTCCTAATACCCATTAAATCACTAGGTACCGCCGAACATCACTTTAGTTGCTACAAGATAAATTCCCCATAATGCAGCTCCAAATTAAACACTCTCAACGTTGCCTCCGCCTAATATATCTGGAACTCCTGGCAGTTAATTGGGTTATACGTAAATTTATGTGTAGAGTATCAACAAGAGATAAATAACCCATATTAATAGCATTTGAAAAGACAAACTAGAAAATATCATATGAAAGATGATGAAAAAAATCTATAATTTATAAGGTTCAGTTACACAGGCCACATCATTTAAAGAAACATTACAAAAAGTGAGAGCTATCTAGATGCAATGATTAATACAATAACCCGAACTCCCAATTATAAAGAATGTGTTGCTTACAACTTCTATTGCACAATCAAATGCAAATTCCTAGTGTGTACTTTTGATTTGCTTTTAAAGCGATCACAAATGCATATGTACTAGACTACCAGGTAGCCTTAAGAGCATCTACATTAGCCTACTTAATTTTTTCAATAAATTAATCTGAAAAACTTCACTTTTTCTAGTTTAACTATCTATTTTTATAGACATATATCAACCTCAATTCTCTATCACTATTCAAATTTTATAAATATTATTTTATTTTATTTTTTATCCATTCACATTTACAATCCAAAAAAAAAAAAAAAAATACAACCCTCCCCAACCACCCAACAAATCCCTTTCACCATGTCTTGCATCATCCACAAATAATTTTACATAATTAATATTTCAAAACATATAGTATTGTCTTTATTTTTCCTTTGCAATATCAATTAATATACACAAACAAAACAAAACAAGATTAAGACATTAAAAAAAAACTGACTAGTTTATAAAACTTGCAAAGTCTACAAGTTTTTTTCTTTGTTTGATTTTTTATACCTAATAGTAGCATAACTAAAGACCAAAAGAAACAAGGCATGACAAGCTACAAACAAAACAATAAGAAAAGGACTAAGAACAAGAAAAAGAGAACTCCAATCACAATATGATCATTCACTTTTTACTTAATACCAAAAAATGGTGCACACATTTCTATACAACAAAATTTGACAAGTTCAGAAACACCCTAACAACAAAATCCATGCATTGTACAAAAACGTTGCATGACTAGCTTGCTACATTGCAACAATATTCACCAATTACTGTTCTCTTGACGTTGAATGATTTCTTGGTGGAGTTGGCTAATGTATTGTTACTACTTTGGATCCAAGTTTGTAGTATCCATCATGGTAATTTCTAATTCTTTCGTCATTCGTTTCGATTGAAGCTTCTCTCTCTTAACATGAATCAACTCTTCAATCTCCATTTTCTCGATCTCCACAAGTTCTTGATGCTTCATTTTCTTAATCTCTATGAGTTCTGGAGTTTGAGAAAATTCCCTCTCAAGAGGCATTTTTTTTTCTCATTAGATTTTTTGTTCTTCTTTTCTGCCATGTCATTCAATATCTCTTCAAGATTCAAAATCAAACTATCATTACTTTTTAGTTTATTTAATCGTTCCTTTTCAGCCTTCCTACCGGTGGTCTCTCCAAGCCTACAAAGAAAGCATAGGACACCTCATCTTCCCCTAGATGTATCAATTGCAAAGTAGAAGAAAAAGATGTTGTGGTTGATATTCATATTGTTTGAGGCTTATGAGGCTTCGCAATAAATTCCAACCATTTTGGTTGATGCCTAAGATATTTCCACAATGATCAAATCGGAATGCGGCATTTTGGACCTTTAAATACGCTTCCGTTGCCTTACTAATCTGAAAAATTGACAAATAAAAATTGAATTTAATGAATAAATAGTATCGGTGCATTAATTCTTTGATACTACTTTGAGCAACTATTTTTTACCTTGTTTTGCTCATTCACCCCACTTGGATTAGTCATCTCAATTGAAGCTAAGAACCCAATAAACTTATAGTATGGAGTTGAATTGTTGACCAACTATTCATTAGGGAGTTTGCATTACGAGTAGATGCAAATGTCTTTTCTTTATTGAAGCACTCCAAAACTCTATTCCAATATGTTTTGTGTTTTTGTTCATTCCCTTGCACCGCATCTACTGAAATATTGAGCCATGCTGACACAATGAGACAGTCTTCTTCTACCGTGAAATTACCACCCGTTGTGTCTTCTTAGTAACGGATTCCATTTGAACTTTAGGTGGAAACTGTAGGGTATGGACTTCATCTTGTGGAGAGTCCATCATAAGTTCATTATTCATGTTAGACCCTTCTTCTAAGAGCTGTGTGAAGTTCCAATCCCCCCTGCATTTGTGAATCCATTCCTTAATAACAATAACATAATACGCAGCAATATGATGAGAAGTTAGGCAAATCAACTTTACATACAGCAACAAAAAGATCACAAGATTACCAACAAGTAAGGCAAATCAAATTGTTTATATGAAACCACCCACAAATGACGATTTGGTTATTAAGAATAAGGAAGCTCAGCCTAGTCTTTTAGCTTTATCCTAAGCAAAACTTCGGCACAAATTAGAATGAAACAATTACAATTACTGTCCAAATCATATTTCTTGCTAATCATACATAGATGACATGATCCAAACAATGATCATATTAAGTTTGTTGATTCATACTAATAAAGCGACTAAATTTCAGAATGGCCACCAACCTACCGCTACTCTCCTTTTTCTGCGTTTGTAACAGACCGCGAACAAAATATATAACACTAAGTACAGAAACAGGCAGAGTTACACTAAATTATTGATTCCCTACCTTAAAAACAAAAAGGGACATATAAAAGGTAAAACTGCAAACACTACAAATACGAGCAAACAATGAAGAAGAGAACAGGATTGCTCTCCTCTATTGCTACGGATAACTACTAATAAGCAATAATAAAAAAGACAAATAAAAGACTGAACTATATTATCAACAGACAAAGATTGAATCCAAAAACCAGAGAGTGAAAATCCACATTATATTAAACCCCAAAAAATAATATTACTTTGTTTATTTTGGACGGAAAACTATAATCCACCAAGATTTCTGAGCTGTTTTCAAAAAATAAAAAAGAAGTAATCTGGCAATATTGTGCACTTTCATGATTCAGACTAGCAATATTGTTTAGTAGGTTGTTTACAAAGAACAGAAAGTACAAAGCTTATGACTATGCTCATCCTGCATTTCAATGAATTGAAAAGAGACTTAACCAAACACTCAAAAATACTATAGAGCTTTGCAGTTGAAGCTCTACTTCCTACATGGCACTATTTTTCCTTCCTTTTCTTTTTGTTTACATTTACTTCTATTCCCCATTTATCAGTCATCAAGCAGAGCATAGAGTATGAAATCTATTCATGTTGCACAGCAGTACCAAGTATCAAAACACACAAAAGTCATCCATGCCAATTCACAGCTACAAGAAAGTGAGTTGTAGTATTCTATTTTATAGTATTCAATTTTATCCTAGGATCTTCCTCATTGACTGTTCTTTATTTAGGTCCGGATCGGAGCAGAGAAGAATGAGTATATAAAAAAGAAAAAAAGAAAGTGAAATAGAATCTACTGAAACAGATACTCTAATCAGATGTGAAAATGGGTAAAGAAAAATGATAACTTTGAGCAGCAAATCACATCCTTGCTACTTCAAGATTAATGAAAAATAAGTCATAATAATTGAAGCTAACACCTTTTCTGAGCACACCCACACCACATGCCCGCAGGTCGTAGCCCCCCAAACCCACACACCCATAGACAAACAATCCCACAAGCCGCTGACCACTCGCCGGTATATGGTAGACATAACCACACTCAACTGGGCATCATACCCATCATCAAGCATTGGGGAAAAATTGATCAAAGCACAAAGCAATAAAAATTGGGGAAGAGAGAGAGAAAGACATCATACCTGAGTCCGTGAGTTTCAATCTATGCCGTGCAAAAACCTCCTTCCCTGTACCGGTGATTTTGACCATCTCCTCCTTGCTGAAAATGGCACCAACTCGAGAGTGCCAAGTTTACAGTGAGTAAAGGGAGAGAGAGATGGAGAGAAAGGCAGAGTGAGAGAAAAATTAATGCTTTATCATTTTTTATTGTCAAGAGAAGAACAATGCAATGCCATTTGTAGTGAGGACACTTTACAATGTTTTAATTGAGGGAGAAAATAATGAGAATGATGCGTGATTGTTTTACTTGAGTTTTGCTAAGAAGAGCTGAAATGTTAATTTAAAGAGACTGATGCGAGTGCTCTAAGCACCCATATCTCAATCGTAAGAACATCTAATCTAGCCATATTAATTTAAACAATGCCTAGGAATTTACCTGGCAACTCCTCATCTGGGGATTCATTGAGCATTCTATACAGCCTAAAGAATACTAGAGTCTACAAAGCCTTGAACTGCAGCCCCACCCCCCATCCCCACTTAATAGTAATCAATGCAGGATTATTGAAGAAAATCTTTTTTTCTTTAAACCAGACAAATGGTTTTAAACATATCTTCAAATGAATTGGTTTAGAAGCATTCTTATTAAAATAATTTTTAAAGAAGATACCTAAGGATCAATTAAGCAAGATATGTAATAGATGTTTCACTCATCTGATAATATAACTCAATAGATGAAATACTTTAAACATATCTTCTCACATAAAATTCTACAAAAGACCAGCCTGACCAGGTATACCTTTGTTAATCTTTGGACTAATTTGCACATCCATCTCAAAACTATCATTGTTCCTTGGTAGCTGAACCTGTTCGAGCTTTTCCAGACCCTTGCAATAAATAATCTAAATACCGAAGTTGTATTAAAAAGAGAAATTTAGAGAGTTGATAGGATGCTCATAATAAAAAGAAGATACTGTTAATGTGTGTCAAATAATATATATTTATTCATTTACACCTTTGTCCGGTGAGTCCTGAACCTACTATCCCAATCTCGACCTTATTCTTTCAAAGATATTTAGTTTTAATTATTTATTTATAAGTAAAGGAAATTTTATTGCAAATGAAAGGAATTACAGCATGTTCACAATGATGAGCATAAAGCACCTTTAAGAAGTACAGGCAAATCAATTAGAAGATCTAAGAAAAAATTGAAAATAAAAAAATGGAAGTACAATTAGTAAAATCCCAAGCTTGAGATCATTCAAACAAAGTGTGAAGTAGCAAGGACTTCAATTTCTCAATAGATCTCATGCCATCCTAAAAAATATGGTTGTTGCACTCTTTCCAAACTAACCACAACACACATGCCGGCACCAAGTTCCATACATTCGAAGATTACTTTGACATAATATAAAAATAATATATGAACAACTACACAGTTCATGACATTGCATTGAATGAAGGGGGCAAATATAGACCCGTTCAACCAATGCACTTAGATAATCTCAAGAAAATGCCCTCTTTTCCCCAAAATACTGACTTAAGAAATTGTCTCCATCATGAGTTTCCAATTATGAAATATCTAATGGAGCTAAACCATTATCTTTTCATCTTCATACACGCCTTATATAATACATAGAATTGTATGAAGCATCCAAAAATAATTTTTGTTTACCAAATTCTCTAAGGGAAACTTAATTTTGGCACTAGGACCAAAGTTCTAATGTTGAGTGGTGATGTGAACCACATTGCATGCGCTAAGTCATAGGCAATAAATAGGTGGTCTAGGCATTCCTCTTCTGTATCACATAATGGGCAAGAAACATCAATGGTGAGATTCCTATATGCTAACTCCATTCTCACTAAAAAAACCATCATTTAAGAACATAGGAAAAATAATGGCTTTAAAAGGAAGTTAAATTTTCACTGGGAGTTAAATAGGCTTTAAATAGGCTCTTTTGATTGTAAAGAGACCTGACTGAGCATGGGGCCAAGTCAGTTTCCTTGTACTTCCAAATCAGTTATAATATTGTATTCCAATGGCCATATGCCTCGGAACTACTTTGAGAATTTAGTTTGTGCTTTAGAGAATGGTCTATCAGATGCAAATAGAGCAACCTAAAAGACAGAAAATTCATTTTTAAGCACGAAAATGAACTTAAGGGATGAGGAAGTTTTATCAGCAAGTACAATTGCGTTCCCAACAATGATGAAGTTGTGGCTGTATCCATCCTCATTAATTCAAATATTCATAATTAACACAAAAGTAACAAGCAAATAAAAACGGGTGATTTTATATTATGTTTCTAAAAATAACTCCTCAACCAATCATATATAAATAATATTCTTAAAACACCTCTTGTGATGAGTATTGGGGTTCCAAACCCCTCCCCAATTTACTTAGGAAAAAAACAAACCTTAAATATTATGATCAAGAAACATGTTCTCATACATATTAAAGCAAATCAAATAAAAATTTGAATTTAGGGAAGTGCTTTCTAAACATATGTATAAAAAGACCATATTTCATTTAGCCTCTTTAACTAAAAAAATGAATATGACTCCTATCCTAATTAAACACTCCTTATTGGTTTTGCTACCTGAGAAGTCTAATGAACAAACTCTGTAATCCCAATTCTTCTTAACTGCAAATACCTTCCCTTGGCAGCCCATTCCAAATTTGCAGCTTTTAGAACCTCTAAAATCACTGTTTAGCTGTTTGAATAGTCTTATGACAACCATATGCCAAACTCTTTTCAAGTGCAAATCATTTAGTATTAAACAAAACCAAAATCTCAACAAACACTTGTTTGTTTTTTTGTCAACAAAACTAACCAAAGATTGTCATTTTGATTAACAGTCAACTCATTATCTTAATATGTAATCCAAAAATTTTATTTAAGTTTTAGAACATTAAGAGCAAGGTGCACTTTCAAAGATGCATTTCCAAAAGTATTTAAATGAATTACCGACCTTTTTAACTGTAGAGAGTACCTCTTGATGACCTTGACATAGGATCTAGTCCTTTAATGACTACTCCACATTCCTAGACAAAAAGGCCCAAATAAAGATTTGAAACAATTAATTTGTATAAAAACTATTATATCTCTAAATCATAAGTGATAGCAAATAAAAAAAAATTTAGTACATGCCGTAGCAGAGGAGTCTACTCTTTACCTCCCATTGTAGTTCTTGAAGCTGAATCTAGGCATAAAAAAAGGAGAAGGTATTTTTTAAGCAATTGAATGAAAGGGGAAATTGGTTTAAGATATTTTCAAAGAAAACACGGGAGTTCAATACCACTGAACTATTATGAAACAGTTGCAATTTAACTCATCGACCTTGTACCATCCTCCCATCCAAGAATATTCACCAAAACATTGATCATTAAAGTAGGAGATCCACAAAATAACATTTCCATGGTCTTACATTTGAGGATTACTTTGACATAATATAAACTTATTTTAATTAAAAAAAATTAAAACAACTACACAGTTCATGACATCACATTGAATGATGGGGGGCAAATACAGACCCATTCAACCAATTCACTTAGATAACCTCAAGAAACTGCCCCCCTTTTCCCCAAAATACTTACTCGAGAAATTGCTCCCAACATGAGTTTCCAATTATGAAATATCTAATGGAGCTAAACCGTTATCTTTTCATCTTCATATACACCACATATAATATGTAGAACCGTATGAAGCATCTAACAATAATTTTATTTAACAAATTCTTTATAGGTTTTACACCATCATATAGACATATCATGAAAAGAGAGAGATTTATACCTCCAATATATGATCATGTCAGCTGCAATACTTCCAAGAAAACTGCTGAACACCAGATGGTTTAAATGCAGTGTCCACTTCCCATGTGTTTGCTGCATCCCTACAAATAGACAAAAGCTAAGCACTATGACTTGGGACAGTAATGCACTACTTTGTTTCTATGTATTAAAATATCCCAAAGAGTGTTGGCAAAGATGACAGGGAAGTGATAGCATTGGTCTTGTGACTGACACACTCTTCCGCGTCATATGAGTTTCCAATTATGAAATATCTAATGGAGCTAAACTGTTAGCTTTTCATCTTCATACATGCCTCATATAATACATAGATCCGTATGACGCATCCTACAATAATTTTATTTACCAAATTCTCAATAGGTTTTACAACATCATATACACATATAATGAAAAGAGAGAGAGAGATCCACACCTCCAATATCTAATCATGTGCTAAACTTCCAAGAAAAATTGCTGGGAAGTACATCAGGTGGTTTAAATGCACTATCCACTTCCCAACTTCCCATGTGTTTGCTGCATCCCTACAAATAGAACAGTTATTCCTTCATGCACTACTTTGTTTCTATGTATTAAAATATCCCAAAGAGTGTTGGCAAAGATGACACTGAAGTGATTGCACTGGTCTTGTGACTGATAAACTCTTTCCAGCCAAGAAGAAATTTAACTTTGACTTGACTTTGGCGCTAGGACCTAAGTTCTAATGGTGAGTGGTGATGTGAACCAAATTGCACGAGCTAAGTCATTGGAAATAAGTAGGTGGTCTAGGCATTCCTCTTCTGTAGCACATAAAAGGGCAAGAAACATCAATGATTAGATTCCTAATTGCTAACTCCCTTCTCACTGGAAAACAAACATTTAATAGTTCCCATAGAAAAAATAATGGCTTTGAAATGGGGTTAAATCTTTCATAGGGAAGCCCACATATGAGAACTATATCATCTTCCACAGGGCAGCCCACATCTAAGAACTATATGTCTATATCTCTTAATTATGCTCCTTCCATCTAAGTATTCATTATGGAGAAGCCAATAGGCTATCTTGATTGTAAAGAGACTTGAGTGATCATGGGGCCAAATCAATTTCCCCGTACTTCTGAATTAGTTATAATATCGTATTCCAATGGCAACATGCCTTGGAACTACTTTGAGAATCATCTATCATATGTGAACAGAGGAACCTAAAAGATAGAAAATTCATTTTTAAGCATAAAAATGAACTTAAGGGATGAATAAATTTTATCAACAAGTACAGTTGCGATCCCAACAATGATGATGTTGTAGCCCTGTCCATCCTTATTAATTCAAATATTCCTAATTAACAAAAAAATAGCAAGTAAATAAAAACACGTGATTTTATATTATGTTTCTAAATATAACTCCTCAACCAATAATATATAAATAATATTCTTCCATTGATCCCAACCAAAGGTTTTTAGACAGCATATATTAAATGATCAATCACGAATCTGAGGGGTTGAAGTGATACTCTAGTGGTTCCAACATCTTTTACAATGTCTGGTATTGGGGTTCCAACCCCCTCCCTAATTTATGATCAAGAAACATGCTCTAATACTTATTAAAGTAAAACAAATAAACTAAATAAATGAATAAGCCAATCTATGACTCCTTATCCTAATTAAACACTCCTTATTGGATTTGCTGCCTTAGTAATCTTATGAATGGACTCCGTAATCCCAAATCTTCTCAACTGCAAATACCTTCCTTTGGAAGCCCATTCTAAATTTGTAGCTTTTAGAACCTCGAAAATTATTGTATAGCTGTTTGAATAGTCTTATGACAACTTTATACCAAACTCTTTTAAAGTGCAAATCATTTAGTATTATACAAAGCCAAAATCTCAACAAACACTTGGTTTTTTTTTTTTTTTTTGGCAACAAAACTAACTAAAGATCATTATTTTGATTAACAATCAACTCATTATCTTAAAATGTGATCCAAAAGTTTTACTTAATTTTTAGAACATTAAGAACAAGGTGCACTTTCAGAGATGCCTTTCCAAAAGTATTTAAATGATTTACCTACCTTTTTAGCTATAGAGAGTACCTTTTGATGACCTTTAATGACTGCTGCACAGTCCTAGACAAAATTTGAAACAATTAATTTGCATAAAAACTATTTGAATCTCTAAATCATAAGTGATAGCAAATAAAAAAAATTTAGTACATGCCATAGCAAAGTAGTCTACTCTTTACTTCCTATCTTAGCTCTTTTTTTTTTTTTTTTGGCTATACTCTCCCATCTTTGCTCCTTATGCTGAATCTAGGCATAATATAAATAAAAAAAGATTATGTATTTTTTAAGAAAATGAATGAAAGGGGAAATTGGTTTATTATATTTTCAAAGAAAATGAGAGTTTAGTACCACTTAACTATTATGAAAAGGTTGCAATTTAACTCATCGACCTTGTATGATCCTCCCATCCTAGAATATTCACCAAAACATCGATCACTAAAGTAGGAGATCCACAAAATAACAATTCCATGGTCTTACCTCAGAGGTTTTGAATTCCTGCAAACACTACAAACCTAAAAAGTAAAAAGAATCAATACAGATAAACCTTGAGACTAATAGGACCTTTCAACATTTTACTACACTAACCATTACATGATTTTAGCTTGGCTGGATAGATCTAAAGCATTTTCATCTCTAAGAGTTGAACTTGAAAAATCTAAATCTGTTCTACAGTAAATTTAATATCTTAAAAATAAGTAGAAAGAAAATATACAAATTGACCCCCAATTAGGGGGAAAAAGATGAATGCATAGTGCATAGAAACTTCTCAACGTTGCATATTCTTACATTTTTCATCCAAATCTAGAAGTTCTTAATAATTAAACCACATTAAAGAAAAAAAGAAGCAGTAAATGGAAAAATGCAGTAACCATATGAGCCATGCAATCAATAAAAAAGAAATAATTACTTTATTTAGAACATTAACATTTGGCTGCAATGGAATTTAGGTTTGAATTCACACTTTCTTTATAGTTTGTTCTTTGTTTGGCAATGTTGAAAATAAGTATGTGAAAATGGTCAAGGTCCTCAGATAAAATCATAGATTATTATTATTTTATGAATAAATGAATTATTAAAGAAACAAACTATACAAACAGCAAACACCAGTATCTAAAAGCGGTAACACCTAACAACAAAAACAGAGCAATCAAGAAACTAAATAAAAGCTGCAACTAAACTTCCAAAGACTCAAACTAAAACCCTCAATTTTGGCAAACTCAATAGAGGTAATGCCTCCTCAGACTTGACATTGCTGCAGAATACATTGGCACTGCAGACCTAGCAATTTTTGTTTGAGGGCTTTAAAACTTTTGGCCTTCAACTTATTTTTACCCTCAAAGAACTACTTGGTATCAACCATATGCCTAGGACTATATTAGACACTATGACTTAACTTTCTGCCATAGCCTCTTTGTGAAAGGAAGGATACTCAAGGATTCTGAGTCCATAGTCTAGTGCAAAGTTGATTTTTATTTCTCTTGGTAATATGTTTGATGCGTTCTTGTTCAGTTGTCAATAAAACAATGAAAAATCTAAGTAATATTATTCAGTGAATCAATAATAGTAAAGAGACACCTATGACAATTAACAATAACAAAATTTAAAACCCACAAGATAAGCAAAATTAATCAAACAAAATTATTTTTTAGAAATTAACAATAAAACATTAACAATTGGCTCAATGGATCTTGGACCTACCAAAACCAATTAGTTCAACAGCAACAGCAACAGCAACTGCATTAAAATAAAATAAATTAAATACTTATTTTATAACTAAAAAATACAAAGCCTAGCAGCTTGATTTCCCTATAAATACTTGAGAAATAATCCTATGAATGATAAAGGCAGCCAAAGATGTGAATCCAATAATGCAACTAAAGCAGGCATACCTTGGAAGTATAATTCGTTGAAGTGTGATCAAGATGTTCTTGTCTTCTTTAATGGTGGGAACATATTGAAGTTGGAATCATTGTTGTCAAAGGCATGGGCCATTGAAGGTGAACCCGGATCAAACCCATCACTAAATCCCAAATCTAGCCGACCCAAGCCTAATTCGGACCCATTTGTGGTGTTCACTGGAAGCACTGACAAAGAATGGTGAATGGTGGTGCCTTCAGGAACCAGAGAAGCCAATGTTCTCCCCACATCTGAGTCATGATATCCAATGCTTGCAAAGGGATAGGCGAATGATGATGAATCCAAATCGTGCACATCACCATGAAATGTTGATTCAAATCCTTCAAATCCCAAATATGACCCAGTTAAACCTGAGTTTGGTTCGATCAAAAGCCCTGAAACCCCTCCACTGTTTAAAGCCCCATGATCTAAATATGAACCATAAGAAGTGGAGAAAACAGCCGGCAAAGGTTGTAGCTCATTGTTGTCAAAGGCATGGGCCACTGAAGAGGAACCCAGATCAGACCCATTTTTGGTATCCACTGGAAGCACATCAGATGGCAAAGAATGGTGCTCGATGTCATCAAGGACTGGGGGAGGGCAACCATCTCTACTAGCATTTGAGTCATGATATCCAATGCTTGCAAAGGGATAGGCAAATGATGATGAATCCAAATCGTGCACATCACCATGAAATGTTGATTCAAATCCTTCAAATCCCCAATATGACCCAGCTAAACCTGAGTTTGGCTCGATCAAAAGCCCTAAAGCCCCTCCACTGTTTAAAACCCCATGATCTAAATCTGAACCATTAGAAGTGGAGAAAATAGCCGGCAAAGGTTGTAGCTCAGTGTTATCACAACTCCAGGCCCTTGAAGATGAACCCAGATCATCCAACACGTCACTAAATCCCCAACCTGGGTGAAACTTGAGTGAGTTGGTGTCCAATTGAAGCCCCCCATCAGATGGAGAAGGATGGTGATCGATGTCATCAGAGGTAGAATCGATGTCATCAGAGACAGAAACGATGTCATCAGAGACAGAATCGATGTCATCAGAGACAGAAACGATGTCATCAGAGACAGAGGAAGACCCACAACCATGGCAGATGCAGTCTACATGGACTCCCAACCATGTAATTTTGGGGTCATCGGAAGAAGAAGGGACTCCCAACCATCCAATTTTGGGGTCCAAATTGAAATTTTTCATTGTTCCATCGTCGTACTTGATTTTAACTTCAATCGTAAGGAGATTCTCTTCAGATGGATTTGATTCTTCCCATTCCCAAAGATCTATAAGACTCAAGAACAAATGCTTAGAACCTCCTTCTAGAAGTTCCAAAAAAAATTGTTCTATGTATGAAAAACCATTGGGAGAAACAACAAAACAAGCTGCTTCCATACCTTTCGCCAACACCGATTGAAAAGCAAAACAGAGAACTAATTTTTGAAATTCACGACCAACCGAGAATGATACAGAATTTCCATCACTCTGATGGTTCAATTTGAACCCCTTTGGAATTCTTGGTAGTGTAAGTTCACAACCACTGTCAAATGCGTCAGGGCCAGGGTACTGACAAAAGTCGGGATCCATGAATATTTCACTGAACTGCATTTAGCCAATACAAGAAATTAAAATTTAGAGATTCTCGTGATATATATATATATATATATATATATATATATATATATATCTCACCTGATTATTAATATAGAGAGAGCTCACCTGATTTAATAATCTACATGATGATGGTAGATCCAAAGACATGCATCCTGTTGCATCCACATATCTTATAGACGGTGGAAGCCTTGAAATTTCTCGAAGCTTCTTGCAATTTGTCACGTTAAGTTCTTTTAAATTAGTAAATCTACTAATACTTCTCGGGATTGTAACAATACTAGAATCGCTTAGACCTAGTTCCCACAATGAGGGGAAGGATTCGGGCCTCGTCAAAATATGTGATTCAATCATATTTCCGTCACTGTTCCCTAATTCCAGATATAACAAGTTCGTAAACTCATATCTCGAAAAGTTAACGAGAGAACATAGGTAGTTGACAAGGTTTTGACAACCACCTAGTTTTAACCATGTAAGGCCACTAAAGAGATTCCCCAGTGATGAAGACCATTCTCTAATATTACAATCACGAAGTATGAAAAGGTGAGGTTCCATTTCTGGGTGAATATTGGGAAACTTTTCAAGGCTATTGCAGCCGTTTAGAAAAATAGATTCTACAGATTTCAACCTAAGGGTGCTGGGAAGAATTTTAAGTTTTACGCAATCCGTTTGGTTCCATCTTTTAAGCTTATAAAGTGATCCATTGGCCTCATGAACCTCAATTAAATTTTTACAACCATGCATTTCCAATTCCTCTAAGTTTGGGGTGCACAATTCAGGTAATTTCGTAATGGTTAAATTATGATTCAAATTGATACTTTTCAAATTTTCGAAAGGGAACCCCTACAAGGAAAAAAAAAGTAAATAAAAAATTGTTCTTCGACAAAATTTTAGAAATAACATTTAAAGAAGTAAAAATTCATCAATACTAATGCTCATACCTGCTTGAATAGCTTCTCCAATCTATTGCAACTACTTCTTGGCATCTTAAGTACAACAAGTTTTTGAGGACAAAAATTGGATGGCAAGGAAAAAAGATATTGGTCCCATTCAAGTACCTTTAATCCATTGGGGAGATATTTAAGTTCTTCAGAAATGAGTACATTTCTAACCATAAGAAATTCGAGATTTTCCATCATTTTGAAAGCTCCAGCATGTAGTTGCACTGGTATTGGATTAGGCGAATGCAGCATTATACCTCGAATTTTGTCTGATCCCTATTTGAAAAAGAAATTAAGTGAAACATATAACATAATAGAATTTTCCAAAACTATAATAATCTTGAAATTTTGTGCAAAAATGATACTATTAAATTTATATTTTATACAATGTTAAAAAGAAAAAAAAAATATCAAAGGAGAAAAAAACTTATTACTTCTACCTAATGAAAAACTAAAGAAAAAGAAGTTATACCTTTGTTTCAGTTAGTACTTTGAAAGCATCCTCATAATGCCATAATCTACTACGCTTTTTGAGGATTTTTGGTGATTCTTGCCGAACAATTTCCCTACCCATTTGTTGTACCAAGTCATGCATCCCCAATATGCCATAATGACCAATAGTTATGAGACATTTATCAACAAGGTTTGAAATACCAAATGTTGGATATAAATTGCAAGCATCTAATATATTTACAACATTATCCTTTTTCCTTCCCTTGAAGAAACATGCAATATCAAGGAAAATATCCTTTTCCGTTGGTCTCAATCCATCATAACTTACTTTAAGTACTTCATGAATAGGTCCTTCAAGAATTTCTCTATATTGATGAATTGCACTTTCCCATTCAGATTTTGGTTTTCCAAACAAATGAGAACCTATTATTGTTAGAGCTAATGGTAGGCTGCTGGCATATTGTATGACTTGGTTTGCAAGTATGGAATAATCTTCCTCAAGTTTATTTCCTCTGAATGCATGTTGATTAAAGAGTTCAAGAGCTTCACAGTTGTCCAATTCCGTCATCTTGTAAGTTGTACAAACTTTTCCAAGATTATCAAGCAAGTGTTTGTCTCTTGTTGTTATAAGGACTCTACTTCCTGAAGCAAACCGATCATAATTTCCAAACAAATTTTCTATTTGTTTTGATTTATCCACGTCATCAAGAATTACAAGAATTCTTTTACAAAGAAGCATTTTCTCTATCATATGGGTTCCACGGGCTACACTCACCACCTTCAAATGTTTGCCCCTTAAGATATTAAAAAGGAGTTTCTCTTGTAGTTGGATCATGCCATCATTTGTTTCAGAACTTTCTCTAACATTTTCTAGAAAGCAACTTCCTTCAAAATGCTTAAAAATTCTGTTATAAACAGCTTTTGCAATAGTTGTCTTACCTATTCCCCCAAGACCATGAATCCCTACCATTCGAAATCTGTCTACCTTAATATCTAAAAGTGATTCTACGGCCTTGGCACGAGAATCTACTCCAACAGGGTATTTAGCAACAAATAATTGTATTTCATTTAATTTGGTATACAAAATATTTTTAATAATTTGTTGGATGAATTTGTATTCAAGGTCCCTGCCAATCACAAAGCATACAAGACATTAAATGAGTTGGACTAGTTGAAAATATGAATATGAAAATAAAAGAATCAAAACTTCTAGTTTTGTGCATTACATCCTACACTTGACACATTATCAATTGAATTAAATGACATAATTCAAGTATTTGAGAAGTATCATTTATTTTATTTTATTTTATTTTTTATTTGTTGGGAATAAGATTTTGGTTTTCCATACTTGACCAAAAAAAGAATTGGGATTTAAAAAAAATGATGGGAGAAACTATAACATTATAAAGTCTTCGAAAGGTATATTTTGTTTCTTTGCCAAACCGAAATGAAATTCTATACTTTATTCACAACTTTGATTTTGATTCATTCTTATTTTTTTCCTAGTAAGATATTGTTTTAGGCTTTTGGCAAGTAGCTGCATGAAAACTTCACCTTAGGTGAGATAAAAGCATATTGAGAACCCATTTATAGAACTTTGAATGAAATGATTAAGAAAATTAGAGAAATGTTTTTGAAAGGATCATGTGGGTGAGCCTTGATTCAAGTAACACTTCCTCCTCTCACAAGTGTTGGTGAAGGGTGAGGTCATCGGATTAAAGCTAGTTGGATGTGTTTGTAACTTACTAATAGGGGGAGAAAAACTCAAAAATATGTTAGACAAGCTCTTTAATTGGTATGACTAAATTCTTCTATTTCTACTAACCTAACTGACTTAGTAATTGAAGAGATAATCATAATATATATATATATATATATATATATATATTTTATATATTTGGCATTTGTGGTTGCAACAAAACCATTAGAAATTTGAAAGTCATAAAAGCACATAACATTAGTTATTAGATACATACCCATCCTTATAATGCCATCCAGACAAATTAGCTGCTTCAGTTAGAGCTGCATTCCAGGTCTTCACCTTCTCTTTTTTATTCTTGAATTTTTCTATTTTTGCTACTTCAAAGTCACCTTCTTGCTTACGTACTTCAGATGGATTCACTTTGTAAAAAATAGGTAGAACTAATTGTCCTTTTTTATTGCAGTTAAGAATCTCAACAAGTTCATCCAAGCACCAAGCCAAAAATGCATAATTTTGAGAGAATATGATTATTGAAATCCTCGATGATCTAATAGCTTTGAGAAGTTCCCTTGAAATTTCTTCTCCTCTTTGGAGATCATTATCAATAAAGGTCTTGATACCTTTTTCACACAAAGCACGATATAAATGGCCAGTAAAACCATTGCGGGTATCTTCACCTCTAAAGCTCAAGAAAACATCGTACTCCCACTGGCGAGTGGAAGAAAAAAAGGAGTCTCCTTGATTGATCGGGAAATCCATTAGAATCTACAAGCAGAAAATTGAGAAGAAGAAAGATGTGATGAAATGAGAATTACGAGAGGTGAGGAGTAAAGCTCCAAGTTTTTTGGCAGAGCGATATTTGAATGGAAATGAAGGCCTGGAAAGTAGGGAATTCCCACTTCCACGAAGATTCCATGGTGCAAACTTTTGAACAGAGGCTCTTTCATTTTTCAAAAAGTGAGTGAGAAAACAATAAATAAAATTACTTTTTTGGCCGACGCGGAATTGACCAAAACGTTGTGTTTACTCACACATAGATTCGCTCCAATCAACAAATTAACCAAATAATTGGAAAACATACCATACATTCTCTCACACACAAATGAAAGAAAAAGTAGAATTTCCAATTTTTAAGTTGAAATGAAACTTCTTGGAAGGTGTCTTGCTTACAAATACCATTCCAGGCATATTTATTTACAAAAGTGCCATTTTTTTTTCCTTGTATCACCAATCTGTGTGGACTGTGGACTGGTGGAATATAATGTGTAAGGACAAATGTAGGATGTGTGCAATTAACCAATTTTAACATTAAAAAAAAAAAAACCCATATCCACCAATTCAGTTCATTAGAATTTATGTTTATTCTATTATCAATTTAAATTTTAGGTCAATAGTAATAAGTAATACTATTTTTATTATATCTTTATATCACTGTATATTGCCCTAATTCCGAAATAGTAAACCGATATCTATTGGTATGAAAATTTTTCGTTCTTGTTACTAAAACCAACATCAACAAGCAGCGAATGGAGCTAAACATTGATTGCCTCCCTTTTTTTTTTTTAAATTGGTATTTGACTTCTCTATCTAAACTTAAGTTTATTATCTAAACTTAAGAGCCTTATGTGCATAAGTTTCTTTTTTGTCTAAACTTTTCTTTCTTATCCTACAATACTTATACATTAACACATTATACAATTAAAGTGCCAGATTATACTTTTTGTCAATTGGCACCTCGTGCTTTAACAAGTTCTAGGTGGAGGGTAAAGTTGTGGGTTCAAGACCTATTTAATGCATGTTTATCAATAATAATAATAATAATAATAATAATAATAATAGCTTCTCCTCTTTGATTGATTGCACCTACAGGGTGCTTGCTAAGGCAAGCAGATCTGGCCACGCATTAGCAGCCTCTTTTATAGTTTAATGGAGAATGCATTTATGGTGTCCGGTCTTGGTGATCAATTGGATCGAACGTGCACAAGACCAATTCAAAAATAGTAAAACCCAACGGGATTTAAGCAAACCATGTGACCTAGTTGGGTTTGTGAATTATGTAAAATTACACTAATAGGTCCACCTCAATGTCTTTTTACTGTTTAATGTGTGATAATATGATAATTTAAATAAGAGAAAATCTAAAGAATTAAAAAAGAAAATGCATTTTTCTCTCACTTCTTTGCCAATTCATGCTAATGTACCCATCACTTTCACTATTTCAATTCTCCAAACCTAGGGCTATGCATCAATTTTTTACATTAAAAAAAAAAAAAAACATTTCCACCAATTCAGTTCATTAGAATTTTTGTTTATTCTATTATCAATTAGAATTTTAGCTCAATAGTATTAAGTAATAATATTTTTATTATATATATTTATTTATATTTTATGTAAATGTATACTATGGTAATCTCTAAATGGTGCATCCGTATGTATTGGTACTAAAATATTCCGTTTCAGTGACCAAAACCAATAGCAACAAGTGGTGAACACACTTTTTGTCACATTACCGTGGTACATATATATTTTTTTAATAATAGAAATTAATTAAATGTGAATTTTCTACCTTGTAATTTAATTTGGATTTGAATGAGTCTACACCATCACAAGTTTTGTCACACACGAAAAAACTTATGTAAGTAACGGTTTGAATGAGTTTGCATGATCACAAGTTTTGTCACATACATACGATTTCAAAAATGTTAGTCCTAGAAAAAAAATATTATGAAATCCGATTCACAAATAACTTAGAGTACGATGAAGGATATTAAATTCAAATTGCCAAAAGTCTTGAAACTCAATTAGACCACGTAGTATATAAACTAATGGAGATAGACAAGGTGACATAAAGTCAAAATGTTTACAAAAGTTTAGGGGTAGAAACGAACATTTTAAAGTTTATGAAAATTGAACTTTTAGTAAAGTTTAAAAATAAAAACAGTATTGTATCTTTTATTATTATTCTGGATATCTAAAAGAAGCAAACCATTTATGTAACAGTTTACTAAGCAAGTATCATAGATTCTATGTATCATCATGATAAGATATTGATAGGCCAAGAATGTATTGACCCCTAATGATGAATTAACCAATTAATTAATCAAGTTAATTAATTAATTCAATTAGCATGCAATCAGCATGGTAGTACAAACAAATCACCAAATAACTAAATGCAGTGGAAAATAAATTTGACACGGATGATTTGTTTTCGAATGAGGAAAACCTACACGGCAAAAACCTCAACAGGTGATTTTAAGGTCACCACTCTTGAGAATTCACTATTATCACAACAAGTGGTTACAAGTAAAGGAATCCCAGTACCTTATTCCAATCTATAGTTGAACTCTTACCCCAATACCCAATTGGACTTGTTCTGTAGAGAAAATCTCTCTTTTCAATGCACGACTCTCAGTATGAGACTAACCAATTCGATGTGTGGATCCCAGTACCCGGCTTACTCACCAACTTGAGAAAGATATTGGTTACAAAGTTCTTCAGTTTATCAATGCGCTGAAGATCACGAAGCTCCTGGGTTACAGAACTCTACGGTGTACAAACACAGTAGCTTTTTGAAGAGAAAGATGAATTAGGGCATATGTCTCCAGTTCACAATATGCTCATGAAGAACTTTTGCATTGAGGTGCATCCTCTATGACAGCCCTTAAAACAATCCTTATATATGTTTAGGGTTATGAGAAAAGAAAGCCCAAACATCTATACACGGATTGGAGTGAAATCAAATCTGAAAGAATGATTTTCATAAACCTCGACAGATATCCTATCTATCGAGAAGCTGTCGATCATCAGGCTTAAACAGCCTTTTAAACCTCGATAGATACTAGTTGTCGAATTTTAAAATCCAACACTTCTTCACTTGATTCTTGGACAAATTTGGATGGCTTTAACACTTGAACTTGAAACCTTGTTCCTCAAAGTATTAAACACATCCTAAATCTACCAAATTACAAGTAAAGTGCGTTTTGTTAAAGGATTAGCCAATTCTATATTGACATATGTTCCTAACATGAATCACATATGTCCTAACAAAAATCATAGCAATCCAAGAAATTACACAAGAAATCATTTGTATATTGAGTGCTATTTTACAAAGAGAGTTTGGAAGAAGGTGTTAAAAAATGTTGGCTAAATAGAAATGTTTGAAGCTATGAAGATTAGCTTATTTGGGCAATTAACAAAATACGAATAGGGATTCTAAAACTACACTATTGAGATTAATTGGATAGCTGCCAACCCACGGCATTTAGTTACATAAAAATCCAAGACTTTGCAATTGGAAATTTAATAGTGAAATTGATATATATATATGTGTGTGTGTGTGTGTGTGTGTGTGTGTGTGTGTGTGTGTGTGTGTGTGTGCGCGCGCGCACACGTGAGACAAGTATTGATCCCATATACTGTGATAGGCAAGTCTCTTGAGATTGAATCATGAGATACTCTCTCCTTGGCAATTGAGTCTATATATTAATTGTCGTACATGTGTTTAATGTAGTTAGTCATCAATGATACATCTATATGACCTAATCTTTTTGTATTCTCATAAGGGAAATGATATGTCTAACCATCCATAATTTGTTGTAAAAATGTTGTAGACGTAGCACCTCTCTTCTCATAAATTCACTAAGGTATTTACAAACCAAACTAAAATAAGGAATATATTTGTATAAGCTTATATTAATGTGGCAGTTGGTTTGGAAAATATTTTTAGTTTTTGACAATCCTCACATATATTTCAATATTGTTATATTTGGTTCTATTATGTTTCCAAGAATTGGATTCCCCAAGTCTAACCTTGTAAGCAAAAGAAGAACTGGGGAATGAGTGGCCTACTCATGGGGTAAAGGTTGTTTAAAGTGAGAAGTATTGGGATAAGAACTCCGGACGACTGAGGTTGTGTCCAACCTCGAAGCTTCAGGCCCACACTACAAAAATGATTGTATATGGTTGAGAAAATTGTATACCCTCTAGATTCCTGTGTTGTGTATGGTATCATCTTTTTCATTCTTGTCTAGACTTTTTTTTGCTTATCAAAATTTGAACCCCCAGGATCTTTATCATGTTGGCTTTAACTGACTTTTCTAAACAATTCATGTATCAATCCACCTTAATTTCTATAATAATTTGTCTACATGAAAATGAGCATGGTTTTAAGAACTTTTGAATGATTTAAAAAAATAAAAGTTCCTTAATGAGGTTGGTTAAAAATATATTAGTTGATTTGTTTTTTCTTTCATGCATGAACCAGTAAGTGTAATAGATGTTCCTTAATTTAGAATTATGAGCAATTCATGGACACTGATGATAGTGATTAATCTCTAACTATTAAGATTGAAGGGGTACTATTAACTTATATGGCTTGCAAAGATCTCACTAATGCTTTACAAAGATTGAAGGGGTACTATTAACTGTTAGAATTACTGCATGATCTCTTTTGTAAACATTTGTCTACATATTATATATAGCACTATATATAAATTTTGATTTCATCCCCCATTAGATTATATTAACATTTCTATCCCCTACTGAATGTTTCAAAGACTTCACTAAGCACAGCTGACTGTTAGTACTATTCAATTAAAAAAAGATTGTGTTGTTGTGACATGACTTTTTTTGGTTAATTTTCATATTTCTTCTACACAAATGTTTATTACACACACTTCAACACTTGCACATGATACACCCAATCTCAAAAAACAAGAAAAACTGTGATTTGAAGTTTTGAAGTTCGAAATTGAAACCTAAAGTCATAATTTTCTTTATTTTTGGAGTGTATTATGCGTGTAATAAGAGATATGTACTAAACATTTTTCTTTCTTCATAACCACTTATGCAATATCCAGTAATAAAGTAGCCATCCTAAGTGGGAATATGAGAAACCCCATTTGTGCACTTTTGTTGCATGTGTTAAGCTAAATCTGTACATTTATCATGCCAACATTATATATATATATATATATATATATATATATATATAACCTACGCACAATGATCAAACAATAATATAGATGATAAACATTACTAAAATGCTCCTCCCAATCCAAACAAACCAAAAATCTGTCCAGGCAAGATAACAAATAGGCCGCTGTTTTATTTTAGCTAAGAAGCTTAAATTGCTATAGCAAGATCTATTTAAGTGGAATTAGAAGGAAAAAAGACTCACAGTTTGTCACGGAGTTCGACGGTGTCTTTGGGAGTGTCAAGAGAATTGACAAAACCTACCAAAAAAAAAACAAAAAATTGAACATGCATAACAAAATGAACAACACATTCATCAAAGGAAAAACGACATCAAAAGGGCTTAAAACAAAAAAATGGAACATAATAATAACAAAAGCGATAATATTGAGTTGAACAAAAACAAAATTTAATCAATACAACAATCGAACAAACAGAACTCAAGAAATTGTAAAAAAAAAAAATCGAAAATTAAGGAAAGAGTAGCAGATTGGCATCAGTGGAGTGGTAGCAAATTAGGTAAGATTGAAGCATGCTTGCATGCCAAAGGAGTGGAATAAGATCAAAGAAACAAATACTATAACAAATTTCACAATATTATTTACAATTGTTAAGGTAACGGATTTTAATAAGTATAAAAATTATGTTAGCTAGTGATAATGTAATGTAAAAGTGATATTACATTAATTACAATTTGTCAGATTAACAAATCATAAAATTTGACGTGATGCATTTCTGAGAAAAAAAAAATGAAACAGAAAAAATCTTGTTGAAACTCAATATATATATATATATATATATATATATATATATATGAGCTAGGTTGCATGGCCATCTCGAAGTAGCCATTTATTTCCGTCTAGTATTTAACTCTGTTACAGATGGGAGTACCAAATCATAGATATATAAAGTTGGAATACTCTGATGAAACCTGATCAGTGTCACATGTTCATACAGAGGTTAAAAAATTCCAACTTATTGAAAGCAAAAATAAAGTCTCCGTCCCACCTCTTATATTCCATTTTATACTTCACTAGTTATAACTTATTGAAAGATTATATAATACTAGCAACACATAAATCTATGTTCTTCAGCACCAAATCGATTTCAGTTTGAGAGAAATCATCAATAAATCTACACTCTAGAGTAATTATCAAAACCCTAGAAACGCTAATTGAATAGGAAACCAAAAAGGGGGGAAAAATGCCTACCTTCAAATCGGAGACGGGATAGCTTCAGATCGGAGATGGAGCATCAGGCGAGGGTTGAGGGTGAGATCGGAGATGGACGACGACAATGACGACAACAGATCGGAGAGATCGGATCGCTTGCCGCTTGAGATAGGATCGCTCGCTTGCTGCAACGCCGCTTGAGATCGCCATATCGGATCGCTCGCTTCGAGCAACAAACGGAGACACTCTCTCAGATCGCTCGCTCACCCTTCCGCATCATCGTCGTCAAAGCCCCTACGGATAGGACTTTTTGTAAGGAAGAGAGACTGTCTATTGTTTGATTAATTGATTTCCAAACCCAACGGATGTGATCTGCAATGTCTGTTTGTGTTCAGAGTATAGTCAATTGTAAGTTTCAAACCGAGAAAAATGAGTGAGAGAGAACATGGAGGGTGTCGGGCTCTTCAGAGATAGGGTTCAAAATGTGTGAGGAAAAAAAAAGGAAAAAAAAAAAGGAAGGCTTTACAACATTAAATTAAATCACCACAAACACATGTAATTAAACAGAAAAATTGAAATTCCCTTTAGTTCGTCTAATATGTGAGCAGATCAATTAGCATGTCGAAGAGAAAAGAAAATAAATGTGCAAACTCCAAGAGGTAATCTTGAAGTAACAATCCGAACCCAATTTGAAGAATACATTTTCTTTCTCTTCTATTATTTACCTAAGAAAAAATTGAATTTAAATGGAAATATCTAGAATTAAAAAAAGAAAAAGAAAAGTGGAAATCCATCTTCCACGAAGTTTCTCGTGATTGAAAATCCAAATGGAGGAGAGGTGGGCTTTGAGCTGGGATAGTAATATATTGGCAAAGAGATGAACAATCTTTAGTAGATTGTATTAAAAAAAAATATAGGTGTCTGCTTTTGAAAAACAAAAAGCAAAAGGTGGCGTGGGTATCTAATGAATAGTTTACCCAATACTATAACAGAGAGAGTCGGTATGGAATTTCGACGTAACTTCGCGCAAGCACGCTTTGTCTGCATGTTATGGGTAATGATGCTAGCGTGAGCGCATGTATTGATAGTATTAGAACGCAGGCCTGTGAGTTATATACATATATTTTAGTAAGGAGAGTGTAAAAAGGTGGAACTTTCTTGGGTTTTGTATATTTCTCAGCAAATTAAGGAAGTTGGTGGAGTTTTGTCTGTCCTTTACTAGTAGATGAAGGAGAAACGAATTTTTTTCCTTTTGTTTGAATCACATTTTCATCTCTCTCTTCCCAACTGGGTTTCGTTGATTTAGGCGTATTTGATGGAATATTTTAGTTAAATTCAATTTTCAATTCTTGATCTTGCCTTGGCTGTATAATTCTATACTTTTGGGTTTTGTACACTTCTTCAACTACTCCAAAGCTACGATTAAAATATACTAAAACTGCGAAGAAAATTGATGGGTTTTACCAACAAGATTAATTATTTACTGAGCATTGCCGGTGCCACATGAGCAATTTCCACACATGAACTTATTATCACTCCTCCACCAATCACAACTCGTTATATAAGTGAGTTGTGGCACAAGTTGTATCACTAGAATTATCCTTATTTACTATCCCTAAAAAAAAAAAAAATTTATTATTATTTACCACTTGACAACCTACCTTGTACTGTTTTAGAATTTTTTAAAATTGCAAATTTGAAACAGATCAAATTTATGGATAGTCTTGGAAGGGCCACTTAATTGGATCTGGCGTTCGGTTTGAGATGAATAGCCTTCGTTGTGTTGTGTTTGTCGGTTCTTTTCATTATATTCTTTTATGCCACTAAAAAGACAAAACTAAAATTACAAAATTAGGTATCAGAAACTTTTGAAACGAGTCTAGGAGGAATGAATAACAATACATTGAGAAATATCAACATACTGAATATATTCTTGCTTTGGTGAACCAATTTTTTACATACTGCAAATAAACAAAATCATGGCGGCATATCTTTCCATCATAGCCAACTAAAAAAAATGTTCATGCCAGCTCGAGAGAACCCAAAATATATGGATTTTCACAAAGTTCAAAAGCCCAAACTAAAAAATTGTTTTGAAGCTCTTAACAATTAAAAAGTTATACATCAAGAGAGAGTGATACAGTACCCAAAAAAAGTGTGTTTTACACAATATACAAAAGAACAAACTAGCACTTGAAATTAGAACTAATGGGGAGAAAGTATAAATTCAAAAGCTTTTCATTTTTATTTGCTATGAAGTAATCTTTTAGAGAGTAACAATACACTTTTAAAGAGAAACCAAAATCTGTTATAATTTCAACCAGGAGATTTAAATTCTTGATTTTTGACTGATATGTCCATCGAAATTTAAATTCTGGACTTCGGACTTGTATGTCCATCGAGATTTAAATTCTGGATTTCTGACTGACATTTCCATCAAAATTTAAATTCTGGACCTCTAACTTGAATATCCATTGAGATTTAAATTTGGATTTTTGACTTGCATGTCCATAGAGATTTAAATTCAAGACCCCTACTTCCTTTGCAAGTTCAAAATAATATTTCTCAAGTTTATTTCCTTAGAAGGCATGTTGATTAAAGAGTTCAAGAGCTTTATGTTTGTCCAATTCCCTCACTTGGTAAGTTGTACAATCTTTTTCAAGAGTAGCTAGCAAGTGTGCGTCTCTTCTTGGTATAAGGAGAGATTTCCTGAAACAAACCAATCACAATTTCCAAACAAATTTTCTATTTGTTTTGATTTATCTACGTCATCAAGAATTAAAAGAACCCTTCTTCTATGAAGCCTTTCCTTTATCATATTGATTCCACGGGCTACACTCTGCACCTTCAAATTTTTTTCCCATTAAGATATTAGAAAGGAATTTCTCTTGTAGTTGGATTATGCCATCATTTATTACAAACTTTTCCCTAACATTCTCTAGAAAGCTACTTCCTTCAAGATGCTCAAAAACTATGTTATAAACAGCTTTTGCAATAGTTGTCTTACCTATTCCCCCAAGACCATGAATCCCTACCATTTGAAAATAATTTACCTTAATATCTAAAAGCGATTCTATGGCCTTGGCCCTAGAATTTACTCCAACAGGATAATTAGCAACAAATAGTTGTCAACCATTTAAAATGGTATACGATATATTTTCAATAATTTGTTGGATGAAATTGTATTTTGGGCTGCTGCTAGCTAATCACAAAGCATACCAAACATTAAATGAGTTGGACTAGTTGAAAATATAAGAATCAAGATGTCTAGTTTGCATTAAAACCTACACTTGACACATAATTGATTATATTAAAGGACATAATTCAAGGATTTGAGAAACATCATTAATATTTTTTTTTTGGGGGGCGGGAATAAGATGTTGGATTTCCATACTTGACCAAAATAATGAAAAAAAAAAATTGATTAAAAAAAAAAAATTGGCTGGAGAAACTATAACATTTACCAGTCTTGGAAAAGTATATTTATTGTGTTTCTTTGCCAAACAAAAATGATATTATATACTTTATTCACAACTTTGATTTTGATTCATTCTCTTTTTTTATTTCTTGTAAGAAATTGTTTTAGGCTTTTGGCTAGTAGTTGCATAAAACTCCTCCTTAGGTGAGGTAACAAGCCTATTGAAAACCCATAATACTTTGAACGAAATGATTAAGAAAATTAGAGAAATGCTTTTGAAAGGATTATGTCGATAAGCCTTGATTCGAACAACACTTCTTCTTCTCACAAGTGTGGATGAAAGTTGAGATTATGAGATTAAAGCTCATCAAATATGTTTGCAACTTACCAATAGGGGAAAAAACTCAAAAAATAAAATTTAGAAACTCTTAATTGGTATGATTAAATTATTCTATTTCTATAGGCTTAATTGCCTTAGTAATTGTAGAGATGATAATGATAGATTTTTTTTTTTTTTTTTCACATTTAATTGGCATGTTGTGGTTGTAACAAAACCATTAGAAGTCTAAAGTCATAAAAGCACATAACATTAGTTAATAGATACATACTTATCCTCAAAATGCCATCCAACCAAACTAGAGCTGCCCTCCACCTCTCCACCTCTATGTTATTCTTGAATTTGTTTTGTTGTTTAGCTAGTGCTACCTTGAAATTACCTTCTTGCTTACATAGTTCAAATGGATCCACTTCGTAAAAAATAGGTAGAACCAATTATCTATTTTGCTTTCAGTTAAGAATCTTGACAAATTCTTTAAATCACCAAGTCAAAAATGTGTAGTTTTGAGAAAATATGATAATTGAAATCATTGAAAATTTAATAGCTTTGTAAAGTTCTATTGAAATTCATTCTCCTCTTTGGATTTCATCTACAATGAAGGTTTTTACACCTTTCTCACACAAAGCTTCGTATATATGGCTAGCAAAACCATTGTAGATGTCTTCTTCTCTAAAGCTCAAGAAGAGATCGTAGTCCCACTGGCAAGTGGCAGAAGAAATAGAGTCTCCTTGATTGATCATAGGAGAAACATGGATCTGTCCATTTAATTTGATATTCCATATATTTTCAATAATTTCTTGGATGATTTTGTATTCCTGGTTGCTGCCCAATCACAAAGCATACGAGACATTAATTAAATGAGTTGGACTAGTTGAAAATATGAACATGAAAATAAAAGAATCAAGATGTCTAGTTTTGTTTATTATAGCCTATTCTTGACATATTATCAATTGAAATATAGGACATAATTCAAGTATTTGAGAAGTATCATTCATTTTTTTTTTTTTTTTCTGGGAATAAGATTTTGGCTTTCCATACTTGACCAAAAAAATCAAGAAATATTGGATTTTTTTTTTTTTTTTTTTTTAAATTTGTGGAAGAAGCTATAAAGTAATCAAGTCTTCGAAAGGCATAATTTGGTTTCTTTGCCAAACTGCTAGATAAGTCATTCCATACTTTACTCACAACTTTGATTTTGATTAATTCTCTTCTTTTCTGTTTTTTTAATAAGAAATTGTTTTAAGCTTTTGGCAAGTAGTTGCATGGAAACTTCAACTTAGATGAGGTAACAAGCCTATTGAAAACCCATTTATAATACTTTTTGAAAGGATTATGGTGCTGAGCCATTATTCAAACAACACTTCCTCCTTTCACACTCCTCTCACAAGTGTGGGTGAAATGTGAGATCATGGGATTAAAGCTCATCGGATGTGTTATTGTGTTTGCAACTTAAAAGTAGGGAAGTAAAGTCCCACTTCCACGAAGATTCCATGGTACAAACCTTTGAACAGACTGGCTCTTTCTTTTCTTTTCTTTTTTTCTTTTATGAAGTGGGAATGACAAAATAATGAATATTCTGACTTTTTTGACAACGCGTAATTGACTACTTCAGTCTTCGCTCCGATCAACAGATTAAACACTAGAAAAATGAAAACATACAAATAAAAGAAGATAAAGATGAAGTTTCAAAGAACTGGGAAAGGAAGGGTAAAAAGTGGAAATAGAGACAAGGAGTCAAGTGGGGGAGGGCAGGCTTTTCATTTTTTTAAGTTGAAATGAAACTTCTTGGAAGGTGTCTTTCTTACAAATATATATATATATATATATATATATATATATATATATATATATATATATATATAATTAGAATTTTTGTTTATTCCATTATCAATTTAAATTTTAAGTCAACAGTAAAACGTAATAATATATTTTAGGATAAAACTTAGGTACAATACCTTAGGTGTTGTTCCTTAGGTTCCCCTCTTAAGATTCAGCTATGTGGCTACTTAATTTAAAAATACACTTCCATACTATGAGAAGAAATCCACATGGTAGAATCTTAAAATGAGAACTTAAGGAATATCATCTAAGTACTGTACCTAAGTCTTGCTCTATTTTTTATTATATATTTATATAAATAAATATTGTTGTAATTCTAAAATGGCACACTGATATCAAAATATTCCGTTATAGTGACTAAAACGAACATCAACAAGCAACGAACAAACTTTTTGTCACACTATCATGGTATTAATAGATTTTTTTTTTTTTTTTTTTTTTTTGAAAAACAAAATTTGGATTTGAATGAGTCTACATGATCCCAAGTTTTGTCACACATAACAAAACTTATGTAATTAACGATTTGAATGAGTCAGCACAATCACTAATTTTGTCATACATGAACGAAGGAATTGGATTTGAATTAACAAAAGTCTTGAAACTCAATTAGACCGTGTAGTATATAAACTTACAGAGATAGAGGAATTGACATGAAATAAAGTTGTTTACAAAAGTTAAGGGGCAAAAATGAACATTTCAAGGTTTACAAAAATTGAACTTTTAGTAAAGTTTAGAGAAGAAAACAATTTTGTAGTCTATTTTGTTTTATTCGGCATATCTAAAAGAAACAAACCATTTATGTAACTAATATACTAAGCAGGCATCATAGATCCTACATTTATCATCATCATGATAAGAAATCATAGCAACCCAAAATATTATTCAAAAAATCATTTGTATATTGAGTGCTATTTCAAAAAGAGAGTTTGGAAGAAGGTGTTCAAAAAAATATGTTGGCTTAGGAGAGATGTTTGAAGCTATGATGATAAACTTAACTGGGCATTTAACAAACTACAAGTCTGGATTTTTAAATTACACTGTTGAGATTGTTTGGGTAGCTACCAACCCACCGCATTTAGTTACATAAAAAATAAAATAAAATAAAAAGATTCTCATCACAGACTGATCGCACCCACAGGGTGCTTGCTAAGGCAAGCAGCCTCTTTTCTTGTATAATGGAGAATGCTTCAATGGTCTGCCATCTCGTAAATTTACAACAAAAAAATAATGATGTCATAACTTTATCTCTTTTTGTCTATACTTTCAGATTGGAGGGACTCTCCTTTTTAGTGTTAGCTTTGAGCTAAAGGTAAAGGTAATTGAGGCACTTCTGAAAAATAAAAATAAAATAAAGGAAATTGATGCATCACCATAAGATGGTATTAAACCCATATTTTTATACTTCTCCTCACTCATCTTAACCACAATGTTCTAATTTAATTGGCCATCTAATTGGAAGTAGTTAAAGTGAATCCATTACACCCTGAGTGGTTGTCTACCTAGTCATATTTTGGCTTTCCATACTTGACCAAAACAATCAAGAAATTTTGGATTAAAAAAAAAATTTGGTGGGAGAAAATATAACATTATCTAGTCTTCGAAGGACATAATTTTGTTTCTTTGACTCCTTAAGTAACTAATATAACATTGAAAATATGATAATTGAAATCATTGAAAATTTAATAGCTTTGTAAAGTTCCACTAAAATTTAATAGCTTTCTCACACAAAGCTTTGCATAAATGGCTAGCAAAACCATTGCATGTATCTTCATCTCTAAAACTCAAGAAGACGTCATAGTCCCATTGGCAAGTGGAAGAAGAAATGAAGTCTCCTTGATTGATCATAGGAGAAACATCGATCCATCGGCCATTTAATTTGGTATTCAATATATATTTTCAATAAGTTCTTGGATAATTTTGTATTCTTGGCTGTTGCCAATCACAAAGCATGAGAGACATTAAATGAGTTGGACTAGTTAAAAATATGAATATGAAAATAAAAGAATCAGGATGTCTAGTTTTGTGCATTACAACCTATACTTGACATATTATCAATTGAATTAAAGGACATAATTCAAGTATTTGAGTATCATTCATTTTATTTATTTAGGAATTAGATTTTGGCTTTCCATACTTGACCAAAATAATCAAGAAATTTTGGATTAAAAAAAAAAATTGGTGGAAGAAACTATAATATTATTAAGTCTTCGAAGGGCATAATTTTTTTTCTTTGACTCCTTAAGTAATTAATATAATATAAAAAGACACATTTTAATCCAAAAGGTCTAAGTCCAATGGGTATGTGCTCAATTATATTATATTAATCACTCATTTTTCTCATCATTATTCAATGTAGAACTTCACTCACACGTGTATACTTAACATGCTTTATTCACAACTTTGATATAGATTTTTTTTTTTTTTTTTCTAGTAAGAAATTGTTTTAGGCTTTTGGCAAGTAGTTGCATGGAAACTTCACCTTAGATGAGGTAACAAGCCTATTGAAAACCCATTTATAATACCTTGAACGAAATGATTAAGAAAATTAGAGAAATATTTTTGAAAGGATTATGTTGTTGAGCCATGATTCAAACAACACTTCCTCCCCTCAACTCCTCTCACGAGTGTGGGTGAAGTGTGAGGTCATGGGATTAAAGCCCATTGGATGTGTTATTGCGTTTGCAACTAAAAAGTAGGGAAGTGAAGTCCCACTTCCTCAAAGATTCCATGGGACAAACCTTCGAACAGACCGGCTCTTTCAATTTATTTATTTATTTATTATTATTATTATTATTATTATTATTTTATGAAGTGAGAATGACAAAACAATGAATATTCTGACTTTTTTGACAACGTGCAATTGACTACTTCAATCTTCGCTCCAATCAACAGATTAAACACTAAAAAAATGAAAACAAACAAATAAAAGAAGATAAAGATGAAGTTTTAAAGAATTGGGAAAGGAAAGGTAAGAGCATCCACATCAGTGGGTGGAAACTCTTGTATAATAGAAAAAACTACCATTTTTACACATTTTGAAGCAAAATTGCTCCACATCAGTACTTCCAAAGTCTTGTATAATCATGTATATTTATCCACGAGCTACAGTAACCGTGAATATATACACGGTTACTGTAGCTCGTGGATACAATATTTTAATAATTTCTGGTTCGCTCGTTTTTTTCTCTCTCTTCTCCATCTGCACAACTAACCATCCCTCATCATGTTCTTTCTTCCTCGGATACACACTCCCACAGACACAAAATCAAAAATCAACTACAATCATCAAAAATCAACCACAAAATCAACAACAAAATCAACCACTAGAACAAAATCGTTTGATCGGTGATCGGTGATTGTGGATCTTGGATTGGAGAGGCGATTTGGATCGGTGTTGATGGAGATCGGTGATGGGTTGACAGAGATCGATGAGATTGGTGTTGATGGAGATCAGTGTTGATGGAGTGCTTGTGATGGTGCTTCTGGGTTGACAGAGATCGGTGGATTGGAGGGTGTTGTGGTGCTTGTGATGGAGTCCTTGCTCTGGTGCCTCTGGGTTTTGACCGTGAGAGAAAGAAGAAGAAAGAAGGGGAAGAAAAGAAAGAGGAAACGGCAGAGATAAAAGAAAAAGAAAGAAAGAAGAAAGAAAAGCTCTGGTGCCTCTGGGTTTTGACCGTGAGAGAAAGAAGAAGAAAGAAGGGGAATAAAAGAAAGAGGAAACGGCAGAGATAAAAGAAAAAGAAAGAAAGAAGAAAGAAAATGATGTTTTGGAAAAAAAAACGGTAGGTAAAATAATATTAAAAAAAGAATATAAAAATATTATTTATATAAAATATAGTGTATAATAGATGAACTGATGTGGGTATTTTGTAAAAATAGATGTGTAAAATAGAAAAGGTAACTTTTTCAGTGTAAAATAGATGATAAATTTACACGAGCTGATGTGAATGCTCTAAAAAGTGGAAATAGAGACAAGGAGTCAAGTGGGGGAGGGTAGGCTTTTCATTTTATAAAGCTGAAATGAAACTTCCTGGAATGTGTCTTACCTACAAATACCATTGCATGCATATTTCTTTACAGAAGTGTCATTTCCTTTTATTCTATTACCAATCGGTGTGGACTGTGGAATACAATATGTGAGGACAAATGCATGATGTGTGCAATTAACCATAACCAATTTTTCTAAAAAAATTAACTTAATTAGAATTTTTGTTTATTCCATTATCAATTTAAATTTTAACTCAATAATAATATGTAATAAATATAAATGTATATTGTAGTAATCTTGAAATGGTACACCGGTATCGAAATATTCTGTTGCAGTAACCAAAACCAACATCAAAAAGCAGTGAACAAACTTTTTGTCACACTATCATGGTACGAATATAATATATTTTTTTTGAAAAAAAAAAATTGGATTTGAATGAGTCTGCACGATCACAAGTTTTGTCACACAAAAAAAAAAAAAAAACTTATGTTATTAACGGTTTGAATGAGTCAACACAATCACTAGTTTTGTCATACACGTACAATTTCAATAATTCAAGTCTTAGAAAAACAAATTATGTAATCCAACCCAAAAATGACTTAGAGTATGATGAAGGATATTGGATTTAGATTGCCAAAAGGCTTGAAACTCAATTAGACCATATAGTATATAAACTAACGGAGATAGACAAAGTGACATAAAGCAAAATTGTTTACAAAAGTTAAGGGGGGGAAAATGAACATTTTAAAGTTTACTAAAATTGAACTTTTAGTAAAGTTTAGAGATGAAAACAATTTTGTAGTCTAATTTTTATTCTGGATATCTAAAAGAAATAAACCATTTATGTAACTAATCTACTAAGCAAGCATCATAGATTCTAAGTTTATCATCATCATGATAAGAAACTATTGCAATCCAAAATATTATACAAGAAATCATTTGTATATTGGGTGCTATTTGACAAAGAGAGTTTGGAAGGTATTCAGAAAAATATATTGGCTTAATTTGTAGAGATGTTTGAAGCTATGATGATAAGGTTAACTGGGCAATTAACAAACTACAGGTAGGGATTTTGAAACTACAATGTTTGAGATTGTTTGGGTAGCTGCCAACCCACCACATTTAGTCACATTAAAAAAAAAAAAATTAAAAAAAAAAAAAAAAAAAAAAGCTTCTTGTCACAAACTGATCGCACCCACAATAAAATAAAATTAAAAAAAAAAAAAAAAAAAAAAAAAAAAGCATTTCATAACTATACCTCTCTCTTTTTTTTCTTTTTTTTTTGATAAGGCCTCTTTTTATCTATACTTTTAGATTGGAGGAACTCTCCTTTTTAGTGTTACCTTTGAACTAAAGTCTAAAGATAAAGGTAATTGAGTCACTTCTCAAAAATAAAAATAAAATAAAGGAAATTGAGGCATCACCTTAAGATGGCATTAAAGAATAAACCCATATTTTTATACTTTTCTCTCACTCATCTTAACCACAATGTTCTAATTTAATTGGCCATCTAATTGGAAGTAGTTAAAGTGAATCCATTACACACTGAGTGGTCGTCTACTCAGTCATATTTTAGTTAAATTCTTCAGCCATTTCACACCCTAGGAACCCCAATATTTGACTGAGCCCAGTCTCTGCCATCTTAACAGAATTCTTTTCGTCTTGAATTTCTCCCTTAAGTTTAACATAATTTTATGCAAGAAACTCAAAGTGCTGCAACTCATTTATCATTAGAACTTCTTTTGTCATTGAATATATGATTGCTTCCTAATCCTACCTTATGTCTGATGCTTGATGTCCATTTGCAATGTGTCAGTTATAAATTAATTACTTTGATATCTGTTGGTGTGTATAAATATCATTAGTTATACTTTCTGTTTAATTTTTACTTTGCTGATTGCATTAATATTAATTTTTACTTTCTGTTTCCAAGATGCTAGTAATTTGTAATATTAAGGAATGTAATTGAACTTGACTTTGACTTATCAGGTCTATCCTGTGGTAAAATCTTTGCCTTCTCGTATGTCCAGGCATCTATTGAAATCACTTGTAGTGGCATTATTGCTAAGCATTAGAATCCAAAGATGGATGCGTTTGCAAGATTATATACATGTAGTGAGAACTAATTATTTTTGAAACTTCCACACTCCACAGTATTCTTATTAAAATTTCCTGATTGTTGTATAAATTAAGAAAGATTGATTCTTTAAGTACTTCCTTGATTAGCTTGCTAAGCTCCATATTTAGAAGGAATTTTTCATTTCAGCATTTATGCTTTCAAAATCAAGGTACTGGTAATGTCAATAATCTGATTGTGGGCTATAACTTGTCTTTCAATTCGTCTTCTTATCCTCGATTCCATTTTGTTCTTGGCCTAAATGAAAAATTATACCGGCTGCCGTATAGCCATCATGGTCAAGTTAAGAGTTAAGACACATTGTTGTTCATTGATTGATATATTGTGGATTTTGTTAACAATTGCGTTAAGGTTCAAGTTAAGATGCATTTAATTCTTTATTACATATAATAGATACTAGCAAAATAAATAAAATAATAGCCCTATTAGTCGATTCTAGGAAAAGTGCCCAAGTACCTATTGTTTTGCCAAAACTCTATTTATTAGCAACTTCATTGCACCATAAGATCATGGCTCCAATTATTAGAATTCTTCTACGAACACAACAAAATCTCAAAACAAGTGAGGTGTCAAACCACCACATATAGGTCTAAATAAAATGGGAATGTTAATGTATATTATGTTATGGGCTTTAGGCCCAATTACTTTACTTGTGTAGCACACTTGTACTTGTACTACACTTTACTTGTACCGCACATTTATGCCTCATATATAAGGCACTGATGTATATTTTCTCATTGAGAAATACAATACAAATCCTCTAGTATTTCTAACATAGTATCAGAGCCACTGCTCTAATCCTTTGGTGTGCCGCTCTTTAGCAGTCTTGTCTTCTTGGGTGTCATCTGCAGCCGTTGTTGTGAGCAACACCACTGCCTCCACCGTGACTTCAATACATTAAAGACCACTGCCTTGCCGCCACCACCGCTTCCGCTTCTCCGATCAGACCACAGATTACACCATCGGAAAGTACTCTCTCCAATCTGCCTTTCTGTGAAATATCGTCTTCATCGGACCTTCCATGCGCCTCCACGCGCCACTAGAATTCTCGGCGTCACTGGCACGCGCCTTCACACGCCGCCAATAAAGCCCATGCGCCGTCACGCGCTGACACGATCCGCCACGAGCCGACATGCGCCTGCACACGCCAGGGTTCTTCTGTTGACGTCAGCCCTAGGTGACGTCATTTGCCACGTCATCCACCATGTCATCTGCTGACGTCATCTGCCACGTCATCTGCTGAAGTCATCGTTGACCAGACCGTTTACTGTGTTGACTTTGACCGTTGACTTTTCCTTAGGGTTGACTTTTTCAGTCCAAGTTCTTCTTACCCAATTTTTCGCGTAGATTTCATTTTTGCAGTTTGTTTTTGCATATTGTGTCTCTAAATGGATAAAAATGATGTTTTTCTTCCTCGCCCCATCAATACTGTGTTGGAAGGGTGTAAGAATTACTTATCTTGGTCTCAAGTTACGCGCAGTTTTCTTAAGGGTCGCATGCTCTGGCATTATTGTACTGGTGCAATCACTGTTCCTGTCAAGGGAGCCAATGAAGAAGATGCTGCCTTCCTTGGTCGCATGATTGAATGGGATAGTCATAGCCACATGATCCTCACATGGATTCAAAACACTTCCATTCCCTCCATCTCTAACCTGTTAGGCAGCTTTGATGATGCCAAGTCAGCGTGGGATATGTTGGCCAAAAGGTACTCCACTACTCATGGCTCCATGAAATATTAATTAGTGGTTGAATTGCATCAACTCAGACAAGAACCAGGGCAATCCATCAATGACTACTATGATCAGCTTCGCTTCATTTGGGACCAAATTGACCTTTCTGAACCAACTTGGGCATGCTCAAAGGATGCTCAACAATATGCTTCCATCAGAGATGAATTTCGCCTCTATGAATTCCTGATGTCCCTTCACAAGGACGTTGAGCCCATTCGAGGTCAGCTTCTAAATCGCAGCCCTGCTCCCTCTCTTGACACTACTGTGAACGAGTTAGTTAGAGAAGAAGCTCGTCTTGCAACCCTTCAAGCTCAGAATAAGCTCAATGTTTTGGCCATTACACCTTCTGCTCCACCCCTAGAGCAACCTCAGCAATCAAGTGATTCCTCTGGCTCTAGTAATCGTCGTAAGCAGACCAATAAAAAGTTCTGCAACTATTGCAAGCGTCTTGGCCACACCATTGAGACTTGTTATCGTCGCGGCAAATCTACTGCTGCTGTTGCCAATATTGAGCCTACTCCGCCAATGGCTTCCATTTTAGCTGAGTCCCAGTCTTCTGGATCCACTATCAACCTCTCCCCCATTGAACTACAGGAGATCATAGCTCAGGCTGTTCGTATGGCTGGTAATGCATCTCTTTCCACTGCTCTCTCTGTTCTACATGGTAAGTCTCAAACTTGGCTTTTCGATTCTGCCTGTTGCAATCACATGACACCTCACTCCTCCTTGTTCTCCAAACTTGACCCTACACCACACCCCCTAAATATTCATATAGCTGATGGTTCCACCATGCATGGAAATAGTCTAGGTTTTGTTTCGACTTCCAACCTCTCTGTTCCCGGAGTCTTTCATGTACCTGACCTATCCTATAATTTGTGCTCTGTGGGACAATTAGCTGAATTAGGTTATCGCCTTATTTTTTACTATTCTAGGTGTATTATACAGGATCCGAAGACGGGACAAGAGCTTGGGACCTGCCCTAGAGTTGGGCGTATGTTTCCCGTGGACAATCTTCATCTTTCACCTGTTGCTCCTGTTTCTGTTGCTGCTGTAACTGCTGCAGTTTCTTCCTTACCATCTCTTGCACTTTGGCATTCTCGTCTTGATCATGCATCATCTTCTCGGGTACAACAGTTAGCTTCTAGGGGTCTGTTGGGTTCTGTGTCCAAAGACAATTTTGATTGTACTTCATGTCAGTTAGGAAAACAGCCAGCTTTGTCTTTTAATAACAGTGAATCCATTTCTAATAGTATTTTTGAGTTAATTCATTCCAATGTTTGGGGATCTTCTCTTGTTGCTAGTATTGGTGGATCTCGATATTTTTTTATTTTTATTGATGATTATTCTCATTATAGTTGGATATTTCCTATGAAATCTCGTTCTGAAATTTTACCAATATACAGCAATTTTGCAAAAATGGTTGAAACTCAGTTCTCCAAACGTATCAAAACCTTTCGTTCTGATAATGCTTTTGAATATACTCAATATGCGTTTCAAGCTCTATTACATTCCTATGGCACTGTACATCATCTAACTTATCCAGGTACCTCTCAGTAAAATGGTCGAGCAGAAAGAAAACTTCGTCATATTCTTGACACTGTTCGTGCTCTTCTTCTTTCTGCCAAAGTTCCTGCCCCTTTTTGGGGTGAAGCTGCTCTTAATGCTGTTCATGCGATTAATCGCATTCCAAGCGCTGTCATCCATAATCAGACTCCGTATGAGCGTCTCTTTGGGTCACCTCCTGACTATCATCACCTTCGATCTTTTGGATCTGCTTGTTTCGTTCTTCTTTAGCCTCATGAACACAACAAACTTGAGCCTCGATCTAAACTTTGTTGTTTCCTTGGTTATGGCAAAACTCAAAAAGGGTATAGGTGTTATGATCCTGTCTCTCATCGTCTTCGTGTTTCTCGTAATGTTATCTTTTAGGAACACCGATTATTTGTTGAACTTTCTCACTTTCGTTCTTCCCTAACTACCTCCTCTGTTTTAGAAATTTTTCCAGATGAGTCTCTTGTTCCTTCTACAAATACTTTTGATCCTCCTTTGGCTCTTTCTCCATATATTTTTGATGCTTCTCCTAGACAGGTTGAAGATGAACAGGTTAATGACGAGCTACCCTACTTAGAGCCTAGGTCCCCTACTCCTGCTCCGCCTGAAGATCCTCCACAAGACATTCCACCTCGCCATTCAACTCGGGTAAGATCCATTCCTACACACTTACTTGACTATCATTGTTACACTGCCCTTGCTACACTTCACGAGCCTCAAACCTATCGTGAGGCCTCCACTGACCATTTATGGTAGATTGCAATGAAAGAGGAACTTGATGCATTAACCAAAAACCATACTTGGGATCTGGTCACTCTCCCTCCTGGACAGTCTGTAGTTGGTTGTAAGTGGATCAATAAGATCAAGACTCGCTCTGATGGGTCCATTGAGCGCTACAAGGCCCGTTTTGTTGCAAAAGGTTTTACACAGGAGTATGAGATTGATTATGAAGAGACCTTTGCTCCAGTTGCTATTATCTCATCTGTTCGTGCCCTCTTAGCTGTTGTTGTTGCTAGTAAATGGGACATTTTTCAGATGGATGTTAAAAATGCTTTCCTTAATGGGGAGTTGAGTGAAGAAGTCTATATGCAACCTCCTCCTAGTCTCATTGTTGACTCAAACAAGGTTTGTCATCTTCGCCGTGCACTTTATGGTCTTAAATAAGCTCCACGAGCTTGGTTTGCCAAGTTCAACTCCACTATCATTCGCTTGGGTTACAATGCTAGTCCGTATGATTTTGCCTTATTTCTTCGTCGTACTGATAAAGGCACCATTTTGCTTCTTCTATATGTGGATGATATGATTATAACTGGTGATGACCTCAGTGGCATTCAAGAACTCAAGGATTTTCTCAGTCAGCAGTTTGAGATGAAAGATCTTGGACATCTCAATTATTTCTTGGGTCTTGAAATTACTCATTCCACAGATGGTCTTTATATTACTCAAGCCAAGTATGCTTCTGACCTTTTATCTCGAGCTGGACTCACTGATAGCAAGACGGTTGACACTTCAGTTGAACTTAATGCGCATTTGACACCCTCGGGGGGGAAACCATTGTCTAATCCTTCTCTTTACAGACGATTGGTTGGCAGCCTAATTTATCTCACAGTTACTCGTCCAAACATCTCCTATGCTGTTCATCAGGTGAGCCAGTATCTGTCTGCTCCACGATCTACTCACTATGCTGCTGTTCTGCGCATTCTTCGATACCTGAAGGGCACTCTCTTCCATGGCCTTTTCTACTCAGCTCAGTCTCCTCTTGTGCTCCGTGCATTCTCTGATGCTAATTGGGCAGGGGATCCCACTGATCGCAGGTCCACTACAGGTTATTGCTTTCTCCTTGGTTTTTCTTTAATTTCTTGGCGAAGTAAGAAACAAACCTTTGTGGCCCGCTCCAGTACTGAAGCAGAATATCGTGCCCTTGCTGATACCACATCTGAGTTTCTTTGGCTACGATGGCTTCTTAAGGATTTAGGTGTGTCCACATCCTCTGCTACTCCCCTTTACTGTGACAACCAGAGTGCCATTCATATTGCTCACAATGATGTTTTCCATGAACGGACTAAACACATCGAGATTAATTGTCATTTTATCCGTTATCATCTTGTCCATGGTGCACTCAAGCTCTTCTCTGTCTCCTCCAAAGATCAATTTGCAGTATCTTCACCAAGTCACTTCCTAAGGGATGCACTCGTGATTTAGTTGACAACCTCAAGCTGGTCTCACATCCACCTTGAGTTTGAGGGGGGCTGTTAATGTATATTATGTTATGGGCTTTAGGCCCAATTACTTTACTTGTACCGCACACTTATACTTCCTATATAAGGCACTGGTGTATATTTTCTCATTGAGAAATACAATACAAATCCTTTAGTATTTCTAACAGGGAAAAAAGAAGAAGAGAGAGACTAAGTCGTGATCCACCACAACTCAAAACAACGGTATTGTAAAAATGTTGTGAGATTTTGTTGTGTCCCTAGACTTTTAAACATTATTATCAACAATTAACATTGTTTTATAGAAAGCTATAAATTAAATGGTATATAGCTAGAACTGAGGTACGTTATTATTGCTTTAAGAGAGCCACAGCCAACATTTGCCTCACTCTACTTATTCAGCTTATTGTAAAACTTTAATATGAATCATTTTAATGAATTATGTCAGCTTATGTTAGCTTTTAACTGTGTATTTATTTTAGTTTATTAGTTACTTCTAGATTTCATAGTTGACGATTATTTTCTTCAATAAGTTTCAATTATGGCTAGCTTTCATTGTGATTCAAGAGTGCATTCTTCAAGCTACCTATCCCAAAACATCACCATAATAATTTAGCTAAAGTGGTGAGATTCACATGCTACAGTGGCCATATTAAAACATAAAACCAAATAAACGCCGCATGAAAATTATCTTACTGAGCTTCACCAATGCTGACCCTCATGAACAGATTATCACCACTTATTACATACTATATTCTAGGACAGCGCATGTGGGAAGTTTTGGTTTTCTTGTCACCCCACTCAATTGAACTATATATGATCAATTGTACGAAGGAGTCTCCATCTTAAGTACTCTTTCATTTTTTGCATTTTGGAATTAAAAGTTGCAATTTGCTCAATCTTCTCTGCAATTGAAATGCAAACTGCTCTGCAATTGTACTAATTTTATACTGCTATAATACACCAATAAGCTCAAGCTTTTGCTTCTTACTGAATATGACCCGAAGGGTAAATTTGTCAATTTGAAATATTGAATGGCCAAGTCTAGGTATGGAATTTGACAAACAAAACTCTTATAAATTTTAATTTGACCCCCAAAACAAACAAAAAAAGGAGTCAGCACAACATTCGGATAAAAAGGATATTTGTTTGTTTGTTTTTGTTATTTTTCAATACAGTAGAATCTGTTCTATTTCTCCTTGTTAATATATTTCATGCCCTTGTTAATATATTTCATTATTATCATAATAAGTATTATTATTAAAAACAATGTCTTACCATAAATTGGTAATTAAATTGGGTGAGGAGAAATTAATGAAATAAAAGTAAAGGGAACTTACTTCTATATTAATTGGGGGTAATTTAAACACATCTTAAATAAGTGATTAATAAAATGATTATTTTTACAAAAATCCCAGGAAATTTTTTTTTTTTTTTTTTGAGAAAGAAATCTCAAGAAAGATTGAGATTGACAATTTTGGTGAGGGTGTATTATTTGTGGGCTCCCAAGTCCCAACAAATTTCTCACACGTTTAACGTTTTTGTCTTTTCTGTGGCGAAAGGTTCAGTGGCTTATTCTATCATGATACGAATTTTCCTCTGTTCCAAGCCATTTTCATTTTCATCCACATGGACCCTTGTACTATCGTCAATTAACTCTATGACTGAGAGCTTTCTTTGTTTCTTCCTTGATATTTTTTCCAGTTTGTTTTGCACTTCCTCCTCTTTCTATATCAATATGTGCCTCCACTTTTACACTCATTACAGTCAATTTCTTATGCTCTGCGTTATACAAAGCCTCTTATAAACAATTCAGAGGAAAATCCCATCTCTCTCATCTTTCTTTAGATACAAGGAAGAGAAAAAATCATCTACATTATTTGTTTTTCGTTATATCCAGCTTCAATGGCTAAGGAGTTCATAAACTTGAGTTCTTGGATTGAGGTAGCCCCAGCTCCTATTATTTACCCTCAGAAGTAGCGTTCCAATTCACCAAGGCTTGAGCCTATTGCTGAAGAAGGTGCCGAGGAATACGATGATGATTCATAATCTGGGTTGTTTTCTTTTCTATTCATCTTCTTCTGTCTTGAATACTTGAAGAGCTCCTTGCATTTCAAAGGAGAGGACCCATTTTAATGTTTCAGACTATAGGTAGCTCTGATTCGGAGCCCTTAGCTGTTGTAGTAAGATCAATTCACGAACATATTATTGTAAACAACAATGCTCTAAATTTGCAAATTAGTTTCTTTAGCTCTTTCTTCTGATGCAAATTTTTTCTCCCTCAATGGAAAATGGAGTTCTAATTTGTTTTAGACTACTGGACAGTTTCTGTGATGCATTAGATTACAGAAAATCATCTTTTTAGTTTGCCCAAGAATCTAGAGCTCACAAAAATGCTAAAATTTTCAACTGACTTTTATTAGTGAGGTCAGAAACTCCATCCAACTCATGACGACCATCACAGCAACAAATTCTTAACCCAAAATTTTGGAATCAGCCAAATTTCTTCCAACTCATGTACATATTCTTAATTGGTCACGTGAATTTTTCTTTTCAAGCCAAACTTCCTTAATTGGCATTTTTTTTTTTATTGATATTATTTTTGGTTTTCTTCTGTCTCTTTTCATTCCTTCAACTTAAATTTAGTCTTCATTGGTGCGTTAATCACCCTCTTCTAAATATGCTTCGTTCAACTCATAATCGGTGAAAAAAAATTGCTGAAACCATTTAGCAAAAATGCAATTCAGGAGGGTGTAAGGGTTGAATTAAAAAATAAAATAGACAACATAAAAATTGCTCCACAGTAGATTTATACTTTTATAGGAGTGATGCACCGCATGAGAGAGAGACTGTTTTCCCTTTTTTTTTTTTTTTTTTTTTTGGGATAACAACCTATAAAAAATAAGCTTATTTTTGTTAGAATTTTCCGTTGATCAAAATTTTTTTTATACTACTAAACATTAAAAAATGTGAAAAATTATCTTTACAAAAGGTTTTCCATCGAAGAAAACAAAACATAACAATCAAACATTCCATAACAAAAATTGGCCAAATTAGTTAAACTCAAATTAATTAAAGATACATTAGAGTGAAAACAATATTTTTATATCGATGGGAAAAAGGAAATTGATAGTTTTATTAAGAGTTAAATTTTAAAACCCCCTAAAGCCCTTGGAGGGATTCTCCCACCTAGTAGAAAGAGGAAAGAGATCTTTCCAATGTGGGACAAACAAAAATTACCAAGGAGTACATGAGTTTCCTTGAAGCAAAAAATGCACCCACAATAAAGGGATAACCAAACTAGCGGTACTCTTACTTCATTAGTTCATTCCTTATAAGGTAGAAAGAGGAAAGAGATCTTTCCAATGTGGGACAAGCAAAAATTGCCAAGGAGTACATGAATTTCCTTAAAGCAAAAAATGCACCCACAGCATAGATTCTTTGGCATCGACTGTTCTGGTTTATCCTCACAATGGCTTGTAGGGGCAGAGACGGAGTCAAGACTTGTAGTTATGGGGGGCGACTTTGCTATTGGTTGTGTACGGTGGTTTAGACACTGCGGTGTTTTTTTTTTCCCCTAACTTTGATGCGCGTTGTTGAGTAAGGACAATTATTTTTTTTGAAATTTTTTAAAAGGTCGCGTTGTTTGTTTTGAGTAAAATTGGTTGATTAGACTTAATTTTTTAAAATTTTACTATTGGTAATTTTTGTTGTTGAAATAATTTTTTTGGGCTTGTATATTTTGTTTTAAATTTTAAATTTATAGATTTTTTTATGGTCTTTAAAAAGAAAAAAAATGCTAGAGCTACAATTTTTTATTTTTTATTTTTATAAATTAATGATATGGTGAGTGGTTATTGGTAAGTAAAAAAATAGTGTAAGTGGTGGGCCTAAATATGAACTAATAAGTATCTACTACCTCAAGAGTTTGCAAAAATATTGTAAAAAACTTTGTGGTTATAATATCACTCTTAAAAGAATTAATGATATTATTAAGGAGGTAAAGTGTAATTTTATAGAACAAAATTACTAAAATTAATACTTAGTATATATTCAAATATTTTTTTTAAAAACGTAAGAAGGTTTGCCATATATATATATATATATATATATATTTTCCTGGAGAGCATAGGAGTGTCTGCCATATTGTATAGGCTTTTTTGAATTGATTTTGGTTATTATTTTCACTAAAGAGTTTGATCTCTCCTAGTATATACTCGATTTTTTCTCACTTTATGTCACACACTTCAAAGAAACCCTATACAAATAAATCTATACCTTCCGTCTCATTTCATTTTATCTTTCGAGCAATAAGAATTTATTTAACGAAATAGAGAATTACAACGTATCACCACATTACAGAGCATGCAACAACCAAATTAATTTTTTTTAAAATAATAATATTAATAAATTAAAAAAAAAATAGAACATGGAATTCCAAAGTAACGAGAATCACAACAATAAAAGAGTGGTAAGATCTTTTATGGAGTTGAACGATCTAAAGTGTGTACTAAAGCAAATGGGATATCATCTAAATTGTATTTATTTATTTACACATGCTTGGTTAACGAAATTGGTTTTTGGGGTAACTCCAATTGGTTTGGTTTTGTCTCTAATACCTTGAGGTGGTCTTCGCATTTAATGTAAGCAATGGTTGATGATGTAACTAATTTCCTAATTAATAAAACCAATAGAACCAAACCCAATGAAATCTCAAACCCAAGTAACACAACCTTTGAACCCAACAAAGCCCAAGCCCAAAACCCTAACCCATTCAATTTTAGTTGAGTTCAACTAATCCAATAGTTGTCTGCCAACTACACTCACTACTCTACCCAATCAAGTGCAACCAAGATCATGATCGTTGCCATTGAGGCTCTCTTGCCCACCATTACCAGTAAGCCCACTTATGTCCAATTGTAAGGCTATTCTATCCACGTCTTCTTCTTGTCTAAAAACTGAATCAAGGTAATAATAAACTAATGTCGTTTCACAAAGGACTTGATATTATAGCTGGATTCTAAAAGGAGAAGAAAAACAATCTTGATTTAATAAGAAATTCACAACACTCAAGCGAATCTGCTTTTAACTCAAAATTACATTTTTTCCCTCCCACAAGATGAGTGGAGGGCCCACTAGATGCATGTATAATTTACTAATATAAAAAAATTACAGCATTTAAATATAATTAAAGAAAAGTTTGAATGTCACATGGATTCATAATTACTATATAGTGTTTTACAATGCGCACACAACTCCAAAAGCAAGAACCAAATCACTTATGAATGAGGAGAGAAAAATCCCATCAATTAGAAACATAAATCTGTATTATTGTTCTAAAAAAATTGAAGAGAGATGCACACAAGACAAGACCCTCCAAGTGCATTGAAATTTCAATTTAGCGATTTCAAAAAACTATACCAACCCACACTGCAGTTTCCATATATTTGAAAAAATCAATCAACTGATTCATATTCTCTAGTGACATGTACATGAAAATCCCAAAACTGACTGGCCTCATATTACAAGTGATCCAAACATATTTTGCTCCAAACACCCATTAAATCTCTAGATACCACCAATCATCACTTTAGTTGCTACAAGATAAATTCCCCACAATGTAGCTTCAAATTAAATACTTTCAGCATTACCTCCACAAAATGTTTCTAGAACTCCTAGCAATTAATTGGGTTATGTTAGGACATATGTGGAACATGTTAAGAACATATGTCATTTAGAATTGACTTATCCTTTGACAAAACACACTTTACTTGTAATTGGGTAAATCTAGGATGTGTTTAATACTTCAAGGAACAATTAAACTTCAAGGAACAAGAGTTCAAGTCCAAGTATTGATGCCATGCAAATTTGTCCAAGAATCAAGTGAAGAAATGCTGTTTATTAAAACTCGATAAATAGCTCGACAAATGTATCTATCGAGATTACGAAATTCAGATTTTCAAATCTGTTTTTCACGCATATCCAAGCTATTTGTTTAGGTTTTCTTTTCTCACAACCCTAGACATATATAAGGATTATTTTAAGGGCCGTCATAAGGTTGTTGCACTTGTTGTTACATGCATGTTGTGACCAGAACAATCTGCCCTAGTTCATCTTTCTCTTGAAGAAGCTGTTACGTTTGAATGTCATACGGTTTTGTAACCAATGAGTTTCTTGATCTTCATCATACGGATAAACTGAAGAATTTTGCAGCCAACATCTTTCTCAAGTTGGTGTGTTAGTCACGTACTGGGATCGTGCATCGATTGGTTAGTCACGTACTTGGAGCCATGCATTGAAAAGAGAGATTGTCACTACATTATAAGTCCAATTGTGTATTGGGGTAAGAGTTCAACTGTAGGTTGGTATGAGGTACTAGGATTTCTTTACTTGTAATCGCTTGTTTTGATAATAGTAGATTCTTGGGAGTGGTGACTTGAAATTCACCTGGAGGGGTCTTGCCTTGAAGGTTTTCCCCATTTATAAACAAATCACTGTGTCAAATTTAATTTTTGGCTGCATTTAGTTATTTGGTGATTTGTTTGTGCAACCATGCATATTGCATGTTAATTGACTTAATTAATTAACCTGGCTAATTAAATAGTTAATCTACCCAAGGGGTCAATACATTGTTAGCCTATCAAGTTATACATAAATTTATGTGCAAAGGATCAACAAGAGATAAATGACCCGTATTAATAGCATTTGACAAGACAAGCTAGTAAAGATCATATGAAAGATGATGAAAAAAATCGGTAATTTATATGGTTCAGTTCCTTTGTCCATGTCATCTAAAGAAACATTACAAAAAATTCGAGAGCTATCTAGATGCAATGAATAAACAATAACCTAAAATCCCAATTATAAAGCACTAGTCGCAAACCCGCGTGTTGCACGCGATAATTTTTTCGTGGTGAGCTCATTAAATTTATTTTTTTGCAATTTGGACTAATTTAATAAAGAGTAATATATTTCATAATCATATGTTCATTTATTATAGGAACTATAAAAAATGTAATATATATATATAATTTATGCCATACCAAAATGAAAACAATAAAAATTTTTATAGGAATTCAAAAGGCAAGTTAGTGAAAATATTCATTTTTTAATAAAATTTATTTATAATGTTTTTTGTATCATCAAAAAGTACTATATAAAATTTGGAAATTATTCTTTTCGTTTTAAACAAACTTTCTCAAACCCTATTTTTTCTACCCTTTATTCCAAAACACCGGAAAATGCATCTAAAAAATTAATAAAACTTATCAATGATTAGCTAGACCAATTAATTAGGAAAACAATTTATTGTTGATAATCTACTGAGATTATTATTTTTTTACAGAAATTGCAAATTCGTCCACCAACAAAGATTATCAAATAAACAATTATTAGCAAAATCTTAGAATTAAATTTCTATATATGCATCGTTGTAAAATAAACCAAAGGGATAAAGAAAAAGAACATGTGATCAAGAATTAGAATACCAAAATACCTAAATATAAATTAAAGTCTATAGTATATACAAATTTATCAAAAAGAGAAACAAATGTCATGTGACAATTAAATCAAAAATAACAAAAAGAACCATTACTAGAAAAAATAAGTGGTTTAAACAATAAAAAAAATCTACTGAAAGAGAAACAAAATTGGAGAGAGAGAGAGAGAGAGAGAGAGAGAGAGAGAGAGAGAGAGAGAGAGAGAGAGAGAGAGAGAGAGAGTATTGACCTTTTTTGTAGTGGACAACTTGGAAGGAATAGAGGAGGGGTGGAAATGAAATAATAAGAAATTTATATGAAAATTAAGATGGAAGAAGAATTGTGGAGTAGATTAAAGGTTGAACAAAGTGAAACTGTAGAATTTTTAAGAAGATATAAATGAGAAAATTTTAAAAATCTATATAGGGAATCAAATGAAAATTAAAAAAAAAAAAAAAAAGATCAAAGGAGATGAAAGATTGAATTAAGAAGACAACAGTTGAAGAAGATGAAAAGTTGAACAAAGTAAAAATTGCAAAAAAACATAAAATTATAAAGGATGCTAAAGTTGTGGTGCAAAAAGATTTTTGTAAACATTCTTTACATGCCTCAAAAAATAAAAATAAAAAGACTATTTGTTATATTAGGAGTTGAAAAATGGGAACAGATCTTTAAGAATATAATAAATCATAATTAATTTCACTCACCAAATAGAAATATAATCAATTTTTCAGCAGAGGAAATCTTAAAATTTTCTCTACTTCCATTGTATTTTTTTTTTTTTTTCCTTTCTGATCACTTAAAATACAAGAGAAAGTTAAGTATCTTTGCAATAGTACCACTAAAACATCAACAAAAAACGAAATCCAAAATTATCTCTTCCACAAAAATATTTTTTATATATTTATTATTCACACAACATGCTGATTAAGAAAAACGAAACAACGAACAAAACAAATTAGAGACAAAATTACAATTTACAATAGCCAACTCTATTGATAGAAGTAAATTAAAATAATATATATCTAATTAGACTTTTTTTCTACGTTCCATCACAAGCAAGGAAAAATAGGAGAATGTGAATGTGGTGATGAAAAATATATAGGACCAAGTCTAGACAAAATTTTGGTGGATGTTTCACTCTAAATAATGTGAAAATTTTGGTGGAATTTAGTAAAGAATAATTCAAAAGTATTGTAATTGAAGGAATTTAACCCTAAGAGACTGATATACATTTCTTTGTAAACAATGTCTTTTGTCTAGACTTGTTCTCTAGAAAAGCATGTACACTTCATTTAAGATGTCATACTCATGTCGTATTATAATTCTTCAAAAATTGTTCATGTAGTTCTTGTAATCTATTCGCATTTAAAGATGCTCTATAATCTTTGTAATCGAAAAATGGGTAAAGAGTATAATGATTAGAGCAATTTAAGGATTAGTTCGTGGCTTAGTACCCGCTAAAGGGAAAAAAGAAGAAGAAAAATAATGTTACTCTAGGAAGAAATATTTATCGTAGGAAAGATTTGAGGAGGCCATTTTGCATTTAATTATTAATGTAGTGGTTTATATAATCTTATCGCCAGCCCATCAACTTAATCATAATGGAATATTAAACATTTAAATTAAAATAGATAATATGTAAAGACAAAGTTATATGTAAGGTTAAAACTGCCTGCCTAAGATGAATGTGTAAAGTTAATAATTTATTTATATTTTTTATTTTGGTAAAAGAAATTAGGATTAAAAAATAAATAAGAAAAATAAAGATTATATGGACAATGACGTGGCGAATGAGATGGCGCAACAGGAGCGTAGCAACAATAAATGCTACGCTTCAGCTTTTAGATATATTATTATTATTATTATTATTATTATTATTATTATTATTACCTCTATAGTTTTGATATTATTTGGATACAGCTTCCTTTCATTTTACTCTAAACTCTCACTCTCACTGCAAAGAAGAAAAACTCCATAGAATTCAAGTTCTCTAGCTATCGAATCCTTCCTTCAATCTTGCTTGTCTTGCTGTAAAGATACTATAGTCAAGGTTAAAGCAGCAGTGAGGCAAGAAGCAGATGCTGAAACAGTGGAGTAAAACAGAGTGAAGCAAAGCAAGTGATAGTGTTATACACAAAATGACACAAGGACTTATACTACCTGTAGTTTTCAATTTGCATTAGTTATTTATGTTCACATGTGAGAGTCACACATGCAATGTTGTAACTCCCACATTGTAATTGATGTAACTACCCTCCGCATAATTAGGCAATTAGTTTTCTTTTAGTTAGCTTCCATGTTAGTATATATATAGGACATGTGTACAGATACAGTAATCAATTTTCATTTTCTCTCAATCATAATAGAAAGTTCTTCCAGAAGCTCTCTCTCTCTCTCTCTCTCTCTCTCTCTCTCTCTCTCTCTTCTTGGTTTCCATAGCTCTCTGTTCATCTTTCTATTATTCCCTGTTTTCCAATCTTACATGGTATCAGAGCCTAAATCGCTTTCAATGGCATCCAATCCTCAACAAAGCTCATCTTCAACCTCACAGCGTGAGCTTTCACCAATGGAGGATCCATGTAGCCCATTCTTTCTGCATCATGTTGAATCACCTGGTGCGATCTTGGTTTCACAACCATTAACAAAGGATAATTATCCTACCTGGGCTCGTACTATGAAGATGGCTTTGGATGCCAAAAGCAAACTAGGTTTTGTTGATGGAACAATCACTGCTTCAATGGCAGTTACTCCTCTAGAGAAGAAGGCATGGTCTAAGTGCAATTCGATGATTTCCTCTTGAATTCTGAATTGTGTCTCGCCTCATATCATTGCTAGTGTGATCTATAGGAACACAACTCTTGAAGTTTGGAATGTACTTAAGAATCATTTCTCTCAAGCTAATGGACCACGAATTTCACAGCTGCAGAAGCAAATTTCTACTGTGATGCAAGGAGATTCAACAGTCACCTCCTACTTCACAGGGCTTCAAGCTTCGTGGGATCAATTGTTGAATTTCAGACCTTTGCCTTGCTGTTCCTGTGGCAAGTGCACCTATGGTGTAAATTATAAGATCAATTCTCTTTAGCATTAAGATTCACTGATGCAATTTCTCAATGGATTGAATGATGCTTATTCTTAAGTGCGAACTCAGATTCTTATGAAGGAACCTACTCCTTCTATAGACAAGGCTTTTTCTTTGGTGATTCAAGAAGAAAGGCAAAGATCTTCAGGTTTCAATCTAGGTTCATCAATTGAAACAACTGCTCTTGCTGTTAAAAATCAAAGCTTTACTCATAGCTCTGGTTTTGCAAACAATTCTGGCAAGAATTTCAAAGGCAATGCTGGAAAAGGAAGGTCTATATGCAGTTATTGTGGCAAGCTTGGTCACATCATGGAGAAGTGTTACAAATTGGTTGGTTTTCCACCAAGTTATAAGCAGAAGGGAAAAGCTTCGATGGCAAATCAGATCAGTCTTGAGGGTGATCAATCTCAGACTAGAGAGACACAACTAGGCAGTGGCAATTTTTCATTTATTGTTGATCAATGCTAGCAATTGATTTCCCTACTCAACACTCATGCCTTCTCATCTGATTCTTGTGAGGGTGTCCATTCAGCCAATTCTGCAATTACTTCCACTAATGCCTCAGGTAAAACTTGCCATGTGTTTCAAGATTGTGTGTCTTTAAGCATGCAATATTCTATGGTGAGACTTGGGTTCTTGATACTGGTGCTACAGATCACATAATTCATTCTGTCACCTTATTCACCAAAATCACTAGTACTATATCTACTTTTGTTCAATTGCCTAATGGTGAGAAAGTTGCTGTCACTCACATAAGCACTATCCAAATCACATCCACCTTAATTCTTGAAAATGTTCTTTGTGTTCCCTCTTTTTCATTCAACCTAATCTCTGTTAGCAAATTGACAAAATGCCTATCTTGTTGTTTTGTTTTTCTTTCAAAATTTTGTTTCATACAGGACCTGTCATGTTGGAAAATAATTGGAATGGGTAAATTGCACAACAATCTTTACTTGCTGCAAGTTTCACTAGATTGCAAATCTATATCAGGAGTTTCTTCCATTCTACAATCTATTTTTGATTCACTTGTAAATTCTATTTCCAATGTTCCTGTTGTTTCTAAGCCATTTCTTTGGCCTTTTAGACTTGGGCATGTTTCTGATAATAAGCTCAATACTCTGCACAATCATATTCCAGATGTAATCCAATTTCAAAGTAATAAAGATTGTGTTCTCTGTCCTATTGCTAAACAGAAAAAGTTACCCTTTCCATCTTCTAATCACATTTCCTCTAATGCTTTTGATATTGTCCATTGTGATGTTTGGGGTCCTTTTGTTAAACCTACTCAAGAAGGTTTCAAATATTTTCTCACTTTAGTTGATGATGCTACTAGATCTACTTGGGTCTATCTAATGAAATACAAATCAGATACTAGGCCATTGCTTGTTTCTTTTTACAACATGATATGTACATAGTTTCACACAAAAATCAAGGTGTTTAGAATTGATAATGCTCCTGAGTTTTTCTTGAAAGATTTTTTTTTTTTTTTTTTTTTTTTTTTTTTTTTTTTGCAAATGGTATTATACAACAACATTCTTGTGTAGCCATTCCACAATAAAATTCAGTTGTGGAGAGGAAGCACCAACATATCATGAGCATGGCTAGGGCCTTGAGATTTCAGTCTAATGTCCATCTTTATCTTTGGGGTGAGTGTGTGTTGACTGCTGTACATATCATTAACAGGCTGCCTTCCCCTATTTTAAATAATAAATCTCCTTTTGAAAAGTTATATGGCAAAATCCCTTCTTATGAGCATCTTAAGTTTTTTGGTTGTCTTTGTTTTGCTTCAACTTTAATTCACCATAGAACTAAGTTTGATCCCAGGTCTGTACCTTGTGTTTTTCTTGGATACCCATTTGGTGTTAAGGGTTACAAACTTCTCAACCTGTTTACTAAGAGAATTTTCATTTCAAGGGATGTGATTTTTCATGAAACCATTTTTCCTTTTGTGTCAAATCCTTATTCATCCTCTTCTCATTCCAACATCCCTCTACCTCATCTGTTTCCTTCAATAGCTTCACCTCATGATCCTTTGCTTTCTTTTCCAACTTCTGACCTTGTCACAGATGCTACTCCTGCACCAAATCGGGTCATTCCACCTACATCTGAGTCTATTCCTATTGCTCCACTTCTTGATCCTATTCCTTCCCTTTCTTCCAATCTTCCTGTCCTAGATCAGTCCCAAAATGAAGTTCTTTCTATGTCTAATCCTCCTCATGTGTCTAGTAGTCCTCCTATTCCAACTGCTTTTGCAGATGTTGCTCTAAACTTAGACATTGTTGCTTCAAATCCATCTTTGAGAAGGTCACAAAGGGTCTCCAAGCCTCCTACCTATTTGCAATCATACAAATGCAGCTCAGTTCTTTGTGATCAATTTCCTCACTCCACTTCATCCATCAAGTCAGGTTCTTTACCTCCCATTTCAGGTACTAAATACCCTTTATCCTCCTATCTCTCTACTTCAAAATTATCTACTTCTTATGCCAATTTTTGTTCCCTCATTACTAATATTCCAGAACCCAAGTCCTACTTTGAGGCTGTCAAAAATCCACAATAGTAGGAAGCAATGGATACAGAAATTGCTGCCTTAGAGGCTAACAATACTTGGACACTCACTCCATTACCTCCTCACAAGAAGGCCGTAGGTTGCAAATGGGTTTATAGGGTCAAATATAAGGAAGATGGCAGTATTGAAAGGTATAAGGCACGTTTAGTGGCAAAGGGGTTTACTCAACAAGAGGGTCTTGACTTTACTGAAACTTTCTCTCTTGTTGCCAAAATGACTACTGTCAAAACATTATTGGCTGTTTCTGCTATTAGGGGTTGGCATTTGACTCAACTTGATGTTAATAATGATTTCCTCCATGGTGATCTAAATGAGGATGTATATATGCAGCTTCCACAGGGGTTTCACTGCAAGGGGGGCCTAGTTTGTAAGCTTAATAAGTCCTTATATGGACTTAAGCAAGCTTCTAGATAGTGGTACTCTAAGCTTTCATCCACAATCTTGCAATATGGTTTCAAACAGTCAAAATCAGACTACTCTTTGTTTACTAAGAATCTCACAGGTCATTTTTGGCCTTATTAGTTTATGTTGATGACATCTTTATTGCTAGCAATGATGTCAAGGCAGTGGAAGACCTTAAACTATTTTTGGATCAGAAATTCAAGCTCAAAGATCTTGGAAGTTTGAAATATTTTCTTGGTCTTGAAGTGGCTAGATCAGATAAAGGAATCACATTGTGCCAAAGAAAATATGCCCTTGAGATACTTAAGGATGCAAGGATGATAGCTTGTAAGCCTTGCAAGATTCCAATGGACCTAAATTTAAAGCTAAGTAAGCATCATGGACAATTATTGGTTGATCCTGGAATCTATAGAAGATTGGTTGGTAGATTACTATATCTCACCATCACTAGGCCAAATTTGGCATATTCAGTGCACAAGCTTAGCCAGTTCATGTCCAAGCCTAGAAAACCTCACTTGGATGCAGCTTATAAGATATTGCAGTATATCAAAAGTTGTCCTGGTCAAGGGATTTTGTTGTCTTCAAGATCTGATTTTCATTTAAAGGGGTACACTGATGCAGATTGGGCAGTATGTGTAGATACTAGAAGATCAACAACTGGATATTGCATCTTTCTAGGTGATTCTTTGGTGTCATGGAAGTCTAAAAAGCAGTCCATTGTGTCTAGATCTTCTGCAGAGGCAGAGTACAGGGCAATGGCTGTGATGCTATGTGAAATAACCTGGCTACTAGCTCTATTGAAGGATCTTGAAGTCTATCATCTACAACCGGCCTTACTTTTCTATGATAACCAAGCTGCCATATATATAGGAGAGAATCTTGTATTTCATGAACGTACAAAGCACATAGAAATAGGCTGTCACCTAGTTAGAGACAAAGTGCAAGATCAAGTGATCAAGTTATTTTATACTCCAACTCACACACAGTTAGCAGATTTGTTGACAAAGGCACTTAGTGCTCAACAATTGTTTTCTTTACTTGACAAAATGAGCATAATCAATATCCATGGACCTGAAGCTAACCTTGAGGGGGGCTGTAAAGATACTAAAGTCAAGGTTAAATCAGCAGTGAGGCAAGAAGCAGATGCTAAAACGGTGGAGTAAAACAGAGTGAAGCAAAGCAAGTGATAGTGTTATACACAAAACGACACAAGGACTTATACTACCTGTAGTTTTCAATTTGCATTAGTTATTTATGTTCACATGTGAGAGTTACACGTGCTATGTTGTAACTCCCACATTGTAACTGATGTACCTACCCTCTGCATAATTAGGAAATCAGTTTTCTTTTAGGCTGTGTTTGTTTTGGGTGAAAATCACTTCCGGAAATGCTTTTCCGGAAATGGGGATGTTTGGTTGGTCCGAAAAACAGAATTTTTGCGGAAATTGATTTCCGTTGACCCAAAAAAAATGGCTTTGACTACGGAAATCATTTTACACTTTCATTTTCACTTCAAAGTATTTCCAGAAAAAGAGAGAGAGAGAGAGAGAGAGAGAGAGAGAGAGAGAGAGAGAGAGAGAGAGAGAGCGAGCGCGCGAGAGGAAGAAGACCGAGCTCCAGTCCAGTCCGATAATCGCCGGCGAACCCCGAGCTCCTGTCCAACGACCGCGATCCGAGATCGCGATCTCGCGAAGCACTGCGCCGATCGCGATCGGCGCGGTGCTTTGCGAGATCGCGATTGACGCTTCGCGAGATCACGATGTCGATCGCGATCTTGCGACGTCGATCGCGATCTCACGAAGATCGCGATCTCGCCTTCGTGAGATCGCGCTGTCGATCGCGATCGACGACGCAGTCGTCGAACTAGAGCTCGCGAAGCACCGCGCCGTCGAATCCAGTCGAGTGTCGATCGTTGATGATTTTTTTTCTGGGTTTTGTCCATGTTTTTCTGGGTTTGTCTTTTCCTTCTTCTTTTCCAAACACCAAAAAATATTTTTCGGAAAATTTTTTGAAATGCAACCAAACACATGAAAACATTTTCCTTTCCGGAAAATAGCATTTCCGGAAAATAGAATATTTTCTGGAAATGCTTTTACACGAACCAAACACAGCCTTAGTTAGCTTTCCTGTTAGTATATATATAGGACTTGTGTACAGATACAGTAATCAATTTTCATTTTCTCTCAATCATAATAGAAAGTTCTTCCAGAAGCTCTTTCTCTCTCTCTCTCTCTCTCTCTTTTCTTGGTTTCCATAGCTCTCTGTTCATCTTTCTATTATTCCCTGTTTTCCAATCTTACACTTGCAAAGAAATAACCATCATCGTGTTCTGTGCTCATCTTCATTACAAGGGTCTATACCAGTTTGCTCCACAAGGTTGAAATTTTGGGTCTTTGGCTTATTAGCAGGACAAAGCGATTCTTTTACTACAATGGCAAAAGAGATCAGAGATTTGAGTTCTTGGACTGTGATTGCACCAGCCCTTCTCATTTCTCCTAGTAAAGTTACCATTTTTCCTGTATTTTGAGACAATTACTGAAGAGAAGTCTGAAGAATGCAACGAAGACTCCTAAGATATTGCAGTGCTTTTTCTTTTTCTTTTTTTCGACCATGTGTCTAATTGTATTCTACCACATCGATTTTTTTTTTTTTTTCTTTTCCTTGTGTTTTCTTTTCTTTATATTTAAGTAGGAAATTTAATTGTATTCCTTAAGCACCGAATTCGAGACGCTTATAACGAATCTCTTATGACTCTTGGACATTATTATTATTATTATTATTGTTATTATTGTTATTATTATTATTTTTTAACTTCTGTAGTTTTGTTTGCCCTTTAATTTTGGTAAGGTATTAATTGAGTAATTGTAATAGGTTTTGGTGCTCCTTAACCTAACAAGATACCACTAGTGACCATCTAATCTTAGGTACTAATAGTCTAATACTACCCATGCTTTCACTTCAGTGAGAAGAAATTAATGAAATAAACACGTTTCTATTTAACAATAAATCTAGAGCAATAAATCTAGAGCAACAATAAAATTCATGACATATTTCACAATTGTTTGAGGTGGCAAGTTATTAATGATAGATAATAAAATAGTGTTAATAGTGGGACCATATGAAAATTAATAATAATCTATCAACTCAACAAGCTTTGTTGAGTGAAATGGAGAGAATACATGCATAGTAGTTACGAATTGAAGGCATAAAATGGGAAGCAATGCTTTGTAAATGTCCTAATTGTACAAGAAATGGGGAATAATTGTGAAAGGATTATGAGCTATTGCACTATACAATAGTTTTAAAAAAATTAAAAATTAAAGAGTTTACTTTTAATCTCAGTCCTAAGATTAGAAATTTTGTAATCTTTTAACTTTTTACCTTTTTAAGTTGAATAAAATTTTCTATCATTTCTTTAAAAGAAAATTAATTATACCATTTAGAAAAAAGTAATTTAAACACTTCTTATATAATAAGTGAATAATAAAGTGATCATTACTTTTACAAATATATCAAGAAAGATTAGATTGACAAAATTTTCTCAAAAAATAAAATAAAAATAGATTGACAATTTTGGTGAGGGTGTGTTATTTGTGGGTTCCCATGTCCCATGATCCCATCAAATTTCTCACACGTTTAACGTTTTTGTCTTTTCTGTGTCAAATGTTCGGTCCCTTATTCTATCATTATACGAACTTTCCTCTCCTCCAAGCCATTATCAACATTGTCCTTTGTCCACATGGAACTGCGTACTACCGTCAATTAACAATGACTGAGAACTTTCTTTGTTTCTTCCTTCTAGATATTCTTTTCCATTTTTGTTTTGCACTTACCTCTTCTTCCTATATTAATATGTGCCTCAATGTTCATATTCATCACAGTCAATTTCTTGTGCTCTGCTTTATACAAAGCCTCCTAGAAGGACTCTAAGGTTATCCCATCTCTCTCATCTTTCTTTAGATACAAGGAAGAGAAAAAAAATCATCTACAGAAATTTACCCACAGAATTTGTTTCTCTTTATATCAAGCTTCAATGGCTAAGGAGATCATAAACTTCAATTCTTGGATTGAGGTAGCCCCAGCTCCTATTATGTACCCTCGGAAGAAGCCTTCCAATTCACCAAGGCTTGAGCCTATTGCTGAAGAGGATGCTGAGGAATACGATGATGATTCATAATCTGGGTTGTTTTCTTTTCAGCTTCTTCTGTCTTGGATACTTGAAGAGCTGCTTGCACTTCAATTTTGGCTACCTGTATTCAGATTTATATAAATTGTTATGTTGAGCTGAAGTTTAAAAATCGAAGAAGTAGAGCAACCATTTTAATGTTTCAGACTATAGAGGTGGCTCTGATCCGGAGCCCTTAGCTGTTGTAATAGGGTCATTTCATGAACATATTATTGTAAAGAACAATTTGCATCAGAACAATGCTTTCAATTTGCAAATTAGTTTCCTTTGATGTAAATTTTATCTCCCTCTATTGAAAATGGAGTTCCAATATGTTTTAGACTACTGGACAGTATTTGTGATGCATTAGATTACAAAGACTCATCTTTATTAGTTTGCCCAAGAGTTTAGAGCTAACAAAAAAGCTAAAATTTTCCCCTCACTTTTAGTAGTGAGGTCAGAAACTCCATCCTACTCATGAAGACTATCACAACAACAAATTCAATAACTGGATTTTCCCCCTACCGAAATTGGTCAAGTTCAACCCTAGCATGATTTTAGCTCTACCATATTCGTTGGTAGCAACAGCCAATGGGCAACAATAATCTCGAACAAACCAAAAGGATTCAATATGGCAGGCGAAATATTGCAAAATTTATCCTCTATACTGATTGCTTACTTGGCATGGATTAAAACAATTCATTAATAGAGATCCTTCAAAAGAAATATGTAAGTAAGTAGCTTACATTAGTCATGATTGACTTGGTACTTTGCATTTATATGGAAAAAATAAAAGAAAAGAAAAGAAAAGTACATTATTTCATGATAATTGCTCTTTATCTTTTGGTCAAAATATTAATTGATTTTTTGTATGAATGAGATTCAAAGTTTTAAACTTCTATCCCTTATTCAACTACCATGAATTTTACCAATTAAACTAACTTGAAATCATAAATCATTTTTTAAATTAATAAAAGAAATTTTAAATTTAGGGGGTGTTTAGATTGCCGTGATATTATGTTATACTGTAATATCACATTATTCCAATCTTACAACAATGCAATCTCTATATAAGAATATAACATTATATTGTTTTGGACAGTGACAAAATTAAGGTGATGTGATATATTTTATAATTTTAGACTATGATAATATTAAAAAAAATAAAATAAACCAAAAATCATAATGTCACGTCATCGATGAAATTATCCCCTCTCCACTCACAAATATTTTTTACCATTTTTACATTTTAACTTTCTTAATTCAATTATTCAAATTAAAAATTATTTTTTTCAACTCTCAATCTCAACTATCAATAACTATTGCACTAGCTTCTCTATCCTTTTAAAACAATATATGTTTCTTGGCAACAAATAATTACGGCCCTATTTTCCCTAGTGTCCTCCACACAATCTTTCCACATTTCCCAGGTGTAAAACTTTTTTAGGCATTTTAGCTTTTTACTTATTTATCTTGATATCCTTTTTCTTTTTGTACTGTGTCCTTCTGTTATTTTTCACGTTTTCTACTTTTCATTTATTTAATTATTAAAAAAATAGAACACGTTATCGTTTTATAAAATGACACCCGCAAACTTAACTTTTCAACTCACTCTCACAAGTCACAATCTCACTGCAATTGCAAACAATTATAAATTTAAAAATAGTTTCATTAGTTTCAAATCAAATTTTGAAAATTTTAAAATTGTAGCACTCTTTTTTAAAGCCTGAGTCCATGATTCAATTCGATTCTAAAAAACTTATATGGTTTAATTTGTAGTAATCTTAAACCTCGCAAATTAATTTGAAACTTTTGAAAGAATAAAGTCCAATTTGAAACAAAAGATAACAAAAATGTCTTGCCCAATCTTACTTGCTCTCTCCTTACTCCACCATGATTGGGTTTCCTTTGCTTTGGAAAGGGGATTGGGTCGAGGACAAGTTTGTTCGCCTCATCTACTAGACAAAAAATTTCATTTGATGCTCATCTACTGTTGGTCAATGTTGATCTTAGTTTCAAAGAATTATCAAAGGTTTTATCCAAAATCATCCTTGGATTCGCATACTCAACCAATTGAAATGTATATGGTAGCTTAAAACATCACTTGCTATCGATGAACTTTGATAATCTATTTACAACTTTGACTTCAACAAGCCATGTCCAATGTACATTGAAGACCAAGTTGCACGCTAGAATTCGCTATTTGACACCAACCAACCTAATTCACTTTGGGATGAATTATGGACCGTTGTTGCTTACTTTGCTTTATTATTGTCATCTCTACCATGATCATTTTGATTTTATGGGGATTTCCTTCACACCTTGACCAAAATTGATCGAGTTTAGTTCAAGCACAATTTTAACTCCATTAGGATCTTAGCATCAACAAGTGGTGGGTACCAATAACCTTAGACAACCCAAACTAAAGCCCCATTAAGATTCAAATCTAGATTCAGCACCGTATTACAAACCATATAAAAGTAACTTATGACCATTTAGCAACTCAACTTTGAATCTTTGAGGGTGTTCATAGAATCTATTTTAATTGAATGTGAGGATAAATTATAAACTCAATAGGGCATGTCAAAATAAGTCATGACAACTGTTTGTAGTTCAATTGACAATCCCTAATAATCATTTGTTAAAGAAAAAAAATGGTTGGCACCAATTAAGCCATCCATTTATAGAGATCCTTCAAAAGAAGGGTATTTATGAAGGACATAACTTTAGTTATACCTCTAAAATTTTAAGTTTAATTTATTACTAAATTTTATTCATTATTTATTTAGGCAAAATTGTGCTTCATTTAAATAAGTAAAATAAGGTAATAGAAATAAGTTCATCCAAGCTAGAAAAACATATCAACTAACTTATTTGTTAAGATGTGTTTATTGATTCATATATCATATCCATTTTATGATTATTATTCTTTATCATTATGCTAAGACATTAATTAATTTTTTGTCTAGATGAAAATTAAACATAAAGAATTTTATTCGATGACAACAAATTTTACAAGCTGAGTTAATTAGAAACCATGATTTATTTATTAAATTGATAAAAAATAAAAATAAAAATAAAAATATATACTTAAAATCTAAAAATGCATATGACATCCCATTTTAAATTTTTTTAAATCAAAATTTTTTTATGCTAAATTGTTAAAATGAAATCTTACCTGTAAGATTTGATCACCTACATGATAACGTCTGAAAATTTGTCAAAATAATATCTTAGCCTAGAAGGTCACGGGAAATGTTTAAAGCAACATGTTTTTTTGGCTTCTTGTGCCACCAATAATTAAAACCCATATTTCCCCACGCGTAAAAACTTTTTGATGGGTTTTTGGCTTTTAGCTTTTTAATTATTGATTTATTTCGATGGCCCATATGGTGCCGCGTCCTCTCATTGTTCACATCGTCGCTTTAAGGCTTATAAAATGACACACCCACCACCTACTTTACAATCAACCCACTAGTCTCAGTTTCTCACTCTCTCACCATAGCCAACAAGAATAACGACTCCAAGAAAGGTTCTGAAACTTTCATACACTCCATCTTCAATCTCACTTCTCCAACAAAGGAAGAACTACTCTCTTTTCATTTTGTGCTAATTTTCACAACCAGGGTCTCTCTGTTTCCTTGACTCGGTTGAAAACTTTTGTGTTTGCGGCTTATTAATCAGCAGGACATCGCTATTCTCTTAGTTACTACAATGGCAAAGGGTGTTAGACGTTTGAGTTCTTGGATTGAGGTTGCACCAACCCTTCTTATTATTTCTCCCAAAAAGGTTCCTATTTCTCCTGTATTGGAGACTATTACTGAAGATGAACCTGAAGAATGCGACGAAGACTCCTAAATTATTGGAGTTTTATTTATTTATTTAAATTTTGTGGATTTGTTCGCAGACCCTTCAATTATAAATTGGGTAGCGAATGGGACTGTAGCCTCTGTAAGTTTTGTAGTTCATCATAAGTCATAACCATCAGTTTTGTCTTTGTACCAATGTCTTCCTCTGCAATTCCAATTTTTCATCTAATAAGTGGGGGCAATTTAATAATCTCTTTAGCAAAAACCAAAAAGGAATTGAGTCACGGGAAATATTAGCCATTGGCTAATTCAACTATATATATTGTCCCACTGACTAATAATTAACTCTCTTCTCTTATATTTTTTACATAACTTTGGAGGAAAGAAATTAGGAATATGGCGGAAAAAATACAAAACCCTCCATTTTCTTTTCGCTCACTACATTTCTCTCTAATCAAACAATAGACTTCTCTTTTCTCTTTTATTTCTCACTGTCTTACCTTAAATCAAAAAATATGGTGCTTAACATTTTGAAAATTTAGGCACCTATGATTCTGACAAATTAGTGGCGGGCCATTTTGCAAGCAGGTAAAAATCCACTCTTAAGTCCATAAAAGACAAAGAATTTCCAATGATGAATCTGTTATCATCTCAATACAGTATGGATGTAGGTTTCATAAAATTGACGATAGGGACATATATCCTTGATGTGCGCTTCTAGATGTTTTCCCCCCTAAGTAGACAAGTATAAAAGTAATTACTTTAAACTAAAAAAGAATAAAATTGTTCATGATTTAAATGTTAGGGATCAATTGTGTATTTAAGCCAATACATCAACAAGTGACATGTGTATGAGATTTTTCAAATAGGGTTAATGGTACTATTTATTGGACCGAAGATTTATGTATCTAATCTAGCCCTAGATGTGTTTGTTTTACCTAAGGGTTGTCAATGGGCCGGGTCAGGCTAGCCTGACCCATTTTTACTTGGCCTATTGGCACAATGGGCTAGGCATAATAGGCTATTAACAAATTAATGGGTCGGCTCGGGTTCGACTGAAAGAGAAAACCTTAACTCATGACCCTGTCCATGGGCAATGCCCATTATGTCTTTAGCGAGCTAGGCTATTAGGTTGGGCCTAATAGGTTACCCATAGGATTGTGTTAGCATATTATTTTATTATTTTTATAAGGAAAGAATCAATTTTTTATAAGGGAATAATCCATCTATTTTTTTAAAGAAAAGAATTAAAGAATTTAATACTTAAATACAAAAATTTTTACAGTCAAATCTATTTGATTTTTTGTTTTGTTGATGAAAACCTATTTAAATTTTTATTATTATTAAGGCTTTAAACAATTTTTTATTTTTATCTTTAATAAAAAAAAATGTCAAATGGTTAATTCAAATTTGCTAGACTACTAGAAAAATATATATTTAGTAAACTAAGTTTAGCACAATTACTTTGAGTATTTTAGTGGTCAAGGGAGTTCTCTTAAGAAATTCCTCTATAATGTCTCAAGATCAATTCTTCATACATTTCCTATAAATTTTTGTTATGAATTATAAGTTATTGAATTGGGCCAACGGGTTAGGCCAACGAGCTGGGCAACGGGTTGGGCTACTGGGCTAGCCCATCGGGTACTCATGGGCATAAAAACTAACCCACGGCGTGATTCATTGGGCTAATGGGCTACACATGGGCCTTAATAACAACGGGCCGAACTACCCATTAGCCTGGTGGGTCGTCGGGTTTCTGGGTTGGGCTGTGAGCCGTGGGCTATTTAACGACCCTTAGTCATACCAAATTTTACCTAAATATGGTTGTTTGAATGTGTTAGTATGAAATAATAGATAAAAATAATAAATATAGACTATCAATTGGATTAATAAATAAAAGGAAAAAAAATCATCAATCATAAAATAACTAAATAGAACTTTTTTTTTAGAATGTAACTAAATAGAACTTGAGGTTAGATAGAAATGAATAGAAATTATGGTAAAATAGAAATGAAAAAGGAGAAGAAGAAATGGAGGAGTAGAGAGGTTGGAAAGTAGAACATTGGAAAATGCAAATTGAAAAGGTGAACTTATAAAGTTGGGCTTGTGATGACGTGCTGGGGGGAGGAGAGATAAAGAAAGACTAACAAAATGTCAAAATAGTTGAATAAATTTGAACGAAACAAGGACATATGGGAGGCTAGTCAATTTCATTTGGAGGGCCTGGCTCTTACAATAATTCTATTGGACCTATTTTCTACCAACTATAAAACAAATTGAACATTTTTGGGGCTCTACCACGAGAGAGAGAGAGAGAGAGAGAGAGAGAGAGAGAGAGAGAGAGAGAGAGAGAGAGAGAGAGAGAGCTCATATTTGAGATTGGCAAAGATACTATCAATGAGCTTCGATGACCTACTCACAAATTTGAGGTCGGCAGGCCATGCACGACATATGTCACATACCCACTTATACTCTTATAGACATACTTGAAAAGTTGCACTAGTAACTCACTATTTGATACCAACCAACCCAATACACATTGGAACAATTTTAGGAGGCTGTTATCGCCTACTTTGCTTTCTGAATTCCATCTCCACCATGAGAAATTTGGTTTGGTGGGGATTTCCCTCACCTTGACCAATATCGATTAAGTTTAGTCCTAGCATTATTTTAAATTTGACTAAGATCTTTGTATCCTCAAGTATTGGGCAACAATAATTTTGCACAACCCAAACTTGTTTCACCAAAGGATCTAAATCAAAAACCCACTATATACTAACGCATATAAAAGTAAGTTGTGGCTAAGGTTCAAGTGATAGCCTAGTAACAAGAGTTTTGTAATTCAAATGACATCTCTAGAGTTCAAATCCTACTTTTTTATGGATATTTTTTAATAAAAAATAAAATAAAATAAAAGGTGTTAAAATGAAATCTTAACCTTATGAATTGATCATATATACCAAGCCTGAAATTTGTCAGAATTATACTGTCTTAACATAAAAGGTCAAGGAAAATTTAAAAGCAACATGTTTCTTGTCTTCTTGCCACCAACAACTACAGGCTACAACCACGAATTTTTTACTAAAGTCCTCCACACTACCCTTATTTCTCACGTGTAAAAACTTATTTATGGGTTTTACTTTAGCTTTCAATTATTTATTTCGATGGCCCTTATGGTATCGTGTCCTCTCACCCTCACGTAATCACGTTGTCGTTTTATACGCTTATAAAAATGACATGTCCACCCACTTTACTCTCAACCCACAACTCTCAATTTCTCACTCTCTCAACTATCAAGAACCTCTCTTATACTCCATCTTTGTTCTCACTTCTCCAGCAAAGGAAGAATACTCCCTTCTCACAATCATGTTCATCTTCATAACCAGGGTCTCTCTGTTTCCTTGGCTAGGTTGAAAATTTGTGTGTATTAGCAAGACGATTCTATTAATTACTACAATGGCAAAGGGTGTCAGATATTTGAGTTCTTGGATTGAGGTTGCACCAGCCCTCCTTATCTGTCCAAATAAGCTTCCTGTTTCTCCTGTATTGGAGACAATTATTGAAGAGGAAGCTGAAGAATGCAACGAAGACTCCTAAATTTTTTATTATTTTTTTTTTGGGGGGAAATTCTGTGGATTTGTTAAGACCCCTCAGTTATAAGTTTTAAGGGTACCGGATGAACCTGTAAAGTTTTGTAATTCATCTTAACAATCAGAATTGTCTTTTTTTTTGGTTTCCCATAATATTTCCTTAAAACTTTTAACCAAAAACTAATAATTGTTCACGACGGGTGGACTCATAGTGGGGTAAATCGTTGGCCCAAAGAGTTTTTTTAAAGTGTTGGTGTTTGTACTTGAATTAGGGAGCTCCTAATCAAACTCAAGACAGTTACTTTGAGATCGAGTGCCCAACCACTCGGCCAACCCCATTGGGTTATTAGAATTGTCTTTGTACCTATGTCTTCCTATTCAATTCCAATTTTTGTCTTATAAGTAATCTCTTTAACATAAACAAATAGAGGATTACAATCACGGAAATATGGACCATTTGCTAATTAAATTTATCTTCAATCACGGACAAGAAACGATCAAAGAAGAACCTTAATTGTTACTACATCAATTGAACTCCAATAATGTTTCAGGTGATTAAAAATCCATTCAAGCCCATCAAAAAAACAAGAATTTATGAACTATTAGTCTACCATCAATACCAATATCATATAAATCTTGCTGGGTTTTCCCAGCATTGACAATTGGAACAGATTTGATTGATGTGTACATTTATACGATCTATTAAGCTGAACGCAAGCACAATCAATGAACCCAATAGGACATGCCAAATATTGCCAAGCTATCTCAACCATTAAGGATTGCTCGCTTGGTAGTTGCCTAGTTGGCGCGGATTAGAAGGGAGATCCTACATAAACGATTATGTGAGTTCCATAAGTCTCGGTCGATCTGAATCTTTACATTTCAAAAGGGAGTTCCTTAAATTTCAAGGACATAATTTCCCATTGACCAACACACCTATGGCTATAAGAAACACCTCAAAAAAATGAAGAAAAAAAAGGCCATCACTGTTTGTGTTTATCTTCGTAAATTTTAGATTCCATTCATCACACATGGACTCATAATACTAGAATTGAAAAAATGGGCCCAATTCTCACTTCTCTAGAATCACAGAATCCGGCCCCATTTTTTAACGTGTGGCTTATAAATACTGCAAACAAGAATCTGTAGAAAGCCTCCAACAATAGGTTCGGATTTCTGAAACTACATTCTCTTCCACCTTTTATCTCACTTCTCAGTAAAGAAAGAACTACTCCCATGGCCTCATCATCATCGTGCTCATCTTCGTAACCAGGGTCTCCACTCTCTGTTCCTTGGCGTGGTTTAAATATTTTTTGGGTTCTCTTACTAAAATGGCAAAGGGTGTCAGATTTTTGAGTTCTTGGATTGAGGTTGCACCAGCCCTTCTCATTTCTCACAATAAGCTTCCTATTTTTCCTGTATTGGAGACAATTACTGAAGAGGAGGCTGAAGAATGCAACGAAGACTCCTGAAATATTGGAGTGTGCCTTTTTTTGTTTCTTTATTAAATTTTGTGGATTTGTTCATACCCTTCAATTATAAATTTTAAGGGTAGCGAATGGGCATGAAAGTTTTGAAGTTCATCCTAACAAATCAGAATTGTCTGGTAGCAAATTCTTTCCTCTACGATTTCTAGTTTTTCTTCCTTACCGCTTTCCCTTATAAAAGAACTTATCTCCGGTGGTGGAAGAACTTTATATTCTCTTTAGCCCTTAAAAATAAAAATAGAAATAAAAATTATGGGAAATATGTGCTTCTACTTCAAAAAAAGGAAAATTCATGGGAATTAAAAATATCAAATATGGGTCATTTGCTAATTAAATTACTCTTCAAATTTTGGAAGAGAAATAGCCAAGAATAACAGGTTAATTGTATCTATTCTATCCCCTAAACCTTTTTTTTTAGAGAGTTTCAATCTATAGTGTCAATTCTTGATGATAACTCTTTATTATCAAACCAAGACACCAATCGATTTTTGATGTAAGTGAAAATTGAACCCCGATCTCTTATTCAATTATCAGAGACTTTACTAGTTGAATTAACTAGAACCCAGTTTTATCTCTGAACTTTCATGTTCAATTTTTTTTTAATTTTTTTTTTTTTTTAATGTGAGGGAGTGCTACCAAAATTTTTCTATCTAGGATTATAGTTTTATAAAAAAAAGTTGATTACATATTAAACACTATATTATACCTTATAATTTTAAAAGCTTTAAATTGAACCCTAAAGTCTAGAACAATTACAAATTAAAAATTATAGTTTCATCATAACAATTTACCCTAAATTTTTTTTTTTTTTAATTTAAGGTTTTCACCAAGTATTGGTTAGGGAATGAACAATAACTTTCTATATTGCATTGAAAATCTTTTTTAGTTTGTTATTTCAGAGGATGGTTGTGCTGAGTGCTTATGGTTGATGGTTTCCCCAGATTTAATATTGTGTTAGATGGGAACTAACAAAGTGATTGGTTCATGTACTTGTTCTTAATTAGTAAGACTAGATGAATCATTTTAGTTTCTAAAATCAATTCTTAATTATTAGAGCTTTTCTGAAGATCTGGTTCTTTATCAGACTATCCAAAAACTATTTAGTTCAAGGGATTATTACTTTTGAGATAGTGAATTGAATTAAATTACTAGTTAAATATCATTTGGCCAGAAAGCTTCAACATGTGTTTGTAATCTTTTAGGAGTATTTGTGTGCATATGGTTCTACTTTATCTGAACTTCTCTTTCTTATCCTACAATACTTATACATTAAACACATTATACAGTTAGAGCATCCACTAAATCAAGCAACTGGTATAGTTAATTAATCTGATTTTTATTGATAGCAGTGAGATAAAGATGTGTGATTTAAACGCTTTTGAAAATTGATTGTGTAAAATAGAAAAAATAGACTTTCATGTTATAAAAAACGAAATTCCTTACATGAATTGATGTAAATGTAATGTAATACAGGCATATGAGTGAGTACGGGGAGTAGATTTAAGTTCACTAGGCCAAGGGCCAAGCATAGCCCCCTATCCAGATAGTGGGCTATAAGCCTATAACTTGTCTCTCCATCCTCAATTCCATTATTTATTTATTTATTTATGAACCAGCAATTTTATTAAGTAAGAAACAAAACTACACAGGCAGAGAAAGAGCCTCGACTCTAATAACGGAAACAAAGCAAGGAGGACCCAACCCCACATCAAAAGAACCAAAGTAGTTGTTTGACAAAGACCACTTGGCTAAAACATAAGCAGCAACATTTGCTTCTCTAGCCACCCAACTGAATCTACAATTATAGAAATTCAATTTTAAGGCTAAAACATTAGAGCAGATGGTTTTTATTCTCCAAGGAACATCTTGGTTAGGACAACTCAGCACTTCAATGCAGGACTTTGAATCACTCTCGATGGAAATGGAGTCAACATCCAAGTTTGTTGCCAAGTTAAGGGCCCAGATTATAGCTTCAGCCTTTGCTTGGAGAGGGAGTGTGGTGTTCACTCTTTTAGAACAAGCAAACACCACCTCCCCTCTCCAATCTCTAGCTACAGTTGCAATGGATGAACTTTCTATGTTGCAAGCAGCATCTACATTGATCTTAATAGTGTCCCTATCTGGTTTAGACCAAGTTGATTGGATCCTATTGCTTGTTGACCCCATCGGGATATCAAGAACTTTCCTAAACTCTGCAACAGATCTGCATATCTTTAACAAAATCCCATCCAAATTTGGAGATACTCCCTCAAATTGAACTTGGTTTCTTAACTTCCAAACCACATCACATATCACTGCACCATATAGTACAAACTCTGCCTTATTAGTTGAATTTAGCCCAATTGTATCCGGAGGGGAGATTAAGGTTTGAATGAATTGCGATGAGAAAGAGAGACCCAAACCATCAAACTTGAACTCCCAATGGCTGTTGAACCAAATAGCTTTAGTCAATGGGCACATAACAAATAAATGAAGACAAGTCTCTTCTTCCATGCCACATAATGAGTAGGACATGTCTCCAATATTTATATATCTAGCCAAAAAGGATTTAGTAGGGAGACAATTTGCTGCAATCCTCCATAAATGCATTTTTGGTCTCTCATGAATCTTGGTTTTCCAAATTTCTCCCCTAGACACATCTTGACTAGTAGGTGGGTTCTCTCTCCGACCAAGCCAATAAGTTGATTTCACTGATATTTGCCCTTAGAAGTGGCAGTCCATATCCACTTGTCTACTTATGAGTGAAAGGAAATAGGAATTCTTTAAATAGCTTTGATAGTTTGTTCATCAAATAAGTTTCTGAGCTTATGACAGTCCCACCCTTTACGACTTGGATTAATGAATTGAGATACAATCAGTGCACTATCTAGATTAGAGCCTTCCTTTAGACGAGGGATGAAAGAAGGTATATCAAGAATCCACGGATCCAACCGGGTTCTAATAGAATTCCCATTACCAACTTGCAAGCACTTTGAGCCATAAGATGTTTTGTACCTTCAATACTTCTCCAAGTGGGAGATGAGCTACCCGCTGTTGGATGGTTCAACTAGTTGGATCTAACCTTATTTTGCTCTCAATAACTTAACACAAAGACAGTTTTTTTCTGACAGTGTCCACCAAGCCAATTTGGAGAGACGAGCTTGGTTGAAATCCCATGCCTTCCTAAAGCCCAAACCTCTTTCCTTCTAAGGCCAACATAAGGATGACCACGCCATTGGGGTCAAGTATTGTCCCTCTCTTTATTTTGGGTTCCACTAGAACCGTTTTATCACTGTATCCAATTGCTCACACAGTGCTTTTGGGAATTGGATGGTTGACATGTGATAGGCTAAAATGATCTGAGCGACTGACTTGATAAGGGTAGCTCTCCCTGACCATGATAGGTTCTTACTTTTCTAGCCACTCAATTTATTTTCCAATCTTTCCTTCACTAGTTGGAGATCTTTGCATCTATTAGAAGTGAAGAAAAGTGGAACCCCTAGGTATTTTGTATTGGGTGGGAGCCTATTGAGACCCCAACATGATTTTATTTGATTTAAGAATTGTTGACTTACCCCTTTAGAAGGAAAACTTCCAGATTTCTCTACATTAACTTTCTACCCTGACCATGGGCAATATTTCTCTAGGTAGATCTTGAGAGAAGATAATTCAAACATCTTGGCCTTCGAAAATAAAATAACATCATTTGCATAGCACAATTTTGAGATGGGAGGAGCATTACCAAACACTTTAATTGCAATAAGTTGCCCACGATCCACTTCTCTACTAATAAGCCTCATTAGCACTTCACTTCCCCAAATAAACAAATATGGTGACAGTGGATCTCCCTGTCTAAGGCCCCTAGATGGGGTGAAGCTTGGGCATTTACCACCATTAAGCAGCATTGAGTATTGCACAGTTGACAAACATTGATTGATCAAATTCGTAAACTTGTTGCTAAATCCAAATGCTTTGAGAGTTAGAGATAAGAACTTCCATTCCATCCGGTCGTAAGCCTTTTGAAAGTCCATTTTAATGCCCAAGAATCCTTTCTTCTTCTTTGTTTTCTTGAAACTATGCACAACTTCTTGGGCAATTACTACATTCTTAGCGATCCATCTATTGGGGACAAATCCCGCTTGAGCTGGGTCATTCATACGCGATAAGAGAGGCCTTAATTTGCTTACAATGATTTTAGATATCACCTCATAGCAAACATTACAAAGGCTGATAGGGCGAAACTGATTGAAATTGCACGAGCCATTTTTCTTGGGAATAAGAGCAATGAATGTTTCATTTAGCTTACTTAGAATCCTACCACTTCGAAAGAAACTTTGTGTAGCTAAAATAATCTGGTCACCCACAGTTTCCCAATAATGTTTATAGAACAAGGTCGGGAAACCATCAGGTCTGGGTGCTTTGAGAGACTTCATTTCAAAAACTACTTTACGAATTTCTTCTCCGGAAGGAACTCTGCATAACTCCTCATTCTCTTCCTCCGAAATACATGGCTCAATTAAATTCTATAAATCTTCAGGAACATCATTACACTTAGATTGATACAAGGATTTAAAATTTTCATTGAAATAGTTTTGGATTTCCTCCTTTGTATTTATCCATGATCCATCCTCCAGCTTGATTTCATTGATACGATTCCTTCTTCTCCTCAACAAGGTGGAAAGATGGAAGAATCTTGTGTTCCTATCACCCTCCTTAGTCCATAACTCTCTTGATTTTTGCTTCCACTTTAGATCCTCTCTTTCCAGCCAATCATCAAGTTCCAGATTCAGTGATGCCTCTAGCTCAAGATTTTCCCTTGTAGGGTTTGAGACTTGTAACCAAGCAATTTTTTCCTCCAGCTCCTTAATTCTTTCTCTTGAATTCCCAAAGCATTTTTTATTCCACCTTTTCAAGTCCCTCCTGGTGGCATCCAACTTTCTAGCAAGTCTATAACCTTGTGAACCCTCTATAGATGTTAGCCAAGCATTCTCCACTACCTCTTTACTTCATTCCTCCTTAGTCCACATTGCTTCAAATCGGAAAGGTCGATCTGGAGTTGTATCTTCCATGTATGTATCCATAAGAATAGGGTTGTGATTTGAATTTGAATTACTTAAGTGTCTAATTCCAGCTTTTGGGAAGATTGTTTGCCATTCATGATCACAAAAACATTGGTCTAGTCTTTCCTTGATATTAGCTAGCCCCTCTCTTCTATTTGTCCATGTGAATGCTGGCCCAGAAAACCCTAGATCAATAGCCCCAGTGTTGTTCATAAAGCTTCTAAGACCATTTATTGAACTCTCAGAGACATTGGATACTCTTTTTTTTCCCTTGACTCCTTAATGCTGTTGAAGTCTCCAAACACAGCCCATGGCCCTAAAAATGCTTTCACCATCTCTTCAACTTTGACCCAAAATCTTTTCCTTTTGGCTCTTCGAGGAGGACCATAAATACAAAATAATAGCCAAGGAGATCTAACCGGGTTTGAGTAAATTAATGCAGCTATAACATTACCATCAGAGAACACCACCTCCAAATCAACTCCCATCCTCCAAAATAGGGCTAAACTACCTGCTTTGCCCATCGCATCCACAAAGTATGAATTGAAAAAATTCAGCTTAGATTTTATCTTATCTATACTAGTTGGCTTTAATTTTGTTTCAGATAGGAAGACTAGATCCAGGCATGACTCACGAATTAGCTCCCTTGTAGCTCGGATAGTCGGAGCTCTACAAGCACCCCGACAATTCCAAGCGAGGGCACTCATGGGTTAGCAACTTTCAACTATATACCAGACCCAAGATGATAAAAAACCCCAATCAATTCGGGGCTCTACAAGATGAAATAACCCCACTTCACTTAAACCGCACTACTTTCCACAACACATTCTTCACTACATGTGCTCAACCAACAAGTTATTAGTAACAGAATATATAAATAAGAAGCATATATAGAACTTACAATTTGGGCTTTCTCAAATTCAGACAGGGTCTCAACGAGCCCACCAACAGCCGGAAAAAACTGCCTCACACAGGAGGCAATTCAGCCCACACAGCAGCAAGGAGCCACAGAGGGGCAAGAAACAGCCACTTCCCGAAGCAAAGCTTGCGAGAATGGTAGAGAGAAGCTCGCGCGCACGATAGTCACTGAAGCTTATTGTACACCGAGAGAGAAGGGAAAGGCTGGGCTCTCAGTTCCATCCTCAATTCCATTTTGTTCTTGGCCTAAATGAAAAAATGATACCGGTAGCTTTATAGCCATCAAGGTCAAGTTAAGACAAGATTCTTACAAAAAAAAAAAAAAAAAAAAAAAAAACCAAGTTAAGACACATTGTTGTTCATGATTGATATATTATGGATTTTGTCAACGAGTGTGTTAAGGGTTCAAGTTAAAATGCATTTAATGCTTTATTATTCGAAATCCTAAAAGCAATATATACGTCGGGTGTATGTGCTAATTGACATTCATGGTCGTGACTGCAATTGCGGGTGACCAATCTTGGTAGCGCCTTGTCGCAGGGCATGTGTTATATAATATACGGGTATTTGGCTCCATTATATTGATTAACATAATTTAGAGAGCTCCTATGTGAATTCCCAACAAATTTCTCACACGTTTATCTTTGCTGTGGGGAATGTTCAATGGCTTATTCTATCATGATGCGAACTTTCCTCTGTTCCAAGCCATTTTCATTTTTATTTCTTTTGCACTTTCCTCCTCATCCTATATTAATAAGTGCCTCCACGTTCATATTCACCACTGAATTTCTTGTGCTCTGCGTTATTCAAAGCCTCCTGGAACTATTTTAAAGAAATCCCATCTCTTTCATCTTGCTTTAGATACAACAGAAGAGGAAAAAAAAAAAAAAAAATCATCAACAGAATTTATTTACATAATTTGTTTCTCTTTATATCAAGTTTCAATGGCCAAGGAGATCACAAACTTGAATTCTTGGGTTGAGGCCCCTGCTCCCATTATTTACCCTCAGAAGAAGCCTTCCAATTCACCAAGGCTCGAGCCTATTGCTGAAGAGGGTGCCGAGGAATACGATGATGATTCATAAAATCTGGATTGTTTTTTTTCATCCTCTTCTGTCTTGGATACTTGAAGAGCTGCTTGCATTTCAAAGGCTACCTGAATTCAGATTTATGTTGAGCTGAAGTTTATATTATTATTTATCCAAAAAGGAGAGGAATCATTTTAATGCTTCAGACTATAGGTGTTGTAGTAGGGTCAATTCAGGAACATACTGTTGTAAACAACAGTTTGCATCAGAACAATGCTTCTATTCTGCCCAATCAGTTGTTCTATTCTGCCCAATCAAGTGTAACCAAAATCATGGCTCTTTTGCTCCCCATTACCAGCAATCCCTCGTGTTCAATAGTAAGGCTATTTTCCATCCATATCTTCTTGCCTAAAAAAAGAACCAAGGTATGATAAACCAATGTCATTTCACAAAGGCCTTGATATTATATAGCTAGATTCTAAAAGAAGAAGAATAAACAATTCAGATATAGATTTAAGAAATTCACAACACTCGAGCCAATCCGCTTTAACTCAAATTACACTATTTCCTCCCACAAGATGAGTGGACAACCCACTAGGTGCATATATAACTTACTAAAAAAAAAAAATTACGTCATTTACATATAATTAAGGAAATGTTTGAATGACATATGGATTCATAATCACTATATAGTGTTTTACAATGTAGTAATGCTCACAACTCCAAAAGCAAGAACCAATCACTTATGGATGAAAAGATAAAAAGCTCATCAATTAGAAACATAAATCGGTATTATTGTCTAAAAAAATTTGAAGAGAGAACCACACAAAACCATCCAAGTGCATTCAAATTCCAGTTTGGCGATTTCCCAAAACTATACCAACCAACATTGCAGTTTCCATATATTTGTAAAATCAATCAGTTGATCCATATTCTCTAGTGACATGTACATGAAAATCCCAAAACTGACTGACCTCATATTACAAGTGATCCATACATCTTTTGCTCCAAGACCCATTAAATCACTAGGCACCACCAATCATCACTTTAGTTGCTACAAAATAAATTCCCCATAATGCAGCTCCAAATTAAAGACTTTCAGCATTGCCTCCACCAAATATTTCTGGAACTGCTGGCAGTTAATTGGGTTATACATAAATTTATGTGCAAAGGATCAACAAGAGATAAATGACCCATATTAATAGCATTTTAAAAGACAAACTAGTAAAGATCATATGAAAGATGATGAAAAAATCAGTAATTTATAAGGTCTAGTTACACTATCCACATCATCTAAAGAAACATTACAAAAAATTTGAAAGCTATCTAGATGCAACAAATAACACAATAACCCGAAATCCCAATTATAAAGCATGTGTTGCTTACAACTTCTATTGCACAATCAATTGCAAATTCCTAGGGTGTTCTTTTGGCTTGCTTTTAAAGCAATTACAAATGCATATGTACTAGGTAGCCTTAAAGCATCCAACAATAATTTTATTTACCAAATTCTCTATAGGTTTTACAGCATCATATAGACATATAATGAAAAGAGAGAGAGATCCACACCCCCAATATCTGATCATGTGCTATACTTCCAAGAAAAACTGCTGAAAAGTACATCAGGTGGTTTAAATGCAGTGTCCACTTCCCATGTGTTGCTGCATCCCTACAAACAGAAGAAAGTTAAGCACTATGACTTGGGACTTTAGAAGCTATCATTAACAGTTGTACCCTCATGCACTACTTTGTTTCTATGTATTAAAATAGCCCAAAGAGTGTTGGCAAAGATGACAGTGAAGTGATTGCACTGGTCTTGTGACTGATACACTCATTCCAGATAAGAAGAAACTTAATTTTGACTTGACTTTGGCTTTAGGACCTAAGTTCTAATGGTGAGTGGTGATGTGAAACACATTGCACGAGCTAAGTCATAGGCAGTAAATAGGTGGTCTAGGCATTCCTCTTCTGTAGCACATAAAGGGCAAGAAACATCAATTGAGAACATAAGAAAAATAATGGCTTTGAAAGGGAGTTCAATCTTTCACAGGGAAGCCCACAATTGAGAACTATATCTTTGAATTATGCTCCTTCCATCTAAGTATTCATAATGGAGAAGCCAACAGTCTCTCTTGATTGTAAAGAGACCTGACTGATCATGGGGCCAACCGGCCAAATCAATTTCCCTGTACTTCCAAATCGGTTATAATATTGTATACTAATGGCTACATGACTTGGAACTACTTTGAGAATTTAGTTTGAGCTTTAGAGAATGGCCAATCAGATGCGAACAGAAGTTGTGGTCCTGGCCAATCAGATGAATTTAAAAGATAGAAAGATCATTTTTAAGCCCGAAAATGAATTTAAGGGATTAAGAAATTTTAAATTTTATCAGCAAGTACAGTTGCGATCCAACAATGACGAAGTTGTGGCCCTGTCCATCCTCATTAATTCAAACATTCCTAATTAAAAAAGTAACAAGTAAATAAAAACACATAATTTTAAATTATGTTTCTAAAATTTACACCTCAACCAATCATATAAAAATACTATTTTCTCACAGATCCCAACCAAAGGTCTTGGGACAGCATATATTACATGATCAATCACAAATCCAAGGGGTTGAAGGGAAACTCTAGTGGTTCCAACACCTCTTACGATGTCTAGTATTGGGGTTCCAACCCCCTCCCCAATTTACCTAGGAAAGATAACCTTAACTATTATGATCAGGAAACATGTTCTAATGCATATTAAAGCAAATCAAATAAACGAAATAAATGAATAAAGCAATCTTTAACTACTTATCCTAATTAAACACTCCTTATTGGTTTTGCTGCCTAGGTAGTCTTATGAACAGATTCTGTAATCCCAATTCTTCTCAACTGCAAATACCTTCCTTTGGCAGCCCATTCCAAATTTGCAGCTTTTAGAACCTCTAAAATTATTGTTTAGCTGTTTGAATAGTCTTCAAAATCTTTTCAAGTGCAAATCACTTAGTATTAAACAAAACCAAAAGATCAACAAACACCTGTTTGTTTTTTGTCAACAAAAACTAACCAAATATTGTCATTTTGATTAACAATCAACTCATTTCTCATTATCTTAATATGTGATCCAAAAATTTTATTTAATTTTTAGAATATTAAGAGCAAGGTGCACTTTCAAAGATGTCTTTTCAAAAGTATTTAAATGAACTACCTACCTTTTTAACTGTAGAGAGTACCTCTTGACGACCGTGACATAGGATCTAGCCCTTTAATGATTGCTCCACATTCCTAGACAAAAAGACCCAAATAAAGATTTGAAAAAATTAATTTGTATAAATACTATTTAATTAAATCTCTAAATCATAAGTGATAGCAAATAAAAAAAAAAAATAGTACATGTCATAGCAGAGGAGTCTACTCTTTACCTCCCATTTTAGCTCTTGAAGCTAAAAAGATTATGTATTTTTTAATCAATTGAATGAATGGGGAAATAGGTTTAAGATATTTTCAAAGAAAACAAGAGAGTTCAATACCACTGAACTATTATGAAAAGGTTGCAATTTAACTCATCAACTCTATACCATCCTCCCATCCAAGAATATTCACCAAAACATCGATCACTAAAGGAGTTCTACAAAATAATATTTCCATGGTCGTACCTCAGAGGTTTTGAATTCCTGTAAACACTTCAAACCTAAGAAGTAAAAGGAAACAACAAAGATAAACTTTCAGACTAATAAGACCTTTCAACATTTTACCACCCTAACCATTACATGATTCAGCTTGGCTGGATAGATGTAAAGCATTTTCATCTCTAAGAGTTAAACTTGAAAAACCTAAATCTGTTTTACAGTAAATTTAATATCTTAACAATAAGCAGAAAGAAAATATATAAATTGACCCCTGATTAGGGGAAAAAAAGAGGATAGGATTGCAATTGCATAGCACATAGAAACTACTCAAACATTGCACATTCTTACATTTTCCATCCAAATCTAGAAGTTATCAATAGTTAAACCACATTAAAGAAAAAAAAAAGTTACTTTTGTTATAACATTAATGTTTGGCAGCAACAGAATTCAGGTTTGAATTCACACTTTCTTTGGAGTTTGTTCTTTGTTTGGCAATGTAGAAAATAAGTATGCAAAAATGGTCAAGGTCGTAAAATCATGGATTATTATTATTACTATTATTATGAACAAATGAATTTATTAAAGAAACAAACTATACAAACAGCAAACACCAGTATCTAAAAGCTGTAACACCTAACAAAAAAAACAGAGCAAGCAGGAAACTAAATAAAAGCTGCTACTAAACTTACAAAGATTCAAACTAAAACCCTCAATTATGGCAAACTCAACCATGGCTAGCCCTCTCAGAGATGACATTATTGTAGAATACATAAGCATTTCTTTCAAGCCAAACATAATAAACCACTGCAGACCTAGCAATTTATCTTACCTTGTTTTGCTCATTCACACCACTTGGATTGGCCATCTCAGCTGAAGCTAAGAACCCAACAAACTTATTAGTATGGAGTTCAATTGTTGACCAATGATTCATTAGAGAGTTTGCATTACAAGTAAATGCATATGTCTTCTCTTTATTGAAGTACTCCAAAACTCTATTCCAATATGTTTTGCATTTTTGTTCATTCCCTTGCACTGCATCTAATGAAATATTGAGCCATGCCGACACAGTGAGGCAATCTTCTTCTACAATGAAATTACCACCCTGTTGTGTCTTCTTAGTAATGGATTCCATTTAACTTCAGGTGGAGACTGTTGGGTATGCACTTCATCTTGTGGAGAGTCCATCATAAATTCATTATTCATGTTAGACCCCTCTTCATACAAATAAAGTGACTAAATTTCAGAATGGCCACCAACCTACTGCTACTCTTCTTTTTCTGTGTTTGGAACAGGCCATGAACAAAGTATATAATACTAAGCACAGACACAAGCAGAGTTATACTAAATTATTGATTCCCTACCTTAAAAACAAAAATGGACATATAAAAGGTAAAACCGCAAACACTGCAAATATGAGCAAACAATGAAGAAGAAAACTGGATTGCTCTCCTCTATTGCTATGAATAACTAAATAAGCAATAATAAAAAAGAGATATAAAATATTGAAATATATTATCAACAGAAAACGATTGAATCCAAAAACTAGAGAGTGAAAATCCACATTATATTAACCCCCCAAAAATCATATTACCTCATTTATTTTGGACGGAAACCTATAAACCACCAAGATTTCTGAGCTTTTTTCCAAAAAACAAAAAGAAAGAAGTAATCTAGCAATATTGTGCCCCTTCATTATTCAGACTAGCAATATTGTTGAGTAGGTTTTTACAAAGAACAGAAAGTATGAAGCTTTTTTTTTTATAGAAGAAAGTACAAAGCTTATGACTATGCACATCCTGCATTTCAATGAATTGAAAAGAGACTTTAACCAAACACTAAAGAGCTTTTCAGTTGAAGCTCTACTTCCTACATGGCACTATTTTTCCTTCCTTTTCCTTTTGTTCACCTTTACTTTTACTCCTTCATTTACCAGTCATCAAACAGAGCATAGAGTATGATATCTATTCATGTTATACAGCATTACCTAGTATCAAAACACTCAAAAGTCATCCATGCCAATTCACACCTACAAGAAAGTGAGTTCTAGTATTCTATTTTATCCTCATTGACTGTTCTTTATTTAGGTGCGGATATACACATCCAAGAGAGTATTTGATTTGGTGCAGATGACTGAGCATTAGAAATTTTTACCTTCCAAAATCTGAACAGAGAAGAATGAATATATAAAAAAGAAAGTAAAATAGAATCTACTAAAACACATACTCTAATCAGATGTGAAAAAGGGTAAAGAAAAATGATAACTTTGAGCAACAAATCACATCTTAGCTACTGAAACAGATACTCTAATTCAAGATTAATATAAAATAAGTCATAATAATTGAAGCTAACACCTGTTCTGAGCACACCCACACCTCATCCCCGCAGCCCACCAGGCCCACAAACCCATAGACACAAACAAACCCACACTCCACTGGGCTTCATACCCATTATCAAGCATATTAGTGAAAAATCGATCAAAGCACAAAGTAATAAAATTTGGAGAAGAGAGAGAAAGGCATCATACCTGAGTCAGTGGGTTTCAATCTATGCTGTGCAAAAACCTCCTTCCTTGCACTGGTGAGATCGACCAACTCCTCCCTGCGGAAAAGGGCGCTAAATCGAGAGTGGCAAAGTTTACAGTGAGCGGAGAGAGAGAGAAAGGCAGAGAATGAGAGAATAATAATTTTTTATTGTCTAGCGAGGAACAATGCAACGCCAGTTGTAGCAAGGGCACTCTACAACTGATGCGTGGCTATATTACTTGAGTTTCACTAAAAAAAAAGCCGAAATGTTATTTTAAAGAGACTGTTGCGAGTGTTCTAAGCGCCATATCTCAACCATAAGAACATCTGAGCTAGTCATATTGATTTAAACAATGCCTAGGAATTTACCTGGCAACCCCTCACCTAGGGATTGATTGAGCATTCTATACATCCTAAAGAACACTAGAGTGTACAGATCTTTTAACTGCAGCCCCACCCCCCAACCCTCTTAAATAGTAATTAGAATAGGATTATTCAAGAAAAACTTTTTTTTTTTTTTTTTTAAAACCGGACAAATAGTTTTAAACATATCTTTAAATGAATTGGTTTAGAAGCATACTTATTCAAAATAATTTTCAAAGAGGATATTTAAGGATCAGTTAAGCAAGATATGTAATAGATGTTTCACTCATCCAATAATATCACTCAAAAGATGAAAGACTTCGGATATATTTTATCACATGAAATTCTACAAAAGACCAGGTATACCTTTGTTAATCTTTGGACTAATTTTCACATCCATCTCAAAACTATCATTGTTCCTTGGCAGCTGGACTTGTTCGAGCTTTTCCAAAACCTCGCAATAAATAATCTAAATACCAAAGTTGCATTAAAAAGAGAAATTTAGAGAGTTGATAAGATGCTCATAATAAAAGGAAGATACTATTAATGTGTGTCAAATATATATTTATTTACATACAGTCGTATCCATTGATTTTATTGCAAATGAAAGGAATTACACCATGTTCACAGTACTTGAAGAAGCACAGGCAAATCAAATAGTAGCAAGGACTTAAATTTCTCAATAGATCTCATGCCCTTCTCTAAAATATGGTTGTTACGCACTTTCCAAACTAATCACATCACGCACGTCAGCTCAAAGTTCCATACATTCAAAGATTACTTTGACATAATATGAACTTCTTTTAATAAAACATAATATATAAACAACTACACAATTCATGACATCACACTGAAATTGAATCAGGACGGATCCAGGATTTTAAGCTAGAGAAGGCTAGAGTATAAGCAAAGAAAAAAAAAAAAAAAAACTCAAAATAGGCATTCATATAGTATTAACAAATTATAAATACAAAAAATCATTTTTTTAATACATTAAGATGCAATCATCTACCAAAAAACAAAAAACAAAAACAAAAACAAAATAATGTGCTTTACTTTTATTGTGGTTACATCTTTCTTCTCTTACTCTTGTGCTTTACTTTTATTGTTTGTTGTTCATGTTTATGCATTAGAGTTGTATCGGTTGATTGCGATTCATCTATTCTTATTCCGCACTTAGATAAGTTAGAGTAAAATCAATCTAGCCGTTATTTTAATTGGGGGTCTAAACAAGCTCTTATGTTTTAACACATTTTCGAGCTTCCAACTTCAAACCTAAAAAGTAAAAATAAACAACAAAGATAAACCTTTTGACTAATAGGACCTTTCGACATTTTACCACACTAACCATTACATGATTTAGCTTGGCTGGGTAGATCTAAAGCAAGCATTTTCATATCTGAGAGTTGAACTTGAAAAACCTATATCTGTTTTATAGTAAATTTAGTATCTTAACAATTCTCTATCTTCCATTCAAAAAAAAAAAAATTCTTAATAATAAGCAGAAAGAAAATATACAAATTGACCCCCAATTAGGGAAAAAAAAAGGATAGGATTGCATAGCACGTAGAAACTTCTCAAACGTTGCATATTCATACGTTTTCCATCCAAATCTAGATGTTCTCAATAGTTAAACCACATTAAAGGAAAAATAAAAAAAAGAAGCAGCAGTAAATGGAAAAACACAGTAACCATATGAGCAATGCAATCAATAAATTTTTAAAAAAAAAAAAAAAGTTCAGTTAGAACATTAATGTTTGGCTGCAACAGAATTCGGGTTTGAATTCACACTTTCTTTGTAGTTTGTTCCTTTTTTGGCAATGTAAAAAATAAGTAAGTGAAAACGATCAAGGTTCCCAAGTAATTATTATTATTATTTTTTTGATGAACAAATATTTATTAAAGAAACAAACCATACAAATAGGAAACACCAGCATCTAAAAGCTGCAACACCTAACAACAAAAACAGAGCAAGCAGGAAACTAAATAAAAGCCTTGATGGCTTAATGCCTCCTCAGACTTGACATTGCCGCAAAATACATACGCATTTCTTTCAAGCAAACATAATAAACCAATGCAGACCTAGGAAGTTTTCTTATGGTGCTTTTAAAACTTTTGGCCTTCAACTTATTTTTACCCCCAAAGAACTACTTGGTGCCAACTATATGCCTAGGATTATAATAGATATTATGACTTAACTTGCTGCCATAGCCATTTTGAGAAAGGAAAGATACTTAAGGATTTTAAGTCCATAGTTTAGTGCAAAGTTAATTTTTATTTCTCTTGGTAAGATGTTTGATGCATTCTTGTTCAGTTGTCACTAACCTCTAAATAAAATAATGAAAAATCTAAGTAATATTATTCAGTGAATCAATAAAAGTAAAGAAACATCTATGACAATTAACAATATCAAAAGTTAAAACCCACAAGAAAAGCAAAAGTAATCTAAAAAAATTATTTTTTAGAAATTATTAATAAAACATTAACAATTGGCCAGATGAATTGCATATGACAGAAACATCTAAGCAAATAGGTTCAATATCCTAAAAAAGCATTTCATCGAACAGCTTGTGTGCTTGAATTAAATGTCAATTTCAAACAATCAGCAAGCATACCAATTACTTTAGCTTGTGTTATTTGGTAAAATTGAAGTTTAAGAAATCTCGTAACAAGAAATTAGGCGTAAATGCACTTTTAGTCCCTACATTTTGGCTTTTTTTCATTTTAGTCCCTATATTTTAATTTTACCACTTTTAGTCCCTAAATCAATTAACGCGTTCCATTTTGGTCCTTTCTGTTAGCCCACCAATGGAAATTGCCTAGGTAGCAAACTTATGCTGACATGTCCAATTAAAAAATAATAAAAAAATTTAATTAGCATTTAAAAAATTGTCATGTTAGCTTCTAAATATAGAAAAAATTCATTAATCAAATTTAACGAAATTAAAAAAGAAAAAAAAAATACATCACAATACAAAAATAAAAATAAAAATTCACATTAATCAAGATCTAAAAGTATCTGAACAATAACACCAAGAACACACATGAACAACACATAAACCCCTAGCAAAAACAACAAAATATGAAACCCCAATAGAGATGAGATTCAGAAATCAAAGCAAAAAAGAGGGTGAGACACTGTGAGAGTTTAGAGAGCTGGAGAGAGCAGAGAGAGGCAGACCCACTACCACGCCACCATCACCAGATAGCGTCTGAACGAGAAAAATCAGATCGCAAAGATTATTCTTCTCTTTCGATTGCCACAGTTGCCGTGGAATTACACAGATCTCAGCAAAAATCGAAGAATCCCCCTTATCTTCAAGGTGAAGCAAAGTTGATTCTTTGAATAGTGAGAAAACCTCACAAACCCTAAATCTTCCACAATCAATCCGATGAGGGATGCATCAGAATGAAATGAGACGTGATCAGAGGAGTGAGATCTCCGATTGGCCGTACGTGTCTTCAAAATCGCGTACTAGAAGAAAGCATCTGAAATCGAAACCTTTCAGAGAATCGCCGGAAAAAAATCAAGGGCTTGCGAGAGAAGATACGTATATGAGAATTCTTCGATGAATCGCAAGCCCTAGATCGAGTATATAGAAGTCGAAGATTGAAGATCATGATGTGGAGCTAATGTTAGGGTAGATTTGGTAGATTTTTTTTTTGGTTCAAGTAACGGGTTGTATTGACAACTTGTTATGACGTAGTGGGAGGAGTTTGCGAGGATTGAGAGAAGGGCTTGTGTTGGTGTACAATTCCATTGGTGGAGAGTGGAGTAAAGGACCAGATCTGCCTGAGGTTATACGACGCGCCGCTTGGATCTAAGGTTTGTGTTTGGTATCTCAGAAAGTATAAGAAAATTTGGGTTTTGAGTTTGGGGGCCGAAAATCTGGATTTGATTTTTGTGTTTGATGTTTTGGTGGTGTGGGGGTTTGAATTATGGGTTTGAATCTAATTTTTTGGATTTTAAATTTGCTGGGTTTGTGTTCTTGTTCAAATATTTCATGGGTTCATGTTTAATTTATCAATTTTATCTGGATTTGTCAAGAATGTTGGCATGAATTCTAATTCTGGGTTTCGACACTGTAATTGTGCTTTTGTGTGTTCAAAATGAATTAGATTGGATGTATTTTATTGTTTTTAATTTTTTTTCTTTTTTAATTTCATTAAAATTGATTAATAATTTTTTTTTATATTTAAAAGCTGACATGGCAATTTTTTAAATGTTAATTAAATTTTTTTATTATTTTTTAATTGACCACGTCAACATCAGTTTGCCACCTAAGCAATTTCGACCAACAATTTCCGTTGGTGGGCTAATGGAAATGACCAAAATGGAACGCGTTAATTAATTTAAGGACTAAAAGTGGTAAAATTAAAATGTATGGACTAAAATGGAAAAAAACCAAAATGTAAGGACTAAAAGTGCATTTACACCAATAAATTATGCACTAGAAGCAGACAAATCAAATGAATAAAAGACAAATATTATAAGAAATGAAAATCAAATTGCAAGGTGGATTGGAATATTGGACCTACCAATTGCTTCAACAGCAACAAGTCAACAACAACTGCATTAAAATAAAATTATAAAATTAAATTAAATACTTATTTTATAACTAATAAATACAAAGCCTAGCAGCTTGATTTTCCTATAAATACTTGAGCAACAATCCTATGAATGATATAGGCAGCCAAAGATGTGAATCCAAAAATGCAACTAAAGCAGGCATACCTTGGAAGCATAATTCTTTGAAGTGTGATCCAGATGGTCTTCGTTGAAAGTTGAAACAGATTGAAGTTGGAATCGTTGTTGTCAAAGGCATGGGACATTGAAGATGAACCAAGATCAAACCCATCACTAAATCCCAAATCTAGCCGACCCAAGCCTAATTTGGACCCATTTGTGGTATTCAACGGAAGCACTGGAAAAGAATGGAGAATGGTGGTGTCTTCAGGAACCGAAGGATCCAATGTTCTCCTGCATCTGAGTCATTATATTCAATGCTTGCAGATGGATTGACAAATGATGAAAAATCTGAATCGTGCAAATCATTATATTCAATGCTTGCAAATGGATTCACAAATGATGATGAATCCGAATCGTGCGAATCGAGCACATCACCTGGAAATGTTAATTCAAAGTTTGGTTCAATCAAATGCCCCGAAACCCCTCCATTGTTGAAAACCCCATGATCTAAATCTGTGTTATCACAAATCCTGGCCATTGAAGATGAACCAAGATTATCCAACCCATAAGTAAATCCCAAATATGACTCAGCTAAACCTGAGTTTGGCTCGATCAAAAGCCCTGAAGCCCCTTCACTGTTTAAAACCCCATGATCTAAATCTGAACCATTAGAAGTGGAGAAAATAGTCGGCAAAGTTTGTAGCTCAGTATTATCACAACTCCAGGCCCTTGAATGGTGATCGATGTCATCAGAGACAGAAACGATGTCATCAGAGACAGAGGAAGACCCACAACCACGGCAGATGCAGTCTACATGGACTCCCAACCATGTAATTTTGGGGTCATCAGAAGAAGAAGGGATTATTTCACCGTACTTGATTTTAACTTCAATCGTAAGGAGATTCTCTTCAGATGGATTTGATTCTTCCCATTCCCAAAGATCTATAGGACTTAAGTACAGATGCTCAGAACCTCCTTCTATCTCATCCAAAAAAATTTTTTTTTCTTCTGAAAAACCATTGGTGGAATCAACAAAACAAGTTGCTTCTGTACCATTATTCAACACTGATTGAAAAGCAAAACAGAGAACTAATTTTTGAAATTCACGACCAACCCAGAATGATACAGAATTTCCATCACTCTGATGTTTCAATTTGAACCCCTTTGGAATTCTTGGTAGTATAAGTTCACAACCACCGAGATAGTCAGCGCCCCCACAAAAGTTGGGATCCATGAATATTTCTCCAAACTGCATTTAGCCAATACAAGAAATTAAAATTTAAAGATTCTCGTGAGAGATATATATATATATATATATATCTCACCTGATTATTAGCATAGAGAGAGCTCACCTGATTTAATAATCTACATGATGACGGTAGATCCAAAGACATGCAATTTGTTGCAAGCACAAGACTCATAGACGGTGGAAGCCTTGAAATTTCTCGAAGCTTCTCGCAATTGCGCACGTCAAGTTCTTGTAATCTAGTAAATCTACTAATCCTTCTCGGGATTGTAACAATACTAGAATCACGCAGACCTAGATACATCAATGAGGGGAAGGATTCGGGCCTTGTCAAAATATGTGATTCAATTATATTTCCGTCACAGTGCGAGACTTCCAGTACCCTCAAGTTCGTAAACTCATATGTCGAAAAGCTAACGAGAAAATCAAAGTTTTGACAATCATCTAGGAATAACTCTTCAAGCCCACTAATGAGATTCCCCGGTGATAAAGGCCATTCTCTAATGTTAGTACCACCAAGACCTAAAAAGTTAGGTACCATTTCTGAGTGAATATTGGGAAACTTTTCAAGGCTTTTGCAGTTGTTTAGAGCAATAAATTCTAGAGATTTCAACCTAAGGGTGCTGGGAAGAGTTTTAAGTTTTATGCAACCCCCTAGGCTCAACTCTTTAAGCTTATCAAGTGATCCGATGGCCTCATCAACCTCAATTAAATTTCTACAACTACTAATGTCCAATTTCTCTAAGTTTGGGGTACACAAATCAGGTAATTTTGTAATGGTTAAATTCTTCTCCAAATTGATACTTTTCAAATTATTGAAAAAGGACCCCTACAAGGAAAAGAAGTAAATAAAAAATTGTTCTTTGACAAAATTTTAGAAATAACATTTAAAGAAATAAAAATTCATCAATACTAATGCTCATACCTGCTTGAATAGCTTCTCCAATCTAGTGCAACTACTCGGCGTCTCAAGTACAACAAGTTGTTGAGGACAATAATTGGATGGCAAGGAAAAAGGATATGGGTCCCATTCAAGTAACTTTAACCCATTTGGGAGATATTTAAGTTCTTTAGAAATGAGTACATTTCTAACAATAAGAAATTTGAGATTTTCCATCTTTTTGAAAGCTTTAGCATGTAGTTGCACTGTTATTGGATCAGATGAATGCAACATTATACCTCGAATTTTGTCAGACCCCTATTTGGAAAAGGAATTAAGTGAAACATATAACACAATAGAATTTGCCAAAACTATAATAATCTTGAAATTTTGTGCAAAAATGATACTATTAAATTTATATTTTATATAATGTTAAAAAGAAAAAAATATCAAAGGAAAAAAAAAAAAAAAAAACTTATTACTTCTACCTAATGAAAATTTAAAGAAAAAGAAGTTATACCTTACTTCCGGTTAGTACTTCAAGAGCATCCTCATATTGCCATAACCTACTACGCTGCTTTTTGAGTTCTGGTGATTCTTGCCGAACAATTTCCCTACCCATTTGTTGTACCAAGTCATGCATCCCCAACATGTCATAGGGACTAATAGTTACAAGACATTTATTAATGAGGTTTTGAATGCCAAATGTTGGATTTAACTTGCAAGCATCTAATATATTTACAACATAATTCTTCTTCTTTCCCTTGAAGAAACAAGCAATATCTAGGAAAATGTCCTTTTCCATTGGTCTTAATCCATCATAACTTACTTCAAGTTTTTTATGAATATCTGCTTCAGGAATAGTTTTATATTGATGAATTGCATTTTCCCATTCAAATTTTGTTCTTCCACACAAATCAGAACCTATTATTGTAAGAGCTAATGGTAGGCCACTAGCATATTGTATGACTTGGTCTGCAAGTTCAAAATAATCTTTCTCAAGTTTATTTCCTTGGAAGGCATGTTGATTAAAGAGTTCAAGAGCTTCATGTTTGTCCAATTTCTTCACCTCGTAAGTTGTACAATCTTTTCCAAGACTAGCTAGCAAGTGTGCATCTCTTGTTGTTATAAGGACTCTACTTCCTGAAACAAACCAATCAAAATTTCCAAACAAAATTCCAATTTGTTCTAATTTATCCACGTCATCAAGAATTAGAAGAACCCTTTTACTTTGAAGTCTTTCCCTTATCATATTGGTTCCACGCGCTACACTTCCCACCTTTAAATGTTTGCCCCTTATGACATTAAAAAGGAGTTCCTCTTGTAGTTTGATTATGCCATCATTTGTTCCAGACTTTTCTCTAACATTCTCTAGAAAGAAACTTCCTTCAAAATGCTCAAAAATTCTATTATAAACAGCTTTTGCGATAGTAGTCTTACCTATTCCCCCAAGACCATGAATCCCTACCATTCGAACATCATTTACCTTAATATCTAAAAGCGATTCTATGGCCTTGGCACGAGAATTTACTCCAACAGGGTATCTAGCAACAAATAACTGTTTGCCATTTAATTTGGTATATATATATTTAATAATTTGTTGGATGAATTTATATTCAGGGCCGCTGCAATAAAACATACGCGACATTAAATGAGTTGGACTAGTTAAAAATATGAATATTAAAATATAAGAATCAAGATGTCTAGTTTTGTGCATTAAAACCTACACTTGACATATTATCAATTAAATTAAAGGACATAATTCAAGGATTTCAGAAGCAACAATACCACCACACACGCTTGGTGCGATGGTCACTCCACAAGTATAAGTGCTTGTAGGGTGTAGGGGGTAAGGGGCAGGGTTCAAGTTTTCAAGAGGGAGACTTACACACATATACACTTAGATTAAACTAACGTAGAATTTTTATCTTGTATTAAAAAAAAAAAAAGCATTAATATTGGTTTTTTTTTTTTTTTTTTTTTGCGTGGAATAAGATTTGGATTTCCATACTTCACCAAAATAATCAAAAAAATTTGGATTTAAAAATGAATAAAATAATTGGTGGGAGAAACTATAACATTAACAAGTCTTCGTAAGGTGTGTATATATATATTTGTGTGTTGTGTTTCTTCGGCAAACTGAAATGACAATCTATATTTTATTCACAACTTTGATTTTGATTCATTCTCTTTCTTTTTTTACCTAGTAAGAAATTGTTTCAGGCTTTTGGCAAGTAGGGACATGAAAACTTCACCTTAGGTGAGGTTACAAGTGTATTGAAAACCCATTTTTAATACTTTGAATGAAATGATTAAGAAAATTATAGAAATTTTTTTGAAAGGATTATGTCGATAAGCCTTTATTCAAACAACACTTCCTCTTTTCACAAGTGTGGGTGAAATGTGAGGTCATGAGATTAGATTTATTTTTTTATTTTTTCATATTTGGAATCTGTGGTTGTAACAAAACCATTAGAAGTCTAAAAGTCATAAAAACACATAACATTAGTTATTAGATACGTACCCATCCTCATAATGCCATCCTGATAAATTAGCTGCTTCATATAGAGCTGCCCTCCACCTCTGCACCTTGTCTATGTTATTCTTGAACTTGTTTTCTTGTTGAGCTAGTGCTACTTTAAAATTACCTTCTTGCTTACGTACTTCAGATGGATTCACTTTGTAAAAAACAGGTAGAACCAGTTGTCCATTTTGCTTGCAGTTAAGAATCTCAACAAGTTCATCCAAGCACCAAGCTGAAAATGCATATTTTTGAGAGAATATGATAATTGAAATCCTTGACGATTTAATAGCTTTCAGAAGTTCAACTGAAATTTCTTCTCCTCTTCGGAGGTCATTATCAATGAAAGTATTGAAACCGTTGTCACACAAATCTCGATATAAATGGCCAGTAAAACCATTGCGGGTATCTTCACCTCTAAAACTTAAGAAAATATCGTAGTCCCACTGAGTGGAAGAAGAAAAGCAGTCTCCTTGATTGATCAGGAAAGCCATTAGAACCTACAAGCAGAAGATTGAGAAAAAGAAAGATGTGATGAAACGAGAATTACAAGAGATGAGGAGTAAAGCTCCAAGTTTTTTGACAGAGCGATATTTGAATGGAAATGAAGGCCTTGAAAGTAGACAAGTCCCACTTCCACGAAGATTCCATGGTGCGAACTTTTGAACAGAGGCTCTTTCATTTTTCAAAAAGTGAGTGAGAAAACAATGAATAAAATGACTTTATTGACAACGCGGAATTGACTAAATAATTGTGTTTACTCACACATAGATTCACTCCAATCAACAAATTAACCAAGAAAAGGAAAACATACCATACATTCTCTCACACACAAATGAAAGAAAAAGAAGATGGGAAAGGAAAAGTAAAAAGTAATAAAGACAAGGAATCACATGGGAGGGTAGACTTTTCAATTTTTAAGTTGAAATGAAACTTCTCGGAAGGTGTCTTCCTTACAAATACAATTCCATGCATATTTATTTACAAAAGTGCCATTTTTGTTTTTTTTTTAGACCTCTTAAAATATAACCAGATTAACCTAGTTAATTAGCAAAGTGATTATTTAGTCAAATTATTAGATCTAGGTTAACACAAATATATCATATCAATGTAAAATGCGGAAAATAAAGAACACAAAGATATGATAACCCAGGAAAACTAAACCGGTAAAAAACCTGGGGAGGATTTAACCTAGCTATCCTCAAGGTAAAACGAATTCACTATGAAAGAATTGAAGTTTACACAATAGCGACTTAGACCACTAACATCCTATTACTACCTCGAGTAGGAAACTTACTACCACGATCCCATGATAGCTCCGAGTTCACAGACTACTTCTTTCTTGAATTCCCAGCAAGTACAAGCACTCCCGCTTGTGTATCTTTAAGCTCTTGAATCTGCAATTGAATGATCATGAAGTTCTTGACATAATCTTGAATCTTGGAAACCCTAAGTATGTGTGAAGACAAAGACCTCTAGATCTCACAAAAGATTCACACACACAACATAAAGAGCAACTCTAAAACGTGGCTAGGTTTTTCCCTTTTATACTTAAGACAAAACATAAAACCCTACACATCAAACTGGCTTGGGCTGAGTTGGAAAATTCTGCAGAAAAACAATCTGCACGAGCTTCAATCGATCGAGACTAATTTTCGATCGATCGAGCCAGGCAGATTTACACAGTAAATTCTGCAGTAACTCGATTCCAACTTTACATAAAAAGCATATACTTTGAGCAAGTCTAAACAAGACTAAAACGTTTTGATCATGGTTTTCCAACATTACAAAATGAAGTTCTAATACATCAATTCCTAATTCCTTAGAACCTAACATTTTCCTTGTATTTACCAATCAGTGTGGATTGTGGATTGTGGTGGAATTCAAAGTAAGGACAAATGTATGATATGTGCAATTAACCAATTTTTACTTTAAAAAAAAAAAAAAAAAAACCATATCTACCAATTTTTTTTTTTTTTTGGTAAACCACATCCACCAATTCAGTTCATTAGAATTTTTGTTTATTCTATTATCAATTTAAATTTTAGCTCAATAGTAATAAGTAATAATATTTTTATTATATATTTATATAATTGTATATTGCACTAATTTTGAAATAGTAAACCGATATTTACCTATATGAAAATATTCCAATCTTGTTATTAAAACCAACATCAACCAATAGCAAACATAGAGACAGAGCTATACATTGATTGCCCCTCAATTTAAAAAAAAATATATTAGTATTTGACTTCTCTATCTAAACTTAAGTTTATTATCTAAACTTAATGGCCTTCTGTGCTGAAGTTTCTTCTTTGTCTAAACTTCTATTTCTTATCCTACAATACATACATTAACACATTATACAGTTAAAGTGCTAGATTATTCTTTTTGTCAACTGACAACTCGTGCTTTTACAAGTTCTAGGTGGAGGGTAAGGTTGTGGGTTCAAGACCTATTTGGTGCATACTTACCAATAAAAATAAAAAAAGCTTCTCCTCATTGACTAATTGCACCTACAGGTTACTTGCTAAGGCAAGCCGATTTGGCCACCCATTAGCAGCCTCTTTTATAATATAATGGAGAATGCATTTATGGTGTTCTTTGATAACCCGGTATATAGATTGGTCTTGGTGATCAATTGGATCGAATGTGCACAAGACTGAGTCAAAACCCAATGGGACTTAAGCAAACCATGTGACCTAGCTGGGATGTAAATTGTGTAAAATTACACTAATAGGTTCACCTCAATGACTTTTTTATTGTTTAATATATGATAATATGATAATTTAAATAAGAGAAAACCTAGAGAATTTTTTTTAAAAAAAATGCATTTTTCTTTCACTTCTTTGCCGATAAATGTTACTGTACCCATCACTTTTCGCTGTTTCAATTCCCCAACAACTATATATCTAATAACTTAACCACTTAATAAAGTTTTATAGATACTTAGTATATATTTATAATACAAATAGCCATTAATTATTTATAATCTTTACAATTCTTATTCAATGGCATTATAAAATAATATGTTTATTAAATACTCCTCTATTAATTATAGAAAGGAAGTGACTTAAAAATAATAATTAACCACTTGAAGACAGGTTAACTATAAAATTGGGTAGGGGTGTTACATCCTTCCTTCCTAAAAAATTTTCATCCTCAAAAATTATAACCGTAAATATCTTTGTATTACCACAATGTGAAATGATAAGTTGAGAAAATCATAAAACATAGTAAAATCACATGTCAAATCAATTATGTACATTACAACTCTTTTTCTCATTATAAAATTTTCTTAAGTTATGATATGTGCTTTCAACAATTTTCATGCTCAATTAAAAGATACAACTCTATATACACATGTAGAGAAGTACTAAGAGCACATCACATAATATATATTCAATCTAAGAATATAATTAAGAAATTCTTTCATACGCTGATCAAAATTTATATTATCAATACTTATAATGTCAATATAATCAGGGGATTTAATAAGAAAAGGTCTTAATTGTGACAAACAGATATTAAAAATCATTCACTTGTCAAAATTTTTGTAACTTGGGAAACACATTATATTTCAAGAGGTACAATAGAATAAATCAATCAAATAAGGTCAATTCCACAAACTCAAAGAATTTCTTAGAAAGCATCCATTTAGCTTATATCTCTCATTTATTAAAAAAAGAAAAAAAGAGAGAGATATAATGTTATACATTATCAACAACCAAAAACTTATCAAAATTCACTTTGACAACACTTTTTTTTTTTCAAAATAAACTTCATCAAATAATATCATCACAAGTGATATTATGTTATACTGAAATTTTTCGTTGTCAATAACTTGTTTAACCACACACGAGCTCAACGGCAGTTAACAAATTACTTGACCAAGGAATAGGCATAATAATCATTTTATGTCACCCCACATAGGGTTAGTTGGCAAATGACTTAGCAGATCACACGTGGCCAGCGGTGTTCAACTAATTCAGTCCATACCAACATTAGGAAGGCTGACTACAATAAAATAATATATACAAATTTTCAAAACATTTAATAACTCACTCTTAAAAACTTCTTTCTTTCTTAAAAAGTTTGGTAAACAATTTCCTAGTAAACATTATACTCATTGTTTTACATTTCAAAAATCAAAATGGAACCCTCATCATTAAAGTATAAATATATTATCACTACACTATAGTTTACTTGAGGTATCTCATAAGTTCACTTGTACTAGAAAAGAGAGAGAGACATATTTATAGTCTTCATAATAATCATAGATTACCGTATAAAGATAAGAAAACATCTCTTTTACAAATCTTATCAAAAGACAAATACATCCAATCGACAAGTTACTACATCATTGTAGCAAGAATCATAGTACTAATAACAAAAGAGCTAAAACCATAGCAATACTAAGCATGTTTTCATAATTCAAGATATCCAAAAATGCTAGTAGACATCAAATAATAAGCCAATGATCAAACAACCGAAACATCTCTGAAGAGATGTATCCTACTTGTCTACCCTTAACTACCCAATCTTAATATCTTACTCTGAAGATCAATACTTAAAGTCTACAAAATCATAACCTTTGCTCTGACACCATGTTTGTCACGTCCCAAACCCGACACCCGGATTTGTAACCATGACCGGCATGTTAATATCAAGCTTAAAACTGGTATTAACAAGAACCAACTTAACTTTTACAAAACTTTTACAAAAGCTTCCCTCTTTCTTTTCATTCTTGTTTCTTTACTTAAATGATATAACTTTCCACTTGATATTCAGAGCATCTACATTATACTTCAAAGAATAACATAATCCACCAATTACTCATTTTCTAAATTCCACATAATATATCTCTTAATGCTTTAAGGTACACAATTTTGATTAGATCCTAAATTACACAAATATTACAAAGCTAAGCATCAAATTGCTAGTTTGGGATCTATACTTTTAAAACTAAAACCAGCTCCTTCCAAAACTTGACTAAGACTCCCTCTGCTCCAAAATAAAACTTGTTGACTGAAATATAATAAGGCGAGCTACGAAGCCCAGTAAAGGTAAGATACATGAGAATTTAATAAGAATGCATATAAATCAAATCATTTCATTTTATAAATATTCAGATAAGAGAACATCTTTTCATGCATAGTATTTTATACTATTCATAATAATAGCTTATATGCTTTCATAGGTAAATAATTGTTTTCCTTTTTCTTATTAGAATAATATTACCAAAACCTTTTAGATTGAACTTCTTTCATTTCTTACAAAGTCACTAAATATAATATTGATTATTTAAAATCATACACACACACACACACATACATACATACATACATACATATATATATATATATATATATATATGTATGTATATTCTCATTACAAAATAATCACTTTAACTTAAATAAGATAATTGGTAACTTTGCCTTAAACTAGAAACATCTTAAAGAATAACAAAACCTTTCTTCATAAACTCCTTCTCGTAAAATATTATAACTTTCATAGTCATAAAACTTAACATTTTATAAGAATAGATATCTGATAACTTTTTAGCATAAACGTGTATTTTCATCAGAAGCTTTATCTTTATAAAACACTAAAACACTTTCATTAGATTCTTTATCTTTAAAGCACAACAGAACTTCAGAAACTCTTATCTTTAAAGAACAGCTTTTCTTTTCATCATAAACTTCTTTTCATGAGAGCTTTTAACTTTTCATAATGCATTTAAACATATCATTCTCTCATGATCAATAAACTAATATAGTTGCTCATAACATATTGGTGAGTCCATATCTGATAAGTCTGTACTTATTTAGGAGGCTTTTAGCACCACGGTGCTAGGCATCCAGCATTCCCCCACAATGCTAGGTATTCCCAGGATCACATCATAATACATATCTTCAACTATGGGGGTAGGTTGACTTCCTCCACAAGTTGGCCGTAACCAACAAGGGCGGGTACAGCAGAGCCAGTCCCATTTAATAGCCAATCAGATAACATTTTCCATGGAAAGTCAGTAATTAAACCCCTACTGGCAGAGTTCAAATCATCAAAGGACATAACCCGAAAACATTTCATACTTATACATCATACTGAAATTTACATTTCATAATAATAGCATTTCCATTCTTTTCTTTAAACATCATGGTCATGGAAATTAGTAATGGCATCGATATGCTTGAATCATATACATAAGGTTTCGAAAGCTCACAGACATATCTTTATCTAAAATATGATTACATGTCATATCTCTAATCAAAAACCTTTAAATGCATAATATACTTTAAAATAACCTCATGACTTACCGAATGCTCATATAACTTATCCCTTACCTGAAAGTAGAGGAACCGAGAGCCTAAAGTCGAAGGAACTTAGACCTGGGGAACTGGTAACACCTAAACCAAAATCAAAGCTTATTATTATCCATTATTCCTTATCATAAACTTACACATTCATCTTAAAGCCTATCTCTTATAATCAAGGAAATCCTAATCCCACCTCAATGAGGTTCCCACAAACACAAAATACATTCATCATACAACATGATGTACTAAATCATAGAAAAACCAACATTCTCACATTAATCTCATATCTCTACAAAAGCCAACTTCATTTCAAAAGGTGCTTTGAGATTAGAGCAATAATGCATGCATAAATATAAAATCCTTTAAACATGGTCATATAACCATATACATTCATATGGAAACATACAATGCATTGAATAAGACAGCTTCATAAAAACAACAGGCTGATGGTTTAGAGCCCCTCCTTTGAGTACTAAACCTTGAACCAAGTTATACAAAATTTAGCTATGATCCAGACATACCAAATGATGAGCATAATAAATTATAGCTCAAATCATTCACCCTAACTTTAGAATTAAATCCTCAAAGTTAGGCATGTCCCTTACTGTTCACTATTTTATTCCAGCAGCATATACTTCACTTATAAAATACAAATGAGCTATTAGTGCATATCCAAACTTCATGCCATTTTACAGAGCAACTCCTCTGGGTATCTAGTAAATACCATATCAATTTTGGAGTCAAAAATCATAAAACCATGATTTACTAAAAATCATACAAGACAACGTGCTCAAATCTATCCTAACAAAATTTCATGCAATTTAGAAATTAAACCATTATTTTTATATTGATCCAATGGCTATGAGACCACTTCCATTTGAACCATATGTGTCTTAGAATTCATAAGAACAACTCCTAGCATCCTAATTCACTGTATACAATTTAATATATAATTTATCATGCATAAATACAGAATCTGTCACAGTGACAGCTTTGCAACATTTTCTTGTAAATTCACAAACAATTATTAAACGATGGTATTTTCATATGAAATTTAATACACATATACTAGACATATTATATAATAATCTCCAACAAACCTTTTACCCATAGCTATCCTAGAAAAATACAGAATTTATAATGACCAAACAGGTTAACTAGTGAGTGCAACTCTTAACAAATTCATGAACTAACTCTCAACAAGCTTCAATTTCTGGATCAACTACACATTCAGTACCTCAAATAGCACTTCCATAAAGTTAATCTAACTATTTTACTCATTTTAACACTTACCCATAACATATTTTATCAAGTCTATTATCTAGGAGTACATGCAAGCATAACAATGATTCAATTCATATTTAGGCAATCAACAATCTCTAGAATCCAACACACCCATAAACAAAATCATATAACCATCACTTAAGTTTAAAATGAACAAAAGACTAAAAGAATTACATTTTCCCCTTACCCTAGACATGGATTCTTGGAGTGATAGAGTTAGAATCACTCTAACTTCAAGTTGGGAACAAAAACTTGAGAAGAATTGAAGGAAAACTTTTTCCTTGCTGCTAGACCCGCAGGTGTGAAAGGGAGAAAAGAGATGAGAGCTTTTCTTTCTTTCAGTGTTGGATCTGTGGGTATGAAAGAGGGAGAGAGCTTCTTGAGTTTTCTTTCTTTGAGAAAGTCAAAGAAGAGATAAAGGTGCAGCCAATAAGAACAAAGAAGGAAGAAAACAAAGAAGCAAAGAAAGAAAGACCAAAGAAGTTTCTGGTGCAGCCAAGAAGTCAAGGAAAATGGCTTGGGTGGGGCACGTGTAATACTAAGGAAAGAAAAGATCATGACCCACCTCTTCAACTTTTAGCATTTATACTTTTCACCCTCCCATAATTCTATATTCTAGAAAGGCCCATATAATAAAATTACTTTGCATATAAACCCTTACCTTTATACACTTAATTAAACCCCAACAACTATATATCTAATAACTTAACCACTTAATAAAGTTTTGTACATACTTAGTATATATTTATAATACAAATAGCCATTAATTATTTATAATTCTTATTCAATGGAATTATAAAATAATATGTTTATTAAATACTCTTCTATTAATTATAGAAAGGAAGTGACTTTAAAATAATAATTAACCACTTGAAGATAGGTTGACTATAAAATTGGTTCAAGGTGTTACAAGTTGTGTGTGTGAGAGAGAGAGAGAGAGTGTGAAGACTCAAGGCATTGAAGACTAAAGTGTTTTCGCGGGTAGCTCGCAAGTAAGCATCCTGCGAAGTGATGCACGTGCCCTACATATGACTGGAATGTGAAGAGTCAGGACAAGATGGAGACAACTGGTTTTCGCGAGTATCTTGCGGGTAAGGCCTTCCTGCGAAATACCCACGAAACAGTCTGTTTTGCTGAACTGTCATTTCTGATATACACTATCATTACCCACACTATATATACCCTCATTACCCACAAATGTAAGTGTGGCTATTCAGAGAGAAAAACCCTAAGAGAGATTTCTACAATACACCCACATATTAGAGAGAACTACCCATTCTTAGAGAGAAATCTTAGTAGTCTCTTCTCATTCCCTCTCCCATTGGTATACCTATTAAGAGGAGATTTCTACCCAAACACTACCCACACACACTCAAAGTGTTGAGAGTGTTTTTGGTGCTATTGGGAAGCATTGGAAGATGCCAAGGGTGGCGGATGCAACATGGAGCTTATTGCAGGATCCGGAGAGCTAGACAAGACACAGTTCCAAGAAGCCCTGTTGGAGTAAGAGCTTGGGGGGCTTAGGTACATCGGGTAGATTAGGTTTGGAGGGTCTTTTGCTAACTCATGTATCCCAACTGATTGTCTAGTAGATCAATTACCACTTAGAGGGTAGCAGAGAGGTTTTTCGTCGAGTTCTTCGTTTTCCTCTTCGATAACACATTGACGTGTTATCTTATGTTTGCATCTTTCTTCCCTACTCTTTTACCTTTCATTTTACTGTTGTGTTATTATGAATATGAGTTAGAGTAGCTTGTATGTTTATACGCTCGTATTTACTCTTTTCCGCACTTAGTATAAGTTAGAGTAAAATCTATCAAGCTGTAATTTTTATTTGGGGGTCTAAATAACTCTTGTGTTTTCACACATTTTAGAGCATTAATAGTTTATTGCTTAAACCTTCTTTTTCTTTTTTTTTATATATATATTTTTTATGCTTTATTTGTTTATTTCTTTTAGTTTAAGCCTTTAACATTTTATTTTCTCTTCTTTTGTTTACTTGGTTTGAGATTTGCCTTTTTTTTCTTTGTTTAATATACATAATTTTTAAACATGTAACAAGATTTTATTTAGCAAAAACTTAGTTGCAATCTTATGACATTTGTTTATTTTTCTTGTGAATTTTATAGAATTTCTAATGTTATTGCTTGTGAAACCTTGATTTTGAATTATAATGGCAAGTTTAATTTAGACATATGCCTATTTTTTTTTTTTTTTTTTTAATTTACATATTCGTGTTATGATTTCACAAACTTACTTTTATTAGTTTATATATATTTAATTTTTAAAAAAATTATTTGATCATGCGATTTGATAGATGAGCCAATAGCTTATAAACCGGGTCAATATTCAGTCTGAATTTAATAACTATTTCTTACCATAAATGGTGATTCACTTTTTCTTTTATATATAATTTTTTTTTGAATAAACAGTAATACTTATTAGAACACACAAAAATAGTAATATTAGTGTTTTAAACCGGGTTTATAATAATAAGTACAACTACAAATGGGATAAACATTTTAAAATTTTTTTTTTTAGTAAACAGTAATACTTATTTGAACACGTACGAAAATAGTAATACTAGTGTTTGAAACCAGGTTTATAATACATTACATAATAAAAGTAACTACAAAAATGTCAAACCTTTGTAGTTGTAGACTGGAATTATGAACAATGGACATTAGACATATACAACTAATGTGGGATAAACATCCCTTTTTTTTTCTTCTTTTTTTATTTTTTTTTTATAGAAGAAATTGGTAATTCACTTGGGTGAGAAGAAATTAATGAAATAAATGTAAGTGAACATTTTTTTTTTTTTTTTTGGAGAATACTAAGTATTTTTAACACACATAGAGAAAGGGGAAAAGATTTTTTAAAGAAACATGTAAGTGAACTTATTTCTATATTAATTGGGGGTAATTTAAATAATATTACACACATTTTCACGCACATTTTCACCCATATGTATTTCAAAAAACTACAAATAACAATTCTCCAACTACTCTACGAAACATCTCTAAGATTGACAATTTTGGTGAGGGTCAGAGACTTAGAGGGTGTATTATTTGTGGGCTCCCATGTCCCATCAAATTTCTCACACGTTAAAAGTTCTGTCTATTCTGTGAAGATTGTACAGTAATTCTATCATGATACGAATTTTCCTCTGTTCCAACCTCCAAGCCATTTTCATTTTCAGCATTGTCCACATGGACTCATGTACAATCATCAATTAACTCCATGACTGAGAACTTTCTTTGTTTCTTCCGTCTAGATATATATATTTTTTTTCCAATTTGTTTACTTCCTTCTCTTCCTATATTAATATCTACCTCCACTTTTTTTTTTTTTTTTTTTTTTTTTGAGGGAAAGATAGAAAACTTTATTGATCATAAAAGGGGTATACAACTTAATCCCCGATAAACAATAGGGGGCATCAATACAATACAAAGGGTGGCAGACTGCATCGATGCACAGAGAAGATCCCAACGGGTAATGCATGCATAGGCAGCCCTGTTAACCTCCGTGTACAACAGGTTGATCCGCATGTGCTGCTCTGCTCTGTGCAGCCACAAAATGTTGGTACTCTGCTAAAAGTCCCAGGGCGCCATCTAGGATCTTTCTTGGGTGGAGCTGGACCTGCTCAAAATAAAATTTATTGCGAGCATTCCACAGCGCCCAGGAGACCGTGGCCCATCTCTCCAGCTCAACTTGAGACAGTTTTCCCACCATCGTACCAAAAAGCAGAAAAAAATCCTGAGCCATGTTTGAACACTTCTGAATCCTCCCACTGCATAGCGCCCATACATTTCTTGCAAATGGGCATTCCCACAGTAGGTGACCAGTTGATTCATGATGCTGGCAGCACAGCTCACATCTTGGGTCCACTCTCATTTTTCTGCGATGGAGGTTGTCTCTAGTAGGCAGTATATTAGCGCATGCCCGCCAAACAAAGGTTCGAACCTTTGGAGGGACATTCAACTTCCACACACGTCTCCAAAGGTGCCTGTCAGAATCTGCTGCAGAGTGTTCCACCCGGGTTGCCTCCTTCAGCCTACATGCCACCAAATATGCTGATTTCACAGTGAAGGTCTGAGACTTGTTTTCCTTCCAGACTAGAGCATCACGGGCTGAGTTGCTGGCCAGGGGGATAGATAAGATATCCATCCTAGTCCTATAAGCAAATAGGTCAAAAATTTTCCCCCTATCCCATTGCATTGTGGCCCTGTCAATCAACTCGTTTACGTACATTTGAGGTCTAGGAGTCCCCAGGAACACCGGTCTATTTGGCAGCCATTTGTGTTTTGAGACTTGTATGGAGGAACCGTCTCCTACCTTCCACATTGACCCTTCCCTAATCACCTCCCTTGCAGCCAGTAAACTTCTCCAAACGTATGACGGGTTGTTTCCCAATTCTGCCTCCATAAAAGAGCAAGTTGGGAAGTACCTGGATTTATATACCCGATAGAACAAGGAGTGGGTATTGTGAATCAATCTCCAACACTGTTTGGCTAGCATAGCTAGATTGAAAGCCTCAATATCCCTAAAACCCATTCCACCCCTTCCTTTTGGCGTACACAGCTTCTTCCAGGATAGCCAGTGTATTTTCTTCTCATCTTTTGTTTGGCCCCACCAATATCTACCTCCACTTTCACACTCATCACAGTCAATTTCTTATCCTCTGCATTTTACAAAGCCTCCCCTATAGAACAATTCTAAGGAAAACCCCATCTCTCTCATCTTTCTTTAGATACTAGGAAGAGAAAAAATCAACATAATTTGATTTTCTTTATATCAAGCTTCAATGGCTAAGGAGTTCATAAACTTGAATTCTTGGATTGAGGTTGCCCCAGCTCCTATTATTAGCCTCAGTTCATAATAGGATCATTTCATGAACATTCTATTTTGCTGTGTCCCTTTGGCTTTTATTAAAATGATGGGCCCTAGACACCATATTTTAATTTGATCTTAATATTTTAATTGTCAATTTAGTTTCTCATTTTTGAGTTGCATGTCAATTTAATCCTGCTATTATATCTTAGATGTATCTTGGATGAAAATGAAAGAGTAAAGCTCCAAGTTTTTTGACAAAGCGATATTTGAATGGAAATGAAGGCCTTGAATGTAGAAAAGTCCCACTTCCACGAAGATTCCATGGTGCGAACTTTTGAACAGGGGCTCTTTCATTTCTCAAAAAGTGAGTGAGAAAACAAGGAATAAAATGACTTTTTTGACAACACGGAATTGACTAAATCCTTGTGTTTACTCACATACATTCTCTCCAATCAACAAAAACCAAAAAAAAGGAAAGCTTACCATACATTCTCTCACACACAAATGAAAGAAAAAGAAGATGGAATGTCAAAGAATTTGGAAAGGAAAGGTAAAAAGTAGAAATAAAGACAAGGAATCATGTGGGGAGGGTGGGCTTTTCAATTTTTAAGTTGAAATGAAACTTCCTGGAAGGTGTCTGTCTTACAAATACCGTTCCATGGGCCAAAATGGCAGAATACCATTATTTGACAAAATATTTAACAATATATCACTATTTAGTAATATTTAGTAATTTACACTGTAGGGAGTAATATCTTGTAGCCCAAGCCCAAGATATATGGGGTCTTGGACCAATGAGCCCGGTACAATAAATTTGTAGAGAGTAAGTCGAAGAACTAGGCTCTAATGAATTTGACAACGGCTAGTATGGATTTAAAAGTGATCAAGCAAGAACAAGAAAAATAGAGTTGAATGAATTCATTGTCTGAGGAGATATTTTGTCATACAAATCAATTACAATTGGGTACAAATAATTTTGATTGCTACAATTCCCTCTGATGAATTTTTTATCCTCTTTTCATGGAGGGTCTCTCACATTATATAGCTCCCTTTAGTCCATCTTGATCCTACACTTGTTAATCATCTGAGCCCTTACTTAAGTACTTGTCCCATCAAACACTCTCTTTGATTTTCTGTGAGTTGTGGTAGTCAAGGCAGCACTGTTCAAGGATCTTCTCCACATAAATGTGGCTAGAAAAGTGTCTGTAGTGCACATTAACCTTATACGCGTCTGATGCACGTCCTTATCGCTAAAGCTTCCTGGAAGGTCACCTTGATTGTTGGAATACAGATTTGAGCTATACTTATCGTATCCGAGGAGTTATTCCTCCTCGGATCACCTTCCCAATTGTATATTGCTTAATAAATTCTGAGTTTGAACCATTCACTATCCTTTGTTCCTCCTCGGACTACTCATGCTCTCAGCCAAGGCCCAAGGTCCACAATATGATTTGAGTCCTTAACTCTACAATAGCCCCTTAAAACTTCAGTTTTTTCCCTTTCATCTGAGAAGAAAAGTGGGGTTTTGATTTTTTGTGCGCTAATATTATTTCGCCCTTTGATTTGCACACGTGGTAGTGCCATTTTGCGTGCCCCATTATTGCCCCTGACGCTTCGGAGCCCGCGAGGCGTCATTAATTGCTCCATGTGGCATTATGTTCCCTGCATCCAACGGTAAGGCGCTAATCCAATGGTTGACATTCCTCCTTAGGTTTTGAGCGGGGTAACTCCCACTCATTTTCACCTTCTATATAAAGCCTTAAGGGAAATTATTCCCTTTATTTTACAAGTCCTCAAGCTCTCCAGAGATCTCAAGCACTCCAACTCACCAAGCTCCGTACATCCCTAAGTTTCCTTAACTCTTTTCCTTAAGAAATTCCCTAAAGATTTTTCTAAAGGTTCAAGATTTGACTCACTCACTTGTTTTCGTAAGTATCTATTTTTTCAAACTTTCTTTTTCTCCTTGGTCGAGCTCCTTGGCCTTCTTCCTTATTAGAAAACTTTCTCCTTATCATCCACGTTTGCTTAGATGGGTAGATTTAAGCACTTGGTTAATTCTTCGGCCAATATGGAGGGTTTTAGGGCCAAATACCATATCCCACAGGGAGTGGGCTTACAATATTGTCTCCCAGACCGAATACTTACCAATAGAGAGGTGGGTGAAGTTGTCATTCCAATGATCGCTTTTATAGAGGGAGGAATGACACTTCCCATGGGTAGGATAACCAGAGATTATCTGCTCAACCATAGGTTATGCCCCCATCAATGCACTACCAACATGTTTAGAGTCTTAAGGAGTGTAAATGCCTTAAACGACCAGATGAATCTTGGGCTTACATGGCACGACATCGCTCACATGTACGAGTGCCATTCTCTCTCCGAGAGATATTACCTCAAATCTCTGTTCAAAGAGGTGAGATTGATATCCTGCCTTCCCAAGTCCAACAAGGGCTTGAAGGACAATTACCTGGTCATCTCTGGGGAGTGGCATGACGGTCTTTACTGTCCAGTTAGGGCGGGAACACTAGGTGGGGTACCCTAGGATTAAGTCCCTTGGTAGGGACCTTAGTTTTTCAAGTTTTTCTTCTATTCATTCTAAGCCACTTGTCTCCTTGAATAATAGTTGTCATTGATCTGACCACAATTTCCCTTTCGGATGTTTTTGCAAATAAAGATCACGTCGCTCCGAAACTTAGTCTTGCCAACGTTCTAGGGCTCAACTACTTGTTGAGGTCGGAAATATTTGCAAGCGAAGATGGACAGCTACGGGCTGCTCACTTGATCCTAGATTACGAGCCCTTGTCATGCATATTTCAAGACGCAGGCCAAGCATTAAGAGCAGGTAACCCTAAGCTTACTCGAATAGACATCTCTAAGCCTAGGTTCTTGGCTCGGAGAGACCTTCCCGCTATTGAGTTGCCACCCCAACGTGTTCCTCAACAAGTAGCTGCTCTGAGAGAGGAGTCGACCTTGTCCCACCATTCCTTAGACGCTGAGATTGACTAGTTCCACTTCGAAGAAGAGGAAGGGGCACTGGAAAGGCCTGTGGAGCTCTCGGACTCTGAACAAGAGTCCGACAGGTTTTCTGTTGCTTATCCTTTGAAGCTAATTTTTGCTTGGGTCAACACTAGCTCAAAATTCGAAGAAGAAGGCATGGACTTGAAACCAAGGATCGGCTTAAAGGGTCTACTGGCGAATAGGAACAAAAGGTCAACTTTAAAAGAAATTCCCAAGACCCAAGTTCCTCCCAGTCTTCCTCCTCTTCCCCCCCTTCCCTCGACCACTACTAACCTTGGATTGAAGGCCAATCCGAACTTAAGGAAGAAAAGGCCAATTGAGAATCTGGAGGAAGGTGAGGTGGCACCTCAAAAGGGCACTAAGCAATAGAAGAAGGCTAAGGACCCCAAAGACAAGAGGGTCAAATCAGTGGAGAGCCGAGATGAAGCTGAAGTGCGCCGAGGGTAGCGCTCCTGGGCCCCTCGGCTTGAGGTGGAAGGTGCTCCCATTCCTTAGGATGCCACGATCTGGGAGTCTTAGAGGGGGCATGCCACCATTCATTGAAGAGGGACCTCGCGATGGTAAGTCAGTTAACATCTTTTTTTTTTGTTAAACATTAGGATGCACGTTTATTCATATATGTATATATTTTTTATGACCCCTTTGTTACTTATACACAGATTATCCAGCAAATCTATGTAGCCAAGGAGTAGGTTAAGAACACTCATAATGAGGTTAAGGCTGAGGCCCATTCCCACTTTGAGGTTAAGAAGGCTCTCGGAACCCTTAAAGAAGAGCACACAGAGTTGCTTGAGAAGTTGAAGGAAGCGAACAAGACTTGCCAAAGTGCCGAAGCGGGTCTAAAAACCATGGAGAGGCAGGCAGAGAATATGCACCAAAAACTACATATAACTAAGATAAACCTGGCCACCAAAAAACAAACTATTTTGGATCTTAAGGCGAAGTTGCAGAAAGTCAAGGATGCAGCTCAGGTGGCCAGGGAAGCCGCTGAGGCTGCGGTGAAGGCATCCTACAAACGTGGGGTGCTGGACATGGAGACTCAGCTGACAGAGGAGATGGCCGTAGTGTGTAGGGACTATTGCATCGAGTCATGGGGAGTAGCAATGGACCGGGCGGGAGTCCCTACAGACTCCGAGTTGAGGAGGGTCGAGAATATCTTTTTCCCGGAGGATATTCGAGAAATTCCGGATATGGTCCCTCCTCCTGAACAACTCCTTACCACCCAAGCTCCCCCTCCTGATGCTAAAGTTTCTAAAAGGGCTAGAGTGGGTGAAGAGGCTTAGCCTTCGATGAAGGCCAACCCTTCCGAGGATGCCCTTACAATCAAAGATGTGGTCTCCCAGGCCAAGGATGCAGAGCTCAAGTCTCAAGCTGAGGATGGCAAGCTTAAGGCAGTTGATTCCAAAGAGGGCCTTCAACTAGTAGAGAAGTAGTTGTAGGATTTTTCTTTATTTTTTCTGTCATTTTCTTTTCTAATGGCTCCTGCCACCACTTGTAATGTGTCTTCCTTTGATTAATGAATTGACTTTCCTTTCTACCTCTAGTGTCTCTACTTTATATGCTTTCAAGTTTATGACTATTGCCAATAAACTTGAACTGTTATAACTCTTTCTTTAATAACATCTAATAACAGCAACTTGTCATCAACTTAAATAATTTGACTAGATATTAGCAATAAAAAGATTTGCCACATACTAGTACTGTGAATTGATCCTTCTGTAATGAAGATCGAATCTAATATAGGTAAGTAATTTACTTTGTAAAAAATAGAAGGGGAAAACATTCTACATTCTGCCTAACACTTAGACAAACAAATGAGGACTTTTAGCCTGTTCAAAACCAACAATCCGAGGAGTTTGGGCGTGATCTTAGACCTGTTTCACCAATTAGTGAAGGACAAATAAGTACCCCAGTGTTTAAACTTTGCAATATATCATCAAGTATTGATTTCCCTTAAGTATGTGGTTTGGGGGATCAGATATTGAATGTTAATTTCACCAAAGTATGTGGTCCGAGAGACCTAATATGCCTTAGGATCTGTCTAACACTTATGAAGATGCCATTGAGTATTAATTTCACCCAAGTATGTGGTCCGAGAGAACTAACATGCCTTAGGATATGTGTAACACTTATAAAGATGTCAATGAGTGTTAATTTCACCCAAGTATGTGGTTCGAGAGACCTGACATGCCTTAGGATCTGTTTAACAGTTATAAAGATGCCATTGAGTGTTAATTTCACCCAAGTATATGGTCTAAGAGACCTGACATGCCTTATGATCTGTTTAACACTTATAAAAATGTCATTGAGTGTTAATTTCACCCAAGTATGTGGTCCGAAAGACCTGACATAACTTAGGATCTTTAACACTTATAAAGATTGAATAATGGGAAGTATAATGCCTTTAATAAATGAACAAGTTGACAAAAGAGACTTTCATTAATAATAATACCTTTTTAGATTGTTTCCATTCCACGGGCGTGGTATTACATGTTCATCTAGGTCTTCAAGAAAGTATGCTCCTATACCAACCATCGAGGTGATGCAATATGGTCCTTCTTAATTGGACTTTAGCTTTCCCCACGTTGGGTTCTTCGCAGTACCCATAACTTTTCTCAACACCAAGTCACCAGGCACTAATGATCTTAGTTTTACATTGGCATCATAATCTTGCTTGAGTTTGTGTTGGTAGTATACCAATTAAACCTTTGCACTTTCTCTTCTTTCTTCAATAAAGTCTAGGCTATTTTCCAGCAACTCATTGTTACTGCTCAGATTGAATGAGCTGGTCCTTAATGTTGGGAAGCCAGTTTCTAAAGGAATGACAGTCTCGGCTCCATAAGTCATTGAAAAGGGGGTCTCTTGTGTTAACCTGCGAGGTGTAGTTCTATATGTCTAGAGGACATGTGACAATTCTTCTACCTATCTTCCCTTTGTGTCATCTAACCTTTTCTTGAGTCCGTTCACTATGACCTTGTTAACAATCTCAGCCTATCCATTTCCTTGGGGATAAGCTGGAGTGGAATACCTATTTGTAATTCCAAGATCACAATAGTATCTCCTGAAAGATTTGTTGTCGAATTAAAGACCATTGTCTAAGATGAGGGAATGAGGGACCCCAAATCGTGTGACAATGTTTTTCCAAACAAATTTCTTAGCATCCACGTCCCTGATATTTGCCAAAAGCTCAGTTTCAACCCACTTGGTAAAGTAGTCCATACCGACTAGCAAATATCTCTTGTTTCCTGCTGCTTTAGGGAAAGGGCCAACGATGTCTAAACCCCATTAAGCAAATGGCCAAGGGCTGGATAAGGGATTAAGGACTCCTCCTGGCTGATGTATATTTGGTGCAAATCTTTGGCATTGATCACATTTTTTCACATAGTGGTAGTTTCCAATGGGAGTGACAAAAGCTGTCTTTTTTTTATCGTCTAGGGCAAGTGGTATCTAATGATACCTTTGAAAGGCGTTTAAGAAGCTCATCTGAGGATGGCCCACCGTTGCATCCACTAATTGGTCTATTCGAGGCATAGGAAACAGATCTTTTGGGCAAGCCTTATTCAGATCTGTGAAGTCTACGCACACTCGCTACTTCCCGTTCTTCTTTTTCACTACCATAGTATTGGCCAGCCATTCAGAGTAGAAAACTTCCTTGATAGCCCCTGCCTGCTTAAGCTTCATCACCTCATCCCTAATAGCATTTGCATGCTCTTTAGATAGGCGCCGAGGCGATTTCTTTTTAAGAGTGATGGATGGGTTAACATTTAAATGATGGCAGATGAAGTTCAGATCCACCCCCAGGGCTTTATAAGTGTCCCATGCAAACACATCAGTGTTTCTTCTAAGAAATTCTACCAACTCTTCCTTCTCTTGAAGAGGCAACTGAGCCCCGACCTGAAAGAACTTCTTCGGATCATCACCTATAAAAAACTTTTCCAAATTCTCACACTTCAGCTCCTCAGCTGATTCACAAGCTGGCAACTCTGGAGTTTTTGGTTGATATAAGCCCTTTTCAACAAAGGCCGAGGAGCTAGATTCATACTAATGTGAGATGGCTGCTACAAGGCATTGTCTAGCCACGGATTGACTCTGCATAATCTCTTTAATGCGACCCTTCGAGGGGTATTTCACTTTTTAGTGCAGAGTAGATAAGATGGCTTCCAGGGCATGAAGCTAGGGTTTGGCCATAATAGCCATATAGGGGGAATAGGCATCCACTACGATGAAGTCTACCTCCACAACTTCTGAAACTGCTTGCACTGATAGCCTGATCTGACCCTGTGGGATAACAATTTTCCCATCAAAGCTCACCAACAGAAAGTCGTAGGCTGTCAAGTTGTCGGGCCTTAAGTTCAGCCCCTTGTACAAGTCGGGGTACATGATTTCTACTGCACTGCCCTAGTCCACCATCACCCTTTTCATGTAATACCCCCTGATCCTAAGCGTGATCACTAAAGTGTCATCATGTGGCTTGATGATCCCAATTTTGTCCTCGTTCGAGAAACTCAATGCTGGTGGGGTATCCAACCTAGCCCTCTTCGACCCTGAATTAGCGCCTTTGGCGGGTAGCCAAGCCATGGACATCACCTTGGAGGGGCAGGAGCCAGTTCTTCTTGGAGCAGCAAAGATGACATTGATCATTCCTAAAGGAGGTCTTGAAAAAGCATCTGTTCGAGGTTCTGAACTTACCTGGTTCCCTTGGCCACAAAAATGATGCAAAAGCTACTTCAACTTTCCTTCTCGAACCAGCTAGTCCAAATGGTCCCACAAATTTCTACAGTCCTCCGTAGTGTGTCCCTGGTCTTGATACTGGCAATAAAGGCTCTGGTTATGCCTTATGGGATTTCCAGCCATCTTGTTTGGCCATTTGAAAAATGGCTCATTTTTAATCTTCTCTCGAACCTGATGCACCGGTTCTCAGAACACCACATTAATCGTCTGGGTATTAGAAGATCTTGATTGCCCAGCAAAGTCTCTTCAAGACCGGTTGTTACTGTTGTACCGATCCGACTTGAAATCCTTCATCTCCTGAAGGATAACCTTAGCTTTTCCTTTCCCCAGCTATTGGTCTTCCTCAACCCTTCTGTACTTATCGATCCGGTCCATAAGTTGGCACACACTGGTAACAGGCTTGCCAATCAAAGACTTCCTTAAACCGTGCTCGGTTGGGAGGCCAGCCTTGAAGGTGCTGATGGCCACGTCATCAAAGTTACCATCAATCTTGTTGAACATTTTGCAGTATCTGTCCGAGTACAATTTCAGAGTCTCCCCTTCTCGCATGGATAAGGATAGTAGGGAATCTATAGGTCGAGGGACCCTGGTGCACGTAATAAAACGAGAGCCAAAAGCCCAAGTGAGCCCCTTGAAGGACTATGGAATTTGCCCTTAGACCGTCAAACCATCTCATTGCTACGGGTCTTAGACTAGATAAGAACACCTTGCATATCAAGACTTCGTCCTTAGAATGGATAGCCATTCTTTGACTGAAATGGCTCACATGCTCCACCGAGTCTGTTCCTCCATTGTAGATGGTGAACGTTGGCTAATGGAAACACCGAGGAAGAGTTGTTCCTTTAATCCTACGCGTGAAGGGCAACCTGGAAATTTGGTTCAACGCTTTGCTCATAGCATCGTTCCCCAATCCTCTGCGTGTTGGGCTTTTGTATTTGCATTCACGATGGTGTTCCTCTTTATATGAGAAAGACTCGCTGGGAGGAGTCCTTGACCTACGTCGATAACTACTATCCTTCTCACCATAAGAAGAAGAGTTAGATCGGGAGGGAGTTCGTCTTCGCCATGCATGGCATAATTCCTTTTTTAAATGGTCAATTTCCCTTTGCATGGCTTTGTTGTTCTGCTCCTAAGAGACGTGACTCTCGACTCGAGAGTAACTTTTACTAGTATGTGTGGTGTGTACGTTGCCCTCTCGATCTCTCCTATGCTTAAGGTTGGCGAAAGGATTTTCACGTTGGGATGCCATGGATTCTGCTTAGTGTGGACCTGAACCTACCATAGTTGACCATCGCTTTCACTATCACATAAGTTCTTCTCACAGATGGCGCCAATTATAGGGATATATTTTGTAGCCCAAGCCCAAGATGTATGGGATCTTGGCCTAGTGAGTCCAGTACAATAAATTTGTAAAGAGTAGGTCAAAGAACTAGGCCCTAATGAATTTGACAATAGCTAGTATGGATTTAAAAGTGATCAAGCAAGATCAAGGAAAATAGAGTTGAATGAATTCACTGTCTAAGGAAGTATTTTGTCATACAAATCAATTACAATTAGGTACAAATATAATTTTGATTGCTACAGTGCTCTTTGATGAATTTCTAATCCTCTTTTCATGGAAGGTCTCTCACATTATATAACTCCCTTTGGACCATCTTAATCCTACACTTGTTGATCATCTGAGCCCTTACTTGAGTACCTGTTCCATCAGACACATTCTTTTATTTTCTGTGAGTTGTGGTAGCCAAGACAGCACTGTTCAAGGGTCTTCTCCACATAAATGCGGCCAGAAAAGTACTTACAGTGCATTCAATGTGATGGTAGTAGCTTTTCCTTAGATATTTCTGAGTTCCCATCACCCTTATATGTGTCTGATGCACGTCCTTATTGCTGGAATTTCCTGGAAGGTCACCTTGATCGTTGGAATACAGATTTGAGTTGTACTTATCGTATCTGAGGAGTTATTCCTCCTCAGATCACCTTCCCAATTGTATCTTGCTCAGTTAATTCTGAGTCTGAACCATTCATTACCTTTGTTCCTCCTCAGATTACTCATGCTCTTGGCCAAGGCCCAGGCTCACAATATGAATTGGGCCCTTAACCCTACATACACCTTTTTGAAACTCGATTTTGCTATGGAATTTGAGTTTCAAAAACTCGAATTCTTTGAAAAAAATAGCCTTGAAATTTGCCGTGCTACTTTTTATAAAACTCGAGTTCCATCAAAAATTTTCCAAAGAACTCGAGTTTGTGAAACTCGAGTTACTCGACAAACTCAAGTTTCACAAACTCGAGTTTTTTAAAAAGTAGTAAATCCCTAATTATTTCGCAAATAGTGGTAGATCCATATATATTTTTGCCAAATAATGATACCTGGCCATTTTGGCCCCATTCCATGCATATTTATTTACAAAAATGCCTTTGTTTTTTCCTTGTATTACCAATCAGTGTGGATTGTGGTGGAATACAATATATAAGGACAAATGCATGATGCATGCAATTAACCGATTTTTACATTAAAAAAAAAAACCATATTCTCCAATTCAATTTGTTAGAATTTTTGTTTATTCTATTAAAGCATTATTATTGGTGGTGCTAAAAAGCTATATAACTATTTTTAGCACCACCAAAATCAAAATTGGAGCTCCATTGGTGGAGCCAAAGCCCTTGTATTACCAATCAGTGTGGACCATGGATTGTGGTGGAATACAATATATAATGACAAATGCATGATGCATGCAATTAACCGATTTTTACATTAAAAAAAAAAAAAAAACCATATCCTCCAATTCAGTTCATTAGAATTTTTGTTTATTCTATTAAAGCATTATTATTGGTGATGCTAAAAAGCTATATAGCTATTTTTAGCACCACCAATTACAAAATTGGGTGAAGCCAAACCCAAAATTTTTGGCTTCTCAGCTACAGTGCACCGCCAAAGATGGCTATGCACTATAGCTCAAAGGTAATATATATATATATATATTATGTTGTGTTCACACTCTATTCAGAACATTTTAATTTTTTTTTTCTTTTTTTCTTTCTCCTCCTTTCCCATTTCTGCTATTGTTCTTCTCTCCTCACACTCTACAACCATTTGCTCTTTGTCTCTTCCAACAAACCTCGCCGTTCTTGCCGATCTCGCCAGTCCAGTTGCCAATCTCGCATGCCCAGCCGCCGTTCTCGCTTGCCCAGTCATTGTTCTCTCAGCCCACCCCTTCCCCCAACCCATCTCACCTCTAATATTTGGGGAAAATTTTGAGAGTTTTTGAGATTTTAGATTGGATTTTGGGTTGTGAATAGAGAGTTGGATTTTTTTTTTTTTTTTTTTTTTTGTTTGCTAATTTGAGGTTTTGTGTGTTGAATTCAATTGGTTTTTGAGAAATATGATGGATTTTGAGTTTTGAAAATTGATCTTTTCTGTAATTTGTATTAACTATGTGGTTGGGTTGTGAATGTTTTCTAATGGACTCACCTATCTTTATTGTTGAATGCATAAACTAAAAGAAATTTCAAAAAAAAAAAAAAATGATGCGAATTGCAAACTTGGAAGTTGCAATGAGGAAACAAATGAAAGGAAAATGAGCTAAAGAAGAAGAAAAAGGCGGGAAGAAGTAATTGCCTTTAATATTGAAAAAAAAAAAACTAATTGCCTTAAATTTACAACTAATTGCCTTTAATATTGAAAAAATAAATAAATAAAGACATGACCATCTCCATAACCATTCAATTAAAGATTGCAATTACCATCCTAGAAGGACACCCAAGTGGTGGTAGCAGTGGCAATGGGAGTGGCGGTTGTGGTGGTGGTGGCGGTGGCGGTGGTAGTGGTTGTGATGTTGTTATTGTAGTGGATATATTATTTTATTGTATTGTTTATATTATTTTATTGTGTTGAAAGCTAAAGTAAAACCATTTATGTTGGGTGTTTTATAAAGTGAAAATGTAAAATAGATAAATTTTTGGCACCACCAATTTGAATGCTCTTATCATTTTATATTTTAGCTCATTAGTAATAAGTAATAATATTTTATTATATAATTATATAATTATATATTACGGTAATCTTGAAATGGTAAACCGACATCTACCAGTACTAAAATAATATTCCATTCCTGTTACTAAAATCAACATCAACAAGCAGAAAACACGAAGATAGAGCTAAACATTGATTACCCCCCAAATTTTTTTTTTTTATATATATATATAAAATATTAGTATTTGAACTTCTCTATCTAAACTTGAGTTTCTTATCTAAACTTAAGAGCCTTCTGTGCATAAGTTTCTTCTTTGTCTAAACTTTTCTTTCTTATCCTACAATACTTATACATTAACAAATTATACAATTACAATGCAAGATTATTCTTTTTGTCAACTGGCACCTCGTGCTTTTACAAGTTCTAGGTGGAGGGTAAGGTTGTAAGTTCAAGACCTATTTGGTACATGCTTACCAATCAAAAAAAAAAAAAAAAAGCTTCTCTCCTCATTGACTGATTGCACCTACAAAGTGCTTGCTGAGGCAACCAAATCTGGCCACCCATTAGCAGCCTCTTTTATAGTATAATGGAGAATGCATTTATGGTGTTCTTTGATGACTCGGTATATAGACTAGTTTAGGTGATCAATTAGATCGAATGTGCACAAGACCAGGTCAAAACTAGTAAAACCTAACAAGATTTAAGCAAACCATGTGACCAAGCTAGATTTGTGAATTGTGTAAAATTACCCTAATAGGTCCACCTCAATGACTTTTTTATAGAATTTTATAGAATTTCTAATGCTATTGCTTGTGAAACCTTGATTTTGAGTAATAATGGTAAGTTTAATTTAAACATATGCCTACTTTTTAAATTTGTATATTCATGTTATGATTTCTCAAACTTACTTTTATTAGTTTATATATATTTAATTAAAAAATTTATTTGATCATTTGATTCGACAAATGAGCCAGTGGTTCATAGCCCAGGTCAATGTCTAGTTTGAGTTTAATAACTATTGTCTTACCCTAAATGGTGATTCTTTTTTTTTTCTTTTTTTATAGAAGAAATTGGTAATTCACCTGGGTGAGAAGAAATTAATGAAATAAATGTTAGTGAACTTATTTCTATATTAATAGGGGGGTAATTTATACACATCTTAAATAAGTGATAATAAAATGATTATTTTTACAAAATCCCTAGAAAGATTAAGATTGACAATTTTGGTGAGGGTCAGAGAGAGTATTACTTGTGGGCTCCCATGTCCCATCAAATTTCTCACCAGCTAAAAGTTTTGTCTATTCTGTGAAGATTGTACAGTACTTCTATCATGATACAAATTTTCCTATGTTCCAAGCCATTTTCATTTTCGGCATTGTCCACATGGACTCGTGTACAACCGTCAATTAACTCCATGACTGAGAACTTTCTTTGTTTCTTCCTTCTGGATATTATTTTTCCCAATTTGTTTACTTCCTTCTCTTCCTATATTAATATCTGCCTCCACTTTCACACTCATCACAGTCAATTTCTTATCCTCTGCATTATACAAAGCCTCCCCTATATATAGAACAATTCTAAGGAAAATCCAATCTCTCTCATCTTTCTTTAGATACTAGGAAGAGAAAAAATCATCAACATAATTTGATTTTCTTTATATCAAGCTTCAATGGCTAAGGAGTTCATAAACTTGAATTCTTGGATTGAGGTTGCCCCAGCTCCTATTATTAGCAAATAAGTTAAAAAACTTAAAGTTGAAAATTAAAAGCTAATCCAAATGGTTATCATGGTAGATAAAAATTTGGCTTGCCAAATAATATAATTCTTAAAAAAAACTTGAATTTTTTTATACTTTGACAGCATTATTTGCCCGTTTGACATATTGTAGGATTTAGAAAAACTATAAAACTTTAGTAATAGAGCTACTGCAATATTCAGCTTTAATGTTTTTGTGTTTTTGTCAAATTACCGTCAATAGTGCTTTGGGGTTCATTGGGTTTCAACTGGCATGACATTTAAGTTCCTTATCAGTTAAATTTTATTTAAGGCTTAATCATAACTTCATGTATTTAAAATTGTTTTTTTTTTTTTTTTTTTTGGGAATTCAGTATCTTACAATGATTTATTTGCATGTGAATCTTATAGCAGCGAAATGTTGATTAAAGAATAATTAACACTGCAAATCTTTGATACCCCTTTGCAGCTTCAGCTTTGTGGTCATGACACATTGGCTGCTGCACACACAATATTTGAATGTATTCTACAATGTGAAACTCAAAGAATAAGAGGGGTCCTCCAACCAAACATGATCTACTAAATGAATTACATACAATTTCTGTCAACTTAATAGCAATCACATTCATTATTTTATTAATGAAAATTCACCCACCAACAACCATAAAGTTACAACAACAAAATACATTTTTTGCAATTATCTTCCATCAAAATAAAAGTTTAAAGTAGCAAACCTCGGTAATTATGCAGATAGAGTGGAATATTAACTAAAATCTAAGAGATAATCAACTTTGTATAAAAAAATTACACTTTCAGATTTCAAAGTTCTACAATTTCAATCACTCTTCAAAAACAACAAAACAGGTAGAATGGAACTCTATTTTCTCTGATTTAACTCAGCTTGACTTACTTGACTCAGCGGTTCGCTTTCATATGGCGAGAGTCATTGGTTCAAATACAATAATATGTAAAAACGGTTGAAACCCTTGTTTTTGCTAGCATGACAGCAAGTATAGACTGGCAGCAAGGAGTCAACTGAATGACCAAAGTATTGGTAAGTCCTTTGTTGTACTGGAGATCCCTAAGCAAAAAAGAATTCAGAAAGTTACATGTCAGAGATTATACTATAGTTTTGAAAAGTGATAAAAACAGAGTCCCCTGTTGTCTCAGAGTAGCATTTTTGGTCTCTGAACTTCATTTATATTTACATATATTCATTTATATGTTTTATCCACATATTTTATTTTTTGGCATCAACCAAGTGGGGCCTTAGTTTCTGAACTGAACTCAGATCAGAAACTACACTACAAATCATATCAAAAACAAAACAAAACTCTCCCCTTTTACAATCAAACATCCCTCTTCACCCATGTATCAATAGATCAAGGAAATCTCAATCCTGGCATAGAGGCATCAATGTACTTATTCTACTGATAAAATAAGTTTATGTACACAAAATTCCAAAAGCTTAAAGACACAATAAAATCAGAATGGCCTATTCATTATTAGATGAATGGTGAGGGAGAGTTAAGAGCTCTTGCACTTATATACACAATATTCTATAAATAACTTCCTTAAAATACTAATGGATGAAATCATTTTTTTGATAAATGCTAATGGATGAAATCATGAAACTCCATTAACTCATTCTATAACCCACTGGTAGATACTTTTTTAGAAGAAAATCAATTAGACATATAGATCATGATAGCATATTTCAATATCATAATTAAAAAATCAAACGGTACCAAAATATTTTGACCAACGAATCCAAAGAAATAAAAAAAGCAATACAAATTCTGTTAGGTTTAAACAGAAACATAATAATTGGTAAGAAGTATATCACAGCCACAACAGCTGAGCCAAACACTTCATCCTTTGTTCTCTTTTACGCTAAGATTTTCTCAAAATTAGTACTCTTCTTACTACTAAATCTGAGATCTCTTACTAAATCTAAGATCTTTTAGATAATCCATTCAAGCATTGTATTACTCTTATGCTCATCTGGTCCTTTTAAATTGGATGAAATGCAAAGTACGTAAGGATTTTCATAAATAAATAAATAACAGAAAAAAGGAGCCTTACATAACTGGTCTCGCATTCCTGTAGCAAATTTTAAACATTCTTATAGGATCATGTATTTTTAGATGATACTGTATAGCCTATGCATTCCCTCTTACTCAATCTCTCATCTCAAACACACATAATCCTTTCTTATTCTTTTTTCTGTCACTCAAACACGCATGACCTGTGTTAGGTGTTTAAAAAAAATATTATTTTAATATGGTGTATTGTAAAATAAAGAATGCGATGTAAGGACTCTTGTAAGAGTAGTAATGTAAAATAAATCAAATGGCCTTTTGGTGAGACAATGCATTTTTTTTTCATAAGCAGTTGGGTATGCTCTTCACAGAGTATGAACTAAGACAATATATAACAATTATCAATATCATTAAGACTTCACATGTGCACAAAATCCAAAATCTTTATCACATAATTAGGTTTTGAATTGTGAAAGATAGAAAAAGAATACAATATCGAAAATAGTTTCTCTTAAACAATATTAGGATAACTCTAATAATATTTTAAAACAACTTTTAAAAAAATCAAAACATAATGCAGCAAAAAAACTACTTGGCAATATGGTATTTGTTTCATGGACGAATTGAGAACACTAACATACCATACACGACTGATACATGTTTTTGATAAAGATGTTCACAAAGAACATAATTGAAGGATGATTCTTTCATATCCAAGTGAGAAGCATTTAAGAAACAGGGCACCGAATGTCCAGGACAATATTTCCTAACAACTACAGTGGAGTAATGAAACTGGTGCATTCAATCATATAATTTGTACCATGTTTCTCCGCATATTTTCAATTGATTTTAAAAAGGGACCATTCAGAAACAACAGAGACATTCGAAATCAAAGCGACCCAAATATGCAAAATCGATTCTAGATACCTAAAAACAATTTATGTCAAGCCAGCTAATCTAAACAAAATTTCTAACCAAAATCCCTTAATCAAAACTAAATCTGACAGTTTTTAGACCCCTTAAACAATTGATTAAACCTAGGTAATTAGCCAAGTTGTTACTTAGTCCAATTAAACAAGTCTAGGTTATCACAATAATACAGATCAAATCATGCAAAGCAGCGGAAAATAAATAACACATGATATGATCACCTAGGAAACCAAATCGATAAAAACCTGGGGAGGATTTGACTTAGCTATCCTCAAGGTAAACCTGAATCCATTATCTTGGAAGAATCGAAGTTCATACAAAAGGACTTACAAGCACCCACGCTCAACTTCCTAATGCTACCAACCAGTAGAACTTACTGACACGACCACGTGCAAGTTCCGAATCCACAGACTCCTTCTTTCTTGGATTCTCCACCAAATACAAGCACACCTGCTTGTGTTTTCTTTAAGCTTCAATGGCAACAACTGAATTGATCATCAAGGCATAGATAAATCTTCTCCTTGAAAACCCTAAGTTTGTGTAAAGGAAAGCTCCTCTAGATCTCACAAGAGATTTACACAAACCGCAAATATGAGCTCACCTAAAACGTGGCTAGGGTTTGCCTTTTATACTTAGGATAAATAAGAAACCCTAAAAACTTTTTAAAACAAATAGGGCTGAGTTGGACGAATCTGCAGAAAAGCATTCTGCTCGAGCTTCGATCGGTCAAGCCTGTCGTTCGATCGATCGAGCCAGGCCGAAAGGCACAATGCTTCCTTGCTTTAACTCGATTCCAACTTTACATTGACACACAACTTTGAGCTAGCTTTAAACACTTCTAAACACATTGTTTTGATCATGGTTTACCAACAATACACATTAGAGTTCTAAATACATAAAATCCTAAACTTTAGAACCTAACAAAATCTAACCCATCTATTAAACTATTTAAAAAAAATCCAAAAATATTCACTCTGCAATTTGAAATCATTTCAGAAACATCAAACAAAATCTGTCATAGAACTAATTTAAAATAGATAAAAATTGAATAGAAAATTTAATGTTTAATGTTTCCTCAGTTTCTTTTATATATAGTGTGTGAGGACACCATTTTCATTGATATAGATTTAATATCATGCTTTATGCTCATTGTAAAGTAGGTACTCAGTACATATCTCAGTACATATCTAAGTAAAGGGAGGTAGTAGTCTCCAAATTTGTGGAATGTTCCTGCAAGTCAAAATGGAAAATTGCTATCAACATACAAAATGTAGTAAATTCATCCACTTTCCAGCTACTAATTCCCTCTCAACTACATAGAATAAAGAAGCCTGAAACTTGGAAATAATTCCAAAAGATAGTTTAAGCAATCTACATAATTCATTCATTAAAATAATCATAAATCAAATCCTAATTTATGGTCAAGTGCAGGTTTCTTCTCGGCATTCTCTGTTTTTTAAAAAGAATTTTGAGAGAAGGCTTGTTTTTTGTTCTTTTGAATCAAAGTAGTATAAATCTCAGTCACAACTCTAATGCAAGTCCGATTGACAACTATAATCAAACACATTCAAGGCAACTCATCAAATGACAAAACACCTAAATCTACTTTTTGATTAGCACACATTGTTGATTTCAACAATATAAAGATAAATTTTTATGAAGAGCCATGATAGTTAGTGCAATTAAATCTTCGAATTGCTTCAAAAACAAATCATGAACTTATGCAAATTATTCTATTAAAAAAATGCAAATTAGAAAATTTCAAAACTGTGGTGTTTACTGGCTTCTCTTCAAACTTGTTTTTGCCAAAAATCTTCAATTGGGCTTCAGCACTTTCTAATTAAAATCCACTTCATTCTTCAAACCCACAAACACCAAAAAAGAATAAATGCTCTAGAGACCACAATCATAAATCAACAATCATAATGTATATGTGAGGAAAAACTCACAAAATCAAATTGATTTCAAAACTTCAAATACACAGGGAAAAGAAAAAAAAAAAGAAAAAAACCAATTTAATTAAGTATCCTAAAATCCAAAAAAATCATATATAAGTATATAACCCATATAGGCTCTTATAGAATCAAAATCCCATAACCTTGCTAGCAAGAAGAGTATTAATATAATATATACAAACATATATATAAGAACCGTATATAGATATAAAAAGAAACCAACTTGAACTAATTCATCCTAAAACCCAAAAATTCATATATAACCCAATTGGCAAATTATGGTCTTTTAAGAGAAAAACCCAGAAAATTTGCAACAACCACTATTTCAATATGTTAGGATAGTTAACAAACATGAACAACAAAAATTATTCAATAATCCTAAACAGGTAAATATCATAAAATTAGTATTTTAAAAAATTATTTATGAAACATTATAAGAGACAAACAAAAAATGTAGATTTTCAGAAATTAAACACCAATTCAATAATTAAAAAGAAAACACAAATAGAAAAAGACCTCTCTTTTCGTGAATTACGCTTCTTCTCCTCGGTCAAAGAAACGCCGAATCGCTCGGCATGGTGGATCTTCTTCTAAAAATTGGAAGCTGGGGATCCACATCAACAACATCCCTTGCTATAGGCAGTGGCTACAATTCTCTTCAAATCCTCATCGTACTTCGCTTCGGAATCGACGGTGGTTACAGAAGGCTGATCGGAGGCCTCATCGGTTGGTTCTTCCTTTTCTTCTTCTTTGAGACGATTTGGTGGGCATGACAGCAATAGTGGTAGTGTCGTCGTCTAGGATTTTTTTTAGGGTTTTCATCTGTAGTAGTAGTAGGGTTGAAGTTGAGTTGGTCTGATCAATCGGTGGCCATTGTGTGAGAGAATCGGAGATTGCGTGAGAATGGCACCTTTGATCGCTTACATCTTTCTCATCTAAGTTTTGGATTTTGATTTTGGGGGAAGAATATGGTCTCTCGCTCTCGCTCTCGCTTTCTCTGTGTGTTAGGGTCTTCGGCATGCCTCATCTCTCTCTCCTTTCTCCGTGTACCAATCTTTCTTCTTCTTCATTTTTTTTTTTTTTTTTTTTTTTTTTAAGTGGTTAGTTTCCTTTTATACCAAGAGGCTCCCAAACAGTGTTTTAACATAGTGAATCATTGTATTTTTTGTTTTTTCCAAACGCACCGTACGGTATTTTAAAGGATTAACTCTACACGTGTCAGTTTTTTAAGGGGCCTTTTTTCTTAACGTGTCAATACCTCGTTAAAAGCTTCTGCTTTTATATATTGTATTAGATGATGGGTAAACTACGTATTTAGTCTTTATCCTATAAATCACATTTCAATTCGATTCCTAACATTTCAATTGGATCAATTTGGTCCCTAACCTTTCAATGTCGTGTCAATTGAGTCCATGTTGTTATATCTTAGATGAAAATTGATGATATGACAAATGACCAAAATAAAATTTTTGTGTATTGTCACATCAAAAAAATCTAATTTTTTATTTTGGTCATTAGATGAGTCATCAATTTTCATCCTAAAAATAATGGTAAGGACCAAATTGACACAATACTGAAAGGATATGGACCAAATTGACACAATTGAAAGGTTATGGACCAAATTGAAATATAGTGTATAAGTTAGGGACCAAATATGTAGTTTACCCTAAAATGATTTATGGCTTTTTTTTGGGTAAATTTGTGCAAAAAGTGAAGATTCAAGTAGGTTTTGCCATTTTGATTAATTGAACCATATAAGGTTTTTTTTTGGTTATTGAATAAGTGATTTTGGTGTAAATTCAATTTATTAAAAAAAAATGATGTCTTAATTTAATGATAAATAACAATTATCATAAACTGAATACCTAAGTTTAAATTTTATTATATCAATTAAAAAAACACCTATAGAGGGGCAAGTGTCCTAAGTTTGGATTACTATGCATATAGGACAAAGTTTGGTTCCAAACTAGTTTGAAACTATATTTCCAACCCATTACATGGTGAATAATATAATTATTCATGTTTATAATTTAAACAAACCACATGACTCATTACAAAAGTATGATTTCTTTAGTTGTCATATAGTACGTTGGAGCAAGATAACTCAAAATTAGTTTGGAACTAAACTTTTTCCATAAATAAATGTTAGGAATTTGGGCTTAGATCTTCAAAATTTAAAAATGTATTTGATACTGAACCTAAAATCATATTGGCAGAAGTAATTCAGCTTCTAAATTCATAAGGACAATCATTCTCATAACATTCCTCATGTGACAAAATATTGGTACAAAACGGATCTTAATTTCTAATCCTACTTCTTGGCAAGAGCTACAGAAACATTCAACATATGTAGATAAACTTGTTGTAGCTATTGATAAATTCAACGGATTTTAGTTTTGCCAACTTCAATTCCAAGTTTCCAATTCTTCCCATGCTCTATCAATAACTTGGTTAAGATTAGGACTGGCAAAATTGGATACGACCCGCGAACCTGACATGACACAACATGAAATTAGTTAGTTATGAGTTGAGGCTTAATAGGTTAGTGTCATATTCGGGTTGACACGACTAACCAGTTTAATAAACGGGTTGGGTTAGTGTCTATCACATGGAATTTGTTTGACCTGCCTGACCCGTTTAATTAAATAACATTTTACCAATATACCCTTCAAACCCTAAATATATAAACGTATTAATTGTTGTGGTTTATTTTATTTGACATATTATGATTAATTATTTGTGATATTGAGATGTGTTTTAATTTTGAATGATTATTTGTGATGCAACTACTTGTTAGTTCTAAATTTTATATTAAAAATATTTATTTATTTAGTTTTTCATAATTCATATAAATTTTGTTAATAATAATTTTTTTTCTTCATTTTGATAAAATTTGATAAACAGGTTAAAACGACTGACCCGTTTAATAAATGAGTTGTATTAGGGTTATGGAATCTTGACCCGTTTAATAAACATGTTGAGTTAGTATTGACCCATATAGTCGAATACTTATGAGTCGGTATGACACGAACCTGACACGCGAACATAAATTGCCACCCCTAATTAAGATATAATTTTATATAAGGAAAAAAACTATTGGATAAAAGTCCTTATTTCTTATGCTTTTAAAAGTGTATTCAAAATTACAATTTAGATTTGTCACCAACAATTGTAATTTAATTTTTTCTTTCAATTCTTCCATTTATCCCACGTGTAATTGTAATAGGTTTTCTTTTAAGCTTCTTCTGTCTTGGATTACTAATTGAGTAATTGTAATAGGTTTTGGTGCTCTTTAACCTAACAAGATACCACTAGTGACTATCTAATCTTAGGTAGAAATAGTCTAATACTACCCATGCTTTCACTTCGGTGAGAAGAAATTAATGAAATAAACATGTTTCTATTCAACAAAAATCTAGAACAATGGACGTCTCAATTGTTTGAGGTGGTAAGTTATTAGTAGTAGATAATAAAGTAGTATTAATGATGGGATCATATGAAAATCAATAATAATCTATCAACTTAAAAATTGCTTTTGTTGGACCGTGAGCTTTGACATTTCACCTCAAAACCAATTGGTGATGAGGAAGACACATTCAAATCTTTTATGGCATTCGACATCACACCACGTGGGCCTGTTTTTAGAGTGGTTGTAGGGAGTCAAATTGTGGTCCCTCTAGCAATCCCTCCCTCACAATAACACTCCCATGACTTGAACCCATGACTTTGGCTTTGATACCATTTGTTGGACTGTGAGTTGTGTTATTCCACCTCAAAACCAATTGGTGATAAGAAAGACATACTCAAATCTTTTATGGCATTTGACATCACACCACGTGGACCAGTTTTTAGAGTGGTTGTTGGGAGTCAAATTGTGGTCCTCCCAACAGCTTTGTGCTGAGGTCTCTTGGTGAAGTGACTTTTACAAGCTTTGTTGGTGAAATTGAGAGAATACATGCATAATAGATACGAATTGAAGGCATAAAATGGGAAACAACACTTTGAAAATGTCCTAATTGTACAAGAAAAAGGAGAATAATTGTGATAGGATTATGAGCTGTTGCACTATACAGTAGTTTTTAAGAGATTAAAAATTTAAAAAGTTTACTTTTAATCTCAGCCATAAGATTAGAAATTTTGTAATCATTTAACTTTTTATCTTTTTTTTTATAGTTTAAATAAAATATTTAAATAAAATATTCTATCATTTCGTTAAAAGAAAATTAATTATACCATTTTTTTAAAGTAATTTAAACTCTTCTTATATAATAAGTGATTAATGAAGTGATAATTATTTTTAAAAATATCTCAAATTCAAGTTCCCAAACAACCCAAGAAAGATTAGATTGACAATTTGACAATTTTGGTGAGGCTGTATTATTCATTTATTTGTGGGCTCCCATGTCCCATCAAATTTCTCACACGTTTAATGTTTTTGTCTTTTCGGTGTCAACTGTCAAATGCTCAGTCCCCTAGGCCTTGTTTGGTTAGAGAATTTTCATCACTCAGTTTTCGTCACTTATTACTTGTCACTCATCACTCATCACTCATCACTTAAAATACCTCCATTTTCCCAAACACACCCGTTAACGTTGGCACTCATCACTCAGTGACTTTGTTTCCAAAAAAAAAAAAAAACGAAAAAGTCAAACTTTGCGGTCAACAATGTTGTTTCAAAAAAAATAATAATAATAAAAAAATCAAAACAGTCCAACATTGCGGCTAAAAGGTTGAAAATTGTAGGTTTAATTACGAAAATGCCATTGAAAACTGAGTTTTGGAAACTGAAAACACCTAAAATGTGTTTTCAGTTTCCATAACTCATCACTCAAATATCAGATAATTGAGTGATGAAAACCGAGTCACGGAATATGAGTTACAGAATCCAAACAATTGCTCTTCCATGAGCCCCACCAGTTTTGGATCTTTTTTTTTTTAGAAAAGTTTTGGATCATAAGTTATGAAAACATCACTCAGTTTTGTGGGTTTCCAAACAATACCTTATTCTTTCATTATACGAACTTTCCTCTGTTCCAAGCCATTATCAACATTGTCCACATGGAATTGCGTACTCCCATCAATCAACAATGACTCAGAACTTTCCTTGTTTCTTCCTTCTAGATATTCTTTTCCATTTTTGTTTTGCACTTTCCTCCTCCTCCTATATTAATATGTGCCTCCACGTTCATATTTATCAGTCAATTTCATGTGCTCCGCCTTATACAGAGCCTCCTACCCCTAGAACGATTCTAAGGAAATCCCATCTCTCTTATCTTTCTTTAGATACGAGGAAGAGAAAAAAATCATCTACAGAAATTTACCCACAGAATTTGTTTCTCTTTAAATCAAGCTTCAATGGCTAAGGAGATCATAAACTTGAATTCTTGGATTGAGGTAGCCCCAGCTCCTATTATGTACCCTCGGAAGAAGCCTTCCAATTCACCAAGGCTTGAGCCTATTGCTGAAGAGGGTGCTGAGGAATACGATGATGATTCATAATCTGGGTTGTTTTCTTTTCATCTTCTTCTGTCTTGGATCCTTCAAGAGCTGCTTGTTTTAGAATTTTGCTACCGGAGTTCAGATTTATATAAAGTGTTATGTTGAGCTGAATTGTTTAAAAATTTAAGAAGTAGAGGAACCATTTTAATGTTTTCAGACTATAGGTGGCTCTGATCCGGAGCCCTTAGCCGTTGTAAACTTGTAATAGGGTCATTTCATGAACATATTATTGTAAAGAACAATTTGCAACTTAGTTTCTTTTGATGTAAATTTTACCTCCCTCTATGGAAAATGGAGTTCTAATTTGTTTTAGACTCCTGGACAGTATTTGTGATGCATTAGATTACAAAGAATCATCTTTATTAGTTTGCCCAAGAATTTAGAGCTAATAAAAATGCTAAAATTTTCAGCCCACTTTTAATAGTGAGGTCAGAAACTCCATCAAACTCATAAAGACCATCACAGAAACAAATTATTAACCCAAAATTTTGGGATCATTTAAATTACTTCCAGCTCATTTAGCATATTCTTAGTTGGTCACATGGATTTTTCAACTCTTGAATTACTTTAATGGCATATCAATTTTTTTTTTTTTAATTAATGTTATTTTTGGTTTTCTTCTACCTCTTTCATTCTTTCAACTTGAATTTATTCTTCATTGGTGCATTAATCGCACTCTTCTAAATATACTACATTCAACTCATAATTAGTGAAAAAAAAATTACTAAAACCATTTAGCAAAAATGCAATTCAAGGGTGTGATTCTGTTTGCAATGTCCCTTTTGCTTGAATTAAAATGATTTGCAGCATTTTATTGTAAATTTGTGTAACAAGTGAAGATTCAAATGGTATATGTACCTATGTTGGGTTTTGGTTAACTCAACCAATATTGAATAAGGGATTTTGGTTTAAATTCCACCTACACCAAAAATCAATTGATGTCTTGATTAGTTAATAAAAAACAATTATCATGAAGTGGATGCTTAGGCTTAAATCCTATTATATCAATTAAAAAAAGACACCTATAGCCTATAGATGCATGCAGGGGCATAGCCAAGGGTGGCGAGGGAGGGGGGTAATTGCCTCTCAACCTCCCCTAAAAGCTCCTTTATTATAGGAAAAATTTAGTTTCCCCCCCTATAATTTCTTGACAAGTCTCGCACAAGTAACACCATCCACACAATACAACTTCTACTTGCAACTGTCACTACACAAGTTGATTGTGAGTTTTGCATAGAAGGGGAAGTTTGTGTGGAATTTTAATAGGGCAGAATTATTAATGTTGGAAATAACTTCCCCCAAAGAGATAAGTATAACCTTTTGAAAAAACATAACAAAACAAATAGATAATATAAAAATTGGTCCACAATGCTTTGGCCTCTTACAAAAATTTAAATTCAATTTCCCCATACCGCCATACTTACTAAGTTTTTTTTGAGAAAGGCCATACTTATTAAGTTGAAATCTATTTCATCTTCCAAAATAATTAAACCTGCATCAATTGGTCCATATTTTAAACTCAAGATTACTTTAAAAAAAAAAAAACTACTTATGTCTTATTTTCTCACGATACTAAATTCCTAATGTCTTCATTTCCTACATTAATTTTTTAGACTAAGTTTCTCTTCAAACATATTTGGAGCCTAAGGCTACAACATACCTTAATAAGGACATGATAAGGACACATGTTAATTTATTAGAGTATGTTTGGAGCTAAACTTTGTCATAATCTTTTTCCCTCAATCTCTTGACTCTTTCACAATTTCAAACACTGGATTTTAGTTGTAAACTCTAAGTTTTTAGGAATGAATATTGTTAAAAATAAATAAGATATCACTGGATGAATGATTGGTTAGTCTATTGAAAACTATTGATAATAAAGAAATCATAAAATGATTTTAAAGATATATTTAAAATTACTAGGAATAAATAAGAAAACTCAGCAAGGGTAACTTAGTAATTATCCTAGGGGCAAAAAGTAAATTACAGTTTACATTTATCCTACATTTTGTATGGCAATTACACTATTATATATATTTTTATTTCTGTAAAATGATTTTTTTAGTTTTACTTTGCTTCCCATATTTTCTTTTAAGATTTTGAACTTGAATTGAAATCCTTGCTCCATCACTTGAATTGAAAATTCTTTTAAGAATTTTCAGTATTATGAGGGGAAAGAGGGGCAAGTGTCATTAGTTTGGATTACCGTAAATAAATGTAAGGAACTATTATTTATAAAAAAAAAAAAAAAAAATCAGTTGGTAGGTTCAAGACCATGCATTTATAACTTATCATTTTTACAAATTAAAAAACAAAACCTTATATTTGTCTACTATTGCTGTACTACATATGCACAAGAATTGTCAAATCTTTTTATATAATAAATTATACTACTCAAATTATACTACATTTTGTATGGCAATTACACTACTATATATATTTTTTAATTCTTTTGTACGGCACCGGGCTCATAGGGCCATTTGGGTCTTAGACCCAAGCTCCACAGTATAACTCACGGCTCCTGACACCCCTGTTGGAAGCTGGGCTTAAGGCCCAATAAGGTCATGGGCGCAGATCCTATGACATCGTGGTTGACCCAAAATCCATTGGGCCGGTCATTGAAATATATTCTTATTAATTCGTGACCTCGGGATTGTTCGACACGACCCATCTCCAACGGGTGTAACTGCTCAGGGGTATATCCCGGATGCCCAGCAACTCCTTGAGAAATGCCGCCACCGAACATCATCCCCCTGAAGTGGGAACCAGTTCCGGTATCACTCTCACCACACCCCACTCCCAACTAAACCTCCATTTAACGATAACAATATTGGACCTCCTTTTCCATTGGCCATGAGAGTAATCATGATTTTTCCACTAAATTTGGGCTATAAATATGTGAGGCTAAGGAATGGAAAAGGGTTGTTGAAAGGGTCCAAAAGGGAGCTTAGAATTGAGAGTTATAGAGTCATAAGAGTGAAAGGGAAAGAGTGCAAAGGCTTGAAAGCCGATGATGGGTCTTTAAGCAAGAATCACCCATAGTAGGAAATCCAAAGCCCACATTACAGGTAGATTGTTAGCCCAAGGGAGGGTTGCCCTGCTAGCCCCGTTTTGGGTGCGCACATCTTTAACAAAGATTTTTTTAGTTTTACTTTGCTTCCCATCTTGTCTTTTAAGATTTCCCCGAACCCGAACCGAAATCCTTGCTCCATCACTCGGTTTATTATGAGACATAGAAACTAAGAATTTTCAGTATTATGAGGGGAAAGAGTTGCAAGTGTCATTAGTTTGGATTACCGCAAATAAATGTTAGGAACTATTATTAAAAAAAAAAAAAAAAATCAGTTGGTGGGTTCAAGACCGTGCATGTAAAACTTATCATTTTTATAAATTAAAAAATAAAACCTCATATTTGTCTACTACTGTTGTACTGCATATGCACAATAATAGTCAAATCTTTTTATATAATAAATTATACTACTCAAATAAGATATGATCATATGAGCAAAACTTTTGAATAAATGTCCTTACTTCTTTGCTTGTAGAATCGATCAAAATTACTATATTTTTTTTTTTCCTGATGGGTCGGTCAAAATTACTTGATGATAAAGATATAATTTTCCCAAATATAAAGCAGGCTCAAGGCCTAGGCAACTTAGGCCTAGGCCTAAGGCTCCACAACAAATAAAAAGTTTCCCTACTAAAAAAAGGCCGTATCTCCTTTAGTAAAAGGTCCAAAATTTTATAAAAATATAACATTTTTAAAATAATTTGTACTTTTTTTTTAAGAGTGATGCTAAAGATACCACAAATTTTACTATAGATTTAACTGACATATCACCAATCACATAAAAAAGTAATTCAAACACAAATAAATTAAGTTGTTGAAATTCATTAATTACAATCATAATCACATTTATTGTGAACATTTTGTAGTATTTTTAGTATTTTTCTTTTTCATTTCTGACAAGGTTTTTAAAATAGGTGACCAATAAAAATTTAACCTAATTGAAATCTTAAGATGTTTCAAATAAAATACTACAAATGTGATAAATCATCAATGATGACTAATCTCCTACAAAGCCACATACCAAATAATATCTATTTATCTCTTTCTCTTAAATGAATATATAAAATTAAAATTTAGATTACAACTGTACTTAACTATGCATAATCATATATCCAAGTTAAAGTAAGTTCCTTTTTATTCAACTTTAATATTCAATCTTCTATATAAAATTAACCTTAGTTTAACTAGTATTATTCATCAATTTTTGTATTTACACCAAATTAGTCTTAATTTAATTAGTATTATATAATTTTATTTAATTAATGTTTACATATAAAAATGTCTCATATAAAATTTTTACCTTAGGCCCCAAATTTTGTTGGACCCAGGGCCGGCTGAATGGTGGAGCAAAAAATGCAATCACCTAAGGTCCCAAGTAAAAAAAAAGGCCCCCAAATTTTAACCAATAGGGTTATTTATAATTAATAAATAAAATAATTTTATTTTACTAGATGAAAAAAAATAAATAAAGAAAGAAAAATGCAACATTCACAATATTTCTCACAATACTTTTACAACTAATGCTAAGTACCAGGTTGTTACAACCTATTGTTGATGGCAAAAAAAATAATTATAGTGATATTTTCAAATAGAAAACAAAAAATAGCTTAAAATTTATGATTTGTTGTAAAAAATATTGCGAATGTTGCACTTCTAAAAAAATAAGAATAATAATAAGAGTTTAGTTAGCAAACTTTTACTAGTTTTCATCTAAGTCTACCACTAATACCATTGTTTTACTTACTACTATCAATTTACACATCAACAAATATGAAAAATTTTGTCAAATTTTTTCTGTCTATAAAATTTTTTAAAAAAGAAAAAATTCTATGTAGTTCATGTTAATTAGTAGTAATTTTGCATCTCAAACAAGATGATCAATTTTCACCTTAGGCCCCCAAATGCATCAAGCCGCCCCTGGTTGGACCATCCCTGTATAAAAGTGAATTCAAAGTTAGGATATAGAGTTGTGTCCATTCATTGTAACCCAATTTTTTTTACTGCTGTCCTCCTCACTTTCCTTCCACATTTCCCACATGTAAAAAACTTTTTTAAAGCTTTTAAATATATATATTATCTCTAAGTTTCGAACCTTTTATTATCTTTTGGATACCACATCCTTCTTTCATTTGACGCGTTGTCATTTGCTTATATTAAAGGATAGCTTCACAGCCTCTACTCTCAAGTCTCAACCCAACCCACTCTCATTCTCAGTCTCACTGCAAACAAACAATAAAACCTCAAAAGAAAGGTTCTCAGACTATCTAATCCTTTCCTTAAATCTCACTTCTCCAGCAAAGAAAGAGCTATCATCGTGTTCATTTTCATTACCAAAGTCTCTTAAATTTTTGGGTCTTTGGCTTATTAGCAAGACAAAGTAATTCTCTTACTACAATGGCAAAAGAGATTAGAAATTTGAGTTCTTGGATTGAGGTTGCACCAGCCCTTCTCATTTCTCCGACTAAAGTTCCCATTTTTCCTGTATTGGAGACAATTACTGAAGATGATGCCGAGGAATGCAACGAAGTCTCATAAAAATTTTGAGTGTGCCTCTTTTTTATATTTTTTTTTTCCCTGTATTTATGAAATTCTGTGGATTTGTGCAGATCTATGTGTTATAAGTTATAATGGTAAGAAATGGTCCTATACTATCAGAATTATATTTGTACCAATGTCTTTCTCTCATCCTCTGCACTTAAAATCATTGTCTATTCTTTCTTCCTGGCCAGTTTCCCTAATAAAAGAAAGAGTATCTCAAGTGGAATAGTTATATATAATTATGGTGTTAGAAATACTGGAAGATTGTATTGTATTTCTCAATGAAAGAATATACATCAGTGCCTTATATAGGAGGCATAAGTGTGCGGTACAAGTAAAGTGTAGTACAAGTATAAGTGTGCTATACAAGTAAAGCAGTTGGGCCTAAAGCCCATAACAAAACACAATATACATTAACAGCCCCCCTCAAACTCAAGGTGGATGTGAGACCAGCTTGAGGTTGTCAACCAAATCACGAGTGCGACCCTTAGGAAGTGACTTGGTGAAGATATCTGCAAGTTGATCTTTGGAGGAGACGGAGAAAAGCTTGAGAGCACCATGGACAAGATGATATCGGATAAAATGACAATCAATCTCGATGTGTTTAGTCCGTTCATGGAAGACATCATTGTGAGCAATATGAATGGCACTCTGGTTATCACAATAAAGGGGAGTGGCAGAGGATGTAGACACACCTAAATCCGTAAGAAGCCATCGTAGCCAAAGGAGCTCAGATGTGGTATCAGCAAGGGCACGATATTCTGCTTCAGTACTGGAGCGGGCCACAAAGGTTTGTTTCTTACTTCGCCAAGAAATTAAAGAAGAACCAAGGAGAAAGCAATAACCTGTAGTGGACCTGCGATCAGTGGGATCCCCTGCCCAATCAGCATCAGAGAATGCACGGAGTACAAGAGGAGACTGAGCTGAGTAGAAAAGGCCATGGAAGAGAGTGCCCTTCAGGTATCGAAGAATGCGCAGAACAGCAGCATAGTGAGTAGATCGTGGAGCAGACAGATACTGGCTCACCTGATGAACAGCATAGGAGATGTCTGGACGAGTGACTGTGAGATAAACTAGGCTGCCAACCAATCGTCTGTAAAGAGAAGGATTAGACAATGGTTTCCCTCCTGTGGGAGTCAGATGCGCATTAAGCTCAACTGGAGTGTCAACAGTCTTGCTATCAGTGAGTCCAGCTCGAGACAATAGTTCAGAAGCATACTTGGCTTGAGTAATATAAAGTCCATCTGTAGAATGAGTGATTTCAAGACCCAAGAAGTAGCTAAGATGTCCAAGATCTTTCATCTCAAACTGCTGATTGAGAAAAACCTTGAGTTCTTGAATGCCATTAAGGTCATCACCAGTTATGATCATATCATCCACATACAGGAGAAGTAAAATAGTGCCTTTGTCAGTGCGACGAAGAAATAAGGCAGAATCATAATGACTGGCCATGTAACCCAAGCGAGAGATGGTAGAACTGAATTTGGCAAACCAAGCTCGTGGAGCTTGTTTAAGGCCATAAAGTGCACGTCGAAGGTGACAAACCTTGTTTGATTCAACAGAGAGACCAGGAGGAGGTTGCATGTAAACTTCTTCACTTAAATTGCCATTAAGGAATGCATTTTTGACATCCATCTGAAAAAGGCCCCATTTTCTGGCAGCAGCAACAGCCAAGAGGGCACGAACAGATGAGATACGAGCAACCGGAGCAAAAGTCTCTTCATAATCAATCCCATACTCCTGTGTGAAACCTTTTGCAACAAGACGAGCTTTGTAGCGCTCAATGGACCCATCAGAACGAGTCTTAATCTTATAGATCCACTTACAACCAACCACAGATTTCCCAGGGGGGAGAGTCACCAAGTCCCAAGTATGGTTTTTAGATAATGCATCAAGCTCCTCTCTCATTGCAATCTGCCATAAAGGGTCAGTGGAAGCCTCACGATAAGTGTGAGGCTCGTGCAGTGTAGCAAGGGCAGTGTAACAATGATAGTCAAGTAAATGTGTAGGAATGGATCTTACCCGAGTTGAGTGACGAGGTGGAATGTCTTGTGCATGATCGTCAGGCGGAGCAAGAGCAGGGGACCCAAGCTCAGGGTTGGGTAGCTCGTCTTCAACCTGTTCATCTTCCACCTGTTCATTAAATGGTGAACTAGGAAAGGGATCAAAGTTATCTGGTGGTTGGACAGAGAAGTCTATAGGGGAATCAGGAGCAACTACAGTAGGATCAGGAGCAACTACAAGAGGATCAGGAGCAATTGCAGGAGGATCAGGAGCAATTACAGGAGGAATGTGTGCCTCATCTGGAAAAAGATCTAAGACAGAGGATGAAGATAGGGAGGCACGGAAGTGAGAGAGCTCGACAAAGGAGCGATGTTCCCAAAATACAACATTGCGGGAGACTCGAAGTCGATGAGAGACAGGATCATAACACCGATACCCCTTTTGAGTTTTGCCATAGCCAAGAAAACAACAAAGCCTTGACCGAGGCTCAAGTTTGTTATGCTCATGTGGCTGAAGAAGAACGAAACAAGCAGAACCAAAGGAGCGAAGATGGCGATAATCTGGAGGTGACCCATAAAGGCGCTCATATGGAGTTTGATTGTGGATAACAGGACTTGGAATGCGATTAATAGCATGAACAGCATGAAGAGCAGCTTCGCCCCAAAAAGGAGCAGGAACTTTGGCAGAGAGAAGGAGAGCACGAACAGTGTCAAGAATATGACGAAGTTTTCGTTCGGCTCTACCATTTTGCTGAGAGGTACCTGGACAAGTTAGATGATGAACAGTGCCATAGGAATGCAAAACAGCTTGGAAAGCATATTGAGTGTACTCAAGAGCATTATCAGATCGAAAAATTTTGATACGTTTGGAAAATTGAGTTTCAACCATTTTTGCAAAATTAGAATATACTTCCAATAATTCAGAACGATGTTTCATATGAAAAATCCAGCTATAGCGGGAATAATCATCAACAAAGACAACAAAATATCGAGATCCACCAATACTAGAGATCGGGGAAGGGCCCCAAACATCAGAATGAATAAGGTCAAAGATATCAGTGGATATTGATTCACTAGAATTGAAAGGCAAAGCTGGTTGTTTTCCTAACTGACATGAGACACAATCAAAATTTTCTGTAGACACTGAACCTAACAAACCTCTAGAAGCCAATTGTTGTACCCGAGAGGAAGATGCATGACCAAGACGAGCATGCCAAAGTGCAAGGGAAGGAATTGAAGAGACTGCAGCAGCTGCAGCAACAGAAACAGGAGCAACAAGTGGAAGACGAAGGTTATCCACGGGAAACATACGCCCAACTCTGGGACTGGTCCCAAGTTCCTGTCCCGTCCTCGGATCCTGCACAATACACCCAGAATAATCAAATATAATGCGATAACCCAACTCAGCTAATTGTCCCACAGAAAATAAATTGTAAGAAAGATCAGGAACATTAAAGACCCCAGGAACCGAAAGGTTGGAAGTCGAAACAGAACCGATATTATGACCAGACATTGTGGAACCATTTGCTGTGCGAATATTAAGAGGGTGTGGTGCAGGTTTGAGTTCAGAAAATAAAGACGAGTGAGGTGTCATGTGATTGCAACAAGCGGAATCCATAAGCCAAGAGGAGGGAGACATACCAGATAAAGCTGAGAGAGAAGAGGAGTAAGATGCATTACCAACCATACGAATGACATTGGCGATGATATTTTTAAGGTCATCTGTGGACATGGTGAAAGTGCGTTCTGAAGACTTAGACTGTGCAGAGATAGGAGCCATTGGTTGGACACTCTCAGTGTTAGCAACAGTAGCAGCAGAAATTGTAACAGCTGATTTGTTGCGACGATAGCAAGTCTCAATACTGTGGACAAAACGTTTGCAAAAATTGCAAAAACGTTTGCTGGATTGTCGATGACAATTATTGCAACAAGAAGAAGACCTGTCCTTATTCTTCATTTAGAAGCAAAATATGCAAAAATAGACTGCAAAAATGAAATCTACGGGAAAAACTGGATAAGGAGCACCTGAACTGCAAAAAGTCAACTCTGGCAAAAAGTCAACGGTCAGGTCAAAGTCAACGGTCAACGGTCAACGCTCAGCAGATGACGTGGCAATGATGTCAGCAATGACGTGGCAGTGATGACGTCACTAGGGCTGACGTCAGCAAGAGGTACTGGCGCGTGACAGCGCGTGGAAGCGCGTGACGGCGCGTGACGGATCCTGGCGGCGCGTGGAGGCGCGTGAGATCCTGTGCAGAATATTCTGGCGGCGCGTGAGAGCGCGTGGCAGCTCCGATGATGACAGGGCTTTCACCGACGAGTAGATCGTTTCAAGACGATCTCAGTGATATCACCAGAAATTTGATCGGAGCAATAGTCACGGCGGAATGACGTGTGCAGTGATCTGTGCGGTGTTGGACTCCTCAACGACAGCGGCTGCAGGTCCGGAACCCAAAGGCAACGATGGAAGACGTCGGAGGTTCAACGGCGAGAGGCTACAGCGTCTGTTGTGATGGCGGAAGCGATGTTGAGAGTGGAGTAACACCAATAAAGACAAGACTGCTAAGAAAAAGTCAGAGTAGTGGCTCTGATACCATGTTAGAAATACTGGAAGATTGTATTGTATTTCTCAATGAAAGAATATACATCAGTGCCTTATATAGGAGGCATAAGTGTGCGGTACAAGTAAAGTGTAGTACAAGTATAAGTGTGCTATACAAGTAAAGCAGTTGGGCCTAAAGCCCATAACAAAACACAATATACATTAACATATGGAAAATAGGGGTCATTTGCTAATTAAATTTCTATTGAATCTATTCACTAAAAATAAAAATTTCTGACTTAAGAGACCAATATAACTTCTAGTTTGAATTATGGTAGATTGGGGAGAGAAAAATGAAATCAAAGGCTTACCCATCACCATGTTTGATAAAAGGAACGAGATGGGAAAGAGAAGAGAAAAAAGATGAGTTTATTTTTTTCAATTATTCATGTGTATTATTTAGAAAAATCACACAATTGTTTACGCATGAATAGTCTCTTCAATTGCCACATTATAGGTTAAAACAAAATAACTTAAAACAAACTTGTAGCCAAGTTTTTTCCATTATTTTTGCACATTGAAACCAATCAAAATCTATATGGTTGTTTACTTGTTTAAACCACCACCCACAATGTGGGAAGTCCTCCAATCCCCATTTATGACATTCACGTCACATGCGTACATGTGCGCAAGCACAAGAAAGACAAGGAGAGGACTTGGATTTGAGTTTGACAATGATAAATAAGATTCGTGACAAACTCACAAACAAAGTTGTCAGTATTATAATCTAAATTGTACAATTTTACGATCCCACTTGTCCAAAATGATCAGAACCATTTGTAGTTTAAGATGGTAGGTAGGATTATGTGGGATTGTATGCTCTAATGATCTTACACAATCCCACTTCAAAACCCAAATTTTCTTTGGAATGTAAGAAGTCCAATCAGCTCTCATGAAAAACGATGACCCAATAGACCCTTACAAGATTTATAGTGTCAAAACTACCCCTTTTCGATATGAAAATATAAAAAATACGTTAGTTAAAAATAAAAACCATAATGAAAATATCAATATTTGTAATCCCTCTCTTTCCCTCTCCTAATCCCCAAATCAAAGCCTATGTCATTGAAGTTCATAGTCATCATGGCTAAGGAGGTTACCTTCACAGCTCGTCATTGTTCAATAAATTGTAAGCAAAGACTCTGACTTATTTGCTTTTCTTAGCCCTTTTTTTTTTTTTTCAATTGACGTAAATTTGAAGCTTGGTGAATCGTACCAGTGAACAACGTGTTTTTGAGTTAATGTTGTTTATTAGGAGAAATGAAGAACATTTACGCTTGGTTTTTGCTTAAACTTAGGGCTATATGATTGGGAATTATTTTTCTTGTGTTTTTGCTTTGGCTTAGTGTTTTGGTTTTATGAATTTATTATGTTTGCTTCTTTTATGATTGCATATGTTGCTTCTTTTGAGCATGCCTTTGGCTCTTTGTAATTTTATTCTATGTTTCTCACCATTGCTGATTGGTGTATGGCTCTTTGTAATTTTTATTCTATGTTGATTGGTGTATGGTTGGTCTTATTGCAGCTTTGGTACTTGGTTGTCTTGATACCCATTTTCGCAACACATTCTCTATAAGCCCGACTCAATTGAGCCGGCCTCATTATGGGCCCAATTCATATATTATATTATTTTTTATTCTTTTAAGCATGGTTCAAGCCCATGCAATATATTGGGGAAATTGAGAGATTGTGGTTTTTAGGGTATGAGTCTATTCCTTTCGGACCTTTTGCATGAGCCTAGCCCATGCGTGCTACCAAATGGGCAAGGGACACTGGTAGCACCTCAGGCTCATGGAGAAAGTTTTGTACCTAAAATTACCCCAAAATAGCTTTTATTCTTTGGCTGACTGTGGCCCAAAGTTTCTGACCTAACCCATTTTTATCTTTAAAACACAATTGGCTCTCATTGGCCAACTCCTACTGTTAGCCCTCACTTAGGTGAGCATTCCAATGATCTAAAATGGCTGACAAAAGGCAGCTAATTACAGCAAACCCCTTTATTTCCAAAATTTTGTAAAAAGCAACCAACTTATTTCCTAAGCATAAAGCAAACTACACCAAACCATGGAAATAGCACTTAGGAGGTCCAAAGCCTCTCTCTCTCTCTCTCCCCAAAAACCAGTCATTAGCAATACTTCAAATTCAATATAAAACTCTCCCTTTAACCCAAAACAAAAGGAATCACGTTTTATTTTGAGAGCAACACCCCAAGCTCAATGCAAGAGTCCCTCTTCAGCTAAAAAACCAAAGAACCCTGTTTTCCCCCACGGAGCTGAAACTTAGAATAAAAACTCATCCAGCCAGTTAACATCCTCACAATTTTGAAGCTTATGGGTGGAAATATGGGTACAAGGGAATCTTCCCTCTCTACCTCACAACCTCTCTCAATTTCTTCTTCTCGCTGACTGTGAGTCGAAGTTTCGGATGTATTGTTTTTATGCACTTTTCTACATTTTGTTATTGGCTTTTTGATTCTCTCTTGTTAAAGCACCATTAACCTTTGTTCATTATACATTTGGTATTTTGAGCTTGACTCTCTACAAAGAATCACTTCTAAAGAACCTAATGGGAGATTTGGGCTAATCTTGCATTTTTTGCCCTTGTTGCAAAAACATCCCCGACAGGTTGTTAACTAAATATTTATTGCACTTTTTCAATAAACTATATTAAAAATTAAGTATATTTTTTTCGTTATTATAAAACTAGTGTGTAACTCTGTGCATATGCATGAATACAATTAAAAACAATCACAATTATACGATTCAAACTATACATTTTTTTAAAAAGAGGTTCAAATTATATGTGGTATTAGCTTATACTTTTTTTAAACCATACATTTCTAAAATATATAATGGTTATATATATTGTAGGGTCACAAATTGTAGCCCACACCTAGATGGAAACAGGAGATGGGCCCAATAAGCCCAATACAATAAATTTGTAAGAGAGTGGGTCAAAGAATTGGGCTAATAGCGATTCTTATAACAGTTACTGGAGGTTGGGTACTTGGCCGAGGAGACTAAAACACACAAACAAGTTAAAATCTTATGTCCGAGGAGTAAGGTTTGGGCTATTTAATGGATTCGAGTCAGGTCCGAGGGGTACGATCTTAGATAAGATGCTTTCTTTTAGGTTGTATTTTTCCAGATGCTACAATAGTTATTTCTTGATGTTTCTTCTTTTTCTCTCGTGTCTCTTCTTCTGGAGGTCTTACTCCATTATATAGTCCTTCATTGCTCGATCCTATCGTCCACTTGTCTGTCATCTAGCCTGGTACTTGAGTTTCCACTTCTTCTCTCACAGCTTTTTGATTTTCTGGGGGTAAAGGTGATTTAGAACACTGTTCAGGGGTCTTCTCCACATAAATGCGGCCAGGAAAGCTGCTGTAATGCATTTAATGCGGTGGTAGCAGCTTTTTCTCAAGATATTTCTGCATCCTTATCCCTTCCATGTGCATTGGTAATTTACCTTCACCTCTGGAACTTCCTGGAAGGTGAACTAAGGGGAAGCCGAGGCCCCTCTTACCGACATATGCCAGACCCGAGGAGGGTATTCCTCTCGGATCAACCTCCCTGGATACTTACGCGTTCTACTGTTAGTTACAAAGGTTCTCTATGGTCTCTTCTCCTCGGACGTATTATTGATGAAACGTTGTACCTGAGCCCACCCCATGGGCCCAGGTTTTACTCCCCCACATATATATATATATATATATATATATATATATATATATATATATATATATATATATATATATATATATATATATATAATATTTAGAATTTAATTGGTTTTAGTCTCTTTCTTTTTTCCACCCAATAATTCATTTGCCACAAAAATTAAAAATTTAAATGGACATGTGGCGGAAAATTAGACTCCAACTGAAATCTAATTTAGAATCTAATTGATTTGGGCACTTCAATTTTTACACTTAATAATTCACTTGGCACAAAAATTAAAAATTAAATGGGACATGTGACACAAAATTGGATTTTCTATGAACTTTGGCTATTAATATATATATGTGGGAGGAACGAATCTTTCCCCAATCAGGTATTGTTCGCTTTGGGATAGGCAGGGTAAACCCTTGCTCCCACCCGCACAAAATTGCTCAATCCCACATCGAGGAGAGACGCGTCCCACCCTTGTCTTATAAGCACTTCGCCTAAGGAATGGTGTACCATAGTGTGTGTGATCTTCCTTAGGCCAAGTGCTTATAAGGCAAGGGTGAGAGGCGTCTCTTCCTGATGTGGGATTGAGCAAATTTGTGCGAATGGGAGCAAAGGTCGACCCTACCCATTCTAAAGCGAACAATACCTGATTGGGGAAAGATTCGTTCCTCCCACAATATATATTACATTATAATGATGCAATATTTTTATGAAAGAATTTATAATTTATGTGATTATTCAACATATAAAGTCACTACTAAGGTTTTTATTTTCTTGTTAAAAAAATAGGATCTTTTAATCCACAGTTTGCTTCTACAATTTGATCCAACCCCAAACAATCCTAAGTAGGATCCTGACTTTAGAAACTTTACTCACATGTCTAAGTTCAATAAACCATGATCAACCTACTTTGATGACCCACTCGCATATTTGAGTTTGGTAAGTTACAATCTCGACTCTATCATTCAACACCAATCATGAACCAACTCAATACCCATTGGCATAGCTTGGGTCACTCGACTTTGCTTTTTCCATCTCCATAACCCAGTTCATCCATGTCATTATTATGGTAAAAATTGATGAAAATATGCTGCTGGCAAGACTTAAATCAGCTCTCAGCAAGTGAAATAACATGCCCAACATGCAAACCATTGAGCCATACACATCTTCTTGGTCAGGAATGAATAATTAATACATATAAACCAATTTAAGTATCAAATATATTAAAAAATTAAATGACATATCACGGTTTGACCTTGGTTGAATCTCAGTCCAACCTCAAAAGTCTTGAACCTCTCCCTTTCCTAGTTCATTAAACGGTCCAGGTTTCAAAACCATAACTGGATTTTTCCCTTACCGAAATTGGTCAAGTTCAATCCTGGCATGATTTTAGCTCTACCATACTCGTTAGTAGCAACAACCAATGGGCAACAATAATCTCGAACAAACCAAAAGGACTCAATAGGGCAGGCCAAATATTGCAAAATTTATCCTCTATTAGAACTTCAATTTGTATTATGTTGGCAAACCATGATCAAAACATTGAGTCTAGGTTTAGGCTTACTCAAAGTATGTTTATTTGTAAAATTGGAATCGAGTGATTGTAGAATTTATTGGACTAAATCTGCAAGGCTCAATCGATCGAATCACGTGCAGATTTATTTTTCTACAGAATTCCAATTCAGCACAAACTCTACTTAAACGTATTAGGGTTCAAGTATAACACTCCTATATATAAGGAAAACCTAAAATGTTTTTATAAGTTTTTTAGAGAGATTAGAGTGCATCATGTGCCTTCTTTTGTATTTAGGGTTTTGTACCCAAAACTCTCTAAGTACTTTATTGCTCTATTTGCTGTGTGTGTGAATCTCTTGTGAGATCTAAAGGTGGTTGCCTTCACACATACTTAGGATCATCAAGAAGGAGATTTCATTGAGAGCTTGATGATCATTCGGTTGCTGCACTAAAGAGCTTAAAGAAATACAAGCGGGTGTACTTGTATTTGTTGGAGAATCCAAGAAAGAAGGAGTCCATGGTCTCGGGCCTTGCACGTGATCGTGGCAATAAGTTTTCTACTGGTGGGTAGCAATAGGATGTTAGTGGTCTAAGTTGCTATTGTAAAACTTCGATTCTTTCATAGTGGATTCAGGTTTACCTTGAGGATAGCTATGTTAAACCTCCCCAGGTTTTTACTGGTGTGGTTTCATAGGTCATCATATCATTGTGTTCTTTATATTCCGCACTTTACATTGATATGATTATATGATTGTGTTAACCTAGATCTGAAATTTGGACTAAGTAATTACTTGGCTAATTTACTAGGTTAATTCAGTTGTATTTTAAGGGATCTAAAAACAAACAGACACCAACCAACTTAATTCACTTTAGGATGAATTGGGGACTGTTATTCCACCATAGGTAGTTTGGTTTGATGGGGATTTCCTTCACACCTTGACCAAAATTGATTGAGTTTAGTTCAAGCATAATTTTAACTCCATTAGGATCTTAGCATCATCAAGTAGTGGGTACTAATAACCTTAGACAACACAAACTCAAGTCCCCTAAAGATTCAAAACTAGATTTAACATTGTATTGCAAACCATATAGAGGTAACTTCTGGCCATTTAGCAACTCAACTTTGAATCTTTTATGGTGTTTATAGAATCTTAAGACATTAATTGATTTTTTATGTAAATGAAAATTAAACCTCAGACATTTTATTTGACAACAACAAATTTTACCATCTAAGTTAATTAGAAACCATTATTTAGTTATTTATTAAATTGATAAAAAAAAAAGAAAAAGAAAAATATATACTTACAATCTAAAAATGCATATGACATCCCACCTTAAATTTGTTAAAATCAAATCTTTTTTTTTTTTGGGAGGCTAAATTGTTGAAATGAAATCTTAGAGCATTCTCATCAGGTGTGTCAAATGCCAAATATTTGGCATTTGACACACCAAACACCACTATTCAAACCTCATTAGCTGTTCTAAATGTTTCAAAATTTTGAAACATGCTACAGTACCGTCTCAAATATGAGACGGTACGGATAGCAATGCCAAATTTTTTTTTTTATTTGTTTATTCACCTGGTTTTCTCTCTCATATTTCACTCTAACGTTCTCTCTCTCTTTATCTCATCTTTTCTCTTTGCATCTGAGTTCTTCTCTCTTGCAGTCTCACCGAAGCTGCCAATCTCGCCAAAGCCACCAATCTCGCCGAAGCCACAGTCGTCCTCCACAACTCCCTCTTCACTCTCATTCTCTTTCCTCTCTCATCCTCAAGCCGCCTGAAGCCGATCTTGCCTAAAGCCACCTTAAGCCGCTGAAATTGATCTCGCCTGAAGCTACCTGAAGTCAATCTCACCACTGACGTCTCCCGCCTGAAGCTGATCTCGCCGCCTAAGTTGTGGGTTTGTTTGATTTGGGATGGGTTTTGAGGTTTGTGAATGTGGTGGGTTGTGGGTTAGTTGTGGCAGTGGTACTGTGGTTGTGGCGGCAATTTGGTGGTTGTGGTGGTGATTATTGGGTAGTTATGGTGGTTATTTTTTGGGTTAGTTGTGGCTTTTTTTTCTTTTTTCTTTTTTCTGGTTGTGTTTTATTTTTTATTTTTTAAGGTGCCGTTGGTGGATGTTGGTTTGTGCCGGTGGTGGCTGTCGGTGTTGTTATGGCAGTGGTTGTTAGTGGCTGTTGTTGCGGCAGTGGTGGAGGAGTTGTTGTTGTTGTTTTTGGAGTTTAATATATTATTTTAACTAGTCACTAACCCATGTGATACACGAGATAGTTAAATTTAAAATCACTTATATTTACAGTAAAAAAAAAAAATCAATTATATTTATAATAACCAAGATAAAACAAATGTGTGACTGCATTAAAGATAAATTAATATAAATGAATCTAAATGCTTAGAAAGGCTTTTAGAATAATTTCCCAAAAATTGAAGAGACCAATTTGATACTGTTAAGGTCTAAAAAATAATAATTGTGACTTCTTAGGATCAAGCATGCTATCTACTATAGGCAAGCCTAAAACACTATTATGCCATCATAAAAAATAAAGGATTTTCAAATTTTAACATAAATATCATTCTAGAGTCCCATCTATTCTTTTTATTCTTCTTAAACATGCACTTCTAAATTCTAATTAACATGGAATATGAGCTTAAAGGAAATCAAATATCAATAAGAGCCTAATTAGCCCAACAAAAATAAACTAAAAGAAAAAAGAGAATACAACATAAAAATAAAGATGGTAATTTTTTTTATAAAAAAAATCAAGGCAATGAGAGAATTTTATGCAAAATCAACATTCATTTTTGCACCAACAAATCTATACGACTTCATATTACATATAAATTAACATTATTTTCTATTATAAATTATTACATATAAATGAACCTCATTACATAAATATATTCTACACTTATAGATTTTGGAGATCATTCACCTAACAATTTTCACCCAAGCATCCTCCTTCTAGAGTCCCATCTCTTTTCTTTAAACCTGCATATGAACAATTTTAAGTGAAATAGTTTCAACCAATGAATTCAAGTAAATAAAAGTCACTTTTGCCCAAATCTAAGTGCCCTCTTTTTCTCCTTTTGGAGTGTGGGTGGGTTTTGCCTTTTGTAATGGCATGCTCTTACTATGCAAAACCAAAAACAAAAGATCCTAGAGTTTCTTATGTTTCAACATCTTATAGTCTTACACATCATCAAACACTATCAGCATGAGATGTCAATTCTGTGAAGTAATGTGAAAAAGAGTTAGAAGACATTATCTGGCAAACTGACTGAAGCCATCCTATTCATATATTCATTGCATGCATGTGTGCAAAATAAAAAATAAGTTTTGTTTGCTTTGCTCACCATGACCAATATATATCAATCCTAATTGAGCACATATGAGTTCAGAATAAAGATAGCAGTTTCGATTTTTGTCTGCAGTGATTTTTCACTTTCATCAACCAAGACCATTTGTTATAATGAAGAGCTACATCATTGTAGAGTTTATATATGGTATAGAATACAAGTAATGGCAATTGACAACACATCCACATGCATCTTATTTCATTCATATATACTTTAGTTCATCTTATTCATTCAAGTCAAAATTTACTTCTCAAAGCAATGAAGGACACCACAATGATGCAATCATTTGTAGTAAACTTAATCCAAAAGTTCAAACTCTGAATCTGAGTGTCATGAATAACCTAAACCTGAAACAATAGATTATCCATGAAAATTGAACAAATTGTGGATAGAATCTGAAGCATTCAAAAGCATCAATCATTGATTGGTATAATAGATATATAGAATCAAAATGGGAAAAATATTATTTTGGTCCCTAAACTTTATCAAAAGTTTGTTTTTCATCCCTGAACTTTAAGGAGTTCATTTTTCGTCTCTAAACTATTGAAAAGTTCATTTTTTTTTATCCTAAACTACTGAAAATGTTTTATTTATGTCCTTAAACTTTACTTTTCATCCCTAAATTATTGAAATCAGTTCCTTTTTCATCCATTTTTTTGTCTCTAAACCATTAAAAAAACTCTATACAAAGTTTAGGGACAAAAAACAAATTTTTGTCAAATTTAGGAACCAAAATAGTATTTTACCAAATAAAAATTCATGGCTACGTATAGTAGATTGCTTTATAGTTCCTATGCTACAATAAATTCCATGATAATTGTTATGCCAATTCTTTGAAGATAAAAAATCTCACCAAAGTGTACTTATAGGAACTTGTTTGGACTCATCAAACTTCATAAGGTTGGAGATGTGAAACACAATTTATACATTATAAATAAATTGAAACAAAATAAAACTCACCAACATTCTACCTTTTCATACTGGAAAACCTATCAGCATCAGCCACTGCAGTTGGCTTTAACGCTCCAACAACCATTATATAGTCCTAGGACATAATTCCAAATTTAGAGGTTAGAGCAAATGGCTAATAATTTACAAAGAGGCATAACAATTTCATAAAATCATAACAGTACATTTAAAAATATAAATAAAAAATAAAAAGCCTATCTATTATGACCCACAGCCTCAATTCTCCCTTTCTCTTTTTTTTTTTTTTTTTTTTTTTTGTTAGTAATACTGCTCTTTGATGAAATCAACAATAAGCAAAATTAGTCAAAACAAGAAATGAAAAAAAAAAAATTAAACCATCCATAGGAAGTGCAAAGCAAGCAAGAAAGAAAATTAAACCTATAAACAATATGCATAAAATTTGTTGTATATCATAGTAAATGATATATTAGTCAATTCATGGAGTCATAAAAGTAGTAAAGTTGTCTACAATCAAATTGATTTCTTATTTAAATAAATATATTTGGGAAATTTCTATTATAACCAAATTAATCATTTGCATAGAAAAATTAATTTTTTACAACCATAGTATAGCTACATAGATTTATCACAACATGAGGAGGGGAAAAAACTTTGAATAGAAAGATTTCACATCAAATTTAAAAGAGATTTCATCAAGCATTTGTTATGCAACACCAAAAGAACACCTATAGAATAGATTAATTCAAAGCAACCCAAAAAGACAATTCAAGAAAAAACACTTACCATTTCATCTCATCAAGCAATTAAGTTCCCAACAAATAGACCCATGAGTACAGGATATTGGCCAACAGCTTTGATAACCTTGAATTAAACTGAATTTCTGCATTTTGATTAAACAATGAGAAAAATAGTATGAGACCCAAGATAATAAAATAAAATAAAATTTAAATTTAAATTATAAAAAAAAAAAAAAAAAAAAAAACAAATTTCATCGAATAGCAAAGAGAGAAACCACCCCTTTAGAACCAAACACAATCCTGAACATCTGCCAGGTTAATGAATGACTTTAATTACCAACCTTAAAACTATTAAAGTTAGCTTTTGATTGCTTGCCAACTCAAGATCTGTCAACCAAACCAAAACTTACAATTGGAGAATGTATATGTTTTCTAAAAGAATAGAATCAAAAGAAACCTAAAATCAAGTTCAAAGAATAAGTGCCATCCATAGAAGCCAGTAATTCATTTTAAGTTGGAGAAACATAATCCAAATATTTAAAAAAAAAAAAATTGTTGGAAACTTTTGTTTGTATGAAAAATTCCATTTTTAAAAAAGGCCAATGAAACGTCACTTAAGAATTTTATCAAACTATTTGTGCACATGTAACACTATGAAATTTATCCAAGTTTAAAGTAGGGGTTTAAATAGTAGCACAAAAATTATGAATTGATGCATAATTCAAATGTAACAACAAAACTCTAAATAATCACTATCTAACATAGCCAGTTTGCTTCAAAATAAAGGATACCATTTAACCACATATTAAAACAACTTTAAATATAATAACTTACTAAGCATGGCCTCCAAATTATTTGCAAATTAAAGATTTATCAACCAACGAATTATCACCATAGTCTCCTTATATATTCACACATCCATTTCTTGATCCAAAAAAAAAACTACTTTCTATTCTTCCCATATGTTTCGATTTGCATTTCCATGAATGGGGCTTTATGTAATACTACAAAATAAGTAAAAATTCTTCAAATCCCATGTTCAGAAATAAAACATTTCATTTATATAGTAAATTTCAACAAAACCCACCAAACAAAAAAGGAAAAAAAAAAAGTTTTGATATTTGGAGTTATAAACCTGTTGGGAAGCCTTTAAAACATTGTACAGGATGACTCAGTCTTCTGGGTTGGAGAAACGAACAGCCTAGGAGGCAATCATCAAGGCCACTCTTGCCTTTAACAACACCGTTGTCAATAGCTCCAATTTAAACAATTCGGATTCAACTATCATGCTTCTTCATCGTTGTTAGATTCAAAGAAATTCGAGAAGTAAGAAGAAGGAAGGGTTGTAGAATGAGAGAAGGTTGCTTTGGCATTTTAGATAGAGGGACAGAGAGAAGAACATAGAGAGAGATAAAGAAAGAAGTTGAGGGAGAAGGAATATGGAAGGTACAAATTTGTAACTTCCTAAAGCTGGAACGTTGTGTTTGTTGGTTTTTAAGGGAAAATGCTAGTGAGAATTAGATTAAGAGTTTGCAACTGTAGGTTTTGGCAAAGATGAAGAGAGAAACTGATATAGATAAAGATATAGATATATAGATATAGTGGTGGCAATTATGGTGGAGATAGTGGTGAGAATTAAATTAATGAGAAGTAGGCTTTATGGTGGAGATAGAGGTGAGATTTGTCACTTCCTAAAGCCGGAACATTGTGTTTGTTGGTTTTTAAGGGAAAATGCTAGTGAGAATTAGATTAAGAGTTTGAAACTGTAGGTTTTGGCAAAGATGAAGAGAGAAACTGATGTAGATATATATATATATATATATATATATATATATATATATATATATATATATATATGTAGTGGTGGGAATTAATAAATGGGCTTTATGGTGGAGATAGAGGTGGGATTTGTAACTTCCTAAAGCTGAAATGTTGTATTTGTTGGTTTTTAAGGACAAATGCTAATGAGAATTAGATTTTTTTTTTTTTTTTTTAAGAATACTAAGTATTTTTAACACACACACGGGGAGAGTGGAGAAATTTTTTTAAAGATAGTGAGAATTAGATTAAGAGTTTGAAACTGTAGGTTTTGGCAAAGATGAAGAAAGAAACTAATATAGATATAAATATAGATATATAGATATAGTGGTGAGAATTATGGTGGAGATAGTGGTGGGAATTAATTTAATAAGAAGTGGTCTTTATGGTGAAAATAGAGGTGGGATTTATTTTATTATTTTAAAATTGATAAAATCTATTTTAAAATTGTTGGGAAAATACAAAAAAATATTATGAAAATGGCATGGTTGCTGATGTGATTCAACGTAAGCGTAGCAACATCAAATGCTCTGTTTTAGTTTTTAGTAATATATATATATATATATATATATATATATATATATATATATATATATATATTGTTAGAGATATATATTAGACATATTAGCCCAATATAATAGGCCCAAGCCCAATCCTACTTGTACTAGTAGTCTAGGGTTTAGTCGCCTATATATACTCATGTTATGGCTCATTGTAACACAGGTTATTGTACTACACTCTTATACATAATAAAGATGTAGCCCTTAAGGGATTCCTCCGTGGATGTAGGCCGTCAAGGCTGAACCACATAACCCTCGTGTTCACAGTGTTCCTATTCTATGCTTCCCCTTCCGCATCCACTCTAGCATACACAACATGGTATATCACATCGCGTTGCTAATATTTAACATGGTATCAGAGCCAAACTTCGTTCTTGGCATCAAACAAAATCTCTAGCAAGCAAAGAAGATTCTCACGTGCGTAACACAGATCCACAACAGTGCCCATGCCTTCTTTCAGATCTGGGTCTACAGCATCACGCAACTCCCACGGAAACTCCGTTGCTGCCTCGCTGCTACATCTCTGATCTCTCAAGCAAGTCGAACCACTCACCTTACAGATCTGTGCAAATCAAGCCTTCGCCTGAAGAAACCAACCACACAAGCGTGCTCCTCGGTCTCCCGTAAGGAAAACCCAGAAATCCGGTCACCGGAAGCCGTGCCACGCACCTCCTCGCGCCGCAGTTGTCTCCGGAAAACTCCCACGCGCCGCCTCAGGTTCCCTGACTTCCAGATCGTTTTCATGTACACGCGCCGCCATGACGGCCTCGCCGACCACCGATCTGCCTACTGAAGAAATATGGCTTTCAAACGATGTCGGACGCGCCTCCACGCGCCACCTGGACTTTTGGCTGCACCTCCACGTGCCGGTGGACTGAGCACGCACCTAACACGCGCCGAACTCAGCTGCTGATGTCATTTGACGTCATCCGATGACGTCATCAGTCCACGTCAGCAGCCACGCAAGCATGTCCACGTCAGCCCTAGTCCATGTCAGCGACACGTCATAGGATGACGTCAGCGGATCCACTGTTTGACCCGTGACCCGAACCGGAAACCCGGAACCGACCCGGACCAGTATCCGTTGACTTTGACCCTGGACAGTTGACTTTGACTTTGACTTTTTTGCGTTGACCTTTGACCAAAAGTCAAAATTTCCGACAGGGCCTATCTTGCTCAGTTTTTTGCGTAGATTCCAATTTTGAACTCCGTTTCTTCATTTGAAGCTCCAAAATTGGTCAATTGGCACATTCTTCATTATGGTTTCTTCAAAGGCATTCTTCACGACACCTTCAAGAGATCTTCTCATGCTTATCCAACCTCAAGCCTTCATCGAGCTTCCGCCTTGAGTTTGAGGGAGGGTGTTAGAGATATATATTAGACATATTAGCCCAATATAATAGGCCCAAGCCCAATCCTACTTGTACTAGTAGTCTAGGGTTTAGTCGCCTATATATACTCATGTTATGGCTCATTGTAACACAGGTTATTGTACTACACTCTTATACATAATAAAGATGTAGCCCTTAAGGGATTCCTCCGTGGATGTAGACCGTCAAGGCTGAACCACGTAACCCTCGTGTTCACAGTGTTCCTATTCTATGCTTCCCCTTCCGTATCCACTCTAGCATACACAACATGGTATATCACATCGCGTTGCTAATATTTAACATATATATATATATATATATATATAGATGTGGTGTAAATATTATTTTAATGTATAGAAGGGAAGAATAAAACATCTTATAAATGAGATATTGTAAAATGATGTATTAAAATAATAAAGTAGATTTTTGATATGTCAAAATGACTTTTTTTATTTATGAGAAAGCGGATAAGAATAGTCTAACTGTCATATACATGAGGATTTTACTAGGACGCACATTAATTTCCATTTTTGAAAAAACATTTCTTAAAAATTGAAAAAATAATGACAGTCTTTTCAATTCTCGAAAAAATATTTTTAAAAATATAAAATTTAATATATATCCTTAGAGCACATATTAACCGGACCTATACATATGATAATGTCTGAAAATTTGTCAGAATAATATCTTACCCTAGAAGGTCACGGGAAATGTTTAAAGCAACATGCTTTTTGGCTTCCTGTGCAACCAATAATTAAAACCCATATTTCCCCACGTGTAGAAACTTTTTGATGGGTTTTTGGCTTTTAGCTTTTTAATTATTGATTTACTTCGATGGCCCATATGGTGCCGCGTCGTCTCATTGTTCACATCGTCGCTTTAAGGCTTATAAAGTGACACACCCACCACTTGTTTTACATTCAACCCACTAGTCTCAGTTTCTCACTCTCTCACCATAGCCAACAAGAACAACAACTTCAAGAAAGGTTCTGAAACTTTCATACACTCCATCTTCAATCTCACTTCTCCAGCAAAGGAAGAACTACTCTCTTTTCATTTTGTGCTAATTTTCACAACCAGGGTCTCTCTGTTTCCTTGACTCGGTTGAAAACTTTTGTGTTTGCGGCTTATTAATCAGCAGAACATCGCTATTCTCTTAGTTACTACAATGGCAAAGGGTGTTAGACGTTTGAGTTCTTGGATTGAGGTTGCACCAACCCTTCTTATTATTTCTCCCAAAAAGGTTCCTATTTCTCCTGTATTGGAGACTATTACTGAAGATGAAGCTGAAGAATGCAACGAAGACTCCTAAATTATTGGAGTTTTTATTTATTTATTTATTTAAATTTTGTGGATTTGTTCGCAGACCCTTCAATTATAAATTGGATAGCGAATGGGACTGCAGCCTCTGTAAGTTTTGTAGTTCATCATAAGTCATAACAATCAGTTTTGGCTTTGTACCAATGTCTTCCTCTGCAATTCCAATTTTTCCTCTAGTAAGTGGGGGCAATTTAATAATCTCTTTAGCAAAAACCAAAAAGGAATTGAGTCACGGGAAATATTAGCCATTGGCTAATTCAACTATATATTTGGTTCCACTGACTAATAATTAACTCTCTTCTCTTATATTTTTTACATAACTTTGGAGGAAAGAAATTTAGGAATATGGCGGAAAAAATACAAAACCCTCCATTTTCTTTTCGCTCACTACATTTCTCTCCAATCAAACGACTGACTTCTCTTTCTCTTTTATTTCTCACTGTCTTACCTTAAATCAAAAAATATGGTGGTTAACATTTTGAAAATTTAGGCATCTATGATTCTGACAAATTAGTGGCGGGCCATTTTGCAAGCAGGTAAAAATCCACTCTTAAGTCCATAAAAGACAAAGAATTTCCAATGATGAATCTGTTATCATATCAATACAGTATGGATGTAGGTTTCATAAAATTGACAATAGGGACATGTATCCCTGATGTGCGCTTCTAGATGTTTTCCCCCCTAAGTAGACAAGTATAAAAGCAATTACTTTAAACTAAAAAAGAATAAAATTGTTCATGACTTAAATTTTAGGGATCAATTGTGTATTTAAGCCAATACATCAACAAGTGACATGTGTATGAGATTTTTCAAATAGGGTTAGTGGTACTATTTATTGGACTGAAGATTTATGTATCTAATCTAGCCCTAGATGTGTTTGTCATACCTAAGGGTCGTCAATGGGCTAGGTCGGGCTAGCCCGGCCCATTTTTACTTGGTCTATTGGCATGATGGGCTGGGCATAATAGGCTATTAACTGGTTAATGGGTCGGTTCGGGTTGGGCCGAAAGAGAAAACCTCAGCCCATGACCTTGCCCATGGACAATGCCCATTTTGTCTTTAGCGAGCTGGGCTATCGGGTTGGGTCTAATAGGTTACCCATGGGATTGTGTTAGCATATTATTTTATTATTTTTATAAGGAAAGAATCAATTTTTTATAAAGGAATAATCAATCTATTTTTTTAAAGAAAAGAATTAAAAAATTTAATACTTAATTACAAAAAATTTTACAATCAAATCTATTTAATTTTTTGTTTTGTTGATGGAAACCTATTTAATTTTTTATTATTATTAAGGCTTTAAACAGTTTTTTATTTTTATCTTTAATAAAAAAAAAAATGTCAAATGGTTATTTCAAATTTGCTAGACTACTAGAAAAATATATATTTAGTAAACTAAGTTTAGCACAATTACTTTGAGTATTTTAGTGATCGAGGGAGTTCTCTTAAGAAATTTCTCTATAATGTCTCAAGATCAATTTTTCATACATTTCCTATATATTTTTGTTATGAATTATAAGTTATTGGACTGGGCCAACGAGTTAGGCCAATGGGCTGGGCAACGGGTTGGGCTATTGGGCTAGCCCACCGGGTACCCATGGGCATAAAAACTAACCCACGGCCTGATTCATTGGGCTAATGGGCTACACATGGGCCTTAATAACAATGGGCTGGACTACCCATTAGCCTGGTGGGCCGTCGGGTTTCTGGGTTGGGCTGTGGGCCGTGGGCTATTTAATGACCCTTAGTCATACCAAATCTTACCTAAATATGGTTGTTTGAATGTGTTAGTATGAAATAATAGATAAAAATAATAAATATAGACTATCAATTGGATTAATAAATAAAAGGAAAAAAAAAATCATCAATCATAAAATAACTATATAGAACTTGAGGTTAGATAGAAATGAATAGAATTATGGTAAAATAGAAATGAAAAAGGAGAAGAAGAAATGGAGGAGTAGAGAGGCTGGAAAGTAGAACATTGGAAAATGCAAATTGAAAAGGTGAACTTATAAAGTTGGGCTTGTGTGATGACGTGCTGGGGGGAGGAGAGATAGAGAAAGACTAACAAAATGTCAAAATAGTTGAATAAATTTGAATGAAACAAGGACATATGGGAGGCTAGTCAATTTCATTTGGAGGGCCTGGCTCTTACAATAATTCTATAGGACCTATTTTTTACCAACTATAAAACAAATTGAACATTTTTGGGGTCTCTACGGAGAGAGAGAGAGAGAGAGAGCTCATATTTGAGATTGGCAAAGATAATATCAATGAGCTTCGATGACCTACTCACAAATTTGAGGTCGGTAGGCCATGCACGACATATGTCACAAACCCACTTATACTCTTATAGACATACTTGAAAAGTTGCACTAGTAACTCACTATTTGATACCAACCAACCCAATACACATTGGAACAATTTTAGGAGGCTGTTATCGCCTACTTTGCTTTCTGAATACCATCTCCACCATGAGAAGTTTGGTTTGGTGGAGATTTCCCTCACCTTGACCAATGTCGATTAAGTTTAGTCCTGGCATTATTTTAAATTTGACTAAGATCTTTGTATCCTCAAGTATTGGGCGACAATAATTTTGCACAACCCAAACTTGTTTCACCAAAGGATCTAAATCAAAAACCCACTATATACTAACGCATATAAAAGTAAGTTGTGGCTAAGGTTCAAGTGATAGCCTAGTAACAAGAGTTTTGTAATTCAAATGACATCTCTAGAGTTCAAATCCTACTTTTTTATGGATATTTTTTAATAAAAAATAAAATAAAATAAAAGGTGTTAAAATGAAATCTTAACCTTATGAATTGATCATATACACCATGCACGAAATTTGTCAGAATTATACTGTCTTAACATAAAAGGTCAAGGAAAATTTAAAAGCAACATGTTTCTTGTCTTCTTGCCACCAACAACTACAGGCTACAGCCACAAATTTTTTACTAAAGTCCTCCACACTACCCTTATTTCTCACGTGTAAAAACTTATTTGTGGGTTTTACTTTAGCTTTCAATTATTTAGATGGCCCTTATGGTATTGCGTCCTCTCACCCTCACGTAATCACGTTGTCGTTTTATACGCTTATAAAAATGACTGTCCACCCACTTTACTCTCAACCCACAACTCTCAATTTCTCACTCTCATATCAAGAACACCTCTCTTATACTCCGTCTTCGTTCTCACTTCTCCAGCAAAGGAAGAATGCTCCCTTCTCACAATCATGTTCATCTTCATAACCAGGGTCTCTCTGTTTCCTTGGCTAGGTTGAAAATTTGTCTGTACTAGCAAGACAAAGCGATTCTTTTAATTACTACAATGGCAAAGGGTGTCAGATATTTGAGTTCTTGGATTGAGGTTGCACCAGCCCTCCTTATCTGTCCAAATAAGTTTCCTGTTTCTCCTGTATTGGAGACAATTATTGAAAAGGAAGCTGAAGAATGCAACAAAGACTCCTAAATTTTTCTTTTTTTTTTTTGGGAAATTTTGTGGATTTGTTAAGATCCCTCAATTATAAGTTTTAAGGGTACCGAATGAACCTGTAAAGTTTTGTAGTTCATCTTAACAATCAGAATTGTCTTCTTTTTTTTTTTTTGGCTTCCCACAATATTTCCTCAAAACTTTTAACCAGAAACTAATAATTGTTCATGACGGATGGACTCATAGCAGGGTAAATCATTGGCTCAGAGAGTTTTTTTAAAGTATTGGTGTCTATACTTGAATTAGGGAGCTCCTAATCAAATCCAAGACAGCCACTTTGAGACCAAGTGCCCAACCACTCAGCCAACCCCACTGGGTTATCAGAATTGTCTTTGTACCTATGTCTTCCTATTCAATTCCAGTTTTTGTCTTATAAGTAATCTCTTTAACATAAACAAATAGAGGATTACAATCATGGAAATATGGACCATTTGCTAATTAAATTTATCTTCAATCACGGACAAGAAACGATCAAAGAAGAACCTTAATTGTTACTACATCAATTGAACTCCAATAATGTTTCAGGTGATTAAAAATCCATTCAAGCCATCAAAAAAATAAGAATTTATGAACTATTAGTCTACGAACAGATTTGATTGATGTGTACATTTATACGATCTATTAAGCTGAACGCAAGCACAATCAATGAACCCAATAGGACATGCCAAATATTGCCAAGCTATCTCAACCATTAAGGATTGCTCGCTTGGTAGTTGCCTAGTTGGCACGGATTAGAAGGGAGATCCTACATAAACGATTATGTGAGTTCCATAAGTCTCGGTCGATCTGAATCTTTACATTTCAAAAGGAAGTTCCTTAAATTTCGAGGACATAATTTCCCATTGACCAACACACCTATGGCTATAAGAAACACCTCAAAAAAAGGAAGAAAAAAAAGGCCATCACTTTTTGTGTTTATCTTCGTAAATTTTAGATTCCATTCATCACACATGGACTCATAATACTAGAATTGAAAAAACTGGGCCCAATTCTCACTTCTCTAGAATCACTGAATCCAGCCCCATTTCTTTAACGTGAGGCTAATAAATACTGCAAACAAGAATCTGAAGAAAGCCTCCAACAATAGGTTCGGATTTCTGAAACTATCTTCTTCTCTTCCACCTTTTATCTCACTTCTCAGTAAAGAAAGAACTACTCCCTTTGCCTCATCCTCGTGCTCATCTTCATAACCAGGGTCTCCACCCTCTGTTCCTTCGCGTGGTTTAAATATTTTTGGGTTCTTTTACTAAAATGGCAAAGGGTGTCAGATTTTGAGTTCTTGGATTGAGATTGCACCAGCCCTTCTCATTTCTCACAATAAGCTTCCTATTTTTCCTGAATTGGAGACAATTACTGAAGAGGAAGCTGAAGAATGCAACGAAGACTCCTATAATATTGGAGTGTGCTAATTTTTTTTTAATTAAATTTTGTAGGTTTTTTCATACCCTTCAACTATAAATTTTAAGGGTGGCGAATGGGCATGTAAGTTTTGTAGTTCATCCTAACAAATCAGAATTGTCTGGTAGCAAATTCCTTCCTCTACAATTTCCAATTTTTCTTCCTTCCCGCTTTCCCTAATAAAAGAACTTAGAATATCTCCGGTGGTGGAAGAACTTTATACTTAGTATTAGCCCTTAAAATTAAAAATAAAAATTATAATCATGGGAAATATGTGCTTCTACTTCAAAAAAGAAAAAGTCACGGGAATTAAAAAATCTAATATGGATCATTTGCTAATTAAATTACTCTTCAAATTTTGGAAGAGAAATAGCCAAGAAGAATGGGTTGATTGTATCTATTATATTCCCAAAACATGGATTTTCTTAAAAAATAACTATAAATCCGAAACTATGTTATTAGTAAGGCAACATTTCAAACTATTTTCGTTTCTAACAATTCGAGTCCAGAGGACTTGATTTTGCTATTTGAAAATGCACTTGGAAATCAAGTATGAGAAACTTGAGTTTGAAAATCGAGTGTGAGTCGATTTTGCCATTTGAAAATGCACTTGGAAATCGAGTGTCTCACACTCGATTTCCAAGTGCATTTTCAAATGGCAAAATTGAGTCTTCTAGACTCGAATTGTTAGAAACGAAAATAGTTTGAAACGTTGTCTTACTAATAAAATAGTTTGAGGGATTTGGTTATTTTTTAAAAAAAATCCCAAAACATTCATGTGCAGTTTTTTTTCTTTTTTTTTTTTTTAATGTGCGGGAGTGTTACCAACATTTTTCTTTCTAGGATTATAATTTTTTTAAAGTTGATTACATATTAAACACTATATTTTAAGGTTGAATGAAATTATACCTTACAATTTTAAAAACTTTAAATTGAATCCTAAAGTCTAGAACAATTACAAACTAAAAATTATAGTTTCATAGTTTCAAATTGAATTTTGAAATCATAACAATGTAAACCCTATTTTTATTTATTTATTAGTTTAAGGTTTTCACCAAGTATTAGTTAAGGAAAGAACAATAATATTCTATATTGCATTGAAAATCTTCTTCAGTTTGTTATTTTGGAGGATGGTTGTGCTATGCACTTATAGTTAATAGTTTTCCCAAATTTAATATTGTGTTAGATGGGAACTAAAAAGGTGATTGGTATATGTGCTTGTTCCTAATTGGAAAAACTAAATGACTCATTTTAGTTGCTAAAATCAATTCTAAATTATTAGAGCTTTTCTGAAGATTAGGCTCTTTATCAGACTGTCCAAAAACTATTTAGCTCTAGGGATTATTAGTTTTTTGATAGCTAGTGCATTGAATTAAATTACTAGTTATATCCATTGGCAGGAAAGCTTCAACATGTGTGCATAAGTTTCTTGTTTATCCGAACTTCTCTTTTTTATCCTACAATACTTATACATTAACACATTATACAGTTAAAGCTTAAAGGGCTCGATTTTTCATTTAGTCAACTCAACTGGCACCTTGTGCTCGTACAAGTTTTAGGTGGAGGGTTAGGTTTTGAGTTCAAGATCCATTTGCTGCATTCTTACCAATCAAAAAAGGGGGGGGGGTGTTGGGCAAAAGTTTTCTTTAAGTCCTAAATCCATAATGATCCCCCTTATCACTTCTTTGCTTTCTTCCTATAAACTTTTCATTTATTTTATACACTCTCCCCTATATCAAGCTTCTCGTCACTGATCACTGATCGCACGTGCTTGCTAAGGTAAGTAGATCTGGCCACCCATTAGTAGCCTCTTTTCTTGTATAATGGAGAATGCATTCATCATTTGCTGTCTCCTAAATTTACAACAAAAAATATTAGTGTCATAACTTTACCTCTTTTTATCTATACTTTTAGATTGGAGGAACTCTCCTTTTTAGTGTTACCTTTGAGCTAAAGATAAAGGTAATGGAGGCACTTCTGAAAAATAATAATAAAATAAAGGAAATTGAGGCATCACCTTTAGATGGCATTAAACCCATATTTTTATACTTTTCCTCACTCATCTTAACCCCAATGTTCTAATTTGATTGGCCATCTAAATGGAAGTAGTTAAACTGAATCCATTACACATTCAGTGTTTGTCTACTCAGTCATATTTTAGATAAATTCTCTAGCCATAATCCACCCTAGGAACCCCAATACTTGACTAAGCCCAGCTTTGCCATCTTAACAGAATTCTTGTCGTTTTGAATTTCTCCCTTAAGTTTAATACTTTTTATGCAAGAAGCTCAAAATGTTGCAACTCATTTATCATTAGAACTTCTAATGTTATTGAATATATGATCGCTTCCTACCTTAATTATTACTGATGCTTGATGTCCATTTGCAATGCCACTTATCTATTGGTGTGTATAAATTCCATTAGTTATACTTTCTGTTTAAGTTTTTACTTTACTGATTGTAATAAACTAATAATATTATCAAAATATGTACAAGACATTTGGTGCACATTGCCATGTTTCCAAGATGATATTAATTTGTAATAGTAAGGAATGCAATTAAACTTGACTTTGACTTATAGGTCTATCCTGTGGTAAAATCTTGCCTTCTCGTGTGGCTAGGCATCTATTAAAGTCACTTGTAGATGTAGTAACATTAGTTATTGAGTATTAGAATCCAAAGATGGATGCCTTTGCAACATTATATATATGAAGTGGGAACTAATCGCTTTTGGAACTTCCATAGTTTTCTTATGAAAATTTCCTAATTGTTATGTTTAACTACTAAGTAGATTATCCGAGATCCAAGTAATGGGGAAAAACAGAAGTTGGAACTTCTAGAGGCTGCTTGCATTTTATTTGGTGAGTTATGTATCTTTTATGCTGATTGTATACTAAGCATGATGTAGTGGTAGCTTCTCTAGGAATATTTTCTAGGAGGTCATTCAAATTTGTATTGAAGAGGTTGACAATGACCTCCCATAATATTTCTTATTTCATCTTGTTTGTTAGGACGAAAGTGCGATATTTTCTCATAACCCATAATCCGCAAGAAGATTTTTCAATAAACATGAGTTCTCTTAGAATATGAATTTTAGGTAGGAGATGAATCTTGTTTTACATGTGATTTCCTTGTCATAAATTTATTCATAGTATTTGCAAGGGAATAAAGGATAATCTATAAGTTTATTGGGCATATTGCTTCTTTGAAAACATTAATTATTGTTGTTAAGATTAAAAAATTGAGATCAGGTGCAATATCTAATGCAATAACTCTCAATGGCTGAGATTGAGAGTTGAAAAAAGTAACTTTTAATTTCAACAATTGAATAAATAAATTGAAAGATAAAAAGTAAAAATTGTAAAAAAAACAATTTGTGAGTAAGAATGGGGTAATTGCATTAGGTGCAATACCCTAGCAATTGCACCTGATCCAATTCCAAGATTAAATATTAGAAATCATCTATTGTGTCTTACTATAATAAAGTTAATATTTAGTTTTTAAGATAAATTATTGTTGTTAAGTGAACTTTAATTATCATTGCTTAGAATACTTTTATATATTATTTATTAGTTTATGTCTTTACTATTTTCAATTCTTTTATTTAACAATTCAACACAACTTTGACAACTTATTGGTTTTTGTAATTCATTAAGAAATATTTTTGTTGTACTTTTTGCATTACTCAATTAAGAATTTAACACAACAATTCAATTGTTTAAAAAAAAAAAAAAGTATTTTCATTCCCCATTGTTTCATGCCTCATTTCCACATCCTCGTCTTTTAGTGTTTACACTTTACTACCTACCTAATTGTCTTTTTGTAAGATTTAAGATCAATAAATTACTAATTTTTGTTGTTTGGCTTGCCTTTTTTTTTATATATTTTTTTTATTATAATCAAATTGGTTTGTTGTTAGGTTTGTTGTTGTTGTTTTTTTTTTTTTTTTTTTTTTTTTTTTTTTTTTGGTTTAAAAATTCCAAAATAAATGTTGGTGTTGAATTGGTTTGTTGTTTGGCTTCCTTTAGGAGGTTCAAATTTTTATTTAGGATGCTAATAACAAAAAACTATAAAAATATATATGTAAAAATAAAAAATCCCCAAGTCTTGGATTCATTCGAGCCACTTAAAGATAATGTGGTGCCACCCTAGCATGATGGTTATTTTACATTTGGGTTGCATGTTTAATCTCCTTTCATTAAATTTTCATAGGATTGCTGATACATACATGCATTTACAATTGGCACAACAATTTCTCTTATGGGTAACATGTCTCCTCCCAAAAGGGCCTCTTAATTGCTTCTTCTAATCTGGAACAAACTCTCCATGTCAACAACCAACAGAAATTTTTATTGCGCCATAATTTTATAAATTAAGAAAGACTGATTCTTTAGTTACTTCCTTGATTAGCTTGCTAAGCTCCATATTTAGAAGGGATTTTTCATTTCGGCATTTATGCTTTCACAATCAAGATAGTCAATTAACCTGATTTCTATAGATAGGAAATGTGTAAAACCCTTATTAAGTAATGTCATGCGGGCATGTGGGTGTGTGAGTAGGTGGGATATAACTTGTCTCTTGATTCCATTTTGATTTCGGCCTAAATAGAAACATTACTGGTAGCCATATAGCCATCAAGGTTAGGTCAAGTTAAGGAGTAATTTTTAGGTACTATTGAAGCACGGCAAATGGTGCTCATTCCTCTCAAATTTATAATGATGTATACTCATTAAATTCATGGTAAGTCCACCGCGAATGTGAAAAGAAGGCGCACCATTTTACTATGCTTTAAAAGTACTTAAAAATATTCCTTTGGTGAGGGCGTATTATTTGTGGGCTCCCATGTTAAGTCCCAACATATTTCTCACACGTTTAACATTGCCTTTTCTGTGGTGAATGTTTAGTGGCTTATTCGATTATGACACTAACTTTCCTCTGTTCCAAGCCATTTTCATTTTTTTCAACATTGTCCACAAGGGACTGAGTACTACCATCAATTGACTATGACTCAGAACTTTCTTTGTTTCTTCCTTTTAGATATATTTTTCCTATTTGTTTTGCACTTCCTCTTCCTATATTAATAAGAGCCCCAAGTTTATATTCATCAGAGTCAATTTCTTGTGCTCTGCGGTACTAGAAAACTCATAGAATGATTCTAAGGAAATCCCATCTCTCTCATTTTTCTTTAAATACAAGGAAAAAAAAAAATCATCGACAGGAATTATTTACAGAATTTGTTTCTCTTTATATCAACCTTCAATGACTAAGGAGATCATAAACTTGAATTATTTGGTTGAGGTAGCCCTGCTCCCATTATTTACCCTCTGAAGATGCCTTCCAATTCACCAAGGCTTGAGCCTATTGCTGAAGAGGGTGCTGAGGAATATGATTATGATTCATAATCTGGAATGTTTTCTTTTCATCTTCTTCTGTCTTGGATACTTGAAGAGCTGCTTGCATTTCAAAGGCTTCGAGAATTCAGATTTATGTTGAGCTGAAGTTTATATTATTATTTATCCAAAAAGGAGACGAACCATTTTAATGCTTCAGACTATAGGTGGCTCTGATCTGGAGCCCTAAGCTGTTGTAGTAGGATCAATTCAGGATCATATTATTGTAAAACAACAATTTGCATGAACAATGCTTCAATTCTACCCAATCAAGTGCAACCAAAATCAAGGTTGTTGCCATTAAGGGTCTCTTGCTCACCATTACCAGCAATCCCACTTGTGTTTAATTGTAATGCTATTTTCCATCCATGTCTTCTTGCCCAAAAACTGAATCAAGGTATGATAAATCAATGTCATTTCACAAAGGCCTTGATATTATAACTAGATTTTGAAAGGAGAAGAAAAATAATTCAGATATAGATTTAAGAAATTCACAACACTCAAGCCAATCTGCTTTAACTCAAATTACATCAATAAAATATAATTCATGAAAGGTTTGAATGTCATATGGATTCATAATCACTAAATAGTGTTTTACAATGCAGTAATGCTCACACAACTCCAAATCACTTATGAATGAAAAGAGAAAAAAGACATCAATTAGAAACCTAAATCGGTATTATTGTCTTAGAAAAATTGAACAGAGAAGCACACAAGACCATCCAATATTCCAGTTTGGCTATTTCTAAAAACTATACCAACCCACACTTCAGTTTCTATATATTTGTAAAATCAATCAATTGATCATATTCTCTAGTGACATGTACATAAAAATCCCAAAACTGACTAACCTCATATATGAGTGATCCAAACTTCTTTTGCTCCAAATACCCATTAAATCACTAGGTAACACCAATCATCACATTCATTGCAACAAGATAAATTCCCCATAATGCAGCTCCAAATTAAAGACTTTCAGCATTACCTTCACAAAATATTTCTGGAAATCCTGGCAATTAATAGGGTTGTACATAAATTTATGTTCAAAGAATCAACAAGAGATAAATGATCCATATTTATAGCATTTGAAAAGACAAGCTAGTAAAAATCATATGAAAGATGATGAAAAAATCGGTAATTTATAAGGTTCAGTTACACTGTCCACAATCTGAAGAAACATTACAAAAAATTTGACTGCTAGCTAGATGCAGTGAACAACACAATAACTTGAAATCCCAATTATAAAGCATATGTTGCTTACAATTTCTATTGCACAATCAAATGCAAATTCCTAGGGAGTACTTTTGGTTTTCTTTTAAAGCAATCACAAATGCATATGTACTAGGTAGCCTTAAACACCATATCTCAACCATATGAACATCTATGCTAGCCATATTGATTTAAACAATGCCTACGAATTTACCTAGCAACCCCTCATCTGGGGATTCATTGAGCACTCCATATAGCTAAAAGAGTACTAGAGTGTACAAAGCTTTTTTAATTGCAAGCCTACCCACCATCCCCCATCCCCCATAAATTGTAATTAGAATAGGATTATTCAAGGAAAAAAAAAAAATATATATATATATATATATATATATATATATATATATATATAAAACCAGACAAATAGTTTTAAATATATCTTAAGCATACTTATTAAAATAATTTTTAAAGAAGATACTTAAGGATCAATTAAGCAAGATATGTAATAGATGATTCAGTTTCACTCATCCAATAATATCACTCAATAGATGAAAGACTTCGGATATATTTTATCACATAAAATTCTACAAAAGACCAGGTATACCTTTGTTAATCTTTGGACTAATTTTCACATCCATCTCAAAACTACCGTTGTTCCTTGGCAGCTGGAATTGTTCAAGCTTTTCCAGAGCCACGTAATAAATAATCTAAATACCACAATTATATTAAATAGAGAAATGTAGAGAGCTGATATGATGCTCGTAATAAAAAGAAGATACTGTTAATGTGTGTCAAACATATATTTATTTATTTATACCCAAATCCAGCGAATCTTGAAACTACTATCTCAATCTTCACCTTACTTTTTCAAATATATATATATATATATATATATATTTTTTTTTTGTTGATAAGTCATCAAAATTTTATAGCAAAATGAAAAGGAATTACAGTGTGTTCACAATGATAAGCATAAAGCACCTTGAAGAAGTACAGGCAAATCAAAAAGAAGATCTAAGAGAAAATTGAAAATACAAATAGAAGTACAATTAGTAAAATGCTTGAGATCATTCAAACAAAGTGAGAAGTTGCAAGGACTACAATTTCTCAATAGATCCCATACTGTCCTAGAATTTTCCACACTAACCGCATCATGCATGCCGGCACCAAGTTCCATACATTTGAAGATTACTTTGACATAATATAAACTTATTTTAATTAAAAAGAATTAAAACAACTACACGGTTCATGACATCACATTGGGCAAAAACAGACCCATTCAACCAATTCACTTAGATAATCTCAAGAAACTACCCTCTTTTCGCCAAAATACTGACTCAAGGAATTGCCCCAAACATATGAGTTTCCAATTATGAAATATCTAATGGAGCTGGACTGTTATCTTTTCATCTTCATACATGCCACATATAATACATAGAACCGTATGAAGCATCCAACAATAATTTTATTTACCAAATTCTTTATAGGTTTTACACCATCATATAGACATATCATGAAACGAGAGAGATCTATACCTTCAATATATGATCATGTTAGGTACTATACTTCCAAGAAAACTGCTGAAAAGTACACCAGACGGTTTAAATGCAGTGTCCACTTCCCATGTGCTTGCTGCATCCCTACAAATAGAAGAAAGGTAAGCACTATGATTTAAGACTTTAGAAGCTACCATTAACAGTTATTCCTTCATGCACTACTTTGTTCTTTGTATTAGAATAGCCCAAAAGAGTGTTGAAAGATGACAGTGATGTGATTGCACTGGTCTTGTGATTGATAAACTCTTTCCTTTGGCAGCCCATTTCAAATTTGCAGCTTTTAGAATAGTCTTACGACAACTTTATGCCAAACTTTTTTCAAGTGCAAATCACTTAGTATTAAACAAAACCAAAAACTCAACAAACACCTGTTTGTTTTTTGTGAACACAACTAACCAAAGATCATAATTTTAATTAACAATCAACTCATTATGTTAATATGCGATCCAAAAATATTAATACATAGAACCGTATGAAGCATGCAACAATAATTTTGTTTACCAAATTCTCTATAGGTTTTACACCATCATATAGACATATCATCAAAAGAGAAAGATCCACACCTCCAATATACGATCATGTGCTATACATCCAAGAAAACTGCAGAATAGTACATCAGGTGGTTTAAATTCAGTGTCCACTTCCCATGTGTTTGCTGCATCCCTACAAATAGAAGAAAGCTAAGCACTATGACTTGGGACTGTAATACACTACTTTGTTCCTATGTATTAAAATATCCCAAAGAGTGTTGGCAAAGATGACAATGAAGTGATAGCACTGGTCTTGTGACTGACACACTCTTTCCAGTCAAGAAGAAACTTAAGGTTGACTTGACTTTGGCTCTGGGACCTAAGTTCTAATGGTGAGTGGTGATGTGAACCACGTCGTAGGCAATAAATAGGTGGTGTAGGCATTCCTCTTCTGTAGCACATAAATGCAAGAAACATCAATGATGAGATTGCTAATTGCTAACCTCCTTCTCACTAGAAAACCGTCATTTAATAGTTTTCATTGGAAAAATAATGGCTTTGAAAGGGAGATAAATCTTTCACAGGGAAGCCCACATCTGAGAACTATATCATCTTCCACAGGGCAGCCACATCTGAGAACTATATCTTTGAATTATGCTCCTTCCATCTAAATATTCATTATGGAGAAGCCAATAGGTTCTCTTGATAGTAAAGAAATCTGACTAATCATGCGGTCAAATTAGTTTCCCTGTACTTCCGAATTAGTTATAATGTTGTATTTCAATGGCAACACAACTTAGAACTACTTTGAGAATTTAGTTTGAACTTTAGAGAATGGTTAATCATATTCAAATGCAGAAACCTAAAAGATAGAAAGTTCATTTTTAAAAAAGAAATTGAACTTAAGGGACGAAGAAATTTTATCAGCAAGTACAGTTGCAATCCCAACAATGTTGAAAACACGTGAATTTTTTTACTAAATGATCAATCACGAATCTGAGGGGTTGAAGGGATACTCTAGTGGTTCCAACACCTCTTAAATATTATGATCGGGAAACATGTTCTAATACATATTATAGCAAATAAAATAAACCAAATAAATGAATAAGCCAATCTTTGACTCCTTATCCTAATTAAAACTACTTATTTGTTTTGCTACCTGAATAGTCTTATGAACAGACTCCATGGTCCCAATTCTTCTCAACGTCAAATACCTTCCTTTGGCAACCCATTTCAAATTTTCAACTTTCAAAACCTGCAAAAATATATTTAGCTGTTTGAATATTCTTATGACAACTTTATGTCAAAACTCTTTTCCAATGCAAATCATTTAGTATTAAACAAAACCAAATCTCAACAAACACTTGCTTGTTTTTTGTCACAAAACTAATCAAAGATCATCATTTTGACTAACAATCAACTCATTATCTTAATACGTGATCCAAAAAATTTATTTAATTTTAAGAACATTAAGAGCAAGGTGCACTTTCAAAGATGCTTTCCCAAAAGTATTTAAATGAATTACCTAGCTCTTTATCTGTAGAGAGTACCTCTTGATGACCTTGACATAGGATCTAGCCCTTTAATGACAGCTCCACATTCCCTGACAAAAATACCCAAATAAAAATTTGAAACAATTAATTTGCATAAAAACTATTTAAATCTCTAAATCATAAGTGATAGCAAATAAAAAAATAAAAAAGAGTACATGCCATATTAGAGGAGTCTACTCTTTACCTCCCATCTTAGCTCTAGAATCTGAATCTAGGCATCAAAAAAAAAAAAAAAGATGATGTATTTTTTAAGCAATTGAATAAAAGGGGAAATTGATTTAAAAGATATTTTCAAAGAAAACAAGAGAGTTCAATACCACTGAACTATATTGAAAAGGTTGCAATTTAAGTCATTAACCTGGTACCATCCTCCCATCCAAGAATATTCACAAAAACACTTATCACTAAAGTGGGGGATCCATAAAATAACATTTCCATGGTCTTACCTCAAGAGGTTTTGAATTCCAGTAGACACTTCAAACCTAAAAAGTAGAAAGAAACAACAAACATAAACATTTAGACTAGTAGGACCTTTCAAAATTTTACCACACTAACCATTACATGATTCGACTTGGCTGGATAGATCTAAAGCATTTTCAACTTTGAGAGTTGAACTTTAAGCACTCAAATCTGTTTTACAGTAAATTTGATATCATAACAATAAGCAGGAAGAAAATACACAAATTGAATCCCAATTATGGAAAATAAAAAAGGATAGGATTTCACACCGCATAGAAACCTCTCAAACATTGCATATTCTTACGTTTTCCATCCAAATCTAAAAGTTCTCAATAGTTAAACCGCATTAAGGGGGAAAAAAGCAGAAAATGGAAAAACGCAGTAACCAAATGAGCAATGCAATCAATAAAAAATGAGTAACTTTGGTTAGAACATTCTGCAATGGAATTCAGTTTTGAATTCACACTTTCTTTGAAGTTTGTTCTTATTTTGGCAATGTAGAAAATCAGTATACAAACATAATAAACCACTGCAGACCTAACAATTTTTCTTATGGTGCTTTTCAAACTATTGGCCTTCAACTTATTTTTACCCCCAAAGGACTACTTGGTACCAACTATATGCCTAGGATTATATTAGACACTATGACTTAACTTGCTGCCATAGCCTCTTTGAGAAAGGAAGGATACTCAAGGATTCTGAGTCTATAGTTTAGTGCAAAGTTGATTTTTATTTCTCTTGGTAATATGTTTGATGCATTCTTGTTCTGTTGTCACTTACCTCTCAATAAAATAATGGAAAAATCTAAGTAATATTTTTTAGCGAATCAATAAAAGTAAAGAAACAAAATTATTTTTTAGAAATTAACAATAAAACATAAACAATTGGGTTGATGAATTGCATAGGTCAGAAACATCTAAGCAAAAAGGTTCAATATCTTGACAAAGCATTTCATTGAATAGCTTGTGTGCTTGACTTAAATTTCAATTTCAAACAATCAGCAAGCATACTTGTTATTTGGTAAAATTGAAAATGTCGTAGGAAGAAATTATGCACTAGAAGCAGAAAAATTCTCAAATGAATAAGAGATAAATATTATAAGAAATGAAAATCAAATTGCAAGGTGGAAATGAAAGGGTGAAGTTTGACCATTTTGTTCAACTCATAGTCCAGCAGGAAGATATGTAATAGAGTCCAGCAGGAAGATATTTTTGTTTAACCACAACCATCATTGTAAAGAAAAATGAAAGGGTGAAGTTTGACCATTTTGTTTAACAAAATCATAATGATTCATTTATAATGAATTTTCAGCCTCCTTGAAACTTCCAATATACATTATTTATGGCTAAATATAGTAAGAAATATATCTTTTGCTACTAATACCAAATCTTACATACCAATAACTAATACCGAAAAAACATCCCACACATGATGGCCATTTTCACCATCATGAATCTTCAATCCAAGTGATGCAAATGCGTCATCAATTATTTAAGTATTGCCCTTGTGGTAATCAAAAACAGTAGTTAAAACCTGAGAGAAATTTTTAAAAAGAAACTATGTAAATATTCATTCATAGATGAACTTTAATGCAATCATGTTCAAAGTAGGACTAATAAATTCCTAAAGACTTTTCATTAAGTGAAGAGAAGCAGCATTAGTGACCAGATTTGGTAGTAATTGTCTTCAAAAATATTCAAAGAATGTCATACGCTAAGTTGTAGTTCCAATTGGAGCTGATTCATCATCTGGAACTATATAAATTAAATTAAGAATCATTAGTTGCAATTATTGTTTGGGCTGCTTACCTTCAATGGAAAGGCATGCCAATCCTCCATCTTGAGCAACACTTTACACACCATTGAGATAGGCACAAAAAAATGCGATTATTGGAAATCTGTTCTGAGTAGAAAAGCTCTTCAAAAACCACAATCGAACCAAGGTGAAACCTATGAAGCCGGAAAATTTTGAGGAGGACAAAATTTCAATAGCAACTCATATTATGAATGACCCAAATATTTATCATAATATGATTAAGGTTCATGTCTAATATAGCAATTTCATTAACTATAAGATAACTCAAGCAAGTGACAAACATCTTTGGCTCTAAGAATTTCAAAGATTGCTCTTGGTCATTTGTCTTTTGTTAATTGGTATGGCATATAAAGAAAGGGGGCCAAAATAGAGCTATTGAAAAAGATTTGTCCAATATAGCCATTAACACATTAAAGCTTCCAAGGAGGAATTTAACTATAGCATTAAAAAACCCAAACAAAGTTTTTTTTTTTTTTTTTACCTTGACAGGTTAATCGTTAATCTTCTACGTTAGTCCTATATTCCTAGAATCATTCAAAATGTTAAAAGACAAACAGAGAATAAAGTGATATCTTTTTGAGGTGCTACTTATTTATATTCCATTAGTTTTGGTAGGAAAATTTTTAGTAAAAATTTCTGAATTGCTAACAAACAGAGAATACAGGCAGGAGTACATATAAATAAAACAAAAGCACCAAGATGCGCTCAGTTGGAGACGAAGTTTCAAGGGTTGGCCCGCAAAGCCTTCTGCTACAGAATCCCTAAGATTCTCAAAGAAGCTCATAATCTGATTTTTTTTTTTTTTTTTTTAATTGAATGAGAAAAAGGAGCATAACATTTGAAATTTTAGAAAAGGAGAGACAGAGGAACCTGGTGAAATAATATTGATTTCTAAAGAAACAATATTGTGTGAATTAATTTAAAGGGAGCTGAACAGTTAAGAGAGAAAGAGAGGTGTACTGGTTCAATGGTTTTTGTGGAAGCAATTAAATAATCCACATCCTTTCAAATTCTAAAAGGACATTAAAATTCCATTTTTTAAGAAAAGGTGAGATGGAAAGTCAAATGCAAAAGTTACTCCAATAGAGAGCCACATGGTAGAACATCATGCTCTCCCACATGACTTCTTTGCTTTTATATATATATATATATATATATATATTGATTGATGATTGATTATGGAAACGATTGAATGTCACATGGATTCATAATCACTATATAGTCTTTTACAAATGCACACATAACTCCAAAAGCAAAAACCAAATCACTTATGAATGAAAAGAGAAAAAGATCATCAATTAGAAACATACATAGTATTATTGAAATTCCAAGTGCATTGAAATTCCAGTTTGGTGATTTTCGAAAACTATATCAACCCACACTTCAGTTTCCATATATTTGAAAAATCAATCAATTGATCCATATTCTCTAGTGACAAGTACATAAAATCCCAAAACTGACTGACCTCATACTACAAGGGATCCAAACATCTTTGCTCCAAATACCCTTTAAATCACTAGGTACCACCAATCATCACTTTAGTTGCTACAAGATAAATTCCCCATAATGCAGCTCCAAATTAAAGACTTTCAGCATTACCTCCACATAATATTTCTGGAACTCTTGGCAATTAATTGGGTTATACAGAAATTTATGTGCAAAGGATCAATGAGAGACAAATGATGCATATTAATAGCATTTGAAAATACAAGCTAGTAAAGATCATATGAAAGATGATGAAAAAATTGGTAACTTACTAATTTATAAGGTTTAGCTACATTGTCCACATCATCTAAAGAAACGTTACAATATATTTGAGAGCTATCTAGATGCAATGTATAATACAATAACCTCAAATCTCAATTATAAAGCATGTGTTGCTTACAACTTCCATTGCACAATCAAATGCAAATCCTAGGGTGTACTTTTGGTTTGCTTTTAAAGCAATCACAAATGCATATGTACTAGGTAGCATTAAGCACCATATCTCAACCATAAGAACATTTGAGCTAGCTATATTATTTAAACAATGCATAGGAATATACCTGGCAACCCCTCATCTGGGGATTCATTGAGCATTCTATACAGCCAAAAGAATACTAAAGTGTACACAGCTTTTAACTTCAGCCCCACCCCCCAATCTCCCCAAAACAGTAATTAGAATTGGATTATTCAAGAAAATCTTTTTTTTTTTTCAAAACCAGAACAATAGTTTTAAACATATTAACATATCTTCAAAAGAATGGTTTAGAAGCATACTTATTAAAATAATTTTTAAAGAAGATACTTAAGGATCAATTAAGCAAGACATGTAATAGATGTTTCACTCATCCAATAATATCACTCAATAGACGAAAGACTTCGGATATATTTTATTACATAAAACTCTACAAAAGACCCGGTAAAGGCATGTACCTTTCTCAATAGATCTCATGCCCTCCACAAAAATACCGTTATTACGCTCTATCCACACTAACCACATCACGCAAGCTGGCATTAGGTTCCAAACATTTGAAGATTACTTTGACATGTTATAAACTTTTAAAATAAAAAATAATATATAAACAACTACACGGATCATGACATCACAACGAAATGTGGGGGCAAATATAAATCCATTCAACCAATGCACTAAGATAATCTCAAGAAACTGCCCTCTTTTCCCCAAAATACTGACTCAAGAAATTGCCCCCATCATATGAGTTTCCAATACATAGAACCGTATGAAGCATCCAACAATGATTTTACTTACCGAATTCTTTATAGGTTTTACACTATCATATAGACATATCATGAAAAGAGAGAGATCCATACCTCCAATATACGATCATGTCATGTGTTATACTTCCAAGAAAAATGCTGAAAAGTTCATCAAGTGGTTTAAATGCAGTGTCTACTTCCCATTTGTTTGCCGCATCCCTACAAATAGAAGAAAGGTAAGCACTATGACTTAAGACTTTAGAAGCTAGCATTAACAGTTATTCCTTCGTGCATTACTTTGTTTCTATGTATTAAAATAGCCCAAAGAGTGTTGGCAAAGACGACAGTGAAGTGATTGCACTAGTCTTGTGACTGATACACTCTTTCCAGCCAAGAAGAAATCTAATTTTGACTTGACTTTGGCTCTAGAACCTAAGTTCAAATGTTGAGCGATGATGTGAACCACATTGCACTAGCTAAGTCATAGGCAATAAATGGATGATCTAGGCATTCCTCTTCTGTAGCACAAAAAGGGCAAGAAACATCAATGATGAGATTCCTAATTGCTAACTCCCTTCTCACTAGAAAACCATCATATAATAGTTCCCATAGGAAAAATGATGGCTTTGAAAGGGAGTTAAATCTTTCACAGGGAGGCCCACACATCTAAGAACAATATCATCCTCCACAGGGCAGCCCACATTTGAGAACTATATCTCTGAATTATGCTCCTTCCATCTAAGTATTTATTATGGATAAGCCAATAGGCTATCTTGATCATAAAGAGACTTGACTGATCATGGAGCCAAATCAGTTTCCCCTTACTTCTGAATTAGTTATAATATTGTATTCCAATGGGTAATGGCAACATGACTCGGAACTACTTTGAGAATTTATTTTGAGCTTTAGAGAATGGTCTATTAGATGTGAACAAAGTAACCTAATAGATAGAAAGATCTTTAAGCATGCAAATGAAAATATCATTTTTAAGCATGTAAATGAACTTAAGGGATGAAAAAATTTTATCTGCAAGTACAATTGCGAATTGCGATCCTAACAATGATGAAGTTGTGGCCCTATTCATCCTCATTAATTCAAATATTTCTAATTATCAAAAGATTAACTAGTAAATAAAAACAAGTGATTTTATATTTTGTTTCTAAAAATAATTCATCAATCAATCGTATATAAATAATATTCTTTCACAAATCCCAACCAAATATATTAAATGATCAATCATGAATATGAGGGGTTGAAGGGATACTACAGTGGGTCAAACACCTCTTACAATCTCTAGTATTGGGGTTCCACCCCTTCCCCAATTTACCTAGGAAATAAACCTTAAATAGTATGATCAGGAAACATGTTCTAATACATATTAAATCAACTCAAATAAACTAAATAAAGAAATAAGCCAATCTTTGAGTCCTTATCCTAATTAAACACTTCTTATTTGTTTTGCTGCATGAGTAGTCTTATGAACAGACTCCATAATCTCAATTCTTCTCAACTGCAAATACCTTCCTTTGGTAGTCAATTCCAAATTTGCAGCTTTTAGAACCACTAAAATTATTGTTTAGCTGTTTGAATAGTCTTCTGATAACATTATGCCAAACTCTTTTCAAGTGCAAATGAATTAGAATTAAATAAAACAAAAATCTCAACAAACACCTATTTGTTTTTTGTCAATAAAACTAACCAAAGATCGTCATGTTGATTAATAATCAACTCATTATCCTAATATGTGATCCAAAAATTTTATTTAATTTTTAGACCATTAAGAACAAGGTGCACTTTCAAAGATGCCTTTCCAAAAGTATTTAAATAAATTACCTATCTTTTTCACTGTAGAGAGCACCTCTTTATGACCTTGACATAGGATCTTGTCCTTTAATGAGTGCACCACATTCCTAGACAAAAAGACCCAATCAGATTTGAAACAATAAATTTTTGTAAAACTATTTAAATCTCTAAATCACAAGTAAAAAAAATTTAGTACATGCCACAGTAGAGGAGTCTACTCTTTACCTCTCATCTTAGCTCTCGAAGCTGAATCTAGGCAACAACAACCAAAAAAAAAAAGATTACATATTTTTTAAGTATTTAATGAATGAGGAAATTGGTTTAAGATATTTTCAAAGAAAACAAGAGAGTTCAATACCACTGAACTATTATGAAAAGGCTGAAATTTAACCCATTGACCTGGTACCATCCTCCATCCAAAAATATTCACCAAAACATTGATCACTAAAGTAGGAGATCCACAAAATAACATTTCCATGGTCACACCTCAAAGGCTTTGAATTCTTGCAGACACTTCAAACCTAAAAAGTAGAAGGAAACAACAAAGATAAACATTTAGACTAATAGGACCTTTCAACATTTTAGCACACTAACCATTACATGATTCAGCTTGGCTGGATAGATCTAAAGCATTTTCAACTCTGAGAGTTAAACTTTAAACACCTAAATCTATTTTACAGTAAATTTAATATCTTAACAATAAGTAGAAAGAAAATATACAAATTGATCCCTAATTAGGGGAAAAAAGAGAGGATAGGATTGCATAGTGCATAGAGACTTCTCAAACGTTGCATATTCTTATGTTTTCTATCCAAATCAAGAAGTTCTCAATAGTTATACTTATACCACACTAAAGAAAGAAAAAAAAAAAAAAGCAGTAAATGGAAAAACACAGTAACCATATGAGCAATGCAATCAATAAAAAAAAAAGTTACTTTAGTTAGAACATTAACGTTTGGCTGCAATGGAATTCCGTTTTGAATTCGTACTTTCTTTGTAGTTTGTTCTTTTTTTGGCAATGTAGAAAATAAGTATGCGAAAATGGTCAGATTCCTCAAATAAAATTATAGATTATTAATGAAACAAACTATAAAAACAGCAAACATCAGTATCTAAAAGCTGTAACACCAAACAACAAAAACAGAGCAAGCAAGAAACTAAATAAAAGGTGCAACTAAACTTACAAAGAATCAAACTAAAACCCTCAATTATGGCAAACTCAACCAAGTCCTTAATGGCTTATTGCCTCCTCATACTTGACATTGCTGTAGAATACATAAGCATTTCTTTCAAGCCAAACATAATAAACCACTGCAAACCTAGCCATATTTCTTATGGTGCTTTTCAAACTTTTGGCCTTCAACTTATTTTTACCCCCAAAGGACTACTTGGTACCAACTATATGCCTAGGATTATATTAGACACTATGACTTAACTTGCTGCCATAGCCTCTTTGAGAAAGGAAAGATACTCAAGGATTATGAGTCCATAGTTTAGTGCAAAGTTGATTTTATTTCTTTTGGTAATATGTTTGATACATTCTTGTTCAGTTGCCACTTACCTCTAAATAAAATGATTTTAAATTTAAGTAAATTATGCACTAGAAGTTTGTGTGCTTGACTTAAAATTATTTCAATATCGGGAAAAAAGCATTTCATCAAATAGTTTGTGTGCTTGACTTAAATTTCAATTTCAAACAAACAACAAGCAAACTTCTTATTTAATAAAATTGAAGTTTAGAAAATCTTGTAAGAGGAAATTATGCACTAGAAGCAGACAAATCAAATGAATAAAATACAAACATTAAAATAAATGAAAATCAAATTGCAAGGTGGAAATGGATCTTGGACCTACCAATTACTTCAACAGCAACAGCAACTGCATTAAAATAAAATAAATTAAATACTTATTTTATAACTAATAAATACAAAGCCTAGCGGCTTGATTTCCTATAAATACTAGAGCAGAAATCCAAACAATGTGAATCTAATATTGCAATTAAAGCAGGCATACCTTGGCATCGAGGTTGCTTTCAGGTGGAAGCATAATTCTTTGAAGTTTGATCAAGATGTTCTTGCCTTCTTTGATGGTGGAAACTGATTGAAGTCGGAATCATTGTTGTCAAAGGCATGGGCCACTGAAGAGGAACCTAGATCAAACCCATCCCTGAATCCCAAATCTTGTCGACCCAAGCCCAATTCGGACCCATTTGTGGTATCCACTGGAAGCACATCAGAGGGCAAACAACGGTGCTCCATGTCATCAAGGACTAGGGGAGGGCAACCATCTCTACTAGCAGATGATTCCAAATCGTGCACATCATCACGAAATGATGATTCAAAGTCTGGGTTAGTGTTATCACAAATCCGGGCAATTGAAGAAGAACCCAGATCATCCAACCCATAAGTAAAGCCCAAACTTGGCTGACCCATACGTAAGTCGAGCCCATTTGTGGTGTCCATTTGAAGCCCCACATCAGATGGCAAAGAATGGTGCTCAATGTCATCAGGAACCGATGAAGACCCACAACAGATGCAGTCTACATGGACTCCCAACCATGTAATTTTGGGTTCCTCAGAACAAATGTCCAAAGCCTCGATTTCAACTGTAATCGTAACGTGATTCTGTTCAGATGGATTTGATTCATTCCATCCCCCAAGATATACAGGACGTAATAAGAGATGCTCAGAAACTCCTGATAAAATGGCATAGTGTGGATGATGTTGTTCTGAATAACCATTGGTGGAAACAACGGAACAAGAACTTCCTATTTGTAGGACCTCCGCCGATCGAAAAGCATAACAGAGAAATAATTTTTGAAATTCACGGCCAACCACGAATGATACAGAATTTCCAACACTCTGATGGTTCAATTTGAAACCCTCCGGAATCTCAATTCTTGGTAGTAGAAGATCATTACAACGATGGTATAAAGAATCAAAAAACGAGGGATCCATGGATATTTCTAGAAACTGCTTGCATTTAGCAAAAACAAGAAATTGAAATTTAGAGATTCTTGTAATATATATCACTTAAACTTAAATATATAGAGAGAAGGGGAGAGAGCGCACCTGATTAAATAGTCCGCATGATGATGGTAGATCCAACGACATGCAGTCTGATACGTCCACTCTTCTTATAGAGTGTGGAAGCCTTGGAATTTCTCGTAGGTTCTTGCAATTACTCATGCTAAGTTCCCGTAATGTAGTAAATTCAATAATGCTTTTCGGGATTGTAACAATATTAGAGCCATCTATTCTTAGCTCTTCTAATGAGGGGAAGGAATCGGGCTCCGTCAAAATATGTGGTTCAATTATATCTCTGTCACAATCATGTGGTTCAATTATATCTCTGTCACAATCATAGACTTCCAGTTCTCTCAAGTTCGTAAACTTATATCCCGAAATGCTAACAAGAAAATCCCCAGCGCTTTGACAATTACCTAGGCTTAAGCGAAAAAGCCTACTACTTAGATACTTCAATGACAAAGGCCATTCTCTAATATTACAATAAAGAAAATTTAAGCTGTCACATTTCATTTCTGGGTGAATATTGGGAAACTTTTCAAGGCTTAGGCAGCCGTGTAGACGAATATGTTCTAAAGATTTCAACCTAAGGGTGCTGGGAAGAATTTGAAGTTTTCTGCAACTGCCGAGATTCAAATGTTTGAGCTTATCAAGAGATCCAATGGCCTCATGAACCTCAATTAAATTTGTACAACATTCCATGTTCAACACCTCTAAGTTTGGAGCACCCAAGTCAGGTAATTTTTCAAGACTTACGCAGCCATATAGTCTGATAGTTTCAAGAGATTTCAACCTAAGGGTGCTGGGAAGAATTTGAAGTTTTTTGCAATTGCTGAGATCCCAACTTTTGAGCTTATCAAGAGATCCAATGGCCTCATGAACCTCAATTAAATTTTTACAATATTCCATGTCCAACGCCTCTAAGTTTGGAGCACCCAAGTCAGGTAATTTTTCAAGACTTACGCAGCCATCTAGATCGATTTCTACAAGAGATTTCAACCTAAAGCTACTAGGAAGAATTTGAAGTTTTTTGCAATTGTGGAGATACCACCCTTTGAGCTTATCAAGAGATACAATGGTCTCATGAACCTCAATTAAATTTTCACAATGACTAATGTTCAATATCTCTAAGTTTGGAGCGCACAAGTCAGGTAATTTTCTAATGGATATACACCCTTCCAAATTGATACTTGTCAAATTATTGTACTGGCCCCCCTACAAGGGAAAAAAAAAAAAAAAACCCAAAAATTGTACATTAACAAAATTTTAGAAATAATATTCAAAGAAATCAAAATTCATTAATACTAATACTCATACCTGCATGAATAGCTTGTCTGATCTAATGCAACTACGCGGCATCTCGAGTACAACAAGTTGTTGAGGACAATAATTGGATGGCAAAGAAAAAGGATATTCGTGCCATTCAAGTAACTTTAACCCATTGGGAAGATATTTAAGTTCTTTAGAAATGAGTACATTACGAACCATAAGAAATTTGAGATTTTCCATCTTTTTGAAAGCTTTAGCATGTAATTGCACTGTTATTGGATTAGGCGAATGCCACATTATACCTTGAATTTTGTCTGACCCCTGATTGGATAAAGAATTAAGTGAAACATATAACACAATAGAATTTGCCAAATCTATAATAATCATGAAATTTTAAGCAAAAATGATATTGTTAAACTTATATTTGCTATAATATTAAAAAGAAAAAATTATCAAAGAAGAAAAAATTATCACTTCTACCTGATGAAAAAATAAGTTAAAATCTAAAGAAAAAGAAGTTATACCTTATTTCCAGTTAGTACTTCACATGCATCATCATAATACCATAACCTGCTACGTGTTTCGAGGATTTTTGGTGATTCTTGCCGAACAATTTCCCAACCCATTTGTTGTACCAAGTCATGCATCCCCAATATGCCATCATGACCAATGGTTACGAGACATTTATTAGCAAGGTTTGGAATATTAGATGTTGCAAATAAATTGCAAGCATCTAATATTTTTACAACATTATCCTTGTTCCTTCCCTTGAAGAAACATGCAATATGGAGGAAAATATCCTTTTCTAGTTCTTCCAATCCATCATAACTTACTTTAAGTATTTTATGAATATCTCCTTCAGGAATTTTTGCATATTGCCGTATTGCACTTTCCCATTCAGATGTTGGCCTTCCATACAAATCAGAACCTATTATTTTTAGAGCTAATGGTAGGCCATTGGCATATTGTATTACTTGGTTTGCAAGTTTAGAATAATCTTCCTCAAGTTTATTTCCTCCGAAGGCATGTTGATTAAAAAGTTCAAGAGCTTCACGGTTGTCCAATTCCGTTACCTTGTAAGTTGTACAAACTTTTCCAAGATTGTTGAGCAAGCGATTGACTCTTGTTGTTATAAGGACTCTACTTCCTAAAGCAAACCAATCACAATTTCCAAACAAATTTTCTATTTGTTGTGATTTATCCACGTCATCAAGAATTACAAGAATTCTTTTACCATGAAGCACTTCCCTTATCATATTGATTCCACGGGCTACACTCTCCACCTTCATATGTTTGCCCCATGAGAAATTAAAAAGGAGTTTCTCTTGTAGTTGGATCATGCCATCATTTGTTTTAGACTTTTCTCTAACATCTTCTAGAAAGCAACTTCCTTCAAAATGCTCAAAAATTCTGTTATAAACAACGTTTGCAATAGTTGTCTTACCTATTCCCCCAATACCAAGAATCCTTACCATTCGAACATCATTTACCTTAATATCTAAAAGTGATTCTATCGCCTTGGCACGAGAATTTACTCCAACTAGGTACTTAGCAACAAATAACTGTATGCCATTTAATTTGGTATACAATATATCTTCAATAATTTGTTGGATGAATTTGTATTCAGGGACGCTGCCAATCACAAAGTATATGAGACATTAAATGAGTTGGACTAGTTGAAAATATGAATATGAAAATAAAAGAATCAAGATGTCTAGTTTTGTGCATTACATCCTACACTTTGACATATTATCAACTAAGTTGCACGGACACGGACACGGACACGGACACGACACGGACACGGACACGGGGATACGGCAATTTTTGAAAAATTAGGACACGACACGGCGGGGACACGGCGGTTAAATAATTAATTAAAATTTATATTTATTCATATTTTTAAATATTTTTAGACATAAAATACGTTTATGTCTAGAATTTAAATTATATAGGAACTATAAATAAGTAAACTAACACCCAAAGTAATACAATAATACACATAAAATGTTTAGAGTACAAACCATAGAAGGATAATAAGTTTAACATCAAACTAAAAACATAAAACAATAACAAGTTTTAAACTTTCAAGGTTATTACAAAACAACAACATCATCATCATCATCAACATAATCATCATTCTCAACAATATTTGTCTCCATATCTGGCTCATCTAGTGTGAGATAAGCAATTTCAAGCAACCCAGGTCCTCCAAATGGTTCATCCCAATTATCTCCACCAATGTCCCACTTCTTAGATTCTCCTGTAGTGTACTCAGGCCTTCTTCTTGAAAGAAGTCGAAGATTAGAATGAACAAACACTAAATCTTCAGCACGTTTAGGAGTAATTCTATTCCTCCTCATAGAATGGATGAAGCCATATGTACTCCAATTCCTCTCAGCACATGATGATGAGCAAGGCTGTCCAAGAAGCTTTAGAGCTAAAGTTTGAAGCATTGTAAACTAGACCCATAAGTTGACCACCAAAGCATTGGATCATAGGTCCACCTATCCTCCATGTTATCCTCATCATAAGCCTTAACTCCTGAAAACAGACCAAACTCCATATTAACCTTCTTCCTATCATCAGGATCAGGAAAGATCCTTCTAAGGCACTTGTTTCTCTCCACTGCAATTTCAGCATCCTTATGTGGTGCAATACGGCCTCTGACTTCCTCAATCCATGGATTAGTATAATACCTAGTTAAAAGCAAATAAATAAGTACAACTAATGAGTTTAGTTTATTTGTTTGGAAATGCCTAAAGAATATAAATGAAAAGATTAAAGAGATAGAAAAATTACTTCGGATTCAAGGAGTGGGCTAGGCAATGAAGTGGCGTGCAATTTTTAGTCCACCGTTCAATGAGTATATTGCGTACCACATCATAGAATGGAGACTCCTCATAGTCTTCCTTGCCTTCATGCCGGTATATTTCTTTCTTCACATTTTCTATCATGGAATCCCACATTTCATACACCTTATGGAGAATAGGTGCATCTGTGTCAGCCACTCGAAGCATCTCATAAATAGGTCCTGTAAATCTCAGAATATATGCAACCTTATCCCACCACAAATCATTCAAAACAAAATCCCTCACAGTTTGAGCTTTCCCTACATCATCTTCTCTATATGACATCCATTCCTCACTAATGACCATATTTCGAAGATTTTGTTTTACTTGAAACAATCTTTTAAGCATGATGATTGTTGAAGCAAATCTTGTTTCAGCAACAGCAAGTAACTTTAAAGGGGAATATGAATTAAAAATTGCTAATCTCATAGAGTGATTTGTGATGAAAATGCGAATGAAAGTTGCCTCATCTGAAACTTGTGCAATCCAATTACATTCATTATATGCAACCTCATTCTGCAAAGAGTTCTTAGGTGCACATATATTCTTCAAGGCCAAATTAAGGGTATGCACAACACAAGGTGACCAAAATATATGAGGATATTCAGCTTCAACAATAGATCCTGCAGCCTTCATAACAGATGCATTATCAGTAATAATTTGGACAACATGTTGATGCCCAACCTCACTAATGACCTTTAGAAACAAGTCAGCAATGAAATGCTTGTCTTTGTACTCTTTGGTACCATCAATAGATTTAATAAAAAGTGGCCCTTTCTCTGATGTAGCCATAAAATTGATAAGTGGCCTTTTTTGTACATCTGTCCACCCATCACTTACAATGCTTAAACCTTTTTCTTTCCAAGTGTCTTTAATTAACTTCAACAACTTCTCAACATGTGCCCTCTCTTTTTGCAACAAAGTTGTTCTTAATTTATTGTAACCCGGAGGAACATAACCCGCTAAATTATTATTAGCTGCAAATTTAATCATCTCAATCCAATACGGGTTTTTAGCAAAGTGAAAGGGTAAACCAGCAGAATAAAATGTCCTAGCAATAAGAGAATCTAATTGCTCTCGACATTGATTGTTAAAAGCCTTCTCTAAAGGAGAATTCCCAACCCCTTTTTTTTTGGAAAAAAATGGATGACTTGTAGCTGTACTACTCTCCCTACTACCAAAATTAGGACTAGTAGGAGAATCGGTTGGTAAAGACACTAACTTAGGCTTCTTCAATCTACGCGTAGATTCCTCATACGCATCTTCTAATTTTTGCATTTCATTCTGATACTCATCTCCAACCTTGGCACATGGTTGTATTCCAAAGTTAGACAATTTTAACAAATGTGCCTTCACTCTTGAATAAGACCCCTTGAAAGTTTTTTCACAATAATTACATCTAAAAGCAACATTTCCACCACCAACACTTGTTTTTTCTAACTTAGTAACATATTTCCATAGAGGAGCACCGACGGTCTCCGATGATTTCTCACTTTCAATATTCATTTCATAAAATCACCTACAATATTTAATTTAACTTTAATAAATAAAATTATAACAGTAGCATAACACACAACAACAAATTTATAATAACTTATATAAATAAAAAAATTAAAAAAAAAAAAAGGACAGAGCACCCACGGGCCAGGCAGCAGTGAAAAAAAAAAAAACGCAACTCATATCATATAATGCGTTATAACAGTACACCCAAGTAACCCAACCCATTCACCAAATATCTGAAAGAAGGAATGAAAAAAAAAAAAAAAAAAAAGAGAGCAGAGAAAGAGATGGGACCTGAGTGCTCAGTTGTCCACGCCGAGATAGAGAGAGAGAGAGAGAGAGATCGGAAGGACAGAGGGGAGAGAGCACGGCGACAGAGCTCGCCGATCTAACTCCGGCGAGGGAAGACGGCAGCGGCAGGCTGGCAGCGACAGAGGGAGGGTGGCGCTGGGTTGAGAAGGAGTGATAGCTGTTGGAGGGTTAATGTTTCAACTTTCAGACTCTAAACTTGCTTAATGTTTTAGGGTTATCACGAAATCAACGGAATAGGTAAGTCCACCTGTCAAAATCTGTGTTTTTTCTCTTTTTTTTTTTTTTTTTTCACTGCTGGCGTGTCGGACGCGTCGGAGCCGCGTCGGCGCCGTGTCTGGGCCGCGTCGGAGCCGTGTCGGAGCTGTGTCGGCGCCGTGTCGGAGAATCGAAAAAAAAAAAAAAAAAAAGAGACACTGCCGGACACCGGAATCCGGCGCGTCGTACCCGTTCCGGTGTCCGACACGTGTCGGACACGGACACGACGCCAAAAATGGCGTGTCCGTGCAACCTAGATTATCAATTGAATTAAAACTTTGACATATTATCAATTGAATTAAAGGACATAATTCAAGTATTTGAGAAGTATCATTTATTTTATTTTTTATTCTTTGGGTATAAGATTTTGGCTTTCCATACTTGACCAAAATAATCAAGAAATTTTGGATTTCCAAAAAATGGTGGGAGAAACTATAACATTATCAAGTCTTCGAAATGTATATTTTGTTTCTTTGCCAGACCGAAATGACATTCTATACTTTATTCACAACTTTGATTTTGATTCATTCTATTTTTTTCACTAGTAAGAAATTGTTTTAGGCTTTTGGCAAATAGTTGCATGGAAACTTCACCTTAGGTGAGATAAAAGCCTATTGAAAACCCATTTATAACACATTAAACGAAATGATTAAGAAAATTAGAGAAATGTTTTTGAAAGGATTATGTGGATGAGCCTTGATTCAAACAACACTTCCTCTTATCACAAGTGTGAGTGAAAGGTGAGGTCATGGGATTAAAGCTCATTAGATGTGTTTGCAACTTACTAATACGGGGAGAAAAACTCAAAAATATGTTAGACAAACTCTTTAATTAGTATGATTAAATTCTTCTATTTCTACTAACCTAACTAACTTAGTAATTGAAGAGATAATCATAATATAAGTCATAAAAGCTCATGTTCTTAGATACATACCTATCTTCATATGGCCATCCAGACAAACTAGCCGCTTCATTTAGAGCTGCCCTCCACCTCTGCACCTTCTCCATGTTATTTTTGAATTTGTTTTCTTGTTCAGCCAGTGCTACTTCGAAGTTACCTTTTTGCTTACGCACATCAGATGGATCCACTTTGTAAAAAACAGGTCGAACCAATTGTCCATTTTTCTTGCAGTTAAGAATCTCGACAAGTTCATCCAAGCACCAAGACGAAAATGCGTAGTTTTGAGAGAATATGATAACTGAGATCCTTGACGATCTAATAGTTTTGAGAAGTTCCCCTGAAATTTCTTCTCCTCTTTGCAGATCATTATCAATGAAGGTCTTGATACCTTTGTTACACAAATCAGAATATAAATGGCCAGTAAAACCATTGCGGGTATCTTCACCTCTAAAACTCAAGAAAACATCGTAGTCCCACTGGGGAGTGGAAGAAGAAAAGGAGTCTACTCGATTGATCGGGAAAGCCATTAGAATCTACAAGCAGAAGATTGAGAAGAAGAAAGATGTGATGAAATGAGAATTACAAGAGATGAGGTGTAAAGCTCCAAGGTTTTTGACAGAGCGATATTTGAATGGAAATGAAGGCCTTGAAAGTAGAGAAGTCCCACTTCCACGAAGATGCCGTGGTGCAAACTTTTGAACAGAGGCTCTTTCATTTGTCAAAAAGTGAGTGAGAAAACAATGATTAAAATGACTTTATTGACAACGCGGAATTGACTAAATCATTGTGTTTACTCACACATACATTCGCTCCGATCAACAAATTAACCAAAAAAAAAAAGAAAATGAAAACATAACATACATTCTCTCACACACAAATGAGAGAAAAAGAAGATGGGAAAGGAAAAGTAAAAAGTAGAAATAAAGACAAGGAATCACGTGGGGAGGGTAGACTTTCCATTTTTTAAGTTGAAATGAAACTTCTTGGAAGGTGCCTTACTTACAAATACCATTCCAGGCATATTTATTTACAAAAGTGCCATTTTTTTTTCCTTGTATCACCAATCGGTGTGGACTGTGGACTGGTGGAATACAATATGCAAGGACAAATGTATGATGTGTGCAATTAACCAATTTTTACATTTTTTTAAAAACCATATCCACTATTAGAATTTTTGTTTATTCTATTATCAATTTAAATTTTAGGTCAATAGTAATAAGTAATAATATTTTTATTATATATTTATATAATTGTATATTGCACTAATTTTAAAATAGTAAACCGATATTTACGTATGAAAATATTCCGATCCTGTTATTAAAACCAACATCAACAAGTAGCGAACATAGAGACGGAGCTATACATTGATTGCTCCTCAATTTTTTTTTTTTTTAAAAAAAATTAGTATTTGACTTATCTATCTAAAATTAAGTTTATTATCTAAACTTAATAGCCTTCTGTGCTTAAGTTTCTTCTTTGTCTAAACTTCTATTTCTTATCTTACAATACTTATACATTAACACATTAGACAGTTAAAGTGCTAGGTTATTCTTTTTGTAAACTGGAAACTTGTGCTTTTACAAGTTTTTGGTGGAGGGTAAGGTTGTGAGTTCAAGACCTATTTGGTGCATGCTTACCAATAATAATAATAAAAAAGCTTCTTCTCGTTGATCGATTGCACCTATAGGGTGCTTGCTAAGGCAAGTAGATCTGGCCACCCATTAGCAGCCTCTTTTATAATAAAATGGAGAATGCATTTATGGTGTTCTTTGATGACCCAGTATATAGACCGGTCTTGGTGATCAATTGAATCGAATGTGCACAAGACCAAGTCAAAACTAGTAAAACCCAATGGGATTTAAGCAAACCATGTGACCTAGCTGGAATGTGAATTGTGTAAAATTACACTAATAGATCCACCTCAATGACTTTTTTATTGTTTAATGTATGATAATATGGTAATTTAAATAAGAGAAAACTTAAAGAAATTTATAAAAAAAAAATGCATTTTTCTTTCACTTCTTTGCCGATACATATTACTGTGTCCATCACTTTTCACTGTTTCAATTCCCCAAACCTAGGGCTATGCATCAATTTTCTCTGTTCTGAACATCACTTTTCAGTTTCACATAACTAGGGGTATGAATATATCAATATAAGTTATATAGTTTATTGCTTAAACCTTCTTTTTCTTATTTTGTTTATATTTTTTATGCTTTATTTGTTTATTTCTTTTAGTTTAAGCCTTTAACATTTTATTTTCTCTTCTATTGTTTACTTAGTTTGTTTATATAGTTTATTGCTTAAACCTTCTTTTTCTTATTTTGTTTATATTTTTTATGCTTTATTTGTTTATTTCTTTTAGTTTAAGCCTTTAACATTTTATTTTCTCTTCTTTTGTTTACTTAGTTTGAGATTTGCCTTTTTTTTCTTTGTTTTATATACATAATTTTTAAACATGTAACAAGATTTTATTTAGCAAAAACTTAGTTGCAATCTTATGACATTCGTTTATTTTGCTTATGAATTTTATAGAATTTCTAATGCTATTGCTTGTGAAACCTTGATTTTGAATTATAATGGCAAGTTTAATTTAGACATATGCCTACTTTTTTTTTTTTTAATTTACATATTCGTGTTATAATTTCTCAAACTTAATTTTATTAGTTTATATATATATATATATATATATATATATATATATATATATATATATATTTAATTTTTAAAAATTTATTTTATCATGCGATTTGACAGATGAGCCAGTGGCTTATAGACCGGGTCAATATCCGGTCTAAGTTTAATAATTATTGTCTTACCATAAATGGTGATTCACATTTTTTTTATATAATTTTTTTTAGTAAACAGTAATACTTATTAGAACACACGAAAATAGTACTACTAGTATTTTAAACCGGGTTTATAATAGTAAGTACAACTACAAATGGGATAAACATCTTTATTTTTTTTTAGTGAACGATAATACTTATTTGAACACACAAGAAAATAGTAATACTAGTATTTATTATTTAAAATCGGGGTTTATAATACATCACATAACAAGAATATAACTACAAAAAGGCCAAACCTTTATAGTTGTAGACTGAAATTATAAACAGCGGACACTAGACATACATAACTAACGTGGGATAAACATTTCTATTTTTTTTATAGAAGAAATTGGTAATTCACTTGGGTAAGAAGAAATTAATGAAATAAATGTAAGTGAACTTATTTCTATATTAATTGAGAGTAATTTGAAATTTTGAACACATCTTAAATAAGTGATAATAAAATGATTATTTTTAGAAAAATCTCAAGAAAGATTAAGACTGACAATTTTGGTGGAGGGTCAGAGACTCAGTCTCAGAGGGTGTATTATTTGTGGGCTCCCATGTCCCATCAAATTTCTCACGCGTTAAAAGTTCTGTCTATTCTGTGAAGATTGTTCAGCAATTCTATCATGATATTTTCGGATTTTCCTCTGTTCCAACCTCCAAGCCATTTTCATTTTCAGCACTGTCCACATGGACTCGTGTACAACCGTCAATTAACTCCATGACTGAGAACTTTCTTTGTTTCTTCCATCTAGATATTTTTTTTCCAATTTGTTTACTTCCTTCTCTCATCTCTCTTTAGATACTAGGAAGAGAAAATACTACATAATTTGATTTTCTTTATATCAAGCTTCAATGGCTAAGGAGTTCATAAACTTGAATTCTTGGATTGAGGTTGCCCCAGCTCCTATTATTACTTATTAGCCCCAGTTCATAATAGGATCATTTCATGAACATTCTATTTTGCAGTGTCTCTTTTGCTTTTATTAAAATGATGGGTCTTAGACACTATATTTCAATTTCGTCTTAATATTTTAATTGTGTCAATTTAGTCTCTAATTTTTCAATGACATGTCAATTTAATCTCTACTATTATATATTAAACGTATCTTAGGCTGTGTTTGGTTCGTGTAAAAGCATTTTTATGCTATTTTTTGGAAAGGAAAATATTTTTATGTGTTTGGTTGCATTTCAAAAAAAATTTCGAAAAATATTTTCTGGTGTTTGGTTGTGATCTTGAAACACAAACAAAACCCAGAAAAAAAATCATCAAATTTGGTCACATTTTCTCATAGTTTCTCGGTTGCCAAACAAATATGTAATATCATTCCTCAATCCAGAAACACAAATAAAACCCAGAAAAAAAAATTCATAATCCGGTCGCGACTGGGTTCGACGAGAGTCGAGATCGCGTGAAGCCAATCGGTGCTGCGATCGCGATCGGCGCGAAGGCGAGATTGCGATCGGGAACGACGATCTGGGTCGAGGACGATCGGTTTTGGGGTGCGATGTGATCGGGGACGACGAGGACGATCGGTTTTGGGGTGCAACGCGATCGGGGACGACGAGCGGCGAGATTGAGCGGCGCGGTCTTTGCGATCTGGGCTTTGCGATCGAGCGGTGCGGTCTTTGTGATCAGAGGCGAGATCGGAGGCGAGATCAAGTGACGAGATCGCCGGCAGAGTCTCTTCTTCCTCTCTCTTTGCTATCTGGGCTCTCTCCTCTCTCTCTCTCTCTTTTTCAGGAAATACTTTGAAGTGAAAATAAAAGTGTAAAATCATTTCTGAGTCAAAAGAGTAAATTTTTGGTTAAATGAAAATGATTTACGGAAAATTCTATTTTCAAAACTAAACCAAACAGCCTATTTTATGAAAAATGATTTTCTAAAACCATTTTCACCCAAAACAAACACAGCCTTACATGAAAATGAAGAGTAAAGCTCCAAGTTTTTTGACAGAGCGATATTTGAATGGAAATTGAGTTTCAAAAATTTGAGTTTTTTGAAAAGATAATCTTAAAATTTATCGTGCTATTTTTTATGAAACTCAAGTTACTCGACAAACTCAAGTTTCACAAACTCAAATTTTTTTAAAAACTACTAAATCCTTAATTATTTCACAAATAGTGATAGATCCCCATATATATATATATATATATATATATTTTTTTTTTGCCAAATAGGAATACTTGGCCATTTTGGCCCCATTCCATGCATATTTATTTACAAAAATACCTTTATTTTTTTCCTTGTATTACCAATAAGTGTGGACTGTGGACCGGTGGAATACAATATATAAGGACAAATGCATGATGCATGCAATTAACCAATTTTTACAATTAAAAAAAAAAAAAACCATATCCTCCAATTCAGTTCGTTAGAATTTTTGTTTATTCTATTAGAGCATTATTATTGGTGATGCTAAAAAGTTATATTGCTATTTTTAGCACTATCAAAATCAAAATTGGGGCTCCATTGGTGGAGCCAAAGCCCTTGTATTACCAATCAGTGTGGACTGTGGATTGTGGTGGAATACAATACATAAGGACAAATGCATAATGCGTGCAATTAACCGATTTTTACATTTTAAAAAAAAAAAAACATATCCTCCAATTTAGTTCGTTAGAATTTTTGTTTATTCTATTAGAGCATTATTATTGGTGGTGCTAAAAAGCTATATAGCTTTTTAGCACCACCAATTACAGAATTGGGGCTCCATTAGTGGAGCCAAAGCCAAAAATTTTGGCTTCTCAGGTATAGTGCACAACCAAAGATGGCTATGCACGGTAGCTCAAAGGTAAAAATATATATGTGTATATATATATATATATATATATATTTTTTTTTTTTTATGTTGTGTTCACACTCTATTCAAAATATTTTAATATTTTAATATTTCTTTTTTCTTTTTTTCTTTCTCCTCATTTCCCATTTATGTTGTTGCTCCTCTCTCCTCACTCTCCACAACCATTTGCTCTTCATCTCTTCCAACAAACCTCGCCGTTCTTGCCGATCTCGCATGCCCAGCCACCATTCTCACATGCCCAGCCGCCGTTCTTGCTTGCCTAGCCGCTGTTCTCGTTGCCCACCCCTTCCGCCGACCCATCTAACCTCCAATATTTGGGGAAAATTTTGAGAGTTTTTGAGATTTTAGATTGGATTTTTTTTGTTGTTGCTAATTTGAGGTTTTTTGTGTTGAATTCAATTGGTTTTTGAGAAATGTGATGGATTTTGAGTTTTGAAAATTGATCTTTGCTGTAATTTGTATTAACTATGTGGTTGGGTTGTGAATGTTTGCTAATGGACTCACCTATCTTTATTGTTGCATGCATAAACTGAAAGAAATTAAGGAAAAAAAAAAAAAAAGATGTGAACTGCAAACTTGGAAGTTGCAATGAGGAAACAAATGAAAGGAAAATGAGCTAAAGAAGAAGAAAAAGGTGCGAGAAGTAATTGCCTTTAATATTGAAAAAAAAACTAATTGCCTTAAATTTACAACTAATTGCCTTTAATAATAATAATAATAATAATAATAAAGACATGATCATTTCCACAACCATTCAATTAAAAATTACAATTACCATCCTAGAAGGACATCCAAGTGGTGGTAGCAATGGCAATGGCAGTGGCGGTTGTGGTGGTGGTAGTGATTGTGATGTTGTTTATTGTAGTGGATATATTATTTTATTGTATTGTTTATATTATTTTATTGTGTTGAAAGCTAAAATAAAATCACTTATGTTGGGTGTTTTATAAAGTGAAAATGTAAAATAAATAAAGTAATTTTTTGTGATGTCAAATAGCTAAATTTTTGGCACCACCAATATGGATGCTCTTATCAATTTATATTTTATCTCATTAGTAATAAGTAATAATATTCTATTATATATTTATATAATTATATATTACGGTAATCTTGAAATGGTAAACCGACATCTACCGGTACTAAAATAACATTTCATTCTTGTTACTAAAATCAACATCAACAAGCAGCAAACACAGAGACAAAGCTAAACATTGATTACCCCCCAAATTTTTTTTTTTTTAAATATTAGTATTTGAACTTCTCTTTCTAAACTTGAGTTTCTTATCTAAACTTAAAAGCCTTTTGTGCACAAGTTTCTTCTTTGTATAAACTTCTCTTTCTTATCCTACAATACTTATACATTAACACATTATATAGTTAAAGTGCAAGATTATTCTTTCTGTCAACTAGCACCTTGTGCTTTTACAAGTTCTAGGTGGAGGGTAAGGTTGTAAGTTCAAGACCTATTTGGTGCATGTTTACCAATCAAAAAAAAAACTTCTCTCCTTATTGACTAATTGCACCTATAGGGTGCTTGCTGAGGCAAGCAAATCTGGCCACCCATTAGCAACCTCTTTTATAGTATAATGGAGAATGTATTTATGGTGTTCTTTGATCACTCGGTACATAGACTGGTCTAGGTGATCAATTAGATCGAATGTACACAAGACCAGGTCAAAACTAGTCAAACCTAACAGGATTTAAGTAAACCATGTGACCTAGCTGGGTTTGTGAATTGTGTAAAATTACACTAATAGGTCCACCTCAATGACTTTTTTATAGAATTTTATAGAATTTCTAATGTTATTGCTTGTGAAACCTTGATTTTGAATAATAATGGCAAGCTTAATTTAAACATATGCCTACTTTTTTTAATTTATATATTCATGTTATGATTTCTCAAACCTACTTTTATTACTTTATATATATATATATATATATATATATATATAATTTAAAAAAAATTATTTGATCATTAGATTCAACAAATGAGCAAGTGGCTCATAGCCCAGGTCAATGTCTAGCCTGAGTTTAATAACTATTGCCTTACCATAAATGGTGATTCATATATATTTTTTTTTATAAAAGAAATTGGTAATTCACTTGGGTGAGAAGAAATTAATGAAATAAATGTAAGTGAACTTATTTCTATATTAATTGGGGGTAATTTAAACACATCTTAAATAAGTGATAATAAAATGATTATTTTTACAAAAATCCCCAGAAAGATTAAGGAGGTGATTGGTATATGTGTTTGAAAACATACATAAAAATACGTGTGTGTGAAAAATTGTATGAAAATACATGTAATGTTATTTAAAAACTGAAAATATACCTATCAAAAAAAAAAAACTAAAAATATATGTTTGAACGAGTCTACCAAACACCTTCTAAAATTGACAATTTTGGTGAGGGTCGGAGAGTGTAGAGTATCTGTGGGCTCCCATGTCCCATCAAATTTCTCACCCGTTAAAAGTTTTGTCTATTCTGTGAAGATTGTACAGTAATTCTATCATGATACGAATTTTCCCATGTTCCAAGCCATTTTCATTTTCGGCAATGTCCACATGGACTCGTGTACAACCACAATTAATTCCATGACTGAGAACTTTCTCTGTGTCTTCCTTCTAGATATTTTTTTTTCCAATTTGTTTACTTCCTTCTCTTCCTATATTAATATCTGCCTCCACTTTCACACTCATCACAGTTAATTTCTTATCCTCTGCATTATACAAAGCCTCCCCTATATATAGAACAATTCTAAGGAAAATCCCATCTCTCTCATCTTTCTTTAGATACTAGGAAGAGAAAAAATCATCAACATAATTTGATTTTCTATATATCAAGCTTCAATGGCTAAGGAGTTCATAAACTTGAATTCTTGGATTGAGGTTGACCCAGCTCCTATTATTCGCCGCAGTTCATAATAAGATCATTTAATGAACATTCTATTTTGCAGTGTACCTTTTGCTTTTATTAAAATAATGGGTAAACTATGTATTTAGTCTTTATCCTATAAATCATAATTCAATTCAATTCATATCATTTCAATTGGGTTAATTTGGTCTCTAACCTTTCAGTATCGTGTCAATTTAGTCCATATTGTTATATCTTAAATGAAAATTGATGATATGACAAATGACCAAAATAAAATTTTTGTGTATTGTCACATCAATAAAATCTAATTTTTTATTTTGGCCATTAGATGAGTCATCAATTTTCATTCTAAAAATAATGGTAAGGACTAAATTGACACAACACTGAAAGGATATGGACCAAATTGACACAATTGAAAAGTTATGGACCAAATTGAAATATAGTATGTAAGATAGTGATCAAATATGTAGTTTACCCTAAAATGATTTACGGCTTTTTTTTGGGGTAAATTTGTGCAAAAAGTGAAGATTCAAGTAGGTTTTGCCATTTTGATTAATTGAACCGGTGTAAGTTTTTTTTTTTTTTTTGGTTATTGAATAAGAGATTTTGGTGTAAATTCAATTTACAAAAAAAAAAAAAAAATTGATATCTTAATTTAATGATAAATAAAATTATCATAAATTGAATACCTAAGTTTAAATCTTATTATATCAATTAAAAAAACACCTATAGAGGGGCAAGTGTCCTAAGTTTGGATTACTATGCATATGGGACAAAGTTTGGTTCCAAACTAGTTTGAAACTATATTTCCAACCCATTACATGATGAATAATATAATTATTCATGTTTATTATTTTTTTTTAAAAAAAACCACATGACTCATTACAAAAAGTATGATTTCTTTAGTTGTCATATGGTAGGTCGGAGCAAGATAACTCAAAATTAGTTTGGAACTAAACTTTTTCCACAAATAAATGTTAGGAATTTGGGCTAAGATCTTCAAAATTTAAAAATGTATTTGATACTAAACCTAAAATCATATTGGCAGAAGTAATTGAGCTTCTAAATTCATATGGACAATCATTCTCCTAACATTCCTCATGTGACAAAATATTGGTACAAAGCGGATCTTAATTTCTAATCCTACTTCTTGGCAAGAGCTACAGAAACATTCAACAGATGTTGATAAACTTATTGTACTTATTGATAAATTCAACGGATTTTAGTTTTGTCAACTTCAATTCCAATTTTCCAATTCTTCCCATGCTCTATCAATAACTTGGTTAAGATTAGGAGTGGCAAAATTGGACACGACCTGCAAACCTATTACGACACGACATGAAATTAGTTAGTAATGAGTAGAGGCTTAATAGGCTAGTGTCATATTCAGGTTGACATGACTAACCTGTTTAATAAATGGGTTGAGTTAGTGTCTATCACATAAAACTTGTTTGACCTGTCTGACCCATTTAATTAAATAACATTTTACCAATATACCCTTTAAACCCTAAATATATAAACTTATTAATTGTTGTGGTTTATTTTATTTGACATATTATGATTGATTATCTGTGATATTGAGATGTGCTTTAGTTTTGAATGATTATTTATGATATTGAGATGTGCTTTAGTTTTAAATGATTATTTGTGATGCAACTATTCGTTAGTTCTAAATTTTATATTAAAAATATTTATTTATTTAGTTTTTCATAATTCATATAAATCTGGTTAATAATAAATTTTTTTTTTTTTTTTGATAAAATTTGATAAACATGTCAACACAACTGACCTGTTTAATAAATGGGTTGTATTAGGGTTGGGGAATCTTGACCCGTTTAATAAACATGTCAAGTTAGTGTTGACTTATATAGTCAAATACTTATAAGTCGAAATGACACGAACCCGACACACGAACATAAATTGCCACCCCTAATTAAGATATAATTTTATACGAGGAAAAAAACTATTAGATAAAAGTCCTTATTTCTTATGCTTTTAAAAGTGTATTCAAAATTACAATTTAGATTTGTCACCAATAATTGTAATTTAATTTTTTCCGTCAATTCTTCCATTTATCCCATGTGTAATTGTAATAGGTTTTCTTTTCAGCTTCTTCTATCTTGGATTACTAATTGAGTAATTGTAATAGGTTTTGGTGCTCCTTAACCTAACAAGATACCACTAGTGACTATCTAATCTTAGGTAGAAATAGTCTAATACTACCTGTAAGGACTTGATTTGTAGCGATCCCAAATGACTATATGGGGCTCGAACGTTAAAGGCCCAAACAATAAAATTTGTAGAGCGTGGATGTTAAAGAACTAGATTAACCTCAAAGGAAAAACGATCAAATATCACACTTATGGATGTATTCAGACTAATATAACAATCAATTTCTCTTTAAAAATACGTTTTTCCGTTCTTAGTTTTTGCCATGTTTTCTTCTTAGTCCTTCTTGTTTAGAAGTTCTGATCCTCTTCTCAATGCATTCTTCCATGTTATATACTGCTATCTTCGTCTCACCTTCGCCACACACGTGTAGGTTGAATTTGGGTATCCCTTCCTATCCCATCTAACACTTCCTGGAAACCCCAACCAGCAGCTGTAAGGCTGCTTTATCACTGTTCAGGTATCACCTCCACATTAATGCGGCCAGGGAGTTGGTTGGAAGGCATTTAATGTGGAGGCAATAGCTTTACAGATATTTGTTTGCCTCCCCCATCTTTCCCCTAGTCCAATATCCCTTCCTTTGCTGTGGTGCAACTTTGAAGTAAGCTGGTGATGGTATGACACTCAAATTCACCTCGGCTACAGGCTGCCGAGAACTATTTTATCCTCGGACACTTATTGGACTCATCTCATGTTGTCTTTAATCTTCCCTTAGCTTTGTTCTCTTCACAGTCTTATTTGGGCCTCCTCGGATAGTCTAACATCCTCGGATTGGGCTTTTGGGCCCAACTGGCATGGCTTTAATAGTACCTCCTAATTAATTGGCCCCCACAATAGACCCTCAAAATCTTTCCTTTCGACTCCTCGGGAGGAAGGATGATTTTGATATCCTCGGCTGATTTTGTTTGGTACTCTACTCTATTTCTAACCTCCCATATGTCTCTTCACCTGCCCAAGACACGTTCCTGACGCTTAGGCGTCCTGAGCGTGCCAGTATTAAATTTTGGCAACTCCCCTGTCCCCCACGTTCAACGGTACGATGTGAATCAAACGGTGGAGGGTTTCCCCTCGTTTCACGAGCGGGAGTTTTCCTGCCTGCAATTTATGGGTCACTATAAATAGCTTTTCAAATCATCTCTCTCTTGCTTACTTTTCGCAATCTAATAATTCTAGAGCTCGTACATCGAACCTGACTCTTTATCTTTCCTCTCTCCGTGCATCTACAAATACTAGAAATTCATCCGAGGACCCTCTTCCAAACCTGTAAGTTTTCTCAAAACCTTTACCACTTTCATCTTAAACTCGCTAATTTCTCTATTAAAATCCTTTAGGAAAATGGGGAAAAAGGAGGGTAAGTTTCGTAGTTTAGTTGAGTCCGAGGAAGGTATGAGGAATTTCCGCTCTAAGTATAAGATTCCCTCAACAGTGGGTATGAGGTATGCAGCCCAAGGGGAATAGTTTGATGCTAGAAGAACTGGGGAAATGGTTATTCCCATGATTGCCTTCATAGAGGGAGGGATGACCATTCCCATGGGTAAGATTACTAGGAACTACCTTAGGTTCTTTAGGTTATCCCCAACTCAATGTACCCCAAATAAGTTTAGGGTCCTAGGAAGTATAGAAGCTTTGAACGAGAGAATGGACCTAAACCTAACCCATCATGACGTGAATTGGGTGTACAATCTTCACAACTTGAAGGGGCAGGAGTATTATCTCAAGTCGAGATTTCCTGAGGTGAGGTTAATTCAGTGCTTACCCACCTCAAACAAGAACCTAAATCAGGATTTCCTTATCTTCTCCGGGGAATGACATGATGGCCTGCCATGCCCTGTGGAGGAAGGAACACCAGGTGGGAATGCAGTCTTAGATTTATGATGTTCAATTCATATGTTTTTTTTTTTTTTTTTTTTTTTTTTTTTTTTTTTGAGTCTTAGTATTCTTATCCCTATTGACGCTTCATTTCAATTCAATGGTTTTGCAGATAGGCGTTTCACCAAACCCAACCTCAAATTAGTAAACCAAGTGAGCTTGGATAGGATACTGAAGGCCGAGATATACGTGAATGAAGTTAACAGCCAACCCCGGGCATCCCATTTAATCTTCAGCTACACCCCTCTCTCGCTTGCTTTCCAAGCGTCGAAGTGTGTGATCAGAGCCGGAGATTATAGGCTTCAACGCATTAACGTTGCCTACCAGGGGTTCATCGTCCTAGAAGGTATTCCACTTCCCAAGGATACAGCCCGTACTGAGCCCCTTTTTGTGGCCACCATCTCATCAGGAGCCTCTTCATCCCAGCCTGCCCTCAGAGAAGAGGAAGCAGAAGAGAAAGAGGAAGACGAAAGAGAAAAGGAAGAAGAGGAAGGAGTTATAGAACTCTTAGACTCTTCGGAAGATTTTGGGATTTTTGAACAATCCACACACTCCGAGGAGGATCTTGACGAGATGGGGGTACAAAGGAAGTCCCAAAGGAGTTTGCAAGAGTTGATTAAGAATCAACTTGGAAAGAATGCGCTAGCAAAATCAACGCAATCTCAGCTTCCTACTCTTCACACCAAGTCTCCTCCTCCTGCTCCACCCCAACCCTCTCACCAACCTCCCCAGCCAGCCAAAGCTGATGCTGCAAAATTAAAAAGGCGCAGGGAGCAGAAGGGGAAGGATGTGATGGATGCAAGCAAGTCCCGTCCGACCCCCGAAGAGGATGCCCAGCGAGCTGCAAAGCAGCAAAAAACTAGCCACCCAACTCAGCGAGACCAAGAGAGATCTGTCATTCAACTTCTCGAGCCACAAGCATGGTTGCTAGCACCTATGCACGGTGGGGAGCCCCTACTAGATGATGCATCTATTAGAGACTTCAACAGTGGCATCGGGTGTCACGTAGCCTCGGCTATAAAGGAGGCTTTGTTGCTTCCAAAAGATATGACCGAAATAAAGAACGCGAGGAAGAATGAGCTCATCCTCAATAATAAAAGATATTTGGCTATGGTATAGTGCAAACTTCTTTCTTTTCTTTTTGTGATCATTTCTCACTGATATATACTTTTTACTGACTATACCGTTATTCTTTTCTTTTTAGGTTATCCAAAACATGTTTAAGCTGGATGAGCTGTTCAATACCTGCTACAATCAGCTGGACGAGGAAAAGAAGAAATGGGCGTCAGCTGTACAGACTATGAAAGCTTCCGAGCAAGACCTGGCGGCTGCGAAGAAGAAATTGCTCGCTGAGGAGCAAGCTCGCAAGAGCGCTGACTCGGCCTTGGAGGGCTATCAAAAGCAAGCCGAGGACCAGGGAAATTGCTTGAGCGAAGCAAATGCAGGACTGAAAGCCGTCTGGGAGCAAGTTGCAGTCCTTAAGAAGCACTTGGAGGAAACCCAAAAGTTGAGGGAACAAGCTGAAAAGTCCAAGGAGGAAGCTGAGAAGGCAAGAGCCGAGGCCGAACAGGCAAAGAATGAAGCCGAGCAGAAAGGATATGACCTCAGTGTGGCTGAGACAGAGGAAACACTAAGGGCACAGGTGCCAATGGTGTGCCATATCTACTGTGCCCAAACTTGGGATGAAGCCCTTAACCGAGCTGGGGTTGAGGCTTCATCCAAGTTAAGGAAGCCAGAGAACGTGTTTTTCCCTGAAGTAATTCACGTCTCAGCTCCTCCATCTAGTCAAGTTGAAGACATTCCCTCAACCACCAATCCTACTGAGGATGTTTTGCCTTCGAATATTCCTCCTCCTGGCCAACCAGAAATAGCTAAAGAGGGTAATGACCCTCCAGAAGCCTCCTTGGACAAGACTACAACTGCTTCTGAGGCAGAGACGGCCTCTCAGGGATTTCAACAGGATTTGGCTTCCACAGTCATGCCTGCTGGTGAATTTACTAAGGATAAAGAGGGAGTCACTACCTCAGAGGAAGACAAATTTGCCAACCAAGCTCCAAAGCTCCAAATTAAGTTGAAAAAATAGGACTTACTTTGTAATTTGGTTAGGACTTTTGTGAGGCAGTTTATGTTTACTTGCTTACTGTTGTTGCCATTTTATTTTATTTTTGTAATTGTTCATTATGTTATCTTAATTTGAATGGGCTTATTTTGACTATCTTTTGTTTGTAAGAGAGACAATAACTTATGAATATTAACACTTGGCGATTAAAAATGGGTGATAAACATTAATACTATGAGGTCTCATTGAGTCATTTCGGGTACATACATATTCTTTCTAATTAATTAAAACCTTAGAAAATGTTCAAGAATTGGATAAAATTGGATTCGCAACACTTCAAATGCACATTAGATGGTGTTCAAAGGCTTTTGCTTAATACTTCAATAAATATCATAGGGTAATGAGTATTAATTTCCACTAAGTTTGTGATCCGAGGACCTGACATAACTTAGTTTCTGTTTAATACTTCATAGTTGTCATAGGGTATTAATTTCCACTAAGTTTGTGGTCCGAGGACCAGACATAACTTTGTTTCTGTTTAATACTTTATAGTTGTCATAGGGTATTAATTTTCACCAAGTTTGTGGTCCGAGGACCAGACATAACTTAGTTTCTGTTTAATACTTCATAGATGTCATAGGGTATTAATTTCCACGAAGTTTGTGGTCCGAGGACCTGACATAACTTAGTTTCTGTTTAATACTTCATAGTTGTCATAGGGTATTAATTTCCACTAAGTTTGTGGTCCGAGGACCTGACATAACTTGGTTTCTGTTTAATACTTCATAGATGTCATATGGTATTAATTTCCACTAAGTTTGTGGTCCGAGGACCTGACATAACTTGGTTTCTGTTTAATACTTCATAGATGTCATATGGTATTAATTTCCACTAAGTTTGTGATCTGAGGACCTGACATAACTTGGTTTCTGTTTAATACTTCATAGATGTCATAGGGTATTAATTTTCACTAAGTTTGTGATCCGAGGACCTGACATAACTTGCTTTTTGTTTAACACTTCATAGTTGTCATAGGGTATTAATTTCCACTAAGTTTGTGGTCCGAGAACCTGACATAACTTAGTTTCTGTTTAATACTTCATAGATGTCATATGGTATTAATTTCCACTAAGTTTGTGGTCTGAGGACCTGACATAACTTAGTTTCTGTTTAATACTTCATAGATATGGAAACACATCGTATATGGTTGACATAAATTAAAGGGAATTCAAACTAGATTACTTTCATTAATAATAATACCTCTGGAGATTGTTTATATTCCAAGGGTGGAGTACAGTTCTTTCATCTAGGTCTTCCAGGTAATAGGCCACTATTCCGGCTACTGAAGTAATCCGATAAGGTCTTTCCCAATTAGGCCCCAATTTTCCCCAAGCTGGATTTTTAGTGTTTCCCAGAACTTTTCTCAATACCAGGTCCCCTACAGCTAAGGGCCTCAACTTTACATTAGTATCATAACCTTGCTTGAGTTTATGCTGGTAATAAGCCAATTGGACCATTGCACTCTCCCTTCGCTTTTCGATTAAATCTAAACTTTTTCCTAACAGCCCGTCATTACCATCCGAGGTGAATGTACTAGTCCTTAACGTTGGGAAATCGGTTTCCAGAGGGATGACGGCCTCCGCTCCGAACGTCAGTGAGAAAGGAGTCTTTCCTGTTGACTTTCAGAGCGTTGTTCGATATGTCCAAAAGACATGAGGCAATTCCTCCACCCATTTTCCTTTCGCATCATCCAGTCACTTTTTAAGTCCATTTACGATAACTTTGTTAACGGCTTCAGCTTGCCCGTTCCCTTGAGGATAATCCAGAGTGGAATACCTATTCTTAATACCCAAGTCTGAACAATATTGCCTGAAGGCTTTACTATCAAATTGAAGACCGTTATCTGAGATAAGAGTATGTGGAGTTCCAAACCGCGTCACGATGTTCTTCCAGATAAACCTCTTAACATCAACGTCTCTGATGTTAGCCAAAGATTCAGCCTCGACCCACTTAGTGAAATAATCTGTGCCGACCAGCAGATACCTTTTGTTTCCTGACGCCTTAGGAAAATGTCCTACGATATCTAAGCCCCACTGAGCGAATGGCCAGGGGCTAGAGAGGGGATTAAGAATTCCTCCCGGCTGATGGATGCTAGGAGCGAATCTTTGACATTGGTCACACTTTCTGACATACTCCTGCACTTTTTTCTGCATATTCGGCCACCAGTATCCCTGAGTTAAGGCCCTGTGAGACAGGGACCTTCCCCCCATATGGCTACCACAGATTCCTTCATGCAGCTCCTCTAAAAGTGACTCCGACATCTTGGGATGTATACAAAGTAGATACGGCCTAGAAAAAGAATGCTTATACAACTTTCTGTCCTCAGATAATCAAAACTGAGGAGCTTTCCTTCGTATCTTCTCTGCTTCTACTTTGTCTTCAGGCAAGGTATCATTCTAGAGGAATTTCATTATGGGGTCCATCCAGCTCGGCGCTAGGTTAACTTGATGTACCTGAAGCATATCACTCCATACTGGCGTGGGAGTGCACAAATCCTCAACGATTATCACCCTGGGAAAATTCTGTGCCGAAGAGGTGGCAAGGGTCGCCAAGGAATCGGCGTGAGTATTCTCACCCCTGGGAATATGCGACAAATCAAAAGATTGAAATTTTGCTTGTACGCGCTTAACTTGGCCCAAATATTCTTGCATTCTTACATCTCGAGCTTCCAATTCTCCTCTCACCTGGCCGACTATCAGTCTTGAATCTGAGAACACTTCTACTACTTTTCCTCCCATTTTCTGGACCATACTCATCCCCATCAACAGAGCCTCGTATTCTGCTTCGTTGTTTGTAGCCGAGAATCCCAGTCTCAAGGATTTCTCAATGATGATCTTTTCGGGGGATACTAGGACTAGACCTACTCCTGCTCCTCGTTGATTTGCTACACCATTCACATATACTTTCCAGGGTGAATATCCCTGTGTGGAAATCAGGCCAACCGATTTTCCATCCATGTCACCTTGCTTCATCTCAACTTCTTCTGGGAGCTCGGCGAATTCTGCCACTAAATCGGCGAAGACCTGGCCTTTCACGGAAGTGCGGGGCATATACTTGATGTCGAAAGCTCCTAGGATCGTGCCCCACTTAGTAATCCTCCCCATTTAGTCTGCGCTTCTAAGTATGGATTTGAGGAGTAGCTGAGTTAGGACCACCACGGTGTGCACCTGAAAGTAATGCGGGAGTTTGCGAGTTGCATGCATTATTGCCAAGATGGCCTTTTCTAACGATTGGTATCTCACCTCGGCCTCATGAAGTGACTTGCTTACATAGTAAACTGGCCTTTGAACGCCACTGTCCTCTCGTATCAGAACAAAACTCACAGCATAAGGGGCCACCGCTAAGTAGGCAAACAGGACTTCGTCCACCTCAGGGCTGGACATAATAGGCGGCTGAGATAGATACTCTTTCAACTACTGAAATGCTACAGAGCATTCCTCGATCCACTAAAATCCTTTCCATTTGTGCAATAAGTGAAAGAAAGGTCTGCACCTATCAGCTGACCTGAAGATAAATTTGTTTAAAGCGGCAGTCATTCCTGTAAGTTTCTGCACCTCCTTCGGATTTCGAGGTGCTTGTAAATCGTGAATGGCCTTTATTTGGTCTGGGTTCACCTCAATTCCCCTATGAGTCACCATATACCCCAAGAATTTTCCAAAACTCACACCAAAGGAACACTTTGAGGCATTCAGGCACAGCTTATGCTCTTTTAGGATTTCAAAGATATTTGTAAGATCCTCCACATGCCCGGACGCCACCTTGCTCTTTACCACCATATCATCAATATAGACTTCAATGTTCCTGCCTAGCTGTGGTTCGAACATTTTAGTCATTATCCGTTGGTAAGTAGACCCCACATTTTTCAATCCAAATGGCATCACTTTATAATGATAGTTTCCAATGGGTGTGACGAAGGTTGTCTTTTCTTGGTCGTCCGCTGCTAACGGTATTTGATGATATCCTTGGAATGCGTCCAAAAAACTCATCCGAGGATGAACAACCGTCATATCTACCAATTGGTCTATCTTTGGCATAGGAAAAGGATCCTTAGGACAGACCTTATTGAGGTCCGTGAAGTCCACGCACACTCGCCATTTCCCCATCTTCTTTTTCACCACCACTGTATTAGCTTGTTGACACCCTATTTTGCAACCTGCATTTAACCTCACATGGAGGGTAAAAGGATAATTTCACATTGGAAATATGAATCTTAATTCTGGTCATTAGATCCTTAATCTCATTTCACCAAAATGATCTTGATGTTGTAACGATCAAATCGACTGGTCATGAGCCCTAATCGGACCACCAGATTGAAAGTTATCATCAAATCAAGTTTTAATGGTTGAAATGCACAATCACAAATTGAGTCTGACTATATGTGATTATGAACAATTGATTTCAATTGGTTATAAGTATAATCAATTTGAGATCGATGATGTGTCATAATTTGATTGGTTAGGACTACATTCTATGGTGAGGTTGCATACACCTAATTAATTAGATAGTTAAACATTAATTATTCAATGAGTAATTTGTGCAATTATCTTTTAATTAGAGTAAATTTAGAACCAATTAAGTATGAAATGGGAGTGATTGGTGCCATTTAATGTTAATTGGGAGCTAATTTGGGACATATTAATGTTAATTGTGCTGAAACCATTTTCTAACAAATGACCTCTGCTCACCATTTCATCAATATCTCTCATAATATTTTGAATCTGTGAATGAGATTAATTTTCCCAGAAACTAGACATCCGGGGCTTCAATTTGAGCACAAGAATGAGACAATTCCGATCAGAATTGAGTTAGATATGATTTTTTGAAGTTAGCTCTACAAGCTGTTACAGCAGTTGCGGGAAAACCGAATTTGGCTTGCTCCTCACTCCCACCAATCTTTCCATTTAATGCACCAGATTTTCCCCAAGGCTAAAATGAGGACTAGGTTCATGATTCTTTGTCAACCCTCATTAAATGGCCTTCCATTCATATTTTCTCCACCACTACTATATAAACCCCCCCTCTCCTTCATTCCAAAGCACACAAAAACCCCCCTCTCTTCTCCTCTCTTGAGTTCTAGTGAAGTAGAGTAGTCTTGTCATATCTTGGTCTTCCTGAGACTCAAGGTATTGAGTGAGACTCACTCTTCCTCTCCTAACTCTTCTTTTCCTCCACCCTTAGGACCTTCTTCAAGAGTCTCCTCCTCCACCATATGGATCTTGCATGAAGGTATAATCTCTTTCCCTAATTGTTTTTTGTGTTTCCATGATGAGAATTTAGGATTAAGGCATGATAGTAACTATTTAAATCTTCTTGAATATGTTTGAATGTTCTTAATTGTTCTTATGTGTTCTTCACATGTTCTTGGTTGTTCATCACATGTTCATGCATAAACACTAGTTTTGATCCTAAATCCATATCAAAAATATGAAAAACATGTTTGTTTAATAATTCTTTCAAATCCTTAAATCTAGGTTATCACCATCCACACACATTCACTAGAATTTATTTTTCAATCCAAATGCAATGCTAAATAAATTGAATTAGGGTTTATCACATGCACACACATTAAATTCAACATGTAACTTGATTGACATATTGGATGATGTGATATGAATGTTGGCCACCATAGTCTAGAAGACTGGTTTCACCAGGCAAGGTGGGTGCCTAACACCTTCCTATCTTGTAACATAGCCTCCGAACTTAGATTAAGGGTTAGTAGATCAAATGCTTATCCATGTAATTTTCAATTTTTAGATTGTAACTAGGAAATAAAGCTATGTACTTTATCTTAGATTGTATCTAGGACCAAAGCCATGTAATTTTCCTATAATCAATGTAAATTCAATTGAAAATTAATAAAATGATGAATTTTTCAATTTTGGTTTTCTTATTTATCCAAATAATTAAATAAGTGGCGACTCCATTGTAAAACCCCTAATCTAAAGGGGAAAATATAACTAGTCGAACCTCCATTTTGAGAGGCAATAACACGACTCCACCCATTCATGTGGGTTTGGCCCAACATATCATAAAACGGGCCGGGGGCGCGGTCTCTCACAGTGGCGACTCCACTGGGGACATTGAGGGCTAAGCTTCAATTAGGTTATGGTGGCCAACCATGTCATTGTTGGTTTATTTCTTTTTGTATATAATATGTCTAATATGTCATTATGTTTGCATGTCATGCATCATTTGCTTGAATGAAATTTATTTTATTTGTGTGCTAGCCCGGAAGCCCGGTAGTAATAGCCGTGGATTGTGGTCTTCCTGAGACTCACATACCCAGCGGTGAACCTACCACCCACCGCGACAAGGATCATCATGGTTATGCCATGGTGGTTCATAGGGACAAACTGTACCGTTCGGACCAACGCGGCGCTCCTGGCGTCACAAGTTGGGAGGTACGACGTCCTAGCTTGTGGGGACCTTTAACCTACCTTCTACCCATGTTGTAATGACCCATAGAACCTATCTTTAGGTCGGTCCATGTAAATTGCATTGCATTATGCATTTGTTTGGCCGTTGTTTGAACCATGATGACTCAAGTCCAACGCTTGAGCCCATCATGATTGTTTGAACCTTGTATGCTATGAATGAACTCAGGCCCAAAAGCCTATGATCGAACTTTACTTGGTTTGGAAGCCCAAACTTGTTTCTTGAATCATTCTAAGCCCAAAGGTGTATACGCATGAGCAACATCAAAGGCCAAAAAACTCACAAGATGCATGCCTTCCAAGTGTAAGCCCAAGCCATTTCAAGCAAATACCAAAAGACCATAAGCAATGTTCAAGCCATCCAAGTGCAAGCCCCAAGCCATTTCAAGCAAATACCAAAAGATCATAATCAAGGTTCAAGCCTTCCAAGTGCAAGCCCAAGCCATTTTATCATAATCAAGGTTCAAGCATACCAAGGCTCAAGCATCCTAAATGAATAAGAAGAAGCAAGTGGCTCAACTTTGCCTCACTCCACATTTGGTTGCAACATCATGGTTAAGCATAAAGTTTGTTTGTTTATTCCATGTTTCTATGTTTTTTTGAATTCTAAAAATCCATGTAGCATTTGATGTACTTTGTTCATGTATATATTTAAAAAAAAATTTCAAAAAAAAAAATTCAAGATTCCCAAATCTTTCCCAAAAAAAAGAGAAAAATTTTCAAATAAAAAAAAAAAAAAAAAGTCTTTAGACTAGGGGAATTGAGCCCTTAAGTCATTTAAAAAAAATTCTTTGAACTAGGGGCATTGGACTTCCTAGTGACTTTTTCAAAAAGGGCCCTTTTTTTTTTTCTTTCAAAGATTTCAAGATTCTTTAAAGTCTCCTTTTCAAAATGATACATGAGGATCCCTTAGACAAAACATTTTCTAAATCTTAATGTTTAAAGGCTTGAGCAATCAACTTGTACCAAGGAATGATTAATTTCATTTGATCCATGTAAAGACTTTTGCTACTTGACTTAGAATATAAGAAGAAATGGTCTTAAAAGGGCAATCAAAAAGAATCCATCCATCGAAAAATCCCAAGAATCCATGCCCTTGATCCAACTTTCAAAAGTCTCTTGTTTCACATCACTAGAGCATTCATACTTTTTCTTTTAAGAGGAATTTATTAAAAGAGCTCAAGTCATTGTGCCTACAAGCAAGCATTGCTAGGGATAGGAGGCCGTCTTTGGTAAACCAAGATTATACCTTAATACCTAGAATGATTATTATCCATTGCTAGCCCATTTGAGCCTTCAAACACTTAGCCTCTTTTTTACATGAACCCACTAAAATCTAAACCTAGGGTGGGAAAAATTCAAAGTATGCATGCTTAAATCTCATGTTGAGGAGGAGTCGACCTTGTAGTTTTGAAGCTAATTGATAAAGCTCTCCTAGAAGACATGAAAGACAAGGGGAAAATTCATTAAGCTAAAGATAAGAGATCATCAAAGAAAAGTGAGGTTTCACACAATGAAGGAAAGAGAAATGAAATTCTATCAATGTGAGAGAAAGCAAAATGTGCATCAAGTTTGAAGAACCTAAAATTCATCATTCCAAGAGGAATACAAGGTTCATCCCAAAAGAGAGTTCATCAAAAAAGGAAAAGATTCATCAAGTATAGAAATGTGCAAGCACGTCGAGGCAAGAAGGATGTGGAGAGAGTGCATCAAAATGACTTAAGTTGAGGAAAACAAAGGAGGCAAAAGATCCCCAAAACGTTCATTTAATCAAGAGATGAAAGACAGCCAAAAAAAAAAAAAAAAAAAAAAAAAAAAAAAAAAGAAAAGAAAAGAAAGCCCGCTAGGCTGAAAACCCAAAAGGGCGGTCTAGGCAAAAGTTAGGGCCAAAAAATAAAAGAAAAAAGAAAAAAAAAGGTCCGCTAGGCTGAAAACCCAAAAGGGCGGTCTAGGCAAAAGTTAGGGCCAAAGAAAAGAAGAAGAAGAAGAAGAAAAGAAAAATTGGAAAATCCTACCAAGTTGGGAATTTGAGGATGCAGCCTAAAAAGAGAAGAATTTTACAAGATGAAAGTCTAGAGGTATGATTCAAGATGAATGGGCTTAAAAACAATTGTTGATACAAGTGACCGATGAAAACTAATGAGAAGATGGCAACAAAGAAATGAGAAAACTCCTCCAATACTTGATTTTTAAGTAATGCATACTTGGGGGAACATCATAGGGAATTTTGAGCCTTTTTATATCATTCATTTCATAACCTAAACCCGGCCTACATTACAACCCATGAGTAAAGACCTCCTTGAAGCCTTGCTAATTGTAGGCATATCTTAAACTCTAATAATATTTTCTCTTGAATTAAAAAAGGAAAAATGCTTAAAATTGTCAAACCCTACAGGATGATTTGTCCAAGGACAAAATTTCTCAATTTCTCAAATTCTCAAATGACTCAAAAGAAATTTCAAACTTGGAGCACTCTCCTTATTTTCACCTAACAATGTGATTCCTAAATATTATCACATTTCATTTCTTGATTGCCTTTGGAGACTTAATCTGACAATGTTCAAAAGAAAGAAGCAAATTTTGGTTACATGAGTTTAATGATCTTGATCCTTCATAATCAAAAAGATTTGTTTGGTTCTTAAACACTATGATTTTCCAAAATGGTTGTTCAAAGGATCACATCTTGTTAAAAAAAAAAATGGAAATTTGATTTTTTTTCAAAAAAAAGAAAAAAAAAAGGAAAAAAGAAAAGAAAAAGAGAAATCTCATTTCAAAAAAAAAAAAAAAAAAAAAAAATCATTCTTTTTCAAAATCCAGTTCTCTTGAACTACGTCTTGACCTGATCCTCTACAAATGAGGTACGTAGGCAGCCTTTCAAAGGCCCGGTCCCATTCACCCAAGTAATCGTGGAGAATAAATTCAAAACAATGTGACAAAATTATTTGGGTGTATGTTAGGCTAAGCTCATTTGTTTTGCATCAAGCGTGCTTAAACTTGGGGCATTGGCCTATTTATATTGTGTGCAAATATGTTTTTCTTGCATGAGAGCATGTTTTCATTTGAGGCACCAATCCTTTTTTTTGGCAAGCATGTCCACACTAGGGGCATTGGCCAAAAATGTTTTCATGATAACTGGTTTCTAACAAGCTAGAGAAAGAAAGCCATTTTGTAGGAACCAATGATGACGAACCATGATCTTCTTTCATGTTCCCCAATGGCCACAACATCAAATGAATTCAAATTCAATCAAAGCATGGAATATGCCCCAAACTAGGGGCATTGGGTAAGTACTTCCAAATCATTTCAATGAATAAATCCATTGCTAATTGAAATTATCATTTTGCAGGAATTGAGCAAGTACTTATCCAGCAATCCGCATCAACTTTCAGCCAAAGTTATTCTCATTCAAAGGATAGGTTTTCAAAAAAAAAAAAAAAAAAAAAAAATCATCATGAATAAATCTTCATCACTTTTTCTCCATCTCCATCTTCATCTTCATCTTCATCTTCATCTTCTTCACCTTTTGATAATGAACAAATCTTCATATTTCAAAGAAAAAAAAAAAAAAAAAAAAAAAGAAGGAAATTTTCAAAAAGGGCCTTGGGACTAGAGGCATTGGGCTTGTACTTCTTAGGTTGCTTTCAAAAAAAAAAAAAAAAAAAAATTTCATCAATCAATTTTTTCAAAAATTCAAGATTTCCAAATTTTTCAAAAAAAAAAAAAAAAAAGTTCAAAATTTTCAATTCCTTGAAAAAATTCAAGATTTCTAAATTTTTCAAAAAAAATTATCAATCAAAAATTTCAATTCCATGAAAAAATTCAAGATCTCCAAAATTCCCAAAAAAAAAAAAAAAAAAAAAAGAAGAAAATTTTCAAAAAAGGCCTTGGGACTAGGGGCATTGGGCTCGTACTTCTTAGGTTGCCTTCAAAAAAAAAAAAAAAAAAAATCATCAATCAAAATTTTCAATTCCTTCTAAAAATTTAAGTTTTCTAAATTAAAAAAAAAAAAAATCTTCATTAAATTCTTCTTCAGGAACAGAAAGCTATGATCCTCTTCCACATTCTCTAGTGATGCAACATCAAGTCAACTATCCACCCTCAGCACTCATCGAAGCATGGAGTATGTCCCAAACTAGGGGCATTCGCCAGGTATGCCAAAGTCTTTTCAATGAATAACTCTGTTACTAATTGAAAGTATTTATTTTGCAGGTATTAGGGTAAAAGGCCCACACACATCTGTATGAATGATACCTTCCAATTTCAATGGACCTCTGGGAATCACGTCCAAAATTCAATCTTTGGACCTCTGGGAAGCACGTCCAAGATTCCAATCCATTGGACCTCTGGGAAGCACGTCCAAACTTCAATCCATCGGACCTCTGGGAAACACGTCCAAAATTCAAATCCTTGGACCTCTGGGAAGCACGTCCAAAATTCAATCTTTGGACCTCTGGGAAGCACGTCCAAGATTCCAATCCATCGGACCTCTGGGAAGCACGTCCAAACTTCAATCCATCGGACCTCTGGGAAGCATGTCCAAAATTCAAATCCTTGGACCTCTGGGAAGCACGTCCAAGATTCCAAACCATCGGACCTCTGGGAAGCACGTCCAAACTTCAATCCATCGGACCTCTGGGAAGCATGTCCAAATTCAATCTTTGGACCTCTGGGAAGCACGTCCAAGATTCCAAACCATCGGACCTCTGGGAAGCACGTCCAAACTTCAATCCTTGGACCTCTGGGAAGCACGTCCAAGATTCCAAACCATCGGACCTCTGGGAAGCACGTCCAAACTTCAATCCATCGGACCTCTGGGAAGCACGTCCAAAATTCAATCTTTGGACCTCTGGGAAGCACGTCCAAGATTCCAATCCATCGGACCTCTGGGAAGCACGTCCAAACTTCAATCCATCGGACCTCTGGGAAGCATGTCCAAAATTCAAATCCTTGGACCTCTGGGAAGCACGTCCAAGATTCCAAACCATCGGACCTCTGGGAAGCACGTCCAAACTTCAATCCATCGGACCTCTGGGAAGCACGTCCAAACTTCAATCCTTGGACCTCTGGGAAGCACGTCCAAGATTCCAAACCATCGGACCTCTAGGAAGCACGTCCAAACTTCAATCCATCGGACCTCTGGGAAGCATGTCCAAAATTCAAATCCTTGGACCTCTGGGAAGCACGTCCAAGATTCCAAACCATCGGACCTCTGGGAAGCACGTCCAAACTTCAATCCATCAGACCTCTGGGAAGCACGTCCAAACTTCAATCCTTGGACCTCTGGGAAGCACGTCCAAGATTCCAAACCATCGGACCTCTGGGAAGCATGTCCAAATTCAATCCATCGGACCTCTGGGAAGCATGTCCAAACTTCAATCCATCGGACCTCTGGGAAGCACGTCCAAAATTCAATCTTTGGACCTCTGGGAAGCACGTCCAAGATTCCAATCCATCGGACCTCTGGGAAGCACGTCCAAACTTCAATCCATCGGACCTCTGGGAAGCATGTTCAAAATTCAAATCCTTGGACCTCTGGGAAGCACGTCCAAGATTCCAAACCATCGGACCTCTGGGAAGTATGTCCAAACTTCAATCCATCGGACCTCTGGGAAGCATGTCCAAACTTCAATCCATCGGACCTCTGGGAAGCACGTCCAAAATTCAATCTTTGGACCTCTGGGAAGCACGTCCAAGATTCCAATCCATCGGACCTCTGGGAAGCACGTCCAAACTTCAATCCATCGGACCTCTGGGAAGCATGTCCAAAATTCAAATCCTTGGACCTCTAGGAAGCACGTCCAAGATTCCAAACCATCGGACCTCTGGGAAGCATGTCCAAACTTCAATCCATCGGACCTCTAGGAAGCACGTCCAAAATTCAATCTTTGGACCTCTGGGAAGCACGTCCAAGATTCCAATCCATCGGACCTCTAGGAAACACGTCCAAACTTCAATCCATCGGACCTCTGGGAAGCATGTCCAAAATTCAAATCCTTGGACCTCTGGGAAGCACGTCCAAGATTCCAAACAATCGGACCTCTGGGAAGCATGTCCAAACTTCAATCCATCGGACCTCTGGGAAGCATGTCCAAATTCAATCTTTGGACCTCTAGGAAGCACGTCCAAGATTCCAATCCATCGGACCTCTGGGAAGCACATCCAAACTTCAATCCATCAGACCTCTAGGAAGCATGTCCAAATTTCAAATCCATGGACCTCTAGGAAGCACGTCTGAAACTTCAAATCCATCAGACCATTGGTAAGCATGTCTTGTACTCATTTAAAAAAAAAAAAAAAAAAAATGGGTTGCATGCATGAACTATGTTTAGATCTGATCCTCCCACTAAGAGGTACGTAGGCAATCTCCCTCGAGATTCGGTCTACACTTTGATCTAGAACATGACCATCTGCAATTTTATCTACATGCATCATACATTCACCACGGTTAAATACTGATTGCAAAGTTAGGTGTCTCTTTCATACATTGACATTCGCTTTTCAAGCTCTGTCAATGAGGGGCATTCTGTTGACACCCTATTTTGCAACCTGCATTTAACCTCACATGGAGGGTAAAAGGATAATTTCACATTGGAAATATGAATCTTAATTCTGGTCATTAGATCCTTAATCTCATTTCACCAAAATGATCTTGATGTTGTAACGATCAAATTGACTGGTCATGAGCCCTAATCGGACCACCAGATTGAAAGTTATCATCAAATCAAGTTTTAATGGTTGAAATGCACAATCACAAATTGAGTCTGACTATATGTGATTATGAACAATTGATTTCAATTGGTTATAAGTATAATCAATTTGAGATCGATGATGTGTCATAATTTGATTGGTTAGGACTACATTCTATGGTGAGGTTGCATACACCTAATTAATTAGATAGTTAAACATTAATTATTCAATGAGTAATTTGTGCAATTATCTTTTAATTAGAGTAAATTTAGAACCAATTAAGTTTGAAATGGGAGTGATTGGTGCCATTTAATGTTAATTGGGAGCTAATTTGGGACATATTAATGTTAATTGCGCTAAAACCATTTTCTAACAAATGACCTCTGCTCACCATTTCATCAATATCTCTCATAATATTTTGAATCTGTGAATGAGATTAATTTTCCCAGAAACTAGACATCCGGGGCTTCAATTTGAGCATAAGAATGAGACAATTCCGATCAGAATTGAGTTAGATATGATTTTTTGAAGTTAGCTCTACAAGCTGTTACAGCAGTTGCGGGAAAACCGAATTTGGCTTGCTCCTCACTCCCACCAATCTTTCCATTTAATGCACCAGATTTTCCCCAAGGCTAAAATGAGGACTAGGTTCATGATTCTTTGTCAACCCTCATTAAATGGCCTTCCATTCATATTTTCTCCACCACTACTATATAAACCCCCCCTCTCCTTCATTCCAAAGCACACAAAAACCCCCCTCTCTTCTCCTCTCTTGAGTTCTAGTGAAGTAGAGTAGTCTTGTCATATCTTGGTCTTCCTGAGACTCAAGGTATTGAGTGAGACTCACTCTTCCTCTCCTAACTCTTCTTTTCCTCCACCCTTAGGACCTTCTTCAAGAGTCTCCTCCTCCACCATATGGATCTTGCATGAAGGTATAATCTCTTTCCCTAATTGTTTTTTGTGTTTCCATGATGAGAATTTAGGATTAAGGCATGATAGTAACTATTTAAATCTTCTTGAATATGTTTGAATGTTCTTAATTGTTCTTATGTGTTCTTCACATGTTCTTGGTTGTTCATCACATGTTCATGCATAAACACTAGTTTTGATCCTAAATCCATATCAAAAATATGAAAAACATGTTTGTTTAATAATTCTTTCAAATCCTTAAATCTAGGTTATCACCATCCACACACATTCACTAGAATTTATTTTTCAATCCAAATGCAATGCTAAATAAATTGAATTAGGGTTTATCACATGCACACACATTAAATTCAACATGTAACTTGATTGACATATTGGATGATGTGATATGAATGTTGGCCACCATAGTTTAGAAGACTGGTTTCACCAGGCAAGGTGGGTGCCTAACACCTTCCTATCTTGTAACATAGCCTCCGAACTTAGATTAAGGGTTAGTAGATCAAATGCTTATCCATGTAATTTTCAATTTTTAGATTGTAACTAGGAAATAAAGTTATGTACTTTATCTTAGATTGTATCTAGGACCAAAGCCATGTGATTTTCCTATAATCAATGTAAATTCAATTGAAAATTAATAAAATGATGAATTTTTCAATTTTGGTTTTCTTATTTATCCAAATAATTAAATAAGTGGCGACTCCATTGTAAAACCCCTAATCTAAAGGGGAAAATATAACTAGTCGAACCTCCATTTTGAGAGGCAATAACACGACTCCACCCATTCATGTGGGTTTGGCCCAACATATCATAAAACGGGCCGGGGGCGCGGTCTCTCACATAGCTAGCCATTGAGGGTAAAACACTTCTTTTATAGCACCGGCCTGCTTTAGCTTGGCCACTTCACTTCTGACAGCTTCGGCGTGCTTTTTTGATGGTCGCCGAGGAGGTTGTCTCTTCGGAACAATGGTAGGATTCACGTTAAGGTGATGACAGATGAAGCTTGGATCTATACCCGGTGCTTCATATGGACTCCAAGCAAACACGTCGATATTCTCTCTGAGGAACTTGACTAGCTGTTCCTTCTCTTGTGAAGGCAGTTGAGCCCCAAGCTGGAAAAATTTATCCGGATCATCAGAAACGATTACCCTCTCCAAATCTTCGCACTTTGCCTCATCGGCCAGTCCATTTGAGGGTAATGCTGGGGCTGTTAACTGCTATAAACCATTATTGGCAGTAGCCGAGGTCTCTGCCTCAGGCCGATGCTGGATAGCTGCTACTAGGCATTACCGAGCTGTAACCTGGCTTCCTACTATCTCCAAAACTCGACCCCCGGATGGGTACTTTACCTTCTGGTGCAAGGTAGAGGAGACCGCATCCAGGGTATGGAGCCAAGGTCGGCCCAAAATAGCCGTGTATGGCGAGAAGACGTCTATAACAATGAAGTCCACCTCTACCACATCCATACTGGCCTGCACATGTAGCCTTATCTAACCCTTTAGGACGACCATTCTTCCCTCAAAGCTCATCAGAAGCGAACTGTAAGTCGTCAAGTGTTCAGGTTTCAATCCTAGCCCGTTGTATAAGTCAAGGTACATTACATCAGCAGCACTGCCCTGGTCAACCATTACCCTTCTCACATCGTACCCACCTATTCTTAGCGTAACCACCAGAGCATCGTCATGTGGTTGGATGGTTCCCACCTTGTCCTCATCCGAAAAACCTAACACCAATGGAATGTCCGTCCTGGCTCTTTTAGACGCTGAACTACACTTCTCAGCTGGAGATCGTGATACTGATAGTACCCTGGTAGGACATAACCCAGTCCTCCTCGGGGCAGCAAAAATAACATGGATCGTTCTAAGGGGGAGCCCCGAGGAAGCATCGCCCTACATCTCCGAACCTGCCTGGCCAGCTCGGCCACTGGAGTTGTGCAGTAGATGTTTCAACTTTCCCTCTCAGACCAATTGCTCCAGATGGTCCCACAAATTCTTACAGTTTTCAGTGGTGTGTTCGTGGTCTTGGTGGTAGTGGCAATATAGATTCTGGTTATGTCTCACAGGATCTCCTGCCATCTTATTGGGCCACTTAAAAAATGGTTCATTCTTGATCTTCTCCAATACCTGCTGCGCAGGTTCTCGAAACACAGCATGAACCTCCTAGATGTTGGCAGAATTTGACTACCCAACAAAATCCTTTCGAGGCCGGTTATTGTTGTACCGGTCCGATCTAAAATCCTGCTCTCCTGAGGGATTATCTTAGCATTTCCTTTTCCCTGCAATTGGTTTTCTTCAACCCTTCTGTACTTGTCAATCCTATCCATCAGTTGATGCACACTGGTGACAGGTTTACTAGTTAAAGATTTCCTCAAATCATGCTCGACTGAAAGACCAGCCTTGAAAGTACTCATAGCTACATCGTCATGCTCTCCCTCTATCTCATTAAATATCTCCCAGTATCTGTTCGAATAAGCTTTAAGAGTCTCGCCCCCAAAGACTGAGGAACCCTACTGCAGGTAATAAAGCGAGCGCCAAAAGCCTGGGTAAGTTTTTTGAAGGAGTCTATAGAATTAGCCCTCAAACCATTAAACCACCTTATCGCAACCGGGCCCAAGCTTGATGGAAAGACCTTGCACATCAGAGCTTCATCTCTGGAGTAAATAGCCATCTTCGGGCTAAAATGGCTAACGTGCTCTACCGGGTCAGTCCAGCCATTGTATAGGGTGAATGTAGGTTAATGAAATCGCCAAGGAAGATTCGCATCCTCAATATTCCTTGTGAAGGGTGACTTGGAAACTTGGCTCAAAGTTTTGTTCATGGCATTATTCCCCAAGCCCCTGCTCGGCGGACTTTTGTGCTTACGCTGGCGGTGGTACTCCTCTTCATAGGTAAAAGTCTCACTGGGCAGGGTTCTGAACCTTCGTCTATAACTAGCACCGTCCGTCTCCTCGGAGGAAGACCTGGAGCTGGGCGGCGAACATCTTCGTCGAGCATGACGCAACTCTCTTCTTAATTTGTCAATTTCACGTTGCATGTCTCTATCATTTTTTGCATAGGAGACATGACTCTTCCCTCGAGACTAACTTTTACTGGTATGAGTTGTGCGTACACTTCCCTTACGACCCTCTCTCCCTTCGATGCTCCGGCGTGGATCGCCATGCTGGGAGCCCCTTGACTTTGCTTGGTGCGGGTTAGCGTCTATCTAATGCGGCCCAGCTGCTATCTGGTGTGGACCTGCTTCCTCCCTTGTAAACATTGCAACCGAGTTTCCTTTGGCCAAAATCAAGCTCTTCCCACAGACGGCGCCAATTGTAAGGACTCGATTTGTAGCAATCCCAAATGAGTATATGGGGCTCGAAAGTTAAAGGCCCAAATAATAAAATTTGTAGAGCGTGGATGTTAAAGAACTAGATTAACCTCAAAGGAAAAACGATCAAATATCACACTTATGGATGTATTCGCACTAATATAACAATCAATTTCTCTTTAAAAATAAGTTTTTTTGTTCTTAGTTTTTACCAGGTTTTCTTCTTAGTCCTTCTTGTTTATAAGTTCCGATCCTTTTCTCAATGCATTCTTCCATGTTATATATTGCTATCTCCGTCTCATCTTCGCCACACACGTGTAGGTTGAATTTGGGGTATCCCTTCCTGTTCCATCCAACACTTCCTGGAAACCCCAACCAGCAGCTGTAAGGCTGCTTTATCACTGTTCAGGCATCACCTCCACATTAATGCGGCCAGGGAGTTGGTTTGAAGGTATTTAATGTGGAGACAATAGCTTTACAGATATTTGTTTGCCTCCCCCGTCTTTCCCCTGGTCCAATATCCCTTCCTTTGCTGTGGTGCAACTCTGAAGTAAGCTGGTGATGGTATGACACTCAAATTCACCTCAGCTACAGGCTGCCGAGAACTATTTTATCCTCTGACACTTATTGGACTCATCTCATGTTGTCTTTAATATTCCCTTAGCTTTGTTCTCTTCACAATCTTATTTGGGCCTCCTCGGATAGTCTAACATCCTTGGATTGGGCTTTTGGGCCCAACTGGCATGGCCTTAATAGTACCTCCTAATTAATTGGCCCCCACACTACCCATGCTTTCACTTCGGTGAGAAGAAATTAATGAAATAAACATGTTTCTATTTAACAAAAATCTAGAGCAATAGACATCACAATTGTTTGAGGTGGTAAGTTATTAGTGGTAGATAATAAAGTAGTATTAATGATGGGACCATATGAAAATCAATAATAATCTATCAACTCAAAAATTACTTTGTGCTGAGGTCTCTTGGTGAAGTGACTTTTACAAACTTTGTTGGTGAAATAGAGAGAATACATGCATAATAGATACGAATTGAAGGCATAAAATGGGAAACGACACTTTGAAAATGTCCTAATTGTTCAAGAAAAAGGGGAATAATTGTGATAGGATTATGAGCTATTGCACTATACAATAGTTTTTAAGAGATTAAAAATTTAAAAAGTTTACTTTTAATCTCAGCCATTAGATTAGAAATTTTGTAATCATTTAACTTTTTATCTTTTTTTAAAGTTTGAATAAAATTTTCTATCAAAGAAAATTAATTATACCATTTTTTTAAAAGTAATTTAAACTAGTCTTATATAATAAGTGATTAATGAAGTGATAATTACTTTTACAAATATCTCAAATTCAAGTTCCCAAACAACCCAAGAAATATTAGAGCAATCACATCAGATCATGTATAATCTTACAAAATAAAAAAAGTAATCAATTTTACATATTTTGAGCAAAAAAATACTCATATAAGTGAGTGTAAAATTGTGCATAAATGCACAAGTGCTACAATAGCCGTGTATATATGCATAATTACTATAGCTCATGCATTTATTATTTTAGTATTTTTTGGTAGTGTTAGGAATGTGAGAGAGAGGGATAGTGAGTGAGGAAATAATAAAAAATTGTAAAAGAATGAATATTTTATTAAATAGATGTGTAGAATAAATAAATTGACATGAGTATTTTATAAAAATAAGTATGTAAAAAAAAAAAGTGGTTTTTTTTAATGCAAAATAGACTCTTTTTTTTTTTTGTGTGTGTGTGACAATTTTACAATTTTGGTGTGGCTGTATTATTCGTTTATTTGTGGGCTCCCATGTCCCATAAAATTTCTCACACGTTTAACGTTTTTGTCTTTTCTATGGCAATTGCGGTCGCTTATTCTATCATTATACGAACTTTCCTCCGTTCCAAGCCATTATCAACATTGTCCACATGGTACTGCGTACTACCATCTATTAACTATGACTCAGAACTTTCTTTGTTTCTTCCTTCTAGATATTCTTTTCCATTTTTGTTTTGCACTTTCCTCCTCTTCCTATATTAATATGTGCCTCCACGTTCATATTCATCACAGTCAATTTGTTGTGCTCTGCGTTATACAAAGCCTCCTACTCCTAGAACGATTCTAAAGAAATCCCATCTCTCTCATCTTTCTTTAGATACAAGGTAGCGAAAAAAATCATCTACAGAAATTTACCCACAGAATTTATCTTTATATCAAGCTTCAATGGCTAAGGAGATCATAAACTTGAATTCTTGGACTGAGGTAGCCCCAGCTCCTATTATGTACCCTCGGAAGAAGCCTTCCGATTCACCAAGGCTTGAGCCTATTGCTGAAGAGGGTGCTGAGGAATACGATGATGATTCATAATCTGGGTTGTTTTCTTTTCATCTTCTTCTGTCTTGGATTCTTGAAGAGCTGCTTGTTTTAGAATTTTGCTACCGGAGTTCAGATTTATATAAAATGTTATGCTGAGCTGAATTGTTTAAAAATCGAAGAAGTAAAGGAACCATTTTAATGTTTTCAGACTATAGGTGGCTCTGATCCGGAGCCCTTAGCTGTTGTAATAGGGTCATTTCATGAACATATTACTGTAAAGAACAATTTGCATCAGAACAAAGCTTTCAATTTACAAATTAGTTTCTTTTGATGTAAATTTTAACAAAGCTTTCAATTTGCAAATTAGTTTCTTTTGATGTAAATTTTATCTCCCTCTACGGAAAATGGAGTTCTAATTTGTTTTAGACTACTGGACAGTATTTGTGAATTGTGATGCATTAGATTACAAAGAATCATCTTTATTACTTTGCCCAAGAATTTAGAGCTAATAAAAATGTTAAAATTTTCAGCCCACTTTTAATAGTGAGGTCAGAAACTCCATCCAACTCATGAAGACCATCACAGCTACAAATTATTAACCCAAAATTTTGGGATCATTTAAATTACTTTCGGCTCATGTAGCATATTCTTAATTGGTCACATGGATTTTTCAACTCTTGAATTACTTTAATGGCATATCATTTTTTTTTATTGATGTTATTTTTGGTTTTCTTCTGCCTTTTTCATTCCTTCAACTTGAATTTACTTTTCATTGGTGCATTAATCACACTCTTCTAAATATGCTACATTCACCTCGGCCATCCCTGCCTATATTATGCAAGGCACTATCCTTCCTTCTAGAATTCACAATGCTCTTGATAAGATTAATAGAAACTTTATTTGGGGATCTACCAAGGCTAAAAGGAAAATTCACCTCGTTGGGTGGGATAAGGTGACCAGCCATAAAGAGGAGGGAGGCTTAGGAATTAAGGCTGCGAAACAGAAAAATCTGTCACTTACAACGAAATTATGTTGGAGATTCAAAAATAGTAAAGGGGAGCTGTGGGCTGAAACTCTCAAAAGGAAATACTTGAATAGAGATCACCCTCGCAAGCATGGTTTCTCTAGAACTTGGTCGGCCATCACCAAAAGTGAGGAACTTTGCACTAAAGGATCTCACTGGATTATCGGAAATAACAGCAACTTGTCCTTTTGGTATGATAAATGGACCACTTTTGGCCCTCTTAGGCAGTTGATACAGGGTCCTCTCACCCTTACTGAAGAAACTCTTATGGTCAAAAACACCACGGTTGATGGCCAATGGGATTGCTCCCAAATATCCTTTGTAATTCCTGATAGTTGGTTGTCAATTCTGAAAGCCATTCCCCTTAGAAAAGCCTCTGTTGGCAAAGATATCCTTTGTTGGGAAGGGAAAGCCAAAGGCCTTTTTGATTCTAAACATGCCTATAATCTGGCTTTTGGAGAGGTTGGTCACACTTTTTCTTTTGATGGTAGATGGATATGGAAGCTCAAATGCTACCCAAAGATGCACCTATTCATCTGGAAGTGTATTCACAATAGTCTCCCGGTCAAACATATACTCCAGCAGAGAGGAATCATTGAAAACCCCTCATGCACTCACTGCTCTCAAGTGGAAGACATTTCTCATGTCCTTAGGGATTGTCATGTGGCCAAAAAAATTCTGGACTGAAGCAGGAATTCCTGCTAATGACCCGGAATTTTATTCTTCTCCCTGTAATAGATGGCTTAAATCTAATGCCACCAATTGTAGCACCATTCCTAATAAAACATTTACCTAGGACACCTTTTTCCTTTTTGGTATTTGGAACCTTTGGCTCCAACGAAATAGAGGCAACTTCCAACACTCTAACCCCAAACCTTCTCTGTTGAAGGATGTTGAAACTCTTGCTGCTAAGTTCTTTTGTCTTGTCACTCCCCTAAGGGCTGCCCTTGAAACACAAGTGATTCAGGTTCAATGGAAACTCCCAAGCCCTGGTTGGTTTAAATTAAATACTGATGGGTCGGCATTGGGCTGCCCAGGTCCGGCAGGTGGGGGTGGCCTCATTCGGGATGATCATGGCAGATGGGTGAAGGGTTTCCTTAGAAGAATCGGCAAGGTCAGTAGCCTTGAAGCCGAGCTATGGGCCATCCGTGATGGCCTTACTCTCTGCACTCAACTTCAAACCCAAGAGTTACTTATAGAACTTGATGCTAAAGCTGTGATTAGCCTTGTAACCTGCAATAAAGAGTCCTTTGCTCAATATGCTCCTCTCATTGATGACTGCAGGAACATGCTTCAACAACACCCTCTGTGGAAGATCCAGCACTGCTATAGGGAAGCTAACACCTGCGCTGATGCGTTGGCCAAGAAGGCAGTCTTTAGTCAGCTAGATTTTTGTATTCTAGACACTCCTCCTGTGGAGCTGTCCCAGCTGCTGATACAAGACCACTCTGGTCTATTTTGTAACCGAATATGTAATTACACAGCCCCTGTGGCTGTGGTTTAGCTTTAATATATCCCATGTTTACCCAAAAAAAAAAAAAAAAATGATTTGCAGCATTTTATTGTAAATTTGTGTAACAAGATTCAAATGGCATACCTATGTTGGGTTTTGGTTAACTCAACCAATATTGAATAAGGTATTTTGGTTTCAATTCGATCTACACCAAAAATTAGTTAATGTCTTGCTTAGTTGATAAAAAACAATTATTATGAAGTGAATGCTTAGGCTTAAATCCTATTATATCAATTAAAAAAAGATACCTATAGACTGTAGATGTATGTAGGGCCGAAGCCAAAGGCTGCGAGGGAGGGGGGTAATTGCATCTCAACCTCCCCTAAAAGCTCCTTTATTATAGGAAAAATTTAGTTTGCCCCCTATAATTTCTTGACAAGTCTCGCACAAGTAACATCGTCCACATAATACAGCTTCTACTTGCAATTGTCGCTACACAAGTTGATTGTGAGTTTGCATAGAAGGGGAAGTTTGTGTGGAATTTTAATAGAGCAGAATTATTAATGTTGGAAATAAATTCTCCCAAAGAGATAAGTATAACATTTAAAAACTGGTAAAGTCTCTAATGATTGTATAAGAGATCTGGGGTTCAATTCCCACCTACACCAAAAATTAATTGATGTCTTGGTCTGATGATAACTTAAGATTACTTAAAAAAAAAAAAAAAAACTACTTGTGTCTTATTTTCTCATGATACGAAACCCCTAATGTCTTCATTTCCTACATTAATTTTTTAGATTAAATTTGGCTTCAAACATATTTGAAACCTAAGACTACAACATACCTTAATAAGGACATGATAAGGACACATGTTAGTTTATTAGAGCATGTTTGGAGTCAAACTTTGTTCTAATCTTTTTCCCTCAATCTGACTCTTTCACAATTTCAAACACTAGATTTTAGCTATAAACCCTAAATTTTTAGCAATGAATATTGTTAAAAATAAGGCGGAAAGCACATTTTAGTCTCTACATTTTCAGGCTATTCTCATTTTAGTCCCTATATTTTATTTTTACCGCTTTTAGTCCCTATCTTGAAAAACGCTTTTTGTTCTGGTCTCTGCCGTTACATCAGAAATAAAGAAAGCTGACGTGGCAAACGGCAATAAATTATACTAAATTAATATCCACGTGGCCTAAATTAATAATAAAAAATGTTTTTTGACATTAAAAAATGTCACGTTAGCATCTAAATTAAAAAAATTAATTTATTAATTTTAACTAATTAAAAACAGAATTAAAAACTAGAAATCATATGAATTGAGATCTAAGTGTGTCTTGAACAATAACACAAACCCAGATCCAAGAACACAAACCCAGAAATTAAAAAAAAAAAAAAAAAAAAAACTTTTTTGTCAACAAGAACACTAACTTGGCAAATCATTACCAACATCAGGATCCATTTGAGTTTCCTCTTTTCTTTTTTCTTTTTTTTCTTTTCTCAACATTGGCATTTTCGTTCCTTCTCTTCTTGTTGCTGCTTTAAGATCCGCTCATCAAGAGCTTGTTCAGTGAAGCTTCCAGGATTCTTAAGAACTTCAAATCACTCTTTGACCTGGTCAACAGATGCCTGTTCTACCTGCATAGACATACCCAATGCCCTTTAATATTTCTTTTTATTTGTTAGAAATACTGAATGATTGTATATTGTATTTCAAAGTAAAATAATACACATGAATGCCTTTATATAGGAGGCATATGAGTACAGTACAAGTAAGAGTGTAATACAAGAATGTGTGCTATAAAAGTAATCTAGTTGGGCCTAAAGCCCATAACACTATACACATTAACAGCCTCCCTCAAACTCAAGGTGGATGTGAGACCAACTTGAGGTTGTCAACCAAAGTACGAAGGCATCCCTTAGGATGTGACTTGGTGAAGATATCTGCAAGTTGATCTTTAGAGAAGACTGAGATCAGCTTGAGAGCACCGTGGACAAGATGATAACGGATAAAATGACAATCGATCTCGATGTGTTTAGTCCGTTCATGGAAGACATCATTGTGAGCAATATGAATGGCACTTTGGTTGTCACAATAAAGAGGAGTAGCAGAGGATGTAGACACACCTAAGTCTTTGAGAAGCCATCGTAGCTAAAGGAGCTCAGATGTGGTATCAGCAAGGGCACGATATTCTGCTTCAGTACTGGAGCGGGCCATATGAGTTTGTTTCTTACTTCACCAAGAAATCAGAGAAGAACCAAGAAGAAAGCAATAACTAGTGGTGGATCTGCGATCAGTGGGATCTCCTGCCCAATCAGCATCAGAAAATGCACGGAGAATAAGAGGAGACTGAGCAGAGTAGAAAAGACCATGGAAGAGAGTGCTCTTTAGGCATTGAAGAATGCGCAAAATAGCAACATAGTGAGTCAACCATGGAGCAGACAGATACTAGCTCACCTTGTGAATAGCATAGAAAATGTCTGGACGAGTAACAGTAAGATAAACTAGGCTACCAACCAAGCGTCTGTAAAGAGAGAGATTAGAAAATGGTTCCCCCCCCTGAAGGAGTCAAATGTGCATTAAGCTCAACTGGAGTGTCAACAGTCTTGTTATCAGTGAGTCCAGCTCAAGACAAGAGTTTAGAGGCATACTTGGCTTAAGTAATCTAAAGTCCATCTGTAGAATGAGTGATTTCAAGACCCAAGAAGTAGTTGAGATGTCCAAGATCTTTCATCTCAAACTGCTAATTGAAAAAATCATTGAGTTCTTGAATGCCACTGAGGTCATCACTAGTTATGATCATATCATTCACATACAGGAGAAGTAAAATAGTGCCTTTGTCAGTACGACGAAGAAATAAGGCGAAATTACTTCTCCAAGATCTTTCATCTCAAACTGCTGATTGAAAAAATCCTTGAGTTCTTGAATGCCACTGAGGTCATCACTAGTTATGATCATATCATTCACATACAGGAGAAGTAAAATAGTGCCTTTGTCAGTACGACGAAGAAATAAGGCGAAATTATAATGATTGGCCATGTAACCCAAGCGAGAGATGGTAGAGCTGAATTTGGCAAACCAAGCTCATGGAGCTTGTTTAAGGCCATAAAGTGCACGTCAAAGGTGACAAACCTTGCTTGATTCAACAAAGAGACCAAGAGGAGGTTGCATATAAACTTCTTCACTTAAATCCCTATTAAGGAATGTATTTTTGACATCCATCTGAAAAATGTCCTATTTACTGGTGGCAGTAACAGCCAAGAGGGTACGAACATATAAGATATGAGCAACCGGAGCAAAAGTCTCTTCGTAATCAATCCCATACTCCTGTGTAAAACCTTTTGCAACAAGACGAGTTTTGTAGCACTCAATGGACCCATCAGAGCGAGTCTTAATCTTATAGATCAACTTACAACCAACCACAGATTTTCCAAGAAAGAGAGTCACTAAGTCCTAAGTATGGTTTTTAGATAATGCATCGAATTCCTCTTTCATTGCAATCTGCCATAAAGAGTCAGTGGAAGCCTCATGATAGATGTGAGGCTCGTGCAGTGTAGCAAAGGCAGTGTAACAATGATAGTTAAGTAAATGTGCAGGAATGGATCTTACCTGAGTTGAGTGACGAGGTGGAATATCTTGTGCATGATCTTCAGGTGGAGCAGGAACAGGGGACCTAAGCTCAGGGTTGGGTAGTTCGTCTTTGACCTGTTCATCTTCCACCTATTCATTAAAGGGTGAACTAGGAAAGGGATTAAGGATATCTGGTGGTTGGATAGAGAAGTCTACAGGAGAATCAAGAGCAACTACAGGAGGATCAGGAGCAGCTACAGAAGGATCAAGATTAGCTACAGAAGGAATTTGTACCTCATTTGGAAAAAGATCTAAGACAGAGGAGGAAGATAGGGAGGCATGGAAGTGAGAGAGCTCGACAAAGAGGCGATGTTCTCAAAAGACAATATTACGGGAGACACGAAGACGATGAGAGACAAGATCATAACACCGATACCCCTTTTGAGTTTCGCCATAGCCAAGAAAACAACAAAGCCTTGATCGAGGCTCAAGTTTGTTATGCTCATGTGGCTGAAGAAGAACGAAACAAGCAGAACCGAAGGAGTGAAGGTGGTGATAGTCTGGAGGTGACCCAAAAAAACGCTCATATGGAGTTTGATTTTGGATAACAGGACTTGGAATACGATTAATAGCATAAAGAGCAGCTTCGCCCTAAAAAGGAGCAGGAACTTTGGCAGAGAGAAGGAGAGCACGAACAGTGTCAAGAATATGACGAAATTTTCGTTTAGCTCTACCATTTTGTTGAGAGGTGCTTGGACAAGTTAGTTGATGAACAGTGCCAAAGGAATGCAAAACAGCTTGGAAAGCATATTGAGTGTACTCAAGAGCATTATCAGATCAAAAAATTTTGATACGTTTGGAATATTGAGTTTCAACCATTTTTGCAAAATTAGAATATACTTGTAATAATTCAGAACGATGTTTCATATTAAAAATCCAGCTATAGCGAGAATAATCATCAACAAAGATAACAAAATATTGAGATCCACCAATACAAGAGATAGAGGAAGGCCCCCAAACATCAAAATAAATAAGGTCAAAGATATCAATGGATATTGATTCGCTAGGATTGAAAGGCAAAGTTGGTTGTTTTCTAACTGACATGAAACACAATCAAAATTTCCTGTTGACACTGAACCTAACAAACCTCTAGAAGCCAATTGTTGTACCCGAGAAGAAGATGCATGACCAAGTCGAGCATGCCAAAGTGCAAAGGAATGAGTAGAAGGAACTGCAGCAACAGAAACATGAGCAACAAGTGGAAGACAAAGGTTGTCCATGAGAAACATACGCCCAACTCTGGGACCGGTCCCAAGCTCCTGTCCCGTCCTTGGATCCTGCACAATACACCCAGAATAATCAAAGATAATGCGATAACCCAACTCAGCTAATTGTCCCACAGAAAATAAATTGTAAGAAAGGTCAGGAACATTATGTTAGCAACTTAGAACGATGTTTCATATTAAAAATCTAGCTATAGCGAGAGTAATCATCAACAAAGATAACAAAATATCGAGATCCACCAATACAAGAGACAGAGGAAAGCCCCCAAACATCAGAATGAATAAGGTCAAAGATATCAGTGGATATTGATTCACTAGTATTGAAAGGCAAAATTGGTTGTTTTCCTAACTGACATGAAATACAATCAAAATTTTATGTAGACACTGAACCTAACAAACCTCTAGAAGCCAATTGTTGTACCTGAGAAGAAGATGCATGACCAAGTCGAGCATGCCAAAGTGCAAGGGAATGAGTAGAAGGAATTGCAGCAGTTGCAGCAACAGAAATAGAAGCAACAAGTGAAAGACGAAGGTTGTCCACGAGAAACATACGCCCAACTACTCTGGGACCGGTCCCAAGCTCCTGTCCCATCCTTGGATCTTGCACAATACACCCAGAATAATCAAAGATAATGCGATAACCCAACTCAGTTAATTGTCCCACAAAAAATAAATTGTAAGAAAGGTCAGGAATATTATGTTAGCAACAGTAGCAGCAGAAATAGAAATAGTTGATTTGTTGCAATGATAGCAAGTCTCAATATTGTGGCCAAAAATTTTGCAAAAATTGCAAAAACGTTTGCTAGATTGTAGGCGATGATTATTGCAACAAGAAGAAGATTTGTCCTTATTCTTCATTTAGAAGCAAAATATGCAAAAATGAACTGTAAAAATGAAATCTATGCGAAAAACTAGGTAAGGAGCACCTGGACTGCAAAAAGTCAACGGTAAGAAAAAGTCAACGGTCAACGGTATAGTTAACTACCAGTGATGACGTCAGCAAGATGGCGTAAGTTGATGACGTCAGCTAGGGCTTATGTGGATGATGACGTGTAGTGATGACGTTAGCGATGACGTTAGCGGGTGACCCAGTGACGCGTGGAGCGCGTGAGGCACGTGGTTCAATATTCGCCAAAGCTTTGGACGGTGCGTGACGACACGTGGAGAGTCTGATGAGGCCGATTCTTTTCCGACGATGTAGATCAAAGAAATAATATTCTGATGACGGCGGTGGTGAGATGATCGGAGCTATACTGAAGGCGCATGAGGCGCGTGGAAAAAATGCCAAATCTTTGACCGGCGTGTGGCAGCGCATGTAAGATTAGATGAAGATGATTTCGGCGGAGTTGTGTAGATCTGTTGAAAATCTACACGGTGATATGTCTTATGTCTTAATCGGAGGTCTGATGTGGAAGATTTGACGAAGGCAGTGATCTTGGTGGCAGTGTTCAAGCTTCTGGCGGTGCAGATTCAACCTTGGGCACCTCTAACGGCGGTGGAGCAGTCAAAAGAAGGCACGGAAAAGGTTTACTAACCAAAGAAGTCGAGGCAGCGGAAAATACCAACAAAGACAAGACTGCAAGACATAAGAAGGTTAGAGCAATGGCTTTGATACCATGTTAGAAATACTGAATGATTGTATATTGTATTTCATAGTAAAAGAATACACATGAGTGCCTTTATATAGGAGGCATATGAGTGCAGTACAAGTAAGAATGTAGTACAAGAATGTGTGCTATACAAGTAATCTAATTGGGCCTAAAGCCCATAACACTATGCACATAAACACCATTGATATGATCCAAGTAATTTGCAAGATCCTTCACTACACACACACACACACACACACACACACACACACACACAAACTGAACAGTAATATCCAGGTGCCATTACTGGAGTAACAACAAGTTGAGTTTTTCCCAACCGAGATTCAAGGTCCACTCTATAATTCCTATCTTTCAAAGGCTTCCTCCTCTGCACTGGACATTTGGATTTAGACCGTGACTCTTCCTCTCGTCTTTCATGCTCTCGAGCTCGCTCCTGTTTTTCCTTTCTACTTTTGGATTGACGAATTGTTTTTTGAAATTGAAACATTCATTCATTCAATTAAAAAAATTTTTTTTTTTTTTTTAAAAATTTCTAGGTTTGTGTTCTTGGATATGGATTTGTGTTTTTGTTATTTTTGTTCAAGACACACTTAGATCTCAATTCATATAATTTTCAGTTTTTAATTCTATTTTTAATTTTTTTTAATTAGTTAAAATTAATAAATTAATTTTTTAATTTAGATGCTGATGTGGCATTTTTTAATGCCAAAAAGCATTTTTTATTATTAATTTAGGCCACGTGGACATTAATTTAGTATTATTTATTTATGCCGTTTGCCACGTTAGTTTTTTCCGTTTTTTATGTAATGACAATGACTAAAACAGGAAACGTTTTTTAGGATAGGGACTAAAAGAGGTAAAAATAAAATGTATGGACTAAAATGAGAATAGCCTGAAAATGTAGGGACTTAAATATGTTTTCCGCCTAAAAATAAATAAGATATCAATGGATGAATGATTACTTAGTCTATTGAAAACTATTGATAATAAAGAAATCATAAAATGGTTTTAAAGATATATTTAAAATTACTAGGAATAAATAAGAAAACTCAATAAGGGTAACTTAGCAATTATACTAGGTGTCAAAAGTAAATTGCAATTTACATTTATACTACGTGTCTATTTGGCTAGCTTATTTTTTACCAACTTATTTTACTATTTGACTTATTTTTGCAACTATTAATAGATTTCACTGTGCTTTTTGGTACTATTCATGAGTCCTACCGTACTATTCCAATTAACATTTACCTTTATCTACAGTACTTTCAGCAAAAAGTTTTTAATTTTAGCAAAATAAATAAATTTCAAACAGATCCGACATTTTGTATGGCAATTACACTATTATATATATATTTTTAATTTCTTTAACAATGATTTTTTAGTTTTATTTTGCTTTCTATCTTGTCTTTTAAGATTTCTCTAAACCCGAGCTGAAATCCTTGCTCCATCACTCGGTGTAGTATGAGACATAGAAACTAAGAATTTTCAGTATTATGAAGGGAAAGAGGGGCAAGTGTCATTAGTTTGGATTACCATAAATAAATGTTAGGAACTATTAATTTAAAAAAAAAAAAAAAAAATCAGTTGGTGGGTTCAAGACTGTTGGGTGCATGTATATCTTATCATTTTTATAAATTAAAAAATAAAACCTTATATTTGTCTACTTCTGCTGTACTGCATATGCACAATAATTGTCAAATCTTTTTATATAATAAATTATACTTATTCAAATAAGATAGGATCATATGAGCTAAACTTTTGAATAAATGTCCTTACTTCTTTGCTTGTAGAATCGATCATTTTTTTTTTTTTTTTCTTCTGGTGGGTCGATCAAAATTACTTGATGATAGAGATATAATTTTCACACATATAAAAGTGAATTCAAAGTTACGATATAGATTTGTCTACATTCATTGTAACCCAATTTTTTTGACTGCTGTCCTCCTCACTTTCCTTCCATATTTCCCACATGTAAAAAACTTTTTTAAAGCTTTTAATGATATATATCATCTCTAAGTTTCGAATCTTTTGATATCTTTTGGATACCGCATCCTTCTTTCATTTGACGCGTTGTCATTTGCTTGTATAAAAGGATAGCTTCACAAACTTTACTCTCAAGTCTCAAACCACTCTCACAGTCTCAGTCTCACACCTCCAAATAAAGGTTCTCAAACTATCTAATCCTTTCCTTAAATCTCACTTCTCCAGCAAAGAAAGAACTATCATCGTGTTCATCTTCATTACTAGGGTCTCTACAATTTTTGGGTCTTTGGCTTATTAGCAGGACAAAGCAATTCTCTTACTACAATGGCAAAAGAGATCAGAAATTTGAGTTCTTGGATTGAGGTTGCACCAGCCCTTCTCATTTCTCCGACTAAAGTTCCCATTTTTCCTGTATTGGAGACAATTACTGAAGATGAGGCTGAGGAATGCAACGAAGACTCATAAAAGAATTTTAGTGTGCCTTTTTTTTTTCCCCTGTATTTATGAAATTCTGTGGATTTGTGTAGTGCAGATCTATAGGTTATAAGTTATAATGGTAAGATATGGTCCTATACTATCAGAATTGTATTTGTACCAATGTCTTTCTCTCATCCTCTGCAGTTAAAATCATTGTCTATTCTTTCTTCCTGGCCAGTTTCCCTAATTAGAGAACCTAGAATATCTCAAGTGGAATAGTTTTATATAATCATGGAAAATAGCCAATAGGGGTCATTTGCTAATTAAATTCCTATTGAACCTATTCAAAAAAAAAAAATCTGATTTAAAGAGAACAATATAACTTCAAGTTTGAATTATGGTAGATTGGGGAGAGAAAAATGAAATCAAAGGCTTACACATCACCATGTTTGATAAAAGGAACGAGATGGGAAACAGAAGTGGAAAAGGACGAGCTTATTTTTTTTAACACGTTACATGACCATTTATAAATTATTCATGTGTATTATTTAGATTATACAAATCACATAATTGGGTATTATTTACACATGAATAGTACTTCAATTATCACATTATAGGTTAAAACAAGCTTGTAGCCAAGTTTTTTTCATTATTTTTGCACATTGAAACCAATCAAAATCTAGATGGTTGTTTACTTGTTTATACCACCACCCATAATGTGGGATGTCCTCCAATCCCCATTTATGGTGTTCATATCACGTGCATACATATGTAGGAACGACAAAGGAGAGGACTTGGATTTGAGTTTGACAATGATAAATAAGTTTCATGACAAACTCACAAACAAGGTTGTCAAAATTACAATCTAAATCGTACAATCTTACGATCCCATTGTTCAAAATGATCAATGTAAGGGCAAAAGTTTGAACTCTTATATTGGGCCTTAAACCCCATTTGCTAATGGGAATGCGTCCGAGGAGGAGCAAATAACTAGGAAGGTCCCAGAATAGATGGACGCGTCAGGAAAGAGTGGAAGGCCGTGGTTTGAGAGGGTCATCCTCCTCGGACCTGACGAATGTCAATTAAGCAGGCATTCGGTTGACTTGGGTAATCTTCCAGGAGATTCCAACAATGAAGATAGACTTCAGGCGAGTACGGAGATGATAAGGATACAAAAATATCTTAGGGAAAAGCTGCCACCACCGCATTAAATGCACTGCAGCAGCTTTCCTGGTTGCATTAATGTGGAGAAGACCTCTGAATAGTGTTTCCAACCACTACCGTTCACAGAAAGCTTGAAAAAATGCTTAATAGGATAGATACTTGAGTGCAGGATTGGATGATGAACAAGTGGACGATGGAAATGGCTTGGAAGACTCTATATAATGTGAGAAACCCTCCATAAAAAGAGGATAAAAAATATTAGCAAAGAAATATTGGAAGAGAATTACTGTAGCACGGTGAGTTACTAACTTCCAGAAATAGCAATTTGACCATCAAACTTATTCCTCGGACATATACTCCATCCATAATTACGTATCCTTTCCTGCTCAGACACATTTGAAACCTTGATTAACCGTTAGACAATCCATTAAAAGCCTAGTTCTTTCACCCACTCTTTACAAATTTATTGTATTGAGCATATTGGGCTTATAACCCAACACTTTTGGGTTTGGGCTACAAATTGTGACCTTACAATTGGCGCTGTCTATGGGAAGAACTAGTGCTTCAGTGGAGTATAACGGTCATGGCGGGATCAGGACCACACCAAAATAGTCCGCACCATGCAGAATCAGCTAATGTTCAACAACAGGGTGAGCTTCACGATCTTGAGCGTGAAAAGGGCATGGACAACCAACAAGAAGGCAACTTGCAAACGCTCCACACAGGTGGAAACGGTTATCGAAGAAAAGGTCATGCAATGCATGAGCAAGGTGACGAAAAAGTTATGCAACAAGAAATTGATGACTTAAAGAAGCGAATTCATCGAGCACAATGAAAACAATCCTCTCCCAGCTCTGATGTTTCTTCTAATGACGAAGAAGATACAAGCTACAGACAATGATCAGGAACTCCACCTAATGAGTCTTTTTCCTGTGAGGAGGAGCATCTTCATAAAAGAAGGTGCAGGAGTCCATCCGGGAGGGGAGTAGGAACTAATGTTATGAAGAAAGCTCTGAGCCAAATTTCTAAATCACCCTTCACCCGAAGAATAGAAAAGGCAAAGCTTCCCAGGCGTTTTCATCAGCCAACATTCGCCATGTATAACGATCGCATGGATCCTGTAGAGCACATGAGCCAGTTCAAACAAAAAGTGGCTGTACATTCTTATGACGAGGCCCTAATCAGTATTTCCATCCAGTTTAGGACCGATACCGATGAGATGGTTTGATGGGTTAAGGACAAACTCCATCAGTTCCTTTAAGAAGCTTATCCAATCATTCTGTTCCTGATTCATTACATGCAATAGGGTTCCTCAACCTCTAGATTCTCTATAGTCCATATGCTGAAAGGTAGGGTGAAGTGGCTAAAAATTACTAGCGATTTTCAACGAAATTAATAGCGATTTTGATGAAGTGGCTATTAGAACTTTCAAGGTAGACCTCCCATCCGAGCATGGCTTAAGGAAATCTCTAACAGGCAAGCCCGTCACAAGTTTACGCCAGTTAATGGATCGAGTCGATAAGTACAAAAGGATAGAAGATGGTCAACAATAAGGAAAAGGGAAAGTTAAGGTTATCCCTCAAGAAATGAGAGATTTTAGATCGGACCGATACAACAACAACCGGCCAAAAAGGGATTACGTAGAGCAATTAAGGTCGAACAGCACCCAAGTTGTCGGAGCAGTCTTCCGAGAGCCAGTGCATCAAGTATTAGAAAAAATCAAGAACGAACCCTTCTTCAAATGGCCCAACAAGATGGTGAGAAATCCTGAAAAGCGAAACCGTAACCTCTATTGCCAATATCATCAGGATCATGGGCATACCACAGAGGATTATAGGAGCTTGTGGGACCACTTGGACCAACTCGTCCGAGAGGGAAAATTGAAGCAGCTGCTACATCATTCTAGCGATCTGGGGGGACAAGCCAATTCTGGGTCTCAGAGAGAGATTCCTTCAAGACCCCCTCTAGGAACTATCAATGTTATCTTCGCTGCACCAGGCAGAACAAGATCGTGTCCATCTAGGATAATGTCTATAGCCCGACTATCTGCGGAAGACACTAGTTAGGACCCAAAGAGAGCTAGAGTGGAGCTGCCTTTGGTCATGGGCTTCTCAGATGAAGATAAGATCGGTATTATCCAACCCCATGATGATGCCTTAGTAATCACCCTCTGAATTGGAGGATATGACGTAAAGAGAGTAATGGTGGATCAAGGCAGCGCGGCTGAGATAATGTATCTCGACCTTTACAAGGGGCTGAACTTAAAAGCTTAGGATCTGACGCCTTATAGTTCCCCCCTAGTGAGTTTTGAGGGAAAGATTATTATCCCAAATGGTCAGATCAGGTTGCTTGTGTAAACTAGCTCCGAGACAGTGGAGGTAGATTTCATCATTGTGGATGCATACTCTCCCTATACAGCAATTGTTGCCAGACCTTGGCTTTATATTTTGGGAGTAGTTTCTTCCACTATGCACCAGAAAGTTAAATACCCGTCTGGATGTCAGATTAAGGAAATACTGGGAGATCAAGCTATGGCGCGGCAGTGCATGGTTGCTGCCATCTAGCATAAGCCTGAAACTGAACCCTTGGCCCGTTTAGAAAAAGGGATATAGCAGTTAAAACCCCCGGTGTTATCCATCGATAAGCCAGCTGAGGAGGCAATGTGTGAAGATCTTGTGAAGGTTGTTATAGGAGACGATCCAGAAAAGTTTTTTCAAATTGAATCCCAGCTACCTCAACAAGAGAGAGAAGAGTTGATAGAATTTCTTAAACAAAACATTAACGTCTTTACCTGGAATACCTACAAGGCCCCAGGAATAGATCCAGAATTCATCTGTCACCATTTAAATGATAATCCATTAATTGCCTCCAAGAAGCAGCCCCCTCGGCGCCTATCTAAAGAGCATGCCGAAGCAGTCCGAGAGGAGGTGGCTAGACTTAAGCAGGCCGAGGCTATCAAAGAAGTTTTCTATCCTGAATAGTTAGCAAATACTGTAGTAGTAAAGAAGAAGAGTAGGAAGTGGCGAGTGTGCGTAGATTTCACGGACTTAAATAAAGCTTGTCCCAAGGATCCATTCCCTATGCTCAAAATAGACCAGCTGGTAGATGCCACTGCCGGCCATCCTTGGATGAGCTTTTTGGATGCCTTCCAAGGTTATCATCAGATACCCTTGGCCTTGGACGATCAGGAGAAGACTGCTTTTGTTACCCCTATCGGGAACTACCATTGCAAAGTGATGCCATTCGGTTTGAAGAATGCAGGATCCACATATCAAAGAATGATGACAAGGATGTTCGAGTCGCAATTGGGGAAAAACATCGAAATTTACATAGATGATATGGTAGTGAAAAGTAAAATGGTTTCGGAGTATCTGGGGGACCTTCGAGTCATCTTTCAAATCCTTAGAAAGTACAAATTGCGCTTAAATGCTTCCAAGTGCTCATTCGGCATGAGGTCAGGCAAATTCTTGGGTTACATGGTTACTCACAGAGGGATTGAAGTGAACCCTGATCAGATTAAGGCCATTAACAACTTGTGATCTCCTCGGAATCCCAAGGAAGTGCAGAAACTAACCGGAATGACCGCCGCTTTGAACAGATTCATATCTCGATCAGCAGACAGGTGCAGACCCTTCTTCCTGTTGATCAACAAATGGAAAGGTTTTGAGTGGACTGAAGAATGTGCCACAGCTTTCCAGCAACTCAAAGACTATCTAGCTCGGCCTCCGATCATATCTAGTCCTGAACCAAATGAAGTCCTTTTTGCCTACATTGCTGTGGCCCCATATGCTGTAAGCTTGGTACTGATTCGAGTTGATGGTGGCATACAGCGGCCAGTTTATTATGTGAGTAAATCACTGCATGAAGTCGAAGTGCGTTATCTACCATTGGAGAAAGCTATCCTGGCAGTAGTGCTTGGCACACGTAAGCTACCCCATTACTTCCAGGCACATACAGTTGTCATTCTCACTCAACTTCCGCTTAAAACCATACTCCGAAGTGCTACACAAGAAGAGTAGCCAAGTGGGGTACAATTCTAGGGGCTTTTGACAACAAATACATGCCTCATACCTTCATAAAAGGACAAGTTCTCACAGATTTGGTGGCTGAATTCACAGAACCCCAAATAGAAGAGTTTATCATCGGTCGAAAACATGGATGAAAAATTGGTTGGCACGATCTCCCAATGTCCCCTTCTGACTTGGGAAGTATATGTAGGTGGAGCATCGAATCAGAAGGGCTCAGGGGTTGGGTTAGTATTGATGTCCCCTGAGAAGGTTGTCATTGAAAAATCTTTGAGATTGGATTTTTCAGCTACAAATAATGAGGCCGAGTACGAAACTTTGTTGGTAGGAATGGCTATGGTTCAAAGAATAAGGGGAAAGTCCATAAAACTCTTCTCGGATTTAAGGCTTGTTGTCAGTCAAGTAAGAGGGGAATTCGAGGCAAAAGATGAAAGGATGCAGGGGTACCTGAGTCAAGTTAAATGTCTACAGTTAAAGTTGAATTCCTTTGACTTGTTACATGTCCCCAGAAGTGGTAATGTGCACGCTGACTCTTTAGCTATGCTTGCAACCTCCTCGGCACAAGATTTGCCTCGAGTTATTCTTGTTGAAGACTTGTACAAACCCACAGAGACAAAAAGAGATCTAGCTTGAATCCATCAGATTAGAGCAGGGCCGAGCTGGATGGATTCCATAATACAATTCTTGAAAGAGGATATTCTGCCCGAAGAAAGAATAGAAGCTGACAAAATACGGAGGAAAGCCACTAGGTACTGGTTATCCGAGAACCAGAAGTTATACAAACGTTCTTTTTCAGGACCTTATTTGTTATGTGTTCATCCTGAGTCGACTGAATTACTTCTAAAAGAGTTGCATGAAGGAATCTGTGAAAGCCATACTGGCGATAGGTCCCTAACACATAGAGCTATTACTCAAGGTTATTGGTAGCCAAATATGCAGAGAGAGGCTCTGGAATACGCCAAAAAATGTGATCAATGCCAACGGTTTGCGCCGAGCATACATCAACCAGGGGGAATCCTTAATCCGCTATCTAGCCCATGGCCATTTGCTCAATAGGCTTAGATATTGTGAGACCATTTCCCAAAGCAGTGGGAAACAAGAAGTATCTCCTGGTCGACACAGATTATTTTACGAAGTGGGTTGAAGCTGAACCCCTAGTTAACATTAGAGATGTGGATGCGAAAAGATTCGTTTGGAGAAACATTGTCACTCGATTTGGAGTTCCTCATGTACTCATCTTGAACAATGGCCTTCAGTTCGACAGTAAAATGTTTAGAAGATATTATGGCGAGTTGGGGATTACAAACCAGTATTCTACTCCTGCTTATCCCCAAGGGAATGGACAAGTGGAAGCTATAAATAAAGTTATAGTAAATGGGCTGAAGAAAATGCTAGATGATGCAAAAGGCAAATGGGTGAAAGAGCTACCACATGTACTCTGGACGTATAAAACCACGCCTCGTAGGTCTACTGGAGAGACTCCTTTTTCGATGACTTATGGAGCTGAGGCTGTCATCCCTTTGGAAACTGGTTTCCCAACGTCAAGAATCAGTTCATTCAATCCGAGGGATAATGATGAACAACTGACAAAGAATTTGGATTTGATTGAAGAGAAGAGGGAAAATGCGATGGTTCAATTGGCCTACTATCAGTAAAAACTGAAGCAAGGTTATGATGCCAATGTAAAATTGAGGCCTTTAACTCCTGGTGACCTGGTGTTAAGTAAAGTTGTGGGCGCTGCAAAGAATCCAGCTTGGGGAAAGCTAGGACCAAATTGGGAAGGATCCTACCATATCACCTCAAAAGTTGGCATTGGAGCATATTTTCTAGAAGATCTGGACGGACATGTAATACCACGTCCTTGGAATGTAAACAACCTGAAGAGGTATTACTATTAATGAATACTTTCATGATCAATTTATTTGTTCTTTATATAAAGTGTTTATAATGTTTATTTTTTAGTTCTTTTAAGTGTTTAAACTTAAATCCAGTCATGCCTGAAGTCCTCGGATCAAATTATTTGGGTTAGTTAACACTCATTCGCAGTTCCCTTAAGTATTTAAATTTAAATCCAATCATGCCTAAAGTCCTCAGACCAGATGATTTGGATTAGTTAGCACTTATTCGCAGTTCCCTTAAGTGTTTAAATTTAAATTCAATCATGCCTGAAGTCCTCGGACCAGATAATTTGGGTTAGTTAGCACTCATTCGTAGTTCTTTTAAGTGTTTAAACTTAAATCCAATCATGCCTGAAGTCCTCGGACTAGATGATTTGGGTTAGTTAACACTCATTCCAAGTTTCCTTAAGTGTTTAAACTTAAATCCAATCATGCCTGAAGTCCTCAGACCAGATGATTTGGGTTAGTTAACACTCATTCGCAGTTCCCTTAAGTGTTTAAATTTAAATTCAATCATGCCTGAAGTCCTCGGACCAGATAATTTGGGTTAGTTAGCACTCATTCGTAGTTCTTTTAAGTGTTTAAACTTAAATCCAATCATGCCTGAAGTCCTCGGACTAGATGATTTGGGTTAGTTAACACTCATTCCAAGTTTCCTTAAGTGTTTAAACTTAAATCCAATTATGCCTGAAGTCCTCGGACCAGATGATTTGGGTTAATTAACACTCATTCCAAGTTCCCTTAAGTGTTTAAACTTAAATCCAATCATGTCTGAAGTCCTCGGACCAAATGATTTGGGTTAGTTAACACTCACTCCAAGTTCCCTTAAGTGTTTAAACTTAAACCCAATCATGACTGAGATCCTTAGATCAGATGATTTGGGTTAGTTAACATTCATTCGAAGTCTTCATAAAAGTTTAAACTTGAGATTCAATCATGCTTAAAATCCTTAGATCAAATGATTTGAATGAATTATTATTATAATGTCACGTTTATAGATATTTATGTAACTTTTACGTTATGCTTAAAGTCCTGAGCCTATTGGTTGAACTTAACTTATAGTGTGTCCTGTTTACACAATATGACAGTATATTTTATTCAAGTTAAAATGGCAAAAGATAGCCATACTTTGACAATCAATCTTGTAGCACTTACCATGATGTGTAAGACAAAAGAAAGATATCTTCATTGATAACGAAAAAAGGTGGTACACTTTCTAAAAAAAAAAACAAACAAACAAACAACAAAACAATAAACATAAAAAAATACTACAAAACCCCCTAGCCTAAGCTTTCGTCTTGGAAACCCCTGGGTCAGGAGCTTGGTCGAGCTGAGAGACAGTAGTATCTGAGGCCTTCTCAATGGGGTTGGAAGAATTTTTCTTCTTATCCTGGCCTTTACCTTTGCCCTTGAAAGTTTCAGCCTCCTTCCCTTTACCAGCATCTTGGTGAGAGTCTTTTGGAACTTCCAAGGGAGCAGGAGAAACTTAGTCTACCTTCGGCAACTCAGATACTTGGATGGCTTGTTCAGGGTGAGGGGAGTTAGGATCTGAGAGCTCGCGAATTTCTGGGTCGTAATAGATGCTCTCAAGTCGCCTCAAACCAGAGTCCGTAGGGACCCCAACAGCATCAAGAGCTTTACCCCAAGTGATGTCGCAGTAGTCCCTAACTACAGCGGAAAATTCCTCTGTAAGTCTGGCTTGAGTCTTCTCCATCCCAAGCGTGTAAACAGCTTGCTTCTCGGCCTTGGCTGCCTCTTTAAGTAGTTGGGCAGCCTCCCTGGCTTTTCAAAGTTCTTCGCGAAGTTCCATCACCAGTTGCTTCTCTGTTACCATGTTTATTTCAGTGTAGTGCAACTGTTTACAGATATTTTCAAACTACTTCTCAGTTGTCTTCAAGCCCGCCTCAGCGTTGTCTCTCACCCTAACAGCTTCTTTTAGCTACTAGGCCATCTTAGAATGATTTTCTTTTAAGGCGCCTAGCTTTACCTCAACCTCGGATCGAGCATCAAAGGCCGCCCTAGCCTCGCTATGAGCATTCTTAACTCATTCCTCGGCCACGAAAACCTGTTGTATAATCTAAAAAAAAATGTTTTACCTTTAGTATAAAATACAAGAAAAACTTGCGAAAATGGCCAAGTATTTAAATAGAGCAATGAATTAAATCACTTACCATGGCCAGATCCCTCTTAAGGGATAGAAAGAGCTTTGGGTGAGTGAAGCTTTTGTAGGCTTCCATGTCTTTTGGAAGGAGAAGGGGCTGCTCCAAGGCCTCGGTGACATGACTTGTATGCCCCCCACGGTAATGCCTGAAGGAGGCATCCCAGGCAATGGATGCACCGTCCACTTCCAACTTAGGAGACCAAGTGTGAGTTGGACAGCGCACTTGAGCCACAGGAAGCTCTTCTCGACTGTCGACGGAACTAGACCTCCTGCTTCTTTGGTCCTGTGATTGCCTCTGTTGTTTGCTTCCTTTAGGAGGGCCTACCTCACCTTCCTCAAGAGCCTCTGTGTGTCTTTTCCTCCTCAAATCAGGATTGGGTTTTAGCCCGAGGTCAACAGGAAGCTGAGAAGGGTGAGGAGGAGGATTCACTGAAGGTTTAGACTTGCTGGCTTCTTAGGGGGAAGGCTCCTTGTTCCTCCCCTTCATGAGCTCCCTTAAGCTTGGGCCAATCTTTGGAGCCATCTCTTCTTCCTCGTTATCTGAAGAGTCCTCCACGTAGGTTATTTTGGGAGCAGGAGTTTGAATGGACAAGTAGTCGTCTGTCTCTTCCTCGGCCTCTGATATATTGATGGTGTCATCTTCGAATTGAAACTTGTCAATTTCCTCCTCAAGTGAAGAGGAAGATGCAGCTCCTTCCTCAGCTACAGCCTGTTCAAGGTGCACTTGCTGAAGTGACTGGGCGGCCACAGGAATACCCTACGGAATGGGGTGATCAACTGGTGGAAGATCGTGTGGGGCTAAAAAGCCTGGCCGAGATACGTCTATATGAGCCAAATGATAGTCGTTTGCCCTGATAGAGTTGCCAACGTCTAAGAAAGTTCTCGAGATGGGTTCGTAGTCTAAAATCAGGTGAGTGGCTCGAAGCTGTCCGTCGTCGTTCACGAAAATTTGAGACCTCAGCAAATAGTTGAGCGCAGGTACGTTGATTAAACTGATCCGAGGGTTTGTTTGTACTTTATTTGTTAAATAAAAAAAACCAAACAGTTAGAAACCCAAAGTTCAGTGTAAAAAAAAATGATGAAAGGAGAAAAACGAGTCTTTTTGGTATAGCAAAGCAAGGCCAAGGACAAATAACTTAAATCTAATATTAGAAAACCTAATTCTAAGGTACCCCACCTGGCTTTCCAAACTAGGTTGGATAAGGAAGACCGTCATGCCAAGGGCCTGATACGATGAGATAGTCATCCTTCATCCCTTTGTTAGACTTGGGAAGGCACAAGATGAGCTTGACGGCGTCAGACCGGGATTTAAGGTAAAATCCCGCCCTTTTTGTTGGTGGCCTTCGTATAGGTGGACCATATCGTACCAGGTTAGCCCTAATCCTAAGTGTCGGTTCAAAGCGTCAATTGCTCCTAGAATTCTAAAAAAGTTAGGTGCGCATTGTTGGGGGCAAAGCCTATGGGCACGTAAGTAATCTCTTATAATCCTACCCATGGGGATAGTCATTCCTCTCTTTATGAAAGCAATCATTGGGATTGTAACTTCTCCCACTTCTCGGTCAAACGCTAATCCCTTTAGGGAACAGTATCGTATTGATACCTTCTGGGGTATATGATATTTTTCTTTGAACATTTCTATCAAGGCAGGGTTCTTTACTAAACGCTCAAACCTACCCATTCCGAATAAGTAGAAGGCAAAATGATGGGCCGAGGAGGTTGTCCGAGGAAATAAAGAAAGACTCGAAGTGAAAACTTACATGAACTAAAGTAGGAACTGATCTTCGAAATTCTTGAGAGGATCTTTGAAGACTTTTTAAAAGTGTGACGAATGATCTGATGGTTGGTGAGTTTAGATGTTTGAATGCTCTGAAGATTCCGAACTATGATGAAGAAAAGAGAAAATAATACTCTTATGAGCCTTTATATAGGGGACTGAAAACGAGGGGGATTTTATCCCACCCAAATCTTGAAGAGAAACACGATCTGTTGGATCAAAACCCCACTATTAGATGCTAGAAGCATAACGTCGCCCAAAATACTTATGACATTTCACGAGTTCCGAAGCGTCAGAAACAATAGTGAAATGACTAAAATGACCCCCCCACGTGCGTAAGGTTGAATGTCTTTGCAGTTTTAACCACAATTAAATTGGTAAGTCAAAATTATATTTTTTCTCCTCGGGCAAAAGAGAAAAATCAAAATTTTGAGGGGCTATTGTGGGGGCAAAATTTTGAACTCTTATATTGGGCCTTAAACCCCATTTGCTAATGGGAATGCGTCCAAGGAGGAGTAAACGACTGGGAATGTCCCAAAATAGATGGACGCATCAGGAAAGAATGGAAGACCGTGGTCCGAGAGGATCATCCTTCTCGGACCTGACGAATGTCAATTAAGCAGGCATTCGGTTGACTTGGGTAATCTTCCAGGAGATTCTAACAATGATAATAGACTTCAGGCACGTACAGAGATGATAAGGATACAGAAATATCTTAGGAAAAAGCTGCCACCACCGCATTAAATGCACTGCAGCAGCTTTCCTGGCCGCATTAATGTGGAGAAGACCTCTGAACAGTGTTTTCAACCACTACCGTTCACAAAAAGCCTAAGAAGATGCTCAATAGGACAGATACTTGAGTGTAGGGTTGGAAGATAAACAAGTAGACGATGGAAATGGCTTGGAAGACTCTATATAATGTGAGAAACCCATAAGAAGGGGATCGAAAATATTAGCAAAGAAATATTGAAAGAGAATTACTGTAGCACGGTGAGAAACTAACTTCCAGAAATAGCAATTTGACTATCAAACTTACTCCTCAGACGTATACTTCATCCATAATTACGTATCCTTTCCTGCTCGGACACATTTGAAACCTTGATTAACCGTTAGACAATCCATTAAAAGCCCGTTTCTTTCACCCACTCTCTATAAATTTATTGTATTGGGCTCATTGGGCTTATAACCCAACATTTTTGAGTTTGGACTACAAATTGTGACCCTACAATCAGAATCATTTGTAGTTTAAGATGGTAGATAGGATCATGTTGGATTGTATGCTCCAACGATCTTACACAATCCCACTTCAAAACCCAAATTTTCTTTGAAAAATAAAAAGTCCAGTTAGCTCTCACCAAAAACGATGACCCAATAGACCCTTATAAGATTTAAAGTGTCAAAACTACCCCTTTGTGAAATGAAAATATAAAATAAAATAAAAAATACCTTAATTAAAAATAAAAACCATAATGAAAATATCAATATTTAAATCCCTCTCTTTCCCTCCTCTCCTAATCCCCAAATCATGGCTAAGGAGGTTACCTCAAGTCGTTCAATAAATTGTAAGCAAATATCAAATTCTAGATTCTGATTTACTTGCTTTTCTTAGTTTTTTTTTTTTTTTTTTTTTTTTTAAAATTTCAATTGACGTAAATTTGAAGCTTGGTGAATCGTACTAGTGAACAACGTGTTTTTGAGTTAATGTTGTTTATTAGGAGAAATGAAGAACATTTACTCTTGGTTTTTGCTTAAACTTAGGGCTATATGATTGGGAATTATTTTTCTTGTGTTTTTGCTTTGGCTTAGTGTTTTGGTTTTATGAATTTATCGTGTTTGCTTCTTTTATGATTGCATAGGCTGCTTCTTTTGAGCATGCCTTTGGCTCTTTGTTATTTTATTCTATGTTTCTCAACATTGCTGATTGGTGTATGGCTCTTTTATTCTATTTTGATTGGTGTATGGTTGGTCTTATTGCAGCCTTGGTACTTGGTTGTTAACTAAATATTTATTGAACTTTTTCAATAAATTACATTAAGAATTAAGTATATTTGTTTTGTTAGTCTAAAATTAGTGTGTAACTTTGTGCATTTGCACAAATACAATTAAAAACAATCATAATTATACGATTCAAACTATACATTTTTTTTTTAAAAGAAGTTTAATTTATACATGGTATTAGCTTACACTTTTTCTAAACCATACATTTCTAAAATATGTAATGGTTATATATATATATATATATATAATATTTAAAATTTAATTGGTTTTAGTTTCTTTATTTTTTGCACCCAATAATTCATTTGCCACAAAAATTGAAAATTTAGATGAACATGTGACGAAAAATTGGATTCCAACTGAAATCTAAGTTAGAATCTAATTGGATTTGAGCTCTTCAATTTTTACACTCAATAATTCACTCAGCAAAAAAATTAAAAATTAAATAGGACACACGACACAAAATTGGATTTTCTATGAGTTTTGGCTATATATATATATATATATTTTTTTTTTGATAATCGGCTATATATATATTACATTATAATGATGCAATATTTTTATGAATAAATTTATAATTTATGTGATTATTCAACATATAAAGTCACTACTAAGGTTTTTTTTTTTTTTTTTTTTTTGTGTGTGTGTGTTAAAAAAGAAGAAGGATCATTTAATCCATAGTCTACTTCTACAATTTGATCCAACCCCAAACAATCCTAAGTAGGATCTTGACTTTAGAAACTTTACTCACATGTCTAAGTTCAATAAACCAAGATCAACCTACTTTGATGACCCACTCGAATATTTGAGTTTGGTAAGTTACAATCTCAACTCTATCATTCAACACCAACCATGATCCATGAACCAACTTAATACCCATTGGCACAGCTTGGTGACAAGACTTGAACCTGCTCTCAGCAAATGAAATAAAATGTCTAGCAGGCAAATCATTGGGCCACGCACATCTTGTTGGTTAGGAATGAAAAATTAATACATATAAACCAATTTAAGTATCAAATATATTAAAAATCAAATGACATATCACAGTTTGACCTCAGTTAAATCTTGGTCTAATCTCAAAAACCTTAAACCTTTCCCTTTTCCAGTTCATTAAACAGTCCGGTTTTCAAAATCATAACTAGATTTTTCCCCTACCGAAATTGGTCAAGTTCAACGCTAGCATGATTTTAGCTCTACCATACTCGTTGGTAGCAACAGCCAATGGGCAACAATAATCTCAAACAAACCAAAAGGATTCAAAAGGGCAGGCCAAATATTGCAAAATTTATCCTCAATACTGATTGCTTACTTGGCATGAATTAAAACAATCCATTAATAAAGATCCTTCAAAAGAAATATGTAAGTAGCTTACATAAGTCATGATTGATTTGGCACTATGCATTTATATGGAACAAAAATATAAGAAAAATACATTATTTCATGATAATTGCTCCGTATCTTTTGGTCAAAATATTAATTGATTTTTTATATGAATGAGATTCAAAGTTTAAAATTCTGTCCCTTATTCAACTATTATGAATTTTACCAATTAAGCTAACCTGAAATCACAAATCATTTTTAATTAATAAAGGAAATTTTAAACTTAGGAGGTGTTTGGATTGCAGTGATATTATATTACATCGCAATATCACGTTATTATAATCTTACAACAATGTAATCTCAATACAAGAATACAACATTATATTGTTTAGGACGGTGATGAGATTAAGATAATGTAATATATTTTGTAATTTTAAGCTATGGTAATGTTAGAAAAAATAAAATAAACCAAAAATTTTAATATCACATCATCGATGAAATTATTCCCTCTCCACTCACAAGTATTTTTTTACCATTTTTACTTTTTCAATTTTTTTTTATTCAATGATTGAAATTAAGGTTTTTTTCAACTATCAATTTTAACTATTGATAACTATTGCACTGGCTTCTTGGCAACAAATAATTACAGCCCTATTTTCCCTAGTGTCTTCCACACAGTTTTTCCACATTTCCCAAGTGTAAAACTTTTTTAGGCTTTTAGCTTTTTACTTATTTATTTCGATAGCCTTTTTCTTTTTGTACCGCGTCCTTCTCTTATTTTTCACGTTTTCTACTTTTTATTTGTTTATTTAATTATTTTAATAGAACACGTTATCGTTTTAACACTTATAAAATGACACCCGCCAACTTTACCTTTCAACCCACTCTGTCTCTCAGTCTCACTCTCACTGCAAACAAGAATCTGAAGAAAGCCTCCAAAATCAGGTTCTGATTTCTGAAACCATCTTCTTCTCTTCCACCTTCTATCACACTCCTCAGTAAAGAAAGAACTACTCCCTTTTCCTCATCATCGTGATCATCTTCGTAACCAGGGTCTCCACTCTCTGTTCCTTGGCGTGGTTGAAATATTTTTTGGGTTCTCTTACTAAAATGGCAAAGGGTGTCAAATTTTTGAGTTCTTGGATTGAGGTTGCACCTGCCCTTCTCATTTCTCCCAATTAGCTTCTTATTTTTCCTATATTGGAGACAATTACTGAAGAGGAGGCTGAAGAATGCAACGAAGACTCCTAAAATATGGGAGCTTGCTTTTTTTTTCTTTTCTTTTTTTTCTTATTAAATTTTGTGGATTTGTTCATACTCTTCAATTATAAATTTTAAAGGTAGCGAATGGGCATGTAAGTTTTGAAGTTCATCCTATCCAAAAAAAAATTTGTATGTCTGGGAGCAATTCCTTCCTCTGCAATTTCCAATTGGACAATTTTTCTTCCTTACAGCTTTCCTTAATAAAAGAACTTAGGATATCTCTTAGCCCTTAAAAATAAAAATAAACATTATAATCACGGGAGATATGTGCTTCTACTTCAAAAAAGAAAAAGTCATGGGAAATATCAAATATGGGCCAATTGCGAATGAAATTAAGCCTTATAATTTTAAAAGCTTTAAATTGAACCCTAAAGTATAGAACAATTACAAGTTTAATAATAGCTTCTGATGATGAGAAAAATCACCAAGTTGAGGATCTCGTTTCACTGGATGGACGATCTCGTGGCTAGTTGTGTCTTCGGTGCAAACCTGCAAGAAAGCTTGGAAAAGAAGTATAATATACTAGTGTGGTGTTTGCCAAAAACACTTCAATGCTTAAGTCAGAAAGGGAGAAAATGGTTTAGAGAGAAAAATGACTTGGAGTGGTTTTTGGATGAGTATTTGTGTCTTTCTTTAGAGAAATTATAAGATCCACATGGTGGACAAATGATGTGGTCCACTATTCCACTAAAAAATTTCCACATGTTTAAAATTGTTAGTTAGAAAATTTTTTTAAACAGAAATTAATTACCGACTCAGCAATTTTAAACAAGTGGAAGTTTTTTAGTGGAATAGTGGACAAATGACATGGTCCACCAGAGGACTCTATAATTTCTCCTACCTTTGGATTCCGTTTTCCTTCTCTTTTATAGTTGTTTCCCGCATTAATGGATAATGAATCCTATCATTTATGAGCAATGGCTAGTACGTTATCAATGGGAGCTTTGAAGTGCAAAGCTCACTTGTTACCATTGCTTTGTCCGTTACGTTTTGTCATCAATGTGCGCAATAAATGTGTAACGCTCGTTTTAGTCTTTGTATCACTTGGAATGACAATCCCGTGTTATTTTCTGACTCATTAGTTTCATTAGTTTCAAATAATTCTAAAAATTTTAAAATTGTAACAATTTAAACCTTTTTTTATTTATTTATTCTGAGTCAATGATTCAATTTGATTCTAAAAAAATTATATGGTCTCATTTGTAGTAATCTTAAACCTCACAAATTAATTTGAAATTTTTGAAAGTATAAAGTCCTATTTGAAACGAAAGATAACAAAAATGTCTTGCCCAATCTTACTTGCTCTCTTCTTACTCCACCATGATTGAGTTCCCTTTGCTTTGAAAGGGGATTGGGTCGTGGACAATTTTGTTATCCTCATTTACCGGCAAAAAAATTCATTTGATGCTCATCTAGCTAATATTGTTGGTCAATGTTGATCTTAATTTTGAAGAATTATCAAAGGTTTTAGCCAAGATTATCCTTGAGATTCATGTACTTCAACCAATTGAAATATATATGGTTGCTTAAACCATCACTCACTATCAATGAACTTCGATAACCTACTCACAGCTTTGACTTCAACAAGCCATGTTCAATGTACATTGAAGACCTATTCACAATTCTACTTGGCAAGTTGCACTCTTGAATTCGCTTTTTGACACCGACCAACCTAATTCACTTTGGGATGAATTGGGGACTGTTATTGCTTATTTTGCTTTATTATTGTCATCTCTACCATGATCAGTTTGGTTTGATGGGGATTTCCTTCACACCTTAACCAAAATTGATCGAGTCTAGTTCAAGCGAAATTGATCAAATATAAATTCAACACTGTATTACAAACCATATAAAAATAACTTATGACCATTTAGCAACTCAACTTTGAATCTTTGATGGTGTTTATAGAATCTATTTTAATTGAATGTGAGCATAAACTATAAACTTAATAGGGCATGTCAAAGTAAGTCATGACAACTATTTGTAGTTCAATTGAGTACATGTTTGGATCTACGTCCACGTCTACTGCATTTGCGTTTTTAACTTCTTCTTTTTTTAAGCCGTAAAGTTTGACTTTTCCACCCATGCACTGTTCACGTGTTTCAGATTTTCTCCGATAGAGTGCACTGTTCACACACTGTTCATGGGACCCATAACCACTTTATTCAGGAAATAAATTTTAAAAATGGGTCTCACGATACTATTCACATATTTAAAATTATTTTGTTACAATGTTCTCAGTTTTCAGTTTTCAGCCAAATAAGTTGTATCCAAACGGACCCTAACAATCCCTGATGTTTTAAATCGAGACATTCATGATTCAAATCCTCTCACTATCAATTATATATATATAATTTGAGAGAGAGAGAGAGAGAGAGAGAGAGAGAGAGAGAGCATTTTTTTTCTTTAAAAACATTTGTAATCATGCTTAACACCGATTAAGCTATCCATTTATAGAGATCCTACAAAATAAGGATATTTATGAAGGCCATAACTTTAGTTATATCTCTAAAATTTTAAGTTTCATTTATCATTAAATTTTATTCATTATTTATTTAGGAAAAATTGTACTTCTTTTAAAGAAGTCAAATAAGGTAATAGAAATAAGTTCATCCAAACTAGAAAAACATATCAACTAACTCATTTGTTAAGACGTGTTTATCGCTCTATATATCGTGTCCACTTTATAATTATGGTTCTCTATTATTATGCTAAGATATCGATTGATTTTTTGTATAGACGAAAATTGCAACTCAAACATTTTATTCGACATCAACAAATTTTACCATCTAAGTTAATTAGAACCTATTATATATTTATTTATTAAATTGATAAAAAAGAATAAGAAAAATATATACTTACAATCTCAAAATGCATATGACATCCCACCTTAAGTTTGTTAAAATTGAATAAGCAATAAATTGGTTGGCATAAATTAAACACTGATGGTGCTTTTATTGGAAATCCGGGTAAGGCAGGCGTTGGAGGAATAATTAGGGACTATCATGGTGATTGGGTCAAGGGGTACTCAAGATCAATTGGGTATACCACTAGTGTGTTAGCTGAATGGTGGGGTTTGCGGGGTGGTCTGATCTTGGCCATTCAATTGGGCATAAACTAGCTAGAGGTGGAGCTTGATGCTAAGGTGATTGTGGAGTTGCTTAATGGAGCTGAATGTCCTAACCGGAGTTACTCTCCTTTGTTGAATGATTGCAAGTCCCTCGTAGTAAGAATAGTGCAGGTCCGGGGGGGCATGTGTATAGAGAGGCGAATCAATGCGCTGACTTCTTGGCCAAAAGAGGCTGTTGCATGAGGGAAAATTTTGCTGTTTTTGATATTTCCCCCTTTGCTGATTTGAATATTTTGATTGATTCTGATAAAAATAGGTTGTACTATTATAGGCATGTTGCCAATACTTTGGCCTCTATGGTTAGTTTTTTTTTTTTTTTTTTTGGGATAGAAAACATGAACTTTGGCCTCTATGGTTAGTTGGTAACGGTTGTTGTTGTTTGTTTAATATAATATCTATCATGTTAACCCAAAAAAAAAAAAATTGTTAAAATCAAATCTTTTTTTTTTAGTGCTAAATTGTTAAAATGAAATCTTACCTATAAGAATGGACATGCACATGATATTGTCTGAAAATTTGTCAGAATAGTATCTTAGCATAGAAGGTCACGGGAAATGTTTAAAGCAACATGTTTTTTGGCTTCTTGTGCCACCAATAATTAAAACCCATATTTCCCCACGTGTAAAAACTTTTTGATGGGTTTTTGGCTTTTAGCTTTTTAATTATTGATTTATTTCGATGGCCCATATGGTGCCGCGTCCTCTCATTCTTCATATCGTCGCTCTAAGGCTTATAAAATGACACACCCACCACCTACTTTACAATCAACCCACTAGTCTCAGTTTCTCACTCTCTCGCCATAGCCAACAAGAACAACGACTCCAAGAAAGGTTCTGAAACTTTCATACAACTCCATCTTCAATCTCACTTCTCCAGCAAAGGAAGAACTACTCTCTTTTCATTTTGTGCTAATTTTCACAACCAGGGTCTCTCTGTTTCCTTGACTTGGTTGAAAACTTTTGTGTTTGCGGCTTATTAATCAGCAGGACATCGCTATTCTCTTAGTTACTAAAATGGCCAAGGGTGTTAGACGTTTGAGTTCTTGGATTGAGGTTGCACCAACCCTTATTATTTCTCCCAAAAAGGTTCCTATTTCTCCTGTATTGGAGACTATTACTGAAGATGAAGCTGAAGAATGCAACGAAGACTCCTAAATTATTGAAGTATTTATTTATTTAAATTTTGTGGATTTGTTCGCAGACCCTTCAATTATAAATTGGGTAGCGAATGGGACTGTAGCCTCTGTAAGTTTTGTAGTTCATCATAAGTCATAACAATCAGTTTTGTCTTTGTACCAATGTCTTCCTCTGCAATTCCAATTTTTCCTCTAGTAAGTAGGGGCAATTTAATAATCTCTTTAGCAAAAACCAAAAAGGAATTGAGTCACGGGAAATATTAGCCATTGGCTAATTCAACTATATATATGGTTCCACTGACTAATAATTAACTCTCTTCTATTATACTTTTTACATAACTTTGGAGGAAAGAAATTTAGGAATATGGCGGAAAAAATACAAAACCCTCCATTTTCTTTTCGCTCACTACATTTCTCTCTAATCAAACGACAGACTTCTATTTTCTCTTTTATTTCTCACTGTCTTACCTTAAATAAAAAAATATGGTGCTTAACATTTTGAAAATTTAGGCATCTATGATTCTGACAAATTAGTGGCGGGCCATTTTGCAAGCACGTAAAAATCCACTCTTAAGTCCATAAGAGACAGAGATTTTCCAATGATGAATCTGTTATCATCTCAATACAGTATGGATGTAGGTTTCATAAAATTGACAATAGGGACAAATGTCCTTGATGTGCGCTTCTAGATGTTTTTCCCCCTAAGTAGACAAGTATAAAAGTAATTACTTTAAACTAAAAAAGAATAAAATTTGTTCATGGCTTAAATAAAAAGAATAAAATTTGTTCATGGCTTAAATTTTAGGGATCAATAGTGTATTTAAGCCAATACATCAACAAGTGACATGTGTATGAGATTTTTCAAATAGGGTTTGTAGGGTCACGATTTGCGGTCCAGGCCCAAATTGTATGGGGTCTTGGTCCTATGAGCCCAATACATTAAATTTGTAGAGAGTGGGTCAAAGAACTGGGTCCAAATGAATTGGACAACGGCTAATATGGATATGAAAGATGATCAAGCAAGAACAAGGAGCATATAGCTGAATGAGTTCACGATCCGAGGACACAAGTGTTCGAGTCCGAGGAGGCGTTCGTTTATATAAATTGCTTAAACATAATACAAATGTTATTTAGATTCCTCCAGAGTTCTTTCTTTTCTCCTCCCTCCTTCTTGTGGAGAGTCTCCCGCCTTATATAGCCCTTTTGAATCATCTTCACCCTACACTTATTGATCATCTAAACCCTCACTTGAGTACTTGTCCCATCAGCCATCTTCCCTAGCCCTTTGTGAGTTGCGTTAGCCAAGGTAATACTGTTCAGATGTTTTCTCTACATAAATGCGGCTAGTAAAGTATCTGTTTGTGCATTTAATGCGGTGGTGTCAGTCTTCTCTTAAATATTTTCAGGTTTTCCTCCTTTTCTCATGTTCATGAAACGCATTCCTATCACTGAATCTTCTTGGAAGGTCACTTTAATCGCTGCGTTATATATTTCAAACTGTACTCATTAAGTCCGAGGAGTATGTACTCCTCGGATGACCAGACATTTGCCTTCATCTTACGGAATTTGGTCTAGGGGTCTTTCATCACTTACTTCTTTATCCTCGGACCAATTTATGTCCTTGGATAAAGCCCAAGGTCCAATATATGATCCTGGGCCCTTGCCCCTACAGGGTTAGTGATACTATATATTGGACTGAAGATTTATGTATCTAATCTAGCACTAGATGTGTTTGTCATACCAAATCTTACCTAAATATGGTTGTTTGAATGTGTTAGTATGAAATAATAGATAAAAATAATGAATATAGACTATCAATTGGATTAATAAATAAAAGGAAAAAAAATCATCAATCATAAAATAAATAAATAGAACTTGAGGTTAGATAGAAATGAATAGAAATTATGGTAAAATAGAAATGAAAAAGGAGAAGAAGAAATGGAGGAGTAGAGAGGCTGGAAAGTAGAACATTGGAAAATGCAAATTGAAAAGGTGAACTTATAAAGTTGGGCTTGTGTGATGACGTGTTGGGTGGAGGAGAGATAGAGAAAGACTAACAAAATGTCAAAGTAGTTGAATAAATTTGAACGAAACAAGGACATATGGAAGGCTAGTCAATTTCATTTGGAGGGCCTGGCTCTTACAATAATTCTATTGGACCTATTTTTTACCAACTATAAAACAAATTGAACATTTTTGGGGGCTCTACAGAGAGAGAGAGAGAGAGAGAGAGAGAGAGAGAGAGAAAGAGAGAGAGAGAGAGAGAGAGAGAGAGCTCATATATGAGATTGGCAAAGATACTATCAATGAACTTCGATGACCTACTCACAAATTTGAGGTCGGCAAGCCATGCACGACATATGTCACAGACCCACTTATACTCTTATAGACATACTTGAAAAGTTGCACTAGTAAGTCACTATTTGATACCAACCAACCCTATACACATTGGAACAATTTTAGGAGGCTGTTATCGCCTACTTTGCTTTCTGAATTCCATCTCCACCATGAGAAGTTTGGTTTGGTGGGGATTTCCCTCACCTTGACCAATATCGATTAAGTTTAGTCCTAGCATTATTTTAAATTTGACTACAATCTTTGTATCCTCAAGTATTGAGCAACAATAATTTTGCATAACCCAAACTTGTTTCACCAAAGGATTTAAATCAAAAACCCACTATATACTAATGCATATAAAAGTAAGTTGTGACTAAGGTTCAAGTGATAGCCTAGTAACAAGAGTTTTGTAACTCAAATGACATCTCTAGAGTTCAAATCCTACTTTTTTATGGATATTTTTTAATAAAAAATAAAATAAAATAAAATAAAAGGTGTTAAAATGAAATCTTAACCTCATGAACTGATCATATACACCATGCCTGAAATTTGTCAGAATTATACTGTCTTAACATAAAAGGTCAAGGAAAATTTAAAAGCAACATGTTTCTTGTCTTCTTGCCACCAACGACTACAGGCTACAGCCACGAATTTTTTACTAAAGTCCTCCACACTACCCTTATTTCTCACGTGTAAAAATTTATTTGTGGGTTTTACTTTAGCTTTCAATTATTTATTCGATGGCCCTTATGGCATCGCGTCCTCTCACCCTCACGTAATCACGCTGTCGTTTTATACGCTTATAAAAATGACTGTCCACCCACAACTCTCAATTTCTCACTCTCAACTATCAAGAACACCTCTCTCATACTTCGTCTTCGTTCTCACTTCTCCAGCAAAGGAAGAATACTCCCTTCTCACAATCTTGTTCATCTTCATAACCAGGGTCTCTCTGTTTCCTTGGCTCGGTTGAAAATTTGTGTGTATTAGCAAGACATTCTATTAATTACTACAATGGCAAAGGTTGTCAGATATTTGAGTTCTTGGATTGAGGTTGCACCAACCCTCCTTATCTGTCCAAATAAGCTTCCTGTTTCTCCTGTATTGGAGACAATTATTGAAGAGGAAGCTGAAGAATGCAACGAAGACTCCTAAATTTTTATTTTTTTTTAATTTTTTTAATTTTTATTATTATTATTTTTTTCTGAAATTCTGTGGATTTGTTAAGACCCCTCAATTATAAGTTTTAAGGGTACCGAATGAACTTGTAAAGTTTTGTAGTTCATCTTAACAATTAGAATTGTCTTTTTTTTGGTTTCCCATAATATTTTCTCAAAACTTTTAACCAGAAACTGATCACTATTCACGATAAGTAAGCTCATAGCGGGGTAAATCCTTGGTTCATAGAGTTTTTTCAAAATGTTGGTGCCTTTACTTGAACTAAGGAGTTCCTAGTCAAACCCAAGACAGTCACTTTGAGACTGAGTACCCAACCATTCGGCCAACCCTGCTGGGTTATCAGAATTGTCTTTGTACCTATGTCTTCCTATTCAATTCCAATTTTTGTCTTATAAGTAATCTCTTTAACATAAACAAATAGAGGATTACAATCACGGAAATATGGACCATTTGCTAATTAAATTTATATTCAATCACGGACAAGAAACGATCAAAGAAGAACCTTAATTGTTACTACATCAATTGAACTCCAATAATGTTTCAGGTGATTAAAAATCCATTCAAGCCCATCAAAAAAACAAGAATTTATGAACTATATATATTAGTCTACCATCAATACCAATATCATATAAATCTTGCTGGGTTTTCCCAGCATTGACAATTGGAACAGATTTGATGTGTACATTTATACGATCTATTAAGCTGAACGCAAGCACAATCAATGAACCCAATAGGACGTGCCAAATATTGCCAAGCTATCTCAACCATTAAGGATTGCTCGCTTGTAGTTGCCTAGTTGGCACGGATTAGAAGGGAGATCCTACATAAACGATTATGTGAGTCCCATAAGTCTCGGTCGATCTGAATCTTTACATTTCAAAAGGAAGTTCCTTAAATTTCGAGGACATAATTTCCCATTGACCAACACACCCATGGCTATAAGAAACACCTCAAAAAAAGGAAGAAAAAAAAGGCCATCACTTTTTGTGTTTATCTTCGTAAATTTTAGATTCCATTCATCACACATGGACTCATAATACTAGAATTGAAAAAATGGGCCCAATTCTCACTTCTCTAGAATCACTGAATCCAGCCCCATTTCTTTAACGTGTGGCTTACAAATACTGCAAACAAGAATCTGAAGAAAGCCTCCAACAGTGGGTTCGGATTTCTGAAACTATCTTCTTTACCACCTTTTATCTCACTTCTCTGTAAAGAAAGAACTACTCCATTTGCCTCATCATCGTGCTCATCTTCATAACCAGGGTCTCCACTCTCTGTTCCTTGGCGTGGTTTAAATAATTTTTGGGTTCTCTTACTAAAATGGCAAAGGGTGTCAGATTTTTGAGTTCTTGGATTGAGGTTGCACCAGCCCTTCTCATTTCTCACAATAAGCTTCCTATTTTTCCTGTATTGGAGACAATTACTGAAGAGGAAGCTGAAGAATGCAACGAAGAGTCCTATAATATTGGAGTGTGCTTTTTTTTTTTTTTTTCTTTATTAAATTTTGTGGATTTTTTCATACCCTTCAATTATAAATTTTAAGGGTGGCGAATGGGCATGTAAGTTTTGTAGTTCATCCTAACAAATCAGAATCGTCTGGTAGCAAATTCCTTCCTCTACAATTTCCAATTTTTCTTCCTTCCCGCTTTCCCTAATAAAAGAACTTAGAATATCTCCGGTGGTGGAAGAACTTTATATTCTCGTTAGCCCTTAAAATTAAAAATAAAAATTATAATCATGGGAAATATGTGCTTCTACTTCAAAAAAGAAAAAGTCACGGGAATTAAAAATATCAAATATGGATCATTTGCTAATTAAATTACTCTTCAAATTTTGGAAGAGAAATAGCCAAGAAGAACGGGTTGATTGTATCTACTCTATTCCCAAAACATTCATGTGCAGTTTTTTTTTTTTTTTTTTTTTATTTAATATATATATATATATATATATATATATTTTAATGTGCGGGAGTGTTACCAACATTTTTCTTTCTAGGATTATAATTTTTTTAAAAGTTGATTACATATTAAACACTATATTTTAAGGTTGAATGAAATTATACCTTACAATTTTAAAAACTTTAAATTGAATCCTAAAGTCTAGAACAATTACAAACTAAAAATTATAGTTTCATAGTTTCAAATTGAATTTTAAAATCATAACAATGTAAACCCTATTTTTATTTATTTATTTTTTTTTTAGTTTAAGGTTTACACGAAGTATTAGTTAAGGAAAGAACAATAATATTCTATGTTGCATTGGAAATCTTCTTCAGTTTGTTATTTTGGAGGATGGTTGTGCTATGCGCTTATAGGGCAAAATTTGCAGAAAAGCATCTTTCTGGAAAAATATTAGCAAAAAAGCATGCGGAGTAACATTTTAGTTAGTTAGACTTTTTTTTTTTTTTTTTAAGTGGAACTCGAGTCTCTGAAACTCGAGTTCCTTTTGATTGTAATAGTTTATTAGAAATTTGTTTAGCAATTTTCTTGTACCTAACTTCTTGTTGAAGGTAGTTAAGATGTTTGATTTTAGCATGAATGAATCAAGTTTAAAGCATCAATATTAATTTCAGATTTTAAAGCATATTTGAATTTTACTTTCTGTCCAAAAGGATCAGTAGTAATTCCATCATGTTCAACAAGAAAAGGATACAAAGCATTTATAAAAGGCAAACCAAGAATCACCTTATCAGTCATGTTTGTAACAAGAACAGAAGGAATCTTGAAACAAACATTATCATGGCACACATGAGCATTATTTAATTCATATTTAATTTTCATCTGACTTCCATTAGTAGAAACCAATCTTTCAGTAAATTTTTCAAAATATTTTGAAGGAATCAGTCCTTCTTGGATACAGTTCATATCAGCACCAGAATCAATCATAGCAATAACAATGAAATGATAATCAGGAGAAACAACAATTTTAACTTTTGTAAACCATTTTGGAGGAAGTATTTTATTGACAAGAGCAAGTTGAGGATTAGTAAAAACATCAACAATACCTTTATCAGAAAAAAGAGCCTGTTGATTGGATTCATCTCCATCTTTGTGCTCATCATGTTCACTATTAGATTTATCAACTTTTAACATTATCATCTTTGGTTTAATATGATTGTTATCACTTTTATTGTTATGTTTTAATTCGTTTATCTCTTGTTTAACAATATTAATTTCATGCTGTAAATCATTAACAGTTAAATCTTTGGATTTCTTTTTATTAAGTCTTTCTAAAGTTTCTTCAAAACTTATAGTTGATTTTTGTTTTTTATCAGTTTCATTTTTGACCAAATTTTTCTTGAACTTATCCAAATATTCTTTTTGTAATTCAGGATTTTGAATTTGATTTATCAGCTGAATTATTAGTTTTTCATTTCCTTCACTTTTAGTGAGAGTTTTAACAGATTTAATATTATTGCAACAGGAATTTCTACAACCAATTTTAATATTAGGAGAATCAGAAAAATCATCAATAGATTGATAGCAAGAATTAGATGAAAAAGAAAAATCATCTTCCAAGGAATCAGACAAATTGTTTGATTCAAGGATTTTGAATAATTCTTCTTGATCTTTATTATCAATATTTAACATGTTAAACTTATTCTTTAACTTACCAGGTTGTTTATCATATTTTTTAGAAACATTTTTCTTTTTAGCATAAAAATCATTAGGTTTAACAAAGTTGTTTTTGTATTTTTTATGACTATAACTTTTGTGACTTTTATCATGTTTCTTCTCTTTTTGCTTGGAAGGAGCAATAGGAGGCAAACCATACTGTTCACAAAAATTACCCATTTCATATTTAGCATTTTTCTTATTTTGTAATTGATATTTTAACAGTTTTTCATCATTACACATATTAATACCAAAATTTTTAATAGCACTAAAAATGTCACCATAAGTGAGGTTATCATAATCAATAGAATCATTTTTACGCATCAACACTTGTTTTACCTTATGAGCAAAGATTGGAGGTAGACCGTCAATAAAATTTTATTTCCAATAAGGCTTATGGCAATCCTTCCAGAGCATGACTCTAGAAATAAAAACATCTTGATACCATCTGTAATCAGACATAGTAGGACATCTCAAATTATTCAACAAATCAGAAACTCGAGATGAAATATTAGATGGAGTACCAACAAAATGTTTGAGAATGGTATAGATCAGAGTATTCACACCATCGAGAATACCGCGACCAATACTTTCATCAAAAATAGGAAAACCTTCATCATTCTTTTTGACAGCATTTTTAATAGAGTCTTTGGAGTCTTCTGTGAGATATGAATCCCACCATCCGTGAAAAGTACCAGAAAAACCAGTAACAAGTAAATTAACAATTTCAGGTTGATCAAGATCATGGTTATTTTGATAAGCAATACCAACCAAAGACATATGACTCATTTTATTAATGATTTCTTGTTCAGACAAACCATCAATATTCCATTCATAAAGTTCATCAGTAGAAACAGAAAACTGTGTTTGAAAAACTCTTTCTTCAAACTGCATATCAGGAGGAGTAGGTCTTGAATACCAGTTTTTTGTAAAAGACATGGGTTTGGGATTTCCAAAAAATCTTTTAATTTCTGGTAAATCATCATCAAAAACCTTTTTTGCAGAAATAGAAGAAACAGTATCAGAATCTGTATTTTCATCAGAAACAATTTCATTTTTTGAAATAGTTCAAGCACCAGGAATGCTGAAGAAGTACTCTCAGTTTTTACAAAAACAGATTTTTCATAAACAAGTTTTTCAACAGAAATAGTTCTTTCAACAATTTTTTCTTCAATACGGTCAAGCTGTTGACCAATAACATGCAAGGATTCATTAGTAAAATTGTTTTGTTCAATAATACTAGTGATAGGAATTTGGTCATCAGTAATTTTGAAAGGAGTGGCCTTAACTTCCATCTTTTGATCTTGACAAGTTACCAAAACCGTCTCAAGAGGCGGATGACTAGACCGAACAACGGCTTTATCAGCTGTTTTAACAAAATTCGATTTCTTTATCATACTCAAATGTTGTTTTGAAACTTAATCATTTGAAACATAATGGTTTTCAAGAAAATCAAAAAACAAAATATGTTTCTTCAATTGATTCATCTTTTCTAACCATTTTCTTTTAACAAGGTTTTTTTTCAAACTGAGTAAAATTATCTTCGAAATATTTTCTTTTAGTTCGGTTTTTTGAAAGCATAAACTCATCATACAAAGGAACTAGATCAACTTCAAAATTTTCGTTTAGAACAGTCAAAACTCTCAATTGCTTAACATAATCAGAGTTATCAATAGGAGGAAAATCAGAATCAGATGGACAAACAGATTTGCCATCACCTTCTTCTTTACTAGTAGTTTTGCTATATGGATAGGAAGCTTCAGGATAATAGTTAAAATAAACAGGATCATCATACAAAGAAACATTAACCATACCAAAAATGTTATCTTTAAAGTTCTTAGATCTAGCATCACGTAAACACATGAGAACAAAGGTGCCATCTTTTTCAACATTGTGATGTTCTTTATTTACTATATCAGGAGGACAACTAGTCCTGGAGCTGATAGAAGAGTTGGATCTCCACAATCTATCCATACTATCCTAGTTTTAACACTCAATTATCATGTTTTTCTCACAACCGTTGCATTTCGTAACACATACCCTAACCAACCTTATACCTCTCATGCCCTACATGCCCTTTCTTGGCTCAAACGGGCCTTACAGTTCGGTTCTAAGAATTCACTTTATGACTAGGGTGGCGCCAACGATGGTAAGAAGGGAACACAACAACAAAGTACCAAAGTTTCGGGTAGACACAGACGGAGAGACAGAGAACACATCACCACTATCACTGGCCAGAAAAGAGTGGCTCTGATACCATAAAGGGGGAAGGGACACAGCATTGGAAGCGAAAGCACAGTTATACAGTAATAATATAAGTTGAAAGTAATGCAAGTAAAAGAATACATAAATGCAAAGTTATAGAACCAGCCAGGTAGGCGGCAGAGCCAGCCAAGTAGGGGGTATAGCTAGTATAATCAAAGTAAATGAAAGCAATTTAGAACCGTCCAGTATGGCGGTAATCCGTCCAAGGTGGCGGTAGCAACAAATAGTATAATGAACATAAAATTAAAAATACTTATTATTGAAAATAAAACAAACTTACAGTAATAGTAGTAGTGATTACAAGTTGTCAACAGTTACAAGACTTAGGAACTAGAACTAGTTACAAGCTTTGTAGGGAAATAGGGATAGTGGTAAGGAATTCTCTCAAAGAAAGGCTCACTATAAGCTCACTAGAAGGAACTCTCTCTAGAGAAGAAGACCTGAAGTAAAAACTTGTTCCAAACAAAAGGGACAACCCCCCTTAAATAGGCAAAATTCGAAATGAATAGTAAAAAGTGAACAGTGATCAGTACAATGAACAGTGATTGCCAATGTGATGTTGGTGTGACCAAAAGCCTTGGAATCATGAGGAATCATAAGCCTTGGAAACTTTTGGAATCATCTTTTTAGCAGGAAACATGGGGAATCTCCTTTTCAGGACATCATTACCAGAGGTGGAAAATAATAGTGGAATTTGACCAAAAAGTAAACATTGCAACAATTTTGGCCGTTATGCAAGCCAGACAAATAGGGGAATCAAACTTCCAATCAATCTTTGGCTAAGTCATCAGCTTCTTCTTCATCATGACTAAACCAGTCTTGTGGGTAAGGGTAGTTCTGAGGGTAGGGGTAGTAAGGGTCTCTTGTAACAGAGGCTTGGGAGGACCTTTCATCATCTGAATTAGCAACTTCATCTTCCTTAATCATCTTAGTGAGCAAAGCATACAAAGTATTAGGGTCTTTGCGGATTGCATCCAAAGGAGAACCTTTCTTTTGGACTTAACAGGTGGTTTAACATTTTTAGTTAATGAGGAAGCAGGTGCATCAGCCACAGCTTTTTGCATTGGGGTAGTGATTCTTAATGGGGAAGCATTTGGGGAAAGGAAATCCCTGGCAACATTGTTAATAATGGAATTGGTGTGGGAAAACTTATCCCACCATTTAACATACCAACAACGAGCGAGAACATCATCTTCCTTAGCATATTGCCAATTTAGGATCCATGAAACCTTATATTTCTTAATAAAATGAAGCAGGGGAGTGAACTTAGCTCCATGAGTGTCAGTTTTGAACCTTATCGAAAATTTTCGGAAAGAATCCTTTAATGGCGCAGGAAATATTTCAATAGCTGAACCAAACTGAGTCCACCAGCGGATGAACCAGAGGGGGAATTCTGAGTTGAAATCTTTGTCAAAATTAACAAACCATGAATGGGACATAGTTTCATTTTGGTGGAGCATAAATCTGAACTAGGCAGTAATATAATCATGATTTGAATAGGGAATGGGGGATTTTGGTAATGTCCTTGTGACAGCAAGGTTGAGGCCCCACATTTCTTCGGAAATAATGTGGTTTAAGTAAACACTGGTAAATAATCTTATCACCATTGGCCTTATCCCTTATGGCTTTGATAGTGATTGAATTCTCGTGTTGTAGAATTTCAGAATAGTATTGCACATTCTTTTGGCCGTGCTCAGGAATCCAGTGAAATAGTGGAGGAAAATAACTAGTAGCAAGCCTAAAAGGGTTAGTAATGGAGGCCCTATTTGGCTCAACAGAAAACAGGTTTTGATCATATCATTTTTTAACATACTGGGACGCATTAGGGTTTCTGGGAAAAACAGTTTGAACAAGTTGATGAACATTGGTTAAAGCATAAGGATCATATATGGAGGCTAAAACAGAAGAATAATTGGGTTTGGGAATAGTACCTAGAGTGGTAAACCGGTTAACAATGTTTAGAGGGGAAGCAGGCTCTTTTTTAACAATTTGATTATCAGTGGCAAACGTCTTGTCTTTTGACCTTCTACTTGCCATACTGCAGAAATTCACGGGTAAGGAAATTAGGGATGGCATTTTGAGATCCTTTAATATATTCAATATCAAAATCAAAAACACTCAAAATAGCTTGCCATCTAGCAAAAATATGTTTTGAAGCAATATTTTCAACATCTTTTTCAATAACATATTTAGCGCTTTTGCAATCAATACGTAACAAAAAATTTTGGTTTAACAAATCACTTTGAAACTTTGAAATACATAATACTATAAATAAAATCTCTTTTTTAATAGTACTATAGTTTAACTGTGCATTATTCCAAATACCAGAATAGAAAGGAACAATTTGTTCAGGTGACTTAGGAGAAACTCTTTGTTTCAGAATACCACCATAACCAATATTAGAGGCATCTGTTTCAACAATTTTGAAAGCACCAACAGTAGGAATACCCATACATGGCAATGTCTTAACATGAGATTTGATTTTTTGAACAAGGGAAGTATGAACATCAGACCACGGAGGAGGATTACTCTTTAAAAGAACTCGAGTATTGTACAAATGGAACTCGAGTCTCTGAAACTCGAGTTCCACCTTTTTTTTTTTTTTGGTCCATGCCAAACTTTATCCAAGAGGAAATGGGTTGAAACTTGAGTTTGTTAAACTCGAGTTCCAAAAACAGTCCAACTTACTAAAATGTTTCATCCGCATGCTATGTAGCAAAATTTTTTCTAAAAAGCTACTATTTGGCAAATTTTGCTCGCTTATAGTTAATAGTTTTCCCAAATTTAATATTGTGTTAGATGGGAACTAAAAAGGTGATTGGTATATGTGCTTGTTCCTAATTGGAAAAACTAAATGACTCATTTTAGTTGCTAAAATCAATTCTAAATTATTAGAGCTTTTCTGAAGATCAAGCTCTTTATCAGACTGTCCAAAAACTATTTAGCTCTAGGGATTATTAGTTTTTTGATAGCTAGTGGATTGAATTAAATTACTAGTTATATCCATTGGCAGGAAAGCTTCAACATGTGTGCATAAGTTTCTTGTTTATCTAAACTTCTCTTTTTTATCCTACAATACTTATACATTAACACATTATACAATTAAAGCTTAAAGGGCTCGATTTTTCATTTAGTCAACTCAACTGGCACCTTGTGCTCTTACAAGTTTTAGGTGAAGGGTTAGGTTTTGAGTTCAAGATTCATCTGCTGCATTCTTACCAATCAAAAAGGGGGGGGGGGTGTTGGGCAAGAGTTTTCTTTAAGTCCTAAATCCATAATGATCCCCCTTATCACTTCTTTGCTTTCTTCCTATAAACTTTTCATATATTTTATACACTCTTCCCCTATATCAAGCTTCTCGTCACTGATCACTGATCGCACGTGCTTGCTAAGGTAAGCAGATCTAGCCACCCATTAGTAGCCTCTTTTCTTGTATAATGGAGAATGCATTCATCATTTTCTATCTCCTAAATTTACAACAAAAAATATTAATGTCATAACTTTACCTCTTTTTATCTATACTTTTAGATTGGAGGAACTCTCCTTTTTAGTGTTACCTTTGAGCTAAAGATAAAGGTAATGGAGGCACTTTTGAAAATAATAATAAAATAAAGGAAATTGAGGCATCACCTTTAGATGGCATTAAACCCATATTTTTATACTTTTCCTCACTCATCTTAACCCCAATGTTCTAATTTGATTGGCCATCTAAATGGAAGTAGTTAAACTGAATCCCTTACACATTCAGTGTTTGTCTGCTCAGTCATATTTTAGATAAATTCTCTAGCCATAATCCACCCTAGGAACCCCAATACTTGACTAAGCCCAGCTTTGCCATCTTAACAGAATTCTTGTCGTTTTGAATTTCTCCCTTAAGTTTAACACTTTTTATGCAAGAAGCTCAAAATGCTGCAACTCATTTACCATTAGAACTTCTAATGTTATTGAATATATGATCGCTTCCTACCTTAATTATTACTGATGCTTGATGTCCATTTGCAATGCCACTTATCTGTTGGTGTGTATAAATACCATTAGTTATACTTTTTGTTTAAGTTTTTACTTTACTGATTGTAATAAACTAATAATATTATCAAAATATGTACAAGACATTTGGTGCACATTGTCATGTTTCCAAGATGATAGTAATTTGTAATAGAAAGGAATGCAATTAAACTTGACTTTGACTTACAGGTCTATCCTGTGGTAAAATCTTGCCTTCTCGTATGGCCAGGCATCTATTAAAGTCACTTGTAGATGTAGTAACATTAGTTACCGAGTATTAGAATCCAAAGATGGATGCCTTTGCAACATTATATATATGAAGTGGGAACTAATCGCTTTTGGAACTTCCATAGTTTTCTTATGAAAATTTCCTAATTGTTATGTTTAACTATTGAGTAGATTATCCAAGATCCAAGTGATTGGGAAAAACAGAAGTTGGAACTTCTAGAGGCTGCTTGCATTTTATTTGGTGAGTTATGTATCTTTTATGCTGATTGTATACTAAGCATGATGTAGTGGCAGCTTCTCTAGGAATATTTTCTAGGAGGTCATTCAAATTCATATTGAAGAGGTTGACAATGACCTCCCATAATATTTCTTATTTCATCTTGTTTGTTAGGATGAAAGTGTGATATTTTCTCATAACCCATAATCCGCAAGAAGATTTTTCAATAAACATGAGTTCTCTTAGAATATGAATTTTAGGTAGGAGATGAATCTTGTTTTATTCATAGTATTTGCAAGGGAATAAAGGATAATCTATAAGTTTATTGGGCATATTGCTTCTTTGAAAACATTAATTATTGTTGCTAAGATTAAAAAATTGAGATTAGGTGCAATACCTAATGCAATAACTCTCAATGGTTGAGATTGAGAGTTGAAAAAAGTAACTTTTAATCTCAACCATTGAATAAATAAATTGAAAGATAAAAAGTAAAAATTGTAAAAAACAATTTGTGAGTAAGAATGGGGTAATTGCATCAGGTGCAATAGCCTAGCAATTGCACCTGATCCAATTCCAAGATTAAATATTAGAAATCATATATTGTGTCTTACTATAATAAAGTTAATATTTAGTTGTTAAGATAAATTATTGTTGTTAAGTGAACTTTAATTATCATTGCTTAGAATACTTTTATATATTATTTATTAGTTTATGTCTTTACTATTTTCAATTCTTTTATTTCACAATTCAACACAACTTTGACAACTTATTGGTTTTTGTAATTCATTAAGAAATATTTTTGTTGTACTTTTTGCATTACTCAATTAAGAATTTAACACAACAATGCAATTGTTTAAAAAAAAAAAAAGTATTTTCGTTCCCCATTGTTTCATGCCTCATTTCCACATCCTCTTCTTTTAGTGTTTACACTTTACTACCTATTTAGTTTGTCTTTTTGTAAGATTTAAGATCAATAAATTACTAATTTTTGTTGTTTGGCTTTATTTTTTTTTTATTTTTTTATTTTTTATTATAATTAAAATAGTTTGTTGGTTTTTTTTTTTTTTTTTTTGGGTTTAAAAATTCCAAAATAAATGTTGGTGTTGAATTGGTTTGTTGTTTGGCTTCTTTTAGGAGGTTCAAATTTTTATTTAGGATGCTAATAACAAAAAATTATAAAAATATATATATGTAAAAATAAAAAATCCCCAAGTCCTGGATTCATTCGAGCCACTTAAAGATAATGTGGTGCTACCCTAGCATGATGGTTATTTTACATTTGAGTTGCATGTTTAATCTCCTTTCATTAAATTTTCACAAGATTGCTGATACATACATGCATTTACAATTGTCACAACAATTTCTCTTATGGGTAACATGTCTCCTCCCAAAAGGGCCTCTTAATTGCTTCTTCTAATCTGGAACAAACTCTCCATGTCAACAACCAACAGAAATTTTTATTGCGTCATAATTTTATAAATTAAGAAAGACTGATTCTTTAGTTACTTCCTTGATTAGCTTGCTAAGCTCCATATTTAGAAGGGATTTTTCATTTTGGCATTTATGCTTTCACAATCAAAATAGTCAATTAACCTGATTTCTATAGATAGCAAATGTGTAAAACCCTTATTAAGTAATGTCATACGGGCATGTGGGTGTGTGAGCAGGTGGGATATAACTTGTCTCTTGATTCCATTTTGATTTCGGCCTAAATAGAAACATTACTGGTAGCCATATAGCCATCAAGGTCAGGTCAAGTTAAGGAGTAATTTTTAGATACTATTGAAGCACGGTAAATGATGCTCATTCCTCTCAAATTTATAATGATGTATACTCATTAAATTCATGGTAAGTCCACTGCGAATGTGAAAAGAAGGTGCACCATTTTACTATGCTTTGAAAGTACTTAAAAATATTCCTTTGGTGAGGGCGTATTATTTGTGGGCTCCCATGTGAAGTCCCAACATATTTCTCACACGTTTAACATTGTCTTTTCTGTGGTGAATGTTCAGTGGCTTATTCTATTATGACACTAACTTTCCTCTGTTCCAAGCCATTTTCATTTTTTTCAACATTGTCCACAAGGGACTGAGTACTACCATCAATTAACTATGACTCAGAACTTTCTTTGTTTCTTCCTTCTAGATATATTTTTCCTATTTGTTTTGCACTTCCTCTTCCTATATTAATAAGAGCCCTAAGTTTATATTCATCAGAGTCAATTTCTTATGCTCTGCGGTACTCGAAAACTCCTAGAATGATTCTAAGGAAATCCCATCTCTCATTTTTCTTTAAATACAAGGAAAAAAAAAAAAAAATCATCGACAGGAATTATTTACAGAATTTGTTTCTCTTTATATCAACCTTCAATGGCTAAGGAGATCATAAACTTGAATTATTTGGTTGAGGTAGCCCCTGCTCCCATTATTTACCCTCTGAAGATGCCTTCCAATTCACCAAGGCTTGAGCCTATTGCTGAAGAGGGTGCTGAGGAATACGATTATGATTCATAATCTGGAATGTTTTCTTTTCATCTTCTTCTGTCTTGGATACTTGAAGAGCTGCTTGCATTTCAAAGGCTACAAGAATTCAGATTTATGTTGAGCTGAAGTTTATATTATTATTTATCCAAAAAGGAGACGAACCATTTTAATGCTTCAGACTATAGGTAGTAGGATCAATTCAAGATCATATTATTGTAAACAACAATTTGCATCAGAACAATGCTTCAATTCTACCCAATCAAGTGCAACCAAAATCAAGGTTGTTGCCATTGAGGCTCTCTTGCTCACCATTACCAGCAATCCCACTTGTGTTTAATTGTAAGGCTATTTTCCATCCATGTCTTCTTGCCCAAAAACTGAATCAAGGTATGATAAATCAATGTCATTTCACAAAGGCCTTGATATTATAACTAGATTTTGAAAGGAGAAGAAAAATAATTTAGATATAGATTTAAGAAATTCACAACACTCAAGCCAATCCACTTTAACTCAAATTACATCAATAAAATATAATTCATGAAAGGTTTGAATGTCATATGGATTCATAATCACTAAATAGTGTTTTACAATGCAGTAATGCTCACACAACTCCAAATCACTTATGAATGAAAAGAGAAAAAACACATCAATTAGAAACCTAAATCGGTATTATTGTCTTAGAAAAATTGAATAGAGAAGCACACAAGACCATCCAATATACGAGTGATCCAAACTTCTTTTGCTCCAAATACCCATTAAATCACTAGGTAACACCAATCATCACATTCATTGCAACAAGATAAATTCCCCATAATGCAGCTCCAAATTAAAGACTTTTAGCATTACCTTCATAAAATATTTTTGGAAATCCTGGCAATTAATAGGGTTGTACATAAATTTATGTTCAAAGAATCAACAAGAGATAAATGATCCATATTTATAGCATTTGAAAAGACAAGCTAGTAAAGATCATATGAAAGATGATGAAAAAATCGGTAATTTATAAGGTTCAGTTACACTGTCCACAATCTAAAGAAACATTACAAAAAATTTAACTGCTAGCTAGATGCAGTGAAGAACACAATAACTTGAATCCCAATTATAAAGCATATGTTGCTTACAATTTCTATTGCACAATCAAATGCAAATTCCTAGGGAGTACTTTTGGTTTTCTTTTAAAGCAATCACAAATGCATATGTACTAGGTAGCCTTAAGCACCATATCTCAACCATATGAACATCTATGCTAGCCATATTGATTTAAACAATGCCTAGGAATTTACCTAGCAACCCCTCATCTGGGGATTCATTGAGCACTCCATATAGCTAAAAGAGTACTAGAGTGTACAAAGCTTTTTTAACTGCAAGCCTACCCCCCATCCCCCATAAATTGTAATTAGAATAGGATTATTCAAGGAAAATATATATATATATATATATATATATATATAAAACCAGACAAATAGTTTTAAATATATCTTAAGCATACTTATTAAAATAATTTTTAAAGAAGATACTTAAGGATTAATTAAGCAAGATATGTAATAGATGTTTCAGTTTCACTCATCCAATAATATCACTCAATAGATGAAAGACTTCGGATATATTTTATCACATAAAATTCTACAAAATACTAGATATACCTTTGTTAATCTTTGGACTAATTTTCACATCCATCTCAAAACTACCATTGTTCCTTGGCAGCTGGACTTGTTCAAGCTTTTCCAGAGCCTCATAATAAATAATCTAAATACCACAATTATATTAAATAGAGAAATGTAGAGAGCTAATATGATGCTCATAATAAAAAGAAGATACTGTTAATGTGTGTCAAACATATATTTATTTATTTATACCCAAATCCAGCGAATCTTGAAACTACTATCTCAATCTTCACCTTACTTTTTCAAATATATATATATATATATATATATTTTTTTTTTGTTGATAAGTCATCAAAATTTTATTGCAAAATGAAAAGGAATTACAGTGTGTTCACAATGATGAGCATAAAGCACCTTGAAGAAGTACAGGCAAATCAAAAAGAAGATCTAAGAGAAAATTGAAAATAAAAATAGAAGTACAATTAGTAAAATGCTTGAGATCATTCAAACAAAGTAAGAAGTAGCAAGGACTTCAATTTCTCAATAGATCTCATACCCTCCTAGAATTTTCCACACTAACCGCATCATGCATGCCGGCACCAAGTTCCATACATTTGAAGATTACTTTGACATAATATAAACTTATTTTAATTAAAAAGAATTAAAACAACTACACGGTTCATGACATCACATTGGGCAAAAACAGACCCATTCAACCAATTCACTTAGATAATCTCAAGAAACTACCCTTTTTTGCCAAAATACTGACTCAAGGAATTGCCCCAAACATATGAGTTTCCAATTATGAAATATCTAATGGAGCTGGACTGTTATCTTTTCATCTTCATACACACCACATATAATACATAGAACCATATGAACCATCCAACAATAATTTTATTTACCAAATTCTTTATAGGTTTTACACCATCATATAGACATATCATGAAAAGAGAGAGATCTATACCTTCAATATATGATCATGTTAGGTACTATACTTCCAAGAAAACTGCTGAAAAGTACACCAGATGGTTTAAATGCAATGTTCACTTCCCATGTGTTTGCTGCATCCCTACAAATAGAAGAAAGGTAAGCACTATGATTTAAGACTTTAGAAGCTATCATTAACAGTTATTCCTTCATGCACTACTTTGTTCTATGTATTAAAATAGCCCAAAAGAGTGTTGGCAAAGATGACAGAGATGTGATTGCATTGGTCTTGTGACTGATAAACTCTTTCCTTTGGCAGCCGATTTCAAATTTGCAGCTTTTAGAACCTCTAAGATTATTGTTTAGCTGTTTGAATAGTCTTATGACAACTTTATGCCAAACTTTTTTCAAGTGCAAATCACTTAGTATTAAACAAAACCAAAAACTCAACAAACACCTGTTTGTTTTTTGTGAACACAACTAACCAAAGATCATAATTTTAATTAACAATCAACTCATTATCTTAATATGTGATCCAAAAATATTAATACATAGAACCGTATGAAGCATGCAACAATAATTTTGTTTACCAAATTCTCCATAGGTTTTACACCATCATATAGACATATCATCAAAAGAGAGAGAGATCCACACCTCCAATATATGATCATGTGCTATACATCCAAGAAAACTGCAGAATAGTATATTAGGTGGTTTAAATTTAGTGTCCACTTCCCACGTGTTTGCTGCATCCCTACAAATAGAAGAAAGCTAAGCACTATGACTTGGGACTGTAATACACTACTTTGTTCCTATGTATTAAAATATCCCAATATCCCAAAGAGTGTTGGCAAAGATGACAGTGAAGTGATAGCACTAGTCTTGTGACTGATACACTCTTTCCAGTCAAGAAGAAACTTAAGGTTGACTTGACTTTGGCTCTAGGACCTAAGTTCTAATGGTGAGTGGTGATGTGAACCATGTCGTAGGCAATAAATAGGTGGTGTAGGCATTCCTCTTCTGTAGCACATAAATGGAAAGAAAAATCAATGATGAGATTGCTAATTGCTAACTCCCTTCTCACTAGAAAACCATCATTTAATAGTTTTCATTGGAAAAATAATGGCTTTGAAAGGGAGATAAATCTTTCATAGGGAAGCCCACATCTAAGAATTATATCATCTTCCACAGGGCAGCCACATTTGAGAACTATATCTTTGAATTATGCTCCTTCCATCTAAGTATTCATTATGGAGAAGCCAATAGGTTCTCTTGATAGTAAAGAAATCTGACTAATCATGTGGTCAAATTAGTTTCCCTATACTTCCGAATTAGTTATAATGTTGTATTTCAATGGCAACACAACTTAGAACTACTTTGAGAATTTAGTTTGAGCTTTAGAGAATGGTTAATCAGATTCAAACGCAGGAACCTAAAAGATAGAAAGTTCATTTTTAAAAAAGAAATTGAACTTAAGGGATGAAGAAATTTTATCAGCAAGTACAGTTGCAATCCCAACAATGATGAAAAAACGTGATTATTTTTATTAAATGATCAATCACGAATCTGAGGGGTTGAAGGGATGCTCTAGTGGTTCCAACACCTCTTAAATATTATGATCAGGAAACATGTTCTAATACATATTATAGCAAATAAAATAAACTAAATAAATGAATAAGCCAATCTTTGACTCCTTATCCTAATTAAAATACTTATTTGTTTTGCTACCTGAATTGTCTTATGAACAGACTCCATGGTCCCAATTCTTCTCAACGTCAAATACCTTCCTTTGGCAACCCATTTCAAATTTTCAACTTTCATAACCTGTAAAAATATTTTTAGCTGTTTGAATATTCTTATGACAACTTTATGTCAAAACTCTTTTCCAGTGCAAATCATTTAGTATTAAACAAAACCAAATCTCAACAAACACTTGCTTGTTTTTTGTCACAAAACTAATCAAAGATCATCATTTTGACTAACAATCAACTCATTATCTTAATACGTGATCCAAAAAATTTATTTAATTTTAAAAACATTAAGAGCAAGGTGCACTTTCAAAGATGCTTTTCCAAAAGTATTTAAATGAATTACCTAGCTCTTTATCTGTAGAGAGTACCTTTTGATGACCTTGACATAGGATCTAGCCCTTTAATGACAGCTCCACATTCCTTGAAAAAAATACCCAAATAAAGATTTGAAACAATTAATTTGCATAAAAACTATTTAAATCTCTAAATCATAAGTGATAGCAAATAAAAAAATAAAAAAAAGTACATGTCATATTAGAGGAGTCTACTCTTTACCTCCCATCATAGCTCTAGAATCTAAATCTAAGCATCAAAAAAAGAAAAAAGAAAAAAAGATTATGTATTTTTTAAGCAATTGAATAAAGGGGTAATTGGTTTAAGATATTTTCAAAGAAAACAAGAGAGTTCAATACCATTGAACTATATTGAAAAGGTCGCAATTTAAGTCATTGACCTAGTACCATCCTCCCATCCAAGAATATTCACAAAAACACTTATCACTAAAGTGGGGGATCCATAAAATAACATTTCCATGGTCTTACCTCAAGAGGTTTTGAATTCCAATAGACACTTCAAACCTAAAAAGTAGAAAGAAACAACAAACATAAACATTTAGACTAGTAGGACCTTTCAACATTTTACCACACTAACCATTACATGATTCAACTTGGCTGGATAGATCTAAAGTATTTTCAACTTTGAGAGTTGAACTTTAAGCACTCAAATCTGTTTTACAGTAAATTTAATATCATAACAATAAGCAGGAAGAAAATACACAAATTGAATCCCAATTATGGAAAATAAAAAAGGATAGGATTTCACACCGCATAGAAACCTCTCAAACATTGCATATTCTTACGTTTTCCATCCAAATCTAAAAGTTCTCAATAGTTAAACCACATTAAGGGGGAAAAAAGCAGAAAATGGAAAAACGCAGTAACCAAATGAGCAATGCAATCAATAAAAAAAGAGTAACTTTGGTTAGAACATTCTGCAATGGAATTCAGTTTTGAATTCACACTTTCTTTGAAGTTTGTTCTTATTTTGGCAATGTAGAAAATCAGTATACACACATAATAAATCACTGCAGACCTAGCAATTTTTCTTATGGTGCTTTTCAAACTATTGGCTTTCAACTTATTTTTACCCCCAAAGGACTAGTTGGTACCAACTATATGCCTAAGATTATATTAGACACTATGACTTAACTTGCTACCATAGCCTCTTTGAGAAAGGAAGGATACTCAAGGATTCTGAGTCTATAGTTTAGTGCAAAGTTGATTTTTATTTCTCTTGGTAATATGTTTGATGCATTCTTGTTCTGTTGTCACTTACCTCTCAATAAAATAATGGAAAAATCTAAGTAATATTATTTAGCGAATCAATAAAAGTAAAGAAACAAAATTATTTTTAGAAATTAACAATAAAACATGAACAATTGGGTTGACGAATTGCATAGGTCAGAAACATCTAAGCAAACAGGTTCAATACCTTGACAAAGCATTTCATTGAACAGCTTGTGTGCTTGACTTAAATTTCAATTTCAAACAATCAACAAGCATACTTGTTATTTGGTAAAATTGAAAATGTCGTAAGAAGAAATTATGCACTAGAAGCAAAAAAATTCTCAAATGAATAAGAGATAAATATTATAAGAAATGAAAATCAAATTGCAAGGTGGAAATTAAAGGGTGAAGTTTGACCATTTTGTTCAACTCATAGTCTAGCAGGAAGATATGTAATAGAGTCCAGCGGGAAGATATTTTTGTTTAACCACAACCATCATTGTAAAGAAAAACGAAAGGGTGAAGTTTGACCATTTTGTTTAACAAATTCATAATGATTCATTTATAATGAATTTTCAGCCTCCTTGAAACTTCCAATATACATTATTTATGGCTAACTATAGTAAGAAATATATCTTTTGCTACTAATACCAAATCTTACATACCAATAACTAATACCGAAAAAACATCCCACACATGATGGCCATTTTCACCATCATGAATCTTCAATCCAAGTGATGCAAATGTGTCATCAATTATTTAAGGATTGCCCTTGTGGTAATCAAAAATAGTAGTTAAAACCTGAAAGAAATTTTTAAAAAGAAACTATGTAAATATTCATTCATAGATGAACTTTAATGCAATCATGTTCAAAGTAGGACTATTAAATTCCTAAAGACTTTCATTAAGTGAAGAGAAGCAGCATTAGTGACCAGATTTGGTAGTAATTGTTTTCAAAAATATTCAAAGAATGTCATACGCTAAGTTGTAGTTCCAATTGGAGCTGATTCATCATCTGGAACTATATAAATTAAATTAAGAATCATTAGTTGCAATTATTGTTTGGGCTGCTTACCTTCAATGGAAAGGCATGCCAATCCTCCATCTTGAGCAACACTTTACGCACCATTGAGATAGGCACAAAAAATGCGATTATTGGAAATCTGTTATGAGTAGAAAAGCTCTTCGAAAACCACAATCGAACCAAGGTGATACCTATGAAGCTGGAAAATTTTGAGGACAAAATTTCAATAGCAACTCATATTATGAATGACCCAAATATTTATCATAATATGATTAAGGTTCATGTCTAATATAGCAATTTCATTAACTATAAGATAACTCAAGCAAGTGACAAACATCTTTGGCTCTAAGAATTTCAAAGATTGCTCTTGGTCATTTGTCTTTTGTTAATTGGTATGGCATATAAAGAAAGGGGGCCAAAATAGAGCTATTGAAAAAGATTTGTCCAATATATCCATTAACACATTAAAGCTTCCAAGGAGGAATTTAACTATAGCATTAAAAAACCCAAAAAAAGTTTTTTTTTTTTTTTTTACCTTGACAGGTTAATCGTTAATCTTTTGCGTTAATCCTATAGTCTTGGAATCATTCAAAATGTTAAAAGACAAACAGAGAATAAAGTGATATCTTTTTGAGGTGCTACTTATTCATATTCCATTAGTTTTGTAGGAAAATTTTTAGTAAAAATTTCTGAATTGCTAACAAACAGAGAATACAGGCAAGAGTACATATGGATAAAACAAAAGTGCCAAGATGCACTCAGTTGGAGACGAAGTTTCAAGGGCTGGCCCGCAAAGCCTTCCCCTACAGAATCCCTACGATTCTCAAAGAAGCTCATAATCTGAATTTTTTTTTTTTTTAATTGAATGAGAAAAAGGAGCATAACATTTGAAATTTTAGAAAAGGAGAGACAGAGGAACCTGGTGAAATAATATTGATTTCTAAAGAAACAATATTGTGTGCATTAATTTAAAGGGAGCTGAACAGTTAAGAGAGAAAGAGAGGTGTACTGGTTCAATGGTTTTTGTTGAAGCAATTAAATAATCCACATCCTTTCAGATTCTAAAAGGACATTAAAATTCCATTTTTTAAGAAAAGGTGAGATGGAAAGTCAAATGCGAAAGTTACTCCGATAGAGAGCCACATGGTAGAACATCATGCCCTCCCACATGACGTCTTTGCTTTTATATATATATATATATTGATTGATGATTGATTATGGAAGCGATTGAATGTCACATGGATTCATAATCACTATATAGTCTTTTACAAATGCACACATAACTCCAAAAGCGAAAACCAAATCACTTATGAATGAAGAGAGAAAAAGATCATCAATTAGAAACATACATAGTATTATTGAAATTCCAGTTCGGCGATTTTCGAAAACTATATCAACCCACACTTCAGTTTCCATATATTTGAAAAATCAATCAATTGATCCATATTCTCTAGTGACAAGTACATAAAATCCCAAAACTGACTGACCTCATACTACAAGGGATCCAAACATCTTTGCTCCAAATACCCTTTAAATCACTAGGTACTACCAATCATCACTTTAGTTGCTACAAGATAAATTCCCCATAATGCAGCTCCAAATTAAAGACTTTCAGCATTACCCCCACACAATATTTCTGGAACTCCTGGCATTTAATTGGGTTATACAGAAATTTATGTGCAAAGGATCAATGAGAGACAAATGATGCATATTAATAGCATTTGAAAAGACAAGCTAGTAAAGATCATATGAAAGATGATGAAAAAATTGGTAATTTACTAATTTATAAGGTTTAGCTACATTGTCCACATCATCTAAAGAAACGTTACAATATATTTGAGAGCTATCTAGATGCAATGTATAATACAATAACCTCAAATCCCAATTATAAAGCATGTGTTGCTTACGACTTCCACTGCACAATCAAATGCAAATCCTAGGGTGTACTTTTGGTTTGCTTTTAAAGCAATCACAAATGCATATGTACTAGGTAGCATTAAGCACCATATCTCAACCATAAGAACATTTGAGCTAGCTATATTGATTTAAACAATGCCTAGGAATATACCTGGCAGCCCCTCATCCGGGGATTCATTGAGCATTCTATACAGCCAAAAGAATACTAGAGTGTACACAGCTTTTAATTTCAGCCCCACCCCCCAATCTCCCCAAAACAGTAATTAGAATTGGATTATTCAAGAAAATCTTTTTTTTTTTTAAAAAACCAGAACAATAGTTTTAAACATATTAACATATCTTCAAAAGAATGGTTTAGAAGCATGCTTATTAAAATAATTTTTAAAGAAGATACTTAAGGATCAATTAAGCAAGACATGTAATAGATGTTTCACTCATCCAATAATATCACTCAATAGATGAAAGACTTCGGATATATTTTATTACATAAAACTCTACAAAAGACCCGGTAAAGAGGAGACCTCTACTATGGCATGTACCTTTCTCAATAGATCTCATGCCCTCCACAAAAATACTGTTATTATGCTCTATCCACACTAACCACATCACACATGCCGACATCAAGTTCCAAACATTCGAAGATTACTTTGACATGATGTAAACTTTTAAAATAAAAAATAATATATAAACAACTACACGGATCATGACATCACAACGAAATATGAGGGCAAATATAAATCCATTCAACCAATGCACTAAGATAATCTCAAGAAACGGCCCTCTTTTCCCCAAAATACTGACTCAAGAAATTGCCCCCATCATATGAGTTTCCAATACATAGAACCGTATGAAACATCCAACAATAATTTTACTTACCGAATTCTTTATAGGTTTTACACTATCATATAGACATATCATGAAAAGAGAGAGATCCATACCTCCAATATACGATCATGTCATGTGTTATACTTCCAAGAAAAATGCTGAAAAGTTCATCAAGTGGTTTAAATACAGTGTCTACTTCCCATGTGTTTGCTGCATCCCTACAAATAGAAGAAAGGTAAGCACTATGACTTAAGACTTTAGAAGCTAGCATTAACAGTTATTCCTTCGTGCATTACTTTGTTTCTATGTATTAAAATAGCCCAAAGAGTGTTGGCAAAGATGACAGTGAAGTGATTGCACTAGTCTTGTGATTGATACACTCTTTCCAGCCAAGAAGAAATCTAATTTTGACTTGACTTTGGCTATAGAACCTAAGTTCAAATGTTGAGCGATGATGTGAACCACATTGCACTAGCTAAGTCATAGGCAATAAATAGGAGGTCTAGGCATTCCTCTTTTGTAGCACATAAAGGGCAAGAAACATCAATGATGGAATCCCTAATTGCTAACTCCCTTCTCACTAGAAAACCATCATATAATAGTTCCCATAGGAAAAATGATGGCTTTGAAAGGGAGTTAAATCTTTCACAGGGAGGCCCACACATCTAAGAACAATATCACCCTCCACAGGGCAGCCCACATTTGAGAACTATATCTCCGAATTATGCTCCTTCCATCTAAGTATTCATTATAGATAAGCCAATAGGCTATCTTGATCATAAAGAGACTTGACTGATCATGGAGCCAAATCAGTTTCCCCTTACTTCTGAATCAGTTATAATATTGTATTCCAATGGGTAATGGCAACATGACTCGGAACTACTTTGAGAATTTATTTTGAGCTTTGGAGAACGGTCTATCAGACGTGAACAAAGTGACCTAATAGATAGAAAGATCTTTAAGCATGCAAATGAAAATATCATTTTTAAGCATGTAAATGAACTTAAGGGATGAAAAAATTTTATCTGCAAGTATAGTTGCGAATTGCGATCCCAACAATGATGAAGTTGTGGCCTGTTCTTCCTCATTAATTCAAATATTCTAATTATCAAAAGATTAACTAGTAAATAAAAACAAGCGATTTTATATTTTGTTTCTAAAAATAATTCCTCAATCAATCGTATATAAATAATATTCTTTCACAAATCCCAACCAAATATATTAAATGATCAATCATGAATATGAGGGGTTGAAGGGATACTACAGTGGGTCAAACACCTCTTACAATCTCTAGTATTGGGGTTCCACCCCTTCCCCAATTTACCTAGGAAATAAACCTTAAATATTATGATCAGGAAACATGTTCTGGCACATATTAAATCAACTAAAATAAACTAAATAAAGAAATAAACCAATCTTTGAGTCCTCATCCTAATTAAACACTCCTTATTTGTTTTGCTGCATGAGTGGTCTTATGAACAGACTCCATAATCCCAATTCTTCTCAATTGCAAATACCTTCCTTTGGTAGTCAATTCCAAATTTGCAGCTTTTAGAACCTCTAAAATTATTGTTTAGCTGTTTGAATAGTCTTCTTATAACATTATGCCAAACTCTTTTCAAGTGCAAATGAATTAGAATTAAATAAAACAAAAATCTCAACAAACACTTGTTTTGTTTTTTGTCAATAAAACTAACCAAAGATCGTCATGTTGATTAATAATCAACTCATTATCCTAATATGTGATCCAAAAATTTTATTTAATTTTTAGAACATTAAGAACAATGTGCACTTTCAAAGATGCCTTTCCAAAAGTATTTAAATAAATTACCTACCTTTTTCACTGTAGAGAGCACCTCTTTATGACCTTGACATAGGATCTAGTCCTTTAATGAGTGCACCACATTCCTAGACAAAAAGACCCAAAAAGATTTGAAACAATAAATTTTTGTAAAACTATTTAAATCTCTAAATCACAAGTAAAAAAAATTTAGTACATGCCACAGTAGACCACAGTAGTCGAGTCTACTCTTTACCTCTCATCTTAGCTCTCAAAGCTGAATCTAGGCAACAAAAAAAAAAAAAAAAAAGATTACATATTTTTAAGCATTTAATGAACGAGGAAATTGGTTTAAGATATTTTCAAAGAAAACAAGAGAGTTCAATACCACTGAACTATTATGAAAAGGCTGAAATTTAACCCATTAACCTGGTACCATCCATCCATCCAAAAATATTCACCAAAACATTGATCACTAAAGTAGGGGATCCACAAAATAACATTTCCATGGTCATACCTCAAAGGCTTTGAATTACTGCAGACACTTCAAACCTAAAAAGTAGAAGGAAACAGCAAAGATAAACATTTAGACTAATAGGACCTTTCAACATTTTAGCACACTAACCATTACATGATTCAGCTTGGCTGGATAGATCTAAAGCATTTTCAACTCTGAGAGTTAAACTTTAAACACCTAAATCTGTTTTACAATAAATTTAATATCTTAACAATAAGTAGAAAGAAAATATACAAATTGATCCCTAATTAGGGGAAAAAAGAGAGAATAGGATTGCATAGTGCATAGAGACTTCTCAAATGTTGTGTATTCTTATGTTTTCCATCCAAATCAAGAAGTTCTCAGTAGTTATACCACATTAAAGAAAGAAAAAAAAGAAGAAGCAGTAAATGGAAAAACACAGTAACCATATGAGCAATGCAATCAATAAAAAAATAAAAGTTACTTTAGTTAGAACATTAACGATTGGTTGCAATGGAATTCCGTTTTGAATTCATACTTTCTTTGTAGTTTGTTCTTTTTTTGGCAATGTAGAAAATAAGTATGCGAAAATGGTCAAATCCCTCAAGTAAAATTATAGATTATTAATGAAACAAACTATAAAAACAGCAAACATCAGTATCTAAAAGCTGTAACACCTAACAACAAAAATAGAGCAAGCAAGAAACTAAATAAAAGCTGCAACTAAACCTACAAAGAATCAAACTAAAACCCTCAATTATTGCAAACTCAACTGAGGCCTTTATGGCTTAATGCCTCCTCATACTTGACATTGCTGCAGGATACATAAGCATTTCTTTCAAGCCAAACATGATAAACCACTGCAGACCTAGCCATAATTCTTGTGGTGCTTTTCAAACTTTTGGCCTTCAACTTATTTTTACCCCCAAATGACTACTTGGTACCAACTACATGCCTAGGATTATATTAGACACTATGACTTAACTTGCTGCCATAGCCTCTTTGAGAAAGGAAGGATACCCAAGGATTCTGAGTTCATAGTTTAGTGCAAAGTTGATTTTTATTTCTCTTGGTAATATGTTTGATGCATTCTTGTTCAATTGTCACTTACCTCCAAATAAAATGATGAAAAATTTAAGAAAATTATGCACTAGAAGTTTGTGTGCTTGACTTAAAATTATTTCAATATCGGGAAAAAGGCATTTCATCGAACAGTTTGTGTGCTTAACTTAAATTTCAATTTCAAACAAACAACAAGCAAACTTCTTATTTAATAAAATTGAAGTTTAAAAAATCTTGTAAGAGGAAATTATGCACTAGAAGCAGACAAATCAAATGAATAAAATACAAACATTACAATAAATGAAAATAAAATTGCAAGGTGGAAATGGATCTTGGACCTACCAATTACTTCAACAGAAACAGCAACTGCATTAAAATAAAATAAATTAAATACTTATTTTATAACTAATAAATACAAAGCCTAGCAGCTTGATTTCCTATAAATACTGGAGCAGAAATCCAACAATGAGAATCCAATAATGCAATTAAAGTAGGCATACCTTGACATCGAGGTTGCTTTCAGGTGGAAGCATAATTCTTTGAAGTTTGATCAAGATGTTCTTGCCTTTTTTGATGGTGGAAACAGATTGAAGTCATAATTATTGTTGTCAAAGGCATGGGCCACTGAAGAGGAACCCTATCGAACCCATCACTAAATCCCAAATCTTGTTGACCCAAGCCTAATTCGGACCTATTTGTGGTATCCACTGAACGCACATCAGATGGCAAAGAATGGTGCTCAATGTCATCAAGGACTAGGGGAGAGCAACCATCTATACTAGCATTTGAGTCCAGATATCCAATTCTTGCAAAGGGATAGGCAATTGATGATGAATCCAAATCGTGAACATCACCATGAAATGTTGATTCAAAGTTTGGCCCGATCAAAAGCCCCGAAACCCCTCCATTGTTGTAAACCCATGATCTAAAATTGAACCATAAGAAGTGGAGAAAAAAGCCGGCAGAGGTGGTAGCTCTGTGTTATCACAAATTGAAGTCTGAAGAAGAACCCAGATCATCCAACCCATAAGTAAAGCCCAAACTTGGGTGACCCATACGTAAGTCGAGCCCATTTGTGGTGTCCATTTGAAGCCCCACATCAGATGGGAAAGAATGGTGATTGATGTCATCAGGGGCTGAGGAAGACCCACAACCATGCCTAGCATTTGGATGCACATAATAGATGCAGTCTACATGGACTCCCAACCATGTAATTTTGGGGTCATCAGAAGAAGATTCTACGTTATGATCCTCGATTTCAACTGTAATCGTAACGTCATTCTGTTCAGATGGATTTGATTCATTCCATCCCCCAAGATATACATGACGTAAGAAGAGATGCTCATAACCTCGTCCTGTAAAGCAATAACTTAATGTTTCTTTTTCTGAAAACCCATTGGCAGAAACAACAAAACAAGTTGCTCTCATAGATTTCTCCTCCGCCGATTGAAAAGCAAAACAGACAATTAATTTTTGAAATTCACGGCCAACCACAAATGATACAGAATTTCCAACACTCTGATGGTTGAACCACTTCGGAATCTCAATTCTTGGTAGTACAAATTCACCATAAAAAAATGGGCGATTCATGAATAGTTCTTGAAACTGCTTGCATTTAGCAAATACAAGAAATTGAAATTTAGAGATTCTCGTAATATATGTATCACTTAAACTTACACGTATAGAGAGAGGGGGGAGAGAGCTCACCTGATTCAATAATCTGCGTGATGATGGTAGATCCAACGACGTGCAGTTTTCTGCGTTCACACTGCTTATAGACTGGGGAAGCCTTGGAATTTCTCGAAGGTTCTTGCAACTCCTCATGGAAAGTGTTCGTAATGTAGTAAATCTAATAATGCTTTTCGGGATTGTAACAATATTAGAGTCATCTATTATCAGAATTATCAACGAGGGGAAGGAATCGGGCTTCATCAAAATATGTGATTCAATTATATGTCCGTCATAATCATAGACTTCTAGAAATATCAAGTTTGTAAACTTACATCCTGAAATGCTAACGAGAAAATCCCCAAGGTTTTGACAATTATTTAGGCTTAAGTAAGTAAGCCCACTAATTAGATACCTCAGTGACAAAGGCCATTCACTAATATTACTATCATGAAAAGATAAAGAGTCACATTTCATTTCTGGGTGAATGTTGGGAAACTTTTCAAGGCTTATGCAGCGGTATAGACTAATATATTCTAGAGATTTCAACCTAAGGGTGCTGGGAAGAATTTGAAGTTTTTTGCAATCCTTGAGTGTCCAGACCTTAAGCTTATCAAGAGATCCAAAGGCCTCGTGAACCTCAATTAAATTTTCACAACCATCAATTGTGAATTTCTTTAAGTTTGGGGTGCACAAGTCTGGTAATTTTTCAAGACTTACGCAGCCATGTAGTTGAATATTTTCTAGAGATTTCAAACTAAAGCTGCTAGAAAGAATTTGAAGTTTTTTGCAAAAGTAGAGAGACCATGTATTGAGCTTATTAAGAGATCCAATGGCCACATGAACCTCAATTAAATTTTCACAACAATAAATATCCAATGTCTCTAAGTTTGGGGCATCCAAGTCAAGTAATTTTTCAAGACTCACGCAGCCAAATAGATTGATACATTCAAGAGATTTCAACCTAAAGGTGCTAGGAAGAATTTGAAGTTTTTTGCAATTGTTGAGAAGCCACATTTTGAGGTTATCAAGAGATCCAATGGCCTCATGAACCTCAATTAAATTCTCACAACGACACATGACCAATATCTCTAAGTTTGGGGCACCCAAGTCAGGTAATTTTTCAAGACTTACGCAGCCATCTAGAACAATACATTCAAGAGATTTCAACCTAAAGCTACTAGGAAGAATTTGAAGTTTTTTGCAATTACTGAGATACCAACTTTTGAGCTTATCAAGAGAACCAATGGCCTCATGAACCTCAATTAAATTTTCACAACCACTAATGTTTAATTCCTCTAAGTTTGGGGCACCCAAGTCAGGTAATTTTCTAATGGATATACACCTTTCCAAATTGATACTTTTCAAATTATTGCACTGGCCCCCCTACAAGGAAAAAAAAAAAACCCAAAAATTGTTCATCAACAAAATTTTAGAAATAACATTCAAAGAAATCAAAATTCAGTAATACTAATACTCATACCTGCTTGAATAGCTTCTCCAATCTAATGCAACTACGTGGCATCTCGAGTACAACAAGTTGTTGAGGACAATAATTGGATGGCAAAGAAAAAGGATATTCGTGCCATTCAATTAACTTTAACCCATTGGGAAGATATTTAAGTTCTTTAGAAACGAGTACATTACGAACCATAAGAAATTTGAGATTTTCCATCTTTTTGAAAGCTTTAGCATGTAAATGCATTGTTACTGGATTAGGCAAATGCCACTTTATACCTCGAATTTTGTCTGACCCCTGATTGTATAAAGAATTAAGTGAAACATATAATACAATAGAATTTTCCAATTCTATAATAATCATGAAATTTTAAGCAAAAATGATATTGTTAAACTTATATTTGCCATAATATTAAAAAGAAAAAAATTATCAAGGAAGAAAAAATTAGCACTTCTAATTGGTAAAAAAAGAAGTTCAAATCTAAAGAAAAAGAAGTTATACCTTACTTCCGGTTAGTACTTCAAGTGCATCCTCATAATGCCATAACCTGCTACGTGTTTTGAGGACTTTTGGTGATTCTTGCCAAACAATTTCCCTACCCATTTGTTGTACCAAGTCATGCATCCACAACATGCCAAAGTGACCAATAGTTATGAGACATTTATTCACAAGGTTAGGAATACCAGATTTTGGATATAAATTGCAAGCATCTAATATATTTACAACATTATCCTTGTTCCTTCCCTTGAAGAAACATGCAATATCGAGGAAAATATCCTTTTCCGTTGGTCTCAATCCATCATAACTTACTTTAAGTATTTCATGAATATCTCTTTCAAGAATTTTTCTATATTGATGAATTGCGTTTTCCCATTCAGATTTTGTTCTTCCACACAAATCAGAACCAATTATTGTTAGAGCTAATGGTAGGCCTCCAGCATATTGTATAACTTGGTTTGCAAGTTCAAAATAATTTTCCTCAGGTTCATTTCCTTGGAAGGCATGTTGATTAAAGAGTTCAAGAGCTTGATGTTTGTCCAATTCCTTCACCTCATAAGTTGTACAAACTTTTCCAAGATTATCGAGCAAGTGTCTGTCTCTTGTTGTTATAAGGACTCTACATCCTGAAGCAAACCAATCATATTTTCCAAACAAATTTTCTATTTGTTTTGATTTATCCACGTCATCAAGAATTAAAAGAATTCTTTTACCATGAAGCATTTCCTTTATCATATTGATTCCACGAGCTACACTCACCACCTTCAAATGTTTGCCCGTTAAGATATTAAAAAGAAGTTTCTCTTGTAGTTGGATCATGCCATCATTTGTTTCAGAATTTTCTCTAACATTTTCTAGAAAGCAACTTCCTTCAAAATGCTCAAAAATTCTGTTATAAACAGCTTTTGCAATAGTTGTCTTACCTATTCCCCCAAGACCATGAATCCCTACCATTCGAACATCATTTACCTTAATATCTAAAAGTGATTCTATGGCCATGGCATGAGAATTTACTCCAACAGGGTATTTAGCAACAAATAACTGTATGCCATTTAATTTGGTATACGATATATATTCAATAATTTGTTGGATGAATTTGTATTCAGGGCCGCTGCCAATCACAAAGCATACAAGACATTAAATGAGTTGGACTAGTTGAAAATATGAATATGAAAATAAAAGAATCAAGATGTCTAGTTTTGTGCATTACATGCTACACTTGACATATTATCAATTGAATTAAAATACATAATTCAAGTATTTGAGAAGTATATCATTTTTTTTTATTATATATTTTTTGGGAATAAGATTTTGGCTTTCCATACTTTGACCAAAATTATCTAGAAATTTTGGATTTAAAAAAAATGGTGGGAGAAACTTTAACATTATCAAGTCTTCAAAAGGTATATTTTGTTTCTTTGCCAAACCGAAACAACATTCTATACTTTACTCAAAACTTTGATTTTGATTCATTCTATTTTTTTCCCTAGTAGGAAATTGTTTTAGGCTTTTGACAAGTAGTTTGCATGGAAACTTCACCTTAGGTGAGATAAAAGCCTGTTGAACACCCATTTATAACACTTTGAACGAAATGATTAAGAAAATTAGAGAAATGTTTTTGAAAGGATTATGTGGATGAGCCTTGATTCAAACAATACTTCCTCTTCTCACAAGTGTGGGTGAAAGGTGAGGTCATGGAATTAAAGCTCATTGGATGTGTTTGCAACTTACTAACAGGGGGAGAAAAACTCAAAAATATGTTAGACAAACTCTTTAATTGGTAAGATTAAATTCTTCTATTTCTACTAACCTAACTGACTTAATAATTGAAGAGATAATTATAACATATATACTTTTTCATATTTGGCATTTGTGGTTGTAACAAAACCATTAGAAGTCTAAAAGTCATAAAAGATACATACCAATCCTCATAATGCCATCCAGATAAATTAGCTGCTTCATTTAGGGCTGCCCTCCACCTTTGCACCTTCTCTATGTTATTCTTGAACTTGATTTCTTGTTTAGCCAATGCTACTTTAAAATTACCTTCTTGCTTACGTACTTCAGATGGATCCACTTTGTAAAAAACAGGTAGAACCAATTGTCCATTTTGCTTGCAGTTAAGAATCTCGACAAGTTCATCCAAGCACCAAGCCGAAAATGCATAGTTTTGAGAGAATATGATAATTGAAATCCTTGACAATTTAATAGCTTTCAGAAGTTCAACTGAAATTTCTTCTCCTCTTTGGAGGTCGTTATCAATGAAGGTATTGAAACCTTTGTTGCACAAATCTTGATATAAATGGCCAGTAAAACCATTGCGAGTATCTTCACCTCTAAAGTTCAAGAAAACATCGTAGTCCCACTGGTGAGTGGAAGAAGAAAATGAGTCTCCTTGATTGATCGGGAAAGCCATTAGAATCTACAAGCAGAAAATTGAGAAGAAGAAAGATGTGATGAAATGAGAATTACGAGAGAAGAGGAGTAAAAAGCTCCAAGTTTTTTTGGCAGAGCGATATTTGAATGGAAATGAAGGCCTTGAAAGTAGGGAAGTCCCACTTCCACGAAGTTTCCATGGTGCAAACTTTTGAGCAGAGGCTCTTTTCATTTTCAAAAAGTGAGTGAGAAAACAATGAATAAAATGACTTTTTTGACAACGCGGAATTGACTAAGTCATTGTGTTTACTCACACATACATACGCTCCAATCAACAAATTAACCCCAAAAAAAAAAGAAAAACATACCATACGTTCTCTCACACACAAATGAAAGAAAAAAAGATGGGAAAGGAAAAGTAAAAAGAAGAAATTAACACGGAATCACGTGGGAGGGTAGACTTTTCAATTTTTAAGTTGAAATGAAACTTCTTGGAAGGTGTCTTACTTACAAAAACCATTCCACGCATATTTATTTACAAAAGTGCCATTTTTTTTACCTTGTATCACCAATCGGAGTGGACTGTAGACTGGTGGAATATACAATATGTAAGGACAAATGTATGATGCGTGCAATTAACCAATTTTTACATTTAAAAAAAAATAAATAAATAACCATATCCACCAATTCAGTTCATTAGAATTTTTGTTTATTCTATTATCAATTTAAATTTTAGCTCATCCACGTTCTCAAGTAAGTATAGTTAACTCTCTCTTCCTTGTAGTAAGCAGTTTCCCTTCTTTGTATGAAGGATGATGGGTTCTCTAGTATTCTTATATACTTACAGATTTGGTGTGCACCGTCTAGTCTAGTTTAGTTATTTATAGATTTAGTGTGTTTCTTTTATTCTCTAGTTTTGTCTGTTTCTTTGTCCTTTGTTATCTTCACGGTTCAATTGAGGAATTATCTACTTGGTGGAAGAAGTTAACTTTGTCTGAATCAGAGGAAAATCGGGTTGCCTTGAGATCTAATAGCAAGAAGAGGGAGTTTGTTCTTGCAGGAAAATTTTTTACTCTTAGAACTCTTAATGTTGAGGCGGTTGCAAAAACTTTCAGACCATTGTGGCATACGAAGGTGGTTTCAATGTCACTATTGGAGGGGAAAACATCCTTTTGTTTGCTTTTGAAGTGGAGGTTGATGCCGAAAGAGTTATTCAAGGCAAACCTTGGGCTTTTGATAGACATCTTGTTGTTTTTGAAAGGTTTGACGGTTATACTTCGATTCAATCATTGGGGTTCAAAAAGACCGCTTTCTGGGTGCAAATTCATAATCTGCCTTTCTCTCTACAAACAGTTGACACTGCTATTAGTATTGGTGAAACTACTGGTTCTGTTATCAGACCGAAAGATTTGGGTGAAATGTTAGGGGCAAATTTTATGAGAGTAAGGGTAATTGTTGATGTTTCAAAGCCTTTGTGTAGGGGAAGAAAGATCTCTTGGGATGTTAATTATGAAGGTTGGGCTGCATTCATGTATGAGAGGTTGCCCAATATTTGTTATTGGTGCGGTTTAGTACCTCATGATGATAAGGATTGCTCACTATGGCTGCGTAGCAAGGGTACCTTAAAAACAGAGGATCAGCAATTTGGTCCATGGATTCGGGCTACTCTTTTTAATTAGACAAAGAAAGCTTTTGTTGAAGTTAAAGGATATGATACTATGAACTATGGTATGGAGGGATTGATGACCTTTCAAGGGACTCGTGTTGTTCATGATGCGTCTGAGCCTCATTCCAGTTTGAATATCTCTACCACGTCTGCTTCTCACATTAATTCTGATGATGATATGAATCCACCTGAAGGACGGAGTATGGAGGATGTGGTTAATGTTTCTTTGTTGGTGAGGAATTCAACGATGCTGTTAGAGGATGGTACGCATGCTGTAGAGGAGTATCCGAGTTTGAGGAGCAGTTAAGTGCATTGGATAAGGAGATTAACTACTCCCCTGGATCTTCTAAATTGAAACCCGATTTTCATGGCTTTCATTTAGTGGCTGATCCTTTAATTTCTCATGCCACTTCATCTTTGGACGTGTCAACACCATCTGTACATGTGCAAAAGCAAAAATCAGATTTGATTGGGCATGATGCTGGACGTGAGATGGACTCCTTGGATTTCAATCGGATTGGCTTTCCTTCAATCAATAATCCTATAATTTCTCATGACACATCATTTGTGAACGTGTTAATGCCACCAGTGGATGCGATCAAGAATAAATCAAATTTCATTGGGCAAGAAGTTGAATGTGAGGTGGACTATTTGGAGACAACTAGGCCTGATAAATTTAAAGTGGGCTGGACTCCCATTAATAAAGAAAAGCAAGGCACACGTGGGAGACCAAAGAAATCTGTACAGGAAGCAAGGCTTAACACTGCTACTTTAACTCTTTCATCCCCTAGCAAATTTGCTCAGCCTACCTGTAACTCTAAAAGAACATGGAAACGAGTTGCTGTTGAAACTTTGAACTCTTCAGAGACAAAAGATGGGAGTCTTGACTTGGGAGGGAAACGATAAGGGGCTGAAAGTGAAGAAAATCACTCTGTTACAGAAGGGAAGAAGCAGAAACTTGAGGTAAACTTCAATACTCAAACAGCGGAGGTTGCTCAGCAACCCCACCAAGCACAATGAGTCTTTTAAGTTGGAACTATCGGGGTCTTGGGGACCTCCGAACAGTTAATGCCTTAGCAAAGGTGGTTAATAAAGAAGAGCCCATTTTAGTTTTCCTTATGGAAACAAAATTGAAAAAAGATTGGCTGGAGTTAATTGAGGAAAAATGTAGAATGAAAAATTGTTTTGTTGTTCCTAGTATTGGAAATAGTGGTGGTCTTATTTTGTTGTGGACAGATGATTTAAGGGTAGATGTACAAACTTTTTCTCAAAATCATATTGATGCTTGGGTGGATGGTGGAGAACTTGGATGGTGGCACTTTACGGGTTTCTATGGTCATCCGGATATAGCTAAGAGGCAAAAGAAAAAAAAGAAATAGAAAAATGTTTAGGTTTGAATCAATGTGGTTGAAGGATTCAAGGTGTGAAAAGGTTGTTAAGGATGCATGGGAGTGTGGGCAATTGGTTGGGTCGGATTGGGTTCTCCAAGAATGTTTGAAGCGGTGTAAGACTGATTTATCCGCTTGGAATGATACTGACTTTGGTCATGTGGGAAGGACTATTGTGGAGCTTCAAACAAAATTAGAATGGTTAGAATTGCAACCCGTTTCTAAGGAAATAGTGGAAGCATTGAAACATACTCAAATTGAGTTGAATTGTTGGTTGGATAGAGAGGATGATATGTGGCGGCAACGATCAAGGATCAATTGGTTCCAGAATGGTGATAGAAACACAAGCTTCTTTCATGCCAAGGCATCCGCAAGACAAAGGAAGAACTTCATTAATGGGTTATTAGATGATGATGGGGTTTGGCAGGTTGATGAGGATAAAATGGCAGAGACAGCAATTGGGTATTTTGGAGATCTTTTCTCTACTAGTAAACCGATGGAATTTTCTGAATTACTCCTTGCCATGAAACCTAAAGTGACTCAAGGCATGAATGATTGGCTGGTTCGCCTTTTTGTAGAGAGTGAAGTCAAAGGAGCTTTGAAACAAATGTACCCATTGAAGGCATCGGGACCGGATGGGATGCCTCCTCTTTTCTTCCAACATTTTTGGAGCACTAGTGGCGTGGTGGTCACCAAAACGGTACTTGATTTCCTTAACTTTGGTATTTCTTTGCCAAATTTTAATGACACCCACATAACTCTTGTTCCAAAAATTAAAGAGCCAAAAAAGATAACTGACTATAGGCATATTAGTTTGTGTAACGTTGTGTATAAGATTGCATCAAAAGCTATTGCAAATAGGCTGAAACGAATTTTACCCTCGATTATTAGTGACACTCAAAGTGCTTTTGTTCATGGAAGGTTGATTACAGATAATGTATTGGTAGCTTTTGAAACAATGCACCGTATTAGTCAGAAAAAGGGGGGGGGGGGTAAGATTGGGGAAATGGCTCTTAAATTAGATATGAGTAAAGCTTATGATACGGTAGAATGGGTTTGGTTGAATAAGGTCATGGAGAAATTGGGTTTTGCTGATAGGATTCGGGATTTGATCATGAGATGTGTTTCTACGGTCACTTATTCAGTAAAAATTAATGGGGTACTGAGGGGGCACATTATTCCATCTAGGGGGATCCGTCAAAGACCCCTTATCACCTTATCTTTTTCTTTTGTGTGCAGAAGGTTTGTCTGCTTTGATTCAATTAGCGGTGGATAGAGGTCAAATGGAGGGGGTGAAAATTTGTAGAGGAAGTTCGAGATTGTCTCATTTGTTTTTTGCAGATGATAGTTTGATTTTTTGCAAGGCGAAACTTGAGGAATGTGATGAATTACAAAGATTGCTTGGGGTGTATGAGAAAGCTTCTGGTCAACAATTAAAACGTGCAAAAACTTCTTTGTTTTTCAATAGTAATACCTCAAGAGATGTCCAAGAGGAGATAAAGACTCGATTTAGTGCCCAAATAATCAAGCAACATGAGAAGTATCTTGGTTTACCTTCTTTGGTTGGGAGAAATAAAAGAACTACCTTCAATGCTATCAAGGAGAAATTGGGAAAAGTGTTGGCGGGTTGGAAAGAGAAGTTACTTTCAAAGGTGGGGAAAGAGGTTTTAATTAAAGCAGTGGCCCAAGCAATACCGACTTATACAATGAGTTGTTTCAAACTTCCAGACTCACTTTATGATGATTTAATAAGGATGATTAGAAATTTCTGGTGGGGACAAAAGGAGGAGAGGAAAATAGCTTGGCTTAGTTGGGAGAAAATGTGTGAACTTAAGTGTGATGGAGGTATGGGATTCAAGGATTTAAAATTATTCAATAAGGCTTTGCTTGCAAAACAGGGTTGGAATCTTCAAATGGGTAGCAACTCTCTTGTTTATAGGGTTCTTAAGGCTAAATACTTCCCAACTTGTGATTTTATCCATGCCTTGATTGGAAATAATCCCTCCTATACTTGGAGGAGTTTAATATCTGCCCAAAGCCTAGTTAATGAAGGTTTACGATGGAGGGTTGGCAATGAAGCAAATATAAAGGTTTGGCAAGATAAGTGGCTGCCATGGGGTTTGACTTATAGGGTAACTTCTCCAAGGTTGTTCATGAGTCTTGATACAAGGGTTGCTGATTTAATTGATTTAATTGATTCACACACAACAAAATGGAAGAATGATGTCCTTGATTGTCTTTTTCTACCTTTTGAAGCTGATTTAATTAAAAGTATTCCTTTGAGTGTCACTTTGCTAGAGGACAAATTGGTTTGGGCTGTAACTAACAATGGAATGTTCTCTGTTGGGAGTACGTACAAATTGGCGGTGTCTATTTTCAAATCCAAGTGTCGTGGTACTACTTCTGATGGTACTTTACTAAGAAGATTTTGGAAGAAACTATGGTCATTGCCTATTCCTCATAAGGTTAGTCATTTTTGTTGGCGTGCTTGTCGCGACACTTTATCGACAAAAGTCAAATTGATGAGGCGTAATGTTACTACTGAATCTTTGTGTGTTTGCTGTTTGGAGAATGCTAAAACGAATGGCCATATTTTCTGGGGTTGTCCGACTGCACAGGAGGCTTGGTTTGCTTCAAAGCTGAATCTGATGCCTCCTAATGCTAATATCGACTCATTCCAAGATTTTTTATGGCTTGAAATGATGACCAATGATGCTGGGGATATCAAATGTTCAAAACTAGTGAAGGTTGCTTGGAAATTATGGTGCAATAGGAATGAAATTTACCATCAAGGTGAAGCTAAAACCGGACTGGAAGTGGCTCGCTCAGCAGCAAATTATTTGCAGGAATTTTGGTCGGCAACTAAGACACATGAAGCATTTGCCTCTAATCTGGTTTAGCCTCTCGGTGACAAACAAGAAATTCTTCAAAATTTTGACTGGGTCCCTCCTCGGGTCAATGCAAGATAAATGTTGATGGTGCTCTTTTTCCCAAAAAGAAGTTGGCTGGCATTGGTGTGGTCATTAGAGATCAGCAAGGCAGATTGTTGGCTGCATTATGCAGAAAAATTAGAGCTCAAATGGGGGCACTTGAAGTTGAAGCAAAGGCATATGAAGCTGGTGTTTTGTTGGCAAGACATTTAGGGCTGAGGAATGGTGTGTTGGAAGGAGATTCTCTGATTGTTTCTAATGCCCTCAAGCAGGTTGTACAGCTCCTACTTCGGTTGCAGCTATTGTGGAAGGAATTCATGTTTTGAGTCCGGATGTTGGGATAGTTGGTTATTCTCATGTGCAAAGGACCGATAATAAACCAGCCCACATTCTAGCACGACAAGCTCAAAGCTTTGTCAATGATGTAATTTGGATTGAAGAGATTCCTTGCTGTATTCAGCAAGCTCTTATCCATGATGTACTTGTTTCTTAATGTTTAATAATACTTCACTGTGTGTTCTATCAAAAAAAAATTTAGCTCAATAGTAATAAGTAATAATATTTTTATTATATATTTATATAATTGTATATTCCACTAATTCCGAAATAGTAAACCGATATCTACCGGTATGAAAACATTCCGTTCTTGTTACTAAAACCAACATCAACAAGCAGCGAATGGAGCTATACATTGATTGGCCCCCAAATTTTTTTAGAAAAAATTAGTACTTGACTTCTCTATCTAAAATTAAGTTTATTATCTAAATTTAAGATCGTTTTGTGCATAAATTTCTTCTTTGTCTAAACTTCTCTTTCTTATCCAACAATACTTATACTTTAACACATTATATAGTTTAAGTGCTAGATTATTCTTTTTGTCAACTGGCACTTGGTGCTTTTACAAGTTCTAGGTGGAGGGTAAGGTTGTGGGTTCAAGACCTATTTGGTGCATGCTTACCAATCAAAAAAAAAAAAGCTTCTCCTCATTGACTGATTGCACCTACAGGGTGCTTGCTAAGGCAAGCAGATCTAGCCACCCATTAGCAACCTCTTTTATAGTATAATGGAGAATGCATTTATGGTGTTTTTTGATGACCTGGTACATAGACCAGTCTTGGTGATCAATTGGATTAAATATGCACAAAACCAAGTCAAAACTAGTAAAAATCTAATGGGATTTAAGCAAACCGTGTGACCTAGCTGGGTTTGTGAATTGTGTAAAATTACACTAATAGGTCCTCCTCAATGACTTTTTTACTATTTAATATGTGCTAATATGGTAATTTAAATAAGAGAAAATCTTTAAAAAAATTTTAAAAAAAAAAAGCATTTTTCTCTCACTTCTTTGCCAATTCATGCTACTGTACCCATCACTTTTCATTGTTTCAATTCCCCAAACCTAGGGCTATGCATCAATTTTTTCTGCTCTAAACATATCACTTTTTAGTTTCACATGGCCAGTTAATAAGTAGGTATGAATATATCAATATATGTTATATAGTTTATTGCTTAAACCTTCTTTTTCTTATTTTGTTTATATTTTTTATACTTTATTTGTTTATATCTTTAAGTTTAAGCCTTTAACATTTTTTTTTCTCTTCTTTTGTTTACTTAGTTTGAGATTTGCCTTTTTTTTTTCTTTGTTTAATATATATAATTTTAAAACATGTAACAAAATTTTATTTAGCAAAGATTTAGTTGCAATCTTATGACATTCATTTATTTTGCTTGTGAATTTTATAGAATTTCTAATGCTATTACTTGTGAAACCTTGATTTTGAATAATAATGACAAGTTTAATTTAGACATATGCCTACTTTTTTTTTTAATTTACAATTCATGTTATGATTTCTCAAACTTACTTTTATTAGTTTATATATATATATATATATATATATATATATATATATATATATATATTTAATTTAAAAAAAAATATTTGATCATGCGATTCGATAGATGAGCTAGTGGCTCATAAATCGGGTCAACGTCTAATCTGAGTTTAATAACTATTGTCTTACTATAAATTAATGAAATAAATGTTAGTGAACTTATTTCTATATTAATTGAGGGTAATTTAAACACATCTAAAATAAGTGATAATAAAATGATTATTTTTACAAAAATCCCAAGAAAGATTAAGATTGACAAAGGGTCAGAGGGTGTATTATTTGTGGGCTCCCATGTCCCATCAAATTTCTCACACGTTAAAAGTTTTGTCTATTCTGTGAAGATTGTTCAGTGGCTTATTCTATCATGGTGCGAATTTTCCTCTGTTCCAAGCCATTCCATTTTCAGCATTGTCCACATGGACCCGTGTATAACCGTCAATTAACTCCATGACTGAGAACTTTCTTTGTTTCTCCCTTCAAGATATTTTTTTCCAATTTGTTTACTTCCTTCTCTTCTTATATTTATATCTGCCTCCCCTTTCACACTCATCATAGTCAATTTCTTATCCTTTGCATTATACAAAGCCTCCCCTATAGAACAATTCCAAGGAAAATCCCATCTCTCTCATCTTTCTTTAGATACTAGGAAGAGAAAAAAATCATCTACATAATTTGATTTTCTTTATATCAAGCTTCAATGGCTAAGGAGTTCATAAACTTGAATTCTTGGATTGAGGTTGCCCCAGCTCCTATTATTAGCCCCAATTCATAATAGGATCATTTCATGAACAATCTATTTTGAAATGTCCCTTTGCTTTTATTAAAATGATGGGTAAACTATGTATTTGGTTCCTGTCGTATACACCATATTTAAATTTGGTCTCTAACGTTGCAGTGTCGTGTCAATTTAGTTTCTATCGTTATATCTTAGATGAAAATTGATGACATGACAAATGACCAAAATAAAATTTTTGTGTATTGTCACATCAATGAAAGCTAATTTTTTATTTTGGCCATTAGACACGTCATCAATTTTCATCCAAAAAATAATGACAATGACTAAATTGACATGACAGTGAAAGGATAGGGTCCAAATTGACACAATTGAAATGTTAGAGACCAAATCTATATATCTATATATATAATAATAGGTAAAGCTGAGAGACTCAAATTAGAATTCCAAATTTATGCCATGTGTCCTAAATTATTTATTCTCAAAGAGTTTTATTTATTAATTTTAGAATCAAATGTGTTACCACATCATAAATATTCATCCAAGTGAGTTATTAAGTAAAAAAACCAAAGAGTCTAGAATAAATGTATAGTAAAAAAAAAAAAATGCTTCACAATAATTAAAAAAAGTGGATAGTTTACATTTTATACCTAATAATATCCTTACAAAATTTTTTAAAGAGTTAACAAAATATAAAAATGACTATCAATAGTATTTCAATTATATATATATATATATAGGAATTATATTATGTATCTTATTGTATATCTTTAAGTGTAGCAATGGCGGAGCCACTTAAGGACCGAGGGGGGCCTTGGCCCCCCCAAAATTTTTGAAAAAATTAAAAAAAAAATTGAAAATATCTTAAATAATTTGAAGATTCTTAAATAATCATTTGGGCCCCCATACCTGATAATATACATATATAACGTCTAAAAATAAACACAATTTTCATTTAAATAAAATACAATCCAAAAATACATGTCAACAAATTACAATAATTACACATTTAGCATCTTTAAAATGAACACAAGCGTTTTAACAATTACCTCAACAAATAAAAGAGAAAAAAATTCTAATTTTCATCCCAACACATCTAAGCTTACTTGTACATAGTAAAAAAATTGAAAAGTCTGAAACTTTGTCTCTCCCACACGGCCACACAATTGTAGCAGTCTTGCAAAAACAATCTTTCTTACAGACTTACATAGGTGACTCTCTCTCTCGCTCTCGCTCTTGCTCTTGCTCTCTCTAACTCTGTTGAGGACTTGGCCTTTGCATTCTTCTTTTTTTTTCTTATTTCCATTCTTTCTCTTTGCCTTCTTCTTCTTTCTTTTTTTATCTTTTCAAATTTTAGTTCTTTGCTTTTCATCCCTTTGTTTAAAAGTAAAAGTTTTGTAGTAGTGTAGTGTACTATGTATTTTGTCCCTTTGTCATTATCATTGTCAGTAACTCATTGCCGTGACCCCCTCAATTTTTGACTCAATTTGTGAAGCTTTTGTGCTTGTGCATGTGCTGTGTGCAGTGCTCTAACACTGGCTAACCCATAAGTTTTTAACACTTTCCAGGTATTTCTATTTTATTTGTTTTAATTTTTTTTTTATTTTCTTTTTCAAATTTCTTATAATATATTATTTATTATTATAATAATCAATATATTATAAACAATATATACACATGTATTTAGTTGTTGTTTATTATATTTTTTTTATGTATTGACATTTAAATGATTGTTTGTCTTTTATTTAGCAATCCTTGGACTATTAGTATTTTTTTAGGATATTTTTTAAAATCTCAGTCATTTTATTTAATGAGTGATAAATTAATTTGATAAATCTAGGTCATGGGCAAGTTTAGGACTATTGACTCATTCTTCAAAAAAAAATGAAGATGGTAATTTAAAAAATAGTACACTTTTGGGCAAAAGTTCTAATGTTGAAGCGTCAACTTCCAATGAGCGTCCTTCCAAAACTCCAAGGATTGATCCCGAAAAACATCCTTCTAGACTATCAGTGGTGGAAGTGGAACTTGAAGAAATTCATTTAAAATTTTCACCACTTATTTCCAATGAAGTTGATGTTAGAATTTTAAAATGAGATCCAGGAGAGCACATTGAAATGTGTAACTATCCAGCCAATATACGCGATGAAGTTAGACGTGCTTATTTAAAAGCTAAACCATATCAAATCCATCTTTCAAACTATCCATTTTCTAGAGAAAAGCATCCTCGTCGCTTTCAAACTTCTTGGTTCACTTAATTTTCTTCTTCGCTGGAGTATTCTCCTACTAAAGATGCTGCATACTGTCTACCATGTTATCTCTTTACCATGGAAAGAAGTAGATGCCTTGGTTGTGATGCATTTACTTTCACAGGATTTAGAAATTGGAAAAAAATAATGGAAAGAATTGTGCCTTTTTGAATCATGTTGGGGAGGATCCTTGCTCACCCCATAACAATGCTGTGAAATATTCTGATGATCTATTGAATGAATCAGTGCATATAGATAAAGTGATGAATGCGCAAAGTTCTAAACAAATTCTAAATAATCGACTGCGGGTGAAAACATCTATTGATATCGTTTGGTGGCTCACCTTTCAAGGGTGTCCTTTTAGAGGTCATGATGAAACCCCTCAATCAAAAAACCGAGGAAATTTCCTTGAGATGATTAGAATTTTGGCATCTTATAATGATAAGGTTGCACAAGTTGTTTTGGGAAATGCTTCTAAATTTGTTAAGTACAATTCACCTACAATTCATAAGGAGATTCTGCATGTTATTGCAAGTAAAGTGCGGAGTAAGATTCGTGAAGACATTGGGGATTCCAAATTTTGTATTATTGTTGATGAGTCACGTGATGAGTCAAAGAGAGGGCAACTGGCTCTTGCTTTAAGATTTGTTGACAATGAAGGCTTTATACAAGAATGCTTCTTTTAATCTTTCTCATGTTAAAGACATTGCTACATTGACCCTGAAGAACGAAATATATGCTATTCTTTCTTGTCACTATCTTGACATTCAAAATATTCATGGACAAGGATTTGACGGTGCTAGCAACATGTGTGGTGAATGGAAAGGATTGCAAGCCTTAGTTCTTAATGATTGTCCGTATGCATACTATGTGCATTGCTTTGCTCATTGGTTACAATTAGCATTAGTTGTTGCATCAAGAGAGGTAATCCCTATCCATGAATTCTTCTTGAATTTAAATTTCATTATCACTACAGTTGGTTCTTCGTGTAAACGTAATGATGAACTAAGAGTTGCTCAAGCTGCAAAAATTGCTAGAATGTTAGCTATTAATGAACTTGAAACAGGAACAGGAGCAAACCAAATTGGGACTCTAAAACGGGTTGGAGATTCTCATTGGGGGTCTCATTTTAATTCTATTTGTAGCCTAATGAGGATGTTTGATCCAACTTGTTTGGTGCTTGAAAATATAAAGGAAGACGGGTCCACCCACTTGCAACGTGGAGATGCAGATGTAGCTCATAAAATGATTAATTCATTTGAGTTTAGATTTAGTTTACATCTAATGAAGGAAATCATGGGTATTACTGATGTTCTTTGTCAAGCTTTACAGCAGAAATCTCAAGACATCTCAAATGCCCAAAATTTAGTTTCAGCAACAAAGGCACTCATTCAAAATTTGAGAGTAGATGGCTGGGATAATTTTCTTGAGAATGTCATAGGATTCTCCAAAATATTTGAAATTGATATTCCAAATCTAAGTGCTCAATTTGCTAAAGGTAGAAGTTGTAAGAAAAGGGATCATGTTACAATGGAGCATCATTATCATTTTGATATATTTAATGCTATAATAGATGTTCAATTACAAGATCTTAACAATAGGTTTGGTGAACAACCAATAGAACTCTTGACACTTTGCTCTGCTTTGGATCCAAAGGATGCTTACAAATCCTTTAATGTGGATGATATATGTCATCTTGTTGAGAAATATTATCCTCTTGATTTTTCTGAGCGTGATAGGACTAGTTTGAAAATTCAATTGAAGCTATTTGAGCATGATGTGCAAAATCATTCGAAGTTTCAGAATTTGTCATCTATGGCAGAATTATGTCGAAAGTTAGTAGAGACAAAAAAGTCACAGGTATATTCTCTTATTGATTGATTGATTCGCCTTGTTTTGACTCTTCCAGTGTCCACAACAACTGGTGAGTGAGCCTTTTCAGCTTTGAAAATTGTTAAAACAAGACTGCACAACAAAATGGATGACTAGTTTCTCTCAGATAACTTAGCTGTCTACATTGAAAAGGAAATTGCTGAGAACTTCACTACTGACTCAATACTTAATGACTTTAAATCTCTTAAAAAGCATAGGTTATAGTTTTGAACAAAGATGTTTAGCTTTTATGTTATTGAATGTTTTGTGATTTTGCCCATTTTATAGTTGATTAAAGATATTAAATCATTTTTTCAACTTGTCTCATGATTGTTTAATTTTTACTAAATATACCTTGGTTTATACATATTCAATTATGAAGTATTGTACGTTACTATTTTACATTTCATACACAAAAAAAAAATTTATATATTGCCCCCCCAAATATAAATTACTGGCTTCGCCACTGTATTCATGGGGTTACAGGCTAGTTGAAATATGGTGTATAGGATAAAGACCAAATATGTAATTTACCCTAAAAAGATTTACAATTTTTTTTTGGGGGGGGTAAATTTGTGCAAAAAGTGAAGATTCAAGCAAGTTTTGCCATTTTGATTAATTGAACCAGTATAAGTTTTTTTTTTTTTTTTTGTTATTGAGCGTCTGTTTGGGAACAGCTTATTTAGCTGAAATTGAAAATTTTTTGTTGAAAGTACTGTATATAAAACTAAAAGGTAGTTGAAATAGTACAGTGGGACCCATGACTGGTACCAAAAGTGCTTTGGAACCCATGAATAGTAGTAAAAATAAGTTGAATAGTAAAAAAAACTGACTTTTTAAACCATGCCAAACGCACATTGAATAAAAGATTTTGGTGTAAATTCAATTTATATATAAAAAAAAAAATTATGTCTTAATTTAATGATAAATAGCAATTATCATAAATTGAATACCTAAGTTTAAATCTTATTATATCAATTAAAAAAGCACCTATAGAGGGGCAAGTGTCCTAAGTTTTGATTGCTATGCATATAGGACAAAGTTTGGTTCCAAACTAGTTTGGAACTATATTTCCAACCCATTACATGATGAATTATATAATTATTCATGTTTATTATTTAAACAAACCACATGACTCATTACAAAAATACGATCTCCTCAACTACCATATAGTAGACTAAAGCAAAATAACTCCAAATTGGTTTGGAACCAAACTTTTTCCATAAATAAATATTAGGAATTTGGGCTCGGAACTTCAAACTTTGATCAAAATTTAAAAACATATTTGAAACTGAACTAAAATCATATTGGCAGAAGTAAGTGAGCTTATAAATTCATATGGAGAATCATTCTCCTAACATTACTCACTTGACAAAATTTTGGTACAAAAAGGATCTTAATTTCTAATCCTACTTCTTGGCAAGAGCTACAGAAACATTCAACGGATGTTGATAAACATATTGTACTTATTGATAAATTCAACGGATTTTAATTAGTTTTGTCAGCTTCAATTCCAATTTTCCAATTCTTCCCATGCTCTATCAATAACTTGGTTAAGATTTGATTATATGAGAAAAAAACTATTGGATAAAAGAACTTATTTCTTATGCTATTAAAAGTGTATTCAAAATTACAATTTAGATTTGTCACCAATAACTGTAATTTAATTTTTTTCCTTCAATTCTTCCATTTATCCCACATGTAAAAAACTTTTTTTTCCTTCAATCATTTGGATACAGCTTCCTTTGATTTTACTCTCAATTCTCACTCTCACATTGCAAAGAAGAAAACCTCCATAGAATTCAGGTTCTCTAGCTATCGAATCCTTTACCTTCAATCTTGCTTCTCTTGCAAAGAAATAACTATCAACGTGTTCTGTGTTCATCTTCATTACAAGGGTCTCTACCTGTTTGCTGCACATGATTGAATTTTTGGGTCTTTGGCTTATTAGCGGGACAAAGCGATTCTCTTACTACAATGGCTAAAGAGATCAGAGATTTGAGTTCTTGGACGGAGATTGCACCAGCCCTTCTCATTTCTCCTAGTAAAGTTACCATTTTTCCTGTATTTGGAGACAATTACTGAAGAGAAGGCTAAAGAATGCAACGAAGACCCCTAAGATATTGCAGTGCTTTTTCTTTTTCTTTTTTTCGACTGTGTGACTAATTGTATTCTACCACATCGATTTATTTATTTTTCCTTTTCCTTGTGTTTTCTTTTCTTTGTATTTAAGTAGGAAATTTAATTGTATTCTTTAAGCACCGTATTCGAGATGCTTATAACGAATCTCTTATGACTCTTGGACATTATCTTGACAATTTTTTTATAACTTCTGTAGTTCTGTTTGCCCTTTATTTTTGGTAAGTTACTAATTGAGTAATTGTAATAGGTTTTGGTGCTCCTTAACCTAACAAGATACCACTAGTGACTAACCAATCTTAGGTACTAATACTCTAATACTACCCATGCTTTCACTTCAGTGAGAAGAAATTAATGAAATAAACATGTTTCTATTTAACAATAAATCTAGAACAACAACAAAATTCATGACAAATTTCACAATTGTTTGAGGTGGCAAGTTATTAATGATAAATAATGAAGTGTGTTAATGGTGGGACCATATGAAAATCAATAATAATCTATTAACTCAACCAGCTTTGTTGAGTGAAATGGAGAGAATACATGCATAGTAATTACAAATTGAAGGCATAAAATGGGAAACGAAGCTTTGTAAATGTCCTAATTGTACAAGAAATGGGGAATAACTGTGAAAGGATTATGAGCTATTGCACTTTACAATAGTTTTTAAGAGATTAAAAATTAAAGAGTTTACTATTGCACTTTACAATAGTTTTTAAGAGATTAAAAATTAAAGAGTTTACTTTCAATCTCAGTCCTAAGATTAGAAATTTTGTAATCTTTTAACTTTTTACCTTTTTTAAGTTGAATAAAATTTTCTATCATTTCTTTAAAAGAAAATTAATTATACCATTTAAAAAAAAGTAATTTAAACACTTCTTATATAATAAGTGATTAATAAAGTGATAATTACTCTTACAAATATATCAAGAAAGATTAGATTGACAAAATTTTCTCAAAAAAAGAAAAATAGATTGACAATTTTGGTGAGGGTGTATTATTTGTGGGCTCCCATGTCCCATCAAATTTCTCACACGTTTAACGTTTTTGCCTTTTCTGTGTCAAATGTTCGGTCCCTTATTCTATCATTATACGAACTTTCCTCTGTTCCAAGCCATTATCAACATTGTCCACATGGAACTGCGTACTACCGTCAATTAACAATGACTGAGAACTTTCTTTGTTTCTTCCTTCTAGATATTCTTTTCCATTATTGTTTTGCACTTTCCTCCTCTTCCTATATTAATATGTGCCTCAACGTTCACATTCATCACAGTCAATTTCTTGTGCCCTGCTTTATACAAAGCCTCCTAGAACGATTCTAAGGTTATCCCCATCTCTCTCATCTTTCTTTAGATACAAGGAAGAGAAAAAAAAAAATCATCTATAAAAATTTACCCACAGATTTTGTTTCTCTTTATATCAAAGCTTCAATGGCTAAGGAGATCATAAACTTGAATTCTAGGATTGAGGTAGCCCCAGCTCCCATTATGTACCTTCGGAAGAAGCCTTCAAATTCACCAAGGCTTGAGCCTATTGCTGAGGAGGGTGCTGAGGAATACGATGATGATTCATAATCTGGGTTGTTTTCTTTTCAGCTTCTTCTGTCTTGGATACTTGAAGAGCTGCTTGCACTTCAATTTTGGCTCCCTGTATTCAGATTTATATAAATTGTTATGTTGAGCTGAAGTTTAAAAATCGAAGAAGTAAAGCAACCATTTTAATGTTTCAGACTATAGGTGGCTCTGATCCGGAGCCCTTAGCTGTTGTAATAGGGTCATTTCATGAACATATTATTGTAAAGAACAATTTGCATCAGAACAATGCTTTCAATTAGCAAATTAGTTTCTTTTGATGTAAATTTTATCTCCCTCTATTGAAAATGGAGTTCCAATATGTTTTAGACTACTGGACAGTACTTGTGATGCATTAGATTACAAAGACTCATCTTTATTAGTTTGCCCAAGAGTTTAGAGCTAACAAAAAAGCTAAAATTTTCCCCTCACTTTTAGTAGTGAGGTCAGAAACTCCATCCTACTCATGAAGACTATCACAACAACAAATTCAATAACTGGGTTTTCCCCTACCGAAATTGGTCAAGTTCAACCCTAGCATGATTTTAGCTCTACCATATTCGTTGGTAGCAACAGCCAATGGGCAACAATAATCTCGAACAAACCAAAAGGATTCAATATGGCAGGCCAAATATTGCAAAATTTATCCGCTATACTGATTGCTTACTTGGCATGGATTAAAACAATTCATTAATAGAGATCCTTCAAAAGAAATATGTAAGTAAGTAGCTTACATAAGTCACGATTGACTTGGTACTTTATGGAAAAAAAAAAAAAGTACATTATTTTATGATAATTGCTCTTTATCTTTTGGTCAAAATATTAATTGATTTTTTGTATGAATGAGATTCAAAGTTTTAAACTTCTATCCCTTATTCAACTACTATGAATTTTACCAATTAAACTAACTTGAAATCACAAATCATTTTTTAAACTAATAAAAGAAATTTTAAACTTAGGAGTGTTTAGATTGCCGTGATATTATGTTATACTGTAATATCACATTATTGCAATCTTACAACAATGTAATCTTTATATAAGAATACAACATTACATTGTTTTGGACAGTGATGAAATTAAGGTGATGTGATATATTTTATAATTTTAGACTATAATAATATTAGAAAAAATAAAATAAACCAAAAATCATAATGTCACATCATCGATGAAATTATCCTCTCTCCACTCACAAATATTTTTTTACCATTTTTACATTTTAATTTTTTTAATTCAATGATTCAAATTAAAAATTGTTTTTTTCAACTCTCAATCTCAACTATCAATAACTATTACTCCAGCTTCTCTATCCTTTTAAAACAATATATGTTTCTTGGCAACAAATAATTACGGCCCTATTTTCCCTAGTGTCCTCCACACAATCTTTCCACATTTCCCAGGTGTAAAACTTTTTTAGGCTTTTTAGCTTTTTACTTATTTATCTTGATGTCCTTTTTCTTTTTGTACCGTGTCCTTCTGTTATTTTTCACGTTTTCTACTTTTCATTTATTTAATTATTAAAAAAATAGAACACGTTATCGTTTTATAAAATGACACCCGCCAACTTAACTTTTCAACTCACTCTCACAAGTCACAATCTCACTGCAATTGCAAACAATTATAAATTTAAAAATAGTTTCATCAGTTTCAAATCAAATTTTGAAAATTTTAAAATTGTAGCACTCTTTTTCAAAGCCTGAGTCCATGATTCAATTCGATTCTAAAAAACTTATATGGTTTAATTTGTAGTAATCTTAAACCTCGCAAATTAATTTGAAACTTTTGAAAGAATAAAGTCCAATTTGAAACAAAAGATAACAAAAATGTCTTGCCCAATCTTACTTGCTCTCTCCTTACTCCACCATGATTGGGTTTCCTTTGCTTTGGAAAGGGGATTGGGTCGAGGACAAGTTTGTTCGCCTCATCTACTAGACAAAAAATTTCATTTGATGCTCATCTACTGTTGGTCAATGTTGATCTTAGTTTCAAAGAATTATCAAAGGTTTTATCCAAAATCATCCTTGGATTCACATACTCAACCAATTGAAATGTATATGGTAGCTTAAAACATCACTTGCTATCGATGAACTTTGATAATCTATTTACAACTTTGACTTCAACAAGCCATGTCCAATGTACATTGAAGACCAAGTTGCACTCTTGAATTCGCGATTTGACACCAACCAACCTAATTCACTTTGGGATGAATTATGGACCGTTGTTGCTTACTTTGCTTTATTATTGTCATCTCTACCATGATCAGTTTGATTTTATGGGGATTTCCTTCACACCTTGACCAAAATTGATCGAGTTTAGTTCAATCACAATTTTAACTCCATTAGGATCATAGCATCAACAAGTGGTGGGTACCAATAACCTTAGACAACCCAAACTAAAGTCCCATTAAGATTCAAATCTAGATTCAACACCGTATTACAAACCATATAAAAGTAACTTATGACCATTTAGCAACTCAACTTTGAATCTTTGAGGGTGTTCATAGAATCTATTTTAATTGAATGTGAGGGTAAATTATAAACTCAATAGGGCATGTCAAAATAATTCATGACAACTGTTTGTAGTTCAATTGACAATCCCTAATAATCATTTGTTAAAAAAAAAATGGTTGGCACCGATTAAGCCATCCATTTATAGAGATCCTTCAAAAGATGGGTATTTGTGAAGGACATAACTTTAGTTATACCTCTAAAATTTTAAGTTTAATTTATTATTAAATTTTATTCATTATTTATTTAGGCAAAATTGTGCTTCTTTTAAAGAAGTAAAATAAGGTAATAGAAATAAGTTCATCCAAGCTAGAAAAACATATCAACTAACTTATTTGTTAAGATGTGTTTATTGATTCATATATCATATCCATTTTATGATTATTATTCTCTATCATTATGCTAAGACATTAATTAATTTTTTGTGTAGATGAAAATAAAACATAAAAAGTTTTATTCGATGACAACAAATTTTACAAGCTGAGTTAATTAGAAACCATCATTTATTTATTAAATTGATAAAAATAAAAATAAAAATAAAAATATATACTTAAAATCTAAAAATGCATATGACATCCCATTTTAAAATTTTTTAAATCAAAATTTTTTTTATGCTAAATTGTTAAAATGAAATCTTACCTGTAAGATTTGATCACCTACATGATAACGTCTGAAAATTTGTCAAAATAATATCTTAGCCTAGAAGGTCACGGGAAATGTTTAAAGCAACATGTTTTTTTGGCTTCTTGTGCCACCAATAATTAAAACCCATATTTCCCCACGCGTAAAAACTTTTTGATGGGTTTTTGGCTTTTAGCTTTTTAATTATTGATTTATTTCGATGGCCCATATGGTGCCGCGTCCTCTCATTGTTCACATCGTCGCTTTAAGGCTTATAAAATGACACACCCACCAACTACTTTACAATCAACCCACTAGTCTCAGTTTCTCACTCTCTCACCATAGCCAACAAGAATAACGACTCCAAGAAAGGTTCTGAAACTTTCATACACTCCATCTTCAATCTCACTTCTCCAACAAAGGAAGAACTACTCTCTTTTCATTTTGTGCTAATTTTCACAACCAGGGTCTCTCTGTTTCCTTGACTCGGTTGAAAACTTTTGTGTTTGCGGCTTATTAATCAGCAGGACATCGCTATTCTCTTAGTTACTACAATGGCAAAGGGTGTTAGACGTTTGAGTTCTTGGATTGAGGTTGCACCAACCCTTCTTATTATTTCTCCCAAAAAGGTTCCTATTTCTCCTGTATTGGAGACTATTACTGAAGATGAACCTGAAGAATGCGACGAAGACTCCTAAATTATTGGAGTTTTATTTATTTATTTAAATTTTGTGGATTTGTTCGCAGACCCTTCAATTATAAATTTGGTAGCGAATGGGACTGTAGCCTCTGTAAGTTCGGTAGTTCATCATAAGTCATAACCATCAGTTTTGTCTTTGTACCAATGTCTTCCTCTGCAATTCCAATTTTTCATCTAATAAGTGGGGGCAATTTAATAATCTCTTTAGCAAAAACCAAAAAGGAATTGAGTCACGGGAAATATTAACCATTGGCTAATTCAACTATATATATTGTCCCACTGACTAATAATTAACTCTCTTCTCTTATATTTTTTACATAACTTTGGAGGAAAGAAATTAGGAATATGGCGGAAAAAATACAAAACCCTCCATTTTCTTTTCGCTCACTACATTTCTCTCTAATCAAACAATAGACTTCTCTTTTCTCTTTTTTTTCTCACTGTCTTACCTTAAATCAAAAAATATGGTGCTTAACATTTTGAAAATTTAGGCATCTAACCTAGGAAATAATTTGCTTGTGACAAATTAGTGGCGGGCCATTTTGCAAGCACGTAAAAATCCACTCTTAAGTCCATAAAAGACAAAGAATTTCCAATGATGAATCTGTTATCATCTCAATACAGTATGGATGTAGGTTTCATAAAATTGACAATAGGGACAAATATCCTTGATGTGCGCTTCTAGATGTTTCCCCCCCCCCCCCCCCCCCCCCCCTAAGTAGACAAGTATAAAAGTAATTACTTTAAACTTAAAAAGAATAAAATTGTTCATGGCTTAAATTTTTGGGATCAATAGTTTACTTAAGCCAATACATCAACAAGTGACATGCGTATGAGATTTTTCAAATAGGGTTAGTGGTACTATATATTGGATTGAAGATTTATGTATCTAATCTAGCACTAGATGTGTTTGTCATACCAAATCTTACCTAAATATGGTTGTTTGAATGTGTTAGTATGAAATAATAGATAAAAATAATGAATATAGACTATCAATTGGATTAATAAATAAAAGTAAGAAAAAATCATCAATCATAAAATAAATAAATAGAACTTGAGGTTAGATAAAAATGAATAGAAATTATGGTAAAATAGAAATGAAAAAGGAGAAGAAGAAATCGAGTAGAGAGGCTGAAAGTAGAACATTGGAAAACGCAAATTGAAAAGGTGAACTTATAAAGTTGGGCTTGTGTGATGACGTGTTGGGAGGAGGAGAGATAGAGAAAGACTAACAAAATGTCAAAATAGTTGGATAAATTTGAACGAAACAAGGACATATGGAAGACTAGCAATTTCATTTGGAGAGCCTAGCTCTTACAATAATTCTATTGGACCTATTTTTTACCAACTATAAAACAAATTGAACATTTATGGGGGCTCTACGGAGAGAGAGAGAGCTCATATTTGAGATTGGCAAAGATACTATCAATGAGCTTCAATGACCTACTCACAAATTTGAGGTCGGCAGGCCATGCATGACAGATGTCACAGACCCACTTATACTCTTATAGACATGCTTGAAAAGTTGCACTAGTAACTCACTATTTGATACCAACCAACCCAATACACATTGGAACAATTTTAGGAGGCTGTTATTGCCTACTCTGCTTTCTGAATTCCATGTCCACCATGAGAAGTTTGGTTTGGTGGGGATTTCCCTCACCTTGACCAATATCAATTAAGTTTAGTCCTAGCATTATTTTAAATTTGACTAAGATCTTTGTATCCTCAAGTATTGGGCAACAATAATTTTGCACAATCCAAACTTGTTTCACCAAAGGATTTAAATCAAAAACACACTATATACTAATGCATATAAAAGTAAGTTGTGACTAAGGTTCAAGTGATAGCCTAATGACAAGAGTTTTGTACCTCAAATGACATCTCTAGAGTTCAAATCCTAATTTTTTATGGATATTTTTTAATAAAAAATAAAATAAAAGGTGTTAAAATGAAATCTTAACCTTATGAATTGATCATATACACCACGCCTGAAATTTGTCAGAATTATACTGTCTTAACATAAAAGGTCAAGGAAAATTTAAAAGCAACATGTTTCTTGTCTTCTTGCCACCAACAACTACAGGCTACAGCCACAAATTTTTTACTAAAGTCCTCCACACTACCCTTATTTCTCACGTGTAAAAACTTATTTGTGGGTTTTACTTTAGCTTTCAATTATTTAGATGGCCCTTATGGTATTGCGTCCTCTCACCCTCACGTAATCACGTTGTCGTTTTATACGCTTATAAAAATGACTGTCCACCCACTTTACTCTCAACCCACAACTCTCAATTTCTCACTCTCATATCAAGAACACCTCTCTTATACTCCGTCTTCGTTCTCACTTCTCCAGCAAAGGAAGAATGCTCCCTTCTCACATCATGTTCATCTTCATAACCAGGGTCTCTCTGTTTCCTTGGCTAGGTTGAAAATTTGTGTGTACTAGCAAGACAAAGCGATTCTTTTAATTACTACAATGGCAAAGGGTGTCAGATATTTGAGTTCTTGGATTGAGGTTGCACCAGCCCTCCTTATCTGTCCAAATAAGTTTCCTGTTTCTCCTGTATTGGAGACAATTATTGAAAAGGAAGCTGAAGAATGCAACAAAGACTCCTAAATTTTTCTTTTTCTTTTTTGGGAAATTCTGTGGATTTGTTAAGATCCCTCAATTATAAGTTTTAAGGGTACCGAATGAACCTGTAAAGTTTTGTAGTTCATCTTAACAATCAGAATTGTCTTTTTTTTTTTTTTTTGGCTTCCCACAATATTTCCTCAAAACTTTTAACCAGAAACTAATAATTGTTCATGACGGATGGACTCATAGCAGGGTAAATCATTGGCTCAGAGAGTTTTTTTAAAGTATTGGTGTCTGTACTTGAATTAGGGAGCTCCTAATCAAATCCAAGACAGCCACTTTGAGACCAAGTGCCCAACCACTCAGCCAACCCCACTGGGTTATCAGAATTGTCTTTGTACCTATGTCTTCCTATTCAATTCCAGTTTTTGTCTTATAAGTAATCTCTTTAACATAAACAAATAGAGGATTACAATCATGGAAATATGGACCATTTGCTAATTAAATTTATCTTCAATCACGGACAAGAAACGATCAAAGAAGAACCTTAATTGTTACTACATCAATTGAACTCCAATAATGTTTCAGGTGATTAAAAATCTATTCAAGCCATCAAAAAAATAAGAATTTATGAACTATTAGTCTACGAACAGATTTGATTGATGTGTACATTTATACGATCTATTAAGCTGAACGCAAGCACAATCAATGAACCCAATAGGACATGCCAAATATTGCCAAGCTATCTCAACCATTAAGGATTGCTCGCTTGGTAGTTGCCTAGTTGGCACGGATTAGAAGGGAGATCCTACATAAACGATTATGTGAGTTCCATAAGTCTCGGTCGATCTGAATCTTTACATTTCAAAAGGAAGTTCCTTAAATTTCGAGGACATAATTTCCCATTGACCAACACACCTATGGCTATAAGAAACACCTCAAAAAAAGGAAGAAAAAAAAGGCCATCACTTTTTGTGTTTATCTTCGTAAATTTTAGATTCCATTCATCACACATGGACTCATAATACTAGAATTGAAAAAACTGGGCCCAATTCTCACTTCTCTAGAATCACTGAATCCAGCCCCATTTCTTTAACGTGAGGCTAATAAATACTGCAAACAAGAATCTGAAGAAAGCCTCCAACAATAGGTTCGGATTTCTGAAACTATCCTCTTCTCTTCCACCTTTTATCTCACTTCTCAGTAAAGAAAGAACTACTCCCTTTGCCTCATCCTCGTGCTCATCTTCATAACCAGGGTCTCCACCCTCTGTTCCTTCGCGTGGTTTAAATATTTTTGGGTTCTCTTACTAAAATGGCAAAGGGTGTCAGATTTTGAGTTCTTGGATTGAGGTTGCACCAGCCCTTCTCATTTCTCACAATAAGCTTCCTATTTTTCCTGAATTGGAGACAATTACTGAAGAGGAAGCTGAAGAATGCAACGAAGACTCCTATAATATTGGAGTGTGCTAATTTTTTTTTTAATTAAATTTTGTAGATTTTTTCATACCCTTCAACTATAAATTTTAAGGGTGGCGAATGGGCATGTAAGTTTTGTAGTTCATCCTAACAAATCAGAATTGTCTGGTAGCAAATTCCTTCCTCTACAATTTCCAATTTTTCTTCCTTCCCGCTTTCCCTAATAAAAGAACTTAGAATATCTCCGGTGGTGGAAGAACTTTATATTCTCGTTAGCCCTTAAAATTAAAAATAAAAATTATAATCATGGGAAATATGTGCTTCTACTTCAAAAAAGAAAAAGTCACGGGAATTAAAAAATCTAATATGGATCATTTGCTAATTAAATTACTCTTCAAATTTTGGAAGAGAAATAGCCAAGAAGAATGGGTTGATTGTATCTATTATATTCCCAAAACATGGATTTTCTTAAAAAATAACTATAAATCCGAAACTATGTTATTAGTAAGGCAACATTTCAAACTATTTTCGTTTCTAACAATTCGAGTCCAGAGGACTTGATTTTGCTATTTGAAAATGCACTTGGAAATCGAGTATGAGAAACTTGAGTTTGAAAAACGAGTGTGAGTCGATTTTGCCATTTGAAAATGCACTTGGAAATCGAGTGTCTCACACTTGATTTCCAAGTGCATTTTCAAATGGCAAAATTGAGTCTTCTAGACTCGAATTGTTAGAAACGAAAATAGTTTGAAACGTTGTCTTACTAATAAAATAGTTTGAGGGATTTGGTTATTTTTTTTAAAAAATCCCAAAACATTCATGTGCAGTTTTTTTTCTTTTTTTTCTTTTTAATGTGCGGGAGTGTTAACAACATTTTTCTTTCTAGGATTATAATTTTTTTTAATGTTGATTACATATTAAACACTATATTTTAAGGTTGAATGAAATTATACCTTACAATTTTAAAAACTTTAAATTGAATCCTAAAGTCTAGAACAATTACAAACTAAAAATTATAGTTTCATAGTTTCAAATTGAATTTTGAAATCATAACAATGTAAACCCTATTTTTATTTATTTATTAGTTTAAGGTTTTCACCAAGTATTAGTTAAGGAAAGAACAATAATATTCTATATTGCATTGAAAATCTTCTTCAGTTTGTTATTTTGGAGGATGGTTGTGCTATGCACTTATAGTTAATAGTTTTCCCAAATTTAATATTGTGTTAGATGGGAACTAAAAAGGTGATTGGTATATGTGCTTGTTCCTAATTGGAAAAACTAAATGACTCATTTTAGTTGCTAAAATCAATTCTAAATTATTAGAGCTTTTCTGAAGATTAGGCTCTTTATCAGACTGTCCAAAAACTATTTAGCTCTAGGGATTATTAGTTTTTTGATAGCTAGTGCATTGAATTAAATTACTAGTTATATCCATTGGCAGGAAAGCTTCAACATGTGTCCATAAGTTTCTTGTTTATCTAAACTTCTCTTTTTTATCCTACAATACTTATACATTAACACATTATACAGTTAAAGCTTAAAGGGCTCGGTTTTTCATTTAGTCAACTCAACTGGCACCTTGTGCTCGTACAAGTTTTAGGTGGAGGGTTAGGTTTTGAGTTCAAGATCCATTTGCTGCATTCTTACCAATCAAAAAGGGGGGGGGGGTGTTGGGCAAAAGTTTTCTTTAAGTCCTAAATCCATAATGATCCCCCTTATCACTTCTTTGCTTTCTTCCTATAAACTTTTCATTTATTTTATACACTCTCCCCTATATCAAGCTTCTCGTCACTGATCACTGATCGCACGTGCTTGCTAAGGTAAGTAGATCTGGCCACCCATTAGTAGCCTCTTTTCTTGTATAATGGAGAATGCATTCATCGTTTGCTGTCTCCTAAATTTACAACAAAAAATATTAGTGTCATAACTTTACCTCTTTTTATCTATACTTTTAGATTGGAGGAACTCTCCTTTTTAGTGTTACCTTTGAGCTAAAGATAAAGGTAATGGAGGCACTTCTGAAAAATAATAATAAAATAAAGGAAATTGAGGCATCACCTTTAGATGGCATTAAACCCATATTTTTATACTTTTCCTCACTCATCTTAACCCCAATGTTCTAATTTGATTGGCCATCTAAATGGAAGTAGTTAAACTGATTCCATTACACATTCAGTGTTTGTCTACTCAGTCATATTTTAGATAAATTCTCTAGCCATAATCCACCCTAGGAACCCCAATACTTGACTAAGCCCAGCTTTGCCATCTTAACAGAATTCTTGTCGTTTTGAATTTCTCCCTTAAGTTTAATACTTTTTATGCAAGAAGCTCAAAATGTTGCAACTCATTTATCATTAGAACTTCTAATGTTATTGAATATATGATCGCTTCCTACCTTAATTATTACTGATGCTTGATGTCCATTTGCAATGCCACTTATCTGTTGGTGTGTATAAATTCCATTAGTTATACTTTCTGTTTAAGTTTTTACTTTACTGATTGTAATAAACTAATAATATTATCAAAATATGTACAAGACATTTGGTGCACATTGCCATGTTTCCAAGATGATAGTAATTTGTAATAGTAAGGAATGCAATTAAACTTGACTTTGACTTACAGGTCTATCCTGTGGTAAAATCTTGCCTTCTCGTATGGCTAGGCATCTATTAAAGTCACTTGTAGATGTAGTAACATTAGTTATTGAGTATTAGAATCCAAAGATGGATGCCTTTGCAACATTATATATATGAAGTGGGAACTAATTGCTTTTGGAACTTCCATAGTTTTCTTATGAAAATTTCCTAATTGTTATGTTTAACTACTAAGTAGATTATCCGAGATCCAAGTAATGGGGAAAAACAGAAGTTGGAACTTCTAGAGGCTGCTTGCATTTTATTTGGTGAGTTATGTATCTTTTATGCTGATTGTATACTAAGCATGATGTAGTGGCAGCTTCTCTAGGAATATTTTCTAGGAGGTCATTCAAATTTGTATTGAAGAGGTTGACAATGACCTCCCATAATATTTCTTATTTCATCTTGTTTGTTAGGACGAAAGTGCGATATTTTCTCATAACCCATAATCCGCAAGAAGATTTTTCAATAAACATGAGTTCTCTTAGAATATGAATTTTAGGTAGGAGATGAATCTTGTTTTACATGTGATTTCCTTGTCATAAATTTCTTCATAGTATTTGCAAGGGAATAAAGGATAATCTATAAGTTTATTGGGCATATTGCTTCTTTGAAAACATTAATTATTGTTGTTAAGATTAAAAAATTGAGATCAGGTGCAATACCTAATGCAATAACTCTCAATGGCTAAGATTGAGAGTTAAAAAAAGTAACTTTTAATTTCAACAATTGAATAAATAAATTGAAAGATAAAAAGTAAAAATTGTAAAAAAACAATTTGTGAGTAAGAATGGGGTAATTGCATTAGGTGCAATACCCTAGCAATTGCACCTGATCCAATTCCAAGATTAAATATTAGAAATCATCTATTGTGTCTTACTATAATAAAGTTAATATTTAGTTTTTAAGATAAATTATTGTTCTTAAGTGAACTTTAATTATCATTGCTTAGAATACTTTTATATATTATTTATTAGTTTATGTCTTTACTATTTTCAATTCTTTTATTTAACAATTCAACACAACTTTGACAACTTATTGGTTTTTGTAATTCATTAAGAAATATTTTTGTTGTACTTTTTGCATTACTCAATTAAGAATTTAACACAACAATTCAATTGTTTAAAAAAAAAAAAAGTATTTTCGTTCCCCATTGTTTCATGCCTCATTTCCACATCCTCGTCTTTTAGTGTTTACACTTTACTACCTACCTAATTGTCTTTTTGTAAGATTTAAGATCAATAAATTACTAATTTTTGTTGCTTGGCTTGCTTTTTTTTTTTTATTTTTTTTTTTATTATAATCAAATTGGTTTGTTGTTAGGTTTTTTGTTGTTGTTGTTGTTGTTTTTTTTTTTTTTTTTTTTTTTTTGTTTAAAAATTCCAAAATAAATGTTGGTGTTGAATTGGTTTGTTGTTTGGCTTCCTTTAGGAGGTTCAAATTTTTATTTAGGATGCTAATAACAAAAAACTATAAAAATATATATGTAAAAATAAAAAATCCCCAAGTCTTGGATTCATTCGAGCCACTTAAAGATAATGTGGTGCCACCCTAGCATGATGGTTATTTTACATTTGGGTTGCATGTTTAATCTCCTTTCATTAAATTTTCATAGGATTGCTGATACATACATGCATTTACAATTGGCACAACAATTTCTCTTATGGGTAACATGTCTCCTCCCAAAAGGGCCTCTTAATTGCTTCTTCTAATCTGGAACAAACTCTCCATGTCAACAACCAACAGAAATTTTTATTGCGCCATAATTTTATAAATTAAGAAAGACTGATTCTTTAGTTACTTCCTTGATTAGCTTGCTAAGCTCCATATTTAGAAGGGATTTTTCATTTCGGCATTTATGCTTTCACAATCAAGATAGTCAATTAACCTGATTTCTATAGATAGGAAATGTGTAAAACCCTTATTAAGTAATGTCATGCGGGCATGTGGGTGTGTGAGTAGGTGGGATATAACTTGTCTCTTGATTCCATTTTGATTTCGGCCTAAATAGAAACATTACTGGTAGCCATATAGCCATCAAGGTTAGGTCAAGTTAAGGAGTAATTTTTAGGTACTATTGAAGCACGGCAAATGGTGCTCATTCCTCTCAAATTTATAATGATGTATACTCATTAAATTCATGGTAAGTCCACCGCGAATGTGAAAAGAAGGCGCACCATTTTACTATGCTTTAAAAGTACTTAAAAATATTCCTTTGGTGAGGGCGTATTATTTGTGGGCTCCCATGTGAAGTCCCAACATATTTCTCACACGTTTAACATTGCCTTTTCTGTGGTGAATGTTCAGTGGCTTATTCGATTATGACACTAACTTTCTTCTGTTCCAAGCCATTTTCATTTTTTTCAACATCGTCCACAAGGGACTGAGTACTACCATCAATTAACTATGACTCAAAACTTTCTTTGTTTCTTCCTTCTAGATATATTTTTCCTATTTGTTTTGCACTTCCTCTTCCTATATTAATAAGAGCCCCAAGTTTATATTCATCAGAGTCAATTTCTTGTGCTCTGGGTACTAGAAAACTCATAGAACGATTCTAAGGAAATCCCATCTCTCTCATTTTTCTTTAAATACAAGGAAAAAAAAAAAAAATCATCGACAGGAATTATTTACAGAATTTGTTTCTCTTTATATCAACCTTCAATGGCTAAGGAGATCATAAACTTGAATTATTTGGTTGAGGTAGCCCTGCTCCCATTATTTACCCTCTGAAGATGCCTTCAAATTCACCAAGGCTTGAGCCTATTGCTGAAGAGGGTGCTGAGGAATACGATTATGATTCATAATCTGGAATGTTTTCTTTTCATCTTCTTTTGTCTTGGATACTTGAAGAGCTGCTTGCATTTCAAAGGCTTCGAGAATTCAGATTTATGTTGAGCTGAAGTTTATATTATTATTTATCCAAAAAGGAGACGAACCATTTTAATGCTTCAGACTATAGGTGGCTTTGATCTGGAGCCCTAAGCTGTTGTAGTAGGATCAATTCAGGATCATATTATTGTAAACAACAATTTGCATGAACAATGCTTCAATTCTACCCAATCAAGTGCAACCAAAATCAAGGTTGTTGCCATTAAGGGTCTCTTGCTCACCATTACCAGCAATCCCACTTGTGTTTAATTGTAATGCTATTTTCCATCCATGTCTTCTTGCCCAAAAACTGAATCAAGGTATGATAAATCAATGTCATTTCACAAAGGCCTTGATATTATAACTAGATTTTGAAAGGAGAAGAAAAATAATTCAGATATAGATTTAAGAAATTCACAACACTCAAGCCAATCTGCTTTAACTCAAATTACATCAATAAAATATAATTCATGAAAGGTTTGAATGTCATATGGATTCATAATCACTAAATAGTGTTTTACAATGCAGTAATGCTCACACAACTCCAAATCACTTATGAATGAAAAGAGAAAAAGGACATCAATTAGAAACCTAAATCGGTATTATTGTCTTAGAAAAATTGAACAGAGAAGCACACAAGACCATCCAATATTCCAGTTTGGCTATTTCTGAAAACTATACCAACCCATACTTCAGTTTCTATGTATTTGTAAAATCAATCAATTGATCATATTCTCTAGTGACATGTACATAAAAATCCCAAAACTGACTAACCTCATATATGAGTGATCCAAACTTCTTTTGCTCCAAATACCCATTAAATCACTAGGTAACACCAATCATCACATTCATTGCAACAAGATAAATTCCCCATAATGCAGCTCCAAATTAAAGACTTTCAGCATTACCTTCACAAAATATTTCTGGAAATCCTGGCAATTAATAGGGTTGTACATAAATTTATGTTCAAAGAATCAACAAGAGATAAATGATCCATATTTATAGCATTTGAAAAGACAAGCTAGTAAAAATCATATGAAAGATGATGAAAAAATCGGTAATTTATAAGGTTCAGTTACACTGTCCACAATCTGAAGAAACATTACAAAAAATTTGACTGCTAGCTAGATGCAGTGAACAACACAATAACTTGAAATCCCAATTATAAAGCATATGTTGCTTACAATTTCTATTGCACAATCAAATGCAAATTCCTAGGGAGTACTTTTGGTTTTCTTTTAAAGCAATCACAAATGCATATGTACTAGGTAGCCTTAAACACCATATCTCAACCATATGAACATCTATGCTAGCCATATTGATTTAAACAATGCCTACGAATTTACCTAGCAACCCCTCATCTGGGGATTCATTGAGCAGTCCATATAGCTAAAAGAGTACTAGAGTGTACAAAGCTTTTTTAATTGCAAGCCTACCCACCATCCCCCATCCCCCATAAATTGTAATTAGAATAGGATTATTCAAGGAAAAAAAAAAAAAATATATATATATATATATATATATATAAAACCAGACAAATAGTTTTAAATATATCTTAAGCATACTTATTAAAATAATTTTTAAAGAAGATACTTAAGGATCAATTAAGCAAGATATGTAATAGATGTTTCAGTTTCACTCATCCAATAATATCACTCAATAGATGAAAGACTTCGGATATATTTTATCACATAAAATTCTACAAAAGACCAGGTATACCTTTGTTAATCTTTGGACTAATTTTCACATCCATCTCAAAACTACCGTTGTTCCTTGGCAGCTGGACTTGTTCAAGCTTTTCCAGAGCCACGTAATAAATAATCTAAATACCACAATTATATTAAATAGAGAAATGTAGAGAGCTGATATGATGCTCATAATAAAAAGAAGATACTGTTAATGTGTGTCAAACATATATTTATTTATTTATACCCAAATCCAGCGAATCTTGAAACTACTATCTCAATCTTCACCTTACTTTTTCAAATATATATATATATTTTTTGTTGATAAGTCATCAAAATTTTATAGCAAAATGAAAAGGAATTACAGTGTGTTCACAATGATAAGCATAAAGCACCTTGAAGAAGTACAGGCAAATCAAAAAGAAGATCTAAGAGAAAATTGAAAATAAAAATAAAAGTACAATTAGTAAAATGCTTGAGATCATTCAAACAAAGTGAGAAGTTGCAAGGACTTCAATTTCTCAATAGATCCCATACTGTCCTAGAATTTTCCACACTAACCGCATCATGCATGCCGGCACCAAGTTCCATACATTTGAAGATTACTTTGACATAATATAAACTTATTTTAATTAAAAAGAATTAAAACAACTACACGGTTCATGACATCACATTGGGCAAAAACAGACCCATTCAACCAATTCACTTAGATAATCTCAAGAAACTTCCCTCTTTTCGCCAAAATACTGACTCAAGGAATTGCCCCAAACATATGAGTTTCCAATTATGAAATATCTAATGGAGCTGGACTGTTATCTTTTCATCTTCATACATGCCACATATAATACATAGAACCGTATGAAGCATCCAACAATAATTTTATTTACCAAATTCTTTATAGGTTTTACACCATCATATAGACATATCATGAAACGAGAGAGATCTATACCTTCAATATATGATCATGTTAGGTACTATACTTCCAAGAAAACTGCTGAAAAGTACACCAGACGGTTTAAATGCAGTGTCCACTTCCCATGTGCTTGCTGCATCCCTACAAATAGAAGAAAGGTAAGCACTATGATTTAAGACTTTAGAAGCTACCATTAACAGTTATTCCTTCATGCACTACTTTGTTCTTTGTATTAGAATAGCCCAAAAGAGTGTTGAAAGATGACAGTGATGTGATTGCACTGGTCTTGTGATTGATAAACTCTTTCCTTTGGCAGCCCATTTCAAATTTGCAGCTTTTAGAACCTCTAAGATTATTGTTTAGCTGTTTGAATAGTCTTATGACAACTTTATGCCAAACTTTTTTCAAGTGCAAATCACTTAGTATTAAACAAAACCAAAAACTCAACAAACACCTGTTTGTTTTTTGTGAACACAACTAACCAAAGATCATAATTTTAATTAACAATCAACTCATTATGTTAATATGTGATCCAAAAATATTAATACATAGAACCGTATGAAGCATGCAACAATAATTTTGTTTACCAAATTCTCTATAGGTTTTACACCATCATATAGACATATCATCAAAAGAGAGAGATCCACACCTCCAATATACGATCATGTGCTATACATCCAAGAAAACTGCAGAATAGTACATCAGGTGGTTTAAATTCAGTGTCCACTTCCCATGTGTTTGCTGCATCCCTACAAATAGAAGAAAGCTAAGCACTATGACTTGGGACTGTAATACACTACTTTGTTCCTATGTATTAAAATATCCCAAAGAGTGTTGGCAAAGATGACAATGAAGTGATAGCACTGGTCTTGTGACTGACACACTCTTTCCAGTCAAGAAGAAACTTAAGGTCGACTTGACTTTGGCTCTGGGACCTAAGTTCTAATGGTGAGTGGTGATGTGAACCACGTCGTAGGCAATAAATAGGTGGTGTAGGCATTCCTCTTCTGTAGCACATAAATGGCAAGAAACATCAATGATGAGATTGCTAATTGCTAACCTCCTTCTCACTAGAAAACCATCATTTAATAGTTTTCATTGGAAAAATAATGGCTTTGAAAGGGAGATAAATCTTTCACAGGGAAGCCCACATCTGAGAACTATATCATCTTCCACAGGGCAGCCACATCTGAGAACTATATCTTTGAATTATGCTCCTTCCATCTAAATATTCATTATGGAGAAGCCAATAGGTTCTCTTGATAGTAAAGAAATCTGACTAATCATGCGGTCAAATTAGTTTCCCTGTACTTCTGAATTAGTTATAATGTTGTATTTCAATGGCAACACAACTTAGAACTACTTTGAGAATTTAGTTTGAGCTTTAGAGAATGGTTAATCATATTCAAATGCAGGAACCTAAAAGATAGAAAGTTCATTTTTAAAAAAGAAATTGAACTTAAGGGACGAAGAAATTTTATCAGCAAGTACAGTTGCAATCCCAACAATGATGAAAACACGTGATTTTTTTACTAAATGATCAATCACGAATCTGAGGGGTTGAAGGGATACTCTAGTGGTTCCAACACCTCTTAAATATTATGATCGGGAAACATGTTCTAATACATATTATAGCAAATAAAATAAACCAAATAAATGAATAAGCCAATCTTTGACTCCTTATCCTAATTAAAACTACTTATTTGTTTTGCTACCTAAATAGTCTTATGAACAGACTCCATGGTCCCAATTCTTCTCAACGTCAAATACCTTCCTTTGGCAACCCATTTCAAATTTTCAACTTTCAAAACCTGCAAAAATATTTTTAGCTGTTTGAATATTCTTATGACAACTTTATGTCAAAACTCTTTTCCAGTGCAAATCATTTAGTATTAAACAAAACCAAATCTCAACAAACACTTGCTTGTTTTTTGTCACAAAACTAATCAAAGATCATCATTTTGACTAACAATCAACTCATTATCTTAATACGTGATCCAAAAAATTTATTTAATTTTAAGAACATTAAGAGCAAGGTGCACTTTCAAAGATGCTTTCCCAAAAGTATTTAAATGAATTACCTAGCTCTTTATCTGTAGAGAGTACCTCTTGATGACCTTGACATAGGATCTAGCCCTTTAATGACAGCTCCACATTCCCTGACAAAAATACCCAAATAAAAATTTGAAACAATTAATTTGCATAAAAACTATTTAAATCTCTAAATCATAAGTGATAGCAAATAAAAAAATAAAAAAGAGTACATGCCATATTAGAGGAGTCTACTCTTTACCTCCCATCTTAGCTCTAGAATCTGAATCTAGGCATCAAAAAAAAAAAAAAAAAAGATTATGTATTTTTTAAGCAATTGAATAAAAGGGGAAATTGATTTAAAAGATATTTTCAAAGAAAACAAGAGAGTTCAATACCACTGAACTATATTGAAAAGGTTGCAATTTAAGTCATTGACCTGGTACCATCCTCCCATCCAAGAATATTCACAAAAACACTTATCACTAAAGTGGGGGATCCATAAAATAACATTTCCATAGTCTTACCTCAAGAGGTTTTGAATTCCAGTAGACACTTCAAACCTAAAAAGTAGAAAGAAACAACAAACATAAACATTTAGACTAGTAGGACCTTTCAACATTTTACCACACTAACCATTACATGATTCAACTTGGCTGGATAGATCTAAAGCATTTTCAACTTTGAGAGTTGAACTTTAAGCACTCAAATCTGTTTTACAGTAAATTTGATATCATAACAATAAGCAGGAAGAAAATACACAAATTGAATCCCAATTATGGAAAATAAAAAAGGATAGGATTCCACACCGCATAGAAACCTCTCAAACATTGCATATTCTTACGTTTTCCATCCAAATCTAAAAGTTCTCAATAGTTAAACCACATTAAGGGGGAAAAAAGCAGAAAATGGAAAAACGCAGTAACCAAATGAGCAATGCAATCAATAAAAAATGAGTAACTTTGGTTAGAACATTCTGCAATGGAATTCAGTTTTGAATTCACACTTTCTTTGAAGTTTGTTCTTATTTTGGCAATGTAGAAAATCAGTATACAAACATAATAAACCACTGCAGACCTAACAATTTTTCTTATGGTGCTTTTCAAACTATTGGCCTTCAACTTATTTTTACCCCCAAAGGACTACTTGGTACCAACTATATGCCTAGGATAATATTAGACACTATGACTTAACTTGCTGCCATAGCCTCTTTGAGAAAGGAAGGATACTCAAGGATTCTGAGTCTATAGTTTAGTGCAAAGTTGATTTTTATTTCTCTTGGTAATATGTTTGATGCATTCTTGTTCTGTTGTCACTTACCTCTCAATAAAATAATGGAAAAATCTAAGTAATATTTTTTAGCGAATCAATAAAAGTAAAGAAACAAAATTATTTTTTAGAAATTAACAATAAAACATAAACAATTGGGTTGATGAATTGCATAGGTCAGAAACATCTAAGCAAACAGGTTCAATATCTTGACAAAGCATTTCATTGAATAGCTTGTGTGCTTGACTTAAATTTCAATTTCAAACAATCAGCAAGCATACTTGTTATTTGGTAAAATTGAAAATGTCGTAGGAAGAAATTATGCACTAGAAGCAGAAAAATTCTCAAATGAATAAGAGATAAATATTATAAGAAATGAAAATCAAATTGCAAGGTGGAAATGAAAGGGTGAAGTTTGACCATTTTGTTCAACTCATAGTCCAGCAGGAAGATATGTAATAGAGTCCAGCAGGAAGATATTTTTGTTTAACCACAACCATCATTGTAAAGAAAAATGAAAGGGTGAAGTTTGACCATTTTGTTTAACAAAATCATAATGATTCATTTATAATGAATTTTCAGCCTCCTTGAAACTTCCAATATACATTATTTATGGCTAAATATAGTAAGAAATATATCTTTTGCTACTAATACCAAATCTTACATACCAATAACTAATACCGAAAAAACATCCCACACATGATGGCCATTTTCACCATCATGAATCTTCAATCCAAGTGATGCAAATGTGTCATCAATTATTTAAGTATTGCCCTTGTGGTAATCAAAAACAGTAGTTAAAACCTGAGAGAAATTTTTAAAAAGAAACTATGTAAATATTCATTCATAGATGAATTTTAATGCAATCATGTTCAAAGTAGGACTAATAAATTCCTAAAGACTTTTCATTAAGTGAAGAGAAGCAGCATTAGTGACCAGATTTGGTAGTAATTGTTTTCAAAAATATTCAAAGAATGTCATACGCTAAGTTGTAGTTCCAATTGGAGCTGATTCATCATCTGGAACTATATAAATTAAATTAAGAATCATTAGTTGCAATTATTGTTTGGGCTGCTTACCTTCAATGGAAAGGCATGCCAATCCTCCATCTTGAGCAACACTTTACACACCATTGAGATAGGCACAAAAAAATGCGATTATTGGAAATCTGTTTTGAGTAGAAAAGCTCTTCAAAAACCACAATCGAACCAAGGTGAAACCTATGAAGCTGGAAAATTTTGAGGAGGACAAAATTTCAATAGCAACTCATATTATGAATGACCCAAATATTTATCATAATATGATTAAGGTTCATGTCTAATATAGCAAATTCATTAACTATAAGATAACTCAAGCAAGTGACAAACATCTTTGGCTCTAAGAATTTCAAAGATTGCTCTTGGTCATTTGTCTTTTGTTAATTGGTATGGCATATAAAGAAAGGGGGCCAAAATAGAGCTATTGAAAAAGATTTGTCCAATATAGCCATTAACACATTAAAGCTTCCAAGGAGGAATTTAACTATAGCATTAAAAAACCCAAACAAAGTTTTTTTTTTTTTTTTTTTTTTACCTTGACAGGTTAATCGTTAATCTTCTACGTTAGTCCTATATTCCTAGAATCATTCAAAATGTTAAAAGACAAGCAGAGAATAAAGTGATATCTTTTTGAGGTGCTACTTATTTATATTCCATTAGTTTTGGTAGGAAAATTTTTAGTAAAAATTTCTGAATTGCTAACAAACAGAGAATACAGGCAGGAGTACATATAAATAAAACAAAAGCACCAAGATGCGCTCAGTTGGAGACGAAGTTTCAAGGGTTGGCCCGCAAAGCCTTCCCCTACAGAATCCCTAAGATTCTCAAAGAAGCTCATAATCTGATTTTTTTTTTTTTTTAATTGAATGAGAAAAAGGAGCATAACATTTGAAATTTTAGAAAAGGAGAGACAGAGGAACCTGGTGAAATAATATTGATTTCTAAAGAAACAATATTGTGTGAATTAATTTAAAGGGAGCTGAACAGTTAAGAGAGAAAGAGAGGTGTACTGGTTCAATGGTTTTTGTTGAAGCAATTAAATAATCCACATCCTTTCAAATTCTAAAAGGACATTAAAATTCCATTATTTAAGAAAAGGTGAGATGGAAAGTCAAATGCAAAAGTTACTCCAATAGAGAGCCACATGGTAGAACATCATGCTCTCCCACATGACTTCTTTGCTTTTATATATATAATATTGATTGATGATTGATTATGGAAACGATTGAATGTCACATGGATTCATAATCACTATATAGTCTTTTACAAATGCACACATAACTCCAAAAGCGAAAACCAAATCACTTATGAATGAAAAGAGAAAAAGATCATCAATTAGAAACATACATAGTATTATTGAAATTCCAAGTGCATTGAAATTCCAGTTTGGCGATTTTCGAAAACTATATCAACCCACACTTCAGTTTCCATATATTTGAAAAATCAATCAATTGATCCATATTTTCTAGTGACATGTACATGAAAACCCGAAAACTGACTGACCTCATACTACAAGTGATCCAAACATCTTTTGCCCCAAAAACCCATTAAATCACTACGTACCACCAATCATCACTTTAGTTGCTGCAAGATAAATTCCCCATAATGCAGCTCCAAATTAAAGACTTTCAGGATTACCTCCACATGATATTTCTGGAACCCCTGGTAGTTAATTGGGTTATACATAGATTTATGTGCAAAGGATCAATGAGAGACAAATGATGCATATTAATAGCATTTGAAAAGACAAGCTAGTAAAGATCATATGAAAGATGATGAAAAAATTGGTAACTTACTAATTTATAAGGTTTAGCTACATTGTCCACATCATCTAAAGAAACGTAACAATATATTTGAGAGCTATCTAGATGCAATGTATAATACAATAACCTCAAATCCCAATTATAAAGCATGTGTTGCTTACAACTTCCATTGCACAATCAAATGCAAATCCTAGGGTGTACTTTTGGTTTGCTTTTAAAGCAATCACAAATGCATATGTACTAGGTAGCATTAAGCACCATATCTCAACCATAAGAACATTTGAGCTAGCTATATTATTTAAACAATGCATAGGAATATACCTGGCAACCCCTCATCTGGGGATTCATTGAGCATTCTATACAGCCAAAAGAATACTAAAGTGTACACAGCTTTTAACTTCAGCCCCACCCCCCAATCTCCCCAAAACAGTAATTAGAATTGGATTATTCAAGAAAATCTTTTTTTTTTTCAAAACCAGAACAATAGTTTTAAACATATTAACATATCTTCAAAAGAATGGTTTAGAAGCATACTTATTAAAATAATTTTTAAAGAAGATACTTAAGGATCAATTAAGCAAGACATGTAATAGATGTTTCACTCATCCAATAATATCACTCAATAGACGAAAGACTTCGGATATATTTTATTACATAAAACTCTACAAAAGACCCGGTAAAGGCATGTACCTTTCTCAATAGATCTCATGCCCTCCACAAAAATACTGTTATTACGCTCTATCCACACTAACCACATCACTCATGCCGGCATTAGGTTCCAAACATTTGAAGATTACTTTGACATGATATAAACTTTTAAAATAAAAAATAATATATAAACAACTACACGGATCATGACATCACAACGAAATATGGGGGCAAATATAAATCCATTCAACCAATGCACTAAGATAATCTCAAGAAACTGCCCTCTTTTCCCCAAAATACTGACTCAAGAAATTGCCCCCATCATATGAGTTTCCAATACATAGAACCGTATGAAGCATCCAACAATAATTTTACTTACCGAATTCTTTATAGGTTTTACACTATCATATAGACATATCATGAAAAGAGAGAGATCCATACCTCCAACATACGATCATGTCATGTGTTATACTTCCAAGAAAAATGCTGAAAAGTTCATCAAGTGGTTTAAATGCAGTGTCTACTTCCCATTTGTTTGCCGCATCCCTACAAATAGAAGAAAGGTAAGCACTATGACTTAAGACTTTAGAAGCTAGCATTAACAGTTATTCCTTCGTGCATTACTTTGTTTCTATGTATTAAAATAGCCCAAAGAGTGTTGGCAAAGACGATAGTGAAGTGATTGCACTAGTCTTGTGACTGATACCCTCTTTCCAGCCAAGAAGAAATCTAATTTTGACTTGACTTTGGCTCTAGAACCTAAGTTCAAATGTTGAGCGATGATGTGAACCACATTGCACTAGCTAAGTCATAGGCAATAAATAGATGGTCTAGGCATTCCTCTTCTGTAGCACAAAAAGGGCAAGAAACATCAATGATGAGATTCCTAATTGCTAACTCCCTTCTCACTAGAAAACCATCATATAATAGTTCCCATAGGAAAAATGATGGCTTTGAAAGGGAGTTAAATCTTTCACAGGGAGGCCCACACATCTAAGAACAATATCATCCTCCACAGGGCAGCCCACATTTGAGAACTATATCTCTGAATTATGCTCCTTCCATCTAAGTATTTATTATGGATAAGCCAATAGGCTATCTTGATCATAAAGAGACTTGACTGATCATGGAGCCAAATCAGTTTCCCCTTACTTCTGAATTAGTTATAATATTGTATTCCAATGGGTAATGGCAACATGACTCGGAACTACTTTGAGAATTTATTTTGAGCTTTAGAGAATGGTCTATCAGATGTGAACAAAGTAACCTAATAGATAGAAAGATCTTTAAGCATGCAAATGAAAATATCATTTTTAAGCATGAAAATGAACTTAAGGGATGAAAAAATTTTATCTGCAAGTACAATTGCGAATTGCGATCCTAACAATGATGAAGTTGTGGCCCTATTCATCCTCATTAATTCAAATATTTCTAATTATCAAAAGATTAACTAGTAAATAAAAACAAGTGATTTTATATTTTGTTTCTAAAAATAATTCCTCAATCAATCATATATAAATAATATTCTTTCACAAATCCCAACCAAATATATTAAATGATCAATCATGAATATGAGGGGTTGAAGGGATACTACAGTGGGTCAAACACCTCTTACAATCTCTAGTATTGGGGTTCCACCCCTTCCCCAATTTACCTAGGAAATAAACCTTAAATAGTATGATCAGGAAACATGTTCTAATACATATTAAATCAACTCAAATAAACTAAATAAAGAAATAAGCCAATCTTTGAGTCCTTATCCTAATTAAACACTTCTTATTTGTTTTGCTGCATGAGTAGTCTTATGAACAGACTCCATAATCTCAATTCTTCTCAACTGCAAATACCTTCCTTTGGCAGTCAATTCCAAATTTGCAGCTTTTAGAACCACTAAAATTATTGTTTAGCTGTTTGAATAGTCTTCTGATAACATTATGCCAAACTCTTTTCAAGTGCAAATGAATTAGAATTAAATAAAACAAAAATCTCAACAAACACCTATTTGTTTTTTGTCAATAAAACTAACCAAAGATCGTCATGTTGATCAATAATCAACTCATTATCCTAATATGTGATCCAAAAATTTTATTTAATTTTTAGACCATTAAGAACAAGGTGCACTTTCAAAGATGCCTTTCCAAAAGTATTTAAATAAATTACCTACCTTTTTCACTGTAGAGAGCACCTCTTTATGACCTTGACATAGGATCTTGTCCTTTAATGAGTGCACCACATTCCTAGACAAAAAGACCCAAAAAGATTTGAAACAATAAATTTTTGTAAAACTATTTAAATCTCTAAATCACAAGTAAAAAAAATTTAGTACATGCCACAGTAGAGGAGTCTACTCTTTACCTCTCATCTTAGCTCTCGAAGCTGAATCTAGGCAACAACAACCAAAAAAAAAAGATTACATATTTTTTAAGTATTTAATGAATGAGGAAATTGGTTTAAGATATTTTCAAAGAAAACAAGAGAGTTCAATACCACTGAACTATTATGAAAAGGCTGAAATTTAACCCATTGACCTGGTACCATCCTCCATCCAAAAATATTCACCAAAACATTGATCACTAAAGTAGGAGATCCACAAAATAACATTTCCATGGTCACACCTCAAAGGCTTTGAATTCCTGCAGACACTTCAAACCTAAAAAGTAGAAGGAAACAACAAAGATAAACATTTAGACTAATAGGACCTTTCAACATTTTAGCACACTAACCATTACATGATTCAGCTTGGCTGGATAGATCTAAAGCATTTTCAACTCTGAGAGTTAAACTTTAAACACCTAAATCTATTTTACAGTAAATTTAATATCTTAACAATAAGTAGAAAGAAAATATACAAATTGATCCCTAATTAGGGGAAAAAAGAGGATAGGATTGCATAGTGCATAGAGACTTCTCAAAAGTTGCATATTCTTATGTTTTCTATCCAAATCAAGAAGTTCTCAATAGTTATACTTATACCACACTAAAGAAAGAAAAAAAAAAAAAAGCAGTAAATGGAAAAACACAGTAACCATATGAGCAATGCAATCAATAAAAAAAAAAAATTACTTTAGTTAGAACATTAACGTTTGGCTGCAATGGAATTCCGTTTCGAATTCGTACTTTCTTTGTAGTTTGTTCTTTTTTTGGCAATGTAGAAAATAAGTATGCGAAAATGGTCAGATTCCTCAAATAAAATTATAGATTATTAATGAAACAAACTATAAAAACAGCAAACATCAGTATCTAAAAGCTGTAACACCAAACAACAAAAACAGAGCAAGCAAGAAACTAAATAAAAGGTGCAACTAAACTTACAAAGAATCAAACTAAAACCCTCAATTATGGCAAACTCAACCAAGTCCTTAATGGCTTATTGCCTCCTCATACTTGACATTGCTGTAGAATACATAAGCATTTCTTTCAAGCCAAACATAATAAACCACTGCAAACCTAGCCATATTTCTTATGGTGCTTTTCAAACTTTTGGCCTTCAACTTATTTTTACCCCCAAAGGACTACTTGGTACCAACTATATGCCTAGGATTATATTAGACACTATGACTTAACTTGCTGCCATAGCCTCTTTGAGAAAGGAAAGATACTCAAGGATTATGAGTCCATAGTTTAGTGCAAAGTAGATTTTATTTCTTTTGGTAATATGTTTGATGCATTCTTGTTCAGTTGCCACTTACCTCTAAATAAAATGATTTTAAATTTAAGTAAATTATGCACTAGAAGTTTGTGTGCTTGACTTAAAATTATTTCAATATCGGGAAAAAAGCATTTCATCGAATAGTTTGTGTGCTTGACTTAAATTTCAATTTCAAACAAACAACAAGCAAACTTCTTATTTAATAAAATTGAAGTTTAGAAAATCTTGTAAGAGGAAATTATGCACTAGAAGCAGACAAATCAAATGAATAAAATACAAACATTAAAATAAATGAAAATCAAATTGCAAGGTGGAAATGGATCTTGGACCTACCAATTACTTCAACAGCAACAGCAACTGCATTAAAATAAAATAAATTAAATACTTATTTTATAACTAATAAATACAAAGCCTAGCAGCTTGATTTCCTATAAATACTTGAGCAGAAATCCAACAATGTGTATCCAATAATGCAATTAAAGCAGGCATACCTTGGCATCGAGGTTGCTTTCAGGTGGAAGCATAATTCTTTGAAGTTTGATCAAGATGTTCTTGCCTTCTTTGATGGTGGAAACTGATTGAAGTCGGAATCATTGTTGTCAAAGGCATGGGCCACTGAAGAGGAACCTAGATCAAACCCATCCCTGAATCCCAAATCTTGTCGACCCAAGCCCAATTCGGACCCATTTGTGGTATCCACTGGAAGCACATCAGAGGGCAAACAACGGTGCTCCATGTCATCAAGGACTAGGGGAGGGCAACCATCTCTACTAGCAGATGATTCCAAATCGTGCACATCATCACGAAATGATGATTCAAAGTCTGGGTTAGTGTTATCACAAATCCGGGTGATTGAAGAAGAACCCAGATCATCCAACCCATCAGGAAAGCCCAAACTTGGCTGACCCATACGTAAGTCGAGCCCATTTGTGGTGTCCATTTGAAGCCCCACATCAGATGGGAAAGAATGGTGATTGATGTCATCAGGGACTGAGGAAGACCCACAACAGATGCAGTCTACATGGACTCCCAACCATGTAATTTTGGGCTCATCAGAAGAAGTGTCATCATCATCATCATCATCATCATCATCACATTCATTTTCATAATCATACTCGAGTTCAACTGTAATCTTAACGTCATTCTTTTCAGATGGATTTGATTCATTCCATTGCGGAAGATATACAAGATGTAAGAAGAGATGCTCAGAATCTCTTCCTGCAAAGTGACAACTTAATACTTGTTCATTTGAAAAACCATTGGCGGAAACAAAAAAATGAGTTCCTATAGGTTTCGCCTTCGCCGATCGAAAAGCAAAACAGACAATTAATTTATGAAATTCACGGCCAACCACGAATGATACAGAATTTCCAACACTCTGATGGTTCAATTTGAACTCCTTCGGAATCTCAATTCTTGTAGTACAAGTACAGGAGGCCGGAAACTTAAAATATCACGTACCAATGTGTACCCCTTCGGAAGCTCAAATCTTGGTGGTAGAGGCCAGAAATCAGAAAACGAGGGATCCATGAATATTTCTTGAAACTGCTTGCATTTAACAAATACAAGAAACTGAAATTTAAAGATTCTCGTAATATATATCACTTAAACTTACACACACATACACAGAGAGAGAGAGAGAGGGGGGGGGGGGGGGGGGGGGGGGAGAGCTCACCTGATTCAATACTCTGCGTGATGATAGTAGATCCAACGACGTGCAGTTTGCTGCGTTCACGCTTCTTATATGCTGTGGAAGCCTTGGAATTTCTCGTAGCTTCTTGCAATTACGCATGCTAAGTTCTTCTAACATGGTAAATCCAATAATGCTTTCCGGGATTGTAACAATATTAGAACCATTTATTGTTAGAAAACCTAATAAGGGGAAGGAATCGGGCGTCATCAAAATATGTGATTCAAGTATATCTCCGTCACAATCACAGACTTCCAGAGAAATCAAGTTCGTAAACTTACATCCTGAAATGCTAACAAGAAAATCCCCAATGTTTTGACAATTAGCTAGGCTTAAGCGATTAAGCCAACTAATTTGACACTTCAGTGACGAAGGCCATTCTCTAATATTACTATCATGTATATATAAACTGTGACATTTCATTTCTGAGTGAATATGGGGAAACTTTTCAAGGCTTACGCAGCCCCATAGACTAATAGATGATAGAGATTTCAACCTAAGGGTGCTGGGAAGAATTTGAAGTTTTTTGCAATTATCGAGCGCCCACTCCTTAAGCTTATCAAGAGATCCAATGGCCTCATGAACCTCAATTAAATTTTCACAGTCCATCATGTGCAAGCTCTTTAAGTTTGGGGCACCCAAGTCAGGTAATTTTTTAAGACTTACGCAACCATCTAGATTAATAGATTCAAGAGATTTCAACTTAAAGCTGCTAGGAAGAATTTGAAGTTTTTTGCAACCCCAGAGTCTCCAACTTTTGAGCTTACCAAGAGATCCAATGGCCTCATGAACCTCAATTAAATTTTCACAAAAACTAACGTCCAACAGCTCTAAGTTTGGGGCGCACAAGTCAGGTAATTTTCTAATGGATATACACCCTTCCAAATCCATACGTTTCAAATTATTGTACTGGCCCCCCTACAAGGGAAAAAAAACCCCAAAAATTGGTCATCAACAAAATTTTAAAAATAACATTCAATGAAATCAAAATTCATTAATACTAATACTCATACCTGCTTGAATAGCTTCTCCAATCTAATGCAACTACGCGGCATCCCAAGTTCAACAAGTTGTTGAGTACAATAATTGGATGGCAAAGAAAAAGGATATTTGTCCCATTCAAGTAACTTTAACCCATTGGGAAGATATTTAAGTTTTTTAGAAATAAGTACATTACGAACCATAAGAAATTTGAGATTTTCCATCTTTTTGAAAGCTTTAGCATGTAATTGCACTGTTATTGGATCAGGCGAATGGCACATTATACCTCGAATTTTGTTTGAACCCTGATTGGATAAAGAATAAAGTGAAACATATAACACAATAGAATTTGCCAAATCTATAATAATCATGAAATTTTAAGTAAAAATGATACTGTTAAACTTATATTTGCTATGATATTAAAAAGAAAAAATTATCAAAGAAGAAAAAATTATCACTTCTACCTGATGAAAAAAGAAGTTAAAATCTAAAGAATAAGAAGCTATACCTTACTTCCAGTTAGTACTTCAAGTGCATCCTCAAAACGCCATAACCTGCTGCGTTTGTAAAGGATTATTGGTGATTCTTGCCGAACAATTTCCCTACCCATTTGTTGTACCAAGTCATGCATCCACAATATGCCAAAGTCACCAATAGTTATGAGACATTTATTAACAAGGTTTGGAATACCAGATTTTGGATATAATTTGCAAGCATCTAATATATTTATAATATTATCCTTGTTCCTTCCCTTGAAGAAACATGCAATATCGAGGAAAATATCCTTTTCCAATTCTTCCAATCCATCATAACTTACTTTAAGTATTTTATGAATATCTCCTTTAGGAATTTCTCCATATTGCTCTATTGCACTTCCCCATTCAGATCTTGTTTTTCCACACAAATCAGAACCTATTATTTTTAGAGCTAATGGTAGGCCATTGGCATATTGTATGACTTGGTTTGCAAGTATAGAATAATCTTCCTCAAGCTTATTTCCTCTGAAAGCATGTTGATTAAATAGTTCAAGAGCTTCACAATTGTCCAATTTCGTCATCTTGTAAGTTGTACAAACCTTTCCAAGATTATTGAGCAAGTGACTATCTCTTGTTGTTATAAGGACTCTACTTCCTGAAGCAAACCAATCACAATTTCCAAACAAAGTTTCAATTTGTTTTGATTCATCCACATCATCAAGAATTAAAAGAATTCTTTTACCATGAAGCTTTTCCTTTATCATATTGATTCCCTGGGCTACACTCACCACCTTCAATTTTTTGTCCCTTAGGATACTAAAAAGGAGTTTCTTTTGTAGTTGGATCCTGCCATCATTTGTTTCAAAATTTTCTCTAACATTTTCTAGAAAGCAACTTCCTTCAAAATGCTCAAAAATTATGTTATAAACAGCTTTTGCAATAGTTGTCTTACCTATTCCCCCAAGACCATGAATCCCTACCATTCGAACATCATTTACCTTAATATCTAAAAGTGATTCTATGGCCTTGGCACGAGAATTCACTCCAACAGGGTATTTAGCAACAAATAACGGTGTGCCCTTTAATTTTATATCCGATACACTTTTAATAATTTGTTGGATGAATTTGTATTCAGGTTCGCTGCCAATCACAAAGCATACAAGACATTAAATGAGTTGGACTAGTTGAAAATATGAATATAAAAATAAAAGAATCAAGATGTCTAGTTTTGTGCATTACATCCTACACTTGACATATTATCAATTGAATTAAAGGACATAATTCAAGTGTTTGAGAAGTATCATTTATTTTATTTTATATTTTTTGGAAAAAGATTTTGGCTTTCCATACTTGACTAAAATAATCAAGAAATTTTGGATTTTAAAAAAATGGTGGGAGAAACTTTAACATTATCAAGTATTTGAAAGGTATACTTATAAAAAAAAAAAGTATTCGAAAGGTATATTTTGTTTCTTTCCCAAACCGAAACGACATTCTACACTTAATTCAAATTTTTGATTTTGATTTATTCTATTTTTTCCCTAGTAAGAAATTGTTTTAGGCTTTTGGCAAGTAGTTGCATGGAAACTTCACCTTAGGTGAGATAAAAGCCTGTTGAAAATCCATTTATAACACTTTGAATGAAATGATTAAGAAAATTAGAGAAATGTTTTTGAAAGGATTATGTGGATGAGCCTTGAATCAAACAACACTTGGGTTAGAATGCCTTATTTTTTAATCCCACAAAAGTGAAAATTTTGCTGGACTTCTTAAAACCATGTGCAGGCAAGAATTAGATCTAGTGGACAGAGAGCTGGACCAAGTAGGTTCTACCATGTTGTACTTTTGTAAACTAAGAGCATTCTCATCAAGAATGCTATAAAATATAGTATTTAACATCTTAAAAAATTACTTTATTCATTTTAACATCTCACTTTGCAATATACCCAACATCAAAGGTTCTATTATCTTACCACTTCATTTACATATTCTTTCTTTATTCTTTATTCATTTAAATCAAATTTTACATCCATTGTGATATGAAGCAGTCAACAAGCATGGGAACAATTGTAGTAGTGAAACACCATGAAACAAACCAAGGATGGTACCAGGACTCGGAGTTAAGGGAGATGACTCTACTGCTAGCTGTGTGCGGCGACTCCAACCTTTAAGTCTACTGCTTTACTACTAAGGATTTTTGTTTAAAAATTTTTAAATGGCCAAGTAGTTTGTTATGGGTAAAATAGATTGATTGGACTTGATTTTTTTAGTTTTATTATCGGTAATTTTTGTTGTTGGGCTAAATTTTTTGGACTTGTATATTTTGTTTTAGATTTAATTTATTAATTTTTTTATGTCCTTTAAAAGGGGAAAAATTCTAAAACTAAAATTTTTTTACAAATTGCCAATATGGTGAGTGGTTATTGACAAGTAAAAACCGATGCAAATGTATGAATCAATAAAAATTTGCTACCTCAATAATTTGTATAAACGTTGTAAATACGTTTTTGGCTATAACATTACTCTCAAAAGAATTGGTGGTATTATTAAGGGAGGCAAAATGTAATTTTATTGAACAAAATTACTAAAATTAGTACCTATTAATATAGTAATATTTTTTTAATTTTAATGTTTTTTTTTTTTTAACTTCTTGATAATGTTTTCATTAGTAGATAAAATATCAATTTTATGATGACTTCCTATGAATAAATATGAGCAAAGCTATATGAGTAATATAATTTTTCTTTTATATACCATTTAGATTGCACAAATATACATCACTCTTCAATTTGATTAATTTCATGTTACTCTTTTAATAATTTTTCTTGCATCATATGGTTAACCTCTAAAACTATTAAAAGTAGCTTCTTCTTTTTTTTTGGTTTAAACATTATATATTTGTGGATAAAGTTTTGCTACAAACTTGGTTGTAATCAATGACTCAACTTCATTCAATATCTTTTTATTGGATGTAAATTTTGATAAGTCCACCATTAGATAACATTTTTTTTCTTATATCTATGTTTGCAAAATTTTTCAAAATTTTTACAAATTAAAGATTAATAATTATGTCATCAATTAAATGTTTAAATTTCAAGTATTTGTAATCTAAAATTATGCTTAAAAAATAAGTTTATGAATCAATGGTAAATAAAATTTGATTGGCACAAACTCTTTAATTGGTATGATTAAATTCTTCTATTTCTACTAACCTAACTGACTTAGTAATTGAAGAGATAATCATAATATATATTTTTTCATATTTGGCATTTGTGGTTGTAACAAAACCATTAGAAGTCTAAGTCATAAAAGCACATAACATTAGTTATTAGATACATACCTATCCTTATAATGCCATCCAGACAAACTAGCCGCTTCATTTAGAGCTGCCCTCCACCTTTGCACTATCTCTATGTTATTCTTGAACTTGATTTCTTGCTTAGTCGGTGCTACTTTAAAATTACCTTCTTGCTTGCGTACTTCAGATGGATCTACTTTGTAAAAGACAGGTAGGACTAATTGTCCATTTTGCTTGCAGTTAAGAATCTCAACAAGTTCATCCAAGCACCAAGCCGAAAATGCATAATTTTGAGAGAATATGATTATTGAAATCCTTGACGATCTAATAGTTTTGAGAAGTTCTCCTGAAATTTCTTCTCCTCTTTGCAGATCATTATCAATGAAGGTATTGATACCTTTGTTACACAAATCATAATATAAATGGCCAGTAAAACCATTGCGGGTATCTTCACCTCTAAAACTCAAGAAAACATCGTAGTCCCACTGGGGAGTGGAAGAAGAAAAGGAGTCTACTTGATTGATCGGGAAAGCCATTAGAATCTACAAGCAGAAGATTGAGAAGAAGAAAGATGTGATGAAATGAGAATTACAAGAGATGAGGAGTAAAGCTCCTAGTTTTTTGACAGAGCGATATTTGAATGGAAATGAAGGCCTTGAAAGTAGAGAAGTCCCACTTCCACGAAGATTCCGTGGTGCAAACTTTTGAACAGAGGCTCTTTCATTTGTCAAAAAGTGAGTGAGAAAACAATGATTAAAATGACTTTATTGACAACGCGGAATTGACTAAATAATTGTGTTTACACACACATACATTCGCTACAATCAACAAAAACCAAAAAAAAGGAAAACATACCATATATTCTCTCACACACAAATGAAAGAAAAAGGAGATGGGAAAGGAAAAAGTAAAAAGTAGAAATAAAGACAAGGAATCACGTGGGGAGGGTAGACTTTTCAATTTTTAAGTTGAAATGAAACTTCTTGGAAGGTGTCTTCCTTACGGATACCATTCCATGCATATTTATTTTACAAAAGTACCATTATTTTTTCCTTGTATTTACCAAATGTATGGTGTGAGGAATTAACTAATTTTTACTTTTAAAAAAAAAACCATATCCACCTATTCAGTTCATTAGAATTTTTGTTTATTCTATTATCAATTTAAATTTTAGCTCAATAGTAATAAGTAATAATATTTTTATTATATATTTATATAATTGTATATTGCACTGATTTTGAAATAGTAAACCGATATTTACCCGTATGAAAATATTCCGATCCTGTTATTAAAACCAACATCAACAAGTACCGAACATAGAGACGGAGCTATACATTGATTGCCCCTCAATTTTTTTTTTAAAAAATTTGTATTTGACTTCTCTATCTAAAATTAAGTTTATTATCTAAACTTAATAGCCTTCTGTGCTGAAGTTTCTTCTTTGTCTAAACTCTATTTCTTATCCTACAATACTTATACATTAACACATTATACTGTTAAAGTGCTAGATTATTCTTTTTGTAAACTGGCAACTTGTGCTTCTACAAGTTTTAGGTGGAGGGTAAGGTTGTGAGTCAAGACCTATTTGGTGCATGCTTACCAATAAAAATAAAAATAAAGCTTCTCCTCATTGACTGGTTGCACCTACATGGTGCTTGCTAAGGCAAGTAGATCTGGCCACCCATTAGTAGCCTCTTTTATAATATAATGGAGAATGCATTTACGGTGTTCTCTGATGACCCGGTATATAGACCGGTCTTGGTGATCAATTGGATCAAACGTGCACAAGACCAAGTCAAAACTAGTAAAACCCAATGGAATTTAAGTAAACCATGTGACCTAGCTGGAATGTAAATTGTGTAAAATTACACTAATAGATCCACCTCAATGACTTTTTTACTATTTAATGTATGATAATATGGTAATTTAAATAAGAGAAAACCTAAATAATTTTTTTTTTTTTTTAAATGCATTTTTCTTTCACTTCTTTGCCAATACATGTTACTGTACCCATCACTTTTCACTGTTTCAATTCCCCAAACCTAGGACTATGCATCAATTTTCTCTGCTCTGAACATATCACTTTTCAGTTTCACATAGCTAGGGGTATGAATATATGAATATATGTTATATAGTTTATTGCTTAAACCTTCTTTTTCTTATTTTGTTTATATTTTTTATGCTTTATTTGTTTATTTCTTTTAGTTTAAGCCTTTAACATTTTAACTTCTCCTCTTTTGTTTACTTAATTTGAGATTTGCCTTTTTTTCTTTGTTTAATATACATAATTTTTAAACATGTAACAAGATTTTATTTAGCAAAAACTTAGTTGCAATCTTATGACATTCATTTATTTTGCTTGTGAATTTTATAGAATTTCTAATGCTATTGCTTGTGAAACCTTGATTTTGAATTATAATGACAAGTTTAATTTAGACATATGCCTACTTTTTTTTTTTTTAATTTACATATTCGTGTTATGATTTCTCAAACTTACTTTTATTAGTTTATATATATATATATATATATATCTAATATATATAATTTTATAAAAAAATTATTTTATCATGCAATTTGACAGATGAGCCAGTGGCTTATAGACTAGGTCAATATCCGGTCTGAGTTTAATAATTATTGTCTTACCATAAATGGTGATTCATATTTTTTTTTATGAATTTTTTTTTTTTAGTAAACAGTAATACTTATTAGAACACACGAAAATAATAATACTAGTATTTAACTCGAGTTTATAATACTGAGTACAACTACAAATGGGATAAACATCTTTTTTTTTTTTTTAGTAAATAGTAATATTTATTTGAACACACAAAAAAATAGTAATAGTAGTGTTTAAAACCAGTTTATAATATATCACATAACAAGAGTATAACTACAAAAGAGCCAAACCTTTGTAATTGTAGACTAAAATTATAAACAGCGGATACTAGACATACACAACTAATATGGGATAAACATCCTTATTTATTTATTTATTTTTATAAAAGAGATTGGTAATTCACTTGGGGGAGAAGAAATTAATGAAATAAATGTAAGTGAACTTATTTCTATATTAATTTGGGGTAATTTAAACCCATCTTAAATAAGTGGTAATAAAATGATTATTTTAAAAAAATTCTCAAGAAAGATTAAGACTGACTATTTCGGTGAGGGTCCGAGACTCAGAGGGTGTATTGTTTGTGGGCTCCCATGTCCCATCAAATTTCTCACGCGTTAAAAGTTCTGTCTATTCTGTGAAGATTGTTCAGTAATTCTATCATGATACGAATTTTCCTCTGTTCCAACCTCCAAGCCATTTTCATTTTCAGCATTGTCCACATGGACTCGTGTACAACCGTCAATTAACTCCATGACTGACAACTTTCTTTGTTTCTTCCGTCTAGATATTTTTTTTCCAATTTGTTTACTTCCTTCTCTCATCTTTCTTTAGATACTAGGAAGAAAAAAAACTACATAATTTGATTTTCTTTATATCAAGCTTCAATGGCTAAGGAGTTCATAAACTTGAATTCTTGGATTGAGGTTGCCCCAGCTCCTATTGTTAGCCCCAGTTCATAATAGGATCATTTCATGAACATTCTATTTTGAAGTGTCCTTTTTGCTTTTATTAAAATGATGAGTCTTAGACATTATATTTCAATTTGGTCTTAATATTTTAATTGTGTCAATTTAATCTCTAATCTTGTAGTAACATGTCAATTTAATCTCTACTACTATATATTAGACGTATCTTAGATGAAAATGAAGAGTAAAGTTCCAAGTTTTTTGACAAAGCGATATTTGAATGGAAATGAAAGCCTTGAAAGTAGAAAAGTACCACTTCCACGAAGATTTCATGGTGCGAACTTTTGAACAGGGGCTCTTTCATTTCTCAAAAAGTGAGTGAGAAAACAATGAATAAAATGACTTTTTTGACAACACGGAATTGACTAAATCATTGTGTTGACTCACACATACATTCTCTCCAATCAACAAAAACCAAAAAAAAAGGAAAACATACCATACATTCTCTCACACACAAATGAAAGAAAAAGAAGATGGAATGTCAAAGAATTCGGAAAGGAAAAGTAAAAGGTAGAAATAAAGACAAGGAATCACGTGGGGAGGGTAGGCTTTTCAATTTTTAAGTTGAAATGAAACTTCCTGGAAGGTGTCTTACTTACAAATACCGTTCCATGGGCCAAAATGGCAGTATATTATTGTTTGTCAAAATATTTAGCAAAATATTATTATTTAGTAATATTTAGGGCCGGTTTAGTATTCATGTTTGAGCAATAATTTTCATATTTCAAACACACTTATACACATTTTTACATATTTTTTTACCCACACATATTTCAAAAAACTATAAAAAATTACAAAAATTCAATCTCATACTACTCTAGCAAACATCCCCTTAGTAATTTTCATTTTTTTTGAAACTCGATTTTGCCATAGAATTAGAGTTTCAAAAACTCGAGTTTTTTGAAAAAAAAAAACTTGAAATTTTCCATGCTATTTTTTATGGAACTTGAGTTCCATCAAAAATTTTCCAAAGAACTCAAGTTTGTGAAATTCGAGTTACTTGGCAAACTCGAGTATTTTAAAAAAGTAGTAAATCCCTAATTATTTTGAAAACGGTGGTAGATCCATATATATTTTTGCCAAATAATGATACCTGACCATTTTGGCCCCATTCCATGCATATTTATTTACAAAAATGCCTTTGTTTTTTTCCTTGTATTACCAATCAGTGTGGACGGTGGTGGAATACAATATATAAGGAAAAATGCATGATGTGCGCAATTAACCAATTTTTACATTAAAAAAAAAAAAAACCATATCCTCCAATTTAGTTTGTTAGAATTTTTGTTTATTTTATTAGAGCATTATTATTGGTGGTGCTAAAAAGCTATATAACTATTTTTAGCACCACCAAGATCAAAATTGAGGCTCCATTGGTGGAGCCAAAGCCCTTGTATTACCAATCAGTGTGGATGGTGGATTGTGGTGGAATACAATATATAACGACAAATGCATGATTCGTGCAATTAACCGATTTTTACATTAAAAAAAAAAAAACCATATCCTCCCATTTAGTTCGTTAGAATTTTTGTTTATTCTATTAGAGCATTATTATTAGTGGTGCTAAAAAGCCATATAGCTATTTTTAGCACCACCAATTACAAAATTGGGGCTCCACCAAATTCAAAAATTTTGGCTTCTCAGCTACAGTGCACAGTCATCTATAGCTCAAAAATAAAACAGTATATATATATATATTATGTTGTGTTCACACTCTATTCAGAATATTTTAATTTTTTTTCTTTTTTTCTTTCCTCCTTTCCCATTTCTACTGTTGCTCCTCTCTCCTCACTCCCCACAGCCATTTCCTCTTCATCTCTTCCAACAAACCTCACTGATCTTGCCGATCTCGCCTGTCCAGCCGCCATTCTCGCATGCCTAGTCGCCATTCTTGCTTGTCCAGCCACTGTTCTCACTACCCACCCCTTCCACCGACCCATCTCACCTCTAATATTTGGGGAAAATTTTGAGAGTTTTTGAGATTTTAGATTGGATTTTGGGTTGTGAATGGAGAGTTGGATTTTTTTTTTTTTGTTTGCTAATTTGAGGTTTTGTGTGTTGAATTCAATTGGTTTTTGAGAAATATGATCGATTTTGAGTTTTGAAAATTGATCTTTTCTGTAATTTGTATTTACTATGTGGTTGGGTTGTGAATGTTTTCTAATGGACTCACCTTTCTTTATTGTTGCATGCATAAACTAAAAGAAATAAAAAAAAAAAAAAAAGATGCGAACTGCAAACTTGGGAGTTGCAATGAGGAAACAAATGAAAGGAAAATGAGCTAAAGAAGAAGAAAAAGGCAAGAAGAAGTAATTGCCTTTAATATTGAAAAAAAAAAAACTAATTGCCTTAAATTTACAACTAATTGCCTTTAATATTGAAAATAATAATAATAATAAGGACATGACCATCTCCACAACCATTCAATTAAAAATTGCAATTACCATCCTAGAAGGACACCCAAGTGGTGGTAGTAGTGGCAATGGGAGTGGCGGTTGTGGTGGTGGTGGCGATGGTGGTGGTAGTGGTTGTGATGTTGTTTATTGTAGTGGATATATTATTTTATTGTATTGTTTATATTATTTTATTGTGTCGATAGCTAAAATAAAACTACTTATGTTGGGTGTTTTATAAAGTGAAAATGTAAAATAGATAAAGTAACTTTTTGTGATGCCAAATAGCTAAATTTTTGGCACCACCAATGTCGATGCTCTTATCAATTTATATTTTAACTCATTAGTAATAAGTAATAATATTTTATTATATATTTATATAATTATATATTACGGTAATCTTGAAATGGTAAATTGACATCTACCTGTACTAAAATAATATTCCGTTCATGTTACTAAATCAACATCAACAAGCAGCAAACATAGAGATAGAGCTAAATATTCTGTATTTAAACTTAAGTTTCTTATCTAAACTTGAAAGCCTTCTATGCATAAGTTTCTTCTTTGTCTAAACTTTTCTTTCTTATCCTACAATACTTATTCTTTGTCTAAACTTTTCTTTCTTATCCTACAATACTTATACATTAACACACTATACAGATAAAGTGCAAGATTATTCTTTTTGTCAATTGGCACCTTGTGCTTTTACAAGTTCTAGGTGTAGGGTAAGGTTGTAAGTTCAAGACCTATTTGGTACATGCCTAGCAATCAAAAAAATAAAATAAAAAACTTCTCTCCTCATTGACTGATTGCACCTACAAGGTGCTTGCTGAGGCATGCAAATCTGGCCACCCATTAGCAGCCTCTTTTATAGTATAATGGAGAATACATTTATGGTTTTCTTTGATGACTCAGTATATAGACTGGTCTAGGTGATCAATTAGATCAAATGTGCACAAGACCAGGTCAAAACTAATAAAACCTAACAGGGTTTAAGCAAACCATGTGACCTAGCTGGGTTTGTGAATTGTGTAAAATTACACTAATAGGTCCACCTCAATGATTTGTTTATAGAATTTCTAATGTTATTGCTTGTGAAACCTTGATTTTGAATAATAATGGCAAGTTTAATTTAAACATATGCCTACTTTTTTTAATTTATATATTCATGTTATGATTTCTCAAACTTACTTTTATTAGTTTATATATATTTAATTAAAAAAATTATTTGATAATACGATTCGACAAATGAGCCAGTGGCTCATAGCCTAGGTCAATGTCTAGTTTGAGTTTAATAACTATTGTCTTACTATAAATGGTGATTCATATATATATATATATATATATATATATATATATATATTTTAATAGAAGAAATTGGTAATTCACTTGGGTGAGAAGAAATTAATGAAATAAATGTAAGTGAACTTATTTCTATATTAATTGGGGGTAATTTATACACATCTTAAATCAGTGACAATAAAATGATTATTTTTACAAAGATCCCCAGAGAGTGTATTATTTGTGGGCTCCCGTGTCCCATCAAATTTCTCACCCGTTAAAAGTTTTGTCTTATCTGTGAAGATTGTATCATGATACGAATTTTCCTATGTTCCAAGCCATTTTCATTTTCGGCATTGTCCACATGGACGCCTGTACGACCGTCAATTAACTCCATGACTGAGAACTTTCTTTGTTTCTTCCTTCTAGATATTTTTTTTCCCAATATGTTTACTTCTCTTCCTATATTAATATCTGCCTTCACTTTCACACTCATCACAGTCAATTTCTTATCCTCTGCATTATACAAAGCCTCCCCCATACATAGAACAATTCTAAGGAAAATCCCATCTCTCTCATCTTTCTTTAGATACTAGGAAGAGAAAAAAATCATCAACATAATTTGATTTTCTTTATATCAAGCTTCAATGGCTAAGGAGTTCATAAACTTGAATTCTTGGATTGAGGTTGCCCCAGCTCCTATTATTAGCCTCAGTTCATAATAGGATCATTTCATGAACATTCTATTTTGCAGTGTTCCTTTTGCTTTTATTAAAATGATGGGTAATCTACGTATTTAATCTTTATCCTATAAATCATATTTCAATTCGATTTCTAACATTTCAATTGGGTCAATTTGGTCCCTAATCTTTCAGTGTCATATCAATTTAGTCCATATTGTTATATCTTAGATGAAAATTGATGATATGACTAATGGCTAAAATAAAAATTTTGTTTATTGTCACATCAACAAAATCTAATTTTTTATTTTGGCCATTAGATGAGTCATCAATTTTCATCCTAAAAATAATGGTAAGAACTAAATTGACACAATACTGAAATGATAGAAACCAAATTGACATAATTGAAAAGTTATGGACCAAATTGAAATATAGTGTATAAGATAGGGACCAAATATGTAGTTTATCCTAAAATGATTTATGGCTTTTTTTTGGGAGGTAAATTTGTGCAAAAAGTGAAGATCCAAGTAGGTTTGGCCATTTTGATTAATTGAACCGGTATAAGGTTTTTTTTTTTTTTTTTTGGGTTATTGAATAAGAGATTTTGGTGTAAATTCAATTTATAAAAAAAATTGATGTCTTAATATAATGATAAATAACAATTATCATAAACTGAATACCTAAGTTTAAATCTTATTATATCAATTAAAAAAACACCTATGGAGGGGCAAGTGTCCTAAGTTTGGATTACTATGCATATAGGACAAAGTTTGGTTCCAAACTAGTTTAAAACTATATTTCCAACCCATTACATGGTGAATAATATAATTATTCATGTTTATTACTTAAACAAACTACATGACTCATTACGAAAGTATGATTTCTTTAGTTGTCATATAGTAGGTTGGAGCAAGATAACTCAAAATTAGTTTGGAACAAAACTTTTTACATAAATAAATGTTAGGAATTTGGGCTCAGATCTTCAAAATTTAAAAATGTATTTGATATTGAACCTAAAATCATATTGGCAGAAGTAATTGAGCTTCTAAATTCATAAGGACAATCATTCTCCTAACATTCCTCATGTGACAAAATATTGGTACAAAACGGATCTTAATTTCTAATCCTACTTCTTGGCAAGAGCTATAGAAACATTCAACAATGTTGATAAACTTATTGTACTTATTGATAAATTCAACGGATTTTAGTTTTGTCAACTTCAATTCCAATTTTCCAATTCTTCCCATGCTCTATCAATAACTTGGTTAAGATTAGAAGTGACAAAATTGGACATGATCCACGAACCTAACTTGACACGACATGAAATTAGTTAGTTATGGGTTAAGGCTTAATAGGTTAGTGTCATATTCGGTTTGACATGACTAACCCATTTAATAAACGGGTTGGGTTAGCGTCTATCACATGGAACTTGTTTGACCTATCTGACCCATTTAATTAAATAGCATTTACCAATATACCCTTCAAACCCTAAATATATAAACTTATTAGTTGTTGTGGTTTATTTTATTTGACATATTATTATTAATTATTTGTGATAGAGAAGTGCTACGTCTACAACAATTTTACAATATTTTTACAACAAATCATGGGTGGTTAGCTATTATTAGTTCAAATTTGAATTTAGCACTGAAATTACTTTTTTAACCCAACAATAACAACCAGTAATAACCTCCCATTTAGGATTTGTTGTAAAAATATTGTAAAATTGTTGTAGACATATCATTTCTCTAAAAATATTTATTTATTTAGTTTTTCATAATTCATATAAATTTGGTTAATAATATATATATATATATATATCGTTTTGATAAACAAGTCAATACAACTGACTTGTTTAATAAATATGCTGTGTTAGGGTTGGGGAATCTTGACCCGTTTAATAAATATGTCGAGTTGGTATTAACCCATATAGTCGGATACTTATGAGTCGGCATGACACAAACCCAACATGCGAACATGAATTGCCACCCCTAATTAAGATATAATTTTATATGAGGAAAAAAACTATTGGATAAAAGTCCTTTTTTCTTATGCTTTTAAAAGTGTATTCAAAATTACAATTTAGATTTGTCACCAATAATTGTAATTAAATTTTTTTTCCTTCAATTCTTCCATTTATCCCACGTGTAATTGTAATAGGTTTTCTTCTGTCTTGGATTACTAATTGAGTAATTGTAATAGGTTTTGGTGCTCCTTAACCTAACAAGATACCACTAGTGACTATCTAATCTTAGGTAGAAATAGTCTAATACTATCCATGCTTTCACTTCGGTGAGAAGAAATTAATGAAATAAACATGTTTCTATTTAACAAAAATCTAGAGCAACGGACATCACAATTGTTTGAGGTGGTAAGTTATTAGTGGTAGATAATAAAGTAGTGTTAATGATGGGACCATATGAAAATCAATAATAATTTATCAACTCAAAAATTGCTTTTGTCGGACCAAAAGCTGTGACATTTTACCTCAAAACCAATTGATGATGAGGAAGACATACTTAAATCTTTTATGGCATTCGACATCAAACCATATGGGCCTGTTTTTAGAGTAGTTGTAGGGAGTCAAATTGTGGTCCTCCCAACAATCTTTCCCTCACAATGACACTCTTGTCACTTAAACCCATGACCTTAGCTCTGATATCATTTGTCGGACCGTTAGATGTGTCATTCCACTTCAAAACAAATTGGTGATGAGGAAGACACACTTAAATCTTTTATGGCATTTAACATCACGCCACATGGACTTATTTTTAGAGTGGTTGTAGGGAGTCAAATTGTGGTCCCCTAACAGCTTTGTCCTAAGGTCTCTTGGTGAAGTGACTTTTACAAGCTTTGTTGGTGAAATGGAGAGGATACGTGCATAATAGATACGAATTGAAGGCATAAAATGGGAAACGACACTTTGAAAATGTCCTAATTGTACAAGAAAAAGGGGAATAATTGTGATAGGATTATGAGCTATTGCACTATACAATAGTTTTTAAGAGATTAAAAATTTAAAAAGTTTACTTTTAACCTCAGCCATAAGATTAGAAATTTTGTAATCATTTAACTTTTTATCTTTTTTTTATTTTTTAAGTTTGAATAAAATTTTCTATCATTTCGTTAAAAGAAAATTAATTATACCATTTTTTTAAAGTAATTTAAACTCGTCTTATATGACAAGTGATTAATGAAGTGATAATTACTTTTGCAAATATCTCAAATTTAAGTTCCCAAACAATCCCAAGAAAGATTAGACTTACAATTTGACAATTTTGGTGAGGCTGTATTATACATTTATGAATAAGGCTAGTGCCACATGGTTTGGTACAACATATACCATAACTAGCCGTATGTCGAGATGTGACATTTAGTGCACTAAACTTACTCCTCATTTATTTGTGGGCTCCTATGTCCCATCAAATTTCTCACACGCTTAACGTTTTTGTCTTTTCTGTGTCAACTGTCAAATGTTCGGTCCCTTATTCTATCATTATACGAACTTTCCTCTGATCCAAGCCATTACCAACATTGTCCACATTGAACTGACTACCGTCAATTAACTATGACTCAGAACTTTCTTTGTTTCTTCCTTCTAGATATTCTTTTCCATTTTTGTTTTGCACTTTCCTCCTCTTCCTATATTAATATGTGCCTCCACGTTCATATTCATCGCAATCAATTTCTTGTGCTTCGCGTTATACAAAGCCTCCTACTCCTAGAACGATTCTAAGGAAACCCCATCTCTGTTATCTTTCTTTAGATACAAGGAAGAGAAAAAAATCATCTACAGAAATTTACCCACAGAATTTGTTTCTCTTTATATCAAGCTTCAATGGCTAAGGAGATCATAAACTTGAATTCTTGGATTGAGGTAGCCCCAGCTCCTATTATGTACCCTCGGAAGAAGCCTTCCAATTCACCAAGGCTTGAGCCTATTGCTGAAGAGGGTGCTGAGGAATACGATGATGATTCATAATCTGGGTTGTTTTCTTTTCATCTTCTTCTGTCTTGGATCCTTGAAGAGCTGCTTGTTTTAGAATTTTGCTACCGGAGTTCAGATTTATATAAAGTGTTATGTTGAGCTGAATTGTTTAAAAATTTAAGAAGTAGAGGAACCATTTTAATGTTTTCAGACTATAGGTGGCTCTGATCCTGAGCCCTTAGCTGTTGTAAACTTGTAATAGGGTCATTTCATGAACATATTATCGTAAAGAACAATTTGCATCAGAACAAAGCTTTCAATTTACAAATTAGTTTCTTTTGATGTAAATTTTAACAAAGCTTTCAATTTGCAAATTAGTTTCTTGCGATGTAAATTTTACCTCCCTCTATGGAAAATGGAGTTCTAATTTGTTTTAGACTGTTGGACAGTATTTGTGATGCATTAGATTACAAAGAATCATCTTTTTTAGTTTGCCCAAGAATTTAGAGCTAATAAAAATGCTAAAATTTTCAGCCCACTTTTAATAGTGAGGTTAGAAACTCCATCCAACTCGTGAAGACCATCACAGCAACAAATTATAAACCCAAAATTTTGGGATCATTTAAATTACTTCCAGCTCATGTAGCATATTCTTAATTGGTCACATGGATTTTTCAACTCTTGAATTACTTTAATGGCATATCATTTTTTTTTTATTGATGTTATTTTTGGTTTTCTTCTACCTCTTTCGTTCCTTCAACTTGAATTTACTCTTCATTGGTGCATTAATCACACTCTTCTAAATATGCTACATTCAACTCATAATTAGTGAAAAAAAAATTACTAAAACCCTTTAGCAAAAATGCAATTCAGGGGTGTAATTCTGTTTGCAATGTCCCTTTTGCTTGAATTAAAATGATTTGCAGCATTTTATTGTAAATTTGTGTAACAAGTGAAGATTCAAATGGAATACCTATGTTGGGTTTTGGTTAACTCAACCAATATTGAACAAGGGATTTTGGTTTAAATTCGACCTACACGAAAAATTAGTTGATGTCTTGATTAGTTGATAAAAAACAATTATCATGAAGTGGATGCTTAGGCTTAAATCCTATTATATCAATTAGAAAAAGACACCTATAACCTATATAGATGTATGTAAGGCAGAGGCAAGGGCCGCAAGGGAGGGGGGTAATTGCGTCTTAAACTCCCCTAAAAGCTCCTTTATTATATGAAAATTTTTAGTTTGCCCCCCCTCTAATTTCTTGACAAGTCTCGCACAAGTAACACCGTCCACATAATATAGCTTCTACTTGCAACTGTCGCTACACAAGTTGATTGTGAGTTTTGCATAGAAGGGAAGTTTGTGTGGAATTTTTATAGAGCAGAATTATTAACGTTGCAAATAACTTCCCCCAAAGAGATAAGTATAACATTTAAAAAAACATAACAAAACAAATAGATAACATAAAAATTGCTCCACGTTGCTTTGGTCTTTTACAACAATTGAAATTCAATTTCCCCATACCACCATACTTATTAAGCTGAAATCTATTTCATCTTCCAAAATAATTAAACATGCACCAATTGGTCCATATTTTAAACTTAAGATTACTTAAAAAAAAAAAACTACTTGTCTTATTTTCTCACGATACTAAATCCCTAATGTCTTCATTTCCTACATTAATTTTTTAGACTATATTTGGCTTCAAACATATTTGAAGCCTAAGGCTACAACATACCTTAATAAGGACATGATAAGGACACATGTTAGTTTATTAGAGCATGTTTGGAGCCAAACTTTGTCCTAATCTTTTTCCCTTAATTCTTGACTCTTTCACAATTTCAAACACTGGATTTTAGTTGTAAACTCTAAGTTTTTAGCAATGAATATTGTTAAAAATAAAAAAGATATCAATGGATGAATGATTGCTTAGTCTATTGAAAACTATTGATAATAAAGAAATCATAAAATGGTATTAAAGATATATTTAAAATTACTAGGAATAAATAAGAAAACTCAGCAAGGGTAACTTAGTAATTATCCTAAGCATGAAAAGTAAATTACAATTTACATTTATACTACATTTTGTATGGCAATTACGCTATTATATATTTTTTATTTCTTTAACAAAGATTTTTTTGTTTTATTTTGCTTCCTATCTTGTCTTTAAGATTTTCCTGAACCCGAACTGAAATCCTTGCTCCATCACTCAATGTAGTATGAGACATAGAAACTAAGAATTTTCAGTATTAAGGAGGGAAAGAGGGGCTAGTGTCATTAGTTTGGATTACCGTAAATAAATGTTAGGAACTATTATTTAAAAAATAATAATAATTAGTTGGTAGGTTCAACACTGTTGAGTGCATGAATAACTTACCATTTTTATGAATTAAAAAATAAAACCTTATATTTGTCTACTACTCATATGCACAATAATTGTCAAATCTCTTTATATAATAAATAAATTATATTACTCAAATAAGATATAATCATATGAGATAAACTTTTGAATGGGCAAGGCTTGTGTTCAGTGAATTTTTTCACTGGACACGGCCAGATTTGGACACGTGTCCAAGAGTGGACACGTGTCCAAATCTGGCCGTGTCCAGTGAAAAAGTTCGGACACAAGCCTGGCCCTGAATGTCCTTACTTCTTTGCTTGTTGAATCGATCAAAATTACTCTTTTTTTTTTTTTTTTTTGATGGGTCGATCAAAATTACTTGATGATAAAGATATAATTGTCACAAATAAAAAAGTGAATTCAAAGTTACGATATAGATTTGCCTACATTCATTGTAACCCAATTTTTTTGACTGCTGTCCTCCTCACTTTCCTTCCATATTTCCCACATGTAAAAAACTTTTTTAAAGCTTTTAATTATATATATTATCTCTAAGTTTCGAATCTTTTGATATCTTTTGGATACCGCATCCTTCTTTCATTTGACGCGTTGTCATTTGCTTGTATAAAAGGATAGCTTCACAAACTTTACTCTCAAGTCTCAACCCACTCTCACAGTCTCAGTCTCACACCTCCAAATAAAGGTTCTCAAACTATCTAATCTTTTCCTTAAATCTCACTTCTCCAGCAAAGAAAGAACTATCATCGTGTTCATCTTCATTACTAGGGTCTCTAATATTTTTGGGTCTTTGGCTTATTAGCAGGACAAAGCAATTCTCTTACTACAATGGCAAAAGAGATCAGAAATTTGAGTTCTTGGATTGAGGTTGCACCAGCCCTTCTCATTTCTCCGACAAAAGTTCCCATTTTTCCTGTATTGGAGACAATTACTGAAGATGAGGCTGAGGAATGCAACGAAGACTCATAAAAAATTTTTAGCGTGCCTTTTTTTTCCCCCCTGTATTTATGAAATTCTGTGGATTTGTGTAGGGCAGATCTATAGGTTATAAGTTATAATGGTAAGATATGGTCCGATACTATCAGAATTGTATTTGTACCAATGTCTTTCTGTCATCCTCTGCAGTTAAAATCATTGTCTATTCTTTCTTCCTGGCCAGTTTCCCTAATAAGAGAACCTAGAATATCTCAAGTGGAATAGTTTTATATAATCATGGAAAATAGGGGTCATTTGCTAATTAAATTCCTATTGAACCTATTCAAAAAAAAAAAAAAAAATCTGATTTAAAGAGGACAATATAACTTCAAGTTTGAATTATGGTAGATTGGGGAGAGAAAAATTAAATGAAAGGCTTACCCATCACCATGTTTGATAAAAGGAATGAGATGGGAAAGAGAAGAGGAAAAAAGATGAGTTTATTTTTTTCAACACGTTACATGACCATTTATAAATTATTCATGTGTATTATTTAGATTATACAAATCACATAATTGGGTATTATTTACACATGAATAGTATCTTCAATTATCACATTATAGGTTAAAACAAGCTTGTAGCCAAGTTTTTTTCATTATTTTTGCACATTGAAACCAATGAAAATCTAGATGGTTGTTTACTTGTTTAAACCACCACCCACAATGTGGGATGTCCTCCAATCCCCATTTATGGCGTTCATATCACGTGTGTACGTGTGCAAGAACGCCAAAGGAGAGGACTTGGATTTGAGTTTGACAATGATAAATAAGTTTCGTGACAAACTCACAAACAAGGTTGTCAAAATTACAATCTAAATCGTACAATCTTACAATCCCATTATTCAAAATGATTAGAATCATTTGTAGTTTAAGATGGTAGGTAGGATCATGTTGGATTGTTTGCTCCAACAATCTTACACAATCCCACTTCAAAACCCAAATTTTCTTTGAATCATAAAAAGTCCAGTTAACTCTCACCAAAAACGATGACCCAATAAGATTTAAAGTGTCAAAACTACACATTTGTGAAATGAAAATATTAAAAAAAAAAAAAATACCTTAATTAAAAATAAAACCATAATGAAAATATCAATATTTAAATCCCTCTCTTTCCCTCCTCTCCTAATCCCCAAATCATGGCTAAGGAGGTTACCTCTCGTCGTTCAATAAATTGTAAGCAAATATCAAATTCTAGATTCTGATTTACTTGATTTTCTTAGTGTTTTTTTTTTTTTTTTTTTTCAATTGACGTAAATTTGAAGCTTGGTGAATCGTACTAGTGAACAACGTGTTCTTGAGTTAATGTTGTTTATTAGGAGAAATGAAGAACATTTACTCTTGGTTTTTGCTTAAACTTAGGGCTATATGATTGGGAATTATTTTTCTTGTGTTTTTGCTTTGGCTTAATGTTTTGGTTTTATGAATTTATCATGTTTGCTTCTTTTATGATTGCATAGGCTGCTTCTTTTGAGCATGCCTTTGGCTCTTTGTTATTTTATTCTATGTTTCTCACCATTGCTGATTGGTGTATGGCTCTTTTATTCTATGTTGATTGGTGTATGGTTGGTCTTATTGCAGCCTTGGTACTTGGTTGTTAACTAAATATTTATTGAACTTTTTCAATAAATTATATTAAAAATTAAGTATATTTGTTTTGTTAGTATAAAATTAGAGTGTAACTCTGTGCATATGCACGGATACAATTAAAAACAATCACAATTATATGATTCAAACTATACATTTTTTTTAAAAGATGTTCAATTTATATGTGGTATTAGCTTACACTTTTTCTAAACCATACATTTCTAAGATATGTAATGGTTATATCTATATAATATTTAGAATTTAATTGGTTTTAGTCTCTTTATTTTTTGCACCCAATAATTCATTTGCCACAAAAATTGAAAATTTAGATGAACATGTGGCGAAAAATTGGACTCCAACTGAAATCGAAGTTAGAATCTAATTGGATTAGGGTCCTTCAATTTTTACACTCAATAATTCACTCAGCACAAAAATTAAAAATTAAAAAGGACACGTGACACAAAATTAGATTTTCTATGAGTTTTGGCTATATATATATATATATATATATATATATATATATATATATATATTTTTTTTTTTTTTTTTTTTTTTTTTTTTTTTTTTGATAATCGGCTCTATATATACATACATACATACATACATATATATATATATATATATATATATATATATATATATATATATATATATATATATATATATATATATATTACATTATAATGATGCAATATTTTTATGAATAAATTTATAATTTATGTGATTATTCAACATATAAAGTCACTACTAAGGTTTTTTTTTTTTTTTTTTTTGTTAAAAAAAAAAGGATCTTTTAATACACAGTCTACTTCTACAATTTGATCCAACCTCGAACAATCCTAAGTAGGATCCTGACTTTAGAAACTTTACTCACATGTCTGAGTTTAATAAACCATGATCAACCTACTTTGATGACCCACTCGAATATTTGAGTTTGGTAAGTTACGATCTCAACTCTTTCATTCAACACCAACCATGATCCATGAACCAACTTAATACCCATTGGCACAACTTTTTTTTTTTTTTTTTGATAATCGGCTATACATACATACATACATACATACATATATATATATATATATATATATATATATATATTACATTATAATGATGCAATATTTTTATGAATAAATTTATAGTTTATGTGATTATTCAACATATAAAGTCACTACTAAGGTTTTCTTATTTTTTTGTTGTTGTTAAAAAAAAGGATCTTTTAATCCATAGTCTACTTCTACAATTTGATCCAACCCCGAACAATCCTAAGTAGGATCATGACTTTAGAAACTTTACTCACATGTCTGAGTTCAATAAACCATGATCAACCTACTTTGATGACCCACTCGAATATTTGAGTTTGGTAAGTTACGATCTCAACTCTATCATTCAACACCAACCATGATCCACGAACTAACTTAATACCCATTGACACAGCTTGGTGACAAGACTTGAACTTGCTCTCAGCAAATGAAATAACATGTCTAGCATGCAAACCATTGGGCCACGCACATCTTGTTGGTTAGGAATGAAAAATTAATACATATAAACCAATTTAAGTATCAAATATATTAAAAATCAAATGACATATCACAGTTTGACCTCAGTTGAATCTTGATCCGACCTCAAAAACTTTAAACCTCTCCCTTTTCTAGTTCATTAAACAGTCCGGGTTTCAAAATCATAACTAGATTTTTCCCCCTACCGAAATTGGTCAAGTTCAACGCTAGCAAGATTTTAGCTCTACCATACTCGTTGGTAGCAACAGCCAATGGGCAACAATAATCTCAAACAAACCAAAAGGATTCAAAAGGGCCGGCCAAATATTGCAAAATTTATCCTCTATACTGATTGCTTACTTGGCATGAATTAAAACAGTCCATTAATAGAGATCCTTCAAAAGAAATATGTAAGTAGCTTACATAAGTCATGATTGATTTGGCACTATGCATTCATAAGGAACAAAAATATAAGAAAAGTACATTATTTCATGATAATTGTTCCGTATCTTTTGGTCAAAATATTAATTAATTTTTTGTATGAATGAGATTCAAAGTTTTAAAATTCTGTCCCTTATTCAATTATTATGAATTTTACCAATTAAGCTAACTTGAAATCACAAATCATTTTTAATTAATAATGGAAATTTTAAACTTAGGAGGTGTTTGGATTGCGGTAATATTACATTACACCGCAATATCACGTTATTATAATCTTATAACAATGTAATCTCAATACAAGAATACAACATTATATTGTTTAGGACGGTAATGAGATTAAGATAATGTAATATATTTTGTAATTTTAAGTTATGGTAATGTTAGAAAAAATAAAATAAACCAAAAATTTTAATATCACATTATCGATGAAATTATTCTCTCTCCACTCACAAGTATTTTGTTACCATTTTTACTTTTTTAATTTTTTTTTATTCAATGATTGAAATTAAGGTTTTTTCAACTATCAATTTTAACTATTGATAACTATTGCACTGGCTCCTTGGCAACAAATAATTACAGCCCTATTTTACCTCGTGTCTTCCACACAGTTTTTCCACATTTCCCAAGTGTAAAACTTTTTTAGGCTTTTAGCTTTTTACTTATTTATTTCGATAGCCTTTTTCTTTTTGTACCGCGTCCTTCTGTTATTTTTCACGTTTTCTACTTTTTATTTATTTATTTAATTACTTTAATAGAAACACGTTATCGTTTTAACACTTATAAAATGACACCAGCCAACTTTACCTTTCAAGCCACTCCGTCTCTCACTGTCTCACTCTCACTGCAAACAAGAATCTGAAGAAAGCCTCCAAAATCAGGTTCTGATTTCTGAAACCATCTTCTTCTCTTCCACCTTCTATCACACTCCTCAGTAAAGAAAGAACTACTCCCTTTTCCTCATCATCGTGATCATCTTCGTAACCAGGGTTTCCACTCTCTGTTCCTTGGCGTGGTTGAAATATTTTTTGGGTTCTCTTACTAAAATGGCAAAGGGTGTCAAATTTCTGAGTTCTTGGATTGAGGTTGCACCTGCCCTTCTCATTTCTCCCAATAAGCTTCTTATTTTTCCTGTATTGGAGACAATTACTGAAGAGGAGGCTGAAGAATGCAACGAAGACTCCTAAAATATTGGAGCTTGCTTTTTGTTTTTTTTTTTCTTATTAAATTTTGTGGAGTTGTTCATACTCTTCAATTATAAATTTTAAAGGTAGCGAATGGGCATGTAAGTTTTGAAGTTCATCCTATCCAAAATAAAATTGTATGTCTGGGAGCAATTCCTTCCTCTGCAATTTCCAATTGAACAATTTTTCTTCCTTACAGCTTTCCTTAATAAAAGAACTTAGGATATCTCTTAGCCCTTAAAAATAAAAATAAACATTATAATCATGGGAGATATGTGCTTCTACTTCGAAAAAGAAAAAGTCATGGGAAATATCAAATATGGGCCAATTGCGAATTAAATTACTCTTGAACTTCCTGAAGAGAAATAGCCAAGAAGATGGGTTAATTGTATCTATTCTATTCCCTAAACTTTCGTGTGCAGTTTTTTATTTATATTTTAATTTTATTTGCGGGAGTGCTACCAACATTTTCTAGCTAGAATTATAATTATAAAAAAAAAATTAACTACATGTTAAACACTATATTTTAAGGTTGTATGAAATTAAACATTATAATTTTAAAGGCTTTAAATTGAACCCTAAAGTATAGAACAATTACAAGTTTAATAATAGCTTCTAATGATGAGAAAAATCACCAAGTTGAGGACATCATTTCACTGGATGGACGATCTCGTGGTTGGTCGTGTCTTCGGTGCAAACCTACAAGAAAGCTTAGAAAAGAAGTATAATACACTAGTGTGGTGTTTGCCGAAAATACTCAAATGCTTAAGTCAGAAAGGGAGAAAATGGTTTAAAGAGAAAAATGACTTTGAGTGGTTTTTGGACGAGTTTTTGTGTCTACCTTTGGGTTCTGTTGTCCTTCTCTTTTATAGTTGTTTCCCGCATTAATGGATAATGAACCCTAGTATTTATGAGCAACAGCTAGTACATTATCAATGGGAGCTTTGAAGTGCAAAGCTCACTTGTTACCATTGCTCCATCCGTTACGTTTCGTCATCAATGCGTGCAATAAATGTGTAACGCTCATTTTGGTCTTTGTATCACTTGGAATGATAATCCCATGTTATTTTCTGACTCATTATAAAAATTTTAAACTTGTAACAATTTAAACTTTTTTTTTATATTATTTATTTTGAGTCAATGATCAATTTGATTCTAAAAAAATTATATGGTTTCACTTGTAGTAATCTTAAACCTCACAAATTAATTTGAAACTTTTGAAAGTATAAAGTCCTATTTGAAACGAAAGATAACAAAAATGTCTTGCCCAATCTTACTTGCTCTCTTCTTACTCCACCATGATTGAGTTTCCTTTGCCTTGAAAGGGGATTGGGTCGAGGACAAGTTTGTTATCCTCATCTACTGGCAAAAAAATTCATTTGATGCTCATCCAGCTAATATTGTTGGTCAATGTTGATCTTAGTTTTGAAGAATTATCAAAGGTTTTAGCTAAGATCATCCTTGAGATTCATGTACTTCAACCAATTGAAATATATATGGTTGCTTAAACCATCACTCACTATCAATGAACTTCAATAACCTACTCATAGCTTTGACTTCAACAAGCCATGTTCAATGTACATTGAAGACCTATTCACAATTCTACTTGGCAAGTTGCACTCTTGAATTCGCTTTTTGACACCAACCAACCTAATTCACTTTGGGATGAATTGGGGACCGTTATTGCTTATTTTGCTTTATTATTGTCATCTCTACCATGATCAGTTTGGTTTGATGGGGATTTCCTTCACACCTTAACCAAAATTGATCGAGTCTAGTTCAAGCAAAATTGACCGAATTTAAATTCAACACTGAATTACAAACCATATAAAAATAACTTATGACCATTTAGCAACTCAACTTTGAATCTTTGATGGTGTTTATAGAATCTATTTTAATTGAATGTGAGCATAAACTATAAACTTAATAGGGCATGTCAAAGTAAGTCATGACAACTGTTTATACTTCAATTGAGTATGTGTTTGGATCCATGTCCATGTCTACTGCGTTTGCGTTTTCAACTTTTTATTTAAAATTTTTTTTTTTTAAGCCGTAAAGTTTGACTTTTCCACCCATGCACTGTTCACGCGTTTCAGATTTTCTCCAACAGAGTGCACTGTTTACGCACTGTTCATGGGACCTATAAGCACTTTATTCAGGAAAAAAATTAAAATGGGTCTCACGATACTATTCACACATTTAAAAATTATTTTACTACAATGTTTTCAGTTTTCAATTTTCAACAAAATAAGTTTTATCCAAATGGACCTTGACAATCCTTGATATTTTAAATCGAGATATTCATGATTCAAATCCACTCACTATCAATTATATATATAATTTTAGAGAGAGAGAGAGAGAGAGAGAGAGCATTTTTTTTTCTTTAAAAACATTTGTAATCATGCTTAGCACTGATTAAGCTATCCATTTATAGAGATCCTACAAAATAAGGATATTTATGAAGGCCATAACTTTAGTTATACCTCTAAAATTTTAAGTTTCATTTATCATTAAATTTTATTCATTATTTATTTAGGAAAAATTGTACTTCTTTTAAAGAAGTCAAATAAGGTAATAGAAATAAGGTCGTCCAAACTAGAAAAACATATCAACTAACTCATTTGTTAAGACGTGTTTATCGCTTTATATATCGTGTCCACTTTATAATTATTGTTCTATATTATTATGCTAAGATATCAATTGATTTTTTGTATAGATGAAAATTGCAACTCAAACATTTTGTTCGACATCAACAAATTTTACCATCTAAGTTAATTAGAACCTATTATTTATTTATTTATTAAATTGATAAAAAAGAAAAAGAAAAATATATACTTACAATCTAAAAATGCATATGACATCCCACCTTAAATTTGTTAAAATTGAATAAGCCATCAATTGGCTAGCACAAATTAAACACTAATGGTGCTTCTATTGGAAATCCGGGTAAGGCGGGCAATGGAGGAATAATTAGGGACTATCATGGTGATTGGGTCAAGGGGTACTCAAGATCAATTGGGTATACCACTAGTGTGTTAGCTGAATGGTGGGCTTTACGGGATGGTCTGATCTTGGCCATTCATTTGGGTATAAACTAGCTAGAGGTGAAGCTTGATGCTAAGGTGATTGTGGAGTTGCTTAATGGAGCTGAATGTCCTAACCAGAGTTACTCTCCTTTGTTGAATGACTGTAGGTCCCTCATAGCAAGACTAGTGCAGGTTCGGGTGGGGCATGTGTATAAAGAGGCGAATCAATGCATTGACTTCTTGGCCAAAAGGGGTTGTTGCATGAGGAAAAATTTTGCTGTTTTTGATGTTTTCCCCTCTGCTGATCTAAATATTTTGATTGACTCTGATAAAAATGGGTTGTACTATTATAGGCGTGTTGCCAATACTTTGACCTTTGTGGTCAGTTTGTAATGGTTGTTGTTGTTTGTTTAATATAATATCCATCCTATTAACCCAAAAAAAAAAAAAAATGGTTAAAATCTTTTTTTTTTTTTATGGAAAAATCTTTTTTTTTTAGTGCTAAATTGTTCAAATGAAATCTTACCTATAAGAATTGACATGCACATGATATTATCTGAAAATTTGTCAGAATAATATCTAAGCCTAGAAGGTCACGGGAAATGTTTAAAGCAACATGTTTTTTGGCTTCTTGTGCCACCAATAATTAAAACCCATATTTCCCCACGTGTAAAAACTTTTTGATGGGTTTTTGGCTTTTAGCTTTTTAATTATTGATTTATTTCGATGGCCCATGTGGTGCCGCGTCCTCGCATTCTTCATATCGTCGCTTTAAGGCTTATAAAATGACACACCCACCACCTACTTTACAATCAACCCACTAGTCTCAGTTTCTCACTCTCTCACCATAGTCAACAAGAACAACAACTTCAAGAAAGGTTACGAAACTTTCATGCACTCCCATCTTCAATCTCACTTCTCCAGCAAAGGAAGAACTACTCTCTTTTCATTTCTTGCTAATTTTCACAACCAGGGTCTCTCTGTTTCCTTGACTCGGTTGAAAACTTTTGTGTTTGCGGCTTATTAAATCAGCAGGACAACGCTATTTTCTTAGTTACTACAATGGCAAAGGGTGTTAGACGTTTGAGTTCTTGGATTGAGGTTGCACCAACCCTTCTTATTATTTCTCCCAAAAAGGTTCCTATTTCTCTTGTATCGGAGACTATTACTGAAGAGGAAGCTGAAGAATGCAATGAAGACGCCTAAATTATTGGAGTTCTATTTTTCATTTCTTTTCTTTTTTTTTCTTAAAATTTTGTGGATTTGTTCGCAGACCCTTCAATTATAAATTGGGTAGCGAATGGGACTGTGGATTCTGTAAGTTTTGTAGTTCATCATAAGTCATAATAATCAGTTTTGTCTTTGTACCAATGTCTTCCTCTACGATTCCAATTTTTCCTCTAATAAGTGGGGGTAATTTAATAAGGATTTTACTAATGTGTGCCATAAGGGCACACATTAATTTCCAATTTTACAATTTAGATTTGTCACCAATAGTTGTAATTTAATTTTTTTCCTTCAATTCTTCCATTTATCCCACGTGTAATTGTAATAGGTTTTCTTTTCAGCTTCTTCTGTCTTGGATTACTAATTGAGTAATTGTAATAGGTTTTGGTGCTCCTTAACCTAACAAGATACCACTAGTGACTATCTAATCTTAGGTAGAAATAGTCTAATACTATCCATGCTTTCACTTCGGTGAGAAGAAATTAATGAAATAAACATGTTTCTATTTAACAAAAATCTAGAGCAACGGACATTACAATTGTTTGAGGTGGTAAGTTATTAGTGGTGGATAATAAAGTAGTGTTAATGATGGGACCATATGAAAATCAATAATAATCTATCAACTCAAAAATTGCTTTTGTCGGACTGTAAGATGTGACATTTTACCTCAAAACCAATTGATGATGAGGAAGACACACTCAAATCTTTTATGGCATTCGACATCACACCACGTGGGCCTGTTTTTAGAGTGGTTGTAGGGAGTCAAATTGTGGTCCTCCCAACAATCTCTCCCTCACAATGACACTCTCATGACTCAAACCCATGGCCTTGACTTTGATACCATTTGTCGAACCATAAGATGTGTCATTCCACTTCAAAACCAATTGGTGATGAGGAAGCCATACTCAAATCTTTTATGACATTTAACATCATACCACGTTGACTTATTTTTAGAGTGGTTGTAGGGAGTCAAATTGTGGTCCCCTAACAGCTTTGTGCTAAGGTCTCTTGGTGAAGTGACTTTTACAAGCTTTGTTGGTGAAATGGAGAGGATAAGTGCATAATAGATACGAATTGAAGGCATAAAATGGAAAACGACACTTTGAAAATTTCCTAATTGTACAAGAAAAAGGGGAATAATTGTGATAGGATTATGAGCAATTGCACTATACAATAGTTTTTAAGAGATTAAAAATTTTAAAAATTTACTTGTAACCTCAGCCATAAGATTAGAAATTTTGTAATCATTTAACTTTTTATCTTTTTTTTTTTTTTAGTTTGAATAAAATTTTCTATCATTTCGTTAAAAGAGAATCAATTATACCATTTTTTAAAAGTAATTTAAACTCGTCTTATATAATAAGTGATTAATGAAGTGATTATTACTTTTGCAAATATCTCAAATTTAAGTTCCCAAACAATCCCAAGAAAGATTAGATTGACAATTTTGGTGAGATTGTATTATTCATTTACGAAGAAGGCTAGTGTCACATAGTTTGGTACAACATATACCACAACTTACCTTATGATATGTGGAGTTGTGATATTTATTGTGCCAAACTGTGTGCTCTAAACTTAGTCCTCATTTATTTTTGGGCTCCCATGTCCCATCAAATTTCTCACACGTTCAACGTTTTTGCCTTTTCGGTGTCAACTGTCAAATATACGGTCCCTTATTCTATCATTATAGGAACTTTCCTCTGTTCCAAGCCATTGTCAACATTGTCCACATGGAACTGCGTACTACCGCCAATTAACTATGACTCAGAACTTTCTTTGTTTCTTCCTTCTAGATATTCTTTTCCATTTTTGTTTTGCACTTTCCTCCTCTTCCTATATTAATATGTGCCTCCACGTTCATATTCATCACAGACAATTTCTTGTGCTCCGCTTTATACTAAGCCTTCTACTCCTAGAACGATTCTAAGGAAATCCCATCTCTGTTATCTTTCTTTAGATACAAGGAAGAGAAAAAAATCATCTACAGAAATTTACCCACAGAATTTGTTTCTCTTTATATCAAGCTTCAATGGCTAAGGAGATCATAAACTTGAATTCTTGGATTGAGGTAGCCCCAGCTCCTATTATGTACCCTCGGAAGAAGCCGTCCAATTCACCAAGGCTTGAGCCTATTGCTGAAGAGTGTGCTGAGGAATACGATGATGATTCATAATCTGGGTTGTTTTCTTTTCATCTTCTTCTGTCTTGGATCCTTGAAGAGCTGCTTGTTTTAGAATTTTGCTACCGGAGTTCAGATTTATATAAAGTGTTATGTTGAGCTGAATTGTTTAAAAATTTAAGAAGTAGAGGAACCATTTTAATGTTTTCAGACTATAGGTGGCTCTGATCCGGAGCCCTTAGCTGTTGTAAACTTGTAATAGGGTCCTTTCATGAACATATTATCGTAAAGAACAATTTGCATCAGAACAAAGCTTTCAATTTACAAATTAGTTTCTTTTGATGTAAATTTTAACAAAGCTTTCAATTTGCAAATTAGTTTCTTGCGATGTAATTTTTACCTCCCTCTATGGAAAATGGAGTTCTAATTTGTTTTAGACTGCTGGACAGTATTTGTGATGCATTAGATTACAAAGAATCATCTTTATTAGTTTGCCCAAGAATTTAGAGCTAATAAAAATGCTAAATTTTTCAGCCCACTTTTAATAGTGAGGTCAGAAACTCCATCCAACTCGTGAAGACCATCACAGCAACAAATTATTAACCCAAAATTTTGGGATCATTTAAATTACTTCCAGCTCAAGTAGCATATTCTTAATTGGTCACAGGGATTTTTCAACTCTTGAATTACTTTAATGGCATATCATTTTTTTTTTTATTGATGTTATTTTTGGTTTTCTTCTACCTCTTTCGTTCCTTCAACTTGAATTTACTCTTCATTGGTGCATTAATCACACTCTTCTAAATATGCTACATTCAACTCATAATTAGTGAAACAAAATTACTAAAACCATTTAGCAAAAATGCAATTCAGGGGTGCAATTCTGTTTACAATATCCCTTTTGGTTGAATTAAAATGATTTGCAGCATTTTATTCTAAATTTGTGTAACAAGTGAAGATTCAAATGGCATACCTATGTTGGGTTTTGGTTAACTCAACCAATATTGAATAAGGGATTTTGGTTTAAATTTGACCTACACGAAAAATCAGTTGATGTCTTGATTAGTTGATAAAAAACAATTACCGTGAAGTGGATGCGTAGGCTTAAATCATATTATATCAATTAAAAAAAGACACCTATAACCTATAGATGTATGTAGGGCAGAGACAAGGGCCGCAAGGGAGGGGGGTAATTGTCTCTCAACCTCCCCTAAAAGCTCCTTTATTATAGGAAAATTTTAGTTTGCCTATAATTTCTTGACAAGTCTCGCACAAGTAACACCGTCCACATAATATAGCTTCTACTTGCAACTGTCGCTACACAAGTTGATTGTGAGTTTTGCATAGAAGGGAAGTTTGTGTTGAATTTTTATAGAGCAGAATTATTAATGTTGCAAATAACTTCCCCCAAAGAGATAAGTATAACATTTAAAAAAACATAACAAAACAAATAGATAACATAAAAATTGCTCCACAATGCTTTGGTCTTTTACAACAATTGAAATTCAATTTCCCCATACCACCATACTTATTAAGCTGAAATCTATTTCATCTTCCAAAATAATTAAACATGCACCAATTGGTCCATATTTTAAACTTAAGATTACTTAACAAAAAAAAACTACTTAAAAACCTACTTGTCTTATTTTCTCACAATACTAAATCCCTAATGTCTTCATTTCCTACATTAATTTTTTGGACTAAATTTGGCTTCAAACATATTTGAAGCCTAAGGCTACAACATACCTTAATAAGGACATGATAATGACACATGTTAGTTTATTAGAGCATGTTTGGAGCCAAACTTTGTCCTAATTTTTTTCCCTTAATCTCTTGACTCTTTCATAATTTCAAACACTAGATTTTAGCTGTAAACTCTAAGTTTTTAGAAATGAATATTGTTAAAAATAAATAAGATATCAATGGATGAATGATTGATTAGTCTATTGAAAACTATTGATAATAAAGAAATCATAAAATGGTATTAAAGATATATTTAAAATTACTAGGAATAAATAAGAAAACTCAGCAAGGGTAACTTAGTAATTATACTAAGCATGAAAAGTAAATTACAATTTACATTTATACTACATTTTGTATGGCAATTACACTATTATATATTTTTTATTTCTTTAACAAAGGTTTTTTTGTTTTATTTTGCTTCCTATCTTGTCTTTAAGATTTCCCCAAACCCGAACTGAAATCCTTACTCAATCACTCAGTGTAGTATGAGACATAGAAACTAAGAATTTTCAGTATTAAGGAGGGAAAGAGGGGCTAGTGTCATTAGTTTGGATTACCGTAAATAAATGTTAGGAACTATTATTTAAAAATTAATAATAATTAGTTGGTAGGTTCAACACTGTTGAGTGCATGAATAACTTACCATTTTTATGAATTAAAAAATAAAACCTTATATTTGTCTACTACTGTATATGCGCAATAATTGTCAAATCTCTTTATATAATAAATAAATTATACTACTCAAATAAGATATAATCATATGAGATAAACTTTTGAATAAATGTCCTTACTTCTTTGCTTGTTGAATCGATCAAAATTACTCTTTTTTTTTTTTTTTTTTTTTTTTGGATGGTTAGATCAAAATTACTTGATGATAAAGATATATTTTTCACAAATAAAAAAGTGAATTCAAAGTTACGATATAGATTTGCCTACATTCATTGTAACCCAATTTTTTTGACTGCTGTCCTCCTCACTTTCCTTCCATATTTCCCACATGTAAAAAACTTTTTTAAAGCTTTTAATTATATATATTATCTCTAAGTTTCGAATCTTTTGATATCTTTTGGATACCGCATCCTTCTTTCATTTGACGCGTTGTCATTTGCTTGTATAAAAGGATAGCTTCACAAACTTTGCTCTCAAGTCTCAACCTACTCTCACAGTCTCAGTCTCACACCTCCAAATAAAGGTTCTCAAACTATCTAATTCTTTCCTTAAATCTCACTTCTCCAGCAAAGAAAGAACTATCATCGTGTTCATCTTCATTACTAGGGTCTCTAAAATTTTTGGGTCTTTGGCTTATTAGCAGGACAAAGCAATTCTCTTACTACAATGGCAAAAGAGATCAGAAATTTGAGTTCTTGGATTGAGGTTGCACCAGCCCTTCTCATTTCTCCGACTAAAGTTCTCATTTTTCCTGTATTGGAGACAATTACTGAAGATGAGGCTGAGGAATGCAACGAAGGCTCATAAAAAATTTTTAGTGTGCCTTTTTTTTTCCCCTGTATTTATGAAATTCTGTGGATTTGTGTAGTGCACATCTATAGGTTATAAGTTATAATGGTAAGATATGGTCCTATACTATCAGAATTGTATTTGTACCAATGTCTTTCTCTCATCCTCTGCAGTTAAAATCATTGTCTATTCTTTCTTCCTGGCCAGTTTCCCTAATAAGAGAACCTAGAATATCTCAAGTGGAATAGTTTTATATAATCATGGAAAATAGGGGTCATTTGCTAATTAAATTCCTATTGAACCTATTCAAAAAAAAAAAATCTGATTTAAAGAGAACAATATAACTTCAAGTTTGAATTATGGTAGATTGGGGAGAGAAAAATGAAATGAAAGGCTTACACATCACCATGTTTGATAAAAGGAACGAGATGGGAAAGAGAAGAGGAAAAAGATGAGTTTATTTTTTTTATCACGTTACATGACCATTTATAAATTATTCATGTGTATTATTTAGATTATACAAATCACATAATTGGTTATTATTTACACATGAAGAGTATCTTCAATTATCACATTATAGGTTAAAACAAGCTTGTAGCCAAGCTTTTTTCATTATTTTTGCACATTGAAACCAATCAAAATCTAGATGGTTGTTTACTTGTTTAAACCACCACCCACAATGTGGGATGTCCTCCAATCCCCATTTATGGCGTTCATATCACGTGCGTACATGTGCAGGAATGACAAAGGAGAGGACTTGGATTTGAGTTTGACAATGATAAATAAGCTTCGTGACAAACTCACAAACAAGGTTGTCAAAATTACAATCTAAATCGTACAATCTTACGATCCCTTTGATCAAAATGGTCTGAATCATTTGTAGTTTAAGATGGTAGGTAGGATCATGTTGGATTATATGCTCCAACGATCTTACACAATCCCACTTCAAAACCCAAATTTTCTTTGAATCATAAAAAGTCCAGTTAACTCTCACAAAAAACGATGACCCAATAAGATTTAAAGTGTCAAAACTACCCCTCTGTGAAATGAAAATATTAAAAAATATATATATACCTTAATTAAAAATAAAACCATAATGAAAATATCAATATTTAGGGTCTCTTTGGATCATAAAAAGTCCAGTTAACTCTCACCAAAAACGATAACCCAATAAGATTTAAAGTGTCAAAACTACCCCTCTGTGAAATGAAAATATTAAAAAAAAATATACCTTAATTAAAAATAAAACCATAATGAAAATATCAATATTTTTAAATCCCTCTCTTTCCCGCCTCTCCTAATCCCCAAATCATGGCTAAGGAGGTTACCTCTCGTCGTTCAATAAATTGTAAGCAAATATCAAATTCTAGATTCTGATTTACTTGCTTTTCTTAGTTTTTTTTTTTTTTTTTAATTTTTTCAATTGACGTAAATTTGAAGCTTGGTGAATCGTACTCGTGAACAACGTGTTTTTGAGTTAATGTTGTTTATTAGGAGAAATGAAGAACATTTACGCTTGGTTTTTGCTTAAACTTAGGGCTATATGATTGGGAATTATTTTTCTTGTGTTTTTGCTTTGGCTTAGTGTTTTGGTTTTATGAATTTATCATGTTTGCCTCTTTTATGATTGCATAGGCTGCTTCTTTTGAGCATGCCTTTGGCTCTTTGTTATTTTATTCTATGATTCTCACCATTGCTGATTGGTGTATGGCTCTTTTATTCTATGTTGATTGGTGTATGGTTGGTCTTATTGCAGCCTTGGTACTTCGTTGTTAACTAAATATTTATTGAACTTTCTCAATAAATTATATTAAAAATTAAGTATATTTGTTTTGTTAGTATAAAATTAGTGTGTAACTCTGTGCATATGCATGGATACAATTAAAAACAATCACAATTATACGATAACCATACATTTTTTTTAAAAGAGGTTCAATTTATATGTGGTATTAGCTTACACTTTTTCTAAACCATACATTTCTAAGATATGTAATGGTTATATATATATATATATATATAATATTTAGAATTTAATTGGTTTTAGTCTCTTTATTTTTTGCACCCAATAATTCATTTGTCACAAAAATTGAAAATTTAGATGAATATGTAGCGAAAAATTGGATTCCAACTGAAATCTAAGTTAGAATCTAATTGGATATGGGCTCTTCAATTTTTACACTCAATAATTCACTCAGCACAAAAATTAAAAATTAAAAATAGGACACGTGACACAAAATTGAATTTTTTGAGTTTTGGATATATATATATATATATATATATTTTTTTTTTTTTGATAATCAGTTCTATATATATACATACATACATACATACATACATATATATATATATATATATATATATATATATATATATATATATATATATATATATATTACATTATAATGATGCAATATTTTTATGAATAAATTTATAATTTATGTGATTATTCAACATATAAAGTCACTACTAAGGTTTTTTTTTTTTTTTTTAAGAGGATCTTTTAATCCACAGTCTACTTCTACAATTTGACCCAACCCCGAACAATCCTAAGTAGGATCCTGACTTTAGAAACTTTACTCACATGTTTGAGTTCAATAAACCATGATCAACCTACTTTGATGACCCGCTTGAATATTTGAGTTTGGTAAGTTACGATCTCAACTCTATCATTCAACACCAACCATGATCCATGAACCAACTTAATCCCCATTGGCACAACTTTTTTTTTTTTTTTTTTAATCAACTATATACATACATACATACATACATACATATATATATATATATATATATATATATATATATATATATATATATATATATATATATATATATATATAACATTATAATGATACAATATTTTTATGAATAAATTTATAATTTATGTGATTATTCAACATATAAAGTCACTACTAAGGTTTTTTTTTTTGGTTAAAAAAAAAAGGATCTTTTAATCCTGCTCTCAGCAAATGAAATAACATGTCTAGCATGCAAACCACTGGGCCACGCACATCTTGTTGGTCAAGAATGAAAAATTAATACATATAAACTAATTTAAGTATCAAATATATTAAAAATCAAATGATATATCATAGTTTGACCTCAGTTGAATCTTGGTCCGAACTCAAAAACCTTAAATCTCTCCCTTTTCTAGTTCATTAAACCGTTCAGGTTTCAAAATCATAACTAGATTTTTCCCCCTACCCAGGGGCGGAGCCAGGAATTTTTGTTTGGGGGGCCAAGTGCGACGCTAATACATTTATCAAGACAACTTCCACACACATATATATACACATATGCGCGCTTTTTTATTATATATACATACTTTTTATTTGATAAGTTATATATATATATATATACAAAAAAAAAGGAGTTTAGTATTTTCAATCAAAATTATTTTTGACGGCGATCTTTCATAAAATAAAATTCATTTTTTCCACTTTCATAGTCATATTTTTAAAAAGTTTCATTTTAAATACAAATTATCAAATTTTATGCTAAAATAAGTAAAAAATCTTTCCATTGAATTAATGAAATTTTCAAAAACATGAATGATCCAAAACTTAGAGAAATATGTTAGGCTCCAAACATATTTAAAGTTACATTGCTTTAACTCATATTATATGACAACTAAAGACACATTTCATGTGTAGTTTTAGTAACAAAATTTTTTTAATGAGTCAATGACTTGTTAATCGTCACATAACGGGTTGAAAAAGATAGATTCAAATATGTTTGATACCAAACTTTATCAAATATTTAACAGATATAACAATAAAAAATAGAATTGCAAAAAATAAAATTATATCTCTATAACTATTAGGCCAATTATTTTTTTTAAGAGCATTATTGGACTAATTCAAATATTGGGGGGGGCAACTCTTATTTTTGTAGACTAAATTTTAAAAATATTAAAATAATTATATATATATTTAAAAAAATTTCAGAATTTTGGGGGGGCCATGCCTTATACATGCCTCCGCCCCTGCCCCTACCGAAATTGGTCAAGTTCAACGCTAGCATGATTTTAGCTCTACCATACTCGTTGGCAGCAACAGCCAATGGGCAACAATAATCTCAAACAAACCAAAAGGATTCAAAAGGGCAGGCCTAATATTGCAAAATTTATCCTCTCTACCGATTGCTTACTTGGCATGAATTAAAACAATCCATTAATAGAGATCCTTCAAAAGAAATATGTAAGTAGCTTACATAAGTCATGATTGATTTGGCACTATGCATTCATATGGAACAAAAATATAAGAAAAGTACATTATTTCATGATAATTGCTCCGTATCTTTTGGTCAAAATATTAATTAATTTTTTGTATGAATGAGATTCAAAGTTTTAAAATTCTGTCCCTTATTCAACTATTATGAATTTTACCAATTAAGCTAATTTGAAATCACAAATCATTTTTAATTAATAATGGAAATTTTAAACTTAGGAGGTGTTTCGATTGCGGTAATATTACATTACACCACAATATCACGTTATTATAATCTTACAACAATGTAATCTCAATATAAGAATACAACATTATATTGTTTAGGACGATGATAAGATTAAGATGATGTAATATATTTTGTAATTTTAAACTATAGTAATGTTAGAAAAAATAAAATAAACAAAAAATCTTAATGTCACATCATCGATGAAATTATTCCCTCTCCACTCACAAGTATTTTTAACCATTTTTACCTTTTAATTTGTTTTTATTCAACGATTGAAATTAAGGTTTTTTTCAACTATCAATTTTAACTATTGATAACTATTGCACTGGCTTCTTGGCAACAAATAATTACAGCCCTATTTTCCCTAGTGTCTTTTACACAGTTTTTCCACATTTCCCATATGTAAAACTTTTTTAGGCTTTTAGCTTTTTACTTATTTATTTCGATAGCCTTTTTCTTTTTGTACCGCGTCCTTCTGTTATTTTTCACGTTTTCTACTTTTTATTTATTTATTTAATTATTTTAATAGAACACGTTATCGTTTTAACGCTTATAAAATGACACCCGCCAACTTTACCTTTCAATCCACTCTCACAGTCTCACACTCACTGCAAACAAGAATCTGAAGAATTGAAGAAAGCCTCCAAAATCAGGTTCTGATTTCTGAAACCATCTTCTTTTCTTCCACCTTCTATCACACTCCTCGGTAAAGAAAGAACTGCTCCCTTTTCCTCATCATCGTGATCATCTTCGTAACCAGGGTCTCCACTCTCTGTTCCTTGGCGTGGTTGAAATATTTTTTGGGTTCTCTTACTAAAATGGCAAACGGTGTCAAATTTTTGAGTTCTTGGATTGAGGTTGCACCTGCCCTTCTCATTTCTCCCAATAAGCTTCTTATTTTTCCTGTATTGGAGGCAATTACTGAAGAGGAGGCTGAAGAATGCAACGAAGACTCCTAAAATATTGGAGCTTGCTTTTTGTTTTTTTTTTTTTATTAAATTTTGTGGAGTTGTTCATACTCTTCAATTATAAATTTTAAAGGTAGCGAATGGGCATGTAAGTTTTGAAGTTCATCCTATCCAAAATAAAATTGTATGTCTGGGAGCAATTCCTTCCTCTGCAATTTCCAATTGAACAATTTTTCTTCCTTACAGCTTTCCTTAATAAAAGAACTTAGGATATCTCTTAGCCCTTAAAAATAAAAATAAACATTATAATCATGGGAGATATGTGCTTCTACTTCGAAAAAGAAAAAGTCATGGGAAATATCAAATATGGGCCAATTGCGAATTAAATTACTCTTGAACTTCCTGAAGAGAAATAGCCAAGAAGATGGGTTAATTGTATCTATTCTATTCCCTAAACTTTCGTGTGCAGTTTTTTATTTATATTTTAATTTTATTTGCGGGAGTGCTACCAACATTTTCTAGCTAGAATTATAATTAAAAAAAAAAAAATTTAACTACATGTTAAACACTATATTTTAAGGTTGTATGAAATTAAACATTATAATTTTAAAAGCTTTAAATTGAACCCTAAAGTATAGAACAATTACAAGTTTAATAATAGCTTCTGATGATGAGAAAAATCACCAAGTTGAGGACATCATTTCACTGGATGGACGATCTCGTGGTTGGTCGTGTCTTCGGTGCAAACCTACAAGAAAGCTTAGAAAAGAAGTATAATACACTAGTGTGGTGTTTGCCGAAAATACTCAAATGCTTAAGTCAGAAAGGGAGAAAATGGTTTAAAGAGAAAAATGACTTTGAGTGGTTTTTGGACGAGTTTTTGTGTCTACCTTTGGGTTCTGTTGTCCTTCTCTTTTATAGTTGTTTCCCGCATTAATGGATAATGAACCCTAGTATTTATGAGCAACAGCTAGTACATTATCAATGGGAGCTTTGAAGTGCAAAGCTCACTTGTTACCATTGCTCCATCCGTTACGTTTCGTCATCAATGCGTGCAATAAATGTGTAACGCTCATTTTGGTCTTTGTATCACTTGGAATGATAATCCCATGTTATTTTCTGACTCATTATAAAAATTTTAAACTTGTAACAATTTAAACTTTTTTTTTATATTATTTATTTTGAGTCAATGATCAATTTGATTCTAAAAAAATTATATGGTTTCACTTGTAGTAATCTTAAACCTCACAAATTAATTTGAAACTTTTGAAAGTATAAAGTCCTATTTGAAACGAAAGATAACAAAAATGTCTTGCCCAATCTTACTTGCTCTCTTCTTACTCCACCATGATTGAGTTTCCTTTGCCTTGAAAGGGGATTGGGTCGAGGACAAGTTTGTTATCCTCATCTACTGGCAAAAAAATTCATTTGATGCTCATCCAGCTAATATTGTTGGTCAATGTTGATCTTAGTTTTGAAGAATTATCAAAGGTTTTAGCTAAGATCATCCTTGAGATTCATGTACTTCAACCAATTGAAATATATATGGTTGCTTAAACCATCACTCACTATCAATGAACTTCAATAACCTACTCATAGCTTTGACTTCAACAAGCCATGTTCAATGTACATTGAAGACCTATTCACAATTCTACTTGGCAAGTTGCACTCTTGAATTCGCTTTTTGACACCAACCAACCTAATTCACTTTGGGATGAATTGGGAACCGTTATTGCTTATTTTGCTTTATTATTGTCATCTCTACCATGATCAGTTTGGTTTGATGGGGATTTCCTTCACACCTTAACCAAAATTGATCGAGTCTAGTTCAAGCAAAATTGACCAAATTTAAATTCAACACTGAATTACAAACCATATAAAAATAACTTATGACCATTTAGCAACTCAACTTTGAATCTTTGATGGTGTTTATAGAATCTATTTTAATTGAATGTGAGCATAAACTATAAACTTAATAGGGCATGTCAAAGTAAGTCATGACAACTGTTTGTAGTTCAATTGAGTATGTGTTTGGATCCATGTCCATGTCTACTGTGTTTGCGTTTTCAACTTTTTATTTTTTTAAAATTTTTTTTAAGCCGTAAAGTTTGACTTTTCCACCCATGCACTGTTCACACGTTTTAGATTTTCTCCAACAGAGTGCACTGTTTACGCACTGTTCATGGGACCTATAAGCACTTTATTCAGGAAAAAAAATTAAAATGGGTTTCCCGATACTATTCACACATTTAAAAATTATTTTGCTACAATGTTTTCAATTTTCAATTTTCAGCAAAATAAGTTGTATCCAAATAGACCTTGACAATCCCTGATATTTTAAATTGAGATATTCATGATTCAAATCCACTCACTATCAATTATATATATAATTTGAGAGAGAGAGAGAGAGAGAGCATTTTTTTTTCTTTAAAAACATTTGTAATCATGCTTAGCACCGATTAAGCTATCCATTTATAGAGATCCTACAAAATAAGGATATTTATGAAGGCCATAACTTTAGTTATACCTCTAAAATTTTAAGTTTCATTTATCATTAAATTTTATTCATTATTTATTTAGGAAAAATTGTACTTCTTTTAAAGAAGTCAAATAAGGTAATAGAAATAAGTTCGTCCAAACTAGAAAAACATATCAACTAACTCATTTGTTAAGACGTGTTTATCGCTTTATATATCGTGTCCACTTTATAATTATTGTTCTATATTATTATGCTAAGATATCAATTGATTTTTTGTATAGATGAAAATTGCAACTCAAACATTTTCTTCGACATCAACAAATTTTACCATCTAAGTTAATTAGAACCTATTATTTATTTATTTATTAAATTGATAAAAAAGAAAAAGAAAAATATATACTTACAATCAAAAAATGCATATGACATCCCACCTTAAATTTGTTAAAATTGAATAAGCCATCAATTGGCTAGCACAAATTAAACACTAATGGTGCTTCTATTGGAAATCCGGGTAAGGCGGGCAATGGAGGAATAATTAGGGACTATCATGGTGATTGGGTCAAGGGGTACTCAAGATCAATTGGGTATACCACTAGTGTGTTAGCTGAATGGTGGGCTTTACGGGATGGTCTGATCTTGGCCATTCAATTGGGTATAAACTAGCTAGAGGTGAAGCTTGATGCTAAGGTGATTGTGGAGTTGCTTAATGGAGCTGAATGTCCTAACCAGAGTTACTCTCCTTTGTTGAATGATTGTAGGTCCCTCATAGCAAGACTAGTGCAGGTTTGGGTGGGGCATGTGTATAAAGAGGCGAATCAGTGCATTGACTTCTTGGCCAAAAGGGGTTGTTGCATGAGGAAAAATTTTGCTGTTTTTGATGTTTTCCCCTCTGCTGATCTAAATATTTTGATTGACTCTGATAAAAATGAGTTGTACTATTATAGGCGTGTTGCCAATACTTTGACCTCTGTGGTCGGTTTGTAATGGTTGTTGTTGTTTGTTTAATATAATATCCATCCTATTAACCCAAAAAAAAAAAATGGTTAAAATCAAATCTTTTTTTTTTATGGAAAAATCTTTTTTTTTAAGTGTTAAATTGTTCAAATGAAATCTTACCTATAAGAATTGACATGCACATGATATTGTCTGAAAATTTGTCAGAATAATATCTAAGCCTAGAAGGTCACGGGAAATGTTTAAAGCAACATGTTTTTTGGCTTCTTGTGCCACCAGTAATCAAAACCCATATTTCCCCACGTGTAAAAACTTTTTGATGGGTTTTTGGCTTTTAGATTTTTAATTATTGATTTATTTCGATGGCCCATATGGTGCCGCGTCCTCTCATTCTTCATATCGTCGCTTTAAGGCTTATAAAATGACACACCCACCACCTACTTTACAATCAACCCACTAGTCTCAGTTTCTCACTCTCTCACCATAGCCAACAAGAACAACAACTTCAAGAAAGGTTACGAAACTTTCATGCACTCCCATCTTCAATCTCACTTCTCCATCAAAGGAAGAACTACTCTCTTTTCATTTCTTGCTAATTTTCACAACCAGGGTATCTCTGTTTCCTTGACTCGGTTGAAAACTTTTGTGTTTGCGGCTTATTAAATCAGCAGGACAACGCTATTTTCTTAGTTACTACAATGGCAATGGGTGTTAGACGTTTGAGTTCTTGGATTGAGGTTGCACCAACCCTTCTTATTATTTCTCACAAAAAGGTTCCTATTTCTCTTGTATTGGAGACTATTACTGAAGAGGAAGCTGAAGAATGCAATGAAGACGCCTAAATTATTGGAGTTCTATTTTTCTTTTCTTTTTTTTTTTCCTTAAAATTTTGTGGATTTGTTCGCAGACCCTTCAATTATAAATTGGGTAGCGAATGGGACTGTGGATTCTGTAAGTTTTGTAGTTCATCATAAGTCATAATAATCAGTTTTGTCTTTGTACCAATGTCTTCCTCTACGATTCCAATTTTTCCTCTAATAAGTGGGGATAATTTAATAATCTCTTAGCAAAAACCAAAAGGAATTCAGTCACGGGAAATATGAGCCATTGGCTAATTCAACTATATATATGGTCCCACTGACTAATAATTAACTCGTTATATCTCATATTTTTCTCATAACTTTGGGAGGAAGGAAATTTATAGGAATATGGAGGAAAAATAAACCCTCCATTTTCTTTTTGGCTCACTACATTTCTCTCCAATCAAATGATAGATTTCTTCATTCAACCTCTCTTTTCTCTTTCATTTCTCACAGTCTTACCTCAATATATATATATATATATATATATATATATATATATATATATTTTTTTTTTTTTTTAAGAAGGAAAAGTATATGCTTGTAACAAATTAGTGGTGCCTCCTGTTTGAAGCACGTAAAAATCCACCGTCCATAAAAAACAAAGAATTTCCAATCATGAATCTGTTATCATCTCAATATAGTATGGATGTAGGTTTCATAGAATTGACAATAGGGACAAATATCCTAGTTGAGTGCTTCTAGAATTTTTTTTCCCCTAAATACACAAATATAAAAGTGAACGCATTAAACTTCAAAACTAAAATTGTTCATGGGTTAAAGGGTGCTCTAGAGCTTGTATATATATCATCACGCTTTGCAACTGACATCCACAATGACTTACTCTATCGACACTAACTAAATGGTAGCTCTGTCTCTTTTGAAAGCTCCACTCATCTATTAATAGAACTCACTCTTATAAACTGGCTTACAATGAGAGGGTGTCCAAGAGATTATATACATATCTCTAAACTTACACTTAAGATATGTGGGACACTAGAATCATAACATAGAAAGAGAGAGAGGACTCATACTTGGGCTTGGTAAACCATGTGCGACATATGTCAAATACCCACTCATGAATATGCTTGGAAAGTTGCACTCCATTATCGCCTACTTTGCTTTGTAAATGCCATCTCCACCATGAAATGTTTGGTTTGGTGGAGATTTCCCCCTACACCTTGACCAATATCTATAAAGTTTAATCCTAGCATTATTTTTACTTGACTAGAATTGTAGTATCATTAAGTAGTGGGCAACAATAATCTTGCACAATCCGAGTATCATTAAGTAGTGGACAACAATAATCTTGCACAATCCAAATTCATATCTCCAAAGGGCTCAAATCTAAAACCAACCCTATGGCAAACCATATAAAAGTAAGTCATGACCAAGGTTCAAGTGATAACCTAATTACAAAAGGTTTGCAACGCAAGTGAAATCTCTAACACTATGTTTGGGAATAAGAGAAAAAAAAGGAAAAGAAGGGAAATGAGGAGAGAGTTGGTATATTCTTCTATTTGGTTAAAGGGGGGAAGAGAAAGCCAATGAAATAATTTCCTCTAGGACCCACATTTTGCAATCTGCCCAAATCGGGCAAATTTGGAGTGAAGCATTGGAATAAAAATAAGTGGACCCCATGTACTTAACTACTTATGAACCAATTTTACATTTTTGCCCATAACTTTTTTTTCATATTTTGCATTCATGCGGGCATATAAGTAAAATGACATATTTTTCTTTGGTTTCCTTTCTCTTTGCAAACCTAACAAAGGAAAGAGAAGTGCATTCTTTTCTTTTCTTTTCTCTATTTCCAAAAATATATGAGAGAATGGTTTCCTTTTCTCTTCTCTCTCATCTGCTTTCCTTTTGCTCGTTTCTCTTCTCTTCTCTTCCCTCATTTGCAACCAAATATAGTCTAAAATTCCAATCCTCTTTTTCTTTTTTTGCGGTGATTTAGAGTTTTCAAAAAAAAGTATTAAAATTAAATCTTTTATGCATTTTTTAGAAAAGTATTAAAATGAAATCTTAACTAGGTCAGGGGAAATTTCAAAGCAATATGTTTCTTGTCTGCTTGCCACCAACAACTGCAACCATGATTTTTTTTTTTTTTTTTTTTTTTTTCTGAAAAGAGCTACAGCCATTAATTTTTTTTTACTGGAGCCCTTCACACTTCCAATATTTCCCACGTGTAAAACTTTTTGGTGTGTTTTACTTTAGCTTTCAATTATTTATTTCGATGGCCCTTTTGGCCTTTGCCTTTGTACCGCGTCCTCTCATTGTTCACGTTGTCGTATTAACGCTTATAAAATCCCATGTCCCCCTATTTTACTCTCAACCCACAGCTCTCAATTTCTCACTCTCTCTCAAGTTTCAACTATCAAGAACTCCTCTCTTAATCTTATACTCCATCTTCGATCTCACTTCTCCAGCAAAGGAAGAATACTCCCTTCTCATAATCTTGTTCATCTTCATAACCAGGGTCTCTCTGTCTCCTTGGTATAGTTGAAATTTTTTTGGTATTAGCAGGACAAAGAAATTCTATTAATTACTACAATGGCAAAGGGTGTCAGATATTTGAGTTCTTGGATTGAGGTTGCACCAGCCCGGATTATTTTTCCAAAAAAGCTTCCTGTTTCTCCTGTATTGGAGACAATTATTGAAGATGAAGCTGAAGAATGCAACGAAGACTCCTAATTTTTTTTTAATGAAATTCTGTGGATTTGTTAATACCCTTCAATTATAAGTTCTAAGGGTAGTGAACGGACTTGTAAGTTTTGTAGTTCATCTTAACAATCAGAATTGTCTTTGTACCTATGTCTTCCGCTTCAATTCCAATTTTTGTCTTATAAGTAATCTTTTTAGCATAAACAAACAGAGGGTTACAATCACAGAAATATGGGCCTTTTGCTAATTAAATTTCTCTTCAATCAAGGACAAGAAACGATCAAAGAAGAACCTTAATTGTTACTACATCAATTGAACCCCATTAATGTTGCAGGTGATCAAAAATCCACTCAAGTCCATTAAAAAAAAAAAACCAAGACTATATGAACTATTAGTTTACATCAATACCAATACCATATGCATCTTGCTGGGCTTCCCCAAGATTGACAATTGGTATAGATTTTATTGATGTTTGTTTATAGAATCTATTCAGCTGAATGCAAGCACAATCAATGAACCCAATATGGATCTTGTTGGTGAAAAAGAAAATTTTAGTTAATTTCACTTGAGAGCTTTGGGGGCTAGTGGGGTAGGTGGAATTGAGGTGGAAGAGGAGCTCTGAAGCAATTTGTTTCTATGAAACCAGATATGATCACATATAACAACTGCAATTAGTGTAAAGGAAAGGGCCTCTTACAATAGGATTGAGAATAAATTTGACCCAATTAGCTGGGCAGCTTTAGAGGGGTCTTATCTATATGGATTGGCCGTGGAGAAGATCACCACACTAATTGAGCTATGGGGCACATTGAGTGAAGATGTGTGGAGTTGTTTCCCATACTATTTTCCATGTCAAGAGTTTGTGGCAGGGGCTGATTTTGGCTTTTCATTTTGAATTACCAGTCAGATTTTGGTAAGGGACCATAGGATTCAAATATTTGTTTTTGGTCGGTAAGGTATGCCGATTTTACAAAATTAGATTGCTGCTATTATGAGCCCAAATGGATATTTAAAATTTCTCCAATAGTTTTAAGTCTTTGTGAATCAAAAAGTGTAAAGAGCTTACCCATGTCCCATTAAAAAGTGTTCGGATTAATAGGATTAGATACTCCGTAGATGTTTTGTAGCTCTTGGATTGGAGTGAGAGGGATAGAGTTTTTCTTAGGGTGAGAGGCTTAGGTCAGTCAATGTAGTGCACTAGACCGATTAGGATGGTGATATGTGTTCAAAAGTAGACATACGTTATAATTTCAGTATGTTCAGTACAACTAAACATTAGACCCAAATTTTACCATTTTCCATATTTGGAATCTACTGGAAATCCCAAATTTATGACCCATTTAGTAAGAGATTTCTAGTGATATTATTTAAATATTGTGAAAATACGTGTAAGTTAAAAAATGTTATAAAAATACGTATTGTATTGTTTAAACATTGAAAATTATTATTTAAATAAATAGTACCAAACCAATCCCTAGTTACTTTCAATCTAAAAATTATGACATTGCATCTTAAATTTGTAAAACTCAAATCTTGACTATAAGAATTGATCACATACATGATCATGTCTGAAATTTGTAAGAATGATATCTTAACATAGAAGGTCACGGGAATCTAAAGCAATATGTTTCTTGGCTTCTTGCCACCAATAATTACAGCCACGAATTTTTTACTTTGAGTCCTCCACACTTCCCATATTTCCCACGTGTAAAAACTTTTGGACGAGTTTTTTAGCTTTTAATTATTTATTTTTTCGATGGCTCTTTTGGTACCGCGTGGTCTCATTGTTCACGATGTCGTTTTAACGCTTATAAAATCACATGTCCCCATACTTTTAACTCTCAACCCACAACTTTCAATTTCTTATCACTCTCTCTCTCTCTCTCTCTCTCACCACTGTGAACAAGAACACCTCCAAGAACTCAGGTCTTGAAACTGTCTTATACTCACATCTTCAATCTCACTTCTCCAGCAAAGGAAGAACTACTTACTTTTCATTATTAGCAGGACAAAGCTATTCTCCCTCCAATGGCAAAGGGTGACAGATTTTTGAGTTCTTGGATTGAGGTTGCACCGGCACTTTTTATTTCTCCCAATAAGGTTCCTATTTCTCCTGTATTGGAGACAATTACAGAAGAGGAAGCTGAAGAATGCAAGGAAGACTCCTAAAATATTGGAGGCTATTTTTTTTTTTTAATTTTTTTTTTGGGTCCTTCCTTAAATTTTGTGGATTTATTCGCAGACCCTTCAATTATAAATTGGGTAGTGAATGGACCTGTAAGTTTTGTAGTTTATCCTAACAATCAGATTTGTCTTTGTAGTTTGTAGTTTGTACTAATGTTTTCCTCTGCAATAATAAGTGGAGCAATTTAATAATCTCTTTGACCCAAAAAAAAAAAAAATTCTTGGGAAATATGAGCCGTTTGCTAATCAAATTTCTCTTCTATCATGGACAAGAAATCTAAATTGTGAGACTTAATTGTTACTAGATCAATTGAACTCCGTAGGTGATTAAAAATCCACTCAAGCCCATCCAAAAACCAAAGGCCTGTATGGCAGCCCTATTTAGACACAAAATTACATATTTTAAACAATACAACACATATTTTTATAAATTTTTTCACGTACATGTATATTAAAAACACTCAAATAACATCATTCAAACTAACTCACCAAGAGGCCCCAAGAATTTGTGAACTATTATTAGTCTACCGTCAATACCAATATCGTATGGATCTTACTGGGTTTTTCCAAGATTGACAATTGGGACAGATCTTATTGATGTGTACATTTATGGGATCTATTGAGCTGAATGATCCCAATAGGACATGCCAAATACTGCCAAGCTAGTTGGCAGATTAGAATGGAGATCCTACATAAGGATTATGTGAGTTCCATAAGTCACGGTCGATCTGAATCCTTTACATTTCAAAAGGGAGTTCCTTAAATTTCAAGGACATAATTTCTCATTGCCTAACACACTTACAAAAGACAGCTCAAAAAAAAAAAACAACCAAAGGAGAAGTGTATTGAAGAAAATATTGGAGCATTCATGATCTGCTTCTATCTGGCACAGCTGAAGCAGCTATAAAGGCCATTACATTTTGTGCTTATCTTCTTAAATTTTAGATTCCATTCATCACACATGGGACACATCAAATGTCACACTAGATTTGAACAAATGGGCCCAATTCTCGCTTCTCTATAATCACTGAATCCAGCCCCATTTCTTTAACGCGTGGCTCTGAAATCTCAGCACAAAAATTCAAGTACGTTTCCTTACCGAAACTTCAAGACAAAGTTAACCCCTTCTTTTTTTTTGGCTTTTTGGAGGCTTTCCCCATAGTTCTCTAAACATGTTTTTAATGAAGTTCCTTGTAGTTTCTACTTTCTACTTTCTGCTACTATTACCATGGAAAAATAACAGTAATAGAATAGTAATCAATCAATAAATGGTAAAGTAGACCGTGTACAATAATTCTTGCTTTGTGCGTGAAACGTGGCAACATAACAACCATAGGAATTTCTTCTTTTGTCTTGGTCTAGCCAAGGGTCTTTTTCTATCTATCAGGATAATAATAATGATGATTAGAGATAAGCATAATTAACTAATAATTTTTAGTTTTAAGATCACAAATTATTTTATAATTTTTTATGGGTCATATTAATAAGTGTCTTTAAAGAAATGGTTAGTAATCCATTTTAGAAAAATTTTGACACCATTTTTATGAAAAATAAAAAAAACTGTCAAAATATTAATTGTTTTTTTTTTCATAAAAACTTTCTTTAAATAAATTGTTAACTAATGCCTTAAGGGCATCTGTTAGTATTTTTCATTTTTTATTATAATTTTAATGTAGCAAACTGTAAAGGATTGTTTATCACTTAAATATTAGCTTACAATTTTTTCTCTATATCATAGTTAAGAGAAAAAATAATAAAATAAGCATGAAATAAATTGTGGTCCTAAATATTTTCTAATAATATTTAGAATTTGGTTACACAAAAATAAGTATAATGATTGGTGGCGGCTTGGGCCAAGAAAACGTGGCCAGAAATGAGTGGTTGAGAATGTAGGGGAGGTGTGAGGTGGGGCTGTCTAGGACTGTTTTGGTGAGGACGGTGGTGATGGTGTGTGTGTCTATGAAAATTGAATTATTATTGAATGAATTATTAATTGGTCGGTTTAGTCACGCCTGTAAAACGTTGTCACGATATTCACAGTACTCATGTGATTTTTTGACCTGTCCGTCGCCTACAATGTTTTAATGCTAGGTCCACACCTAAGTTGGGGGACACGTGTTAGCCTCTGAGAGAATTTAAAATTGAATTTTCATGACTTTCGTAGTTTGGCTCCGCCACATTTCTACGACATGGGCCCCATTTTGGGTCATGATCGGCCAAACCAAATATTTCTTTGAACTTCGCATTCGCAATGAATGTGAGGTTATGATCATTTTGAAAACAATCATCTCAAAATTATAAATGCGTATTTTAAGCATAGCCTCTACTTTTTACACCGCTATTTTATTTAAAACTATATTTTGGTTTTCACAGTAATTAAAAGTCATGACTTGAAAGACCAAATTTTTTTCTACCCCGCTATGGACTCAATGGGACTTTTAAACCATTTCATGGATAAAGAATGGATTAGGTTAGTTAAATTGGGATATTAAATTATATATTACACTCTTACCGTTTTAAAATATTTAAATTTTACATCTTGAAATTTCAGAATTTGAATTTTATCCTTTAAAATTTGAGAGTGTTTAGATTTTAACCCCTAACATTTCAAAATTTATATTTTACTCCTTAAATTTTAGGAGAGTTTAGATTTTACTTCTTAAAATTTGGGATTATTTAAATTTTACATAATAAAATCCAAGTTCTGAACTATCAAGGTATAAAATTCAAATACTTCTAAACTTTAAGAGTGTAATTTACAATTTACCAAAAAAAGAAATTTTTTTTATCTAGAACTTTGTAACTTATTATGCGTTTGATAATCGATTATAAATTAGTTTTTTTGTTTAAAACATTCATTGTTTGTAAGTTACTCAGTTTTATTTCAAATAATGAGTTTTAGTTTTTTTTTTTTTTAAAAGCAAACTTTTAACTTTTTGTCCTACATTATGTAAATATACTAAAAATAAATAAATAATTCCAAACAAACTTAGTGATAAGTATAACATACTTTTATTTATTATAAAAAACTATAGGTTGAATCATCTCTCATCTTTATTATATCTATCCAATTATTTCAAAAATAAAAAAGATATTCTTATATATTAATAAGATATTAGTTAATGTCATCTCACAACTCATAAGTCACAACTAAAACAGCATTATATGTTCGTTGAGTGTTTTTAACGGTTGATCCAATTAGTGGCGGTGTAATGATAAAATTTTTATTAGCACGATAAGACCTTGACTCAAAAACAATATTCATTCTTTTTTGTTTTTGTTTGATATTATGTCTTACCTAAAATCATTGGAAAGAAAAACCACAAAAACAAAAAATAATAATATTGCCATTAGAAGTTCTTGTCCTCGGTTAAAGACAAGACATAAGATAATTGAAGAAAGTTCTAGTAATCAATTTAAAAAAAGAAAAGAAAAGAGAAAACAATAGTGAAAATGAAAGAAAAGAAATTCCTACCTAAAAACCCATGTGACGTGATAATCTTTGTCGATACTATCAAAATAGTGTCGAAATTTGTAGTGACTCTTAGAACTTTACTCGAATCATGTTTAGCAGAAGACGAATCAGAGTGAGCCAGAGAAGCACACAGAAAATTGTAGTTCTTTTTTTTTATAGGAGAAAATTGTAGATCTACTACAACATAAATTGATACAATTTTTGTTACAACTATGTAATGGACAATTGCGTACCACTTTGATATGAATTTATCATTTTTTTCACAATCATTCATGATTTGCTATATGGATAATTATGATATAATTTGTGATATTTTATATAGTCAGAATTTTTCGACAGACCATTTTCCCAAAAGGATAGGTAGGTATACATCTGAAAGTGAAAGAAACTAAAATTAGTATGATGGGGCGGCAAAGCTAGGTTTATTGAACCTTCCATATATTATATATACTCCCCCTGAACTCCTCTACTTTCCCATTAACATTCTACAACAACACTAGCTTAGAACTCTCTCTTACTTGCTCATCATCTCCTAGCTCTCTCTCTTCTTCTGTCACTACTACTCACCCTAGCTTTTAGCTATGGCTGCCAAGGATATTGAAGGGTTCCCATCTAAGGACTACCATGACCCACCACCAGCACCATTGGTTGATGCTGAGGAGCTTACACAGTGGTCCTTCTACAGGGCTATCATTGCTGAGTTCATTGCCACTCTCTTGTTCTTGTACATTACTGTGTTGACTGTAATTGGATACAAGAGCCAGGTTGACCATTCTACTGATCCGTGTACTGGTGTTGGAATTCTTGGCATAGCTTGGGCCTTTGGTGGCATGATCTTTGTGCTTGTTTACTGCACAGCTGGTATCTCAGGTGGGTTCTCTATCAAATATTCTTAATTTTGACTATGAGACTTGTAATTCAGTGGGATTATATAGTTATGATTAAGAATTTGGGTTTGAATCTCAGTTCTCATAAGAAGAAAAAAAAAATCATAACTTTAAATTCATTTAATTTTTCTAGATTTTGTGATCTCCTAAAAATTGAATAAGATTTATTGAAAGTATGAGAAACATATTTATGAAAAAATAATTTGTTATGTGATGACATGCAGATTCCGATTTCTATAATTAAACAAAAAAGAAACAAAATATGTGAGTTATAGCTATGAGCTTATAGTTAATTGTACTAAATTATGCAGTAATGCAACATTATTTTCACATAAAAACATTATAATTATTTTAATTTTACACCCATCAAAACCTATTACCTTTACAATTACCAAAAAGAAACTATGAAATTTATTGTGTTAAAAAAAGTTGTGATTTAGTGTGATAATAGACTTATTGTTTTTACAAATATAACATGTTAATGTGACACTTGCAAATTTCTATAATTTTTATATATATAATAAAATAAAAAAAAAAAAAAAAAAATCAAAGCAAAGATGGGAGCTATATAGCCTAAAGAGAGGGCTTACAGTTTTTACTAAATTGGGCAGGTGGGCACATTAACCCTGCGGTGACATTCGGGCTATTCCTGGCTAGGAAGGTCTCGCTGGTTAGAGCCATATTGTACATGGTAGCTCAGTGCTTGGGAGCCATATGCGGATGTGGGCTTGTGAAGGCATTCCAGAGGGCTTACTATAGCAAGTACGGTGGTGGAGCCAACGGGCTCAATGATGGATACAGCAAGGGCACCGGATTGGCTGCCGAGATCATCGGTACCTTTGTTCTTGTTTACACTGTGTTCTCTGCTACTGATCCAAAGAGAAATGCAAGGGATTCCCATGTTCCCGTAAGTAACCATATCCCACTTTACATTTTGTCAAGGAACAATGTTAAGGCATTCTAGGAATTAGGTGTGTTGTGATTCTCAATTGAATTCAACTGTAAAATTGAATTGATCAATAAGCCACATGTTTCAATTTAGTTGTCTTTACAGAATGATGTGTTGTATTGTGTTTAATATAGTCACAATGATTGAATTTAATTGGAAACCTAATGTCAAACATCTAAGAAATTAAGACAATCGTCTGAAAGGTACGCGATTGAATTTAATTGAAAAACCTAATGCATGACATCTAAGAAAGTGATTGAATTTAATTGAAAAACCTAGTTCATGACATCTAAGAAATTGACGGAAGTGGAAATGTGTTCCTAATGGTAAAAAACTGAAAATTAGGAATTCTCAAACTTTCTAAAAATGAAATGCTTAAAAATTTGAACAAAATAATTATTTTTACATCAATTTGACTATAATTAATTATGTTTTTGTATCAATCAAAGGTCTTGGCACCACTTCCAATTGGATTTGCTGTCTTCATGGTTCACCTTGCCACCATTCCAATCACTGGCACTGGTATCAACCCCGCCAGAAGTTTCGGGGCTGCAGTCATCTACAACGAGAAGAAGGCATGGGATGACCAAGTATGCACCTAGCCCTCTATATTTGTTGTTGCAAAAGTAAATTTTCATTTATGTTACAGAGTGGTGCTAACTTAAAATTGGTTTTCATGTAATTTACAGTGGCTTTTCTGGGTCGGACCATTCATCGGTGCTGCCATTGCTGCATTCTATCACCAGTACATTTTGAGAGCAGGAGCTATTAAAGCTCTAGGGTCCTTCAGAAGCTCTTCAGCCATGTAAACTACCAAATGGTGTTTCTGGTAATGAGGTTGGTTCAAAGAGGAATGGCATTTTCTATGGTCAGAGAGGGAGGCTTTTGGAACCGTGGAATTTGTACATTGCAATGTCTAAGGCAAAGAATGCCCTGTTTTCTTTCTTTCGTGTCCTGAGCACTCGTTTTATATGTGCCCAAAATGTTGTTGTCTGTCCTATTTTCCGTTTGACAATGGTGTACTCGTAATGTTATGTTGAATTTTATGAGCAACTGCTTTATGTTACTATCTGTTTATATCACTCTTTATAACTTCATCTGGAAAATCAACATTTATAAAGAGCAGTCCATCAATTAGTTGCTGTTAATGCAAAAACGGAGTATACTGCTTTATAATTAAAATGGTATATAGTATTGAATATAGTAGTAATTATTCAACTTAATTCTAGAACGAGGACATGGTCATTCCACTGTACTTTCACATGTACGATAATACTCCTATAAGGTTCTCTAGATGTAATGAGTCGGCAATTTTATATCAAAGAAGTGGGACATTAAAACTGGACTTTTAGGAGGAGGGTCATTGTTTAAATAGTTTTAAGCATCCTAGTTAAGCTTAGTAACGTGAGCTTGTAACTAAGTAGGGTATTAAAGTAGTTGAATTCAAGGTAGAACAACTAACTACGGCATTAAAGTAGTTGAATCTAAGGTAAAATTAGCTAGGTGGGAGAGATGATTTTAGTGGTTTGTCCCTCATGAGGTCATGGCACAAGATCCTCTGTGGGATTCCATAACAATGGGATTCCGTCTCACCTTACCCCTCTTCCTTGAGTTAAAGGGCACCTCATCCACCATGGGTGGGTAGCTCTTCATGTCAAAAGAAGCATCCCAACTAATTTTTCCTTCTAGACATGGATTGTATAGGAAACTACATCTCCCCATGTCAAAAGAAGCATCCAACTCATTTTTTCTCCTGGAAATGGGTTGTATAGGAAAATACATCGAGGCCGTTAGTCAGTAGTAGTCAATAGTTTAAGAGCCTTCTTTTTATTTTTTAAAGAAAATTTTAAAAGCCTTCTAATTCAACTGTACTTTTTTTTTTTTCCAAAAAAACAATTAGGAAAAAAAATTGCTTTTTGACAACATGGGCTTAAATCCTATTAATTACAACAAAATGCTTTTTCTTAAAGAAAAATAAGCTAGTGGCCTAGAAAGGCATAAAAGACCCTCAAATATTTTAATTTGCAATAATTTTCTTATGCACTAGCTAGCACGTAGTAAGTTTTTATTTGCATAATATAGTGTAGGACAAAAGATTTGAACTCATGTATAATGTGTACAATATACCTTCTCATTAATTTCCAATAATTTATCATGATGTTAGTATAAATTAGTTATATATTAAATGCTATTATATTTTAATAATAGTCATTCAAGCTGAAAAGATGAAACATATTAACAAACATATTGGACAGAAGGAGAATCTTATTATGGTGAATCTGGTGATCCTCAATTACGCATGAATACGACAAGGATAGAAGCCTAATATCATATGGACAAAAAATAACTAAGAGAATATATATATATATATATATATATATATATTCTTCTAAATCCAAATTCCAAAGAGGTACGGAAAATGTGTCTGGTCCGAGTAACAATTTGAATAATGAAAATTTTATTATAATGATGCACTAAAATGCACAATCACTGAGCTAATCAAGTTGATAATTATGGGTTTATTCAGTCAAAAAAAAATCATTATGGGTTTGGTTTACTTTCAGTACTTTTTTAATTAGAATCTCATTTTTTTAAATGAGAAACTGCTACATCACTCACTAACTAAATAAAAGGTGGAGATTAAAACCCACAACCACTTAACAATGTATATTTAAAACAACAAGAGATGTCTAGTTAAAAATTTACTAGGAATAAGCCAAACCTGACAATTATATTGCCCTCCATGTGATCTATCCAGCTGTCAGGTAGGTATGTCAGCATTGACTAATTAAAAAAAGATTATAATGATAATATCTATAACATAAAAAATCCTGTAGGGTTGGCCAAGTAGTTGGACACTTAGTTTCAAAGTGATTGTGTTGAGTTTGATTAGGAGCTCTCTAGTTTAAGTCCGGGCACTAGTACTTTGAAAAAATTCTTTGGGTCAGCGATTTACCCCACTATAGGCTCATCTGTCATGAACATTATTAGTCTCTGGTTAAAAGTTTTGAGAAAACGGTGGGAAACCAATATATATATATATATATACACAACATAATCAACATTCAACACACCACATGATCTGTGCTGTTCAGTAGAGTATTTTTTTCTGTTGTCGGCATGTTAGAATTCACCACGTAACCACTAACCAAATTGGGAAGCATGGCCTTGTATGACACATGGAGAAAACAATTTATTATTATTATTGTTATTATTATTATTATTATAAAGTAACACCTTTTTTTAGTAGGGTTCGGTCCGAAAGAACTAGAATTTCATCTGTAGGAGGCAAAAAAAAAATATAATACCATTTAAAAATAAGAAATATAGTATCATAACTCAATTAATATATAAATATTCAAGCTAATATCTACTAACATAATACAAATATAAGGAAAGACACAAAAATATTTATTTTATAATACATTTCAACACAATCTTCAGTTAAAATAATTGAAGTTCTTTTGATTTTCAATATTGAAAATCATTGACATCTACAATATAATTGATTCGGCATAAATTTCATAGCAATTTTTAAGAATAATAAAAATATATATATATATATATATATATATATATATATATAATCAAAAAGTTTGTTAGGAAATTATTTTCAATTTTGTTGGGCCTGGTTGAAACAATATATATGGCCGAAAAATTCAAATTTGTAATTCGATTCTCCATCATCGGCAAATCAAATAAAAATCATATTTCTTAACTCATTATATGCTCACTAATCACTGTATACTCCTCTAATTAAAAAATTAATTAGTGTGGCCAAATGCCTAAGTAAAAATTAATTACAAAAAAAGAACCCAAATGCACTAACAAAAACTTTAAAAGTCCTCGATCTCCTTTGCTTAACATACCGCCAAAGTTCATATATTCGAGGCCTTTGTTTCCAAAATTTTAAATGTTGTTAGATTTGTAATATTTACATATAGAAGTTTTTTTAGTTTTTGATTTTTTTAGTTTTTGTTCGAATATCTTTGTGTAAGTATAATTCCATGTAGTATAATTTGAAAAGAAATTTGATATTTGGGTAAAAATCAGAAATATAATTTATGTTTCATCCAAATTTAGAAGATCAAATATAGTACCGTTTTCTGATAACTAAGGGCCCATTTGGTAAAAAATTTATAATAACGTTGTTTGTATTTTTTGAAAATACGTGTGAGTGAAAAAGTGTGTGAAAATATACGTAATATTGTTTAAATACTGAAAACTGTTGTTTAAACAACAGTAACAAATTGGGCCTAAATCTAAATGGCACTGCTTGTTCATGGGAAAAATACACCCTGTTACGAGTGTATATTTTCTCACACTCACAGCTGGTGGGTCCCACCAGCTGTGGGACCCACACAGCTTGTGAGTGGAAGAAAGTATACGCCCGTAACATGATATACTTCCTTTTGTTCATGGGCTAAGCGCCTAAGCCGGTCCAAATCGTAACTTGATGGTTATGAGCTTTGAAAACCGGAACAGGTCTGAATCTATTTGACATCAATTGCTTTGAACCGAAAGCCCAGTATGACTACCACAATAACTAATTCAGTCTGAGCCCAAATTACTCTCTCTCAACCGGTCCAGTTATATAGATATCAATTGCTTTGAACCAATCCAAACCCCATAATTACTGGCACAAAAACTAAATTAGTCTCAGGCCAAACCTTAATTTTGAGCTCTCTTTCTCTCCAATGTGTGTGTATGTCATTGTTTTAAGGGTTGGGGTACAGATATAACAAATTGTAACAAATTCACAATATTTTCATAATAGTTGAAGTGTTAGTCTCTCATAAGTCAAAATAAAATAAAATATTAAATTGGGACTCATCATAACTAAAAACAATGGTATTATGAAAATATTGTGACATTTCGTTTATATCCCTAAACTTTTTATTGTTTTAACTTTTAAGTAATTCGACACTTGAGCAACATAAAATAATACTTAAAAAATCTAACTATTTGCCACTTGAGCACCATATGTCATTGTTTTAAATCATAGTTACATTTTATTTGAATATTAAAAAAATCGAATTAGTTGACACAAGACGCTGTCACACAAAAAATTCATATAGAACAAACACCTTAAACATAAGCCTTACTCCAAATGAGAACAATAAGGGTAAAACACTAAAACTCAAATACAATACCCTAGGTCCAAAATATAAGATTCCCATATTAAATTCAAATATCTTTGTGGATTCAATTTAATTGTCCTTAAAAAAAATAGTCTTTGTGTTTTATTGGTCAATTCAATTAGGTGCTTGAATTCAATAGGAGAATTCAATATATTATACCTAAAATATTATATCTATACATATAGAGATGGGTTCAAGTTACACCTATTTAACTCTAAAGAGTTACACATTTTTTAAACTATTGGATTTAAGTAGATCCAATGGTAAAAAAAAAAAATCATCATTAATGCTAATATTCTAATTAATCTCATTTATTATCCCTTATTTAATACATTCCATACCTATCTTTAAACCCAAAAAAAAAAAAGTCTACGTCTCTCTCTCCTCCATAATCACGTTTTTCTCTGCTTTCTCTTTCTAATTTCTTCACGTTCAGATTCATCTTTTTCCAAACATACATATATATGTTAATCCAAGAAAAAACTAAGTAAAATTTTGTTAACCTAATTTAGTGATCATCTATAATCTAATTATTAAACCTCACATTGTCATATATATGTATATGTCGACTCTTTTCTTCTGATTGATGAAAGCTGCTAAAAAGAATATTTAACATAATGCATAAAATTGTCAAAATTGGCTTTCTTAATTTCTTAGAAGCTCCTCCCATAACCCAAATAAAAAAAGAAAAAAAATGACATGGAATTGGCTTTTTTAATTTCTTAAATTTACTCTACTTTTCCTAACCTTCTTCAATCTTGTAATCCGTCAGGTGGTTCGCAAATAAACAATTGGCCTTCAAATTTTTGCCAAATGATTCTGAATAATCATTGTACATGTAACCAGTTAGAATGTAATTAGCCTCTTCATCATGATGGTTATAACCATTGTGGACCATCTTGTATGTCTAAATTCCGTCCTTCATATTTCCAGATAGACTGCCTTTAAGAAATTGACTGTTCCTTTACATTCTCTTTTTGGTCTTCAATAAACGCCACTTTATAGGAAAATTAGAGTAAATTTAAGAAATAACGAATTAGGTACTGGTGTTTAGGTTTTTAGGTTGAAAAGGTTAAGGTGTTATCTAGTTCTCACAGGAACACCATTACAATGTATATATGGAACCTTAAAACGGAAAATTATTAGATACTTCTGGAGTATAATAAATGTGTGCTCCTTTCTCTCACATGAATGGTGGGTCCCACTATGAATTTAATTAGTGGAACCCACCATTTATGTGAGAGAAGGGAATACACATTTATGGTACTCCAATTTCTCCCTTCAAACACCTTTTTTTTTTGGGTTATGAGATGAAGAGCTTCTATTTGGGACTGTGAGTTATGTGCATCCATTGGTGGAGTTAATGGGGAGAGAGAGAGAGAGAGAGAGAGAGAGAGAATTTAATGACTTTTTATTTATTTTTAGTAAGAGAATTTAATGATTTAATGACATGATACTAGTCTTTTTTTAACCATTAGATCTAATGGAAATCAATGGTTTAAAAAATGTGTAAAATGATTTATATATGTGTAAAATCAATGGTGTAAAAAATGTGTAAAATGTTTAAAAAATGATTTAACCATCTCATATATATATATATTTTTTTTTTGAAAATCGAACCCATCTCATATATATATATATATTTTTTTTTTTTGGAGAATGAAAAATATTATATCTAAGTTTTGCTTGAATTATATATAACCCAACATGTTGGTAAGTCCATCCAGAAGAAAAACGATCACCCATGTCAAAATACTATAACCTTAACACCTTATCGACTTAAGCTATCGAGTATATGAAGTATGGAATGGAAATTACATGATAATGTGATCAACGCATCAATTTCCAAGATGGTCCACACGTCCACCCAAGATGCAAACTTAATGCAGCTAGGTCAAAATGTCTCACACAAACATTCATGTGTCCACCCAAGAAGAGACTGTTAAAATTCAGCCAACAACATTGAAATTAAATTAATGATAATAATAATAAAAAATGCTTCACTCCACAAATATAAGTGTTTGTGGGGTGTGAGAGGCAAGAGTTGGGGTTCAAGTTTTTAGGAGGAAGTTTCACACACACGTACACTTAGATTAGACTAAAGTAGAAATTATATCTTACATATAAATAAAATTTTTTTTAAAAAAAAGACAATTAAAATTAATCATGTATATATCTTATTGATTAATATAGTAATATTGTGGAGTTTAATTGGAATTTTTTTTAAGAGAATAATTAGAAAACTTAAAATATAACACTTAAAAAATTATATCTAAGTTTTTCAACGGAAAAGAAAAGAAAAGAAAAGAAAAGTATATGTACCCTAATATCGGTAATAGTCTAATAAAAAATCACAAATAACGTAAAAAAAAAATTGTAAATCCATAAAGTATATGTACCCTAAATCAATATTTTTTTTTCGAAAATAAAAAGAAAAAAGAAAGAACCCTTTAAAGTGATATGATTGTTGCATTATTTTGTTCCAAAACAATCAAACATCCATTTCGTAGATTAAAATTTAAGAGGATAAAAATATTATTTAGGATAATTCCAAAAAAAGAAAAAGAAGAAGAAGTTAACTAAAATATTATTCAATTCGTACAACGTGGCAATCTAATGAGACCCGCAAATCCTCACCATGTATCACAATGCACATGGAGGGCCTCGGGAACATGTCAAATTTTCGATCTTTATTTTCTCATGTGTGAAGTGTGCAAACTTGTTCTTTATTTTCTATCATTTCTCTTTCTGTCTAGGAAATTTCTTGAAATCATTTCGCAACCTTGGCTTTCAATTGGCAAAAGAATTAAAACTTGGAAAGGAATTCTAATTCGCAACCTTTTCATCAAGACAAGGCAAAGCCACATGACATCTCATTAAATACAATAAACGTTGTCCTATTCTCTACTTAATCATGAAAATTGAAACGAGAAAGAGAAACCGCCTTGTTTGGTTTAAAAAAATGGTCACTCATCACTCAGTTTTCATCACCCATCACTCATCACTCAGTTTTCATCACTCATCACTCATCGCTTAAAACATCCCACCCCATTTGGCACCATCACTCATTTGTCATTACTCAATATTTTTCAATTATTTGTGGGCCCCATACATGTACCTTGTGCAGCTTTTACTTTATTTATTTATTTATTTTCCTTCAACTCCCAGTACCCAAACTCACCGAACTAGTGAAAAAAAAAAACAAAAAAAAAAAAACAAAAAAGAAGAAGAAGAAGAAGAAGAAGAAGAAGAAACCCAGAATCCCGAAAGAAGGAAAGAAAAAAAAAAAAAAAAAAAAAAAAAAAAAAAAAGAGAAGAAGAAGAAACCCAGCAACCCGAAAGAAGGAAAGGAAAAAAAAAAAAAAAAAAAAAGAAGGAAGAATTGAAGACCGAACCAGTGAAAAAAAAAAAAAAAAGGAAGAAGAAGAAGAATGAACGTAGGAGAAGAAAGGAATAAAAAAAAAAAAAGTCAAAGGTCAAAAGTTACGGTTGTGGGTCCCTCCATGTATGTTCAATTACAAAAATGTCATTGAGTTATGAGTTATGGAAACTGAAAACAGTTAAAATGTGTTTTCAGTTTCCATAACTCATAACTCAAAAATCAGAGAATTGAGTGATGAAAACTGAATCACGGATCATTTGCCACCCTGAAAGCTATGCCTATTTGTCTCAAACACGTATTTAAGCTCTTCTCCTCTCTTCAAAACTTCAAAACGTAGAGTTCTCCAAGTTCATTTACTAAAACACTTCAAAAATCTTATAGCATATATATACCTTTTGTTTGCTTCTAAAGTTTTTACTCATTCAAGCTCTCTCTCTCTAGCCCATACCTTTAACCATGGCAGAATTCTCAAAACAATGTTTCTTTATGCTTATAGTCCTCTCATTAGCAGTAATTCTTACCATGCCGACAAATGCAACTGAACCTACAGATCCATTTGAGCTATCATTAGGCAGTGATACCATGCCTGAAGACCAATCTGATGAGCTCTCATCACTTGCAAATAACACCACACCTAAAAACCCAATTGAAACTTCATTTGCTCAAGCTCCTGATCAAACCCAATATGACCCTCTCTCACCACAATACTCTGCTCCTTCCCCTTATGCAGGAGATGACCCACTCTCTTCAGCATATCAATACAATTCTCCTCCTCCTTATATCGAATCATTAGCTCCTGAATATGAATACTATTCTCCTTCTCCTTCTCCTTCTCCTTACGGTGAAGAAGAACCCTTGGCTCCTGAATATGAATCAGACAACTCTCTTTCTCCAGAATATGCTTCTCCTCCACCTTATATTGAAGTTATGGCACCTGAAACTGAAGGCGATGGCTTCTACTCTCCGCTTGAAGCTCCTGTGCCCGCTCCATCCATGGCGGCTATGGAATCAGACACCGATGAGTATTCTCCAAAGCTCCCTCCTACAACACCCTTCAGTTACAGTGCTGAAGATGATGCTGGGGTGTTTGAGCAAGAACCAGAAGTTTCTTCGCGTGGAAATGGAGGAACTCTGGCTGGGCTTATAATTGGTGGTGTTTGTATTGTTGGGTTGGGAGCTTTGGTGTGCAAGAAGAGGAAGGATAAGAAGAGAAGCACACAGTACAAATACTTGGGTAAGCGAGAGGAGCTCGAGATATTCTAGGATTCCAATTTTTCTAAAATCTTTTTTCATAATTATCTTATGCGCACTTTCAAATGGAACACTATTTTTTCTCCATCAACATGTCACATTAAAATTGTGACACAAAAAATTGTTGTTCTAAGTTTTTTAAGATTCTGAGGATTCTCTCTGCCTCTAGAATTATGATGTATCTAAAAATTTGTACTACTACTTTTAAAATATGTATGCAGCTGTGGTATTACTCCACGAGATCAGTTCTTGAATGATCCATGCTACATGAGAAATAGTCATGGAAGTTCCAGTATAGTTTTTGAAGAATGTTCACTACTTAATTTTCTTTGTTGGAAAGGTGGATTAATTAGACGGTGATATTATCTTAATTTGGTAAGATCTTCAAATTGAAATTGCTAGTTGTTATGGAGATCAGTTTCATGGTTTATAAACTTTATATATGATTATATGAATAATAGAATTGGAATATTGGTTAACTGATCCACCTATTAGATCTCAAATTTCTAATTTATATCTCAATTATATAATTGAGATATAAATTATATAAATTATATAACCTAAGGCATAATAGTTAATAAAGTCCTACAATCTCCTCATATATATTTTTATATTGAGTGTGAATTTTGAAAATCTACTCGTTGGATTACATGCTCTTATTATATCTTTCATGTTTGCAAAATTTCAATAAAATCAAAGATTAATTGTTATATCATTAAGCAAATGTTAAAATTTTAAGTTTTTGTGGTGTAAAATTGTGTATAAAAAATAAGTTTATTAATCGAATAGTACATAACATCAGATTTGAACGAAATTTGATATATGTATTAAGAATATAAGGAACATGAAACTTAATGGTTATATTGTCAAAATTCACACCTAGGCCAAAAAAGAGATAAATAAAAAGTTTAAAAAGTTTCTCTCTAAATTAGTTTGGAAAGAAACCTTGTTCCACAATAATCTAGTTTGTTATTAAAGTAAATTATGACAGGTGAAGATAACCCTACATGGACCATGATCAATTGTGATTAGAATTCATAAAAAAATCTCCTAAATTAACAAAACCAACAAATTCATGCCCATTCAATTTCTTTATAAATGTGATTCACATTCAGAACACCCTACTCTTAATTAACTTTTATTTTTCAAATAATTTTGTTGTTATAACAAGTTGGGATTTGAATCTTGGTTATCAAAGAGACTAAGTAATATTATTGAGTTACAAAGCTCTTGACGTTACTCTTATTTAGCTTAACTATGATTTTTTTTTTTTTGAATGAGTTTATAAATATGTTATGGAATAAAGCTATTATAAATTTTACTACTAAAAGTTTACAAATTTGTGTAGTACTAAAATTTTATTGGTGTCACATCAATAACATGATTAATAAATTTTTAATAACATTTTTTTATTAAAAATTGATCAATCAATTTATAAGAATTCAACTATTATAATTATAATTATATTATCATACCTTTTTAAAAAAAAAAATTGATAATACAATGAAAGAGAGAGGATTTAAATCCTGAATGTTTTTATTAAAAACATCTAGAGGTGTTGGTAGCCAACAAGGCTCTTGATATTAGGTTATTTTTATTGTTACTATTGGTAGTATAGTCATGTTCATGTATTAATTAAAATTCAAACGTATACAAAATAAAAGATTTCACACATATCATCAAAATTGAAAAATTATGTAGTTTCTCAAGTAGAGAATAAATTAGGATATATATATATATATATATTTTATTGAATGTTTAATAATATTTTAATCAAAGTAGTAATATAAATATGGGTAAAACTTGATCTAAGGTACAATTCATTAGAATCTCTGATTAAATTCAAACACTTTACTGTATTAACTAATTCCATAAATAATTAAATTCCAAATAAATAAGTGTTTGAATTCTCTTCTCAAAAAAAAAAAAAAAGAGTTTGAATTCAATTGAGAAACCTAATGTACTGCACATATGATAATATATATAAATTTTACCATTTAAATTTTTTAGCCTAAAATTAAATTAGCTAAATTATATAATATTTAAAAAAAAAAACCTAAATGATTTACGGTGATCAGGTGAAAACTATTCTATTATTGGGAAATGCTACATCTGTAACATTTTTACAACAATTTCTAGGTGACAAGCTATTATTAGTAGATGAAAATTAATGTCAGAAATGGACCCAGATTAGAACTAATAATAACTTATCATCTAGAATATAATTGTGAAAATGTTGTGGATGTAGCATTACTCTTTATTAGGAGGATAAACTATTTCAAAATGTGTAAAATTGAAAAACAAAAGGGTTGTACAATTGGCAGAACAAAATTGTGAGAGAGAGAGAGAGAAAGCATGCAATTTATTTGGGATTAGTGTTTGTGTAGTGCATGGTCCCCTAATTGTGTTGGGATTGAAGTATTTTTTTCAACTCAATCAAATTTCTATGGATAGAAAAATTTTCAAACTAATCGATGATAACTCTAAAAATCAACTCAATCCACCTTGTAGGGGCTAGGTCGAGTTGAGTTGGTTTATCAGGTTGATACTACTTTTCCAATAAGTAATTTACGTTTTTATTTAACTATTTAAGCACATTATTTAATAAATTATTGAAATGTGTACAATTGAACTTAATATTCAAATTTATCAAACGAAGTCTCAAAGTTACAAAATAAACCAATCTTACAAATTTAAAAAGTCTCAAAATTAAAAATAAATCACACTAACAAAATTATAATTTTTAGCTGCTAATTGTGTGGGTTGGAGGTTACTTAGGTTGAAAATTTTGTGTTTATATAAAAATAAAAAATAAAAAAAAAAAGTTGAAAATTTTGTTAATCAAGCCCAAGCTTCCAAAGAAAGGAAAAGGAAAAAAAAAAGAAAAAAACCCATCTATCCCAACCCTATCAATCCATGAAAAACCAATGGATCAAATTAGTGGATCAAATGCACACCCATAAGTAAAAAATAATTTATTTATTTATTAATTAGGATGTGCCATTTGCCATTTTTCCACGAAAAATTGAGCGATTGGAAAAAGAAACTGTGTTTTTTGATGTTGAAGACTTTCCTTGCGGCCAAAGTCTAATGCAGAAACTTTTATCAAAAAAAAAAAAAAAAATTGCCACACCCAAACTCCAAATGATCACTTCAGGCACACCCAAAATCCAGTCAACCCAATTGCCACGGTAAAAGGATTAAAAAAAAAATACTGAAGAAAAGAGAGAGATTCAAATGTGTGACAGATTGTAAGCAGCTCACATGTAACAGAGATGTAATAAAATTTGGGATTAAATGAGATAGTATCATATTCACTTTCTAACAAATAGCTGACGTGGAAATTCATTACTGGATCCGGACAGAACAAATAGCCGTTGGAAAAAGAAATTGCGCAGTTCCTTGGGGCCAAAGTCTAACGCAGCCAACGGTCCGATTTGCCACCACAAGCAATTCCATTAATCAATTTATCAGAACCATTTTTTTTCTCTCAAACGCTTTCATTTTTTGAATAGTCACTGATTCTCTCTCTTCCGGCTAAAGGGTTTTTGATGAGATTCTCTCTCTTTCACTGTAAAGCAGCTTCCTTTACGTTTGTACGATGAAGAGAAAGGGGGAACTGGAATCTGAATACGGAGAAGGCGAGTTTAAACTACAGAAAAGTCTAACGGGAGGGTCATGGCAACGAGGCCCACTGCTCGGAAAAGGGGGTTTTGGGTCTGTGTATTTGGCTGTTCTCACTGATCCTGGACCAAGTATCACTGCCAATGCTCCCCAGGTTGTGGCCGTGAAGTCTACTAAGGAGGATGATTCTGAGGAGCTTTGGCTAGACAAGTGTTTTCTGGATGTTCTTCAGGGCTGCCCTTACATTGTTACTTGCTTTGGAGAAGATTTTACTGTTGATGCTGAGGATGAAGAGGCCCCTTGCATGGCCAATTACTTTATGGAGTATGCTTCTCAAGGAACTCTTGCTGATCTAATCAACAAATCAGAATGTGGCCTGCCTGAGGAGGACGTGAGGCGCTTTACAAGGATGTTACTTGAGGGGCTGGACTTTGTTCACAAGAAAGGCATTGTTCATTGTGATATAAAACCTCAGAATATTCTGCTTGCACCTGATGAGACAGGTTTATTGGTTGCAAAAATAGCTGATTTTGGTTTGGCAAAAAGTACTTTTAGAGACTTGGAGATAGGTGTTAGAGGGACTGCCATGTATCTTGCTCCTGAGAGCATTGTTGATGAGATTCAGCTTCAACCATCTGATGTTTGGGCACTCGGTTGTGTGGTTCTCAATATGCTAACAAGGAGGCCAACTTGGAAACTGAATTTGGATGAGGGTATTGAAGACCTTTGGAAGCAGATTGCCTCGGCAATACCCAGTATCCCAGATGGGATCTCACATCTGGCCAAAGACTTCTTGCTTAAATGCTTTGTTAGGAATCCTGAAGAGAGGTCAAGTGTTGGCAGCCTCTTATATCACCCTTTCGTCAATGTTGTTTTATATGACATGCCCGAATCTGAAGCGGTTGTCTTATCCTCTTGTGCTGCTGCCTCTTCTGATCTTGAAGACAAATTTAAAGAAGACGAGGTGGAGGAGGTGTATGATGATGACATTATGGAGGAGGACCCCTGTGAGCTTATAGAGGAGGACCCATATGAGCTTATCGAAGAGGACCCCTCTGAAGTTATAGAGGAGGATCCCTCTGAGATAATGGAGGAGGACCCCTCTGAGGTTATAGAGGAGGACCCCTCTGAAATTGAAATTGGGAATCAAGAAACACCTGTTGGCTCATCATGGGCTTCCAAAGAAGCAGTGGAAGCTGCTGTAAAGCTTTTCAATTCTGCTCGTGTAGATAATATCATACCACTCGGTTCAGCAGTTAGTTTCAAAATAATGGAGATCTCAGATCAGCATCGTCTTAATTTGATGGAGCGAATACTTCCAAGAGTTATAATGATATGAAATACGGTTTCTGCTGTTTGCCTGTTTGATGGAGTGTAGCTGTACATTTACTCACTGTATGGCAACCTTTTTGTATACTTATTTTAGAGTAGGAAGCTTGTTACTCTTTTTTTTTTTTGGACATTGATAATACAAAATTAGTTTCTTGAATACTGAGTTCTATGACTTCTATCCATATTTTTTAATATAAAGCTTTGGTTTATATACCCCACTCCCCCTACAAACTGGTTCAAGTAATTTCTTCTTCCTTTCCTTTAACTTAGAATGAATTCTATTCTATTGCTAACTCTAACTATTATATTATTCCAACAGAATGTGATTAGTTTTATTATGCAATGTTGGTTTCGTATTTATTTTTTATATTATTGGATTTACATGGTTAGTGGTATTATTGAGTTGATTGAATTGCTGACTGTTTCTATTATTTAGAAAGAATGTGTTTAGTTTTTTGCTATTCCTACTTTGGTATATGGAGCAATTTTATAAAACTAGCATGCACCGTCGATAATACAATCACAGACTTTGCATCTTGTTTAAGCTAATGGTTTCTGGACCAAGTGGCATTTTCTCTTCTTAGCACACAGCCACATGACTAAATTGTTAAATTGTACATGATTTCTTCAACCTCTGACTTAGGGTGGAATGTATGCTTATGTGTCTTGGCATCTTGTTGCTTGTAATTTAATGCTTATCTTAAAGCATTCATTAAATAAAGAAAAATTTGTTGAAGCCGCATTATATCAGGAAGCAGACTAGGCAGAAATCACTCTAGCTTGCCTTTTCTTCTTGGTAGAATTACAATGATGGAAGGTATTTTTAGCATAGACCACCCAAACAAGATCACTACATTCAGTTTAGGTAAAATAGTAAAATGAAGGTTCTTGCAAACACAAAACAAAGTCTGTGGAGCCACTATATTCATTAAATGGAATGAATTTGAGCTTAAAAGACCAACCTTGCATAGGAAGATATCTACCATCTCAGAGCTGAAGAGACCATCGGATGACGGTCTCTCAATCGCCTATTCAAGAGTAGGCATTATACTCACACTCAAGTTCATGCAATTTGAATTGTCCATGTTGGCTTGTTTTTTAATTAATAGACCAGGTTTGCTTGCCCAACAAAGCTTCATGTGTTTGGAAATAAAAGAAGGGGGCTTAATTATATTTCTTCTTTCTTTGCCCAACAACGATTGACAACAACCCAAACAGGTCAGATTTCTTTAATCACTATTTTGTTTTTTCTCATTTTGATGATAATATGTATGTATGCAATTTCGAAGTAGAGTATGGAGTTTAGCTCCAGCCTTTTTGATATGGCAGATTGCGGGGAGAGGAATAGAAGGACCTTCGAGAGCAGGAGACACCTACAGAGAGGGTGAAATCACTGAAATCCCATTTTTTTGGAACTTTATTTTGCCCGGTTCCTTTTAAATAGTATTAGTAATAGACCATTCAGTCTGTATGACAACATATATGCTTTGAATTGCTGACATTAGGGTGCACAACTTGTGTACACCAAATGTCCTGTGCACAACCTTTTGCCTTAATTCAATTACTATTACCAATATATATGCATAAAAAAGATCTTGGACTTTTCTTGATTATTAACATGTTGGAAATCTGAAAGGTCCTCTAGTTGGAGCTTAATTTTTTTTTTTTTAATTTATAGAAGGAAGCTGTTAAGGATAAGGAAGTGGCTCCTGGGAGAGTCTTATCAGCTACTTTTGCTGATTTCTTGCCCAAGAATTAAATGGGAAAAGATGACAGCTGCACTTGTACCTCATTTGGATGGAGCTCCATACAAATCAAGAATCTTCTAAATGCTTTTTCTGGATACTGAACACTTGACTATGTGAGACTAAGTTCTCTCTGCTTCATTCAAAGGTTTCTTGTAAATTTAAAGGCTAGTTATATCTCTATTTGATACTGCTGCCTACATTGTTGTCTTGGTAATCCGAATGGCTTGTTATTTTGTTCAAACTTTTAACACTGAATCAGTTAGTGGATCGCTTTTGATGTAGTCAACTTCGTTGCACTGAATATTGTGTGGACTGCTTCTCCAATTTGTTTAAATCATTGTTTAAGTTATGTACACCATGATCTATTAATTAATTTCAGCACTTTCTTAAGCAATGAGTTGGAATATTCACATGTAAGTGTTGCGGTTAGTTAAGTAGTGAAGTCCCACATAGGATACTAATTACAAGATGGAGATAATTGACCCAAACTATAGGCTTAAAGTTACCAATTCTCTTTTGTTTCGTGAGATGGTAACAAAGTTGCGCATGGACTAGCTCCACATGCTTGAGGCCTTTTAGACTTTAGTGCTTGGATAGAGAAAATACCATATGTTATCGAGCATTTGGTAACTCAAGATGTACTGTTTTATCACATTCAAATAAAATAAAATAAAAAATTTTCCAGACTGTACCTGAAATGTTCATACTTCTCTAATTAATTACACAATATGGTTTTCTCTGTTGTGATTGTAACTGATTGTACACTTAAATTTTGGGTTTGTAATATGATCAACGGGGTTTTTTATTTTTATTTTTTATGGTTTAATTGTCCACTTTTTCGTTTCTTTTTTAATTTTTAAGTAATTAGAGAATGAGAAGATAAGATGAAGTTGTTTTCTCATTGCCAATCTCGTACATGGGCAATATGTTAGAATATAGGGATCATTGTGGCTATTCATTATAAACTATAGCATCAATTGTAATGTTCATTCTAAACTATGGAGTCAAGATCCCATTAGCCTTCACTATTGCAACTATTACCAATTCGATTCCAAAATTTGTCAGAAAAACATCACATTTTCCACAAAAGGTTTGGACATGATATTTCTTATTTTATGGTTCAATTTGCTTTATTTTGCTTCAATTGCCCTGATGTGAAATAATTATTTATTCTCTGATAAGATTTGGGTCATTGATTTGGGGTATTCTATAATGCGAGTAGTATTTCAGAATTGATGTGTTATTATGACATTGAAGATCCTAACCAAAGGTTTAAATTGTCCATTGGTTGAAACTATTTCTCCAAAAAAAAAAAATCAATTGATATATATTTCAACTAGAAAAATGTTAATTAGAATGTTGTGAAATTAGGGTTTGTGTTGTACATTTTTTTTTTTTAAAGAAAAAAAATTTATTGATATGAGAATGACTACTTCATGCTTAATACCGAAATTAATATATAAAGATTTATTAACATCATTTTGATTGAGTAAGTTTGGGGGGATTGAACCCTGGTAAAAGAGATTACAAAGTAACCCACTTGTTAATAGTCCTAAAGGCCATTGGCAGGTTTTATACCACTTTGATTGTCAATGAAGCTATTTCAAACAAATATGAGATTGCCATAAACGATTGAAGGTTTAAACTTGTAATTTGAATTTTTTAAAATAAAAAATTACTAGCAATATTAAGTACGTTTTAAGGAGAAAGCATCTTTGGATAAAAGTAGGAGTATGCATGGGTTGGTTTGGAGATTTCTCAATCTTAAGCGTTGGGGTATATTGGATCGGGTTGTTGGATAAACACCATTTTCTCAATCTCATTAAATTATTTAAGCTATTTTTGTCAATAAATTATTAAAATTTACACAATTGAGCCTCATAACTCATAAATCAAATTTATCAAAACTAAGTTTCAAAATATATTAAAGTAATAAATTCATAAATCCAAAATAAATTAACTAACAAATCTAAAAATCTATGTATTTTCAATCTATTAAAATCATGAGTTGAGTTATGTGGGTTGAAAGATTTTTCTTACCTGAAAATAATCCAATACGAGCTTCACATAAATTTACAATCTAATTCATCCACCCATCAAAACCCTACTCAGGAGTCAAGTTGGTTGGGTTTGGTTGAGTTTATTAGATTGATAGGTGAATGTATACCCATAGTTAAAATTAAATACCAAAGGCATGTTTAGTACACTTCTTTTTTTTTTTTCTTCTTTCTTTTTTTAGCCTATCTTCACAATGTAATCGTGCTTCTGTAGTTTTGGCTGGTGTTACAAAAGAGAAATAATAGATTATTGTTTGGTTAGAAGAATGCCATTCTTTTCTCTTTTCTATTATAGAATATGATTTTGTATAAATAATAAAGTCTATTATCGTTTTTGCTTTAAAAATAATAAAAAAATTTGGGAATCACTAAGTAAGTGATATACTTATTTATTTATTTATTTGATCTTGAATGGTTTAATCTTTATTATTTGGAAATAATTCTAATTTACAATCTTTTCAGAACCACATGAGGTCTCATTAAATACAATAAATGTTGTCGTATTCTCTAATTAATCTTGAAAATTGAAACGCGAATGAGAACCCATATTCCATTTGCCACCATTATTTCATGGACCTTCCATTTGCCATCCTGAAAGGCTGAAAGCAATGCCTATTTATCTCAAACACGAGTTTAAGCTCCTCTCCTTTCTTCAAAACGTGGAGTTCTCCGACTTCTTTTCCTAAAATACTTTCACAATTTTATAGCATACATTGTATTTGCTTCAATATTTCAAGAGTATTCTAAATTTCGTACAATTGGGGGCTTCGAATTCACGCATTTGCATTCATTTTCTACATTCAAGTTCTCTCTCTCTAGCCAATACCGTTAACATGGCAGAATTCTCAAAAAAATGTTTCTTCATGTTTATAGTCCTCTTATTAGCAGTAAATGCAACTGAACCTACAGATCCATATGAGCTATCATTAGACAGTGAAACAAAGCCTAAAGACCAATCTGATGAGCTCTCATCATTAACAATCACCACACCTGCAAGCTACAAACCCAATTGAAACTTCATTTGCTCAAGCTCCTGATCAAAACCAATATGACTCTCTCTCACCACAATACTCTGCTCCTTCCCCTTGTGCAGGAGATGACCTTCTATCTTCAGCATATCAATACAATTCTCCTCCTCCCTATATCGAAGCATTAGCTCCCGATTATGAATACTCTTCTCCTTCTCCTTCTCCTTCTCCCTACGGTGAAGAGCCCTTGGCTCCTGAATATGGATCAGACAACTCTCTTTCTCCACAATATGCTTCTCCTCCACCTTATATCTAAGCTATGGCATCTGAAATTGAAGGCGATGGCTTCTACTCTCCGCTTGAAGCTCCTGTGCCCGCTGCATCCATGGCTATGGAATCGGACACTGATGAGTCTTCTCCAAAGCTCCCTCCTGCAACACCTTTCAGTTACAGTGCAGAAGACGATGCTGGGGTGTTTGAGCAAGAACCAGAAGTTTCTTCGCGTGGAAATGGAGGAACTTTGGCCGGGCTTATAATTGGTGGAGTTTGTATTGTTGGTTTGGGAGCTTCGGTGTGCAAGAAGAGGAAAGATAGGAAGAAAAGCACACAGTACAAATACTTGGCTAAGCGAGAGGAGCTCGAGTTATTCTAAAACCACAATTTTTACAGCATTTTTTTCTACAATTATTTTAAGTGGTAGATTGTATCTAGTTGCCTATCATTTTTATATAGACTCAACACTTTTTTCCATTATCTGCGGTTTGTTACATCAGAGTTGTGACAAAATTTTGATACAAAAAGTTGTGATTTAAGACTGAATATTCTCTTTGCATGTAGAATTCTTATTTATCTAAAATTTGTAGTTGCATATAGAATTCTTATTTATCTAAAATTTGTAGTACTACTTTAAAAATATGTATGGAGCTGTGGTATTACTCTACAAGACCAGTACTTGAATGATCATGTTACATGAGAAATAGTAATGGAAGTTCCAAAATAGTTTTTGAAGAATGGCACAACTTAATTTTCTTTGTTGGAAAGTTGGATTAATTAGACGGTAAAATTAGGTTTAATTTATTGGGTATTGGTAAGATTTTCAAATTGAAATTGTTAGTTGTTATTTAGATTAGATTTATGGTTTATATGTTGGGGTCCGGCTTCCCTCCCGTTTAGAATCTTCATATTTTCACATGTTTTTGTCTAGATGACTGACATGTGGCAAATGACACATCCAAAGGTTAAAAAAAATACCACGTCAACTATGAATTTTCTCTCAATTCTTGGGTCCTTCATTCTCTCTTTCTTTCCTTCTCTCAGCCTCTTCCTAGCTATCTCTCCAACATTATCACTGCCACCTGAACATTAAAGGCATCTAGAGAAAAAGTGAATTCTGAAAGCTAATGGCGACCAAATGGCATTTTCTCTTCTTCAAATATAATGGTGGAGGGGAAGGTGAGGTTTTGGGTTCAATCTCCTGTAACTGGATTGGCTTCATTTATGATTAAGACAAAGATTTAAATTTAGAATATGCATTGTTTAATAACTCAACTGTCAAAGCGGGAAGTATGGATAGCTCATATATAGCTATAGTGGTTTGTGATTTATTAGTTAATTTGGTGTCTTTTCAAATTCACATAATTCCAAATGCCCCAATCTAAAATAATTATTTATTTTCTATTAAGATTTGGATTGAATTGGGGGGTTTCTGTGATACAAGTAGTATTTCGGAATTTATGTGTTATTATGTAACTAAAGATCCTAATTAAAGGTTTAAATCTTCCATTGGGATAGATTTCAACTGGAAAATATTAATTCAAGAGTTGTGAAATTAGGATTAGGGTTGTACTGATTTTTTTTTTTTTTTTTTAAATGATACGAGAATGAGTTCTTCATGCTTATGAACTAAATATTTATTAACTTCATTTTTGATTGGGTAATTATGGGGGATTGAACTCCCCATACAAGAGATTACAAAGTAACTTGGCTGTTAATAACCCTAAAGATCGTTGGCAGGTTTTACACACTTGATTGCTAGACAAAATTGAAGGTTTAAACTTGTAATTTGGTATTTAGATTTTTTTTTTTTTTTTAATTACAAGCAATGTCAAGTACTTTTGGGGAGAAAGTATCATTACTGAAAGGTAGGAGTGCACATGGATTGGTTCGGAGATCTTGCAACCCTAGGAGTTGGGTTCGGTAGAGTCAAGTTGTTGGGTTAAGAGTTAAGACCATTTTGTCAAAACCTAATAGTAAAAAAAAAAAAAAAATGTTTTCATTAAATTATTTAAGTTGTTTTTTCAAGAAATGATTAAAATTTACACAGTAAGTCAAATTTATTGAAACTAAGTCTTAAAATATCAAAGTAACAAATTTATAAATCCAAAATAAATTAGTTAACAAGTCTAAAATCCAAATATTTTTAAAAGGTTAAAATCATGGTCTGGGTTACAAGGGTTGAAAATTTTTGCCAACCTAAACCCAATACAACACAAGCTTCACAAAAATTTACAAACCAACCCTTCAACCCCTTAAAAGTTTAAAACTCAATTGAGGTGTCAAGTTGGTAAGGTTTGGTCAAGTTTTTTGGATTAGTAGGTTGAATGCACACCCATAGCTAAAAGAATACTAACTTATAGCCACATAATAAGCAAATAAATGATATGATCTAGGGGGTTGGTTTCAACATCTCTTGTGATGTTGGAGTACTAATTTTGAACTCCATTAGCCCCCTCCTTCAACCCCCTCCCCCCCCCCCCCCCCACTCCAAATTTATTGAAACTAAGTCTTAAAATATCAAATTAACAAATTTATAAATCCAAAATAAATTAGTTAACAAGTCTAAAATCCAAATATTTTTAAAAGGTTAAAATCATGGTCTGGGTTACATGGGTTGAAAATTTTTGCCAACCTAAACCCAATACAACACAAGCTTCACAAAAATTTACAAACCAACCCTTCAACCCCTTAAAAGTTTAAAACTCAATTGAGGTGTCAAGTTGGTAAGGTTTGGTCAAGTTTTTTGGATTAGTAGGTTGAATGCACACCCATAGCTAAAAGAATACTAACTTATAGCCACATAATAAGCAAATAAATGATATGATCTAGGGGGTTGGTTTCAACATCTCTTGTGATGTTGGAGTACTAATTTTGAACTCCATTAGCCCCCTCCTTCAACCCCCTCCCCCCCTCCCCCCCCCCCCCAAAAAACTCCCTTCCCATGTCTTTGTAGTAAAAGAATTTGAGAAGCATGGACAAAACTCCTTTCAAGACATTTAGATGGTGGGAGAGAGGTAGATGAGTTTCAAATTACATGTCCACAGACATGGAGCATCACAAATAATATCATTACTAATAGACGATCACTTGAACTGGTTGATAGCTCTTTATATATGTATATATAAATAGTATAAATTGAATCAAGTTGTTGGAAATGATCATCAAAATTTAAAAATAAGTTGAATATTATATTTTAATAGTTATTTAAATTATTAATGACATAATAAAATTCAATTCATTTAATTTTTTTTAATAAAAGGTTAGATAGTCAATTCATTTAATCTAAAACTGTAGAGATATGTCCGATTAGTATGTTGTAATTTTCAATAGCTTATTTGTTAAATGCAAAACAAAATATATAATCTTTGGTAGCTTTTATATTAAATGTATAACAAAAAAATAATTTACTTAAAAATAAAAATAAAAATAAAATAATAAAAAAAACTAGTTTTGCTAATAAGATTTTTTTTAAAGGAAAGAGAAGTTTTTTTTTTTTTTTTTTTGGGGGGCAAACAGGACACTTTCCAGTTTCCACATGTTATTATTTATTTTTATATATTTTTGGAGCCGTTTTCCCTTACATATATTGGTCAAGGAAGGTCACTCGCGTGTCTGTGTGTGTGTTCCGCCTTTCTCTGAAGCTTCAGATACAGCAAAAGATCAAACACTGAAGAGGTATGTTTCCATTCCCAACATCAATTTCTTTCTTTAACACAATCTCCTATCATTTTATCTTTCTTTCCCTCAATTTATGCCTCTAAATCACTTCAACTCTGTCAACTAAATCAGATAGATCTTCAACTTTTGATGGGTATTGCTTTGTGTACAAACTGTAAATAGTGTTGAAATTCTTTGTGGGTTTTTGAATTGATTATCAGAATCAGTCCAGTTAGATTTATCATCTCTGTGTGTTTGCTCTTTGATTGGTTTCTGACAAAACTGTGGAAGAAAAAACCAACTTAAAATTCGGGTTTTCATATTTTTCTCACTTTTGGGGTGTTGCTAGTGGTGTTATTTTTCGTGGGTTGAACTCAAAATTTGAACTTTTTTGGTTCGTTCCCCACATTTTCTCGGCAACCAAACGTAGGATTAGTCTTGTAAAACTTTTTGGTGGTGGATGATAGTTTATTTGAAAACTTACTTGGGTATGATTGCTGATGTTATACTTATATCCCATTTACTTTTGTTGATCTGAAACTTTGGCTCTTCTGGTCTCAGTTTCTGTAATGATCATTAGATTGATCATATTCAGACTTCAATATGTCATATTTGAATGGGTTTTATTTTCAATATATATAGTTCTAAATTGAAACTGATACTTATGATGTATGATCTTTATTATTTAATTGTTTTTTGAGTGTATATGGTATTTTCCAATATGAAGTCTCTCTGTAGATTTTGTGCGCTATAAGTTTCTAATGTTTTCTATTTGGTGGGTACTTGTAGAATTACCTTGAGATCTTTGAGACTTTGACATGACTGCAATTTCTTTGTTTAAGAACTCTTTTTTCTAGAAACTGTTATTAGATTAAGTTAAATTCTGAGTTATGTTGACCCATGAGGATTTGTTTCCAGGCATTTCATAAGATACAAAAGGTGCTTCAAAGATAGTGTAATTGATTGTAATGGTCCAAGTTCATGTATTGTAATTTGCCATCTAGGTCTTGTATAGCGTGGGTGCTAGTTTAAATACAGTTAGTTCTGGGCATCATCCTTTTTGTTTGTTTAAGAAATGTTCCTCTTCAATTTTTTGTTAGAAGAACTTGAAGCCTTTATTCTTTTCTCCAATGAATGTTTAGATTTCCAATTCCATATATTAAGATATAAATTGCACTTAAATAGTATTGTAACCTAGGGTAGTAATACAAGCTTTAGTGATGTAAATTTACCAAGTTATATTTTTGTTCGGCATGTACTCTCTCTCTCTTCAAGATATAGTTGCCGTTAGATGTATTCTGCTTTATTTATGCGTGTAATGGCTAAAAGGATGCTATTAAACTTGAAAAAGTATCTTTGTTGTGCTATCTCCTGGATAGAAATGGCTGAAATTTTGACATTGTTCTGGATCCTCCATAGCATGTGGCCTGATGAACTTCGTAAGGAAATTTGTAAAATTACACTTTTTTCTAATATGCAAAATTTACCCCTTTTTTGTTTTCTTGGAAAGTTTGTTTGGGGTTTATTTAGTTAATTACCCTTACACACATAAATATTATTATATATATGTGGGTGAGTGCAATGATTTTACTATTTTTCCCCTAACTTAATACTAATTGTAACATTTTTGTTGCTGTTTTAGGTTGATTTATTGAGTGTTTTGAGAATTTAGAAACCATATTTACCTTTGTATTTTAACCCATTATTTTTTAATTTTTAACTAAAAAAAAAAATGAATGTGGAAACCATAAGTGAATTTCTTCTTCACCATATATTTGGTACTATGCACTGAATTCATAGAGTCCATTTATGAGGCTCAACTAACCAGTTGAGTTGATCCAGTATGTCATGAACTGGTTTTATTTTGCATCAAATGAGGTATTATGTTATCATAGGAAGGATTTTCTTTGTCTTTGGGTGCAGTTTCAATCTGTCAATCTTATTTTTAGAACTTTGTGTATCTATTTCCAGGAAGCATGGCAGCCAATAGGGGTCAAGGTGGAATCCAACAATTGCTGGCTGCAGAACAAGAGGCTCAACACATTGTCAATGCTGCCAAAAGTGGTAATTTTTCTCTTCATCTGGATCTATGCACAATTGGATGTCATCTATATCTCATTCCATAGGAATATCTTTATGGATATGTGTTTATTTGTATACAGACTATATTTACATAATTTAGACAAATTAAGTAATTCTTAATTGTTAAAATAAATAAATAAATTTATTCTTTGCATTACGTTATTTTTCATGTCATGTGAAATATTGAATATGTAGATATATGCATCTCTTTTACACAATCAACCATAGTGTTTATTTTTAAAAAAATGCATTCTTGAGATGAGATGGCACTTCTATATAGGTCCCTTCCCCCCTTGCTCCTCTGGTTGTTACACTTCCACTTGTGTTCTGTAATTGGATTCCTAATTGCTTTGTGGCTTTGTGTTTCTTCTGTTAGCAAAAATGGCAAGACTGAAACAAGCTAAAGAAGAGGCTGAAAAGGAAATTGCTGAATATCGGGCCCAAATGGAGCGTGAGTTCCAGAGGAAACTTGCAGAGGTATGTATATGTTGGTTAAAACCTATTTATACTGTTAACTAGCTCAAGGCATTATGAGTATTTCTACACTTATGGTGTATCAATCGTATTTGATTTATGCCTTGAGATCTGTGGGCAGGAAATGAGAACTACAGATAGTGAATTAGGCTTTTATAGTGTCAAGCTATTTCTAAGTTTCTGTCTTTCTCATAACAGAGCAGTGGAGATTCAGGTGCAAATGTTAAGCGGCTTGAACAAGAGACTGAGGTGAAGATCTGTAAACTAAAAGAAGACGCTGCAAGGATATCACAAGATGTAGTTGCCATGGTTCTGAAGCATGTGACAACTGTGAAAAATTAAGTCTGTGGATGGTAAAGGTGATATTGCAAACTCCTAAATCTTGTTAATTATGGACTGGTTCTTCATGGACCTTAGACTGCTTGGGTGTTTTGGATAGGATTTCTGGTTCTGGTAATTGTTATGCTGTGTACTGTACTCAAAGAATGCCATAAATGCCTTCTATGTTAGAAAGAATAATATCCCTCAAATTGTTGCCATCTCTTCTTAGGCAAATTGTTACAATTACAAATGAGGTGCTGTTTTGTCAAAGAAAAAGGTACAAAGAGTAATTTGGTTTTTTTTTTTTTTTTTTAAATAGCAAAGAGTAATTTACTTAATTACCCATAACCAATGAAATATTTGGTCGTGATTCGTGCTAGTCCTCAAGCTAAACTCCACACGACATACCAGTGTAGATTGTACCCATACTATATATATTTTCTTTAATAAAAGTACAAGCTTTTTATTTGAGAGTTTTCAAAAGAATGGAATAAGTAGATTGTAAAGGAATGGAATAGAATATGGTGTTTTTTTTTTCTTTTTTCCCTAGTGTTTATTAAGAAATTAATGGAAACGAAAGAATATATAATTGTGCTGGAATGGACTTTACTGTTTATTTGTTTTTGTTTATAATAAAGATAAAATCAGTATTTAATCTCCATTTCATTGAGGTTTTGTTTTAAAATGATGGAACAGTGGGGCATGGAAAATATATGGAGGACAGAAAATTAGGATGAGATGATTGTTGTTTTCCTTTATGTGTTTGGTAAAAGGAATAGAAAAGTGAGAGAATAGAAAACTTATTTTCCTTTGATTGGGGAAAATAAAAAAAATTGAAGGATAGAAACGAAATTTTATTGGGAAAGAAACAATAATTTTGTGTGTGTATTTTTTTTTTTTTTTTTTTGGGGGATAGTGACACTAATTTTGTGTTAATAGTTATTATAACCCCTTTTATTTATTTATTTATTTTTTGGGTGGGGGCTTGGAGAAAATATAAGGCTCTGTAGGTTTGGGCGGAGAATGCCACCTATCTCTTCTTTTCATCCTGGCTTTTCATTCATACTAAATGGATGACAATCTCACATTTTCCTTTTTCTCATCAAAATTATCCCAACTTAATTGATTCTAAAATCTAAAGGAATGAGTGTTCCTTCTTGTGAGAGAAATGCTTGGGAAGGAATGGAATGGGCATTCACTTAGATAACCATTTCATCCATTCCTCAACTTTCATATAAGAAAATAAATGAAATATCCTCAAAAGATGTTTTTATTTCGTTCCTTTTTATGCCTTTCCCTACTTCAAAAGAATCCAAACTACCATAAAAGTTGGGAAAATTTCTGTGAGTTGTCATTTTTAAATTCTTCTTACAAACGAATAAGAAAAACAAGTTATAGGGTGACTTGTTTGCAATTCGAGTTACCTAAAAGGACCCAAAACTCTTAAGTAACCCCTAGCATGCATGTCACGTACCACTTCGAATGGCTTCCACTCCAACCCATATCCTGGGCTGTATGTGTTTTGTGCTAAATTTTATAAGCATTTGTGTGTTTTTTTAAAGCGGATAATTAAGCTTTTAATAATCAACAACAAGAACAACCATCCGCCAACTCAAGGCTATTTGTCAATAAGTTCATATATAGCACAGATGTCAGATATCCAGACATGCCAGTGTATATACATGTTAAATCTGGCACACCATTTTGGGATTGGATTACCATGTGATTTTCATGATAATAAGTAAGGATTTCTCTACTTATGAGGAGCAAATAAAAATTATAAAATTAGAGACGCATTTTTACAGAGAATCTAGAATTTGTTCTCGTTCCAATAATGTCATCAATGAATGATGGTTCAAAAGTTTGTTTTGGATTGATAAGGTATTTCAACCAGTCATGGCATTTTTTGTATGTGTATCAATTACTCTACAACTAGCACCTTATTTGGGTGATATGTCAGTTTGTCTTACATTGTGAATACATGAAATGTCCGAGTTCCACACCCCCTCCCTTCTTTCACATGGGGATGTCTTAGTCCTGATGGACATGTCCAAAATCAGTCTTTTACATGCCCACACATTCTGTGCCAGTCTGCCATTCCTCCTGGTCCAACTTACCATCGTTGTCATCTGCTAGAGAGAGATGGAGAAACACATTGTGTTTAATCACAACGTTAAAGCTTATATTTACCATGCTGGAACCATCCCTAGTATGCTGGAAACAAAACTGTTTGAAGACCTTTAACTATTCTAATCAGAGGCATGTAGCCATTTGCTGCAAGCCTGTAGGGGTAGTGCTATTCCATGAGCATTTAGGTTGTGTAATACCCTAAAAATGTGAAGAAGAATTCAATTATTATGCAACTGTACCTGAAAATATAACAATATTAGTGTCAGAAAATTTTACAATGTGTGAATGCGAGCATAATATCCTACCTAGATTTCGATTCTGATATCTAGTGTAGTTGTGATATTTAACTTGTTATCGAATGCTAGAGTGTCTATTGAAACATTTCATTCATCAATTCATACTCTTGACTCATAACTCAATACTAAACTATTGCAATGCTTTGATTTTGGATATATAAGCTTTTTATTTATGGGAGAAAGAGAGAGAAAGAATGACCTATTGGTGTGAGAATTATTTAAATGAGTCCAAATAACGAGAGTAAAAATGCATTGGTTAAGGTTGAGTTTTTTATTGCATTTGATTTGTTTTTTTAAGGGAGTCAATCAATTTTTAGATAAAGAGATATTTGTTTATGGCTTTTTGTTAAATAGTGTATTTGCGCATCCATTAAAGAAGAATCTAATGGGTTCCACTACATTGAGAGGTGAAAAAGAGAGCAAATAAACAAATATTTTTTTAACTCTGAATGTTGTGCAACTCTCTAGATAAAAACGGATAGATCACAAAAAAAAAACTCAACCTTAATCAATACATTCAAGCACTCGTTACTCGAACCATTTATTTATTAGCTTTTGTTACTTCCTAATATAGTGAGACACCCGATTCTTTCTTAATAGGTGCACTTGACACCAATTAACAAAGGGGAAAAAACTCTTCACACAGTGTGTTTTTGTAAACTGAAAACTTTTTCACACTGTGTGAAAGAAACACCACCCTCAACAAACAATCATTTAAACTACTATCTCAATACAATTGTTGTAGTAGTGTAGATTTATAATAATTTGTAGAGAGGTGAGTTTGTTGGAGATTAAAAAAAAAGTGTGATTAATCAAAATTTAGGGGAAAAAAAAAAATTGTTCCTCAACTCAATCAAGTACAACCGTGAGTCACATAAAATAAATTTGGTGGATAAGTTTCTTAGATTAAACAGTTGCTTAATTAGTAATAAACATGGTTATCATCTGCCAGAGAGAGATGAAAAACCATATTGTGTTTGATCACAATGCTAGGGGAGCTAATATTTACCATGCTGGAACCATCCCTAATATGCTGTCAACAAAATTGCTTGAAGTCCTTTAACTATTCTAATCAGAGGCATGTAGTCATTTAGGGCTGCAAGCCTGCTATTCCATGAGCATTTAGGCTGTGTCAGTAATACCCTAAAAATGTGAAGAAGAATTCAATTATTATCCAACAGTAACTAAAAATATAATAATATCAGTGTCAGAAAATTTTACAATGTGTGAATGTAAGCAAAGAATCCTACCTAGATTTCAATTCTGATATCTGGTTTAGTTGTGAAATTTAACTTATTATCGAATGTTGAAGTGTCTATCGAAACATTTCGTTCATCAATTCATACTCATGACAAATCATTCAATACTAAACTATTGCAATGCATTGCTTTTTGGATAAGCCTTTTTATTTTTCTTTTTTAAATTCATTTTTGGTATGGGAGAAAGAGAGAGAAATAATGAACTATTTTAGAATGAATTATTTAAAAGGGTCCAGTTAACGAGTGTCAAAATGCATTAGTTAAGGTTGAGTTTTTAATTGCAGTTAATCCATATTTTTATTTTTTAGGGAGTTAGGCAATTTTTAGTGAAAGAGGTATTTGTTTATAGCTTTTGTTAGAGGGTGTATTTGCGCATCCGTTAAAAAAGAATTTAATGAGTTTCAATTCATCGGGAAATGAAAATAAGAGCAAATAAACAAAAAAAAATTTGAACTTTGAATGTTGTGCAACTCTCCAAATAAAAATAGATTACAATAAAAAAATTCCAACTGTAACAGATATTTTCAAACACTTATTAATCAAACATTTTATTTTTTAGCTCTTATTACTTCCCAATACAGTGGAACCCGCTTAATTCTTCTTTAATGAGTGCACTTTGACACCAATAAACAAAAGAGAAAAAACTCTTTCACACAGTGTGTTTTTATAAATTGAAAACATTATCAAACACTGCATGAAAGAAACATCGCCTTCAACGAAAACCTATTTAAAAAGTTATCTCAATACAATTGTTGAAGTAGTTAAGATTGATAATAATTTGTTGAGAGGTGAGTTGTTGGAGATTAAAAAGAAAAAAGTGTGATTAACCAAAATTTAGGGAAAAAAAAATTTGTTGCTCAATCAAGTACAACTGTTTGTGACCAAAAAAAAAAAGTTGGAGGATAACTTTCTTAGATTAAACAATGAAGAGTCGACTAATACATCCAAAACAAAATGCGTTTTCAAAACAAAGCATGCATATATATGCAAGAAAAACAAAGAAAATCCAAGGTTACTTTGGCTGTTGGGGTTTAAAATCTTCATCCACGACAGTTCACGTGCCAGATGAGTCATCCAATCGAGTGGTCCCTTTTCCCTGCTAATGAAGTGAACATCGTTATCTCCACCACCCCCCCATCAATCCCATGCACAGCACAGATAGATGCACTCACTTTCTTTTCTTTTCTTTTTTCTTCTGGATCTGTCACTGACACTGCCTGCTCAGATATTGTGAACAAAGACAGAGTGGGTGGCTTTTTCTTAATATTTAATAAGAATAATTGTTATTTAATGGAATATGCTATTCTTTGAGATAGAGGAGTAAGTATTCAGCATATATACATATGATATCACACGTATCTAAGAGACCCAAAATCTGGATATTGAGGATGTTATAAGGAACCAATATCTAAATAAAAATCTCATTCTCATCACAAAATTCCATTTTGTCAACTCAGATTAGCGTGTGGATACATATGTGATTAATAAGATGATGTGATGTTATAACTTGAAGTAAAACTAGGATTAAAAGTGTGGAAAGCTCGCAACAATTCAAGAGACACCTCAACATGGTGGCGGGCCTTGAAAAATTAGAATAAGGTGGCCGTACAGAAGAGATTTGCATGATTGACCAATAGACTTCCTAGTAAATATCAGGGTGGGTGGGTTCTAAACCCTATACGTGCATTTAACTTTTTTGTTTGGATACACCGGATTTAAAGTGACCCCCCCAAAATGGATTATGAAATCTTGCAAAAGGACCCACTATTTTGGCACAATCAGACCAATGAGATTTATTGGCTTATGGGGAGATTAGGACAGCTAGAGAGAGAGAGAGAGAGAGAGAGAGAGAGAGAGAGAGAGAGAGATGCCATATTTCCATGTATTTCCTTGTTATTACTTATTATTTCATGTAATTTGTACATTTGTGGGTTACTTTTTGTATTCAGATTTGAGTTCAAAATGTTGAAGATTGAAGTTGCTACATTGAGAATCTCAATCGAGCAAGATTTGTATGACATGTGAAGTATATTTTTTGAAAATTAATTTACCAGCAGTTTCACCCGACACTTGCCCTTTCTTGATTGAGCGAGATTTGCAAACCTAATTTGTTGCGTTCATTCTATGTTGCACCCATTTACTCGGCCCTCTCATATAACCCTTTATTCCCACAAGATACCACATTTGATTCTCATATTGAAGAGTTAGAAAGCAACCATTCAAATTAGAACAAAAACCAATTTGTACTCTCTACCTTCACCCTCTTCAATTTCCAAATCTATTGAGAGGAGATAAAAACCTTACATGCATAGAAATGTTGAGTGTTCTTTGTTGTTTTTTGGTGATGGGAACCATTGGAGCAATCCCTAAATCTTTAAGAAGTCATAGAGTAGTCAAGTAGACTTGGTCTTGCGATTGGTAGTTCAATTTGTAAAACCAGTACCAACTGCTAAGGAAAAAAGATTAGCGCAATCAATTGTGAGCACAAGCGAAAAGCTCAAATAAGCTGTCATTTACATAGCTTGGAGGGTTTGTAAGTGAGATGTATTGCAACTCTTATCTTAGTGATATTGGTTGGTGCTATCGCCCCTGAGAGGTTTTTGTCCTAGTTTAGGAGTTTTTCGCTTTGTAATTAACCAATTGACGGTGTTTGAGTGTTTTGTGTTGTTGATTGAGATTTGCTATATATTGCGATTGTGTATCTATGCATGTGTTAAGCAGGGAATCATATTAACAATTAGGCTTAATTTTGTAATTAGCTTAAAATTAACGTAAGCTGAAAAATTAGGATCTAAAGGGTTCTCTCTCCATTGGCAATTGACTTGCTATTTAGATTTCTCACTTCCCCATGTTTGACACGTAGCTACCTTTATCTCTCTCTCTCTCTCTCTTACCTACATCCCAATCAAGCAATAGTTGTGGTGAATACGGCTCCTTTGAGCGGTGGCCGTACACACCATTTAGCAAGCCCAACAGCCCGTCAATATGAAGACGAAGGGTGGTTAAAGACCCAGATATTTTATTTTCTTTTTTTTTTGGATAGGCAAAGACCCAGAGATTTTAGACTGATATAGAAAACACCTAAGGACAGCTCTAAAAGTAAGAGCAGTACATTGTTGATTGTTGCTCCAAGGGGGGAGTCTTAAAAAAAAAGAAAAAAACTCACAATTGACTAAAGGCTAAAGTCTTTGATTCAATCATGCATTCAAAGAAAGGCCAAAGGCCAGACAGCTATGAGTGTCTCTGACCAATCAGCCACGTGATGCCATGCAATCGGCGGGGTTAGAATTTCAAGGACATTTTAGCAGCAAGAGCACGAGGAGAACAATTACATTACGTCCCAAAATAGAAATATATGTTTTCTTAATTAAGTTTACAAAAAGGTAAATCTCTCTCTATTCTCTAGGCTGTGTTGGCCAGTGGTTGAACTTGAATGTAAAAGCCACATGCAATATAATATTGATGCTTTGCAAGTAGGCCATTCTCAACCCATTAATGCATAGTATATATATACAAATTAAGTACACAAGTGATTGAATTCAGTACTTTGTCCATATACTAGCTAAGAGGATCCACTAATGTACAATATGAGTGGCTGGGTAGGCTGTTCTTTCTTATTTTTAATCTCCGACGGCGGCAAAGTGGCTTTTACTGGGCGATCCACTTTCTTGCTCATTGGTCCAATAAGATGCGAATAATAAGCAGCAGTCATTTAATTATAGAGGTCTAATTGAAAGCGTCATAAAGTTTCTTGCACTTAAATAAGTCACAATTTTGTGATTCTAGTTAACTCAATTAATAAAAAATTTTATGGTTGAATGAGAGTTCTGAGATTCAATTTCTGCTTACACCAAAAATTTATTGGTATCTTAATTTGATGATAAAAAATACATTCATAAAAAATGAACATCATAAATTTAAACTCTATAATAAGAAAAGGGTCACGATTTTAACCTGAAAAATAAAGATATCTGGAATAGAGAAAATTATCCTCTTTACCTAACTTATAAGATAAAAATGAATGGATGTCTAATGACATTAGTTTAAGAATTACTTTCAGAAATTTTTTAGGGGAAAAAAAAGTAATTTTTTTTTATAATTTTTTATATTTCTCATGAAAATAGTTTCAAAATAATCAATTAATAAATGTACTAAGGGTATCCATTAACTTAATCCAAGTTAGAAATCCAAGAACTCTTTAATTAAAAATCGTGGTAATTTTAAACTCGCATTTAATACATAAGAGTCAAAGAAACTTGACTTGATTCTTTTTTTCGTGAGACAAAAAAGAAACTTGACTTAGTTCATGAATATGTATAATTTATACTGCATTTATGCATGATGAATTTTAGGATCCACGTGATGAGTACAAAATAAATTATAATTTGCTTATTCTAAAAGATAAAAATTTTCAAAATGCTTTCCTCAAGGTATTTGTCTACCCTAGACCTCATGTGTTTCTAGAATTCTTTTACTATTTGATTCTCTTTGACTAACTTTGGGTCACCGTAAAGATTATTCACAATAATAATTTTCAACTTTACAAATCTCATAATCTTTTTTTTAAAACAAATCTTTTTCTTAAATTAGGTTGAATCCCCCACAATTTAAAAAAAAAAAAAAAAAAAGTAATGACATCAAAATTGAGTTCATAGGTAAATAAAAAAATGATAACTTTTTTTAATGAATAGTAAAAAGAAGAAATGCATCCAATCATATAACTCTTTTTATTTTTATTTTTTAAATTAAAACAGTAGCAAATCGTCACTTTTTGGAATTATAGAAAGGTAGGAGACCAAAGTGTCCCAATTATATATGGAGATTCTATAAATATGACGGCATAACTTTTATAAATTGATGTACAATCACAAAAAGAATAATTCTAACATTTACTTATTATACTGTTGATATCAACTAATCACATTTATCACTAAATCAATTTGAAAATGTTATATAATAAAACTTGTAGTAATTTTAACATTTTTCAATTTGAAAATTTTAAAAAGTGTTTGAATACATGTGAAGAGATTAAATTTAACAAAATCAAACTGAAAATACTTAATGATCAAGTAATCAAATCAAGCCAATATTTTCGATTTACATGTATCCATTCTCTTTTCCTATTAAGCAACCCAATAATAAATTATAGAAAAGGTTAACGAATGTCTTAAAGATATTGGTTTTAAAGCTTTTTTAAAATTGTCTTTTAACAAATGTTCTAAAGATACCAATCAACCGAACTCGTAACTTATCTAGAACTCACTAGTTGACACATGGTTTTTTTTTTGAATAAAATGATAGATAAGCTCCTGTAACTAATTCAGTACTTTGGTTCTAACGGTCACAAATAGCTAAACTCTAACTTAAATCTCAACATTTATCCCTCACACCTCACACGTATATATATACTTATGAAGTGAGTGCCTTATAGGATTTGTGGTATTCTGACAAGTATGGTCAATGTAGAAAATTTTGCCAAATGAACTTAAATCTTAGTATCTTACATGAGATTCGTTGTAAAGTCCGAGACTTGTGCATTACATTCATTACGAGAGAGTCTGGTCCCAAATCTAGTCCATATAGAGTCCAAAATATAATTAAGTTCCACAGTTATTAGTTATTACCTACAGTAGTTTTCAGGTTCCAAACCAAACTGTAAAAATGGCGACAACTACCCCCACGTTCTTTTATCGTCACCACCTTCATCATCATCCCAGCTCTTACTTCATCAAACACCAAGCACAAACACATTCACACCATTCCATGTTAATACCACTCAGCCAAACCCACCCTCAATACTCGCTTCAACCATGCAAATCCTCACAACTGTTTCTACGTTTTCTCAATCTCTACTTCTTTTTCCACTTCTTCTGCTTCTTTGCTGCACCACTGCATCTGGGTTCGGATCAATGGGACCCATCTCTGCCGCATTTGGCCAAAACGGGTTCTTCTGTGCCATTGACGCGAGTGGCAAGCAGAACGTTATTTGCTGGGCGAAGAACAGCTCTTCTTCATCACCATCATCGTCTTCAGCCTCTGCTTATCTCAACAACATTCCTGCAATGGCTGCTCTCTCTGGCGGCGAAGGTTTTCTATGTGGCATTCTAGCAAATACTTCGCAAGCTTATTGTTGGAGCTCAAACAGTTCAGGTATAGATCTCGTGCCTTCAGTATATCAAACCACTGCTTATTCTCATATAGCCGCTGGCAAGAATCATGTTTGTGCTATTAGAGGGTCTTATTACTCTGATCACGGTTCGGGCATCGTTGACTGTTGGGAAATTGTGAAAAAATCCAATAATTATTTGAGTTCTAAACAGAGTACTCTGTTTTATAATCAGTCTATTAGCAACTTTGTTTTTACAAAAGTTGTGTCTGGGGAAGGATTTAGTTGTGGTGGTCTTAGAGAAGGTGGGGTTGTTTGTTGGGGACCAAACTCAGCCAGTCTGGGGGTTTCTAACATATTGGAGAATTATGCAGTTTTAGCTTCAGGGAGAAGTTCTCTTTGTGGGATTTCGGAAATGTCTAATGAAGTGAAATGTTGGGGTGATAGTAATTCATATGTTGCCCCTCCAATTGGGATTAAGTTTGTGTCTCTGACGGCTAGTGCTAACCATTTTTGCGGTATACGTGGGGACAATCATGGGGTGGAGTGTTGGGGGATCTTTAATTTGTCTGCGGTTCCAAAGGGTTCCGGGTTTATGGCAATAGCATCATCTGATTTTGTTACTTGTGGTATTAGAGAGGATGATTTGGTTCTTGATTGCTGGCTTGTCAATTCCCCTTCACCGCCTGATTATGATCCTCCATTGGAATTGTGCAGCCCGGGTCTTTGTACTCCTGGTTCCTGTAGCACAGGGCAATTTGCTTATAATGCAAGTATTCTTATTGAGCCCGATTTGACAAGCTTGTGTATACGGAAAGATCTTAAGATTTGTTCACCTTGTGGGTCAAACTGTTCAGAAGGTTTCTTCTTGTCTAGTTCATGTTCTGAGAATGCTGACAGAGCATGCACCGCTTGCTCTCTTTGCCAGAACAGCTCTTGTTGGGATGTTTGTCGACTTCAGTCATCTCAGAAGATGGATCAGAAGCATTGGAATCACCTGCGTAGATTGGTGCTCATTATTGGGTCTTCTATTTCAGGTTTGTTATTCATGTTGATTGGCTGGTGTCTTCTTCCGTGCATGAGGAGTACCCAAAAAGTGGAAGGGACCAAAAGACATTTCAATTCTTGCATGGGCAAGCCGAAGTTAGAAACTGACCCTATTGCTGATTTGCAGCCTCCTCTTTCTGTTGCTCCCTGTCCCGGGATGGCTCAAATTTTCCGACTGTCAGAGCTAAAAGATGCCACTAATGGGTTCAAGGAGTTTAATGAGCTTGGCAGGGGAAGTTATGGATTTGTTTATAAAGCTGTCCTTTCAGATGGGCGGCAAGTTGCAGTCAAAAGGGCAAATGCTGCCACAATAATTCACTCTAACAATCGTGACTTTGAAATGGAGTTGGAAATCCTTTGCAAAATCCGGCATTGTAATATTGTGAACTTGTTAGGTTATTGCTCAGAAATGGGTGAAAGGCTGCTCATTTATGAGTATATGCCTCATGGGACACTTCATGACCACCTCCATGGTGGGCTTTCTCCTTTGAATTGGAGCCTCCGGTTGAAGGTTTCAATGCAGGCTGCGAAGGGGCTTGAGTACCTTCACAAGGAACTTGTGCCTCCAATTGCCCATCGGGATGTGAAGACTTCAAATATTCTTTTGGATTTTGATTGGGGAGCACGAATTGCAGACTTTGGCCTTGTTACATCAAATGACAAAGATCTTAGTGGAGATTTAGAAAGTGATGTTTACAACTTTGGAATTGTACTGCTAGAGATTCTCAGTGGAAGGAAAGCTTATGACAGAGATTATATGCCTCCAAGTATAGCTGAGTGGGCAGTGCCCTTAATCAAACAGGGTAAGGCAGCTGCCATAATTGATCGGTATGTGGCACTACCAAGAAATGTTGAACCTCTACTTAAACTTGCTGATTTAGCAGAGGTGGCTGTGAGGGAAAATCCTAGTGAGCGTCCTACCATGTCAGATGTGGCATCTCGGCTGGAACAAATTTTCAAAGACGGATTGATCTTGTAGTACTGAGTTCTCAAATTTTGAACAACATTGAATGGATCTGTAGACAGCAGCTGCCCTGAGTGCTACTCTTCTGCAATTGTACATTTATTAAGAGATTCTTGTATATGACGTTTGCTTACTTGTTTATCTTTAGAGAATGAAGGAAATGGTATTGTTGCACCATAATTTATTTATTCATTTTTATGGAAGTTCACTCAATAATATTCACCTTTCGTGTAAACATGGGAGAGTTGCAACTCACACGTCCTTGTCTTCAAGGAACAAACTATTTCTATGCTTGTCAATGGCCCAAGGAATACATGTTAAGGAAATTATGTATTTCTGTGTGATGGCTTTGATAATCTAATAACCTACAAATTCTGGGATGACGATCTTATTTGACTCATGCCTATTACATCAACTAGCACTATACTGCACCTTTTGGACTCCAGCAATGTTTTAGGCCATCCACATGATTGTCATTGTTATTAAGATTTGATCATGAACACTATAGTTAGTTATTTAAACAACTAAATAACACTTAATTGGTAAAATTTTGTGCTTTAGTATGTTTGGAATTTATCTTCCGCTGATTGACATCATAGTGGTGCAACTATGGCAGTTATGTTCAGTTCCTTTCAACTATGACAGTCACATGAAAGACTACAGTAAGATTTTCAGCGCCATCATCTCAAATTCTGCTTCATTTCCATAATTCTCAGTAAAAGAAAGAATCAAAGGAGCCGTGTGTTTAGATGGTTGTATGAAATTCTGAATTCCTCCATTTTGTTTGATGTGTCATGCTGTGCACAAATAAATCATGGAAAGGGAAGGCAATTATAGAAAAATGGGAGCTTCACATGGAAAAATCAAATGTATGTTATTTTTGAAATGTTAAAATTGATCCTCTCCCTGTAAATTGAAGGATTAAGTGATTTGTTTATGAGGACAAAAGCTTTGCTGACTTATTTAATCAGTAACATAGGTGACTTATCAAAGCATTAGCTTAACTTTGGATAATTTTCCAATCTTCTCCAAAATTTCTGGCAGGTGATCTGGAACTGGAAGGAAGCCATCCATTGTCATAGACACGACAGATCATCAGCAATGTAGGAATCCGTACCGTGAGATATTCATGTGTGAATCGCTTGAATATTTTCAATTTTGAGACTCCAATCCCGGTGTTTGGAACCTGTTGGCAGCAACAAGTGCGTGCATGTGTATCAAGGTTTAGACGAGGCAAAATCAAAGTCGAACTGAAGGAAAAAAGTTAAGTATGAAATTATGAATAGAGACGTTCCATACACATGTAAAAATGGGTTAACCTGAGACCTACCTAACCTATGAAAACGGATCCGGTATGAGTTTTGACATTTTGACACGATGGATTATAACTTACCATAAAAAAGTTGGCAATAACCTTTTATTTTTAATCTAGGATTATCTTCTCATTGTGATTGTAATTTGTTGAAGTTCTTGTAAATTGTTTACTATTGCAATAGACCACCTACTAATTGGAATTTTTTTTATGCATGATTGTTAGTAACATAAAAATGTATATGTGATACATAACGTGCGCATACTTGTTTTATTGGGTGCAAAAATATGTGTCTTTTCTAATTGTATCGGGGATGATCATGTATATATCATAAAATACATATTTATATATTGTATGAATCGTAGCAAATTACCACATTGGTGATTATGTATATATTATAAAAATACACATATTTATATTACTATGAATTGTATTTAATTGTGTTATATTAACTATTCACTCTTGTCATTATTATCTCATATGGGACTACTATACTTAATTAACCACACTATTCACAAGTCAAAAGCTTTATAGATCAACTAATTGATACATTTTGGGGTTTCCAGCATGCTAATTTGCATGTCATGAATGATAACCATTGGGCCACACACTTTTTGTTGTTATGTTATGGAAAATTATTATATAAAAGAACAATTTATGGATTAAATTTATTTAAAAATAAAATGACATATCACAATTGGACCTCGATCCAAAATTAAATAAAAAAATCTTGAACATTTCCCATTTTTAATTCTTTGAACCGTTCGAGTTTCAAAATGATTATTTAAAACTACTTTCTCAAACTTCCCTCGCAAATCTACAATTCCACGAGAAATGCTAGGGGCATCAATTTTGGCTCAATTTTGGCATCACTTCGTACCACAACTCGCCACATGGCGAGTTGTGATCGGTAAGGATGTGTTAGTGGACCGTGTGGGGACACACCCTTACCAATTACAACTCACCATGTGACGAATTGTGGTCCAAAATTATGCTAAAATTAGTATCACTAGCATTTCTTACAATTCCACAGTACATGTATTGTTGTTTTGGCTTCAATTCCACGCTCTTGGAAAACTACATCATTCGGAATACCTCTCTTGGCAAAGGTTTACATAGGGATTGGGAGTTTTCCTGACATGCCTATGTAAAAATATTTTTGGGATCCGAACTTCCAAATTGTTTACCACAACTACTTTCAACTTTCAACTCTCTTAGTCTTATCCTCCATTCTTCCTTTATTTTCTATGTGGTACGCGCTACTTGCTGTGAAGAACTAATGAAGATGCCATTTGTCGTGCCTGTCCTTATAAGCTTGTCTGCTTGTTGCTGTTTGCTTAGAAGTGTACTTCTAATTAATTCCACCTCAATCATGTGGTAAGAGAACTTGCTAATTTGAGTGCCTCACGTTCCACCACTAGGTTTCTGTTTGCTAATTTAGTCACATACCTTCTGTAGGTGGAAGGATAATTTTAAATAGGTGATTACGGTGGATTAACTATTAAGGAAGCTCTTGCAAAGGAGGAGGATGTCTCCGGCAAATGCCTGCATCACACGGCAGTCGCTGGGGGTCACCAGTAAGCACTCCAGTGATTAAGTTAGATTCCTAGAAAATAGAGGGTTGGAATAGCAAGTGTATTGAGTTGAGATTGCATATCCGTGTGAGAAGAGGAGTGGGGTATTTATAATTGTAATTCCATGTTTTCTAGTGAATTTCATCACCATCTCTCTCGTTATGCTTTCGACTGTTGTGACATAGTCAGGCCTGATTTGTTGAAATGGAAATATGGAATGCATGCCCATATGGGCTATTGGAATTTCTGCCTGATAGACATGCAACGTCCCATTAAATGCGAGGCAGGATAGTAGGGGTCATAATTAACGCGATAGTGCCTCTGTCTGCCGATCCAATTCATCTTTTAAGGAGGATTATAAAGATCGGATTTCCTAGGGAAGAACGTAAGAGGAGTAATTGGATGCAACAATCGTTGAATTGTACTTGCACTTTGTATTTTTGTGGGGGTATTATTTTTGTTCCGTTCTTCCTTGCCATTTTGACTCTCCACACCTTCACCTCCTTTGGTAGCAATTTCCTTTGAGAGAACATTGCACCAACTAATGTGAGTCGTGTGACGGTATTCTTCTTTTTGATAATTTGATAGTTTACGGAGGGAAATATTAATTCTAAATGTCTATATTGAATTAGGAGGTACTAATTGAATTACAACTTCTGACTTATTCAATTATTAGTTCAAGGCATTCCGCTTAAGGAACTAATGTCATGTGTGTATAATTGATTTTCTTTTCTTTTTTTTAGTAAATGCCCATAATTTAAGATCACAAAAATAGCTTTAATTATGTCATTGTCCACAATTTTCCAATACTTATAGTTAAATAGATTGTAGGAATATCATCATAAATAAACTGAGACTTTTGTGGATTATATTAATTTGAGATAAAGCAATGTTCACCTACTCATACTCTTCGTAATCAGAATGGTTTTAATATCACCATAAATAAACTGGGACTTTTGTGAATTGCATTAATTTGAGATAAAGCAATGTTCACCTACTCATACTCTTCATAATTAGAATGGTTTTATTTTCTTTTGAAAATAAGAATGAAGAATAAGAAAAAATGCTCTTTTTTTTTTTTTTTTAAGAACAAGCAGCAGATTTTATTTCATTATGGAAAAGAGTTTAAAATGGTGAGCATATATTGGTAGGGCTATAAACATGTTGAGCAAATCGAGTATCGACATTTCAAAATTGTTTATTTAATTATATTTCAAACATAAGTCAAATTCTAACTAATTATGTTTAAGCTTGATTCATTTTATTATTAAGCAAGTTCAAGAGTTACTTGATTATTAGTATTTTTTTTCCAAATATAATATAACCATGACTAGAATATTTTTTTATCCTTTCACAAATCTATGCTAATAATTAATAGCTATGTTATAGTTGGAATTATATCATTTGAGTTAATTAGATAAAATGATTTTCATTCATGAATTTATAAAAAATAGATTTAAGAACCTTGTATTGTTAATAACGATATACTATAAATGAATTGTTTATATTAACAATAAATTACAAATAATAATTTTAAAGAATATGAATCTTTTTACAAACTTACATAATTCAATTTTTAAAGTCTATATATATAAGTAAACTTTATACAAGTATATATATAAATATATAATATTATATATACTTAAATCATGTTTTATGTTAATGAATATATTGTTTAGCTTGAATTTAAGTCACTTAAGTCCCGTTTGGTACGCGAGTTCAAACACATGTTTTTAATTTTTAAACAACATTACATATATTTTCACACACTTTTTCACCCACACGTATTTTTTAAAAAAAAAAAAAAACTGAAAACTATTATTTAAACACACGTACCAAACAGGCCCTTAATAATTGAACTTAAAATTTGGACTTGATCTTAGGTTGTTCGCTACAAGTGAACATAAACAAACATTTTTCTAAATTAACTTCCTATTCATAAATAAATCAAAGGGTTCATTTACAGCCCTCTACACATAGAGAGAACTACTCCAAAACGACAACCATATACCACTTCAAAATCACAAGGGGTTGCTTCTAATGCAAGGGCCTGTCAGATGTGCAGGCTTAATAAAATTCTTATGTTAATGCCGGAAAGTTACTCTACCTATTGTGACTTAAATCATAGTTTAATTGATTTGATTATGGTTACAACGCGTTATCATTTCATATATGATAATAAATAAAAAAGAAAATGAATCAAGGAAAAGAAGACCTTGGAACAAGGCATGTGAGACCAAGCTATATTCTTCCGTTGAAAGACAAAAAGTATATATATATATGTAGAGATGGGAATCCAAGGCATCCAAACACTTCCAGACAAATACGTTTCAGAAGAGTAAGAAGACCTTTTGCATTATGCTCCAGAAAAAAGGTGAAAGTTCCTTAAAGCCATATGAGCTAGGCTTCAAAATTAAGCCCAACCCATCTTTCTCTTTCACAAGCGTATGCATATATAAGTACATGTACATCCAAGTATCCAACACATATTTGAACACCCACCTCCCATAGATTCCATCTTACAGCTTTAAAGCCCAAACACAACCAGGCATTTTGCCAAGTTTAGAGACTAAAGTAGAAAAAAGATGTGGCAGTGGTTTATACAGCTGGTGTTTTGGTTTACACCAAATTGCCAACGCAAAGGCCAGCTAGTTGGTCTGGGTATAATCAGTGTGGGGGTGAAGTGAACGAGGAATGGCCAATATGACTATTTTATGTCTCTTTTCTATATAAATACTGCTCCACTCATGCTATACAAGATGTCTTATTTGTTCAACCCTCAGAATCAGTGTTATCTTAATATTACAGGCACTTCCAAGTCTTGACGTATCAAAAGCAAGTTAAGGACATTATATTGTATCACTGTCTCATCATCTTTCAAAATGAAAGAAAAATATATAACTGAAAGTTAAAACTCGTGGGCAGTGCAGGCATTCATATATACACATCACATATATACGAGTATGCCTGGCTCCCTGTATGCCATATGCAAAGCCTATCAGAATGTTGGTGACCTTCGTGTATGGCGTGCAAGGAGCCATGCATCTACTTTATACGTATCATTCACCAGGGAAGATCAACTCAAATCGTGGAAGAAGAAGGTACTCTGATTTGATACAGCCTTGTGTTGGTAACTTGTATATTATTTTATATTTTTAGTTGTACGATGTCTAAGATAGGGTTAAGGTTTAATCTTTCAATACATAATTTTTTTCTCTCTTTTTAATATAGGATTACTACAAAAAAGATGATTGTTGTTGTTGTTGTTGTTGTTTTGGCCAGGGCTGATTTATTCAAATTCGTGTCACACTCGCAATAAATTTAACTCACCTATGGTCTTGAATTGACCATTCTTGCAAGGCCCTTCACGGCTTCATCCAAAGCCTGAATAATGGAAGATATATACATGGTAATGTGGAGTTGGAATTATTTTTGTAGAAAGGACCAGGGTAACGTCTTTCCTAGGTAGATTCAATATGAAAATTTTCCGAGTAAAGGGATTTTGAGGTTTCTGCTTTAAATCAATTTTTATTTTCCTCTTGCTTCCAAAGTATGAAATCTGTTGGGGTGAAAAAAAAATTCTCTCTCTCTCTCAATTCAATTGGTACTCAAAACAAACTTTCCAAGCATAATAGTCAATATAAACAATAAATAAGCAGCCAACCACAATCAAAACACCAAATTTTTTACATAGAAACCCCTCCAATGAGGAAGGAAAAACTAGGATCTAGCCTAGTAAAAATTTCCACTATAGAATAATGCGTTTATAACAATCCTATTTAGAATAAATACTAGAGACTATCAAAATATCAAGGAAACACAGAATTTGGATCACAACAAATATTTATCGCAATACAAACTAAGGAGATTTGGTGCTGTATCAAGGAGGTTCAAGTAACAATGTCATTTATGAAAATAATAAAGTGGAAAGGAGGGAAGTAAAAAAAGGCTAACCAAGAGGCCGGCTAAATTAATTTAAGGCAGAAGGCTTATGATGAATACTATAGCAATTTATTAGGGATGAAAGATGGAGAGATGGAAAGAATGTGAATAATAGAATAAGAGGCACCCAGATGAAGCGGAGAAGTGCATTAGAAATATTGTTTGACTGTATCATATCTATTAAGTTAAAGAAAATTTCTTGTAAGACTAATCATAAGACCAGTATGTTTTATTGTACTGCATTGGGCAATTAAGAAACAACATGTTCATAAAATAAGTGTAACTAAAATGAGACAAGTAAGATTAATAAGTGGATATATATATATATATATATATATATATATATATATATATATATATATATATATATATATATATTAAGAAATTCACTTAAAGTTTGTTTGACCCCTATTACTAAAAAGATAGAGTATGGCTGCTTTAAAAGGTTTGGTCATATGCGAGAGTGATTAATGTACCAATGAGAAGTGATGAGTTGATTCAAGTTGAAAAAACGAAAAATGATAGACGATAATCTAAAATAACATTAGTAAAAGTAGTAAAAACAAATGTCAATTAAAGAGATAATATATTGTAATAATTTTGGATATGACAGAATATGACGGAAAATAATACATATGACTAACTCTAATTAGTCTTCTAAGAATACATAATCGAACTCAAATTTTGAGACTAAAGTCTAAGTTGTTATTTTTTTTTAATGTGGTTGTAGGGGTATTTTTTTATAATTATTATTGAATTTTTTGCCCAAGACTCCATTCAAATTTGTGTCACTCAATAAATTCCAGCCACCTCTGGTCATGGTAGTGAAATTTGAATTGACTATTCTACCATGGTCTTCCATATCCAAGGTCTCCAGGACGGCAGATTCATGGGAAGGTGGTTGAAGTGTACCTATAAGAATACTGTCTGAAATGAATATCAATATTTATATCCCTCTTGCTTATCAAGTATGAAAAAGTATTACTTCCTCTATTTGAGAATAGGATATATATCTACTGGACTAAATCATTCAATGTTTCCTACACTTTTGCTACCAATATCGATTATTTATTATTCAACTAATAAGAACCCAAAAACATTTTGAATACTAATTCTTGCACAAATTAAAATTTTATTATTTCACTTTGAATAATGAATAGTATTACACAATCGAATGTTAATTAATTGAATCACTTACAAAGTTCAAAAAGATGATTAACTTTACTACAGGACTCGCACGATCAAAAGCAAAATATGCACAAGTCTCAGCTACAATCCACAAGTTGCCTCCAATAAATACACATCATTGCGTTATCTATAATGGAATTCCAACATTGGTCTTCAGTCTTCTTTGGAATGTTCAATACACGCAATTGCTCCATGGACGAGGTGACCATGGTCAAAAAAAAATGTTCCCTCCAGTTGATTTGGCAAATTAAAACCCTAGCGGGGGGAACTCTAATGGGAGCTTGACCAAAAATCAGCCTTAAAAAAAATACCCATTTTCTTCTTCCAATTGTAGTGTTCAACGTCAACCTATCCATTAAAAAATTTTCTTTCATTTAACGTCCAAGATTGGCTGTACTAAACATAGATACTGCATAAGAAGAACTCGAACCCTCTGTCGTTTGCTTTTGGCCTGTTCTGATATTCATGAAATCAGAAACAAGTCCAGGTTGTGAAATCTCAAAATCATTGACGTTGGTCTCATTTGTCAACATTCTATACGCCTCGGACATTCGTGGCCGGACCTTTGCAGTTTCTTGCACGCAAAGTAGGCCGACCGTTAAGAATCGAACAGCCTCTTCCTCAGGAAAGCTGTTCTCTAAGGCGGAATCGACTAATTGTACAAGTTCATTGGCATTGTAGGCTTCCCATGCCTGCAAATCACATACGAAGAAAAAAAATTTCAATTAGACCACATGGTAGCCTAAAGCTGAAAATGGATACCATTCGTAATTCTGTTACCTTCTGAACGAGGTAATGTTCCCTATATTCTCGGTCAAAATCCATGACAGCCCGACCACTGACGATTTCTAATAGTAGTACCCCAAAGCCGTAAACATCAGATTTTCGTGTTAGATGTCCACTAATGGCATATTCAGGTGCAAGATAGCCTCTGGTATTTGTGATAGCAATAAACCCCATTAGCACATAACATTTCAAGAAGAAAAATCTAAAGAGATGAATAAGTTTTTTCACAACTGTTTTTTATAACTTAGAAGGTGATAAGTTATTGAGTAATAAACTACTTTTATTATGTACAAATCACAATAAATTACATCTACAATAAAATTACCATTTCCTAGGCTTATTATAGGTAAGAAATAGAGATTCCACTTACAATGTGCCCGCAACACGGGTACTAACATGAGATACGTTATCTGTAAATAGTTTTGATAGACCGAAATCTGAAACTTTTGGTGTAAAATCTCTATCAAGAAGTATATTGCTGGCTTTAATGTCTCTGTGGACAATGTGGGGTTGAACCTCCTCATGAAGATAGGCAAGTGCTCGAGCCACTCCTAAGGAAATCTTCCGCCTTGTTTCCCAACTAAATTGCAACCTGTTTTGCGGTTTACCTATCAATCAAGAACATAACTTGTTTAAAAGGAAATTGAAGTATGATAACTTTGCAATTCCACCTAAAACATCATGCATTATAGAGTTATGTAAATGGGGTATCAAAAAAAATACAAGGACATAAAATTACCAAGTAAGGAATGGGCAAGGCTGTTGTTTTCCATGTATTCATAGACCAAGTATCTGCTAGCTCCATCAACGCAACATCCTCGAAGGGTGACAAGATTTTCATGTCTGATATCGGAAAGTGCAGCTATTTCAGCCATAAACTCTCTCTCACCTCGCATCGATTCTACTTCAATTGAAAGAACTTTTACAGCCACGAGTGACCCATCTCGAATCCGACCCTTCAAAGTGAAACCAACCAGTCTTATTAGGCTCTAAGTCTATTTCTATATATATGCTAAAGTTTATTTTTAAAAAGAGATTAACCTTGTAGACGGAGCCAAAACCTCCCTCTCCGATCTTGGCCGAGGAATGGAAGCCATTAGTGGCAGATCTTAGTTCGTTATAAGAGAACACTCGGAAATTTTCTGGATTTTGTTCTTCTAGACTTGTTGGATATGCATAGAAAGAAATCAAAGTAAAACACAAAATAGATAAAGGAATATGTATATATGAAACAACAATATGTGTAATGGAAACAATAACATTTAAACAAGAATGAAATTTTGAAAATTGTCAAAAAAAATTTACCTCGCCTGGTCCTATCCGCAGTTCCAGAATCTGAATTGAAGCAATTTAAGCAAGAAAGCTTCATGTTGTTGTACTCTACAAATTAAATTCTCCTTGAAATTTGATATATGGGTTAATCAGAAAGCATAATGGGGAAATAGATAAATTGGAAGGGAAAGAAGAAGCAGCGTAGGAGAGCACAAATTAATGAGGACACGCCTCCAGGATTTTTGACTCATTAGCACACCTCTCTCTCTCTCTCTCTCTCTCTCTCTCTCTCTCTAGACTTTGTTTAAGTCTGTTGACTTTGAAAATTCTACTTGGGATTTTATATTATGAAAATTATTAGTTTATTTATATTAATGTTAATTTATAAATTTTATATGCAACTAGTCTGTTATCTGCCTACTACAATCTTCTCAACAACAACAAAAAGCAGCCTACTACAAGTTGATCATAACATATAGTATAATAATAATGATAGGCTAGAATCTTAGCCAAAAAAAATGATAAGTTTAAAGGAATTTCCCTAGTTGTTAATATAATAATATGCTTCAATAAAAAAATTTAAAAAAATTCTCTCTCGCTTGAGAGTTGAGACCATTACATAATGGGTCTTTCTGCTCTCACCTTTTTATTTATTTATGAGATTCTGCTCTCACCTAACGGTCGAATAAACAAAATACATATTTTATGATCTTAGAAGAAAACCCCATACCCACTTCATTACATGGCTTTAAAAACTTTAAAATAGAATCATTAATTTAATTTGTTATTAATTAGTTGATTCTCAAACACGAGCAATTTAGAGTCCAACTAAGGCTGCTAGTTGCGTTTAATGGAAAACAGCCGAACACCCAAAAAGGAAATCGAGTCGAAGCAGGTATGGGAAGGAAAAAAAAAAAAAAACAAAAACAAAAACAAACAAAAAAAAACAAACAAACAAACAAGTGCATATTAGTATTAGACTGTATTATGACTTTTTTTTAAAAAAAACTACAAATGTAATTAGACCTTTGGTACTTTTTTTTTTTTTTTTAGAGAAAGTTTTAACCTATGGTATTCGCTTTTGATAATAACTTTTTATCATCAGACTAAAATACCAATCAATTTTTGATGTAGACGAAGATTAAACCTCAAATCTCTTATAAACTGTTAGTACTTGATAGTTGGTACTTTGTAGTTTGTACCATTAAATAATGAGGATAAATACTCTTACATACATCCTAATACACACAAACTTACATGTAAAATTTTTAAAACTTTCAAGTAAAGTTGACGACTTAATTGTTCATTTGAAAATAGTTTATTTAATTTTTTATTGAAATTTTTTTGCTAAAAGTGTGCTAAAATATATTTGTACATTAAAAAAAAAACCAATCAGACTAAGATTTTTATCATCAGACTAAAATACCAATCAATTTTTAGTGTAGACGAAGATTGAACCTCAAATCTCTTATAAACTATTAGTACTTGATAGTTGGTACTTTGTAGTTTGTACCATTAAATAATGAGGATAAATACTCTTACATACATCCTAATACACACCAACTTACATGTAAAATTTTTAAAACTTTCAAGTAAAGTTGACGACTTAATTGTTCATTTGAAAATAGTTTATTTAATTTTTTATTGAAATTTTTTTGCTAAAAGTGTGCTAAAATATATTTTTACATTAAAAAAAATTTAAAAATAAAAAGATACAAAAGAAAGTGAAGTTTTAAAAAATTGTACATAAAAACTAAAAACTAAAATCTAACAACTAAAAATTGAAGTTAATGCCAAATAAGAGTTTAACAAAAATTTGCACAAAAATTTGTATTTAGTAAGGTGTGTGTAATAGATGTATTTAATTTTGAGTTTTTACTAACACATGCTCTTAGTGTATATGTTAATAAATTTTTTTAGAAATTTTTTTATTATAAAAAATAAAATTTTTATATTTTTTTTATTTTTCATTAAAAAAAAATTACAGTAATATACTTCCTCGCCTTTCAATTTTTTACATAATTCTTTGGAGGATATACCTAGGAACTAGGAAGGTTCATCCATGCATATAGGAAAAGAAAGCCAGGCTGAATTATCCTATGCCATTTTGAATTGAATTGGCCTCACATATTTCCTGCAATTAACACGTGTCATTTTATGATATCCCCCAATTTTCCCATGTCCACGTCAGCATAACAAAGGACAATTGCGTCAAATGCTTTGCTAACCTTTTAAAAAATAAAAAAATAAACAAGAAGAAGTTGCTCGCATTGATGATTCCTCTGTGGTCTTTTGATCGAGTCAAGGTTTCAAACTTGAGTTCAAGGTGTCAGAGCCTTTGAACTTTCATGGGTCTCCTTCAATCATTAAAGACGATATGATGACAGTCAAGGACCACGACTCCTGCGTACAACGTTAAACAATGGTGAAGGATTGGGATCCGGCCGTGCAATTCATCCGATTCTTTCTCAACTTTTTAATACTTTTTTATCTTTACTTTTTTTACTTTTCTTCGTTTCTTATATTTAATAATTGAAATTTAAAATTGCAAACTAATTGCGTGGCATTGTACCTGATATTAATCCAATGGTAAAAGCAAGTCTTTTAAAAGGATTAGAATTTTCTGCAACAGATTTTACGGTATTCAAAACTAGTTAAATTTGTGTCCAGTGCATCAATTACTTGCACTTGACATTCGACACAGGTCGTGTTCATCCATAACCAGACTCGTTTGGCATTTTACCACCTTTTTTTTTTTTCCTGCCTTTTATATATCATTGAAAAATAGATTTTATCATTCTACGAATATAAATGCTTGTCGGATGTAAGGAGCATAGGTTAGAGTTCAAGTTTTTAGTAAAAAACTTTACACATATATACATTTAGATTATGGTATAGTAGAATTTCTATCTTATATATAATAAAGAATAGATTTTAGTGATTTATACCAAATTGGTGCTCTTCCATTCATAACTTCTCATTTTAGCATATTTTAAAAGTCAATTGAGTTTTAGTTATAACTTAGTGATGATGACATTTTTTGTAATATTCATATTTACATATATATGGTTAATCCAAGGGCGGGCCTACTTAGAAGGGTGGTTTGGCATGGCCCCCAAACTTTTACAATATTATAAAACTACTCCTAAATTTTCAAAAAAAGAAATATTATTGGCTCCCTTTCAAACTTCTCAAATATTAGATTTTTACCTTTAAATTTATCTAAAATTTTCAAAAGTTATATAGTTAGTCTCTAAACTCTTTATATTTCTTATATGACACTATTAAATTGGTTTAATTTTATATTTATTATTATTTTGACCATCATTCATAAATTTTTTTAGTTCCAACCCTAACCAAGTTCTTCTCTCCTATTATCGGCTTATTAAAAAAAAAAAATCCTTTTCTGCTTTTTAAAGTTTTATTGTTTTGACTTTTTCTTTTGACAGCCCACTGTCAACGTGATCATTCAAACACAGTGCTAGAGTTCTTCATCCGCGGTGCGGTCACTCTAACAAAAGTAGCTCTTTGCCAAATGGGATGGGGACAGGCTTGGAAAATAAGCTTTGCATGTTGGGATATGAGTGTAATAAACTATCAAGTGGCGAGATTGAAGGCAGAAATAGTGGCACTATATTTCGGAAATATGTAGAGATTATTACTTTTTTGGTACTTGAGTTTTCCATAGTATTCAAGTTCGATGAACTCAAATCTCATGGAAAAGTTTTGAAAAATTTTCCTGATACTCGAGTTCCATCAAAATATTTTTGGAAAATTTGAAAGCGATTTTTTCAAAAAACTCAAGTTCATGGAACTCAAGTATCATTAAAAATTCGATTTCTCTATACTTGAGTATCCAAAAAGTGATAAATTCCTATATATTTCAGAAACAGTGCTAAAATACTAATAATTTCAACAACAAAAAACAGTGGAACTGTGCTATTTTTGCCCGAGATTGAAAGTTAAACTTTTTTTTAATTTTCACTCTCAACCTTTGACGCACGATCTAAATCAACGCATTTGATATGTCATTGTTGCCGACATGAATGCTGATTGCTGACACAACCTCAACTCGGAGCAACCAAAAGGTGGTACTAGTAAAATTGTTTGTACTAGTTAGAAACTTTAGAATCACAAACATGAGGATGAGGTTGGGAAGTAATTTTTATTCGTGTCGGTAGTTTATCATTAAGTTATAGGGAGGATAACTTTTGTTTTGGATATCTGGCCGGCCACTTATTAGGATTCATTCTAGTAATGCTTCCATCAAGTGAGGCGATTTGTGTTGGGACTTATATGATTTTTTTTCGCTTTTATGGCATAAAATAAGGATTTATTACTTTTATTAACTAGTTAATACTTCCTAATATTTCCAATATAGGTATTTAGGTTTCAAATTTTTTTCATCTCAAATAGTTATTAGTATTTCAATCCAAATCTTAAGATCTTAAGATCCTATATCTTTAAAACACTCTTGATCTCAATAGATTTTTATTAAAGTGGAATATGTATGAAATTCCGATTTGAATCTTAGGATCTGTAAGATCCCAATTCTATAGTGATACTAAAAATCATAAGCTATGAAAAAAAAAATATATATATATATATATATATATATTATTTTCGGCCTCCAAATGGAGCCCAAGGCCTTAAACTGATTAAAAAAATAAAGTAATAAATAGATTAGTCTAGCGGGCTTAGCCCATATTGATAAGAAAAAAAAAAAAAAAACCTGAAGAGAAGAGACTAGGTAGTAGAGAGCGAGTGTGAGAATGTGAGAAATTCAACGGTGAAGCTGCTGTGAGAAAGACCATTTATGCCAATGATGAGGGTTTTTTATTTATTTCTTAATTCTGGTACTGATTGTTTACATAGTTGTCTAACATAAACATTCTCTGACTATAATTTCTCAACGTTTGAAAATTTATTTCATAAATCTTACTATGTTGGTAATTGCCTGATGGAATTCTGCCTATTAGTTATTACTCATGGGAAGATTGGCTAAATTATTTAGCCTAAATAAGAGTCATGTGACTCGTATTCGCTGTCAGTTGCTTACTTTTTGTTATGATCAATGAAATTATAATTGATATAATCCGTTCTTAGCTAGTGTATGGTTATTAACCAATGGAGATGAACCCGATGTAGCATTTGAGATTTTGTTACTTGGCATGTACAATACTATTATTATTTAAGGATCTAACGAATTATCATTAAATCATAGTGGTACTATTATACATTGTTATTTGCTTTGTGATGTTTTTGTGAGACAATTGGTATTGTTATTTGTTTTGAGTTTGTGTGAGCCATTATGTATATTTGTGGTGTTAGAACTTAGAACTTAGTATTTGTGAGTCATAACTTTTGAATTTTGTTTATGTATTTGTAATTTGGTACTTTGTCTTTTATCAGTAATTTATGTCAAAAATTACTTTTATTCAATGTTTTTTTAATGTATATTATGAATTATAATTATAGGTTTTTTTTTGTATATTTTTTAAATTGAAAAGTAAGATCTTATGATCCTCATGCCGATCCTAAGATCCGATTCCCAATCACTCTCATCGATACTGTGTAGGATCTCTATCCTAATAAACTCCTCAACTATCAAATTATAAAAATTATAATTTAAAAAAAAATTATGATTTTTTATGTTATAATGACAAAATATGAGGATTTATCACTTTTGTTATATTATAATTCTAAGTTATTTGTAGAAAGTAACCATTCATGTATTTAGACTATCATTATATTACAAAATGGAGGTGTCACTCTACGGACAAGGTTGTTAAAGTCAGGATCACGAGTAGAATTGGTGAGTAGATCTCATGTATTGAAACATAAGATCAAATCGAAAATCATAAAATTATATTTTCATAAAATAAAATAAGAGAAAAATTTGCAAAATCAAAAAGACACACATGTATTTGAAAATCCCACATTTAAAAAATTATTTTTAATAATTTGAAGATATAGAATGTAAGGACCAGATTTGAGTCCCTAGCCTAAAAGATGCCCAAAAAGCCCAATACAATGAATTTGTAGATAGTGGGTTGGAAAACTGGGCTTTAATGAGCTGAACAACAGGTAAAGTAAATTCAGAAAACAAGAAGATGTAGTTTGACTAATTTAATCTGAAGAAAACTGTTTTCGGCACAGTTTGAGGAGATCAGTTCTTATATATTGATTCTCAAGTTTAATTACAAATTCAGTTCTTTGATTACTACAGTGTTTCTCCCTTTAATTCTTGATCCCTTCTCTATTGAAGGTCTCTTACATTATATAGTTCCCTTTAAACGATCTTAGCCCTCCACTTGTTGATCATCCAAACCACTACTTGAGTGCTTGTTCCATCAGACACCCTTTTAGGCCCTCTGTGAGTTGGGGCAGTCAAGACAGCACTGTTCAAGGGTCTTCTCCACATTAATGCAGCCAGAAAGTTAACTGCAGAGCATTCAATGCGGTGGTAACAGCTTTCCCTTAAGATATTTCACGGCCTCTCTATATCATGTTCCTTCTTGATACTTATCATCATCAGTGGAATTGCCCGGAATGTTGCTTTTGATGTCAAACCATACCTTCTGACCTTGGCTTTGGTCAGTCGATGAGGGATTATTCCTCGAACCACCCTTCTGGATGGCCTTAACCGAATTTCACTTCTTCACTTACCAACATAAATCCTTATAAAGGTATTTATCCGTCCTCGGATTGTTTAACATCCTCGGATTGAGCCCCTAGCCCAATATATACATAAATATGGGCTCCTAGGCCTATCACCCCTACATAGAATATTCTAAAATTCTAAATATCAAATCTTATCTTTTATGAAATAGATGTCATGAATTTGATTTTTCCCCCTTGATATATATATATATATATTAGAGAAATAATGTAATATTTACAACATTTTTACAACAAATCATAAGTGGCAGGATGTTACAATTTTTATTAGTAGGCAAAAAAGAAATTTCAGTGATAAATTTAAATTAAAACCAATAACAACTTATTACCTATGATTTATTATAAAGTGTTGTAAAAATATTATAGACATAGCATTTCTCTTCTTCTTTTTTAAGTAACTTTTGAGAGTTTCTATTAAACTTTTTGTTAAATTACTAGTTTGTACTATTAGGCATAGTGTAATTTAATCTATCAATTATCATGAATTGTGTAGATTTAGTTATTCAACTCAACGTCATCTTTAGGGGCTAAGAAAATGGTACTAAATTAAGAAAGGATAACACTAACTTGATTTTGAAAGTTAATGAAGTAAATCAACACAAGTAATAATTGAGGGACTAAATTGAATTTTAATTATTTAATAATTCAAGGATCAAATTAATAACTTTAATTCTTTAACCCTTCTAAAAGAAGAAATAAAGAAAAACATTTCCTCCTGAAAAATCACTGAGACATTATTAATTTATTATAATAAACCTTGATGCTTTTTATTTATTTATTTATTTTGAGGATGTGTCAATGAACAATTAGACGGATGGAAGCTTAGTTAAACACATTCTAAATTCTTCTTCTTTTCGGGATTGGATTCGGGTAATACCCAAACTTGACCCGATTATTTCAAATTTTGGATAATACTCAATCCTATTTTATTTAACAATGATATGTTGGACGATACACATTAGTTTCGGGTAGGGTCGGGTTGGGTATCCAATACCCACTAGGTTTGGCCATCCCTAGAAGCGAGATTTAAACTATGAACATCTTCATTGCAAACACTAAAGGGTACCAATTGAGCTACATACAAGGCTCCTTACTATTCTAACTTTTTTTTCCCAAATTAGTAATTGCTGAAAAAGCATAGTAAAAATTTTTGGGTCAATTATTTACCCAAGCTAATCCCATGCTAGCCGACAGGGCATCTTCCTATAACTACAATGCTGAGATTTGAATTAGCCCACACTAGTTACCAGATATCATGGTGAGTTGATCTTGCATCTCCTCGTTTGATAGAAGTTAGAAAACCAACCATTTTTTTTTTACTCAATCTTACACATGCACTATGGAAAATTTGATTCTTTCAATTCGAGGTAGAAAGTGTTAGTGTTTGTGTCTTAAAATCTAATTTATTGGCATGTTATAAATAATTAAATTGTTTAATTATATGAGACTATTTGTATATGAACTAATAGGGCATTATCATGTAGTATCTATAATGATCTTTGATTTCTTTTATTTATTTCTTTGTGCAGATGCCTCAATCAACTATTAAACCATTGACATTCTCAAAAAAAAACTATTAAACCATTGAAACTCAATTAAAACTATTATTTTTTTTTAGCAATGTTAGAATCATTATTATATGCTCCGATAACTACAAGCTACATTTAGTAACTGTGAAAATAATAATTATAAAAAAAATTGTGTCAATTTTTTCTCCCAAGCTAATCCCATGCATGCTAGCCAACAGGACGTCCTTGCAGTTTGCAACCTATGCCAAAGGCTAAAACCTTATATAATATATATAATATATATATATATATATATATATATATATATATATATATATATATATATATATATATATATATATATATATCTTTCTATGACTACAATGCTGAGATTTGAATTAGCCCACACTGGAAACCATATATCAAGGCAGGTTGAAATCTCTTTGTTTGATAGAAGTTAGAAAACCAACCATTTTTTATTTGTTTTTTCACTCAATCTTACACGTGAACAATGGACAATTTGATTATTTCAAATTCGAGGTAGAAAACATATCAACTCTCTTGAAAGTTACTCATTTTAAAACCTTGACTTATTAAAATATTAGTAATAATTATTTATTTATTGTTAACGTTTTTGAGAAGAGAAGAATTATTTAATATTAATAACGTGTTCCTATATATGATTGAGAAAACACGTATAGCGCGCGGTATTGGACCTCTCAAGTCCTCAACTGCTCACCCCGTAACGTTTTGCAAAACCTTGACTTATTGAAATATTAGTAATAATTATTTATTAATTAACAAGTTTCTATATATGATAAAGAAAACACGTATAAGATGGCAAAATTTGTTCGTCACTTTGATTATTAGTGACAAAAAAATTTTGTCGGAGAACAAAAGACAATATTTTTTTGAGAAACAAACACACACACAAAAGGGAGACGGAAAGGGGTTTTAATACAAAGACAATAGACGATATGGACAAAAGACAATAGACAACAAACATTAGATAATAAAAAGGAAGTACAAATCCTCTGTACCATTTTTTGTGCATCATTTTATGTTTCACTTTATCTTCTATCTTAATTGGCAATAAAACTAAGAGTCTAATAATAAAACATTTCGTCACCATAGATCTTATCTGCTGTAGTTCTATGTGAATGTTACCTAAAGTTAGAACTCAACTCAAAATAATCAAGAAGTTGGTTTAATATTCTTATTTTTCAAAATTTTGTAAAATTATATAGTTGTTGTTAATTGACTTGGCAACAAAAGCTGGAGAATCTGCTCCATATATCGACCATTGAAAGAAATCCCCAAATAATTAGTGACCGTTTGGATTCAGCTGAATCCTGCAGCACGTTTTCCAGTTTCACGTTTTCCTCTTTTTTTTTTTTTTTTTTTTTTTTTTTTCCGCGCATGAACAGAAACCTCACATGTGTTCACTAGACAAAAATCACTATTCACATACTGTTTATCACTGTTTACAGTACTGTTCACGCACTAAAAAATATTAGAAATAAGTCTCACAGTACTATTCACACATTTAAAAATTATTTTGCTACAGTACTTTCAGTTTTCAGTTTCAGCAACAATAAACTCAATCCAAACGGATCCTTAATCACACATTACGTTGGCTAATTGACTGATATACTGCCAAATCATAGAAGGTTGAAGATAATCAAACATAAAATAGGTAATCAAATTTTAGGAGACTCGTTTTGTTGAGTTTAGATTGCACAAGTTACCAAATCCATCATAGCCAAAGGAATCGGGCTTATTCAAATGAAAGAAATCTTGCTTTCTAGATTGTATATATATTATTGGTGAGAATGTATTTTCTTCTTCTTCTTCTTCTTCTTTTCTGGTTGTTTTCCCCCTTTTTGGTTAATCTGATTTGAGTAATCTTGAAGAAAACGCATTGGACTTTTTTTCTTTGTAGCCCATAGCTACCAAGGCAATGGCCCATGGGGCCGCTTCATGTTTGCGCAGAGTGGTCTATTTGGTTTACATTGTATGTCGTGACTAAAAATCAATGTATATCAATCAAAAAATTAAAAATTAAAAAAAGTCTCACCAACCAGTCTAATTATAAAAAATTAAAAATTAAAAAAGTCTCACCAACTCATGACCAATCCAAAGCAGGTTAATACATTGGTGGTCTAGGAAAAAAGAAAGGAAAAGAGAGAGACAAAAGGATCCGAGTATCTTCAATTATATATATCCAAAGCAGGTTAATATATTGGTGATGGGAAAACAGAAAGGAAAAGAAAGAGACAAAAGGATCCGAATATCTTCAATTAATTATATATAACCAAGTTAAGTATATGGTGTGGGTCAGGTTTCAATTAACTCAACTGGTAAAGTTTCTGATAGTTGAATAAAAAATTTGAAATTTAATTTTTACTTATACAAAAAACCGATTGGTGTATTAATTTAATAATAAATAGCATAATTATCAAAAGCAAATATCATAGGTTAAAACTGTAAAAAATAAAATAAGTTGAGTTTACTGTGGATATAGACTATATCAATCTGTAGATAATAGTAATAGGGCCTTATTCACCACCCTTTTGTTGTCATAGGGCATTATAAAATTTGTAGAGCACAATTGTTTATAAGCTGAACCACATGCTTTGTTTTCCTTTGTTTTCTACCCACCTTTAACTCGTTAATATTACTATATTAGAATAGACTCAATAAACTAAAGTGTCCGACCTGAAAATATCTGTAATTACAAAAGAAGTAGTATGTTAAGTTCCATTAAGAAATTATTTAAATTATCCTTTTTTAAATATATATATATAATGGTTTGACTAGGAAGTTGGAACTTACCATATTGGATTTTTTCCTTAATTCATTTGATTCTCATATATATAATGGTCTGACTTAGAAAGTTAGAACTTACCCTATTGGATTTTTTTCTTACTTCATTTCATTCTCATATATATATTGGTCTGACTTAGAAAGTTAAAACTTACCCTATTGGATTTTTTACTTACTTCATTTCATTCTCAAATTATTATTATATTTATATGAAAAAAGAGAATAAGAGAAGAAGGAAGGCATGAACGGTTAAAAGTCTATGACTACTAGCTCCCTTAGATCGATGTTCCTTGGAGCTGGTTTCTCATGCGCTAGGCACATGAGACCAGCCTCTCACAATCAGGTAGGCCCCACACATGTAGAGTCCACCTGCCTGTGAGAGGCAGGTCTCATACGCCTAACGCATGAGATATTTTTCTAGTTCCTTGATATTATAGGTAATTGCCATTGTATTTTGATTGATGCTTGTGATTATGAGATCATCAGTCAATTACAGTGATAAGTTCCTCCTTCACCATTGCAGGATCATCACTAACAACTTTTACATTGTTGTTTTAGTTCCCCATGCCACTATGGCTTGCACACACACCATTAAGAACTCCTAAAACCCTAAAATGGTACGAGTGCTTCCACATCCTACTAGCACGGGTTTGAACCGGGTGCAATACTTCTCCCTCACAAATGTTTTTACCATTCTTATAATTTAACTTTTACCTTTTTTACTCTTTCTTATTTTTGTTAATAGTTAAGATTTAAAGTTACGTCGTTTTTCTTTTTTCTTTTCCTTTTTTCACTTTTTCAATTTTAAATCTCGGCCCTTCACAGCTATTGCATTACACCTGATCTCAATTCCACTAACACACCCTGTAAATTCTATCTTAAAAGATTTAGTTTGACGAGCTCATCTCTGATTGGTTCCCAATGGGTTTTTCTTTTTCTTTTTTTTTTTTGATTGGTTCCCAATGCTTGGTTCCTTTCATAAGTCATCATGAGGTTGTACCAAGACACACACATGCGACATTGTAGCTTAGTTTGCCACCACGACCTTAAGGTTATGTTTGGTTGAGTGGAAGGGGAAGGACGAGAGAAGAGAAAGGAAAAGGGAAAGGAAATGAAAAAGAGTGGAGAAAGAAAGTACTTCCTCTCAAGTGTGTTTGGATATAAAGAGGAAGAAAAAGGAAAAATATTTGATGTATTTTAAACTTTCTTTTCTTTCTTTTCATTTCCTTCCTCTTCCATCAAACCAAACAAAGCCTTAAACCATGATCAATCTCCATCAAATCAAAGGTGTGGGTGGGGTGGGGGTTTAAGCCGTTCAGCTATGTGTCAAGGAATGGAGAGAGAGAGAGAGAGAGAAATGGAAATGAGAGAATAATTTTTTTTTTTTTAAACACTTAATAGAATAAAGAAAAATAATAATAAAGAATTAGATGTGAGGTATGTTTGAACTTTAATAATTAAATAACAAATAGATACATTTTTTTCCCTTTTTTATATCATGGTTAAAAATAAAAATATACCCTAAATCTATTGCTTCCTTGTCCCCTGAGATCTTGAGCAACAGACCCTTACTTGAGAAAAAGTAATTTATATTAAATAATACTACATCATCTGTATCAAAATTCAATAAAAAGAGATATATGTGCAAAAATAACCATTCGCTAACACATGTCTTTCATTTGTTAGTGAGGTAGGTGTCTTTCATTTGTTAGTTAAGTAGTTATTTTTTGCAATCATATCTCACATTTATTGAATTTTGATACTGTTAACACGGTATCATTTGATACCAAATACCTCCTCCCTATGTAGAAAGGTGTCATCATACCAAAGATGTCTTGGCAAACAAGTAGATAAGATTTAATTAAATAATTGAATATGCCAATGTTATTACCATGACATCTCGCACGGTAGCTTTCCAAGTTAAACCTAAAATAACTCCTAAAAAAATAAAAAGTTAAGGCAAATATTAATAAGCACTGCGTAGGTGCTTGTTAAGGTTGTACAAAAGTGGGTCATTTAATATATAAAAAAAAGGCAAATGTTAATATTTATTTAAAAAATTATTAAAATAAACGAAAAGATATAAAACTAGTCATTTTAGTTATTTTAATATATGTTCTCTCTACAAAGTTGACCCCACACTAAAAAATATGACATAAAGTTACAAACAAAAAAACAAAAAAATTGTATTAAAAAAAGAGTCAAAAGTGGCTAAGGTGACCGTTAACACAACCCAAAAGGTAAAGCCGAAAAGGCCTGCAAGTAGACATGGCAAAACGGGTCAGAAAATTCTGACCCAACTCGAAAAACCTGACCCAAACTCGATTTTTTTGACTCGAAGCAAAAACAGGTTGACCCGTGACCTGACCCGAACCCGAACATTTTTTTAAAACTTTTTTTTGGGTAAAAAAAATAATAAAATTAAGACTATATTGGTTTAATTGTTTGTTGTGAGTTTTAAGGAAACAATTGATACATTTACATAACTGCATGCAAATTAATTGAAAGATGAATGGTTGAGCATTCTATAATAAGTAAAGATTTTTTATATCAAATAGTAAAGTACATGTCAAGATAATCTAATTACAATATAATTAAAAAAATAGATTTAAAATTGTAGACATATGTGAGAAACACTTACAAGTGTGAAATTAATGAAGTCAAAGTATCAAATTAGCATAAATTATGAATGCTTAGACCTATTTTTTAACAATTTATGTCCAAAATAAATGACTTTTCAAAATAAATTATGATATTTCCTAGAGTGTGTTATACTTAACAATGATACGATATTCATAAAAGAGATCATGTATAAATAAGTAAACAATCAAACTTTAATGTATATCTCAAATTGAAATAGAGTGTCAACCACAATTGATAATAGATTATAAAATTAATTTTCAAAATTGTAAATTTCTTATATGTTTTTGTTCTTTATCAAATGAGTTATCTAATAAGTCATTTGTAATTTTGTTTTATATTTTGCGGGTTGATATTGTGTAGAAATAAAACTTGTGTATTTATTTTACTTATCTTTGTGTTATTTTGTTTTAGATAGCAATGTTAGGATTTGTATAATTTTAAAATTATTTAATAAGTATTAATAAGTTTAACTGAGTTCATTCTTGATATAAGTGGTGAATTCAAAGTAATGCATTTTACATCAAGTAATTTGTTGCAGAACTTTCCAAATGGCAAATACATGTTATTTTCTTTATAAAAATAAAAATAAAAATTCATGTGAAAAATACGGGTCAACCCAACCGGACCCAACCCGCAACATAAACCCGTTTTTAACCCGCTTAAAATGATCCATTTTGACCCGCAATCCATTTAACCTAATAACCCGATTGACCCGACCCGAACTCGAACCCACCCACCGCGCCCCACCCATTTTGCCATGGCTACCTGCAAGGATTAAACAGGAAAAAAAAAAAAAGCACTACATGGAAAGCAAAGTTAGGGTGTTCAATTTATACCAAAAAAAAAAAGACACAATAAAATAGTAAAGGCCGATGAAACAGTAAATGCACTCACATGTAAAAGCGAAGTTAGGAGCAAAATCCAAAATACTGAACCCCTCAAATCTCATCGATGGGTGGTGTATTGGGTGGAGCTTTACGCAATCCCATTATGCCAACCCATCATTTGATTCCCTTTTCCACCCACCACCACCACCGCCATTCTCAACCATTCTCTCTTCCACCACAACCTACATTCTATTCTAATATCCAAATCCAATCCCTACTTTCTCTACTCTACCTTTGAAATTCATCTTCATCTAAACTCTAAAACCTTCATTCCCTCCTCCACACCCATTTGCCTTAAATATCTCACAACCTGTCCTTCCCAACAAAAAAGGCAACAAGAAAAAAGAAAAAAAAGCAAATTATCCACTTATTACCATAAGAGGTAAATTTATAACCGTTGCATGCACGTGGATTTACTTTCTAGTAAAAACCAAAACCAAAGACAAGAATAACAACAAAAAAAACAGAGAGTTCAGTTTGGGAATTTGAGGATGGGGAATATAGGGAGTAGCAGCGGGCGGCGCAGGCACGGTGGTAGACGGCGGAACCACCCATCTACGCCGCTTCCTGCGACTCCTCAGCCTGAAATATCGGCTAACCGATACGTGTTCGCGGCGGCGACACCTTACCCTTCCCAATTCCCAAACACCGCAGCACCACCACCACCACCGCCTCTTCCTCCGCCACACGTTCCATACTACCAGTACCCTCCAGGGTACTATCCCAATCAGCCACCGTCTATGCCTGTGCCTTTACCGGCTCCGTACGACCACCACCACCGTGGTGGACCTGGACCTCACATGGATCCGGCACAGGCCCAGGCGAATTGGGTCGGGGGTAGGTACCCATGTGGGCCGGTGATGACTCCTCTGACCCCATATATGGAGCACCAGAAAGCAGTCACTATTCGAAACGATGTTAATCTCAAGAAAGAGAGTTTGAGGATCGAACCTGACGAGGAAAACCCAGGAAGATTCCTCGTATCATTCACTTTCGATGCCACGGTTCCTGGGAGGTATTTTTATATGTATAAGAATGTTCTGAAACGTGTTTTTTTTGACTTTTAGTTTTTATTTTTTTTAGTTAAATTGTTTTGGGGTTTCCTGCTTATTTTGTAGACATAATTCTTTACTGGGTCAATTTCAATTTTTGTTTGAACGTATATTTTGTTTGGATTTGGAGTATTTGACTTGAGAGAAACTTAGGTTGACTAGCTGTTGAACAGTTGAATTAGTAATTTAAAGTGTGCTCTTTGGGATGAAGGTAAGGTTCTGTGGGTAAATTGTTTACTTCTTTTGGTGACAATTTATGGACTTGTGAATGTTTTTGAGAGTTTGGTAATTTACCTCACTAGTTGAGTTAAGGAATTTTTGATTGAGAGCCAAGAGCAGTGTAGTTTAATGGCGGAGGCTGTTCTCCTTTGTTATTGTAACTATCAAATTACCAAAAGAAGAACTGGCTGAGGATTCTAATTGGTTTACTGCATTTGTTCCAATAAGAAAATCATGGGGTTCTGTTTTGTAATTCCTTCTTGAAGATAATTATAATAAATTAGGCAAACTGAAATATATAAAAAGGGAGGACTATGTGCTATCAATATAATAATACTGACTTATTAGCACAGGCCAATCCTGAAATAATGTTTTAAGATTAAATGTAAGGTTTAATTGACTGTTTTCAATATAATACTGACTGATTATTATTATTTGTATGGTCAATATCTATTCCAACCAAAGTTATATATATTAACAAAGGTCTGCTATTCATGAGAAAGCTTTTATTATTTTTGATTTAGCTTTAAACTTGTATCATGTTTCTTGGAAGATAGCTAAAGGAGGAGTTGGTTGTTGAGGAGTATGTTAGGATTGAAAGGAAAGGAATTATGCCACTAGTATTGGTGGAAGATTAGATGGGCTGCATGTTTCTTAAATAGAAGAGGAAATGGTCATAGTGTGTGCCTTTCTTGAATGGGGACCATATTAATTGCAAATGAGAAGGTCCCTGTTTTACCTCATTTAGATGAACATTGTACTTTTTTATTGTAGAACAATGGCAATATGACCTTCAGTTACTTTCTATGAACATTCGTGGATCTAGAATGAAATTATTCCTTTTCCCTAAAAAATTACTTACAGATGCCAAACCTGGACCAATTTGGACAACTGAACCACTGGAACCATGTGTGTGTCTCGTGGAGGCCTCTACTGTTCTGGCCTACCAAGCAGCCATATTTTTTTTAGATAAGGTAGGCCAGAACAGTAGAGGCCTCTGCAAGACACATGCAGCCATATAAAAACTAATTTTGTATGATGTTAAAGCTTCAATCTTACTTATCTCTGTATATATATGCATCATGGATTTCCCATAGGTTTTACTGGCTAGAGGTGAGTCCAAAGGGCTCTTCTTTAGAAAGGTCCCCTATGTTGTCAATATATATATAGCTGGGCAAGAGTGTATTTTCTGGTAGAAAATAAGGATGTTGCTTCAATACATTCGAAGGACTTAAATTTCTTTTTGTGTCTCAGTCTATCTTTGAACTTCAATATTTGTGCCTTGAAGATAACTTTGCATTTATGAGGAAGTTGAAGTTGAAGATTAGGTCAGTGCTGTTACAACTTTGTCTAGTGGCACCAGGAATAAGATTGCAGGTGGTGAAGAAGTTTAAGAGAAAGAAACAATGAGAAAACTTAAGCAGGTAGAGACATGATTGGGGTGGTTTAGTAATCTTAATGGAAAATTTTAGGTGTTACTAATGAGGGGTGCTATGGCCCATGGTATTGGTGAAAACTTCTGATAAGGCAGTAGCAAGTTTGAATATGATGATTGTAATGGAGAGTCTTTTGGAATCATACAAAATGTTTTTTCAATAAAGTGAATTGCAGAAGATATGTCCATAACAGAGATGCTATTAAGGCTTGGATGATGACAATGAGTTGTTTGCTTTTATAGTTATTAGTTTTAAATATGAAGATTTGTGGTACTCTTTTTAATTAGTGAAAAGCGGGTGGTTGAGTTGAACCTTATACATTTCTATTTAGGCAATACAAAATGATCATTTGAAGAACCTAGGCTTTATTTGGTGCTGTAAACAAGATTCAAGATATTGACTTGGTATATGCACGGTTTCATTTCATTTTTCTTTGTTTTGGGGGTTTATGTTGCTTCTGATCAAGAACTGCGAAGACTGATATTTTGCTTTATACATTTTATTTGAGGATCACAATTATTATGAGATCACAATCATTACAATGTTTCCCTAAGTAGTACAGTGCCTAGCTTTCATATGGTATTATTGTGTCATTGATATCATAATTTTTCAACGAGATATTATGAAGTAGCATATTGTGGTAGTAGTTTTGTTTTTGTTTCTGCCCTCTTGCATGCTAGAGGGCATCACTTTTTCAATGAGGTATTATAGTGTGTTTTGTTTTGTTTTGTTGTTTTATCAGATTGTTAATTTTGGATCTTTAACGTATATTCAGATCCTCAAATATTCTTTGTTATATAGTTTCCATCTTTCATATCTTTTGCCTGTTCTTTATTCCTGTCTGGCAGTTATTCTTAATACTTTTCTTGATCAAAAGTTTCATTTACTTTGTTCAACAGCATCACCATAATTTTCTTTGCAAAAGAAGGTGAAGATTGTAACCTGACACCAATGAAACAAGACCTTGCACCTGTGACAGTACAGTTCCAACAAGGTCTGGGCCAGAAGTTCAGGCAGCCCTCTGGAACTTGGATGGACTTCTCAGTGTTTGAGGAGACAGAGTTATTAAAAGTGGGTGATGTAGACGTCTATCCTTTAGCAATTAAGGCAGAGGCAAACCCAGTTAACGAGAATGGTACAGATGGGAACCCAATACCTGCAAGCATGAACTCTCAGATAACTCAGGCAGTGTTCGAGAAGGAGAAAGGTGAATACCAGGTGAGGGTAGTGAAGCAAATCTTGTGGGTCAATGGAATGAGGTATGAGTTGCAGGAGATATATGGGATTGGGAATTCAGTTGAGGGTGACGTGGATGGGAATGACCCAGGAAAAGAATGTGTCATCTGCCTATCAGAACCACGGGACACAACCGTCCTTCCCTGCCGACATATGGTAATTAAACTCTTTTGTTTTTCCATTTGCAGTTTGTGATTAGACGATTACAAGTGTTTAAGCCATAGTTATGATTTTGAAACAAGTTTCCAAATTAGTTTCTTGTACAAAGGTTGCCAATTTATTGTTGTTTGGGAGCCATTTTAGTTAAGTCATTGTTTGACATGAATCAATGGCAATCCTTGTTTCCTGTGAGTTTATTTGCCAAGGCTGGCAATTGCATGTCTTAATTCCATTCCGGAATGTCTTAAAGATTTATTATAGACTGGTTTCTTGGATTACTCATTCCACGGCACCAATATGACCCAATATGTCACAAATGTAAAATATGTGCTAATGGGTTATAACACCAGATGCATCCATCCTGTTTTTGTCCTGGAAAACTGTTGCTCGTTTACTAATATTCTTAATGTGGATAATTACTTAATAGCTGGGTATTAATGCAGTATCATTGGCTGTGTTTCTTTCCATGTTGCAGTGTATGTGCAGTGGATGTGCAAAGGTTTTAAGGTTCCAGACAAACCGATGTCCGATATGCAGACAACCAGTTGATAGGCTTTTGGAGATTAAGGTCAACAATGGTTCTGTGGAATAGGAAGATTTCTACTGCCGCTAGAAATAGCCCTGTTCTTATCTTTCTTGCTTTCCTTCTTCTTTTTTCTTTTTTTCTTTTTTTCTTTTTTCTTGTTTTGTTCTTGGCTTTTTTTAAATATAGTAGGTTTTTTTTTTTTTTTTTTTTTTATATACATATTTTCTGGTTTTCAAATTATCAGAATAGAACATATCCTTGATAAGTAGTTTGGTAAGGATAAATTTCTGGCTATACCTGTTTAATTTTACTTCAAAACCAATACTAATCATGTGTTTGGAATGAAAATAAAAAGGATGGTAATATCTCTAACCCATCTCGCTCCTAACTTGCCTTACTCCCACTCTCTATGCTAAGTTTTTCCTGCTTAAAAAGGGAGTAGAACCACCATAATCCAACCCTTACTTTGCCCTTACCACGCCTAAAGAAGAAGGAAAGCCCTAAAGAAGAAGGAAAGATGGTTGGAACATAAGGAAAGCACTAAAGAAGAAGGAAAGATGGTTGGAATATAAAATGTTTTTAAAAGGGATAATATCCACAAGATCATAACCATATATCTTATTGAGTTTTAATATACATCATTCGTTCACCTTTTAAAATGTACAATACTCACTTTTAATATAGATCATTAGTTCATGAATATAAATAAAATCTTAAGATTTAAATATTTAGAATAAATATGTCATATAATATCATGTACTTTATAATAAAGTTGGGCTTAAAAATTATAATTGTATTTGTGCCAAGTAGCTACACCAAATTGTAACAATTTTATTTTTGGATAAACCAAATTGTAACAATTTTATTTTTGGATAAAACATTAATGAGAGGTGAGATGGCAGTATGGCACTCCACTTTTGGTGTTGCAAGATTGCATGGAACCGAGATCACATTCATTTATAGGCTACCTAAACCTAATTTTGACAATTGAAGAACCTTGATGAAAATTAAACAAAAATAATAGGAGTATCACCTAAGTTTTTGCTTTATAAGTTCTCTTCTATTTAAAGTATTATCTCTATTTGAAGTGATGATAATCTTGATTTTTAACTATAAATAAAATTAAAGGATTATCTGTAATTTTATTTTTGGATAAAATATTAATTAGAGGTAAGATGGCAGTATGGCACTCTTTACTTGGAGTTGCCAGATTGCATGTAAACCGTATCACATTCATTTATAGGCTACCTAAACCTGATTCTTAGTTCTTACAATTAAAGAACCCTGATTAAAATCAAACAAAGATAATATCTCCTAAGTTTTAGCTTTATAAGTATTTCTTCTATTTAAAGGATTATCTCTATTTGAAGTGATGATAATCTTGATTCTTAACTATAAAAAAAATTAGAGGGTTATACATATTTGAAGTGATGATAATGTTCAATGTTAACTATAAAAAAAAAATATTTAAAAAATTGTCACAATTAACAATATAAAAAATTTATTAAAAAAATGTAAAGTTTTTTTTTATTATACTTTATCTGAAAAAAATAAATAAATAAATAAATAAGAAGAAGAAAAAGTTGAAGTGAAGAAGAAGTTGAGGCCAATAAGGCAATAACAAAACCTAAATCATATTAGTTTGAATAAATGAGCACAAAATCGTAGAAAACTTATTATTATTACTTTCTTAATTTCTTTTAGTTGTTTTTGAATAAAGTAATAATAAGTTTTCTTATCAACATTTTAGCCTACGTTTTGTGATTATTTATTCAAACTAATATGATTTAGGTTTTGTTATTGACCTCAACTTCTAACGTCAACTTTTTTTTTGGGATAAAATAATAAAAATTTTACATTTTTTATTTATTTAAATTATGCGCTTGTTGTGACAATTTTTAATTAATTTATTTATTTTTATATAGTCATGGTGGTCGAGTTCCAACCTTCCACAACTGTCCTCGGGAAATCATTGTGGAAGGCTGGAACCTAGCCACCTTCAGAATGCTGTACAAGATGTAACCATTCTTTTGAGGATAAGTTTCAGAGAAGGAAGCCAACAATAAAGGAAGAAATATCTAGTAAGAAGGTTGCTACCACCACATTAAATGCTCTGCACCTAACCAACTGACCGCATTCAGCTTCTTGGGAAAGTATTGTGGAAGGTTGGAACTCGGCCACCTTGAGAATGTTGTAAAAGGTAACTACTCTTTTGAGGATAGGTTTCAAGGAAGGAAGCCAACAATAAAAGAAGAAATATCTGGTAAGAAGGCTGCTACCATCACATTAAATGTTCTGCACCTAACCAACTGACCGCATTCAGCTCCTTGGGAAAGTATTGTGGAAGGTTGGAACTCGGCCACCTTGAGAATGCTGTAAAAGGTAACCATTCTTTTGAGGATAAGTTTCAGGGAAGGAAGCCAACAATAAAGGAAGAAATATCTAGTAAGAAGGCTGCTACCACCACATTAAATGCTCTGCACCTAACCAACTGGCCCCATTTATGTAGAAATGACACATGAACAATGATATCTCAGTTTACATCTATTCACAAAGTTTCCAGGAGGTTTTTGATGGGACAATCATCCAATAAATCACTTATAAGATCAACAAGTGGAAGGCTGGGATAAAGAATGGAAGGACTATATAAGAAAAAGGCCCTAATAAAAAAAGGGGCAGAGAATCTGAAGGTGAGGAGAGAGAAAGGAAAGAAAATTGTATTCATATATACTTGAAAGAAAATTGTATTCATATATACTTGAGTTGTTATAAGAACACCTAATCCTCGAACTTAACCAAGGAGTGTAACTTCTCTCTAACTGAGTCTATGTCTCTAATCTTGTTAACATGAATCCAATCATCTACAGTCCTTATTTAACTTGCTAAGTTGTCTTCCTATTAAACTCACTCTCTAATAAATATATTGTTTTGAGCTCTTTGGGCCATCATCTATTGTTCTTGGTGGACCGTGGTTCAAAATACAGCTCTTACAGATATGTTTACTATATTTGTTTTAATATCATCTTCATTTTTTGTTATTATTTGAATGATTTTTTATGCAAATTGAGGTCTACTTATGTTTAGAAGATTTGTACGTTTAAAAAATTTATTGTAAAGTAAGCACAACTTCAAAAATAATTTTACAATTTCTGTCACTTCACATCATCTTAAATTTTCTCATTAAGAAAAAAAATTATATGTTTTTTGAATGAAAGAGAAATAGAAGAACAAGATTTGAAAGCTCAAATAGAGTTTGCTACACTGGTTGTATGTTGGTTTTAAGCATTAAATGTTGGTTTGAAAGATGTGTTGTTGTTTTGAAAGATATGTTGTTAGCTCAAATATTTCTATTCATATTTTATAATACATATTTTTATTCATGGGCAGTGGAATGCTGAAAATTATTTGAGTATATTGGATGAAATTCCAAAATTATGTATAAATATTTATATTTATAAATTCATGACCAAAAACTTACACCGCACGAGACTACTTCTACTAGTAAAGAAAAAGGGAAAAATGGCACATTCTCATCTCTAATTGGATTTGAACTTCTGGAAACTCTCTATTTCTGTTTTTGGTTTCCATTACCCAAACTCAAATTTTTGAGTTTTGAGTGATGGAAATATCACTCAAAAAACAAGCCAAACAATTTGTTTTCTGTGGGTCCTATAAGTTTTGGACTATAAGTTATGGAAATTGAGTGATATCATTCAGTTTTTTGCCAATCCAAACAACCTTTTAGTGGTTCTGACTTGACAAAGCCCGATGGGTCCAGTAGCTTTATTTTTTTACAAGTTTGCCATTTAACTCAATTTTCATATCTTGAAAACATCTTAAATGTGTTTTCAATTTTCATAACTATAGCTCATTTTTTTAAATAATCAGTTATGGAAAAAAAATAAAAAAACACTAAGCCAAACATGAGAATCTGATGTGAGGCCCACAAAATTTGGGTTTTAAGGGATGAAAATTGAGAATTGAGTGATAAAAATTTGGTTCATTTTAATTACAAGAGACGGCCCAACATAGGCCCAATATATCTTGACCCGATGATGGATTTTGTAGTCGGTAACATATGTTAGACGTACCTTAAAAGAACCCATAACATAAGGTGAAGTCACTAAATAAAGTCCTTTTTTTTTTTTTTTTTGGGTAATTGTTTATGCAGGTGTAGGGGCTCGAACCCCTGAGTTGAATGTCACTACGGAGACCGGGTACCACTTGGGCCAACAGGCCCGGTGGTTAGTCACTAAATAAAGTCATCCAAACTAAGCTTGGGTTTGGAAATAAAATATGCTACAATTATTACAAATTTCACTACAAAATTCTTATAAAGCAATAAACTAATGTCTCCCCTTTGAAATATAAAAAACAATAACAACATCAATTACATTCATCAATATAAAATAGTAAAATATAATAGTCTAACATTTTCCTTTATAAATTAGGATAAGATTGCGTAAGAAGCCTTGTACACCTCGAGTATCAGGTTCTACCTACCCAAAAGCAAAACGGAAAAATTGAATAAAAAGGCAAAAAGGTCCAACCAAAACATTATGTATGATGTGTATAGGGTGGGCATACAGTTCATATAGTTTCTATAAAGGCCAAGCCCACAACTCAGTAATAAGTAACAACATTAAAAGTAATGAAAGCGAAACAATCACAACTTAGTAATAAGTAACAACATTAAAAGTAATGAAAGCGAGACAATAAGCACACACAACTTTATTAACTAGAAAGCAAATGGTTGCTTTTTTATATATTAATTAGCGCCCAACCACTAAGCGATTTGGATGTTCATGCATCCTAAACGACAAACTCAAACAACAACAACATGTGGTTGCTTATTTAGCTTAAAATGCCCAACCACAAAGCAACTTGGATGTTCATACACCCTAAACGACAGGACTCAAACAACATAGCAGACAGCAGAGCTAGTCTGAATACACTTAAACGACATACATGAAACCAAATTTTCAACACACAACGATGCAATTTTAGTCTCCCCACCACTGATGGACATAGACACCACTGCTTCTAAGGCCCCTGAAGAGATCCATACATTCTCCCTTGATTGCACCAGCAACATCTACATTGTCTGAGCAGTTCAGGAACATCTCATCAACATAGCATATCGCTCCGCTCTCAAACAACTCCAAGAGGAACTTTAATTCCACTTTACCTGCATTCATCTTCAGGACCACAAAATCTGCATATTGCACTGTTTCTTTAAACCAAGAAAGGAAATCAAACCCTTCAATTTCCATTGGTGGATCAATGTCTTCATCAAAACTAGGGGCATCCGAATCCTTATCTCCAGCCAAGCCCGGATGATAAACGAAGGTCATACCAGGCTTTTTGACAAGGGATAACAGAACTGTAGTGTTATGATCAACAAAATAAACATTGAAATCTTTGCGATCCACGGGATATGATGGCAGGAACCAGTTCAAGGAATTAGAGTTTAGATGCAACCCTGGCCCAATATCAATATAGACTAGCCGCTTCCTAGTATCAACATCCACAAGCATAGGCAAATAAGAAAACCTTTTCTCAAACTCCATTGGTTTTTCCTCCACAAGAGGCTCAAGTTGATCCATGAAAGGTTTGTTATTTGTAATAGACTGGCAATCAGCCGGAAGGCGAAACTGCTCCAAGTAACTGGCGTTTAGGAATCTCTTCTTGAAGACAACCAGAGTAAAGTTATGCACATAACCAACGTGCACAACATTGGAGCTTTTCAGCAACGATGAAACCGGGGTGGCAGACCTAATCAAGCTGTTAGGGAGTGAACCACTAACGCCTTCCACAAGCATGGCACCAATGCCACCCGGGCTAAGAACGCGCTCGATCTCAAGCACGAGCAATGCAGGGACGGAAACCTTATCGACATCCCTCGACAACACGAAATCGAATGAATTGTCCACGAAATCGAGCTCGTGAACAAACTGCTTCCGCTTAAGCGAGAAAAAGCGGTGCCTATAAACACCACCAGCATTGGAGAACCCCAAATCTTGCAATGTCAACACGGTCGCGGCCGACCCTTCTCCAATACAGAGAGCTTTCGCATTATATTTCAACAACTTCATACCCACTAGCTCTCTCACCACGTGAATGGTCAAATTCACATTCTCCTTGCAATTCACCGATTCAAATGAGCCCCAAATCGGATTCATGAACTGGGTGTGAAACAAATACGTTCCCGGGGCCATACTCGCCGTGGCAAAGCCCAAATTGGCGGTACAATCGGTAGTGGCCAAAGACCCAAAAGTTCCAAAGTCCGAACCAGATAAAATGTGAAACAAGGGAATGATTGAAATAACCGAGGCGATCATAAATGAGCGGTAAAGCACGCGCCTTGCTATAGACCCATGAAGGATCTGGAATTTCAAAGCCTTCAAATCCATGATTTTCACTGTGGCTTTTTCTCGAACACTTGATTGATTAAATCAAAGAAGCTTGTTTTTTTTTCGAAACGAAGATTAGGCAAATGCGATTTTTGTTTGAAACCCAAAACAAAAAAAGTAAAATTTGAGAGGAATTAAGCCAAGCGTAGATTGAAGTGAAATTTAGCGAGTGCAAAACCTGGAGGAGGTGTGGTTTCCACCCACGAGGAGCACGATTGATCTTTGACAACCTAACCATACGCTTCTTGGAATCCTTGGTGCCATTGGCTCGAACCAAACCTGACCCATCTTTAATCCGACCATGAATTTCACAAATCTACATGATATATTACATTTACATATTGTGAAAGAAATATGGGTTTTTTTATTTGAAACTAAAACTATGATATCGAAATTGGGGGTTAGGGTTTAGGGTTAGGGTTAGAATGAATGAATGAAACAATGGATGGGAATGGAGTTGAAGGTGTTGTGGTGGAATGTGATGAGAGTGAGTGAATGAGTGAAGGAGAGACAGATCTGATTCGTTTATAGAGTTATTTTTAGTAGTTTGGTGTTACTGACTTTGTCGGTGCGATTAGAGATGACGTCCATGCTCACGTGACATTCGGAGAAAGCTTCTAAAGAGAACTGATTTTTTAATAGAAAAAACCCTAAATTCACTCTTAACCATTAACCATGAAAAGTGCAGTTTAGTACGTAGCTATTTTTAACATCGCACTCTGACAGCATTTCAATTTTACGGTTATACGTGTAATACGGTGCAATATAATATACAGTTTGGTCAATTTTAGGTTAGAATATTTCTTCAAGATATCATCTATACTACTATTTAAGGAGTTTTCTCTGTTTGGATTCCTCATTTTTTAGTTCAAAAATGCCTCTACATCTCTATGTGTAAGTAGAGACAAAACTAAAGGACATTCCGGTAAAAATGCAACTCTAACTCCCACTAAAATATTGCCTAAAAAATAGAACTACTCTCCTGTAATTTTTCAAATTACTTTATCCACTTATAAATTAGATTCATTTTTCAAAAAAAAAAAAAAACACTTATAAATTAGATTCTCAAAATAAAAACACTTTTTTTTTTGTAAAAAAAAAAAGCCTCACAACACGCGCGTAGCACGTGTGATGAGGCTAGTAACTAATAACTAGTTTACTATTAATAACCATCACAAAAATGCATAACAAGCAATAACCATAAGGTCCATAACAGTGTACCATATACACTTTTAGTTATGCTTACTAGTTTCAATTATCACAACCATAATGGAAACAAGTCTAAAGCAAGGATGGAATAAATTACACACCCAATACAAGTATTAAATCACAAACCTAACAATAAATTATTTAATTAAATATGAACAACAAAAAAGGTTCATCCATTCAATGCTATACTTGAGAGAGACTCATAATGGTTGAGACTAGAGAGAGAGTGTGAGATGAAGAAGTGAATGAGGTTTTGATTTTGTATTTAACCAAAATGAAATTGTTTTTAACGTGAAACTAGAATAAACTAATGCTATTAAATTATCAACATATATTTAATATAAAATAAATATATATGGTGCAATGCAGTGCGATTTTTTTATCATAAAACTACATAGTTGCACACCGTACCACACTGTGCGGTGCAATGCGCTTATTCCTTTTTATGGGTGGTTTTGGTTGGTTTAGGTGTAATCATGCAGTTTGAGTGGTTTGATAAGCACTCCTAGTTATTACAATAATCGTATAAATTTACACAAATATTATTCATTTTACATTTAGTTTTTTTTTTTTCGTATTCCATGAATAAACGAAAATAATGGATGATGATTATTACATGTAAAGAAAAATAAACCATTTAAAAATTAATTTTAACAAAATATAATGTAAAACAAATAATAATTATGCACAAGACTTATCTTAAAGGATCATATTAATAAGAACTTTTAAAGTAATTATTAATAAACTATATTAATAAAAATTTTACATAATCTCAATAAAAAAATATAAAAAAACCGTCAATAATATTAATTACTTTGTGATTTTCTCACAAAAACATATATAAAAATAATCCCTAATCCAATAAAAGTTAACATTTCCCTATTTTAAAAAGTATATAAAAAATTTGATAGAGAGACGTAATGCTCTAAGATGTCAACGTGTTTAGATTGTTGACAGATACTCCCAATTATCTTTCTGACAATGAAACCGCGTGGACCTACTTTAATGATGATAAGTGTTAGGGCTCATTTATGATTCTTCTGGCTTTGGTCTCGAAAACCGTACCTTTGGTTTTTTCAAGAATTATTTTTTTTGTCCGGTTAATGTGTGCCTTAGACACCCATTAGTTACTTCTACAGTCAAATTTTTTAAAATTTCCTATCAATGGCAATCCCGAAGTGAATTTTGTTACCTCATCATAGTTTAAAAGCTTTAAACAAAATTTAAAATGATGACAAAAAAATAAAAAAATAAAAATTACTGGCGTTAACTAATAATATATTTATTTAAGAATTAAGAAATAGAAAAATTCAAATCACTTATATTTATTATGAATTATATAAGATTTAAGAACTCTCTTCTTCTTAAAAAAAAAATTTTAAGAACTCGAAGATTTTCAGTTTAATTCCTTTTCAAGCATTCTCAAAATTGAAAACCCATTTTCTCCACTCAAATAATTGCATTGTACTGGTGAGAGAAAAAGTCGATGGCGGATTGGTTGTCTTCTGAGTTCACAACACGTGCATGGGGCCATTGGAGTTTTTTTTTTTTTTTTTAACAAAAATGCTATTAACTCAGTTTTTTATACTCGAAAATACCTCATATGTGTTTTTAATTTATGACAAAATTTAGATATAAAATTGATTTTAGTTTAAGGTTAAAATTTTACTTAATAAAATAAATAGTATTGTATATTTTGAAAATCTAACCGTTTAATTGTATGTTCTTTGCGCTCTTAATACACATGTCAAATTTGTGTCAGTCGAATATTATTAACTATATGATTTATAAATTTATATTTTTTACATAATTTTAAACTACAAAACTTTTAATTTAAACAATTTATTGATGACATAGTTATTAATTTTTAATTTTTTAGAAATTTTGCAAGCATGAAAGATATAAGAAGAAAATGTAATTCAATGGTAAATTTGTCAAAATTCAATTTTAATAAAAAAATAATAAAAAATATTATAACTAATTTTATAACTAAATTTTTTACTTTAATTTATTCCCAAATCCAAAATATGGATTTTTTTTTTTTTTTTTAAATCTCTTGACAAAAACCTCACCTAAACACATTCTCACCTTATGGGGCCCCCTGTTTTAAGGAAATGAAAACAAAAAACAAGGGGAACTTTCAATGTAATAATTCTAAAATTTACTACTACGTACCAAAATAAGCAATTGATAGTTAGTTTTATCTCTAATTTTTTTTTAAGAGATTGATTTTTTTTTTTAACTTGTACCTGTGATATGTATTATTTTTTATAGAAGACGTATTGATCGATGTGACATATTGATCGATGTAACATATATATATAAAAACCACGAACCAATATAATTTTTTTTTCTTTTTTTGTGATGAATTCAAAAAAGAAAAAAAAAAAGTTGTGACCAGCTGGAGAGTACAAGGAATAACTTGGACTCAGTCACTAACACCGTTAAGATAAGAAAAGAATCAGTTTTTTTTTTTTTTAAGAAGAAAAGAATCAGCTTTTGCTTCTAATATGCCATGATTTTTTTTATTTTTTTTTATTGGTACCACTCAAAATGCCATGATTTAAGTTGGAATCCAATGGGATTGCCAGGATTGTCTTTTTACTCTTTTTCTGTATTTTTTTAATGATTGATTGAACTAAACAATTGTCATGATCTTTGTGTTCACACCACTGAATAATGACGAAGAACTTTTTAGGGACCTTGGATTATTAAACTCTTACACAATTATCAAGGGCCGATCTTGTTCTTGTTCACACCGCACATTTTTCTTTTTTTCTTTTTTTTTTGAAATGAATACTCACTTTTAAGAAAAAGAACGAGACGTGATAAAGGTTTTTTTAAAATTAATTTGGGGGGAAATTTTTTTATTTTTTTTAAATTTAATTATTAGATATAAATTTTAAAAATTGAACAATTAAATTACATGATTTTTATGTTCCTAACATATATATCAAATTTCATTTAAATCAAATATTATTTTCTATTTGATCATTAAATTTATTTTTTATGGATAATTTTAAATTATAAAAATTTAAAATTTAAATATTTAATTAAAGACATAACTATTGATCGATCTTTTTCAAATATTATAAGTAAAAAAATATAATAAAAACTTGTTTGATAAATTTTTAAAATTTACATCTAATAAAATAATATTATTAAAAAAAAGTTGGAATCATTTCTCCCCAAAAATTCCACCATATAAGTAGCATCCAATAATTATGAGTGTCCAAGCTTGAAAATTTAGCTATCCGCGCGTCAGAGATAAGAAGGATGAGGCTGAATTATTTTGTGTGACAAAAAAGTTCGGGGTCCACGATAGTGATATCTGAATTGTCGTATTGTTCTTCTGATTTATTTTATTTTTTTATTTACAGGTTACGGTTCTTTTTTTTTTTTTTTGGGACGAACGGTTCTTCTAATTTTGACCTTGAAAACCAAACACATTTTTATTTTACTTTATTAACTTTCTTTCCTTTTGGGTTAGATCAGATGGCGACCACTGTTTTCATTAAAATAAGGATGTGACCACGGTTGACGGGACCAGAAGAAGTGCATGAATAGCTGGAGATGAAAAATATATTTAATTATTTATTTGATTTATAAAAAGAGAAATTTTAGGGTGTGTTTAGTAATGTTGTTTAAACAACAATTTTCGTTATTTAAATATTATAATACGTATTTTTACAATATTTTTTTATTCACATATATTTTCACAATATTTAAATAACGTTATTAAAAATTTCTTACCAAACAGACCCTTATTCTCTTCAGACAATCTTATTATACAAGACTCATTTTTATATTTTGGGGGCATGATCTCTATTCTCTTGGGGCTCTCTAGTCTCCATAACTACGCTATATTTGTTTTGATAGAAAATCTTGTGTAAAAATTATTTTTTATTTTTTTAGTGTTTGGTAGCATTAGAAAAAATGATTTAAAAGAAAACTATATTTAAAACTATGCTATGGCTTATTTTTAGAGATTTTTTTCCACTAAATTTTTTTGGAAAGTAACTTTATCTCATAGCACACTAAATAAGAAAAGTTAGAAAATTATTTTTTAACTTATTTAATGTTGCTACCAAATGTAGGAAGATGAGTTAGTTTTATAGAAAAGACTAATTGAAAAATGACCCATTTTCTAGAAAATATTATTATTGAAACAAACATAATGTAGGTGTTAAAGATAAATTTTCTTAAGAAATTATTATTTGATAAATTTTATTTTTGTCTTTCAATTATTTTTTTTAATAAAGTCTTTCAATTATTAATTGTGTAAATTTAGTGTTTTAAGTATTTCAAATTAAGTCAATTTCATTCCAACCATCACCAATTTCTCAACCTCTTGGACTGAATTTGACATTGACTTTGAATCTAAAAGTTGCAGGATGACATAATTAAAAATTGAGACACCAAACTGAATTTCGCCCTTCAGTGACCAAATTAGTAAATTAACATGAAAAATATAATATTCGCTCAGGTTTGCTTTATAAGCTCAACTTGACCCATTTATAACCCAACCCATCCATTTACCATCCCTACTCAAGAGGCCCAACAAAATTGAACTGCTGGATTAAGACCAAATCATTAAAGTCTTTTTTTATTTTATAAGATCTAAAGTCTGTTTCTACTCTCATTATATATAAAAATAAAAAATAAAAAATAATAATAATAAAAAAAGTCTATTTCTGCTCACAGGATTTAAGGCCCAAAACATTTCTGGGCTCCCTCAAATAGAATCTCTATGTGAATTGAGCAATAACAGTGTATTAAAAAAAGGGTTTGCAAATGGCCTTGGACTCAAATTCAATTAGGAGATGTAGGCCTGTATAAATTCTCCAAGACTAACCCAGACCTAAGAAGAGGTGTCTCTATTAATATCTCACTAATTTTAATTTTTTATATGTATTCTATCATTAAGACCACTTTTTTTTTCTTAAAAAAAAAAAAAAAAAAAAAAAAAAAAACTCAACACTACTTTTATTATGCACCAAATACAACAAATCACCTCAATATTTATTTTAAAAAAAGTTATGAAATTTTTGATGTACTGGACTTATTGAGTTATTGCTTATTGGAGAGGAGTTGAAAAAAAAAATTACTGGGGAAGAAATGTCTTAAAGTATCTCTGCACTAAATAATCCTGGAGTTAATGCTTCTCTTCTAGATAAGCTATTTTATTATGTCTAATGCTAATCTCATTCAAGCTAATCATTACTAAGCTTAGGGATTCTTGGAATTTAGCTAATGAGTTTTTTAATTTTTAATCCCTTCCTTCAAAAAAAGAAGGAAAAACCTAGGGCCAGAGAAGGGAAGAATCTCAGCCAATTGAACTTGTCTAAAGTTGTCGTTGAAAGTGAGATTGGGTCATCATCAAATTGGAAGAATTGAAAGTGAATAAAGTGGATTCTGGTTGGTTTAAAGTGACCAAGTTTTATATTATCGAAAAAGATATTGAGATTAATTATGTCTGTATCAGTACGGAGATTTAAGAGAAATAATAAAACTTAGGTACAATAACTTAGATGTTATTCGTTAGCTTCTTCTCTGAAAATTTTGTTATGTGATTTTTTTTCTCGTGAGATGAAAATGTATTTTTAGTTAAATAGTCATATAGCTAAATTTTAAGAGAAAAACTTAAGGAACTACACCTAAGTATTATACCTAAATTTTACCAAAAAAAAAAGAGGGAATATATAAAAAGTACAATAACCTAGCTATCATTCTCGTTCTAACTATAATAAACGAAATACATATAATATGCCATTAATGAATCCCGACGACATGTGAGACCAAAATAATAATGACATTCCATTTATAAAAGGAAAACATAACCTACCGAATACATTTAATATGTCACTAATTTATGATCATTATAAACGGTCATGAATCCTGACAATCCTGTAACCATTACAAATAGTGTAACAAAAACATTATAATTATGGAAGCAAAGCATAACCAACTGAATACATTTAATATGTCATTAATTCATGACTGTTCCGAATGGTCATGAATCTCAAGGACTCCACGGTTATTACAATTAGTATAATAACAACATTCCAATTATGAAATGAGATAATATTTATGAAAACAATAGTGACTTAGGGTGCCTATATAAAGGAAGTATCATCCCATTTACAAAGGTGTTAGAAAAATACCACTTACTCTGCATTCATACCCGAATATCTAAGTTCTAAGAAGTTACACAATTTCTCAGACATACTATAAATACACCCAATCCAACCACTCTCCCTCAATTTAATTCAATTCAAACCCAATCCAAACGAAGTTATCATCCTTGTTATCAACTTATTATTTTAAAATTCAAATCCTTCTAACAATCTTGCTCTGTGATAACTAGTTTATCGACAATCACCTGGGACATAGTTTATCGACAATCACCTGGGACAATCACCTGGGACAATCACCTGGGACAATCTTGCTCTGTGATAACTAGTTTATGTGACATAACCAACCCTTCAATTAATCATCTGGGACTTATGAAAAGATGTAGTAATGAAATTTCCCATTAATAATGTTTTCTCTCGAACTAAATATTTCCACTTGGGAACACTATTTTTGAATTGCTATTTTGAGAAGGTTGCTCCTGTTATTACATGTCAATTTCCATGGCTCTTTAATCTTCATGATGCATTGCTAAGACACTGGAAGAAGACCAAGCAGTGGATACTCCAACGGACCTATAGCTTATACCAAGTGCGTGTGGTATTCTTATTTAACCATGACGAAGAGAGTTTGCGACTACAAATTTTGGGTATGAAGTGTTTTCAATGTTTTATAAGGCTATGAATCATTGCCTTACAAATAATGTCATTGACAACCTATACTTTGATAAAAGGAATCCACTAGCTATTCAACTTTTCTAACACCAAATTTCCCACTTAAAACCTGTTCAATATAAGGACCTAATAGTTAATATTGGACAATTCAATCACTTCTGGTCTCTTTGATGCTTATCATCGATCGTTGCTTTGATGCACATAGGATTGAATAATGAATACCACCACCCGTGCAATAAGCCCCACTATTTTCAACTTTTAGTTGCTTCACTTTATTCATACGGCGCAAAAAGCATTCCCTATTTTCAAGTTCGAGAAAGATTATTAATTATTGACAGGTTGATTGGCCTAGTTGGTAAGGGCTTAGACCAACATGTCTCAGGTACTAATTTAAGTTTCCCATTAGCAGCATGTTGTAACTCTTTATACCTTACTTGCAGACCATCCATCTATCTCATCAGCGACTGTGATGTGGGGTCTTAATTCAAGAAAAGTTAGACATGCTCAAATAGGAAAGCCACATTAGTCGCTCCTTCTAAGTCTAACCATTCTTTTCTTTACCAAAAAAAAAAATGAAAGAAAAAGAACAAGAAAGAAAGAGAGATTATTAATTAGCACATTAATTACTTAAACCGTTTCCTCACATGTGACGGATTGAAGCTAATGCATATATACATGTATGTGAATTTTGCATGCGAGCCCATGAAGTTAATGCAGATATAAATGCAAAAGACAAAAAGAAGAGTATAGGCATGGCAAACCTGAAACCACCGCACATCTCTTTTCTAAGATAGTGTAGTATGTTTATGATGGAGTAGGCCCCTCCCAACTTCCGATAGAAAGCTAAAGTTGTGGAATCAAATAATCAGTGTCTCATTGTTGGAAAAGTTTTGTATGGACCTCAACTCTCAAGCCTCAGATCACTATATATAAAAGTCAGCTTGGAAAAATTCGTATCAGTTGATTGTGAATTGTGACAAGAACCTTGGTGGTGCTTCCTGTACTGATGATCATGAGTTGAAAACTCACCTTGGTAACCTCCAATGCGGTGGCTCAACATACTTTGATATGGGGAGCAAAATAGTGTACGATGTAGTACTTGCAGTACAATAATTTCAATTCCAGTTTGAGAGCATAAACTAATGGTCTACTCTACCATAATACCTTATAGTGAAACTCATATCTAAGAAATTTTGTGCACAATTATTTTTCCTTATCTGTCATCTATTTTGGCTATCACTGTTTGCCTTTTTTTTATAAGTATTTTGGGTATAACTGTTGAATACCCTTTCTGTTTTTTTGGAAGAGAATGGCCAAAAGTGGGACACTAGAACAGCACAAAACAAGCCATTACTGTGAAATTATTAAGCTCTCTCTTGACTTTACACACTTCTTGTGTCATCAATCATCATAATGATTGGCCAAACCATTTCCATACATAGTAGCTGAAATTTCAGCTCAACCATCAATAGGTTTCTTTAGATATTTCTCGATTTTGAAATGTATTGAAGCCTTGGACCTTGGGTAGTAAAGAAAAGTGGGATGACTCCCCAATTATTTATTATCCACTTTGCTCTTTCATATCTAGTCGTCCTGGTTTGAATTAATTTCTTATTAAAATTTTATTTGCTCATTTGCTGTGAAATTCATAAAAATATAGTTATAAAAAAAATTTTAAAATTAAAAACCTATAGAAAAATGAATTAATTAAAAAAAATAAACTTATAATAGAATAATAACAACATGGTTGTTGTGCTTCATGTGGCAGACTAAAATAATGTAAAATGATTTTGTCCTATTGTCAGCAACTGAATAATTTTAGAATAACATATATACGTATATATATAGATGCTTTTCTCAAAGATATGTTTTTTCCCCTCCTTCCACGTCATGTAATGAGCAAAGATGATGCTCATAAAAACTAAAATGGAGAGAGAAAGACTGAAGCGATCAGATGAGGAGGAGGATACGCTTGTTCGGAGTACCAAGAAGTTTAAGGATAGTCATAGCGCTGACAGAGCGAGAGAGAACGTTAAGGGGAACAATGTGGAAAGCTATAAGGATAAATTGGTGGGTGCTATTCCTGGAGCATTTGCGCAAGCTTTTGGCTTTGAATGCTCTATGCAAGAAGATGTGGAATCTGATAATGAAGATGATTGTAGCCAGGATGGTAACATTAGAGTGAGATTTTCAAAGGAAGAGAAGATGTGTATGAGAGCTCCTTGGCAAAAAGCACTTATCATCAAAACCTTTGGGAAGAGAATGGCTTTTTCCTTCCTTGTTGAGAGGGTGAGGAAAATGTGGAGTCCGTGTGGTGGTATGGACTGCATTGACTTGGGATATGATTATTACCTTGTGAAGTTCGAATTAGCAGAAGATGTTGACTCTATCCTTAAAGGGGGTCCCTGGTTTATTGGGCAGCAATTTCTTGCCATCAGGCAGTGGGAGCCAGAGTTTAAGGCCTCCACGACAACTCTCTCATCGGTAGCAGTTTGGATAAGATTTCCTGAACTGCCCATGGAGTTTTATGAGCCAAGTGCTCTTAAAAAAATAGGGAGAGCCATTGGCCCAGTCCTCAGAATCGACTCTCACACCGCTAGTTGGGAACGGGGTAGGTTTGCTAGACTGTGTGTTCAAGTGAACTTGGATAAGCCTTTGGTAAGGAAGATTTATATTGGAAAACTGGAACAATGTGTGCTATATGACGGCATAAATGCCTTATGCTTTTCATGCGGCAGAATTGGGCATAAACTAGAAGCATGCCTGTATATTGTTAGAGAACAAAACAAAGAGCAAAGCAAGGATCAGCGTGAGGTCCACAATGAAACATCAGATACCCAGGAGGAAGGTGGGTTGAAAGATAAAGAAAAAGAAAAATCTCAGGAGGACTATGGGGAATGGATGGTGGTTAGCAGGAAAAAAGTAACTAATCGAACTAAACCAATGCATAAACCGTTGGAAATGGACCATATGGCTGACGTCCAACCGACGCAAATGTCCTCTGCTTCAGCCACCAAGTCCAAAGGGATGGGTCAATCTGAAAGAAGTGGCAAGAGGAAAGCTCTGCACACGCAACATACTGTATCTCAGAAAGGGACCAATGTGATGGCCATGTCTAGTCGAAATCAACCAAAGATTGGGAAGGGTACCAAGGAAAAGGGCGTCCGCGCCAACTCGTTTTAGAAAGGAGGAAAAATAACTGGGGTGCAGTCCAAGTTGGTGGGCCAGAGCAAGGGTAATAACGTGTTTGTGTTTGGGTCTACGTCTGAACCGGGCCCATTCTGTTTCTCTAGCCCATCTAATAATAGACATAACCCATTAGACAGAGAAGGGTGCTCTGCTTCTGATGTCTCTGAGAGAAGCGATGGAAGACAAAGAGAAATGGGCGATCTTCTACAAGGGAAAAGTGATTCCAGTGGGGGAGGAGACAATTCGTTGGATAAGGCAAGATCCAACAGAAATATGGGGATGGTTCGAACACGATCTGTTAGTGGCGTGGAAGAATTTGTTCACATTAACGGAGAGAAGCAGGCAACTGGGGTATTTGCCGATGAAAGACGAAGCATGGATCACGACTCCGAACCCGTGGTGGCGGTTCTTGACGGATCGTCCTCCGGTGCCGGTAGCTCTGGCGATAAGCTCAAGATCATCAGTCACAGGATCAAACATGCAGAGCTCGGAAAAATCTTTATCGGAAGCGGAAGTGGGGCTGACAGAGCAAAAAGTTACAATAAGAAAGAAATTGCTAATCAATCCGGTGGAATGCTCGTTGATGGGCAACTTACACATGGTGAAAATGATTCAATTTGCTGAACCAGTGATGAATGGCACGGTACTGATCAAGACTACCCAGGCAGAAATGGGGATAATAAAGCACTCGCTGACACTGTTCCGAGGGGCTTGGGAGTCGAGGAAGGAGTTGATGGAGTTATGGAGGTCGAGAGACACTGAAGACTCTTTTTCTCTGTCTGAGTTTGGTGCTTCTTCTTCTTCCTTTAATATTATGAATATACTAATTTGGAACTGCAGAGGGGCTATGAAACCCCTATTCAGGAAGACGGTTATGGATTTGGTGGCTTGTCATTCACCAATTCTCATGGTGATCACGGAAACTAGAATGAGTGGTGCAAGGGCCGATGAAATTATTGAGGCTCTGCCTTTTGATGGGTATGCAGTGGCAGACACTATTGGGTTCGCTGGAGGTATTTGGATGCTTTGGCGATCAGACTTGGTGCATGTTGAAGTCCTGGCAGCTACTGAGCAGGAGATTCATGCGCTAATTCGGGTAAGATCTCAATCTTTTAGCTGGTTAGTTAGTGCTATTTATGCTAGTCCTAGATTTGAAGAGAGGTGCGTTCTGTGGGATAATCTTAGGATGTTAGCAAATTTACATGACCTGCCTTGGGCCCTCATGGGTGATTTTAATGAAGTGTTGTCTGCTGAGGAGAAATATGGGGGGAATCCGATTTGTCAGAGAAGGGTTAATGCTATAAAGGAGTGTATGGATGATTGCAGGATGATGGACCTTGGTTTTACAGGTCCTATATTTACCTGGACTAACAAGAGGGAGTTGGATAATTTAATTCAATGTAGACTTGACAGATGCTGGGTTAATCCGGGTTGGAAGAACTTTTTCCCTGAAGCTAATGTTACACACTTAGCTAGAATTAACTCAGATCATTGTCCGCTATTATTGAACTTAAATCCTTTTTTGGGTTCTAGTTTTGACAGACCTTTTAGATTTCAATCTATTTGGCTGAGTCATAGTGATTTTCCAGCTGTGGTGAGAGATGCTTGGGCAGATAGGGAGGGTAATCTTGCTAAAGCTATTTCTAGTTTTAAAACCAAAGCTCAAAGTTGGAACAAAGAGGTCTTTGGCTATGTTTTCATAAGAAAGAAGAATATTTTGGCTAGGCTGTTGGGTACGCAAAGAGCTTTAGCTCACTGCCCCAATAACTTTCTGATTAATCTTCAGAAGCAGTTGTCGGAAGAATATAATTTAATCCTGGAACTTGAAGAAGAGCTGTGGGCTATGAAATCCAGAACGAATTGGATAATTTCGGGGGAGAGAAACACAGCTTACTTCCATGTTTCTGCTCTTAATAGGAGAAGTAAGAATAGAATCACTTGTGTCCAAAACAGTGAGGGAGAATGGTGCCAGAATATATGGAAATACATTCCAACGGATGGAGAAATATGGAATGCACTGAAATCTATGAAACCTTACAAAGCTCCTGGTATTGATGGACTTCATGCTGGCTTGTTTCAAAGATTTTGGTTGGTGGTTGGAGAGTCAGTGAAGTGTGAGATTAAGGAAGTATTCAGAAGTCAAAAGGTCCCTGAATTTCTTAATCAAACCATTGTTGCCCTTATCCCTAAGCAAGCTGGTCCTGAGACAGTCAGTCATTACAGACCCATAAGTTTATGTAACACTATTTACAAGGTCATTTCTAAGATCATTGTTTCAAGGATTCGTCCCCTGCTGCCTCACTTAATTTCCCCAGTGCAGACTGCCTTTCTTGAAGGGAGAAGAGGAACGGATAATGTAATTATTGCCCAAGAATTGATTTATTCCCTAAGGAAAAGGAAGGGAAGGACAGGCTATATGGTTATGATGAGTACATAAAAACTATTAAGGTTGTCCATCTTAATGGACAGTCATTGCGTCATTAGTAGGCCATCAAAGATTTATGAGTAACCATCCAACACATTCAATAACAATCATCAAAGGCCTTAAACCCTCTCATCAAGACAAAGAACGTTACAGTTAGGGTAATAATCATCCTCATTTATGTCCAACAGCTACCTAAGTCACCTATAAAAGGGACAATCTATCCATTTGCTAAGGTACGTCATAAAACTACTACAAAATATTATCTATATATGAAATATATGGGTTGGTACTAATTTAAGCATCGGAAGCTCCCCCAATGGGCACAACCCGATGGTCTTTTCGATCTATCTCTCCTTTTTCTTGCAGGTTCTATAAGGTCATCTAATGTTACGGATTGAACAAGGGACCCAACTGACGATTTTGGCATCATCAGTTTGGCGCTGTCTGTGGGGAAAGACAAGTCATTGTTCTCTTCCCATGACAAAGGGTCACTTAGTTCATTTGAAAGATATGAACACCATGATACCGTAGTCAGTCTCAGTCAGCTAGATGGAATGTGGTGTAAAGATCCTCTGATAGAAGCAGATCTACCCACGACAAAGCAGTCTTGCAGTCTTCCAACCCAAAGGGATGAGCACACGAAATTTGAAGGCCAAATCAAATCCCCTCGATGTGATGATTTCACAAAAAATGTCATCGTGTTACTATGGGTCGATGATCCTGGGCACAAACGAGATGGTTTGCGTCAAGAACCCAAGGTAACTCTTATACCTTTATTCAAAAAAAAAAAAAAAAAAGCAAGAGCAAAGATAAAATTGCCCCAAAGATATATAGCCTACCCCATTGAGCCATTCTATGAGTATCATTGCTCAGGTATGTCTATGGGTTTATTTTCCCAAAAGTTATTTTTCTACATGATACTATTATGTTTTGCATAAGATTTTAAATTCCTAGATTACTCCAAATAAGTCAACCATAATAATGGTAGTCCCAAATCACGGCTTTGTCTTTCTATATTTGTTTTAGATCTCAATTTAATCATACCGAAGTTGCTATATATGGTGATATATAAATGGAAGGAATGGGAATCATAGCTTCGGCTTAAGGCTTTATAAAATAACAATAAAAAAAAGGTGGTATATAATTTAACATCTACGTGAGATATGGAAATACAATGAATATGCATTTGTGAAATTCCTAATCTAGTGTTAAAGAAATATGGGAAGTAATTGGTCAGTTATATACTTGCAATTTCCATTACAGTTTGCTATGTGGTTTAATGGAAAATTTTAAACCTTTTGTAATGTCCGAATTTCCCATTAAAACTTTTGTTTTAATGTCAGTAGTTTCTTATCAATTTCAGTTCGTAGTGTTGGCTAAATTTGGAATTTTCTTTAATGCCTAGTATTTGGCTGAATATAAACATAAGATTAATGGAATCATAAAAACTATTAATCAATTGCTGCATTATGATGCTTGCTGTAAAAAAACGTTTTCCTTACTGACTCTTGTTGACAAATGTGTCGATATACATGTATAAATAGTTATACGTTTCTAGTTTTTATAGCTATGTCTTGAATTCCATGTGAAATTTGGAATAATTGAAAATGCTCATGTTTCATACAAGAAAAAAATTTGATGGGATTTATGAGTATTTAAAAAAATATATATCATGAATTTTTATGAACCCCATAAATTATGGTGGTTCACGTGCCTTTAAATAATTGAGAATTTTATGTGCCACGTTTTTCATTTGAATTTTGTCAAATAGTGGGGGTATTGAAATTGAGGAAAAAAAAAAAAAAAAAATTAAGCTACAATTGATGAGACTTATTGTGCATATATATATGAATATATACATCAATACATGCTTTTTAAGATAAATGCAGTCAACCCAATGTGGAGCAAATCTCATTTTGATCATTCACAATTTCACATGTACTGTTCAGTTGCATGTTTGATGTTAGACATACTTGTTTGGCACATAATTCACCAATGTTGGTATTGACACATATGGTACCACTTACCAATTTATCACCCCTTTTCTTTCCTAAATGTATCTAGCTTAAATAGGAAAGATGGAGTAAACATGTTATTGCTTTGCAATAGGTAATAAAACTCAATGCTTGAATATTATAAAATATTTATTATCTTACCAAAATTATAATTTTGGACATTAAATGGCAAGGTCAAATTTTATTGCCGTTTCAATTTATAAAAATAAAAAACCATTTCAAGCATTAAAACCGGAATTCATTCTATTGTCTTTTTAGAATTTAGAATTATTTTTAAGGACTTCAAAGATGTTTTTTAAAAAATAAAAGACAATAAGTATGTACATCTTTTTACACCTCTAGTTTCTCAACAGAAATTAATGATGGACCATGTTTAAAGCAGTCAATACTCAAACGTATGACTTGAAGGGTATATACTTATTAAAGTCATTATTTGAGAGCAATCAAGATTATTAATTTGTTAATATTTTTGGAGCAAAATGAAGCTAGTAAAGCACAAAAAAAAAAAAAAAAAAAAAAAAAAAGCTTGACATGAAATAAATCATCCAGCAGAAAAATGTCATGGACATGGACCTGCAATAATTGTTGAGAATATTGCAGATGTTTTCCTAGTAGATAATTTCTATGTTAAGGGCCAAATACAAGAGGAGGCAAAAGAGATCAACTTTCATGGTTATATCTGTTTAAGCTGGAGAGCCCTTATTTCAGGGAAGGTAACTAAGAAACAATTTGTTTTCTATGAAAGATGGGAATTTTCTATTCAAAGATCAAACCAACATGAGGCCTGGTATGTTATCTGATAATTTCAACTCAATATATTGTTTATGATTAACAAGTCTAGGTCGTCCATCTACTAGAAGATGGGGAACCCTAAAGCCTGTGTATCATGATTCATGACTCATAAGTTATAAGTCATGAGGCTAGATGGGTAATAAGATGGGATAGGTGTAAACCACCTTTTATTCAGCTTAAATGTCTACCTAGGAGGCCAAGCCTTTTGTTATCCACTAGCAGCATATGTCGTCATGTGCCTTTCATGTTTATCATATTCACCAATTTCATGTTATTGTTTCTTATGTCATTTGAAATGAATCATTAAGCAAGCCTTTGAATAACTAATTATAGGCTGAAACCAAACAAAGAAATAATTAGAGGATATTATTTCGGTTATGAATTAAAACCCCTGGATTATCTTCCTTACACGGTGAATATGTTTATGGTGCTTAAGTTTTGCAATTAAGGACCACTTAAGGTAAAGGCTCTACCAAATTTAAAGAAACTAATTTTGAATATTAAAGAAAAATGTAGCCAAAGATATACCATCTTACCAAAATTATATATCGTAATTTTAGACATTAAATATGTGAAGTCAAACCTTAATGTCTTTCAAGATTTAGAAAGCATTAAAACCAGAAGTTATCGGGTTGCCATTTTAGAATTTTAAAATTAAGTTTAAGAATTTCCAAGAATTTTTGGATAAAGAAAGTTAGTAAATATATGTTTCTATTTTCTACAATTACTTTCCTAATGAAAGTTAATTCTATAAATGCTTCTTAGAGCAATCAGTCAACTATGTTAGTTATTCTCAAGAGTACTACAGGAGATATCAAACAAAGTCAAAACCTTCATATTGGGTAGTAAAGAAAAATACAGAGATGCTCTATCACCGCTCTTCTTTCCTAATATGTCATGCTAAAATAGGAAAGGTGAAACCTAGTATTACTGCCTTGCCAAAGTGTTTTTGTCTTTCCAAAATTATATCATGATTTTAGAGTTTAGACACTAAAGAGATCAATAGAATTATACATTTATGTAAAAAAGCAAAATTTACATCACAATGTATTAGAAACAAAAAATTGTGATATTTGGGCAATATCAAATCTAAATCTTAATAGGAAATTGTGATTTCTCTTTTTCTAAGAGATATTTTTACTGCTTAGATGACTCCATTTGAAAAGTCATAATGCCTCTAGGCTCAAGCCACAACAAATTTTATGCATATGTCTTAATGTTATTTATGATTTCTTGCTTGGCAATGTTGCTCCAAGCCTAATGTTTTACGCAGCAAGAATATAGATAGTACAACCACTAAGCTAGTTTAACTAGACTATCTCGATTGTACATATACTCTCAAGTCCACTGGATCAAGAATGGGAATCTATTAAGAAGAGCCTGTTAAGAAGGAGATCAAAGGTATGTGACATGATAGCATCATATCACCCCATATCTCTATCTATATATAATCGATTGACACTGCTATAAGGTAATATTGTACCAAGGCCAAAAATCATGGAAAAGCCTAGAGTCTTTCCATAGCATCATGAATATTTCTTTCTTTAAAAAAAAAAAAAATGCTATATCAGTACACTATATGTCTAATACATAATGACTCACACAATGATATGTAAGAGACATGGTGTTAAAACCTTAGCTTGAATATATGTTGAATGTGAAAGTATGATGATAGATCATGTATCAAGTATAAGTACTTTTTTTTTTTTTTTTGGGTATTATATGCGTAACTAATTAGGCATGTGTTCAGAAGAATCTTATCCTATGCACATGCCAATCTTGACCTTAATGGGATCACCCCTTAAAACAAACTGGAACAAAGGCTAAACGCCTTATAAAATCTTACCAGTGGTCTCTTTATTCATATAACATGTGTTTAATGAAACACTTTGCAAGTACATGTATAAATTGCAGAATGACAGGACTTTAGACAATCGATCATAATAGTCAAGTGAATAGCCCAAGAAGAATTTGGCCAACTAGACCATTGTCTCAACAAAAAGACAAAAAGCGAAGGGTCATTTCACTGGTCGTGATCAAATGATAAAGGAAGTAATAATAGAAGCCCGTGGGATTGTTTTCGTCCCTAAAGGAAGGAAATATAACCTGGAATGGTCAACATGCCCTAGTCCATGCACCTTCAAAAGAATGAAGCAAAAGAGATCTAAGCCTTAAACATGGAATATCATGTTAAGCTTAACAAAAGAGATCTTAAAGGCAGGGGAACTTGTCAAGAAGAATAACAATGATTTAGGGTCTCTTGTTAAGGTAACTCATTTATTTGTTTCTTTCTAATTAACCATGCTTGATATGATCTTGTTAGAACTAAGTGCATATCAAGCTTGCATGATTATTACAAATGTGTATGTGGAACATGTTGAAAATATTGCTATGAAATTGTTACAATTATCACAATTAGTATGACTATATTATTAGTAGCATATGTTTCATCGTCATGAATCAGAGAAGATATATTAAGTCTCCTAGACTTAAAATGATAAGATGATCGTATTCACAATATAGTCACGAGTTTAAGTCTCAATAAATTTCCAATATCTTCGTCAACTCACCAAAATCTTTTTAAATTGCTTTTAAAATTATTTACTATGCAAGCACCTAACAAAGATTAGTTTAAAGAAGCATATAGTCAAGAAGCTTTACTTTTTATATATCATAGAATACTTCTCTATGATTCATATAGAATGCACTTCATCAAATGACATCCATAATTGTATAGCATGCAGTTGCATATTTGTACATTGTCATTCCTAACAAAATGCAGCTAGCACTATTGAAGTGACTTAAGCGTACAACTAAAGAAGAAGGAAGAGGGAATTGCTATTACGAATAGCAATGACCATAGTCGTCAAAGCATGTAAAAAAAAAAAAAAAAATCTAATCATGATAGGGCATTCCTCTAGTCATCAATAAACGAGAATTACATTCTTCATGTTTGAATGGAGGCAACAACATAGCCTAGTTTTTACGCCTTCGAAAAAGAGATCTACATTAAGCTTAAAAAATCTTGAAAAGAGAGGAGCTCGTCATCTTAAAAAGAGAAGAGTTTGTCAAGAAGATCCCAACAATAAAAAAACTGAGATATGTGACAAAATAATGTCATCATTTAAGGTAACATATTTATTTCTGTCTCTTTTATATTCGTCTATAAAAATTTACACCTAGTAAGGTTTCATGCAAAAATGTATGCATTACTAGATAGATCACAAAAGAGGTAAAACTCTAGGATTACAAGGAAATAAGAAAAAGGTCCACCTAGGCTATTGGTAACTTATTATTTATATATGAATTGTTCTAAAATTCTTGTCCAACCAAGTCTTGGCAAGTGCATGTGCAACTTAATGCAGATATCAACATGGCCTTAAGAAGGTCCAAAACAACATAGCGTCAAGGAATCTTTCTAGCAACAAGTGACAAGATTCCTTAAATGGATGTAAGTCACCAAAAAATGGCTAAGTGATAAGATTCTGCTAAGACGGATGTAAATCACTGACGAAGCCTAAGTGACAAGATTCTTTAAATGGATGTAAGTCACCAAAAAAATGGTTAAGTCATAAGATTCCACCAAGATGGATGTAAATCACTAACGAAGCCTAAGTGACAAGATCCTTAAATGGATGTAAGTCACCAAAAAAACGGTTAAGTGATAAGATTCCGCCAAGACGGATGTAAATCATTGACGAAGCCTAAGTGACAAGATTCCTTAAATGGATGTAAGTCACCAAAAAATGGCTAAGTGACAGGATTCCTTAAATGGATGTAAGTCACCAAAAAAAAAAAAAGGATAAGATTCCGCTAGACTGATGTAAATCACTGACGAAGTCTAAATGATGAAGCTCTGTAATTGGATATAAGTCACCTAAAAGTGGCTAAGTAACTAAATACCCTTAGACGAATGTAAGCAGACAAGGATTCTCACACAAACAAAAGTCACACACAAATCAAGAATATCAAACATGACAACCAGAAAATGAAGGAAAGAAGAAGCATCGAAGTGATAAAAAATGGTCATCCAAAGAAATCATCTTGCTCCTCAGCAGTGATAAAAAATGGTCGTCCAAAGAAATTACCTTACTCTTTAGCAGAAATAAAAACTGATCGTCCAAAGAAATTAGCTTATTTTCATGATCAAGCTGTGATCCCTCGAACGCCCAAAAAGACTTTCAAAAGGCAGATACTAAGAAGTCTTCGCAAAAATACTACCATTCTTGAAGAAAAAAGTAGTTGAAGATAAAGAAGTTTGAATCTAAACAAGTTAAGAATATTCCCAAAGCTTGATTAGCACAAAGCAAAATCAGACTTAGGAATGGGGGGCAACTGATGAGTACATAAAAACTATTAAGGTTGTCCATCTTAATGGACAGTCATTGTGTCATTAGTAGGCCATCAAAGATTTATGAGTAACCATCCAACACATTCAATAACAATCATCAAAGGCCTTAAACCCTCTCATCAAGACAAAGAACGTTACAGTTAGGGTAATAATCATCCTCATTTATGTCCAACAGCTACCTAAGTCACCTATAAAAGGGACAATCTATCCATTTGCTAAGGTACGTCATAAAACTACTACAAAATATTATCTATATATGAAATATATGGGTTGGTACTAATTTAAGCATCGGAGGCTCCCTCACTGGGCACAACCCGATGGTCTTTTCGATCTATCTCTCCTTTATCTTGCAGGTTCTATAAGGTCATCTAATGTTACGGATTGAACGAGGGACCCAATTGACGATTTTGGCATCATCAGGTTATAAAGATTGACCTGGAGAAGGCTTTTGATCGCCTAGAGTGGTCATTTATCAAAATGGTGCTTGAGCATTTTGGGTTTCCGGAGATGATGATTAATTTGATCATGTGTTGTGTGACTTCCACTACCACTGCCATTTTGTTCAACGGTAGCAAGTTGGATTCATTTCAACCTTCGAGAGGAATTAGGCAGGGAGACCCTATTTCTCCCTATCTTTTTCTGCTATGCATGGAATTTCTAAGGGCTCATATCACAAAAATGTGTGAGGATAAGAAATGGGATATGGTTAAAGCTTCAAGGAGTGGGCCGGGATTCCCTCATTTATTTTTCGCTGACGACTTGCTGCTTTTTGCTAAGGCTGACAGGAAAACTTGCGATGCTATCATTGAAGTTTTGGACAATTTCTGCAACCTTGCGGGGCAGAAGGTAAACCTGTTAAAGTCCAAGATTTTATTCTCTTCTAATGTTGCTGGTAGGAGGAAGAGAAGCATTTGTAGGAGACTTGGGATTACGGCTACCACTAACCTTGGAAACTACCTTGGTTTTCCCATCATTCACCAAGGTAGATCTAGTAGTGCGTATAATTTTGTGATTAACAAAATCCAAAGCAAGTTGGCTGGATGGAGAGCAAAATTACTATCAAGGGTTGGTAGAATGGTGCTTATTAAGTCTGCTGCAGCCCCGGTGACAGAGTACTACATGCAATGCCAAGCCTTACCTATTAAGATTTGTGATCAAGTAGATAAACTTATAAGGGACTTTTTGTGGGGCTCAACAAAAGAAAAAAGGAGGATGCACCTAGTTTGTTGGGATAAGGTTACTCTCCCTAAAGAGCTTGGCGGGTTGGGGTTGTATAAAATGAAGGAAAGGAATTATGCCATCCTTGCAAAGCTTTGTTGGAGATTAGCTTGGGAAAATGAAGCTCCATGGGCTCAACTGCTTGCGGCTAAGTACCTTACTGCAAGTAGAATGACTAATGAAGGAAGAAAACTTCCATGCTCTAGCTGTTGGGCAGCTTGCAAGAAGGGTGGTCCTATTTATGTTAAGGGATTGAAGTGGTCAGTGAAGAATGGTGAATCAGTGAAGGTTTGGACAGATTTTTGGCTCCCCATGGGCACGTTAAGATCTCTCATCGAAGGTCCTTTGTGCCGTGGAGAAGAGCTTATCACTGTTAAGCAATGTGTTGATCATAACCATGAATGGTAGGCTGGATGTTTATCTTTTGAGTTACCTGATAATATTCTCAATGCCATTAAAGCAACTCCTCTGTCTTGCAATAATGAGGCAGAAGACTCGCTTCAATGGGCCTACTCCAAGAATGGTTTTTTCTCCTTGAAATCTGCGTACTTGTTGGCTAAGGGGCTGAATCCTTTGAGGCTTGATGCTGTCTCGGTGGAATGGGTTTGGAAAATTGAAGCTCTCCCTAAGATTCAATTTTTTCTTTGGCTTTGTTTACATAATAGTGTGCCAACCGGTGAAATCCTGGGGTTGAGGGGGCTGAGTATTGATTTAGTTTGCAACCTGTGTCACCGAAGCAATGAATCTGTTGATCACTTACTGAGGGGATGTGAGTTTGCTAAGGATTACTAGCAGCAACTACATTTCCCGGTCTACTTAAGGGAGTCCTTCAACCTTCCTTTAGGGGAATGGCTTAAAGTCAATTGCAAAACTGATATTGTTTCTAAGTGGATGGGTATACCTTGGAATATTTTGTTTCCTATAGGAGTGTGGAATATTTGGCTTCATAGAAATAACTTTGTGTTCAAGTCAGGCAAGTTAGAGAGGGCATATTTCAAGAAAAGTATTAAGGAAGCTGCTGAATTCTTCTCTATTGGAAGAAATGTCAAAATGCCTAAAGCTAGGATTGTTGTTGAAGTGGGTTGGGTGAAGCCTCCTATGGGATGGGTGAAACTAAATTCTGATGGGTCTGCAATTGGAAGCACGGGATGTGCTGGTGGTGGCGGTGTCATCAGAAATCATGAGGGGCAATGGCTGAGAGGCTATGCTAGGCCTCTTGGATGCTCCAATAGTTGTATAGCTGAATTGTGGGCCTTGAGAGATGGTCTTCTTTTAGCCATAGAGATGGGACTTAATAATATTATTATTGAAATGGATGCTTTGAGTGTTGTTTTGTTAATGAAAAACAATATTGCAAATTTGTTAATGGAACCATTATTAACTGATTGCAGGAACCTACTAAGCGAGATTCCAAACAAGCAGATAGTCCACATATATAGGGAAGCCAACCAATGCGCTGATGCGTTGGCCAAGATTGGTGCTTGTAGTGTAGGCTCTTTTGTGACCTTTTTGTATCCGCCGCCTGTGGTGGAAAGTATAATAGCTTCTGACAAAGCTAATATGCGTTATAATAGACTTATTAACTTTTAGCTTAATGAAATTTCCTCTGTTGACCAAAAAAAAAAAAAAAAAAAAAAAAGATGATGCTCATTGTATTTAGGTCAACTAATTAGAAACCTCTCTCTCTCTCTCTCTCTCACAATTATTACAAGTGGCGTTTAAGTGAGTTAAATGGTATTACATATGTTATGATATTATGTCTGTGGTTCAAACTTCACATCAAAATTTATAGTGAGGAGGGATTTGAAGCCTAATTTTTCTTACAGAAGATATCAATCAATATCATTGAATTATAAAAACTCTGAAAAACATTTTATTTTAGGTTACAAACCACTATTATTGCTTTTGGTTTGAAGGGACGAAAATGATGTGTCACAAAAATTTATAATAATCCATTTTTCGTGAAGCAAAAGGAAGAATAGTGACATCAATAGCATTAGTTTTTGGTTTTGTTTGGTTTCTTTTCATTTCAGTACTGAAAGTCAAACTCTAAAGGCATTAAACAATCATAAAAGCATTTTAAATCCCAGAAATGTAGATGTGAAGTGAGAATGTTAAATAAGACTTAGTAAAATATTATTTTGGTCTTTAAATTTTATCAAAAGTTTATTTTTATTCTTAAATTTTAAATTTAAAATTTTTTTTTTATCTCTAAACTTTGTAAAGCATTTTTTTTTTTAATTATTTGAAGACAAAAATATGAATGAAAAAAGAATTCTTTTTTCCCCAGAACTTTAGAGATGAAACAAAAAAACTTTAAGCAAAGACTAAGGACATAAATAGAATATTTTCAATGATTTAGGGACAAAAAGTAAAATTCTTAAAGTTTAAAGATGACAAATAAACTTTTGGTAAAATTTAGGATCCAAAATAGAATTTTACCCATAAGACTTTCTCTTTGCCAATGAGAAATCTACAACCCCAGACTTGATTAACTTTTTAGTGTATTAATCACCCATAAAATAAAATAAAGACCGTTAATTCTCTATTCCACACATGCTATAAATTAACAATAATCTAGATAAGTTCTCGAGAGTAATTCTAAAATTTGGTTAGATAAAATGAGATCTTAATTAAGTAATTCTATTTAACTTGTCATTACTCATTCAGACAAGATTTGATCCTATCTAACATCTTATCCATGTTAAGTTTGGCTGCATAATAATTTCAAACGAGTAGTGCTAGAAATACTATAAATTTTACTACATTGAATTTACAATTGATGTGTCACCAATCATAAAAAAAACTATTTAATTATTTATTTAAGAGGTGGTTGAAGCCCGCGTGGTTGAAGTCTGCAAGTCAGATTCATTGACACATCACTTTGTAAGATTAACATAGAAAAATTTGTAATAATTTTATCATTTTTCATTTCAAATACTATTCTTCAACTTGAAAGTGACTTTACAAACAGATAGAGCCGAAAAAGGGGTTCATATAGAGCCAGAAGAGAGTTTCAGAATTCAGCTCATGGTCTCATGCACTACACTACGTCTACGTAATTACTTTAGCACACAGTTTTCTGTTTTGTACCGACTAGAAGTTTGCTTCGCTTGTCAAAACTTGACTGTTGGGGATGTTCGGCTATCAGAATTTTGGTAGTGATATAAAAAATAAAAATAAAAAAAGAGAGATAAAATTTGGATATGCATCCACAAAATAAGATGAACCAAATATTAAAATTTAAAAAGGGAAAAGTGACCTGCACAAGCTTCTCGTGATAAAATGTTTAAAAAATTGTGCAACCTCACACCCAAATTATTGAACCATGCCCCTTTTTTATGGTTTTTAATCGTTAAACTAAGATATTGAAATTCACGTCACAAGTCTCTTGTATTTGAATAAAAGATATAAAGTTCAATTTCACTTAAAAATAGTAATTTTAATTGGTATCTTGATATGATTAACCATAGGTTAAATTCTCTCCCTTATTTATATTTATATATATATATATTATTTAAAGCAGGTGTGTTTTTTTTTTTTAACCTTTTGGAAAGAACTTTTTTGTTCAAAAGCAACAAGATTAAATTAATAGATTCAATATAATAAAAGAAACTAATTGATCTTATCTAAAGTTTTTATTCTAATTTATAAACGCTTATCAAAGATTCCTAAACTTTTTCATTAAATAATTTATTATAAGAAATTCAAAATGTCCCTTTCATCGAATTCCATACGTTTTGGTTTATTGTGTCCTAATATTTCATTGACAGAAGAATAAAACGAGATTGATCCGTATTAGCGGAATTTAATGTAATTACCAGACCTCCCCCATATGATCTTAAACTTAAACTAATTTTCTCCATCCAAATCATTCTTGTTTTTTCCTTTTTCTTTTTCTAATGAGAACCGTTCCTAATTTCATATAGACTAACGTGACATCCTTCTTATCTTCATTCTTTACCTTACTTCTATTCCCGAATCGTATCATTTAATTTAAAATCTCATCATATCTTTCTTTTTGTTCTTAATTTATTAATAACCCAATTAATGTAATAAGTTGGGAGGAGAGATCCAACACAAACTTTTCTTATAAATGAGATCAAATAATACTGTTGAGTTACAAAACTCTTTACCAAAATTCTATCATATTAATAATGTACTACCAAGATATATATATATATATATATTTTTTTTTTGGAAATTGCACTTGATTACTCTAAACTATACCCTAAATTATACTTTGCACCCTTTTTTGAGTGTACATTTTACACTCTAAACTATGACTCTTGTTACACTTTGCACCCGACGTTAAGTTTTCTGTTAACTTGGATGGAAATCTTAAGTTTAGGGTACAAAGTGTAATCAAGAGTATAGTTTAGGGTGGTAAAGTATAATTTCTTCTTTGTTTTTAAAATATTAAAAAGATAGGCAATTGAGTTTTTTCACATGATGTCATACTTTTCCATACAAGTTAATGACAAACTTAACGTCGGGGTGCAAAGTGTAACAAGAGTCATAGTTTAAGGTGCAAAGTGTAATTTGAGATATAGTTTAGGGTGGTAAAGTGTAATTCTCTCTCTCTCTCTCTCTCTCTCTCTCTCTCATGCAAAAGATGTAATACATCTTGTTATAAATTCTATTTTGGATGAACAAGAAGGGGGCGGGGGCGACCATTACATCTTGTTATAAATTGGAAAGACTATTTTTAAAAATTTATATTTATCTTAACTAAGGTACAATAGTGAAACTTTAAATAAAAAAAATCAAATTACAACGCATTCATTATGAACAAATGCCATAGGTTGAAACTTTCTTTAAAAAAAAAAAAAAAGTGTGTATAATGTATATATATAAATTTATATTATATAAGAGTGTGCAGTCTAATGGAGAAGCCTATTTAAAGGTTGTTAAGCACAAGCTTTGATTGCTCTTAAATCTAATAATGTAACCTAATACAAAAAAAGAATACAAAGTGGTGTTAAATATCATTTTTGAGTTGAAATCTTAAAAATATCATTTTTGAGAAGCCTATTTAAAGGTTGTTAAGCACAAGCTTTGATTGCTCTTAAATCTTTTTTTTTTTTTTTTTTTGAGGATGATTGCTCTTAAATCTAATAATGTAACCTAATACAAAAAAAGAATACAAAGTGGTGTTAAATATCATTTTTGAGTTGAAATCTTAAAAATAAGCTTTTTAAGTAAAATGATAGATGACCTATTTTAGTAAGAAAATTATACTAATAAAGGAAATTAAGTTCATTCCCAATGATCACAACAAAACTTTCCCCCCCTAAATTTTGGTTAGTCAACATATTTTTTTGGCTTCCAACAAATTTGCTAATCCCTTAATAAACCCCCAAAAAAAGTCAGCCAAATCAAAATTTTTTGGTCTCTAACAATTTTTTTTTTTAATTTAAATTTTATGAATAAGATGATATATATTATTACCAAAAAATAGTCAATACAGCTCAAAGCTCAAAACAAAAGCAATTCTGCGCCAGGGAAGCAAAACATGAAAAATAGTTTCCACCAACCAAGGTCTTTCACTTATCAAGACAGAGGATTGCGAGATTAGAACTTACCCAATCAGCTACAAAACAAACCCAACCGAAACTAACAGAATTACCAGTTAATTCTCCTAACTCCTTAATTTTTGCCAAGCTTTTCCCAGGAATAAAGTTTACTAGTTCTCAATCTCATCTCATAAGAATTTTTTTTTTTCTTTTCACCAACCCTTTCTCTGAGACTACAGAGCCATCATGTCTTAATTGATTTCAAAGCCTCTAGATATGGTAGATAGTATCAACTATAGCTATCTTGCCAATTCTAGCGGCAAAACCATGTCTCACTCCCAACAGCATTCTACAACCCCATTTGCATAACTGCCTCCCAATTAATCACAGACAAAATAGATTTTTTTCTACTGTCCATTTGGTCTCCAACAAACTTGCTAGCCCCTTGATAGCAAAGCTACTACTATAACTCAATATAGTTGGTGAGTATTGTAACTTTTGCTAAATAATTTCCTCTCTCTCTCTCCCTCAAGCTTGTGTCCAGTGCCTTTTTGCACTATACACTACACAATTCAAACACGTATTTGCATTGTATCGTGTCCAAGGCAAAAAGACACTAGACACAAGCCATATCTATTTTTATTTATTTCAGTTTTTTCCAGTGCCTTTTTGAGTTGTGTCTAGTGCAAAAAGGTATTGGACGCAAGCCATATATTTTATTTATTTATGTCAGTATTTATTCTCAATTTATGTGTAGAAGTATTAATTGTGTATATTTCTCGGTTGTATTGGGGCTTTGTTTATTTTTTATGCTTTACCAATTTGTTGTTGTATGGGATCTTTTATCAGCATACCACCGTTGGGAAAAAAAGGAAAAAAAAAAAAGAAAGAATTAAAAAAAAAATATATATATATATATATATATATATATCTAAATGGAATAAAGAGAGAAATAGAGAGAGTTTTGTTGGAAAGTGTGTGTATGTATAATTGAATATATAAAAAATAATTTTAAAAAAATTTAACTAGAATTTTATTGAGTTCATAGTGAGTAGCTTGAAACTCTAAATTATTTATTGTAATGTTTTAAAAAATTATGATAGATGATCAAAATCATTAAAATAATTATTGAACTTTATTTTAAATTTCTTAAAATTTTTGGTAATAAAATTCTAATTAGAGTAGAATTTCAAATTTCTTGAAATTTATTGTTATTATTAGTTTGTTTATGGAAAAATTTCTTGAAACTTAGGTAATAGATTTTTACCTAAATCATACTATTTTAACAATTAATAAGATAATAAAATTTTAGTTGGACTAGATTAATAGAATTTTACAGAGTTTTTTTCCCCAATAAGAATGTATCTCTAGAGTCCAATAAGATTCGGAGTAGTTTCACAACCTAACTTGTACGAGTAACAACCTACTACACCAAACTAGTTTCATTTCAAGTGTCACTAAATTGTCTTTTCTGTGAAACTGGAGGGACCTACGAGGGGCAAAGACCAAAGAAAACAATTTCAGTTTCACTTGCCCCTTCTGCAAGTGCCACTTGTTCATATATATAAGACACATGAATCTCTCAACTCTCAACTTTTTCTTCCTCCGCTGTTTTTTTTTTTTCCTCAGAATCTATGGTTTTTCTCAGAATCTTGTGTTGTACTCAATTGGTCCCAAGAGGGTTTTAGTGTTTTTTCTTCTTCTTTCTTTTAGCTCTAGCTATAGTTCTAAACTTCTGAAGTCTTGGCCTCTTGCAATTTCTCTCTCTTTCAGAAATTCTTTTACCTGACATGGAAAATGAAGAAGACCATGACCACCTTGCTAAGAAAAATGAAAAAAGCGCTTCCTCGACCAGCATGAGTGTTTCTCAACAGGTACTTTAGTTTTAACCTCTTCTGTTCTGTCTGCCTTTAGCTTCTGCTAAAATTCTTAGCTTTTTTTCACCAAATTGGAAATGGGGTTTGGTTTTTACTCTGAAATATGTGACTTGTGAGAGTTTTTCCTAGAAACCCTGCTTCTCTTTTTGTTGGTCATGAATTATAATTTCCTGTCTATGTTTCTTACAAATGGGTTTTGTATTTTTTTTTTTTTTTTTTTTGTCCCTTCTTTTTATTTTTTTATTATTTTTTTTTTATGGGTAGTTTCTACCAATTCTCCAGTTGAAAGTAGTTTCACAACATATTAGTGTGTGTGCTCTTTGACTCTTTGAATTTTTAGAGAATTAGATTTCTAAGATTATCTAAGGGGAAAGAAAATTTCTAATTGTTTCAGATTTTTGTACTTCAACTTGATCAAGTGTTGGATATGTCATATTTAATACCTGCATCAGAGGAGTTAGCTTTCTGCACTCCACCTAGAAAAAACACTGATAAAAGTTTATGGTCTTAACTCAGCAATCCACTGACTTGTACAGTTAATCTTTGGTTTTATCTGTGATTGTGACACACTCAGCCAATCCAGAGAGGTACTTAGTAACATTAGTAGAGTCCAAATTAAGGCTTGCACATTTTCAAGATTACATCATTGGTTTCAACTAAATTCAATTTGAGAAAGCTTTTGTCATTGACTATTTGGGGCCACCTATGCAAACCCTGAATCACTATGTTGCTTACTACAGGGCCATATTTTAAAAGAGAAATTATGTAAATATGTAATCTCATATTTTACATTTTTATGTGGGACAAATTAAATTAACTGATACTTATTCTCAACGGTCATTTCTAATTTCTGCATGTATGAGAAATTTTATGCTTGTGTGACATTCTTTTATCACATTAGGTTGATGACATGGAATTTTTTTCTTCTTTTTGCTGCTTTCATAGGTTGGAGATTCAACTGAAATAATTGAAGAAAGGCCACCTGGTCCACAGCAGAGTCCAAAATACCATGTTTTTGAAAAACCATCAATAATTATCGAGGATGCCACAGAGGATTATGTGAGAATAAACTTGCCCCAAACACCAAGTCACACCCCTAAAAGAGTAAATTTTTCCCCATTACCAAGCCCTAGTTTCGGGAAAGTTAATTCGTCTCCTGGTCCCTCATCTTCGAAAAATAAATTTACAATAAAAAGTCTTCTTCCAAAACTAAGTTTTAAACGTCAAAGTACAACTTCAGACATCGAGAAGGCAGCTATTATAGCACTAGGAGGTTCACCTACAGGGATATGGGAGAAACGTCGGCTTCCAAGGACATTTTCTCTTACAAAGCTATTCACCCTGAAAATGAATGAAGCTTCATCCGGACCTGTAACACCACATGCTCACTCAAATCCAGAGTCTTTGCATGGAGGAAACATGCACAGTCCGTTAAGTTCTGTTGTGAGTATCCGCCACTTGTTAGCTTGAGAACTATTACTGTGTGTTAAGTATTTTAAATGGCCCTGTTGTATTCTGCAATGTTTTTAACATCACAGATGGCGAGCATCAGTGACAGAAAAGCTAATCTTTGTTGAAGTTTTCAATCTATGCATCTTGTACATTTTAACTAGATGTGTATGACTCAAATTTATTCTGTAGATGTAAAATTCTAGGTGTTCAAAAAAATATTGCAAAGTCATATTTAATTTAATATATTTAAATTTTCTGATTTAGGGACACTGATGCAACTTTAATCTTACTGTAAACATGCGTTAAATTTCTGTACTTTGTCAAATTTACTTGCTTGTTAACATTTCATGGTATTCCAGGCCGATACCAACTTCTTTGTCACTCAGAAAGCCAATTAATTTAAAGTACTAAAATTTGTGGAGCACACGTATGAGTGGCAGTGCACATAGTATGCAGAGCCATCCCTCACTTCCTCCTTCTTCATCAACCCTTGAACTATTTGCAAATGTTCTGATTTTAGGACATTCTTGGTTTATGTTATTGTAAACCTGATTAATTTTTCTTTACCTATCACCTCTACTTGGTGAAATTTCATGGTATTTATGGTTGATACCAAATTCTTTGTTATTCAGAAAGCCAAGTAACTTCTAATATTTAAATTTGTAAAGTACATGTATGGTTGGTAATGAAGGTAGTGTGTGAAGCCGTTCCCTGACTTTTTGTGTACTATATATTTCACCCCTCAGACCAAAAGAACATTTTCTTCCCACAGAAAAAAACATAGGAAAGGTGGCTATCACAATTACGATTACGGTATTTTTGGGTGGAGTCTGAACAGCAGCAAATTCTAGTTGTTCATCAGTCCAATGGTGTGTCACATATTTTTCCAGAGCTTAGCATCTGCATACCTGGAATTTTCTGAATCAGTTTTGGTTCTTTTCATGAATCTTACTCCTACATTTGTGATATAGTTCACCGCTTTGTTAAATCTCTCTCTTGATCAGGTGCCCGGATAAAATAGTCCTCCATCCTGAGTAGCATATGAGCTCATAACACTTTGTCGTCAAAATTTCAATTCTTATTACATTTGTGAAAAGTTTCTTTTCTTATTTTCTTTTAATTAACTAAATAAATATACATCATAATTTGGTATTTCAATATATCCCTTGAATATGTTATCCAGTTCTCTATTTGATTCATGCATAATTCCTCATTATGCAGAAAGGAGGGTTCCATCAATCTATTCATCGTTCACGCTCAGTCCCTGAACTTGGGAAAGAAGGAAGCCTATCTGTACGTAGTGGCTTTCGTGTAATTTCTACTACTCCACAAAGGGCTGAGGGGACTGTCACGACAACAACAAAGACATCCCTGGAAGATGATATTGGTAAATTTCCTCTTTCTCTCTCTTGCTCTGGATAGGAAAAGCATTATAAATTTATTCTCATAATTATTCATGATTGTATGTCCACAAACATTATCAAACAACAACCCTCCTCCTCTCCCCATCTTCATAGTTATTATATTAAAAATATATTCTTTCAAAATCAATTGGCCTTTGCGGGTTGAATTGGCCATGTCAACTCAGTAGGTTTGTGATTAAGTTTGCTTGGCTCAGTCACAAAGAGCTTCAAATCCCAGAAGTGGAAGCAGAACTTTAGTGCCAATATGATTCACCAAAGGCAGAGTATACATGTAAAACATGACAAATATCAATTCTTTGCTGCCTCATCTTAGATTCATGGCAGATTGTGACAGAGCTGTCCTGATAAGAACTCTGACTATAAGTATATTTGTATCCTTAAGGACCTGAAAGAAATTTTGTTTATTTATTTTTTTGGTAGGGTATACCCTGTCCATATGACGGGGATAATCCTTATGGAAATCACCCGTAGACCCCAAGGTAGGATAATACTAATTGCATGCAGTTTCAGATTTCTTTTTTTTTTTTTTTTTTTTTTGATAACCCTGTTTTGTAATGTGTGATAACCAACCTAGTCCTTATCTTAGTCTTGCGGTTCAGATGGAAATGATGATGATGTTAAAGATATACCTGAAGAAGAAGCTGTTTGTAGAATCTGCCTTGTTGAACTGGGGGAAGGTGCTGACACCCTCAAGATGGAATGTAGCTGCAAAGGTGAACTTGCTTTGGCCCACAAAGAATGCGCAATAAAATGGTTTAGCATTAAAGGTAATAAAATATGTGATGTGTGCAAGCAAGAGGTTCAGAACCTACCTGTCACCCTTCTACGAATTCAAAATGCTCCAGACCGTAACTTGCAAGGAAGTGGTCAGCAACCTGAGGTTGCCAGATACAGGCAAGTAAAATTTTTCCACTCTACATGGGATAGGGAAAGGATATCCTTGATTTTTCTCCTTTTTAAAAAAAATATATATATATATATATATATATTTTATTTCTATTTCGATATTCATGTTGCCTATCATTAAACTAAATATAATCCTGATTTTAATTTTACCTTTTCTGTTGCATAGATTGGAAGTCTAAAGACTATAAGTTGAAAACCTTAATTGAAAAATTATTTCTAAAGCCACTTGACCCAAATCAGGTTTAAGTCTAGTTGACTAGTAAACAATTAGACAAGACTTGAAAGTGCTTTTTTGGTAGTCATCTGTAACTTGTTGCCAATTTAGTATGTAATCTATGTCTGAACTCTGTTTAATATCATCTTCCAAGATAATATAACTGAAACTAAATGCAAATTTTCGTCAGGATATGGCAGGATGTTCCTGTTCTTGTCATTGTTAGCATGCTTGCTTACTTTTCTTTTCTGGAGCAGCTTCTGGTAAGTTTAGCGACCTCCAAAACTATCTTCCAAGCCTATTAGAGTTCCTAATATTATCATCTGGACAGATTTCAAAAATGGGATCAGGTGCAATTGCCATATCTCTTCCATTTTCCTGCATATTGGGTCTATTAGCATCCATGACAGCCACAACAATGGGTATGCTGTATTTAGACAATGCCCCATGTGCTTGGATCCTGTCATCTCAGAGTTATACTAACTCCTCTGAAATTTGTGTGTAGTAAGCAGAAAATATGTCTGGATTTATGCAGCCATTCAATTTGGTCTGGTGGTTCTCTTTGGACACATTTTTTACTCATTGGTAAGAAATTCTTTGATCTCCAACACTATTTCATGGCTCGTTATTTCCTCTCTCTCATACCCAATGATAAGTTGTAGGTTTGAACATTGTGGATCCCATCCTAATATAAGCTAAAGGTATGTGATCCTTTTAATATTAAGATTTCATATATCTGTTTGGGATCTGCAGGTTCGTGTCCAGGCTGTTTTATCTGTTCTTATTGCTGCGCTTGCTGGGTTTGGATTTACCATGTGTACACATTCTGCTATTGTTGAGGCCCGGAACTGGAGGCAGAGGCGTCTTTCTCGGTCAAATCAACAACGTGGTTCTCAGGAGGAGACACAGCCAGGCCGATCATCTGAAACTGCACTTCAATTTGAGACGGATCCTCACCAACGTGAAAGTGAAAGGGGAGATAGAGAAGTTATCCATGTCGCGACAAGGTATTTTTAGATTAATTAATGCCACAAACAGTGGCATAATATGGCAGGGTTTTGGCTCTATTAATAGTAAATCTATTACGAATGTTTGGTTCTGTAGTCTGTAGCCCCCTTTTGGGCCCATGCGCCTTCGTAATGTAAGTACACGGGGAGAAATCCTCACTATATCTCTGCATTGAAGGAAGGGGGTAGGGGAGGGGTAAGTCATTGTAACATAGTGGTAAATTAATAAAGATGCGTGAGAATTCTACTATACTGGTTCAGACTGCAGGTTTTTCTTCAGGACAGTAGGATTTTTGTTGTATTGCATATTCAGGACCTGCGTATACAATAGAACAAGTTGGTCAATCTCAGGCAATCAAGCACACACAAGAAAGGAGAATAACCAGATGTATAAACTAGCTTTGATTTTGCGTTGTTCGATACATGTAACTAAAACTGCCAACATTTACCCCCTCCTTTAAGACAGTTTTGAGGGCTGTTGTATTTCTCCACCTTGGTGCTTTTGTTTTTTGAAATAAACCTATACTAGTGGTAAGTTGGGAGTTTCAATTCTCTATAAGGATTACGAGCAAACACACGAGCAATATTACTTGCTCCCACATTAGAATGCCTTCGTCAATGTCAAATTCTGTTAAGTTCTGAACATTGTAATATGTAAATTGCAATCAAATAATAGTAATTGAATTTTTCATTTTTTGAAGCTTCAGAATAGTAAGTTGGTCATATCATTTGATTTTGATCAATACTAGTTCCTAAACAATCTCACTGAGACGGAATAAGAAAATTCATATTTGCAGAAGAAAAAAAAAAGAAAGTCCAGTTAAATGTGGATCAGTTACATGTATTCTCCTATTCCATATATTTCTTAACAACCAAAATTTTACACCAAGGATTAAATGACAATTTTAAGGCTGGTAAAAACAAAAGGCAATTGCTGGATTTAGCAGTAATGTATATAAACATTAAGAAACAACATAAGGCCAGCGACGCCTTAGATATGAAAGACAAATGATAAGAAAGGGTTGTCTTTTGGGCTTCTGAGTCCATAGAAGCTGCCAAAACAAACGAACTGAATCTGGGATAACCCAGATTCCTGATGTCTATCCAATCTAGAGAACTTAAATATCAAGGCCTACAGACATATTTATGGCTTTCTGCATGTTACAATTTACATCTCCGCATAAGTTCATCCTCCCCCTCGGAGTATTTTGTTTCAAAACCCAAAAGTGAGAGTCAACTCAAATTTTTTATTCCAAGCCAAAGTCCAAAATGAATGCCTCTGAAGGATTTTACCACTTCAATCATAGGGAAATCCAGCAAAGTTTTGACGTAATTGTTGACAATGAACTACCAACAGAATAAATCTTGAAAGCACTGCTGAGAAGAACATATCTCAAAGGGGCAACTTCATGTTATTCCTGTCAATCATTATACTAACAGCCGTTTTGTACTTACAAGGGGGTCTCCCTCCCGACCTCTTGAGTGCCGTCACCGGCACTTTTATACGTTGAATATACAATAGATCCAGTTGGTTATTCTCAATCCAATCAAGTTTCGTATACATAACACGAAACCAACCAGATGAAAAGACAATGGCATATGAAAAATAGCTTCGTTTTTCCTCATGATGGTTTGGCCATAGGCTCATAGCTTGTAACTGGAACTGCCAACCTTGCTTGAGAATAAAGGTTTCTCCTTAAAGCTGGTACTGGACAAAGTTTCAGAGTTGTTTGACTGGCTTTCTACTACCCCAGGTCTCATCCAGATCTTTATGTGCCCCTCCCGGCACACAGTAAGAACGGATTCCTGGGTAAATATCAAGCCAGAGAGGGGTTCGGTGTGAACACGATGAGCAACAACCGGGGAGATCTTTGGGACATCTCGTGTGCTTGGAGCAGGTTGCAGGTTACCAACTGGGCAAGCACTATCCCAGTGAGCTGACTGGCTTCCAGTACTGTATGTGGGGGACCCACCAGGAGGGCGCCGCAAGGGCACTACAATCTCATCCATTTCTAGATCCCACAGAAGCAATTGCGTGTCCTGCCCACAAACATATCAAGCGGTGAAATATGAAAACTATAAAGTATGCAAGTGATGCAAAGAATCAGTGAGTGACAAAAAAGCATAAGAGCATCTAAATGAAACAAATAAAATATTAAACAGATCAAAGGCTATCACACCAATTCTTACAGTGTTACTTCCAACTCAAACCATATTCTCTCCCTAGGAGGCTGCAACTGCAGTAATTGGTTTAATTCGCATGACAATATTAGCCAACTCTTTATTTTCTTTTATTGCCTTATCTCACCTAAAGAAATTCTTTTAGAATAATCTGAATAAACATGAAATAACTTGTCTAAAATACAAACATTTCAAAATTCTGTTCTCTCCTGTAGCCAATTATTAATCTTAACCCCCTGCTTGTAGTATCATTAGTTTCAATATATTTTGTTGCTTGACCACCTATGAAGCACAGGTGCATTTCGGGACTCGGGTGCGGATGCGGGACTCGGCAATTTTTGAAAAAGGTGGGTGCGGGTGCGGCGGGACTCGGCGATTAAAAAATTATTAAAAATATTTTTATTTATATTTTTAATATATTGCTAAGCATAGTTTTTCACATTATATAAACATATACCAAATTTAAGAGCAATAGTAGATAATAACTAAAACATGATGTTCATAAATTAAATACAACCCACAAAATTGAAACTAAAACATTCCACAAGATTGAAAGCTAATTTCAGCTAATTTATCAATTTCAAGTCTAAATATCTATCCAATAATTATAATAATACCATTAAAACAATTTTACTATTAAAATATTCTTTAAAAAAATTACTATTAAAAACGCAATATAAAGGCTCAAGTTAAATATTAAAATAGTTTTATTATTCATATATTAGTATTACGTGTGGGCCCATAGAAATAAAGCTTTTGTCAAATCTCTTTATCATTTCCAACACCCAGTCACGTGCTAGGTTCATAAAACAAAAGGAAAACATAAAACAAGGCAAGGAAAATTTAAAATAGAATTGAAAAGGACAAGCAGACAAAACGAAGAAAGGAGAAGCAGCAGCAGCAGCAGCCGCCTCTGCCATGGCCTGGGTTCATTCTAGCAACCGTCGACATGTTGGAAAACTGCTGTAAGGAGATGAGTTCGCCGGTTTCGCCCGATACAGCCTGAGTCGGCCCAATTCAGCACGAATCGGCCCGAGTCTGAGCAACGTCGGTGAGAGTCGGCTAAAAAAAAAAAAAACACGTGGCAGGACGCGGCCCGACGCGCGGGCAGCGGCGTCCCTCGCGCATCGCCACTTCACGCCGCGTCGGACGCGGGTGCGTCTCCTCTGGCGCAGCGTCCATGCTTCCCAGTTGACCACATAACATGTTGCATCATAAGATATAGCAATTCACATAATTTAACATTCATTTTGACAATTTCATCATATTAACATAACAAAAAGCATGGTTCCACTATATTTATCTAAAAACTTTACTCTTCCCTCCTGCACCCTTCCCCACCCCCACCACCCCCCCCAAAAAAGAAAAGCCTTGTCAGGTAAGTAAACCCAATTTGGACTCCTATTAAAGTTGTCCTAAAGCCCTATTGATTCCAAAGCTTCCTCCAAAGTGCTGACAGAGTTTACCTTCACCGAAATCTCTGCATAGCCCAAATTTCAGAAACCATATCACAGCTCTGACTTGGTGTGCCTGCCTTAGTCCAGGACTCTAGTGGGACTCAAACTAGTTTCTAATTGTTCCAAAATAGTTCCCAACTCTCCAAGACGGCAAGACCCCACAGCAGTGAGAGCCTTTTGCTCTAGGCAAGACCTTTATAATGTGAAAGTATTATATATCCAAGAAAAAGGCAGGTTTTCAGTAGTTAAAAAATAGAAGTTACATTAAAAAAATCAACAAACAGTCAACACTTGTAAGAGGGAAATCATCATTTGCAATGAGACCAGCCATATTTCTCAATACCTGACCAACAGAACCAAACCGATACATGACAGTTTCCCCTGTGCCTTCTGAATTTGGTGATGACCAATATGAATCAAAAAACACTCCACTGACCTGCCAGCATGATTCAAAAAACACTGAGCAAGGTGGCTATCATTATGTGAGAATTATACGTAGCCCAACATTATTTTAATTAACTTACCCATGAATTATGCCCCTCACCCCATGCTACAACCTTCCGATCTTCCATGCTCCAAACTTGTACTAAATCATCTTCACCTCCCGTCAGAATGTATTTTCCATCCATGCTGTTTGAGTGGCATTTTGTTGTCAATGATACTATCTATTTTCTCAAAGAGGACAATAAAATTTAAACCAGAAAGAACTACATAATGTACCAATTTAGATAAAGAAGGAAAAATCAAGGACAATAAAAGAAACATATAAACTAACAACAATAGGCGATGACTGGGAAACCAGTAAAGTTACCGACCTCCAAGCACAACATAATAGAGCCCCATAATAACTTTTGCCACCACATACAAGTTGCTCCTTATAGTAGTCAAAAACTCGTAGATAACCTACATTCAGCATTTAAATAAAGCTCGTTTATGTCACTGCTAGTACAAAATAAACAAACTGAACCACAATACAGTGCAGTTGGGATGGGAACAAATTATACCATCTCTTCCCACAGTTGCAAGGTAGGCCCCGTCAGTTGAGAAAGCAATGCTATTAATTGAACCTTGGCATATATGCCATCTGGCAAGTGGGTTACTCTGCATAAATATTGAAAGAGGTCGACAAAGAAATGTTAAGTGAAGAAAGAAGAAAAATGATTCAACACATCAGATGTATCCCTTATATATGTCAAGCAATATTCAGCCTAGTGACCAGTAAAAAGTGAAGTGAGTACTCAGCTAAGTCACTTAAAGGATGTTACCAATATACCTGCACAAAAACCTTCACAAAACTGAAAAAACTGACCTTGCTTAACTAACACTATAACAACTTAAGAGAGACTCAAACCTTGGAAGTACGTTCGAGAACCAGGCATATTTCAACATGCATGATGTAATATTAAGCACTTTGGCATTTCCTGGTTATTGAGCCATAATACTGTGGTCTAGGTTGAACCTAGTACCTACTGTTGCCCACCTAAAACATGAATGCAAAGGCACCAACACAAAATACAGAAAGTCTCTCAAGCAAATAATATTATTCTTATAACATTCAATGGAAGGTAGACACACAAACACACCACTCATTTAAATGTGTTTTAGTCATACAATGTTGTTATTCTTATGATACTGACCATAAACAATCACCTATTGCAAAGTCAAACACTACCAAGATATAAGCTTTTACAATCTAGACAGAGAGTTGAAAATTAATTAGGAGGAGGTGACAGGCTCCCACTCCTTGTGCTAATTTTGGAACAAAGGCAACTTCACAGATCCTAATCTAGAGCAATTAAATCACCAATTTTGTGCCCAAAGTCCAAGTACCAGTTGGAACTTATATCATAGCAAACGGGTACATGCATGGGCCAATTATACCAATTAGACAACGGGAATATTACATTGAATGGAAACCATTTGTCAAGGCACAAAATGGTGTCCTATGATGAAACATTAGTTGAAGCTATCAACTTAAATATCAATATACAGATGGAAAATCTGAATTAACAAAAGACATGACTAAAACAGCCTGAGAGAGTGAAGATCGAATTAACATGTGAAGTCCCCCAATCAATGCCAATGTGAGACTAGGAGTCTACCATTGGAAATGATCCAAGCACAATGTCTTTGACGTATTGAAATCTGAATGATGGAACTAAAGTAACATCAGGACTCCTACAACTATCCAATTATAATGCAGGTGTCTGTCCACTATTAGCAAATTGAAATCTAATAACCAGGGCAAGAAAAATGTTGCATTGTCATGCCTTATTCAAAATTTAACACAAATTTGCAAAGCTAAATTCTGAAAAGAAAAAAACTATATGCCACATATTGCCTAACAATTAATTAGTTATGGAATCTCACAATTCACCTCTACAAACACCATTTTTTATTTATTGATAAATTACACATGCATTATATGCGTCTGGTGGAATAGTACACCCTACTATTACAACGGGAGGAGGTGTTATTTGAGCTAGAGCTCATTGTCTAAAAAAAAAAAAAAAAAAAACCAATTTAAACAAAGAAACAAATAATAGAAAGGAAAGATCCATATATGAAGAACAACCAAAACAACTTGATAACAAAATAGCAATCAATTCCAGCACCTTACTGTAACGTGCATGCGCAATAGAAAACTGCATTGGATCCTTGACAAAAGGAAATGAAGAATCATTTGCACCATCTTTGCCCTAGGAAAAAAGAAAAAAGAAAAAAAAAAGGGTAAAAACATGCTCAAATCAAAACATACAAGATGGAGAAATATAAGAGCTCAAGGCTTGCCTTTTCATACACATACAAGTTCCCATCAGCATGAGCAACAACAAAAGTACCATCACTTCCAGGCACCCATGCAATACTAGTACAACGACTGTTGGAAAGAACAAGGTTAATCAAACTAGTCATGTACATTTTTTTATGTCAGTAAAATTTTTTGATAATTCAATTGTAAAGTTAGTCATGTACTTCAAGTACATATCTGAAAATTTTCATACAGAATAAATAAAAACAATAACTATGAAGTGCGTGTGATCAGTTATTAATTTCATTTTATATTTTCAAACCCTCAAATTAAGAGCTGAGACAGTAGTATGTGTAGGTTGCAAGATATCAAAAATATGCTTTGCCTATTATATATTGCGTACAATATGCATTGGGTGAGAGTTGTTCCAGATTTTGTGTATTTTTCACAAAAATAAATTTGGCAGAAAACAAAGGCTATTCCTCCAACCCATGCAAAATTGAGTAGTTCAATATATTTCTAGTAAGAATAGTGTTTCTGTAGGTATAACATCTGTATGTTGAAGGTGTATCCTTAGGAGAATACCAATGTAGGGTGAAAATTTACAACTACCTACTTTGTCAACCAGACCAGGCAATAGTGCATATACAGAGACAAGAAAAACATTTAATCAAGAAGAAGAAGAAGAAGAAACTAGGGCAAATTCCACAGTTCAGTAAGAACTACCTACTATAACAACCCAAATAGATTTTTTTATTCGTAAGTTTACATGTATCGCACCCATTGGGCCTTTGAACCCACAACCTCAACCACCACCTTGCTCTTTCAAGGAGAGGAGGTGTCATTTGAACTAGAACTCAACCTTAACCAGAATAGAAATCAGTGTATAAAATAAAATCCACTGATATAGATGGTGCAGCTTTTTATTTATTTTTGAATGATGCAGATAATGTTTTTGCCAAGAGACATAAAACATATCCATAACAAATACACTTCCTTCAAAACTTCCAACTTGAAACTTGATGCAGATGACTTGTCTATTGAGAAACACACTACCATTAAAGACACATTCTCTATGTCCAGTAAGAAACATGATGAAAGGATGTATTATTTGTCCTTGCATGCATGCATGTGTACAAGAAGCAATACCACAAAGCACAGGTTAACCAGCAAAAGAAATTTTATGAAGAATATATCAATTAGTTTTCCCCAGGTATCATACTGTCCACAGAGGAATGAAAAAGGAGAGATATTAAGAATCAACTTTTATAAAGTCACCAAATGGCCCAAATTACAGGGACTTAGTTATGCTGTTCAATGTGCTTGTGCGTTCGGAAGTTAATCTCCAACCATATAACACGGAGACAGTTGCAGTGTCATTTTTTTTTTTTTTTTTTTTTAAATCCGACGTAATGTGAAGTGTCTATGCAAGTATCTCCAACAGTCCCAACATGGGATGTGAATTCATCATATAAAATGAACAAAGAATAAATGCCAACTATCATCACAAATTCAAAAGAACAAACAATGCGCTCCCTTCCTTTGCCCAACACACTTGTTTGTAAAAGTTACATATTATATTATTATTTTTGATTGGTAAGTCACACATAGTACATTAGACATGTCCCACATCCATTAATCATATTGTTTCCAAAGAACTACTCCCACCATTAAGTGCAACACAAAATAGCAATTCCAATTGATAATCTTTTATGGAAAATCAATTGATGGTGGCAAAAGGGCCTTCAAAGCCATGTAGAAGGAAATAATTCTAAGATCTTCCAAACAACATTGAGCATTTGAAATTGAGCACAAGCGGGGGGGATACTAGCAATTGCAAGTGATGAACCCTAACTAGCTAGAAAGAAGGTGCTGATCCAAGCAACCCAAACATGTCAGGAAAACTTTAAAAATTCTTATTAGATATGGTTGCTAAAAACTATTGCATTTAATGGTCTCCCAATAATTGTCTGTTATACAATATAGTCTAGGTGTTATTTTCAATAAATAAGTAAAGTCAAGGTATTAATAACGATCAACTTGGAAACTCCAATAAAGCCAATCGCTTAAAAACTATCAAATCAAAGCACAACTTGGTGGTTAAAGTTAGAGCATCAAGAGTACTCTTTTTCTTTTCTTTTCTTTTTATCCTCATATGGTCCTATTGGCAAGGTCAAAAACCTTTTAGAATCCACTTAAGTCTAGTAGTTCATGAGAACATATAAGCCATTGGATAATAAAGGCACTGCCTGTTTCCCATTGATTTTTTTTAATTTTATCTCTACACTGTAATAAAATAATGATATTAAATGTACAAAATTACTTCTTTTTTATAAGTAATAAAATGTACAAAATTACTTATAGAAAAAGACCTATTCCAATGCTTATTGGGCAAGAAAGAATAGTTATCTTAGACTCTACAAGCCTTTGGCATTTTATCCATATTCCATGGCTTGACTAAATACACACAGAAAATGAATTTCAAAACATCTACTCAAACTGGATGCCAGGTGTAATATCTGATGGACCTGATGATAAAAAGGCAGAAAGAAAGAATTAACATCACATATATTAGAAGGGCACTAAAACAGAGTTAATCCTTGCCTGTTATTAACAGAACCATCTTTGTTATAATGTTGAGCCCCAACAACCTTCTTTCCTACATCCTGTAATTGCTGTCTCAGTGACACAGAGTACACTACAATAATGCACACAGGAACAATAAATTTATAACTTTCAAAACAAACTTACAATTCAAATTTGAGTTAACAATTTTATTTTACCATCCCCAGAAATCAACCCGATAATCAAATCATGCCCATCCTTAGCATCCTGATCAAATGCGTGGCACACAGGGTTCGAATTACTGAAATGGATAGACTTTATCGGATCCTACATTTGATGATTTAATTTTCATAAGAGAACCCAAATTTTCCAAAACTTTTAAAAGTCAAATAACAAAATACCAAACTACCTTGTCTTGAGAATTCAAATCGCTTATAAAGATAGCATCTCCAACATTGAAGACCAAATAAGAACCTTTACCATCGAAGTTTGAATTACCCATTGAATTACTAGAACTCGAAGACCCCAATGACCCAATCCTACTATTCCCACCATTAATCTTACTCCCACCATTCCCTCCAACAAAGCTAAGAGCCCGACTTCCATTACTTCCACCCAATAACCTCGCTGCAGCTGATCGGACCCCACTGCTAGTGCTGAAGCTTGAAGATGAGGCTGTCGGGGTTGATGGGGCTGGCTTGTCTTTTAGATGTGCTAGGGTTACCTGATCATTAAAAATTCAACCAAAAATGCTTTCAAAAGTTCAATTCTGACAAAAATAAAGTAACTAAATGAACTAATACGAGTGACCATCAATGGATTCTAAAACATGGACTTTTTAGAAAATCCCAGAACGTGAGAATCAACCAAACACCTTCCAGAAATACACGTTAATAAATTTGAAACAGAATAGTCCTAAAAACCTTAATTTTGAAAATTGGGTATCAAATTATATCCAAATATATCAACATTAACCAAAGATTGTCATGGAAAACTATTAATCAAAATAAATCAAAACCATTATTCAAACGGTAAATCTAACAAACAGGTATTGATCATTAATTAAAACCCTAGAAATCATTATCAACAAGAAAGAAAAAAAAACCTTAAACTCGCAGAACATCCATTTTCACGAAATGGGTATTCAAGAAAACTCCCAAAAATGAAAAATTGGTCCAAAAAAGTAAGAAATAGAAATTTCAGAAATGTTTGGAAGAACGAACCTGAGTGACGGTTTTGCCATGAGCGTAATGAAGGAGACCCGAAGGGTGAGTCTTCTCGTAGTGTAGCTTATAACGTCCTTCTGGGGTTTTGAAATAGGTCTTGAGCCCCGGTGACTGAACCGCCGTGTTGGCCGATGAAGCCGCCGCCGTTGATAGCATGCCGTTTGGGTTGCTGTTGATCATCGTCTACCATGTGATCATATAACCCACAATACTACTAGTAGTTTTAGTACACAAACCTCTAGTCTCTTTTTTCAATTTAATTTTCAAAAAAGAAGAGCTCGAGCTGTGCTCTGCTTTTGGTTTTTCTTTTCTGGGTTGTGTTTTTTTTTTTTTTTTTTTTCAATGGCTTCCAGGATCAGAGGTTGGGATCCTGTGTGGTTTGGTGAATAGAATGGTACTTAGGGTACGATAATTAGTTTAGTTCATGTAATGGGTTGGGATTTGACTTTTTTGGGTCAATGGAATGGACGGTGGTGATGACGAGGATGTTAGTTACTGTCTTTGTCTGTCTGTCAGTGGATTTTGATAGAGAGTGAGTGAAAGCATGATTCATTCATATGAAACAGCCAATGACAATTGGCTCATTGGCTCCGTTGAGAAGTTGAGGTTTGTGTTTGTATATTAATGTTTTTGCTTTCTGGGACTTATCTAATTTGAGATAATTATGCTCTAAACATAGGTTAATCCAGGATGGTATATTCTGTTCTGTTTTGGGCCTACAGGCCCACTTGTTTGGGCCAATATTGGAGAAGTAGAAATAGAAGAAATTTTGGTTTGTATGACAGGCTCTGAGTCTCTGATCCAAAAAAATGGAAAAATGGTTTGTTTGATGGGTTTAGTGTGGATAAACTTCGGAGAACAAAAATGAGTCTTTACTTGCTGTTCTTTTCATGCTTTTGGATAGCCATAGAACCTGCTAAAGCCCCAATGGCTTTTATCTATCCATACGGCTTAAAATGCTTATTGGCGTTTAGATTAGCCTGGTTGGGGTTATTGGGGTTTAGGTTCTCACAAAGTCTTATGACTGGTAAATGAAAACTCTGTTTAGAAGGAGAGTATTTAAGTGTTTCTGTAAGAGTAATAGAACAACTTCCACAATTCACACGGCACAGAATTTTCGCCACAGTAGAGTCTTATATTATGGCGACGATTTGTTAGGACCTAGAATACCCGAAAATTTTGTAGTTAGAATTAGATAGGGGCCGCGCGAACGCAGGCCCCCACTACCACAAATTATGACGTAGGCTCTGCCACTTGGGCAGACCTTAGGCGAGCACCCCTCCTAAGTGCAATGGAGGTCACTAGCCTAGGCCATGGGCCTTTTTGATCACCCATTGACCCCGTCCAGGTAAGTATGTTACTCGTTCCCATCAGTCCTCTTTTTATAGTACCTCCACTCCCTTTTTCTTCTTACGCGTTTCCGATGTGGGATTACAGCTTTACAAGTGCAAGACCCGCACTTTGTCTCACAGCTTAACAAGACCACACGACACCCACTCACTCACTCACTCACTTACTTCCACTCCAATTGACACTGTTAAAATCGTGCTGTGCCACTTGGAAGAATGATAATATTCATTGAAAAAGCAAAAGCGTATTTGATAGCCTTGTCATGGAGCAAATCATGAATACATATGCACCCACCAAATGAATTTACTGTGTTTTTAACTTTTTCCCATGCAACCATTGCAGAAGCCATGGACATAAGATGGAGCTGAAATATTCAGATTGAAGAAATTAAATTGAGGGTTTGAATGTGATGCAGCTCTTTGAGTTTCAATCCATTTTCAAATTCCAAGTCTTCTGGCCGGGAGGTTGTTCCAGGAGTACTAAATAATTTTCCCTTGAGCAATGCGTTAAGAAACCAAACTTTGTTCTTTATATTCTAGGCTACTTAAGGCTAGCTTGGTAAGAATTTGATTTCCCTCCTGGTTTTGGAGAGTGGATCCTCATCAACCTCCAATCACAGACCTCAGAAATTTTTCTTTTAGATTGTAAGGTATGAACTCTTAAACACAGTTTACAATTTTTTTGGGAAATACTGTCCTTTTACCAACTAACATAAGATGTCATCTTTGTTAAAATACGATTTTTTTTTTTTTATTGTTCATAAAATCTATCAAAACTTAGTTAAATTATTTATTAGAATAATCATTTATCGAAATTTTATATATGATAGATTAAATAAAGTAAAAAATAAAAATAAAAATAAAAAATTTGAGGTCTATTACAACAGTAAAATGTGATTGTTCAAAACAAATCATCTAGAAAGAAACAATTGATTGTTCAAAACAAATCACCTAATAATCACTTGCTGTGGCTAAGATTATAAACATGTTCAACAAACAATTGATTCCAACAATTCATATCGAATGACTAGAAAGAAACAGAAAATGTGAAAAGAAAGTAGAAAAAGTGATAGCATGGTTGGTTTTTTAGAGTTGGGCTTCCAAATGATCGTTTAGCCTCCAAATAAGAAGTCATGAATATTATTAAACAAAAATAACACTAAGAAATTAAATAAGATAATGGTGATAAATTGATCATAATTATGGAATCTTATCATTCCAACCCCTAAAAAGCTAACCTTATGCTTAATCGCATATGAATTCTGCTAGATCCCTTATGTCCTTAATCATTCTGGAAAGACCTTCTTAAACTATTTTGTCAATTGAAAGATGCAAAATAACAATCTTTTAATTCTTGGAGAAATTACACTTTACCACCCTAAACTATGCACTAAATTACACTTTACACTCTAAACTATTTAAACCAAGGGAGTCAATCTCGTACCGAAGGTTGTGCCGGTTTGACCAATGGAACGATATATTTCGGCACCGGTCAAGACCGGTGTACCATTTCGGATTTACCGTTATTTTTTATATTTAAAATATATATATGTGTGTGTGTATTAATAAATATAAAAGTTTACCATAAAACATTACTTCAATTTAGAACAAATTATTCATGGTTTTGAACTTTAGCATCAATTAAAAGAAAAAAAATACAATATAAAATATAGAAAGCTTAATTGTTCATTGCATACTAAGAAAACAAATAATACTAATAAGTTAATGCAAATTAAGTTACCATTTTTCCCTTACAAAAATTCAAAAATTACAAAACTCAAAAAAAAAAAAAAAAAAAAAAAAAAGCTTTTATCTGTACCGGCCGGTAATGCCCAAAATCAACCGATATGGCTGGTATTTAAATCAGTACGAAACATTGACATTTCGATACTGGTATACGTACCGGTATGGTACATACCAGCCAATACTGGTACGATATTGACTACTTTGATTTGAATGCACATTTTGCACCATAAACTATCACACTTTGCACCCCAGTGTTATTTTATATTTAACAAAATCCTACTGCACGTGATAAGCACATGTTTCTTCCTTAAGTGAAACAAACTTAAAAGACCAAAACACCCTTCTTCAAAATCAATTAAAACAAAACCCAATTTTTTCACATCTCTCTCCCGTGAGTGCTTCTCCCAAATTTAGATTCTTGTAAACCCTAAAGGCACATGACCATGTCTTTGCTTCTAGACCCAAACCGCTGCTGGTAAATATACCACTTATAACTATCTTAATGGTAAATATACCACTTATAACTATCTTAATATTACATGGGCACTTTATGGACTCTATTGGCGTCAAAAGAGCATAAGATTTACCTCTCTGAGCTATTTAGCTCAAAACAAATCAAAACGTATCAGTATATTCATGTTGAAGAAATGTGAACCTTTGTGTCACGCCTTTGCACCTTGTTAGGGAAGCCAATTAGACTTAAAGACCATCTTTGCCTTTGCACCTTGTTAGGGAAGCCAATTATGCTTAAAGATCATCTCTCCCGTCTTACTTTAAGCATTTTAAGCAAAATTGTATTGGTTCCATTAAAAAAAAAAAAAAAAAAAAAAGCTGAATTGTATTGGCCAAGAAGTATTTTAGTGAGTCCAAACATGAAACTTTGATTGTGAAGCTTGAAGAATTTTAAGAAGTGTTAGACAAGTTGTTCTTGTTAAATGGGGGTGTTGAACATAGGGGATTGGAGCGGTGGTGGAGCAGAAGCAATTTTTCGAATTGGGGATTTAGGGTTTACAAGAATTTGAATTTGGGAGAGGCACGTATGCAAGAGAGATGTAAAAAAAAATTGCGTTTTGTTTTAATTGATTTTGAAGAAGGGTGTTTCGGTCTTTTAAGTTTGTTCTACTAAGCAAGAATCATGTGCTTGTCACGTGTAGTAAAATTCTGTTAAACATAACAGCAAAAATAACACTAGGGTGTAAAGTGTGATAAATGTGATAGCTTATGGTGCAAAGTATGCATTCAAATAGTTTTGAGTGCATTGTTTAGAGTAGTAAAGTGTAATTTCCCCTTAATTCTTCAATCAAGTTTTCCAATACAAGTACCCCACAGCTTTGAATAGTTTGAAATTAAAATTTTCAACTCCATTAGTCAATATATGAAATAAGTTAGTATTTGCTAGAAAGTCAAAAAAATCTTACTAGTTACGAGAGATGGGCTCACAAGATTTGATTTCTATTAAGACCTTTGATTACTTTCTGAATAGTCTGGACCTCTTAAGTTGACATCTTTCATCTTTGTAATTAATTTTCATTAATTCAAGAGATTAAATTAGGTCAGGAGTTGGCGCAAAAGGTGTGTTTTATGCCAGTCAATCCTGACCCACCACGTCAATGAAATAATTTAAATTCAATACATTCACTATACAAAACTATAACCCAGTTAAAACACCAAACCCTTTCAAACACAACACGTTCAGACACACCCACACCCACACCCACACCCACCTCCACCTCCACTACCTCACCACCCACCTCACCCAACCCTTCACTCCCACCCATCTCCTCCACTTCCTCAAATCCAAGCTCCACCACCACCCTTCCTTCACTCACTTTGACTTTCACATCTTCAACTGGGCCTCCACCATCAACTCTTTTCGCCACGACCACTCCACTTTCGAATGGATGGCTCGCACTCTCACCTTCTCTCACCGCTTCGCTGACCTTCCCTCCTTCCTCCAACCTTCACCTCCAATCCTTGCCCTTGCTCCGACGGTATTTTCTCTTGCCCACGAACCAAACCCATATTCAAATTTTCAATCAATGCTTGTAGAGTTTGGAAATTGGATGATGCCGTTGTTGCTTTTGAATCTATGAAAAAACCGATTGATGGGAAGCCTAGTGTTGCGCTTTATAATGTGAAAAAAACATGGTTTATAGTAACATTTTAGACTGTAAACATAGGTTACAATGGTGATAGGTCTTATTACAATCTGCTTAGAATAACCCGTTTTGACATGAATGGGATATATTCGAACAGAAATCAATTGACCCATTCCGATGTGTTTGCCAGTCCAACCCAAGATAGAGTTCCCCAGCTTTGTGGACAAAGCTGCCGTCCTTCTGGTCCTAAAGTAACAAATAATAATAATAATAATAAAAATAAAGCAAATCGGCAAACATAGGAATAGTACAAACAGTTGAAAGTTGAAAATAAAAGGCAAATCAGAGTGGTGAGTAGGTTTGAACGTGTTGTGTTTGAAAGGGTTTGTGCAGTGTGTATTGAATTTAAATTATTTAGCTGATGTGGCGAGTTAGAAGCGGCTCGCATAAAACACACCTTTTCCGCCAGCTCTTGACCCAATTTAATCACTTAATTCAAACATCATCTTCTACTCAAATGATTTTGTAATCTCTTCTTGAAAACAGCAATTTACATGTGTGCCATGGGCCCAAATTGTATTTTTTCTTTAATAAAATCAAGAGAGATCTTTATAGGAAACAAGCTGCCAAAACAGCAACACAAAGTACAGCAAGCAGAGGAGCAACACAGAATACAAGCTGATATGACAGCAAACACAAAACAAATCACCTTCTCAATAGGCTAAACAGAGGACCTACAATACCTGAGAAAGGCAATAGATAGTCCCCATTTACAGCAAACTTCTTTGTTCTCATCAACACAATGGGAGGACCCTCTGAACTCAAGAATAGGCACAATACATCGCTGTGTACTCCCCATTTCACCAATCCATCTCTTGTAAGCAGCCTGTGTTTCATCGCTAACCAACATATAAAGGCATGCCTAGAGATCATTTGTGGAAACCAAATCAGCTTCCACCAAATTACCACAGCAGCCTTATATCTGACTTCTTACCAGGCTGAAGCACAAGAGTAACAGCCATTCTTTGTATGCACCCAAACCAATGGTTACTAATGCCACGGGATAGCTTAAAATGATCATGGATATAATACACATACAGGACAAATTATTTTTTACAAACCATTATGTACTCAAATATTCCAAAACAAAAGAAGATATAATCTGCAAAATGTTACAAGTGAGGGGAAAAAACAAAAAAACAAAAAAAAACAAAACCCTTCAACTAGGTTACAATATCAATGCAATCTAGTCAATTCTTCAACTCTCTTGCAAAGCTCCTCAACTGTAACATTCATTGCTTTTGAAACCTCGTCCATCTTACTACGGTTGAGATCAAGGAATGACTCGATGAGATCTCCATCCAAGAAATTTCTGGCATCAACTACTTTCTTCTCATTGTTAAATGACCTCCACTGCTCGTGGCTCAACCCTCCAACACCCTTTATCACCTTCCTCAGGTTCGACTGAAGCTTCTCTAAAAAGAGATACTGCTCATGAGGAAGTGAAGCAATGACTCCAATTACACCATTAACAGTACCAAAAATGACAGTTGGAATCTGGCCCACATCAGAATCTGGCAAGCGCATAACAAGGGAACCATGTCGGAATCGATTGACAAATTCTCCAAGGTGATACTCGCCAGCAACCTCAAGACGGCCACGCTCCTCATCAGTGGCACCTTCACTGTTCTTCCGAACAGTCAAAAGATTGAAGTTATTTTCAGCACCAAGGTAAATGTCATCGTCAAGAATCTCAACAGCTGACATCCAATTTGCATTATAGTCACGGGCTCGCTCCTCAATGGCACCTTCTTCATGCTGAAAACAACGAGCAGTTGTGTATTAATCAGCAAGAGAACAGGCTAGCTATTAGAATCATCGTAAAATCTAATCCGCTGTCCAAGAAGACATGAAAACGTTTATGTTTGAAGACCCAAAAGGGGAGTCTTTTGTTGTTGAGCAGAAAGCAAACAGGACATGTATAATGTTGGACTTGTATATTATCTTTGATTGGTAACTTTTTTGAACCCACAACCCCCTCCCCACCCTGTAACAGCAAGAAAACAGGCTAGCTATAAGAATCATGGTAAAACCTAAACCACTGGCCAAGAAGACATTAAAAATTTATGTTTGAAGACCCAAATAGGGGAGTGTTTTATTGTTGAGTGGAAAGCAAACAGGAAATGTAAAATGTTGGACTTGTATATTATTTTCGATTGGTAACTTTTTTGAACCCACAACCCCCTCCTCTCCCTGTAACTGTAAGTACAGGAAGAGGAGGTGCAACTTAGCTAGAGCTCATTGGCTGTTGGAGTAGTAGACATTAGACAATAAACATTACTTTAAATGTCTTGACAGTAAATGATAGGGTAATAAAATATTGACGGCTTATCACTTACCTTGTAGATTAACAAGGAGATTGATTTCATCAGGTCACCAACAACAATGAAATCTCCACGAGTTTGCACATAGAGAGCAAGTATGTGTCCGTGATGTCCACATTCAGATTGTAACTCACGAGTACCATCATCCCGGAGCATCCACTTGTACAATTGGATTTTTTGATTGATACCAGCCAGCAGCTTGCCGTTGAAAGCATTCAGAGAGTAAACAGATCCTTTGGTTTCCTTCTCAGCAATAAGCTGTAGCTTCCCGTCTTCAACAATGAAAACTAATATTCGGCCCTAAAAATTGTTCATGAAGGAAAAACAAAAGTTGGAATGACAGCATCATATCTAATTTTAGGTTTTGGGGAGTTAAAAATTAAATAAGAAAAAGGATCAGTAGTGTCACAATTACCTTGGTTGGCTCATTCTCTTCTGGCAATACATATGCAGTGCCAGCACAGTAGTACACATTACTATCATCAGAGAAAGAACAACTAAGGATGGAGCAAGCATATTCAAAGGTGTCAAGTTGGTAAGTGGATATGAACTCAAAGGTCTGGTCATCCAGCAGACGGATATAGTGCGTTTCAGAATCTTCTGTACTGGACTGGTTTAACTTCAGACTGCAAATAGCAAAGGTCCTGGACTGCTCCTGATGACAGATACGGCGTGCATGCTCCCCAAGTGGTATAGAGCGGATATGAAGTTTCTGGATATCATCAATGGTGCCAATAGTAAGTTCACCTTCTTTTGCGATTGCAAGGCTGTTGACAAAAGAACAAAAAAGAAAAATCAATTTATTGAGAGAGAAAAAGGCCCTAGTGTCATGTCTAGTCAGGCCAACAATTATGCAAATGTGTGTGAACCTCTTCTTTCTCTGGCGTTTCACTTTTTGAAGCATGATAGTTTTCCAAATGCTATCTAGTTATCGTAAATCATTATACCGTAATAAATACTCCATCTGTCCCATAATGAGTATATTGGTTTCATTTTATCATGTCCCATTATGTGTCTACAATTAAATTGTGTACTTGCCAAGGATGACAAACCATACAAAGGGAATATCACTGTTACATGAAGTAGTCAGCTTTATACTTGCAATCAAAATTTAAATTAAAAAAAAAATAGCAGCTTTATTGTGGACAGACTGGACAGGTTCATTCAGACTAGCATACTTGATCCATTCAGAAGCAAATTATCGCCTATAGCTCAGAACCCCTAAACTTTGGTACACTATCTGTTTATCTTCCAATATAATTCATATGGTGCCACAATAAATAAAAAAGATGGTCAAACAATTTTGACCTATCAAAACTTGCTTAGGTAGGTATATTTTTGCTGTTAATGCCTATTCCCCCATATTGGCCAACATAAGAAAACAGAAATCCATCATTGTCCAGACTCCAGATATTACCACTTTATCACAGCAACTCATTAAGAAGTGCACAAAGTCATGTTCAGGATGAGCAATTATGAAAAATAATTAAAAACAATAAATAAAATTATTCCTCAACTATAGGAAAAAAAGTAAACAGATATTTCTCCAGGTAAAGATATAAAATGACATGTAGCACTTAAGATTTTGACAATTAAGTTTACTAATTTGATCCAATGTTCATTTCTTGATAAGTAACGATATTTCATATTTGCATTAATTTTAAAGGAATTTTACAACATGTCAGGGAAACAGTTTTAAGAACACAAGCTATATCAGCTACTCCTACAAACAAATCACCAGTGCAAAGAATCCAAAAAATCACCAGCACAAGAAGGTCTACTATCATCTACAAACATTTAGGAAAATAAAGTACTGACAAACCGATATTTATTCTCTCAACTGAAAGGTACTATCTCTAAAATTTTCCCTATTCCTTTCCTTCAAAATAATCCACATATGGCATAATGGAACCACATTCCAAATACTACCCCATAACAAGTTACGTTTCCTTTTCAACTCCTCCAACATGTAAACAACCTAGGCACTGATTTGCATTACCCATCTCACTTCAAATACCACAAAAACAAAAGTCCATGGTTCGATGCATCAAACCAAAAAGACAATCTTCTACCATCACCAACCAAGAATTTAATATATATCTGTAACTTTGATCTAATCGCTTTCCTAACACCCCACCCCCTCTCTTCCACCACTTTTTTTTTTTGATAAGTAAGAAAAATATATATTCAAGAAGCTACCTCATGAAAACATAAGGCAGAACAGAGAATGCAGAGAACGAAACAAACAAAAAGAGAGAAGAAAAAGAAAAAAACAAGAAAATAAACGGAACCAACAAAGAGCTAATTACAAAGAAGAGAACTAAGGAACATAGGGATAGAATCACTAGAGGTGAGTCCCCAAGCCCTAGACCAATCAAAAAGAGAGCCACTAAAATAAGCGAGCAATTGGTCATCGGATTTGTCCCTGTCCTCAAAAGTACGCCAGTTTCGCTCCCTCCAAATACCCCACATTAGGCACAACGGAGCTAGATTCCAAACGCTAGAAGAGTGCTTTCCAAACTAGTTCCACCAACCGAAAAGCGTATCTGCAATCGATCTTGGCAAGACCCAAGAAATCCCAAAAGATCTAAAAACCAAGCTCCACAACTGATAAGCTTTTCCACAATGAAGAAGCAAATGATTCACCGTCTCCCCATTACAGTGGCACATAATGCACCAATCAACAAAATCAAAACCTCTACACCGCAGAATATCCCCTGTAAGAATCTTTTCCCAAGTTGTAGACCAAACAAAGAAAGAGACGTGCGTAGGAGCCTTAACCTTCCATATACCTTTCCAAGGAAAGATAATAGGTAGGGGACTTCGAAACTTATCATAGAACGAGCGGACGTCAAAATCCCCCTTCTTTGACAATTTCCATATCATACGGTCTCCTTGCTCAGAATGAGGTAAATTAGAACTCAGGGTATGAAAGAATTCATCCACAACTCCCGTCTCCTAGTCATTTGGATTTCTAAGTAAAAGAACCTTCCAACTTCTCCAAGCCTCGGTCCCCAGTCGTTCGAGAGACGAGGCCACAGATGCCTCTCTATTAATAGCAATCCCATACACTACCGGAAAGGATAGATGGAGTGGTAAGTCCCCACAACCTTCTCTACAAATCGCCATCCTCTTGTACGAACCTCCACAACCATTTCCCCAGTAGTTCTTGGTTGAAATTACTCAGTTTTATAATCCCAATCATTGAAATTACTCAGAAAATGAACAAATAATCTTCTAGTAAACTAATTAAACTTCTTCTCCTCCTCCATTCTCAAATCAAGTTGCAACTTCTCCAATCTATTAGCTACACTAACCGGAATAGAAAAGAGAGGTAATAAGCAAGCAAGCTTGTGAGAGTGCTCTTTATAAGAGTCACCCTACCCCCTTTTGATAGATACAACTTCTTCAACCCTGCAAAACTCTCCCAATCCTCTCGATTGTACTATTCCACACTGAGCTAGCCTCAAGGCTCCATTTGTTGGGGCGAAAAGGGATAGGCCCAAAGAGCCCTTCTATACCACTTTAGGGAGATGGGGTGAAGGGGGGGTTTACATACAACCAAGGCAAAGTGGTTTATGATTGAATCTCAGAGGCATTCTTATCATTTGGTAGATCCAAGTCCATGTCCTATTTTGGGTTCACTCAGAGCTTCAGCAACCACCGTAAAAAGTGTGATGTACATGCACCCAATTCAAGGGGGTGCAACACTTCTCAGTTTGGGCCTCATATTTCTCCTACATAAGATGTTCGTATGGTGGCGCGATGATCTATGCGAATCCACTTTGAAAGGACATCATACCAAAGTTGTACAATTAGGGCTTCGATATGGTTTTATTCTGTTTATAGTATCAGAGGTTACGTTCCTTTTTTGCTTTTTTTGGGGGGGATTCTTCTCATTCTTCTTTTGCACCTACGGCTATAGTAGAGATCGAAGGTGTTTGGCCCCCAAAAGGAATTTGGGTTTTAGATCCTTGGGAAATCCATTTTCTTAATAGCCCTATCCTCCTTTAATCTGGAGCTGCTGTAACTCGGGCTCATCATGCTACACTTGCGGGGAAGGAAAAATGGGCAGTTTATGCTTTAATAGCTACCGTTTCACTGGATCTAGTATTCACTGGCTCTAGTATTCACTAGCTTTCAAGAAATGGAATATTATAAAGCACCCTTTCACTATTTGGATAGTATTTATGGTTCAACCTTTTTCTTAGCAACTGGCTTTCATGGTTTTCATGTGATTATAGGTACTCTTTAGTCTGTTCTCGATCATATGTGGTATGTGGTATTTGCCAATATCTTGGTCATCTAACCAAGGAGTTTCACATTGGCTTTGAAGCAGATGGTACTGGCATTTTGCAGATGTGGTTCGGTTATTCCTATTTGTCTCAAAATTATAGAGAGAAATGGAGGAGTGAAAACACTTTTCCGACGTTTGGTTGGGCAAAACATAAAGTGGATAGAAAAGGGTGTGGCTGGTTGTTTCTACCTGGGCCCACCAAAACATGAGTGTTTAAAACAACAATAATAATTTTTATTTTTTTATTTTAAAGTGTAGTGAAGAACATTCTGAGAAAATAAAAAATAAAAACCACATAAAGATCCTCGTTGTGTGAGTTTTCACTGCTTCTTAGCAGCCAGAGAAGATTCCAACCACCACCGAATACTCTGACGATTCTTGGTAAAATCCTATTGTTCTGTGTATTCTTTCTCTCTTTTTTTCCTTTTCTTTTTTTCATGTGTGCTTAAGATCTAAGCTCATCTTGAACCAAAAAAACCAAGTCATTGTAGTCAAATTCTAATGGAAAAATTACCCCCAAAATAATAGGGGGGATATTGGTACATTCATATAAACTACCTCTTTTATTCTTCTCAACCAAACAAAAGAAATTTAATTATTTTTTATAATTCAATTGTTACAAGGGGGGAGGGGTATTTGAACCTCATAAAGGAGACCAGACAATACAGTCGATTTAGCTCGTACCTGCTAATTTTTTATGAATAGAAATGTGTTGCATTCCAGGATAAAATCAAGATATACCAGATCAAATGTAAATTGGAGAGAAAATACCTGTCTGGAAAAGCCGCAGAGTTAAAAGGGCACATATGGCTAACTTCTTTCAAATTAACATTGCTGTAAAGTAGCTTCTTGTTGCTACTGTAGATAACAGTTGGCCTATCTGACGCGGCAAATACATGTGTAGTATTCTTGGAAGAGAAAGTACGAAGAGTAATAGGCTGGGTCCCAAGAGAGACCTTTTTCCTATCTGCTAGTTCACCAGTACTTGTGTTCAATAGAAAATTTAATAAATGTCCATCTCCAAGGGCACATAACAAGTAAGATATCTGAAAGAAAAAAAAAAAAAAACATACAAACTTGAGAGGTGCGAAAAACTAGGAAACATATAATTAATGAATTGAAGAAGAATGTTCGTTAACTTAATTGGATGTCACCCCCTGCCCCTCTTTTTTAACGTTCAAATAGATGTCAAGATTACCATTGAAATTCCTCTAGAAGTCTACAATAAGAATTTTTTTTTTATAAGTATTTGAGCAGGAGGGGAAGGGGAGATTTAAACTAGTGACATCTGCCTCACAAGGCATGGTCTCCCATTGAGGTGCAATAAGAAACTAAAAAGCACTGCCATTGACACTGACACGACAACACAACAATATATACATGTGCACGCGCGTGTGTGCACACACAATTTTAGGTTTAAATGCAATAAAGTGTGTGTGTTAATATTTATTTACGAATTTATAAATTCTTTTAGCAAATATAATCTCTTTAATGTTAGGATTGAATCGCCCTTTTTTTTATATAAGGAATGCCACATTGTTCAAAAATAAAAAGAGGCCCAGTATCTTATGGCGCTAACCAGCTGGAACCATCCACTAATACTTTTTTTCTCAGAAAACTCTTAATCCTCTACAAGGTTATGATTTCTTCTCACTTTCCTTGCTTAAGAACAAAAAAGAAAAACACCCCTTCCAGAATAATCTCACAACACAAAGAAACGGAGAGAGAGAAGCAGAGGTAGCTCAGCCTCCACCACCAAAGCTCCAGGATTGATGGCCTCATCCCGACATCAGGGACAAAGTCCACTCCTCTGAACTCTACTGCCTCGCCCTATGAACACATTGAGAAAGCTCCTATGATCTCTGCCACCATGGTCACTACAACCTCATTAACTCCCTCCTCTTTGAATTAAACCAGGTCCCATCTCACAGTAGGTCATCATGCATCACACTTTTCCAAAATTTCAAGCCTTCCATTTTTTATTTCTTTTCAACTTTAAGCTTACTGTGTCTCAAACGTATCCAGAAAATGTCCCAACTTTAATACATACACAAATGCAGTTGGGTCCCATGCAAGTCTGTGTTTAACATGAACACAGACTGTCTGTGTTTTAGATAAAAACTTATAATTGTGAATTATTTTATTTTATAAAAAAACCTTCCTTAAAGGAGGTTTTCCAGTGTTATTTGGCCTAGTCAGGATAAAGAGGCTTCAGTGACGGATCTTACAAAGTTCTGCAACGGTGCCCTACAGTAGGATTTAAATTTTGTGAAAGCCATGCAGGATCGGGAGTTGGAGTAGTTGAGGGTTTTATGGATTTAATCTACTCTATTCCTGTGAGAAGGAATGGGCAGGACAAGTTTTGATGGAGGCCCCAGCTAAAAGATGGGGGTTTGAGATCGACAGGTATTATCAGTCTTTGATTTGTATTATTGATATATCTTTTCCCTGGAGAAGCATTTGGAGGTCAAAGGTGCCACCCAAAGTTGCTTTGTTCATGTGGACTCTGGCTTTGGGCAAAATATTGACGATAGATAAACTGAGAAGGAGAAGATTGATTGAAATAGACTGGTGTTATGTGTGTAAATGTGCTGGGGAGACTATGGACCATTTACTCCTTCACTGTCCTACTGCCACAGAGTTATGGTCTATGGTGCTCGGGCTGTTTGGAGTTTATTGGGTTATGCCGAAAAGTGTTGCGGAGTTACTAGCTTCTTGACAAGGCTGGTTTGGGCATCATCGGAATATACCTATTTGGAAAGCCATTCCACATTGTTAGATGTGGTGCATTTGGAAGGAGCATAATGCTCAAAGTTTTGAGGACTGTGAACGGAATTTTTTTTTCAAAGTGGTGCCTTTTCTTGTCAGTTTGTTTGATTGGATGTTAGCTTTAGGCTCTTTCTCTATTTGTTCTTTCCTGGATATGCTTGATCTTTGTACTTTGAGAGCTTAATTTACTTGATTTTCTTGTTCCCCTGCATACCCCCCCGGTGTACTTTGGCTCTTTTTTTTTTTTTTTGATAGGTAATCAGAAATATATTATAAATGAGAAAACAAAAAAAGAAAAGTACAAGTTGTTCACGATGATGAACAACAGGAAAAAAAAGAACAAACAGCACAGCAAAACAAGAACTTAGGAAACTAAGCTAAGGGAAAACATAAACTCAGAGGGAGAGGAACAATCAGTAAAACCCCAACAACGAGACCACTCTAAAAGACTACGTTGGCATAAAACCTTTAACTCGTCCAACATCTTCTCATTATCCTCAAAGGAGCGACGATTTCGTTCCAACCATTCAATAAGAATGTTACTCATTAAAAAGAAAATGCCTTAAAAGAATTGAGGCAAGAGTAAAAGAAAATAAAGCTCAAACACAAGCATACCCCTTCAAAGACACAAAGAAGAACAGAGCGAGGTATAATTTCTCCCCCCAAAGGCTCCTTAGTGATAAGATTCAGGTCAGGAAGCGAAAATATCCGCACACTAATATCTGTCCACATACCAACAGCAGCTAGCTGACTATAGTTGGGATTCTCCCCAATGGGGTTTATGTCAAGGCATGAGATCTCATACTCCAATTGTGCATGTTTTACTTCCGTCAAGACCCCATCTCCAATTTCTAAATAAACCAAATGGCCACCACCAGTTGCCAATAAAACCTGTCATAGAAGTGCAATGCATCAATTGGTTATTTATTTTACAAAGACAACACAACATGTTTACAAATACAATCCGAAAAAGGTAAGAGAGTGCCAATAAACAGCAAATATGTTCTCCACTTATTTGCAATGTTGTAGGAGGTACATTCTCAAATCTCAATCCATGCCCACCCAAAGAAGTGCACCAACTTATGATGAACCAGATTTTAAAAACATAGAACAAACTAATTTATGGAGGGAGTGTTGAAAAAATAATTTTTGGAGTACCAAGAATAATTAACTAATAAATTTTTTTTTTTTTTTAAATGTTATTAAAATGCATTATTGAATTTTTTATTTATTTAGAAGAATAACAAAAATTACAAGATAATGGAAAGATCAGATCATGACAGTACAGAAATGGGTAAACTAACCTGGGTGGCATTAGCAGTGGCAACATTAATTGAATAGCCAGGTCGAGCATTCCATTCATTCCGTAGCTCTCTAGATGTAGAACTGACCAGTCTCACAGAGCTTGAAGTTACCTGAAAAGGCATTTAATTAGCCAGAGGGAGCATTCAATTCATTCCATTTACTGACTTTTTAAGCTGAAACTCTAATCCTCATGCACAAATAATACTTTTGCACCCATATAATGCAAGTAAATAAAATTGTAGCTAAAGGAATTGTTTATCTCCACTTCTTCCATGACACAATCAAATTATATAGGCCTAAACAAATGCCTCAAGAAAATGAAATTAATAGAAAACATTCATCTAGTTTGGATTCAAATCATCCAAAAATATTTTTATCAGTAGATGTAGTCATAGATTGATAAGTAAAACAGTTAGAAAACCTACTTGTACAAGTTGGTTGAAAACAGCATCATGGCAAAATAGGGTCTGCACTTGAGAGCAGAAGCCCTCTATCTCAGTTTCTTCCAACTCATCCTCAATATTCATCGCCAAAATTCGTGTCTCACTGATAAAACTTACAACTAGGAATGTGTCAAATGGATCATCTGTGGAAGATCTTAGTGACCACATTCCCTTAATACCTTGAAGTTCCACTGAAGCCTATACCATTTCATATACATACATAAATCAACATATTGCTATTATATAAGTGCTTATAGGGTTTGAGGGAAAAGTAAACTGCTAAGTTAAAACATACCTGTTCATTAATTCCTATTCCATTTCGAACTATGCGAAGAGAACCATCTTTATAAGCTCCAGAACAAGTTACAACCTGACCTTGGCCTTGCCTCTCAAGGTCCACAACACAAAAGTCAACAATTGGCCCCAAATTGACATATCGTTCCAGTACTTCCACATATGAGCCTTTTGCATCAGGCTGAAGATTTAACTTTACAAGCTGTGTGCACAACATTATGAAGTGTTAATATCTGATATTGCAAGTAACCTTAAAACAATAAACAAATAAAATCCACGAGTCATATTGAGATTATACAACATATTCAAAATCCCTAACTCAACCATATACTGAAGGAATTAGAATGCCTTTTGCTTAAAATTGCAATAAAGCAAAGCAGATACACAAAAATGTAGCAAGAGGTTGCAAACATATCCTCACATAAAAACCAGCTTGTCATTGTAAACTTCTTTAGGGAAAAAAAAAAAAAGGAGTAAGTTGAATTCTTTTGCCACATTAAATTACCAATTGTCCCTAAAGCTCTATTGGGAAATGGTAAATTTAATCATTTAACCGCATACTTCTACATTCCCCACACATGTGGGCTCAAACTTCCTTTTAATAGGTGAGGCCCAACACGTGGGATCTTAAATGGGGAGGTAGAATGGAGGAGACCGGGATAGAACTCAAAGCCTCCTGCTCTAATACCATATTAAATTACTTGAGCTTGCAACTAGGAACAGGGGAGCACTCTCTACATTTGTAGAATATGTTCAGTAAGTGTCAACCTAGGGGTTCCAGATATCTACTATGGATGGTACACATTACCACATTTTCATTATGTCAATCTCTAATAAAGGCTATAGGCTCAAATTTAAGGTCGAAATAATATTTGGGAGAGTCCAGATCACTTAAGACTAGAGAAAAAAAAAATGAAATTTCAGATCCAATTTCTCAGAAGGTGGTGGGAATCCTAGCAGTTTCAAGGTTCTCCGAGTTTCAGATTGGCAAATAAACTGAAAGCTTTGAAAATGGAATGAGGAAGAATTTGGGAATGTAGAGTTTAAGAGACATAATTTGTGGCATGACCTTAATGAGCTAGACAACATTGGGGAAAGTCGACTTCTTACAGTTGAATAGAAATTAGATAAGGATTGGCTTCAAGTTGAGCTCAAAAAGACAGCTGTCTTGGAGGAGATTTGTTGGAGACAAGTTTAGAGTGCTTTGGTTAAGTAATGGGGATAGAGATACAAAAAAATTTCATCAAGTAGCCAATTCTCCCAGAACATTTAATTCTATTACCAATTTGTTGGTTGATGGAGAGTTAACTACCAATCCAGCAACCATATTTGAGTCTATTACACAATTCCGTAAGCGCCTGTATACTGGAGGGATACCAAAGACCAGTATTGGACAAGCTGAAGTTTTCAAGGATATTAGAGGAGAATGTCGTGTGGTAGAATAGACCCTTCGATTAAGAAGTTTTGGGGGTGGAAAAAAAAAACCCTTCAACGGAGATAAGGCACCCAGACCATATGGTTTTTCTATGGTGGCTTTCTTTCTCAAAGTTGAGGTAGTGGAGATATTCCAGAATTTTCATGCCCAAGGTAAATTTGAGAAGAGCAATATGCTACTTCCATTGCCCTTATCCCCAAAAAATAAAAAGCAGTGAATGTGAAGAATCGTAGGCCCATCACTTTTGTGGGCAGGGTCTATAAATTATTGTCAAAGTATCGGCCAATATATTAAGGGTGGTCTACCTAAAAATAAACTCTAGTCACTGAATGCTTTTGTGAAGGATAGACAGATCTTTGGCTTCATCCTTATTGCTAATGAGTTTTTGACAAACAGACTGAAGTCAAGAGTTCCAGGGGCTTTATGCAAACCGGATGTGGGTTTTTGGAAAAATGACAGCTGGAGTTTCTTCTGTATTTACACACTGAGGTTTTCAATTTCGATTAATGGTAGTCCTAGTGGTTTTTTTGGAAGTTCTTGGGGGTATGTCAAGGCAATCCACTATCACTGATGCTTTTTGTGATTGTTATGGAGGCTCTAAGCAAAACGTTGCATTCAGCTATGAGTAGTGGTCATCTCTTGGGATTCATGGTTGGCACCTCAGCAAACCAACTGATGGTGTCTCACCTCTTTGCAGATGACATGCTAATTTTTTGGATGTCATGACTCATTAGTTCATACACCTGCACCATGTGTTAGCATGGTTTGAATCCATGTTAGGCATGAAGAAATCTGAGTAAGCCAGAGTTGGTCCCAGTTGGGGAAGTTCCTAATTTGGAGGAGTTGGTGGCTATTTTGGGCTGTAAACAGTCAAACTTCCCAATAAAATATTTAGGTCTTCCATTAGGTGCTAAATTTAAAGAGAACACAAATTGAAATCCTATTCTTGAAAAAATGGAGAGGAGGTTGGCAGGATGGAAGCAGCTATATCTATCCAAGGGTGGTAACGTTACATTAATTAAGATAACAATTTTCAACTTGCCTACGTATTTCCTTTCTATCTTTCCAATTCTGGCTGAGATAGTTAGCCGTATTGAGAAGTTTCAGAGACAATCTTAATGGCTTGGTTTTAGGTGAGGAGTCCGACTTCCATTTGGTTAACAGGACACAGATTTATGTACCTATCCAAGATGGGGGTTTGGCTGTCAGAAATTTGAAAAAATTCTATCATGCTTTGTTTGGAAAGTGGTTGTAGGGATATGGCACAGAGAGAGTTAGAGGAGAGTGATAGAGGAGAAGTATGGGAGTGCATGAAGGGGTTGATGCTCTACTGTGATCTGGAATCCCTACAGTGTTTGTCTTTGGAAATCTATAAGGCGAGAGTGGGTGACATTCTCCCAATATCTTCAGTATGAGGTGGGTGAAGAAACCAGGGTGAAGTTTTGGCATGATTTGTGGTGTGGGGATTGTTTGTTAAAGGAGGTTTAACCAGAATTGTTTGTAATAAGTCGAGACAAGGACTCAACTGTAACGGATTTTTGAAATTATGTAAAGGGGTTCTTCACTGGGATATGAATTTCTCACGAGCTGTGTGGGACTAGGAATTGGAACCATTGTCGGCCTTCATGGATCTTATTTAGGGTCTGTTTGGATAGGACTTATTTTGCTGAAACTGAAAACTTATTGCTGAAATCACTGTAGCAAAATAATTTTTAAATGTGTAAATAGTACCGTGGGACCCATTTTTAATGAAAAAATTGATAAAAAATGAAATTTGTGGGTCCGTGAACAGTGCACGGATGCACTGTTCACTGAAAAAGTCAACATTTGCGGCTACTGTTCATTGAACAGTAGCCGCACTCCTCCAAAAACGCATGAAAAAAAAAAAAAAAAGAACAAAACGCAAACGTGGTTTATGAAACGTGAATCCAAACAGAGGCTTATTCTAATTCAGTGAGAGGGATTGAAGAAAACAAACTATGTTGGAAGCCAGCTAAGGGTCGAGCTTTGAAGTTAGAGGATGCTACTGCTCTTTAGTGTCCAATTCTGCCATGTCTTTTCCATGGAGAATTATTTGGTGATCAAAGGTACCTCTTGGAGTTGCTTTATTTTAGTGAACTGCTGTGTTATGGAAAATTCTTACTGTTGACAATCCACAGAGAAGACCTATTATTGTGCTAGGTTGGTGTTATATGTGCAAGTATAATGGGGAGTCTATAGAGTGTTGACCATTTACTGCTTCATTGCCCTGTAGCTTTTGAACTGTGAATTATGGTGTTTGGTCTGTTTGGAGTTCAGTGGGTTATGCCGCAGAGAGCTAGACAGTTTTGGATACATTAGCTTCATGGCGAGGTTGGCTTGGTTGTCATTGGAGCATTGCTGTTTAGAAAGTTGTGCCACATTGTCTAATGTTAAGCATTTGGCAGGAATGAAAAGCTAGAAGCTTCGAGGGATATGAACAGACTATTCTTGATCATAAGATCTTTTTCTTTAAATTTTTGTTAGATTGGTTGCTAGCTTCAGGTTCTTTTTCTCTCTTTTAGATATGATGGATCATTGTACACTAAGAGCTTTGATTGTATGGCCTTAGTAAACATCTTGTATAGTAGGGTTCTTTTTTTTATTAAATAAAGTATTGCTACTTATCAAAAAAAAAAAAATCTCAAAAATATATGAAGAATAAATGCACCAACACACCTGTGAATCTCCATAGCTTGAACCAATATATACAAATGCATTATCAAGATATGAAATGGTAGATGCAATGGAAGTTTCGCCCAAGAGCTCAATTTTGAGTCCAGAAACCCTACAAGGGAATGTAGATGATAGATTTAGAAAATTCCCGCAAGGCACTAAATTTACAATTAGAAACAATGCTTTCCTTCGGTTTTGTAATCAAGCAGATTTTTTCCCAAAGTATGTTGTTTAATCATAAATAGAAGTCAGAAGAACTCACTTTTCTTTCTCATGGGTTATAACAAGTAGGTGAAGTAGTCCAGTATGATCACCAAGTAAATACCTCGAACCATCAGCATCAACTCTTCCATAGGCTCTTGTGATGGACTTGAATTGCACACCAATATAATAAAAAAGAATAAGAAAACACGGTACATCAATGAGCAATTTTAACTAGCCTTCTTTGGAAAACTAAGTACTAAAAAACATAAAATTATCAGCAGCACTATGTATCCTACCGGTCTGATTGGAATTGCTTTAAATGCATTAGCACTGCAGTAGACAATTGTTTCTTCTCCAATAATAATGACGCCACAAAGAGGTGGAGGTACCGGTATTAGCAAATTAGCTCCATTGTCAAGATTGTTCTGGGACCAGGGACCCTCAACAAAATCTTTATCCTTAAGAGCAACCTCATAAGTTTTAACATGGCGAGCATCTTTGTTATCCTGCAACAATGAGAACATAAAAATGAGGCCATCTTATTTATTATTCTAAATGCACTGGCACAGGCACATCTAAATAAACTACATCAAGGCTATTAAATATCCATTTGCAATCCACAGATAGACAATAAGGAACTTAAAAATAAATAAATAAATTACAGAGCAGCGCATATGTCTCTATGTCTAGATTTCTATAAAAAAGTCATTTACATGTTGATGTCAAGGCTTCCAAAACTCCCTTATGGGTTAAACACACTCAAAAGACATGAACCCATGACCTTACCCGCCACCTTGCTCTTACAAGAAGAGAAGGTGTCATTTGAGCAACAGCTCATTAGCCAAAGACACCTACAATTTTATCGTCATTTTTTGTAATGCAGGCACTCCAGTAACACTTGGTTACAGAGTCACAGACACGAATTATCAATTACACTTTGGATCCAAACTTTTTGTTATCTGTTAGTAATGAATGACACATTTATAAGCATACTACATGTACGTACATACATACATGGAAAAAAGCACATACTTGGAAATGATGTTGTAAGAAGAATATTTCCATTTCAAAGGTGCTACCTAGACTAGTGGGTAAATTTTCATTGGAAGGGATGATGATAGAAATAGAGAGGTCAACTCCCCTTGTATGACCAATAAGCTCACATGGCTTTCAGCATACCAAAGAGAGTGGGGCAAGTGAGGTGAACAGGATTAATGAGGTCAACCTCCCGCTGTCTATCCAATAGACCTTAGTGGCCCTACATGCATGAACAAATGCACTTACTTGGAAATGTTTTTTCAACAAGAATTTTGCCATGTCAGTGGTGCTACCTAGACTAGTTGGTAAATTTTTCTTGGGAAGCAGTGATGATAAAAATTGAGGGGTCTACTCCCCTCGTGTAGCCCATACACCCAAGTGGATTTCAGCAGACCAAAGAGCATGAGAGTGGGAGTTTAAAAGAATTAACGAGGTCTACCTCCCACTGTGCATCCAATAGACCTTAGTGGCCCCTTGGAAACCTACCCTCCAAACACAACTCCCACCCTCCTCCAAAAAGTAAGGAAGCAAAAAGGGAACAAAAAAGCCAGTCCACATATCCTCATATGTTGAATTTGTGCCAGCCCAACATAGTTAAAACACATAGCTGTTGATAAACATATGGATCTAAAAAAGAAACATTTGTGTGGGGGGGGAACCTGGTAAAGAACCACAATTGTAGGTTTTGAACAACCATACAGAAACTTGATATCCAAAACTTGAAGTTCCTCAAGCCTGAAAATATTCAGTCAAAAGATGTAATCAGTGCGATTATTCTGATAAACTAAATGAACGCTAGAAACATAGACAGCAGGAACTATTATATCATTCATAGAAATCAATGTTATAAGAACAAATTAAATGTTTATCAGCATTTCAAATTTGTGTCTACTGTCAGTGGCTATCTTCAATACTCTTTCACATGCTTGTTATCAAAATCCCAGATAGGACATTACAAAGAGGACACCAAGCGCTCTTCCATTACTTGTCAAGACATTACTCAGGGACAAATGTCAAATGAGTTTGCACTCAGAATGGTAGAATGACATCAAACAGCAGATGAAACAATAGATATTCAAACTTCCATGATAGTTTGGTTAGGTAAACTTTCCGCTTTATTTCATATGGGAAGCCCTTGATTTAGTTCTTTGATTTATACTAAGAGTCAAGTTATTTTTTCTGGCTGTAATTTGTGTTTGAGAAAGAGTGAAACTTGGTTGCATCCTTTGTGTAAAGTGGGAGAAGATCTATTTTTTTATTGTTAAGTTTCACATGCTTGCTGTCCCTCCCCCTCTGATCCATCTATCTCACCACTTTCTCACTTATTTTCACTCTACTTCTTTGTCACTCCCAACTATTCTAGAACTTTCTTTCGCACCTCCTCCTGCTTTCTTTCTTACCCCCTACACAATTTCTTCTTCATGATTAGGGAAAAAAGGGAATAAAATTATCACAGGTTTATTTTAAGTTACAACAATTAATGATGTGTGTATATTAAACAATGCAATTAATAAACAATGCAAAACATGTTTTTGGCCTACTGAAAATATTACGCTAGTAAAACTAAAATCGAACCCCAAAGCAGCATTAGACAGATACATTCACCTAAGGTCCTAAGGTATTGAAAGTGACCAACACTCTGCATCCATGTCAAAACTAAATTTTTCACTAGCATAACCATCTATAATATCCTTTAAGCATTAGAAGGCCAAAAGAACAATAAAAGCATACCTAATGTTAAATGCTTCTTTAAGCTGCCCTTTATTATCAAAAGGAATGACCTGACAAAACAACAAACTATGATGATTACACCAAAAATATTAATTTTAATAGCGAAGATTGGAATTTCTGCTCATAATAGCATGCAAAATACCAAAATTTAAAGTGTACACATCACAATTAATTGTATCAAACTATATACCTTGAACAATCCATCATATAAATGGAGTCCAATTAGTCTGCAATCTGGATCAATTATGCCAATCTGCAAAAAAGAAATGAACTAAGAGAAAAATACATGCTATGAACTTTGATTAATTTTTCAGTAAAAACTATAATGTTATAGATGTCCACCTTAAGAAAAAGCAACTTGTTAAAGAGGCAGAATTTAGATCAGGTTTTCATTGCTAAGGAATGCTTAGACAGTATAGTAAAATCAGGAGTTATGGGGGTCTTATGCAAACTAGATTTGGAGAAAGCTTAGGACCATGTTAATTGGAATTTTCTCATTAAAATGTTGAATAGGTGTGGTTTCAGCAAAAAAAATAGAGAAAGTGGATTTATTTTTGTATCTCCAAGGTTTGCTTATCTATCTTAATTAATGGTAGCCCTAGTGATTTTTTTTAAATAGTTCTCAAGTGCTACAACAAAGAGACCCTTTACCCTTCTCGTTATTTGTTATTGCAATAGCTGCTTTGAGTAGAATGATGGAAAAAGCAATGCGAGGGGGTCACTAAATCAGACTTTACAGCTGGAAGTTCAGACAATAACTTGTTAATGATTTCTCATTTGCTTTTTGTTGATTATTCTTTCATATTTCCCAGGATTTTCCCGGCTGGTGCATAATGGGATATTCTTAACTGCTGTAATTTTTACTTATCAAAAAACAAAGATTATTCTTTCATATTCTATGGAAATGATTCAAATCAAATTTGGCCCTTGAGAGTCAAACATGAGTTTGAGGAAGTTAGAATTGGTTCCAGTTGAAATGTGCAGAATGTGTAAGAAGATTTGGCAGATATTTTTGGTTGCAAAGTGTCAAACTTACCAATGAAGTACCTAGGCCTTCCATTGGGCTCTACTTTCAAATCGAATACAATTTGGAATACCATCCTGGCAAAGATGGAAAGAGATCTGGCAGGCTGAAAAAGAAAACTTTACCTTTCCAAGGAAGGTAGAATTACCTTAATCAAAAGCACTTTATCAATCTTACCTACTTACTTCCTCTCTCTATTTCCTCTTCCAGTAAGTATACCTCACTGTATTGAAAAATTGCAGCAAGAATTTTTACAGGAAGAGTTTAGTGAGATTAAGTTTCATTTAGTTAATGGAACAAAATATCTGAACCACTCCAATGGGAGGTTTTGCCATCAGGAACTTGATCTTGTTTAATCAGGCACTTTGGGGAAACGGTCATGGCAACATGCTCCAACGAAAGAAGCTTTCTGGAGGAGGCTTGTGGAGAAGAAGTACAGTAGCATGCGGGGAGTATGGTGTGCCAATACAGTCAACGGGCCTAGTGGTGTTGGTCTATGGAAAAATATAAGGAGCTTGGGATAATTTTTCTTGTCTTATTAGCTTTGAGGGGGTTGAGGGAACTCGTGTCACGTTTTGGCATGATTTACAGTGTGGAGATCAAACTTTGAAGGAGGCTTCAGGAAAGTTTTTTTTTTTTAAACAAATGGTGCTTTATTGGGAGATTCAGTTTTGCAGGGAGGTTCACAATCGAGAAATGGAAGCTCTCAGGAGCTTTATCCATTCCATTTATGGCACCCCAGTTAGGGGAACCGAGGAGGATAAGAGGCATTGGTTGCCTTGTAGGAGAAAGGGGTTCACGGTTAGCGCTTACTACCATCTTCTTATTGGCCATAAGGAACATTCTTTCCCTTGGAAAAGCATTTGGAATCAGAAGATTCCCTCTAGAGTGGCTTTTTTTGTCTGGACCGCAGCCTTAGGGAAATGTTTGACTATTGACAATCTAAGGAAAAGAAAGGTTTGCATTTTGGATTGGTGTTATATGTGCAAGTGTAGTAGTGAGAGTGTTAGCCATCTCTTCCTTCATTGTTCGGTTGCTGCGGAGATTTGGGATATGGTGTTTGGGTTATTTGGAGTAAGTTGGGTCATGCCTTCATCAGTGGTTGGCCTCCTAGCTTGCTGGCAAGGTCACTTTGGTCGTCTTCGCAATGGAGTTATTTGGAAGATTGTTCCTCCTTGCTTGATGTGGTGCATCTGGAAGGAGAGGAATAATAGATGCTTTGAAGACTCTGAGCGGGCTATCCCCGACATCAAGCTTCTCTTTTTCCGTACATTACTTGAATGGTTCTCTGTTTGGAAAAACCATTCTTTTTCTCTTTTGGATTTACTTGACTTTTGTAATTTTAGTTCTTCTTAGGCTCTCCCTTGTATACTCCCTGTGTGCCTGGGTGTATCTTTTTTCTTTTCAATAAAATCTTATTACTTATCAAAAAAAAAAAAAATGATGTACAAAAAGTCAAAAACCCAAGAGGATACACAGGCAGTGTACTAAAAAGCCTTCAAGGATCAAAAATATGATGCATGGGAGGCTTCAGGACTGTATTACTTTTGAATTTACTTGGTGCTTGATAAATGTAATTTTCGTGGCAGAATTGTTGGTGTACCTATTGTATACTTCCTATGTACTTGAGTTGCATCCCATTTGCACTTTTAAATGAATATTTACTTATAGAAGGGGGGAGAAGGGGGGGGGGGGGGGGGGGAAGAACAACTGCTTCAATAAATACTTATAACCCAGCAAAAAAAATGAATAAAGTGATTACTGAACCTAGAATCAGATAAATACCTGACCGTTGTCTGTAGGACGACCAATACGATCCGAAACATCCCCCATTGCTCTAAACAGGCATAAATTTGTCAGTGCAAAAATTTATTTAAATCCATCCATAAATTACAATGGTTTCATAGAGTAATGAAGGTTTCTCACATATCAAAGAAAAGAAAACAAGATGATGCATATATTCCTGACCAAAAGTTATTATCTGGCACCAACAATTCATTAAGTAATGGAAGTAAGTTCCAGAAAAACAGATGGAAGCAAATATCAATTATAATTAAAAAGATGTTAAAGGAAAAAAATCCTTCTCTAACACACACACGCGCAAAGGGGGGGGTGGGGGGGGAGCACTAAAAATAGATTTTTAAAACATAATTTTCCTTTTTCTTTTCTTTTTTTAAGAGGGGCAGGGTGAGTTGTACAAAAATAATTCTTGAATACACGAATTTGCAAAATAAAAGCAAATCAATCTTCCATGGCTGCATCAGAACTCCAACAATGTCAAACATCAATTAACAGGATAACTTAGAAATTATAATTTATATATTCAAGCTTAAACCTTGTGATAAGCTCAGATGTCTCAGGATCCCATTGAAGCACGCAGAATTTGTATCTTTCTGTTGCAATAAATAGAAAATCTTGTGCCTCACCCTGTTCAAAAAAAAGTGATATGAATGCTGGAAAAAATAAGTAAACCATAACATATCTTTGTGGGTTTTGAAGGAAAAGCTTATAGTAACACTCACATGAGGGCGAAAAAGTTCAAGTGTTGCAATTCTCCCATATATTGGCACGTCCAGCATAGGCTGCACAGGAAAAATTTTAGATGAAGTTCATGGTCTTAGATCCTAGTTCTAGCTGACCCATGGGGAAAAAAAGATAGTAGACACAGAGACTGAAAACTGAAAGAAGATCAAATCACAAAGGAGTTGGACATGAAAATTTTCTTTCTTTGCGTATCTTAGAGAATATAATTAGAATATCTTAAGACGCTTTTCACTTTAGCTTATAAAAGTTTTTGGAAGATGTTTTATCCCTCAAAGTCAAAGTCATCAAAACAAGGATTTAACCAAGGATCTTTGTATTAGGTGTTCAAGATTGATCTGTGGATTGGTTTTCTTTTTTGTTTTTTCTTTGTTTTCCTTCTTGTATTTTCTGGGTTTGCTCTATGTTCTTCTTGCATAGAGTAGCCTTTCATTTATATAACATTCTTACTTATCAAAAAAAAAAAAGGATTCAACCAAGGATCTTTGATTAGGTGTTCAAGATTGATTTAGAAACCTTAAGATTCTACCTTTTATGAAGAGGTCTACCACAAATAACTAAGGGGTCATTGTCTGGTGCAATGATAAAGTCACAAGCTGCCTAGGGTAAGCTTAAGACTTCAAAGTCACGGTATGAGGTTGATATTATGGGTTCAAGATGTATTGTGTGCATGTGTAAATTGCCAATAAAAAAGAGTGAAAATTTTAGTGCATAATCTTCCTGTAATAAGTTTAAGGATGCAAGACTCAAATGGTACAATTTAAATAGGTGTACACATCTAATTATCCTCATAATTTTCCTTGGCTGCCAGTCAATAAATAAAAAAATTCTCTCTCTGTTTATTTGCCCATGGCTAATTCTTTGTCCTCCCCCCACACTCTTTTTCTTTTGCGTTTTTTGGGAAAATTAAACTTTACCCCATGGTTAGGCCATAAACACAGACCTACATAGTAGATCCTTTTTTTTTTCTTTTTCTTTTTTTGATAAGTACACATTGTAGCCAATTTGTAACATTAACATACCCTAAAAGTCAAAATTAAAGTGTGAAGCCCCCACATATGTGAGGTGCACATGAGGTCTAAACCAATAACATAAAATGTACATGGTGCTTAAACTAATGCACGTGATGCTTAAACCCATGATATAACTATTCAATTTTACAACATGCTATAAACCATCATCCTCTTCAATCTCTATCCATGAAAAAATGAATTTTTCTTTTTCTATTAGAAAACCTTAAAACGTTATTATTATGTATACTTTTCCTAAAAAGAAAGCAATATAAATCAAGTAAAAAAATAATACTAATAACCAAAATTTATTCAGCCATAGCCACAGAACAAGCCCTCTCCACTTTATGAATGACTAAAAAAAACGACCTAGGAAACCCAAAAACTTGAAAACATAAGATAAAAAGATTATTATTTTTGTTTCATTAAGGAACTTATCTCATCTGTCCACCGGCAGAGCTTGCCATTTGAAGACAAGAGTCTTCCATTTCATGTCTCTCTTAACTACAACTACTTATTACAATTTTTATAGACCAGTTACCACCAAAAATCAACATAAATCAACACAAAACAGAAGAATGATATATCAGCAAACTATAACTTGCCATAATGCAAAAGGAAACACTTCAAATCCAATATAATATAACACTGTCTTTACCAGGTCTTATTACATGGAATTTCTATAGAATTAGTCACCCTTATATTAAAAACTTTTACCCCACTTTAACCCAATAAAAAAAAGGTTTGTTACTAACAATTACTAAAACAGATTCTGCGTGTGTGGGCACAAGTGCACCACGCATGTGGGCAGAGTAAAAATTCCAATTTCATACAACTAATTGTACTTAACAGCAGCTAGAAAGAGATGTAAAAATAAATAAATAAATAAATAAACAAAACAAAACAAAATAAAATAAAGAGGGAATTAACGTACCTGCAAGCCCTGAGGAGTAAGTAAATGAATTTCGATTCGGGTGCATTTCCTGAAAATATTTTGAATTGAGTAAACCACATTTTATAAATTCATTTTGTGGTGCAAACTATAGCCAAAATGTGACACCAAAAAGCTCTAGACAAAATTTTTAATGATTATTATTTTTATATCGTAGGGAACCTTTCTAAAAAAAAGTCCCTTCGTCTCACCTCTAGACGGTAAAACCTACAGGCAACTGACCCCACCCACCAAATCCAGTTGCCAGGTAATCCAGGGGCATTCACCCCAAACGGGCTAAGCAATTTATGCTCATGCCCATGAACGATATTAACAAATTTTATTACTTATAAAGAAGAATAATCATTTTTACAATCCCAATAGATTGGCAATACCCCTCATTTCATGGTTTACTATTAAGCCAAAAGGTTTATATATGTAATTTACAAAATGGGCATTCAAAACAACCGAGTATTTGAATACAATTAGCAAACCTAATGTACAGTCCATTAAAAAAAAATGATAATTGCTGAAGCGTAAAACGCAACACGCATAGATTAACTAATAGCAAAGCACAATAGAAACTAGAAATCGTGAATAAATTCAATCATGGACAAAAAAACAAATTTTATAAAACCCTAAAGCAGAAAGAGAAAACCCAAATTCGTAAATAGAAATGAAAAAATAATAATAATACTAAATCCGAGAGAAGCGGTTTGAATAGAGAATGAGAGAAATGAAGAGTGGTTACGCTATGATTAGGTTGAGCTCTTGAGGGCTGGTGAAATTGCCGACGCAGGAGTGGTTCACGTTGGTGGGCTTGTGAGCCGTAACCACATAGTTCCAGATGCTCATCTTCTTCTTCTTCTTCTTCTTTCTCTCTCTGTGTCGAGCCCTAGCTCGCTCGCTCTTTGTCGGTGGTGTTTTTTGTAGCACTACTCTCTTGCAGTGGTGGTGTCGGCTTCTGAGATGGATAAATCGCAGTATGCTAGCACCGCGCTCACGTGTACTGTATTCCCTTTATCTTTATGTGGTTTTTTTTTTCGTTGAAAGAATTATAGTCCAAAAGTCCATAATGGATGGGCCAGAGAAATTCTACTTTTTTTGGGCCCATTAGCCCAATTCATGGGCAGTTCTATTGGGCCTCCCTAGGCACCCATTTACCCAATTTATAGGTGGCCCTATTGACCTCACACTAGGCACCCAATTACCAAAAACCAGGTTGTCAAAATCAATAATCTAAAGATTCTAAAGAGTAAACGATGAGGATTGTAGTAACTGCCATAATTATCAAACTTTTTCATAAATGAGACTTCCCAACAAATTGTAATGACTTTTCCATGTAACGTAAAAAATTTTCCACAAAATATACACAGTTTCCCACGTAATGTACAGACTTTCTTACGTAATTTTTCGACTTTCCAACAAAATTTATAGATTTTTTCACATAATGCACATTCGTTACCATTCTCTCAAAAAAAGTACTGACTTTGCTACATACTGTACACAATTTCCTACAAAAATGTAAAGATATTTAGAAAAAATGTACAAATTTTCCAGTAAAATTTACAAATTTTCTTACAATATGTACTAAGTTTCCAGATCTCTCATAAAATGTACCAACTTTCTCGCTCACCACCAAAAAGTATGGACATTCAACCAAATATACAGACTTTTTCACATAATTTACACTCTCTAAAAATAAAATAAAAATGTACACATTTTCTCACAAAATGTACAAACTTTATAATAATAAAAAAAAATTAAAAAAAATTTATAGAGCTAACCACATAATGTACAATCTTTTCCAAAAAAGGTACACACTTTCCCACATAATGCACTAAATTTCCCACCAAATATACGCATTTTCTCACTTAGTGTACAAGGTACTAAATTTCCCACCAAATGTACACATTTTCTCACTTAATGTACAAGCTTTCTCACGTATGTACAGAATATTGAACAAAATGTAAACACTTTCACACATAATGTGCAAACTTTCCCACATAATGTACAAATCTTCCCACATGATGTAAAAATTTTCCCATATAACAATCTTTCCAACAAAATGCACATACTTTCTCACAATAATGTATATACTTTCTCATATAATATACACATTTGCTCGTACATACTTTATCATAAAATGTATACACTTTCTCACATAATGTATAAACTTCTCAACAAAAAAAAATGTACAAATTTTACAAAAAAGAATGTACACATTTTCCTTCCACGAGTACAACTTTTTTTACAAAATGTATACACTTTCCCACAAAATAACACACGTTCGCATGTAATGTACAAACTTTCCAAAAATATGTAAACACTCTTTACTTATCTCATTACTATTCGGTATGAATTTAATTATTGAAATATAAATCAAGTCTTTATCAATGCATTAGGGGTAATTCTACTGTACCACCCCCTTTTTTTAGGGGTACGGTACCCATTAGTAGGCAACTTGTTATACTAGGTTACCAAAACATTACATTTGATAGTATCATCCTCACATTGTGTAATACTAACATCACATATGACTGTACTTTTATCACATTCGGCAATTCCCTTATTTTTTCTCACATTTGATGATATCATCATCATATTATGCAGTACCAACATCACATTTAACTGTACTTTTGTCACATTCAGTGGCTCCCTTATTTTTTTTCTCAAATTTGATGTGATAGGCCAATAATGTATTGACCCATTTGGTAACTTAATCAAATTAATTAGTCAAATAAAATTAATTATATTCAATTACATGAAATAAGCATGGTAGCATAAATAAACCACCAACTAAGTTAAATGCAACGGAAAATAAATTTGACACAGATGATTTGTTTACGAATGGGAAAAATCACTAAGGCAAAACCCCACCAGATGAATTTAAGGTCACCACTCCCGAAAATTCACTATTATCAAAACAAGCAGTTACAAGTAAAAAAAATCCCAGTACCTAATATCAACCTATAGTTAAACCTTTATCTCAATACCCAATTGGACTTGTAATGTATAGGCAATCTCTCCTTTCAATGCACGGCTCCCAGTACGTGACTAACATACCAACTTAAGGAAGATGTTGGTTACAAAGTTCTTCAGTTCATCTAACAATGAAGATTGGGAAGCTCTTTGGTCACAAAACCCTTGGCGCAAAGACGCAGTAACTTCTAGAGAGAATATGATGAACTAGGGCAAATTCTATCTCTTGTCACAATTTGCATGCATAATTACTATCTTAAATATGGGTAATTTTACTGTACACTCCCCTTTTTTTTTTCAGGGTACGATACCCGTTATTAGGCAACCTGTTATACCAAGTTATTAAAACATCACATTTGACGGTTCTAGCCTCATATTATGTAGTGACAAAATAACTGTCATATGTGATGTTGGAACATGTGACAATTCTTTTGTTACATTTGAAGGTTCCCTTATTTTGTTCTCACATTTGATTGTTTCATCCTTATATTATGCAATTCCAACATCACATATGACGGTTCTTTTGTTATATTTGAATCATATGTGATAGTTTTTTTTTTCACATTTGATGGTTTCCTTATTTTTTCTCGCATTTGACGGTTTCATCCTCACATTATGCAATTCCAACATCACATGTGATAGTTTTTTTGTCACATTTGATGGTTCATATATTTTTTCTTACCTTTGGCGATTTCATATTCACATTGTACAGTTCTAACATCACATATGACAGTTTTTTTATCATATTTGATGGTTCTTTTATTTTTTCTTACATTTGACGATTTCATCCTCTTAATCATATGTGACAGTTCTTTTGTCACATTTGGTTTTTTTTTTTTTTTTTTTTTACATTTGACGGTTTCATTCTCACATTACGCAGTTTCAACATCACATGTAACAATTCTTTTGTTATATTTGTTGGTTCCCTTATTTTTCTCACATTTGACGGTTTTATCCTCATATTGTGCAGTTCCAATATCACACTTGATAGTTATTTTGTTACATTTAACGGTTCCATCCTCACACTGAGTAGTTCCAACATCACATGTGACTTTTTTTTGTCACATTTGGTGATTTCCTTATTTTTTTTCTCACATTTGATGGTTCCATTTTTACATTCAGTAGTACCAACATTACACTTGATAATACTTTTGTCACATTTAGTCGTTCCTTTATTTTTTTTTCTTACATTTGATGGTTCCATCCTCATATTGTGCAGTACCAACATCACATATGACTGTACTTTTATCACATTCGATGGTTCCCTTATTTTTTTTTTCTCACATTTGATGGTTTCATTGTCACATTAGGCAGTACTAACAACACATTTGACTGAAATGACCTCGTAACCTAATATTTTTTTGAAATACGCTTAGAACCTAAAAAATGACCATAATACCCCCCCAAAACTTGAAAATTACTAAAATACCCCTGACATCTAAAAAATGACCGAAGGACCCTTGAAATCTAAAGTTGACAAAAATACCCCCTGAAACCTCTATTTGCAAGACCAGAATGACAATAAAAATGTTATACAACCACTCTATTTGCTTGATTTAAAACCCATTGATTTTAAAATTAATAGATTTTAAAAGCTTGATTTGAAATCAATGGATCTAAAAAGCCATTGATTTTTAAATTCCTTATTTGGGTCTTTTTATACGATAAAGGATTTGAAATTCCATTGTTTGGATACCTAAATTTGGATTTGGATTTAGATATAGATTTAGATTTAAGATAAATAAAATAATTTTTCCAATTATTATTTTTCTTAAACTTTCTACATTTTAATTTTAGTAACAGTTTTTCAATAAATTGAGGTAATGAAAAAGCCATTGATAATCTAATTAACAAGATAATGACTAAAAATCTATCATCTCAGCCAACTTAAAATATTTTTTGCCTACTATTGACCACTAAAATGTTCTATATCAACATAAAGAGAGAACCCAAATCCATGAGTTTTTTCACAACATTTAAAACTCAAACTAATTTTTTTTTTCAAAGTTCTTAATAGCTAAAAAGTTCTATATCAAGAGAGATGATAAAGTATCCAAAATATGTGTTTTTTACACAAATTTCAAAACAAAGAGGCCATTGATACACCAATTGACAAGATAATGACTAAATATCGTCTATCATAGCCAACTAAAAAAATGTTTTGCCTACTCTTTCCAACTAAAATATATTAGAGAGAGTACCCGAAATACATCGGTTTTTTTTTTTACTTTTTTTTTTTAACAACATTCAAAATCTCAAACTAAAAAATTGTTTCGAAGTGGATCTTTTCTACTCCTTTTTCTTTGACAAGGCTCAATTGCATAACTTATTGATACCAAATGTTGACGTGTTGTTGTGCAATAGGATAATTCATCACTTTTCTCCTTCCTTGGTCATAATTTCAATTGCATCGTCCATATATTTTGCACCAACACCAGTAGTTCTATCCCTCCCACACAAGATCTCAATGTCCTCCAATTATAGCAAGACTGACGATTGCTTTTGTCAAAATGGCTTTCAAAAGAGAAAATGTGAGCCATTGCTTTATGTCAACATGAAGGTACTAGAGATTTTCTGTAAAATGTGTGATGGGTAGTAATCAGCAGCCATGTAGTGTTTACCAAATGCCAACCCTTACCAAGCTCATCTGGCCCTAACATATACTTCCTTTAACCTATATAAACTCGTATAGACATTTTCATGCAGTACTTCAACCAAACATAAATTTTCCTCTGACAAACAAAATAAATTGATTAGCAAAAGTTTCAACAAGACCAAACACACCGCATCAGACCTGTCGTAGTGAAGCTTAGTGACAGAGTCTTTATGGCCAAGCTCCTGAGCAACTTCATATGCAATATAAGTCTTGGGACCCATATCTGATTTTTTGGGCAATTGGAGAGCAATGTTTAAAATACCGTTGTGTGGATGTATATATTCCTTAAATGACAAGCGACAGATAAACTCATCACCATAACGTGGCAAGCATTCAAATAAAGTAGATGGAGGCCAATCTTTTAGCTTCAGTATCAAGGGCCATGAATGACAATCAAACCGACCTTCTGTATACTCAGTAAAAAATTGGCGGATGTTGATATTAGTCTGCAATTCATCACAATAATTAGTATCACAAAGCAAAATTATCAAGGACCATTTGCATATCATTTTATTATGCCTGAGTAGATAGGTGGAAAGTAAAAACATTTTAAACAATAAGGGAAAAGTAAAAGGAAAAACAATGACAATAACTCCAAAAAAGAAAATTGGTCTTAACAATAACTAGTGTGAATGAAGAACCACCAGAAAGTGGTGGTCCTCAAATTTTTAATGGGGCTTTTTATTTTATATTAATTTGAGACTGAAAGGCAAGGGATAAGAAGACAGTCATCTCCCCTTGAAATCAATTGGAAGGAGTACATACAGTTGCTAATTCTCAAGTGAGGAGTATTTAAAGCACTTATTTTTTGTAAATGAATGACTTGGAACACTAATGAACAAGTTGCAAGATAGTATCTCCCTTTTTACCGTACTTGGATTGAGTAGGATGACCATACCAAAACTCTAATATTCCTATTTCTTCCAGATTGAAAAACTATTATCAGTGGTCATCAAAGGTTGGGAATTGAATTATTGTGTTCAGAACTAAAAGGGACCTTCCTAAGAATAAAATAGATTGAAAATTCCTAGAAAGAAAACCTTTTTTTTCAAGAATTTTCAAATAGTCTTACTAAAAACTGATAAAGCACGATAGATCAAACACAAACTTCAAGCTTTAGAAATATTTTATAAACTTGAATCTAATCATATTTTTCTTCCAATTTTATAATTTTTTGAAAAAAAATTAATTTGAAATATAAATCATTTTCTTTATCTTTAAAAGTCAAAAACAAAAAATAGTAAGACCTAGATGAAATAATCTTGACTTGGAGACCAAAAACATCCTAAAGATTAGATAAGAACCAGTTTAAAATGAAAACAAAAGATGGGGTTCACTATCTCTTTCAAGGTCTATATTACTTGAATGAAATTTAAAAATGCTATACCACACAATGACCATAGAGTTTTTATTTTTAAACAAAACAGAAACAGAGCATGCTTATTGCAAGTATACATGTTTAGTCATTCTCTCAAACACCTAGCATGCATGCCCACTAAAACATTGCAACTTAAATAACACAAAGTTATAAACTTCATAGTGTGTATGAATAAATAACACAGTCCGATCAACAAAAAAAGAAACATAGTACGCAATACATATAATTTGGACTAAAAATTAAATGAAAGATATTTGACCCAAAAAAGCACATATTAAATTTAAGATTTTATTCTCAATAGTTTACAAACCCATCAGGGGTTTGCAAAAATAAGAAAGAAAAACAACCAAAGTGATACTGACCTCTTTATGCACCCAAACCAAATAATAATAAAAACTACTTATGTTCATCGGGAATTGCCTTAACCAAATCTATGCATAGAAATTAACATTATAAAATAACAATAGAAATTACTTGTGAAACCACAAATGATATTTGATATTTACAAATCATAGTAATAAAAGTAACATGTTATAGGGTGCCTCAATAAAGTAAAAGTGAATTCAAAGTGAGCGAAAAGTGGAGAGAGAAAAAAAAGACGTGAACAAAGAGAGATCCTTTTGTGTGAAAGGTTCAAAGGATTTCTCCAAGAACCAAGAAGAAGAAGATGAAGAATTAACAATCAGAGGAATATAAACCATATTGTGCCACTTAGCAAACAACAGATCAAGGAAGAGTAAAAATCAAACCTGAAAATTAAATTAAAATGATTAAGTAAAAGAAAAAGTGTCTAACCATTCTTCAAGACTCGACAAAGGTCATTTAGGTGTAGGATTTGATCTTTCTAGGGTTTTCTAGTGACTTCAATCAATAAATAGGAAAAGGATTAAAAATCAAAATCATGATTTGAATACCAAACACAGAACTCAAGGAGGCAGAGCCATGAAGGTTTGAGAGAGGCGGCTAGAGGGAAGAACCCATTAATTAGAGATCTCTCTCAAGCGCTTGACAAAAGAAGAACTCGTATGTTTTGTTTTTTTGGGTTTTATAGAAAATCTAGATGACTGGTAGCAGGTATCTTATTAAAATTAAATAAACGGACCAGATTAAAACAAGTGAAATCTATAACTAAGATTTAAGTGGGGGTACTGTACCCCAAAAAAATATGGGGTACCATACCCCCATACATTAGTGAAGCAACATTATCTATCAAGTGAGGATAATAATGTATGTAATGGTGCATATATTATAGTTTATTCACTCATCATAACCATGCATGTGACAATGAATAATAATGAGATATTTTTTGCAAGTTAATAACAATTATATTTAGAACATGTTTGGATGGAGGCAAATAGGGGAGAAGGAGACAAAGCATTGGCTGCTCCACATGCAAGTAATGGTGGTCACAGGACTACCTAACATGCAAAAAAAATGTACATATACACTTGCAAACAAAAAAATTATATGCTAAACTAACCTAATGTGACCATTGACCACCCTAATAAAAATGTTGAACATCTTGATTTGAGAATTACAAAAATTTGGATTCAATAATGAAAAAAGTAATACTACAATCACAAAATTTTTACAGTAATTTCATAATAAGTCTTATGTGGTAAGTTGTTATTGATTTTAATTTGGGCCCAATACTGACATTATTTTTCTACCCACCAATAATAGTTTTTTTGCATAAAATTTATTGTAAAAATGTTATTGACCTAGTATTATTCCAAAATTAATTTTGAGCCCCCAAACGTAATCTTTAATCCAAAAAAGAAAGAAAAAAGAGGCGTAAATAACAACAATTAATATTAGCCCGCCCAAATAACAACAAAATAAACCAAACAAAAATAAGAGAAGACCAAGCAACAACAAGTGAACAAATTATTCAACAAAAAGCTTATTAAAAAAAAAAAATTTCTTAATAATTCAAATTTGTAACTTGTTCAACCCATTCAATAAAAATAATCTCTAATTTCATTTTCCCTTAAAAAAGGGTATCAAGAAAAATAATGTGGTTGTGAGTTATCATTGGCAGTAACAACAGTTATGCTATTTTTAGTTTTGCAATTGCAACAATTTTACTCTCCTTAGTGATTTTACTCATAGTTGTAGCAAATATTCTCTCTCTCTCTCTCTCTCTCTCTCTCAACATGCGATTAACCTCTCAAAGATCAATGTTTTAATTGTTGTGAAAATAAAATTTGTACATTACATTCTGATTATCACTTTCACTTAATTGAATGCCAATGTCGACTCTATAATAGAAGCAAATGAGATGGTCGCCTAAGGCCCCAAGTAGAAAAAGGCCCCAAAATTTTAACTAATAGAGTTATTTCTTTTAATGTAATAGTATTAATTAAGCCTAAATATTAGCCAATAAATAAAATAATATTTGTTATCAAGTGAAAAATAAGAAGAAGAAAATAGAGAGAGAGAGAGAGATGCTATTTTCACAATATTTTTTATAACACTTTTACAATAAATCCTAAGTGATAGGTTGTTACATGCTATATTATTGATGGCCAAAAATTAATTTCAGTGATGGCTTCAAATTAAAACTTGTAAGGACCAAATTTGACTTGAATCCAGAACAGGAATGGATCTAGGTCCACGTAGCCCAAACAATAAATTTATAGAGTGCAGGAGAGAAAGCTAGTCTGAATCTTGGGCCGAGATATTGGATTTTAGCGTTAAAAGGCCAAAGTTACACGCATAATCTATGCAAAGAGTATCCTCGGACATGCCCTAGTGCTATAATTTGAGAATAATTCCAGTCCCTTTTCCTTTCTCCTTCCTTCGTCTTATATACTATGGCTATTTTACCTTTTTCGTCATCCACGTGTGGACTTGGCGTTGAAAGTTCTTTTTCTCCATCCCCCTCGCCCTTTCTTGAATCTTTCATTCTTAGCTGGAAGGCTGCCTGTTCACTGTTCAGGTATCACCTCCACATTAATGCGGCCAAAAGGTTAGCTGGGCGGCATTTAATGCGGAGGTGACAGTACCTTTAGATATTTGTTATTTCTTACTCTTATATTTTATTTGATATTTTCCCCTTCATTTTGCTGTAAAGTTTGTCCGAAGTGTTACTCTAAATGACTGATAAGTTTACCAGACACCTCGGATAGAAGTTCCGAGGTGACTATAGTCCTCGGACATGGTCAAATCCCCCACGAGCACTCTTTACCTCTCCTCGGAGGATAATTTTATCTCTTCTTTTGTTGATTGTCCTCGGATATTCTCTCACCCTCAGATTGGACAGTGGGCCTGGCCATTTCTTACACAGTTTGTATATATGAGATTAGCTATTGGGCCTGGCCCCCTCCAGCGTAGTTTGAACATAGGGTACAATTGGTCCCCACAAAACTAATAAGAACCTAACACCTAGGATTTGTTGTAAAAATATTATAAATATAGCACTTCTTAAAAAAAAAGCAATACACAAAAAAATTCACAACATTTTCGCAAGTTGATTTGACAAATTTTTACTAATTCTAATCTAGGTTCACTATTAACATCACTTTTTTACTTACCATTATCAATTTGCGACATAAATAAATGTGAAAAGTTTTATCAAATCTTTTGTCTATAAACTTTCTTTTAAAAAAATTACTTAAAAAAATTACGTGGTTTATATTAATTAGTACATAGTAATTTTGCATCTAAAATAAGATAATAGAGTTTAAGTAATATTTAATTTTTTTAAAAGTTATATTTAAATATATAAAAGGCGTCAATTTCATTTTTCACTTTAGGCCCCCAAATGCATCAAGCCACCACTGTTAAATGCATAAAAGTATCATCAATTCTATATCATAAGAGGACAAATTACAACTTACCCATTTGTGGTTTGATCGAAATTTAAATTGCTTATCTATGGTTTGAAATTTGACATTTTACCCACCTGAGGTTAGCTCTGTTAAAGTTTTGTAACCCACCTATGGCTTTTTCATTAGAAAACAACTTTTAATATCAAAATATAACATAAAACAGACCAAAAAGCTAGGGTTTGAAAATACCTTCACTTGGCTGCATTGTAGAGTGGTTTAATTAGAGTTAGGCTCTCCCATTTTTTTTTTTTTTTTGCTGAGACGCTTTCCCATTCTCTTGATTCCAATCAAAGAAGCACTTCCAATTTTTTCTAAACTCTACAAGCTAAGTAAATTCAACTTTATAGAGGCACCACAATCATATTGCATTACCTCATTGGTAACTTAAATAAAACAACACTGAAATATCTCAACATTGAAATATGTACTCGAAAATAGTTTTAGTGATGAAATTGTTTGTCACTAAATATGATTTAATAAATTAAAGTGTTTTTGGCGACGAAATATTTTCGTCGCTAAATAGTGTTTTTAGCGAGGAAAACATTTAGCGATGAAACATTTTTGTCACTAAAATGTTTTTTTTTTTTTAATTTTTTTTAACTAATCGGACTTTTAGTGACGAAATTTTTCATCGTCAGGACTTTTAATGACGGGGTTTTAGTTACGAAATGAGTTTTGTCGCTAATTAGTAGATTTTGTCACTAAAGGTCCTTGGCGACGAAAAACTAGACTTTTAGTGACAAATATTTTCATCACTGAAAATACATTTTGTTGTAGTGAGTGTCCAAAAGTGCATCACCTTTCATTTTTGTTTCTCTTTTATTATGGTCAACAACCCAAAACCACTTTTAGAATGCCTCGGAGAATGAAAACTAACTTCAGAATTAGAATTTGAACTTTACAATGGACTGAGATGACACATTATTTAGCTCGTCAATCTTTCTATTCATAATACAAAAATTTCAAACCTTAGCTTTTTGATATGTTTTATGTTATATTTCGATGTTAAAAGTTAAGTTTTAACGGAAAAGCTATAGGTGGGTCATAGAATTTTAATAGAGCTAATCTTGGGTGGGTAAAGTGTCAAATTTCAAATCATAGGTAGACAACTTAAATTTCGACCAAATCATAATGAATAAGTTGTAATTTACCCTAAAATCTATGTAAGTTCAGTATTACTTTTTTTAAGCCGAACAACATGAATTCATATAAAGGTTATGGATGGTGTTCTTTGCCTACTTTGAACGCCCACCAACCCTGGCATGAACAGTTGATTAATAATTATGCCTAGAGATATCTTTTAAGTCTGTCTTAACACATTAATTAATTGGTCAAAAAAGTAGGTAATCCTTGGTCCATCGGTTGCACCATAACTATCATTATCATCCACTTTAACTACTGCTAGTATTGAACTCCAAGTCTTGAATTACAAGTTTTCTTTTTAAAGCTTCCCATATCAACAAGCAAAACAAAATTTATTAGTCCCTCTGTATCCCCACTTGCACTTTCAATCAACTATCCTACACATCTTTTCCTGTGTCGCCAAGCAAAACTCTGACCTCTTTCTCTCTGTCTCTCTTCTTTTTACTTAACAATAAAGATGAGGACTGAGGTTCTCGTACCACCTTAAATTGCACATTTCACCTAACTCTTTGGACTCGTTTCCCATATTCTACATTTCCACCTCTTCAATATATGTATATATATATATATAGAGCTCCTTTTTTCTCATCTCACCAGCACTAACAGAATTCTTTCTTATTTTTCCTTTTGAGTTACTACAATTCAGGCCTACTTGGTTAACAATGAAGCAAGTTCAATTCCCATTTCTTCTTTTCTTGATCTTCTTCCTCCATTGCACCAAAACTTCTGCTCAGTCTCCACCACCATCAGGCCCTACAAACATCACAGGAATCCTTGAGAAAGCTGGCCAGTACACCACTTTCATTAGGCTACTAAAAAGCACACAAGAGGCTGACCAAATCAACTCACAAGCTAACAACTCCAACCAAGGCCTTACCATCTTTGCACCAACAGACAGTGCTTTTTCAAGCCTCAAATCAGGCGCACTAAACTCTCTCACTGATCAGCAAAAAGTCCAGCTAGTGCAATTCCATATCCTCCCTTCTCTCTATTCTATATCACAGTTCCAAACTGTGAGCAACCCTTTGCGTACACAAGCTGGTGATAGTTCCAATGGCCAGTTCCCACTAAATGTAACCACTTCAGGAAACCAAGTGAACATAACAACTGGGGTTGTCGATGCAACAGTGGCTAATACTGTATATTCAGATAGCCAGCTTGCTGTTTATCAGGTGGACAAAGTGCTCCTTCCATTGCAGCTTTTTAAAAAGGCTGTATCACCAGCACCAGCGCCATCTGATAAGCCTAAGAACAGAGTTTCGGGTTCAGATGCTCCTACAAAGTCTACTGGTGATGCCTCTGTTGATAGTTCTGATGCAATGCGTTCAAACCACCCAGCAATCACAGTGATATCCTTTGGAGTTGCAGTTAGTGCCGCATTTTATTCTTTGTTGTTATAATTTTTTTTGTGTTTGTTTATCATGATGAGATCTTGTTCGAGCTGTTATAAGTTTTACTAAACTAAATCACTTTTTTTTTTTTTTGAATAATCTCTATGTCACCAATACCTATATTTGTTGATTCAATGTAAGATGAAGGTCCCCTGAGGTGGTGATCATATGGGAGGAAATTTTGAGGCAATTACAATAACCTAACTGTTTTTAGATATCTTCCGTTTATAGATGTTTGCATCATTTCATGAATACTCATAACCTTAGGAATAGTTTTGTCTCTCTTAAGGGCTACAAGCCCTACAACTCTGAACCAAACAATGCAATTGTGAAACAAATCATCTTTTTGAGGAATATGAATAAAGTACATGTGTTAAGATCAGAGAGCAAATGAAAAAAAAAAAATGCAATAATTGTATATATTGCGTATATCAGATTACAAATGCTCTGCACTTGCACCACTCTATAAGTGTGATCCGCATCATTTCCTTACATTTTCTACAGTCTATTTTAATTTGCCATAGTTAGTTAACCACACTGGTTAGTTGGACCCACGAATCGGTGACATGATTCTTTGATCCATTTGAGTCTTTGATTAGATCATTTAAACACATGATCAAGTCAAATCCAGTTAAACTTTGTAGATTCTTTGTACTTTGTTCAAACAGATTCTTTAAATTTGCCCAAGCTTTTGTTTATTTATTTTTATTGTACAACTCACTTAATATGTATCTAATTTTTATTTAATAGTTTACCAAAAAGAAAAAATTTCATTTAACAATTGTATTTGTTTATTATATATTTTCTTCATATGTTAAATTCAATGCTCTTTTTATGACTTATCCTTTAGTTTATTTGTTTGAATATTAACTCTATATATTTAATTATATCATTTTGTAAATAATATTACTATAAATTGTGTCATTACATGCTTGTAATTTTTGTCGTGAATATTATATATATTTATATATATATATGTATGTATGTATTTCCTTTAACATTCATTTATCAATTTTTGAACTTTTTTATTTAAATTTTAATTAAACTTGTTGTTCGATCTTCAATCAATAGCCCATCGGTTGAACTTGTGACTAAATAACCCAAAACTTATACCAACTCAAGCTTCAATCTAGGTTTATAAAACTAGAGTAGTTTTAAGACCACACATTATTTCACAAATTTTTACTACAACTCTAATGTAGTAGATTGTAAGTGGTTACCTATTACTTACACATAGACCTACCATTTTTCTCCATCACTCACACTCTTTCACGTTACAGTTATGGAAAAAAAGCTGTGAAATAAGTTATGGTACTATATTTTCTCGTATAACTATAATTTTGGTACTAAGAAAGAGCTAACTAGTGATAATTTTGCAATGAGAATAGTGAAAGAGACCCAAAGGGTGGTTCTTTTTTCTCACTGGCACTTGTACTTATAACAGGCCTTTATGGAGTTGTGAAATAGATGTAGAAACCCTCAGGCCTGGTGATTCTGTGTGGTGCCCCATCTGGGCTCACAGAAGTGTGTCTGGCCTTTCAATGCTCTTTTTATGACTTATCCTTTAGTTTATTTGTTTGAATATTAACGCTATATATTTAATTATATCATTTTGTAAATAATATTACTATAAATTGTGTCATTACATGCTTGTAATTTTTGTCGTGAATATTATATATATATATATATATATATGTCTGTATGTATGTATTTCCTTTAACATTCATTTATCAAATTTTGAACTTTTTTATTTAAATTTTAATTGAACTTGCTGTTCGATCTTCAATCAATAGCCTATCGGTTGAACTTGTGACTAAATAACCCAAAACTTATACCAACTCAATCTTCAATCTAGGTTTATAAAACTAGAGTAGTTTTAAGACCAAACACTATTTCACAAATTTTTGCTACAATTCTGATGTGGCAGACTGTGAGTGGTTACCTATTACTTACACATAGACCTATCATTTTTCTCCACCACTCACACTCTTTCACATTACAGTTATGGAAAAAAAGCTGTGAAATAAGTTATGGTACTATATTTTCTCATATAACTATAATTTTGGTACTAAGAAAGAGCTAACTAGTGATAATTTTTGCAATGAGAATAGTGAAAGAGACCCAAAGGGTGGTTCTTTTTTCTCACTGGCACTTGTACTTGTAACGGGCCTTTATGGAGTTTTGAAATAGATGTAGAAGCCCTTAGGCCTGGTGATTCTGTGTGGTGCCCCATATGGGCTCACAGAAGTGTGTCTGGCCTTTCAAGATGAAAATTTCTTTTGTTCATTACCGGCCCAGTGAGTCTATAGACTATATGAGTTTATACGGTGAAATGTAACATTTTTGCTTTGTTTAAAATCCCCTCTTAATGTAAACTGAATTTTATACAGGGAAGAAATTTTATCAATTGATTTGAGTTTTGACACCCAAAAGATTGAATAATGCATCCAAGAGTTTTGTAGCGCACTAGTATCTTCTGGTGTTTTTAAAATCCATCACTCCTAATGTATCAAAAATAAAAATAAAAATAAAAATAATTCTATATCCTAGTTTTTTTGGGTCAAAACCAAATTGATTGATCTATTATATAGTTACGAGGATGAGGCAAAGTTTCAATGACTTAGTGTTATAAATGAGAGAATGCAAATGGGGTGTAATAATAATAATTTTTTAAAATGTTACAAAGTTCCTACTTGACCTTTTTTTATTTTATTTATTTTATTTTTATATAGATTAATAGTTGGAGGAATGAACATTTGAACTTTGGATGTTTCATTTAGAAGAGAAATTTTGTATGAGTTAGGCGTATAAGACATGTGTGAGACTGACATGTAAGCCTCATAGGTCTTATACGCTTGATGTATAAGATACTTTCCCAAATTAGAAATATCAGAGATGTCAATGAGTTGAACTACAAGACACTTATCCTAACTTTGACAATTATATTTATTTTATTTTTTCAACTCATCAAAAGTTTCACAATTCACATCAACTTTGGGATAATTAAATTTTGAACTACTCGATCTGTTAATCCATCACGTTATGGGCCTTGTATGAACAAACTTTCAAATCAAATGGAGCAAATTGTCTTGCCCTTGGAGGTGAACCTACTTAGTTCGCTAGAAAGGCTGGAGCCCAAATTGCTAGGAAACTTGATAAAAACTTTTGTACCAGCCTTACTAGGCCTCGTCGATGCTTACAAAGCGTGGTTGGTTTTGTTGGGTTAGGCCTTAAACAAGGTTTAGGACATCATTTGTGGCATACTCACACGATACTGCTGATAATGATTAACGATCCAATGGGTTGAAAAGGGCCACTGAATGGAGAGAGCCGTTTGCTTGATCAATGTATTGAACATAAATAACAGTGGCTATTATGTGCATGTCGAAGCGAAGTACATTTCTAGTTTCTACATCTCAATCCAAGTAGCACTTTCACTTTGAGTGCATTGAATACAAGAGGGAGTGATAGAATTGAAATATATGTACAAGCAATTAGATACTTTTGCAAACAAGTATACCGATCACTTTTATTATTGCAAGTTTGTAACCATTCTTTCAACAGTTCAAATACGGTTTACTTCGTATCACTTTGGACACTAATTGAGGCAATCATTGATCCATTGGTTCCACAATAACATCATCTTAATCAGCACAAAAACATCTCACCCATTACCACCTTAAATTGCATCCTTCCACCTAACTAACTAAGCTCCCCCATCTCACCCTTTACAGTATATATATGGGATACACTCCCAAGTCCTAACTCATCACCTTGTAATATAACTCCTTTTCTCACTTCACCTTGTAACAAGTTAGGCCACACACACACACACACTACAACTAATACCAAAATTCATGATGAAGCAGGTTCTCTTTCCTTCTCTTTTTTTCTTGATCTTCTTGTTCCATTGCACCACAGCAGCGTCTCCAGCAGCAGCTCCAGCAGTGCCCCCAGCAGCGCCCCCAGCAGCGTCTCCAGCAGTGTCTCCAGCAGCAGCAGCTCCGGCAGCAGCACCACCACCGCCATCCTCAGGTCCCACTGACATCATCGCAATCCTCAAGAAGGCTGGCCATTTCACCACTCTCGTTCGGCTACTAAAAAACACTGAGCTGGCAGAACAAATCAATGCACAGGTTAAAAAATCGAGCCCTGGCCTCACTCTCTTTGCACCAACAGACAATGCCTTCTCTGACCTCAAATTAGGCACACTAAACGCGCTCACTGATAAGCAACAACTCCAGCTGGTGCAATTCCATATCATCCCTGCTTTCTATTCTACATTGCAGTTCCAAACTGCTACAAACCCTGTGCATACACTGGCTGGTGATAGCAACAGGGGAAAGTTCCCACTAAATGTAACCACCTCTGAAAGCCAACTGAACATAACAACTGGGGTTGACAGTGCAACAGTGGAGAATACACTATATACTTCTGATGGCCATCTTGTTGTTTATCAAGTGGACCATGTGCTTCTTCCAATGGATCTTTTTGGGTCAGCTTCAGTATTGACACCACCAAAGCCTGAGAAAAGCGATACTGATACTCCTGCTCCTACTGCAGAAACTTCTGGTGCAACAAGTCCAACCCGTCAAGCAGTGGCACCAATTGTGTTTGGAGTTGGATTTGGTGCCATTTTTTCCTTGTGGCTATGATACTTTGTGTTACCAATTGCCTCTGGAGCTGCATTTGGTGCCATTTTTCCTTGTGGCTATGATATTTTGTGTTCGTTAATGTTGATGAGATCTTGTGTGCTACCACTGTTGTAATTTTAAAAAAAAAATAAATCAATTTTCTTCTGGAAATAATCTCTCCCAAAGAATATTATTTGCCATTTTATGATATAGGGAGTGAAAGAGTAAAGCCTCCTCCTTCACTCCCCCGTATAGAATCTTATTTTACTTGGTCCTTAATGGCAGGGCCACTATGTGGATAATAAGAAATTTTTGTATATTATTATAAGAGAAATTAATCAACTGACAGTCTAATGACAGTTACATGAACTTCAACTTTTGAGCAAATAATTGTTTGCTGTGTGAACTAAACAGTAAAATAAATTCAACTGTGTCAACCAGAATCCATGGCGGGTTTGATTCCAAAAGAATCATTACAGAAAGACACATGCAACCTATACACTGAATCAGGGGCTCACCAATTTTCTTGAATAAACTAAAACAAATTTCTGACTAAAATATTCCTCAAAACAAAACTGCAAAACTTTCTCAAGGGATACACTTTTCAGGTCAAGCCTCTCTGGGTTGCCTAAATATTTACCGCCATGTACTAGTCAGTAATTAGTCACATTGGTGTTTTGGGCTCCTCAATTATAGAACAACCACACTTTTTCTTTCTCTGTGAACCTGAGGGGAAGAGGAGTCCATTCTTCACTGAAATCAAAAGTGGAATTCATACCCACCCGGAAATCCTCCACCAAATCCACCACCCCCAGGGAAGCCTCCCTCAAAAGTAAATGTAAACGGCTGTCCCCCACCAAAGTTGAAGCCACCCCCACCCTGTCCCCCCATGTCTTCAACGTCTTCTCCTCTATCATATCTCGTTCGTTTTTCTTCATTGCTGAGAACCTATAAAAAAACAACCACAAATGTCAGAACTAGCAACATTTCATCCAAGTCTTGAATTCCTCTCTATCAAAATTTCTCGTTTTGCTATAATTCTGATGAGAATCTCAACAGTTCACAAAATAAATAAAATATTAAACCATATTCAGAAGCAAGGAAAATTAGACTATAAAATTACTGAGTCACACCTCATATGCAGCAGCAATTTCTCGAAACTTGGCTTCTGCTTCTTCTCTATTTTCAACATTCTTATCAGGATGCCACTGTAGAGCAAGTTTTTTGTAGGCACGCTTAATCTCAGATACAGATGCAGTCTTTGAAACTTCTAAAATCTTGTACCAGTCCTTGCGTTTGCTCATCTTTAGAGCTTTCTCAGCCCTCATGAGTGATTCCCGAATTTCCATATCCTGCATAATTGGCAAATTATTACTCCTAAAAATTCACGTATCTAAGGTATAGGGAAATTATCAAGGATAAAAACAAGAAAAACCAGATAACTTAAAAAGCCAACAATGGCACCAAAAGACTAGGAATACTAAATTATTATTAAGTGATTTGACTCTTTTTTTTTTGGATGAATATCAACTGATTTGACTAATCAACTACAAATGTAAGATTGAAATATTTCAATATAAAAACCACAATAAATCAATGTAAAAAAGGATTGAAAGAGAAAAATAAGAAAAGTGGACATGACAATCTGTACTCCATGTGAAGCCTGAGTTGCAAAGAGCAACTGAAGCATATTTGATTCCCCACCAAGTTTCCAGCATATGCCCTCTCTTAGATTTTAACATGCAAGTAGAGTGACCAGAAAAGAATAGGAAGCAAGGGGAGTCATTAGCTGTTCGTCTAAACTTTACAATTGTAACTTTTGAATTTAATCTTAATGTTTTCCTACAATCTCATAAAACCCTACAAAGCTCTGAAGTATTTAACTAGGTCACTGAAGCAAAATTCACAGGCTTTAACTCAACAGACAGGTCTTGACTTAAACTAAAAAAATTTAACCTGAGGAAGAATTTAGCAGCTAGACATAAGTGAAAATGATTTCATCCTGTTATTCTATATTTGGTGAACAGATCCAGCATAACAAGCAAAGTACACACACACACAATCCACATACCAGCTATGGTACACTGAAGATTAATTTGCCTTCAACTAGTATCATAATTGATATCCTTGACCAGGACCAGAAAATTGGTCTGAAATCTATAGTAATTTATGCTCTTCACTAAGGGAAAGATCATTTAAAATTTAAATTCATAAATGGTGTTTTTTTTTTGCAAAAATTACCGATTATAGCAATATATTAGCGGCTACAACAAAGTTGCAGGAGTAGATTGTACAATTAGAACACATCTCAAAGGAATTCAATATTATGACTAACCTGAGGTGACTGTTGAGCTGCTGTTTTCAAATCTTCCACAGCTCCCTCCCAATCCTCAGTTAAAAGTTTAGCTTCCCCCCTCTGAAAAACAAAACATCCAATTAACACACTTGAGTCAACAATACAGGATATAAGGGAGAACATATTGGTCTCATCCTGCCTCACAATAAAGCTAAAATTATTCATTAATGCACAAACAATTCTGTGAATAGCAGCATAAAAATGCCAGAAAACCTGAACTAAAGCATCCAGAAGCTCCCCATCGATGTTGAGTGCTTCATTGCAACTGGTTATAGCATCCTTTCCCCTACCAAGCTTGACCAAGACCTTACACAAGCCAAGATGAAGATGTACATTATGTGCAAGGTGATTAGGATCCAATGCAAGGGCTCCTTTGAAATCCTCAACTGCAACCCTAAGCTTACCCTTGTTTACATTATCTTCTGCCTGTAAGACACAAGTAAAAGAATAAAATTACCACCACAGATGGTCAACATGGTAATGACCTTCAAGAAGGTTGACAAATGAATAACAGTCCATGCCAATTTCCTCAACAATTAAGCCCCCACCCCAAGAGAGAAATGGATGAAAGGGAAAAAAAAGAAGTCCAAAAAATTTATTGGGCTTACACTTTTGCTTTTTTTGAGTAGATTTTTCAATCCAAAATATGCCTTTTTAAGTTCACTGTGCTCTGGATCTAGGCGGAGACCTTTCTGATAATGCCTGAAAATATACATGTACATGTATATAAATACTTGATTGAGCTAAGTCATAATGACATTACAATTCTGTCATACAAACCTTAAGGCAACATCATGATCTGCTAGATAATAGTAGGCACGGCCACGTAACAATAAAGCATTTAAATTGTTCTCATCCTCCTTGAGAATAAGACCAGTCTCCGATATGGCACTGGAATAGTCTTTCTCTGCTAATAACAACTTCACTCTGAGGAGTTTGGCCTGCAACATTCAATACATATGGGTTAATGGGTGACGCGAAAACTTAATTCATAAAAGACTTAATCCCATCTCCATGGGGTCAGCTTACAGGCTGCTTGACTGCAATCATAAAATAAAAGGAAATGATATGAACGGCAATCATTAGAATACATAAAATCTAGGAGATGTCGTACCTTTGAGCATGCTGGAGAAAAAACAAGGACAACTTTATCAACATATTCCAAAGATTTTGTAAAATCTCCTGAATCAAAGAGAGTCAAAGCAGTATCCAGGGCACTCTGAGCCTGAAACAATTGAGATAGCTCCTTTTCTGCTGCTGAATTTCCAGGTTTTAACTCCAGGAACTTCTTGTAGTTCTTCTCAGATTCCTCATATCTACATCAGCCAAAAAGCGCCTGAATCATATAATATTCCAATCAGAAATTGGAAGGGGGGAGAGAGAGACTATGAGCGGAGATCCTGTAATCCTTTACGACATTCTTATATTAAGAGATGTCTTACTAACGTGTGTTTTTCTTTCTTTTGGACAAATATCAATCTAGACTTATTATAGCATTGTTGACTTAGATTTATGTTACAACCAACCTAGTACATTCATTCTCACAGCGACCACACCCTAATGTTGGTAAGAGAAATGCAAAAGAAATGTGTAGAGCTAAATGGTTTATTATTTTACAATTAATCCACCGCTTAGTAAAACCCCAGATCTCCAAATCTTCACCAATCACACCTACTGTATTTCCAACTAAGCATTAACATTAATCATAATCACTCTAACAGCCTGAGAAAGATTGGCAAATTCCATAACAGAAATCAGGGAAATTTTCTGCTTTTGAATGACACTAGAAAAGAAAACACTTCCAAATAGAAAAGGTAACGAAAACTTTAACATTGAAAGAACCTGCATAGCTGACGAAGAACAGATGCACGACGAAAATATGCTTCTGAAAACATTGGATCTGTCTCAATAGCAGTATTAAGATCATCAAGTGCATCACTATAACGTTTCACCTTTACGCTTTGTGAAACCCTCTCAAGCAACTCAGCAGCATTACCAGCTTCACTACCTGCACAACCAGATTACATGCATAAGATATCATTCACTCAAGATAGTTAAACTATAGACAAAACTTCCAAGTACGAATAGGAAGCTTTAATTTCGAGTGTCAATATAAACATACAACTCTTTCTGCTACCATTTACACCCTCTAAGTTTCGGATCGCTTCTAAATTGGTCTTCAACTATGAAAACCTCCAATTTACACCATTATTATTACAATAACATCAATGTGCCCCTTTTGTCAACACCCGTTAGAATCCATTAGCCCACCTAAAAACAATGTCCTTTTTAGGCAAACTAGCTGCAAAAATGTGACAGATTATTATGGAAGGGGCACATTGACGTCGTTATAATAGTTGAGGATGTAAATTGCAAGTTCTAAAAGTCAAAGGAACAAATTTAGAAGCGACCCTAAACTTAGAGGGTATATTTATAGTGCATTTTAGCCTCTCTCATTTTTTTTTTCCCATCCTAATCACATTTTCTATCATCTACCAAACAAAGCCTAAAATCTACATTGGCGTGAGTACCAATAATACAATGCAAACCTTAAAAGTTGACCCAATTGTTCAGCTTAAAAATTAACAAAATCGGTAATTACAAGAACTCTATTTTTTCAACAAAACAAATCGAACAAACAATAACTCCAACCTATGATTCTACGAAAACCTAACCTAAGCAACGAGAAAATTACGAAGCAAATAGAAATCGTAAAAAAAGGGAACTAGATCGAAACTTCAACAACATAGTACAAAAAACAAAAGACAGATCGAAGTACAAACCTAACGCCGAAACTAGCGGCTGAAGAAGAAGGAGCTGGCAAGCGAAAACGAAATTGAGTATGAACACTGTGTACACCAATCCTCGCCACTCTACAGCTTCCATGGCTCTCGTAAATCTCACAACTACATTCATTTCAAAAAGTTCTTCAATGTTGTTATGTTTTATTAAAATCTGTTTTTCACTTTTATAAATACAAAAATGTGTTTTGTGTTTGTATTTTTTTGTTTTTGTTTTGTACTTCTATTTCAATACTATGACTGTTGATTTTGGATTGGAGATGGTGAAACGCAGAGAAAGTCGAAGGATTTTAGTAACAGTTATAGAGAGAAGCGTGTTAAGATTTACATGTTCTTCCACGTTGTTGTGACCAATAGTCGTTGTACATGTGGAATTTGCTTCGTGGCTTTGACGAGTGTGTGATGGCCACGTGTCAAGACTCAATTTAATTAGAGAGTTGACACGTCATAAGATCTAGATTGGGTCAAATGGGCTTAGGCCCAAACTAGTTCCTATAAATAATTTTGTTAAGAGGGCAACACTTGGGCTGGCCTTACCTTCTGGCCCAAAATATAAGTCGGGCCAACTTGCTGCAAATTGTATGTTTTTCATGCCCATTTATGCCGGCATAAAACATTTTTTAAGAAAATATATTTCTTATTTTCAAGTGTTTGGGACGACTAAAAAACTTGATCAAATCAAAATCATGTTCCCAGAAGAACATTCTCAAGAGAACATATACCTCAAAATTAATAGGAATATCTCAAAATTCTTAAAATGGCCAAAATACCATAAAAACTTCCAAAAATACTACTGAAATTTTCAAAATGACCAAAATACCATTAAAATGGGAAAAAAAAAAAAAATTACCCTTGTAAGCCCCTAAAATGTCCAAAGTACCCTTTAAACCTTTAAAATGATAGAAATGTCCCTAAAATCTCTAAAGTGACTAAAGCATGCTTAAAACTTCCAAAATGATTGAAATACATTTCAAACATACAATATAACCAAAATACCTTTAAATCTTCCAAGATGACTATGATACTCCATAAAACTATCAAAATAACAAAAATACCTCCAAAAACTATTGAAATGGTAAAGATACCTTTCAAAACCTCCAAAATGATCACAACAACCTCAAAACTCTAGAAATCACCCTGATCTTTTAAAAGTAGCACAAAAATAACTTTCAAGTGTCATTTTAGAGGCTTCAAATGTTTGCGTGTGAATGTGTAAGTTTAGTTTATTTATTTATTTATTTAAAATCTAATTCAATAGTTACAAGTTACAACGGGAAAGACGAGATTTAAACACTAGATCTTTTCTTTAGAAACACCAGAAGAAGCCAACATCAAGGCTCTTGGTGCATATATAAGTTTGGTTGATAGTTTTTGTTGATTATTTTTTGTTGTTGTTGCACTCTTATTTTTATTGTGTTTATTAGTATAGTTTTCAATAATTTTATTTTTGGTTGTGTTTTTTATTATTATTATAATGATTTTAATTGTTTTGATTAGTATTTTAAAGTGCAAAATCAAAGTGTTATTTAATAAATATAGGAAAATATAGGAAAATTTGTGACTTTTAATATGAACCAAACATATGGAATTTTTTTTCCCATATCATTTTCAAGTATAAAACCAAACACACACACAAAAGCAATTTTTCCTATAAAAATTTTCAGTTGAAAATATTTTTTGACAAACATTTTTCAATGCACGAAACAAACAAAGTGTCAATATGAAATTAAATAGCTCCTTGTAGTCAAAGTGTATATCTCACTCTAAATAAGGTAAAAGCTTCACGTTCGCTGCATTATTAGAGTGACAGAATCGGGGAGAGAAGGATTATCCTCTAAGCCTTAACCCACCATTGCAATTTATTATGATTTTTAAAAAAGAAAGAAAATAAATAAAGGATGTAGGAAAAAGGATTCCCTCCATTTTTTTTTAAAAGAAAAAAACCCTTCAATTTTATTTTCCAATTTTAATCTAAATGTAATGCACATGGCTTTTAAAAAATTAAGGGGTTGTTTGAATTTCATGTTTTCCATCACCCATCACTCTGTTTTCATCACTCATAACTCAAAATTGGTGGATCCCACGATAGAAGGGTGTGTTTGGATTTGTTTTCAGTTTTTGTTTTCATCACTCAATTCTTTGATTTTTGAGTGATAAATTATAGAAACTGAAAACACATTTTGGGTGTTTTCAAGTTATGGAAACTGAGTTTCTATGACATTTTGGTAAATACACACACATTTGAGAGACTCACGGTCAAACCTTTTGCTCTCTCCAACACGTTGTCTTCTTTTCTTTTCTTTTTCCTTTCACGCTGGGTTTGAGCTTGTATATTCTAAATTTGTGTCGTTGGTTAAGAGTGATCCAGTGATTCATACATTGCTTCCTTTGTCACTGAAAGGAGTAGTTCGTGATGTGAATGGAAATTGTGTTGATGCCATGGAGGATGAGTTCTAGGCTTGGTTTTTTTTTTTTTTTTTCACTGGGTTTCTGGGCTTAGGTTCTCTTCTTTTTTCTTTTTCTTTTCTTCTTATTTTTCTTTCTTTCTTTCTTCACTGCTATGGTGGCCATTCTTTTGCTTTGAATTCTGAATTTATATCAAACCCAATTGGTGGCCTAATCACCCAGATAAGTGGAGGCTTCAATGAGGTGGATGAAGAGATGGTAGGGAAGGATGTTGGTGTTCTCAGTGTCTGGAGGCAGGCCGTGGTCGGAGCTAGAGAAAGGGTTTCAAGGAGGTGAATGGAGGAGTTTGCAGGGAGTGTGGACCTAAGGTTCTTGATGTTGAGAGGGGTGTTGACAAAGGTTATTGTGTAGTTCTTTCTTTGGGTCTACATGGGTTGTACGGTCTGAGGAGGGGGCGAGTAGGATGGCAGATGGTAGGAGTAGGGTGGGTCAGACAGTGGGGCCTGCGTTTTGGGGTTTTTGTAATTGATAACCATGATCGGGTTGAGGTGCCAAACAAGGGTAGATGATTTTAGGGATATTTTGAGTGATGGAGAAATGAATGATGGGTGAGGAGTGAGGAGTGAGGAGTGATGATATTTGAGTAATGAGCGGGGAGTTAGAGATTTTATTTTTATCCAAACAGTCCCTAAAGGTTCATTAAAAAAAAAAAAAAAACAAAAACATTCATATAATAAACCACATAAACAAAAAAAACCACATTTCTTACATTTGCCTAAAAACTAAAGGAAATGGAGGGCTAAATAGGACCCTATCTTATCCCCACATAATCATCTATTATTGTACAGTATAGGTTTTTTTTTTTTTTTTTGAGAGAGAGAGGTACAGTGTAGGTTTTTAATAGCATGTTGACTTTTTTTAGGTTCACTTTTGTATATATATATATATATATTGATGGGACACTTTTGCATGTTGCTTCCATATGAGCTATTATTTCAATATTAAGGTACTATCCAACATGACATTAATGAATGTAGGGATGCAAAATTTTCTTGTCCCATTTGATTTGCCCTACCACGTATAGGTTTCACTGACCCTAAAAAAGGTGATGGGACGGGAATGAATTTTGCCCATAATGTGTATATATATATATATATATGTTATTATATAGATAAAATTTATAAATTTTTAAAGTAAATTATAAAGTTGGTTTCTATCATTTACACTATATTTTAATTTAGTCCTTAATATTTTAATTTTGTCAATTTAGTCCCCAATCTTTTTAGGGTTGTGTCAATTTAGTTTCTGTCATTATCTCTTGGATGGAAAAAGCCAATGTGTCAAATGGAATAATAAAAAATTATTTTTCATGCCGCATTATTTGCTAATTATACTTCCACGTCAATTTTTTTTTTTTAAAAAAACAAAAACTAAATTAATTTTTTTACATATTCTATTATCATTCCTAAAACACTTGTTTTTTTCTTTTAGTATACTCTTATGACTACTCGTTTCCTTTCTCTTTCATTTACATGTTAAAACCGTTTTATTAGGGATAGAAAAAAATAATTCTACCTGCCATAATCTCTCTCATCACTCGAGTTTGTTCAATCCTGAATAGGAGCCAGGCGAGGTAGGGAAACTCTCAATCCAACCCCATTTTGTCTTAATGTCATTCCTAAATAAATATGATTGATAGTGTTACATTAACAATATAATAAATAATTTTTGAAAGTTAAGTTTGTAAGGCTTAGGTGTGGCAACTTAATTATAGGCTATGTCATAGTGTGTGGTGTTACTCATCCAAATGGAAATTACTCATACATGCCCCAAACTTGTTTGATGCTTGTTTACATGCCTTGAAGAGTGATTGTAGAATTGTTACTACTACTACAACGTACTAGAGTAGAGATAGTTCAGACTGCAAAGTTATAGAATAGCCTGACCCAGGTCTCAAAAAGCTGGTCTTGCCAAATACCAATAAAAAGGCCAAACTCAATATATTACAATAAAGTATCGAGTTCCTTAAGCTCTTGAAACTGCCTCTCTTTTCGTGCATTTTGTGGACCCTGTTCTACACTTCTACTCCAAAGGGACTGTCCTGCATATATGACCATTGGTTCTGTAATCGAGTTCCTTTTAGCTTCCTACATATAGAGCTCTATTCCTTTAATACATAGGGGGGATTGGAAAGTCAAAACCCTGTATAGTGGGTGTGCCCACAAACTAATAGGGACAGCAGTGTGACCTATAATATAAGGGTGTATACCTTTAACCAGAAAATAAGGTGCCCCCATTAAACCTTTCTGTGATCTCTGCTGGACTTTCTTTTTCTTGACCAATGTGGGAAACTACTTATGGAAATGTATTTGAAATATGAACGGCGTTCATGCAGTTTCCAAGGATCCACATTGGAACCCCCAAACATTCTCTCTTAGTTCCGAGGTTGTTACCTTATCTTTCTATTTGGATTTGTTTGCTAGTGAAACTAAGTACTACCAAAATAACAATAAGTTTGGAAACATTTTTTTTTAATCACTATGAATATAGTCTTTTATGATTGGTTTAGCATAAAAAATAAGGTTAAATTATAAATTATATTATCTAACTTTGATTAAAAATTAATTTAATCATATAAATTTTGATTTATTCATTTTGGTCATATAATCATTCTGTTTAATTTTTTCATATTGTGCTGTTATGTATCTTAAAAAATGACGTCATTTTAGTATTTTTTGAGTTTCTAAAATTATAAAAAAAATTCAAAAAAAAAATATTTATGTGATAATATTTAAAAAATTATTATTATTTTTATCAAATTAGGGAATAAGATATAAAAAGTCTAGTAATTTTCCCATTAAACAAATCGGAACAAAAAAAAAAAAAAAAATTTTCACAAAATTTTCATTCTTTCTCACACACTCACATACTCTGCTCCCGCATTTTCCATTCATGTCAACTCTACCACCATCCACCCATGTTAGTGACATCTCTCTCTCTCTCTCTCTCTCTCTCTCAATACTGAATCTCGCTTAAGTTATTGATGTCATAGAGGATCTTGATCTTGGTACAAATTTGGTGTCGAATTAAGTCTTTATGGTTTCCGTCAAAATGACCTAACTCACGATCCAACTCATTGTCACAACTCAAATTTGAGGTTGCCAAAAAGTTGCCACTCACCCAACTAATCACCTTTTATTACCTAGATCAACGACCATGGTGGGTTTGAATTTTTTTTGGTTGGGATGAATGGATTCGAGTTTTAAAAAGAAATTACCCTTTCTTTCTTTTTTTTATTCCTTCAATTTAAAAAAGGGAAACAAAAGTCAATTTCTATTTTTATGATTATTATTATTGTAGGGTCACAAATTGTAGCCCAAACCTAAAAGAATTGGGGAATAAGCTCAATACAATAAATTTGTAAGATAGTGGGTGAAAGAACTGGACTGTTAAAGGGTTTTCTAACGGTTAATAAAGGTTTGAAGCCTGTCTGAGGAGGAAAAAAAAACGTACTTTAGGATCAAATATATGTCCGAGGAGTCAATTTTTAGATGAATTGGCTATTCCTGAAAGTTAGTTCTTCACTGTGCTACAGTAATTCTCTTTCACTATTTCTCTGCTTGTATTTTTTCCGATCCACCTCTTATGGAGTGTCTCCTCCATTATATAGTCCTTACCAATTCATTCTCATCGTCCACTTGTTTATCATCCAACCCTGCACTCAAGTATCTGTCCTATTGAGCAGCTTTTCTGGTTTTTTGTGGGTGGTAGTAGTTGAAAACACTGTTCAGAAGTCTTCTCCACATTAATGCGGCCAGGAAAGCTGTTGTAGTGCATTTAATGCGGTGGTGACAGCTTTTTCCCAAGATATTTCCATGTTCTTATCCATTCTTTAAACCTCTGAAGTCTATCCTCGTTGCTGGAATGTCCTGGAAGCTTACTCAAGTCAAGCAAAAGCCCACCTGACTGACATTCGTCAAGTCTGAGGAGGATAACTATCTCGGACCAGTGTTGTTGAACATTTCCCTACATGGCTACTCCCTATGGGGCCTTTCCAAACGTTTACTCCTCCTCGGACGTATTCTTATCAGTAAATGGGGCTTAAGGCCCAATATAAGAGTTCAAGCTTTCGCCCCCCACAATAGCCTCTCAAAATTTTAATTTTTCCCTCTTACCCGGGGAGAAAAAATATAATTTTGACTTGCAAAGTTAAAAACCACAAAGACATTCAAACTTACGCACGTGGAAGGGTCAATTTCGTCATCTTACTGTTGTTTCTAACTCTTCGGAACTCGCGAAACGTCATTAAGTATTTTGGACGGTGTTATGTTCTAGGCATCCAACGGTCCAGATTTCTCTTTAAGATTTAGGCGGGATAAAATCCCCCCTGGTTTTCAGTTCCTTATATAAAGGCTCCTGAATATCATTTCCTTCTTTCTTCACCGCAGTTCGTAATCTTCAGAGCATTCAAACCTCCAAACTCATCATTCATCAGATCGTTCATCATACTTTCAAAAAGAGACTTCAAAGATCCTCAAGAATTACGAAGATCAGTTCGCGTTCTAGTCTACGTAAGTTTTGCTTTCACAACTCCCTTTATCTCCTCAGATAACCTCCTCGGCTCTTCATTCTCTCTTCCACAAACTCAGAATGGGTAGATTCGAACGCTTAGTGAAGACTCCAGCCTTGATAGAAATATTCAAAGAAAAATACCACATACCTCAGGAAGTATCGATACGATACTGTTCCACAGAGGGATTTGCATTTGACCGAGAAGTGGGAGAAGTCATAATCCCAATGATTGCCTTCATAGAAGGAGGCATGACTATTCCCATGGGTAGGATTACGAGGGACTACTTACGTGCCCATAGATTCTGCCCCCAACAATGTGCACCTAACTTCTTTAGAGTTATAGGAGCGATTGGCGATTTGGACCGACATTTAGGATTGAGACTGACCTGGTATGATGTAGCTCATCTATACGAAGGCCACATAGAAGCTTGGGCAGGATTTTACCTTAAGTCCCAATCCAATGTTGTCAAGCTAATTTCATGTCTCCCCAAGTCTAACAAAGGGATGAAAGATGACTTCCTCATCGTATCAAGCCTTTGGAGTGATGCCCTTCCTTACCCAACCAAGCTAGGAGGGCCAGGTGGAGTAACTTAGATCTAGGTTTTCTAACATTAGATTTAAGGAATTTGTCCTCGGCCCTATTTTGTTGTATCTGAGTCTCATTTTCATTCATCATTTTTTTATATTGAAGTTGGAGTTTCTAACTTTTTGATTCTTTTATCTGACAGATAAAACGTATACCAACCTCAAGCTCAGCTTAATCAACGTACCAGCGCTTAACTACTTGCTGAGGTCTCAGATTTTTGTGAACAACGACGGACAGTTTCGTGTCGTTCACTTGATTCTAGACTACGAACCAATTTCAAGGACTTTCTTGGACGTCGGCAACTCTATCAGAGCAAACGACCATCGTTTGGCTCGCATAGACGTCTCTCGACTAGGTTTCCTAGCTCCACACGATCTTCCACCTGTTGATCATCCTATTCCACAAGGAATACCTTTTCCTGCCCAGCCACTTCAACAAGTACCACTCGAACAAGCTATTGTCGAGGAAGGAGCTGCCTTTTCTTCTCTTGAGAAGGAAATTGACAGGTTTCAATTTGAAGAGGAAGCCATCGTTATATCAGAGGCTGAAGAAGAAGCGGACGAGTATTCGTGCGTTCAGACTCCTGCCCAGATAGTAACCTACGTTGGTGACTCTTCGGACGAGGAAGAAGAAATGGCTTCTAAGACTGGTCCAAGTTTAAGGGACCTTATGAAAAACAGGAACAAGGCGCCTTCGCCTAAAGATAAAAATAAGTCCAAACCGCTAGTGAATCCTCCTCCTCCTCCTCCTCCTCAGCTTCCTGCTGACCTCGGGCTAAAGCCCAACCCCGATTTAAGAAGGAAGAGGTACATTGAGGCTCCTAAGGAAGGTGAGATGGCCCCTTCCAAAGGAAGCAAGCAGCCTAGGCAGTCACAAGACCAAAGGGGTAGGAGGTTCACCTCCGTTGATAGCCGAGAAGAGCGTCATGTGGCTCAAGTGTGTCGACCAACCCGCACTTGGTCACCAAAGCTGGAGGTAGACGGTGTGCCAATCGCGTATGATGCCTCCCTTAGGCATTACCGCGGGGGGCACGTCGGTCATGTGGCTGAAGATCTGGAACAACCCTTCCTCCTTCCAAAGGACATGGAGGCTTATAGGAACTTTAACCATCCCGAGCTCTTCCTATCTCTTAAAAGGGACCTGGCTATGGTAAGCGACTGGATTTATTATTCTACCTTCATATTTCTACATTTCCTTACACGTTATAGTAAAGGTGAAATACCTCTTGCTTTTTTTTTTTTTGTGTTTTTTTATTTATTTCCAGGTCACACAGCAAGTTTTCATGGCTGAGGAGTGGGTAAAGAATGCCTATGGCGAGACTAGGGTTGCCTTGGATGCTCGAGCCGAAGTGGAGGTAGAGCTAGGCGCCCTAAAGGAAAACCACGCTAAGATGGCCGAGCAGCTGAAAGAAGCTATTAGGGCGAGAGATAGTGTCGAGGTAGGCCTAAGGACGACGGAGAGACAGTTTGAAGAAGTGCGCAAGAATCTGCACTATACTGAAAAAAATCTGGCAACGGAGAAGCAGATAGTGACAGAGCTTCGCGAAGAACTTCGCAAGGCCAGGGAGGCTGCCCAACTGTTCAAAGAGGCAGGCGAGGCCGAGAAGCAAGCTGCATACGCCCTGGGGGTATAGGAGACTCAAGGCAGGCTCACAAAGGAGTTCTCCACTGTAGCCAGGGATTACTGCGATATCTCTTGGGGTAAAGCCCTTGACGTCGCTGGGATTCCTACTAATTCCAGCTTGAGGCGACCTAAGAGCATCTACTATGACCCAGATATCCGCGAGCTCTCAGATCCTAGCTCCTCTCCCCCAGAGCAACCTGCCCAAGTGTCTGAAGTGCCCATAGCAGACCAAGTCCCTCCTGCCCCTGTGGAAGTTTCAATGGATTCTCACCAAGATGCTGATAAAGGGAAAGAAGCTGAAGCTCCCCAGGGCAAGGACAAGGATAAGGGCAAGGGGAAGGCCTCAGACACCGCTATCTCTCAGCCCGAGCAAGCTGCTGATCTAGGGGCTCCCAAGGCACAAGCTTAGGATTTTAGTTTTTGTAGTGTATTTATTTTTTTATGTTTATTGTTTTTGTATCATCTTTTTGTAAAGGAAATGTACCACACTTTTGCTATCAATGAAGATATGTTTCTTTTACTTCATAAGTCATGATAAATAGTGGAAAACTGATCTAATGCCATCTTCATTTAATTTGAATAGTATGTATTACTATATTAGGCAAACAAAACATATTATAAGTTAAGTTCAACTAAAAGGTTCAGGACTTTGGTCACAATGCATAAATTGAATAAGCATCTTCAAAAGTAACAGGGTAATACACTTAGGTTTAAATTTAAATACTTAAAGAAACTTGGAGTGAGTGTCAACTAACCTAAATCACCTAGTCCAAAGACTTCTGTCATGATTGAATTTAAGTTTAAACACTTGAAAGAATAGAGAACGAGTGTTAACTAACCCAAATTATCTGGTCCGAGGACTCCAGTCATGATTGAATTTAAGTTTAAACACTTAAAAGAACTGAGAACGAGTGTTATCTAACCCAAACTGAGAACGAGTGTTAACTAACCCAAATCATCTGGTCCGAGGACTCTAGACATGATTTGAATTTAAGTTTAAACACTTAAAAGAACTGAGAACGAGTGTTGACTAACCCAAATCATCTGATTCGAGGACTCCAGGCATGATTTGAATTTAAGTTTAAACACTTAAAAGAATTAAAAGACGAACATCATAAACACTTTATATAAAGAACACATATTGATCAAATAAACACTTATTAATAGTAATACCTCTTTAGGTTATTTACATTCCAAGGACGTGGTACTACATGTTCGTCCAGATCTTCTAAAAAATGTGCTCCAATGCCAGCTTTGGAGGTGATACGATAAGGTCCTTCCCAATTTGGCCCTAACTTTCCCCAAGCTGGATTCTTTGCAGCGCCTACAACTTTATGTAACACCAGGTCACCAGGAGCTAAAGGCCTTAACTTTACATTGGCATCATAACTTTGCTTCAACTTCTACTGGTAATAAGCCAACTGGACCATTGCATTTTCTCTCTTTTCTTCAATCAAGTCCAAACTTCTTGTTAGTTGCTCATCGTTATCTTTTGGATTGAATGAACTAGTTCTTGTCGTTAGGAAATCAGTCTCTAAAGGGATGACAGCCCCAGCTCCATAAGTCATTGAGAAAGGGGTCTCTCCAGTAGACCTACAAGACGTGGTTCTGTACGTTCAAAGTACATGTGGTAATTCCTCTACCCATTTACCTTTCGCATCATCTAATCTTTTCTTCAGCCCACTTACTATGACCTTATTTACAGCTTCAGCTTGCTCATTCCCTTGGGGATAAGCAGGAGTAGAGTACCTATTAGTAATCCCCAATTCGCCACAGTATTTTCTGAACATCTTACTGTCGAACTGAAGGCCATTGTCCAAGATGAGCGCGTGAGGAACTCCAAACCGAGTAACAATGTTCTTCCAAACGAATTTTTTCACATCCACATCTCTGATGTTGGCTAGAGGCTCCGCTTCGACCCACTTCGTAAAATAGTCTGTGCCGACCAGGAGATATTTCTTGTTTCCCACTGCTTTGGGAAATGGTCCCACAATATCTAAGCTCCACTGAGCAAATGGCCACGGGCTAGATAGCAGATTAAGGATTCCACCTGGTTGATATATGCTCGGCACAAACCGCTGGCACTGGTCACACTTTTTGACGTATTCCAGAGCCTCTCTCTGCATATTTGGCCACCAGTAACCTTGGGTAATGGCCCTGTGCGCTAAAGATTTGCCTCTAGTGTGGCTTCCACAAATTCCATCATGCAACTCTTCTAGAAGTGACTCGGTTAGCTCGGGGTGGACACATAACAAATAAGGTCCTGAAAAGGAACGCTTATATAGTTTATGGTCCTCCGATAACCAATAACTAGTAACCTTTCTTCGTATCTTGTCAGCTTTTATTTTTTCCTCAGGCAAAATGTCCTCCTTCAAGAATCATATGATAGAATCCATTCAACTGGGCACCACCCTAATCTGATGGATTTGAGCCACCTCTCTTACCTCTGTGGGCCTATGCAAGTCCTCCACGAGAATTATTCGAGGCAAATGCTGTGCCGAGGACGTTGTAAGCATAGCTAAGGAGTCAACATGCACATTGCCACTTCTAGGGACATGTAACAAGTCAAATGAGTCAAATTTTAACTGTAAACATTTAACTTGGCTAAGGTACCCCTGCATCCTCTCGTCTTTCGCCTCGAATTCCCCTCTTACTTGGCCGACAACAAGCCTCGAGTACGAGAAGAGTCTTATGGACTTTCCACCCATTCTTTGGACCATAGCCATTCCCTCCACCAGAACTTCATACTCAGCTTCATTATTGGTGGCTGGAAAATCTAACCTCAAAGACTTTTCAATGACAACCTTTTCAGGGGACACCAATACTAACCCAACCCCTGAGCCTTTTTGATTCGATGCTCCATCTACATATACTTCCCACGTCGGAAGGCAATATTGGGAGATCGTACCACCCAATTTTTCATTCATGTTTCTACCCAATGGTATTTCTTCTATCTCGGGTTCAGTGAATTCGGCCACCAAATCCGCGAGGACTTGTCCTTTTATGGAGGTACGAGGCATGTATTTGATGTCGAAAGCCTTTAGAATTGTACCCCACTTGGCTATCCTTCCTGTGTAATTGGCACTTTGGAGTATGGTTTTAAGCGGAAGCTGTGTAAGAATGACAACTGTATGTGCTTGGAAGTAATAAGGTAGCTTACGTGTGCCAAGTACTATTGCCAGGATAACTTTCTCTAATGGTAGATAACGCACTTCGGCTTTATGCAATGACTTACTCACGTAATAAACTGGCCGTTGTATACCATTATCAACTCGTATCAGTACTAAACTTACAGCATACGGGGTTATAGCAATGTAGGCGAAAAGGACTTCATCTGGCTCAGGACTAGACATGATCGGTGGCAGAGCTAGATAATCCTTGAGTTGTTGGAATGCTGTGGCGCATTCTTCTGTCCACTCAAAACCTTTCTATTTATTGATTAACAAGAAGAAAAGTTTACATCTATCTGCTGATCGGGATATGAATCTATTCAAAGCAGCAGCGATTCCAGTTAATTTCTGCACATCTTTAGGATTCCGAGAAGATCGCAAGTTGTTAATAGCTTTAATCTGATCTGGATTGACTTCGATTCCCCTGTGAATGACCATGTAACCCAAGAATTTGCCCGACCCTACACCGAATGAGTACTTGGAAGCATTCAAATGCAATTTGTAATTTCTCAGGATTTCAAAGATAGCTCGAAGGTCTCCCAGATGCTCTGAAACCATTTTGCTTTTCACTACCATGTTATCTATATAAATCTCGATATTTTTCCTCAATGGCGACTCAAACATCCTCATCATCATTCTTTGATAGGTGGATCCTGTGTTCTTTAAACCGAATGACATTAGTTTATAGTGATAATTCCCAATAGGAGTAATAAAGGCTGTCTTCTCTGGATCGTCCAAGGCCAAAGGTATCTGATGATAACCCTGGAAAGCATCCAAGAAACTCATCCGAGAATGGCTGACAGTAGCGTCTACCAGCTGATCTATCTTGGGCATAGGGAATGGATCTTTCGGGCAAGCCTTATTTAAATCCGTGAAATCAATGCACACTCGCCATTTCCCACTTTTTTTCTTTACCACCACCGTGTTCGCTAACTACTCAGGATAGAAGAGTTCCTTGATAGCCCCAACCTGCTTGAGTTTCGCTACCTCCTCTCGGACTACTTCTGCATGCTCTTTGGATGGTCGCCGAGGGAGCTGCTTTTTGGGGGCTATTAATGGATTTACATTTAAATTGTGGCAAATGAATTTTGGATCCACCATCGGGGCCTCATACGTATTCCAGGCAAAGACGTCAATGTTCTGTTTAAGGAACTGTATCAGCTCCTCTCTCTCTTGTTGAGGTAGCTGGGATCCGATTTGAAAAAACTTCTCTGGATCATCTCCTATTGTAATCTTCACAATATCTTCGCACTTTGCCTCCTCGGCTGGCCTATCAATGGATTCCACCGGGGGTTTTAACTGCTATAACTCTTTCTCTTTGTGAGTCATAGGTTCAGCTTTGGGCTTGTGTTGGATGGCTATAACCATGCACTGCCGCGCCACGGCTTGATCACCCAATATTTCCACAATTTGTCCTTCGGATGGGTACTTAACCTTCTGATGCAGAGTGGAAAAAATTGCTCCCAAAGTATGAAGCCAAGGTCTGGCGACAATTGCTGTATAAGGAGAAAATGCATCTACCATGATAAAATCAACTTCCACCATCACCGAGCTAGTCTACACAGGCAATCTGATCTGACCCTTTGGGATAATAACCTTCCCTTCAAAACTCACCAGGGGAGAACTGTAAGGCGTCAGATCCTCAGCTCTTAAACCCAGCCCCTTGTAAAGATCAAGATACATTATCTCAGCCGCACTGCCTTGATCAACCATTACCCTCCTCACGTTATAACCCCCAATTCAGAGGGTGATTACTAAGGCATCATCATGAGGCTGAATAGTTCTAATCTTATCATCGTCCGAGAACCCCATGACCAGTGGCCGGTCTAATCTGGCTCTCTTTGGTTCGTGACTAGTGTCCTCGGAAGACAGGCGAGCCACAGACATTACTCTAGACGGGCATGATCATGTTCTGCTAGATGCAGCGAAGATAACATTGATAGTTCCTAGACGGGGTCTTGAAGGTGTCTCTCTTTCGGACCGAGAATTGGCCTGTCCACCTAGCCCACTAGAATGATGCAACGGCTGCTTCAATTTGCCCTCTCGGACAAGTTGGTCCAGGTGGTCCCACAAACTCCTACAATCCTCGGTTGTATGGCCATAATCTCGATGATATTGGCAATAAACGTTACGGTTTCGTTTTTCAGGATTTCCCACCATCTTGTTGAGCCATTTGAAGAAGGATTCGTTTTTTACTTTTTCCAATACTTGATGCACCGGCTCTCAGAATACAGCTTCGACCACTTGATGGTTATTTGACCCTGGCTGCTCTGCATAATCCCTTCTCGGCCGGTTGTTGTTGTATCTGTCCGACCTAAAATATCTTCTTTCTTGAGGGATAACCTTAACTTTCCCTTTTCCCTGTTGTTGATCGTCTTCCATCCTCTTATTCTTGTCAACTCGATCCATTAGTTGTCACAAACTGATGACAGGCTTACCTGTCAGAGATCTTCTCAAACCATGCTCAGGTGGGAGACCGACCTTGAAAGTTCTAATAGCGACTTCATCAAAATCGCCATCAATTTTATTGAACATCTCCCAATACCTTTCAGCATATGCCTTCACAGACTCCCCTTCCCTCATTGTCATTGACAGTAGGGAATCTAAAGGTTGAGGAACCCTACTGCATGTAATGAACCGGGAACAAAATGATTGGGTAAGCTTCTTGAAAGAACTGATGGAGTTCGTTCTTAGCCCATCAAACCATCTCATCGGCATCGGTCCTAAACTGGAGGAAAATACTCTGCAAAACAAGGCTTCGTCTTGAGAATGGACAGCCATCTTTTGTTTGAACTGGCTCACATGCTCCACAGGATTCGTGCGTCCATTATACATGGTAAACGTGGGCTGATGGAAATGCCTGGGGAGTTTTACCTTTTCTATTTCCTGAGTGAAGGGTGATTTAGAAATCTGGCTTAGAGCTTCCTTCATGACATTAATTCCTACTCCCCTCCCAGATGGACTTCTTGGCCTCTTCTTGCGAGAATGTTCCTCTTCACAGAAATAAGACTCACTAGGTGGAGTTTCTGAGCGTTTTCTATAACTGGCATCTTCGTCATCATTGGAAGAAATGTCAGAGCTAGAAGGGGTTTGTTTTCGTTGTGCTCGACGAAGTCTCTTTTTTAGATCATCAATTTCTCGTTGCAAATCATTTTCATTAATTTGCTCATGTACTAAATGACTTCTTTGTCGATAACCACTTCCACCTGTGTGGAGCGTCTGCAAGCTACCTTCCTGTTGGTTATCAATATCATTTCCGTGCTCGAGGTCATGGAGCTTGTCCTGTTGATGAACGTTAGCTGATTCTGCATGGTGTGGACTAGTCTGGTGTGGTCCTAAACCTGCAATAACCGTTATAATCCTCACAAGCACTAGTTCTTCCCACATACGGCGCCAATTGTAGGGTCACAAATTGTAACCCAAACCCAAAAGAATTGGGGAATAAGCCCAATACAATAAATTTGTAAGAGAGTGGGTGAAAGAACTTGGCTGTTAAGGGGTTTTCTAATGGTTAATAGAGGTTTGAAGCCTGTCCGAGGAGGAAAAAAAAACATACTTTAGGATCAAATATATGTCCGAGGAGTCAATTTTTAGATGAATTGGCTATTCCTGAAAGTTAGTTCTTCACTGTGCTACTGTAATTCTCTTTCACTATTTCTCTGCTTGTATTTTTTCCAATTCACCTCTTATGGAGTGTCTCCTCCATTATATAGTCCTTACCAATTCATTCCCATTGTCCACTTGTTTATCATCCAACCCTGCACTCAAGTATTTGTCCTACTGAGCAGCTTTTCTGGTTTTTTGTGGGCGGTAGTAGTTGAAAACACTGTTCAGAGGTCTTCTCCACATTAATGCTGCCAGGAAAACTGCTATAGTGCATTTAATGCGGTGGTGACAGCTTTTTCCCAAGATATTTCCATGTTCTTATCCCTTCTTTACACCTCTAAAGTCTATCCTCGTTGCTGGAATGTCCTGGAAGCTTACTAAAGTCAAGCAAAAGCTCGCCTGACTGACATTCGTCAAGTCCGAGGAGGATAACTATCTCGGACTAATGTCGTTGAACATTTCCCTACACGGCTACTCCCTATGGGGCCTTTCCAAACGTTTACTCCTCCTCGGACATATTCTTATCAGTAAATGGGGTTTAAGGCCCAATATAAGAGTTCAAGCTTTCGCCCCCCACAATTATCATTTTTGATTTTAAAGTTTTCAAAAACAACAAATGATGGAATTTTAGGAGAACTCAATGGCAATTCACTTAACGGTGTGGACGAAAGGAGTACATTAAATATGAGTAAAACTTATAGGTCTGAAATGATTAAATTATAAAAAATCATGTCAATAATTCTTAAAAATATTGTCTTTTAACATTATTAATAAATAAATTTTATGGTCTCCAAATTAAAACTTTGCATGGTGGAACCGAAGTCAAACCAACCAAATTTTTATTTTTATTATTATTTGGGGGGGGGGGGGGGGGGGAAGTGGTGGCTAAGAAAAATACTTGGCACTCCTTATTTTACCATTGGAAACTTACAAAATGTGATAACCGAAAGATCTCCCACAATAGTTATTCTTATACATATGTACTAAAGTGCTCTTTGTGTTTTATTTATTTATTTTTTTTTTATACAGGATAGAAATTTTATTATAGTCTAATCTAAGTGTATATGTGTATAAAACTCTTTTCTGGAAACTTGAATCTAGACTCTTACATTCCACACGCCACAAACACTTATACTTATAGAGTAACCATCACACCAATAATGTGCGGTGGTTTGTGTTCTTAAATAGAGATTAGATGTGGGCTGGTCTCCTTTGAATATTTTTTTTTTCTTTTACAGTTCAAAAATATGCTCTCTTAATATAGGGGACAAAACAAAAACAAAAGTTATACATTAGTACGAGGGGCGGCATTGATTTTCATTTTTTCTAATTTTTTCCTTTTTGAATAAGAGGGATCGGGCTAGAAACCTATAAGTCTATAACGATTATTACACGTTTTTCAATTATATATTCTGCTTTAATATTCAACATTAACATTTCTATATTTTATTGTCTTGTTGAATAATATCTTTGATATATATATTTATATATATTATAAGTCATTTATAATCTGGACAACTAGATCTTAATGTTAATTAAAAATATATATGTTAAAGTGAAACAGAGATGTGTTTTAGTCATATACATAAATATATGATGATTTTGATTAATAAAATTTAAAACTATTTTCAAATTTAATCATATGAAAAATAAACCATATGCATTTTTTTTTTTACTTCGCTTCAAAGTATAACCAAAAATTGAATTCAAATTTACTTAAAACATTGATTTACTTTTTAAAAAAAAAAAAATTAGGTTGGGTTTTTGACAATAACTTACAAAATTATATTACAATAATATTAGTGTGCTACTGATTAATCTTTTATATATATATATATATATATATATATATATATATTATTTTGATATGGAATTTTTTAATTTAAATTTCTTTCATACACCGAAATATTTTTATATAAATCAATTTATTTTCCTTTTTTTATTATTTTATTTTATATGGAGTGTTAAATATAGTTTTTAAACCTTTGAAGTCAACCAAAACTGTAGGGATAAGGACCCAACTCATATATTGGGCCTTGGGTTTGGCCGAGAGCCTGGATAGTCCGAGGACGAACGAATGGCAATGAATAGTTCAGTCTTAGGATCTAACGAGCAAAATACAGAATGGGAGGGTGGTCCGAGGAGGAATGACTCCTCGGACACGATGATTACAGCTTAGACGTGTACTCCAGCTATCATGGTGACCTTCCAGAAAACTCCAGTGACAAGGACGTGTATCATAAATGTACAAGGATGATAGGAACATAGAAATATTTAAGGGAAAGCTGCTACCACCGTATTGAATGTACTGTAGCAACTTTTCTGGCCGCATTTATGTTGAGGAGACCCTTGAACAGTGCTACATTGGCTACTACAACTCACAAAAAACTAAAGAGAATTTCTGATGGGACAGGTACTCAAATAAGAGTTCAAATAATCAACAAGTGTAGGGTCAAGATGGCCTAGAAAGAGTTATATAATGCAAGAGACCCTCCATGAGGATGGGGTCGGAAAAATAGAAAGAGAACATTGTAGCAATCTAAATTGTCTTTGTATCTAATTGTGATCAATTTATATAAGTATGACCTCCTTGGACCGAAAGTCCGTTAATCTCAAAACCTCTTAATTGTGTTTGATTGTCATTTAATTCAGTATTAGCCGTTATCCAACTCATTAGGACCTAGTTCTTTGACCCACTCTCTACAAATTTATTGTACTGGGCTCATTGGGCCAAGATCCCATACATCTTGGACTTGGGCTGTAAATTGTGTCCTTACAAAAACTATATATGACTTTCTTCATGTTTATTGCAAAGTTATTTTTATTAAAATCAAAGAATTTGGTAATTTGCTCAATTTTTATTACTGTCAATTACATTATATTTACTAGTTCTTTAGTTTGGGTTGAAATCTTAAGAGAATTTTAAGATATTCTCATATTTGATTGCAAATTGCTTAAGAGAATCCAAATGTGTGTGGGCATTTAGAGTCTTGACAAATCTCACTCTTGTGAAAAATGTGGATTCTCATTTTAAAATAATTTAGGTATCCGCATTCTCATAATTAGTAAAGTTTTTTTGAAATTTACAATTACACTCCTTGTTTAATACCCTTTAATTAAGTAAAATATAGCCTTGTTATAATGAAGTGCTTATATTATGTAAGAAAATTATTAGTTTGTATTGCATTATTTATACAAGATTTACATTGTATATTAAACAGATGTGTACAACATTGTACACATTTGCATAAAAGTATATAATATTATATATTATTCATGCAAATGTGTACAATTTACATGAACAGTAAATATAAACTAGTAACTGTGCCATTATGTATTCAATTTTTAAAAAACTAATACATATGGTTATGGTCACCTTTAGAGTTGATCGTTGATTGTTGACTTTGAATTTTTTTTAAGTCTTTCAAGAAAATAAAATTTTGTTTGACAAAAAATGGTATCCGAATTATAAACCCTAAAAAAAGATTTTGAAATAATTATTTGTGAATCTGGTATCTTCAATAATCTTATCAATCAAACCAAACATGACATAATTACGTTCCCAAACATTTTAGTGTTTCCGAAAAGTATCACATCTTACTGAATTTAGATGTGGAAATTAATTAGATTAGATTCCTAATCACATCTTACTGAATTAGATGTGGAAAGTATAGATTAGTACTATTTGATTGCAAACTGCATTAAGGTCCTTTGGGGTGGAGGGAGAGGATAACGACATTTCAAGTCACACAAAAAATCACATTAATATTTGCCACATATCTCAAAAACCCTATATCTCTAAAGTCGCCAAGGTTGGTGACTTGGTGTAAAGGATAGTACAGACTTTAACAAAAAGTAAGCTAATAATATGGAAAGGAATTTGCCTTCCCTCGAAGTTCTAGCTTCCTTTGTTGGTTGAACACATAATCGAGCCTAGCTCTCCTTTATCCAATACAGCATATACTATATGCCATTATTGCTCGATGACAATGAGTCAAATTTTTTTGGCCATAAATCCCATCAATCATTCAGTGTTTTTATTATTTTTATTTTTAGTTTTTTATAAATAAGAGAGTTTGGCTTGAGCGGAAGAAGATAGAGATATATAGTTTTTTTTTTTTTTTTTGGGGTCCTTAACTGTTAATCCGTAAAAATTTTCAAGGGCATCAAACTAGCATGATTCAGTTTTGTTCATCATACATAATTCCAAACCATTTTTCCAAAACTAATAATGTAACAATTGACATATCAAACAGCTATCATAGACCCAAATACCATTTTTCTTCATACCCTTCCAATGGTTATAATCAAACCCTAGAAATTTCATCATTGTTAGGGAGTTAGAGTCTAAGGCAGGACCTAGATTCTGCCTAGTTAAAAGTCACTACACGCTAAGGATTGGTCTTGCCAAAAGGGCTAAGAGACGTATAAAGCCTAACCTCTAAAATCTAGAAGAAAAATAAACCAAAAATAATGGGTCAAGCTTAAATGCTTAAACAAATTGCAAGGTAGCTAATTAATAAGTTAAAAAATCCCATTTAACCCACCAAAGTTGACGAGTTAGCCGAATTGCTTTGACAGACAGTCAACTACATCACGTAGTTTTCCGTGCCTTGCTGCTCAAAGTTTTTTCTTTTTTCAACAGAGACTGGTAGCGAAAAGAGATAAGAAAGTTCAGACAGAATATAAAACAACAACAACAACAACAACAACAATAACAACAACCACGAAGAACATGCATGACTCGGAGTTTGCTCTCCGTTCAGTCATTTCAAACATGCACTGGGCCCCCACCTTTTTTTTTTTTTTCTGACCATACACAATTGCTCTCTCTCTCATATATTGAGGAGCTGCATGCTGTCTCTCTCTTTATCTGAGTTGAGATTTGTGATTCCACCGAGTCCAACTCGGTCCCAATTAACCGAGTCTTTATACCAGCATGGACTTCGTATCCAAATTGACCCCCCAAGTTTGTGCTATCTTCCACACACTTCCTTTAGTATAATACAACAATATGTCATATATCAATGTACTGACAAGTGACTTCAGTGGTTCCCAGTGAATTGGCTCAAACCCATAGCCGAACTCATTGAAGCAAACTTAGCTAATTCCTGGGCTAAGAATGGTCTTTGTGATTCTCTCCCTCCCATGCCAAGAAAATCCCTAGTTAGACTATTTTCAATTGCATTCGAGCCTGGATGATTCTTTAATGCAACTGGGTCGCTTTGCTTTCCACTTGTTTGCATCATAAGCTGATCAAAACTGTTTGTTGAAGTAGTTAATGAGCTTAAATTTGAACTTCCCACCATTCCATCAACACTCCCACTTGCTGTGAAATTCTCTGCTGCTTGCTGCTTTGAATTTTGAAGGGCTTGGTGCAGCTCATTTCGGTTTTGGTTGAGAGTGTTGAAGCTTGTTGTTGTGTTTGAAGAAGAAGAGCTCATGACTCCGAAGCTATTGCCAAAGATTGATGATGGGTTGCTTGTTGTAGAGCCCATCTGAGCTGCCTTTTGCAAAAGTGCAGTGGCTGACATTGGCATAGATGGCTTTGATTGCTTCTTTTGGGTATCAGAGTAAAGAGAGGATAGGGTTTCAACCAAATTTCCTTTGTTCCCCTCCTCTTTCATTTCGTGAGGTAGTGCTGATAAAGACAGACTTGCATTTGTTGAGGTTGAAACACTCTTATCAAACCCTTGAAACTGCTGATTATTGAAGTTTCCAAAATTAGGCATAGAAGATGAACCAAAGAGATTACCAGACACTGCTTGCACCATTTCAGGAAAAGCTGTAGAACTTGATGATGCGTAGAGATGAGAATTAGCCATCATGTCAGTGGGATTAAGCTGAGAATTTGCCTGGTTAAGCCACAATGACAATCTGGGCTTTTGCTGATCTACACCAAGAGAGTTACCATTAATAGCCATGCCACTAAGCTCTGGTCGAAAACCTGAGCCAAATTGGGAAGCTCCAAGTGGCAAACCAGGTTGAGGATTAATCACAGTCTCATTCATTGAATCATTTCCGAAATTCAGATTATTAGCGGCTGCAAGCGAAGTGAGCCTAGCACTCTCATCAGCTAAAGCATCACAAAAGGCTCTGTGGGTAATGAAGCTATCTTTCCTGTTTAAATCAAAACAAAATAAATAACAAAACCCCATTCATTACCTAATCACATGGTCGCATTTAATTCCCACACAAACCCACAAAACCCTCAACGTGAGTGAGCATTAATTGCTACTACAACGTATCAAAGATTCAGAGAAACAAAGAACAAGAACATGGTAGTAAAGAATAGAATATATACCTGGAAAAAAGGGTTCCACAGTCACACTTGTACTCTCGAGTTCCACAAGTCTTAGAATGAGCTTTCCAGTCAGATTGGACTGCGTATTTCTTTGAACACTTCTCGCACTTCCATTTCTTCTCGCCGTGCTTCCTGCTAAAATGTTTCTTTATCCCAGTGAGGTCTCCGAGAGCTCTGGACGGGTCATGGTGGACACAAGTCTTTTCTGGACAAATATAGACCTTTTTTCGGACTTCTTTGTTGGTCCTTTGCCTCAGCTTCCATGGAAGATTGTGACCCCTTCGATGAAGCTGCAGATTCTGATCTCTTTGGAACCCTTTATTGCATATTTCACAGACGAATCGGTTTGTCGCCATGAGAGTCTTGGGTGAAAGAGCGATAACCTCAGCATCTGGATCTGTCAAGAAAAAAATAAGCTAAGTGTTCCCAAAAAAAAAAAAAAAATCTAAATAAGAAAAGAGAAAAAAGGGTATATAAGTATGTTTTACCTGGTGTTCCTGGTAGATTTCTCTTCTTCTTGGCAGCTGGATTAGGGTTAGGGTTTGTGTTCTGTACTTCTTGACCAAACCCTCCAATTGAAGAGGCAACTGAAAAAGAGTCACCGGACATCATTTTTGGCTTTGAACTGAAAAGTGGTTGGCTTGGGTTTGGTGGTGAAATTAGTTCAACTAGCTTTCAAAAGGGTTAAGAGCTAGCATACAAACAAACAAGAAAGCAGCGGTTTTTTTCACTACAACTAGCTAGCTAAATACAAGAACAAAAGCAGATAAAAATCTTTGGTAATATTCAAATCTTTGACACTCCTCTGATTCTGCCAAAAGACAAGAAAAAACCCAACTCCAGCTTGAATCTAAGCAAACAAAAAAAGGAAAAAAAAAACACTAGAGCTTCGGACTCTTTCTAACAGAGATCTGGTTTGCTTTGTTTGTTTGATTTCAGAGAGAAAACACCAAAAACCATGATGACTAGAGAGAATATTTCTTCTTATATTCTATTTTCTTTCTCTATCTTTGCAGTCTTAGTCTTACCCCTAGTCGCTCTTTTATCTTTGCTAGTATCCTAAAAGTCGGTCAGCCATAGATTTATATGGGCCACCACTCTCTCTCTCTCACATCACACGCACACTCAGATTACTGTGTTAGAATTGTGTGTAAAGGCAGAGAGCTAGCTTGCAAGTTGCTACCAGAATGTGTAGGATTGTGTGTCTTTTTGTAGCTTTTTGAACTCATACTCCAATTATTATGATTATAAAATTACACCCTCGAACATATATTACATTAAGTATTGAAAAGGTTACAATTATATACGTATTATATAAATATATAATAATAATAGTAAAAGAAAGTAAACTGTGAGAAGTTGTGCGTATAAAAAAGGTTTATGGGATGGGATAGTTTTTACTAGCATGATATTTTGAAACCAAAAAGGGTGAATGAAAAAGGTAACAGCCTTTAGGGGCCTTGATCAGGTATGAAATGATTAAGCCATAATTAAAGTTAGACCCAATTTAGCTACTAGCATGAATCAGAGGTTCCAGAGAGAGAGAGAGATAGCAGAAAACACAGTGAGTGAGAGAAAAAAGAAGAGGCCGAGTTACGTTTCACGAGGCAGTTTGATAGGACCGTCCGTGATACCTCTGTCTCACATGGGACCCAACATTAGCACTGTGGATTCTGCAGAACCATCATCCAGTACCGATAAGAATTGGCAACACGATATTTTTTCTCTCTTTTAAATTATTATTATCAATATCATTATTGTTGCTAATATGATGTTTTGTGTTTAATGTATGATAAGCATAATATTAATGATGAAGTTACAGGAAAGTGATGTTGTTGTTACAAACTTACAATTCGTCAATCTCAAGAGAATTTTTGATAACACAAGGTAGTGATATATATTTCTTCACTTCAATGATGTTGATGATGAATTGATGATGATGATGAAGAAGCTACGATCCATATTTCTTACACGTTTATTACAACACCACTGAAATGGTAGGTATGCAAACATGTTTGGACCACATCTTCAGGTTGCTAGCTACTACAAACTAAAATGTCGGTTTGCTGACTCAGACACTATACATTGTGCATTGTCTATTGAATCTCTCTGCTAAATGGTTGTTTTTTTTGGTTTCATTACCTTAATTCACTGTTTTCAAATTCAATAAGGTTACTTAGCCAAAAAAAACACAGTTAGGCATTCACCTATACAAGAGTGGAAGTTCAAAAAACAGGATAAGTATATATTAATTCTTATTGCTTTGTATGATGTCTAGTAGTCATGCGGTTTGAGTTGTAACGTTTCAATGAATGTGTTATACCCACGATAATAGTTTCATTAAAGTCCTAGTAGTATACGTGGTATTATCCATTACTGTAATGTAATATGCGGTCGATAAGTTCACCAAAGACTCATTTTTTACTCAAGAAAAAGAAAAGAAAGAAAGAAAGAAAGAGATAAGTATATATTAAGACTACTGTTATTTGCAATAAAATTGGAATTGAAATTTATTCTTTGTTGTGCGTTCATTATTCCACGCGGTAAACGGGTCTGTATCATTCATTCTACTATCAAAACTTATCACATGGTAAGGAATCTCCTTTCAATGTTTTCGAAAAATGAAAAAAAAAAAGAAAAAAAAAGTCCAACCATAAGAAACATGCCCCTTTTTTTCATTTTTAATGTCACTGTGTACCTAGTTGCAGCTATACTATGATCCCCCGTGATTACCTAGTGCTTCTAAAAAAGTATACATTCTGATTTTTAGTTTTTTACATGTGTAGGTTCTCAATAGTTTTTGGTCTAATTTCCAAAGACCACGTGCACCTCAAATGTCATTATCCTCATCTAACCAAAAAAGAAAAAAGAAAAAAAAGAAAGTAAAGCATAAAAAGAAAAAACACAAGGCAACCTTTCGATCAGATATTTAAGTTAATAGAAGAATATCACTCATTTTATTTGAAAATTTTAGTTAATTCTACTAAGAAGACAAATCGATTGAAAAAGGAGTTGAACCTGAATCTGGAGTTGCTTGAAGATGATAACAAGATTTTGATCTGCTCAAAAATGAGTTGATGGTATTTTCTTCGTATCTTTTACACTATAATAACTTGTTTTCGAGTAATATTTATTTTATTAAAAAATATACATTTGGGGTTTAAAAAAACACGGTTTTGACCCAATTTGAATTTGAAATGAATGAAATATGAACATTTGAAATTATCACAGCTATGTCGTTCTCGATAGTTGCTATACACTTGCTTGAGCAAAATTGTTGTGTACAGTAATTTGACTTTAAAGGTAACCGATGATTCTAATATGAAACCGTCTACGTCATTGTTGTCTAGAGTTCTCAATTGTGAACGGAGTTCATTTATAAAGGAAGTTCGCATAAAATGATTCCAAAGATTCTAGAACCGCTAAGGTGGAAAGGCAAAGGAGGTGTTTACAAAGCGTGCGTTTGGATGGGGCTTTTTGCCTAATTTGTGCGTTTTGTGTTTTTTAGTAGATCTCATGGATACTGTTCACTTTTCCACTAAACTCAATTAAACATAGATTTTTAGGTAAATTTAGGTCCCGTAGCACTATTTACATATTTAAAAATTATTTTGTTGCAATGTTTTTAGTAATAAGTTTTCAGTTTTCAACAAATAAGTGGTATCCAAACATACCCTAAGATTACAATACAAAGTCTAGTTTTACAAAGTTTTTATAAGTGGATTGTTCTATCTATTTCTTCTAATGAATTTTCTACAAGATTAAATCCTCGAACTGTTTTTTTTTCTTTCAAAGAGGTTCTTTGGAAAAAATGGCAAAATACCCCTTTAGCCCAAAAATTCCAGCAAAATGTCTATGTTCTAAAACTATTTAGGAAAATGTCCCTATTTTGAAACTCGATTTTTAGGAAATTGAGTTTCAATGAAAAACTCGATTTGTCGAAAATCGAGTTACTTGAAAAAAAACTACATGAAACTCGAGTTCTTTGAATGGAACTCATGAACTCGAGTTCCATGTAGTTTATTTATGGCGTAAATGCTCTTTTCGTCCCTATATTTTGGGGTCATTTCTATTTTGATCCCTACATTTCTATTTTACAATTTTTAGTCCCTAATCCTATTAACGCTTGTTATTTTAGTCCTTTCCGTCACTCAACTAATAGAAAAAACTGATGTGGCAAACGGAGTGCACTGTTGACACAGTAAATGCTGACGTGGTGAATAAAATAATAATAAAAAAAATATTTATTATTTAATAAATGCCAAGTCAGCATAAAATAATAAAAAAATAATAATAAATGCCACCTCAAATCCATGTCACTTTAGAATTTTAAATTATAATTGATCAATTTAAAAAAAAAACAAAATTAAAAAAAAAAATACATGAATTTAGATCCAACATCCTTTTCATCAAGAACGCATAAGAACACAACCCAGAAAAAATCATACAAATGCAGAAAATCAAACACAAGAACACAAGAAAATCAAACTTAGAAAAATCATAAATGAATATAGAAATTAAATATAAATAATATAAATAAAAAAGTCTTCTGCAAGCTCCAAGCTCTCTCTCCGTGAATAATATAAAATTAGAATCTCTAATTTATCATTTTCTAATCTCCAAGCTCTCTTTCTCTCGGTGAAAATCTCAAGCGCTCTCTCAAGGTGAAGGTGGTTTCCATTGAAGGTGAGCTCTCTCTCTCTCTAAATCCATGGCCGAAATCCCAACTCTGTCTCTCTAAATTCATGGCCGAAAACCCAGCTCTCTCTCTATCTCTCTCTCTCTCTCTCTAAACCTTAGCCAAAACCCAACTCTCTTAGACCGAAAACCCGGCCCTCTCTCTCTCAACCTTGGCCGAAAACCCAACTCTCTCTCTCTAAACTCATGGCCAAAAACCTAACTCTCTCTCTCTCTCTCTAAATCCGTGGCTATTTGTAGTTTCGGATCTTGGGTTTTGTTCATCGATTTGAGATTTGAGTTTTGAGTTTGGTTTCTTAGAAAGCATAAGAAAATCTATGTTGAATTTTATGTTTGGGGCCAAAAAATCTGGGTTTGAGTTTTGTCTCTACGTAATTGGTGAAAAAAAAACTGGGTTGAGTTTTGGGTTTAGGTTCTGAAATTTTGTCTATGTAATTGTGGGTTGTGATTTTGTTGATCAAGGTTTCCACCTTGTTTAGATTTGGTTGTAATTGTTGTATTCATGGGTTGCTGTTAGATTCAAAGCCCAACTTTAGATTTGTTTTGTTTCTTTTCTGTGTTTGAGAGAGAGAGATGAAGATGGAGAAACCAACGAATTACCAGATCTAAATTCAAGTTTTATTTTTTTTATTTGGTTTATGTATATATGTGGATTGATTTTTTTTTTTTGTACAATATTCATTTATGAATTTTCTAAGTTTGATTTTCTTATGTTCTTTGTATTTGATTTTCTGGGTTTGTATGATTTTTTCTAGGTTGTGTTCTTCTGTGTTCTTGATGAAGAGGATGTTAGATCTAAATTCATGTATTTTTTATTTTTAATTCTGTTTTTTATTTTTTTTAAATTGATCAATTAAAATTTAAAATTCTAAAGTGACATGAATCTGAGGTGGCATTTATTATTATTTTATGCTGACTTGGCATTTATTAAATAATAAATAATTTTTTTATTATTATTTTATTCACTACGTCAGCATTTATTGTGTTAACAGTACACTTCATTTGTCATGTCAGTTTTTTCTGTTAGTTGAGTGACGGAAATGAATAAAATAACAAATGTTAATTGGATTAGAGACTAAAAGTGATAAAATAGAAATGTAGGAACCAAAATAGAAATGACCCCAAAATATAGGGGCGAAAAGAGCATTTACGTCTTTATTTATTTATTTTTAAAGTTTGATTTCCTATAACTCGATTTTCTAAAAATCAAGTTTTCCATTGAAACTCAATTTTTAGAAAATCAAGTTTAAAATACGGGCATTTTCCTAAATAGTTTCATAACAGAGACATTTTGCTATATGTTTTGCGTGAAAAGGGTATATCCCCATTTTGGCTGAGGTTCTTTATTTTTTTTTCCATTTCATTACCAAATTTGTGTATTTTCTTTTTTACTACTTTCACTATTATTGCTTTTAGGTTTGGTAATTATAACTGTGATTGAGATAATTGTTTGTGCAAATCTGTGTTGATATAATTCATAAATTCTTCAATCAATCTGTTGTTTGGTTGTTTGTAATCTAAATAGAGATTTTTTAATTGGTATCAGAGCATTTAGAAATTATGGGATCAAAATCAGGTTTTTTCCTAAGAGCAATCGATCTAATATCATCCTAGTTACGAGCGATGTTCTGTAAATTTAAATGAAAAAAAGGCAAACAAAGAATTCAGCCATGACTGCCATTTAGTTTAGGCACTTAGCACCAAAATTTTCCTTTAATCAGCGTGTGGCTTGATTACGTAATTGAGTGGAAGATCCATTTTTGGTGTTATTTTGTCTGGGAAAGAATGAGAAAATTTGACCCAGTTCACATGCATGTTTTAGCTTATCTAACTTTCTTTTTCTCTCCCTTGTGTGTGTTTATTTCTCAAAAAATAAAAAATAAAAACTTTATATTCCTCTATAAAAGGCAATAATTAACTATACAACACAAGTATTCTCCTTCATACTTGTATTTCTGAGGGTTGAATAAGAGATTTAGAGTTTTAATTAACTCAATTGGTAAAATTTTTTATGGTTGAATAAGAGATCTAGGGTTCAATCCCCGTTTACACCAAAAATTGATAGATATCTTGATTTGATGAAAAAAAACTATAATTAGGAGTGAATATCATAGGATGAAACTCTCTAAAAAATAGTTCAAAATGATATTGTTTCTCCAAAAAAAAAAAACATTCTCCTTCATACCAAAAATTATGCTACAAAGCATAAACCAATCCAATAAATTCCCTTGCAAACCTAAGACAAAGGCAAATTAAAGGTACATAACGAAAACTTTCAAGATAGAAAGACTTACATATATACGCTTGTTAAAGATTGTATTATTATTATTATTACTACTACTACTACAAAGATTGTACAATGAGTTTGTTATTTACATCTTCTCAAAAAAATAAAGAATAAAATAAAATGAGTTTGTTATTTGCAGATGTCTTGATCTAGTAATTAATTACAAACTACCGAAAGTGGACATCGCCAATATCATATTTCTAACAAAGTAGTTAAGAGATGCTTTCATCTCATTCAAATTTTGTTCATGAGGTTTACGCAATTTTTCACTTTACTTTATAGCCTAGTTGACTTCCATTGCAATAAGCTGCTAGACAGGGTCACCCCTTAAAACCCTAGAATCTATAACAATGTTCTAGTACTCTAGACCCTTGCATTCTTTTTTTAATTATTATTGCATGACTATATGACAGCTTTAGCCAAAAAGTGAGAGTTTTACATTTGGAAGATATATCATATATGATTTACAGCGCAACATGGATATACTTTCAAAAACAATCTAAACTGTCACTGGAATTTAATTTAGGTTTAAACTGCTCCATACCTGGATTAGATTTTAAATTTAGTTAGTTTTAAACCTACTCCATTAACCCAAATTAATAGAATATTTGCAAGCCAATTATATATTGGAAATGGGTTGTGCTTGGTTAATTATCCGATTACAGTGACTCAATATTATTATACATCATTGGCAGTGGTGGCTCCAGAAATATGTTTGAGGGTGTTCATAAAAAAACTTAAATTATACAAAATCTAATATAAAGAGAACTTCATGCATTGACCAAAAAAAAAAAAAAAAACCACATACACACGCAAATATATAAAATCTTATAATTTTCTTCTACAATTTTTTTTATTTTGAAATTATTATATAATAGTCTCATTATCAATGTTGCAAACTACATCTCTTCAAAAGTTTAGTTAAATAAAATTTTTCTTGGACTTTTTCTTTTTATTTGTAAGGACCTAATATATTATTAAGGGGACCAAAGTTTAAGAACAAAATTTGGTTACAAACTTAGTTGTAGTTATTCTCACTAAATGAATTAACATTGTTACATATTTTGAAAATCTAATCAATGAATTGCATGTTCTCTATGTTCTTAAAACACATCAAAATTTTATGCCAATCGGATGTTATTTACCATTTGATTCATAAAATTATTTTTTATGTATAATTTTAGACTGTAAAAATTTGAAATTTAAATATTTAATTGACAACATAGCTATTGATTTTTTATCTTCTTGAAATTTTGCAAGTATAGAGGATTTAAAAAGAAAATGTAATTAAATGGTGAATTTATTAAAATTCACATTCAATAAAAAAAATATATTGAATAGAGTTGTAACCTCAGTCTACAATCAAGTTTGTTACCAAATTTTGTCCAAAATTTAATTATGTTGGGCCTAAAAAACATTTAGGGTGGTCACAAAGTTTTTTTAAGGATAAAAAAATTATAAATTTTTAAAATTTATACATAATAAATTTTTTTTTTTTTTTTAGGTCAGGGTGGTCCTGTGACCACTTAGACTCTACGTAAAGCCACCCCGATCATTGGCTAAAAGTTTTGTAGTATTTTACTGGCATATTCTAGTGTTTTTAACAAAAACGTCAAGAATTCAAATCTCTCCTCCACATTAAAACAAAAATCATTATCACAATTCTGCAATGACATCCTAGCTGACCCATGCAAGCTTTGAAATTCAAATTCCGCAATTATTTGAATAGAGCCACACGGACACATCAATCACCCACACAAGAGGGGTTACATAGTCACACAATTGGCCTTGTCTACAGTGTGCTAGCATTTCGCAAACATGGAGGGGCGACAGTTCAATGGCTTCATTATTAATTATTTACCACAACGTCTTTATCTGAGCTGACTTTGAATCTCACATAATAATTGATGAAATTAAATGAAATGAGAAACGGAAGGACAAGTACAAATTGTGGATATATATAATTCAATCTGCTTTGGCTTTATGCATTCGGAGCTTCCTTCCAAGTAATTGATGCTTACTCATCCCAATTCAGTATCCAATGCTCTCTTCCTTACACATACACATGCACACGTATAAATATATAGTAAATATAAATACACAAAACCCCATATATGTTTTTAGTTCCATAGATCAAAACCCTAATTCCCAGGTGGGAAAGAGAATGAGTTTGTATATTATATGTCCGACCAGAAAATGACATCCTTCACATCCATCCATTGCATATTGATTCCCAAATGGCCCCCCCAATGCAAGTAGAGACCCATTTCACTTTTTTTATTCCTTCGAGTCTTGCTTGGTCTTGCTCGGCAATATTAAACAAAACAGTATTAAATTACATGATTTGTTCCAAACAGAGAAAATTATACCACAAAACACGTTTTAGTGTTAGATTTTCAAAGACCCTATATGTATATAATATATAGGAATAGGACCCTTTAAACTGAAATTACTTATGGATGGGCGCACCCTTGATATGTAATTGTATGAACCGAGAAAATGCGCAATCTTCAACCTCTAACCCAACATGTAAATGGTTAAACCATCTTAATCAAAAAGTATATAGTATATTCCTTTTTTTTTTTTTTATCATGTACGAATTTATTTATAGATGGACAAATATTGGAGCGGAAATGACGCTGTCCTAGAGATTAGAGAATATACTACTCTTTGTTTTAAAAAATTACAAATCGTGTACAAAGTATGAGGTGATTTGAGATGTGGGATTTGTTGGTGCTTAGTAGGAATCACAATGGGTTGGGTTAGATTTAAATTCCTTCTAGGGTTTAGAAAGGGATTAGATTTTTATAAATTAATATTAGATAGTCCAACCGACTCAATTTTTAATTTAAATTATAAAATACATTTATAAAAGATTTTTTAGAAGCACGTATTCCTTTAAGGTGGTTAGGGCGTAGACATAAAGGTCTTTAAGAGACAATCAAAATTTGATTAATTTCTAATTAGGCCTTGCTCTAGTCTTTTTACACGAAAAAGTATGATTTCTAGAATAAAATAAATGTCTCTCTCTTTCTCTATTAAAATATTATTAATTTAGTATAAAAGTGCTTAGAAATACTTAAACTATGTTAATTGTTAAAAAAAAAAATTAGATATTTAGTTTTAGGTTAACTCAACTTAATCCAACTTGTTTGACTCAACTAATGATAAGACGAACTACCAAGTTTGATAGAATATGAGTTATAAATGAAACAGGTTTGGGACGGAAAATTCTTAAAATTTAATAGGATTTAGTGAGTGCAAGCATTCAAAATAGTTAGAGGGTTTGGGTTTGGAAATTCTTTTTTGTCCTAAACCCAATCCATTTTCATTCCTAGAGGTGATTTATAACTTTGTATAATATATAGTTGCATGCAATATCACACAAACATATACATGGGTGGACTCCCTCGATCTCCAAATGAGAAGGATGTTATTACATGCAATAGTTACTCATAATTCTACCTTTTTAGATGCTACATCTTTTTTTGGGGGTTTGGTTACAGATGAGCGGCAAAAAATAAGCAATGAGAGTTAATTAGAGCCCCCACAGAAAATAAAATCTCCTTTATAAAAACTAGACCATGCAAACAAGACATGTCGAGTTGGGTTTAGGTTAGGTTAATTGGGTTCAAGTCAAAAATGGGTTAATAGATAATAATTAAAAAATAAAATAACAAAAGACTTAGATAAAAATTAAATAATAGATAGATTTTTAAGTTTACACGTACAATTCAAAATTAACTAATAGTATCATCATAAAAATTAAGTAATTTGTCGTTAAATGCCCAAAAACGCGTATAATAATGATTCTCATTTATAAATGAAAGGCACCGCTTATTGAGAATGATAGACATAAGGGCCATGGCACTTGAGCAACAACCTTTCTTAATTTGTACTCTTTGATTGGAGACAAATATTTCAATTATGTCAATCAGGAACAAAAATTTTAGATTCATTCATGCCGACTCTATCGATGGCTTTACAGTTTACTGACAGTTCACACTTCTAACACGTTTAGATATGGCAATTATATGCTAAACCTAAACCCCCTAGCCTTTTTGGGATAGGGGATAATGATATATACTTCCATTTTATTTGAATCAAAAAAGAGGAACGATGTGCTTCAATCAGTGAATGGGTTATCAATAATATACAACCATAAAATTGACAGTTAATTTTAATTTGAAAATTAGGGGATTATGACATTATACTCCCATTTAATTAATTCAGCCAATAATTTTCTGTTCTTGACCTTTACCAGATTATCACTATTTTATTCTCAACAAAACCACTTGTCGATCAATGAGTTCTTGTAAAAATGACATGTCCTGCTTCAGCTGCAAAAAAGATATTGATAACCTTGATACCTTTCCTTACACCATTATGAATTTTGATACCACTTGTTGGGATAAATTCTCATATATGTGTGTGTGTGTGTGTTTTTTTTTTTTTTTTGGTGTGTGTGGTTAATTTTCTCAAAACTTCCATATATTTCTATTTTTTTATTGCTTGAGGTTATATTTAATTTAATTCACAGATAAATAGTGATTTATTCCAACAGCCTCAACCTTGTCCTTCCTCTTTTTGGGACGGAACATATTTGTATATATAGGGTGAGAGTGGGACAGGTCAAGGTCGGGGATGAAAACAAGAACAGGTTGGAGATACTTTGACATCTCCAAATTGGTTTAGAATCAATGAGATAGAGATGAAAAATAAAAGGAAACAAAGACAAAGACATGGATCTCTAATCTTAACCACTTGTTTGCCTAGGAGGCTAGGGTAAAGCTATGATAGACATGCAATATTTTTTCAGCCAATTTTATTTTTTCCGCTTTTCTATTGTATGGTTGGGAGTAACCATGGAATTTGTCCTCATGAATAGGACCAACAATTATTCAAAGGTACAATAACAAACAGAAGTACCATTAATCAGAGGGGAACAGTACCTTCAAAGAAACCAGATTTTAGCTGTAGCTCAAGCCCATGCTAAAATCAAATAATTGCAAGTTTGGAACATTTTGATTCCAACTATTGCCAATTGCCAAACATAAAAGAGCATATACTCCCAGTTACTTTGCATCAATTGCTCCCACGTGTGGCTCCCCCCTCCTCTAAAAGAAAATCAAGCTCAACTGCTCATGTTTGTTCAGGAATTATTTATTTTCAAAAAAAAAAAAAAAAAAGGAAAGAAAAAATGTTTTGTCAGTTAAGACTGTCTAGAGATTTGAGATTACTGTCTTCTCTATTTTTTTTTTTCTTCATTTTTCCCTATTAAGTACATGTCCTTATAAAATAAACACAGCCATGAGTCTCTTGGCTTGGTGCTGTCGGCATGTATAGAAGTCTTATTTGTGCTTGTGAATATTATCTTAATATAAAGAGGCGTGATTTAATCTAATCAAGAAGACAAGTTATTTTCTGCATATTGTGTTTTAAAATGGTAGAAGAATAACACTACTCTCTCTCATCTTCCCCTCACTATATAAATATATTTAGTGTAGATGTCACGCAAACTATGTAATAGTCACTTCCTATTCATCATGTTTACCAAACATCAAAATAATTGGAAGACTAAACAATATCACATATAAAATATATATGTTCAATAATGTACATCTTGTATATTTATATATCATCTTTACGTATGAGTTTTGATGATGCAGTTGATCGCGTGGGCTAATCCGTATGCAAGAAGGAACACAAAGCACCGGGCAAATCTTTGGGGATCACCAATAAGTGACTATTCGATGCCTAAATCAGAGAATGAGCAAAGAATTTCATTCAGGAGGAGCTGGTTCTGTTTCTCTTTTTTTTTTTTTTTCTCTTCCATAATCCCTTTTTATGCCCATTATGGGTGTAATCTCCTCCCTAATCATCACTAAGAATTGAAATCGAATTCGAAGAGAGAATCTGTCTTTATAAACGAAGGTTCCATGGTTTTAGTGATTAGGTCTTGAGATTCATGGGTCCTGGTTGAGATTTGGTTTTAGTGATTAGGTCTTGAGATTTGAATTTTCCAAGGTCTCCATGGTCAAGGTACGCATTTGCCATGTCATGGAAAGGTTGAGTTGTCACATTAGTAATTAAAAAAAAAAAAAAAATAGAACACCACAAAAAATATCATTACTATTAGATTGATAACATTTTAATTCAATAAAATGCTATTGGATAATGTGATATTACAAAGAGTTATATTATGTGTGTATATGATTTTATATCAATTTGACAATATTTTATATTTAATTTTTTAAGAACAAAAAAAGGCAATGAGAGAGATGGGAGTTGGGGATGGTACTAGCGGAGTGAGAGAGGAAGGGGTTAGAACTGGCGAAGAGGGAAGTAAATAGGTGAAACGGTAGAGACATGGGGTACATGGGTGGGTTCGACAAAGACACAGTCAGATGTGCTCAGGGACTTGAGCATGTGGCGGTGGTTTTATTGATGGGTTTAATGACATGATAAGGTGGCTGGGGTTTCACAGAGAGGGAGAGAGAGAGAGAGAGAGTTTTAACGTTAGGGTTAACAAAAATTTCACTCAAAATTAGTTAGTTGCAACCTTGGATTTGCGTCACCCTAATTCTTTGTCACCTAAATTTCTACGCAGTAAGTGCTACAACTTTGTATGCGTGCAGCAAATCCTTATCCAAATGGATATATGGAAATCATTACTTTTTGGATAATATTCCACAAGGAAACCAAAAAAAAAGAAAAATCATGATCTTATGGTCACTATCAAGGGTTTTTCTTTCCTTCTATTTCAATATTGTCGGCTCAACTTGATCAATACAAAATTGCAATTCCTACCATAAGAGGTGAAAATGTGATTACTACCACTAGGATCTTTTTGGGAAGCAAGGACCTTACATCTTCATTTAAGAAATGCAGGTAAGATGTCAAGGTCTTGCAATTCTTTGCATTTTGCTTGCATCCAGTATCAATGTATCATCATAACAATTTATTAATTTTTAGAATCAGCATGATAACAAATTAACTTAAAGAAAAATGTACTTAGGACATAAGAGCATTCGGGTTAAAGGAGAATCGTCTCCCAGAAATGAACAAGAAGTCATATCTATATTCAATGATGAATCTCAAGGACAGACAAAAGCACATCTTGCTATAAAAATTGCGATCTTGCACAAACCTAGAAGTCTATGACAGGTTGGGATGGAGCTTCATTCGGAAAACACTTGTCTTCTTCAAATTTTCTCTGCAGACAAGAAAATTTTCATGATGCTTCAAGAACTGTTTGATTGATTGTGATTATTATTATTATTATTTTTATCTAGACAATTTCCTAGCTAGTGGTGGTATGTTTATAGATTATAGTTACTCCCCATCAACAAGCTATAAGGCAATGGGATTAAGCCACGTATCAAGTCCTTAAGTTATCTTAAACTTATGAAAAATGACACACGTCCAGTTAAAAGTTACATGGCAACATCAATGAAAAAGGTCCACATAAAAAAATTTAATTAAATTCAAGATTAATTTTGAATTCAAATTTAAAATCAAAAGTTTTTAATTAAATTTGATTTAATGTTGGAGAAATTCCAAATCAAACTCTCCTCAATAGCCTATAAATGGTTTGTTTCATAAAAAAATAAAAGGGAAAATGAAAGGTGATGGTACAGAAAAAAACAAGAAAAAAAAAAGTGATTTCCAGTTCTACCTACCTTATTATAAACCTTGCTTACGAGTAATCTAGTCATTTTTATCTTATTATATTTGTGGGTAGGCAAAGAACAAAATTCTTCCTCGGATTTGAAGTGCTTCCCTATTAAAGACGAAATGGAAGCCTTGGTTTGAACAAAGCTCATTTGTTAGAATTTTTTTTTTTTTTTTTTTTTTTTTTTTTTTTTTGTCCTTTCAAAGATGATTGCATTATGTAATATGGTCCAATTCCTTACATATTTAAAATTTTAAATAGGATTCATTACCGCATTTTCTTTTCACAATATACAAATAAGATTATCTTAAAAATTGTCATTTTTGCAGCACCATTATATGAATTAAGTACTTAATAGCAACGTACCAGCGAATTGGGAATATTTGAAGTGTAAAAATTGATGTGGGTGTAGAGTAATGTTGAAAAGACTCAAAAATGGACAAAGACTTGTACCAAGGAAGACATTCCAATTCCATGGAGTAAAAGACATGCAATGGAATCTTGGGTATCAAGATTGGCCATATTTAAGTCCCCCCCAAGGCCCCAAATCTCTCTCTCTCTCTCTCTCTCTCTCATACTCATATGTTCTATTTCTTGGACTTTTGCAGCGTTTAAAGCTGTGTTATAGGAAGAAGGATACAGCCAATTAAAAGCAGTTATACTATTTTTTTCTTCTTTTGCTTCTCTTATGCAATTATTGAGTGAATGTTTGCTAGTACATATATGGTGAACTATGTCCAAGAAGATGAGGTGCCATTTTGTCTTGCTATGCTATGTAGCATTTCAAAATGATATTTGTGCACCAAGCCACCAATATCAAATGGTCTTATTTGGCATGTGAATTTGAATAGAAAAGCACTATGAGTCTATGACTTTATCATCTCTGCCATTCAGTTAATTACAACTAAGTTCTTTAAACAAATAAAATTTTGATTCTTTACACACTCATGCTAGAAAAGCAGGGTCGTCTTCTCCTCTTTGTTGTAATCATTAATTATTACATGAAATCACAAAGCGGTACACACTCTCATCCGTATGTTATGCACAATTTGTGAAATTTAGGAGGAATATTAGGACCCCAAGAATGTAGTTTAGCCAAGAGAAGAGCCTACTTTGCTCTCGTGTTCGCTTCTCCTCTTAGTGCTAGTGATCCATAGAAACAGAAGTGACAGCATAAGTGCATGCATCATAAATAATGTACCTCCAAATGATATAAGGGAAACTCATTCAATTATTGTCCATATTTCTATAAAAGAAACTGTAAAGTTGTGATTTATAATTATGATTTTATGTTGGCTTTTATTCCGTGTCAAATTTAATTATAATTATGTTTAATTATTTCCATATATTTTTGTGAGATTTAATGTAAGGCTTGTGTGATTGGTGAAGATTCTGTAAAGATGAAGAATTCGCAACTAACTCGCGACTGGCTTGTGAATGCCAACTCGCGAAAAGGCCACATGAGAAGCTAGCACATGCTGGAATTTGAAGAGTATTTTCCAAGTTAGATTACACAAGTTACTTCGCGACTCAGGCCAAGTCGCAAGTGACCCACGAAACTCCTTGCCTAATGATTTTGAATGTGTCTTTTCACATACCTTTACCAATACTATATAAACCCTCATTACCTACGAAATATTTAAAAATATATATATTTTTTTCAAAAAAAACTTTTGAGAAAGAAAACCCTAGCCAAACACTTGAGAGTTATAAATTTTTTACCCACAATCATCTACACCGCTTCTCTAAAATTTCTTTTACTCCTACCTCTCTATCTATACATCCTTGAGAGGTTCTTAACCCAAACACTTACCTCACCCATTCTGAGTGTTGAGAGAAGTTCTGGTGTGTATGAGAAGCATTAGAAGAAGACATTGAGTGGTGGATGCAATTTGAAGCTAATTGCGGGATCCGGACAATTAGTGAAGACATGACTCTGTGAAGCTCGTTGATAGCAGGAACTTGGAGGGTTCAAGTATATTTGGTAGATTAGGCTTGGAGGGTTTCTGTGTTAGATTAGGCTTGTTGAATACTTCGATTTCCTCTTCAATAACACATCTCGATTAGGGGTGTACACCCAACCCATCAACCCGCCAAAACCGACCCAACCCAACCTAACCCGCCGAGTTGGGTTGGTTTTTAGGGCTTGGTGGGTTGGGTTGGGTTACAAATTTTTTTTGATAGTGGGTCGGATTAGGTTCAGGTCATAAAATTCCAAACCCGCCAAACCTGACCCAACCCACCCATATATTTAATATATATTTAAAATATATTATATAATTAATAATTTTTTTTAAATAACCAGCTCTTCCTATCCTATATAACAGCCAATTAGTTCACACAAACCCTAGAAAATTACTATTATTTTTTAGTTATTAGTATTGTTTGCCTTTAAAAAGTTACATTGATACTAATCTTTGGGTTTTTTTGATATATTTATATTTATATATATATTTTTGCTCAATTTAATAATAATAGTAATAAAAAAAAAATTTGTTCAACCCATGGGTTCAATTCGACCCAACCTAACTTATGTGGGTTAGGTTGGGTTAGGTTGAATTTTTTTAACCCACCATGGTGGGTTGCGTCAAAAAATTTCCTTAACCTAACCCAACTCGACCCATGCACACCCCTAATCTCGATGTTATTTTGTGTTTGCATCTCTCTTCCCTACTCTTTAAACTTTACATTTATTGTTCATTGTACTTGCTTATACTTTAGAGTAGTGTTCCAGTTTTGTGTATCATTTACTCTTATTTCGCACTTAGTTAAGTTAGAAAAAGCAACTAAATTGTAATTTAAAATTGAGGGTCTAAATTGGCTATAGTGTTTCACACTATTTGAACTCTCAGAAACATTTCAAAATAAGAGAAACTATTAGTTTTGTCAAAAATACTATTATGGCGGCCAACTAGAAGGTGCCACAATCATAGGTGGCCGGCCAACCAACAAAAAAGAAGGGACTCCCATTACTTGGAACCAAATGCCTTTGCCTATTGCATCCAAAACCAAAACTATGAAACTATAAAAGAGCATTCATATTGGTTTAGCCAAAATTTTCCATCTATTATAAGATAAATTTTTATTTATTTATTCTGGTTAGTTACTTTTCAAAACATCCACATATGATTATCTATTCTATACTCTATTTCATTAAAATATTATTATTTTTCATTCATTTTTTTTAATTATTTTTCCACCAAAAGTGTGTTTGGATATTTCTTATTTTGTTGAAACTGAAAAATTATTACTGAAAGTACTATAGATAAAGGTAAAAGTTAGTTAAAATAATACAATAAGATCTATAAATAATGCAAAAAAGTGCAGCGAGACCCATAAATAGTAACAAAAATAAGCTGAATAGTAATGGTAAAGACAAATATGCATAATAACAATGATTCTAATGTGCATACTTTCCAGTGTAGGGATTTTTTTATTATAGGAAAATGGAGGTGTATAATTAGCAGTAACTCCCCCATAAAATCAAGCAATAGACTGTAGCCCCAAAATTGTAGGAGGATGGAACAAGTTCAATCACATTTGATGCGGTTGACAATTGGTGAGACAAAATATTTTGAGAGAAAGGCAATGATGACATTCAACGAGCACTCTCTTTAAGGGGGTCACTTATACCAAATAACCTGGAGATCAATGCCTATATGCTTGTGGCCACGTAATCCCTATAGTAATTGATCAACCCCCCAAATTTTTTTCTAAAATATACTAATATATATAGTTACTAATTTTGACAATTTGGTTCAATAAAATTATATTTGGCACTCTATTAACAATATCATTAGTCCATTTAAAGGCCATAAAAAAATTTTATAGATCTAAAATCTAAAACAAAATTAACAAGCCCAAAAAATTTGCCCAACAATAAATATTACCAATAACAAAGCTAAAAAAATTAAGTCCAATCAAACAATTTTACCCAAAAAAAAACAATCCTTTAAAAAAATTTAAAACAAAATAGTTTTGCTTTTACTGGTAGTAGACGCATGCATCAAAAACACACGTCAAGTTCCTTTTTCATAAATGATCACATTGTAATATATTATGAAATAATGATTTTATGCGTCTTTATTAATGGTTTGTTAATACTAAACAGGTGCTTATTTGAAATTTCATGATTTTTTTTCTTTATTTACCCTTTCACCTCTAACTCCAAGTCCCGGCCCAGCCTCTGCTCATAAACTTTGAGTCAATATTCTTTGTCAAACCAATAATACCAATACTAGGGAAGTTTGCTTCATCATGTACCCTAATTATGGGCCTTGGTGTAAGCAGTCATTGTGGCTTGGACTGCCAGGCCCAACCCCTCCACCATGCAAGTTCTAGGCCCTTTAGACTAGGCAATATATTTTAGTAAATATAAAGTTAAATGCACATAGATGGACAAGACACAAATTCCATATATATTATCTCAAACAAAAGACATTTGTTGCTTGTTTGATAGGCTCCAAAAATAACAAACTGGACAACTGTGTTACCTTCTGTACCGCTTTTATTTTCCAAATATATTTATTTTATGTCATTTATGCTATTGACATATTGTCCCCTTCTGCATGAGAGAGCAGAGCAACCCATATATGTAAGCTATGTACAGTGCTCTCAAACTTACAACTATTCCATTCGATAATACAGTAAAAGTATTCATTGATTGATTCCAATATCCTAGGTTTCTCCATCTCCAAGAACAAGGTATCCCTACATGGAGAACCAACAACCCACCACAGATATTCGACTCCCACCTGGATTTAGATTCCACCCATCGGATGAGGAGCTCATCCAACACTACTTGAGAAACAAAGTCACTTCAAGTCCACTCCCAGCTTCTATCATAGCTGAAATAGATCTCTATAAATATAACCCATGGGAGCTTCCAAGTCTGTATCTAGCACCATGCAATTATATATCAGTTTTTTTTTTTTTTTTTTTTTTTCTTCTTTGTATTCCTGACATATTGATAGTGAATTACTAAGTGAATATCATTGTTTTTTTTTTCCTCACAGAAAAGGCTTTGTTTGGAGAAGATGAATGGTATTTCTTTACACCAAGGGATAGGAAGTACCCCAATGGAGTGAGGCCTAATAGAGCAGCAGGTTTAGGTTATTGGAAAGCTACAGGGACAGATAAACCCATACTCACTTCTTGTGGGACGAAGAGTATTGGGGTCAAGAAACCCCTTGTATTCTACAAAGGTCGACCTCCGAAAGGAGTTAAGACAGACTGGATCATGCATGAGTATAGATCATCACTCGATACCATGATTTGGACTGCCAAGGAAAAAGGGTCTATTAGAGTAAGTTGGTTATATATATATATATATATATATATCCATGTCAATCAATATATTGAAGGACAAAATTTAGTTAAAGTTCCTTAATTATACCTTAGGTGTTTCAATTAAATACAAACATATGGTTAAATTGTTTTTTAAAAAGATAATATTGTTTGTGTCATATTGATCAACACGATCATATGTCTGAATTTAATTACAAAACTTAAACTGCGTACCTAAATTTTACTCCATATTTAGATAACATTTCTGTACAGTTGGACGATTGGGTGCTATGTCGGGTTCGGCAAAAATGTGGTGTACTAAGGAACATGAGGGAAGATCGAAACGGCCCTAGTTATGAACCACCAGTCTACGTTCAAAAAGTGGATGAGCCATGGTCTATGAATGTGCACCCTACCCTCTTTGCGGCTGTAAGAAATTATTTATACAACGGTTGCCCAATGCTGCCATATTTCTTTGCCTCTCAGAATATCCCTTGCACTGATACAGCCGCAAGCATAAGCTTCCAAAGTAGCAATGGTGGAAAATTATGTCCTAAAGACGATACAGCTATATATAAATCAGTCACAATACTTGGCTTCTTTCAACAGCGTGCTTAACCCACTGAAAAGAAAACCGGCAGAAGGAAATCACAATGAGATTTTCGTTTTCCCAAGCAAGAAAGTAAGCAACAGAGATATTGAAAATGAAGAAGTTGAAATATCTAAAAGGAATGATAGTACTGCAGGAATGAAGTTCTGTGGAACAGACCCTCCTCAAGATAATGATTTCGATGCTGTGCAGTGGAGTTCCTTTAGTCCATATCAAGAGCTTGATGACCAGTTTGTATTCACAGAAAGCAGTAACAAGCTAGAGTAATGGAGAGAAGGATATGTAGCTAACTACTAGGGTTTTTTTGTTTTTGTTTTTGGGGGTGTGAAAGTCTATTACGTAGATATATATAAACGCATACATAGCCACAAGAGATGGTAAAGATATGGTAGAACTTAGAAGTTGAATAAATTGTTTAGTGATTAATTTCATTATGGATTAATCATATGTAATTTGTGTTTGCGAGGATTGAGAATTGAGATTCATCTTTACAAAGTTCTTGTTATTTGTGTTATAAATATTACAAAGATGTAGATATTCGTAGCCAATTGGTATGAATGGTTGCACAGGGGTTTGTATAAGAGGCTAATATGTATACACTTCAAACTATTATTGGAACCATTATTAATTTCAAGGTTGTTTAATGATACAAAAGCATGAGCTGTTCTTCTGTTAGTTTTTGTGATATCTGGCTGAGACATCCTGCGTTGAGCATCTGAAAATATTAGTTATTAAAAGATGTGAAAAGATAAATTATTGGTTATAACCGATTTATTCTTTAGATGAACAAGAACAACAATGATCAGCTAAGTTGTCGTCTCTCTTTGTATACGACGTACATGAGTTTGTTTTACTGTGCTTCATTTTCATACAACCACCTACCAATAAGTTGTCGTCTCTCTTTGTATACGACATACATGAGCTTGTTTTACTGTGCTTCATTTTCATATTCTCCCAGTGATTTGATTTCCATGTACAAGATTCCGACGATTATTGTCTTATGGGCCTATGGCATTGGTCAAAGCATCAGATTTTAAAATTCATATGAGGCCAGGGCCGTCCCTACGTCGCCTAAGGCCCCTACTAGAGAAAGGCTACTAAAATTTTGAAGCAAAAATTAATATATTTTTTGAACAAATATTTTTTTAAGATCTATATAGGAAAAAAAAAATAGTTAATTTTTCCCTACTAGAAAAAGGCTACTAAAATTTTGAAGCAAAAATTAATATATTTTTTGAACAAATATTTTTTTAAGATATATATAGGAAAAAAAATAGTTAATTTTTCTGCTTTTAAAAAGTCCCAGAAAATTGAGTAATACTAGAGATAATACAACTTTAAATGCATAGATTTTACAAATATATGTGTCACTAATTACAAAAAATAATTCAAATAAGAAAATACTAGAAATATTATAAGTTTTACTTCAAATCCTTTACAAATTAATGTGACAATTAATATGATGACGACAACAACTAAATACATTTTTTAATTACTTTTTATGATTGGTGATACATCTTTCTAAACCTCACGTTATAAAATTTATAATGTCTTTAACATTTTTCATTCACATACTTGTTTATTATCTTCTTAAAGTGTTATTAATCATATTCTTTGTTACATCATTTGTTAGTGTTTTTGTAGTAAAATTTGTTGTAGATTTAGCATTTTTTTTCATTAAGAAAAAACATATTACAAAATAAAAAGAATATATTTTTTTATTAAAAAAATTATAATATTAAACACTAGTTAGATATTATTTAAGTGATAACAAAAATACTCCATTTAAATATATTGTCACCTCTGAATTTGTTGGGTCGCCCATGTATAAGGCTAAACTACAACCTTCCCTATGATCATTAATTCAGCCAGGCTTACTTAAGCAAGCTACAACAACATATAAACCCAAGCCCAGCCCCTAGAACAGCAATCTCCTAGCAATCAGGTCATTCTCTGATTGAGATTTTAAATAAATAGCTCAAACCAGGGCAATATTTATTATACACTGTACATGTGTATAATACACATATACTGTCTTTTATTACTAAAATTGTGACTTTAAGGCTATGTTTGGCTCTATATAAAATATTTTTCGAGTGTCGAATATTTTACGTAAAGAAAAACATTTTCAGTTGTTTGTCTACATTCTGGAAGATACGTCGGAAAATTATTTTAAGTATTTTTAGTTTTTCATGTAAAAACCTATTTCCACAAGCCGAGCCATTATCAACCACCACGTTACCAATTAACCTGAAAAAAATCATAATCAAAATCAAAATTCATTAATCTCAAAATCAAAATCAAACCCCATCAACCAAAACCTACAACCCACCACCATTGAAACCCACAAACCACCCCAACCACTGATCCACCAAAACCAGCCCCAATTGGCCACTATCAACGCTAGAACTAATCATTCCCATGAATCACCCCAACCACCAATCTTCCAAAACCCAAGAGTAAATAATCAAACAAAAAAAAATCCAAAGCAAAAGGCCAATGAGGGCAAATCGGTGAGGGAGGAAAGGAAGACAGAAGGATAAAGAAAGTGAAGTTAGATCGGTATGGGAGGAAGAGGGAGAAAGAAGGATGGAGAGGGAAGGAGGAAGGGGAAGAATGAAGTAGGAAGAGAAAGGAAGAGGGCTTCGGAGTTTACCTTGACCAATGGTGATAGGAAAGACCACGGACGACGGTGGATCAGAGCTCGAGTTCAAGTGATCGGCAATGCTCTCTCCCTTGTCAACAACCTTTGTCTCTGGTGGCTGGTGCGCTCTCTCTCTCTCTCTCTCTCTCTCTCTCTCTCTCTCTCTCTTCGGTAGACCCGGGAAATGATTTGAAGGTAAAACTAATTTTTACACTTTAGGCCTACTTATTTTACCATCAAAGATATCAATTTTCAGGTTGACTAAATTTTCAGCCCAAACCAAACACTCATCATGGTGTAAAATATTTTCTCAATTTCTATTACAGTTGAAACACAGCCTAAGTCACATTTTCAAGTTAAAAATAAGCCATGATTTACATAACACATACACTGTCTTTTATTACTAAAATCGTGATTTTAAGTCATAATTTCAATTATAAAAGACATTATATCCATACATTATGTACAACTGAGTTTTTCCCACTCAAACCAGCCCTAACGAGGACATGATCTATTAGGGTGGTCGGGCTATCTAGGTGTCAAGACTCTTGGTCTTTAAGAATAACTGGCTGCGTGCAGTGACACCTTTTACCCATACCAATCACCAGTGCTAGATGAAGCTATAGGCCATTTAGGCCACCGCCTAAGGCCTTCACTTATAAGAGGACCCTTAAATAGTAATAATATATTATATAATATTGCTTTCTCATCTAGTAATAATAATAATAATAAATTACAAACAGCCATCACCAAATCCCATCAGGCCATGAAGGCCCGTTTCTCATAGAGAAAAAAGCTGAAGTGACAATGTGACATGAAGGCTAATCCCATCAAACCATCATCAATTCTTTAGCTTGCAGAAGAAAAGATTACAAACGGTAGAAATCTTTAGCTTACAGAAGAAAAGATTACAAAAGGCAGAAAGAAGAGACAAATAAGAAAAGGCAGAAAAAAGAAAGAAGAAAAAAAACACTCACTCTCTGACTCTCTCCATCTTAATTCTAAAAAAAATACTCTTTTTAGTTGGTTTACTCATCAATTGGTGTTGGCAATTAGGGGTGTCCACAGGTCGGGCTAGGTTGGGTTTGTGCCCAACCCAGACCCGACCCGATTTATTCGGGTGGAGGAAAATATGGCCTAAAACCGACCCGATGATCTGGTCAGATTTTTCGGTTCGGGTCTCTTCGGTTTCGGCTTGTATTGGTTCGGGTATCGGGTTTATCGCCGGGAACAATTTTTGGCCGGGTCCAGTGAGTTCTGGCCGAATCCGTCGAGATCTAGCCTAGATTTCGTCAGATAATGGTGAGATCTCGCCGGATTGTGTTTAGGATGCTTAATATTTCATTAGAAACGTTAAAGGTATCGAGATTTGGTCTGGGATGCTTAATATTTCGCCGGAAACGTTAGAGGTATCGATTCAGGTTAGGCCTCACGGGTTTTGAAATGCAAAACCAACAACCGACCCGCTGGAGGTCGGGTTTGACAGTTCGGAACCCGCGTTCGACCGCCGGAGTCTTCAGATCGGGTGGCAGTAGGTCGGACTCGGGTGGGTTGGCCGAGTTGAGCAATTCGGCGAGTCTCCTAGACAGCCCTATTGGCAATAGACTTGGTGTGTTCACAGATCTTCATTTCAGGTTCGTTTTTTGTTTTCTTTTCCTTCACCTATTTTGTCTTCTTTATGTTTGTTGCTAGGTGTCTGGGTTTTTTTTTTTTCATTTGAGGAGGAGTTTGCTCATTGCTACTGGGTTTTTATTCTTCTTTTTGGCTAAACTTTAGTTTAGTTGTGCACTTGTACTCTTTACTCTTTTTTGTTTGTTCTCTTAAATTTTGATTTCTATAGATTTCTCTAGAAGGCTATAGAATGATCCGAATGGACCCACTTAAATAGATAAAGTATTGATTCTAGACTTCTAGTCTTACACATTTTGTTTTGTTTTTTTTTTTTTTTTTTTACAGAAATCAGATTAGTGGTATGGAAGTTAAAGTATTGATCCAGTGATCCTAGTCCTACACGTTTTTTTTTTTTTTTTTTTTTTTTTTTAAGAAATTAGATTTAGTGGGATGGAGCCATGGAGGGATAATGGGCTGGTCTTAGTGTTAGTGGATCAAGTTGAATCCTACGCATTTTGCTAGTTAAATATAATAAAATGTTCCGTTTAAAGCTTTCGCCTGGGGTCCCATATTCATTGAGCCAGTCCTACCAATCACACAATGGACTGAGCAAGGTGCGTTGTGGTAGCAATGCTATGTTGACTTATTGTAGTGCATGCATACTCATGTTAGCTTGATATGGCAATGAGACACTGGCTTCGCAAAGGTGAGGGACCCATTGTCATGGCTTGTGAGGCTGCAAATAATGCTTGTGTTGTGGGCACATGTGCAGCGGATAGCCTTGCATTGCATGGCTTGACCACAAGCAATAAGTGGATAGGTCGCGTATGTGTAATACATAGCTAGGCTGTGTCTGAGTGTGTAACATACTAATTTAATGTGGGAAATACAAAATTGGGTTATGGCTTCCTTAGTCAAGTGTTCTTAGGTTTGCGTATGGGTGGTGATATATTATGTAGGCTAAACTTAGAAGAGATCGAGGTGACATTGGCATGGACCAAATCCTTCACATGGTGGTGCATAAAACAAGCTTGGGAGATAGGCAATGTGCTTGGGTTGCCAAGTTGATTGGCAAGGCCTATGATGGGTTGGAACATGTGCACAAGTTATTCACATGTGTCTAACAAGTGACAATAATAACGTGGCAAAATAATTACCATGCAGTTTCTATGCAGAGATTGCTTTGTTAGTGTGTTGTAGCATGGAAAGGCTCTAAAGACACAAGCAATGTGTCCTAGGCAAGCAAGTTTGGGGGACAATTACTTGGTAATGACCCATTGATAGTTTTTTCTTGCATATTATATCCTAAGCTATTAGGGATGTCAATAGTGTGTAAGACGAAAAACTATATGGTAGAGGGAAACAAGTAACACCGTGTATTTGTAATTGTAAGCCTTAGTGGATGATTTTGGTTAAGACAGGTTTTGTGGGAGAAAAGCTTTAGTGTCATTTGTACTTCACTGTAAAAATAACGAAGGTTTGGAGTGATTTCCCGTAATAGGTATTGTTGGTTATGCATGCTTTGATGGTCATGCATACTTTGATTCACAAAAATTGATTTGAGGGTTAAGAGTTGGCTAAGACTAATAAGATTTATCATTTACTTATAGCATTTTCATCAAGCTAGTCAAACTAGCATTTGGTAAAAAAAGAAATAATTGAATAGCCCTAAAACCATGATGCGTAAGGCTTAACCGTTTAGCATTCACAAATAACAAATAAACAGTAACTCAATACCTCTATTGAGCTACTGTTCATCAATTTTTAATTATTCTCTCTTCATCAACAAAGATTTTATTAAATAAAACCCTCTTTTTTTAATATTCCCTGCTCTCTAACCTAATTTGGGTTTATTTTGTCTTGATTTTTTGGTTGATTCTGCGTGGGTTGCTTGTCATGCAGGTTGGCTTTGGGTTGCTTCATCAACATGGTTGCTCACAGGGGAGCTATTGGCTGCCAAGGCCCCTAGGAGCTCACATTTTGGAGCTAGAGATAACAAATCAGAGCTGATAATTGTAGATTTAGGTTGCTCGCGGTGGCGAAGGTCACAGGTTGTTTGGGTTACAGTAGGTTGATTAGGGAAAGTGTGGAGAGAGAAAGAAAAAAATATATTTAAAATGAAATAAAGATAGTGCGTTGAGACTGATTTAGGCATGATTGGGAATAATTGATGAGCTGAAGTGACAAATGTGACCAAATTTGACTAAAATTATATAGAACCTAATGTGAATGTTCTTGTGACAAGGCAGCTAGTTATTGGTGAAAATCTGTCTTGTGACAGTAGGCAACGTTGATTCCAATGAGAACTAGACAGCCAGTGTTCATTGTGACGGAAGACTTGTTATCCCACAAGCAAAAGATTTTGAGTGAAAACCAAAGATGCAAGGAGAACAATACAACACTACAAAAAAATTACACTGCGGTCTACCTAATGCGACCCGCCTTTGTTTTCAACCACATTGATTTCTTATGGCAGATTCAGATCATAATCATACACTCTAGAGTCTAGGTTTTGATGTCTACGGAGCATATGTCCCATAACTGGTGACTGGTGCTCAATTTTGTAAGTGATAAGTATTCAGTGTGGAAAAATATCTTGTACAAGGAGATACGAGTTCATCTTCAACCAAAAACAAGACTATAGAATGACTGCAACAAAGCCAATATTATTAATACAGACATGACCAATGTGCTCACATTTGTGTACAAATGATGTTATATATACTAAGCAAAGGTTCTAACACATGAGAAGAAAGCAAGAACCCTAATACATGAGAGAAACAATAAAAATAATAAATCAAGCACAACAAGCCGCTCCATATGCAAGAAAATACCAGACAAACCACATCATTCAAACAGGTCAAATGGCTCTATAGTTCATCTCACTTCTTCAGTACACTGCAAATGAAACACTCTCGTCAGAAGAACTTCATCATAACAGGTAAGAAACAAGAGGACACAAGGATTGGCCCATCACAAAAGTTACAATTGAGATTTCATGAAAGAAAGAAAAGAAAAGAAAAGAAAAGACAAATTTACAGGGGGAAAAACCCCCTTAAGATGTGAAACTCCAGAGCAACAGTCAGAGGTGAAAATTAGCAGACCTAACTCTGTGAATCATGAAGAGACCAGGCAAATCCAATAGGCCGTAAGTTACACAGATATCATCCTGCCTAGATTGTCCCTCACTTCATGCAGTTAGCTCCACAGGCCACACAGATAATATCAAAGTCCATTAACAAGTCCAGTTTAAACAGAATTCCTTGTGCTGTAGAAGATTTTATTCAAGGAAATCCCAATTCTATTTTTCCTTGTAGAGAAATCTATAAAATATCCTAATGATTGAAGTAGATTGATGGTGGACCCTATATCTCATTACACATAACCATCCCCTCTAGTGCATAACATAGTGGCCTAATTGCTTATGAACTGTGGTTAAAAAGATCTGGACACTCCAGCATAGATAGTAAAATAATTGAGAAATATGTACAAACAAGCGTGGATACAAATTATGAGATTATTTTTTTTGGGGCAAGAAATGCAATTCGGCACTCTCTTGTAGTGCTTCACGTATGTCTCTCTTAAGAAGGTCCTTAACAAAAGTTTGATCTTCCTTTTGTTGAGACAAAGGTATCGCAAAGCTAGGCCTAAAGGTTTTCTCTTCAACAAACATGTTAGTGCTTTTTTTGGGTGAAAAAGTGTTTGTAACCTCCTTTTTTTTCTTTTTCTTTTTTTAATTCAATAGTTAAAACGAGAGAGGGAGAATTTGATCCTAGGATGTTATGAACACTCTAGGAGGCGCAAATCAATTGAGCTACAAGGCTCTTAGCAAGCGTTTGTAACCTCTTATCCAACTACTCTATTTATAACATGGTTGAGCAGATAGTTACTTTCTAGAGGTAGTTACCAAACGACATGACTTGATTTATCCCTATCAATATAGGTATTTGGGGAAATATATATAAGTTAAATGACTTTCTAGGCCTAGAGGGTGATCCACTTAAATATGATATGGCTTATATTGGATTTTTTCAGCTTAATTAGCTTAACCCAAATTTAACTTGATTTCAGAAAATATGGCAGTGAATGTCACAGAAGTTTCGATTTAATTTTGGAATTGGCCCAATTTTAGATTTAGCTACACTTCAATAAAACTCCTTTGTCTCCAAATGATCCCTCAAAGACTTATTTTCATACAAACTCAAGATAAAGTAGGGATGAAATAATCTCAATATAAAGACACATTAAGGTAAAAATTAACCTTGATGTCCCATCTAAAGATAAATTCACTTTCAATTAAATGATTTGGGAGAAAGACATAATGAAATAAATTTACACATCTTTTCTTTAAAAGATAATTAAAAACAATATTCTTTAAATTGAAAATTTTCCAAAAATTTAAAGAATAAAAAACATTGTGATTCTTGTGAAAGTAAATTTAAACAAGTTGGATGTATGGATCCATATGTCACCATCACCACCACTTCTACCAAGTATCAATGAATATATATATATATATATATATATATATATATATATATATATATAATATTGATGATTCTTGTGAAAGTAAATTGAAACAAATAGAAAGAGTTGGACGTATGGATCCGTATGTCACCATCACCTTTACTTCTTCCAAGTATCAATGAAAGATGTGTGTGTGTGTTATTTATATATATATATATATATATATATATTGATGATTCTCGTGAAAGTAAATTGAAACAAATAGAAAGAGTTGGACGTATGGATCCGTATGTCACCATCACCTTTACTTCTTCCAAGTATCAATGAAAGATGTGTGTTATATATATATATATATATATATAAAATATTGATGATTCTTGTGAAAGTAAATTGAAACAAATAGAAAGAGTTGGACGGATGGATCCATACGTCACCATCACCTTTACTTCTTCCAAGTATCAATGAAAGACACACATATATAAAGCAATAAGTATGGCATAATGTTAATTTCATTCTGAAGAGAGAGAGAGAGAGAGCAGCCAAAAAAGAGAAGCAAGATGAAGAATAAGTGAATGACGCGATGCCATCCATCCAAGCATCTTCCTTGTATGTTTCTTCTTAACACACACACAGATAATAAATGACAAAAACAAATAAAAAATCAATGAACTAAAATAACAACAACCTTACTGAGCTTTGCTTTTGACAATGGAGCAAAATCCCTCCAGAAGAAGATTGTGCAGATAGGAAAAAAAAAACCCTCAAGGAATAGTTTTGTCTTTTGATGTGATAGAGAAGTCAAAAGAGACATAAACTCCTTATATACTCTAGCTCATTTATGATGTGGGTTGAGTCATATTATAATTCTATCATTGAAAATTTCCATTTTCTTCTTGTCATAAAATATCAACAAATATATACTCATTTTAGTGGACATATTTATGACCACCATCATTCTATATGAATCCACAGTCCCCTTATAGCCTACTTAACCAAATTTCCACTTCAATTTCATAAGAATGCTCAACCATATGACACTTTGCATGAACCTCCACAATCTCTCATCCTTATGAATGACGAAACTTTCAATGTGTCCATGTAGAAGATGGGGATACTATAGTCTTATAAACATTATTTTGGTGATTCCAATAAGTAGCCAAGGGCCACACTATGCATGTTGACACAGATAGATGCAAACAAGATGAGTCAATTGTGTTAAAGCAAAACAAAATATGAAAGCTTCAACAACAAGATTGACCATCCCACAAACTGTCAAAAATTGCCATGAAGAAAACACAATCCTTGTATTCAACCTAAGCAACAATTTGTAAAAAATTTCTCAACATATTTTATCATACGGATCTAATTAAATGATCCACAACCAATTTCCTGGATTTGTTAACAGCTAGAATCAGAAGAATTATAAAAAGATCACCCTACAGAACAGGAAAATAACTCATATAACTAGAATTGATATAGATGAACAAAAAGACGCACAGTGCATTTTTTAAGCCATTGATGAAAAAGGATAGGAGCTTACTTGTACAAATATGCAGCAATTCCCAGAATTATACACAACAAAATAATATCAATACAGAAATTCCGACTCGATCTCAGCTGGAAGAAAATAGGACTTGTATTAGATCCAGCCAAAATTTTAGAACATGGCACAGTGAAGCATATGCATATCTAAATTTGAAGAAGTTGTAGCTCAATTACCTGATTCACTGTGTCTTTAAGTCTAACATTAGTATTCTTAAGGTCAGCCGCTGCCTTGTCCACCTGTAAAGATGTGAACGGAATGCTAAGTAATTTAAATCTCAAATTCCAACCGAGTAGCTTTGAAATTACAAGCAGACGATGATGTTTCTCACCTTGGTGTCAATCTCATCCATCAAAGGAACTTGCCTATCTAATTCCTGCACTTATCGGAACATGTGACAATCAACAGGTGTAGATATTGTAATGGAGAATAAACTAACATACAAGACAGCTAACCTCATTCATATCAGAAGCCATGTTTTTAAGCGTACCCAAACCTTCGGATATCATATCTAAGCCTTGATCCTGTAGGAATGTGAGAGAAGCTAAAATGAAGAAACCATAATCAAACAGAATAGTATGCATGAACGTGAATCACAGTTTAAAATAAAATTAAAAACTACAAATCCATAACAAATGACTTGCCTGCTTTATTTTCCGCATTTCAAACTCCTGCCTGAATCCGCTCGACTCCTCAGTTTGTTGAAAGTATTCATCATCAAACCGACCATCTATAATCAACATGGAACACAATTAAACCACAATAGTCAATCAAAAAACATCCCCCCCCCCCCATATGTTAAACAAGACTGGCAAACAAAACACGAAGTGTATCCAAAAAAACCATACATCTAAATAAAATAAAAAATCACCTGAATCAAATTTGATCTCGGTGCGAGAAGCTGAAGCCGCCCAACCTCCACTTTGTTTGGCTGCAGGAGCACTCCCATCTGGTATAGCTTGGATCCTATCTGGCAATGCAAGCACCAAATCATTACGAGCAGCAAGCTCCTCCCCCGAAAGCCCTTTCACCTATAAATAGGTCGAAATCAATTGTTCATTAGACAATTACAACACCAATGCATTTATCTTTCGCTTTCTTATACACATAAAGAATCCCATTAAACCATTCACTTGAATTGCGAAACCAAGCATCGAAAAACAAGTACAGAATTCAGATCTAAGCATAGAAACTCAAATTACCAACACTCTCACAGTCAAAAAATAAACTCCACTATATTCAAACTCATCGAAATTCATAAAAATGAATGTAATTACAAAAGAAAAGTGAGATACCAACCTTTTTCACAGCCAATCTCTGCAACTTAGGAACCTCCTCTAGCAATCTAGCCTTGGTTCGACGAACCTCCGCATTCATCGCAACCGCCGATGCTTTATTCTTCTCCTTCGAAGCAGACTCCGCTTTCTGCACATCAGATCACTCTCAATTTGATCCAAATTTTTGCACAATTTATAAACCCTAATTCTTCGCACCAAAAATCTCAACTCAACTAAGAGTGAATTCAACTACACAGCTAAGTTCATGTAATTTTCCTACTGAATTACGTTCTTTTCCTCAAGATTTTCTTAGTGACCAAACAGGTCAGGTCGCCAGAGCAAGGAAAATCTAGAAAGAGAGAGAGAGAGAGAGAGAGAGAGAGAGAGTGAGGTGTAAGGGACCTGAATAGCAGATTCGAGGTCGGCCTCGACGGCGGCGTAGAGGCGAGCGAAGGCGTCGTCGCCGGCGACATTGAGATCCTTCTGCTTTTCGACGTCGTATTTGTCGTACTTCTTGCAGATCGCATCGACTCTGGTCAAGATGTCGATCACGCTCATCTTCTGCTACTTTTTGTTTTTTACTTTTTACAGTTTAACTTGGATCGGAGTAGAGAAAGAAAGAAGGAGAAGGGGAAAAAAGAAAAAAAAAAAATTAGAGAGGAAGAAGAAATTGAAGAGTTCAAATTTCTTTAGAGCTCTGACTATCTGCTTCTGTTGTTCAGGTCTGGTCACCACTCAACCAGCACAGTAGCGGTTTCTAGAGCAAATGTGGACTTTCGAACTACAGCCTGTATTGCTTTCTTTTTTCTTTCTTCTTTTTTTGCTTTTTTATTAAGAGATGCATTAGAGTAAAATCATGTTACTCTGTCTCAATTCTTTCTCAATAAGTGATGTTAATAATTATGGAAATTTTATAAAAAAATTTATAAAAAAAGTTCGTAAGATTTTTTTATTTATTTATATATACGTAATTACCTTTCTTTTCTTTTTATGAGAATAGATATTTTTTTAAACCCAACACAAAATATTACCAAGCAAAAAAAATTAGAATGCCTAGTAACTAAGAAGGGCATGGAGGAGATAGAAACTGGTTTCAAAACACTCAAAATTAGAGTATTTATTATATATTGCGGATCTATTTGGGATCCATTTATTTTGTTAAAATTGAAAATTTTTTACTAAAAGTATCATAAATAAATGTAAAAGTTAGCTGAAATAGTATAGTAAGACCCATGAATAATACCAAAAAGTGTAATGAAATTCATAAATAGTAACAAAAACAAGCTAAATAGTAAAATAAGTTGGCAAAAATAATTTTTGACAAACGGACACATTTGGCATGATTAATTTTGCCAACTTATTTTACTATTTAACTTATTTTTACTACTATTCATTGGTCCCACTATATTTTTTAGTACTATTCATAAATTTTACTTTACTATTTCAACATTTTAGAAAAAAGTTTTCACTTTCAACAAAATAAGTGGATCCCAAATGAACCCTACATTTCATTAATATATATATTTTTTATTCTCATAAGTCATATCTCTCTCTCTCTCTCTCTCTCTCTCTCTCTCTCTCCAAACCCATCAAATCTAAGGATTTGTTTGTTTAGGAAGATGAATAAGTGAGATGATAGAAAATATTTTAATTTTCTTTTTTAGTGTTTGGTTGGGAGAATGGAAAAGTAGATAGATAGAAAACTTACTTATTTCATTAAGAAGAAAAATAAAATGATAGAAAATATAATTTGAATAAATTTACTTTTATGCCCCTATTATATAATATAAGAAATAATTTTTTTGTAATCATAAAATAAATAAATAAATCACTTATATATTATTATTATTATTATTATTATTATTATTATTCGTATTAGAGGTGAAAGCCACCACCATTTATTTCAAAAAAAGAAATCCGCTGACTAAGAAAAGAAAAAAGAAGCTACGATTGACTTTAAAAATAGAAGTAAAAAGTAAAAAAATAAAACCAAAACCCACTGATTTAAAAACCACGTTGATAAGGGGGAAAAAAACAAAAACACATTTACAAGAAAATAACCCAAAAGAAAAAAAACATGTAACAATAACTCGTACAGTGGAAAGAGGTAGCTTTGGTGTTTCCTCAATACCCCTATTTTCTCTCATTTTCTCTCTTAAAACCTCTCCAAATTGGAGTGATGGGATTTTGGTGGGCTCGAGTAGAAAACCCCTAGTCCCCATCAAAATTCCCTCCCCTTCCCAACTAAACACTTCTCCCACCCATTTTCTCTCATTTCTATCTATCCTCTCTATTTCACCTCCAACCAAACATAGCCTAAGATTCTTTCTCTTCTACTCCTTTGTTGTCCTAAAAAAACTCTACCACGTACCTTGCCATTTACACATTGGAAAACAAACATGTCAACAAATGGGTTTGGAGAAATTAAAATGGATTTATGGCTAGGTCAAGTGGTGGTTTTGAGGTTGGGTCAATCGGTGGCTTTATGGCTAGGTAAAGCAATGATTTTTTTTGCTATGTTATGCGATGCTTGAGGCTAGGTCAAGCAGTGGTTTTATGGTTGAGTTGGGATGGCAGTTTTGTGGCTGGATCAAGCGATGGTCTCTGTTATGTCTTGGCTTGATTAGGTAGAACAAGGAAGCTCTGCCGTCTTGAGAGGTAGAGAATTTGATGAGGTGAGAGAATAGAACAATGAAATGTATAGCTATAATATTCATGCATATCTACACAATTATTGTAGCAAGAATGCAATTTTGCATAAGTTGATGTGAGTGATTTCATCCATACCTCCAGGCCTACTTGGACTTTTTTTTTGTTCTCATGAAAAGCATTTTCCAACATATGATTCTCACACTAGGGAAGTGATTACCCATGTGGCTGACAATGATGCATAAGATATCAATCATGTTGTGATTGTTTTTATAACAATTGTTTTAATTGAAAGCAACAAGTCCAACAATCTCTCCCAATCCTCATTAGCATCTTCCATGGCTTCTCTGTTTTGATCCTTCCTCAATTTGCAGTTGCTTGTAGGGGTGTGCATGGATCGAGTTAGGGAGTTTTTTTTATCTAACCCACCATAGTGCGTTTAAAAAAAAAAAAAAAATCCAACCCATCACAAGAATCTAACTCAGCCCAACCCATGTGGATCGGGTTAGACCCATGGGTTGGATAGTTTTTTTAAATTACTATTATTATTATTAAATTGAACATTAGAACAATACCACTACAAATAAGAGCAAATTTATAATCAAATAATCATGAGTATAACACCAAACAAACACAAACTATATGATGAAAAATTTAGGGTTTGGGTTTTATTTAGGAAGAGGGGCAAAAAAGTAAATTAAAAAAGTTGTATAATATGTTTTTTAATATATTTTTTTAAAATTAAATATATGTGGGTTGGGTCGCGTTAGAAAAATTTGTGAATCTTATGACCCAAATCCAACCTGATCCACTGTTAAAAAAAAAACTTTATAACCCAATCCAACCCACCAATCCTTAAAAATTGACCTAACCTGGTGAGTTGAGTTGGATCAGATTAGTTTTGACGTGTTGGCAAGTTCGTTGTACACCCCTAGTTACTTGTGTGTGTGTATATATATATACACACACATACTATTGGTTGAATAAAATTTTAATGGGATTGTGAACATGAGTATTAGTTTTTATTCTTTAATTTGTAAAAAAAAAGATGATGTAAATTTATTTTATTGAAGGGGTATTTGCATTCCATTGATCCCTACTAAATTTAATGTTTTTTCAAATAGGTTGGTGGTGTTGTAATCTCATAGTATGTGATATCTCTAATCATGTTCTATAAACTTTTTTTTCCCACTTCAATACAAGTTTTTAGTTTAAAAAAAAAAAACATAGATATATTTTGAGGGGTAAAAAAAATAGATTTGAATATGGATTTGGCATCGGGTGTAATTACCCTTTTTTCTCTCACAAAAATTTTCTACCATTCTCAATTTTTAACTTTAACTTCTAAATTTTTTTTTTTTTTTTTATGGTTGAAATTGAAAGTTGTATTTTTCAACTCTCAATTTCAACCATCCAAAACTACCTTATCTAAATCCAAGGAAAAAAAAAATATATATATATATATATATATATATTAAAAAATACTTATTCTCCTCCAAACCCACTAAACAAAAATGAATTGATTTACGTCTCTTCTGTCCTCCATTATCTAAGGTCATCCACTGATATTCATACAGACACCATCTTAAATAAATAAAATTATAGAATAGAAGGATAATGGGTTGAGACTTGAGATCCACGTCTCACAACTCATGTTACATGTGAGAGACTTTTAAGGCCTGCATTGTAAATGTGCAATTAGATACATACCCTTGACTTTACTGCTTTTTTTTTTTTTTTTTTTTTTTTTTTTGGGGTACCGAATTGATTCCACCAGCCCGCACATGGTTCCGTTGGTTGGGTCAATAGACTCAACAGTACATGACAATGCAACCAATCATGGCCACTTATTTGAGTTCTCTGCTTTTGAGCATTGATGCCGGGACAATCCTCCAAAAACATAATCACATCCTGAAAGACCACACAAACTTAGACAGTAGTCAAAATAAATTTCTAGATTCTCTGTATCTAATTGACGGCTTAAATTTTGTAAAGGACAAAAGGTAGAGAAAGATGAAAAGAAGGCAATTTATTATGTTTTCATTTGGTTTAGCCAAATATCATCCATGGTTACATATAGTTGGCTCCAAATATACCTAACTTTTCCAACCATAGACAATGAACTTTGCCCTCATTATTCTTTTACAATTCTTAGTTGAGTGACAATTATTTGTTATAAAGTAAGTGCTATCAACTTTGTATCACTCTATTTTTTTAGTAGTTAGGCCCCTTCCCAATACCAAGCGCAAAACAATGTCCCTATGTTTTCATTTTTCTCAAAATCAAGTGAGGCCCGGAAATTTTTGAAAGAGTTGTAGCCTTTAAACAACACTTAACTAGTAAAAAATGTGTGCATGAGCCATTTTGTGGAATGGTTAAAATTTTACATGGGTAAAATGAGTGCACAAACCCTATCTCACATATAGGTGAAACTTGTCAGTCTAGTCCGATTATGCCTTGAGTGGATTTTTCATGCCTCGACATAAACGTTGTCTTGTATTGTTCTACCTTGCCTTAAATTTGTGTGTATACAATTGAATCTTTTTTTAAAAAATTTATAATTGAATCTTATTTTTTTGAGAAATAAAAAAAAATTCAATTGTATACGCACAAATTTAAGACGAGGTAGAACAATACAAGACAAGGTGAGCAAAACTCATCTCCAACCTTTTATATTACATATCTATTTATAAGTTTTTTTTTTGTACCCTAGTATTAGACTTGTGCAGCGCATGAGTTGATTAAAAATTATATGTTAATAAATTGAAACTATATTAATAATTAGTGAATCGGATGACAAAAAACACATTAAGTTTATGAGGTATAATATTACATTTATTGAGCGACTTCGCTCAAACACAATGTGCTGTGTAAATTCTAATATATCAAAACCTAAAGTTATGATATATAATAAAAACTAATATTAAATTTATTTTAAATTACTCATAATTTTGTTAAAATATAATTTTTAGTTGAATTAGAATTTTAAATTTCTTGGAATTTCATAATAGAGTTTTATGTAGGGTAAATTATTGGTAATAGAGTTTAATTTATAATAAATTATCTTAAAAATTAATGAGGATATATTACTTGAAAATTTTGGTAACAACATTTTAATTGAAGTATAATTTTAAAATTCTTGAAATATAGGTGATAGAGGTTTATGTAGAGTAAACTATTGTTAAGAGTTTGATTTATGGCAATCTTATTAGTTAATGAGTATAGGCACTTGTTGCAAAGCAAAGATAAACACAACTTCTAACACCCAACTTTTATTATATAGCATATGATGTTCTATTATTACAAAATACTCATCTCTCTCTCATTGTCTCCCTTCTCTTTTCTCTCTGATCTCTATCTTATCAGTGTTGAGACATCTCATCAAAAAAAAAAAATATTATCAGTGTTGAGACATCTCATCATGGATGACAAAATGTCTCCATTCCATCCTAACTCACTTCCATCCCACACATAATTTTTTTTTCCCGTCATAAGGAAAGGACGAATTACCCATGACTCGACTTTTCAACCTTAGGCAACCGTCTCCATATTCCATCAACAATCTATTACACACCTGCAACCCATCACGCAACTATCAACGTAAAGCTAAATCCTAAATCCTTTGTTAGGTTGTTCTTGGCCTTAGTGTATGGATCATTAGAGAGATAGAGAGAGGGAGAGAATAAAAATATAGGAGGAAAAAATTTATAGGAGCTACAATGGATTGGTATAATTAGAAATCTATTGTAGTTTTTGTAAAATTTATTGCAAAATACATGACTTGATGTGGGGATGTTTCTGTGCAATTCGTGAATAACATTCTCCATTTTGGTTTTTAATAGGTTTTACACTATCAAATGGGAGATACTCTATGGTTGAGTTTGGATTGCATTGAAAAATGAAACTCCTTGTGTTCGGTGTTTTTCTAGTAAATCTCGTGCACTGTTCACATGACCCGCAAGTACGGATTTCAGCAAATGTTAAGTTAAAACTGGGTTTTACGGTACTATTCACACATTTAAAAATTATTTTACTACAGTGTTTTCAGTTTTCAGAAAATAAGCGATATCCAATCAGACCCTATGTTTGATTGAGTTGATTAAAAAAAAAATTGAGGATGAAAATGTAAAGGAATAAAAATGTGACGTAAATAAAATTTACTATTATTTCTATTATCCTCCTTTACAACAATAGAAATTTTTTTTGTTATCATTATTTCTATTTGAAATCCTTCGAGGCTACCTGTCCAATTATGAAGGAAAGAACAAGTCAAAAGAAGGTGACGATGACATACTAAGGAGGTTTGGTTGTAGGGTTACATGATTGAGGTTGGGAATAGTGAGATAGATCTTTATTTCATTTATTAGATGATAGAAAAATTAATGATATGAAATAAAAGTTTAAAATTAATGACGTGACACTCCCCATTTAGTATGCTACCTTAGTTTGTGAAATTATTATAGTAAAATTGATAGTAACTTTAACATTTTCTTTCCCTCTCAGTTGAAAAAATGAATTTTGGTGGCTCGAGATGGAAAATTTCATCCACCCATTTTCGACTATCCTCCTTTTCAACAATACCAAATAAAAAACGACTTAAATTTTCTATCTTCTATTTTCTATTGTTCCAGCTTTCCGCACAACCAAACGGGCAAAGTTAACACGTGGACAATTTGCCATAAATATTGCTAGTCAAACATTGTTGTCATTGTGCTTACATTATATTCCGTATATGATAGATTGCATGACCAATAAAATAATTGCTGTACAATTTTGACTGGCTCAATCTTTTCCCTGTGCATTGTAAAAAATATCTTGAAAATAAAAATACTTTGTTTAAGATGAGATTAGAGTCATGCCTATAGTACTTCATTAACAAAATTATCTCTCTGAAAAAAAGGCTCTTTGCACCAAAAATAAAAACACACATTTCGTTTACTGTTAATTAGGCTCAAGAAGAATTCATCTCCTTAGTAAATTTTTTTTTAATTTTTTAATTTTTTAACTTTTTATACACAAAGATACCATTACCATTCAAATTGGCCTGGGTAGCGAACATGTAAAGTTTCATTATACGAATTTTCAGACATCAATTCACATGTCATTTACGTGTTGACTGGAAAAGGTTTTCTAAACAAAAAGAAATGCCTTTAATAACTACACGTGGCGATCTTCCGTTACTTTTCCCTCTTTTTATTTTATTTTCACAATAAACTTACCAGAACATATTCGCCCGCCATAAAATTTGCTTAGGACTTAAAGCACAGTTTTTATTAATTATGCTAATTAATTATGGGTTTGAGAAGAGTAATTCTTAAGTCCTCTTATAGCACAGTAAATGATATTCTATCATCTCACATTTATGATTATTAATCATGTTAATTAATTATGAGTTTAAGTGGAGTAATTCTTAGGTATTCTTAGAGCATCAAGAGCATAGTGAATGATGCTCATTCCTCTCACATTCATGATTATTAACTATGTTAATTAAGGGTGTGTTTGGATAAAGGCTTATTCCGCTGAAAACTAAAAAAAAAAAAAAATTTCAATTACTGTTCATTAATGAAATTACTGTGCATTTGCCTATTTGTACTGTTCATGTCCCATGAGCAGTGCAATAGGTGCTGGTTTAAAAAAAAAAAAAAAGAAGACTGAAACGCTGAAATGCAAAATGTAGGGGGAGAGACGCGCATTTAAACGCTCACTAATTATGGGTTTGAGTGGAGCAATTCTTAGGTATTCTTAGAGTATAGTGAATGATACTTTATTTTCTCACATTAATGACGTCATAAATGTGAGAAAAGGAAGTATCATTTCACTATACTCTAGTGAGTATCTAAATATTTTGTTCCATCCTCTCACATTTATGGCATCATTAATATGAGAGGAGGAAGCATTATTTCACCATACTCCAAGAGTATTTAAATATTTTCCATTCGAGTGTCTCTAGTCATTTGTTGACTAACTATTTTGGAAAACTTAAAATACAATTTTGTGAAAAATATAAAAAGTTGTAAAAAAATATTCGTTTTTTTTTTTTCATAAAAATTTTATAAAAGTATTTTCTAAATTAATGTTTTTAGGGCGTTCGTTAACTTTTCTCATAAATTATTATTTTCTAACATTTTTTTATTGGAAAAATTTAACAAACGCCTTAAGGGTATTAATTTATAAACTATTTTTAGAAATTGAAAAGACAAATGTAACTAAATTGTTTTTACAATTTTTTATATTTTTCATAAAAATAGAATTAAAACTTTCATAAAATAGTCTATTAACAAATAATCTAATAACACCACCCGGACCAAATCTGGTTTACCAAAACACCCACACATGCACATGTTTCAACCCCAATGCCTATCCTCCTCAATTATTGGCAACACAAGATTATTTTTCAACAATATCTTCTATCTTATTAAAAAATAACACTAAAATAAATACAAAGAATCTCATAGTTAGCGTTAAAATAGACGAATACTATTATAATAGACAGAACGAAAGAATAGAGTAAATAAATATATTAATAATAAAAAAAAAACGGTGTGAATCGGTAGCCGGTAACGGTGGGTAGTCCAGCCAATTTCTCCTCCTCTTATTTCTACAAACTCCGCACGCACCCAACCGCTTTATTTCTGTCTCCTTCCAAGAACAAGTCCCAATTTCTCTCTCTTCCTCTCTCTCTCTCTCTCTCTCTCTCTCTAAGTTTCATTTTCAGTTTTTCTTCTTCAATCTGTACCAACCTTTCATCCATATTCATCAAGGTATGTTTGTCTCAAAAAATCTTAATGTTTAGCAAATTTTCTATCTCTTTGTGCTTTTTTTTTTTAAAGGTTGATCATTGTTTTAGTTTTAGTTTTAGTTTTTTTTTTTGGTTTAATGTTCATAAATTGTGAGTTTGATGTGTTTAAGGATGTTTGTTTGAGTCCGATCATGCCGAATATATGTTTAGATGATCGGTTTTGTGTGTTTTCTTCTTTTTGATCTTCCGTTGGACGGTTTCTGATGCTCTATTTCCCAGCTTTTGATCGTTGAGTTTCGGTTGTTTGGTGCTTCAGATTGTTTTTGTTTTTTGGAAAGTTTGCTTTTTTGGTTGGTTAAGAATTGTGGGTCTTTTTCATTCTGTGAAACTCTGTATTTGATGGACCAAAATTTTGGTGTTCTTTCAATTTTTGGGTCTCTTGGTTCATATATTATTGCTGCTCTTATCTCCAAACGAAACTTTATAACTAAAATTTCCAATAAATTTAAAAGTGTAAACTTTTTTGTGGTTGGGTGTTTGTTGAATTCATTAGAGGCTGCACATGTCCTTTTGGTAATGTTTGCTTTGGATTGCTTACTCTAACAGATCCATCGAATTTGGTCTTAATAATCTATTTTGCTGAAATTTCAACGCTGCGTGCATGTGGTCATTGCTGGCTGTGTAATGCAAAAGAAACTGGTAAAAATTCTTTAAATTAAAAGTATTTTGTCTTACAAATTTATTCTAAAACTGGACCGGTTTATCTCCGTCTCGCGTCTTTTCTAACTTCTTGAACTTGTGCAGTTATTTGAATCTAACTTTCCTATCAAGCTAATTGTTTCTGGTGGGTTCACTAGTGATTACTTGCATATCTTAGTTCTCATGGTTCTCTATGCAGTAAACGCATGAGAACTTATATTAGACTGATTACATTGACCAAGATTTAATTGATGAAAATAAGCTAAATAATTATGATTAAAGCCATGGGGCATCGATAAGAAAGTGATTATTAATTTTTATCTGAAGCTGAACCGTTTGTAGTGGTTCCTCCTATCTCCATGAGCTGTTTGTTGGACAAGATTTGGTAGATAGACTTGGTTCTAGTTTTACCTTGGATTGCCTTAGCATCAACTAGGTTTAGACTGTTTTTTATTATGCAGGTTCGGGGCGTGATGGTGTATTATTCTTGCTCACATGTTTTAAGTGTGAAATCAGCGAAAGAATCTTAGTTAGTATGGAAATATTGGAATGATGGCATGTCAAAATTTGCAGGTGAGAAGTTTTGATACTACAAGATCTCCCTCTCTCTTTTTCTCTCTGATCTATTTCCTTCTTCCAACCATGCTTTCAGAAACTTTTTAATTATATACTCCTGGGACCTTAGGTTGATTCTCTTTACAACATTGTTGACCTTAATTTTTCTTGTCATTTTTTATTGTAGCATTCGTTGTATATCAAATGTTAATCACTTGGATTTTAGAAAAAAATCTGTTTGCTAAGATCTACATTGCCTTTTGATTTAGTTTACCCTAAGATTTTCTGTATATCAGATGCAGAAGTTAGGGGATAGCTTAGTTTTTTGTGGTTTCAGTTTTCATTCTGAAGTGCGAATGGTTTGCAGGCATTTTGGTCAGGGGCAACCGAAGAACAGATTTGAACTGAGATCCTGTTTTCTCTTAAGGGTTTATTAGCATGATCTGCTGCCGTATTGGAGAGTATAAGCCAGCATTGATATAGGGAGAGCGAAGTATATGGTACTAAAGATTTCATCTTTAGCTTTCAGAATTGTCTAGACCTTGTTCAATTCACATTCATCTTTAGAACAAGGTGATTCCACTCCGGGGTCAAGGGCTGTATTGAAATCAATGACCTAGTGATTATTTGGAGGGTTTCCTGATATTTATATCTATTATGTTTGAGATCATAGAAAAGTGATGCAAGATGTTCAATATTGAGAGATTGTTATTTGCTCTCTAGGCAAGATTATAAATATGAAGGAACCAGGAATAATTTGCTTTCTAGTTTTTATTTGTGTTGTGCTGAATTGAAATAAAGGGATGGATGTTAACCCTATGGACATTTGTTGGCCTAATAAGCCTGGAGGCATCTGAAGTGCTTTTTAAAGTTCTGGCAGTTGATTCATTCTTTCATCTTGTCCCCGCATCTGGAGCTGCAGCAGTACAATGAGTGGGTGTAATGATGTCACCGTGGGAGAGTGTGCTGACTGGCATTTGGTCCATTATCACATGCCATTTCTTGTGACTCTTATATGTTGGTGCTGAGTGGATAATACATGACTTCTTTTGTTGATCGAACTTAGGTTTGCTGATCCTGGCAGTTGGCCTATAGTTGAGATCACACACACAAGTCACTGGTTTAGCTACACAGCTGTTTGCAAAGCATTAGGCAGTTATAATCTTACTCATTGTACTAAATGCTATGAATACACTTGTTAACAAAAGCTTGGAAGTGCTGATCCTGTATTGTCCTAAGACAAGGCTTTGTGCCTTTAGATTGATATAGTTTGTCAGGGTGGAGACTTGGTGCTTTATAGTTGTCATTGCCTAGAGGGAGGGAAGTGGTTTCTCTGGACAGGAAAGCTAATTGCACAAGTGGTGAAACCCGTTTCTACATTGCTGACAAGTTCCCAACTTCCCATAGCAGCAGCTTGCTTTCAAAGACAGCTGCCAAACTTGGGATTATGGAGACTATCCAATTTTCCTGTTAGGATTTCCCCCTTTAAATTTACAAGCCTCTTTGTGTCTCTGAGAGAGTGTTTTATGTACATGTGTGTGAAGCTCTGTCTTATTTGGAGTTGTCCATTTGTATTTTTAGGTCACTCTTATTCCCCTTGATTAGAATCCAGCATTTTCTGAAACTTGATGCAGTCTGAAAAGGACTCTTCCTGGAAGGAATACATAAAATATTTGGTTATGTTTACCTAATCCTCTAATTTGATATTTTTCAGAAAGTAGTTTGTAGAGTATGGTTTGTATCTAAGGGGTACTATATATAAGCATTCTGATATGATAAAAAGTGTTGTTGGTATCATTATGGAGATTTTGTAATGAATAAATCATGGACTGGATGTTACAGCAGTATCATGTATGGTGGTAATTGTGTTTTCAAGTTGTTAGGCTACAATTGTGACTAATGGTAATTCCTAACATTTATGCAATTCTTAATTTTCTTCAAATATGAAGCAATAAATGGTGACAAGTTGAAAAGATGCACAAATAAAATTTTTTATTGTATTCACCCAAAGACATAAAGGACACAAAGTTGAGAATTATTAATAGTAAAATATTCTGATGGTGTATCTCTTGTATACTTCCTGTGTACATGATTTGCACCCCTTTTGAGTCATTCAATGAATGTTTTATTTTTAGAGGCAAATGATTGGAAGACTTTTTTTTTAAAAAAAAAAAATTATATATTTTAAACTTATTTTCATAATTTGCTTGACGTTCTATTGCCCCAGCTAGAAAGTTGTGGGGGAAATAAAAAACTTAAACCAGATTTGTAGCTAAAAATTAAGGCAATTGCAGTGTCAAATTCTCTTTGGAGCACAACTTGTTTAGAAATTTGAGTTGCTTGCCTGCAGTAGGTTTCATCTGATCTCAGCCTCATCCTCCCCCTTTTTGTAAGGAGAGGTGTTAGGTGTTATGGTTTTTACTAACTGTGGAAATGAAGCTGAATGTAAACATCCTGTTAATATGATGTCATATGAGGGTGATGATGCCAGATAAGCCCTGTTTGCTGGTCCGAGTAGAAGGGAGAAAGTTTTACATATGATGCTAGTTTTCTGACAGAAGTACAACAGTGGAAAACTTCTCAAAAAATGGCATATAAATGAGTGCCTCTTCTCTAGTGCAGGTTCTTCACCTTTTTCATTTTTGCTCTCTCTCTCTCTCTCTATTAACTCTTTTTTCTTTCGAGAATGGCTTCTTCATCTGCTACTCTCTCTCTCTCGATTAATTTTTTTCCCCTTTTTGAAAAAGGACTTGAAGGATAAGGCAATATATATATGTATACACACACACAATATTAAAGCTTAGTCCCAATATTTTTTGTGGCGGCTATGGATCGTCGATAGATTAGTTAAGGGTTGAGCACACACACATAACACACCTGAAAACAAGTTATTTTATATACTGGGTTTCCCTTCCTCCACTCATCTTTCTCCTTGTCTTTGTTCATTCTTCTGTGTGTTCATATAGATGTCAAGTTCCATGATACTGACTTTGTCAACATTGGCCTTTTTATAATATTTATTGTTTGCCCAATTGTGTCCTAGACTTGTTTGACATGTCTTTGGCATATTCTAATCGTGAGAAATACATGATTTCAATTTTACATGACAGATTCTGCTCAATGCCACTATCTGTTTGTGTGGAAGCAATGTCCTTCTAGATGGGTCGGCATCGTACACCATGTGAAAATTATATCTGTGCTTTTCTTCAGTGGTTGTTAGCACACTCTTGTTGTCACCGTATCTTATAACTCCGATTTTACTAGTCTCGTATAGAGGCTGAAAACTTCAGAAGTTTTCTTGAGTCAATTGAAGTAATTCAACTGCTACAGATAATGCCACAGCTTCCCCATTTGGCTTCCTTCATTATCAAAATTTGGATCTCCTTTTTGCATGATTGGTATGCCATACACCTTGTTGATGACTTGAGAAGCTTTATGAGTTAATTGAAATAATTGATAGCTACATGTAATGCGTCAGATTCCTCATTCACCTGTATTGAAGTTGGGATCTTCTAATTGCATGACCAGTATGCATTCCCTCAGTTGGGATCTTTTCATTTTGGGTAAATATGAACTTGAAGTTGCTGGTGGTTAAAGAAATATTTTGGGAAGAGCATCACCTAATTTTCACATGCATGCTCACTTCTTGTTCTGGCATTCCATACTAATTATCTTATTTTTAAGTTTCCCAAAATTTTTAAACATAAAAAAATATGAATCACTTATCTGCAGATTTGGGTTGCTAGGAGTACTATGGATAGTGGTTTATTTTCTAGATTACAGCTAACTTTTGGGTTTCAGGGTAATTTTCTTGGTCTTTATAGCACCTGTTGTTGAGCTATTGAGCAGTTCATGAGATTCTTCTTAGATACTAATTCAGTCGACTTGAACTCCTGTTTACAGTAGCTACTAATACACCTCTGTTCACTCTCCCTATTAAGGTATATGTCCATTGTCTTATTGATATTCGTTGCTATGGCCAATGTTGGATCTTGTTGTTTTGATGTTGACTATCTTCCTAACCTATTTCCATAAATAGTTTTTTTTTTGCTATTTAAATTCAAGGAGAAGAGTAGATGAGGCCATTTTAGGTGTAAACTCCAAGTCCACATAGGTTGGTTACAGGTTGTATTCATCTATCCAGAGAAAGGTTGATCTCATGGATTTTACTTTTTTTTTTTTTTTCGTTTGATTACTACTTTCAGAAGGAGTATAGCAGTATAGAGCCATGTTATTCTTCCGCTGATGTACCTTTACCAACTTCTATACCCTTCATGGTTGATTACTCTTTTCAGGTTCAGGAAAAAGAAAAGTTTGTGCCAATTAATTATTGGATAAAGATAGTTCATTCAAGATGACTGTTACCTCTCTCACAACTGCTAGGTGAATTTTCTGATCCAGACCCAAGTGACGTCCTTATGAGTGGTTGTGCTCCTAAATCCTAATCCTTCCTCTGTTTCCTACTGATAATTATTCTAAGATCCTATTGGTATTTGTGCGGGGGATGGAGTGAGTACTAAGCATTGATTTTCATGTCCATATTTGATTAATTGATCTTGTGTTCTTGTCACGCCTTTACTTTTCCTGCCTCCTTTTTGTTTTCTTTGCCTCAGAATGGGAAGCATGCCTCGTCAATTTTAGTGGAGAGTGGTAGTCTTTTAGGAGGAGTGAATGATTTAACTTATGGTTGGTAGACTTGGTGAGTTGAAACTTGAGGTGCAAGTAAATGTTCATTGGTTTTTTTTTTTTGATAGGTAAGTAAATGTTCATTGTTGTCTATACCAGTTTTTTAAATGGTTGAATGTCCAAAGCACTCTGGTTTTTTGACACATTGCTTGCAGCATATTTCCCCTCCTTCGCCCTCCCCTCCCTTTTTTTTTCCTAGGCTTGAATTTACAATGAAAATGTTGTGACTGATCATTTGAAACTTATTTCAGCCTGGTCTGCATACTTGCTTTGTCTTGGTCAAGTTCCAATCAGTAATAATTTTATTGTGTATCAAGTACATGATTTACTTTGTAGCTGAGCTTAGTAACGTTAGCTTGTGACCAAGGGGATGAAATTGGTTGAAGATATTGGGAATCTGCTACAGGTGGGATGTGATGGCTGTTGGTTTGTCCACTTTTGTGTGGAATCAATCTCATCGTTCTGCTTGCCCTTGGGTTAAAGGGCAACCCCATCCACCATGGGTGGTAGCTCAACATATAAACTTTGTCAGGTCATGGATTTTCAGTTTCTATATGAAACATATAACATAATTTGGGTGGAAATCTCTGTTTCCATCAACAAAAGTTTAACATTTTCATTGTTTCTTTGACGCAGTGTTTGAATTTTGTTGCTTGCTTTCATTTTATGGACTTGTACCAGTGAAGATTTGTATTGAGCCTTGTCTTTTTTGACAGGGCTTTCTACTCAACTAATTTCTCTCTCCCCTATTCTTGGTGACTTCTCTCTAATGGCCTCTGTTGTTTGCTTCTAGAAACCTTGATTCCTATTGGTAATGGGAAAATGATCTATTCATTAGTTTCTTAATTTCTTTTGGTCTGAAATTTTCCTATGAGAGCTATCTCCTAAGTGTCCAAAATCTACAAGTGGGTGGAAAGGATGAAAGCTAATTAATCAGTGCATGCAAAACTTGGGAGTATCCTTAGTGACTGATGATTTAATCGAGAAAATTAGTATGGGTTACATCCACTTGAATGCAGAGAAAAAGGTTGGAATGGGCACCATTTTTAGCAATCTACTACTTATTTTTTAAGGATATGTTGTAGGTGAAAAATGTTGAGCAGGATCTATTATGCCCAATGGAAATTATTGAGATAAGTTTCTGTTGATAATGTTATGATAAATAATAGATTTTTTTTGAAAATCTCAGTACATAAGTTCTGTGCCAATTGTCAAATAGTCACCATTCTTCGGTACCCAGACTAGGTTCATCTAACTAAATTCTTCTTATGGGGTATTTGTAGGTATCTTAATCCTATCCTGTTATGCATATTTTTAATTCCACTCCCTATCAATGAAGCTGTTTAAATTTACATGCCTCTTTCCTGAAAAGTGAAAATGTGGTGGGTCTCAATTTTATGTTTAGAAGGCTCTAAAGGGCATATTTTTAGGATCTGCAAACATGTGAAGCTTAATTTTTTACGTACCTTAATTAGCAACATCAAATGGTATTATTAAAGTTGAATCACATGGCTACATATGCTATTTGGGGCTCATCCACAGGAAAAAATATGAAATAAGAATTTGTTTGAAACGCTACCTTTTAAGTCAAAGGTCTCAAAACTAAACTAACAATTAAAAAATAAAATAACTTTTCTAATGTATGATATTTGAGGAAAGAATATATTCACTCTTTCGGTATCCCTTTATATGGTTGATGTAGGTGCATCTTCAAATTTACATTTCAACTTTATGTGGCATTGGGGTTCTTACTTGAAGTTTCTTGGTGAACTTAAATTTTTAAGCAAGCCTTTAGAATAACCCCAATTGGCTTTTTAGGAACTGTTGTCAGATTGAAGAGCAGCTAAATATCTGCAGCTGTGGAATATGGAATCCAGAATTAAAAACAATGCAGTAATACATAGGTCTGACAGTGCAGGCTTACATAAAAAGAAAGTGCTTAGAAATTGAAAAAGATTCAAACTTCTTAGACATAGGTAAATTATTGTTTATTCTGCCTTCTAACAATTATGCACACTGATGGAATAGGGGAGATAAATCACTAGTTTATTGTTAATCAATTAATTTTTCTTTTCTGTATTATGTCTGACCTCCTCAACCACCACAACCCCCCCCCCCCCCTTCCCCCGCGCCCCCACGTCTTTTCGCTCCTTCTGATACCCAGCTGCCCTTTACCCCAGTAAGATTCATATCTGAAATATGAGATGATTAGAAGGAAAAAGTGATTTGTTTTTGAGAGTTGTGAATTCAAAGATACTACTTATCCCTTGCTTTGCCAAAACTTCATATGATTGCGGCAAATCATGAGGTCAAATTCAATTCTGTTGTATTGTATGAGTTGTATATTTACCTATTAAAAAAAGAGAGTTTGTATATGTGAAAAAAGTAGAAGTGTTGTGATGATTGGGGCATGAACACATGCATGTTTTTTACTCTTTATTCATTTTCTTTAGTAATTTTGCAGTTCGCAACTGAATGTTTGAGATACTTTCTTTGTATGCAGGTTCTAGCAGATTCCGGCGCCAGGGCATAATTTGTTGTGACATTTAATGGGGCATAGACATTTGTTCAACGCATCCCAAATGTTTGAGAATGAGCATGATCAGAACTGGAATCATATGCATACAGACCAACATCTCATGCATCTTGGTATTGTGACTTTGAAGACTTTGCTTGCATGGCTATTATTTGTTCAGTTTCTGGTTTAATTAGGGTGACTGTCTTTAAGTTTGTCTGGATTTGAATTACAGTTGCCTCATCATGGCAGTTGAAACACAAAAGACTTTTCTTAAACATAGTAGTTTAAAAGAATAATAAAAATAAAAATAAAAAACAAAAACTTAATTCTGGAAAATTGAAGCTAGTCTTATTATTTTATGTGGTGCTGATTGACCAACACAACAAACTCTTGATGGCCCATGCAAAGGCAGAGCTAGATATTTTTTTAATGTGTGTGTGTGACCAATCATTTCTGGTCTATGGGCCAACTTTTGTTGTGCCTATACTAATTGTGAACTTCCATTGCAGCCCGGGCTGGCACTTCGGACAATGGTTCCTTCTTTTATCCTGCGGAAAATATGCCAGTAGATGCAGTGCATTTTGCATCTCACTGGGGTCCTGCACCAAGGTCAACTGGGTATCCTTCTTCAAGTCACAACGTGGATGTACCACCTTATCAACCGGATGCTTCTGGCCCATCTCATGATCCTTTTATGCATGTTTCAACTGCTGGAACGTTCTCTACAGCTCCAGATACTTACGCACAACATGCGTCTTCCTCTAATTATGAGAGGCAATCTTTCCATAGTGTTGAGGGCAGTTTTATTGATCTTACAATGGGCAGTGGAAGGGGTCCTCACAAGCGAAAAAGTCCTGGAATCCCTCCAGTCTGTGAGAGAGGCAGTTCAAGTAGATACTACAATGCTGGAAGTTCCTCTGATCTTCCAATATCTTCAGAACTACGGATGGATAAACCAAGTATAGATTCTCAGCACATGCCTTGGGATCACATTAACATGGCTCCCATTTATAGAGGCAGTGGCCTTTCAATTAGGGGTGAGGGTTCTTTGAGGAATGTGAGAAGCCGGCCTGCACTTGATTTGGAATCAAACCTAGCTAGGACCCATTTGTCAAACAATCCTTCACACCCTTCATATTCTGCAAGCCACCCAGTTGACCATTCTAGCAATGTGGATCTTTCAGTTCAGGGCTCCAGTGCTTTGACACGGGATTGGGGTCAAATTAGTGCATCTTCTGTTCCTGGAAGGGTTCTAGTTTCAGGTAAGTTTTATGTAGGTTTATGTCTCCCTATGTGTCAAATTTCCAATTTGCCATTGTTTCTAAGAGACTTCTGGTTGTAAATTGCAGACACAGGCAGCTTCAATCACGACACAAATCACTTCCTTGTAGGAAGCAGTGCTGGCAACTCTTCTGCTGACATTGGGGGATACCATCATGATTTCGTTACAAGCAGGAATCCGGTTCCTCAAAGTTTTCATGCTAACTCAACGCAATCTGTGAGGGGAGTTCGTAGTAGCTTTACTCAAAGGTCTAACCCGGCTTTCAGGGCTTCTACAAGCAGCTTACGTGTGGGACATGTGGTGCCTTCAGATGAAGGAATGCAGTTGGCAGCTGAGAATTACTCCTCTAGACATCCAAGGCCATTGTCCACCATAGGGTGGCGTAATGGCGACAGGAATGGGAGGTCGAGGATATCTGCTGAAAGATATCGATCTTTGCCTGATGAGGCAGGTCTCCATGATCGATTTACATCTGAGGTATCTTCACTTATCTGATAGGAACTTATGCCACATTTGGGAGAGGGGTACAGCTCCTCTGCAGATATTGGAAGAATAATTTTTACAGTGTCACTCATACATAAGCTGTTGTGTCATTTCGGGAGATATCTGCAAAATAGCCATTTTTCATTTTGAACTGTCATTACTTGCTGAATGCTGGATTCCATTATCACTTTGCAGGGTTTTATGATTGTGGATCGCTCAGCCTTGTATGGATCCAGAAATATGTTAGATCAGCATAGAGACATGAGGCTAGATATAGACAACATGAGCTATGAGGTTATTTACTGAGTTCTTGTTTCTTCTACCACTTTATTCCTGTTATTGCTGTGTTTTTCCCCCCCCTGAAATTCTGTGCTGTACAGGAACTTCTTGCACTTGGGGAAAGGATTGGGAGTGTGAGCACGGGTCTCTCTGAAGATTTAATATCCAAGTGTGTGACAGAAACAATTTATTGTTCATCAGATCTAATTCAAGAGGAAGGAACCTGTGTGATCTGCCTGGTAAGATTTTATTTTTATTTTTATTTTTATTTTTTGGGCTTCATAAAGGTAGGACTTTGCCTCCAGCAGTTTTCGAATCTGAGCATACTCCATGGGGAGAGGCACTTGCCAAATGACCTAGAGGTAGAGGGCAAGTAGGATATTTATAAAAAAAAAAAAAAAAAAAACTGAAATAGGAAAATATCAACTTCGGTGTAGAGAATTCCAAATGCCCTTGGTTTTATGGTTGGGATTATAGGGATTAGGCTAATGGAACCCAAGTCAAAACCCTTATTAATCCACTGGACATGATTGGCCCTTCTTAATTCCCACGACTCTGCAAGCATTATGTTTGGTTTTGTTTTTTTTTTTTTTTTTTTTTTTTTCCAAGTGTACAACTGAATGCTCATGTACCTGTTATGAATCTGTTTGCAATCAACAGGAAGAATACAAGGATATGGATGATGTTGGGGCACTGAAAACTTGCGGCCATGACTACCATGTTAGCTGCATCAAGAAATGGTTGTCTATGAAAAATTTATGTCCCGTCTGCAAGGGATCTGCTGTTGCGGATAATATATGCGACAAATAATTTATGATGCCTCTTGTTCACTACATTCTCTCATTCTTGTATATGTATATATTATATGTATGGAGATTATCCTCAAAACAGAGGAAACAATTGCAAAGTTGTAAAGGGAATGCTAGCTGATGCCAATCCATTGTTTCTGGCTTCCTTTTTAATTATGTGAAGCCTTTAAATGTCCTTGTTGTTTTGTACGGTGTTCATTCAATGAAAAGTTATAATCCTCCTCTTCATGTTCTTAGACTAGGTCGTTAAAGCCTAAAGGTATTTTATTTAACACTAAAATGTTGTTTTCATCCTAAAATTTGCATGAATATTTTTTTTTCATCTCTAAATTTTAAAAAGTTTACCTTCTGTCACTAAACTTTTTAAAAGTTTAGGGACAAAACTAGGGATGAAAGTAGAACTGTTTACAATAGTTTAGGGATGAAAAATGGATTTTTGAAATTGAAAATTATAAAGTGTAAAATATTTTTAATAGTTTTGGGATGAAAAACGAAATTCATGCAAACTTTAATTTTTTTTTTCCTCTAAATTTTAAAAAATTTTCCTTTTGTCACTAAATTTTGTAAAGAAAACTTTTCAACAATATATGGATAAAACTATGGATGAAAATAATTTTTTTATCATAGTTTAGGAATGAAAAATGGACTTAGGAAATTGGAAATTATTAAGTGTAACATTTTAGATAGTTTAAAGATAAAAAATGAAATTCAGGCAAAGTTAAAGAACAAAAATATAATTTTAGCTTTTGTTTTGACCAAGTGAGTGTTATTATAAAGTTTAAGGACGAAAATATTAATTAAGCTTTTATTTTGACCAAGTGAGTGTTATTATAAACTATTAAATTGTAATGAATTTACATTTGATTCAATAAAATGAAGAATTTGCCTATAATTTTGGAGAAAATTACCCAAGAAAAAGCAAAACGGAAAGTAGTCTCCTTAATCTTTTGCTTGTATTTATGTCTTTAATGCTTTTTTTTTGGAATGAATAAAGGTGAAAAGAAATAGAGTTCATATTCTGTCTTCTGAACTATCAAAACACATAATCAATCATTCAAATTAAAAACTTTGTCCGCTGTCTATTTTGTTATTAAGTTTAATGAAATTTAGTATTAAAAGACCAATTTATCTCTTTATCATTTGTTTTGGAGGGGTAAATTGATTGCTCAATATTTAATTCATTTATACTTAACACAAACTCAGGTGGCATGTGGACACTAAACAATCACAGATGGCATGTGGACATTGAACATAATTATAACTTTTAGGAGGTCAATTGTGCATTTTAATAGTTTAGAAAACAAACTGTAAAATGAGATATAATTTAGAATGAAAATTTGAAAATTTCCCTTATATTTTCTTTTAAATTTGAGCCTCAATGTGGTTTGGTTTGCAAGATTTTTGAGATGGTAGATTTCAAGGAATTTTAATATATTCATATATAATTTGATTTTATTAGAATTAGATAAGATTTACGAGAATTTGAGATTTATATATTCCAATCAATTGTCGAATAATTTTTTATTCGTTTCAAATTATCTTTTAAGTTATGAATATAATGTCAAACACATTATTCCTCAACCATAAAAGATCTGATACTCCAAGAGAAAATCTCAACTATAGAACAATGCACCATACTGTAGACTATTATTCCTCACATTTATATAGCTTTCTTATAGATAATTAGAGAGAAAAATAATATGAGATATGAATCATGTTAAATCATCTAAAATAATTTTTAAAAAATATTATAATTTTATAATTAAGACCAAAATAGTAATTATTTTCAAATTCTTATTTTTCAAGGCTTATTAGGATATCATACCTTGAAAATTAAAACAATTTATTTCCTTCAAACATTAAAGTGATTCTTAACAGGAGATATAATTATATAAATAACAAGCTTTCATCTATATTATCTATAAGAGGATTCCTCTTTTTGGATTGGATTTTTATGTGGTTTAAAAATACCTTTAGATCCTACGTTTAATAGAGACAAAACTTGAAAACAACCTGGTAAAAATATATCTCAAACTCCATATAAAATACCTTTAAAATTACTAATCCATGTCTTCAAAAAAAAAAAAAAAAAAAAAAAAACTTATCAATCCACTTTGATATTTCCCTCAAGACCACGTACACTAGACACCAAAAAAAAAAAAAAAAAAAAAAAAGCCTCATTGCTAACTTATTTCAAATGTGCAAAATTTAAATTGACATCAATGAAGTTGTCCAAAAATTCAACCCACCTAGGTGATTTGGTGAGAATCGACCCATTTCGATTAGTTTCACCCATGATTTGGTTAGAAGCAATTGTCATCCATTGACTCGATAATTTTAGGTTAGATGTCAGTTCCTACCCCCCTCTACCCCCAACCTGCCTCACCTGACTGACTGAACCATTCCCTTATCCAACCTTAGCTTATACAGGTCTTGCCATCATCAATTACCTACATTGTTGGTCATAAAATCATCTCTAATTTGGTCAAATCTTATTTGTGGGAATTTTACAGAGTCTTTTGGCTTAATATTGCCATTTTCAATCTTAATTAGCATTATAGGTACTATTTGAACTTAATTGGCAAATTGAGGAGAGAGAAAGAATTTCGGCAACAGCGTTGTCGAAATTCAACAAAAATGAGGAGAGAGAAAAAGAAAAAGGGGGAGAGAGAAAGCAGAGGAATTTCGGCAACACTGTTACCGAAATTCCTCTGCCCGAAATGCTGCTCGTTCAGTTAAAAAAAAAGCAATTGCGGCAACGCCATTGCCGAAAAAGGAAAAAAAAAAGATTTGTTTTGGCAATTGTGGCAATGCCATTGTCGAAAATGGAAAAAAAAAATTATGAAATCTATGAATGAGTAAAAAAAAAAGTTGTCACGTACACAATATTTTTACAATATTTTTCACTATAAATCACACGTGATTAATTATTATTAGTTCAAAAAATTTGTGACAAATTAATTGTGGCAATGGCATTGCCGAAATTGTAAAAAAAAAAAAAAATTGTTTTGGCAATTGTGGCAATCCCATTGCCGAAAATGTAAAAAAAAAAAAAAATTGGCAATTGTGGCAATTCCATTGCCGCAAATGCCAATTTTTTTTTTTTTTTTTTTACATTTTCGACAATGGGATTGCCACAATTGCCAAAACAATTTTTTTTATTTTTTTTTATTTTTTACATTTTCGACAATGCCATTGCCACAATTAATTTGTCACAAATTTTTTGAACAAATAATAATTAATTACGTGTGATTTATTGTGAAAATATTGTGTACGTGACAACTTTTTTTTTACTCATTCACAGATTTCATAATTTTTTTTTTCCATTTTCGGCAATGGCATTGCCACAATTGCCAAAACAATTTTTTTTTTTTTCCTTTTTCGACAATGACGTTGCCGCAATTGCTTTTTTTTTAACTGAACGGACAACATTTCGGGCAGAGGAATTTTGGTAACAGTGTTGCCGAAATTCCTCTGCTTTCTCTCTCCCACTTTTTCTTTTTCTCTCTCCTCATTTTTGTTGAATTTCGACAACACTGTTGCCGAAATTCTTTCTCTCTCCTCAATTTGCCAATTAAATTCAAATAGTACCTATAATGCTAATTAAGATTGAAAATGGCAATATTAAGCCCAAAGACTCAATTTTACACCTATTCAAATCGAGTCGAGTAACGAGTTAATTACGAATTTAATTAGTGGACACCTCTTAAAAAAAAAAAAAAAAAACCTTTTTGCGGTTTTACCTAAAAATTAGAAAATATTACTTAAAAAATAATAAATAAAAAAAAAGTTGGTGAGCAATGGTGCACAACCAAGAAAATTCTGGAACAACTTGGAGAGAACGTATAGTATAATTTCCCATTCAGCCTAGAATAACAACAACCCTCCTAAAAGTCCCAACAACTATTCTTCATCTCCACCGCTCCTTTCTCGCAAGTTCCGGACATAACACGCAACCCATTACGTCATTGGGTCGGTTTCGTCTCCTATAAAAATCACCTCTACAACCATTACTCTCTCATCCAAATATCTCTCGAAATCTCAAAATCTCGCAAATTTCTCTCTCTCTCAAAAAGATGCAGATCTTCGTGAAAACTCTGACCGGCAAGACCATCACCTTGGAGGTGGAGAGCTCCGACACCATCGACAACGTGAAGGCCAAGATCCAGGACAAGGAAGGCATCCCTCCCGATCAGCAGCGATTGATCTTCGCCGGAAAGCAGTTGGAAGACGGCCGTACTCTCGCCGACTACAATATTCAGAAAGAGTCCACTCTTCACCTCGTTCTGCGACTCCGCGGAGGCATGCAGATCTTCGTCAAAACCCTAACCGGGAAGACGATCACGTTGGAGGTGGAGAGCTCCGACACCATCGATAACGTTAAGGCCAAGATTCAGGATAAGGAAGGGATTCCGCCGGACCAGCAGAGGCTCATCTTCGCCGGGAAGCAATTGGAGGAAGGCCGTACCCTCGCCGATTACAATATCCAGAAAGAGTCTACTCTCCACCTTGTGCTCAGGCTCCGTGGTGGCATGCAGATCTTTGTGAAAACCCTAACCGGGAAGACGATCACCTTGGAGGTAGAGAGCTCCGACACGATTGACAACGTGAAGGCCAAGATTCAGGATAAGGAAGGCATTCCACCGGACCAGCAGAGGCTTATCTTCGCCGGGAAACAATTGGAGGACGGTCGTACCCTCGCCGATTACAACATTCAGAAAGAGTCAACGCTCCATCTCGTGCTGAGGCTCCGTGGAGGTATGCAGATATTCGTGAAGACTCTGACGGGGAAGACGATTACTCTGGAAGTGGAGAGCTCCGATACGATCGATAATGTGAAGGCGAAGATTCAAGATAAGGAGGGGATCCCTCCGGATCAGCAGAGGCTGATCTTTGCTGGGAAGCAATTGGAGGATGGGCGTACTCTAGCTGATTATAACATTCAAAAGGAGTCCACTCTTCACCTTGTTCTTCGTCTTCGCGGTGGCCAGTAAATTTCTCTGAAGGTTGTATGTGTTCAAAATCTGGTTTTCTGAATAAGTGTAATAGTAGTTGTTTTAGCTATAACAGGTTTCTTCAAATCAAAACTCTGTTGTGGTTAAGTTTAAGTTCTTTTTCGTTAATGTACTTATCCCTAAATAAATAATAGTGCCTTTAGTTTTTTCTAATTTCTGTGTTTTTCTTGTTGATCTTGTGATATTTGCAGTAGTATTTTGATGTGATAAATCAATGATATGATAGCAACTTACCTAGCTTCATATGATGTGTGTGAGATGACCTTTATTACTTTCAATAATTAGAGAAAACGTTCTTATATATCTAGTTGTTTGGTTGAATATGAATTGGCTACATGGTATGACCAAATTGTCATTGGTGTGAGAAATTGTCGTTGAGGGAAATTATGAGTGCTACTATAATCAAGTTTCAGACCAAATGCTAATCTTTTTCGTCCCTAATCTCATGTTTTAGGGTTAAAACTGAGAATTTATTGTGATTACGATTACTGGTTATGTGGTGCTAACTTTGTTCAAAGTCGATGGTTACTTTGTTAGAATGGATACAATTTGTAGTTCTGGTTAGGTTATTTGGGTCCTATAGGAAGTGTTTAAATTACCAGTTCTCCTTAAACTTAAGCTCTTGGGATATGGTAAATTTAATTATTTAACCACATATTTCTAACACTCTCGTTTACATGTGGGCCAAAATTACCTATTAAATTACCTTTTAATAGGTGAGGCTCAACACGTGGGAATTTAAATTACCTTTTAATAGGTGAGGCTCAACTCGTGCAAATTTACGTGCGAATTTAAATGGGAGGTAGAATGGAGGAGACAATGATTGAACTCAGGATCTCTGATACCATGTTAAATTACATTTTCTCCCAAAAGCTTAATTCTTTGGATATGGTAAATTTAATCATTTAACCACATATTTCTAACAATTCTATTTCTGAATGGAAGTGTGTTTAAATGTCTATGTGTTTGGTTCAAGATATTGCTTAATTCTTTGGATATGGTAAATTTAATCATTTAACCACATATTTCTAACAATTCTATTTCTGAATGGAAGTGTGTTTAAATGTCTATGTGTTTGGTTCAAGATATTTTATTTGATGGAATTTGTACTTGGTGCCTTTAATGTCAAGAATACAATTATATGATATATATTTTTTTCTATCTAGCACTTTATTTTCCTTCCCTATTCCCTATTGTAATTTCTGAGCTATTGCCATCTTGACAGTAACATTTTGTTAGACTGTTGGTGAGTTTGTTTGGTTGTGTTTGGAGTTGTTGATTTAGTATGTACCTATGTATTTGGATTTTGGACTCTTTACTGTTGGGGATGATTCTCTTATGAAACAAGATGGTAATATAGAACAGAATAAAATATGAATAATTTTGTGGATGAAAAGCAAGCACCCATAATTAAGTGTTGAAATTGAAAATGTTTTCTAATCTATTAAATCCATTAGCTTTAGATATTATATTGTTCTAGAGAATTGTTGAATTAATTTGGTCAATGTACATGTTTGGTGGGTGGCTGGAAATTTAAGAGCATGGTTGGAAACTTAGGACTGGTCAGGGAAAGAATAATTGCTTTGGTGTTAGTAGAGCTGTGCTTTGTGTTTACATTGTTAAACAAAAGTGACTTCCTAGTGTATGATCTTTTTGAATTATGATTTTCATTGACTGTATTGTTATTGCTATAATGACGTATAATCTCCTCATATTTTTCCCCTCTGAATGATTCCTAAGGTTCCTGTGTTATCTTCATTTAGTACCTTGGATTTTTGGCACTTATTAATATGTGGGGGGGAAGATTTTGGTCATTCCCCTCCCCCACATATCGTCTAAACTCTTAAGACCTCTAAATCTCTATCTCTGCAATACCTTTTTCCTCTCTGCTGTAGCTTTTGATATTATATTGTTGTAGAGAATTGTTGAATTAATTTGGTCAATCTACATGTTTGGGTGGCTGGAAACTCACAACTGGTTTGCAACTTAGGAGCATGATTGGAAACATAATACTGATAAGGGAAAGAACAATTGCTTTGGTAGTAAAGTTGTGCTTGTTTCTTACATTGTTAAATTAGTGGCTTCCTAGTGCTAGAGGAACTTTCTGATCTGTATGATTCTCAATTACTGTATTATTATTCCTATTTCCTACAATGACTTATATACTGTCCTCGTTTTTTGTTTTGTTTTGTTTTTTTGTTTTTGTTTTTTTTCTTGTATGTAATGAATTGGGCTTGTCCTGTTTCCCAAATTTCCTCTGTTTTGGCATTTATTGTTGTTGTTATTATTATTATTATTATTATTATTATTATTATTTTTCCTCTAGCTAGAACTTAGAAGTCTGCATTCGGTAGGTACTCCTGCATATTTATAGCATTATGTGTACCCCTCCATTTGACATTTGCTCCATAGGATGAAGGGAATATGTTTGTTGGTCATCCCGGTTTTTGCTTTTGTTTGTTTCCCCCTGAAAATATCCTCTAAACACCAGTGTGAACTTTGATGATGCTGATATCTTAACTTTGATGATGCTGATATCTTCAACAAGAACCTCGATGGGTAGGTTATTTTTCCAGAAAACTAAAGTAAAGTTTTTGTCATTTTTCAGTTTATGTCTCTGACTAGTGTTACATAAATGAACAAAAGATGGAGAATATTGCAACACTCAGAGAAAATCTTAACTATAGAACAATGCGCCATACCCTAGACTATTTAGAAGAACAGAAACATAATTACATTTGAGGTGATTTTTCTCCCGGTTCCTTCAGAGAAAGGACAATACCTCTCTAATGATAGATCCATTTTGACGACAAAGCTTCTGGTTGGGCTCAGCCGATAGATCCATTTTGACAACCAAGCTACTGGTTGGACACAGCCTTTTTGCATTTTGTTTCGCTTTTGGTATTTATGTATCAGTGATAGGAATTTGTTTCTTTTACCTTAGAATTCTTAGGATCTCAAGAAGTTTTATGCATGCTAATTAGAGAGCCCTGAGTAGTCACATTCATTACCTTTGAATTCCTTAGCATCTCAAAAAGCTAGAGAATTCTTTGTTTGTTGCTATGAACTGGAATAAACCAGGTTTTTTCATTGGTGTATGTTAACCGATTTTAGGTTTTAGGTGTAAGCTACCAAGGTAGTACTGTCTATCACATTGCCTAAGAGGTAACAATGGGGGTGCTTAATGGTAATGTTTGGTGTAGATCTATATGGTGTTTGTTATTTTGGTTTGAAGTAGTTTAATTGATTTTAAATATATAGGGCTTCATAATTCTGGTTCGCCTAGTTTATATACATAGAAATACTTGTCCATTTTCTCAGACATGTTATCTTCTGAGGATTACTATATCAATACATGAGCTTGCCTGGTTGGTTGTAGAAATATAGAAAACAAAAATGATCCCTATCATCAGTTAGTAAAAACCGCAAGTGAAACAAAATTCTGTAAGTGTTGTCAAACTGGATCTGACAAGCTACGCAATTGAGATTACAAACTGGATTGCTTTCCCAACCACTTGAAAAGGTCCAAGTGACCAACCAATGGTCTCATAAAATATTGTAGTTTTCATAAATTTGCCCCTCAATTTATACACCCAAATGCTTAATTTTGTCAGATTCATTCCCCATCTAAATCACTCAATCCCTAGGTGTTAATCTCCGTCTAAATCACTCAATCTGCTAAAAAAAGTTCCTCGCTTTCTAATTTGAAATATATGAAAAGCTGAAATTTGGACATTAAAACATAATTTGTATTTTTAAGACAAAAATGCGGAGCATCTTTTCACAAACACTTGAGCTTTTGCTGTGACTAATATTTTTGCATTCAAAAAACAAAGAAATAAATAAACTAACACCCAAATTTTCCTTGATGAAAATTGGACAAATTAGTTAAACTCAAATTAATTGGAGTGAAAACGATGTTTTTACAATAAAAAAGAAAAAGGAAATTGATAGTTCTATTAAGAGTTAAAACTTTAAAACACTCTAAAGCCCTCCCTCCACCTGCCCAATTCTAACTTGGACCAATCTCGACCTAAGTTCCTTTGCACTGAATTGATGGATCTTTGCATGGATTCTATGGTACCGGTTGTTCCTCTTCTTGGCTTTTCTGAATAGATTTTGAATTGATTTTGGTTATTATTTTCTTGGAAAGAGGTCGATCTCTTCTGGTACATACTCGTACCGTTTGGATTGCGCGTTTCCTCACGTCTGCGTTTTCTTCTTTTTTTTTTTTTTTACGCGTGAACAGTAACCTCACATGGGTTCACTGTTCACGCACTGTTTAGCACTGTTTATGTACTGTTTAGTACTGTTCATGCATTGTTTACGTATTAAAAAATATTAAAAATGGGTCCCACGATACTATTTACCCATTTAAAAATTATTTTGCTACAGTGTTTTCAGTTTTCAGTTTTAAGTTTTCAGCAACAATAAGCTCAATCCAAACGGACCCTATATGTCACACTATAAATAAATATGTTCCAAGATCATGGTCGTTGCCATTGAGGCTCTCTTGCTCACCATAACCAGCAATCCCACTTGTGTTCAATTGTAAGGCTGTTTTCCATCCATGTCTTCTTGTCTGAAAACTGAATCAAGATAATGATAAACCAATGTCATTTCAAAAAGGCCTTGATATTATAGCTAGATTATAAAAGGTGAAGAAAAAAAATCCAGATATAGATTTAAGAAATTCACATCGCTCAAGCCAATCTACTTTACTCAAATTACACTTTTTCCCACAAGATGAGCTGAGGACACACTATGTGCATGTATAACTTACTAAGAAAAAAAAAATTACATCATTTAAATATAATAAAGGAAATGTTTGAATGTCACATGGGTTCATAACCATATAGTCAGGGACGTAACCCCTGGATTTTGGGGAAAAAAATTTTCTATAAGTATAGGTATATTTAATGTTAATATTCAATTAGCCCAAAAAAATTAATCTCAAAGCTATGTTATGACCAGGGCTTTCACAACATCCCATATATATGTTGTTTGCTATTTCATATGAGAAGATAAACTCAGAGATGAAGATGAAAGAAAATAATTTCTCATTGAATGAATAAGGAAAGTGTAACTCTGCTTATACATACAAAAAACAGAGCACTTGAATTAAACAAAATAAAAGCAATTAAAAACAAGCTTTTTAATTTTAACACAAATCAAGTTCTAGTACTACACTTTTTGGGTTCTTAATATCAAAATTAGCCTAAATTCTCTCTCTTAATGACTAAAATAATGCAATTTATTATTATTATTATTATTATTATTATTATATATTTTAAAGCCCAAACTTTGCCCCCCCAAACCTTCTGCTCTGGCTCCGTCCCTGCATATAGTGTTTTACAATGCACACACAAAGCAAGAACCAAATCAATTATGAATGAAAAAAGAAAAAGCTCATCAATTTTAGCAACATAAATTGGTGCTATTGCTTTAAAAAATTTGAAGAGAGATGCACACAAGACCCTCCAAGTTCATTGAAATTCCAGTTTGGCAATTTCGAAAATTATACCAACCCACACATCAGTTTCCATATATCTAAAAAATCAATCATTTGGTCAACATTTTCTAGTGACATGTACATGAAAACCCAAAAACTGACTGACCTCATACTACGAATGATTCAAACATCTTTTGCTCCAAATACCCATTAAATCACTAGGTACCACCAATCATCACTTTAGTTGCTGCAAGATAAATTCCCCATAATGCAGCTCCAAATTAAAGACTTTCAGAATTACCTCCACGTAATATTTTTGGAACTCCTGGCAGTTAATTGGGTTATACATATATTTATGTGCAAAGGATCAACAAGAGATAAATGACCCATATTAACAGCATTTGAAAAGACAAGCTAGTAAAGATAATATGGAAGATGATGAAAAATGGGTAATTAATAAGGCTTAGTTACACCGTCCACATCATCTAAAGAAACATTACAAAAAATTTGAGAGCTATCTAGATGCAATGAATTACACAATAACCCAAAATCCCAATTATAAAGCATGTGTTGCTAACAACTTCTATTGCACAATCAAATGCAAATTCCTAGGGTGTACTTTTGGTTTTCTTTTAAAGCGATCACTAATGCATATGTACTAGGTAGCCTTAAGCACTATATCTCAACTGTAAGAACATCTGATTTAAACAATGCCTAGGAATTAGGGTTGTATACGAGTCGAGTTTTTTCGAGTAGTGCATGTTCAAGCTTGGCTTGTCAGGAAAAGTCAAGAGCTCAAGCTTGGCTTGAGCTCGTGACAAGCTTTAGAATAGTATTTGAGCTTGAGCTTGAGCTTGTGGAAACGCCAAAAAGCTTGTGCTTGGCTTGGCTTGACTAATTAGTCAAGCCAAGCTCAAGCTTAATATCAAGCTCAAACTCGAGCTTAGGCCAAGCTTTTGAGCTTGAGATCTAAAAAAACTTACATTATCAAATGCTTATGTTAGGTTCTAAAGACTTAGGGTTTTAATGTATTTAGAACTCTAATTTGTATTGTTGGCAAACCATGATCAAAACAATGTGTTTAGTCGTGTTTAGACTTGCTCATGATCAAAACAATGTGTTTAGTCGTGTTTAGACTTGCTCAAAGTTGATTTGTTGATGTAAAGTTGGAATAAGTTGTTGCAGGATTTAAAAAACCAATTCAGCCTATTTCGATCGATCGAAGCTTAGGCTCGATCAATCGAAAATCGGGTTTGAACGTTTTTTTTGGCAGAATTCCAACTCAGCCCTATTTTAATTAAAACGTTTTGGGTTTTCTAATTTGCCCTAGGTCTAAAAGGCAAACCCTAGCCATGTTTTAGTATTGCTCATATTGCGGTTTATGTGAATTTCTTGTGAGATCTTTGAGGAGCTTTCCTTCACATAAGCTTAGAGTTTTCAAGGAGAAGAAGTTTTCTACACCTTTATGATCAATTCAGTTGCTGTCATTGAAGCCTAAAGAAACATAAGCCGGTGTGCTTGTATTTGGTGGTGAATCCAAGAAAGAAGGAGTCCATGGATTTAGAGCTTGCACGTGGTCGGGTCAGTAAGTTCTACTGGTGGGTAGCAATAAGAAGTCGAGCATGGGGGCTTGTAAGTCTTATTGTATGAATTTCGATTCTTTCAAGATAGTGGATTCAAGTTTACCTTGAGGATAGCTAGGTTAAATCCTCTCCAGGTTTTTACCGGTGTGGTTTCCTAGGTGATCATATATTGTATTATTTATCTTTCTGCTGCTTTGCATGATATGATTGTTTGATTATGATAACCTAGATTTGGAATTTGGACTAATTAACAACTTGGCTAATTACCTAGGTTAATTCAATTATGTTTTAAGGGGTCTAAAAACTATCAGCTTAAATCTCTAAAATTAAGAAAAAGAAAAAGAAAATAGTGTACTTATTTTATCATTCATCTAGTCCTACTTATGATTAGCCATTATTCATCAAATTAAAATTTTACATTATTAAATTCATTCATTCATTATTCCTTGTCTACAGCTTCAAAAATTGTTCAAAATTCAATTTTTACCTTCATATTAGATGGTGAAGAACTAGAAAAAAATTAGAAAAAAATACTTGTTTATAACTATTATGAATAAGAAAATACTAACATGTTTCATAACTTTACTTTAGATGATTGATAGGAAAAGATCATATGTGGCCCACTTAATTAATCAATTTATTTTTAAATGTAACTATAGTTTAAAGTGGTTCTTGGTTAGTGTAGAGGGAAGGAAAAAATTAAGGTAATGGGTAGTGGTCCCATGTTGGCCATGTCATTATTAAGATATGTGTAATGAGTATATTTAGCTAACACATATAAACTTATAAATGAGTTTATGCTTGAATTGTTTTGTATCAAGCCTAATGGATCACGAGCTTGTTCGTGAACAAATTTTTTTTGCTTGGGCTCGGCTTGTTTATTAAATGAGTCTAAAACTAAGGCTCAAGTTTGACTTATTTATAAACAAATATACATGAACAAGTTTTTTATTGAGCCAAACCCGAGTTGTTCATGATAAGCTTGGTTCATTTACAGCCCTACTAGGAATTTACCTAGCAACCCCTGGGGATTCATTGAGCATTCTCTAGAGCCAAAAGAATACTAGAGTGTACAAAGCTTTTCACTATAGCCCCACCCCCCATCCCCCCTAAATAGTAATTAGAACAGGATTATTCAAGAAAATATATATTTTTTCTCAAAACCAGACAAATAGTTTTAAACATATCTTTTAATAAATTGGTTTAGAAGCATACTTACTAAAACTTTTTTAAAGAAGACACATGTAAGGATCAATTAAGCAAGATATGTAATAGATGTTTCACTCATCCAATAATATCACTCAATTGATGAAAGACTTTGGATAGATTTTAATTCTACAAAAGGCCAAGTATACCTTTGTTAATCTTTGGACTAATTTTCATAGGCATCTCAAAACTATCATTGTTCCTTGGCAGTTGGACTTGTTCGAGCTTTTCCAAATCTACGCAATAAATAATCTAAAGACCAAAGTTGCATTAAAAAGAGAAATGTATAGAGTTGATAATAAAAAGAAGATATTGTTAACATGTGTCAAATATATAAACTTTGAAATAGCATGGGGTTTTACTAATTGTACTTCCATTTTTTATTTTCAATTTTCTCTTAGATCTTTCTATCTTTTAGATTACTTTGACATAATATAAACTTTTTTTTAATAAAAAATAATATATAAACAACTACACAGTTCATGACATCACATTGAATGATAGGGGCAAACACAGACCCATTCAACCAATGCACTTAGATAATCTCAAGAAACTGTCTTCTTTTCCCCTAAATACTAACACAAGAAATTGCCCCCATCGTATGAGTTTCCAATTATGAAATATCTAATGGAACTAAACCATTATCTTTTCATCTTCATACATGCCTCATATAATTCATAGAACCATGTGAAGCATACAAATTAAAGCAAATAAAATAAACTAAAATTGCAAATACCTTCGTTAGGCAGCCCATTCCAAAAATTTGCAGGTTTTAGAACCTCTAAAATTATTGTTTAGCTATTTGTATGGTCTTAGGACAACTTTATGCCAAACTCTTTTCAAGTTCAAATCACTTAGTAGTAAACAAAACCAAAATCTCAACACACACTTGTTTGTTTTTTATCAACAAAAACTAACCAAAAATCGTCAATTTGATTAACAATCAACTAATTATCTTAATATGTGATCCAAAATTTTGTTTAATTTTTAGAACATTAAGAGCAAGGTGTACTTTCAAAAATGCCTTTCCAAAAGTATTTAAATGAATTATCTACCTTTTTAACTGTAGAGAGTACATCTTGATTACCTTGACATAGGATCTAGTCCTTTAATGACTACTCCACACTCGTAGACAAAAAGTCCCAAATAAAGATTTGAAACAATTAATTTGTATAAAAACTATTTAAATCACTAAATCATAAGTGATAGCAAATAAAAAAAATTTAGTAAATGCCATAGCAGAGGAGTCTACTCTTTACCTCCCATCTGAGCTCCTGAAGCTGAATCTAGTCATAAAAAAGAAAAGAAAAGAAAAGAAGATTACGTATTTTTTTTAAGCAATTGAATGAAAGGGGAAATTGGTTTAAGATATTTTCAAAGAAGACACTTATAAAAAAAAAAAAAATATTTTCAAAGAAGACAAGAGAGTTCAATACCATTGAACTGAAAGGTTGCAATTTAACTCGTCAAACTTGTACCATCTTCCCATCCAAGAATATTCACCAAAACATCGATCTCTAAAATAAGAAATCCACAAAATAAAATTTTCATGGTCTTACCATAGAGGTTTTGAATTCCTTCAAACACTTCAAACCTAAAAAGTAAAAAGAAACAACAGAGATAAAACTTTAGACTAAAAGGACCTTTCAGCATTTTACCACATTAACCATTACATGATTTAGCTCGGTTGGATAGATCTAAAGCATTTTCATATCTGATTGAACTTGAAAAACCTAAATCTGTGTTACAATAAATTTAATATCTTAACAATAAGCAAAAGAAAATATACAAATTGACCCCCAATTAGGGGGGGGAAAAAGGATAGGATTGCATAGCGCATATTGCATATTCTTACGTTTTCCATCCAAATCTAGATGTCCTCAATAGTTAAACCACATTAAAGAAAAAAAAATTTCGTTAGAAGTTTAATTTTTGGCTGCGACGGAATTCAGGTTTGAATTCACACTTTGTTTGTAGTTTGTTCTTTGTTTGGTCATGTAGAAAATAAGTGAAAATGGTCAAGGTCCTCAAGTAATTATTATTATCTTTTTATGAAAAAATGAACTTATTAAAGAAACAAACCATACAAACAGGAAACACCAGTCTCTAAAAGCTGTAACACCTAACAACAAAAATAGAGCAAGCAAGAAACTAAATAAAAGCTACAACTAAACTTAAAAAAAAAAAAAAAAAAAAAAATCAAACTAAAACCCTCAATTAGGGTAAACTCAATCAAAGCCTTGATGGCTTAATACCTCCTCAGTCTTGACATTGTTGTAGAATACATAAACATTTCTTTCAAGCCAAACATAATAAACCACTGCAGACCTAGCAATTTTTCTTATGGTGTTTTTAGAACTTTGGGCCTTCAACTTATTTTTACCTCCAAAGAACTACTTGGTACCAACTATATGCCTAGGATTATATTAGACACTATGACTTAAATCGCAGCCATAGCCTCTTTGAGAAAGGAAGGATACTCAAGGTTCCTGAGTCCATTGTTTAGGGCAAAGTTGATTTTTATTTCTCTTGGTAATATGTACGCATTCTTGTTCAGTTGTCACTTACCTCTAAATAAAATAATGAAAAATTTAAGTAATATTATTTAGTGAATCAATAAAAGAAAGAAACATCTATGAAAATTAACAATATCAAAATTTAAAACCCACAAGAAAAGCAAAAATAATCAAACAAAATTATTTTTAAGAAATTAACAATTGGCTTGATGAATTGCATAGGTCAAAGCACCTAGGCAAACAGGTTCAATATCCTGAAAAGGCATTTCATCGAACAACTTGTGTGCTTGGCTTAAATTTCAATTTCAAACAATCAGTAAGCATACTTGTTATTTAATTAAATTGAAGTTTAGAAAATCTCGTAAGAAGAAATTATGCACTAGAAGCAGAAAAATCAAACGAATAAAAGAAAAATATTATAATAAATGAAAATTAAATTGCAAGGTGGAAACGAATCTTAGACCTACCAATTACTTAAACAACAATAGCAACAACAACTGCATACCATCACGCACCTCTATCGTGATGGTCATTTCATAGGTATAAAATTCTTGTGGGCTGTGGGGTGTAAGGGCCAGATTTAAGTCCCAAGAGAGATTTTCTCACATATATACATATCTATCTTGTATATATAAAAAAACTGTATTAAAGTAAAATAAATTAAATACTTATTTTATAACTAATAAATACAAAGCCTTGATTTTCCTATAAATACTTGAGCAAAAATCCTATGAATGATACAGGCAGCCAAAGATGTGAAGGCAATAATGCAACTAAAGCAGGCATACCTTGGCATCGAGGTTGCTTTCAGGTGGAAGCATAATTCTTTGAAGTTTGATCAAGATGTTCTTGTCTTCTTTGATGGTGGAAACAGATTGAAGTCGGAATCATTGTTGTCGAAGGCATGGCCCACTAAAGAGGAACCTAGATCAAAACTATCACTAAATCCCAAATCTTGCCGACCCAAGCCTAATTTGACCCATTTGTGGTATCCACTGGAAGCACATCAGATGACAAAGAATGGTGCTCAATTTCATTAAGGACGAGGGGAGGGCAACCATCTCTACTAGCAGATGAGTCCAAATCGTGCACATCATCATGAAATGTTGATTCAAAGTTTGGGTCGATCAAAAGCCCTGAAACCCCTCCAGTGTTGAAAACCCCATGATCTAAATCTGAACCATAAGGAGTGGAGAAAATTGCTGGTGAAGGAGGTAGCTCAGTGTTATCACAAATCCGGGCAATTGAAGATGAATCCGGATCATCCAACCCATAAGTAAATCCCAAACCTGGGTGACCCATGGGTAAGTCGAGCCCATTTGTGGTGTCCATTTGAAGCCCAACATTAAATGGAAAAGAATGGTGATCAATGTCTTCAGGAACCGACGAAGACCCACAACAGATGCAGTCTACATGGACTCCCAACCATGTAATTTTGGGGTCATCAGAAGAAGAAGGGATTATTTCACTATACTTGATTTCAACTGTAATCGTAACGTGATTTTGTTCAGATGGATTTGATTCATTTCATCCCTGAAGATCTACAGGACATAAGAAGAGATTCTCATAATCTTCCCCTATAAAGTCTCGAGATAATGGTTCTTTTTGTGAAAAACCATTGGTGGAAACAACAAAAAAAGTTCCTTCCACAACTTCCTCCTCTGCCGATCGAAAAGCAAAACAAACAATTAATTTTTGAAATTCACGGCCAACCACGAATGATACAGAATTTCCAACACTCTGATGGTTCAATTTGAACCACTTCGGAATCTCAATTCTTGGTAGTGCAAGATAAGAAAACCCAACACATGAGGGATCCATGAATATTTCTCGAAACTGCATGCATTTAGCAAATACAAAAAACTGAAATTTAGAGATTCTCGTAATATATATCACTTAAACTTACATATATAAAGAGAAGGGGAGAGAGCTCACCTGATTCAATATTCTGTATGATGATGGTAGATCCAACGACGTGCAGTCAAATGCGTCCACCATTCTTATAGATTGTGGAAGTCTTGGAATTTCTCGAAGGCTCTTGCAACTGTCCATGGAAAGTATTTCTAATGTAGTAAATCTAATAATGCTTTTCGGGATTGTGACAATATTAGAGCCGTCTATATACAATTCTGTCAATGAGGGGAAGGAATCAGGCTTCGTCAAAATATGTGATTCAATTATATTTCCGTCACTGCCACGGACTTCTAGCACTTTCAAGTTCATAAACTTACCAAGCCCACTAATGAGACACCCCGGCGATGAAGGCCATTCTTTAATTTTAATATTGCCAAAAGATAAATAATCCCATTTCGTTTCTGGATGAATATTGGGAAAATTTTCAAGGCTTACACAGCCATCTAGATAAAGAGATCTCAACCTAAGGGTGCTGGGCAGAATTTGGAGCTTTTTGCAATCCACGAGACTTAAACCATTAAGATTATCAAGAGATCCAATGGCCTCATGAACCTCAATTAAATTTTCACAATAATTAAGTTCCAATAACTGTAAGTTTGGGGCGCACAAATCAGGTAACCTTTCAAGACTTACGCAGCTATGTAGAGAAATAATTCAAGAGATTTCAATCTAAAGCTGCTGCAAAGAGTTTGAAGTTTTCTACATTTCATGAGATTCCAACTTTTAAGCTTATCAAGAGATCCAATGGCCTCATGAATCTCAATTAAATTTTTACAACAACTAATGTCCAATATCTCTAAGTTTGGGGCGCACAAGTCAGGTAATATTCTAATGGATAAACACTTGCTCAAATTGATACTTTTCAAATTTTTGGAAGGGAACCCCTACAAGGGAAAAAAAAAAAAAAACCAAAATTGTTCTTCAGCAAAATTTTAGAAATAACATTTAAAGAAATCAGAATTCATCAATACTAATATTCATACCTGCTTGAATAGATTCTCCAATCTAATGCAACTGACCGACATCTTGAGTACAACAAGTTGTTGAGAACAAAAATTGGATGGCAAGGAGAAAGGATACTGGTCCCATTCAAGTAACTTTAACCCATTTGGGAGATATTTAAGTTCTTCAGAAATGAGTACATTACGAACTATAAGATATTTGAGATTTTCCATCTTTTTGAAAGCTTTAGCAGGTAGTTGCACTGTCACTAAATTAGGCGAATGCAACATTATACCTTGAATTTTGTTTGATCCCTGATTGGATAAAGAATTTAGTGTAACATATAACACAATAAAATTTGCCAAAACTATAATAATCTTGAAATTTTAAGCAAAAATTATACTGTTAAATTTATATTTTCTAAAATGTTAAAAAGAAAAAATACCAAAGGAAAAAAACTTATTACTTCTACCTGATGAAAAAAGATGTTAAAATCTAAAGAAAAATAACTTATACCTCACTTCCGGTAAGTACTTCAAGAGCTTCCTCATAATGCCATAACCTGCAACGTTTTTTGAGATTTTCTGGTGATTTTTGCCGAACAATTTCCCTACCCATTTGTTGTACCAAGTCATGCATCCCCAATATGTCTTAGGAATCAATAGTTATGAGACATTTATTAACGAGGTTTGGAATACCAGATGTTGGATATAAATTGCAAGCATCTAATACATATGCAACATTATCCTTGTTCCTTCCCTTGAAGAAACATGCAACATCGAGGAAAATATCCTTTTCCGTTGCTCTCAATCCATCATAACTTACTTTAAGTATTTCATGAATATCTTTTTCAGGAATTTTTCTATATTGATGAATTGCATTTTCCCATTCAGATTTTGTTCTTCCACACAAATCAGAACCTATTATTGTAAGAGCTAATGGTAGACCTCCAGCATATTGTATGACTTGGTTTGCAAGTTCAAAATAATCTTCCTCAGGTTTATTTCCTCGGAAGGCATGTTGATTAAAGAGTTCAAGAGCTTCATGTTTGTCCAATTCCTTCACCTCGTAAGTTGTACAAACTTTTCCAAGAGTAGTTAGCAAGTGTGCGTCTCTTGTTGTTATAAGGACTCTACTTCTTGAAAAAAACCAATCAAAATTTCCAAACAAATTTTCAATTTGTTTCGATTTATCCACGTCATCAAGAATGAAAAGAACCCTTTTACTTTGAAGCCTTTCCCTTATCATATTGGTTCCATGGGCTACACTCTCCACCTTCAAATGTTTGCCCCTTAAGATATTAGAAAGGATTTTCTCTTGTAGTTCGATTATGCCATCATTTGTTCCAGAATTTTCTCTAACATTCTCGAGAAAGAAACTTTCTGCAAAATGCTCAACAATTCTATTATAAACGGCTCTTGCAATAGTTGTCTTACCTATTCCCCCAAGACCATGAATCCCTACAATTCGAACATCATTTACCTTAATATCTAAAAGCGATTCTATGGTCTTGGCACGAGAGTTTACTCCAACAGGATATTTGGCAACATATAATTGTCTGACATTTAATTTGGTATATGATATACATTCAATAATTTGTTGGATGAATTTGTATTCAGGGCCACTGCAAATCACAAAGCATTCGAAAGATCAAATGAGTTGGACTAGTTAAAAACATGAATATGAAAATATAAGAATCAAGATGTCTAGCTTTGTACATTAAAAACCTACACTTAACACTTTATCAATTAAATTAAAGGATATAATTCAAGGATTTGAGAAGCATCATTAATATTAGTTTTTGTTTTGGGGGAATAAGATTTTGGATTTCCATACTTGACCCAAAAAAAAATTGGATGTAAAAAAGAAAAAAAATTGGTGGGAGAAACTGTAACAATAACAAGTCTTTGAAAGGTATATGTATATTGTGTTTTTTTGCAAACTGAAACGACATTCTATATTTTATTCACAACTTTGTTTTTGATTCATTCTCTTTCTTTCTTTTTCCTAGTAAGAAATTGTTTTAGGCTTTTGGCAAGTAGTTGCATGAGAACTTCACCTTAGGTGAGGTAACAAGCCTATTGAAAACCCAATTATAATACTTTGAATGAAATGATTAAGAGAATTAGAGAAATGTTTTTGAAAGGATTATGTCGATGAACCTTGATTCAAACAACACTTCTCTTCTCACAAGTGTGGGTAAAAGGTAAGGTCATGGGATTAAAGCTAATTGGAAGTATTTGCAACTTCCCAATAAGGGGAGAAAAACTCAAAAATATGTTAGACAAACTCTTAATTAGTATTATTAAATTCTTCTATTTCTACTGACCTAACTGCCTTAGTAATTAAAGAGAATCATAATATATATATTTTTTTGATATTTTGCATTTGTGGTTGTAACAAAACCATTAGAAGTCTAAAAGTCATAAAAGCACATATCATTAGTTATGAAATTCATACCCATCCTCATAATGCCATCCAGACAAACTCGCCGCTTCATTTAGAGCTGCTCTCCACCTCTGCACCTTCTCTATGTTATTCTTGAATTTGTTTTCTTGTTTAGCCAATGCTACTTTAAAACTACCTTCTTGCCTACGTACTTCAGATGGATCCACTTTATAAAAAACAGGTAGAACCAATTGTCCATTTTGCTTGCAGTTAAGAATCTCTACAAGTTCATCTAAGCACCAAGCCGAAAATGCGTAGTTTTGAGAGAATATAATAATTGAAATCCTTGAAGATTTAATAGCTTTGAGAAGTTCCTCTGAAATTTGTTCTCCTCTTTGGAGGTTATCATCAATGAAGGTCTTGAAACCGTTGTCACACAAAGCACAATATAAATAGCCAGTAAAACCATTGCGAGTATCTTCACCTCTAAAGCTCAAGAAGACATCATAGTCCCATAGGTGAGTGGAAGAAGAAAATGAGCCTCCTTGATGGATTGGGAAAGCCATTAGAGTCGACAAGTAGAATATTAGGAAGATCAAATATGTGATGAAATGGGAATTACAAGAGATGAGGAGTAAAGCTCCAACTTTTTTGACAGGCCGATATTTAAATGGAAATGAAGGCCTTGAAAGTAGGGAAGTCCCACTTCCATGAAGATTTCGTGGAGCAAACTTTCGAACAGATGGACTTTTTTGACAACGTGCATTTGACGAAGTCTTCAGTCTTCACTCGTAAACTCATTTGTCTTTACTCACATGCATTCGCTCCAATCAACAAATTACCCTTAAAAAAAAAAAAAAAAAAACCACACATTTTGGGAAAGGAAAAGTAAAAAAAGTAGAAATGAAACTTGTTGGAAGGTGCTGTACTTACAAATACTATCCCATGCATATTTATTTACAAAAGTGCCATTTAGTGTATTACCAAATTGCCAATCGGTGTAGAGTATGCACAGCGGGTACAAATGCATGGTGTGAAATTAACCTTAACCAATTCTTCTTTAAAAAAAATTAACCATAACCGCCAATCAATTCACTTCATTAGATTTTTTTTTTTTTTTTTTTTAAATTATTCTATTATCAATTTAAATTTTAGCTCAACAGTAATAAGTAATACTATTTTTATTATATATATATATTTATTGTTTTTCTTTCCCAAACTAAAATGCCTTCTATATCTTATTCACAACTTCAATTTTGATTTATTATCTTTTTCTTTTTCCTAGTAAGAAACTATTTTAGGCTTTTGGCAAGTAGTTGCATGGAAACTTCACCTTAGGTAGGGTAATAATAAGCCTCTTGAAAACCCATTAATAATAATTTGAACGAAATGTTTAAAAAAAAAGGGAGAAATGTTTTTGAAAGTATTATTTCAATGAGCTTTAATTCAAACAACACTTCCTCTTCTCACAAGTGTGGGTAAAAGGTAAGATCATGAGAATAAAGCTAATTGGATGTGTTTGCAACTTACCAGTAGAGAGAGAAAAATTAAAAAATATGTTAGACAAACTCTTAGTTGGTGTGATTAAATTCTTCTATTTCTACTAACCTATCTACCTTAGTAATTGAAGAGATGATCATAATAGATTTTTTTATTTTTCCATATTTGGCATGTTATGATCATAATAACAAAATCATTAGAAGTCTAAAAATAATAAGAGTACATAACATTAGTTATTATAGTTATTAGATGCATACTCGTCTTTATAATGCCATCCAGACAAGAGTCCCTATTAGTACAATGGCTGTAATTTGGGTCCTTGTCAGACATGGTCTCACATGTACCACCCTGTGAATCAAATGTGAACCACTGAATTGATTTCAATGAGGTGAATGAAAAATTGCGTCTTAATGGTGATCCAAAACTTTGAATAGAACAAACCTAACAAACACAACTTAATAGAACAAACCCAACAACCACATATCATTCTACATATTGACATGAGAGTTCCGTGAGATTGGCCTTGATCTGTCACGGAACAATCATATTGCCCAGATTATATTGCAATATTACTTAAAATACTTTTTAACCTTTTAAATTATTGTGTTGATCACCATTAAAATTATTGGACGCTAAATCAAATATGAAACTGTAGTTTAGTTCTAGTGTCCTCATATTTTGCTTTTACATTTCATTTCAACCAGGGGTAGATTTAGGATTTTAAGTTAGGGGAAGCTGAAGTATAAGGAAAAAAAAAAACCAAATAGGCATCCATTTAGTATTCACAAACTATCAACCAAAACAAATACACAAAATTATTATTTCTTAATACACTAAAATGTAATAATCTACCAACAACTACAAAAAAACAAAAAAATAATATCATTTCTTAAGAGCATCAACTATTGCAAAAAAAAAAAAATCACTTTCACAAACTAAAAATTACGTTTGTTACTTTAATATAGCATTTGAAATGTCTCGTACTGTAGTGTTTTTGGTATCAGGTGTTCTAAATACTAAATATTTAGCATTTAAAATACCTAATGCTAGTACTCTAATACATGGCTGATTAGAATTTTTTATTTTTTATTTTAAAGTTTTTTTATTTAAGTTTTTTAATTGAGTACTTGTCAATTGGGATAAGTTATTAAAAAGGTGGAGTTTTTGAAAGAGAAAGATGCACCTCTAAAAATAAAAATATATAACCAATAAAAAAATTTTCTTTTTTCTCGTTGGGTCAGGGGCCAAATTTTATTTTTTATTTTTTTCTTTGGGCCAGGGAGCCCCTTGATTTCAAAATTGGAAATGAAGGCCTTGAAAATAGGGAAGTCCCACTTCTGCGAAGATTCCATGGGGCAAACTTTCGAGGCTATTTCCATTTTCGAAAAGTGAATGACAGAGCAACGAATGATCTGACTTTTTAGACAACACGCAATTGACTAGTCTTAAATGTTCAAGGTTTATGTATATCGTGTTTCTTTGCCAAACTTAAAGGACAATCTATATTTTATTCACAACTTTGATTTTGATTCATTCTCTTTTTTTAGTAATAAATTGTTTTAGGCTTTTGGGAAGTAGTTGCTCGGAAACTTCACCTTAGGTGAGGTAACAAGTCTATTGAAAACCCATTTATAATACTTTGAACCCCAATTATAATACTTTGAATGAAATGATTAAGAAAAGTAGAGAAATGTTTTTCAAAGGATTATGGTGTTGAGCCAAGATTCAAACAACACTTCCTCCTCTCACAAGTGTGGGTGATATGTGAGGTGATGGGATTAAAACAAATTGAAATGTGTTATTGTGTGTGCAACTTAAAAGTAGGGAAGTCTTCCACAAAGATTCCTTGGTATAAACCTTCGAAAAGACTGGCACTTTCATTTTTTAAGAAGTGGGAATGACAAAACAATGAATATTCTGACTTTTTTTACAACGCGCAATTTGACAAAGTCTTCAATGTTCACTCGAAAACTCATTGTCTTCTACTCACACATCCATTCGCTCCAATCAATAGATTAAACATTAAAAAAAGAAAACATACCACTATACCATACAAAAAGAAGAAGACGAAGATGTAGGGCCAAAATTGGGATATACCCCTTTTGGCCAAAAATTCCAGCAAAATGCCCCATTTTTGAAACTATTTAGGGATATGCCCCTGTTTTGAAACTAGATTTTAAGAAAATTGAGTTTCAGTGTAGAACTCGAGTTCTTGGAACTCAAGTTCCATGAAAATTTTCAAGTGGAACTTGAGTTCCACAAAAAAAAAAAAAAAAAAAAAAAAAAAAAAAAAAAAATATATATATATATATATATATATATATATATATATATATATATATATATATATATATCTCTTTTAAGTTTGATTTGGCTATAACTCGATTTTCTAAAAATCGAGTTTTACGTTGAAACACCATTTTGAGAAAATCAAGTTTCAAAACAGGGGCATATTGCTAGATAGTTTTAGAAAGTGGGCATTTTGTTGGACTTTTCGCCGAAAATGGTATAATATATAACCAATAAAAAAAAATTTTATTTTTTCCCTTCGGGTCAGGGGCCATTTTTTATTTTTTTTTTCTTTGCGCTAGGGAGCCCCTTGATTTCAGCATTGGAAAGGAAGGCCTCGAAAATAGGTAAGTCCCACTTCTGTGAAGATTCCATGGTGCAAACTTTTGAGGCTCTTTCATTTTTCGAAAAGTGAATGACAGAGCAACGAATGATCCGACTTTTTTGACAACATGCAATTGACTTAGTCTTGAGTGTTCAAGGTTTATGTATATCGTGTTTCTTTGCCAAACTAAAAGGACAATCTATATTTTATTCACAACTTTGATTTTAATTCGTTCTATTTTGTTTAGTAAGAAATTGTTTTAGGCTTTTGGGAAGTAGTTGCTTGGAAACTTCACCTTTGGTGAGGTAACAAGCCTACTGAAAACCCATTTATAATACTTTGAACGAAATGATTAAGAAAAGTAGAGAAATGTTTTTGCAAGGATTATGGTGTTAAGACAAGATTCAAATAACACTTCCTCCTATCACAAGTGTGGGTGAAATGTGAGGTGATGGGATTAAAGCTCATCGAATGTGTTATTGTGTTTGCAACTTAAAAGTAGGGAAGTCTTCCATGAAGATTCCTTGGTATAAACCTTCAAACAAACCGGCTCATTCATTTTTTACGAAGTGGGAATGACAAAACAATGAATATTCGAACTTTTTTGACAACGCGCATTTTGACAAAATCTTCATTGTTCACTCGAAAACTCATTGTCTTCTACTCACACATCCATTCGCTCCAATCAACAGATTGAATATTAAAAAAAGAAAACATACCACTATACCATACAAAAAGAAGAAGATGAAGATGTAGGGCCAAAATGAGGATATACCCCTTTCGACCAAAAATTCTAGAAAAATGCCCCATTTTTGATACTATTTAGGGATATGCCTCAGCTTTGAAACTTGATTTTAAGAAAATCGAGTTTCAGTGTAGAAGTCGAGTTTGTGGAACTCAAGTTCCTTGAAAATTTTCAAGTGGAACTCGAATTCCACAAAATATATATAACTCGATTTTTAAAAAATCGTGTTTTACATTGAAACTCCATTTTGAGAAAATCGAGTTTCAAAATAGGGGCATATCGCTAGATAGTTTCAGAAAGTTGGCATTTTGCTAGAACTTTTCGCCGAAAGGGGTATAATATATAACCAATAAAAAAAATTTCTTATTTCTCTTAGGGTTAGGGGCCGATTTTTATTTTTTATTTTTTTCCTTTGTGCCAGGGAGCCCCTTGATTTCAACATTGGAAAGGAAGGCCTCAAAAATAGGGAAGTCCAACTTCTACGAAGATTCCATGGTACAAACTTTCGAGGCTCTTTCATTTTTCGAGAAGTGAATGATAGAGCAACGAATGATCTGACTTTTTTGACAACTCTCAATTGACTTAGTCTTCAATGTTCAAGGTTTATGTATATCGTGTTTCTTTGCCAAACTAAAAGGACAATCTATATTTAATTCACAACTTTGATTTTGATTCACTCCCTTCTTTTTTAAGTAAGAAATACTTTTAGGTGGTTGGCAAGTAGTTGCTTGGAAACTTCACCTTAGGTGAGGTAACAAGCCTATTGAAAACCCATTTATAATACTTTGAACCCCATTTATAATACTTTGAATGAAATGATTAAGAAAAGTAGAGAAATGTTTTTGAAAGGATTATGGTGTTGAGCCAAGATTCAAACATCACTTCCTCCACTCACAAGTGTGGGTGAAATGTGAGGTGATGGGATTAAAGCTCATCGAATGTGTTATTGTGTTTGCAACTTAAAATTAGGGAAGTCTTCCACGAAGATTCCTTGGTATAAACCTTGGAACAGACTGGCACTTTCATTTTTTAAGAAGTGGGAATGACAAAACAATGAATATTTTGGCTTTTTTGACAATGCGGAATTTGACAAAGTCATCAATGTTCACTTGAAAACTCATTGTCTTCTACTCAAACATCCATTCGCTCCAATAAAAAATTAAACATTAAAAAAAGAAAACATACCACTATACCATACAAGAAGAAGAAGATGAAGATGTAGGGCAAAAATTGGGATGAACCCCTTTCAGCCAAAAATTCCAGCAAAATGTCCCATTTCTGAAACTATTTAGGGATATGCCCCTATTTTGAAGACAGAGCAACTAATGATCTGACTTTTTTGACAACACGCAATTGACTTAGTCTTGAGTGTTCAAGGTTTATGTATATCGTGTTTCTTTGCCAAACTTAAAGGACAATCTATATTTTATTCACAACTTTGATTTTGATTCATTCTGTTTTTTTTAGTAAGAAATTGTTTTAGGCTTTTGGAAAGTAGTTGCTTGGAAACTTCGCGAGGTAACGAGCCTATTGAACACCCATTTATAATACTTTGAACCCCATTTATAATACTTTGAAAGAAATGATTAAGAAAAGTAGAGAAATGTTTTTGAAAGGATTATGGTGTTGAGACAAGATTCAAACAACACTTCCTCCTCTCACAAGTGTGGGTGAAATGTGAGGTGATGGGATTAATGCTCATCAAATGTGTTATTGTGTTTGCACCATAAAAGTAGGGAAGTCTTCCACAAAGATTCCTTGGTATAAACGTTCGAACAGACCGGCTCTTTCATTTTTTAAGAAGTGGGAATGACAGAACATTGAATATTCTGACTTTTCTAACAACGCACAATTTGACAAAGTCTTCAATGTTCACTCCTAAATACATTGTCTTCTACTCACACATCTATTTGCTCCAATAAACAGATTAAACATTAAAAAAAGAAAACATACCACTATACCATACAAAAAGAAGAAAACGAAGATATAGAGCCAAAATTGGGATATACCCCTTTCGACCAAAAATTCTAGCAAAATGCCCCATTTCTGAAATTATTTAGGGATATGTCCCTATTTTGAAACTCAATTTTAAGAAAATCGAGTTTTAGTGTAGAACTCGAGTTCATGGAACTCGAGTTCCTTGAAATTTTTCAAGTGGAACTCGAGTTCCACAATATATATATTTAAGTTTGATTTGGCTACAACTCGATTTTCTAAAAATCGAGTTTTACATTGAAACTCCATTTTGAGTAAATTGTGTTTTAAAACAGGGGCATATCGCTAGATAATTTCAGAAAGTGGGCATTTTGTCGGAACTTTTGGCCAAAAGGGATATAATATATTGTTAGGTTCTAAATGTTTAGAACAATTGGCAAATCGTGAACACAAACTTGTCTAGATATAGATCTTAGAGTTTATAGGTTTTATTAGACAATGCTCAAGGTGATTCAAGTCAAGATTCAAGAACATACAAGCTGCAGGAAGAAGACTTCATATTCTAGCTGGTTTGATCGATCGAAGAATAGGCTCGTTCAATCGAAAATTGTATCTGCAGAATTTTAAGTTGGCCCAAACAGCAGCTTAAGCCCATTAAGGATTAGGGTTTCAGATCTACTTCTCCCACTATATAAAGAAAACCCTAAGCCACGTTTTTAGACTGAAGAGAGAGAGATTAGAGTGCCTCTTCTGCCTATTTTGGTTATAGGGTTTTGTACCCAAACCTCTCTAAAGTCTTGGTTGCTTGAGAGTTGTATTGTTGCTCATATTGCGGTTTATGTGAATCTCTTGTGAGATTTTTGAGGAGCTTTCCTTCACACAAACTTAGAGTTTTCAAGGAGAAGAAGTTTTCTACACCTTGATGATCATTCTAGTTGCTGCCATTGAAGCTTAAAGAAAACACAAGCAGGTGTGCTTGTATTTGATGGAGAATCCAAGAAAGAAGGAGTCCATGGATTCGGAGCTTGCACGTGGTCGTGTCAGTAAGTTCTACTAGTGGGTAGCAATAAGAAGTCGAGCATGGGGGCTTGTAAGTCTTATTGTATGAACTTCGATTCTTTCAAGATAGTGGATTCAAGTTTACCTTGAGAATAACTAGGTTAAATCCTCCCCAGGTTTTTACCAGTTTGGTTTACTGGGTGATCATATCTTTGTGTTGTTTAAATTTCTGCTGCTTTACTTGATATGATTATTTGATTGTGTTAACCTAGATTTAACTAATTTGACTAAGTAACAACTTGGCTAAGTTCCTAGGTTAATCCAATTGTGTTTTAAGGGGTCTAAAAACTTAATAAATGGTATCAGAGCGGGTAGCTCCTTTTGTTTTAGATCTTTTGATCTAAGAGCTGATCCTTGACCCCTGTTGTCATGGATAATTTGAAGTGTTTTTCTGATCATGTTTCTACTCATGCTTTTGTTGATTTTATTGATGCTTATGAAACTCTTCGTAAGGAATTATTGAAATCTTTGAAAATTCCTAAGAAATTCAAAGAAGAGTTAAAATTGGCTAATCTTGAAAAAGTGGAATTGGTTGTTAGATTAGATGAATCTAATAAAAAGAATGAATTTTTGAGAAATCAAATTTCCTCTCAAGATGAGAAGATGAAGCTTGGAATAAGAATTAGTTGAATCTAAAACTAAAATTGAAAATTTGACTTGTCCCAAGTCTGTTGTTGATAACAGAAGTGTTTCTGTCTCTCTTAAGCCTAAAACTGTGAAAGTTTATATCCCCCCTTTCAAGAAGAATAATAAAGAAAAGGCTTATTTTGCTAGGTCAGACAAAGGTAAAAGTTCTGATGTAGACGCTGAAATTTCTAAACCTAAGTCTAAACCTATTGTTAGATAGCATAATAAATCTGTTTTTGTGCCTACCTGTCACCTTTGTGATATTGTTGGTCATATTAGACCAAATTATTCTTTGTTGAGGCAAAAACCAAAATATGAGAATAGATTTGCTATTAGGAATACTAATGTTCCTAAATTTGTTCCTGTTTGTCACTTTTGTGGTGTCTCCGGTCACATTCGTCCTAATTGTCATAAATTGAAATCTAAGCATTTTGTATTTCATCATAAATTGAAATCTAAGCATTTTGTATTTCAATCTAGGATATGTGATGATACTTCTCCTGCCATAAGTCCATATAAATTGTTTCATATGCTTTTGAAAAATTTAAGCTTGTTGGCTTGTGGAAGGAATTTGCAGGATTTTAGTCTTTCTCAGAAGATTGGTGTAATTCTTCAAATACACTCTACTTCACATAGATTTTCACCTACAAAGCCGAAGACTCGTGCTAGATGGGTGAGAAAAGATTCTCCAAGGTGAGTGTTGCTGACTTGTCCCTGATTTAATTTTTTCAATTGTTTGTGGACATGTTTTGTTTTTGTTTTTATTTGTGCTGTTTTTTTTATTTAAAAAAAAATCCAAAAACATTGAAAAATTTCAAAAAAAGACAATATTTTTTTGTGTCTAGTTTTATTTTTCTTGAGGATTACATGAATTATGATATCTCTCTTGATTTAGAACATGCTTGACATTGTGGAGAAACTTGAATAGTATGTGTTATATAAGTGCTAAGCTATTACTGATTTTGTGTGAGTATGTACTAATTTGTACATATACTCAAGGGTTAATTAAGAAATTGATATTTCTTGTTTGTGTACCCTCTATAACTTAGTTAAGCACTGTCATGCATTGCATTTGCATTGTTCATTTAGTATAATATGTGATTTTTTGTTTTTGGTCATATAGTTTTTAAAACCAAAAAGATTTTTGTGTTTTGTATTTCACATCTTGGATTTATAATTAAGGATTGGCCATATTATCTTTGCATAACAAGTTTATGTACCTTGTTTAGCTTTGATGAACTTATTTATTGCACTTGACTAGTTGAAACTTTGTAGTGCATGTTGTGTGGGAAAGATGTTTATGGTGTTTATCACTTTGTCTTAATCTTGAAGTCACATGTTATTTGACTGTTGGACTTGATCCTTTTGAGAAAAGCATAAATAACTATCTCACCACTGTTCACTAGCCAATCATGAACACCTTAGTGCATATCGTAAGATTTTGCGCTCGAGAAAGTGTAGCACATGCACAAAAAGAACATAAGGTGTAGCCTCGGTTTAAATGTTAAAATTGGTGTGTACATTATTGGATTTAATGTTAAATCATTCAAATAAAATTTGTGTGTACAATATGAGGCAAATCAAGAAACTTACATGATTGCAAGCTTGTTTTTTAGGAGATGTGGGAGTTATATGATGTAACTCTTTAGGTGACAGTCTCTTTTAAATTCTATGTGATGAATTTTGTGGACTTTATGATTGATTGCTATTCACATATCACCTCACATGTATCTCAAACTTTTGCTAGTTACACACACTACACAAGTTATTCTTTGCTAACCTTGGTACATTATATTGTGTGTGATTTTGTTGTGGCCATCCAAAATTAAAAGTTCCTTGATTTTAATGCAAAATGTGTGTAATGTTTGCGCTTTGAGGACAAATTGATTGAAAATCTTGTTTTTGGAAGATTTGGGTTGAATTCAAGTATTTTTGAAAAACTTTTCATCTCATACTCATGCATTTTATTAATAATACAATGTGCTTTGAGGAGCTTCTGCATTAAAATGCTCTATTTTTTAAACAAAAAACTGATTTTCCAGATTTTCGATCAATCGAACTTGTTGCTTGATCGATCAAAATTGCGATAAAAATTTTGGTTTGACCAAATTTTTTTTCGTGCATCATTTGTGTTTAGGATTCACATGCATTGCATTGTTTTTGTATCCATCTTGCAGTTTTGCAATCATATCTCTTATTGTTTTCACACATAACATGCATACACTTTGCTACATTGGGTACTCAACTTGATCAAAAAATTATTTGATTAATTTTTGAGCTATGTACTTTCTAGTATATGTTTTTTTTTTTTTTTTGTGAACTGCAGAAAATATTTTTTTTAAGAGATATGATGGATAATTAATGTGCAAATATTTTCTCTACTCATGCAACTGTTTATGGGTCACATAGTACCATGTTTGCATTTTATTGAAAGAGAAAATATTTTTTCTTTATGTGTATCCTCAACTTAATTTTTTTAAGTTTGGTTTGTGTGTTTTTATTTTTTCCCACCTTCTAAATTTTCCCCAAAATTGTTTTTCCCAACACTTGTTTTGTGTTTCCTATTTTTATAGGGGGAGAAAAGTTTTTTTTTAGCCTTTGTTGTTCATGTTAGGGGGAGTTATTGCTTTTCATAGGAGGAGTTGTCTCTATTTCATATAGAGTTGAATTGTTTTGTGTTCCCTTGATTTTTTGCTTATCCTTTATTGCGTATGTTTACTCTTTAATGAGTTGTCTTTGCCAATACATGACAAAAAGGGGGAGATCTAGATGAAATGTGGGAATCCTATTTGTTTTGTTTTGTTTAGGGGGAGATACATTGATTGTTTATGATAGTGGAAAATACAAGTATGTGTGGCAAATACAAGTATCTTTTGATGTATCTAACTTAGGGGGAGAGTTAGTTTGCATATTTGTTGTTTTCCTGTTTTTCTTGTTTATTTTTCCACACATGCGTTTATGCGTTTTGTTTAGTATTTCAGGAAATATACAGGTTGATTCAATTGAACTGATGTCTACACTTGCAACTGATGGATAGTAGTTAGGTTGAATTTGTTGTAATGGGCATTTTATTGTATTGGGTTGTTCTTGTATTTGAGCATTTCATTTTGTATGAAAGTTTTGTCACGAATTGCCAAATGGGGAGTTTGTTAGGTTCTAAATGTTTAGAACAATTGGCAAATCGTGAATACAAACTTGTCTAGATATAGATCTTAGAGTCTATAGGTTTTATTAGACAACGCTCAAGGTGATTCAAGTCAAGATTCAAGAACATACAAGCTGCAGGAAGAAGACTTCATATTCTGCCTGGTTCGATCAATTGAAGAATAGGCTCGATCAATCGAAAATCATATCTGCAGAATTTTAAGTTGGCCCAAACAGCAGCTTAAGCCCATTAAGAATTAGGGTTTTAGATCTACTTCTCCCACTATATAAAGGAAACCCTAAGCCACATTTTTTAGACTGAAGAGAGAGAGATTAGAGTGCCTTTTGTGCCTCTTTTGGTTATAGGGTTTTGTACCAAAACCTCTCTAAAGTCTTGGTTGCTTGAGAGTTGTACTGTTGCTCATATTGCGGTTTATGTGAATCTCATGTGAGATCTTTGAGGAGCTTTCCTTCACATAAACTTAGCGTTTTCAAGGAGAAGAAGTTTTCTACACCTTGATGATCATTCCAGTTGCTGCCAGTGAAGCTTAAAGAAAACACAAGCGGGTGTGCTTGTATTTGGTGGAGAATCCAAGAAAGAAGGAGTCCGTGGATTTGGAGCTTGCACGTGGTTGTGTCAGTAAGTTCTACTAGTGGGTAGCAATAAGAAGTCGAGCGTGGTGGCTTGTAAGTCTAATTGTATGAACTTCGATTCTTTCAAGATAGTGGATTCAAGTTTAACTTGAGGATAGCTAGGTTAAATCCCCTATAGGTTTTTACCGGTTTGGTTTCCTGGGTGATCATATCTTTGTGTTATTTATATTTCCGCTGCTTTACTTGATATGATTATTTAATTGTGTTAACCTATATTTAATTAATTTGACTAAGTAACAACTTGGTTAAATTCCTAGGTTAATTCAATTGTGTTTTAAGGGGTCTAAAAACTTAACATATATAACCAATAAAAAAAATATTCTTTTTTCTTTTTGGGTCAAGGACTAATTTTATTTTTTATTTTTTTTCTTTGGGCCAGGGAACCCCTTGATTTCACCATTGGAAATGAAGGCCTTGAAAATAGGGAAGTCCCACTTCTGCGAAGATTCCATGGGGCAAACTTTTGAGGCTCTTTCATTTTTCAAAAAGTGAATGACAGAGCAACTAATGATCTGACTTTTTTGACAACACGCAATTGACTTAGTCTTGAGTGTTCAAGGTTTACGTATATCGTATTTCTTTGCCAAACTTAAATGACAATCTATATTTTATTCAAAACTTTGATTTTGAATCATTCTGTTTTTTTAAGTAAGAAATTGTTTTAGGCTTTTGGAAAGTAGTTGCTTGGAAACTTCACCTTAGGTGAGGTAACGAGCCTACTGAAAACCCATTTACAATAATTTGAACCCCATTTATAATACTTTGAAAGAAATGATTAAGAAAAGTAGAGAAATGTTTTTGAAAGGATTATGGTGTTGAGACAAGATTCAAACAACACTTCCTCCTCTCATAAGTGTAGGTGAAATCTGAGGTGATGGGATTAATGCTCATCAAATGTGTTATTGTGTTTGCACCATAAATGTAGGGAAGTCTTCCACGAAGATTCCTTGGTATAAACCTCCGAACAGACCGGCTTTTTCATTTTTTAAGAAGTGGGAATGACAAAACAATGAATATTCTGACTTTTTTTGCCAACGTGCAATTTGAAAAAGTCTTCAATGTTCACTCATAAACTCATTGTCTTCTACTCACACATCTATTCGCTCCAGTCAACAGATGAAACATTAAAAAAAGAACACATAGCACTATACCATACAAAAAGAAGAAGATGAAGATGTAGGGCCAAAATTGTGATATACCCCTTTCGGCAAAAAATTCCAGCAAAATGCCCCATTTCTAAAACTATTTAGGGATATGCCCTTATGTTGAAACTCAACTTTAAGAAAATCAAGTTTTAGTGTAGAACTCAAGTTTATGGAACTCGAGTTCCTTGAAAACATTCAAGTGGAACTTGATTTCCACAAAATATATATATAAATATATATGTTTGATTTGGCTGTAACTTGATTTTTTAAAAATTGAGTTTTACATTGAATCTCCATTTTGAGAAAATTGTGTTTCAAAACAGGGGCATATCACTAGATAGTTTCAAAAAGTGGGCATTTTGCTGCAACTTTTCGCCGAAAGGGATATAATATATAACCGATAAAAAAAAAATTCAATTTTCTTTTTGGGTCTGGGGCTATTTTTCATTTTTTGTTTTTTTTTTCTTTGGGCCAAGGAGCCCCTTGATTTCAACATTGGAAATGAAGGCCTTGAAAATAGGGAGGTCCCACTTCTGTGAAGATTCCATGGGGAAAACTTTCGAGGCTCTTTCATTTATCAAAATGTGAATGACAGGGCAACTAATGATCTGACTTTTTTGACAACAAGCAATTGACTTAGTCTTGAGTGTTCAAGGTTTATGTATATCGTGTTTCTTTGCCAAACTTAAATGACAATCTATATTTTATTAAAACTTTGACTTCGTCTCACTCTCGTTTTTTTAGTAAGAAATTGTTTTTGGCTTTCGGAAAGTAGTTGCTTGGAAACTTCACCTTAGGTGAGGTAACGAGCCTATTGAAAACCCGTTTATAATACTTTGAAATCCATTTATAATACTTTGAAAGAAATGATTAAGAAAAGTAGGGAAATGTTTTTGAAAGGATTATGGTGTTGAGACAAGATTCAAACAACACTTCCTCCTCTCACAAGTGTGGGTGAAATGTGAGGTGATGGGATTAATGCTCATCAAATGTGTTATTGTGTTTGCACCATAAAAGTAGGGAAGTCTTCCACGAAGATTCCTTGGTATAAACCTCTGAATAGACCGGCTTTTTCATTTTTTAAGAAGTGGGAATGATATAACAGTGAATATTCTGACTTTTTTGCCAACGCGCAATTTGACAAAGTCTTCAATGTTCACTCATAAACTCATTGTCTTCTACTCACACATCTATTCGCTCCAGTCAACAGATGAAACATTAAAAAAAGAACACATAGCACTATACCATACAAAAAGAAGAAGATGAAGATGTAGGGCCAAAATTGGGATATACCCCTTTCGGCAAAAAATTCCAGCAAAATGCCCAATTTCTAAAATTATTTAGGGATATGCCCTTATGTTGAAACTCAACTTTAAGAAAATCAAGTTTTAGTGTAGAACTCGAGTTTATGGAACTCGAGTTCCTTGAAAACTTTCAAGTGGAACTTGAGTTCCACAAAATATATATATAAATATATATGTTTGATTTGGCTGTAACTTGATTTTTTAAAAATTGAGTTTTACATTGAATCTCCATTTTGAGAAAATTGTGTTTCAAAACAGGGGCATATCACTAGATAGTTTCAAAAAGTGGGCATTTTGCTGCAACTTTTTGCCGAAAGGGATATAATATATAACCGATAAAAAAAAAATTCAATTTTCTTTTTGGGTCAGGGGCTATTTTTCGTTTTTTGTTTTTTTTTTTTTCTTTGGGCCAAGGAGCCCCTTGATTTCAACATTGGAAATGAAGGCCATGAAAATAGGCAGGTCCCACTTCTGTGAAGATTCCATGGGGAAAACTTTCGAGGCTCTTTCATTTATCAAAATGTGAATGACAGGGCAACTAATGATCTGACTTTTTTGACACCACGCAATTGACTTAGTCTTGAGTGTTCAAGGTTTATGTATATCGTGTTTCTTTGCCAAACTTAAATGACAATCTATATTTTATTCAAAACTTTGATTTCGTCTCACTCTCGTTTTTTAGTAAGAAATTGTTTTTGGCTTTCAAAAAGTAGTTGCTTGGAAACTTCACCTTAGGTGAGGTAACGAGCCTATTGAAAACCCGTTTATAATACTTTGAAATCCATTTATAATACTTTGAAAGAAATGATTAAGAAAAGTAGGGAAATGTTTTTGAAAGGATTATGGTGTTGAGACAAGATTCAAACAACACTTCCTCCTCTCACAAGTGTGGGTGAAATGTGAGGTGATGGGATTAATGCTCATCAAATGTGTTATTGTGTTTGCACCATAAAAGTAGGGAAGTCTTCCACGTAGATTCCTTGGTATAAACCTCTGAACAGATTGGCTTTTTCATTTTTTAAGAAGTGGGAATGACAGAACAATGAATATTCTGACTTTTTTGCCAACGCGCAATTTGACAAAGTCTTCAATGTTCACTCATAAACTCATTGTCTTCTACTCACTCATCTATTTGCTCCAATCAATAGATTAAACATTAAAAAAAGAAAACATACCGCGATACCATAAAAAAAGAAGAAGATGAAGATGTTGGGCCAAAATTGGGATATAACCCTTTCGGCAAAAATTCCAGCAAAATGCCCAATTTCTAAAACTATTTAGGGATATGCCCTTATGTTGAAACACAACTTTAAGAAAATCAAGTTTCAGTGTAGCACTCAAGTTTATGGAACTTGAGTTCCTTTAAAATTTTCAAGTGGAACTCGAGTTCCACAATATATATATATATATATAAGTTTGATTTGGCTGTAACTTGATTTTTTAAAAATTGAGTTTTACATTGAATCTCCATTTTGAGAAAATTGTGTTTCAAAACAGGGGCATATCGCTAGATAGTTTCAGAAAGTGGGCATTTTGCTAGAATTTTTCGCCGAAAAGGATATAATTTATAACCAATAAAAAAAAATTCATTTTTCTTTTTGGGTCAGGGGTTGTTTTTTGTTTTTTGTTTTTTTTTTCTTTGGCCCAGGGAGCCCCTTGATTTCAACATTGGAAATGAAGGCCTTGAAAATAGGGAAGTCCCACTTCTGCGAAGATTCCATGGGAAAAACTTTCGAGGCTCTTTCATTTTTCAAAATGTGAATGACAAGGCAACAAATGATTTGACTTTTTTGACAACATGCAATTGACTTTGTCTTGAGTGTTCAAGGTTTATGTATATCGTGTTTCTTTCCCAAATTTAAATGACAATCTATATTTTATTCAAAACTTTGATTTTGATTCATTCTCTTTTTTTTTAGTAAGAAATTGTTTTAGGCCTTTGGAAAGTAGTTGCTTGGAAACTTCACCTTAGGTGAGGTAATGAGCCTATTGAAAACCCATTTATAATACTTTGAACCCCATTTATAATACTTTGAAAGAAATGATTAAGAAAAGTAGAGAAATGTTTTTGAAAGGATTATGGTGTTGAGACAAGATTCAAACAACACTTCCTCCTCTCACAAGTGTAGGTGAAATGTGAGGTGATGGGATTAATGCTCATCAAATGTGTTATTGTGTTTGCACCATAAAAGTAGGGAAGTCTTCCACGTAGATTCCTTGGTATAAACCTCTGAACAGATTGGCTTTTTCATTTTTTAAGAAGTGGGAATGACAGAACAATGAATATTCTGACTTTTTTGCCAATGCGCAATTTGACAAAGTCTTCAATGTTCACTCATAAACTCATTGTCTTCTACTCACTCATCTATTCGCTCCAATCAATAGATTAAACATTAAAAAAAGAAAACATACCGCGATACCATAAAAAAAGAAGAAGATGAAGATGTTGGGCCAAAATTGGGATATAACCCTTTCGGCAAAAATTCCAGCAAAATGCTCCATTTCTAAAACTATTTAGGGATATGCCCTTATGTTGAAACACAACTTTAAGAAAATCAAGTTTCAGTGTAGCACTCAAGTTTATGGAACTTGAGTTCCTTTAAAATTTTCAAGTGGAACTCGAGTTCCACAATATATATATATATATATATATATATATATATATATATATAAGTTTGATTTGGCTGTAACTTGATTTTTTAAAAATTGAGTTTTACATTGAATCTCCATTTTGAGAAAATTGTGTTTCAAAACAGGGGAATATCGCTAGATAGTTTCAGAAAGTGGGCATTTTGCTAGAACTTTTCGCCGAAAGGGATATAATTTATAACCAATAAAAAAAAATTCATTTTTCTTTTTGGGTCAGGGGTTGTTTTTTGTTTTTTGTTTTTTTTTTCTTTGGCCCAGGGAGCCCCTTGATTTCAACATTGGAAATGAAGGCCTTGAAAATAGGGAAGTCCCACTTCTGCGAAGATTCCATGGGAAAAACTTTCGAGGCTCTTTCATTTTTCAAAATGTGAATGACAGGGCAACAAATGATTTGACTTTTTTGACAACATGCAATTGACTTTGTCTTGAGTGTTCAAGGTTTATGTATATCGTGTTTCTTTCCCAAATTTAAATGACAATCTATATTTTATTCAAAACTTTGATTTTGATTCATTCTCTTTTTTTTAGTAAGAAATTGTTTTAGGCCTTTGGAAAGTAGTTGCTTGGAAACTTCACCTTAGGTGAGGTAATGAGCCTATTGAAAACCCATTTATAATACTTTGAACCCCATTTATAATACTTTGAAAGAAATGATTAAGAAAAGTAGAGAAATGTTTTTGAAAGGATTATGGTGTTGAGACAAGATTCAAACAACACTTCCTCCTCTCACAAGTGTGGGTGAAATGTGAGGTGATGGGATTAATGCTCATCAAATGTGTTATTGTGTTTGCACCATAAAAGTAGGGAAGTCTTCCACGTAGATTCCTTGGTATAAACCTCTGAACAGACCGGCTTTTTCATTTTTTAAGAAGTGGGAATGACAGAACAATGAATATTCTGAGTTTTTTGCCAACGCGCAATTTGACAAAGTCTTAAATGTTCACTAATAAACTCATTGTCTTCTACTCACACATCTACTCGCTCCAATCAACAGATTAAACGTTAAAAAAAGAAAACATACCGCTATACCATACAAAAAGAAGAAGATGAAGATGTTGGGCCAAAATTGGGATATACCCCTTTCGGAAAAAATTCTAGCAAAATGCTCCATTTCTAAAACTATTTAGGGATATGCCCTTATGTTGAAACACAACTTTAAGAAAATCAAGTTTCAGTGTAGAACTTGAGTTTTTGGAACTTGGGTTCCTTTAAAATTTTCAAGTGGAACTCGACTTCCAGAATATATATATATATATATATATATATATATATATATATATATAAGTTTGATTTGGCTGTAACTTGATTTTTTAAAAATTGAGTGTTACATTGAATCTCCATTTTGAGAAAATTGTGTTTCAAAACAGGGGCATATCGCTAGATAGTTTTAGAAAGTGGGCATTTTGCTAGAACTTTTCGCCGAAAGGGATATAATATATAACCAATAAAAAAAAATATTCATTTTTCTTTTTGGGTATGGGGCTATTTTTTGTTTTTTGTTTTTTTTTTCTTTGGCCCAGGGAGCCCCTTGATTTCAACATTGGAAATGAAGGCCTTGAAAATAGGGAAGTCCCACTTCTGCGAAGATTCCATGGGGAAAACTTTCGAGGCTCTATCATTTTTCAAAATGTGAATGACAGGGCAACTAATGATTTGACTTTTTTGACAACACGCAATTGACTTTGTCTTGAGTGTTCATGGTTTATGTATATCGTGTTTCTTTGCCAAACTTAAATGACAATCTATATTTTATTCAAATATTTGATTTTGATTCATTCTCTTTTTTTTAGTAAGAAATTGTTTTAGGCCTTTGGAAAGTAGTTGCTCGGAAACTTCACCTTAGGTGAGGTAACGAGCCTATTGAAAACCCATTTCTAATACTTTGAACCCCATTTATAATACTTTGAAAGAAATGATTAAGAAAAGTAGAGAAATGTTTTTGAAAGGATTATGGTGTTGAGACAAGATTCAAACAACACTTCCTCCTCTCACAAGTGTGGGTGAAATGTGAGGTGATGGGATTAATGCTCATCAAATGTGTTATTGTGTTTGCACCATAAAACTAGGGAAGTCTTCCACGAAGATTCCTTGGTATAAACATTCGAACAGACTGGCTTTTTCATTTTTTAAGAAGTGGGAATGACAGAACAATGAATATTCTGACTTTTCTAACAACGCGCAATTTGACAAAGTCTTCAATGTTCACTCATAAACACATTATCTTCTACTCACACATCTATTCGCTCCAATATACAGATTAAACATTAAAAAAAGAAAACATACCACTATACCATACAAAAAGAAGAAAACGATGATGTTGGGCCAAAATTGGGATATACCCCTTTCGGCCAAAAATTCCAGCAAAATGCCCTATTTCTTAAACTATTTAGGGATATGCCCCTATTTTGAAACTCAATTTTTAGAAAATTGAGTTTCAGTGTAGAACTCGAGTTCATGGAACTCGAGTTCCTTGAAAGTTTTCAAGTGGAACTCGAGTTCCACAATATATATATATATATATATATATATATATATATATATATATATATATAAGTTTGATTTGGCTATAACTCGATTTTCTAAAAATCGAGTTTTACATTGAAACTCCATTTTGAGTAAATCATGTTTTAAAACAGGGGCATATCGCTAGATAGTTTCAGAAAGTGGGCATTTTGCCGGAACTTTTGGCCAAAAGGGATATAATATATAACCAATAAAAAAAATATTCTTTTTTCTTTTTGGGTCAGGGGCTAATTTTAATTTTTTATTTTTTTTCTTTGGGCCAGGGAGCCCCTCGATTTCACCATTGGAAATGAAGGCCTTGAAAATAGGGAAGTCCCACTTCTGCGAAGATTCCATGGGGAAAATTTTCGAGGCTCTTTCATTTTTCAAAATGTGAATGACAGGGCAACTAATGATCTGACTTTTTTGACAACATGCAATTGACTTAGTCTTGAGTGTTCAAGGTTTATGTATATCGTGTTTGTTTGCCAAACTTAAATGACAATCTATATTTTATTAAAACTTTGATTTTGACTCATTCTCTTTTTTTTAGTAAGAAATTGTTTTAGGCCTTTGGAAAGTAGTTGCTTGGAAACTTCACCTTAGGTGAGGTAACGAGCCTATTGAAAACCCATTTATAATACTTTGAACCCCATTTATAATACTTTGAAGGAAATGATTAAGAAAAGTAGAGAAATGTTTTTGAAAGGATTATGGTGTTGAGACAAGATTCAAACAACACTTCCTCCTCTCACAAGTGTGGGTGAAATGTGAGGTGTTGGGATTAATGCTCATCAAATGTGTTATTGTGTTTGCACCATAAAAGTAGGGAAGTCTTCCACGTAGATTCCTTGGTATAAACATTCGAACAGACTAGCTTTTTGATTTTTTAAGAAGTGGGAATGACAGAACAATGAATATTCTGACTTTTCTAACAATGGGCAATTTGACAAAGTCTTCAATGTTCACTCGTAAACACATTGTCTTCTACTCACACATCTATTCGCTCCAATAAACAAATTAAACATTAAAAAAAGAAAACATACCACTATATTATACAAAAAGAAGAAAACGAAGATATGGGGCCAAAATTGTGATATACCCCTTTCGGCCAAAAATTCCAGCAAAATGCCCTATTTTTGAAACTATTTAGGGATATGCTCCTATTTTGAAACTCAATTTTAAGAAAATCAAGTTTCAGTGTAGAACTCGAGTTCATGGAACTTGAGTTCCTTGAAAGTTTTCAAGTGGAACTCGAGTTCCACAATATATATATATATATAAATATATATATATATATATATATATATATATTTATATTTAAGTTTGATTTGGCTATAACTCGATTTTCTAAAAATCGAGTTTTACATTGAAACTCTATTTTGAGTAAATCGTGTTTTAAAACAGGGGCATATTGCTAGATAGTTTTAGAAAGTGGGCATTTTGCCAGAACTTTTGGCCAAACGGGATATAATATATAACCAATAAAAAAAATATTCTTTTTTCTTTTTGGGTCAGCAGCTATTTTTTATTTTTTATTTTTTTTCTTTGGGCCAAGGAGCCCCGTGATTTCACCATTGGAAATGAAGGCCTTGAAAATAGGGAAGTCTCACTTCTGCGAAGATTCCATGGGGCAAACTTTTGAGGCTCTTTCATTTTTGGAAAAGTGAATGACAGAGCAACTAATGATCAGGCTTTTTTGACAACACGCAACTGACTTAGTCTTGAGTGTTCAAGGTTTATGTATATTGTGTTTCTTTGCCAAACTTAAAGGACAATCTATATTTTATTCACAACTTTGATTTTGATTCATTCTCTTTTTTTTTAGTAAGAAATTGTTTTAGGCTTTTGGCAAGTAGTAGCTTGGAAACTTCACCTTAGGTGAGGTAACGAGCCTATTGAAAACCCATTTATAATACTTTGAAAGAAATGATTAAGAAAAGTAGAGAAGTGTTTTTGAAAGGATTATGGTGTTGAGACAAGATTCAAACAACACTTTCTCCTCTCACAAGTTTGGGTGAAATGTGAGGTGATGGGATTAGTGCTCATCAAATGTGTTATTGTAGTTGCACCATAAATGTAGGGAAGTCTTCCACGAATATTCCTTGGTATAATCATTCGAACAGACCAGCTTTTTGATTTTTTAAGAGGTGGGATTGACGGAACAATGAATATTCTGACTTTTCTGACAACGCGCAATTTGACAAAGTCTTCAATGTTCACTCGTAAACTCATTATCTTTTGCTCACACATCCATTCGCTCCAATTGACAGATTAAACATTAAATAAAGAAAACATACCACTATACCATACATACAAAAGAAGACGTAGATGTAGTGTGAAAGAATTGGGAAATAAAGACAAGGAGTCAGTAGGCTTTTCATTTTTTAGGTTGAAATGAAACTTCTTGGAAGGTGTCTTACTTACAAATACCATTGCATGCATATTTATTTACAGAAGTGCCATTTTCTTTCTTACCATACGTGAGGACAAATGCATGATGTGTGCAATTAACCATAACCAATTCTGCTAAAAAATTAACTTCATTAGAATTTTTGTTTATTCCATTATCAATTTAAATTTTAACTCAATAATAATATGTAATAATATGTTTTTATTATACATATTTATATAAATATACATTGTTGTAATCCTAAAATGGTATACCGGTATCAAAATATTCCATTGCAGTGAACAAACTTTTTGTCACACTATCTTTGTACGAATATATATATTTTTTTGAAAGAAATAATAATTTGGATTTGAATGAGTCTGCACGATCACAAGTTTTGTCACAAACGACAAAATTTATGTTATTAATGGTTTGAATGAGTCAACACAATCACCAGTTTTGTCATACACTTACGATTTCAAAAATGCAAGTCTTAGAAAAAAACAATTATGTAATCCAACCCAAAAATGACATAGAGTATGATGAAGGATATTGGATTTAAATTGTCAAAAGCCTTGAAACTCAGTTAGACCATTTAGTATATAAACTAACAGAGATAGAGCTATCTCTGTGACATGAAGTAAAATTGTTTACAAAAGTTAAGGGGAAAAAATAAACATTTTAAAGTTTACTAAAATTGAACTTTTAGTAAACTTTAGAGATGAAAACAATTTTGTAGTCTATTTTTAATTTCTGGATATCTAAGTGAAACAAACCATTTATGTAACTAATTTACTAAGCAAGCATTAGATTCTAAGTTTATCATCATTATGATAAGAAATCAAAGCAATCCAAAATATTATACAAGAAATCATTTGTATATTGAGTGCTATTTTTCAAAGAGAGTTTGGAAGAAGGTGTTCAAAAAAAATATGTTCGCTTACTAGGGACGTTTGAAGCTACGATGATAAACTTAATTGGGCAATCAACAAACTATAGGTAGGGATTTTAAAACTTTACTGTTGAGATTGTTTGGGTAGCTACCAACCCACCACATTTAGTTACATAAAAAAATTATTTTTAAAAAAAAAACTTCTCATCACAGACTAATCGCACCCACATTTAAAAAAATAAAAGCATTTCATCATGGTTTTAAAAACCGGTACGGTGAAAGAACTAGAAAATGAGCTAATTACCGATTATATGGTCGGACCTAGTGATGTCATAAATAATTTAATTATTATTTATTTAAATTATATAAATAATTAATAATTTTTTAATATACTAAAACTAAAAAACCAATAGTAATAAATGTTTGGCATAAATGCACTTTTGGTCTCTACATTTTGCACTTTTTTCATTTTGGTTCCTACATTTTATTTTTACCATTTTTTGTCCCTAAACCAATTAACGTGTGACATTTAAGTCCTTATCGTCAGCCAACTAATGGGAAAAACTGAGCTGGCAGACGGAACACCCTGTTAGCTGATGTGGCGATTAAAATATTATTAAAAAAATATTATTTGGCATTTTTATATAAAAAACCACACCAGATAAAAATAATATAAAAATTTCTAACTTAATTATTTTTTAAAAAAAGAACAGAAATTCGTTAAATTATTATTATTATTATTTTTTTTGGGAAGAACATGAAGTGATGTCGCGGAAGCCTAAAGAAAGCACACACGATGCTCTTTTGATGGAATAGAAACTAAACTATTAGTTCCTGGTAGTAAACCTCGAATCCACGAGGGGTTTCCTTGAATCCACAAGGAGAATAAAACTGGAATCCACAAGGAGAATAAAACTAGAATCCACCAGAAGAAAATTTGATAAAACGTCTGTGTTTATTGATAATAGTCTGATTTTTGCCACTAACGACTACAAAACATATAAATACTGAGAAAAATGTCTAAAACTCCAATTCGCCCTAATTACGCGATTAGGTGACAAAAATACCGAATTTTACCAAAAATGGCAAAATTGAGTTAAATGCAGAATTATAAACTACTGACCTTAAGGGTCGTCCCAAAACAGACGAGATCTTATTCTGACTTTTAAATTAAAAGTTATTAAGGAAAAACAAATATTACTATAAATAGTAAAAACATTGTTTTTGGGGCCTTAATGAAGGAATTTGCCTAAATTTTGGCAACGTTCATGGTAATGAGTTTGGATCAGAACGCCGTTTCCCTTCAACCTGCCAAATTTCATGCAATTCTGACACTGTTATCTCGATGGCCCCTACTGGCAACCCCCTTTGATCTTGTATTGTGACTTCCTGCGCCCCTACTGCTCTAGGAAGGTATGTGTTGTCTATTCTACATCAGTCCCCCCCCCCCCCCCCCCCACTTGAAAAGAACTCAACCCTGAGTTCCCACTATCTGGTTCATCAGGAGGATGATAATCATACAAGTCAGTAACATTAAAGGTAGAAGAAATGCTCATGTCAGGAGGAAGAGCAACCACATAAGCATTGTTGTTGAACTTCTTAGTAATCTGAAACAACCCATATTTCTTGTCCTTCAATTTGTTGTAGGTACCAACAGAAAATCTCTCCTTTCTAAGATAGACCAGCACTAAATCCCCAACATTGAATATCTTCTCACGCCTCTTCTTATCAGCAGCTTCCTTATACTTGGCATTTGTAACTTCAAGTTTTTGCCTCACCTCCTCTTGCATGGCTTGAATACATTAAGCCATATTCTCTGCTACTTGACTCACTCCTGGAAGCTCAGGCAAAGGTACCAAGTCCAAATCATGTTTTGGGGGCAGGTAGTAGACAATGGCAAATGGAGACTTACCAGTGCTTCTATTGACTGAGCTATTGTACGCAAACTCTACTTGGAACAATGCAAGATCCCACTGCTTGGGCTTTTCGCCTGAGATACACTGGATCAGATTCCCCAAAGTGCGATTAACCACTTCTGTCTGGCCATCAGTCTGAGGATGACTAGTGCTGCTGTAATTCAAGGAAGTGTTAAAACGCTTCCACAAAGTCCGCCAGAAGTGACTAATGAACTTGGTATCCCAATCAGAGGTGATGGACTTTGGCACTCCATGCAAACGCACAAATTCCTTAAAGAACAGATTGGCCACTCGAGTAGCATCTAAAGTCTTCTTGTATGCTATGAAATGGGACATCTTTGAGTACCTGTCAACCACAACAAAAACAGAATCCATACCTCGCTGGGTTCGAGGGAGACCTAGTATAAAGTCCATAGATAGATCCTCCCATGGTACTTGTGGAATTGGCAAAGGCATGTATAAACCAGTATTCTGAGATTGACCCTTAGCAGTTTAGCAAATTGGACACTTCCTCACATGATTGCCAACATCCCTCTTGAGTTGCGGCCAATAATACCTCTCTTCCACCAATGCTATAGTCTTATCTCTGCCCATATGTCCACCCAAACCTCCACCATGCAGCTCCCTAATAATCTGCTCCCTTAATGAACTTTTAGGGATGCATAATTGGTAACCCCGAAAGAGGAAACCATCCTAGATGTACATACTATTAACAGCAGTATGAGTTGGTTGACACTTACCCCAAATATCACCAAAATCCTCATCATTCTCATACAGCTCCTTGAGGCAATCAAACCCTACGACTTCAGTACGTAGGGTGGTCAATAAAGATGCTTGCCTGCTGAGTGCGTCAGCCACCTTATTAGTGACACCAAACTTGTGCTTCAATGTGAAATGGAAACGATGTATATAAGCTACCCACTGAGCGTACATCTTGTTAATGCTAACTTGACTATTGATGTGCTTCAACGCTTGATGATCTGTATACAAACTCCCTCTGAATCAGGTAGTGCTCCCAATGCTTAAGAGTCCATACTACAACAAAGAACTCCAGCTCATAGGTTGACCATTTACTTCGAGCTTCACAAACTTTCTCACTGAAGAATGCTACTGGTTTGTTGTCTTGTGAAATAACAACGCTTATCCCAACCATAGATGCATCACACTCCACTTGAAACACCTTATCAAAGTTAGGCAATGCCAAAACCGGGGCTGTGCTCAACTTTTCCTTGATCAAGGCAAAGCTTTGTTCTGCCTCATTTCCCTATGAGAACCTCCCCTTCTTCAGACACTCAGTGATAGGGGCTACTATGCTATTGAAATATCAAACAAACCTCCGATAGAAGCTTGCTAGCCCATGGAAGTTTCGCACATCGCTCACTGTCTTTGGGGTGGCCATTCTCTAACTGCATGGACCTTGTCCTCATCAACATGAATCACATCCGCACTGACCACATACCCTAAGAACAACAACTTATCAGTCAAGAAGCTGCATTTCTTCAAGTTGATATACAACTCATTGTCCTACAACGCCGCTAATACTTCTCACATATGATTGTAGTGGGCTGCATCTGTCTTACTGTAAATCAGGATATCGTCAAAATAAACTACCATAAACTTCCCAATAAATGGTTTCAATACCTGATTCATAAGTCTCATGAAAATGCTGGGAGCATTGGACAATTCGAAAGGCATTACCATCCACTCATACAATCCCTCCTTTGTCTTAAAAGCTATCTTCCACTCATCTCTAGGTCGGATCCGAATCTGGTGATACCCACTCTTGAGATCCAGCTTGGTGTAACACTTGGACCTACTCAGCATATCAAACATGTCATCTAGTCAGGGAATAGGAAATCAATATCTGACTGTGATCTTGTTGATGGCTTGACTATCCACACACATACGCCAGCTCCCATCCTTCTTTGGTGTTAACAATGCCGGTATTGCACATGGACTCATACTCTCCCTAATCTACCCCTTGCTCAAAAGCTCATCCACCTGCCCCTGTAGAACTTGACCCTCTTGAGGATTCATCCTATAATGTGGCAGATTTGGTAGATTAGCTCTAGGAGCTAAATCAATGCAATGTTGGATGTTGCGCATTGGTGGTAAACCTACAGGTAGCTCTTCTGGAAAAAGCACTTCAAACTCCTTGATCAATGGTTGAATTGAATCAGGTATTTCAGCAACCTTCCTTGGCTTGCCATCCGTCACCACTACCGCATATACCTGTTTCAACTCCTTACACTCCCTGTCAAACTCATCTTCATTGTTCACTATTAGGAGTGTTGGCTTCCCCTCCACTTTAGAAGCTTTGGGTATACTGCCTTCCTTAATAGGACCAAGGACAATTTTTCTGTCATTCTTAAAAAAACACATACACATTATCCTTACTCATACTGCCAAGGTCTACCCAATATTAAATGACATGCATCCATTTCAACAACATCACAAACTACTTTATCTACATAACATTTACCTGTAGAAAAAGTAACACGACATTGTTGAGTAACAAGAGTTTTCGTACCTTTCTTAATCCAACCTATCTTGTACGGAGAGAGATGCTTTTTTGTTTTCAGTCCCAGCATGGTAACCAAACTCTTCAACCCAATGTTCTCTACACTGCCATTGTCAATGATCAAATCACAGACCCTTTTACTGATGGTGCATCGTGCTCGGAAGATCTCATTCCGCTGATCACCATATTCCACCCTTGGTGTGAGCAACAACCTCTGAATCACCAAAGACCGCCCTAATGGCATGCCTTCCTTGTCCTTTTGGACCTCATTGGGATCATAGGCATACAAATCAACATCATTATACACCTCTTCACCCTCCTGTTCACCGTCTTCCTCGCCCTCTTCTGCCACCACTAGATTCACTACAGCTCGCTTAGGGCAAGTACTAGATCGATGTCCTGGTTCTCCGCACCTGTAACGCTTATTCCCAATTAGCCTAACATAGGGGTTGGCGTTCGCTATCAACTAGGCTGTAGAACCTACTACTGCCACTGTGGATTGGTTGACACCACTATTCTCCTTAGCCACGGGTTGTGATCGTGGAGTAAACATGGGCTATTTACCTTTGTTGGCAGTGGAACTAGAGGGCTCCAAATTGCGGTTGGAAAACTTTAAACCTGCCCTGCAATGCTGATGTTCTATTTTCTCGGATAGGGTTACAGCCTCATTTAAAGTATATAGGGTTTGTAAGGATACCTAATCTCGGATGGAAACTCGTAACCTGTGCACAAATCTGGATATCCGTTGATCTTCAGTTTCCTCCAAATCATTGCGATTCGCCAACCTATCAAACTCCTCCATGTACTCATTAATTGTCCGAGTACCCTACCTGCAATCCTGGTACTATTTGAACAACTCCTGCTGGTAATCTGGTGGTAAGAACCGATTTGCCATTAATCTTTTCATTCTCCTCCATGATCGTATTAGAAGCTTTCGTTCATGGGTACGGTTTAATTGAACACAATCCCACCAGGCAGATGCTCCTCCCTTCAATTTGAAAGCCATCAAACACACTTGTTTGTCATCTGCTGTACCTATATAATCGAAAAACTTTTCCACCTCACTAACTGCAGTAAGGAATCAAAGGAAATTTGCACCAAATCCAAGTCCAATTCGGATTAGGATTCCAGCTTGCACATCGGTTAGTATTTTCAGCATAACTTTGGGCTCAGATGTCCAATCGAGATGATTCAAGTTGGGCTAGAAATTTAACTTAAAGGGCTACAACTTTGTAGTTTATCAAAAGTCCGAATTATGACGTTAAATGGGCCAAAATCGTCGGTTTACTAAAGCCTAAAAATCTGGGATTTTCTCCAAATGGGAATAGGATTCCTTGACCTATTTAAAGGCTCTTTAGGGAAAAAAGAGAGAGGTGAAACCTGAGAGGAAAAGGGGGTGCCGCATTGAAGTATTTTTTTTTTGGGAGTCTTTCTAAAGAGAAGGATCTGAGGACAAAGGCGAGAGTTTCATGTTGATTAACCAATTCAGATGAAAGACATAAGTTTTATTTGTTTTCTTTTCAATTTTATTATGAACTAAATTTTATTTTCTAGAGCGTTGATGTAGTCCAACAATGAACACACAATTTATTTTCAAAGTTATTTTATTTTTAATATTTCCTTGATTGAGTGTTTAATTCTTATTCTTAATGCTTAATAATTTTTTACGAATTATTATTTGATCAATTGAATGACAATGAGACTGAAAGGTGATTTGTTATTTTAGTTCTAGAATTAAACACCATTAGTTGAGCGAAATTAGAGATGTTTTACCGCAATTAGTGTGATTTTTCAAGAAAATTCAAAGTACATAATGAGTCTCCAATTAATTAAATTCGCATAGAGATATGGAATTGTTAGTTGAAGAAATTTTTGATATTATTCAAGAGAAGATATTGAATACTTAAGGAATTTTTAATCATCAACGAGAGATCATTAGAATTTAATAATTAGGAATAATAAATTGTGTGGGATTTGTTAGGTGAAATCAATCGCTCTAGATCCATTCTTATCATATTTTTTTCTTTACACTTTTAGACTTTTACGCTTTGCTATATTTATCTTTATTAAATAGTTTAATTTAATCTAGATAGTAGAACGTTCCTTTTATTTTCAATTTTCCAAATAGTAATTAATTTAGTGAATTTCGGTATTCATTAACATTGTTAATCCCTGTGGGTTCGACATTCGTTTTCTAAAAACATTTTACTACTTGTTACAATTCTGTGCGCTTGCAGATTATTTTACGCAAACAGTATACTTTAGAGTGGCTCTTTGACCAACAATCAACGAAGTCCAAAGCTGGCGAGAGAGGGGACCCAAATCTAGACTCAGCATCATATGGCCCTAATTCTATCTCTTTGCTAAGTACCAAAAGAAAAAGAAAATTTATATATATATATATATATATATATATATATATATATATATATATATATATATATAATCTTGCATTATTCCTCACATTTATGTCTTTCTTACATATAATTAAAGATAAATAATTTGATACATAAATCAAATTAAAATTTCTAAAATAATTGTTAAATATTTTTTAATTATGTTCAAGAATTCACATCCGGTGAAGTAAAAAATTTAACATTTAACACTCTAAAAAGTTATTTTATTTACTTTAATACACCATGTAAAAATACACCCTACATCTCATCCTTTATTTTAGCATATAAAACATTAAAATAATAGAAATAAGCAAAATTTTAATACTAGCCACACCACCACCATTAGGACCATAGCAACAACCACAACCACAACAACCACCACCACCACCACCGCCACCACCACCACCACCACCTACACCTGCATCCCCCAACTACCATAATCCATACAAAGTCACAACCTACCACACCCAAAACATAATGGCCAAAACCACCGTCGCCACCACCACCACCATGACCACCACCCAAAATCAAGTCACAAACCCACCAAACCCACATTATAACCATTAACCCAACCTAGCTATAACTACCAACCACCATGCAACTCAGAAAAACATAGAGGTCTCACTCACACAAACTTATATCGGTGGTGACAGCAAAACCCAAGCGAGCCACCAACAAGTGACGATCACCACCCAAAATCACAATAACCAACATCAACCCAAATCGAATCAAACTTGAAGCAGGAGAGGAATTTAATGTGGTGGAGAGATGAGTTTGCTAATCTAAAGTAAAAATCTAAGATGACCTTGGTGGTTCGTGGTGGAGAGGAGGTGGTGAGAGGAGGAATAAAGAGATAGGGGTGAGATAGAGAGATTAAGCATACATGAGAGAGAAGAGACCGGGAAAGAGAAAGAGGGAAGCACGATAGAGAGAAAGAAAGGAATTAAATAATAGTAAGAAAGATCATTGTAGCATGTTGCTTGTTTTTTTTTAAGTTTTGGCACCTTTGATGTAGCATAATTTTTGGTGTTTGGGGTACCAAAATAATTATTTCAAAATTTATTTTTAATAGCTTATTAGGACATCATACCTTGAAAATCAAAATAATTTATTTCCTTCAAATATTTAAGTGATTCCTAACATGAGATATAAATAGAAAGCTCACATTATAGTTGTTCCAAAAGTGTGAAATTTAAATTGACATCATTAAAATTAATTAATTTTTCATTGTTAGAGCTGCCTAAAAGTTTAACTTAGGATGTAAATGAGCTAAACTTTGTTGAGTAGTGAATGTTCAAGCTCAGTTCGACAACAAAATTAGAATGTTCAAACTTGGCTTGAGCATAAATCAAGCCTACAAATAAAGTTCAAAAAATTATTGAACATTAAAAATCAAGCCTACAAACAATTTTCATGAGATCTGCATCTGGGTTTAATAAACAAACCTAAAACATGGGTTCTAGTTAATCTCTGATAGTTGAATAAGAAATCTGGGGTTCAATTTCAGCCTACATCAAAAACCGATTGGTGTCTTGGTTTGATGATAAAGAGCTATCATTAGGAGCGGACACCATAGGTTGAAACTCTCTCTCTCTCAAGAAAAAAAAAAAAAAACCCTAAAACCAAAGCTTAAGCTTGACTTATTTATAAATAAGCAAACATTAATAAACTTTTTATGAAGCCAAGTTTGCACTGTTTATAAATGGCTTAATTTATTTACAACTCTAAATTCAACCAATTGGGTGACTTGGTGAAAATTTCAATTGGTTTCACCCATTGATTTGGTCAAAAGCAAGTTGTCATTTATAGATGCATTAGCCTATGTACTTCGTTAGATCTCCTCTTAGAGAGGCGCTACGTCCATAACATTTTTACAACCAATCATAGGTGATTAGTTGTTATTGGTTCAAATTTGGACTTAACACTTGTAAGGATCAGATTTGACTTGAATCCAAAAACGGGAACAGATCCAGGCTCACGTAGCCCAAACAATGAATTTATAGGGTGCAGGAAAAAAAGCTAGTCTGATCTTGGGCCAAGATATTGGGTTTTAGCGTAAAGAGACTAGAGTTACAGGTGTAGTTTATACAAAGAGTCTCCTCGGACATGTCCCAGTGCAATGATTTTAGAATTATTTTTCCGTCCCTTTCCTTTTTCCTTTCTTCATCTTATATACTATGGCTTCTTTACCTTTTTCCCTATCCACGTGTGGACTTGACGTTGAAAGTCCTTTTTCGTCGTCTTTCTTGCCCTTTCTTGAATCTTCCATTCGTAGCTGGAAGGCTGCCCGTTTACTGTTCAGGCATCACCTCCACATTAATGCGGCCAGAAGGTTAGCTGGGCGGCATTTAATGCGGAGGGGACAGTACCTTAAGATATTTGTTCCTGTTCACTATTATCTTCTATTTAATATTTTTCCCTTTCGTTTCGCTGTGGGGTTTGTCCGAGGTGTTATTCTAAAAGACTGATAAGTTCACCAGACACCTCAGATAGAATTCCCGAGGTGACTATAATCCTCGGACACGTTTAAATCCCCACGAGCGTTCTTCACCTCTCCTCGGAGGAGAACCTTATTTCTTCCTTTGTTGATCGTCCTCGGATACTCTCTCACCCTCAGATAGGACATTGGGCCTGGCCCCTTCTCACACAGCCCATACATATGAGATCAGATATTGGGCCTGGCCTCTTCCAGCGTGGTTTGAGCACCGGATACAGTTGGCCCCCACAACACTAATATTACTTTTTTGCCCTAATAATAACAACCAGTTACAACCTACCTCTTAAAATTTATTGTAAAAATATTTTGAAAATGTTGTGGATATATCAATTTGGTCGACGTTACCAAGGGACGTGGGTTTTCAGATAGCAAGTCAATTTAAACACGATCCTTACCTTCTTCATTTTTATTTATTTATTTATTTATTTATTATTATTATTTTTTTTTCCTAAATTGCATTGAGCAACGGTACACTACCAAGAAATTTCTAGAACTTTATCCCAAAAAAAAAAAAAAAAAAAATTCTAGAACTACTAGGAGGGAACGTATAGTATAATTTCCTAGAAAGGCTGGAATAGGGGTGTCAATGTTCCACCCAACCTGCGAACACGACACGAACCCAACACGGGTTTTTTTGGGTTAGGGTTGGGCCTTAATGGGTTAGGGTCATAAACGGGTCGACCCGAAAGCAACATGATAAGAAATGTGTCATAAGCGGGTCAACTCGTGTAACTCGCAATAGACACGTTTGACATGCCAATTTATTTGTGTCAACCTGAAATGACTCACTTATCACAACCCGTTTAACTCGTATAACAAATAAATATTTATTTTATTTTAGATTTGTCAAATACCTTTTATATCCAACATATATTTTAAATTTAAAAAGAAAAGTGAGTAATTACAAAAATTTACAAGGGATATAATTGGAAATTGAAACTTTACAGACCCTAGAACTACTAATACTTTTTTTTGGCATAGAACTTACACAAATGAAATTGAATGAGCTTGTGGAAGATGTTATGAATTTGGACATCAACAAAGAATTTATGGATGATAATCGTGGTCATAGTCAGGATTAGTCTACTGTTTGCTCAAATTCTTTCAATATTGATACTTAGCAATTGGCGAGTTCCAAGTATATTATATTTTCATTGAACTATGTTATTTTATTTTTGTTAAAATTTGTTATTTTGAATTTAGGTTGAAGTGTATGCACTTCTTTTGGAGTGTAAAGAAATTATTTTTTAAATGAATGTTATATTTTTGTTGAACTATATTATTTTGAATGTGGGTTGAAAACTTAAAGTGTAAGCACTGCTTTTTGGGATGTAAAAAAAATTATTTCTAGATAGATGTTATATTTAATATTATACAGGTTGAAATAGGTTGTGTTACATTCATGTCAACCTAACACGACTCGTTTATTAAGCATGTCAAATGGGTTGGGTCAGGTCAACCCGCTTAATTAACAGGTCGGGTTAGGGTTGAAAGATCATGACACGATTATTAAATGAGTCGGGTTAGGGTTGAACTATTTAGTCAAATACCCCTACATCGACACGATATGAACCCGACACGCTAACCCGAATTGACACCTCTAAGCTGGAATACCCTCCCATTCCCGACAAGTCTTCATCATCTCCACTGCACCTTTCTCATAAGTTCCGGATCACACGCATCCCATTACGTCATTGAGTCGGCATATACTACGTCTTCTATATAAATCACCTCTGCTTCCCCTATTCCCTCATACAAATATCTCTCCAATTTCATCGTCTCCCTAATAATTCTCTCTCACAATCTTTCTCCTTTTCTTTTACTCACAATCATCCAAAGATGCAGATCTTCGTGAAAACCCTAACCGGAAAAACCATCACCCTGGAGGTGGAGAGCTCCGACACCATAGACAACGTCAAGGCCAAGATCCAGGACAAGGAAGGCATTCCCCCGGACCAGCAGAGGCTCATCTTCGCCGGTAAACAATTGGAGGACGGTCGTACCCTCGCCGACTACAACATCCAGAAAGAGTCAACGCTCCACCTCGTGTTGAGGCTCCGTGGTGGCATGCAGATCTTCGTCAAAACCCTAACGGGAAAGACGATCACCTTGGAGGTAGAGAGCTCCGACACCATCGATAATGTCAAGGCCAAGATCCAAGACAAGGAAGGGATCCCTCCGGACCAACAGAGGCTCATCTTCGCCGGGAAGCAGTTAGAGGACGGTCGCACCCTCGCGGATTATAATATTCAGAAGGAATCGACTCTGCATTTGGTGTTGAGGCTCCGTGGAGGTATGCAGATATTCGTGAAGACTCTGACTGGGAAGACGATTACTCTGGAGGTGGAGAGTTCTGATACGATCGATAATGTGAAGGCGAAGATTCAAGATAAGGAGGGAATCCCTCCGGATCAGCAGAGGCTGATCTTTGCTGGGAAGCAATTGGAGGATGGGCGCACTCTTGCTGATTATAACATTCAGAAGGAGTCCACTCTTCATCTTGTTCTTCGTCTTCGCGGTGGCCAGTAATTGTCTGAAGGTTTAATGTGCTTGAATTGGGGTTTACTTAATAATTGTAATTGTTGAAAGTTATTTTAAGAACTCTGTTGTGGTTTCATCAATGTATTTATAATATCTAATTTAAATAATAGTACCTTTGTTTGTTCAAATTTCTGTGTTTTCTATGCCTTAATTCAATATGATTAATAGATATGTTAGATGAATAGAATGGACCTTCAAATTGGTCCTCAAATAGGTAGGTGAAATGCTTCCCGAGGCATATTGGATGATTTGGATGGTTAGAGCTTTATACTGCCAAGAGTGTCGTTGAAAAGATTAGCAGCCTCTCATCACAGATTCACAATCACCACTGTGTTATCTGTTGCTAATGTCGAGATTGTTCCTGTAATGCATTTATAAGTGAAGTGAAGTGAAGCATTTTAGTTAGATCTTCTAGTTCTGTGCTGATGTGGTATTGGGTCTGGTTATATATTGTGTTTTATATGCTTTGGTTTTTGAGATAATTCAGTAGTTGGGGGATGGGAGGGATTTTAACCTTGACTTCGTTCTTTCTTGGAAACATCAGGAATTGCTCATTGAGCTTACAAGCCTCAGCTCTTGGTCGTTTGTGGTGGTATTTGATATCATTTACTCCATAAGATTCCTGTTCTAATCCTGTGCTGTCTTGAAGCCTCTTGTAAATCAAATGATATGATGGCAACTTACCTAGCTTCATATGGGGTGTGAGATGATTGTTATTACTTTCATTAGTTAGAAAACCTCTTTTATATAGTTTTTTTGTTTTTTGAAGATTCTGTTGGGCGGTACATAGAATAGTAGGCAACATGGTACTGACCAAATTTTCATTAGTGTTAGAAATTGTAGTTGAGTGAAATTGTGAGTGCTACAATTAAGTTTCAGACTCAATGTTAATCGCTTTCATCTCTAATACCATGTGATATGTCATATGTGTTAGTTAAAACTGAGAAGTTGTTGTGAAATAAACTCAGAATAGCTTCCTGTTAGTAGCTGCAGCTGAAATGTTGCTGATATTTTTAGTATTGGTCAGGATAATTAATGTTTGATTCAAAGCTCTGAGTATTGAAATTCATGTTTTCTGTTGTTTCTCTGTCAGCTTTCTGCCTTGTGGAAACCTGAGGTTGCTGATTATGAATTCTGATTGCCGGTTATGTAGTGTTGGCTCTGTTAAAAGTCAGTTGTCAGAATGGATAAAACTGGTAGTTCAGGTTAGGGGTTATTTGGGTCCTATAAGAACTGATTTTTGAAGTATGCTTTCCTTAGCTCTTTTGTGAATCTGTTCTGCTTTAACTAGTTATTCTGTTTCTGAGTAGACGCATGTTGAAATATCTTTATGGTTGGTTTAAGATCTTTTATTTGATAAAATTTGTACCTGGTGCTTTTAATGTCAAGAATACAATTATTTGATATTTCTTTTCTATATAGCATTTGTCTTCCTTCCCTATTCAAAGTGTTAAGCCACTTAAATTGCAATTTCTTTGAGCTATTGCTCTCCTGACAGCCACATGCAACTTGTGACACTATTGGTGAGTGTGATTGATTGGTTTGGAGTGTGTTGATTTAGTATGTACATATGTATTTGGACTCTTTATTCTCATTAGGGATGAGTGTCTTATGAAACAACACAGTCCTATAAATTGAAAATGAATAGCAAGTCTGTTGAAATTGAAAATGTTTTCCAATCTTCCAAGTCCAGTAGCTTTTGATATATATTGTTCTAGAGAATTGTTGAATTAATTTGGTCAATGTAAATGTTTGCGTGGCTGGAAACTTAGTAATGGCCAGGGAAGAATAATTGCTTTGGTAGTAGAGTGGTGCTTGATGCTCACATTGTTAAATAAGTGACTTCCTAGTGCTAGAGGAGAATGTCATGATCTTTATGATTCTCATTGACTGTCTATTATTATTCCTACAGTGACGTATCAAATGTCCTTGTTTTTTTTTCTTGTATGTAATGAATTTGGTTTATCCTAATTCCAAAATTTCCTCTGCTATATTCATTTGGTACCTTGGATTTTTGGCACTTATTATTAGTATATATTTTCTCTTCTAGCTGTTGGAAGTTTGCATTCAACAATTACTTTTATGTAAGTACACTCTTATGTGTACCCCTTCATTGGAAAAGGTTTAGTTCCAAACAGATTTGGAGCTATCTCCTCCCACCTACGTGGCGTTGGTGGTAATTTATAAGACTATCTATAAACAAGTTACATGATGCATTAAAAAATTTATGTGATTAAAACTACATATGGGCGGTCTCTTCACTCGCCGCATAGTTAATTGGAGCAAAGATGACTCCAAACTAATTTGGAGCTAAACTTATTCCATTGCTTTACAAGGGTGGCTAGGTGGCATGAATTAAGTGGAAGGCATGAAGATGGTCATCTCTTTTTTTCCCCTCTCCTGAAACTATCCTCTGAACACCATTCTGAACTTTGATGATGCTGATATCTTCAACTAGAAATCTTTGCAGGAAACATAAGGTTGCGATTTTGTCAATTTTCAGTCTATGATTGGTGTTACGTAAATGAACAAAGATAGTGTAGCCACACCTACAGAATGGCTGCTAGGCAGGCTGGTAACTGTCTCCTGGTTCCAAAGTCTCATCGGACCTCTAGTTCTCTATCTCTACATTACCTTTTTCCTCTTTATTTTTATATAATATATTTTTTCCCACTTATCTGTAATCTTTTAATCTAGCTATGTTCAAATGAGAACTCTATTGAGTGAACGTCAATTTCATGCTGAACACGAATTGAATGACGAGATGAAGCAGAATGTGTAGAACTCGGCTCATGAGCACCGCTCTCTTCTTGTCCACGGTTTCCCTTGTTCTTAGGCAATGATGCCTGATCATGGTGATGAGAGGATGAATGGGGGCCATTCATATCCCTACCTTCATTATTGAAATTGGACATCCTTTGAATGCGGTCTAGTTCACCTTGGTAGTGATATGAAGGAGATGGACAGGAGATATGGAATGCATTGGGGTTTCTGGCGTACTGGTTGAATGTTGATTCTGTTTTATGTTTTTCTTTGCTTTGTGGTGCCACTTTCGTAGTGCATTTGCCACTCTTTCGTTGAAGATTGTTGGCTTCATGGTCGAACCCATCTGCCATGGATCATTTAGATTTCTTTATGCCAATGAATAGAAAGATTGACAATCAACATGGAATAACACTTTGTAAGATGAATTATTGAAATTTAGTTCCTCTGCATATTTAGGGCAGCTAGTCTTACCTGTGTTACCAAGGCTATAAAGAAAGAGTCACATAGCTGCATAGAATCTGTATGAGGATCCTGCTCAAATGGCAACAATCACTGGCATCATTAAATTCAAGTTTCATTCGTTTAGGGAAATGTCAGCATGAAACTCACCCCATAGATATCCTGATGATCACATCTTCCAACTTCTCATGGAAGCAAGATTTAAGCCGAATTGATGCTGATTACATAGGAAATAATAAAAATCAACTTTGGGATTTTGTTGGGAAAACCAGTCAATTTTTCAAAACTAGAGTTAGTAGCTGGATGGTTTACCCAAGTCCACACAAAGAAGGCCAGTTGAAAGCCATTCTGCAAGAGCAAAAGAATGATCAAGAATGGATAAAATTATGAAGTGAATTAATGGCATAAAATAAAATATTTGATGGTAGCACCTGAAAGAGAACAAAGTGGATAAGATAAATAATGAGGTGAGGGCGATTGAACCAGAAAAGGTCATCACCAGGCTGAACTAGTGGAGTTCCTTTAACCACCCCTCCTCTCTCTTGAGTTCTCAAACCCATCTTGGTTATAATGACTTGTAGCTTTGTCCCAACCAGTAAAATTATCTACAGAAGCACCATATCAGCAATTAGATGAGTTTGCTGGACTGTCCAACAAAGTAAATATGTGAAATGGACCAAGATGATGCTTACAATCAGTGGAAGGAAGGGCAGCCACAGATAAGAATACCAACCTGTAAATTTAAAATAATAAATAAATAAAAGAACAAGAAGAAGAAGATGAAAAACTTTTTTTTGGGGGGGTTAAAAAGAGTAGGGAGATTTGAACTAATGTTATCTACATAGGGGATATCGGGTAGTGTCACTAAACTCTTGGCAAAGTTCTATGACTAATATGACGAGATGTTGTTCGTTTGTTTGTATCCTTCAAAGGGTAAAAGGTCTTGGTCTTTTATAGGTTTATATTGTACTAGTAATTACATTATACACATTTTGTGTGTCTACATTACAATGTAAGTTTACATTGCTAGTACAATGTAAACTAAGAATTTTCCAAAGATTTTTATTAGAAAACTTCTCCACTCAAATTACTAGCTCCTGTGAACGAGAATGTTGCACTCACCATTCTCTTGCCCTCCCCAAAAAATACAGTTGAAATAAGAAAAAGAAAAGAAAGGCTTACCATGGGTATTAAATAGTAGAAACAATACGGCAAAAAACCAAATTGTTGGGCTGCAAGTGTGAAAAAGAATATCAATTGTCCTAATTAGTGAGAGTTCTTTCATAATGACACAAAAATCAAATGCTGCAATCTAGCCTCTATAAAAATATATGTCGAATTCAGTCTATACTTGATCCTACAAAACATTTGTCAATTATTTGATGGCTCAACAGCTAAGAGCACGCACCTTATACCAACGACGACTTTGAAATCCTCTTCAAGTGACCACTTGGTGTACCTCTGGAAATTAAACTTTGTTTGACTCTCAGGTGCTAGATGTGCCTGAAGAAATCAATTATCAAATGAATCAGGAGCTCTTGGCAACAACAAAAAATGGCATGGTAGACTAAAAGTGTAGGAGGCTAGCTTACAACAATAAAACCATGGTGCAGGGTCAAGTAATCAACTTTGGGGACTGATCTAAAAAACTGAAGGAAGAAACAAACCTGCAAATTTGGAAAATGCAAATTCTATATATATATATATATATATTTTTTTTTTTTTTCTGGCTTTTAAAAAGTAATATGTAGACAAGCCTTTTTGAGTTTTTGGTGCTCACTTTCCATAGGAGGACTGATGATCGTCTCCAAAAACTTAAGTGCCACCACCCAAACGATGTGTCCCTGAGTTTTTCGTGTTAATCTTGTGATATTTGCAGTAGTATTGGATATGATAAATCAATGATATGGTAACAACTTACCTAGCTTCATATGGTGTGTGTGAGATGGCTTTTATTACTTTCAATTGTCAGAGAAAACATTCTTATATATCTACTTGTTTGGTTGAATATGAATATGCTACATGGTATGACCAAATTGTCATTAGTGTGAGAAATTGTTGTTAAGGGAAATTATGAGTGCTACTACAATCAAGTTTCAGACCAAATGTTAATCTTTTTTGTCTCTAATCTCATGTTTTAGGGTTAAAACTGAGAATTTATTGTGATTCCTTGTGATTACGATTACCAGTTATGTGGTGCTCACTTTGTTCAAAGTCAATTGTTAGAATGGATACAAGTTGTCATTCTGGTTGGGTTATTTGGGTCCTATTATGAAGTGGCTTTGAAGTATGCATATTTAATTTGATGGAATTTGTACTTGGTGCCTTTAATGTCAAGAATACAATAATATGATATATATTTTCTCTATCTAGGATTTTGTCTTCCTTCACTATTCCCTATTCAAAAGTGTTAAGACACTTAAATTTCAATTTCTCTGAGCTATTGCCATCTTGATAGTCACATTTTGTGAGACTGTTGGTGAGTTCCATTGGTTGGTTTGGAGTTGTTGATTTTGTATGTACCTAGATTTTGGACTCTTTACTTTTGGGGATGATTCTCTTATGAAACAAGATGGTAATATAGAACAGAATAAAATATGAATAATTTTGTGGATGAAAAGCAAGCACCCATAATTAAGTGTTGAAATTGAAAGTGTTTTCCAATCTTCCAAATCCATTAGCTTTAGATATTATATTGTTTTGGAGAATTGTTGAATTAATTTGGTCAATGTACATGTTTGGTGGGAGGCTGAAAATTTAAGAGCATAGTTGGAAACTTAGGACTAGTCAGGGAAAGAATAATTGCTTTGGCGATAGTAGAGCTGTGCTTTGTGTTTACATTGTTAAACACAAGTGACTCCCTAGTGCTAGAGGAGAATGTATGATCTTTTTGAATTATGATTTCCCCCTGAATGATTCCAAAAGTTCCTGTGTTATCTTCATTTAGTACCTTGGATTTTTGGCACTTACTAGAATTTGGGAGGGAAGATGTTGGTCATTCGTGCCCCGCCCCATATCATCTAAACTCTAAACACCATTGTGAACTTTGATGATGCTGATATCTTCAACTAGAACTTGGATGGGTGGGTAATCTTTCCAGGAAACATAAAGCTGAGTTTGTCAATTTCAGTTGGTGTTACATAAATGAACAAAGATACAGAGTGTTGCCACACCTACAGAATGGCTACTAGAAAGGCTAGTGATTCTCTCCTGGTTCCAAAGTCTTTTAAAGACCTCTAAATCTCTATCTCTGCGATACCTTTTTCCTCACTGCAGCAGCTTTTGATATTATATTGTCCTAGAGAATTGTTGAATTAATTTGGTCAATCTACATGTTTGGGTGGCTAGAAACTCCCAATTGGTTGGCAACTTAGGAGCATGATTGGAAACTTACTACTGATAAGGGAAGAATAGTTGCTTTGGAAGAATATTTGCTTTGGTAGTAAAGTTGTGCTTGTTGCTTACATTGTTAAATTAGTGGCTTCCTAGTGCTAGAGGACCTTTCTGATCTGTATGATTCTCAATTACTATATTATTATTGCTATTTCCAGCAATGACTTATATACTGTCCTCGTTTTGTTTATTTATTTTTTTTAATTTTTTTTCTTGTATGTAATGAATTTGGCTTGTCCTGATTCCCAAATTTCCTCTGTTTCGGCATTTATTGTTGTTGTTATTATTATTATTATTATTCTTCTAGCTAGAACTTAGAAGTCTGCATTCAGTAGGTACTCCTGTATATTTACAGTATTATGTGTACCCCTCCATTTGACGTTTGCTCTATAGGATGGAAGGGAATATGTTTGTTGGTCATCCTGGTTTTTGCTTCTCCCTGAAAAGAACCTCTAAACACCATTCTGAACTTTGATTATGCTAATATCTTCAACTAGAACTTTGATGAGTAGGTTATTTTTCCAGAAAACATAAACCTAAATTTTTATCATTTTTCAGTTTATGTCTATGACTAGTGTTACATAAATGAACAAAGATACAGAGTATTGCAACACTCCAAGAGAAAATCTTAACTATAGAACAATGCTTCATACCCTAGACTATTTGGAAGAACAGAAACAAAATTTCATTTGAGGAAAAACTTCCAGACATCCATCAAGCCCTACATACAGATTTGGCCTAAACGAGCTCTTGGACAAACTTTTAAGGAACTAGGACCCAACCCCAACAAGAACAGACTATACTACAACAATACTTACATTTAGGCAACAATTGGGAGTTGTTGCCTAAGACGATCAATCTAGGATTGAAGCAACTTCATAATCAAAAATTGCATAGGCCAATCCATCACAAGGTGATTTTTCTACAGGTACGTTTAGAGAAAAGACAATGCCTCTCTAATGATAGAGATCCATTTTGACAACAAAGCTTCTGGTCGGACAATCAAGGCTTATTGCATTTTGTTTTGCTTTTGGTATTTACCTATCAGTGATAGGAATTTGTTTCTTTTACCTTAATTCTTAGGATCTCAAGAAGTTTTATGCATGCTAATTAGAGAGCCCTGAGTAATCACATGCATTACCTTTTGAATTCCTTAGCATCTCAAGAAGCTAGAAAATTCTTTGTTTGTTGCTATGAACTGGAATAAACCAGGTTTTTCCATTGGTGGATGTTAACTGATTTTAGGTCTTAGGTGTAAGCTACCAAGGTACACTGTCTATCACATTGCCTAAGAGGTAACAATGGGGGTGCTTACTAGTAATGTTTGGTGTAGATCTATATAGTGTTTGTTGTTTTGGTTTGAAGTAGTTTAATTGATTTTAAATATATAGGGCTTCATAATTCTGGTTCACCTGGTTTATATACATGGAAATACATGTCCATTTTCTCAGACATGTTATCTTCTGAGGATTACTATATGAATACATGAGCTTGCCCAGCTGGTTGTAGAAATATAGAAAACAAAAACCATCCCTATCATCGGTTAGTAAAAACCACAAGCGAAAAAACCAAAAGCGAAACAAAATTCTAAAAGTGTTGTCAAACTGGATCTAACAAGCTATACAATTGAGATTACAAACTGGATTGCTTTTCCAACCACTTGAAAAAGTCCAAGTGACCAACCAATGGTCTCATAAAATATTGTGGTTTTCCAATTTGCCCCTCAATTTATACACCCAAATGCTTCATTTTGTCAGATTCATTCCCCATCTAAATCACTCAATCCCTAGGTGTTAATCTCTGGCTAAATCACTCACTCAATCTGCCAAAAAAAGTTCCTCGCTTTCTAATTTGAAATAAATGAAAAGCTGAAATTTGAACATGAAAAAATAATTTGTATTTTTGAGACAAAAATATGGAGCATCTTTTCACAAACACTTGAACTTTTGCTGTGACTAATATTTTTGCATTAAAAAAACAAAGAAAGAAATAAACTAACACCCAAATTTTCCTTGATGAAAATTGGACAAATTAGTTAAACTCAAATTAACCGGAGTGAAAACAATGTTTTTACAATCGATAAGAAAAAAGAAATCGATAGTTTTATTAATGGCCTGTTTGGAAGTTTAGAGAGGAAGGAGAGTAGAGGGGAGTAGAGGAGAGGGGAGTAGTGGGGAGGAGAGTAGAGGGGAATGATTCCCCTCCACCTTGTTTGGATGTTTTTAAAATTAGTAAGGGGAAATGGAGTAATTAGTTCTTCCCCTTGTTTGGATGTTTTAAAAATTAGGATGGAGAGGAAAGGAAATAATTAAAATAGACAAATTTGCCCCTATTTGAAAATGGACTTGCAACATTGGTCTATGATTAATTTGTTAGATTAAATAATTATGACTATAGCATGCAATATTTTTTTTTTTATAATTTTTTTTATGTGAATTAAATAATCAGCATTGGTCTATGATTAAATACTTTTTCTACTTTTTTATTATACTAAAAAAAACCATCCTTAATTGATAATAATTAAAATAAGAAAAAAAACTTTAAAAAAAACCATCCTTAATTGATAATAATTAAAATAAGAAAAAAATGTTTAGTTTGTTTGTTTACTGAAAAAATCAACAAAATATTGAATTTTGAGTGTTTCTTTCATTTATTATTATTATTTTAAATATATATATTTTTATTTTTCTTAGTACGTGAATTTAATTGACAACGCACTTTCTTTTTAAGTCTCAACATCTCTCTGACTCTCTGTGTTGTAACTTGTAACTTTCTTCGAAGTTTGAATCCCATGGTAGTAGTGCAGGAGCTCTTGGTCACAGCTTCTCACACTCTCATCCTCTCACACAGTTATTCATATTTCACCTAAGATAAAAAAAACAACAAGATGGAGGACAAAATCATGTTATCGAATTTGTCTCTCATTAACAAGGAGGCTTTTTAGCTTCTAGTTTTATCCATTAATCTAAGGCTAATGCTAATGGCCTTGTGAAACCAAGCTGAGGCTTGGCCCAAGTCTCTCACAAATCAGCATAAACAGGCAGTTGATTCCATGACAAGCATATATGCTGTGAGTAAAATCCAAGCAAAAGAACACAAAGAAGTAGTAGTTAGAACTTTTAACCCATTTACAATTGCCATTCCAAGAGAATTTGAATTACAATAATAACAAAACCAGCACCATAGGTTCTTACATAAATAATCTATAGGTACTTCAAAGGTCAAGATAAGAAAAATATGTAGAATCAATTAATTTTCTTTTACATTTTCCAAAACACATAAATTTCCCTGCACACCTGCCAGAATTCCTCTGATAAATAATGCAATTGTGCGATACACCTTTGAAGAAAAATTCTTTTGAAACTGTGCTTAATTAAAGCATTGGTACACCAACTTTTCACAAAGACACAACTCTTGGGCTCCCTACAGGCTAATCAGTGTATAACAAAAATTTTCTTCTAGGTTGTTCAGTAGAAAACTAGCAGTAGCTTTACATGCCAAGTTAGCAAACTATACCACCATCATCAATCATGATCAAATTGAATGTCCATCAGCTAAATTCTTCCACATCTTTTCATCCAAGGCATACATTTGGATCATCTTCATCAGAGTCAAACTCAACCTGCAAGCAATAATATGCATAAATCACTACATTTGACATCATGAAAAATAATATCATTAAAAAAAGAATTAATTAATTGCTTTAATCAAAATAGTATAATCCAAAATAAAATTATTTGTTAACTTCAGAATCTCAATACACCCTGTCAAATTTAGTACTAGCAAGCAGTATCAAGAATGATGCCAAAAAAAAAAAAAAAAAAAAATTGGCTCACATTTTCATCTCTGAACCACTTCTCCTGACAATCATGCTTCCAACCTGCAGCTGTAAACTTGAGCTCCCTCTCTCGGCGCTCTCGAAAATCCAAATGCGGTTGCACAACCACCTTGTCAGTGGCTTGAATTGCAGGACAAGAACTATTATGACTCAGATTAGAATTCCCATCAGTAAGGCGATCCAGAATTAACTGTAAATCACAGTTTGCATTGCTGGATTTCTGTAAAGGTTGGAAATTTGGAAAAAAAATTTTTTTGCTGCAAAACTATCTATTTCTGTAAATTATGTGGCGCTAGTGGTAGCAACTGAAGCACCATCTAAAGTAGATGTCTTTTCTGTGTGGCAGCCTAGTGAGCAGAATACATATGCAGATATTGAAGCTGCATATAAGTGTCTTGAAGAGAGCTATGGTACTAAGCAGGAGGATATCATCCTTTATGGGCAATCTATTGGAAATGGCCCCACTTTGGACCTTGCAGCTCGACTGCCTCAGTTAAGAGCAGTTGTTCTGCACAGTCCCATACTCTCTGGCTTAAGAGTTATGTATCCTATAAAGCGTACATATTGGTTTGACATTTATAAGGTAATATTTGCTCATTTTACCTTGCATAATTATTTGGCTTAATTTATACATTTATGGTTTCTTTGATCTAATGGGATGCTGTTTTATGTTGTTTGTGCGTAGAATATTGACAAAACGAAACAACAACAAGAAACAATGCAATGAAAGGATACTTATAAATTTTAAACATTTTGAAAGGTAAATAAAAAAAATTGGAAGTAATGCAATCTTAAACATTTCCTGGAAGCTGAAGACATTTTGGACCACAAAACAAAACAAAAAAAACAAGTGATTGAATGGAACCATATACAGAGTATTGACAGTTACCTTAATGCCCTTACAGCAGTGACCCAGCTACCCTCACTTGTTGGAATGAGACCAAGACAAACACGATCAGCAACACCTTGCATGTAGAAAATCAAAAGGAATCAATCAGAGCATTCCATCTTCTTGTACATTAATATCCAAACAGGAAAAATTCATCAGATTTAAGCTAAACCAGCATATGGGTAAGCATAATAACATCATATAAACAACAAACACAAAAAAAAATTATCCTTTATTATTTTCTCAGCAACCAAACAACAGGGAAAAATGAAAACAAACATGATTTCAAGCTAAAAGCTAACAATTTTCTCAAAACCCAAATGCCAAAAACATAAATCAGATCCACTTTCCAGTTCAAACTTGAACATCACAAAGCTGAGAGAGTACCATTTTGGTTGGGGCTTAGGAGGAGCCATATCAGAAACCCATTCACAAAAAACAATAAATTACCCAATAAAAATAAACAAAAAACACAGATCCAGCTACAATATACAAATTTATGCAAGTTCACAATCTATACTCACTCAAGCACTTTATCAAACACATTATGAGCAATACTTTGAAACTTTAAAATTTAAGAAAAAAAAAAAGCAATCAGATCCGAAACCCACCCACAAATAACATGTTATTACCCCATAAAATCACAATTAATAAGAAATCACCCAATAAAATCACAATTTTAAGAACATAGTTATTTGATCCAACTCAAAAGAAACCCATGAAACAAAAAGAAAAACAGAGCTTACCTCTGAAAGAAAACCCAAGCGTGAGAGACGATTGATTGTGAAGAAGTTGTGTGAGAGAGAGACAGTGTGGAGTGTGGAAGAAATCGTGTGAGAGAGAGGCAGAGGAGTTTTCAAGGCTGAGAGAGTTGAGAGAAATTTGAGATTGGAGAGAAATAACATGAATAATAACGTTAATTTATTTTATATAATCTGTGTGTAATTTTGTTAATATAATCAGGGTAAATTAGGTAATTTATTTGGTCAATAATTTATGTACTCTACTCTCCCTCCAAATCTCTCCAATTTGGGGGAATTAAAAATGGGGGGTTAGAGGGAGTTGAAACCCCTCCAAACTCCTTCAAACCCCTCACCCTCCTTCCTTAAAAAACTTCCAAACAAGGTAATTGGATTACTTTCCCTCCCTCTACTCTACTCCCCCTCCTTTTTTTAACATCCAAACAGGCCATAAGAGTTAAACTTTAAAACACTCTAAAGCCCTTCCTCCGCCTGCCCAATTCTAACTCAGACCAATCTCGACCTAAGTTCCTTTGCACCGAATTGATGGATCTTTGCATGGATTCTATGGTAGCGGTTGTTCCTCTTCTTGGCTTTTCTGAATAGATTTTGAATTGATTTTGGTTATTATTTTCTTGTAAAGAGGTTGATCTCTTCTAGTACATAGTCGTGTTTTCCCCACTTTATGTCACACTATAAATAAATATGTTCCAAGATCATGGTCGTTGACATCGAGGCTCTCTTGCTTACCATAACCAGCAATCCCACTTGTGTTCAATTGTAAGGCTGTTTTCCATCCATGCCTTCTTGTCTGAAAACTGAATCAAGATAATGATAAACCACTATTATTTCACAAAGGCCTTGATATTATAGCTATAGATTCTAAAAGGTGAAGAAAACCAATCTAGATATAGATTTAAGAAATTCACAACACTCAAGCCAATCTACTTTACTCAAATTACACTTTTTCCTCCCACAAGATGAGCCGAGGACCCACTATGTGCATGTATAACTTGGTAAGAAAAAAAAATTACATCTTTTAAATATAATAAAGGAAATGTTTGAATGTCACATGGATTCATAACCATATAGTGTTTTACAATGCACACACAAAACAAGAACCAAATCACGTATGAATGAAAAGAGAAAAAGCTCATCAATTTTAGAAACATTAATTGGTGCTATTGCTTTAAAAAATCTGAAGAGAGATGCACACAAGACACTCCAAGTTCATTGAATTCCAGTTTGGCAATTTTCGAAAATTATACCAACCCACACTTTAGTTTTCATATATTTAAAAAATCAATCAATTAATCCATATTTTCTAGTGACATGTACATGAAAACCCAAAAACTGACTGACCTCATACTATGAGTGACCAAATCACTAGGTACCACCAATCGTCACTTTAGTTGCTGCAAGATAAATTCCCCATAATGCAGCTCCAAATTAAAGACTTTCAAGATTACCTCCACACGATATTTCTGGAACTCCTGCCAGTTAATTGGGTTATACATAGATTTATGTGCAAATGATCAACAAGAGATAAATGACCCATATTAACAGCATGTGAAAAGACAAGCTAGTAAAGATAATATGGAAGACGATGAAAAAATGGGTAATTAATGAGGTTCAGTTACACCGTCCACATCATCTAAAGAAACATTACAAAAAATTTGAGAGCTATCTAGTTGCAATGAATTACACAATAACTTGAAATCCGTATTATAAAGCACGTGTTGCTAACTTCTGTTGCACAATCAAATGCAAATTCCTAGGGTGTACTTTTGGTTTTCTTTTAAAGCAATCACAAATGCATATGTACTAGGTAGCCTTAAGCATCATATCTCAACTGTAAGAACATTTGATTTAAACAATGCTTAGGAATTTACCTAGCAACCCCTCATCTGGGGATTCATTAAGCATTCTATACAGCCAAAAGAATACTAGAGTGTACAAAGCTTTTCACTGCATCCCCACCCCCTATCCCCCTAAATAATAATTAGAACAAGATTATTCAAGAAAATATATATTTTTTCTCAAAGCCAGACAAATAGTTTTAAACATATCTTTGGTTTAGAAGCATACTTATTAAATTTTTTTTAAAGAAGACACATATAAGGATCAATTAAGCAAGATATGTAATAGATGTTTCACTCATCCAATAATATCACTCAATTGATGAAAGACTTTGGATATATTTTAATTCTACAAAAGACCAGGTATACCTTTGTTAATCTTTGGACTAATTTTCACATCCATCTCAAAACTATCATTGTTCCTTAGTAGTTGGACTTGTTCGAGCTTTTCCAGAACCGTGCAATAAATAATCTAAAGACCAAAGTTGCATTAAAAAGAGAAATGTAGAGAGTTGATAATAAAAAGAAGATACAGTTAACGTGTGTCAAATATATAAACTTTGACATTGCATGGGGTTTTACTAATTGTACTTCCATTTTTTATTTTCAATTTGCTCTTAGATCTTTCTATCTTTTAGATTACCTTGACATAATATAAACATTTTTTAATAAAAAATAATATATAAACAACTACAAGGTTCATGACATCACATTGAATGATGGGGGCAAATATAGACCCATTCAACCAATGCACTTAGAAAATCTCAGGAAACTGCCCTCTTTTCCCCTAAATACTAATGCAAGAAATTGCCCCCATCATATGAGTTTCCAATTATGAAATATCTAATGGAGCTGATCAGGGGCGTAGCCAGAAATTTTTGCTTGGGGGGGGCCAAAATAAAACAATTATATTGATTTGTAATTCAAAAATAAATTCAAAATATGACATTCATACATACATAGATGTCTTGGTGCACTAGTTTAGAAAAAAAAACAAACATTAAATCCAAAGTAAGCCTTAACTATATATGTATCAAGTATCATGTGTGTGTGTGTGTGCATGTATGTATATCATGAGATTACTGCTAGAATTTTTTTATTAGTGTAATTCATATTAGCACTCAAAATACTAACAAGCTAATCGACCAATTGAGCATCGTAAGGAAGAATTAATGAAGAGAAATTGAAGAGAGAGCACCCAATAATGGCAATGAGTAGAGTCTTTTGAGTGGCTATAAAGTGCAAAGTAAAATTGTAATAGTTTTGGGAAATTGCAAAACTTTTTTTTTTTTTTTTTGAGAAAGGAAATTGCAAAACTTAAGTATAGTATCTAAAGTGTAATACATTAGGTTTCTCAATTAAATTCAAACACATGTTTACCATGACAAATAAAATACAAACAATATTATCATTTTTAAGGAAGATTAAATTCAATACAGAGCTTAATTGGGAAATATAATGTACAACACCTCAGTTTTATGACTTTATCCTATTAGGAAAATTGAATGACTAAAAAGTGGTAAAAGTGAGGGGTAAAACTGTAGTAAAGGACCTGCACATGTACATCAGGACATGGGATATATAGTCTTAGGCTCTTAGCAAGAAAATAATTCAATAAATAAAAAAGGGTTTTGCCAGTGGCTGTGCTTTTAATGGAGAATGTAAAAAATAAAATGAATGAATCTTTATGGTTGAAAAATGGGGATTTGAGGTGAGGGAAGGGAGTAATTATGGCTGACGTGTAGGGAGGGGGGCAAGTTTTTTATCTTGTGGGGGCCAGCTCTTAAATCAAAGGGACCGAGAACTAGTTTTCCCTACAATTAGTGAGGACTTAAAAAATTTTGGAGGGGACATGAGCCTCCTCACCCCCCCCCCCCCCAATGTATTACTTAGCTCCGCCCTTGGAGCTGAACCATTATCTTTTCATCTTCATACATGCCTTATATAATACATAGAACCGTATGAAGCATACAACAGTTATTTTATTAACCAAATTCTCCATAGGTTTTACAGCATCATATAGACATGTCATGAAAAGAGAGAGAGAGAGAGATCCACGCCTCTAATATATGATCATGTGCCATAATTCCAAGAAAACAACTAAAAAGTACATCGGGTGGTTTAAATGCAGTGTCCTCTTCTCACATGTTTGCTGCATCCCTACAAATAGAAGAAAGGTAAGCACTATGATTTGGGACGTTAGAAGCTAGCATTAACAGTTATTCTTTCATGCACTACTTTGTTTCTATGTATTAAGAAAGCCCAAAGAGTGTTGGCAAAGATGACAGTGAAGTGATTGCATTGGTCTTGTGACTGATACTCTTTCCAGCCAAGATGAAACTCAATTTGACTTGATTTGGCTCTAGGACCTAAGTTCTAATGGTGAGTGGTGATGTGAACCACATTACATGAGCTAAGTCATATGCAATATCATCTTCTATAGGGCAGCTCACATCTAAGAACTATATCTCTGAATTGTGCTCCTTCCATGTAAGAATTCATTATGGAGAAGCCAATAGGCTCTCTTGATCATAAAGAGACATGACTGATCATAGGGCCAAATCAGTTTCCCTGTACTTCCAAATCAATTATTATTATGTATTCCAATGGCAACATGACTTGGAACTACTTTGAGAAATTTTTTTGAGCTTTAGAGAATGGTTTATCAGATGTGAATAGGGGAACCTAAAAGATAGAAAGATAATTTTTAAGCAAGAAAATGAACTTAAGGGATGAAGAAATTTTATCAACAAGTACAGTTGTGATCCCAACAATGATGAAGTTGTGGCCCTGTCCATCCTCATTAATTCAAACATTCCTAACAAACAAAAAAGTAACAAGTACATAAAAACATGTGATTTTATATTATGTTTCTAAAAATAACTCCTTAACCAATCATATATAAATAATATTCTTCCACAGATCCCAACCAAAGGTTTTTGATAGCATATATTAAATGATCAATCACGAAGCTGAGGGGTGAAGGGATACTCTAGTAGTTCCAACACCTCTTAAGATGTCTAGTACTGCGGTTTTAACCCCTCCCCAATTTACCTAGAAAAAAAAACCCTTAAATATTGTGATCAAGAAACATGTTCTATTACAAATTAAAGCAACTAAACTAAACTAAATAAATGAATAAGTCAATCTAAGACTCCTTATCCCAATTAAACACTCCTTATTGGTTTTGCTGCCTGAGTAGTCTTATGAATAGACTCCGTAATCCCAATTCTTCTCAACTGCAAATACCTTCCTTTGGCAACCCATTCAAAATTTGCAGGTTTTAGAATTTCTAAAATTATTGTTTAGCTCTTTGTATAGTATTAGGACAACTTTATGCCAAACTCTTTTCAAGTGCAAATCACTGAGTATTAAACAAAACCAAAATCTCAACACACACCTGTTTATTTTTTATCAGCAAAACTAACCAAAAATCGTCATTTTGATTAACAATCAACTAATTATCTTAATATGTGATCCAAAATTTTGTTTAATTTTTAGAACATTAAGAGCAAGGTGCACTTTCAAAAATGCATTTCCAAAAGTATTTAAATGAATTACCTACCTTTTTAACTGTAGAGAGTACCTTTTGATTACCTTGACATAGGATCTAGTCCTTTAATGACTGCTCCACATTCGTAGACAAAAAGACCCAAATAAAGATTTGGAACAATTAATTTTTATAAAAACTATTTAAATCACTAAATCATAAGTGATAGCAAATAAAAAAAATTTAGTACATGCCATAGCAAAGGAGTCTACTCTTTACCTCCCATTTGAGCTCTTGAAGCTGAATATAGGCATAAAAAAAAAAGAAAAAAAATTTAATGAATTTTTTTTTTATGCAATTGAATGAAAGGGGAAATTGGTTTAAGATATTTACAAAGAAGACAAGAGAGTTCAATACCACTAAACTATTATGGAAAGGTCGCAATTTAACTCGTCGACCTTGTACCATCCTCCCATCTAAGAATATTCACCAAAACATCGATCTCTAAAATAGGGGATCCACAAAATAAAATTTCCATGGTCTTACCTCAGAGGTTTTGAATTCCTGCAAACACTTCAAACCTAAAAAGTAAAAAGAAACAACAAAGATAAACCATTAGACTAATAGGACCTTTCAACATTTTACCACACTAACCATTACATGATTAACTTGGCTGGATAGATCTAAAGCATTTTCATATCTGAGAGTTGAACTTAACAAACCTAAATTTGTTTTACAGTAAATTTAATATCTTAACAATAAGCAAAATGAAAATATACAAATTGACCCCCAATTAGGGGGAAAAAAAGGATAGGATTGAATAGCGCATTGCATATTTCTTATGTTTTCCATCCAAATCTAGATGTTCTCAATAGTTAAACCTCATTAAAGAAAGAAAAAAAGCTGTAAATGGAGAAACACAATAACCATACGAGAAATGCAATCAAGAAATAAAAAAATTTTAGTTAGAACATTAACGTTTGGCTGCAATGAAATTCAGTTTTGAATTCACACTTTCTTTGTAGTTTGTTCTTATTTGGCAATGTAGAAAATAAGTAAGTGAAAATGGTCAAGGTCCTCAAGTAATTATTATTATTATTATTTTTTATGAACAACAGAATCTATTAAAGAAACAAACCATACAAACAGGAAACGCATGTATCTAAAAGCTGTAACACCTAACAACAAAAACAGAGCAAGCAGGAAACTAAAAAAAAAAAAAAAATCAAACTAAAACCCTCAATAATGGTAAACTCAATTAAGGCCTTGATGGCTTAATACCTCCTCAGTCTTGACATTGCTGCAAATACATAAACATTTCTTTCAAGCCAAACATAATAAACCACTGCAGACCTAGCAAGCAGGAAACTAAACTTAAAATAAGAAAGAAAAAAAAAAATCAAACTAAAACCCTCAATTATGGTAAACTCAATTAAGGCCTTGATGGCTTAATACCTCCTCAGTCTTGACATTCTTGCAGAATACATAAACATTTCTTTCAAGCCAAACATAATAAACCACTGCAGACCTAGCAATTTTTCTTATTTTGTTTTTAGAACTTTTGGCCTTCAACTTATTTTTACCCCAAAAGAACTACTTGGTACCAACTATATGCCTAGGATTATATTAGACAATATGACTTAAATCGCAACAATAGCCTCTTTGAGAAGGGAAGGATATTCAAGGATCTTGAGTCCATAGTTTAGTGCAAAGTTGATTTTTATTTCTCTTGGTAATATGTATGCATTCTTGTTCAGTTGTCACTTACCTCTGAATAAAATAATGAAAAATATAAGTAATATTATTTAGTGAATCAATAAAATTAAAGAAACATCTATTACAATTAACAATATCAAAATTTAAAACCCACAAGAAAAGCAAAATTAATCAAACAAATTTATTTTTTAGAAATTAACAATTGGCTTGATGAATTGCATGGGTCGGAAACATCCAAGCAAACAGGTTCAATATCCTGGAAAGGCATTTAATTGAACAACTTGTGTGCTTGGTTTAAATTTCAATTTCAAATAACTAGCAAGCATACTTGTTAATTAATAAAATTGAAGTTTAGAAAATATGAAGAAATTATGCACTAGTAGTAGACAAATCAAATGAATAAAAGAAAAATATTATAATAAATGAAAATTAAATTGCAAGGTGGAAATGAATCTTGGACTTACCAAGTGCTTTAACATTAAAAGCATATCACCACGCACCTTTGTCGTTATAATCACTTGTTAGGTATAAAATTTTTGTGAGGCATGGGGTGCAAAAGCTGAGTTTAAGTCTCCAAGAGGAGCTTCACACGCATATACATGTCTATCTTGCATAATAAATAAATAAAACTGCATTAAAATAAATTAATAAATTAAATTAAACTAAAAACTTATGTTATAACTGATAAATACAAAGCCTAGCAGCTTGATTTTCCTATAAATACTTGAGCAATAATCCTACGAATGATACAGGGGGCCAAAGATGTGAATCCAATAATGCAACTACAGCAGGCATACCATGGCATCGAGGTTGCTTTCAGGTGGAAGCATAATTCTTTGAAGTTTGATCAAGATTTTCTTGCCTTCTTTGATGGTGGAAACTGATTGAAGTCGGTATCAATGTTGTCAAAGGCATGGGCCACTGAAGAGGAACCCAGATCAAACCCATCACTAAATCCCAAATCTTGCCAACCCAAGCTTAATTCAGACCTATTTGTGGTATCCACTGGAAGCACATCAGATGGCAAAGAATGGTGCTCAATGTCATCAAGAACTAGGGGAGAGCAACCATCTATACTAGCATTTGAGTCGAGATATCCAATCCTTGCAGAGGGATAGACAATTGATGATGAATCCAAATTGTGCACATCACCATGAAATGTTGATTCAAATCCCAAATATGACCCAGCTAAACCTGAGTTCGGTTTGATCAAAAGCCCAGAAACCCCTCCACTGTTTAAAACCCCATGATCTAAATCTGAACCATAAGAAGTGGAGAAAACAGCTGGCAAAGGTTGTAGCTCAGTGTTATCACAAATCCAGGCCCTTGAAGATGAACCCAGATCATCTAACACGTCACTAAATCCCAAACCTGGGTGAACCATGAGTAAGTTGGTGTCCATTTGAAGCCCCACATCAGATGGAAAAGAATGGTGATCGATGTCATCAGAGACAGAGGAAGACCCACAACCACAGCAGATGCAGTCTACATGGACTCCCAACCATGTAATTTTGGGGTCATCAGATGAAGGGATTATGGGGTTACTAGAAGAAGTGTCATCATCATCATCAGCAAAAGATTCTATGTAGTCATTATCCTTGATTTCAACTATAATCGTAACGTCATTCTGTTCAGATGGATTTGATTCATCCCATTTCCTTTTTGAAATGTAAACGGCATATATACAGACCTGCTCAGAACCTCCTTCTATATTGTGTAAACTTAAAATTTTTTTTTCTGAAAAACCATTGGCGAAAACAACAAAACAAGTTGGATACGTAGCTTCTGCCTCCACCGATTGACAAGCAAAACAGAGAATTAATTTTTGAAATTCACGACCAACCCGAAATGATACAGAATTTCCAACACTCTGATGGTTCAATTTGAACCACTTCGGAATCTCAATTCTTGGTAGGATAAATTCACAAGTATCGTAATAAGAAATTGGGCGATTCATGAATAGTTCTTGAAACTGCTTGCATTTAGCAAATACAAAGAAATTGAAATTTAGAGATTCTAGTAATATATATCACTTAAACTTACATATACAGAAAGAGGGGGAGAGAGCTCACCTGATTCAATAATCTGCACGATGATCGTAGATCCAATGACGTGCAGCCTGATGCGTTCACTCTTTCTATAGACTGTGGAAGCCTTGGAATTTCTCGAAGCTTCTTGCAATTGCACATGATAAGTTCTTCTAATTTAGTAAATTTACTAATGCTTCTCGGGATTGTAACAATATTGGAGTCATGTAGACTTAGATGTTTCAATGAGGGGAAGGAATCGGGCTTCATCAAAATATGTGATTCAATTATATTTCCATCACACTTCCAAATTTGCAGCAACCGCAAGTTCGTAAACTTACATCTCGAAATGCTAACGAGAAAATCGTTTTGACAATTATTTAGGCATAAGTTAGTAAGCCTACTAAAAAGATACCCCAGTGACAAAGGCCATTCTTTAATAATACTATCCACAAAACTTAAAAAATTACATTTGAATTCTGGGTGAATATTGGGAAATTTTTCAAGACTTACACATTGATCTAGACGAAGAGTTTCAAGAGATTTCAACCTAAGGGTGTTGGGAAGAATTTGAAGTTTTTTGCAATCATGGAAAACCCAATTAACAAGCTTATCAAGAGATCCAAAGGCCTCATGAACCTCAATTAAATTTTTACAACCAATAATTTTCAAAGTTCTTAAGTTTGGAGCGCACAAGTTAGGTAATGTTTCAAGACTTATACAGTCACGTAGTTCAATATATTCAAGAGATTTCAACCTAAAGTTGCTAGGAAGAATTTGAAGTTTTTTGCATCCCTCGAGATTCCAACGTTTAAGCTTATCAAGAGATCCAATGGCCTCATGAACCTCAATTAAATTTTTACAATACCTAATGTTCAATTCCTCTAAGTTTGGGGTGTACAAGTCAGGTAATATTCTAATCGATGAACACTCGCACAATTTGATACTTTTCAAATTTTTGAAAAGGAACCCCTGCAAGGGAAAAAAAAAGAATGAAAATTGTTCTTCAACAAAATTTTAGAAATAATATTTAAAGAAATCAAAATTCATCAATACTAATACTCATACCTGCTTGAACAGCTTCTCCAATCTAATGCAACTATGTGACATCTTGAGTACAACAAGTTCTTGAGGACAAAAATTGGATGGCAAGGAAAAAGGATATTGGTCCCATTCAAGTAACTTTAATCCATTGGGGAGATATTTAAGTTCTTTAGAAATGAGTACATTACTAACCATAAGAAATTTGAGATTTTCCATCTTTTTGAAAGCTTTAGTATATAGTTGCACTGTTATTGGATTAGGCGAATGCAACATTATACCTCGAATTTTGTTTGACCCCTGATTAGATAAAGAAATAAGTGAAACATATAATACAATAGGATTTTCCAAAAGTATAATAATCTTGAAAATTTAAACAAAAATGATACTATAAAACTTATATTTTCTATAATGTTACAAAGAAAAATATCAATTGAAAAAAGAAAAAAAAAAAACTTGTTACTTCTACCTAATGAAAAAAGATGTTAAAATACAAAGAAAAAGAAGTTATACCTTTCTTCTGGTTAGCACTTTAAGAGCATCTTCATAATGCCATAACCTGCTACGTTTAGTAAGGATTTCTGGTGATTCTTGCTGAACAATTTCCCTACCCATTTGTTGTACCAAGTCATGCATCCCCAATATATCATTGGAACCAATAGTTATTAGACATTTATTAACAAGGTTTGAAATACCAACTCTGGGACATAAATTGCGAGCATTTAATATATTTACAACATTATCCTTGTTCCTTCCCTTGAAGAAACATGCAATATCGAGGAAAATATCCTTTTCTGTTGGTCTCAATCCATCATAACTTACTTTAAGTATTTCATGAATATCTCCTTCAAGAATTTCTCTATATTGATGAATTGCACTTTCCCATTCAGATTTTGGTCTTCCACACAAATCAGAACCTATTATTGTTAAAGCTAAGGGTAGGCCTTTGGCATATTGGATGACTTGGTTTGCAAGTTCAAAATAATCTTTCTCATGTTTATTTCCTTGGAAGGCATGTTGATTAAAGAGTTCAAGAGCTTCATGTTTGACCAATTCCTTCACCTCGTAAGTTGCATAAACTTTAAGAGTAGCTAGCAAGTGTGCGTCTCTTGTTGTTATAAGGACTCTACTTCCTAAAAAAAACCAATCAAAATTTCCAAACATATTTTCAATTTGTTTTGATTTATCCACGTCATCAAGAATTAAAAGAACCCTTTTACTTTGAAGCCTTTCCCTTATCATATTAGTTCCATGGGCTACACTCTCCACCTTCCAATGTTTGCCCCTTAAGATATTAAAAAGGAGATTCTCTTGTAGTTGCATTATGCCATTATTTGTTCCAGAATTTTCTCTAACATTCTCTAGAAAGCAACTTCCTTCAAAATGCTCAGCAATTATATTATAAACAGCCTTTGCAATAGTTGTTTTACCTATTCCCCCAAGACCAAGAATCCCTACCATCCGAACATCATTTACCTTAATATCTAAAAGCGATTCAATGTCCTTGGCACGAGAATTTACTCCAATAGGGTATTTAGCAACAAATAACTGTCTGCCACTTAATTTGGTATACAATATATATTCAATAATTCGTTCGATGAATTTATATTCAAGGTCACTGCCAATCACAAAGCATATGAGACATTAAATGAGTTGGACTAGTTGAAATTATGAATATGAAAATATAAGAATCAAGATGTCTAGCTTTATGCATAAAAAACCTACACTTGACACATTATCAATTAAATTAAAGGGTATAATTCAAGGATTTGAAATGCAACATTAATATTAGTGATAGTTTTTAGACCCCTTAAAAAACACAATTGGATTAACCTAGGTAATTAGCCAAGTTGTTACTTAGTCCAAATTCCAAATCTAGGTTATCACAATTAAACAATCATACCATGCAAAGCAGTAAAAAGATAAATAACACAAACCGGTAAAAACCTATTGAGGATTTAACCTAGCTATCCTCAAGGTAAACTTGAATCCACTATGAAAGAATCGAAGTTGTTCAACAGGACTTAAACCACTAACATCCTATTGCTACCCACCAGTAGAAACTTACTGACATGATCACGTGCAAGCTCCGAAACCACAGACTCCTTCTTTCTTGAATTCTCCAGCAAGTACAAGCACACCCGCTTGTGTATCTTTAAGTTCTTATGGTAGCAACTAAATGATCATCAGGTTCTTGAAGAAATCTCCTCCTTGATAATCCTAAGCTTGTGTGAAGGAAAGCTCCTCACCGATCTCACAAGAGATTCACACAAACAGCAACATGAGCAGTCTCTAAAACGTGGCTAGGGTTTGCATTATATACCTAGGGAAAAACATAAAACCCTAAACGTTTTAAATGAGTTAGAGCTAAGTTGGAAATCTACAGAAAAATGCATTCTGCCCGAGATTCGATCGATTGAGCCTAAGCTTCGATTGATTGAGCCAGGCTGAAATGCATAGTAACTTCTGCATCACCTCGATTCCAACTTTACATAAAAAGCACAACTTTGAGCAAGTCTAAACAAGACTAAACAACCTGTTTTGATCATGGTTTGCCAATAATACAAATTAGAATTCTAAAAACATTAATTCTAAGTCTTTAGAACCTAACAAACTCCCATTTTGGCAATCCGTGACAAAACACAACTAAAAGTTCAAAGTGTACAAAGAAAAAGCCCTTTACATAAGAATGCTCAAAACAAACAAATCCAATCCTAACTACTATCCATTAGTTGCAAGTGTAGATAGCAGCTCAATTGAATCAACCTGTATATTTCCTGAAATACTAAACAAAAATGCATAACCGCATGTGTGGAAAATAAAAGTAAATAAAATAAATTCTTGATTTCAACCAACACACAATAAAGACATATATCAATGAATAACTCATAAATATAAATCAATAAGCAGTTGAAACAAGAAACATATAAACCAATAAAAGTAACTCCCCCTAACATGAATAGCCCAACAAAAACATAGCAAGAGCTAAAAGGGTAAATACAAAGTGAAGCACCTAGATACAATCTAATCTCCACAAGCTCCAATATAAAAAAATGCTTTCCCCCTAAAAATAAAAACTCTACAGGAGCTCAACTATGTACTCTACCTTTTTGTGACGGAATGCCAAAGGGCAATCAAAATCCATCATCAAAAGGAGGTGGCGGTGAGGATCGTCAAAACTGTGCCAAATTTGTGCGCAAAGCACGAATCTCATCAAGCACGTCCACCAAAATCTGTCCATAAGCCGCCTGAACGGTCAAGACATGATCTAACGTACGTTGAATGTCTGAAGAACATCACCATTAGCAGCAGCAGCACTAGACGCCTCAGCTGTATCAGCACCTATGGAAGAGGGAGGAGGGGGAACAACACTAGATGACGCACCTTTAGGACATGTAGGACCAACTCTCAAGTGAGCAGCCCTCTGCCCAAGGAAGGTGGCACCTATGGGAGCTATGACATGAACGGGCTTACCGGCAGGGAAAGCATCTAGACCGAGAAACAACAAAATCCTATGAATGAAAATAGGATGGATAAGAGCATGAGCTACGACAGAACTCTTATGAACTTCGTTCAAAGAACAAAGAAATAGATGAGGAAAACTGATAGACGCACTAGAAACAAAAGTATACAAAAACACACATCGCTCAAGAGGGATGGTGTGGAGATGAGAAATAGGCCACAAAGAATGACACGCTATACTAAAGAAAAGATAGGCAGTTTCAGAAAGCTTAGCAGACATGATTCGAGGATCAGAACCCCACTGGATAGAAGACCCAGTGATGTAGGACGTAATGTCATCTATGGATGGAGACTTCTCATAGGGATAGACAGGCTCTCTAATGACCGGAACCCTAAGAGCATCAGCCACTACCCTAGGGGTAATGGTGAACTCAACACCTCGTATCCAACTCCTAACAAGAGTGTTGGAATCATAGACGTGGCAAGAGAGATTTGAAAGGAACTCTTTAATTAGGGCGGTCGGGGATGGATGATCTACCTCTAACAAGGACAGCCAACCCCTACTCTCAAGGTTTGCCTTAATGGCATGATCTACCTCATCTAACACAATAGAACGCTCAGCCCAAATCTTACGATTACAGTTTAGTTTCTCAAAAACCTCTATGCATCGGTCATTCCTAAACAGCTGACTCCTAGAGGGAGACACAGAGGAAAGGGAGGGAGTCCTATTTGCTCTAGTCTTCCTAGGCATAGTGCTAGGATAAGGACAAAGACACAAAACAGAACCAACAAGAACAGAAAAAAAAAAAAAAAAAAACCAAGGGCAGACTGCAAGTTAGCACAAAAAAATAAAACAAAAATCTATATAATGCATGAACAATTTAAATGTCATGATGCATGCTCTAATATAGTGAGACTAATTTCAATTTAAGTTCAAATTCACAAAATTGGCTTGAGCATAGAGTTTCTTAACAAAAAAAAATCCCAAAATTTGAAAAACCACTTGTTCAATTTGTAATAAATTGATGAATTGATCATCACACATGAGAGAAAACAAATAAAAATGATCAATTACAACAATAAAACAAGCCAATTTCATCAATTATACATATTTTGAACAAAATCCCTAATTCGGGTTAATTACAAGCCCTAGAATTTTCAATTTCTCAAAAACCACAAAATTGATCAAATTAAACCACAGGGATCATGTTTATAACATCCTAGAACAAAAACCCAATGATCAATTTCACAAAATAAGGTTTGAATCATCAAAAACCTCAAATATGCTAAGATTGAAAATAATCCTTCAATGCATGAAAACCTAAAAATAAATGAAAAAGAAAGGGTATAATGGACATATCGGCCTTGGGAGAGGAAAACCTTGCAAAAAATTTGGTCGAAAATGACAAAAAATTGAGGATTGTGCTTGTCCGAATCGGAGAGAGAAAAAGGAGTTTGAAAAAGTTTTGAACAAGTCAAATATGATTTTTTAAAAACCTGACTCACGATTTTTGATTGATTGAAAATCAGTTTCAATTGATCGAAACAGACAGAGACTCACCATTATTTTTTAGCACAATTTCGATTGATCGAAAAACAGGCTTGATTAATCGAAATTCTGGAAAAATAGAATTTTTGAAAAAAATTAACCGGTTTTTGAAAAAAAAAACTCCTCAAAGCATTGAATATTAGGAATAAAATGCATGAGTATGAGATGAAATGCTTTTCCAAAACACAAGTTTTAAACCCAGTTTTCCCAAAATTAAGATTTTCAAACATTCTCCCTTTAAATTCTTAAGCATCAAATATGTTTTGCATAATACTCAAGATATTTTCAAACTCGGTTGGTCAAACCAAAAACACACACAAAAACATGTACAAAGTTTAGCAAGGAGTAACTTGTGTAGTGTGCAACTAGAAAAAGCTTGAGATACATGTGAGATGATATGTGAATAGAAATCAAACACAAAGTTTACAAAATTCATCACATTGAATTTGAAAGGGACTATCACCTAAAGAATTACATCATATAACTCCCACATCTCCTAGATCATAAGCTTGCAATCATGTAAGTTTCTTGATTTTGCCTCATATTGTACACACAAATTTTAATTATTCAGAAACTTATTAAAATAGCCGGGATAATGTACACACCAATTTTAGCAATTTTTGATTTAGCTTTAAGTCCAATAATGTACACACCGATTTTAACATTTAAACCAAGACTACACCTTATGTTCTTTTTGTGCATGTGCTACACTTTCTTGAGCACAAAATCTTATGATATGCACAAAGGTGTTCATGATTGGCCAGTGAACAGTGGTGAGATGGTTATTTATGCCTTTCTCAAAAGGTTCAAGTCCGACAGTCAAAGATATGTGACTTCAAGATCAAGACAAAGTGATCAAAACTATAAACATCTTTCCCACACAACATGTACTACAAAGATCAAACTAGTAAAGTGCAATAGATAAGCTCATCAAAGCTAAACAAGGTACAAAGACATGTTATGTGAAAATAAATTGATCAACCTTGTTTTCAAAACCAAGAAAATAATACAAAACACAATTTGCTTCCCTTTTCCTTTTTTTTTTTTTAAGAGGAAAGAAAAGAAATCCTAGAATGAAATGCATGAATGTTATGCAATGCAAATCCTAGAAACAAAACGAAAACACAAAAATCAAAGAACAATGGTCACAAAGGGTAGAGCAATGAAGCATAAGGACTATGTCAGAAAGACTCAATTAGTTCGAGTATTTTGCATCCAAAACCTTTTAGATGCACCATAAGAATTGGAGTTCTTATTCACATTAGAGTGATTTCCAACTCCAGGATTGGAATAAAGGTTGAGAGCCTTTACCAATTCACCAATAAGTGTTATCGGTTCTTGAGCTTATGGCACAGGCATTTTTGGTTTGTTTGCTCTCTTAGTAGCTTGCAGCTTGTAATAGTTTGGACGAATGTGTCCAGACTTCCTACAAAAATGACAAACCCAAGCAAGCTTACCATGCATCTTGTCCTTAGAAAAGGTAGACTCCTTAGGTTTAGACTCTTTCAGATCAACCCTAATCTTTCTAGATGGTGAAAGTTCTATGGGTTTGACAACTTCACTCATAGGGGGTTTGACAGTTTCACTCACAACTTCACTCATAGAAGGTTCAGAAGAAGATGAAGGAACAAAGTTTGTGGAATGGGATGCAGACACGGAGATGCTTTCAACAAAACCTAATCTAGATTTGTCAGAAGGAGTCTTTTGAACACTCAGCATTTGATTAAGTTTAGAACTAGCAGATCTAGCAACAAATAAATCAGGTTCCAAAGATTTAACTTTATCAAGCAATATCATATTCTTAGTTTTCACATTGTTCAAAAGTTCATTAACATCAAACAGTTTTACAAGCAAATTCTTCTTATCAAGCTCAAGAGATTCAATTTTCTTTCGGCCAAGTTCAACATTCATAGCATCCTTTGCAGCAATTTTGCAAAGTTTATTGTAGGCCTCTTGAAGATCTGCATCCTCAGAGAGTTTCCCATCAGAAGGGTTCTCTTTAACAGATAAGCTTTCATTGACTACAGCAGTAGCAGTGAAAGCAATAAAATTTCCATTCTTGTCATATCTAGACTCATCATCAGAAACTTCATTATCACTAATTGTTATAACCATAGCCTTACCCTTAGACCTTAAGAATGTTGGACATTCAGATTTTACATGATCATACCCTTGGCATCCAAAACACTGAGGACCCATAGAATTATTAAAAGATTGACCAATTTTTTCTCTAGATTTTTCATTGTTGTTAACCTTAGTGGGATCATTTTTCCTAAAATTTCTAGGTTCAGCAGTGTTCGTACCTCTTGCCCTTCTGTTACTATTCCTAAGAAAGTTTCTAAAATTCTTGGCAAGGTAAGTAATCTCTGTAACAGAGAGCTCATCATCAAATCTACCAACCTCAACATCATCAACTGACTTAAGAGCCATTGATTTGGATTTGCTAGTTTTGAGTAGGTCCAACTCATAAGACTGAAGAGATTTTACAAGTTTATCAACAGGGATGGAGTCCACATCCTTGCTTTCAGTGATGGCAGTTACCTTGGGTCTAAAATCTTCAGTTAAAGATCTAAGAATCTTCCTAACAATTTTAGGTTGATCATAGATTTCACCCAAATTGTATGCAGAATTAACAATATCATTAAGTTTAGCATAGAATTCATCAAAAGATTCATCATTAGACATCCTAATGCTTTCAAATTTAGAAGTTAACTACTGCAATTTGTTAATTTTGATAGCCTTTGTGCCTTCATGCATAGTCTGGAGGATATTCCAAGCAGTATGAGCAACCTCAACATTAGAGATTCTCTTAAATTCCTCAATAGAAACAGTGTTAAAGATAGCATTCATAGCTTTGCTATTGAACGTGACTGTTTCTTTTTGAGAAGTTAGCCACTCACTAACAGGAGTAGTGGGCTTCTTCCATCCGTATTCAATGGAGTTCTAGACTCTCTCATCAATCGATTTCAGGAATGCTTTCATCCTTACTTTCCAATAATCATAATTATTCCCATCAAAGTGAGGAGGAATAACAAGAGAGTGTCTGAGTTCCATGACAAAAGGGGTCAAAGATCAGCTCAAAGATTAAAAGATCAACAACAAGAGAGCTACCTACTCTGATACCACTTGATAGTTTTTAGACCCCTTAAAAAACACAATTGGATTAACCTAGGTAATTAGCCAAGTTTTTACTTAGTCCAAATTTCAAATCTTGGTTATCACAATCAAACAATCATATCATGCAAAGCAGTGGAAAGATAAATAATACAAAGATATGATCATCTAGGAAACCAAACCGGTAAAAACTTGAGGAAGATTTAATCTAACTATCCTCAAGGTAAACCTGAATCCACTATGAAATAATCGAAGTTGTTCAACGGGACTTAGACCACTAACATCCTATTGCTACCCACCAGCAGAAACTTACTGACACGACCACGTGCAAGCTCCGAAACTACAAACTCCTTCTTTTTTGGATTCTTCAGCAAGTACAAGCACACCCGCTTGTGTATCTTTAAGTTCTTATGGCAGCAACTAAATGATCATCCAGTTCTTGAAGAAATCTCCTCCTTGATAATCCTAAGCTTGTGTGAAAGAAAGCTCCTCAACGATCTCACAAGAGATTCACACAGACAACAACATGAGCAACCTCTAAAACGTGGCTAAGGTTTGCCTTATATACTTAGGGCAAAACATAAAACCCTAAATGTTTTAAATGAGCTAGGGTTGAGTTGGAAATCTACAGAATAACGTATTCTACCCGAGATTCGATCGATCGAGCCAGGCCGAAATGCATAGTAACTTCTGCATCAGCTCAATTCCAACTTTACATAAAAGGCACAACTTTGAGCAAGTCTAAACATGACTAAACAACATGTTTTAATCATGGTTTGCCAACAATACAAATTAGAATTCTAAAAACATTAATTCTAAGTCTTTAGAACCTAACAAGTAGTTTTTTGGGGGAAAAAGATTGTGGATTACCATACTTGACCAAAATAAAAAAATAAAAAAAATAGAATTGTAAAAAAATTAGCAGGATAAACTATAACATTAAAAAATCTTCAAAAGGTATATATATTGTGTTTCTTTGCCAAACTGAAATGACATTCTTTATTTTATTCAAAACTTTGATTTTGATTCATTCTTTTTTTTTTTTTTCCCTAATAAGAAATTGTTTTAGGCTTTTGGCAAGTAGTTACATGGAAACTTCACCTAAAGTGAGGTAACAAGCCTATTGAAAACACATTTATAATATTTTAAATGAAATGATTAGGAAAATTGGAGAAATGTTTTTGAAAGGATTATGTTGATGAGCCTTGATTCAAACAACACTTCCTCTTCTCAAAAGTGTGGGTAAAAGATGAGATCACAAGATTAAAGCTCATTGAATGCATTTGCAACTTACCAAGAGAGGGAGAAAAACTCACAAATAGGTTAGCCTAACTTCCTTAGTAATTGAAGAGATAATCATAATAGATTTTTTTTTTCTTCATATTTAGCATTTGTGGTCATTTGAGAAAACCATTAGAAGTTTAAAAGTCATAAAAGCACATAACATTAGTTATTAGATACATACCCATCCTTATAATGCCATCCAGATAAACTAGCCGCTTCATTTAGAGCCGTCCTCCACCTCTGCACCTTCTCTATGTTATTCTTGAATTTGTTTTCTTGTTCAGCCAATGCTACTTTAAAATCACCTTTTTCTTGCTTACATACTTCAGATGGATCTACTTTGTAAAAAACAGGTACAACCCATTGTCCATTTAGCTTGCAGTTAAGAATCTCGACAAGTTCTTCCAAACACCAAGTCGAAAATGCATAATTTTTAGAGAATATAATTATTGAAATCCTTGATGATCTAATAGCTTTGCGGAGTTCCTCTGAAATTTTTTCTCCTCTTTGCAGATCATTATCAATAAAGGTATTGATACCTTTGTCACACAAACCATGATATAAATTGCCAGTAAAACCATTGCGGGTATCTTCACCTTTAAAACTCAAGAAGACATCGTAATTCCACTGGCGAGTAGAAGAAGAAAAAGAGAATCCTTGATTGATTGGGAAAGCCATCAGAATCTATAAACAAAAGATTGAGAAGAAGAAAGATGTGACGAAATGAGAATTACGAGAGATGAGGAGTAAAGCTCTAAGTTTTTTGACTGCGTGATATTTGAATGGAAATGAAGGCCCTAAAAGTAGGAAAGTCCCACAAGGGCAGCTTAATGTTTTTGGAGGCCTAAGGTGAAAATTGATTATCTTGTTTTATATGCAAAATTACTACTAATTAACAAAAACTACTTAGAATTTTTTCTTTTTTTAGAAATTTTATAAATAGAAAAAATTTGACAAAATTTTTCATACTTGTTGATATGGTAGATTGATAATAGTAAGTAAAAAAAGGGTGTTAGTGGTGGACTTAGATGAGAATTAGTAAAAGTTTGCTAATTAAACTCTTATTATTATTCTTATTTTTTTTAGAAGTACAACATTCACAATATTTTTTTACAACAAATTTTAGGTTTTAAGTTGCTTTTTTTTCTTTGAAAATATCACTATAATTATTTTTTTGCCACCAATATCAGGTTGTAAAACCTACTACTTAGCATAATTGTAAAAGTGTTGTAAAAAATATTGTGGACGTTGCATTTTTCTCTATTTTTTATTTGTTTTTAGTTTGATAAAAAAATATTATTTTATTTATTGATTATAAATAATCTTATTGATTAAAATTTTGAGGCATTTTTTTTACTTGGACCTTAGGCAACCGCATTTCTTACGCTACTGTTTAGTTGGTCCCACTTCCACGAAGATTCCTCGAAATGATGGCCTTTCGAACAGACAGGCCAATAATCATACTTTTTTGACAATGCGCATTTGACCAAGTCTTCAGTCTTCCATCTTCAGTCTTCAGTCTTCGCTCGTAAACTCATTTGTCTTTCCACATGCATTCGCTCCAACCAACAAATTAACCTCAAAAAAAAAAAAAAAAAAAACGTACATTTCGGAAAAGGAAAAGTAAAAAAAGTAGAAATGAAACTTGTTGGAAGATGCTATACTTAAATACCATCCCATGCAATAATTATTTACAAAAGTGCCATTTAATTTTTCCTTATATCACCAATCAGTGTAGAGTGTGGATTGTGGGTACAATATGTAAGGACAAATGCATGAGGTATGCAATTAACCTTTAACCAATTCTTCTTTTAAAAAAATTAACCATAACCACCAATCAATTCAATTCATTAGATTTTTTGTTTATTCTATTATCAATTTTAATTTTAGCTCAATAGTGACAAGTAGTTCTATTTTTATTATATATATATATATATATATAAATAATCTTATTGGTTAAAATTTTGAGGCATTTTTTTTACTTGGGGTCTTAGACAACCGCATTTCTTATATTACTGTTCAGCGGGTCTCACTTCCACGAAGATTCCTTGAAATGAAGGCCTTTCGAACAGACAGGCCAATAATCATACTTTTTTGACAATGCGCATTTGACTAAGTCTTCAGTCTTCCGTCTTCAGTCTTCAGTCTTCGCTCGTAGACTCATTTGTCTTTACACATGCATTCCCTCCAACCAACAAATTAACCTCAAAAAAAAAAAAAAAAAAAAAAAACATACATTTTGGAAAAGGAAAAGTAAAAAAAGTAGAAATGAAACTTGTTGGAAGATGCTGTACTTAAATACCATCCCATGCAATATTTATTTACAAAAGTGCCATTTAATTTTTCCTTATATCACCAATCAGTGTAGAGTGTGGATTGTGGGTACAATATGTAAGGACAAATGCATGAGGTATGCAATTAACCTTTAACCAATTCTTCTTTAAAAAAAATTAACCATAACCACCAATCAATTCAATTCATTAGATTTTTTGTTTATTCTATTATCAATTTTAATTTTAGCTCAATAGTGACAAGTAGTTCTATTTTTATTTTATATATATATATATATATATATATATATATATATATATATATATAAATAATCTTATTGGTTAAAATTTTGAGACATTTTTTTTACTTAGGGTCTTAGACAACCGCATTTCTTATATTACTGTTCAGCGGGTCTCACTTCCACGAAGATTCCTTGAAATGAAGGCCTTTCGAACAGACAGGCCAATAATCATACTTTTTTGACAATGCGCATTTGACTAAGTCTTCAGTCTTCCGTCTTCAGTCTTCAGTCTTCGCTCGTAGACTCATTTGTCTTTACACATGCATTCCCTCCAACCAACAAATTAACCTCAAAAAAAAAAAAAAAAAAAACATACATTTTGGAAAAGGAAAAGTAAAAAAAGTAGAAATGAAACTTGTTGGAAGGTGCTGTACTTAAATACCATCCCATGCAATATTTATTTACAAAAGTGCCATTTAATTTTTCCTTATATCACCAATCAGTGTAGAGTGTGGATTGTGGGTACAATATGTAAGGACAAATGTATGAGGTATGCAATTAACCTTTAACCAATTCTTCTTTTAAAAAATTAACCATAACCACCAATCAATTCAATTCATTAGATTTTTTGTTTATTCTATTATCAATTTTAATTTTAGCTCAATAGTGACAAGCAATTCTATTTTTATTTTATATATATATATATATATATATATATATATATATATATATCTTGTTTCTTTGCCAAACTGAAATTCATTTTATATCTTATTCACAACTTCAATTTTGATTCATTCTCTTTTTCTTTTTCCTAGTAAGAAACTGTTTCAGGCTTTTGGCAAGTAGTTGCATGGAAACTTCACCTTGGGTGGGGTAACAAGCCTATTGAAAATCCATTTATAATAATCTGAATGAAATGATTAAAAAAAAAAATAATAAGAGAAATGTTTTTGAAAGTATTATGTCGATGAGCTTAGATTCAAACGTCACTTCTTCTTCTCACAAGTGTGGGTGAAAGGTGACATCATAAGATTAAAGCTCATTGGATGTGTTGCAACTTACTAATAGAGAGAGAAAAACTAAAAAATACATTAGACAAACTCTTAGTTGGTGTGATTAAATTCTTCTATTTCTACTAACCTATCTGCCTTAGTAATTGAAGAGATGATCATAACAGATTTTTTTTTTTTTTCCATATTTGGCATGTTATGATCATAATAACAAAATCATTAGAAGTCTAAAAGTAATAAAAGCACATGGCATTAGTTATTAGATACATAATAGTCTTTATAATGCTATCCAGACAAAAGAGTCACTATTAGTATAATGGTTGTAATTTGGGTTCTTGTTAGACATGGCCTCACATATATATACCACCCTGTGAATCAAATGTGAACCATTAATTGCGTGTTATTGGTGATCCAAAACTTTGAATAGAACAAACCTAACAAACACAACTTAATAGAACAAACCCAACAACCACATATCATTCTACATATTGACATGAGAGTTCCGTGAGATTGGCCTTGATCTTTCGCGAAACAATCATATTGCCCAGATTATATTGCAATATTACTTAAAAAAAATACTTTTTAACCTTTTAAATTATTGTGTTGATCATCATTAAAATTATTGGACGCTAAATCAAATATGCAACTGTAGTTTAGTTCTAGTGTCCTCATAGTTCTAGTATTCATATAGTATTAACAAACTATTAATCAAGATAAATACACAAAACTTTTGTTTCTTAAGAGCATCAGCTATTGCAAAAAAAAAATAATATATATATATTTTCACAAACCAAAAATTACTTTTGCTACTATAATATAGCATTTGAAATGTCTCGTACTATAGTGTTTTTGGTATCAAGGGTTCTAAATATTAAATATTAGGAAATGCTAACGGATACTCTTAGAACAATGATTAACAATTTATTGAAAGATAGTTTTTATGGAAAAATAAGAAAAAGTAATTAATATTTTGACAACTTTTTCTAATTTTCATAAAACTAGTGTCAAAACTTTTCTAAAATAGATTGTTAATCACTGTTTTAAGGGCACTTGTTAGTATGATTCTGAATATTTAGTATTGTGAATACATGATGCTAATACTCTAATACGGGGTTGACTAGATTTTTTTTATTTTAAAGTTTTTGAGTTGAGTAGTTGTTAGTTGAGTTAGGTTAATTAAAAAAGAGGGGTAAGTTTTTGAAAGAGAAAGATGCGACTTTAAAAATTAAAAATATATAGCCAATAAAAAAAAGTCTCTTTTTTCTCTTTGGGTCAGGGGGCCCAATTTTTATTTTTTTTCTTCATTTTCTTTGGGCCAGGGGAGCCCCTGATTTCAACATTGGAAATGAAGGCCTTGAAAATAGGGAAGTCCCACTTCCGCGAAGATTCCATGGCGCAAACTTTCGAGGCTCTTTCATTTTTCAAAAAGTGAATGACAAAGCAATGAATAATCAGACTTTTTTGACAACGCACAATTGACTAAAAGCCTTCAGTCTTCAGTTGAAAACTCATTTGTCTTTGCTCACACATGCATGATGCATTCGATCCAATCAACAAATTAACCTAAAAAAAAAAAGCCATACATTTTGGGAAAGGAAAAGTAAAAAGTAGAAACGAAACTTGTTGGAAGGTGCTTTACTTACAAATACCATCCATGCATATTTATTTACAAAAGTGCCATTTTAATTTTCCTTGTATAATCGGTGTAGAATGTGGACTGTGGAGTACAATATGTAAGGACAAATGCATGATGTGTGCAATTAATTAATTCTTCTTAAAAAATAAAAAATAAAAAATAAAATAACCACCAATCAATTCACTTCATTAGTTTCTCAAAAAAAAAAAAAAAAATTCACTTCATTAGATTTTTTGTTTATTCTATTATCAATTTAAATTTTAGCTCAACAGTAATAAGTAATACTATTTTTATTATATATTTATATATATTGTAGTAATCCCGAAATGGTAAACCAGTATTTACTAGTATAGAAATATTATGTTCCTGTGACCAAAACCAATAGTAACAAGCAGTGAACACACTTTTTGTCACAATATCATGGTACAAGTAGATTTTTTTTAAAAAAATTTAATTAAATGAGAATTTTCTACCTTGTAATTTAATTTGGATTTGAATGAGTCTGCTCGATTACAAGTTTTGTCACACATGACAAAAATTTTGTAACTAACATTTTGAATGAATCATCACAATTTCTAGTTTTGTGTGTATGATTTCAAAAATGTAAGTTCTAGAATAATAAAAAAATGTAATCCAACCCAAAAATAACTAATCTACAAAGCAAGCATCATAGATTCTACGTATATCATCATTATGATAAGAAATCATAGCAATCCAAAAGATTATACAAGAAATCATTTGCATATTGAGTGCTATTTCACAAAGATTGTTTGGAAGAAGCTGTTCAAAAAAATATGTTGGATTAATAGAGATGTTTGAAGCTATGATGATAAGTTTAATTGGAAAATTAACAAACAACAGGCAGGGATTTTAAAACTACACTGTTGAGATTGTTTGGGTAGCTACCAACCCACCACATTTTGTTACATAAAATTCCAAAACTCCACAGTGGGAAGTTCCATAGTGAAATTGTTTTTCATATAGGCAATGATGATACACACACACACATTCAAAGTTGGGGGAGAGAGAACTGGATATCAAGAAGTATTAATTGAACTAAAACATATGTAGGTGCTACAAGTATTGATTTCACATACTGTGAATTGTGAAAGGAAGGTCTCATGAGATCGTATAAGGAGATACCCTCCCTTGAATAAATGAGTCTATATATTAATTGCCATATATGCGTTTTATATATTTAGTCATCAATGATACATCTATATGACTTAATTTTTTTGCATTCTTATAAATTCACTAAGGTATTTTACAAATTAAGCTAAAATAAGGAATATCTTTGTATAAGCTTATATTCACGTGGCAGTTTATATTCATGTGGCAGTTGGTTTGGAAAATATTTGTAGTTTTTGACAATCCTCACATATATTTCAATATTGTCATATTTGGTTATTGAATATATGATTGCTTCCTACCTTATGTCTATGCTTGTTGTCCATTTGCAAATGTGTCAGTTATAAAATAATTACTTTGAAATCTGTTGGTGGTATAAATACCATTAGTTATACCTTCTGTTTAATTTTCACTTTACTGATTGTTTTAATATTATCAAAATATGTACAAGACATGTGCTGAATGTTGCCATGTTTCCAAGATGCTAGTAATTTGCAATATTAAGGAATGTAATTGAACTTGAATTTTACTTATCAGGTCTATCCTGTGGTCAAATCTTTGCCTTCTCGTACGTCCGCCAGGCATCTATTGAAGTCACTTGTAATGACATTAGTTACTAGGCATTAGAATCCAAAGATGGATGCCTTTGTAAGATTTTATACTATATAGCCTGGAGACGAAGGCTACAGAGAAGCCATGTATTGGTAGAATCTGAGCATCTAGCAGCCACACTAAACTCAATCAAGCAGAGCACAAGAGATAATGCAACTACCCTGGAAGACATAAGGATCCAGATGGCCATGCTCCACCACGTATACTTTAGAGTTTAGAGTGGATCCTCGACCAACAATCAAGGAAGTCCAAAGCTGACAAGAGAGGGGACCCAAATCTACACTCGCATCATATGACCCTAATTCTATCTCTTTGCTAATTAACTGTTAGGATACTTTTTTTTTACACCTAATTTTATTTGAGTACCACCTATTTATACCACTAACAAGTTATTGGGTTTTCCCAAATATTTTTTGCTCTATTATTCCATTAATCACAAATATTTCATATCTCATTATCTAAACTGGGTTATGATATAAACTATCACAAAAAGCCCAAAAACTTATATTTTATCCAATTTTATTATCATTATTTGGCTAAACCCAAAACTGACCATTTGAACTCAATGAACACATCTTATTCTATTTAAAGCCCAAGAATACTTATACTCGGCAATATTTGAAAAGCCCATGATTTAAGTCCATGGCAAAACAATTTTATCAATGAAATTCAAATCCATAATCAAAGCCCATGATTTAAACACATGGCAATTTATTTATCTAAAGCCCAATTCTCATTGACAATATTAAAGCCCAATTCTCATTGGCAACATTAAAGCCCAATTCTCATTGGCAATATCAAAGCCCAGTTCTCGCTGGCAATATTTAAAGCCCAATTCTCATTGGTAATATTAAAAGCCCAACTTACGTTGGCACTATTAAAAACCCAAGCTAATTACTTGGCACTATTTTATCGAAAGCCTAAGGTTATCAATACTTGGCAAAATACTATATCTCCAATAATGAACAAATACTTTAGATTCTTAAACATATTACTGTAATATTACAAGTTCATGGAATGTATGAATTATCTATTGTCAAAACCCATGGAAATCATCTTATAAAAGCCCATGAAAAGTTATGATTATTGGACCCATGATATTTATTTATTTCATATTAAACTCATGTTCACTACCTATCTTACATCACAACATCCATAATATTTATTACCAAAATTTATGGTAAATATTCAAACCCACAAGCTCATCATTTTAGTTATGATGTAATTATTAGAAACCCTGAAACATTATTTGCAATATGAAATTCATCATAGTAAATATTACTTACAAAGGTATTTTGAAACTTGTCCTATTGTTTCAAACATCACAACTACTTGCCCAAGGGCTATCACATCAGTTGAAGTCCAAAGGATGATGAAATTTCATTATCTTCCCAAAAACTGCACCTCCAGTGGAAGGGGAGCTGAAACCAAATTATTCAAATTCCAACAAATTGATGCTAAAAATGTTTAAAACATTCAAGACGTAATTCATGTGCCAAGTCCATGAATCCTAAAGGGAAAATAATTGGGAACATGTGGTTTGGAGGGCATAAAGGGATCTCCAGCGGAACCCTCTGAAGTGACTAAGAATTTGACACTTGGCTTGGGGTGTTGAATCTTACTTCTTGGGGACCAAATCTCAGTTGCAACATTAGAATTCATTCTTGATACTTGCCTTAATCCCATTGGCTGAACACAATCTCAGCAATCTTAGCATTTAATGCAAAAAGTTCTAAAATCCTATCATTACCCAAAGAAGTAAGACAACCTCTCAAAGTGAATTTTCTTACTTCTGATCAACAATCTCAGGAAACTTAAAACCTTGATTTTGTCACCCCTAATGAGTCATGCATTTTTGGATTCTTGCCAATCAATACTTCCCTAAAGCTCCATTATAAATACATGCACACCTCAGCCCACAAGAAGGAGGAAGCCTCTCCAAGAACTTCTGTCATTGACTACATTCTGCAGAAATTCAACCCCTATTTGCTTTTTTTAAGCTTCCCCAAGCTCTCTAGAGCTCACTCACAACCTTTCTCAACCTATAGTCACCATAACACCAACATTCACCACCTTGCTCACACATTCCTACTCCATAAACGTCCCATAACTGACCAACCTAGCGACCCTTTTTGAAATTCTGGGTTTGTTTGTTATTTTGCTCGTAGTTTAGCTTCCCTCAAGCTCACCACTCATCATCTTTAGCCCACACTCATCTAATCTCAGATACTCTTTTCCCCCTTCACACAATCACAGCTCAAAATGTCCTCCAACTAGTCACAAATAGCCCATTACTCACAAAAAGCTTCAATCTTAGTGTTAATCCCATCTCACTCATTCAAAATAGCCCACATTCACCTCATTCATGCCTTATAATTATACACTCACCAAAATTTTAGTTTAATACTTGCTGCACTGAGTTGGGGATCTTTCTCTCCCTTCATTCCATCCTATTTTTCCTCTTTTATTTGTAACTATGGAGCCTTTAATCATTGTTTATTATTATGATAAAGAATATAATGTATTTGTAACAATTGAATTTTTTCCTCACAATTGATGTAATGATGGCTAAAAGTACCATAAATTCCCTTGACCAAGACACACAAGGACCCCTAGGACTGAACACTTTCCTAAATTTATTTGATCTTTAACTGCTAGACTCTAAGTATAATTTCACCCTTACCGCTGGAGATAATACCGTACCGCTAAAAGACTGATTTGAACTATGACGCCGTAAAAAGACTAATAATATAACGAATTAACAACACTAACATGTTTATTATGCTTTATTTGTTGTCTTCTTGTTAGGGTGCAACCTCTATCTCTTGCTTGGGCGGACTTACATCACACCGATAGCCTTTAAGCTTTATTTCAAGGACCCATCGTTGAGTTTCGGCTTGGCTACCCCATATTCTATTTGGGGACATCAGAAATTTTCCCCTCAACAGTAACAAAAAGGGAAATATATATATATCTTGCATTATTCCTCACATTTATGTCTTTCTTACAGATAATTAAAGATAAATAATTTGATACATAAATCAAGTTAAATTTTCTAAAATAACTGTTAAATATTTTTTATTTATGTTCGAGAATTCACATCTGATGAACTAAAAAATTTAACATTTAACACTCTAAAAAGTTACTTTATCTACTTAAATACACCACTTAACATTTAACAATACACTTTACATCTCATCTTTTATTTTAGCATACCACACCACCATCAGGACCATAGAAATAATCTAATGGGCTTTTTTCTACATCAGCTTGTCATTCATGGGCCTTTCATACGTTATCCATGGTAACCACATGTCAACCTTGCATGTACATCCATGGGAACCATGCATATGTCCATGGGTACCTTGCGCCACACCATTTTGATACCACTTGTTGGAGAGATAAATACTTTATTGAGCTTCCTTGAATAACTAATATAATATATAGAGACATACTTTGACTCAAAAGGTCTAAGTTTACTGGGTATGTGCTCAATTATATTATATTAATCACTTATTTTTCTCATCATTATTTAATTTAGGACTTCACTTATTCGTGTACACCCAACATACTTTATTCACAACTTTGATTTTGATTAATTCTCTTGTTTTAGGCTTTTGGCAAGTAGTTGCATGGAAACTTCACCTTAGCTGAGGTAACAAGTCTATTGAAGACCCATTTATAATACTTTGAGTGAAATGATTAAGAAAATTAGAGAAATGTTTTTGAAAGGATTATATGTTGTTGAGCCATGATTCAAACAACACTTCCTCCTCTCATACTCCTCTCACAAGTGTGGGTAAAATGTGAGGTCAAGGGATTAAAGGCTTAAAGCTCATCGCATGTGTTATTGTGTTTGCAACTTAAAAGCAGCGAAGTGAAGTCCCACTTCCATGAAGATTCCATGGTACAAACCTTAAATCAGACTGGCTCTTTCCTTTCTTTTTCTTTTTCTTTTTTATTTTTTTATTTTTTTTATTTTTTATTTTTTATTTTTTATTTATGAAGTGGGAGGGAATGACAAAACAATGACTACTTCAGTCTTCGCTTCAATCAACAAATTAAAAAATGAAAAAATGAAAAAATGAAAACATACAAATTAAAGAAGATAAAGATGAAGTTTCAAAGAATTCGGAAAGGAAAGGTAAAAAGTGGAAACAGAGACAAGGAGTCAAGTGGGGAGGGAGGGTAGGCTTTTCAATTTTTAAGCTGAAATGAAACTTCTTGCTTACAAATACCATTGCATGCATTTTTATTTACAAAAGTGCCATTTTTTTTTATTGAATACAATATGTGAGGACAAATGCATGATGTGTGCAATTAACCATAACTAATTCTTCTAAAAAAATTAACTTATGGCCTGTTTGGATAGAAGGGGAAGGAGGGAAAGTGGAGGGGAAGTAGAGGAGAATAAAGTAGAATTAGCTGAAAATAAGTTAATTTTGTACTAAATCTACTTTACTATACTTTACTCCCATTCTCTCATTCTCAATTCAAATGGACCATTAGAGTATGATGAAGGATATTGGATTTAGATTGCCAAAAGCCTTAGAACTCAGTTAGAGCACGTTGTATATAAACTAACAGAGATAGACGAAGTGACATGAAGTAAAATTGTTTAAAAAAGTTGAGAGGAAAAAATTAAACATTTTAAAGTTTACTAGAATTGAACTTTTAGGGTGTGTTTGGATACTGCTTATTTTGCTGAAACTGAAAAATTATTACTGAAAATACCATAAATAAAGGTAAAAGTTAGTTGAAATAGTACAACGAGGCTCATGAATAGTGCCAAAAAGTGCAATGGGGCTATAAATAGTAGTAAAAATAAGCTGAATAGTGAAATAATTTTCATTTATATAATCCAAATCCAAACGCATGCGTAGTAAACTTTAGAGATGAAAACAATTTTGTAGTCTATTTTTTATTCAGGATATCTAAAAGAAACAAATAATTTATGTAACTAATCTACAAAGCAAGCGTTAGATTCTAAGTTTATCATCATCATCATGATAAGAAATCATAGCAGTCCAAAATATTATACAAGAAATCATTTGTATATTGAGTGCTATTTCGCAAAGGGAGTTTGGAAGCTATGATGATAATCTTAACTGGGCAATTAACAAACTACATGTAGGGATTTTAAAACTACACTGTTGAGATTGTTTGGGTAGCTACCAACCCACCACATTTAGTTACATTCAAAAAAAAAAAAAAAAAAAACTTCTCGTCACAGACTAATCGCACCCACATTTAAAAAAAGAAAAGCATTTCATGACTATACCTCTTTTTATAATTTTTATTTTTATTTTTATAAGACCTCTTTTTATCTATACTTTTAGATTGGAGGGACTCTCCTTTAAAGTGTCGCCTTTGACCTAAAGATAAAGGTAATTGAGGCACTTCTGAAAAATAAAAATAAAATAAAGGAAATTGAGGCATCACCTTTAGATGGCATTAAACTCATATTTCTATACTTTTCCTCACTCATCTTAGCATCTCCAGCAATTTCTTCCAATTTTTGTACTATTTGGTGAGTGAACAATAACTTTTAACTTTTATCTATCCACTTTATAAAATACATTTTCTAACAGATTCTCTATATTTTCTCCATTCCATTAAAATATTATTTCTTCACTATTTCTTTAATATATTTTTTTTAATTCTTCCTTTATTCATGCTGGCACAAAAAAGTTTAGCTTCAGAATTTTTTATTGTGATAAATTATTTTCCTAATCCACAGTAACTCATTAAACTTGATGAGTTACTGTTCATGAGCAAAAAACTTTTTGAGGTATAGAGAGATTGTTGGAGCAATGAATTATGGTTTCATTCTCTATTATAGAGAGAATTTTGGGTTGAGCTACACTATTGGAGATGCTCTTCTTAGCCACAATGTTCTAATTAATTGGCCATCTATTTGGTTGGAGTTAAAGTGAATCCATTACACACTGAGTGGTTGTCCACTCAGTCATATATATTTTAGATAAATTCTCTAGCCATATCATACCCTAGGAACCCCAAAGCTTGACCAAGCCCAGTCTCTGCCATCTTAAAAGAATACTTTTCGTTTTGAATTTCTCCCTTAAGTTTAACATTCTTTATGCAAGAAACTCAAAATGCTACAACTCATTTATCATTAGAACTTCTTGTGTTATTGAATGTATGATTGCTTCCTACCTTATGTCTGATGCTTGATGCCCATTTGCAATGTGTCAGTTATAAATTAATTACTTTGATATTTGTTGGTGTGTATAAATACCACTAGTTATACTTTCTGTTTAATTTTTATTTTACTGATTGATTGTATTAATATTATCAAAATATGTACAAGATATGTCCAGGCATCTATTGAAGTCACTTGTAGAAATATTAGTTACTAAGCATTAGAATCCAAAGATGGATGCCTTTGCAAGATTATATATACTATTACGTAGTGGGAACTAATTACTTTTGGAACTTCCATAGAATTCTTATTAAAATTTTCTGATTGTTATATTTAATTAGTCACAGACCCATAATTATTTTATAATTGTAATATAATGTGTAATTTTTACTCTAAAATTTGTTAAAGATAATTTTTTTTTTCTCCCTAAAAATTAAACAATTTATATTTGGTTTAATTAGTCTACTTTGGTCCCATTTGATCCAATTTGGTCCACTCGTTCAATTTTAGTCCTCTTCGGTCCATTTTGGACTAATTAGGCCTTAATTGATTCTTTTCATATGTTGCATTTTTAAGTATAACTCAAAAATTCATTTTTTTTTCTTCTTAATTTTTGGGTAGAAAAGTATGAAATTTTATTATATTTGGGCTAAACTCTTTAGTTTTGAGTAAAACAATACAAATAAAATAGACATTAGAAATTAGAAATATGAGCCCTAAAAATGTAATAAAAATAATAAATATTCAAAAGTTGATAAGACCTTAGTGACCCGTGAAGAAATGAATTGAATAGAGTAACGAGTGAGAGATTTTGAACATTAGAGAAGGAAGATTAAGAAGATAAGAGAGATAGATGGTAATTAGAGAGGAGATTATAGAGAAGCTAGGAATGAGAATGTAATTCTTATTATGCATCAAAAGACCGTTATCACCTTCTATTTCCCCCCCCCCTTTTATACTATTACAGTTCCACATTCTTAACTAACTCCAGCGAAGCTAACTAACTTCCATGACATCAGCACAACTGCCAATGACAACACACAGTAACTAACATAGCAACTAACTAACCAACACTACTCACCACTTATTCTCTAATTACAATTCTTATCAAAAGTCCTATTTGGTCCATTCTGTCCTCTTCAGTCCACTTTAGTTCTATTTGGTCCACTTGGGTCCAATTTGGTCCATTCCATCCACGTTGGTCATATTCTGTCCACTTAAATCCTATTTAGTCCACATTGGTCCTATTCAATTCATTCTATCTACTTCGATACTATTCAATCAACATTGGTCCTATTCGGACCAACTTGGTCGTTTTTTGTCCTATTTGTTCCTATTTGGTCCATTATGTACACTTTGGTCCTTATTTGTCTATTCGTTCTTATTTGGTCCAATTCGGTCCCCTTAAATCCTTTTCGGTCCACATTGGTACACTTAGTCCTATTCGGTCTACTTTGGTTTTATTCGGTCCATTCTGGTCCACCTTGTTCTCATTCGCCGATTCTGTTCTATTTGGTCCAATTCAATCCATTTGTATCCACTTCAGTCCACTCAGACCACCTCGGTCCATTTTGGTCTACTTTGGTTCATTTTGTGCACTTAAATATAGAGAAAATACATGTTTAGGTTGAGATCACCTATTCCAAATCCAAATTTATTAAAACACACACACACACACACACACACACATATAAATTTCAAACTCATAATATCTAAAATCTTAAGCATATCATTTATTATTGCTACACTTTTGTTGAGTTACATTAACATAGAATTTCAATTCATTTTAGTTTAGTTAATTTAATTGAAAGTCTTTCTAAACATGAAGGCTATGAATATACAAATTTAACTTTTACGGCAGTTACTCCCTTGTTTTAAAGTCATTATTTTTAAATGAATTGCATGAGATTGATTATACCTTCGAGCAAAATATATATAATTTTTATTTAAATAAATTATTTAAAATTTTCATTCTCTTAATAGAGATTATTATGATAATCAAAATTTTATTCTCTAATTATATGATGTTTTGGTTATCATATTGGATATGAATGGTTAATTCTCTAAATTTTATTGTAGATAATTTTTTCTCCCTAAAAAGAAACAACTTCAACAAATAATTTCCATCACTCTATTTTTACAAATATATAATTTTATCATTGTTGATGTTTTGATATATTTTTTTAATCTTCTAACTATTGTTATTATGCATTATATTTTCCTATTTTCTTTTGGTGCAATTAAAATTTTTTACTTTCAAAATTATTATTCAAATTCTCATTCTCTTAAGGAGATTTTTATGATAACCAAAATTTATCATATAATTACAATTGATATTAGTCAAATAATTGGTACTACTCTCAACCTACGCTTGTTTTTTCCCATTCTTAAGTAGGTACACTAACTTGGACTGAAGTGATCCGAAATAGACCAAATGGACCAAATAGACCTAAATGGACCAAATAAACCATGTTGACTAAATTGGGTGGAATGGACCAAATTGGATGTAATGGACCAAATTGGCCTGAAATGGACCGACTTGATCAAAGTAGAGCGAATGAACAAAATAGACCGAAGCGAACCAAGTGGACCAAATTGACCGAAGCAAATCGAATGAACCGAATTGAATTGAAGCAGACTGAAATAGATTAAAATGGACCGAATTTTGAATTGTAATTAGCATAGCCAAGATTGTGATTTGATATAAACTCAAATTCTTACTTTAAAAATAATTAAGTATTAAATCAAACAAAAATAAAACTGAGAGAGAGAGAGAGAGAGAGAGAGAGAGAGAGAGAGTACTTGTAATGGGGAACTAAAAAAAGACAACACCAAAGCATATGAACCTAGAATAAAGTTTTAGAAATCAATGATTCATCAATATAAAGTAGAGTTGCAAGAAAGAATAAAAAATTAAGAGAGAGAGAGAGAGAGAGAGAGAGAGAGAGAGAGAGAGAGAGAATAACCACTTTTTAAAGAGAGAATATGAGAGAGAATTGTAAGAAATTTATAGAAAATAATACGAGAAGAAAAAAGTAAAAAGAAGCAATATAGTTATACACACCAAATTATCCAAGTCATGTTATATTATGTAATAAAATAACAATATATTATTATATACTATCTTTATAATGCAATAGTATAACATCTATGAAATCAAAGAGAAAAAAATAATAACTTAATTATATCAACCCAAAGTAGAGTTTCAAATAATACAAAAAATCATCAATTAAAGTAGAGATGCAAGAAAAATAAAATATTCCCCCAAAAAATGAAAAACAAAATTTTGAGAGAGAGAAAGAGAAAGAAAACAACATTTTGTGTGTGGGAAAATATGTATAAAATGAGAGAGAGAATTGTAAATTTATTGTAAGAGGAGGGAATAAGAAAAGCCAAAAATAAAGGAAGATAAAAAAATATAGGAAAAGTGATATTAAGGTATATAGTAGTGGGAAGATGAAAAGGTAAAAATGGGGGGAAAAGTTGGAGAAAGTATAATAATAAGTTGAAAAATTAATAAGAAAAAAAAAATTAAAAATAAGAGAGAGAATGTTGGACATGGGTAGATGATGTGGCTCAATAGGAGCATAGTAATAATAAATGTTACATTTCAGGTTTTAGATATATATATATATATAAATTACTTAGTAGGTTATTCAGGGTCCAAATAGGTGGGAAAAACAAAAGTTGGAACTCTTAGAGACTGCTCGCATTTTATTTGGTGAGTTATGTATCTTTTTATGCTGATTGTATACTAAGCATGTTGCAATGGTAGCTCTAGGAATATTTTCTAGGGGGTCATGAAATTCATGTTGAAGAGGTTGATAATGACCTCTAATAATATTTCTCATTTCATCTTGATCGTTAAGATGATAAAATGAGATATTTTCTCGTAACTCATGATCCGTATCTTGATTGTGAACTTTGATAAAGCTGATATCTTCAACTAGAACTTGGATGGCTAGGCTATATCTTTCCAGAAAACATAAAGCTGAGTTTGTCATTTTTAGTCTTTGTCTATGTTTGGCGTTAACTATAGAGCAATGTGCCATACCCTAGACTATTTGGAAGAACACACAAAATTACATTTGAGGAAAAACTTCCGTACCTCCATCAAGCCCTTCATACGGTTTTAGTCCAAACGAGCTCCAAGGACAAAAACTCTTTCAGGAACTAGGACACAACCCCAACAAGAGTACCCTATACTACAACATTACTTTCATTTAGGGAATACATATTACATGGTAAATCCTAATACTTGTTGGAAGTAGTCGTCTAAGACTTATTAACTATTAAACAAAGATGTAGTAGTCTAAGATGAACAATCTGGGATGGCTGCCTTCATAATGAAAAATCGTGCAAGCCAATTGATCACAAAGGGATGCTTCGATCTCCTAGTATGTTCATAGAAAGGACACTTCACACCTCCTCTCTACTAACAAGAAGAGAAATACTATACATAACCTGGAGACAGGGCTGTAGAGAAGCCTTGTATTGGTAGAATCTGAGCATTTAGCAGCCACACTAAACTCAATCAAACAAAGCACAAGGGATCATGAAACTACCTTGGAAGACATTAGGATCCAGATGGCCATGCTCCACCATGTATACTTTAGAGTGGCTCCTCGACCAACAATCAAGGAAATCCAAAGCTGGCGAGAGAGGGGACCTAAATCTACACTCGCATCATATGGCCCAAATTCTATCTCTTTGCTAAGTACCAAAAAGAAAAGAAAGATTATTATACATATATATATATATATATATATATATATATATATATATATATATATATATATATATATATATATATATATATATGTATATATCTTGCATTATTCCTCACATTTGTGTCTTTCTTACATATAATTAAAGATAAATGATTTGATACATAAATCAAATTAAATTTTTTAAAATAATTGTTAAATATTTTTGAATTATGTTCAAGAATTCACATCCGGTGAAATAAAAAATTTAACATTTAACACTTTAAAAAGTTACTTTATCTACTTTAATTCATCACGTAAAAATACACCCTGTGTGTTTGTTTGGCTAGCTTATTTTTTGTCAACTTATTTTACTATTTAACTTATTTTTGCTACTATTCATGGGTCCCACTGTACTATTTTAACTAACATTTACCTTTATCTACAATACTTTTAGCAAAAAGTTTTCCGTTTCAGTAAAATAAGCAGATCCTATATCTCATCCTTTATTATAACATATAAAACATTAAAATAATAGAAATAAACAAAATTTTAAAACTAGCCACACCACCACCATTAGGACCATAGCAACAACCACTGCCACCGCCACCACCACCATCACCCACACCTACATCCCCCAACTACCATAATCCATACAAAGTCACAAGCTACCACCCCTAAAACATAATGGCCATCTAAAACCACTGTCGCCACCACCACCACCATGATCGCCACCCAAAATCAAATCACAAACCCACCAAACCCACATTATAACCACTAACCCAACCTAGCTACTACTACCAACCACCATGCAACCCAGCAAAACATAGAGGTCTCACTCACAGAAACTTATATTGGTGGCGACAACAAAACCCAAGCGAGCCACCAACAAGTGACGATCACCACCACACCCAAAATCACAATAACCAACATTAACCTAAATTGAATCAAATTTGAGGCAGGAGAGGAATTTAATGTGGTGGAGAGATGGGTTTGCTGATCTAAAGCAAAGATCTAAGATGACTTGGTGGTTTGTAGAGGAGAGGAGGAATAAAGAGAAGGGGGTGAGATAGAGAGATGGAGTATACAAGAGAGAGAAGAGACTGGGAGAGAGAAAGAGAGAAGCATAACAAAGAGAAAGAAATGAATTAAATAATAGTAACAAAGATCATTGTAGTATGTTGCTTGTTTTTTTAAGCTTTGGCGCCTTTGATGTAGCATAATTTTTGGCATTTGGGTTACCAAAATAATTATTTCAAAATTTTATTTTTAATAGCTTATTAGGACATCATACCTTGAAAATCAAAATAATTTATTTCCTTCAAATATTTAAGTGATTCCTAACGGGAGATATAAATAGAAAGCTCTCATTACAGTTGTTCCAAAAGTGTGAAATATAAATTGACATCATTAAAATTAATTAAAGATTTTAATTTGTCATTGTTAGAACTACCTAAAAGTTTAACTTGGGTTGTAAACGAGCCGAACTTTGTCGAGTAGTGAATGTTCAAGCTTAGCTCGACAACAAAATTAAAATTTTCAAGCTTGGCTTGAGCATGAATCAAGCCTACAAATAAAGTTCAAAATATTATTGAACATTAAAAATCAAGCTTACATATAATTTTCACGAGATCTACATCTGGGTTTAGGGTCCGTTTGGATACTGCTTATTTTGCTGAAAACTAAAAATTGAAAACATTGTAGTAAAATAATTTTTAAATGTGTGAATAGTACCGTGTGACCAATTTTTAATGAAAAAGAGGTTTGTGGGTCCTGTGAACAATGCACGGGACCCACTGGTGTGCACTATCCATTGCTTATTCTCTAGTCAAATGTCTTTCATTGTCCCATGAACAGTGACAAACAACATCTTCACGTGCTTCTCAAATTTTTTTTTAAAAAAAAAAAAAGAAGAAGAAGGAAAACGCAAAACGCCAGACGCTGGCTTTTTCATCCGTATCCAAACGCTACCTTAATAAACAAACCTAAAACGTGAGTTCTAATTAGCTTAATTGGTAAAATCTCTGATAGTTGAATAAAAGATCTAGGATTCAATTCCTTCCTACGCCAAAAATCGATTGGTGTCTTGATCTGATAATAAAGAATTATTAAAAAAAAAACTCTCTTAAAAAAAATAAACAAACCTAAAACCAAAACTTAAGTTTGACATATTTATAAATAAGCAAATATGAATGAATTTTTTATCAAGTCAAGTTTGAACAGTTTATAAATAGTTTGGTTTATTTACTACCCTAAATTCAACACATGGGGTGAATCGGTGAAAATTTCAATTGGTTTCACCCATTGATTTGGTCAAAAGCAAGTTGTCATTTATAGATGCATTAGCCTATGTCCTCCGTTAGATGTCCTCTTAAGTGTCAACCTAACTATTTGGTCGATATTACTCGTGGTCATGGGTTTTCAGGCAGCAAGTCAATTCAAACATCGCTCCTTACCTAAATTAAGGGTTTTTTTCTTTTTCTTTTTCTTTTTCCAAATTGCATTTGGCAACGGTACACTATCAAGAAATTTCTACTTAAAAAAAAAAATAAAAAAAAAAAAATTCTAGAACTACTTGGAGAGAACGTATAGCGTAATTTCCTAGAAAAGCTGGAATACCCTCCCAACAACTCTTCTTCATCTCCACCGCTGCTTTCTCGTAAGTTCCAGATCACACTCATCCTATTACGTCATTAAGTTGGCTTATACGTAACTGTTTGGACAGCACGTTTACTTTTTTTTTGTTTTGGTAAACTAGAGATTTGCATTAAACAATTAGAAAAATATCAGTCTTTTACAATACATATTAGATAAGTAAAAAGCCAAAAGGTTAGCCACCACAGGCGGTGGGTTCTCAAAAACAACAAAAGAAGGATCAGAGTTCACTCCAAATCTGGTTAGCGCATCCGTGTATTGATTGGCTTCATGAAAAATGTGAATGACCTATTTGCACAGCAAGTTTACTACGTCTGCCTTTTTTCTTTTTTTTCACGCGTTTTAGAGACAAATGTACTATTTATATATTATTTAATATGATTTATATACTGTTTACATACTGTTAACGAGATCCACATTTATTGTGCTCAATTTCAAATAAAATAAGTTGTATCCAAACGTACCCTACCTTCTATACAAATCACCCCTACGTTACCCTACTCACTCATACAAATCACTGAGTCGGCATACTACGTCTTCTATATAAATCACCTCTACTTCCCCCATTCCCTCATACAAATATCTCTCCAATTTCATCGTCTCCCTAATAATTCTCTCTCACAATCTCGCTCTTTATCTTTTACTCACGTCCATCCAAAGATGCAGATCTTCGTGAAAACCCTAACCGGAAAAACCATCACCCTGGAGGTGGAGAGCTCCGACACCATTGACAACGTCAAGGCCAAGATCCAGGACAAGGAAGGCATTCCCCGGACCAGCAGAGGCTCATCTTCGCCGGTAAACAATTGGAGGACGGTCGTACCCTCGCCGACTACAACATCCAGAAAGAGTCAACGCTCCACCTCGTGTTGAGGCTCCGTGGAGGCATGCAGATCTTCGTCAAAACCCTAACGGGAAAGACGATCACCTTGGAGGTAGAGAGCTCCGATACCATCGATAATGTCAAGGCCAAGATTCAAGACAAGGAAGGGATCCCTCCGGACCAGCAGAGGCTCATCTTCGCCGGTAAACAGTTAGAGGACGGTCGCACCCTCGCCGATTATAATATTCAGAAGGAATCGACTCTGCATTTGGTGTTGAGGCTCCGTGGAGGTATGCAGATATTCGTCAAGACTCTGACTGGGAAGACGATTACTCTAGAGGTGGAGAGCTCCGATACGATTGATAATGTGAAGGCGAAGATTCAAGATAAGGAGGGAATCCCTCCGGATCAGCAGAGGTTGATCTTCGCTGGGAAGCAATTGGAGGATGGGCGCACTCTTGCTGATTATAACATTCAGAAGGAGTCTACTCTTCACCTTGTTCTTCGACTTCGCGGTGGCCAGTAATTCTCTGAAGGTTTAATGTGTTTGAATTGGGGTTTACTTAATAAGTGTAGTTGTTGAAAGTTATTTTAAGAACTCTGTTGTGGTTTCATCAATGTATTTATGATATCTAATTTAAATAATAGTACCTTTGTTTGTTCAAATTTCTGAGTTTTCTATGTCTTAATTCAATATGATTAATAGATATGTTCGATGAATAGAATGGACCTTCAAATTGATCCTCAAATAGCTAGGTGAAATGCCTCCCTAGGCATATTGGAATTATGATTTGGATGATTAGAGCTTTTTACTGCCAAGAGTGTCGTTGAAAAGATTAGCAGCCTCTCATCACAGATTCACAATCACCACTGTGTTATCTGTTGCTAATGTCAAGATTGTTCCTGTAATGCATGCATTTATAAGTGAAGTGAAAGCATTTTAGTTAGATCTTCTAGTTCTGTGCTGATGTGGTATTGGGTATGGTTATATATTGTGTTTTATTTGCTGCATTCTTGGGTGAGGGGGTTTTTAACCTGGACATATTCCTGGGAAACATCAATTGGCTACAAGCTTATTTGTGATATCATGTATGTCGTAAGGTTCCTGTTCTAGTTCTCTGCTGATAAATCAAATGATATGATAGCAAACTTATGGGGCGTCAGATGATTGTTGTTACTTTCACTAGTTAGGAAAACCATTTTTATATACTTATATCTAGTTTTCTAGATTCTGTTGGGTTGAATATGAATTGGCTGCCAGATGGGTGGTACATATAATAGTATGCTACATTGTACTGACCAAATTTTCATTAGTGTTAGAAATTGTTGTTGAGGGAAATTGTGAGTGCTACAATTAAGTTACAGACTCAATGTTAATCGCTTACATCCCTAGTACCATGTGATGTGTGTTAGTTAAAACAGAGAAGTTATTGTGAAATATACTCAAAATAGCTTCCTGTTAGTAGCTACAGCTGAAATGTTGCTGATATTTTTATCGTTGGTCTGGATAAATAATGTTTGATTCAAAGCTCTGAGATAACTGTATTGAAATTCATGCTATTCTATTGCTTCTCTGTCAGCTTTCTGCCTTGTGGAAATCAGAGGTTTCTGCTTATGATTGCTGGTTATTAGTGTTGGTTCTGTTCAAATTCAATTGTCAGAATGGATAAAACTAGTAGTTCGGGTTATGGACTATTTGGTTCCTATAAGAAGTGGTTTTTAAGTATGCTTTCCTTAGTTCTTTTGTGAATCTGTTCTGCTTTAACTAGTTATTTTGATTCTGAATAGAAGCATGTTTAATTATCTGTGTTTGGTTCAAGATCTTTTATTTGATGAAATTCATACTTGGTGCTTTTAATGTCAAGAATACAATTATATGATATTTCTTATCTATATAGCATTTGTCTCCCTTCCCTATTCAAAGTGTTAAGCCACTTAAATTGCCATTTCTTTGAGCTATTGCTCTGCTGACAGCCACATGCTACTTGTGAGACTGTTGGTGAGTGTGATTGATTGGTTTGCAGTGTGTTGATTTAGTATGTACATATGTATTTGGATTCTTATTCTCATTAGGGGATTATTGTGTCTTATGAAACAAGACGGTCGTATAGAACAGAACAAAACATGAAAATTTTGTAGATGAATATCAAGTACCCATAATTAAGTGTTGAAATTGAAAATGTTTTCCAATCTTCCAAATCCAGTAGCTTTCGATATTATATTGTTCTAGAGAATTGTTGAATGGTGCTTGATGCTTACATTGTTAAATAAGTGACTTCCTAGTGCTAGAGGAGAATGTCCTGATCTTTATGATTCTCTATTGTTATTCTTTTTTTGATAAGTGATTCTCTATTGTCATTCCTACAATGACTTATAAAATGTCCTCGGGTTTTTTTTTTTTTTTTTTTTTTTTTTTTTTTTTTTTTTTTTTTTTTTTTTTATGTAATGAATTTGGCTTGTCATGATTCCAAAATTTCCTCTGTTATATTCGGTACCTTGGATTTTTGGCACTTCTTATTAGTATCTATTTTTTTCCTCTAGGTGTAGGAAGTCTGCATTCGGCAGTTACTTTTATGTATGTACACTCTTATGTTTCCCCTCCCTCAGGTAAAGTTTAGCTCCAAACTGGGATGGAGCTATCTCCTCCCCACCTACATGGTGATTTATAAGATTATTTATGTGCATATTTAAACAAATCTCATAACTTATTAAAAAAAATTATGTGATCAAAACTACACAAGTGGTTTCTTCAATCGCCACATTGAGTTGGAGCAAGATAGCTCCAAACTAGTTTGGAGCTAATTCTTTCCTTTGCTCTAAGGGGTGGCCGAGCGCCATGAATTGAGTGAAGGGTAGAAGATGGTCTTCCTTGTTATTATTCCTCTCCTGAAACAATCCTCTAAACGCCATTGTGAACTTCGATGGTGCTGATATCTTCAAATATAAATCTTTCCAGAAAGTTTTATCATTTTTTAGTCTATGATTGGTGTTACATAAATGAATAAAGATACAGAGTGTTGCCACACCTACAGAATAGCTGCTAGGCAGGCTGGTGACTGTCTTCTGGTTCCAAAGTCTCTTCAGACCTCTAGATCTCTATCTCTACATTACCTTTTTTCCTCTTTATTTTTATATTATTTTTTTTTCACTTCTCTGTAATTTTTTAATCTAGCTATTGTCAAATGAGAAATCTATTGAGTGAACGTCACTTTCATGCTGAACATGAAATGAATGACGAGATGAAGGCGAATGTATGGTGCTCGGCTCATGAGAACTGCTCTCTTCTTGTCCATGGTTTCTCTGGTTCTTGGGCAATGATATCTGATCATGGTGGTGAGAGGATGAATGGGGGCCATTCATATCCCTACCTTCATTATTGAAATTGGACATCCTTTGCGTTTTATGAATGCTGTCTAGTTCACCTTGGTAGTGATGAAGAAGATGGACAGGAGACATGGAATGCATTGGGGTTTCTTGCGTACTGGTTGAATGTTGATTCTGTTTTATGTTTTTCTTTGCTTTGTGGTGCCACTCTCGTAGTGCATTTACCACTCTTTCGTTGAAGATTGTTGGCTTCATGGTCGAACCCATCTGTCAGTTGTCATGAATCATTTAGATTTCTTTATGCCAATGAATAAAAAGTTGACAATCAACATGGAATAATACTTGGTTGATGAATTATTGAATTATTTATTTCCTCTGCATATTTAGGGCAGCAAGTCTTACCTGTGTTACCAAAGCATATAGAGGAAGAGTCACATAGCTGCAAAGAATCTGTATGATGACCCTGCTCAAATCGTAACAATCACCAGCATCATTAAATTCAAGTTTCATTCGTTTAGGGAATTGTCAGTATGAAACTCACCCCATAGATATCCTGATGATCACATCTTCCAACTTCTCATGGAAGCAAGAATTTAAGCCAAATTGATGCTGGTTACATTGGAAATAATAAAAATTAATTTTGGGATTTTGTTAGGAAAACCAGTCAATTTTTTTAAACTAGAGTCAGTAGCTGTATGGTTTACCCAAGTCCACACAAAGTAGGCCATTTGAAAGGCATTCTGCAAGAGCAAAAGAATGATCAAGAATGGATGAAATTATAAAGTGGATTAATGGCATACAATAAAATATTTGATAGTAGTACCTGAAAGAGAACAAAGTGGATAAGATAAATAATGAGGCGAGGGCGATTGAACCAGAAAAGGTCATCACCAGGCTGAACTAGTGGAGTTCCTTTAACTACCCCTCCTCTCTCTTGAATTCTCAAACCCATATTGGTTATAATGACTTGTAGCTTTGTCCCAACCATTAAAATTATCTACAGAAGCACCATATCAGCAATTAGATGCGTTTGCTGGAGTGTCCAACAAAGTGAATATGTGAAATGGATCAAGATGATGCTTACAATCAGTGGAAGGAAGGGCAGCCACAGATAAGAATACCAACCTGTAAATTCAAAAAATAAAAATAAAAGAAGAAGAAGAAGAAGATGATGATGACTAACTTTTTTTTGGGGGGTTAAAATGAGTAGGGCGATTTGAACTTATGTTATCTACATAGGGAATATCAGGTAGTGTCACTAAACTCTTGGCAAAGTTCTTTGACTAATATGACGAGATCTTGTTCGTTTGTTTGTATCCTTTAAAGGGTAAAAGATTTTGGACTTTTATAGATTTACATTGTACTAGTAATTACATTATACACATTTTGTGTGTCTACATTACAATGTAAGTTTACATTGCTAGTTCAATGTAAAGTAAGAATTTTCCAAAGATTTTTATTAGGAAACTTCTCCATTCAAATTACTAGCTCCTGTGAACGAGAATGTTGCACTTACCATTCTCTTGCCCTCCCCAAAAAATACAGTTGAAAGAAGAAAAAGAAAAGAAAGGCTTACCATGGGTATTAACTAGAAGAAAGAATACGGCAAAAAACCAAATTGTTAGGCTGCAAGTGTGAAAAAGAATATCAATTGTCTGAATTAGTGAGAGTGCTTTCGTAATGACACAAAAATCAAATGCTGCAATCTAGCCTCTATAAAACTATAAGTAGAATTCAATCTGTACTTGGTCCCACAAAACATTTGTGGATGGCTCAACAGCTAAGAGCACGCACCTTATACCAACAACGACTTTGAAATCCTCTTCAAGTGACCTCTTGATGTATCTCTGGAAATTAAACTTTGTTTGACTCTCAGGTGCTAGATGTGCCTGAAGAAATCAATTATCAAATGAATCAGGAGCTCTTGGCAACAACAAAAAATGGCATTGTAGAGTACAAGTATAGGAGGCTAGCTTACAACAATAAAACCATGGCGCAGGGTCAAGTAATCAACTTTGGGGACTGATCTAAAAAACTGTCGGAAGAAACAAACCTGCAAATTTGGAAAATGCAAATTTTATGTAATTTTTTTTTTCTAGCTTTTAAAAAGTAATATGTAGACAAGCCCTTTGGAGTTTTTGGTGCTCACTGTCCATAGGAGGACTGATGATCGGCTCCAAAAGCTTAAGTGCCGCCGCCCAAACGATGTGTCCCTGGCAAACCTAAATCTTTCTGGGTCTGCATCACAAACCTCACTTTTTTTAATCACACATGCAGTATCATAAGACGTTCGTGTAAAGGTTTGATACTAAAGCTTGAGCTTTAATTTTGTGACGAAAGGTTATCTAACTTAGTATCATTGTATTGCTAATTATCTATGAAATCTTTTGTTAGAAGTTCATATTTTGGGACAATCTCTTATGATCTCATCTAACATTAGAGGAACGCTGAATAATTTATAACTAGGGATAAAGGTACATATAATATGTATGCAACTTTGTAAGCAATGTTAAGGAAACAATTTTTTCATACTTGTTAGCGGTGTTAAATTGTAATTGAAACATTATTTTCACATGAAAAATATTATAATTTTTATTTATTTTTATATAACAAGACCTATTATATGTTGCTCTCATGGTACGTAGGTGAAACCTACCATTGGAGAAATGGTAGTCAGCTGTCCTAGTTTCCATTTCCCATGCCTTCCACTTTCTCATCTGCAAAAGGCAAAAAAGTTCAAAAAAATGTTGCATTGATGAGAGAACGATTCAGATTGATTATTGATACCTTTGCTTTGCCTAAAGCCATAGTGATTATACAGTAAAGTACGTGGAAAACCGTAAGCACAAAGATGAAGATATGGAGTTGGTGGATGCCTTTCGCTGAGACAAAAGAAACTTTACCCTGCACATATTCACCCAAAATGTTTATATTATAAATGATGTGGCTGATTAGTATGCTTAGTCCCACATTTAGTCGATAATGACAAAAATTAGTGATTAATATTTATTATTGAGTGTAAATTTATTAACCACATTGGATTAAAATGGTGTCCTAGCCTCCTAGGCCTGACATATTGTATTGGCAACTTACAAAGAAATATGAGAATAAATAAACTACATAAAATGTTTGGAGTAAAATTGTGTCTTTGACATATTGTATTAACAACTTACCTATCTTGAGAATAAACTGTTGGAGATATTACATAGAGTAATAATGGAAGAATAAGATTAACATAAAAAATAAACAAAAAATAGATAACCTAAAGGCACTATATAGTTTTCCTTAGACAATATTTGCCCCCCACACTTACACTTTTGTTGCTAAAAGGTTATCGCAAATTTGTTTCCAAGATACAACCAAAATGATGAATTCTACATATAACAATTTTGGAGAATGACCACAGTATTTCTTGTATCTCTCTTAAAATGTTAGTTTTTTAAGTGAACATAAGCCTTTATTTATACCCATAGGGTTGTGTTTTATAAAAAGGCACGTATGGAGAGTTAGTTATTTTTTTTTTCATAAAACGGTTAACAAAAATTAAAACTTTTTCAACATTTTTAAACAGTCACCAGAAAATTCAGATTTTCGAATTTTCACTTAGAAAATTCCAAAACTTGAATTTTCACTTTATGAAACCATATTCTCTAAATTCAAATATCATTACTACAACTTATCCTTGTATATACCTATATATAACATAAACTACATTAAAATTTTGGATTAAAAATGGTGTCTTTGATATATTGTTTTAGCAACTTACAAAGAAATATGAGAATATAACAAACCATGAAGAATGGTGACCCCCATGAAAGGGGGGAGAAAAAAAGGTATAATATAAGTATAACTATATCGACTCGTACAAATTTCAGATTAAATATTACGGAGGCAAAATATTTCATGCAAAAAGAATACTATGAGGAAAATAATTCAACATGCATGCCTTGTCTGCGCATTTGTCATATCCTGCAGCGGCTAAAACACGTCGAGTATTACCACCGCCGCCAAAGTCTGATATTGTTAGAAGCCTCCGGTGGCCATTCTCTTCGTCCTTGTTTAGTTTTTTCTCTTGATTTTTATTACAGGGATGCCATGTTGCCCCAACAGCCTTTGTTATGCATATACTCGAAATGGGTCCTTGTCCTACTGTTAGGAGCAAGGATATGAACCCCAATAGCATAAGCTCTGAGAAAGAGATCCTTGAGTTAAATATATATACTAGCTGACTCAAACTACAAATATTATGTTCTAAATTATATGTTTGATAATTAGAGATCTAGCAAACCTGATTTTATCTTTTCAAGAGCTTCATAAAGAGCACTTTTATGTCTCTTTGTTAACCACTGCAGGGTGCAAAAGGCACATTATCATTCATTACCAACCCAACTAATTACACTTATAAAGAAAAACAATATATAATTGTATAAGCACTAGCTAGAGAGACTTCTAATATAGCCTTTACCTTTCCTATTAAGTGAATGACATGTTCAATGATGATAGAAACTACAACCAGCACAAAACACACTACTGCTACTGCCCAAGTTGGCGTTTGCTCCAAGGATTGTCCTCCCTCTGCTCCTGCCATCTACAACTTCTATTTTTCTTTTTTCTTTTGGCCTATAATAAGTTACCTTAAAAGAAATTTAGGGAGCAAAAGAATTGGCCTTTTTACCGATTCAACGAGTTGGTTGAGCAAGAAATAGTGAAATACATGTAGCAAGAGAAGCTATAGCTAGGTGACCGCTGAAGCTTGCAGTCCAATATAGAGAGATGTGAAGACAAATATATACGAAAGGAGACCTTGACTTGGACGTTACCTACGGGAATGGAAAGGAGAGATGTGAAGACAAATATATAGGAAAGGAGACCTTGACTTGGACGTTACCTACGGGAATGGAAAGCAGATTGGGATTAAGACATGGAAGTAATATTAGAGTCTGCGTTTGGATAGCTTGGATAGTTTGGATAGCACGTCTGCGTTTCACCGTCTGCGTTTTGCCTTTTTTTTTTTTTTTTTTTTTTTTTTTTTTTTTTCACACGTTTTGGCCAAATTGCGGTTACTGTTCATGTACTGTTCAATAAACAGTAACCGTAAATGTTGACTTTTCTGCCGCAAACAGTACATTATGTACTGTTCATGAACCCATAAATTTCACTTTTTAACAACTTTTTCATTAAAAATGGGTCCCACGATACTATTTACACATTTAAAAATTATTTTGCTACAGTGATTTCAGCAATAAGTTTTCAGTTTCAGCAAAATAAGTCCTATCCAAAATGGGTATTACTAATAAAAACTTAAGTCAATAAAAACTTAAGTCCTATCCAAAAATTATCTTACTTCACTCTATACACCACCAATAAAAACTTAACACGTGTTTACCTAATTAATTAGGTATTACTATTAATTAATAATGGTAGTACTAATAAGTCAATAATGATAATAGTGGTATACCATGTGTAATAGTGGTACACACGTCTTAGGCTCAGGTTTATAAGGCATGTGTGGGAGGCGTCTCTTCCCGATGTGAGATTGAACAAATTTGTGAGGGTGACATCTATCTCCTTGGCTCATTCCCAAAGCGGATAATTCCTTTGTTGGAGTCTGAGACAAATCTCCCTCCCACAATACTCATTTAATTAAAATTATGAAATAATTTAACATTAAAAAGAAGATATATATGATATGGTGTTAATTTTATGAAATGGATCACAAGTGCGTTAATTTTCCATTTTTATGCACGAACAAATTATGGTACGGCATTCCCATCAAAAAAACAATTATGGTATGGTATTATACTATTATCCCATCAATATGATATGATATGTTGTCAACTATTTTTATATAGATTGATAAGTGGTTAGATTGCTTATTATCCAAATTGTTCAAATATATCTACGATTCTATACATAAATCATAATACTGAACAACATTCCTTTTTTTTTCTTTGTCATGCATATATATAGAAAAGACTTTAATAAGCCAAAAAAAAAAAAAAAAAAGATCTCATCATAATTTATGCCTTCCATATTTATGTCTTATTCTTTTTTCTTTTTTCTTTTTTCTTTTTTGAGAATCATATGTATGTCTTACTAGTTTCTCAAAAAAAAAAAAAAAAAATGTATGTCTTATTCAATTAGTCTGTGTATAACTCAAATTAAGGAGGTGGTTTTTTTTATGAATCATATTTAATCTTGCTTTGCATAACTCCAAAGTGAAGAAGCCAAATTAACAAATAATTGAATTGCATTCTTCCTATCAAAAAAAAAGAATTGCATTGCATTCTTTCTACCCAAAAAAGAATTGTATTCCGATCAACGAAGTTGTACTTGGCTTTTATATGTGTCGGTGTCCTCCCTTGACCTTTAATAAACTTTTTTTTTTGATACCACAAAAGGAAGGTGCAGAGTTATCAAATTATAAGAGAGTTGGATCAACCCAACTTTGGTGAATTGGCATTCGGATTGCCAGAGATGCAGCAGTTTAAACAAAATCAAGCACAACCTTAGGTACAACTAACAGTTTACAAAACAAACCATTTTGAGACAAAACATCCAGATCAGCAGTCAAAGACCTTTCCTGCCAAGCTGGTTTCTTGGATTTGCTTATAAGTTGGACTAGATTCTTGTTGTTGGTCAAAATAAGAATCCTTTGAAAACCATATCATACAAACTATGATCCTTTTATTCTAGATGAATACCATATCATATAAAAGTACAAGTAATTAGTCTACATCTATACCCTTATATATTATTTTTACTAAATAATGTTGACCGGGTAAGGATGTAATGAAATAAACAAAAAATAAAAATAAAAACAGAGTATTTTATTTCATTCGTAGATACTCTCCAAATTACATTTCTCTATTAGTCAAAATTGGATGGTGGACTCAATTATGGACAATACAAGTAAATAAGGAAAAGTTGGAAATTGTAAAAAAAGAAAAGTGAAAGAGAAGTTGCAAGCCAATTTACAAAAACCAGACGTTCTTCTAGGGAAATAAGACGTGATTTTGGGGAACAAGACCTCCCAACACAACATATTGATGTTATTAGGACTTGACATTTGACCTTGTAATTTAAGACTCAACTCTCAATTTAATAACAGTACTTACCAATAGCGTGCTCATTAGTACTAATACATTCCACCATGTGATGAATGGACTTTTTCCTCGTAGCTACGACTTAAAATTTATTTTTATTAATTGTGTAAAAACTAAAAATACAATTATATCTTAAAAATAATGAATTTTTTATAAAACTTGTACGTTCCTTTTTAAATGAATTTAAATTGAACCAAACGATGAGTCCTCAAAGAGCTTGGTGTCAAAGACAAACCTTACATCATCATGTCTACGTGCCTTCAATTCAAACATGTCATAGGTTCATAAATTAGTTTAGTACTCCTATCTCTTGAATGTGTCTTGACTTTTGAGCTAGAGCACTTGTAGCAGGGGAATTAAAAAGCTATATAACTATTTTATCTCCACCAAAACACAAAAATAATCATACAACAGTGAAGCTAAAGCTAAAATTTGTAGCTTCATTGCTACAGTGCACATCTATGTATGGATGTCCACAGTAACTGAAAGTTAATATATATATATATATATATATTTTGCGTTCAGACTACTTTTTATTTTTATTTTTCATTCTTTCTTGTTTTCATTCTCCTTTTTCTTTGTCTCTCTTTTCACTGCCTATCTGTCTCCTCTTTCTTCCTCCATAGACCCTTCTTTCTTCCTTACAGACCCATCGTCGCCGACCCACGCTCAGTCGCCGACCTGACCCATTTCGGCCTCTCTTCTCTATTTTCGGCATTTCAGCTTTGTGTTTCGAGCTGTGCTTGTGTTTTGGCTTTGTGCTTTGGGCTGTGCTTGTATTTTGGCTTTGTGTTTCAGGCTCGAGGTTGTGCTCCAGTCTCGTGGATCGAAGCGGCTTTCCGTGGATCAGAGTGCTTGCTCATGGATCGGAGTGGTTATCGCTCATGGTTGTGCTTGCTAGTGGATAGGAGTGGGTTTCGACATACCAGCGTAGTGGGTTTCTGTGTATCGGGGTGGAGGGTTTCGGCGTACCAGCGTGGTGGGTTTCAATTTTGGGTTGCTGGATTTTCGGGTTGCTGTGGGTTTGTTTTGTGGTGGCTGTGGATTTGTATTATTTTATTGTAGGAAATATATTATTTTATTGTGATGTTTATATTATTTTATTGTGTTAAAAACTAAAATAGATCCATTGCTGCAGTATGTGAGTAGGTAAAATAGATAAAGTTACTTTTTATGATGCCAAATAGCTAAAAATAGAGCTCCACTGCTGTGGATGCTCTTAGTTGGCCAAGAAAGCAATCAAAACAATAGTTTTTTTTTTTTTTTTTTCTACTTTAAAGACTAGATAGGATTTGAATTTAGGGTGCTAATTCAATAACTGTTGGTTTTTAGACCCCTTAAAACACAATTGGATTAACCTAGGAATTTAGCCAAGTTGTTACTTAGTCAAATTAATTAAATCTAGGTTAACACAATCAAATAATCATATCAAGTATAGCAGCGGAAATATAAAGAACACAAAGATATGATCACCCAGGAAACCAAACCGGTAAAAACCTGAGGAGGATTTAACCTAACTATTCTCAAGGTAAACTTAAATCCACTATCTTGAAAGAATCGAAGTTCATACAATAAGACTTACAAGCCCCCATGCTCGACTTCTTATTACTACCCACCAGTAGAACTTACTGACACGACCACATGCAAGCTCCGAATTCATGGACTCCTTCTTTCTTGGATTCTCCACCAAATACAAGCACACCCGCTTGTGTTTTCTTTAAGCTTCAATGGTAGCAACTGGAATGATCATCAAGGTGTAGAAAAATTTTCTCCTTGAAAACCCTAAGTTTATGTGAAGGAAACCTCCTCAAAGATCTCACAAGAGATTCACATAAATCGCAATATGAGCAACGCAAAAACGTGGCTAGGGTTTTCCTTATATACCTAGGGTAAATTAGAAACCTAAACCAATTAAAACACTTTAGGGTTGAGTTGGAAAACCTAATTAAAAAACGTCAAGTACGATTTTCGATTGATCGAGCCTAAGCTTCGATTGATCGAAATGTACTAAATCAGTTTTTTAATTAGTTTAGTATTTCATTCCAATTTTACAACAAAGAACCAACTTTGAGCACTTCTAAAACATCTTAAATACATTGTTTTGATCATGGTTTGCCAACAACACAAATTAGGATTCTAAATACATAAAACCTAAGTCTTTAGAACCTAACAATAACGATTATCTTTTATCATTAGGCAAAGATAGTAATGGGTTTCTTGATGCAGGGAAGGAGCTAAGTAATGTATTAGGGGGCCAAGGCCCTTCCAAATTTTTTTAAATCCTCTTTAATTGTAGGTAAAATTAAGAGCATTCACAACTCAAAATTTTATCTTATCTTATTTTACCATCTCAAAAAGCTATTTTTTATCAATTATACAATACCATTTTACAATGCACCTAGCATCCTAACTTTTATTTTTACCTCCAATATATTAAAATAATATAAATTATAGAATAAATTAATATAAAAAAAATCTCTCTCTTCTCACTTCTCTCTTCAGCTTTGTTCTCCTTCTCTCTGTTTTTCTCTCTTTCTCATCCACCCACCACCAACCCAAACCCATGAACATCACCCACGACCAAAACACAACTCAACCACACCCATGAATATCACCCACGGCCACCAAAAATCGCCACCAAAAATCACCACCACCACCACATCAATCACAAACCCACCAGCACCACATCAATCACAAACCCACCACCACCAGGAAAAAACATTGCCAAAACTCAACTTAACCACACCTATGAACATCACCCACGGCCACCAAAAATCACCACCACCACGGTAACCCTCACCACCACCACCACCACCACCACATCAGTCACAAACCCACCACCACCAGGAAAAAAAAAAAAGAAAAAAAAAGCCACAGCCAGAAACCACAAACAGCCTTCCTAAATATCTGCAACTTCTAAAAACCACAAAAACAGAACTAGAGATATAGAAAGTTCCATCCTTTCTCCATCAAACAAAAAAGAAAAAAATCCCTCAAAGTTCACTCCTTTTTCCATCGTCTCAGCAACTACAACAACAAACCACAACCAAGAGCAGTAAGAATATATACACCAAAGCAAGTGGCAGGCATGGAAGTAAAGCAAAGAAAACGAAGAAAGAAGATAGGCTCTGCATCTTATTCTTGCTTTCTTAATCATCATAATCATAAACATATAAACAGAACCCAGTTCATAAACCCACAGATTTAGTCATAGCAATACCCATTTTTCTTTGAAATCAAAAACCAAACCCAAATTAAATCCCATTCATCAAGCACCCATCTCCATAATTTACCTTGGCTTATGTTGGGAGATTTCAATGAAGTGCTGTGTGGTGAGGACAAATTTGGTGGTAACCATGTCAATATGAACAGAGCTTTAGAATTTAAGAATTGTTTAGATGAGTGTAATATGTTGGATTTGGGTTTTGCAGGTCCTAAGTACACGTGGACAAACTGTAGGCCCATTTCAAGTATGATATTAGAAAGAATTGATCGGTGTTTCGCTAATCCGGTGTGGCGTATTCTTTTCCCAGAAGCCTTAGTGACTCATCTCCCAAGGACATTTTCGGACCATTGTCCAGTCTTAATTTAGTTATGTAGAGCTAGTGCCAACCAGCAGAATAAACCCTTTCACTTCCAAACCATGTGGTTTCTACATCATGATTTTCCAAGGGTTGTCCAACAAGCTTGGTCTAAAGATAGAGATTTGCAGGAAGCAACTTTGGAGTTTGTAGTTAGAGTTAGGAAGTGGAATTGTGAAGTATTTGGAAATTTGTTCGCTAGAAAGAGGAGGATATTAGCTAGACTTCATGGTGTCCAAAAAGCACTAGCTAATAATTCTAATGATTTTCTTTTGGAGTTGGAACAACAGTTGATTTCAGAGTACTCTCTAATTCTCATGCAGGAAGAGGAGTATTGGGCACTCAAATCTAGATTAAGTACGGCCACATTTGAAGAACGCAATACTACCTTCTTCCATGTCTCTACGTTGGTCAGGAGGCATAGGAACAAAATTAGGTGTACTAAGGATGTGGAGGGTAATTGGCTGACAGATGAAGTTGAAATTAAGGACTACATCAGAAACGGTTTTAAAAAACTGTATATGACTAAGTTGAATATGACCTCCATAACTTCGGATGTCTCAGAATTTTCTTGTTGTTTTCTAGAAGAGGAGGATAGAACTAGAATCGATGGGGATGTGACTTAAGAGGAGATTAGAGTTGGTTTATGGGCCCTTAAGCCTTTTAAGGCACCAGGGTCAAATGGACTGCATGCGGGCTTCTATCAACATTTCTAGATGGAGGTCAAAAACTCGGTTTGCAAGGAGGTAAAGGGTGTTTTTGAGAAAGGTTGTGTGCCGAATTACCTTAATGAGACATTGATTTCCTTGATTCCCTAATGCCAAAATCCAGAATCCTTGAGTAATTATAGGCCCATTAGCTTATGCAACTCGGTCTATAAAATTGTTTTGAAGATTTTGGTGGCTCGGATTAGACCGTTGCTTGGTACTTTAATTTCGCTGATTTAGACTGCTTTTGTTTCGGGTAGAAGAGGCACTGATAAAGTGCTGATTGCCCAAGAATTGTTTCATGCCTTGGATAAGAAGAAAGGAAAAACAAGCTTTATGGCTGTGAAGTTGGACTTGGAAAAGGCTTCTGACAGATTAGAGTGGAGTTTTATTTACAAAGTGCTCCAAGCTTTCCATTTCCCCCCAAAAATTTCTAAGATCATCATGAGTTGTGTTACATCCACGAGTACCTCTATTTTGGTTAACGGGGGTGCCTTAGAGAAATTTGAGCCTACTAGGGGCATTAGGCAGGGGGATCCTTTGTCTCCGTATATTTTTATTCTATGAATGGAGTATTTGGGGCATCTCATTGAGCAGAAGTGTGTAAGTGGAGGGTGGACACCTTTAAAGGCTTCAAAGAACAACGTAGGTTTTTCTAATCTCTTCTTTGCGGATGACATCATTCTTTTTAGTAAGGCTGATGCTATTGGATGTGAAGCAATTTCAGATGTGCTTGAAAAATTTTGTAGAGAGTCTGGCCAAAAGATTAGCCATGACAAGTCTAGAATTTATTTTTCTCCTAATGTAAGTGATGACTTGAAGGAGGAAATAAGTGAAAGATTGGGTGTTAGGGAGACTAATAACATAGGAAAATACCTCGGGTTTCCTCTTAAACACCGAAGGGTCCCTAGAAATCCATACAAGTTTATTGTAGAGAGGGTTATGAGTAAACTTGCTGGATGGAAAGCGAAATTTCTCTCCTTTGCAGGCCGGGCTGTTTTAATAAAATCAGTCATGTTAGCCGTCCCAAATCATATAATGCAAGGGGCTGTCCTACCAGTTCATGTTTGTGAGAAGTTGGATAAGATCAACTGAGATTTCTTATAGGGGTCAACAAATGAGAAAAGAAGAATGCACATGGTGGGTTGGAGTAAGATTGTAAAGTCTAAAGAAGAAGGAGGATTGGGAATACAAGAGGCAAGAGCTAAGAACATAGCCTTGTTATCCAAATTGAATTGGAGGATGTATCATGAAAAACAGGCATTGTGGGTGAAGGTAATTCTGAATAAATATTGCTCCCATTCAAGAATTAGACCAAAGGATCCTGAAAAACTCCCATCGTCTCCTAATTGGAAAGTTATTCGCTTGGGCTTCCCTATCCTCCAAAAAGGGATTTCTTGGGGGATTGGAAATGGATCTGGGGTAAAGGTGTGGATGGAAAATTGAGTTAATGGTGATTCTATTAGGGGTATGATTGAAGGGCCTCTTAGGAAAGGAGAACAAAACTTGACAATTGCGGATTTGTGTTGTGGCCAAAATTGGAAATGGGAGCTGATTTCTTTTGATCTCCCTCTGCCCATTAAAGAAAAGATTAAAGCAGTCCCAATTCAATTACATGGAAGTGGGAGAGATACAATGACGTGGAAATTCTCAAATAATGGAGAATTCACTTCTAGTTCAGCTTACCGATTGGCAAATCAAGGGGAGGAACCTGCCACGCAATTCCATGGTCTATGGATATGGAGATTAGATATTTTGCCAAGAATTACAACTTTCCTTTGGCTGTGTTTGCATGGTAGTGTTCCAGTGAAGGAAGTACTTGTGGTAAGAGGCATAAATTGTGACAAGGTATGTCCATTGTGTAGAGATCAGGATGAAACTATAGTCCATCTTCTCCGTGAATGTGTATTTGCTTGTGATCTATGGAGGAAATTGGAGGTTCCTCCGTCTCTTGTTAATTCCTTTAATGATAATTTTGAAGTTTGGCTAAAACATAATTGTTTAAGTGAAGTAAGGCATAAAGGGTCCATTCCTTGGTGCTTTCTTTTCCTTTTTGCTGTTTGGAATTTGTGGAAAAACAGAAATAAAGTTGTGTTTGAAAATTCTATTCCAAACACCATGCTTGATAAGGTGTGTCTTGGCCAAGCTAAGGAGTATTTTTATTGTGTAAGTAAAGCCAAGCAAGTTACATCCAGGGCTATTATTCCTATTAAATGATACAAGCCTAATCCAGGTTGGCATAAGCTCAACACTGATGGAGTTTCGCTTGGAAACCCAGGTAAAGCTGGTGGTGGAGGATTAATTAGAAATAGTGATGGGGTGTGGATTAGGGGTACTCGAGATCAATTGGGTACACTACAAGTGTTATGGCTGAATTGTGGGCCTTGAGGGATGGGTTATCTCTTGCCATTCAGTTGGGAATTAGAAATTTGGAAGTGGAACTTGATGCCAAGGTAATTGTGGAGATGTTAAATAATGCTAACAGCTCTAATAAAAAATTTTCTCCATTGCTTCTTGACTGCAGATCACTCATGGCAAGTCTCACACAGGTTCGAGTAGCTCATGTGTTTAGAGAGGCAAACAAGTGTGCTAACTATTTGGCCAAGAATGGGTGCTACATGAGGGAGGATTTTGTTATTTTTGATGTTTCCCCCTCTAATGAATTAGATAATTTACTTGTATTTGATAGTAATGGTTTGTACTATTATAGGCGGGTAGCCTCTACTTTGGCCTCTGTGGCCAGTTTGTAGCCTCTTTTGTTGTTTAATATCATGCCTATTAACCAAAATTAATAAATAAATAAAAGAATAAAATATATGTATATATATATATATTTTTTACAATTCGGCTACAATGTAGAATCGCACTATAGCGGACTTGCAAATTTTTTTACAATACTAGCTTTTTACAAGTCCAGATATAGAGGCAGTTTTGGGCTTTTATGCTAAATTAAACCAACATATGCCATATACTATTCCCAATATGAATGCCCTAAGTCTCAGTCCCTTTAACTTAAGAGCTGACCCCTACAAGATAAAAAGCTTGCCCCCCCCCCCCCCTCCTACACGCCAGCCTTGAGAATTCTCTTCTCACACCCCAAATCCCCACTTTTCAACCATAAAGATTCATTTATTTTGTTTTTGCCATTCTCCATTAAAATCACAGTCACGAGTAAATCCCTTCTTTATTTATTATTATTATTTTTTTGCTAAGAGGTAAGACCATACCCTCCTAATGTCCGTGTCCATGTCCTTGTCCTTGTCCTTGTCCTTTACTACAGTTTTACGCCTTACACTTTTTAGTCATTCAATTTTCCTAATAGAATAAAGTCATAAGACTGAGGTGTAGTACATTATATTTCTTAATTAAATTCTGTATTGAATTTAATTGTCCTTAAAAAATGATAATATTGTTTGTATTTTATTTGTCATGGTAAACATGTGTTTGAATTTAATTGAGAAACCTAGTGTATTACACTTTAGATACTATTCTTAAGTTTTGCAATTTTCCATAACTATTACAGAATCCCCTTGCACTTTATAGCCATCCAAAAGACTCTACTCATCACCATCACCGGGTGCTCTCTCTTCAATTTTTCTTCATTAATTCTTCCTTACAATGCTCTCACATAATCACATTTTCATTAGCTCTTTCCTCTTCCCTAATAGAGTTTTCTTATTTAAAGCGAAGAAAATATTGATGGATACCAAATTCTTCTTGTTCATTTTCATTGCTATTTTAGTTTAATTTCTATTTATTTATTTTATGATCCTCTTTTATAGTTCAATTTCTATTTAGTTGAGGGATACATAAGTGATTTTGAATTTATTTTTTACCATAGTAGTCTAATTTGGTGATTTTATTATTTGATTTCTACAAATGTTATGGACATAATTGTGTAGGGAAACAAACCAAATTCCCAACCTGTGAGAAACAAAAAAAAAAAAAAAAGAGAAAATACACGCCAAAGAAAAACAATCACACGCACAAGACAATATTTACGTGGTTCAGCAATTTGCCTACGTCCTCGGAGTTGCAGGGATTTCATTATTATCAGGGAAGAATACAGAATACAACTTGCGGCTACAATATTTTCTCTCTAACAAAAACACGGCAACAGCCTATCGGCCCAAGCCTCCGCTCCATGAACTAAGCCTTAGTAAATCTCCCATTAAAAAATCACGCAATATTATTTGGGTCAGATCGGGTCATCAAACTAGATTAAACAAAACTAGGCTCCACAAAGCCCAACAAATTGTTTAGAAGAATAAGAGAAACTCAAGGGGGAGAGAGGGGGGGTGGGGGGGGGAGGGGAATGATTTAAAATACTCAATTGGTCAATTAGCTTGTTAGTATTTTGAGTGCTAATATGAAGGAATTACATTGATAAAATAATTCTAGAGCAGTAATCTTATTATGATTGTTTGGATTTAATATTTACTTTGGATTTAATGTTTGTTTTTCTAAACTAATGCGCCAAGACATGTATGAATTCATATTTTGAATTTTTCTTGAATTGCAAATCAATATGATTGTTTTATCTTGGCCCCCCCAAAGAAAGATTCCTGACTATGCCCTTGTCATTCTTCTTTTTTCTTTTTTTGGGAAAGAAGAACCATCTCTTTATTAAGAAAGGCCATCTAAATTAGCTTGCAATACAAAAAGAACGTCTGATGGAACATCTTCCATCTAGACTAGTAATTGAGGATTTAAAATTGCTCGTCTAGCTAGAGAGTGAGCAACTGAATTACAATGTCTTGTTTTGATGTATACATGAAAATTAGTTTTAGTATATATTAGGACATTTAGTTTAAGACCATCTTGATAGCTGATTTAGACAACAAACTTCTCAATTACTATTAACTACAAGTTTGCAGGCAAAGTTAAAAGGATGCAAAGATGATCAAAGTAAGGGCTATACTGATCTATATCGATGAGAAACAATAAATGGCAATTAGATTTAGGACTTTAAAGATTTAATGGATTAACAACTAAAAACTTGCTATGAAACTAATTAAATTATATAAACATTAAAAAGTAATGCTTAAAAGAAGACCATTTACAAGCTTTAACACGTTAAAAAGGTCCTAAAACTAGAAAGCAATTACAATAACAAGAGAAAAGTTTCTATTAAGTAGTTTGTGATGTGAAAATTGTGTCCCATTTTGAGAAATAAGCCTCTATTTATATTTGAGGTCTCTGAAGGTTATTGATAGTTTTTTTCTCTCCATGTGGCATTTTTTTCTTGCATTTCAATGATACTTGTCCTTAATTCTAGGCTTTGTTCAAAACTTAAAAGCTATCATTACTCCCTTTGTTAAGAAGTAGAATACAAAAAGTAGTACAAAAGATTTGTATTCTATAGAATGAGTTTTTTTTTTTTTTTGGGGGTGAGAAATCAATTAGATAACGCAAGATTGTGATTTCCTCACTAGCACCGAAAATGGTCTTGTCAGATGCCAAAAGCATATTGAAATAATCAAATAGCAAAGTACGAGATGAGAGAGAAAAAAAAAGTCTTTAAATTCAGATATTCGTCAAGACTCTGACTGGGAAGACGATTACTCTGGAGGTGGAGAGTGATTCAAGATAAGGAGGGAATCCATCCGGATCAGCAGAGGCTGATCTTTGCTGGTAAGCAATTGGAGGATGGGCGGACTCTAGCTGATTATAACATTCAAAAGGAGTCCACCCTTCATCTTGTTCTTCGTCTTCGCGGTGGCCAGTAAAAGATTTTCTCTGAAAGAAGAAGGTTTAATGTGTTTGAATTGTGGCTTTCTTAATAAGTGTTGTTGAAAGTTATTTTAAGAACTCTGTGTTGTGGTTTCATCAATGTATTTATAATATCTAATTTAAATAATAGTACCTTTGTTTGTTCAAATTTCTGTGTTTTCTATGCCTCAATTCAATATGATTAATAGATATGTTGGATGAATAGAATGGACCTTCAAATTGGTCCTCAAATAGCTAGATGAAATGCCTCCTAGGCATAGATTTGGATGATTAGAGCTTTTTACTGCCAAGAATGTTGTTGAAAAGATTAGCAGCCTCTTATCACAGATTCACAATCACCACTGTGTTATCTGTTGCTAATGTCGAGATTGTTCCTGTAATGCATTTATAAGTGAAGTGAAAGCATTTTAGTTAGATCTTTTAGTTCTGTGCTGATGTGGTATTGGGTATGGTTATATATTGTGCTTTATTTGCTGTATTCTTTTTTTTTTTTTGGGGGGGGGGGGGGGGGGGGGGGGGGTGGTTTAACCTGGACATCTTCCCTGGGAAACATCAATTGGCTACAAGCTTATTTCTGATATTGTGTATGTCGTAAGGTTCCTGTTCTAGTTCTGTGCTGATAAATCAAATGATATGATAGCAAACTTATGGGGCGTCAGATGATTGTTGTTACTTTCACTAGTTAGAAAAACCATTTTTATATAGTTATATCTAGTTTTCTAGATTCTCTTGGGTTGAATATGAATTGGCTGCCGGATGGGCATTTCATATGATAGTATGCTACATGGTACTGACCAAATTTTCATTAGTGTCAGAAATTGTTGTTGGGGGAAATTGTGAGTGCTACAATTAATGTTAATCACTTTCATCCCTAGTACAATGTGATGTTTGTTAGTTAAAACTTAAAACTGAGAAGTTATTGTGAAATATACTCAAAGTAGCTTCCTGTTAGTAGCTACAGCTGAAATGTTGCTGATATTTTTATCATTGGTCTGGATAAATAATGTTTGATTCAAAGCTCTGAGATAACTGTATTGAAATTCATGCTATTCTATTGCTTCTCTGTCAGCTTTCTGCCTTGTGGAAATCAGAGGTTTCTGCTTATGATTGTTTATGTAGTGTTGTTTCTGTTCAAATTCAATTGTCAGAATGGATAAAACTAGTAGTTCGGGCTATGGACTTTTAGGTTCCTATAAGAAGTGGTTTTTAAGTATGCTTTCCTAGTTCTTTCGTGAATCTGTTCTGCTTTAACTAGTTATTTTGATTCTGAATAGAAGCATGTTTAATTATCTGTGTTTGGTTCAAGATCTTTTATTTGATGAAATTTATACTTGGTGCTTTTAATGTCAAGAATACAATTATATGATATTTCTTATCTATACAGCATTTGTCTCCCTTCCCTATTCAAAGTGTTAAGCCACTTAAATTGCCATTTCTTTGAGCTATTGCTCTGCCGACAGCCACATGCTACTTGTGAGACTGTTGGTGAGTGTGATTGATTGGTTTGCAGTGTGTTGATTTAGTATGTGCATATGTATTTGGATTCTTATTCTCATTAGGGGATGATTGTGTCTTATGAAACAAGACAGTCGTATAGAACAGAACAAAACATGAAAATTTTGTAGATGAATATCAAGTACCCATAATTAAGTGTTGAAATTGAAAATGTTTTCCAATCTTCCAAATCCAGTAGCTTTCGATATTATATTGTTCTAGAGAATTGTTGAATGGTGCTTGATGCTTACATTGTTAAATAAGTGACTTCCTAGTGCTAGAGGAGAATGTCCTGATCTTTATGATTCTCTATTGTTATTCTTTTTTTGATAAGTGATTCTCTATTGTTATTCCTACAATGACTTATAAAATGTCCTCGTTCTTTCTTTTTTTATTTTTTTTTATTTATGTAATGAATTTGGCTTGTCATGATTCCAAAATTTCCTCTGTTATATTCATTCGGTACCTTGGATTTTTGGCACTTCTTATTAGTATATATTTTTTTCCTCTAGCTGTAGGAAGTCTGCATTCGGCAGTTACTTTTATGTATGTACACTCTTATGTTTCCCCTCCCTCAGGTAAAGTTTAGCTCCAAACTGGGATGGAGCTATCTCCTCCCCACCTACATGGTGATTTATAAGATTATTTATGTGTATATTTAAACAAGTCTCATAACTTATTAAAAAAAATTATGTGACCAAAACTACACGAGTGGTTTCTTCAATCGCCACATTGAGTTGGAGCTAATTCTTTCCTTTGCTCTAAGGGGTGGCTGAGCGCCATGAATTGAGTGAAGAGTAGAAGATGGTCTTCCTTGTTATTATTCCTCTCATGAAACAGTCCTCTAAACGCCATTGTGAACTTTGATGGTGCTGATATCTTCAAATATAAATCTTTCCAGAAAGTTTTATCATTTTTTAGTCAATGATTGGTGTTACATAAATGAATAAAGATACTGAGTGTTGCCACACCTACAGAATAGCTGCTAGGCAGGCTGGTGACTGTCTTCTGGTTCCAAAGTCTCTTCAGACCTCTAGATCTCTATCTCTACATTACCTTTTTTCCTCTTTATTTTTATATAATTTTTTTTTTTCACTTATCTGTAATTTTTTAATCTAGCTATTGTCAAATGAGAAATCTATTGAGTGAACGTCACTTTCATGCTGAACATGAAATGAATGACGAGATGAAGGCAAATGTATGGTGCTCGGCTCATGAGAACTGCTCTCTTCTTGTCCATGGTTTCTCTGGTTCTTGGGCAATGATATCTGATCATGGTGGTGAGAGGATGAATGGGGGCCATTCATATCCCTACCTTCATTATTGAAATTGGACATCCTTTGTGTTTTATGAATGCTGTTTAGTTCACCTTGGTAGTGATGAAGAAGCTGGACAGGAGACATGGAATGCATTGGGGTTTCTGGCGTACTGGTTGAATGTTGATTCTGTTTTATGTTTTTCTTTGCTTTGTGGTGCAACTTTCGTAGTGCATTTACCACTCTTTCGTTGAAGATTGTTGGCTTCATGGTCGAACCCATCTGTCAGTTGTCATGAATCATTTAGATTTCTTTATGCCAATGAATAAAAAGATTGACGATCAACATGGAATAATACTTGGTTGATGAATTATTGAATTATTTATTTCCTCTGCATATTTAGGGCAGCAAGTCTTACCTGTGTTACCAAAGCATATAGAGGAAGATTGTTGGCTTCATGAATCATTTAGATTTCTTTATGCCAATGAATAAAAAGATTGACAATCAACATGGAACAATACTTGGTTGATGAATTATTGAATTATTTATTTCCACTGCATATTTAGGGCAGCAAGTCTTACCTGTGTTACCAAAGCATATAGAGGAAGAGTCACATAGCTGCATAGAATCTGTATGATGACCCTGCTCAAATGGCAACAATCACCAGCATCATTAAATTCAAGTTTCATTCGTTTAGGGAATTGTCAGTATGAAACTCACCCCATAGATATCCTGATGATCACATCTTCCAACTTCTCATGGAAGCAAGAATTTAAGCCAAATTGATGCTGGTTACATTGGAAATAATAAAAATCAATTTTGGGATTTTGTTAGGAAAACCAGTCAATTTTTTTAAACTAGAGTTAGTAGCTGGATGGTTTACCCTAGTCCACACAAAGAAGGCCAGTTGAAAGGCATTCTGCAAGAGCAAAAAAATGATCAAGAATGGATGAAATTATAAAGTGGATTAATGGCATACAATAAAATATTTGATAGTAGTACCTGAAAGAGAACAAAGTGGATAAGATAAATAATGAGGCGAGGGCGATTGAACCAGAAAAGGTCATCACCAGGCTGAACTAGTGGAGTTCCTTTAACTACCCCTCCTCTCTCTTGAATTCTCAAACCCATATTGGTTATAATGACTTGTAGCTTTGTCCCAACCATTAAAATTATCTACAGAAGCACCATATCAGCAATTAGATGCGTTTGCTGGAGTGTCCAACAAAGTGAATATGTGAAATGGATCAAGATGATGCTTACAATCAGTGGAAGGAAGGGCAGCCAGAGATAAGAATACCAACCTGTAAATTCAAAAAATAAAAATAAAAGAAGAAGAAGAAGAAGATGATGACGACTAACTTTTTTTTGGGGGGGTTAAAAAGAATACGGTGATTTGAACTTATGTTATCTACATAGGAGATATCAAGTAGTGTCACTAAACTCTTGGCAAAGTTCTATGACTAATATGACAAGATCTTGTTCGTTTGCTTGTATCCTTTAAAGGGTAAAAGATTTTGGACTTCTATAGGTTTATGTTGTACTAGTAATTACATTATACATATTTTGTGTGTCTACATTACAATGTAAGTTTACATTGCTAGTTCAATGTAAAGTAAGAATTTTCCAAAGATTTTTATTAGGAAACTTCTTCATTCAAATTACTAGCTCCTGTGAACGAGAATGTTGCACTTACCATTCTCTTGCCCTCCCCAAAAAATATAGTTGAAAGAAGAAAAAGAAAAGAAAGGCTTACCATGGGTATTAACTAGTAGAAAGAATACGGCAAAAAACCAAATTGTTGGGCTGCAAGTGTGAAAAAGAATATCAATTGTCTGAATTAGTGAGAGTACTTTCGTAATGACACAAAAATCAAATGCTGCAATCTAGCCTCTATAAAACTATAAGTAGAATTCAATCTGTACTTGGTCCCACAAAACATTTGTCAATTATTTGGATGGCTCAACAGCTAAGAGCACGCACCTTATACCAACAACGACTTTGAAATCCTCTTCAAGTGACCTCTTGATGTATCTCTGGAAATTAAACTTTGTTTGACTCTCAGGTGCTAGATGTGCCTGAAGAAATCAATTATCAAATGAATCAGGAGCTCTTGGGAACAACAAAAAATGGCATTGTAGACTACAAGTATAGGAGGCTAGCTTACAACAATAAAACCATGGCGCAGGGTCAAGTAATCAACTTTGGGGACTGATCTAAAAAACTGTCGGAAGAAACAAACCTGCAAATTTGAAACATGCAAATTGTATATATATATATATTTTTTCCTGGCATTTAAAAAGTAAATATGTAGACAAGCCTTTTTGAGTTTTTTGTGCTCACTGTCCATAGGAGGACTGATGATCGGCTCCAAAAGCTTAAGTGCCGCCGCCCAAACGATGTGTCCCTGGCAAACCTAAATCTTTCCGGGTCTGCATCACAAGCCTCACTTTTTTTAATCACACATGCAGTATCATAAGATGTTCGTGTAAGCTCGATACAAAATATTGTTGGACATGTTTCTTTTTACTAAAGCTTGAACTTCAATTTTGAGACGAACAGTTATCTAACTTAGTATGATTGTACTTATTATCTATGAAATCTTTTGTTAGAAGTTCATATTCTGGGACAATCTCTTATGATCTCCTCTAACATTAGAGGAACGCAGAATAATTTATAACTAGGGATAAGGGTACATATAATATGTTTGCAACTTTGTAAGCAATGTTAAGGAAGCGATTTTTTCATACTTGTTAGAGGTGTTCAGTTGTAATTGAAACATTATTTTCACATGAAAAATATTATAATTTTTATTTTTTATTTATATCACAAGACCTATTATATGTTGCTCTCATGGTACGTAGGTGAAACCTACCATTGGAGAAATGGTAGTCAGCTGTCCCTGTTTCCATTTCCCATGCCTTCCATTTTCTCATCTGCAAAAGGCAAAAAAGTTCAGCAAAATGTTGCATTGATGAGAGAACGATTCAGATTGATTATTGATACCTTTGCTTTGCCTAAAGCCAAAGTGATTATACAGTAAAGTACGTGGAAAACCGCAAGCACAAAGATGAAGATATGGAGTTGGTGGATGCCTTTCGCTGAGACAAAAGAAACTTTACCCTGCACATATTCACCCAAAATGTTTATATTATAAATGATGTGGCTGATTAGTATGCTTAGTCCCACTTAGACGATAATGACGAAAATTAGTGATTAATATTTATTACTGAGTGTAAATTTATTAACTACATTGGATTAAAATGGTGTCCTAGGCCTGGCATATTGTATTGGCAACTTACAAAGAAATATGAGAATAAATAAACTACATAAAATGTTTGGAGTAAAATTGTGTCTTTGACATATTGTGTTAGCAACTTACCAAGATAAATGAGAATAAACTACATTAAATTTTTGGATTAAAAAGGGTGTCTTTTAGTGGCGGCTCCAAGATTTTTTTTCTAGGAGAGTCATTAATGTCTTAAGTTAGGATTTTGTTGTGGAGAGTAAAAAATAAAATGATTAATCTTTTTTTTTTAATATAAAGTTTTCATATAACATGCAATAATCTAACATAATATTCTAAATAGTATACAATGTAACTATACTATACAATAGTCTAAAAAAATTATTAATAGTTTAAAGATCGGTATGTAAGACAACACAATTAAATGCATAATTAAATAAATAATCATAAAATTTATCAAATTCATAATAATTCATTATAATTGTATGCTATACCAATTAAATAAAAATATATGATAAAGAAGAATTGTAACACATTAAGAGTAGGTATGGGAGTAAAAGTGAAACTAAGAAAAAAAGTAGTAATTGATATAAGATTTTGCTTTTGAACTGTATGGAATTTTAACCACACAAGTGGTCATTCTCTTGGAATTGGAGTAAGTACTAAAAGACTTTTTGGACTCAAAAAACTGTAAAACACTTATCAAACTACTTGATTAGATAGAAAGAAAACATAGAAATGAGAAAGAGAGAATGAGAAAAGAATCATATATTTAAATATAGAATAGTTGACATGGAGTAATTTTTTGCTAATGAAGAAGAAAAGTGCAAGCAAAAACAGTTTCATTTTACCATCAAAGGTAAAGTAAGCTAGAATCCGTAGAGAATGTTTATTTATTAACAAATGAGCAATCTATATATATAATAATAGGTAAAATTGGAAAAAAAATCCAATTAGATTTCAAATTGAAATTTAATTAGAGTCTAATTTTGCGTTATGTGTTCCATCTAATATAAGTTTTTAAATTCTTGTACCAAGTGAGTTAATTCAATATAAAAATTTGGATTTCAATTAGAGCTTAATTTTGTGACATATGTCCCATTTAATCTAAGTTTTTTTAATTTTTGTGCCAAATGAGTTAATTTAGTGTAAAAAAACGAGGAATCCAATATTCATAAACCATAAAAAAACATAACTTTTGAATGATTTTATATTTATGAGAATTTTTTTATAGAACTAAAAACAATTCAAGTTTATAAGTCATCTATATATATATATTAATAGGTAAACTTTAGAGAAAATCTAAATAGATTCTACCGTTGAAGTCCAATTTTGCATCATGTGTCCTAAATTATTTATTTTTAGAGAGGATTTTATTTCTTAATTTTGGAATCAAATGTAGGACCATATCATAAATCTTCATTCAAGTGAGTTATTGTATACAAAAATAAAATAGTCTAGAATTAAAAAACATAAAAATATTTTTTTAAAATGGAAAATTTACATTTTCTACCTAATAATATTATTACAAGACTTTTTAAAGAGTTAAAAAAATATAAGAATTACTATTAATAATATTTAAATTATATATATAAGAATTATACTATGTATTTTTATGTGTATCTTTTAAGTATATTCATGCATGGGGTTACAAGCTAGTTTTAATAATAGTGTTACTGACACAACATTTATGCAATAAAATCTAAGTGTCAAGTTGTTAAAGGTATGTAAAAAAGTGACATCAATTATGAGTTTAGATAAAAAGCCAATTACAACTTGCATGCCACTTAACTTTTATTGTAAAAATATTATGAAAATAGCACTAAAATGATCATATTTCAAGTTTATTTCAATTGGGTTTAAACAAAATTTAGAGTAAGAAGGTTCAAAATTTTATTTTAAGAGTCAAAACAAAAACAAAAATTAAAATTTTATATATAAATTTTTTTTTTTGGCCAGGCCGGGGGGTTCATTTGAACCCCTGGGCTGGCTGTAGAGCCGCCCCTGGTGTGTCTTTGATATATTGTATTAGCAACTTACAAAGAAATATGAGAATATATCAAACCATAAAGAACGGTGACCTCCATGAAAGGGGGAATAGACAAAAAGGTACAAGTATAACTATATTGACTCGTACAAATTTCAGATTAAATATTACGGAGGCAAAATATTTCATGCAAAAAGAATACTATGAGGAAAATAATTCAACATGCATGCCTTGTCTGCGCATTTGTCATATCCTGCAGCGGCTAAAACACGTCGAGTATTATTACCGCCGCCAAAGTCTGAAATTGTTAGAAGCCTCCGGTGGCCATTCTCTTCGTCCTTGTTTAGTTTTTTCTCTTGATTTTTATTACAGGAATGCCATGTTGCCCCAACAGCCTTTGTTATGCATATACTCGAAATGGGTCCTTGTCCTACTGTTAGGAGCAAGGATATGAACCCCAATAGCATAAGCTCTGAGAAAGAGTCAAAGAGATCATTGAGTTAAATAATAGCCGACTCAAACAACAAATATTATGTTCTAAATTATATGTTTGATAATTAGAGATCTAGCAAACCTGATTTTATCTTTTCAAGAGCTTCATAAAGAGCACTTTTATGTCTCTTTGTTAACCACTGCAGGGTGCAAAATGCACATCATCATTCATTACCAACGCAACTAATTACACTTATAAAGAAAAACCATTTATAATTGTATAAGTACTGCTAGAGAGACTTCTAATATAGCCTTTACCTTTCCTATTAAGTGAATGACATGTTCAATGATGATAGAAACTACAACCAGCACAAAACACACTACTGCTACTGCCCAAGTTGGCGTTTGCTCCAAGGATTTTCCTCCCTCTGCTCCTGCCATCTACAACTTCTATATTTCTTTTTTCTTTTGGCCTATAATAAGTTACTGTAAAAGAAATTTAAGGAGCAAAAGAATTGGCCTTTTTAACAGATTCAACGAGTTGGTTGAGCAAGAAATTGTGAAATACATCTAGCAAGAGAGGAAGCTATAGCTAGGTGACCACTGAAGCTTGCATTCCAATAGAGAGGTGAAGGCTAATATATAGGAAAGAATAGGTGGGGCAGTTGGGAGGCCTAGACTTTGTACGTTAGCTACGGGAATGGAAAGGAGACTGGGATTTAGACATGGAAATATTAATGGGATGCTCCTCTTTTATATAGTTTTTATTTATTTTTTTAAAAAAATTATATTGTATTGGAGAAGGAGAGATTATTATTGATAATTCGATAATTGAGAATTTAAATTTCGGATATTTTCATTAAAAAACATTAAAAAGTACCTACTAATTGAAGTGTTGAACTACAATCTATTGGGCTCTTGATAAAGAATGAGACATTTGAATCTTGGTCTTCACCCTACTTAACTGTAATATTAAAATAAATTATTTTTTTTTCTTTTTGAATTTAAGATAAATGAAATTGATGTTATATCAATCACAACTAATGATCTCAACAAAACAAAAATGATGTCTTTCAATATATTTTATTTTACAATATTTGTTTGCTAGTCTCAGGAATTTGTAATATTTTTTAGTTATAAGTCCTATTCCTTTTTCTTTTTTTTTGGGGTGGGGAGGTGGGGCTTAAATAAGCCTTATTCTATTTGCTTGATAAGTTCATGTAGTTATTTTATAAGATATATATATACACAATTTTGGGTCATTTTTAGCACTGCATTTTGTAGTGCGGTTTGAAAAAAAATTATCACTACATTGCATCTTAGTTATGTAGTTGTAGTGCGGTGCAACTCAGTTCAGCGTAGTGTATAAAGTGCGGTTTAATTGGTTTTGAGTTGGTATTATTTTCAAAATTTTATGACCAATTACTGGTTTATTATTTAGTAACCATGATAGTAAGTTTAAAAAATAATAATAATAAGTGTAACAAAAATAGTAACATAAATATATACAAGACAAAAAAAAAATCCATAACAGATTAACAATAAACTAAAAGTACCACAAGCATGGTTGTCAAAATCCCGATTTGGATTCTACAATCCTATAATTTTATGATCGTACCTGCTTAGAACGATCTGGATCTTTCAAGGATCTTAGCGATCATTCAGGATTGTATGATTCTGACGATCCTAAACGATCCTACTTTCTTGTAATATTCTTTAATTTGCTAGAAGGCTCAGTTGGACCCAAATGAAAAATAAAATCCCAATGGACCAAGTTTTGCTATTCTAATGTAGAGAGATAGAGTGTTAGTTGAACCAAACGAAAAATAATATCCCAATAGAGTGTCATGTTTTGAGATTTTTGACGTCTTTATATGATGCTTACAAATAGATGTAATAATATATGGTAATTACATCAAATTGATGCAATTTTTTGGTTTTTTATGAATTTATAATTTATGTGATTATTTAACATACCAATTTGTTTTTTTTTTTTTTCTCTCAAATAATGTAAGATCTTACGATTCACGATCCGATCCTACAATCCGCGATCTCATCTATCTCTAATGATCTTACGTAAAATCCCGATTTTGATAACCTTGACCACAAGTGTATATATATTAAAAAAAAAAATCAATGATAGTAAATTATACACAATTATACCTAAAAGTGAGAGGGTATTGGGAGAGAAGAGTGAAAGTGTGAGATGGAGAAGTAAATGAGGTTTTGAACTTTTGATTTTGTATTTAACTAAAACAAAGTCGTTTTTAACGTGAAACTGGAACACATTAACGCTGGTCTGGCTACTTACTTCATATAATATTAAATTATTAATATACATTTAATATATATATATATATATATATATATATATATATATATATATATATATATATATATATATATATATATATTTATATGGGTATGGTGCGGTGTGGTTCATTGTCACTTGTGGTGTAGTGCAATTACTCTATTTTGCGGGCTATTTTGGTCGGTTTGGGTGCAGTTGTATTATTTGACTGGCATGGTGAACACACTTACATCGTAATCAAATTTTTTTTTTTATTCTCAACATACCTACCGAATTTCCTATTATTCATATTTTATTTAGTATTTAATTCATAAACTCATGTTTTAAATATTATTTTAAAATTAAAAAGACCTAAAATTTAAAAATTTTATGATAAGAAAGTTATCATTTATAATTATCTTGATATTTTGTAAGTATGAATATAAAAAGTTCACTACATATTTTTTTTAAATACTCATTTAATTAAAATTATGAAATAATTTAACATTAAAAAAGAAGATATATATGATATGGTGTTAATTTTATGAAATGGATCATAAGTGCGTTAATTTTTCATTTGTATGCACGAACAAATTATGGTATGGCATTCCCATCAAAAAACAATTATGGTATGGTATTATCCCATACCATACCATAATTGTTTAATAAGCAAAAAATAATAATAATAATGATCTCATCATAATTTATGCCTTCCATATTTATGTCTTATTCTTCTTCTTCTTCTTCTTCTTCTTCTTCGTTTTTTTTTTTTTTTTTTTTTTTTTTTTTTTTTTTTTTTTTTTGAGTATCATATGTGTGTCTTATTCAATTAGTCTGTGTATAACTCAAATTAAGGAGGTTGTCTTTTTTTTTTTAATGAATCATGCATATTTAATCTTGCTTTGCATAAATCCAAAGTGAAGAAGCCAAATTAACAAATAATTGAATTGCATTCTTCCTATCAAAAAAAAATTGAATTGCATTGCATTGCATTCTTTCTACCCAAAAAAGAATTGTATTCCGATCAACTAAGTTGTTCTTGGCTTTCATATATGCCGGTGTCCACCCTTGACCTTTAATAAACTATGATCATTTTTTTTTCTTTTTTTTTGGAGAGAGAAACTATGATCCTTTTATTCTCATATAAAAGTACTAGTAATTAGTCTACATATGTACCCTTACATATTATTTTTACTAAATAATGTTGACCGGGTAGGGATGTAATGAAAAAAAAAAAAAAAAAAAAAAAAAAAAAAAAAAACAGAGTATTTTATTTCATTCGTAGAAACTCTCCAAATTACATTTCTCTATTGGTCAAATTTGATGGTGGACTCTATTATGGACAATACAAGTAAATAAGGAAAAGTTGGAAATTGTAAAAAATGAATAGTGAAAGAGAAGTTGCAAGCCAATTTACAAAAACCAAACGTTCTTCTAGGGAAATAAGACGTGATTTTGGGGAACAAGACCTCCCAACACAACAGATTGATGTTATTAGGACTACTTGACATTTGACCTTGTAATTTAAGACTATCTCAACTCTCAATTTAATAACAGTGCTTACCAATAGCGTGCTCATTAGTACTAATACATTCCACTATGCGATGAATGGTTTTTCCTCGTAGCTACGACTTAAAATTTATTTTTATTAATTGTGTAAAAACTAAAAATACAATTATATCTTAAAAATATGATTTTTTTTATAAAACTTGTACGTTCCTTTTTAAATGAATTTAAATTGAACCAAACGATTAGTCCTCAAAGAGCTTGGTGTCGAAGACAAACTTTACATCATCATGTCGATGCGCCTTCGTCATGTAATAGCCTCATAAATTAGTTTAGTAATTACATCTCTTGAATGTGTCTTGACTCTTGAGTTAGTTGGCCAAGGAAGCAATCAAAATAATAGGGTTTTTTTTCTCTCTCTCTCTCTCTCTCTTCTTTAAAGATTGGATAGGATTTGAATTTAGGGTGTTAATTCAATGGCAATTATCTTTTATCATTAGGCAAAGATAGTAATGGCGTCACGTAATAGGCTCATAAATTAGTTTAGTAATTACATCTCTTGAATGTGTCTTGACTCTTGAGTTAGTTGGCCAAGGAAGCAATCAAAATAATAGGGTTTTTTTTTTTTTTTTCTCTCTCTCTTCTTTAAAGATTTGATAGGATTTGAATTTAGGGTGTTAGTTCAATAACAATTATCTTTTATCTTTTAAATTCTGTCTAATTTTGCGTAAAACTAGGTCTCAGTCCCTTTAACTTAAGAGCTGGACCCTAAAAAATAAAAAGCTCAGCCCCCGTCCTACACGAAGCCATAAGAATTCTCTTCTCACACCCCCAATTTCCCACTTTTCAGCCATAAAGATTCACTTATTTTGTTTTTTTCCATTCTCTATTAAAGGCGCAGTCACAGGCAAATCCCTTCTTTATTTATTTAATTATTTTTTTGCTAAGAGGCTAAGACCATATCCTCCTGATGTCCACGTCCATGTCTATGTCCTTGTCCTTTCCTAATAGCATAAAGTCATAAAATTGAGGTGTAGTACATTATATTTCCCAATTAATTAAACTCTGTATTGAATTTAATTTTCCTTTAAAAATGATAATATTGTTTGTATTTTATTTGTCATGGTAAACATGTGTTTGAATTTGATTGAGAAACCTAATGTATTACACTTCAGATACTACACTTAAGTTTTATGATTTTCCAAAACTATTAATATCCCCTTGCACTTTATAGCCATCCAAAAGACTCTACTCATCACCATCACCGGGTGCTCTCTCTTCAATTTTTCTTCATTAATTCTTCCTTATTATGCTCTCACATGATCACATTTTCATTAGCTCCTTCCTCTTCCTTAACAGAGTTTTCTTATTTAAAGCTAAGAAAATATTGATAGATACCAAATTCTTCTTCTTCTTCTTCATTGCTATTTTAGTTTAATTTCTATTTATTTATCTTATGATCTTCTTTTATAGTTCAATTTCTATTTAGTTGAGAGATACATAAGTGATTTTGAATTTATTTTTTACCACAGTAATCTAATTTAGTGATTTTATTATATTTGATTTCTACAAATATTATAGACATAATTGTTCAGAAGAATAAGAGAAACTCAAGGGGGAGAGGGGGGGGGGGGCATGAGGGGAATGATTTAAAATGCTCAATCGATCAATTAGCTTATTAGTATTTTGAGTGCTAATATGAAGGAATTACACTGATGAAATAATCCTAGAGCAATAATCTTATTATGATTGTTTGGATTTAATACTTACTTTGGATTTAATGTTTGTTTTTCTAAACTAATGCGCTAAGACATGTATGTATGTATGAATGTCATATTTTGAATTTTTCTTGAATTGCAAATCAATATGATTGTTTTATCTTGGCCCTCCAAACAAAGATTCCTGACTACGCCCTTGTCCTTTTCTCTTTTTTGAGAAAGAAGAACCATCTCTTTGTTAAGAAAGGCCATCTAAATCAACCTACAATACAAAATGAACGTCTAGTGGAACATCTTCCATCCAGGCTAATAATTGAGGATTTAAAATTGCTAGTCTAGCTAGAGAGTGAGCAACTGAATTACAATGTCTTGTCTTGATGTATACATGAAAATTATTTTTAGTATACATATTAGGACATCTAGTTTAAGACCATCTTGATAGCTGATTTAGACATTAAACTTCTCAATTACTATTAACTACAAGTTTGCAGGCAAAGTTAAAAGGATGCAAAGATGATCAAACTAAGGGCTATACTGATCTATATCGAAGAGAGACAATAAATGGCAATTAGATTTAGGACTTTAAAGATCTAATGGATTAACAACTAAAAACTTGCTATGAAACTAATGAAATTATATACATTAAAAAGTAAAGATTACAAGAAGACTATTTACATATGCTTTAACACGTTAAAAAAATCCTAAAATTAGAAAGCAATTACAATAAAAAGAGAAAAGTTTCTATTGAGTAGTTTGTGATGAGGAAATTGTGTCTTATTTTGAGAAATAAGCCTCTATTTATATTTTGAGGTCTCTGATGGTTATTGATAGTTTTTTCTCTCCATGTGGCATTTTTTTTCTTGCACTTCAATGATTGTCCTTAATTCCATGCTTTGTTCAAAACTTAAAAACTATCATTACTTCCTTTGTTAAGAATAAAGTAGAATACAAAAAGTAGTACAAAAAATTTGTATTCTATAAAATGAGGGTTTTATTTATTTATTTTTTTTTAGAATCAATTAGATAACGCAAGATTGTGATTTCCTCATTAGCACCGAAAATGGTCTCATGATCAGGATACTCAAATTTAATGTTCTAATTGACAATCATACCGTTTTATTGTGTTCCACTATTTTTTTGTTATATTAAATCATTATATCATTAGTAAAAATATACTGTATACAACAAATGCTGATTCTGTCCATGGGTTTATAAAAAAGCAGGGAAGTGGTCCAATTTGTAAGAAAATAAATCGTTTGGCCCTCCAACTCCCATCAGAACATGGTTTTTGTCACATTTAATTTGTGAATAGTCATGGTATAATGCACTTCACACTAACACACATATTTAGCGAAACAACACATGATGCCAAAATTTAAAATTTTAAAGAAAAAAAAAACTCCTACTCACATTATTTTGTGCCAGGACTTCAAAAAGAAGCCCTTGTATTGGGTTGAATGTTTTCCATGGGGAGCCCAGTTGAACTGGGTTTTAAGCCTGGACCCAATAAAACTCATTTTTAAGTTTCAACAGAAGAATTGTGAAGCCCACTGGGGCACTCTAATAGAAGCAGTGGCCTAATTAGTTTGAGGCTTTGACATAAAATTATTGGAAAAAAGAGATATTGGGGGCATTCCGAGAATTGAACTCGGGACCTCTCGCACCCTAAGCGAGAATCATACCACTAGACCAAATGCCCTTGTTGTGAACAATTCTGTTATTCTTATGATATACTTTTAAAAACATATAAATAAAGAAATTTTACCACTCACACTTGGGTGCGGAATTGAGGATCGTATTCCTAGGAACTTAAGGTAGGCCATTTAGCTGTAGCAAAACGTAATTTTCGAATGATTAATTATATATTTACAACATTTTTCATAGCAAAAATGCTATACTAACATCAATTTCACAATATATTAAATTAATTAACAGTGGGTAATGGAAAAAAGTTGTGAATCCATATAAAAAAATAGTGGATAAAAATTATTTACTACTTATAATCCACAATTTTAACAAGCAATAAAGTTGAGTGTGTCCTAAACTTATTATTTTCAATTATAAAATTGAAAAATTGCTATTGATCCTCAAATGGGCCATCATTCATGTTACTTTTTTTTTTTTTTTTTTTTTTGAGAAAATCATTCATGTTGCTTTATTGTGTGACTTTAAAACTTATAAACTAAACAATTTGTGAAAAAAGTTTGTAATGATAGACTTATTGAATGTAATTACTGGTTATCCTTTTTTTTTTTTTTTTAACCCGAGGCAATCTCTTATTTGTCAATAAATACCAATTCAAGAATCCTCACGGGGCATAAAGTTTTGCACTAGATATGTGCAAGACACAATATCCCAAATAATTGTCAAAGGGCCATTTTGGATGAAGGGGGAGAGGGTGGGGGGGAGTACATAGGATGGAGGGAAAGAGATGGGGTCAAATTTAACTTTAAAAGCCACTTTTGCTACCTTTTTTCACATCTACCGATATCATACAATGTATATTTAATTATTCTTTTTTAATTATTTTCTCTCTCTCCAGTTCTCTCACAACTCCCCCTTTTCTTCACCAAACCATAACTGGTTACAACCTAAAACTCCTCTGCAACCTCAAGAACCACATCAACTACGTTGACTTGATTAGGCCCTCGTTTGAGACAATCTCACTTCAAATTAATCTAAGTCTTTTGGAGAGAGAGAGAGAGAGTATAAAAAAAAATCATAGAAAATGTTTTTGCTAAGCTACAAAATAGGCCAAATCTAGTTTTTAAAAAATCATAGAAAATATTTTTGCTACTAGGAGCAAAGCCAATAATTTTTGTTTGGGGGGCTGAGGTAAAACTATCCTATTGATCTGTGATTCAATAAAAATGCAAACCACAACATACTATATACATACATACATGTCTTCATGCACTAGTTTAAAATATAATAATAAATAAAATAAAATAAAAACTTAAATCCAAAGTATAAGTCATAACTAATATATAATACTGCAAGATTATTATATCAAAATTTTTTATTAGTGTTATTTTTATTAACACTAAAATATATTAACAAGCTAAACACCTAATTGAACATCTAAAGGTCATTTTTTATCCTTTTTTTTTTCTTATTTTTATGAAAAACTATAAGTCCATAACATTCATAGAAATTAAATATCAGTACATAACAAAACTAGACTATATTTACAATTACAAGAAATGATATTCATAGAAATTAAATCTAATAAAATCACTATAAGAAACCATAAAATAAATAGAATTTATATTCAACTAGATTAGACAATTATAGTCAGAAAAATAAATTCAAAATCAGTTTCATAGCTCTCAGTAGAAATTGAACTAAAAACGAAAATAATAAAATAAATAAAAATTATATTGAAATAGCTCAAAAGAAATGAAGAAGAAGAAGAATAACTTTGAAACATAAAATGCACTGTGGAAGAAAAGGACTGGGATGAGAATTGAGAATGGGAAAGGAAAAAGATTTTTTTTTTTCTTTTTAAATGACTTTTATTGGTTTGCATTTTACTTGCAATGTAAACTTACATTGTAAACATATAATAAAATGTAGTAAATTTAGTACATATTTATAAAAAGTGTACAATATATAATAGAACTATATATTGTACACTTTGGCAAAAAAAAAAAAAAACTTTCTTGAGAAAACTTTCTTGAGAGTTGTCTATCTTATAAATGTCATTACACACTTTTTTATTTACAAGAATACATCTTTTGTTTTTAGGTGAAAAGTTGAGATTCTTTAGGGCAAATTTGGCTAATGGGTTTTTTGGTGCGTGGGGCGGGGGGCGGGGGGGAATCTTTTTTTCTTTTTTTTTGCTCTTGGAGGAGCCGACTTTTAAATAAAATGGAGTGATTGTACTTTTTACTTACTATTATTATATGGTTTTTAAAATTTTTTTTGGGGGGTGGGTAGGAATAGGCCCCCTACCTATAACGTAGCTCCACCCCTGCTTACTACTATAGATTATTGGTGTTTTTGCTAGCAGTTAGCCCAATGCGCAACAAAATTTAAATGTGAAGTATGAATAAGTAAATGTAATAAGTCAATGGCCTACCATTGAATTACATGCCACTTTTTTAACATTAATTCATTTGTACGGATTAAAGAATTTCTCCAATCACTTATTAAAATATGGTTCAGATTTCTCATTAATTTCTATATGTTCCAGCTGAAGCATGAAATCATACTGTAGTTGTTTTCCCTTTTTGACCGGAATATGTCGTATGTGGTGAGCATGCATGTACGTCGTACAAGTAGTACCAGTACCATATAATATGTTTAATTAATGTACGGGACTAGATTACTTTTCAAGGATTTAGAAATATCATGTTCAAAATGCTTACATAACGCATGACCCATCTGATTTTTTTATTCTTTATTTTTAAAGTTTTTTTTTTTTTTTTTTATGAAATATTTTTAAAGAATTAAGTGCAAAAAGAGGCTTGTGGTGTGCATTATTAAACAAACACATCTATTCAGCTAAAAAAAAAATCAAACAAACACACCCCATTTGTTCTAAAATTAACCAGCTATTCATTTTTATATTAAAAATATATATATTATTAACAAAACCTTTCAAACAAAGGTGCCCACAGCAAGCATCCAAAATGCTTTCAGGGGCTTCATGCATGCTTATTAGTTATAACAACGGAAATCCCTTTTTTGCCTAATAACAGTATGGGCGGTAGAATTATATGTTATCATAATTTTTACCGCTATATATATATATATATATATATATAGGGTGTGGCTTGTATCCAGTGAAAGTTTTCACTAGACATATTGGATTATGAACCCGTATCCACTCTTGGACACGTGTCCGAATTCTATCATGTCCAATGAAAACTTTCACTAGACACAAACTCTTCCTATATATATATATATATATATATATGTGTGTGTGTATTATAAATTAGAATTTATGTTATTTATGCTTTAGTCTATCATTGGAATTTAGTGAAAAATAATCCAATCACTATTTGACATAAATGTAAGTTATGATAAAGTGTGTCTCACAATTTTTCCAAAATTAACCTTTGTAAATAACGAAATTGACATTTTTATTATACTTATATTATTTTTAATTACTATAGAATACAATATGTGTTATGTATGAATCAATTAACATGCATGTGTTTTGACCCACTCTTTAGAACTATCACATTCAAAAGGTGAGAGTCATTTAGCGTAAAGTCACTACCTAATCTCTTTTCCATGCGCATATGTGAGCTATATGTCCTTAATTAGGTTCTCTAAATTATTTTATTTGTTGATGCTTGGATTACTTTGTATACCCACCAAAAGCTTTGTAAACCCTCTTCGGTTGCTTTCTTGAATAAATTTCTCCTTCATACCCAAAATAAAAAAATAAAAAAGCTTTAACACATAAACCCGTTTCCATCGTTCCATGTCACAATTTACTATACAAATTTTGTCTATTGGTAATTTGGTACTATAAAAAGCTAAAGGTACGTACTTCAAACATGTGTAAAAACTAAAAATGAGAAAGAAAGGGAGCTTGAACTCTAATTACTTATTCAAACATGTGTAAAAATTAAAAATGAGAAAGGAAGGGAACTCTATTACTTAAACAAAACCGCTTATACTAAGCTGGACGTGGTCCAGCTTTGTATTAATACACTATTCCATCAAAATAGCGTATATGGACTTCTAACTTCTAAGAAGAACAAAAAAGTCAGTTGACTTTGTTGCAATATAGACTCCATTTCTGGGAGTCTAAAACTGGTTTTATTCAACACGTCACAGGTGATTCCGTGAATGATAAATAAGCTTTGATTTAAGAATATCTACATGAGAAAAAAAAGGTCAAGAACAATGAATATAAAAATCACACATCAAAATAGACAGTCAAATGCCACGTCACAACCTGTCATATATATCCACGTGGCAATCATCATAAATACGGAGAGCTCAAACTCTTTAAATTTCTTAGACTCCCAATCAAACGGTTGACCGACCTTAAATTAAATTTGATTTAATTGCATAATACATTAATTAATACAAACTATAATTCAATAACATGTTTGTCATCACTTGACTAACATTTTAATTAAATGGGTTATTTGAGTGTGAAAGCAGAGAAAATTGTGAACATAAGAGGAAGCCAGAATCAACATTTCGTTATATATGCGGCATGCCTATAAGAACAAGTCTTGTCTCCTCAGCTCTCACCATCTCAAGTCTCAACCAACACACTTATGGTTTATTCAACTGAAGAAAAATCATTCCTCTAACAAGGCAATCAATAGAAAGTCATGGCGACCGGAGGCTCGTCCGATGCCTCTCTCGAATACACTCCTACATGGGCACTTGCCACAGTTTGCTTCTTCTTCATCTTCATCTCTATTATCCTAGAACACATCATCCATCTCCTTTCCCACGTAAGTATATATATATTATATATTAAGATCCTTTTTTTTTTTTTTTGCCCCACTATTTTGGTTGTATATATATAATAAACTTGAAGTTAATGTCAAAAAATTAATGGTGCACGTATAGTGGCTAAAGAGGCGCAGGAAAACCGCGTTGAACGATGCATTGGAGAAGCTTAAATCAGGTGCAATCAAAATAAATATCCATGTTTTGTATAATTTTATGTTGTTTATAGTATACTTGTAGATATGTGTATATATGTGTGTTACTTTGTAAGACTTTTATAAGGTTTTAACTTTTAATTGATCTTTTTGTGTGGGATTGATTTGTACAGAGTTGATGCTTCTGGGGTTTATGTCCCTCTTATTGGCAGTAACTCAGGAACATATTTCTAAAATATGTGTACCTAGCGGCGCTGGGAACATCATGCTCCCATGTCGTAAACAGACTGGTTCCGAATCTGAAAACCTAGTAGCAACCGAGCACTTCACAAAAGTAATGATCTGGAATTTGTCGTCGATGAATGATTTGTGGTGGGGACCTCATAGAAGAGTACTGGATGAAGATGAAGTTGAAAATGATGATGTTCCTCCTAGTCCTCCACCTGCTGTTGGTGCAGTTGATTCTTGTCCAAGCGTACGTTTCTTAATTGAGTAATTCGACGGACACAATAATTCTCACAGTTACAAAGAAAGGAAAAAAAAAAAAGAAGCACCATATGTCTGTCTACTGTTTTAACAATTAGAATGGGATTTAATTTGCAGGGAAAGGTTGCCCTAATGTCACAAGATGGGATTCATCAACTTCACATATTCATTTTCGTGTTAGCAGTTATGCAAATCGTGTATACTGTTCTCACTCTGGCTTTGGGTAGGGCCAAGGTAAAAAGCTTGCTTAACCTTTATTTTTCCTTAGTCAACTTAATTTATGGTTATTTTTCCTGTTAATTTCCCATGTTCAAATCACTGTCCATTTGAAAAAATAAATAAATAAATAAAGTTTAAAAGAGTTTTTGGACCTAGGTAAAGCAACGTGGAAGAAAATATAGGGGGTACGAATAAAGATTATTTCATAACTTCTTTTTTACAATTGTGATGTTAATAAAATTTTAAACAAAGATTAATTTTAAATTAGTATTGTGAAAATATTATAACATTTTATTATATCTCTAAATTTTTTAAATTAGTACTATTTTTCTTTAGAAAAAAAATAGTTCTATTGAATATTGATAGAATATTTATATAATAATTTCATAATAAAGTTTACCTTGTGAGTTATTATTAGTTCTTATTTAGACCTAATAGTGACATTTTTTTTTCCTACCATTAACAACTTGTCATATAAACTTTGTTGTGAAATTTTTGTGAAAATATTGTGTCCATAACTTGCATTAAGAGAAGTAATCAAAACAAAGAATTCTCTTTATATATACATTGTCGTTTTTGGTAATTTACCTCTTAAACTATTACTCTTATAAGCAAGGTTTTCAAGCCCAAACCGTTCATTAAACCGTAAAAGGGAGATGTTCAAGGTTTTTGAGGTCGAACTGAGGTCGAACCGGAGTCGAACCGTGATGACATCATAATTAATTTAATAATTAATTAAAGCTTAAATATTGATATTAAATTTATAAAATTAGCAAAATTGACAATATATCTATATATGTGAGGGAAATTTAATGATTTTCAAGCATATATTTAATAATTAAATAAGAAAATTAATAAAATAAAATAATAACCATGAAAATATTAAAATTTATGATTAATTTTTGAAGTAAAGTTGAATATCTTTGAAGAATTTCAATTATAATTTTTTTTATTCCTTGTAAGAGATAGATAATTTAATTAAGTAGAATAAAATTGTGTTAAGTTGTTTTTTTAATTAAAAAAAATTACTAAGGGGTTGGACCGCACGGTTCTCACCGGTTCTTGCGGTCCAACCCGATTTTAGCGGTTCACGGAATTAACAAAAAATCCGATTTTTTAGGCTTAAAAACCGGTTTTCATCCCAGTTCTCGGTTTTCATGGTCAGACCTCCCGGTCCAGTCCGGTTCTGAAAACCATGCTTATAAATGCTAGCTAAATACTCAATTTTTTCAAAAAACACTTTTTAACCGTTTTTACTAAACACTCAACTTTTTCAAAAAATTTAATCTCATACCGTACTTTTTGAAAGCCCAATTTTTTTCAAAAAGCTCAGTTTCAAAAAGTTGAACTAAATCAATTATGCTTATTCCGCTTTCATACTCATACCACCTAGAAATAGCAAAAAATCAAAATAAGGAAAAGCTTTCTTAATAACAATTGAAACTCAACGTTGTGTGACTGACTGACTTTGTCTTCCTCTGTGTTTTAATAGATGAGACGCTGGGAAGCTTGGGAGAAAGAAACTCAAACAACAGAGTACCAAGTTGCCAATGGTATGTTTAAAATTCATTCTCATGAATCATGATTCACTCCGTCTTTTATTAGGTAATGGACTAACAGTCTAACACGACTATTTAAAGACAAAGAAAGAAAGGAAAGTGAAGGAGGCACACAGCCACATATATGGTCAGGTCTACAGAGTTTGGTGACATTTCGTTTTCGTTGTTATATACCAACTCCATTCCTCCCCACCACCAATTTGTGGTCCCTGCACCGATGAGTGGCAACCATGGCAAGCGTAATAAGCAATCCATATATGGTCAGGTCTACAGAATTCAAATCCTAAGAAAAACTAAACCATTTAGTACGAAAGAGCTAGCATATTCATGAGAAGTAAAAAAACCCATCATTTTTCGTTCGATGACTCAAAAATAACCCATCATTTTTTAGCTCTAGAAATTACCCAAAAAAGAGTCTTCCTTTTGTTGTGATCAATTTTTGTCCTTTGGTGGGTGAAGAAAGACTCTACAGTCTACATGATTCAAGTCTTGAATTTCGTATTTCCAACTTCCAAGTTGAGCTTTAGACCTACACTAATCAAATTGGCCACAATAATCTCTAGTAGTAGTTTACAAGACTTGACCTTAGAGAATGTCCCTGTATTCATTATGGCAATAACCTTTGACTGCGAATCTGCGACTAATTCATAACTTAGACACTATTAGTTACCGGGTTTAATAGGTCGTTGAAGAAATGTGAAGATTTTTTTCCCGACCCACCTAGATGAACCAAGGCCCAATTAAAAACCTTGGGTTGGTTTTTGTGAATTAATGGATTGAGTTGGGTCTTAAAAGTTTTTGGAACTTAGGTTGACTTGGGTTTGGTTTGCAAAATTTTCAATCAAAGTGATCCAACTCAGCACATTATACTAATATTATATATACATGATTTATTTATAGCTACACTACTCACACCGCCGCGACAACTTTAAGCCCTAATCATAGTTTTGTTTTTCTTTTTCACATCTCAACTAACATTCACTCTTTTGTGGATTTCAATTAGCTCAACTGATAAAATTTTTAATAGTTAAATAAAAGATTTGAGATTTAATTTCTGCCTACACTAAAAACTGATTGGTGTCTTAGTTTAATAATAAAAAACTATCATTAGGAACAGACACTATAGATTAAAACTCTCAAAAAAAAAAAAAATCCATTCCCTTCACACATCCCCTCCCATTGCTCATGCTTTACCCCTAGCTAAAACCTTCCTTTGGCTCTAGTGTCACCCTTCAGCTCTCTCTCTCTTTGGCATGGGGTCACCCTCTCATCAATTATGATCTATGATCTCACAGTCACACTCTGTCTTGTCCACATCTCAACATGTTGCCTTCAAAGTTCAAACCGGCCTTCTTCAAAGCTTGAAAGCCCAATTTGTTTTATTAGACCAAACAAAAAGGCCCCAACCTAATGATCTAACCTAACTTAATTTGATTATTGTGAGTTAGGTTTGGTTGGGTTGGTTCAATAACTGAAATAGATTGTGTTGAGTTGGGTTAGAGATTTCATAACTTGAAGATGTCAAATAGGGTTGAAACTTGAAAATATCCTAAACCTTAATTCCATTCACAGCCTTCAGTGACAAAGGGGAGGGGGAAGAGGAAGGATGCCATTGAACTGTAAGCCCATTGGCAAGAAAGTTAAGATTACATTATACATTTGTTGTCAATTCGTAATTCACCAATACAGTGTCAACAAAAGAAAAATGGTCTAATCTATGGATGCAAAAGATATAATTTTAAATTAGATAATTATTGTATTTGTAAATTAATATGAATTTTTTACTTAATATTAAGATGGACTTTCAACCTTGCTTAATATATATTACTCAATACTACTTAATAATATAATGTAAATTTTATCTTTGTATATTCTAACACTTTGCATCAATCTTACAATCCAAATGGAAATTAAATAATGATAATAGCTCCTTTAAGATCCCGATGGTATATGTGATATTACTCATTATCTTCACGTCACGTGACGTAGGGTCGATAAGTCTATATTAGAAAGTCAGAAACCCCCGTTTTTCATTCAGCAAAATAAATAAATTAAATTGAATAAAATTTTAAATGCTAAATTCTCTACCTATTAATGAAATCATTGAAAGTCATCAAATTTTGCATTAGTTTCATTTTACTATATACCTGAACCTGATTACAACACATCATATTAGTCGTGATCAATAAAATTTTCAATGATGATCAGATCCTAATCGATTCAGATTTACAAGGCAAACAACATTTGGAAGACGGCACCTGACTACTTGTACAGAAACATCATTTCAGCTATGGATTGTGAGTTGCCTTTCTATATCTCCAAGTAATCGATTTATATTACAGTTTTAATGTCTTAACGCTTTGGGTTGTGAAATGGGGCAGAAATGTTTCTTCAGACAGTTCATTCATTCAGTAGCAAAGGTTGATTATCTCACTTTGAGACATGGTTTCATCTCGGTAATGAGCTTTCAAGTTCCAACTTTTTCTTAATTTTATGAATAATTACACACACAAAAATAAAAATAATATAGGACCAAAGTGCTTCTGCTACTTACACAAGGTGTATATTGTTCAAAAAAATTTCAGACTCACTTATCAAGCAGGCTTGACAACTTCAATTTCAAAAACTATATACAGCGATCCTTGGAAGAAGATTTCAAAGTCGTGGTCGGCATCAGGTTGGTGATTTTCTAAATATTATCGTTCACAAAACAACTAAATTTTATGGAACAAAAATTGTACATTACACCTTTGATATGTATTGATTATGAAATTGCTTAATTTCCCTCCCCTAACGTGTTCTTTTTGTCTTAACAGCCCTCTAATGTGGTTTCTGGTTGTTCTCTTGCTGCTCCTGGATGTGTACAGTAAATATTGTTCCCTTTTGTTTCTTTTTTTTTTTTCTCTGAAAGTCAATCTAATTTATCAATTACTAAAAATAAATTTTCATCGAAATTTGTTTGGACTCAACCAGGTTGGAATGTATTTCTCTGGGTATCCTATATTCCTCTCTTGGTAAGCATTTTGCAACATAGTAACCACCTTGTGTTGCATCATTAATTTCCATCTGATTCTTAGTTTCCTTCCCATTCCAATTGCTTTTGTAGATTGTACTCGTTCTAGGAGCCAAACTTGAAGTCATTGTTGCAAGAATGGCTCTTCAAACCAAAGATCAGAACAATGTAATTATAGGAACCCCTCTTGTGAGACCAAATGATCGCTACTTCTGGTTTGGGCACCCAGGATTTGTCTTGACTCTTATACATTATACTCTATTTGTGGTAATTCCTCCTCCTCCTCCTCATGAAAGCAAAGTAATAATATAAGAAGAGTTGAGATATTATAGATACTAACTTTTCTTGACTTTCTCAGAATGCATTCGAGTTCGCCTTCTTCATTTGGGTTACAGTAAGCTTTCTTTCTTATTCTTTTCCATTTTCCATACCATATAGTTTTGAACTTTGAAGGTCTGGTGTTGGAAATTTTTGTGTGGCAATATCAGATGTCTAACATATTTTTCTTTCGGTTTCAATTCTATTTTCCTTCTTTCTCAGATACAGTTTGGTTTCAATTCTTGTTACCACGAGCGCACTGCGATCATTATCACCAGGATTGTGCTAGCGTAAGAACAGCCTACCACTTATTTAGTAACCTGTGATTTACATTTTGGTAACTTCATAGTAAGTAGAGTCAAGAACAACTTTTTTCATTACTTGAATCAGAACAACATCACTTTCACTTGAGTGAATTACTGACATTAGTTTTATTATCTAACAACCATATCATGGGTTTATTGGTAATTTAGTTAGGAGATAAGAACACGTTAGAATCCTTTGCTCCACCATATTGATTCTAACTTATGGATGATTCACGAAGAGCCTTATAGTTCAACTGATACCTCTTGTTGTTTCTAATAGAGATGTTTAAGAGTTAAAAATCTCATACCCAACTATCAAATTATAAAATAAACCTATTATTGATTCTAATTTCCCGTTATTCTTCAGGGTGGCAGTTCAAGTAATTTGCAGCTACATTACTCTTCCTCTCTATGCACTTGTTACACAGGTAACCATTTTAAAAATAGATCCCATGCTGGTATTTATGTAGCACACTTTCTTGACATCTAGCACATATATAACAAATTGCAAGTGTTTGTTCACAGATGGGATCTAACTTCAAGAGTAAAGTACTAGAAGAGCAAATGGCCAATATTATAAGGCAATGGCACGCTGACGTAAGGGAGAGGAGGAGGAAGCAACAACTATTCTTGCAATCTCCTCGCACTTCTTTGTCTGCAGAATGGAGTCCCAGAAGGGTTAGTGCCACTGAATTTTCTTCTTTCCCAAGACCCACATCTGTACCAAGCGACAGCATTAGGAAACGGGAAATCCTAGAAGAAGAAGAAGAAGAAGAAGAAATAATAAGAGAAGAGGCAGCTGGCTCATCTACACGTCCATCCCGGCCTGTCATTGTAGAACTCTCGACAGTGAGAAGAGAGTAGATTATTGATGACTGGGAGATCTGCTTTTGTGTGTGTACGTGTGTGAGAGAGATAGAGCAGACAACTATGTTTTGTGTGCCGTTTTTAATACATGCAAAACATATTTAAACCATGTTATCAGAACCAATAAGTCTAGATAAATTACAAATTTCACAACTATTCAGAAAGCAAATTGTGATAGGTACACAATTAAAGTAAAGTAGAGATGATCTCAAGTGATATCACGCAAGTCATAATCTATAACCTTGACATATTGTGAAATTTGTTATGTCCAATGTTGTATGGTAATTATCTAATGTGGTGTGTCTGATTGCTCATCCTATATCATTGAGCTTGTGTGTGTTTATGTTTTTTTATTCTCTATTGTGTTTTCTCTATTCTTTATATATATAATTCAATATATAGTTGGGGGTGTGAGGATTTAAAATTTGAATGTCTCAATCACAATTAGAGACATCAAGAAGTACTAACTAATTGAGTTACAAGGCTTTTGGCTGTTATTTGTCTTTTATTTATTTAAAAAGGGGAGGGGGAGCCCCTTTCTAAGTTGCTACTATCAATTTCAAAAGTAACATATTTAAGGAATAATGGACTTTCAATAATGCGATTGAATATAAAGTTTTGTCATTAATGTTCTCAATGGCCATTCACATAATGAATATGTTCACTTATGTTCCATTTCCTTCCTGGCAATGGGTCAGCTGTGTTTTTGTCGTGTACGTAACTGGGTATAGCAATTGATCGAACTTAACCAACTGTAAATGTTGCTGTAAGGATGAGTTTAAAAAGAAAAAAAAAAAAAAAGGATTACCTAGCTACATTATAGAACTTAATTTATGTAGGCTTTGTGGAGATTGTCATGGAAGGACTTATATTTCTAGGATTACTTGCTGCCGAGAAGGGTGATGAGTTTGTGTTGTATACCAGAGAATGTATCTCATGCACCATTTATACGCAGCCTCACTCTTATAATAAATAGATGAGTATCAATCCGACCATGTAATTTATACTATTATAAAAGAAATGATGCATATATTGGATGAAAAAAAAAAAATTATTGACCATATATGAGATTGTGCTCACAATATTTTGGGCAAGATGGTCATTTAACATGTAAAAGATGTGGAACAAAGGGAATCAAGACTCAAGGCCACATTTTCAATGGCCCAAATGTTGTCCCATTCTACTTTTCATTATTAATTTCAACAACTTGTGTATGTTCGTTTCTGAAAAAAAATATAGATAATAAAAATCATTAGACAACGACCACATCCCTTACACATTACAGAGATTTGGATTCCCAGTCAGTCACTTCCGTAAGTTCTCTCTCATCCATGGCCAATTACTACTCTCTATGTCTTGTAGGAGCCATGGATCGTCTTTGGTTTCACCAAATTATTCTTTTCTCAGAAACACTCTCAGACCAAAAAACCCCTGAAACCTCTATGCCCAACTCTGTGTCTCTTGCATATTCATCTCTTCTAGATGAGGGAGTTTCATCAGACATATCACTCCTTGCAGATGAAGCAATCTTGTCAGACTCATCTCCAAGCTCTCCAACGGTACTAAAACATATACTTTGTATGTGTGTGTGGCTTTATTTTTTTTTTAATTTTTAATTTTTACTTTAGGCTTACACTTCTGACTGTGTTTCTCTTGTTGTTGCTGTGACAAGGATGATTCCAACAATGAAGACAAAGTGAAAAAAACCAGCGAGAAGGAAAAACCAACAAGATTGAATCGGTCACATTCATCATCACCATCAACTCAAAAACGTCCTAAACGTCTTAGAAACTCGGGCGCAAATGCAATAAGGAGATTACAAAAATCCATGAGTTGCAAGACCATGGGGGATCTGGAACTAGAAGAAGTAAAGGGGTTCATGGATCTTGGTTTCATATTCAAGAAGGAACACTTAAGCCCACGAATGATGAGTGTAGTCCCAGGCTTGCAAAGACTTGCACACAAAAATAAACAAAGCACCAAACTCACTAATGATGCTGAAGTAGCTAAAGACGATGAAACTGAAGAAGGGAAAGAGAAGAGAGTTATAAGGCCATATTTATCCGAAGCATGGCTCATAAACAGACCCGATTCTCCACTTCTAAATTTAAAGATTCCAAGTGCATCTACAGCTGATGATATGAAGAAACTTATCAAGTTCTGGGCTAGAACTGTTGCATCAGTAATTCATGATCAGGAATCTTAGTTCAAAGTTGTTCAATCCCACAAACATCATAGAAGTATAGTAGAGGGAGCAAGCAACAAAAATTGAGAGTAGATTGCTTTTCACCGACAGCTGCAACTGTAAAAATAGTTGTTTTATGATATGTATGTGTATGTATAAGAGGTGTAAAAATATATCATACCTTTCTCACAGTTTTATCTTGGAAAAATCTTGTTACATACTTAATAATGTACACAATGTACTCATCATATATGAATTGCGTGCATGATTTTCATAACTTTTGTACAGAGATCTACAATAAAACGTGAATAGTAACAGTGTGTATGGACAGTATACAATAAATATTGTACTGTTCATTTGAACTTTCCTTACAATTAGGGACGAGAGAAGTAAAATTTCTTTTTACTTATAAAATTATGGGCTTTAAAGTCTTTTCCTTACATTTAAGAAGTAGATAAGTAAAATTTCATTTTTGCTTATAGAATTATGGGCTTTAAAGTCTTTCCAATGATTGCACTAAAAAAAAACAAGATGAAAGAGATAAGGCAAAGGGAAAATGAGTTCAAGAAATGAAAATCGGGGCCTACCATGATGTGGGTTGAGGAAGGATAAGAAGAATATGACTTTTAGCGAAGAAGTGTCCCAAGAGCCACATGATGGTATTCCATGCTTTAGTTAGTTGGTTTGTCTTCACATAAGAGTCTATGTGCATCATAATCATGTTTTTTTTTTTTTAGATGGGTTCAAGTTATACCTGATATAACTCTAAAAAGTTACACTTTTTTTAAACCATTGAATTTAAATAAATCTAACGGTTAAAAAAAATACCCTCATTATTGCAAATATTTTTATTAGAATCTCATTAACTACCCTCATTTATTACATTCTAAACCTATCTCTAAGCCCAACAAAATTTGAAATCTAACTCTCTCTCACTCTCTCTATGTTTCTCTCTCTCTCTATCCCTTTCTCCATTGCTCCTCCACCATTGTTCCACCTTCACAGGCTACTGGCGAGAAAAAATAAAAAAATAAAATAAACCCCAAGCCGAACAGTGTTTCTATTTTTGTGAGTACTCTACTTAAAATTTAAATTATTATCATGACCATATTAGTCTAACCTTGTATAGACACCGTTGTATTCATGTGCTTTTTTACCTGGTCTATCTGCAGTCTTTGATTCTAACTTAGTCGGATTCATTTCTGACCTGAACTTTGTCTTCTCTTTTACCAATGTCTCTGCAGACTTTAATTCCAACGTAGTATAGACTTTGAACTTGCCCTCTTTTATAAGGTATTACTAGTTTTTGTTTGTTGAGGGCTATAATTTCCTCCATGGCCATTCACCTGTTGGCACTTGGCAACCAAAGAATCTGAATTTACTGAAATAATGAGTACTAGCCCGGAAAAATAATAATAATTAAAAGTAAGAAAATTTAGATTTATCCTATTTCAGCTGGTTTTTTTTTTTAGAAATAAAAAATAAAAAATAGAAGTTCTCCTCGATTTGGATGCATGATCCAAAGTCAACAGATATGGATTGTTATGAATAGTTGAACACACATTTATGTGTAGAAAAGAGAAGCGGTTGTGTGGCCATTAGAAATCATGGTTTCGTTTACCCAAAAAAAAAAAAAATTGGAAATCATGGCTTTTTGTTGTTCTGAATGATTGGGCCTGTCCAAGTCACTTGTAGAACTGGGTTCTCGGGTCCCCTACTCCACTAAATAAATTCAGAGTGGCCTCTTCGAAGTCTAGTCAAATTACTGAATTAGAATTTATTTTAAATTAAAAAAAAAAAGATGGAAACACAATAAAATTTATAATCTATTAAAATGGTAGATTGTGATTACTGATTAGTAGCTTAGTACAACATTATTTTAACAAGATCATTATTGATATTATTTTAATTGTACATCAATCCCCGACTTGTTGCCTCAAGATTATAAAAATATTTTTTGATATTAGACTTTTTTTCTTTAGTTGAAAAAGTAAGAAAAATATATATGTAAAATAATTAAGAGGCATTTGTAGTTTATATACATTTAAAGGATGTTCTTGTAAAGGACGTATTTTCTTATGGTTTGTACAAGGTACAAATACAAAAATGAGGGGGCCGAATTATTACAAGCATGAGTTTTATTAGAGAACTCTGCCCTTAGTGCCAAATGATCAACACAAAAGTTTGCTTGCTGGTGTGTGTTTAAGAAAAAGATTTAGGTTTACGGTCTACCACACTCGACCACACTCTTACGAGTAGTTTCCTATAATCAACTATAAGTACTAGGGTTATCCAAGGGATCGGAAAAATCAACTCACTCGAGTAACCTGACCGGAACCAATTTGAAACCAATCCAACCTAGTGGTTGTGACAATCATCGGTGGGTCAACAACTTCATAATTGGATCCAGCGGGTCGAGTTCGGTTTCCCTCCTCCAACACCCGAACAAACTGACCCGACCAAAAACCCAACCAAATCTAACGAGATCTTGCCAAATCTAGTGAGTTTTCCACTGTATTCAGCAAATTTTGGCTAATTCGTTAAGAGATCTTGTTGGATTCGGCAAGATTTCCACCAAATCCAACAAGATCTCACCAGATCTTTATCACTTTCCCTCGAAATCAAGATCACTACCATCTCTATTGATTTCAACCAAAATTGATATGACGTGGAACAACTGACTCAATCCAACTCATTGAAGCTATCGGTCGACAATGGGTCTTCTATTCTGCCACCCACTAAAATCCGGTCAAGTTCGGGTAAAGCCCAAACTTGACTTATGGACAATCCTAATAAGCACAAATATCCATGGGAGTGGCACAATGTGTTTAAGCATATAATTTATATACATGTAAATGCTAGATTGAACCAAGTTCTAATATAATGTTCCTATAAGCTTATCCTAAATAAGTTTAGGTCGTTTTAAAAGAGAATGAAATAAGTTATACTACACACAATATACTAATTTAAGTAACGTGAGATAATTATCTTCTTCTTTTTAAAGAAACAAACACACACATGAGAGAGAGGGGATATTGTTCTAAATTTTAACACAAAAACGAAGTGTGTAGTATGTTTTTATATTAGAACCTCATTCCTCTCACTTCCCTCTATGTGTTTGTTTCTCAAGAATTAAAATAAAATAAAATAAAATAAAATAAATAAAAGAAGAAAAAAAAAAAGAGTTAAAGTCATTGTGTAGCCCACAGTTCGACAAAATATTGGTATAGTCTAGCCTTTAGAGGAAACCCACCCAGCTAGCTAGCTGTGGGCTTAAATGATTTCCAAAGAGATCGGCTGCCCTGGTTGACCCTGGATCACCCCCTGTAAGGCCCCATGGTATTCTTTGAACTTTCATCAATATTAATTTTCACATGTCCCGTTGAAGGGGGTTCTCAAATACCCAAAGGGACAGCATGATGGTAGCTAACTAACCATAGGTCAAAATAGAAATTTTCAAGGTATAGAATATGATCATTTTTCTCTTCTTATGTTTTTATTATTATTATCAAAGCTGATTATTTTAGGATAAACTTTTGGCTGTTTGCATCCTAAAAATTAAACAATTTAATTTTTTGTCAAAATTGTTTTAGAGTAGAACTGCCAAAATATTATTATGAAATTTTACATCATGGTGAGGTATGGTTATTTTCACTTGAATTCAAGGGAGATAGGAGTAATAAAACAAGGACAAAGTTTAGTAACAAAATTAGTTGTAACCTAAGACTACAACCTTACTTAATAAAATAAATATTACTACATATTTTGAAAATCTAATCGTTGAATTACATGTTCTTTACACTCTTAATACATATGTCAAATTTTGTGTCAATTAAATATTATTTACTATGTGATCCATAAGTTTATATTTTATGCATAATTTTGAACTACAAAAACTTGCAATTTAAACAATTTATTGATGGCATAGCTATTAATCTTTAATTTTCTAGAAATTTTGCAAGCATGGAGGATATAAGAAAAAGATGTAATCTAATGTTAGATTTGTCAAAATTTACCTACAATAAAAAGATATTGAATAAAGTTGCAGTTTTAGCGTACAACCAATTTTGTAACTAAATTCTATAAAATAATATATAGATAAGGTCGAGAAGACTTAACCCGTTCTCAAAACTTTAAATTCCATAATAGCAATTATATATTTAGATGATTAGTCAAAGATAGGAATGGCATCTACATTTAGAGAAGGATAATGTTATTTAGGAACAACTAATACTTGTTTGACATTTATTTTTCTTCAAGAAAATGGAGAATCCATCTCCCCCTGACTTAAATGTAGAACAAAGCAGAACTAAAACAAGCAAAAAATAAATCTAGACTCATATATTTTGTTATATTTTATGCATAATTTTAAACTACAAAAACTTACAATTTAAACAATTTATTGATAACACAGCTATTAATCTTTAATTTTCTAGAAATTTTGCAAGAATGGAGGATATAAGAGGAAGATGTAATTCAATTGTGGATTTGTCAAAATTCACTTCTAATAAAAAGATATTGAATAAAGTTACAGTTTTAGCCTACAACCAATTTTATAACTAAATTCTATAAAATAATATATAGATAAGGTCGAGAAGACTTAACCCATTCTCAAAACTTTAAATTCCATAATAGCAATTATATATTTAGATGATTAGTCAATGATAGGAATGGCATCTACATTTAGAGAAGGATAATGTTATTTAGGAACAACTAATACTTGTTTGACATTTATTTTTCTTTAAGAAAATGCTAGAAAATGGAGAATCCATCTCCCCCTGACTTAAAAGTAGAACAAAGCAGAACTAAAACAAGCAAAAAACAAATCTAGACCCGTATATTTTGTTAGACTGTCTCTAGATCTATAAGGAGATTGTACGGACGAACTCTCTTAAAATAAATATTAATAGGCAATATGACCCAATAACTTGTGGCCAATGTTGTCAATACCGTACCGTACCGGCCGGTACGGCCGGAATATACCGTACCGGCCGGCAATCCGGTACGGTTAACCTCTATGTTTCGTACCGGTAGAAATACCGGCCGTACCGGCCTCGTACCGGCCGTACCGGCCAATTTCGGGCAATACCGGCCGGTACAGAAAAAAGTTTTTTTTTTTTTTTTTTTTTTTTAAGTTTTGTAATTTTTGAATTTTTGTTAGGATAGAATGGTAACTTATTTGTATTAACTTATTAGTATTATTTGTTTTCTTAGTATGCAATGGTAACTTTTAAGCTTTCTATTTTATTTTTTTTTATTTTTTTTCCCATTTAATTGATACTAAAGTATAAAACCATGAATAATTAGTTCTGAATTGAGAAAATGTTTTATTGTAAACTTTTATATTTATTATTATATATATATACACTGACACATACATACATATATATATACATATATATATATATATATATATATATATATATATATAAAATAGCGGTAAACCCGAAACGGTACACCGGTATTGACCGGTATCCGAAATATATCGTACCGGTGGCCAAACCGGTACGGCCTCCGGTACGGTATTGACATCCTTGCTTGTGGCTAAAGAAGAAGTTATCACATTTTGCGTTGACTTTCAATTTTTTATATTAGAAAATGTATACCATTAAAACTGAGCTGAATAAGATAAGCCAAAGACACTCATAACCACAACTTTTGATTGAATCGATTATGTTCATTATCGAACTGATTACCCACTAATCATATGTGAAACTGTTTCTGTGTTTTCTTATCTCTCAACTACCAAAAGCTTACTCATCTAGAAGAAAGAAAAACCTAGCTAGCAACACAAATTGGCCCTGTGTGGTTGAGAAGTGAGAGATCTGTTGGTTTCCATTTCGATCTAATTATTAGTTCCGCTAAGTTTTTTATCATTGATCAATGACATGGTCCTCCAATTTCAAAGGCCAATATTTTTTTGTAATAACACTAACTTGTAATGAGCATTCACATTGATGGAGTCATAAATTCAGTAATATGACTCTACAAAAAACTACTTTATCTATTTTACCTTCTCATTTTATAATACATTGAACATGAATGAATCTATATTTTTAGCTATTTGATTAAAATAATATAAAATTTTTATTAAAAAGTAGTGTGAACACAACAATTTAATAATATTTATTTTTTACATATGAGCTACTGCAGCTGTGGAGCAAAAAAATATAACTATGGCTCCACCAATGTAACCACATTTTAGTATTTGGTGGTGCTAAAAATAGCAATATAACTTTTTAGCACCACCAATACTAGTGCTCCAATGAAGCAGCCATCTTATTGCAAAGCTAATTAATTAATCACTACCATTAATTTTCTTGTGGCAATCATAAAATCTTAGCCCCAACTCAACCTCCCATCACATCTTGCCTAAAATGGACAGCGCAGTGGGGCGGCTGGGCTGGTTAGGCAGTAATCACTTCCGTTGCGTATCTTTTGGGGTCAGCACCACGTTATCATTTCAATATTCAATCAACAACAACTATATTATTAAACTCATTCTTGTTTTCCAGAACTATGAATTCTTCAGACATTACGACTCACGAAACTCAATTTCTATTTTATATTTTTATTAAAGTTATCGTATTTATTTTATTTCTGATATGTTCCTCACTTCCTCTAAATGGATATATTGTAACACAATTGAATAGTAATAGTAACGATTTAACACTTTATACCGTAAATATATGCATGCTCAAAAGTATCAAGAGTCTTATACCTTAATTAATTGATATTTCCTCATACACAAAATATTTGAAGATCTAGAGGAAAAACGTTCGAGCAACTATCTCAAAAAAATATATTATATATTGTAAATGTACGCAGCTTAATTAAGCCAAAAAAATTATATTAATCTGTTATGTTCTTCTTCTTTCTAATTCTCTTTTCATTTCCTTTTAATAGGTCAATAATGTTTTTTCCTTTAAAATTTTCCCGGAATAGTTGCTTTAGGTAGGGCCATGAGCGTGAGGATTATTGCCGAAAGGTCAAAGAATAATGTAGCATAGTGGTAGTGGAGTAAAATACTACTAATAAAATTTCATCTTGCACGCTTCAAGAGCACACTGCATTTCTATATAAGACTTTGACAATTTGCTCATAGAGATCACAGAGAGCCTCGGAGTTAGTACCTAATTATAAGAGAGATGACCACCACCAACAAGCTTCGTTCTAGCCCAAGCTTCATATTTCTTTCATTAGCATTACTCTTTCATTTTTATCTGTGTATGTTCGTAATTACATTTGCACTCTCAATCTTATGCAACATATGGTCGTAGTTATAGTGTTATACATCAAACAAAATAACCAATGGCCTTACTATTTTCTTAGTTATTCATTATAAATGGTATTTTTGACACAGGTAAAGGTGATCTTCTGCTGAATTACTATTCTGAGAGTTGCCCTAATGCTGAAGATATCATCAAGAAAGAAGTCACTGACTTGTACAACAAACATGGCAATACAGCAGTTTCATGGGTTAGAAATCTCTTCCATGATTGCATGGTTAAGGTATATTGTCATTTAAATATGTACCAAATAATAATATATATGAAGTGGTTAACTAACTTATAGTATAATTAAGTTGTTAACAAAGTTATTGCTTGTTGGTGTAGTCATGCGATGCATCTCTGTTGTTAGAGACAGTGAATGGTATTGAATCGGAACAGGCATCTGAAAGGAGCTTTGGGATGAGGAATTTCAAGTACGTTAGCACGATCAAAGAGGCACTTGAGAGGGAATGCCCTTTGACAGTTTCGTGTGCTGATATTGTTGCACTTTCCGCAAGAGATGGCATTGTCATGGTGCATTTGCTCGTTACTTTCTCTCTCCCACAAAGTCACAATCAATTCTATAAACATATATATTTTAGTGAAACTATGTTTGATCTTTTAAAACAATCTATATATATATATATATATATATATATTTTTTTTTTTTTTTTTTTTTTTTCAGAGTTATAAAGAACTATAGTTTACTCTGACTAAGTTAAAACTATTTGTAATTCTTCATGCAACCAATAGTTTATATATATATATATATATATATATATAAATATATGTGGGTTTGATAGTTTTACCTAGTGTAATTCTAAGTAATATTACATCACTCAATAACTTATTATGAAATTTATATTTTGAAATTCAACTGTTGAGCTACATGTTCTATATGTTTTTAACATCCATGCCAACTTTCATGTCAATCGGATATAATTTACCATTCAATCCATAAACTCATCTTTTATATATTATTTTAAACTATAAAAACTTGAATTTAAACAATTGATTAATGATATGGGTATTGATCTTTATTCATCTTTAAATTTTGTAAGTATGGAGAATGTATGAAGATAACATAATCCAACGTTGGATTTATCAAAATTCACATTTAATTATAAAATATTGGATGGGGTAACTTTAAGTAATATTACACTACTCAATAACTTATTCTGGTATTCATATTTTGAAAATTTAATTGTTGAATTATATGTTCTTAACATGCGTGCCAATTTTTATACCCATGTTTCTATATATATATATATATGAACCTATAAAATTTCACTTTATGATTTATGTTCTTTATCTTCATGCCAAAACACTAACAAATTTTTAATATAGACATACAAGATTTGAGCTTGAAAACAATAAATTTTAATAGTTAAGCTCACTGAAATACACACCCAATAGTTTTACTTAACTAAAGCAACCCAACTGCTAAACCGCTCCACTGAACAATTTTTGTGATTAATTTATGTATGATTTTTTTTTTATATATAAAACCTAAAACTATATATAATATTTTTTATGAATTATCTTATTTGAATTTTTTATTACTAATATTTATTAAGTAAATAAGTATCACATATAAATATTATTCGTTGACTTGTATATAATAAAATAAAGAAAATATTGTTTAATTGTCATATAGCCATGTTACAGTTAGGAGGACCACGCATTGAAATGAAAACTGGGCGGAGGGATAGCAAAGAAAGTCATGCAAATTTTGTTGAAGAGTCCCTCCCTAATCACAACGATAGCATCACTCTAGTGCTGTCTCGCTTTCAATCCATTGGACTCGATGTTGAGGGAATTGTTGCTCTTTTAGGTATGGCGTTTTTTCTTCTCTCTCGGTACATCACTTTTCATCTCATTCTAGCAATTGCACAAACATTATGGCTGGTAATTCGGCCTAACTAGCCTTCAGGCTGGCTTTAGGTCTGGGCCTAAGGCTCCTTTAGTCCTAAAAATTTAACCACTAAAATTAATGGCCTTAAGAGTCCAAATATGTTAAACCTACCTTGTAAACATGATACCCAAAACATAACTGATGGCCCATTGGGTTTGATTGGACGGGCCTCCATAATACACTTATAAAATCTTGAAGAATTAAACCAAGAAATAGACCAAATCCTAAAAATAGGGGATGATGTACATAAAATAAAAAATTACTTAACTACTGTACTTTAAATGCAGTATATTATGGTTTCCAAATTTCAAACACTTTGTGTTGACCAATAGGACACAAATAGTTTTTTTTATTCAAAAATGATTAAAACTTTTTAATCTTAATTTATTGCATCTAAGTTATTATAAATCTATATCTAAGTTTTACCCATACTTTTGTTTATCTAACTATGAGCTTGGTTTCCTATGCAGGAGCTCACTCAGTGGGTCGAACTCACTGCATGAATCTGGTACAACGACTCTACCCCACAGTTGACCCAACTTTGGATCCTCAATATGCTGAATACCTAAAGGGTCGTTGCCCAACGCCAAATCCTAATCCAAATGCAGTTCTTTATGCAAGGAACGACCGTGAAACACCAATGATACTAGATAACATGTACTACAAGAACCTATTAGGCCACAAGGGCCTACTCATTGTGGATCAACAACTCACTTCTGACCCAACAACATATCCTTATGTCGAAAAGTTTGCTGCTGATAATGGCTATTTCCAAGACCAGTTTGCTAAGGCTGTGCTCTTGCTATCAGAGAATAACCCACTTACAGGAGATGATGGAGAAATAAGAAAGGATTGCCGCTATGTGAATAGCATTTAAGAATGTTAAATGAAGGACCAATTCTGCATTAATAAAAGAGTGCATACCTAATATAATAATATTTGTTTGGGGCAATATCTTGTTGATTCTCTTCTCAATATTTTGTTGTTTCTTTCCCATGAACAATCCAAATAGTCAACAATATTACATACACTTATTTTCATATCTAATTTCATAGCTTGCTGACTTGTGCGACGGTAATTAGTTGACGAAAAGTGGTATATCCATGTAATCAGTAATGACAAAAAGTTAAAAAATGTCCACCACTTATAGTCACACAAATCAACAATTTGTAAAATTTAGTGTCTTAAATGTGTTGTAAGCTGAATTGTAATATAAGTCTATCTTTTAATCTTTTATATGAATTAAGGACATGTTTGGTACACTGTAATGATTATTTCATGGGAATAGGAATAAGTATGACAATGAATACATTAAGTTGGAATGTAATAAGTATTACTATTCATTAGTTTGGTAACCATTTAGAAATAGAATCTTGAATATGCATCCACAATTTAGTAAAGTATATAAAAAAATGTGTAATTAAATAATTTTTAAGTCAAATTTTCTAAAATACACTTATTTTAGGGTGTTCAAAATAGAGCTAATAATTAATTTTCTTTTCTTTTGAAGAAGTGGCAACTAATGGCTTTTTAGGAAATTTTTTTAAAAAGTTATTATATAAGGTGAAGGAATAGCTATTCGGTACTTTTGATAAGGAATAATTATTCCTTATTTTGAAGAATAACTATTCATAAGGAATAATTATTTATTGTAATAAAAATATAACCAAACAACCAAATAGTTATACCATAGAAATATCTATTACATTACAGTATCTATTACAATCTACCAAACATGCCATAATAAATTAAATAGAGACTTCGGCAAATCGATTGCGGTCTTGGTTGGGTGGGTATAACGTTCAAAGTGGCAGACAGTCAATATTATCATCCAAATTACGAAATAATAAATGACATGCATGCATATATCATGTTCTCTTCTTTTGTTTTGGTTAGAGTAGTAAAAGTAATAAAGTATTCATCTACATCCTAATTTTTGCTGATATTTTAGATTTCTAATAATGGTTGGCCTCTAATATAAGTTAGAAGTTACTCGATTACTGAATTGAGGGCATTTCACAATGCCTCATCAATTTTATCACAGCCATATAGTTCACCCTAACAGGCAGAAATTAAACCCCTAGTGACATGCTTTCACTTGGGGCCAATTCGGGTCCCTTAGGTAATAAATATATAAACAAAAAAAATGCTCTATGTCCAACCCTTCAGGCCCAGTAAAGTAAAAGCAATAGTCCCTTATTGCCATATTAAAGAAAAAAAACAAACAATCAAAAACGAATCTTAAAATCATTAATATTGTTAAAGAAGCAACTAATTATTAATTGATGATGATGGTGATGTGATAAGCCAATAACCATACCACTCGAATTAATAACTTGACTTCTCTGTAACGGGTCACTTTCACATGACACATGAAAAATGATTTTAGCCAATGCCAATGCCAATGCCAATGCCCAAGTAAAGATAACATTTTTTTTTAAGCATGCACTGAGATCGAAGTGCTTAAATGTTGTTGGAAGCCAATAAACTCATTTTCCATTGCAAAATTGCATCATGTATAGTATTATTGAGTGATTGGAAGCATTTCGGAACATGCATGGGCCTATTGTTGCTGCGTTAAATTGTCCTATACCGACTTTTATGGAGTTTTTCCACTTTTTAACAGGTAGAATGCAATTTTCAAATCTTCATGCCCATTTCATCATGATCTTACTTTGGTGGAAGGATGGTAATAGACAATAATAAAAAATTTTAGTTTTTTGAAACACATTTATCTACTTATTAATTAGTCTTCAAACATGATCATATTTTGTTCACTCTAACAAACTGTGAGACTAAGTCTTTGCAGGTACAGAAGTAGGATTTCATCCTAATTATTCCAAGATGGACCAAAGCATGAAAAAATAATTACCATTTAAGAACAAGAAGTTTTCAAAGATTAAGTGGGTTCCAGTTAACTCAACTGGTAAAATCTCTGATAGTTGTATAAGAAATTTGGGGTTCATTTCCCGTTTACACCACAAATTGATTGGTATCTTAATCTGATAATAAATAGCTATCATCAGAAGCGGACGCCATAAATTGAAACTTTCTAAAAAAAAAAAAAGTTTTCAAAGATTCAAGACTAATTATACATGAAAAATATCACTAATGTTTATTCATTATTAACAAAATATAAATAAAATCATCATGAGTGGACGCCATAAGTTGAAACTCTAAAAAAAAAAAAAGTTTTCAAAGATTCAAGACTAATTATACATGAAAAATATCACTAATGTTTATTCATTATTAACAAAATATAAATGAAAGTAAAGATATAATATTTTTTTTCTCAATGCATTCCAACTTAATTATATATCAAGATGTTATTCGACCTTCTTGTAATTGTCAAGAATTATTTATGACTACTTTTTTATAGAATGTTTAGCAATTTCCTCAAACTTTAAAGTTGGAGAATACCCTAAATTCTCTTATATAAATAAAATCATGTTGTTATATTCTATCTGCCACCTAATTAAGAACCACCCAAAAATAGAAAATAAGAATCAAATTTAGATAAGAACGGATTCTCAACAAAAAAAAAAAAAAAAAAAAAAAAAGATAAGAACGAACACACACACACGTAGCTTCGAGAACCCAAAAAAAATTATGAATTATGAGAAAGAGAGAAAAATATAACTTATTAAAGTGATTGAAGTCTTTAATGCAGTAGCATCACTGGAGTTTAGGTATCTATTAACTTCTTTTTCTTTTTTGCTTATGGAGTACTATAAATTATAATCAAGTTAAGTATTTTTCTCGCAATTCATGCTCATATGGAGAATTTGAGAGAGTTTTCCTTGATAAGTTGTGCTAATAATCTAATTCAAACGATCAACTATTAGATTGTAAAGTTTTTAATTAGAGATAATTGTTGATGATGTTATATTATCTCAAACTGTATAATTCCCTAAGCTAAACATTGTATCAAAAACATTTCTTTACTAACAATACGACCTTGTTTTATTTTGGACAATATACTTTTATTATGTGTCGCTTTTGTTAGTGGCGGTCCAAATCCATGTTAATTTCTTCAGTCTAGATCTGCCTTGGACCGGTTCGGATCTTAACTCCTTTGCACTAAAATGTCTGGATCTAAAGGTTGGATTGATGCTTTTCCTGAGCTTGATGTGTGGTTTTGATTCTAATATTTGTAATTTTCTCTGAGAGTTTTGTTCTCTCTCAACATATACTGATGTTGTTTTTTATTTTCCTACATTTTGATTGTAACAATCAAATTTCATTGTTATTATCATTTGTCTCCACACCAAAATATATATATATATATATATATATATATATATATATATATATATATATATATTTTCTATACTATATTGTTCTATCTTTTCTGAAGGAGTAAGCTACGAAATTTTATTGCATAAAAAAGTAACATAACTCCAATTATTAGAAAGTAATTCATACCCTACATAAATTTAACAGGCATAACTTGTTTATTGAAAAATATTATATTCATAATATTTTTACAATAAATTCTAGACGACAAATTATTACTAATTTTAATCTAAATCAACCGTTAAAATTACTTTTTTGACTACACAGAAGTAACACCTATTACTTCAAATTTGTTATGAAAATGTTTTAGGACAATAGTTCTCTTTATCCATTAGCTGGATCATTCATCGAAGAAGCACGAAGAATCTATGAAAGTAGGGTGAAATGCTCTCAAGTACAGAACATCAATGCCCTCCCCAACTAAGATCATCTCACCTGGACCGTCCGATTGAACCCAGTAAAGTTTTTATGATTAGATGTCTCCTACATTGTCCACCAAACCATAGGGTCTTAGTAGGATCCCATTCCCCACAACAAGAAATCCCATAAGGAAAAATGGCATTACTAATGAACGTATATTAATCATCCATTTTAGAAAATGTTGATAAGAAATTAAAAAAGTTGTCAATGGTTTTCTAGTTAATAAATTTTTATTTTTCTTTAAAAAAATTTCTAAAATAGTTTATTAATATATGCAATAATGACATACATTAATAAAACCCAATGAAAAATGTACAACAATATACCGTACACATACTACAAAGTGGCAGATTGGGCATCACGTTCAAAGCGGTAGACAGTCAATACTGTCACCCAAATTACCAAATAATGAAAGACATGCATGCATATATCATGTTCTCTTTTTTGCTTTTTTTTTTTTTTGAGAGACCTCTTTTTTGCTTTGGTTAGTAATTATAAAATTATTCATCCACATCCTAATTGCGCCAAAGTCATTCATAGTTTTTTCTCTTTCTTTTCCTATTTTGGTTGATATATTTCTAAATATGGTTGGCCTCCAATATAAGTTAGAACTTAGAAGTTATTCGATCACTGAATTGAGGGCATTTCATAATGCCTCATCAATTTGATCACAGCTATAGGTCACCCTAACAGGCAGAAACCCCTAGTGACATGCTTTCACTTGGGGCCAACTAGTAAAATTGATCATATTAACAAAAAACGCTCTAAAGTCCAACAGTTTAGGCCCAAGAAAGTAAAAGAAATAGTCACTTATTGTCATTAAATCTTGAAATCCTTAGGGTTAATGGTCATTTTCGCGACAAATTTTACATTTCCGCAAGATAGCTAAGCCCAATTGCCTAACGGGCTCAATCCGTGTATCTTACCTATTTTATTTTGTGTTGTCGCTAGGCCCAATCCCATGCAAACAATTGGAAAATTGAGTAAGAGTGGTTTAGAGGGTTTGGGTTAGTTTCTATCGGCATGAGCCCAATCCATATGTGCCATCAAGTAGGCTAGGAACGCTAGAGGCACCTAGGGCCCATGAAGGAGATCTAGTACCCGAAATTTCCACCCCAGAAATAGCTCCATGCTCTGGCTAACTGTACCCCTAATTTTTGGCTAAGCTCCATTTTCAACACAAAAGCATCGCTGACTCTAAAAAAACTGAATAGCCTAGCCCACTCAACCACTCAAATGCAATTTCCAAGGGCCAGCAAAGACCAAAAGCAGTAGTCACCTAGAGCAAACAACTTTGTTTCCAAAATTATGTAAAAAACAACCAAACCCATTCCTAATTAAGCATAAAGAAAAATACACTAAATCATAGAAATAGCACCTGAAATATTCGAAGTCTTTCTCCCAACTAAAAAACCAGTCATAAGCATCTCCCAAAACTTAATATAAATATTCATCAACAACCCCCAAAAGGGAACCACGTTTTCCCACAAACCTGAAATTGCAATAAATGCCCAGACAACTAGCAAGTATTCTTACAATTCCAAAGCCTGGAGGTGGAAGTGCTGGTACAGGAGAACTTTCCGTTTTTTCCTCAAGGCCTCTCTCAATTTTTTTCTTTCATTGACTGTGGATCGAAATTTCAAACTTGTATATTTTTTCTACACTTTCTTGTGTTTTAGTTTGCTTTGATTTTTCTTTCCACAAAACACCATTAGCCTTTATTGTGAATTTTGAGCTTGACTCTCCGCTAACAAACAAATCTATAGCAAGCCCAAAGGGAGTTATGAGCTTATTTTACAACTTTGGCCTTTATCGCAAAACCTTCCCCGACACTTAAGTATCAAAAGAAAAAACAAACAAACAAAATCGAATCTTGAAATCACTAATATTATTAAAGAAGCAACTAATTATTAATTGACGATGATGTGATAAGCCAGTAGCCATACAACTCGAATTAATAACTTGACTTCTCTGTAGTCTGTAATGGGTCACTTTCACGTGGCAAATGGAAAAAAAAAAAAAATATATATATATATATATAGCCAACGCCAAAGCCCAAGTACAGATAACATTTTTTTAAGCATACAATGAGAAGTGCTTAAATGTTGTTGGAATCCAAAAAACTCATTTTTCAATTGCAATATTGCATCATGGTATAGTATTATTGAGTGATTGGAAGCATTTTGGAACATGCATGGGGAGCTTATTGTCGCTGCGTTATCTTGTCCTATACCGACTTATATGGAGTTTTCCACTTTTTAACAGGTAGAATGCAATTTTCAAACCTTCATGACCAATTCATCATGATCTTACTTTGGTGGAAGGACGGTAAAGGACAATAAAAATCCCAATATTATTTAAATCAAATGAATTAAAAAAAAAATTATTGGTTTTTAGAAACACATTTATCTACTCATTAATTAGTCACCAAGCCATTTTATTATATGATCATCATAATTTGTAAATGGAGCAAAGCATGAAAAAATAATTACCATTTAAGAACAAGAAGTTTTCAAAGATTCAAGACTAAATTATACATGAAAAAAAATCACTAATGTTTATTCATTATTAACAAAATATAAATGAAAGTAAAGATACAATATTTTTTTTCTTAATGCATTTCAACTTAATTATATATCAAGATGTTATTCGACGTTGTTGTAAATGTTTAAAAATGATTTATAACTAATTTTGTACTAAATTTTTAGCAATTTCCTCAAACTTAAAGTTAGAAAATATCCTAAATTCTTTTATATAAATAAAATTATATTTTCATATTCTATCTACTAACTAATTATAAACACAAAAAATAGAAAGAAAAAAAAGAATCAGATTAAGATAAGAACAAACACACACATATACTTAGCTTCGAGAACCCAAAAAAAAAAATGATGAACTATGATAACGAGAGAAAAATATAAGTTATTAAAGTGATTGAAGTCTTTAATGATGTAACATCACTGGAGTTTAGGTATCTATTAACTTTTTTTTTCTTTTTTGCTTATGGTGTACTATAAATTATAATCGTATTTTTTTTCTCGCAATTCATGCTCATATGGAGAATTTGAGAGAGTTTTCCTTGGTAAGTAGCTGTGCTAATAATATAATTCAAACGATCAACCATTAGATTGTGAAATTTTTAATTAGAGATAATTGTTGATATTGTTATATTATCTCAAACTTTATACTTCACTAAGCTAAATATTGTAACAAAGACATTCCTTTACTAACAATACGATTTCCTTGTTTTATTTTGGACAATACTTTTATTAATATCATCAATTTCACAAATAAATAAAGGATGAAGTTCATGAATCAATGTATATATCGAATCTCATGGTTACGGTCAAGTAAAGTCTTCAAAACACCAATATTGTTGTTTCTCATTAACACAAACAAAAAGCAAAGGGAGTATATTAGTTGTTTTAAAAAGTCTTCATCTCTCTACCCACGTTTGTGGATTTTTCGGATTTCACCGTTCTCTTCTTGGATCTTGAGTCAGCCTTGTGGTAATGTGTCTCTCTCATTAGTGATGGTCCAAATCCATGTTAATTTCTTCGGTCTAGCTCTGCCTTGGACCGGTTCGGATATAAACTCCTTCGCACCAAAATGTTTGGATCTGAAGGTAGGAGTTCTAACACCAAATGGGTTCTTCCTTAGGAGAGCTTTGGGTTTTTTTTTTTTTTTTTTCTTCCGATTTGTATTGATGCTTTTCCTGATTTTGATGTGGTTTTAATTCTAATATTTGTAATTTTCTCTGAGGGTTTTGTTCTCTCTCAACATATACTGATGTTGTTTTTTCTTTTCCTATGTTTTTTATTGTAAAATAAAATTTGATTGTTGTTATAAAATAAAATAAAAAGTCTTATCTATACTCTATTGTTCTATCTTTTCTTAAGAAGTAAGCTACAAAATTTTATTGCATAAAAAAGTAACGAAACACCAATTATTAGAAAGTAATTCATACCCTACATAAATTCAACAAGCATAATTTGTCTAATAATAAATAGTGATAATAAATAGTGTTATGTTTATAATATTTTTACAATAAATTTTAAATAATAAATTGTTACTGATATTAACTACCTGCAAATAACAATACGTTGTTTCAAATTTTTGATTTATTGTGAAAATGCTATCAAACCATGCATGTACTTATCTTTTATCCAATAGATTGATCATTGATCGAAAAAGCGCGAAGAATCTGTCAAAGTAGGGTGAAATGCTCTCTCAAGTACAGAACATGAATGCCCTCCCCAACTCAGATAAGCTCACCTGGACCGTCGGATTGAACCCAATACAGTTTTTCAGATTAGATGTCTCCTACATCGTCCACCAAACTTTGGGTCCTAGTAGTACCCTTAAGTCCCCACAACAGGCAATCCCATAAGGAAAAAAGTGTCCAGCAATATACTGTATACACACACTACAGTACTGTACAGCAATCTCCCTCTCTATTCTCTATTATCTAAGGTCCAAAGCAGCAATCATCATTATTCATAAACAAACAAACCAAACTCGTAACTTGCAAAACCCTCAAACCCACGCACAAAACAAAAAAATTCTCTAGAGGGTGTGCGCCCTCATCATTCCAATGTGCTCACGTGGAACAAAAGAGAAATCTGACGTGGCAGGTGTGCGTATTGCACACTAATCGTACTGTGTAGTTTTTTTTATTAATAAAATAAAAAAAATTTCTAATTAATCGACTTTACGTCACGTGACGACAATAAATAATAGGGATAAAACCTATTTTCGTCCTTACATTTTCACGCGATTCCCACTTTGGTCCTTAACTTTTTTTTCCACCACTTTTAGTCCCTATCCTGGAAAACGCGTCTCGTTTTTGTTCCTACCGTTACATCAGAGACGGAATTCGTATAGCTGACAAACAGAAAAAATTAAAAATATTAAAATAATGCTCACTGTATCCACGTGGCTTTCCACGTCAACCTCTAAATTAAAAAAATTAATTTATTAATTCTAACTAAATTAAAAAATTAAAAACATAAATGAAAACCAAACCCAGCAAGAACAACAAATTTAAAACCAAGCAAATTTAAAACCAAGCAAGAACAAGATCAACAAAACACAAACCCAAAAAATTAAATTTAAACCCATATTCAAACCCATATTTCAAACCCCACGCCACCAAAACATCAAACACAAAAATCAAATCCAGATTTTCGGCCCCCAAACTCAAAACTCAAAACCCAAATTTTCTTATACTTTATGAGAAACCAAACACAAACCTCAGATCCAAACCTTAGAGTTGAAACCAAACCACCTCCAACCTCAGATTCAAAACTATCAAACCCAAACGAAATCAACCTCACCTGACAACAAAAATATCTCCTACTCGTGTTTGCCTAGGATGTGGGTTTGCATGGAGGTGATTTCACGGTGGAGATCGTGGGTCTTGGGTTTTGGGTCTTTGGTCATGGAAATCGTTTTGTAGATCGGTGGGTTTGGGTTTCTTGCTCATTCTCTGTATGAAACTCATCAAAGAAGAAGAATTGTAGCGTTGTTGTTGTTGTTCTTCTTCGTCTTCGTCTTCGTGAAGCTCTCTCCGGCTCTGCGTTCTTCGCCGTCTCCTCCCACTCCGCCTGTACTGGCGTCAAGGTAGACCGAGAACTGGTGCAGCACGATATTCTGATCTTCTGGCTCAAAATCGATTGGAAGCCCTTGAATTGCAACGACGGGTAAACGAACACACTTCCGATCTTCTGATGTCAGTGTGGGAGTGATGTAGCCGTGGGTATGGTGGATTCCGAAGTGTTTTGTGGTGTGGGGGTTTGAAATATGGGTTTGAATTTAATTTTTTGGGTTTTAAATTTGCTGGGTTTGTGTTTTGTTGATCTTGTTTTTGCTGGGTTTTAAATTTGTTATTCTTGGGTTTGGTTTTTATTTCTGTTTTTAATTTTTTATTTAGTTTAAATTAATAAATTAATTTTTTTAATTTAGAGGCTGACGTGGAAAGCCACGTGGACACAGTGGACATTATTTTAATATTTTTAATTTTTTCTGTTTGCCAGCTGTGTGAATTTCGTCTCTGATGTAACAGTAGGGACAAAAACAAGAAGCGTTTTTCAGGATAGGAACTAAAAGCGGTGAAAAAAAAGTTATGGACTAAAGTGGGAATTGCGTGAAAATATAGGAACGAAAATAGGTTTTATCCCTAAATAATATCACGTGTGTATTATCATTTAAACCGTTCCTTTATGGGTGCAGGAACAAAAACTCTACTATTAAGTTACACACAGGCGTACTGTTTAGTTGCATAGAGGTGCCGACTGCCCAGCCAGGCGTAGTATTGAATTTTTGGTACACTCTACGCTGAGCTTTCTTGACTAAAGTCACGTGTAATGATACCGTTTAACTCTACTTCGCTGGTTAACGCTTGCCCCTTGTTTGTCCGTTTAGGTAAAACACACCCTCACACTCACTTGAACTCCGTGTGAACACGCTCCTATCAGGAATAAAAAATAAATAAATAAGTTTAGGAACACCATTTAAATTAATCTTTAATTTATAGGTTAGGAATAAAAATTAATAAATTAATCTTTTAATTTCCAAAAAATAATCAATTAAATCCTTTTTTTTTTTTAGTAACAGAGGAAATTGTATTAAAAAAAGTAACAAAGGAAATTATGAGGTTTTGATCAAAATAAGAAATTAGACCACAGTTCATTTAAGTGCTAACATTGTGTTTGTGGTTTAATATATAATGATGTAAATAAACCAAGTTGTTTAAATACAACTCAAGAAAAATAAAGAGATTTTTTTTTTTTTTGAGAAACAAGAAAAATAAAGAGACTTGTTTATATATATATATATATATATATATATATATATATATATATATATATATATATATATATATTTTTAGCATAAAAACCAAACTCAAGTCCAATTTTAGGTCTATTATAAAACAAGCTAAGCTCAAATATATTAATATTTTTCATGAACAGGCTAGTGAGTATGAGGATCGATTTAGTATAAATAATGTAATATGTTTATATGTTTACATGTACAACTAAAAATACTTATATAGTCTTGAAATTGAATTGTATAAATTTATAAATAAGCTCATAAATATCATATTATTTTTTTTAATTTTATCGATAATATAAATAGTCAATTCTAATACGTGGTTGGTGAATCTAATTTTTATAAGTCCATAAACAATATCATTCTATCTCATTAACTCTCATGATATATTTGAACTATAATTTAGTTATTAGGTATTTACTTAGTGTGTGAAAGAACAAAATAAATAAATAAATAAAAATGTCTTGATGCTTATTATATATGGAAATAAAATAAGTTAATCAATTAACACGTGAACAACCTTAATTACTTGTTTAATAAAAAAATAATAATAATAAAAAGAACTAGGTTTTACCATATAATTTAGTTTGGTGATGAACTTAAGTTCGGTTAGTGTTCGAAATAAAATTAAATAAATAATCTTGAACTTGTAATACTTGACTCAACTCGTATACAGTCCTATTAATATAGCTTAAAGGTTTAATATTTTCAAAACCTCAAGGTTTAATTTATTGATTTTTTAAATTATAAGGTATATTGTCTTACACCTTTAATAAAATAGTGTCATTGGTAGACTCATATAAAAATGATGTTGTACTAATTACAATATATCACTTCCACAAGTTGTGTCCCTAACATTTTTCTTTAACAACTATTTAAAAATAATAACCCTTAAAGATCTAGAATAAGAGGCTTTTAATAATTTTTTTAACTGGAAATATAAACTGGATTTAGAGGACATAAGTTTTTATACATGTCCAATATTGTCCTTTTTCTCCCATTTTTTAAGTTTTTTTTTTTTTTTTTTGAGAAGAAATTTTTTAAGTAAGTTTAATGAGGACAAATGACCAATCGCCTAATCAATTATATCAGTTAGGTAAATTGGCATTTTTTTTTAATTAAATACATACTATTGATGCTTGAGGAGAAACATGCTTAATTTCAAATCTTTTGACATGGTCAATATGAAGTTCAAATCAATTAGCTAATGAAATCTGAGTTAGGCCAGTAAAAAAAATGAGCAAACTTTTTTTTTTTTTATGGGAAATGAGCAAACTTTTAGACTATATATTGAATATCTATAATTTAATAAATGAAACCTTAAGATGTAAAATAATAATAAAAAAATCACAAATACCAAATAATGATGACCGAATTGGGATTTCAAAGTGCATCAATATATTTATTTGATCAGATCAAATCAAATTTGTATATATACTATAGTCTGTATATGTAATGCATGAAAAAGTTTCAATATAGTATAATTTGTTCTCTCTCCTTCATATATAATAGTTGATTCTCAAAAAATATATATATATATGATAGTTATTAATATAATAATTTATAATGATTATATTTGTATGTGAGACTAAATATTCTACAATTAAGCATTTATTATAATTGTGTTTATATATGTAACTATATACGGAAAATCCAATACCACCAAAAAAAAAAAAAAAAATGCACAACTTTTGCCACTAAACCCTTATATGGCTGATTGTAATTGGCGAAAAAAAAAATGATGTGTCCGTATGAAAGTGATAAGTAAACAATCACAATCTTACACGTAAAAGAGTTGTGGCAAAAATTGTGAATTTATTTGTGGTAATAGAAGAATTCAACTATATATCCTACAATTTTTATTAAAAAAAAAATGATTTGTTAAGATTTTAATTTTTTTTAGAATATACCAAGATTTTAATTGAGTGTTTAAATATAAAACGAAATTTAAATTTAATTAAGATAAATATTTTAGAATAATGATGTATAAAATTTTGTGGCCTCAAAAGCTAATGTGGCAAAATATTATGAGGTCAACCAAACGCCATACATCTTCAGTATTACATAATAAGAAATATATAGTTTTACCTGATGTGTAATATATAACATACGTACATTCACTATATTACATAGAAGTATAATGAATTTAAATTGAGTCTTTTTTGTATTTTCTAAATGTAGATACAAGAATTCGGAAACATAATTAACACTTTGTATATTTTGACAATAACATTTTTTTTTGAAAAATGAATCATTTTTCAAAAACTATTTTTTAGAAAACTATTTTATTTTTCAATGTTTGGTAGCAACCTTAAAATAAGTTGGAAACCTACCTCTTGACTTTTCTTATTTAACTTCACGTGAGATAGGATTGTTTTCCAGAAAATTTTAGTGTAAAACAATGTGAGAGACCACGCCCCCAACCTGTTTTATAGGATATTGGGCCAAACCTACGTGAATGGTGGAGTTGTGTTATTACCTCTCAAAATGGAGGTTCAACTGATTATATTTTCCCCCTTAGATTAGGGGTTTTACAATGAAGTCGTCACTTATTTAATTATTGGAAAAATGAGAAAACCATAATTGAAAGATTCCTCATTTTATTAATTTGAAATTGAATTTACATTGATCATAGGAAAATTACATGATTTTGTCCTAGATACAATCTAAGATAAAGTACATGGCTTTGTTTCCTAGTTACAATCTAAAAATTGAAAAATTACATGGATAAGCATTTGATCTACTAGCCCTTTATCTAAGTTCGGAGGCTATGTTACAAGGTAGAAAGGTGTTAGACACCCACCTTGCCTGATGAAACCAGTTTTCTAGACTATGATAGCCAACATTCATATCATATCATCCAATATGTCAATCAATTTACATGTTGAATTTAAAGTGTGTGCATGTGATGACCTTAATTCAATTTATTAAGCATTGCATTTGGATTGAAAAATAAATTCTAGTGAATGTGTGTATATGGTGATATCCTAAATTCAAATATTTGAAAGAATTATGAAACAAACATGATTTTCATATTTTTTATATGGATTTAAGATCAAAACTAGTGTTTATGCATGAACATGTGATGAACAACCAAGAACATATGAAAAACACATAAGAACATTTAAGAACATTCAAACATATTTAAGAGAATTTAAATAATTACTATCATACTTTAATCCTAAATTCTCATCATGGCAACACAAAAAACAAGTTAGGGAAAGAGATTATACCTTCATGCAAGATCCATATGGTGCAGGAGAAGACTTTTGATGGAGGTCCTAAGGGTGGAGGAAAATAAGAGTTAAGAGAGGGAGAGTAAGTCTCACTCAATACCTTGAGTCTCAAGAAGATCAAGATATGACAAGACTCCTCAACTTCACCAGAACTCAAGAGAGGAGAAGAGAGGGGGTTTTTTTGTATGTCTTGGAATGAAGGAGAGTGAGGGTTTATATAGTAGTGGTGAAGGAATATGAATGGAAAGCCATCTAATAAAGGTTGATAAAAAATCGTGAACCTGGACCTCATTTTAGCCATGGGAAAAATCCGGTGCATTAAATGGAGAGATTAGTGAGAGTGGAGAGCAAGCAAAGTTTGGCTTTCCCGTAGCTGCTATAATAGCCTATAGAGCCAACTTCGAAAAATTATATTTGACTCAATTTTGATCGGAATTGTCTCATTCTTATGCTCAAATTGAAGCCCCGGATGTCTAGTTTCTGGGAAAATTAATATCATTCATAGATTCGAAATATTATGAGAGATATCAATGAAATGGTGAGCAAAGGTCATTTGTTAGAAAATGATTTCAGCACAATTAACATTAATCGGTCCCAAATTAACTATCAATTAACATTAAATGGCTCCAATCACTCCCATTTCAGACTTAATTGGTTCCAAATTTTCTCTAATTAAAAGATAATTGCACAAATTACTCATTAAATAATTAATGTTTAACTATCTAATTAATTAGGTATGTGCAACCCTACCATAAAATGTAGTCCTAACCAATCAAATTATGACAAATCATCGATCTCAAATTGATTACACTTATAACCAATTGAAATCAATTATTTACAATCACATATAGTCGAACTCAATTTGTGATAGTGCATCTCAGCCATATTTGATGATAACTTTCAATTTGATGATCCGATTAGAGCTATGACAAGTCGATTTAATCGTTACAATATCAAGATCATTTTGGTGAAATGAGATTAAGGATCTAGTGACCAGAATTAAGATGCATATTTCCAAGGTGAAGTTACCCTTTTACTCTCCATGTGAGGTTAAATGCGGGTTGCAAAATGAGGTGTCAACAAACAATTCTTTCTCATGTTAAGCTAAATAAGAGATAGTTTTCCTTAGACTTATTTTTTCTGATACTACCAAACATAAGAAAATGCAAAAAACTATTTTCAATAACATTTTTCATTGACATAATTAAAATATAGTTGGAAGGACATCTGGCATGAAATTCGAGTTTAAAATATAGAAATACATGGAATCAAATAATAAGACTATTAGAATGACACTTGACACAAAATTGGTATGTGAGTATAATTTAACTTCTTCTTCTTTTTTAAAGAATCACTTAACTTGAATTCTTAATTGAATTTTCTCAAACTTTCACTTTATTATATTAACATGATATAATTTAACTTTTGATGTTCCTAATGAGATTGAGTTGTTTTCTTTATTTAGTTTTGTGTGGATAGAGTTGTTTTCCAGAAAATTTTAGTGGAAAACAACTCTTTCTCATGCTAAGCTAAATAAGAGAAGTTTTTTTTTTTTTTTTTTTTTTTTAAAGAATGAGAGACATGAACTTTATTAACTAAAGCAAGCCAAATCAGCTTGTACAAAATGCTGAATGTGTGGTGGAACATTTTTCATCCACATTAGAAAATCTGGCATGCTAATAGCATATCTAGTCAGACTATGTGCTACAGAATTGCCTTCTCTTTTTGTTTGAGAGTAAAGCATTGTGTCAAATCTTTGGGAAAACATTCTGACATCCTCCAGTAAAAGACCTAAAGGAGATAAAGGATACTCAAACTCTTTCAATGCTTTAATGACAGCCATAGAGTCTCCCTCAAGGATAGCTTGCCTTACACCCAACTCGCTTACGAAAACTAAGGCTGTTGTTGCTACCATAGTTTCGATCTCCGTTGCACTGTAAGCTTGGGACAAGCGCTTAGTACAAGAGCCTAACACCAACCCATTTTCATTCCTGACCACCACACCTATCCCTGATTTATTTTCCTTTGAGAACACCGCACCGTCGAAATTTATTTTAACCAAGTTCACTGGAGGAGGCAGCCATTTTATTTGTAAATGCTGATTGCGAGGCTCAATCTATGCTTCCGTGTCCAATAACCTAGAGTGGTGTTTAGTCAAAGAAATTCGTGCTACCTCAGCAACCTAATGAAGTGTTGTTGCAGGTGCTCGGACCCAAACCTGATTGTGTTGATGCCAGATTGACCAGACTGTAAATGCGAAGAGCTCAAGTTGTTTTCCTTCGTCAACTATCCATGACACCAACTGCTTAAAATTGACGAAACCTATATGACTTCTAAAATCCTACATGGTCAAATCAGCCCACACAATACCAATCTCTAAGCAAGACCATAACGCGTGCAATGAACTTTCAGTAGCAATTCTGCATCTGTCACAATTTGGGTCGGTGATGATATTTCTTTTCACCAAAGCTTGCTTCATTGGCATGGCATTACGGCTGGCCCTCCATATAAAATTCTTCACCTTTTGAGGCACATGCATAGCCTAAACAGCTCTCCACAAATTTTTGTCTCAAAGTTGTGGTACTTGGGGTGAGTCCAATTGTTTTGCTTCTTCCTTGAGGAATCTATAGCTTGATTTACTGCTGTACACACCATTGCTCGAAAAAGGCCAATAAAGAACATCCTCGGTTACCTTCTTGCTCAATGGGATTTTTTTTATCAGCTCCGCATCTTCCTCCAGAAAAGTCCATCCACCAAGTCTATGTGCCATTGTCTTGTGCTGGGATCAATGAGGTAGCTCACTATGGAGTGTTCATAATCCTCAATGGGGCATGTGGGCTAGTATGGAGGATGTTTTCTTGGTAGCCACCTTTGCTACCATATATTTACTTTCTGACCATTCCCAATCCTCCATCTTGAACCCCTTTTGATGACTTCCCTTCCTACTAAAATACTCTTCCAAGTATAGGATCCCATTCTTGAATCTGGAGCCTCCATGATTGTGGCATTGGGGAAAAAACGTGCCTTAAACACCTTGTAGAAAAGCGAGTCTTGATTGTGCAAAAGTCTCCAAACTTGTTTTGCTAACAAAGAATCATTAAACATGGCCAAGTCTCTAAATCTCATTCCACCTACTATTTTTGACTTTGTCATCTCTTCCCACTTCACCCAATGCACTTTCCTCCTATCACCTTGTTGTCCCCACCAAAATCTCTTAATTAACACTTCAATTTCATTGCACAAACCAATGGGTAATTTAAAACACCCCATAGTGTAGGTTGGAATAGCTTGGATGACTGCTTTCAACAATACCTCCCTACCAGCTTGAGATAGTAATTTTCCTTCCCACCCTTACAACTTCCTCCACACCCTTTCCTTAATGTAGCTAAAGATGGATTTTTTACCTTTCCCCACAAACAATAGGAGCCCCTAATATCTCTCATATTGCATAATTTTTGGAACACCCAGAGCCACTTTGATTTCATGATTCACATCAGTGGAAGTGTTTTTGCTAAAAAATAGTGATGTCTTGCTCCTATTAACCTTTTGTCCCAAAGCCATCTCATACATATTCAAAATTTCCAATACCTTTCCACATTCTTCCATAGTTGGCCTGCAGAAGAGTAGACTATCATCTGCAAAGAGTAGACTATCATTTGCAAGGAGCAAATGGGTTAGTTTAGGTCCTCTCCTACAAAGAGAAAACCCATGTATATCGCCATTACATTCCGCTTTCTTAATAAACTCATTCAACTCTTCTGTACAAAGCAAGAATAGAAAAGGGGACAGTGGGCTACCCTATCTAATCCCACGAGTAGGTTGGATCATGCCACATGGTTCACCATTTACTAGGATCGAATATGTGACTATTTTGACACACCCCATAATCAAACGTATCCATCCGTCATTAAACCCCAATTTTCTCATAAGTTGTTCAAGAAAATTCCAATTCACCCGATCATAGGCCTTACTCATATCTAATTTTAAAGCCAAAAAACCATGAGTAGTAGACTTATAATTTTGTATGCTATGCAAAGTCTCAAAAGCTACAAGAATATTATCAGATATAAGTCTATCCTTTGTAAAGGCCGATTGGTATTCTGTGATAATGTGTGACATTAATTTTTTCAAACGGTTTGAATTCTTAATTGAATTTTCTCAAACTTTCACTTTAGTATAATTAATTTGTATGATATATGTAACTTTTGGTGTTTCTAATGAAAACATTTTGGTTCTCCTAATTATGATGTATCAAGAAAAAATATCGGTTGCATTCTTAAATGGTTATCCATCAATGGATATAGTTAAATATTGTGTACTTAGATCAAGAGAGAGCCTTTGATAAATTATTGAACCATAGGGTTTACTATAAAGTGCAATTTTTACTAAAAATCTTAGAGCATTCACATCAATTCATGCCAAAAAAAAAAAATTTATGTTTATTTTAGCATAAGAATCTACCTTTTGTGTTTTACTCAACTATTTTTTAAAAGCACCCATATCAAATTATCTATTATACACTACATTTCATTCAAATATTATTTCTTTATCAATTTTTTATTACTCTCTCATATCATCTATCTTTATATTTGCATGTGAATAGTAACTATATATATTTATACGGTTACTTTAGCTCACATTTTATTTCACACAAACTTACATAGATTAATGTGGATAACTAATTTAGATGCGCATAACTTACCTCTTATGCTATTATAGATCGAGCGATAAATGTGATTATTGCTCTTATAAAACCATATATTTATCTAGAATTAGAAGTTCTCAAGTCTCAAACTCTACTCTATTGTGACTGATAAAAGATTAAAACCATTAGCCAATTCAACCCAAGGTAGTTGGTAGTAGTACCAAGTAAAGCAAAAAAAATCCAAAAGAGCGTGAAGTATACGCGACATCGCAACCACGTGCAAGCAAAGCAAAAGTCCCCGTATAGTAGTAATACTAATTCGTAAAAGGATGTGTGAACTGAAGGTAGGAAATAAAAAAGGTTTCTTTATCACCGAAAAAAAAAAAAAATAACCGTTATGAAAGAATACGTGTCGCTCTTCCTCTCCACCTGTCTTTTTCAACTCTCCTTTGGATTCTCTCTCTCTCCTTGTGTATTCTTTGTTTCTTTGCTCCGCTTGTTCTGTTTTTAGGCAAAGAACCCAATCCACTCCCATCTCTCTCTCTCTCTCACACTCTCTTTCTCTCTCTTACAGTGTCTATACGAAGCTCGTGATTCAATCTTCTTTGTGTCTTCCAAACTCTCTCTCAAACACCGCTAATCTGAACCCCACTAAGGCCAAAGCAACATCCTTTTAACTTTGTGTAATGGCCATTCACTAAAAAAAAAAAAAAAAAAAACTGAGCAATGTTGAGACTTTCCTGCAAATTTTCAGGCATTGTCTTTTTTATCTTTATTATACTTTCGCTTTGCTATTTCAACATTCCCGTTACCACCGCCTCCACTGAGTTCGACTTCGGGACCTTAGCTATAAGCAACCTAAAGCTCCTTGGCGATGCCCACATGAACAATGGGAGCGTAAGGCTCACTGGCGACCTCCCCGTTCCCAACTCCGCCGCCGGCAAGGTCCTCTACAGCTCGCCGGTGAAGTTCCGGGAACCTGGGACGCACGTCCCGGCGAGCTTCTCGACTTTCTTCACCTTCTCCGTCACGAACTTGAACCCGTCCTCGATCGGCGGCGGGCTCGCTTTTGTAATCTCTCCGGACGACGATACGGTCGGTGATGCAGGTGGGTTCCTCGGGCTCGTCAACGCGACGGGTTCGCCGACTGGGTTTCTGGCGGTCGAGTTCGATACCCTTATGGACGTTGAGTTCAAAGACATTAATGGAAACCACGTGGGGTTGGATCTGAACAGCATGGTCTCGACGCAGGTCGCAGATTTGGACACCATGGATATCGATCTTAAGAGTGGCGATGCGGTTAACGCGTGGATCGAGTACGACGGGTCGTCTGGAGTGTTCAACATAACGGTTTCGTACTCGAATCTGAAACCGAAGGAGCCTCTTTTGTCGTTCAATCTGAACTTGGATCAGTACGTGAATGACTTAATGTACGTTGGGTTTTCAGGGTCGACTCAAGGGAGCACAGAGATTCACAGTATCCAGTGGTGGAGTTTTAGTTCTTCGTTTGATTCGACTTCTGGTTCATCAGTTTCTTTGTCACCTCCACCTCCAACGACTAGTTTCATGAATACAACGGCTACTGTGAGGTCACCGCCGCCTTCAATAGCTCCATCTGGGTCTGCTTCAGAATCGAGTACTACTACTTCACGGAAAAACAGTAAGTCTTCTTCTTGTCATAACCAGCTCTGTAAACAAGGCCCAGGAGCTGTGGCTGGAGTGGTCACTGCTGGGGCTTTCGTTTTAGCTCTATTTGCAGGTGCTTTTATCTGGTTTTACTCTAAGAAGGTCAAGCATGTGAGGAATTCTGATTCGCTTGCTACGGACATTATCAAAACGCCAAGGGAATTCAGTTATAGACAGATCAAGTCAGCAACTAAGTGTTTTAATGCCAATAGAATTATTGGTCATGGTGCATTTGGGACTGTTTACAAGGGTATATTGCCGGAGACTGGTGACATTATTGCAGTGAAGAGATGTAGTCATAATGGTCAGGGGAAGAATGAATTTTTGTCTGAATTGTCTATAATTGGAACTCTTAGGCATCGAAATCTTGTTCGGCTTCAAGGTTGGTGCCATGAGAAGGGTGAAATTTTGTTAGTCTATGACTTAATGCCTAATGGGAGCCTTGATAAAGCTTTGTTTGAAGCTAGAACGCCTTTGCCGTGGCCGCATAGGCGAAAAATTTTATTTGGGGTGGCCTCTGCTCTTGCTTATTTGCATCAAGAATGTGAAAATCAGGTGATTCATAGAGATGTAAAGACTAGTAACATAATGCTGGACGAGGGGTTCAATGCCCGGTTAGGGGATTTCGGATTGGCGAGGCAAATTGAGCATGATAAGTCTCCTGACGCAACAGTGGCAGCTGGAACAATGGGGTATTTGGCTCCTGAGTATTTGCTAACTGGGAGAGCTACAGAGAAAACTGATGTGTTTAGCTATGGAGCTGTGGTTCTTGAAGTGGCTAGTGGAAGAAGACCGATTGAGAAAGATGTTTCTACTGCTGGGAAAGTTGGGGTTTGTAGCAACTTGGTTGAATGGGTTTGGAGTTTACATAGAGAAGGGAGGTTGTTATCTGCAGCTGATGCAAGACTTGGGGATGAATTTGATGAGGGGGAAATGATGAGGGTCCTAATGGTCGGATTGGCTTGCTCTCATCCTGACCCATTGGCTAGACCCACAATGAGAGGGGTGGTCCAAATGCTTGTGGGTGAAGCTGAAGTCCCCATTGTCCCAAGAGCAAAGCCCTCTATGAGTTTTAGCACTTCACACCTCTTGTTGAGCTTGCAAGACAGTGTTTCTGACTGTAATGCTATGATTAACATCTCCACCTCCTCATCAGAGAACGACTTCAATGGTATTGATTTAGTATGATCACAAAGTTCATAACCTCAAGGGTTTGTTTATTGGTTCGTATAGTATATGTATTCATTTGTTTATGTATATTTAATAACACCCATGACATGCACTGTATAAGCAAGCAAGTTCAGTGGGGCTTGGGGAGGTGCAATTTTGTTTATGAGTGATAATATGTATAATCCATCATACAATTAGAGTGGCTATTAAGAGTGGTAGAAAAAGGGGCAAACAAAATTGGTTATGGTGGATGTCATTTTCTTCCTTTCATTGGATGGGTTTCTTTGTGGGGAGAGAGAGAGAGAGAGAGAGAGAGAGAGAGAGAGAGAGGTGGGCAGTGGTTGCTTTCTCAAGGAATCCATTAGTCAAAAGTAGACAATTAGAGTTTGAGTAGGGAATTGGTAAAGCATAGTGTCAAAAGGAGTGCATATTTATTAGACACTTTTCTGAGAAGCCTTTTATAATTGTGGCTGGTGCGGATAATGTAACAATAATATGAAATTGAGTGCACAAATTCTTCTTTAATAACATATCTTGGTTTCTTATTTAATCCCCCACCTTTTTTCAAGGACGTTTTATTATCTCTTCAACAATTTTATTAAGAACACAAATTAAGGTAGATTTAATATACTCTTATATCATAGTACCCGTTAATGAGATTTTTTTTTTAATTTAAAAGTGTCAATCATTCTTAATTGGAGTGAGCACCCTAAACAAACACCAATCACAAGAATCTTGACTTATATATTTTGTTTCTTTTGGGAAAAATTAAAGACAGGAAAAAGAAAGAGAATCGAATTTAAAATATCTTTGCTCGAAAGGAAAACTAGTAGGCAATTGAATGGTTATCCTTGTAGAAAAAGACTTGGCATAAAGTCTTAGCTTAAAGGTTTTAGCTAAAGCTTAGAGAACAGCAGCCAAAAACTGTCAAACTAGCTCAATCAGCAAATTCGACCGACGTTTAGAACAAATCATTGGACATTTCTGAACCGAAAAGTCTTTCATTTTCACAATATCTGCAAAAAGATGGAAAGTTCATAGTAGAGTGGTTGGTTGGCGACTTGGCGTATAACGTAACAATGTAGTAATGGACACTGCAATTTCCACCATGCACAGTATGCTACCAGTTTCCTAGTCTTATGGCCCAGATCCAGCACACCATGTCGGTTTCTAGTAAATCGAATGGCCCTATAATTCTGCTATGTTTTAATTCATTGTCTAAAGGTGACTGGTTATAGAAATTATTATGTACACTGTTATACGGAAAAAAAATTGGTCTTAAATGATACCACGTTATCTGTATCAAAAAATTCAATAAATGAGAGATATATGTACAAAAATAACTACTAACATATATCTTTCAATTGTTAGTAAATTAGTTATTTTTTACTTATATGTCTCACACTTAGTGAATTTTAATATAGCTAACATAGTATTATTCGATACCAAATACCTTCTCCGTCATACACATCTAACCTTTTTACTAACTTTGCCTCTTGCCTTTCAAATGCATTAATTAAAAGGTGCAAACAAAATTTTCTTATATGGTTGTAGACTATTAGTACTGATACCTATTTGTCTATTCTGTTGGGACCCGAAAATTTATATGAGTAACCTGCATTTGTATAAAGAATTCCAACTACAATGATAGGTTCTTTTCAGCTCTCATTCATGTACAATAGTTGTCGAGGTTGTGGCTTTTAATAGAACCCTGCCAAAAATTTCTTATCATGTGGTAATGCTATAGTTGGATTAAACAGTTGCATTATTTTTATGTGGCTTTTAATAGAACCCTGCCAAAAATTTCTTATCATGTGGTAATGCTATAGTTGGATTAAACAGTTGCATTATTTTTATCCATATCCAATCAGAGAGCCCAAAATCTTAGACATAGTGAAGCGTGACTGTTCCTGACCTATATATACAACGCATAAGCACGTTTAACCCCAGAATCTTGTCTTGAATCTGTTGATTTAACCCACAAAAAATAATTGTCTGCTACGAAAATTTTAAATTACATGTTGGTAACAGATTAGGTACACAAGGATGCAATGATATTGTTGGATAATATAATGGATTCATAACCATATGGCAAGTTTGTTTTGGACGGTACCAGTGAAATGGGTAGCTGCGAATTTAATTGCCAACTTATTATATGGTGTAGGATAAAACATGGGAGATAATTTTATGGTTTGTTCATTTTATATATATAATTATATAGTTTTAGGATTTTAGTCAATTAAATGATTTTTTTTTCTAGTAAAAAAATATTTCTGTTAATATATTCATTGCAGTAAAAAAAAAAAAAAAAAAAAAAGCTTCAAGACATCCAACAACGGATAGCCTTTTTTTTAATCAATAAATCTAGAGTTATAAAAAAAAATATTTCACAGCTATTAAGGTGAATAATTTTTAATGGTAGATAAAAAAAAATTATGTCAGTAATGAAAAATAAGAACAATTAAAAAATTGCCAACTCAAATGTTGTGAAATCCAATAGCATATTAACGCATTTAACATCTCATGTTGTTTGTAAAGGTGTTAAGGTTCAAATTCTTCTCGAAATAACAATTTTATTTTAATTAAAATTATTGGGTCTAAAATTACTCTTTTTCGACACTAGGGTTGTTCGGTCGACCCTACCTGCCTAGTTTTAAACTGGATTATTTGAAGTTTGAACGTCTTAAACCAATAATTTGGGCCAATTAAGAAGGATTTTATTAAACCCACTGTTTTTTAGTTGAAGTTATGGTTTATCTTGTGTATAAGATCTATTCTTAGCTATTATATGGCCCAGTGTGTCGGATGTAAATAGCTAATCTTGACCAATAAATTTTCATTTATAGCACTTGGCTTTTCATTCAGATTTAAGAAAAATTATTAGGTACTCCTGGAGTACCATAAATGATTATTCCCTCCTCTCACATGAATGATGGGTCCCACCATGAATTTAATTAGTAGGACCCACCATTCATGTGAGAGGAGGGGGTTCGCATTTATGGTACTCTGAAAGTATACAATAATTTCCCCAGATTTAATAATTATAAGTTACAACAATAGGAAAGAATGATTTGAATCGTGGTCATTCTCATAAAAGAGAACAACTAATACCATTAAACTACAAAACTCTTAACAAAATAATTTAGTTTTTACTTTACGGCCAAGTGACGTTTATGTTTTGTACTGGACAAGATGAGATGTTGCAATTATGAAAATTCCTCTACCAAATCTAATATTGCGTGTTCTTTCTTGGAAACTTGAACTCCGGCCCTTGTCCCTCCTCTCTCTACACCATAAGAACTTTTTCTTGTGAAGTGGCCATCACATTAGGGGTGCACGATGGTTATAAAGCGTGCCTTTAAACTTTAGTAGATCAGACTTTTTCAAAATGTTCCCATTTTTAACAATCAATAGAGGAATCCATTAACCTTACATCAAATCATGCACATCATCCAGATATGAGAGGAGAAGTACTATTAAGACAAGATTGCCAAGTTATCCAATTTGAGGGAAAATTTGAGTAATAAATTTACAAACCCACAAATTCATAATCATTTTTCTTGTGAAGTGGTCATCACATTAAGGGTGCACGATGGTTATAAAGCATACCTTTAAACTTGAGTAGATCAAACTTTTTCAAAATGTTCCCATTTTTAACAATCTATAGAGGAATCCATTAACCTTACATCGAATCATGCACATCATCCAGATATGAGAAGAGAAGTACTATTAAGACAAGATTGCTAGGTTATCCAATTTGAGGAAAAATCAGAGTAATAAATTTACAAACCCACAAATTCATAATCATTTATATAATTGCTGAAGGCAAGACACATGAACAAGTTATTAAAAAAAATTGTATATTTATATGCTTTTCTTAAGAGTGCGTAAGACAAGTTAAATTGTTTTTTTGGATAATTTGAGAGTTATCTTCTATGGTTTGTATGGATGCTTTGTCAAATACAGCTGATGACAGCAGTTAAAGAGTTATTTTAGAAGATATTAAATAATTAAATAGTCATTTTGCATATTGCAAATTCGTGTGGGTGTGCAAATCTAAGAATAGTGTGGCGCATGCCCTGGTTAAATGGGCAGCCAATAATAAGGATTTTGTTGGTGCTTTGTTTTCCCATTCACTCTCAGAGGCTGTGCTAGTTTCTCTGGATAGAGAGTAGAGACCTATGTACTTAATTTTGATGTAAATGAAATGCTCTCTCAGCTACCAAAAACAAATTAGGGAAGGAAGATTTGAACCTAAGCATCTCTATTGAAAACATCAAGAATTTTCATTAGGTTTCAATAATCTTGACAAGTTAAATTGTATTTAATATTTTACTTAATGATGTTTTCATATATATATATATATATATATATATATTAAATAAAGTCAAATTATGTACTATTATCCAGAAAACACCCAACTACAATGATTTGTACGTATATAGCAATGAATTATGATAAAAGATACCTTTCTTTTTTCAAAAATGTTCATGGCGATTAATAATTGAATGTCTTTTTAAGTGTAACCCACTAACCCCAATATTTACTTTTTTTTAACTTTTAGGACACTTCTTAATATTACTATTTTGCTAAGCAGGACACTTATTATTATTATTATTTTGATAAACAGCAGGACACTTCTTAATAGGGTACAAAGAAAAACTCATAGAGGAATGGGCCTATATGAGTTTTTGTGGTCCTAAACTTTTTCGGCCTATAATAATGTAGCAACAGCTTTAAAGAGAAGATTCACTGGCCCATTTTCAAAATCCAATAATGGCCCAAATCCCGAGCCTAAAACCCACGCGTCACCAGTTCTCAAACGGGAAAAAAAAAGTTATTGGACCATCACTTTTTTTACTACACAAGACTATAAATTATAGAAAAAAATAAATAATCAATGTGAAAATGATAATCATCCAATTACAATCTGACGCATTGGAACAATCACAAAGATATTACATAAGAAGTCTTGTCTAATAACAACTCGTCTTCAAAAATGGCACGAAGAAATTGAGAAAATTTAGGTACACAAAAAATTTGATATATATAGTAAATTGTCATCCATAATTTAAAAATTGATATCATATAATAATAATAAAAACCTTACCAAACTCTCAAAAATGGTCAAATTTTATTATGTGCGTTACTCTAGAAATTACACCAAAAGTCTACTAAGGCAGGCACCGAAATACATGAAAAAGCAAGGGCAAATTTAAAAACTATTTTATTTTCCTCAAAACTCACTCCTATAAAATCAAAACACGACCGTTTCTTCTTGACCCTTCTGCAGCTGAGTCCAATTTTGCAATCCCTAAGATCTCAATTTCTGTTACAGTTAAACTCTCTCCCAGGAGCTCATCGCAGAGCTGATCTCTCTCTACCACTGAGTCACAGCCATGGACGACTCGTTCGAGTTCGACGGCAAGGTCCCTCCTTCCTTCGATCGCGTGGTACGCAAATTTTTCACTCTATTTTTCTGGATTTCTTTTACGAGATCTGTCAAAAAAAAGATTAAATTTTGTATCTTTATGTCTCTAATTCAAAGATCTGATAGAGTATAATTTGGATAATTGATATTGATATCAGAATTTGCTTTTGTTTGCTATGCATTTTCAATGGAGTTCAGGAAATTGAAATTCTGTAAAGTTTTTTTTTTTTTTGGGTGTGTGTATAAACAAACATGGGTAAAGAATTAGTTTTCAGTGAATCGAAATTTTGGATTATTCTGCTCTTTTTTTTTTCGTTTTGTTTATATAATTCAATAAAGTTGTGATTTTTTATCTTGGCCACAATCTTATTCAAATTCAACAAGGTTTGCATTTGGCTTTGGGGATTTAAAATCAAGGGGTTTGAAGAACCATTTTTTGTATAAATTGATTGATATGAATTTTAGTAACTATGACAGATTTTAGGTTTTAGGATTTTAGTTCATGTTATGAATTTTGAAATAATATATTTCACCTAATCATTTCAAATCCATATATTAATAAAATTCAAATTAGATTGGATTGTCGTTTGGCGCCTAAAGTTTTGTTTTTATCATTTTGGTCCTTAAAAAGAAAAGGCATTCCTGTCAAGTTGATTCTTGAATTGTCATTTTGATCTCTAAAGTATTTTCATATGTGATATGACGACTGCTTTAAACAGCATAATTAGCACATCCCCATGCACAAAGTTCTTAGAGATCTAGGGGGAAAAAGGTTTGAGTTACAGGTTAGCAGCATATTGTAATTATCTTTAGAAAAAAAAACATATGTGATATGACGACTTTTTTAGGGATAACAAAAATTCTCTATCCCGGGCTTTCCCCACCCCCAAAGAGGTGACAAGTCCCTGCCCTACAAACCCTATGTTTTTATTATATATATAATTAAAATTATTAAATTATCTATATGTATAATATAATTTAATATTTTTACACAGATTATTTATAATTTATTTTTTTTGTTACATATTCTATAACTATCCTCTAAAACACTTGCTTTCTCTCTTTCATGGTACTCTCACGACTACTACTCCCTTTTCTCTTTCAACTCTACCATGTTAATGTGGAAAGCACACCTCATTAGGGATAGGATAATACCTCCAATTCATCCTGCCCCCTAGCTGCCTTGCTCCCAACCCACAAGGTGGCCCGCCCTGAGGAATGGACAGGGTGCCCTTGATCCTAGTCCACCCTGTCCCTTAGATGTTTAACTCTACTTAACAGAAATTTTATAGACAACAATGGATGAAAGGACCTATTTGACAGAAATGATAAAGTTTAAGGACCAAAATGACAGAAATTAAACCTTAAGAACAAAAATGACATTTCCCCCAAATTCAAAGGGTGTAATTTGGATTTTGGCCTTAGGTTTAAACGCACGCATGAATTTTATCGATATAATTATTTTTTCTTTCATATTTTATGAATGCCATTTAAAATAAAAAGATCGAAAGCCAAATCATCCTCCTTATATGCTAACATTCGAATGAATTGCATTTGGTCTTTTTCGCTTACTTATTCAATGAAAAATGGAAGTCATATATTCATGTACTCTTCATATAAGCTCAACTGCAGACTCCAGTTGATCTGAACCTTTGGAAGCATAATACTTTTGTTCATTTCTCTGTATTTTTTTCCCTTTACAATTAATCTTGCATAGTAATTTATTCATTGAGATATTCTGGTATACATGAAGATGCTCACCTATTTTTTAGTAATCAATTTGAAATTTAGCTTTATATCAAAAATGTTCACTTGCCGTTGATGTCTGTCTACCCTTCAATAGTATATAAGATATAATTAAGTGGTAGGTTATGCGCTAGAATCTCTGATCAGAAGTAAGAATAGAACTGGAATTAATCTTGAAGACTGGCCATTTGTGTACGTGTTCAAATTAATTTTAGTAGCAAAATATCCAAGCATTATTTCCTTAGAGAATAATGTACTAACTTGATGTTTTTATTCCATGTGCTGGATTGCATAATTGTCGTGTGGTGGTCATGTCCTCTCTCTGATTCTTATTATAGTTGTTTGCTTTCTGATGTGTCAAGGATGCCGAAGCCAAAGGGTTAAACCCAGGATTGATAGTTCTGCTTATTGTTGGCGGGCTATTGTTGACATTCCTGGTTGGAAATTATGTACTTTACGTGTATGCACAAAAAACCCTTCCTCCAAGGAAAAAGAAGCCAGTCTCCAAGAAGAAGATGAAGAAGGAGAAACTGAAGCAAGGTGTCTCTGCACCCGGAGAGTAGAAACTTAAGACGTGCCTTCTCTTCCTCTCAAATCTCAATGTTGAACTCTTTTGTTCAGAAATTTTCCTTTGGTGTTGAGAGTGTGTGCTAGTTACTTTCATTCTTCCCCCTTAATACTTGTTGGATATTTATAAGTTTCTAATTAGAATTAACCCTTTGGGTAGACTTAAGAATTTAGAATGCCTTCTTTGTTTACTAGTTGGAGTTTGCCATTGTTCATTTCCCTCTCATTCACTTGTCTTTTCTGTTTGATTCTGAGGGTATGGAAGGGGGTTATCTGCCATATCTAATTTGGAAATCTAATTTGGTCGCTTCCATGACCATGTGAAGTAGCCCTCATCGTTGAACATCTACCCGAGGGACCGGAAACAACCAAATTGCTATTGCTAAACATGACAGTTAAAATGATTAAACATGTTTTAAGGTTGGTTTTACACTGTTACGAATTCTTCATACCCAACTGCTTTCCAACCTAGCCCCCAGGTATGGCCTGTATAAGGTTCAGGCTGTTCAGCTTGTGAGCAGTTCAGGCATTGTATCAGGTGCATGCAAGCAACTAAGGCAAGTGAGCAGGGCTTAGCATGTACCGCCACGAGACTGTCGTGCAATTTTTGTGCCTTGGTAAGGCACATTGTTCGTTTTTATAATTAAGTGGTTGGTTTAGCCTGTTAGTGAATAAGTTTATACACATCGCAATTACACAAACATGGTGTAAATATATGATGAGTTTACTCATCGCATCTACCGTTATATATGAGCTACCCCAATTGGAAAACAACCTCAGAAGCAAACTATATCCAAACTAATTTTAAACAACTTTAATAAATCCGAACCTTATCTTATCCTAAATCTAACTTCATTAAGATAAAGTATAAATCATAACTTAAGGATAAAGTTAATTCAAGTATGACGATAATGTTAAAGCAGATGGTGAGAGAATCAGAGAAAGGAGGACAAGAACAAGAATGAACACCCCAACGCCCAAATTCGCAATTGAGGTAACTCATCCAAATCAAGCCCAATTTTCTCTGTGTGAGCTTGTTTTTCAAATTGGGCGTCCTTCAATTAGCCACTAGACAAAAAAGGGCAGGTTTGATCACTCTATTGACCATTCTCAATTTTTCTTAAAATATTTTTTGCAATTGTGTGTCATAATAATGCCGTTTTATAAAAGAGACAACAAAATTGAGTTTTAACTAAAAATATGACCGCCTAATCGAGTAAGAATTATTCCATTTTGTAAGAGCATGAAATTGCCTTCATTTTAACTATTCATGAACAAAAATCAGACTTGAATTAAGTAAAATATCGCGAAATTGAGAAAGCTACCCGACTTACAATTTATTCCATGAAAAGTCAGAAGTTACGTAATTTTCTTTGGGAAATATACTGAAATTTCATTTAAAAAAATATTACGCAACTTCCTTGAAAAATTATTCCTAAAATACATTTTTGGATCTTTCCCAAGATAAGTATCATAATCCATTTAAAATGTGCATTAAATTGATTCAAGAAATACTTGATTTTCATAAATTGCGTGTCATTAATTTCATTGGGTCCAATTGTTTTCAAAATAATTCTCATATATGACTATAGTGAATGCAACCAATTAAAATTAGGCACATATAATACCAAAGAGCCATGCATGGTGACACATGTTTTGTTCATTAAGCCCACACATTTTCTTGAGCATCTACAACCATATGGTTCTCTATAAAAGGAGGAAATACCATTTGGAAAATAGGACGTTCTCCACCATCACTCTCTCACTTTCTTCTCCTTTTTAATTCTCTTAGAGCTCTAACCCTTTGAGGGTGACTTTCCGAAGCACTCTCTTAAACACTTCCAGGTACTCCCTTTGACTTGGCTAAGGTGCATTAGGCAAAGGACTCCCTTTGACCAAGGAGACTTTCCAGACACTCTCAAGTACTCCCTCTAACTTGGCCGAGGTGCATTAGGCCAAGGACTCTCTTTGACACTCCCAATTATACACTCTTTGATCCTATTAGGTACACACTCTAACCCTTTCAGGTAACTTCCACCGAGGATACCCTCCCAATCACTCAAGATATATTTAGTTTCAAAGCCTCCTTCAAATAAGAAATTTATTGTAGGAAAGTCAACAAAATCATATTTTTACCCACTACAATTTTTATCAAGATACATGTAATTTATTGAAAAATATTAATTAGAAAACATGTCAAGATTTTATCATGGATAAAATAATCTACCGCACAGGGTCAGCAAATTATGTCATATACCCGTATTGAAAAAAATATATTCAATTATGCATGAAAATGCCTCACCACCATAGTCTAAAGATGATTTTTCTCATCAGAAAAAATAATAAATAAATAAAAAGACGATTTTCAAATACGCATTTGGGAGTTTCACCATAGTCTATAAAGGACTTTCAAAGGACAATAATTATGCAAAAGTTATGCTCATTGCAAATTCTTTTTTCTCATCAAAAGGCAAGTCCAAGGGACCGTGTTTTCAGAAAATCCAAATACAAATTTATGAAACCATTTGTAACCATCACATTCTTCATTCAATTATACGCAATAATTTGTTCGATTAACAAATTTCAAATCATTTGTGTTTGAAAAGTATTGACAAAATTATTAAGAGTATCCATAGAGTAAGACAGGGAAAAAAGGCAAAAAATCCAAATTTTAAAGCAAAATCAAACTTGAGCTAACTAAAGAGAAAACAAGATATAGTAAATTCAAACAAAAAACTAAAGGAAAGAAAATTTTATAAATAGAAAGGAAGAAATACACCAGATTCTACTTTCCCCAAACGACTTGAATTTGCTTCAAAATTATTTGCTAAAGAAGAATCGTTTCACACAATCCTACAATCTTAAATCAATCCCACACACGCATAAGATTTCTTCAAATTAAAAAATTATTATTATTATTATTATTATAAGTGGTGAAACTCTAGGGAGCTAAGGGAGGACGATTTGGTAATAACATCATGAACTACATGTGTTGAGTTTGGTATTAAAGCTGGTCCAATACTGGGGTCTATTGAGTATTGGTCGGTTCTAGAATTTCCCTCCCCTAATGGATGGTGGTTGTTAACGTATGGATTGGTGGACGACAGTAAGCACTCTGAAGCTCAAGTCAAGTCAATTGCTTTCTTAGAGAGAGAGAGACCACAAAAGAGAACACAAAACCAACCGGTCTTCCCTCTTTTTATAGAGAAATTTGTGGTTATAGATAGATAGAGAATTGTGTTGTTGTAGTTGTTTTATTGTGAGTGAAACCCCCCACAATAATAATAATCTTAAACATACCAATTATGTAAAACATTTAGCTCCAACTCAAAGTAAAAAAGAAAAATGGTCCAATATGTCTTTAGGGTATACATTAATCATTCATTTTATGAATTATTTATGAAAAAATGAAAAAATTGACAAAAAAATTAATCACTTTTCTATTTTTTTATAAAAAATTTCCTAAAATAGTTTTCTAATGTATGCTCTAACCCCTAAGAGCAAAATTAGTAAAACCCAAATAAAAAATAGGAAAAAGGGAATGATAGCTGAGCAAACTAAGACTGGGACAAAGCAAGAAAGCTTGAATTTGCCGACATTGGCACTGGGCATGAAAAAAGACAGAAGACAGCAAGTGTCCAATTTGGGATTCCTGGAGGTGGACAAATCATTGGCTTCTCTTATAGCCAAAAGCCTTTCGGTATGAAGAATTATGTCATCACTATGAACATTAAAGATTTAGATGTTTATCTTTCTCAAAAAGATTTAAATGTTTATTGTTCATTTTGTTAGTAATCCAGTGGTTAAATGTATGGTGGCGTTCACTCATATAATGTTAGGCGTCACAAGATTTCTAACAAAAATTAACAACATGACCGATGTGAAAAAAGAATCAAACATAAGGGTCAAAATAAAAATGTTGCAATATAAATAGCCACAAAAAAAAAAAAAAAAAAATCCTGAAGCTTAAATGGTCAAAATATATAATGAGTTAATTTATTGCTATATATATAAATTAGAAAATAACATAACAAAAAAAAATTACTTCCAAACTAATTAAATATTATTTACTATTTGATCTATAAATTTATTTTTTATTTAAATATTTAATTAATGACATAGTTATTAATTTTTATCCCTGGAAATTTTGCGAACATGCATGATATAATAAGAAAATGTAATATAATAATAGATTTATCAAAATTCTTATCTAATGAAAAGAAATTGAGTGAAATTGTAACAATTTATTACAACCATGTTTGTGTCTATTCTATTAAAATTAAAGATAATGTTAAAGTGTACATATATATATATATATATATATATATAGAAGTAGGATCAAATTGTATAATTTTGAAGAATTTTTCAGCTGAAAGAATTCAAATTCTACAGCTACCGAACTCCTCAAGAAGCAACTTATCAAGCAGAACCTGAACTCCTCAAGCAACAAATTATCCAGCGCCGTATTATTTAACCAGTTTCGTTAGGCAAGAATTTGCACTTATTCTATCCACTTTACAAACTAAATTACAACAAAACGCAAGAAAGCCTTTCGGTATGAAGAATTATGGCATCATGATGTAATGAAAACAATAGACATCTACAAACATCATGCATTATAAACATAATATATAGGTTAAGTGCACATTTTCTTTGTATCTTATTTATGGGTTTTTGACAAAACAAAGCAAAGAAGCCTCAGTGGCTGAGATAATGCAAATGCAGTTCAAAGAGTTCCATGTAATCATACTGCACTGATGCTACATATAGATAGTAAAACTCCCTCATGATGAGACAGGAAGCTCTCAGGCCTCACGGCCCATGGCCTGCTCCACTGGAGGAATCATAACCAAGAATGGTTGAGCATTGAACCCAGGATGAGGCATCCTACGACGGATCTCACGACCTTCCTGACAAAGAGAACATGGGTGGCAGAAGACATGAGTCGCAAAGTCACATGCAGACTCACATTGTTCACGCTGCACCTCATCCTCTACAAAGCTTCCACAGCACCCACATGTACCATGAAGTGCCTCACAGCTGCCCTGTTTATCATTTAAAATGAATACATGAATCAAAAGCTCTCCTTCATATATATATAACAATAATTTATTAACAAAATAGATTATTAATGCTCATGATGAGGAGCACACCATTACCTAAAAGAATTATGCACAAAATTTGAGAGAATATGTGAAATCTAGAAGGGAGTTACAATTTTCAAGACCGCACGCATGAGACCAATCAAACCGTGCACAAATCAAGAAAAACTCCAACTTGGGCTCTCCTTTATAATTCTTATTGTTATTATTTTATCAATGAGAATACAATTATAATTCAAATAGCTTACGTAAGATAAGGAGAAGCAAAATTACAAAGCCCAAGGATAAAAATGTTGAGAATTGTACACAAACTAACTTTTATTGAAGTGCGTGAAAGAACACGACTGAGAGGCATTGTACGTCAAATTTATTAAAATTATCAATGTTGATTTTACTGTTTTCTTTTACCAACCAAGCTATGCAGCACCTTTGATCCAAGAACATTCACAGAGATATTTAGCTAGCTATGAAAAAATACATTGATATCCAATGATTCTGTGTGTGTGTGTGTGTATTTGATGGAAAAACACAGTATTTATCTAAATAGGTTCTGTAAGACAGCCCATGCAAGTTGATGTAGATCAAATATAGAAAATAATCAGAATATATGTAACACCCAAATCTGTGTAGCACAAGGCCATGATCACCACAAGAAAATACCAATGAAGGCAGTTGCTTACATACTAATATGCTAAAAAATGTGTCAATGACAAGACATATACTCTATAAAAACCATATACAAAGAGAGTATTAATCCCAACTCCAACATTAAATGCAATGGACTAACCAAAATTTCAGAAAACATCATAATCCCCCCAAAAAATGTGCTGGAAATTTTTCAAAAAGAATTGCTTCATTAATGACTTAACGAATTCAGTAACCATAACCTGCTAAATGAATTCTGAATTCCCTAATAGCAAACTATAAATGATATACAGAACTATCTGCATCTCTGAATCATTAATAATTTCAGCTTACACAACCAGGTTTAAGTTGAGATGATTTAAGTCTAATGATAAGTAACCAATATTACACTTATCAAAAAAAAAAAATATATATATATATATATATAAGTAACCAACATTACATAATTAAAAGGACACCTTTTGATATTACTTTCCATCTATTAAACATATGACTACCCAAAATAATAGCCTTTTGAAAATTCAGAAACCATATGTTGCTAAAACAATTCTGAAATCATTAATAGCAAACTACAAAATGATATTAAGAACCAGATGCAAGTCTAAATTGTTATAATTTCAGCTTACATAACTAGGTTTGTATTGAAACTGATTTAAATTTACCGATTGGAATTGAAATTTTTTCCCCCCAATGACACATTGATACCATTTTCAAAGAAATAAGTGATATTTATCAGAACTTTAAGAAAGAAAACTCAAACGAGAGACAACAATTGATACCATGCATCTCATAAGAATATACAATAACTGTCATTGCTCACCTCAAAGGCAGACCAAGACTGCCACTGCTCATATCAGGGATTTTATTTTTTGTTTTTAGAGAGAGAGAGAGAGAGAGAAACTTGCCTCTAGATTGTACCTCCGACGAATAGCAGTACGGCTATTATATGAAAACCACGGCGCAAGGCAGTTCCAACCAAAAACAATTTTTCCAATCAAATATAGACCAGCGTATGTTGTGCAGTGATTACCAAAAGTCCCAGGATTAGATCCAAGTCTCTCGACATTGCTTCCATACAGCACGCAAGGAGCAAAACTTCCAAGAACACCTACCCCAACATCATATCGTTAAAGAAAGCAAGGAAAAGAATAATTGTTGAAAAAAAATGGCAGTTGAAAAACATGTCAATTTACAAAGAAAACCTCATAATCCAAAATTGTTGACATTCCCAAAGCATCAAAAGGTTAAATTGCAACATAGTACCAGGTTCAGAATTTTGTCAAACAACAATCAAGATCAACTCATGTAATGTATTATTAACAGGATTGCAAGCTTTCTCTTTTATCCCTACAATTTGTCCAATTCTTCATGTTCTTTTCAAAAATATAACATGGGATTTCCTAAAGAATCATACACAAAGACAAAAGATATAATCCGAAGTCTGAGCTTGATTTCTTATCCTTATAACATATAAAAGAAGAAAGGATTATAACAAAACAAAAAACTGTCCAAGCAAAAATTACGATCGTTGACTCCACAAGACTGATTCAAATCCGATTGCATTAAAAAAGAAAGCATTATAAATTTGTTTTTAAATTATAATTTGCCAATATTTTAGCATCAAAATGCATAATATTTGTCCGTTGAATTACATATTCATACTCGATGTTCTTAACACAATTTTCGTGACAATCAAATGTTATTTACAATTCCATCCATAAATTATTGATCCGTAATGACCATGAAAATTTTGCAAGCATGGAAGATATAACAGGTATTTGTTAAAATTAAGAAAGAGAGACTTACAAACTTCAAGATCGCTGCTACAGAACTCGTCGTTGCGACCGAAGCAAGCGCAGATGCCGGAGTTCCATTGAGAACGGCCCATGGGCTCGCCAACGGCGCTGCTGCCGTGCCTTAACGGAAGCCCATCGGCGGTCCAAGCGTACCCGCCGACAAATCCGACTGCCGGAGCCGGAGCTTTCGCATCAGTCTCAACCTTACCAGACGTTTTAGTCTCAACTAGCTTGGTGGTTTTCTTTTCATCTTCTTGTTGTTCTTGCTTAGCCAAGAGAGGGCTAGACTCCTCGTGATTATCGTCCTTGTTCAAGTCCTGATCAGCAGAAGCCATTGGATCTGGACTGTCCCTCGAAATTGATTTCACGGAGAGAGAGAGAGAGAGAGTGAGAGAGAAAGAGGGGTTGATTTTGTTTTAAAACCTTAAGATTTGGTTTTTTTTTTTTTTTTTTTTTAATAATCAAACGTTTGAAGGATTTGATTTGAAACAAACAAAAAAAGAAAGAGACAGGTGAGAAATCGTCAAAGGTAAGAGGTTTCCGAGAACAAAATAAAGCATTGCATTGCATTTGCTTTGTTTCTAATTCTTTGGTAGGTCCCGGACTCTTCAGCAAACCGCGTAAACCGCGTACTCTCGTACGTGTCAGTCAGACGTTAGTCACACGTTAGAGGCGCTGTTCCAAAAAAAAAAAAAGCCAAAAACGCAGAAGCGCAGGACGCATTAGCCCAGTCCAAACGTATACCAAGTCTTTTAATCCAAACGTATTCCAGACAAGCTGTGACAGATTTTTTTTATTTTTTATTTAATTAAATAATAATATTTATATTAGAATAAAATAGTGATACTAGTGACAGATTTTTTTTTTTTTTTGAGAAAATACTAGTGATAGATATAATTGCCCCTTTTTATAATATTTTTAATAATAGCACAAAGTTTGGCTTAACTCATTTAATCATGAGTAATAATGGCATATACGCTTTTTTTTTTTTTTTTAGTAGTAAGAGTCCAAACATGTTTTAAGCGAAAAATATCTCTGAATTTAATGAGTGGATTTGGTTACGAACGTGAGAGGAGGAAGTATCATTTTCCGTGTTCCGAAAGGAACTCAGATTCTCTAGATTTTCTAGAATACTCTATCAATCGATTTCTTTAAATTCTAACCACTCTTTTATGATTTAAAGGTCTAAATTCTAACATGTCACTATTCCTCTAACAATACTCTTAAAATAATAAAATCATGTTACAAACAAAACAATTAAGAGTATTATTAGTGGAATGCTGACATAGCAGAATTTAGACCCTTAAATCATAAAAGAATGGTTAAAATTTAAAGAAATCTATTTGGTAGAGTACTCTAAGAAATTTAGAAGACCTGAATTCATTTCAGGAGTAACTAAGAATTACTCTAAGAATATATATTTTTTTAGAATACTAAGTATTTTTAACACATACACACGGGAAGAGGGGTAGAAAGTTTTTTAAAGAAACTTATATTGGTATATATTCAAAAGGGTTTAACTCTTAGATACACAAACATTTTCCTTTATAAAATTGTCTTTTTCAATCTGGTGGAGAAGTTAACCAGGCTATTCCTATCCTGTGCATGTGATGATGTGAATCTTGTAGGATTCACAATAATGATGAATGGTTCAATTAAGAGGAAATTTTTTTTTTTTTTTTTTTTTTTGTGTTAATAAATTTTGGCATTCATGATATTTTAGCTTTTTTTCTTCTTTTGGTTAATAAATAGTTTTTTGTCTTTACCCATTAAGATAACTGTAATCTATATTTTTTGTTTAAGAGTTGATAGTATTAGAGGTGTAGGTGGAGTTGGAGTCTTAAAAAAAAAAACTCAAAAAAAAAAAACATATAGGTAATTAAAGGCTGTGTATGTATATAAGAAAAGGTTTAGTTATAAAATTAGTTATAACCTAACTTTCTCAATAAAATAAATATTATTACATATTTGAAAATCTAACCATTGAATTGTGTATTCTTTATGTTCTTAATACACATGTCAAATTATATGTCAATCAGATATTATTTATTATATGATCTATAAGTTTATATTTTATATATAATTTTAAACTACAAAAACTTGTAATTCAAACAATTTATGGATGACATATTTATTAATCTTGAATTTTCTAAAATTTTTGCAAGTATAGAGGAGATAAGAAGAAAATGTAGCATAATGGTGGATTTATAAAAATTAATTTTCAATAAAAAGATATTAAGTAAGCTTGTAACCTTAGGTTATAACTAATTTTGTAACTAAACTTTGTCCATGTATATATAAATAAAAATTGATATTTACTTCTAATAGTAAAGAATAATTGAACATTTCAAAAATATAAAAAATCTATTGTCCAAAAAATATAACATCTTCTAACATTTTTTTTAAAAAAAATTAAATAATTCCATCTTCATTCACTGGCATTAGCAAAAGAACATGGAGACTGCTTCGTTTAGCACTTTCACTTATTAATTAAAATTATTTTTATTTATTAATTATATAGTTTTCCCCGTTTCCAATGGTTTAATGATTTTATAGGTTGTCTTTTTTACCGTGATCAATCCGCGGTAGAGTATTATAAAATAGTGTCTTTTGAGAACAAAATTTAGAGACGCAATTTTTGTGCCACAATTTTGTTGTAGTTACAAATTTTGAGTAGTAAATAAATAACCTCAAAAATCAACCTACCATCACTTTATTTAAAACTAGTGTGTAATCATGTGCATATGCACAGATACATTTAAAAATAATCATAATTACATATATATAATTTAGAATCTAATTAGATTTAGGCACTTCTGTTTTTGCTTTCAATAATTTACTTGACACAAAAATTAAAAGATTAGATGGAACACATGTGCAAAATTGACCTCCAATTAAAATTCAATTTAGAACCTAATTGAATTTAAACTCTTTAATTTTTGCACCTAATAATTCACTTGAAACACAAATTTAAAAATTAGATGAGACATGTGGCGCAAAATTAGACTTCAGTTTAGAATTTAATTAGATTTTCTCTTAACTTTGACTATATATATATATATGGCTTATAAACTTGAATTGTTTTTAGTTATACAAAAAAGGCTCATAAATATAAAATCATTCAAAAATTATATTTTTTATAGTTTATTTATATTAGACTCCTCGTTTTTTACACTAAATTAACTCATTTGACACAAAAATTAAAAATGTAGATTAGATGGGACACATGGCACAAAAATTTAAAAACTTAGATTAGATGGGACACATGGCATAAAATTAGACTCTAATTTAATTCCAATTTAAAATCTTATTGGATTTTCTCTCAGTTTTACCTATTATTATACATATAGATTACATGTTGTTCATGAAATCACAGTCCCATATATGGCCCTTTTTTAGGAGCCACTATCCCATCAAAAATACTATCTCATCAAAAAAAAAAAAAAAAAAGTTTGTATATTACAAATTATTTGGAATGGTGAGTCCATCGGTATTTGGAATCAATGTTTTTTTTTGTTTTTTTTATTACCTTAAATTGGACACATGGCACAAAATTAGACAATAATTGGAATTCAATTTAGAATCTAATTGAATTTTTTCTCAGTTTTGACTTTAATTATATATAGACTAGTTATTGGCCCGTGTGTTGCACAATTTTTTTTTTGGTATGATCTTTTTTGGAAAATATTATGACTGGAGAACATTTTTTTTTTGTGAAAAAAACTTCTTTCATTTTTATGTAGTGATTTTTAAAAATACAATGAAGGGTTTTATGATAAATTTTGTTAATTTTATGAAATACATTTATATAAAATAAAACTCATAAAATGCATAAGATATAAGTAAATGTATTATTCATGACTACACATGAAAGTTATTGTATTTTTTTAATTTCTATTAGCTAGATCACATTTCCTAAATAAATTGAACAACCATTTCATCACCCCATTATGCACGTAATGATTGGAATGTTGTTAGTTAGTACATGATTGCTTGATAAACAATATTGAGTAAAAATTATTTTAATTCTATTTAAGAAATTTTTTGTGAAATTTTCATTTTCATGTCCCTTTTTTTTAATCTAATAGATTTAATTTTTCACGTTAGTTTAATTGAATAGTATTGTGTTTATACTTTTTTTTAACTACAATTGATAATTCACAAAATGAGTAAACAACTTATTGAGTATTGCAAAAGATACAAATATGAACATTAACATGAGCATGAACATGAAGGGAGATTTCTATTCATTTTCTTGAAAAAAATATGTACTTACAAAAATTCCAAACTTTATTAGGTAAAGAAGAATTAAGTTATAGATAGCAAAATCAATAAACCAAAAATTTTAGGAGCCTAAGAAGAGCCATTACTCAGTTGAAACAACCCAAAATACTCAAGGACTAAAAAAATAAAAACCATCCACTCAACACTTCCATCACAACTGCTTTAGCTCAAGGAAAACAATATATATATATATATATATATATATATATCATTCAATAAATATAGAACATCCTTTAAAAAAAATTAATATGTTTATCATAATTAAATGAAATCCTAATGGGTACTTCACTTGAACATACGTGAAAAAGGCATATACATACCACAAATGGTAAAGGTGAAAGAAAAAAAGTTGCCAATCACTTTTAATATGGTTAATTGCTTTGCCTCAATTAGTCACTCAAACAACATACCGCTTATTCATACCACAACCACAAATGACAATGTAGCATTGGTCATCGGTAATTGCTAATCTGAAAGTACAGATTTCTTTAATAGCTATACCTTTGTTTCTTTTGGCTAATATGTCTCTACTAAATCAAAATCAAACCAAAAAAATCATATAAAAATCACCAAATTAGAGTTTAAAATTATAATTAAATTTTTAAAAGAAATCTAGGCACAATTGGACAAAAATTCCGTGTAACTAAGTCACACTTAAGAATATTGGACCATTTTTCCTTTGTATAAATAGAGGGGTCCCAATGGGATGAGGGAGCTAACAATTTTCTCTCCAAAACATTTATTGTAGGAAGATAAAAGTTTTCCATTGTAGACTTTTCACACTTAAAGAACATGACTTGCCAACTAATCAAATTAGAGTTTTTAGTACCTACAGCAATTTCACAATATCAAGAACAAACCCTAGTGTATACAGTGTCAAATTCCATAGTCTCATGTTACATCAAATGAGTGTTTAATTTTTCTCGCAAAGTATTGAATAGTAAAGCTTCTGAGCCATAGTCTCAACTACAACTCTCAATTATGTTGGACCTGGATGACACCTTTCCACAATGTATCATTATGAGAGTAGAAAAAATTTGGAGTGTACACAACGATTAATGTGGATGGGAAGAAATTCCATCCTATTCCAATTGGTTAGGTCAATAAGGTCCTATTTCAATTTAATGATTATGGAATTTTGTATATAAGTAATAATCAAGGAAACTTTTTCCTAAAATAAGTTGGACTTTCAGCAAGAGAGAAAATTGATGTCTAGACAAATCAAGCTAAGGCCAACCAAAATGGACCATATTCTTAATGTTAGGACATATGTGATTCACTTGTTAGGAACATATGTCACTATTTTATGTAATTGGCTTATCCTTTAACAAAACGCATTTTACTTGTATTTGGGTAGATTTAGGATGTGTTTAAATACTTCAAAAAACCATGTTTCAAGATCAAGTGTTGAAGCCTTCAAGTCTATCCAAGAAAACAAGCTAATTTTGCAGAGTTACTAAAGCTCGACAGCTAGCATGTGTCGAGATTTAAGGAAGCTGTTTAGTCCGTGTGCTTGACACCTGCTCAACAACTGATCGACACCTCCTATCTGTCGAGGTTTAAGAATTTCAAAATTCTGATATGATTTTCTTGGAATCCGTGAATGTGTCTTTGAGCCTTCTTTTCTCCTAACCCTAGAAATATAAAAATGATTGTTTTAAGGGCTGTCAAACTGTTCACAAGTTGCACAAGCATTGAGCAAACTCTGTTCAAGCAAATTGTGACCGAAGACGAAGTTCTTGCCCTAATTCATCTCTTTCTCTTGAAAAAGTTGTTGTGCATGTGCACCGTAGGGTTTTGTTACCAAGCATCTTCTTGATCTTCATTATGTGGATGAACTGAAGAACTTTGCAGCCAACAACCTTCTTAGTTGGTGATTGAAGTCACGTACTGGGATCCGCACAATTGGTTAGTCACGTACTTGGGAGCCGTGCATCAAAAGGAGGAACTATCACTACAGAACAAGTCCAATTGGATATTGGGGTAAGGGTTCAATTGTAGGTTGGTAAGGTACTTGAGATTCATTTACTTGTAACCTCTTGTTGTAATAATAGTAGAGTTTCGGGAGTGGTGACCTGAAAATCACCCGGTGAGGTTTTTACCATTAGGTTTTCCCCATTCATAAACAAATCACCGTGTTATTTATTTTCTGCTGCATAATTAGTTTATTGGTGATTTTTTTGTGCTACCACGCATTTTCATGTTAATTTGATTAATTAATAAACTTGACTAATTAATCAATTAATTCATCACAAGGGGTTAATTTGTTTTGGCCTATCACTTAATTTCTTATCTTGATTTGTTCTATGTACAAGACTTATAGTCAATGCTTGGCGTATAAAAGTTGATCATCTTATCTAAAGTCCATCCTCTAAAAACTTGAGAAAAAATTCATTTAAACCAACACAATATATAAATTATAAAGGAATCAAAGAAAATTGTCAAAAATAGTGAAAATTTAATTTGTACTTAAATTCTTATAAGGATGAACACAATAGCAATATCCTTTTTTTTTTTTTTTTAAATAAAGATAATAAAAAGCTATGCTTATTTGTACATATGATAAAGTCCTATCACAAAGTTTTTTGAGACTCATGCTGATTAGTGATTAGAAGTTATAAAGGAATAATCATCAATATATATATATATATATAAAGCAGAGATCTCATGCAGGAGTGCATGAGGTCTTGTCAAGTAAGCAGAGATCTCATGCAAGAGTGCATGAGGTCTTGTCAAGTGACGCTTTAATTTTGCATTTAACATTTTTTTACCTCATTCATTAATTTTTTTTTTACTGTTGCTCAAAAATTTACATTAACTTATTTTATTGTTATCTCATTAATCCCTCATTAATTTCCTAAGCTTACATCACACATTTCTCTCTTTTTCATGTCTTTTAGCATACCCACCATTTTAATATTTTTTAAAAAGTAAAAAGATAATAATTAAGGACTAATAGTAATAACTAACCAGATAAGGCCTTGGAGAGAGATAGAGAGACACAAAAATGTTGTAGGTTGTTAAATTAAATGCATTGCATATATTACCAAAATAAAAGACCTGAGATTGACAAAACATTTGAAAGAGAAAGAAAGAGAAATCTGAGGAGCCACTGTCTCCGTCATATTGGCCTCCCACCACCATCAAGACGCTGAAACCTCTATGGGTATTTTTTTTTTCTTTTTAAATTAGGGGATTAAATATGATTTAGGTTTGGATCATTTGGTTGGATAGTTTTTGTTTTGGGTATATAAGTAGAGAGAATACTTGGTATGCAATGTAAAGCTATATTCTACTATGGTTTTAAATAATCTATAAGACACATACATACACACTTACCCATACCATGTTTTAATGACACACTATCGATGAGTGAAAAACAGTGAGAGAGTTTGACATACTTTTATTTCATAGTATTAAATATGTGAAAACAATGATCTTGAAGTAAGATTAAAATTGAATAATCTTGACGAATTTTTTCAGCTGAAAGAATTCAAATTCTACAGCTACCGAACTCCTCAAGGAGCAACTTATCAAGCAGAAAATGAACTCCTCAAGCAGCAAATTATCCAGCACCTTATCATTTAACCAGTTTCATTAGGCAAGAATTTGCACTTATTCTATCCACTTCACAAACAAAATTACAACAAAATGCAAGAAAGCCTTTCGGTATGAAGAATTATGTCATAACAATGTAATGAAAACAATAGACCTCTACAAACATCTTTGTATCCAATTTATGGGTGTTTGACAAAACAAAGTAAAGAAGCCTAAGTGGCTGAGATAATGCAAATGCAGTTTAAAGAGTTATATGTTATCCTACTGCACTGATGCTATATATAGATGGTAAAACTCTTTCATGCTGAGACAGGAAGCTCTCAGGCCCCACGGCCCATGGCCTGCTCCACTGGAGGAATCATAACCAAGAATGGTTGAGCATTGAACCCAGGATGAGGCATCCTACGACGGATCTCACGACCTTCCTGACAAAGAGAACATGGGTGGCAGAAGGCATGAGTCACAAAGTCACATGCATACTCACATTTTTCACGCCGCACCTCATCCTCTAGAAAGCTTCCGCAGCAGCCACGTGAACCATGAAGTGCCTCACAGCTGCCCTGTTTGTCATTAAAAATGAATACATAAATCAAAAGCTCTCCTTCATATATATATAATATATATATAACAGTATTTTATTAATAAAATAGATTATTAATGCTCATGATGATGAGCACACCATAAACTTAAAGAATTATGCACAAAATTTGACAGAATATGAGAAATCTAGAAGGGAGTTACAATTTTGAGGCCAAAATGGCCATTTAACAATAAAATCATAACTATTTAGTTAATAGTCTAGTTTTGAAACATTATATATAACTAACAATTCGAGTCTAAGACCCTCGATTTTGAACCGTAAATCGAGTCTCAGAAACTCGATTTTCATGGTCTAATCACATATGACGTGGCATTATTTTCCACGTGGACCACTTGAAAATCGAGTCTTAAAGACTCGATTTATAATTCAAAAAAATTTTGAAAATCTCCAAGTACCAAGCACGGCCTCACGGATCGGATCAGAACAGAGAGACTCAGATCAGAGAGAGGGAGACCAGATAAGAGAAAATCTCCAAGTTCCAAGCACCTGGGTTGCGCGACCCAGGCCGCGCGAACCCAGGCCGCGCGACTTGGGTCGCGCGAACTGCGCGGCCTGGGTTCGCGCGAACCCAGGCCGCGCGACCTGGGTCGCGCGACCCAGGTCGCGCGGCCTGGGTCGCGCAACCCAGGTGGACCCAGGCCGCGCGACCTGGGTCGCGCAACCCAGGTGGACCCAGGCCGCGCGACCTGGGTCGCGCGACCCAGGTCGCGCGGCCTGGGTTCGCGCGACCCAGGTCACGCACCTGGGTTCGCGCGACCCAGGTCACGCACCTGGGTCGCGCGAACCCAGGTCGCGGGTGCGTGGCCTGGGTCGGGCTAGAAGGAGGAAAAAAAAAAAAAAAACGTAGAAGAAGCGGACCTGGGTCGCGCGAACCCAGGTGCGCGACCTGGGTTCGCGCGACCCAGGTCCGCTTCTTCTACGTTTTTTTTTTTTTTTTCCTCCTTCTAGCTGTGTTTTCTTTGCTGGTGCTGTTTATGTATATATTGGGTTAGAAATCGAGTCTTAGAGACTCGATTTCCATGTAGACGCCACCTGGAAAAAGTGTCAGGCAAGAGGCGAACAACCCATAAAAATCGAGCATTAAAAACTCGATTTAGGAGCCCAAAATCGAGTCTTTAAAACTCGAGTTGCTAAAAATATATATTGTTTCTAACCAGCGCCTACTAACTAAATAGTTTCCTTTTTATAGTTATTTACCCATTTTGGCCCAATTTTGAAGACCATAAGCATGAGACCAATCAAACCGTGCACAAATCAGCAATAACTCCAACTTGGGCTCTCCTTCATTATTCTTATGGTTATTGTTTTATCAATGAGAATACAATTATCATTCAAATACCTTACATAAAATAAGGAGAAGCAAAACTACAAAGGCCAAGGACAAAAATGTTGAGAATTGTACACAAACTAACTTTTATCGAAGTGCATGAAAGAACATGACTGAGAGGCATGTCAAATTTATTAACATTACCAATGTTGATTTTACTGTTTTCTTTTACCAACCAAGCTATGTAGCACCTTTGATCCAAGAACAATCAGAGAGAACTTTAGCTAGTTATGAAAAAATACATTGCTATCCAATGTTCTGTGTGTGTGTATATATATATATATATATATTTGGTGGAAAAACAAAGTATTTATCTAAAAAGGTTCTGTAAGAGAGCCTGTGGAAGTTGATGTAGATCAAATATAGAAAATAATCAGAACATATGTGACACCCAAATACAAGAAAATGCCAATGAAGGCAGTTGCGTACATCCTAATATGCTAACAAATGTGTAAATGACAAGACATATACTCACTAAAAACCATATACACACAGTATTAATCCCAACTCCAACATAAAATGCAATAGACTAACCCAAATTTCACAAAGCATCATAATACCCCCAAAAATGTGCTGGAAGTTTTTCAAAAAGAATTGCTTCATTAATAACTTAACGAATTCAGAAACCATAACCTGCTAAATGAATTCTGAATTCACTAATAGCAAACTATAAATGATATTGTGGGGGCCAATTGTACCCTGTGTTCAAACTGCATTGGAGGAGGCCAGGCCCAATATCCAGTCTAAGGGTAAGAGAATATCCGAGGACAACCAGCAAAAGAAGAGATAAAATTACCCTCCGAGGAGAGGTAAAGAGTGCTTGTGAGGAATTTGACCGTGTCCGAGGACGATAGCCACCTCGGAACCTCTATCCGAGGTATCTGGTAAACTTATCAGTCACTAAGAGTAACGCCTCGGACAAACCTTACAACAAAATGAAGGGGAAAATATCGAATAAAGGATAAGAGTAAGAAATAACAAATATCTAAGGGTACTGTTACCTCCGCATTAAATGCCGCTCAGCTAACCTTCTGGCTGCATTAATGTGGAGGTGATACCTGAACAATGGACACACAGCCTTACAGCTAAGGATGGAAGATTCAAGAAAAGGCAAGAGAGATGGAGAAAAAAAACTTTCAACGCCTAATCCACACGTGGATGGAGGAAAAGGTAAAAAAGCCATAGTATATAATACGAGGGGAGAAAACCAAGAGTGGGGGACTCTCAAGTCATAGCACTAGAGCATGTCCGAGGATACTTTTTATACGGAGATACGCGTATAACTCTTTCCTTCTAACGCTATAATCCAACGTCTTGGTCCTAGATTCAGACTAGCTTATTATCCCACTCTCTACAAATTTATTGTTCGGGCTTTGTGGGCCTGGATCCATTCATGTTCTAGGTTCAAGCCAAATCTGGTCCTTACAGATATAAAGAACTATCTGCATCTCTGAATCATTAATAAGTTGAGATGATTTAAATATAATGATAAGTAACCAATATTACATAATTAAAAGGACAACTTTTGATATTACTTTCCATCTATTAAACATATGACTACCCAAAATAATAGCCTTTTGAAAATTCAGAAACCATATGCTGCTAAAACAATTCTGAAATCATTAATAGCAAACTACAAAATGATACTCCGTATGATATTAAATGCCCAATAATGATGTCTTACTATATATAAAATAGGGTTCGGTTAAAGGGTGATTTTAAGACATTTATTAATAGACAATTTTAAGAAACTTTTAATATTACTTTCATAGAAAATATAAAAAGTTGTAAAAAAAGTTAGTTCATTTTTTCCTTTTTCATAAACAGTTTCTAAAAATACTTTTTACACCAATGTCTTTAGGTCATTCATTAATATCTCTTATAAAATCCCTCTCTCTCTCTCTCTCTCTCTCTCTCTCTCTCAACTTGAATGGCAGTGCCAATATACAAATGTAATAAAAAAACATAAAGGGTCAAAATAATAATTTTGAAACATAAAAGGCCAAAAAAAAGTTTCAAACTTTAAAGGTCAAAATTGTAATTTAGTCTTCATTTTCTTTCAAGCTTAATTTTTCTACAATAAACATGTATTACAAAATGCTAAATTTTTCTACAATAAACATGTATTACAAAATGGTATGCGTTAAACTTATCAGTTTTAAATAGTTTTTATTTTTACTTTTTTTTATAATAGTATTCTTGATTTAGAAAAAGAAAAATATAATAATCTAAAAGCATATTGCCACATGACTATTGTGCCACATTTGTTTTAGTTACGTTTATACATTTTCAAGTGCCTGGTACAATAAAAATGTATTTTGTTGATAACAAATTTTTGCATTTTATATTTTTATGCATTCAAATGAAGCACTTTTTTTTTTTTGGTGATTAATGGGAAACAAATCCAATAGAGTGTTGGAATGATTTTTTCTCTATAAACTGAGAAAATATTTTCCAAAATGTTACATACTTAACATACTAATACAAATAAACTCCACATTATTTCACCAAAAAAAACTTTACATTACAATAATTCTCCTAATGGTGTAACTTTTCTCTCTTCATCCTTCTCTCCTCCACAGACCGAATGTTGACCCTTTTTCTTTTTTAGTGTGTGTTTCAAATGACTTATTTTACTCAAATTAGTACTTTTCCTACTTCATTTTTTTTTAGTAGAATCGGAATTTGGAATTTGTTTTCCCATTTGAAACAACCAAATGACCGAAAAAATAGAAAACATTTTTCTATTTATGATACATTTCTATGACTGAAAGTTTTTGTTTATATAAATTAGTTGAAATTACAAAACTTATAAATAAATTTTCATGTGAATCAAACCAAAAAAAAAAATTTCGAACTCATTTTCAAGTTCCAATCAAACATAGAACAAAAAGCGGTAAGTGGCCCTTTTGTTAGCTTGAAATTTTTAATCAGTAATGAGCTGTCTTTGACATTTGTTCCTTTAGTTTGAAACTTTGATTAACATTCCGTTTTCTCTCTCATCTGCAAATTCCAATTTTGTTTGTTATAGGAATTTTTTTTTTTTTTTTTTTTTTTGAGAAACCACCCTCACAGAAAGAGGGGGGAGGATATCATTGAATTACTTCAGAGAAATATACATCTTTCACCCCTGGAGGAACATCCTCCATCTAGGATTGGAAATGAACAAAATTAGACGCCATTCTAGCCAGTCCGTGGGCAACTCTGTTGCCTTGTCTACGTGTATGACTAAAGACCACATTCCCAAGCGATGAAGACATCACCTTGATATCCATGATAATGTGATAGAAGCTAGAAGAAGAAAGACCACCACTATTAAGAGCTTTGATGATAATCTCTGAGTCTCCTTCCACTATCACCTTGTTAAAGACGAGATCCTTTGCAAAGCAGAGGGCACTCCATGCTGCCAACACTTCCACCATCTCTACAGCTGTAGGCAGTGGAATGGGTTGTGTACAAGCAACCATAACTAGACCCATGTAATTGCGAATTATTGCTCCTAAGCTTGCAAAGCTGGAATTGCCGAAAGTTGCTCCGTCGAAGTTGATTTTCACCCAGTTTGAAGGAGGGGGCAACCATTTTGTTACTTTAGGAGGGGTGGGAGCTTTTGGAGGGGTAAGGGAGGACTGATAGAATTCTTGAAGGCAAGCCGAAGCCATTTGATTGATCATACCCAGAGGAGCAACATTCTCACCCACTCGGACTTTGTTACACCTAGTCCAAATCTGGGAAGCTATCATGGCAAGCAAATCCACTAAATTACTCCTCTCAAAGCACAGTTGTAGCACATCAAGGAAGTTTGAAGCCTTTCCTGTCACGCCCCAAACCCGATACCCGGATTTGTGACCATGACCGGCATGCTAATATCAAGCCTAAACCTGATATTAACAAGAACCAACTGAACTTTTAACAAAACTTCTACGGAAGCTTTTCTCTTTCTTTTCATTCTTGTTTCTTTACTTAAATGATCCTTTCACTTGACATTCAGAGCATCTACATTGTACTCCAAAGAATAACATAATTCACTAGTTACTCAAATTCTAAATTTCACATAATACATCTCTTAATACTTTAAGGTACACACTTTTATTAGATCCTAAAATACACCATACCACAAAACTAAACATCAAATACTTATTTAGGATCTATACAAATAGAACTAAAATCAGCTCCTTCCAAACTCGACTAAGGCTCCCTCTGCTCCAAAATAAAACCTGCTAACTGAAATAGTGGAAGGGGTGAGCTACACAGCTCAGTAAAGGTAAGATATATGAGAATTTAATAAGGATGCATGTAAATCAGATCATTTCATTCTATGAATGTTCGAATAGGAGAACAACTTTTCATGCATAGTATTTTATACTATTCATAATAATACTTATATGATTTTCATAGGAAAATAATTGTTCTCCATTTCCTTATCAGAATAATATTACCAAAACCTTTCGGATTGAACTTCTTTCATTTCTTACAAAGTCACCAAATATAATATTGATTGTTTAATATCAATATATATGCATTCTCATTGCAAAATAATCATTGTAACTTAAATAAGATAATCTGGTAACTTTGTATTAAACTAGAAACATCTTAAAGAATAACAACACTTTTCTCATAAACTTATTCTCATAAAGTATTATAAAATTCGTTGTCATAAAAACTTAACATTTCATAAGAACAGATATCTGATAACTTTTAAATATAAACTTGTACTTTCGTTAGAAGCTTCACTTTTACAGAACACCAAAACATTTTCATCAGATTCTTTATCTTTAAAGCATAACAATTTCAGAAACTCTTATCTTTAAAGAACAGCTTTTCTTTTCATCATAAACTTCTTTTCATGAGAGCTTTTAACTTTTCATAATGCATTTAAACAAAATATTCTCTCATGACTTATAACATAACATAGCTGTTCTTAAACAATTTATTGGTTAGTCCATATCTGGTAAGTCTGTACAGAGAAGGCCTCATCACATTTGGATAACCTCATGTGCATGATATTGTCCCCTTTGAGAGGCCTGATGGCACATCTCCTCCAGGTTTTGTTCCTCCCCGCCGTCCGTACACATTGGGGAGAAGGCCTTATTCAGATTAGAGTTACGGGCAACCCCATTTCCTCTACTTTAAATGGCCTAGAGTTACGGGCAGCCCCATTTCCTCTACTTTAAATGGCCAAACAGATAACATTTTTCCATGGAAAGCCAATAATTAACCCCTACTGGCTGAGTTCAGATCACCAGAGGACATAACCCAAAAACATTTCATTCTTTACATCATATTGAAATTTCTTATTTTGCATAACATTTCATAATAATAGCATTTTCATTCTTTTCTTTAGACATCATGTTCGTGGAATCAATGATAGCATCAATATGCTTAAATTATATACATAGGGTTTTTGAGAACTCACGAACATATCTTTGTCAGAATAATGATTATATGCTATATCTCTAATCGAAAACCTTTTAATGCAACATATACTTTAAAATAACCTCATGACTTACCAAATGCTCATATAACTTATCCCTTACCTGAAAGCAGAGGAACCGAGAGCCTACAGTCGAAGGAGCTTAGAGTTGAGGACTGGTAACACCTAAACCAAATATCAAAACTTATCACTATCCATTACTCCTTATCATAAACTTACATATTCATCTCAAAACCTATATCTTAGAACCAAGAAAATCCTATTCCCATCACATAAAGTTCCCCAAAACACATAATACAATCATCAAATGCATTATGCACCCAAATCATAGAGAAACCAATTCATAAAATTCATATATGATCCTAACATACCAAAGAATAATCATATTAAATTATAGCTCAAAACATACACCCTAACTTGAGAATTAAATCCACAAAGTCAGGGGTAGCATATATTGTTCACTGCTCATTCCAGCAGCATACACCCCATTTGTAAAATACAAACGGGCTGTCCAAACACATCCAATTATCATGAAATTTTACAGAACTACTCCCCTGTATGTCCAGTATACACCATAAAAATTTCGGAGTCAAATCATCAACCCTTGATTTATTAAAAATCACGCAAGACAGAATACTCAAATCTGTCCTGACAGAAATTCATGCAACTTAGAAATTAAACCATTAATTTTCTACTCATCCAAATGCTGTGAGACCAATTCCATAACAACCATACATGTCTTAGAATTCATAAAAACTACTCCTAGCCTCTTAATTCACAGCATATGATTTAATACATAATTTTCTTGTTGTAAACACCAAATCTGTCACAGAGACAGCTTCAGTACATATTCTTACAAAATCATCAACAAATAGCAATAGGTCTTAATTCCATTTGGCTATTTTTGTACCTTTAATAAACATACTAAAATATGTTATTAAACATTCAATAAACCATAATATCATCAAACCATTAATTCACTAAAACAGAATCATAATTCAGCCTCTAAAATCAAGATAGTGGATAAAGAAATAGAAATAACCAAATGAAGTTTTGATTACTTACCCACAAACTTGGAGGCTGAAATTTTAGTGTTAACCCTTTAATTTCTTCTTTAAAGAGACTAAAATTTTCGGTGAGAAAGGAAGGGAGAGATGTTGCCGTGTAAGAAGGGAAGAAGAAAGAAGAACAAAGAAAGAGGAAAATGAGCTGCTGGACTTCAGATGCAGCAAAAGAGAGATAAGACAAATTGACTTTTGGGGCAGCCAAAAATCAGATAAGAGAAGAGGACAAATGGGGTGGGAAACGTGGAAGGCTAGGGAAAATATCACACCCACTTTTCCACTTTCTCAACTTTCTTGCATTCACACTCATTTTTCTACTTTTCTTTGCATTCACACTTAACACTTTTCTACAAAAATAATATCACTTTGCATATGTATATATATATCCTTACCTTCACAAAGTTATATTCATAACATTAAAATAGCATATATGTTCCATAATATCACCATATCAAAACTTCATGCACTTAAAGTTAATTAAGATAATGACATGCATATAAACCCTTACCTTTATACACTTAATTAAACACCAACAACTATATATCTAATAACTTGAATCACTTAATATAATTTTGTACATCCTTAATATATATACAAAATGCAATTAGTCATTCAATTATTTATAATCTTTGAAATTCTTATTCAATGGCATATAAGATAATATGCTTATTAAAAACTCTTATATTAATTTTAGAAAGTAAGTGGCTTAAAAATAATAATAGTACTTAGCCACTTAAACACATGGTTTAATTATAAGGTTGGGTCGGGGTGTTACATCCTTCCCTCCTTAAAAAATTTTCGTCCTCGAAAATTATAACCGTAAATATCGTTGTACTACAACAATGTGAAATCATAAGTTAAGAAAAAATCACAGAACATAGTAGAATCACATGTCAAGTTATTTATATGCATTACAACTCTTTACCTCTTTATAAAATTTCCTTAAGTTATGATATATGCTTTCAACAATTTTCATGCTCAATTAAAAGATACAACACTATATACACATGCAGGCAAGTACTAAGAGCACATGTCACTAACATATATTCAATCTAAGAATACAATTCTGAAATTTTTTCATGCACCAATCAAAATTTATAATATCAATACTTATAATATCAATATAACCAATGGATTTAATAAGAAAAGATCTTAATTGTGACAATCAATTATTAAAAATCATTCACTTGTCAAAATTTTAGTAACTTGAGCAACACATTATATTTCAAGAGGTACAATAAAATGAATTAATCAAATAAGATCAATTCCACAATTTCAAAGAATTTCTTAGAAAGCATCCATTTAGCATATATCTCTCCTTTATAAAAAAAATGATATATAACATTATACTTTATCAACAACCAAAAACTTATCAAAATTCACTTTGAAAACTTTTTTTTTTTTTTTTTTTTTTTTTTTTGGTTCCAAAATAAAATTCATCAAATAATATCATCACAAGTGATATTCTGTGATATTAAAGTAATACGTTGTCAATAACTTGTTTAACCACACGTGAGCTCAACGACAGTTAACAAATTACTTGACCAAGGAATAGGCAAAATAATCCTTTTATGTCACCCCACCTAAGGTTAGTTGGCAAATGACTTAGCAGATCACACGTGGCCAGCGGTGTTCAACTAAATCAGTCCATACCAACATTAGGAAGGCTGACTACAATAAAATAAGATAGACAAAATTTTCAAAACATTTAATAACTTACTCTTAAAAACTCCTTTCTTTCTTAAAAAAGTTTAATAAGCAATTCCAAGTAAACAATATAATCATTGTTTTTACATTTAAAAAATCAAAATAATCATTGTTTTACATTTCAAAAATCAAAATAGAATCCTCTTCATTGAAGTATAAACATATTACTACCACACTATAGTTTACTTGAAGGGATCTCATAAGTTAACTTGTACTAGAAAAGAGAGAGAGAGCACAATTATAGTCTTCATTATAATCATAGCTTACCAAAACCCTAGTTATTCTTGAACCCTAACCCTTCTTTCTAAAGCTTTAAACCCTTAATATGCAAATTATCCTAACCTTAAGAGTACCACAAGCACTCATAGACAGATTTTTCAACCTGCCTAAAGCCACTGTTAGCATGATTATCAGGGTGGACCAATTTATGCATACTACCAAAATTCTTTAGAGCCAAAAGAATCATATTAGCTTCAAGAAGATTACTAACTCCAGAATATGCATTAAAGTGAATAGCAGAACAAATTTCTCAGCTGATCTTAATAGTGTTTAAATAAGGTCATAGAAACACAATGTCCATGGCAATAATGCTGATTTAATGTTTAACATAGTAAATTCCCATGTAGCATTTAAGAAGCATCATATTAAAATAATAAAGAAGAAATAAAAGCAAAGGAGATAAGCACATCCTTAGATAGCACTAGCAGCCAGCAAACAAAATAACCTACAACCTTATTTTCCCCTATTTCACTATTCAAACAATATTACAATTTATGATGGGAAACGTTGTCTTAACTTTGCATGAAAACTCAAAAATGTAGTACCTCAATTGACACATGCAATTGTTATACAAGAACATTTGCATGTTAGCAAGCACAATTTTTTTTTTTTTTTTTTTTTTTTTTTTTTTTCTAAACACACTAAGAATATATATACATATACTTTCTAGGTTCCTAGGCCGATATCTTAGTATATGTCCACCATGCACATCTAAAGTAAACTAGTTAAAATTAATGCTTTATAAATAATGCCAGAAAACGTTATTACAAAAGTAGTTTTGTCAAAGACTGGACATGTAATGGAGAAAAACAGTGCAAGGAACATGAAAGAATAATTAAATATAAACTTTACAAATTTGAGTCCATTTAAAACTGAATAACCCCCAAGACATCAATTTTTGAATCATAGAGTACCAAATAGCAGTTATTGCGTATCATACTTGAATAAGCCAAAACACCCATTCAGACAGAATCATGTGCCATACAACTGCCTAAACTTTCCAAGACCTTAGAAATGTCTATTGCACTGAATTTACTAAGTTAATAACAATTGCAATAAACAAAATCTCTAGTGAGAAGTCATTGCCTAAAGGTGTAACAAACTTGCTCTACCATGCATGCTTCCCTTTTGAATGTCACCGTAATACAAAGAGTCAGGTCACCAAATAATAAAAAGATTGAAGCTTGTAGTAAGGGCTTTAAGATTTGACTTCCATTTAGGCGGTCAAATCAATTTATTACTAAAAAATACATCACATATCTTGTCTGTGCTCCATTTTCTTTTTCTTGTCAAATAGAGAAGCCAATCACAATTTTTTTTTTTCTTCAGAGAAATACAGAATATGTCAAACCTAGAGTTAGCCTACTATGATTCCATAGTACTCTAACAAAGATGATTCCAGAGGTTTCTATGGAACAAGAATGATGAAAGTGATCTTCTTTGACTTGTGTGAAACAAGACAGACCACAAAACACCAAGGTAGCAAGCATCATAGTACTAATAACAAAAGAGCTAAAACCATAGCAATACTGAGCAGGTTTTCATAATTCAAGATATCCAAAAATGCTAGTAGACATCAAATTATAAGCCAATGATCAAACAATTCAAACATCTCAAAAGAGATGTATCTTACTTGTCTACCCTTTACTACCCAATCTTAATATCTAACTATGAAGATCAACACTTAAAGTCTACAAAATCATAACCTTTGCTCTGATACCACAACTGTCACGCCCCAAACCCGATACCCGGATTTGTGACCATGACCGGCATGCTAATATCAAGCCTAAACCTGATATTAACAAGAACCAACTGAACTTTTAACAAAACTTCTACGGAAGCTTTTCTCTTTCTTTTCATTCTTGTTTCTTTACTTAAATGATCCTTTCACTTGACATTCAGAGCATCTACATTGTACTCCAAAGAATAACATAATTCACTAGTTACTCAAATTCTAAATTTCACATAATACATCTCTTAATACTTTAAGGTACACACTTTTATTAGATCCTAAAATACACCATACCACAAAACTAAACATCAAATACTTATTTAGGATCTATACAAATAGAACTAAAATCAGCTCCTTCCAAACTCGACTAAGGCTCCCTCTGCTCCAAAATAAAACCTGCTAACTGAAATAGTGGAAGGGGTGAGCTACACAGCTCAGTAAAGGTAAGATATATGAGAATTTAATAAGGATGCATGTAAATCAGATCATTTCATTCTATGAATGTTCGAATAGGAGAACAACTTTTCATGCATAGTATTTTATACTATTCATAATAATACTTATATGATTTTCATAGGAAAATAATTGTTCTCCATTTCCTTATCAGAATAATATTACCAAAACCTTTCGGATTGAACTTCTTTCATTTCTTACAAAGTCACCAAATATAATATTGATTGTTTAATATCAATATATATGCATTCTCATTGCAAAATAATCATTGTAACTTAAATAAGATAATCTGGTAACTTTGTATTAAACTAGAAACATCTTAAAGAATAACAACACTTTTCTCATAAACTTATTCTCATAAAGTATTATAAAATTCGTTGTCATAAAAACTTAACATTTCATAAGAACAGATATCTGATAACTTTTAAATATAAACTTGTACTTTCGTTAGAAGCTTCACTTTTACAGAACACCAAAACATTTTCATCAGATTCTTTATCTTTAAAGCATAACAATTTCAGAAACTCTTATCTTTAAAGAACAGCTTTTCTTTTCATCATAAACTTCTTTTCATGAGAGCTTTTAACTTTTCATAATGCATTTAAACAAAATATTCTCTCATGACTTATAACATAACATAGCTGTTCTTAAACAATTTATTGGTTAGTCCATATCTGGTAAGTCTGTACAGAGAAGGCCTCATCACATTTGGATAACCTCATGTGCATGATATTGTCCCCTTTGAGAGGCCTGATGGCACATCTCCTCCAGGTTTTGTTCCTCCCCGCCGTCCGTACACATTGGGGAGAAGGCCTTATTCAGATTAGAGTTACGGGCAACCCCATTTCCTCTACTTTAAATGGCCTAGAGTTACGGGCAGCCCCATTTCCTCTACTTTAAATGGCCAAACAGATAACATTTTTCCATGGAAAGCCAATAATTAACCCCTACTGGCTGAGTTCAGATCACCAGAGGACATAACCCAAAAACATTTCATTCTTTACATCATATTGAAATTTCTTATTTTGCATAACATTTCATAATAATAGCATTTTCATTCTTTTCTTTAGACATCATGTTCGTGGAATCAATGATAGCATCAATATGCTTAAATTATATACATAGGGTTTTTGAGAACTCACGAACATATCTTTGTCAGAATAATGATTATATGCTATATCTCTAATCGAAAACCTTTTAATGCAACATATACTTTAAAATAACCTCATGACTTACCAAATGCTCATATAACTTATCCCTTACCTGAAAGCAGAGGAACCGAGAGCCTACAGTCGAAGGAGCTTAGAGTTGAGGACTGGTAACACCTAAACCAAATATCAAAACTTATCACTATCCATTACTCCTTATCATAAACTTACATATTCATCTCAAAACCTATATCTTAGAACCAAGAAAATCCTATTCCCATCACATAAAGTTCCCCAAAACACATAATACAATCATCAAATGCATTATGCACCCAAATCATAGAGAAACCAATTCATAAAATTCATATATGATCCTAACATACCAAAGAATAATCATATTAAATTATAGCTCAAAACATACACCCTAACTTGAGAATTAAATCCACAAAGTCAGGGGTAGCATATATTGTTCACTGCTCATTCCAGCAGCATACACCCCATTTGTAAAATACAAACGGGCTGTCCAAACACATCCAATTATCATGAAATTTTACAGAACTACTCCCCTGTATGTCCAGTATACACCATAAAAATTTCGGAGTCAAATCATCAACCCTTGATTTATTAAAAATCACGCAAGACAGAATACTCAAATCTGTCCTGACAGAAATTCATGCAACTTAGAAATTAAACCATTAATTTTCTACTCATCCAAATGCTGTGAGACCAATTCCATAACAACCATACATGTCTTAGAATTCATAAAAACTACTCCTAGCCTCTTAATTCACAGCATATGATTTAATACATAATTTTCTTGTTGTAAACACCAAATCTGTCACAGAGACAGCTTCAGTACATATTCTTACAAAATCATCAACAAATAGCAATAGGTCTTAATTCCATTTGGCTATTTTTGTACCTTTAATAAACATACTAAAATATGTTATTAAACATTCAATAAACCATAATATCATCAAACCATTAATTCACTAAAACAGAATCATAATTCAGCCTCTAAAATCAAGATAGTGGATAAAGAAATAGAAATAACCAAATGAAGTTTTGATTACTTACCCACAAACTTGGAGGCTGAAATTTTAGTGTTAACCCTTTAATTTCTTCTTTAAAGAGACTAAAATTTTCGGTGAGAAAGGAAGGGAGAGATGTTGCCGTGTAAGAAGGGAAGAAGAAAGAAGAACAAAGAAAGAGGAAAATGAGCTGCTGGACTTCAGATGCAGCAAAAGAGAGATAAGACAAATTGACTTTTGGGGCAGCCAAAAATCAGATAAGAGAAGAGGACAAATGGGGTGGGAAACGTGGAAGGCTAGGGAAAATATCACACCCACTTTTCCACTTTCTCAACTTTCTTGCATTCACACTCATTTTTCTACTTTTCTTTGCATTCACACTTAACACTTTTCTACAAAAATAATATCACTTTGCATATGTATATATATATCCTTACCTTCACAAAGTTATATTCATAACATTAAAATAGCATATATGTTCCATAATATCACCATATCAAAACTTCATGCACTTAAAGTTAATTAAGATAATGACATGCATATAAACCCTTACCTTTATACACTTAATTAAACACCAACAACTATATATCTAATAACTTGAATCACTTAATATAATTTTGTACATCCTTAATATATATACAAAATGCAATTAGTCATTCAATTATTTATAATCTTTGAAATTCTTATTCAATGGCATATAAGATAATATGCTTATTAAAAACTCTTATATTAATTTTAGAAAGTAAGTGGCTTAAAAATAATAATAGTACTTAGCCACTTAAACACATGGTTTAATTATAAGGTTGGGTCGGGGTGTTACATTTCCCGCTTCACTTACCAGCCACCCAAAATGGACTTTCCAAATTTGCACTAGGGAAGGGCAAGACCAACTTGCATGAATCAAGGTTTCTGATTCCAAGCCGCAATTTGAGCACATTGCATCAATTGGAATCTTCCTTTTCCTTAGATTTGACTTCATTGGGAGTGAGTCTGACCCCGCTCTCCAAATTAGAGTCTTAACTCTGTTAGGAACTTTTAAGCTCCAAATGCCCTTCCACAACCGCTCAACCGCTTAGTATTGGATAGATCTGAGGCCCTGGGTTGCTTATTTAGTTCCAAGTCCAACAACAGGCGATATCCTAACCTTACAGAGTATACACCATCATTATTAAGCGGCGATGTTATCACATCCACCCAATCGCCAAAACTAAGGAGGATGGACTTGATTATAGAAGCTTCAAGGGGAAGGAAAGTTGCGTTAATATCCTCTTGGGACCTGCAGCGCCTCTCACTATCAATAAGGGCTGAAACCTTTTCATGGCTGCCAAAAAAGTTTGGCGAGGAAAGGACTTTCTTGAAACTAGGATTAGGCAACCAAATATCATGGTAAATCTAAATTGATGAACCATTGCCCACTCTCCATAACATGCCTTTTTGGATTATCTCTCTGCCCTTAAGGATGCTCTTCCATGCAAAAGACTCATTCCCATCTTTCGCCTTAAGAATGCTGCATGTTGGAAAAAATTTTGCTTTGAAGAATTTGTGGAGCAGGGAGTCCTCATTTGTTAGCAAGTGCCACACTTGTTTTGCTAGCATTGTATCGTTGAAATTTTGTAGATCCCTAAAGCCCATGCCTCCTAAACTCTTCGGCTTACACAGGGTGCTCCACTTGGACCAATGGATTTTTCTTTGCTCACCACGCTGACCCCACCAGAATTTTTTAATCAAGGATTCTATCTCATTGCAAAGGGTGACTGGGAGTTTGAAACAACTCATGGCATAAGTCGGGATCGCTTGGATGACTGCTTTGAGAAGCACTTCCTGGCCTGCTTGGGAAAGGAGTTGCTCTTTCCACCCTTGAAGTTTTGCCCAAACCCTTTCCTTGATGTACCTAAAACTTGCTCTCTTGTTTTTCCCAATTAGGGTAGGTAATCCCAAGTATTTCTCACATTGCTTCACTTCTCGGGCACCAAGTGAAGCTTTAATCTGGTAAAGGGTGTCCAGGTGGGTAGACTTACTAAAGAAGAGACTCGTTTTGTGCATATTCAGGAGCTGCCCCGAAGCTTTCTCATAGTAGGAAAGGAGAGACTAAACTTTCTGGCATTCAAGTATGGAGGCTCGGCAGAAAATCAGGCTATTATCAGTGAAAAACAAGTGAGTGAGTCTTAGGCCTTTCTTGCAAATGGAGACCCCGGGGATGTGGCCAGCTTCCTCTACTTGGTTTAGTAGGTTATGGAGACCTTCTGTGCATAGGAGAAACAGATAGGAAGAGAGTGGGTCCCCCTGTTTGATGCCTTTCGATGGGCGGATCATGTTTGTAGGATCTCCATTTATAAGGATGAAGTAGCTCACCGAGGTAATGCATTCCATCATTAATGCCACCCACTTTTCATCAAAACCTATTTTTCTCACAATCTTCTCAAGATAGGACCACTCAACACGATCGTAGGCCTTACTCATGTCCAACTTCAATGCCATGAACCCCGACTTACCGGACTAGTGGTTTTCATATAGTGAAGGGTTTCAAAAGCCATGAGAACGTTGTCTATGATGACTCGCCTTGCTTGCAAAGCACTTTGATTCTCAAATACTACAGTAGGCAGTACAACCTTGAGTCTGTTAGCTAGGACTTTGGAGACTAGCTTATAAACCACGTTGCATAGGCTGATGGGCCTGAAATCAGTAATATTTTCTGGAGATTTTACTTTAGGGATCAAGGTAATATTGGTATGATTAATCTCTTCAGGTATTTTGCAATTATTTAAACAATCTAGAATTGCAAAGCATACCTCATCACCAACTAGAGACCAAAAAGATTGATAGAATAGGGGAGGCATACTGTCGGGGCCTGGTGCCATGATGGGTTCCATTTGATTGATGGCTGACTCTACTTCATCCCGAGAGAAAGGCCTAAGAAGTTGGTCATTCATCTCCTGTGTAACTGAGGGCTGGACTGCCTCTAATACAACATCGAGTTCTGTGGGGTGTGTAGTGGAGAACAAAGCTTGGTAATATTGGGTTGCAATCTCTTTAATTTGGGAGTCTTTAGAGCACCAAACATTTGACACGTTTCTTAAGCCCAAAATCCTATTTCTTCGAAATCTCTAGGAGACTTTACTATGGAAGTATCTTGTGTTTCAGTCCCCCTCCTTCAAAAAGAGAGCTCTAGACCGTTGGTGCCACATTTGACTTTCTTTGTCCACCAAATCATTGAGCTCTGATTGTAAATTCCGGATTAAATTTGCATCCCCTTTTCCCTTTGCAGCTTCTAGTTCAACTCTGTTTATCCTCTTCAATTTCATATCAATTGATCTTTTAATGCTACCAAAAGATTGGCGGCTCCAAGAAAGGAGTTTGTCACCACAATTTTTGAGTTTACCTGCTACCATAGGCATTGAAGCTTCGGGAGAGGACTGATCCCATGCGTCTTTCACTGTCTGACTACAACCCCTATCACTTAACCACATCTTGTCAAACTTGAAAGGCCTATTTTGCTTCGGGATTATACCTTCCGGATTGATGACTATTGGTTTATGGTCCGAGGAGTGGGTTTGAAGATGGTGAATTGAGGTGCCCGAGTTGAGGAAGGACCATTGGTTGTTGGCTACTGCCCTGTCAAGACTATCAAACACCATACCACCCCTGCCTTTTACCTTTCCAAGTAAATTTATCTCCCATATACCCCAGGTCCTTGAGTCCACATTCGTCTAACACATCGTGAAAAGCCTTTATACATCCTTCCTGTCTCAGATCGAGACCCAATTTTTCATGAGACCATAGAATTTCGTTGAAGTCTCCTATGCACAGCCGAGGGAGGGAAACACTACGGTGGAGAGACCTAAGCAGAGACCATGTTTCTTGCTTCCTTGCTACTTCAGTGAAGCCATAAATACCTGTAAAACACCATTGGGCTTCTAGGTTACTACCAACAATGGTGTCAATATGATTGGGGGAGGAAGAGATTACCTCAATGTGCACCGATTTTTTTCAAAACAGAGCAAGACATCTCGTTTTATTTACTTGGGGGACAATCCAAAAACAATCAAACAAAAGTTCCCCCACAATGCCTTTTCAAAAGATCTTCACCCGCCCAAATCTCGGCCAAGAAAAGAGAATTGGATCTTGTGCTTGAACCAGAGATCCGAGCTCTTGAACGGTGCGCCAATTCCCAAGCCCGCACACATTCTAGCAAAGCTAACTCATTGGGCTCGGCAGGGCTAGGGTGCAGCCGCCGCCGTTGGAGAGTGGTTATCATTTTGGTTTGCGCCATGTAAGGCTCTGTGTTTTGATGGAAAGTGATCTTTATGAGTTGAGGGATGGAGACGTTTGCCCAGGGATATACCCAGCATCTGATCCTCTGAAAGAATAGAAGGCCTTTGAATACGAATCCACTTCTTTTCTTCTTAGGCTTGAGGTTGAGGGTAGGCCTTTTCAGATTTGTTATGTCTTGAAGAGGCGTGGGCTTATTGGGCTAGGGTGCTAAGGTGCATGTGGCTAGGCTCAGGTCTAAATTAGTGTAAGGCCCATTAATATCCATTAGAGGGGCCTCGGAGTGATCAAAGCGGGAAATATCCTAGTCTATCTCTTGGATCAGTTGCTCAAAGTTTGTGGTGGGGGGAAACTTCGTGGTGGGGTCATCTTTTGAATTTGATTTGGCCTGCAAGTCCCCTGATTTTTCGAGATTGGACCTCATGAGGTCTTTCACATTAAATGCTGACAGAAGGGGAGGGATGGACATCGAGGCCGTTTCTGGGACATCGAGGCTGTTATAGGAACCTTATTTAGAAATTTTCTTTGAAAATTTTCTAGTCCTAGGCACTATTACTAATTTGAAAATTTGAATATAATAGAATACACATCGAATTTTCCGAAATTCCTTGAAGGAGTTTAGTTCTTTGTCTTTAGTATATGGACTTTCACAATTCAATGTGCTATGAGCCTATGAGTGCTAAGCACATCTAATAAATTAAGAAGACCATGAAATTTATAATGTAATGTAAATTATAATTTGGTCATGGCTCTGCTCTGACACAGTGGCGGAGCCACGTTAAGACCGAAGGGGGCCTTGGCTCCCCCAAAATTTTTCAAAATTTTCAGATATATATGTGCATATATATGAGTTATTCAGAAAATTGAATTTCTTTCTCAAGTATGTAAGCCTACTGGCTCCCCATTTCATTAAAATTTTGATCTATATTTATATAAATAGGATTAATAGAGAAGGTTTTTAGTTTTTTTCCATTACTCATTAGGAAAAGGAAAAGAAAAGAAAGCAAATATATATATATATATATATATATATATATATATATATATATATATATATATATATATATATATATATATATATATATATATATATATATATATATATATCTTGCTTACTGTAGTTTGCCATGGTTGGAGGAGTGAGGCAAGCAGCAGAGGTAGTAAAGTGAAATCTTTAAAAAAAAAAAAATTACACAAAACTCAACTAGTTGAGAAGATAAAGCCTCTGATTGCAGACACTTCGGTACAGAGGCAAGCAGATCAGATCACCCAAGTTATTTTCTCCCTTTCTTCTATCTCTTTTTTATCATTGTTTCCCATTCTCTTGTTTTTCATGTTTTGTTCTCTCACTTTGACATTGATTGAATATATATATATATATATATATATATTTTTTTTTTTTTTACAGAACACCTACTTTTAAAACTAGTTGCTCACGATTCACGAACCTAGAGATCTGTGGTTTTGATATTATTATAATAATAATAATAATTCTATAACATTTTTACAATAATTTCATAACAAAATTTATGTGATAATTTATTATTTGTTCTTATTTGATTTTACCACTAACATTGTTTTTACTTACCATTAACAGTTTATTCTTATTCTTAGAATTTATTGTAAAAATATTGCGTTAATAGCATTACTAAGGTCAGGTTAATGTATGTCCTAAGGGCATACATTAACAAATGACAAGTTGGCCCCCCCAATGAAAAGTTGCTGGCTCCACCACTGCTCTGACAGAATCAACAACGAAACTATATGAGAACAATGTGAATAGAGCTTATCAAGTTATCATCAAATTTTCAAGGGGAGTAATATGACTATTATACCCAGGAAGAATGAGTCTTTTTGACTGTCTACAAGTTTTCTTTTTCTTCCAAGTTTTTGTTTGTGAAGAATTGGCTAGTCCGACTATTCTCAACAAGCTAGATTAATTTTTCTATCTGATAAGTGCAATTAAATCCATCTCATTACCTCAAGTACACTCAATTTTCTTTCTTCTAGAAAATGACTATGTTCTAAAATAAAAAATCTAATAACAATAAATTAAAAAAAAAGTCAAAGATGAAGTTTTTCTTCAAGTAATTCAAACATGCAGAGTCATTTGCAGGTTCAGGACCATAGAGATATTCCATTGGAATTAGTCATTCAAACTTCTAAATTTCTAATTTATTTAGTTGATCATCTGGCAAATGATTCTTTTCCATGCACGCTTGGTTTTGAGAATTTGATTATTCTTTGTTCATTGTTTATTTATTGAAAGTACAGAAATGAAAGAAAAAAATAAAAGGAAAACCTAGAAAGCACGGACGCGGCTAGGAGGGTGCCGAACCTGTGTCCGACGCGACTCAATGCGGGACGCGGCGTCCGACGTGGTTGCCCGCGTGTCAATGCCGCGCCTAAGTTTTTTTTTTTTTTTTTTTTTCTCAGATTCGCGCCGACGCGACTCGATTCACGCCGAATCGAGCTGATTCGGCCAAAATTAGGTCGTATCGGCCACATCGAATCATATCGGCCGGCGACCGATACGGCCAAAACAGGCCGAAATAGGCCTTGAAACTCGTCGAAACAGTCGAAATTCTGACCTCAGAGGTGTTTCTTGCCTTCTTCTTTCTTTGTTTTGTGAATCAAGGCATAGTAATGTGTTTTTTTAAAATATTTTAATAGTAAAAATATATAGAAAATATAAATAAAAATATTTTTAATAATTTTTTAATTGCTGAGTCCCGCCGCACCCGCACCTTACTTTTTCAAAAATTGCCGAGTCCCGCACCTGCACCCGAGTCCCGAAACGCACCCGTGCTTCATAGAGGAAAACAGATGATGAGAGAGAAAATAGAATGGAATTCAACAAAAAGAACACAAGAAATGGGTAGCAGTTTCATTTTTCCAAGAAACTTTCCATTTTGAATAGTTAAAAGTTTATTATCTATTCTGCAATGGAAAACTAATACCATGTGCTGGATTGTGACTAGACCCAATGACCATTGACCTCTTAGTAAGCATCATAAGAAGAGGTTTGCTGCTGATGATATCATTATCATCACTGTCTTGAAAGTGATTAGAACCAATTTAAAATTTGCGTTTGTATTTATTTGGATATTTTTTGCTGGTTGTTTAATTATTGCAAGTGCTATTAAAGAAAGAAAAATTATTATTATTATTATTATTATTATTATTTTTGGGTGTGGGACTACCAAAAAAATACTCAAAAAAGTTCAAAATTTGACCTTTTCTTTGGTTTGGTTTGATGAACGCTTGAACTTATTTATCTATTTATTTATTATCCTAATAGATCTTGATTAATTTTCATGTATATTAAACTCTTTTTTGATTATTCGATAATTACAACTTTACAACAGTCAACAGAGAAGGAGAGATTTGATAATTTGATAGTTACAATGATGAGCTATAAACAAGTTTTTTTTTTTTTTTTTTATGATCATAATGAATGTTGATTAATTTTCAAATGAATTAATCTTTTATTTTTATAATTCAATGATTACAATGAGAGAGGGTAGATTTAAATTTTGAATTACAGTGTAAAGAACTAGCTGCAAGTCGAAATCGTTATAATTTCACCTTACATAACTAGGTTTGTATTGAAACTGATTTAAATCTATTGATTGGAATTGAAAAAGTTTCCCCCAATGACACATTGATACCATTTTCAAAGAAATAGGTGATATTTATCAAAAGAGAGTCAATGACTGATACCATGCATCTCATAAGAATATACAATAATTGTCATCGCTCACCTCAAAGGCAGACCAAAGCTGCCACTGCTCATATCAGGGATTTTATTTTTTGTTTTTTGTTTTGAGAGAGAGAGAAACTTGCCTCTAAATTGAACCTCCGACGAATAGCAGTACGGCAATTAAATGAAAACCTCGCGAGGCAGTTCCAACTATAAACATGATATCCTATCAAACATAGACCAGCGTAGGTTAAGCAGTTACATGCAAAAATCCCAGGATTAGATCCAACTCCGAGTCTCTCGGCATTGCTTGCATACAGCACACAAGGAGCAAAACTTCCAAGAACACCTACCCAACATCATATCGTTTAAGAAAGAAAGGAAGAAAAAAAAAATGTTGTACAAAATGACAGTTGAAAAACATAGTAATTTACAAAGAAAACCTCATAATCCAAAATTGTTGACATTCCCAAAGCATCAAAAGATTAAATTGAAACAGGGTACCGGGTTCTGAATTTTGTCAAATAACAATCAAGTTCGCCTCATGTAATGTATTATTAAAAGGATTGCAAGCTTTCTCATTTATCCTACAATTAATCCAGGAATGTCCAATTCTTCATGTCATTTTCAAAAATATAACATGGGATTTCCTAAAGAATCAAACACAAAGACAAAAGATATAACCCGAACTTATCCTTAACACATAAAAGAAGAAGGAATTATAACAACAAAAGTTGTCCAAGCAAAAATTACGATTGTTGACTCCAGGACACTAATTCAAATCCGATTACATTGAAAAAAAAAAAGCATTATAATTTATTTTTTTAATTATAATTTTGCCAATATTTTATCTTCAAAAAGCATAATATTTGTCTGTCCGAATTTCATGATAATCTTGGGTTTCAGTTAACTCAACCGGTAAAGTCTCTGATGGTTGTATAAGAGATCTGGGGTTCAATCTTCGCCTACACCAAAAACTGATTGGTGTCTTGGTCTAATAATAAAGAGCTATCATTACGAACGAATGCTATAAATTAAAACTCTCTAAAAAAAAAAAGGATTTCATGATAATCGAATGTTATTTACACTTCTATTCATAAATTCAAACATTTTATAAAAGAGATAGTTATTAATCCACAATCAAAGATGGACTCAGGAGCCCGGGCCCCTTAGCCCAAAAAAAAAGGAAGGCCCCCTTGGCCCAAAAAAGAAGAAAAGACAAATTAGGCCCTTGGCCCAAAGAAAAAGAAGAATTTTTTTTAATGATTATATATATATATATACACACACACATTTAGAGTTGTGCCTAACGCTCTGTTTGTTTCAATGTAAAATATTTTCAGAAAAATATTTTCCAATTTTACAGTGTTTGTTTTGCAGTAAAATATTTTCTGTCAACTAAATCAACCTAAACAAATTTATGTAAAATATTTTTCACTTAAAATTTTCGGAAAACATTTTACATTTGCTCTATCCTTCGCACCCCGATACTTATCACTCCTGCACTTTAGCGCTAAAACTCTCCCTCTCATATATCTCTCCCAAAAAATCCAACCACCCTCTCAGATTTCTCTCCCAAAAACCCAGCCACCTCCGATCCCCTCTCCTGCCAATCTCAGGCTCCAAGGTCCAAGGCACCATCGGCCAACTCCAGCTTCCATTGGCGCTACCCATCGCCGGCAAAACCAAGTACTTTTCTGCCTTTTTAGATTAGATTTCTCCTTTTCTTTTCGTTTTTCTTCATCTCTAACCCTTCTCTGGTTTTTCTTAGGTTCGATTTGTTGTTTTATTATTTTTATTATTATTATTATATATCTATGTGTGCCGTATGGTTTTGTTTCATTTTGGCTTTTGTGCTTGCCTCTTGTTACTGGGTTTTTGGTTTTTGATTTTTAGTTAATACTATGTGTGTGCCTAGGATTTAGGCAAATGGGTTTTTTTTTTTTTTTGGAAGCATTTATAATAGAAACATTTGCTTCCATTTATTGTTTGAGTTTGTACATTTTGTTAGCAACTAGATGTGTGTTATACAATTGGTTTTGCATTGTTCTGGGTATGGTTGTTAAACTAGATGATTGCTTGATTTTGGGTTTGCCATAAGATATAAAGCTAGTGGTTTTTGTAACAATTCTGAGATTTTGGGTTTTGCTATATGATGTATATGATTGGCCACAAGAGTAGGTTATAATTGATTTGTTCTTAATGGCATAAACTTCTCTCAACTGTGGTTTTATGTTCATTTCTTGGTAAATATATGTAAGGTGAAGGATTCATTGGTTAAGGGTAATGTGGTTGTGATATTTTAAAGGATATAGGGCCATTACAAAAATTATATGGAATGTTTCATACTATATTCTGATATATTTTTTCTTTGTGTGTGTGTGTTTCTACTTCTTTTTGCATATTTGCTTTGTGTGTCAAACCCTTGTTTTAGTCATTGATATGGTTATTAAAATATGTAACAGATCTGATATGAATTCAATGTTTGATTCCCTTTGAGGCCATGTTTGCACTTTGTCTCACATTGTAGTGTATATGTATTGATAGGAGTTCTTGTATACTTGGCCTATTCATTGGGAGCTGTGACTTTAACTTAAGCAAAAAAAATGCTGATTAGAATTGTGGGAAACAGGGACTCGATGATTGTTTAAAACAATTCCCCACAACCATGTTTAACTAATGGCCTTGAAGCACTATATATTTGTATATGAGATCATAATCATGTTAATCAGTTTATGTAAAAAATACTAATAGTTCTTATCTTGGTCAATTATTTTTGTTTAGTTTTATTTATTTTCCAGAATGTGTGAAAACTATTGATTATATCAAAATAATGAATATGACAGCACCATTGTTCGCTCCTGGGTAAATTCCAACCGTTGTAATTGCTGGAATAATAGCGGCTACTGCTCTAGTCTTGTGGGACTTAGCACGCCATGCATAGGTTGTGTCATCACAAACATCGATATAGGCTGTCTAAGGAAAGATTGAAAACATTACTAGAGATAATGCAAAATGTGTGTGTGCAGGCAATATGATAACTTGTGATGAACTTATTGTACACTAGTTTATGATATATGTTTGAGATCCAAGATTCCTTGTTAGAATTTGAAGTATCGGATCTGATATGAATTCAATGTTTGATTCCCTTTGAGGCCATGTTTGCACTTTGTTCCTTGGATTAAAGGCTGTTGTTTATATTTTATACCAACCAAAGCATTAGCTAAAATAATCCAAAATAGGTCATATCAATCAGGTGGGTCTGAGTTAATCCATTGTTTATATTTTATAGGACCATAATTAGTGGTTAACTAGTTACTCCTTAGTTTAGGGCTACTTGAAAATAAAGCAGCAGGGTCAGTCAGAGTATTTTTATACCTCAACTTGCTGAGTTATGAAGTTGAGAGAGTATTCTGATAGATGTGTTTTAAGCTATACCAACTAATAACTACTCATGTAGTCAATAATAATTATAAAAAAAATAAAAACCGTAAAAATTTACAACCACTCACCTTTGATCCCTTATTTTATTTTATGTAATGTAAACAATTGTAACATGCAATCTGACTAAAAGAATACAAATGCATCTTCTTCATTGTGCTAGCCTCTGCTTTTTGGTTGTGTGGTTGGCTTTTTCTATTTTGTTTTAGTTTTGTGTGGCTAATGAAAAGTTAAAAAACCCCATTATCTTGGTTTTGTTAGGTAGATGGATAACCAAAAAATCCAAGCAACAGTTCTTGCCACAGTTGCATTTGTCCTTGCTGTGGGAGCTATAATATTAGAAGATATTAGGTCTAGGAGATTTATAATTAGGCAACCTCATGTGAACCGGGATTATAAAAGAGAGGGTTTTATAAGTGATATTCTTCATTGAGGTGATGCACGTTGCAGTTTTATGATAAGAATGAGACTTGTAGCTTTCTATGAATTATGTAGAATTCTTGTTGAGAGAAACTTGGTACGTGAGACTATCTACATGCCTGTTACAGAGCAGGTGTTGATGTTTTTGCTACTATTGGCCATAATGTTAGGTTTCAAGTCATTGCTGCCAGGTTCCATAGATCGATTGAGACAACTCATTGATATTTTAAAATGGTCCGTAAAGCAATTTTGTAGTTACATAGGCATGTTGTTAGATTACCTAACAACTCTACACCCCTAGAGATAAGGAATAGTAGAAGGTTTTATCCTTATTTTAAGGTAATATTTTCAATTTTTTTTTGTTGTTTATTTATTTGTTAGGTGATTTTTGAAATGAACATTACTTAATATTGGTCATCATTAGGATTGTGTTGGAGCAATTGATGGAACTCATGTCCGGGCATCTGTTCCAATTGAAATCCAAGGAAGGTTTCGTGGTCGAAAGGGTGCGACAACACAAAATGTGTTAGCTGCAGTTACGTTTGACTTAAGATACACCTATATGTTAGCTAGTTGGGAAGGTAGTGCTCATGATTCTCGAATTTTAAATGATGCACTTAGTAGACCAAGGGGACTTAAAATACCAGAAGGTATTATATAGATAACTAGCCTTTATGTTTGGTTTTATGTTGGAATTTTTTTAAAAAAAAAATTGATTTATAATTTGTAGGTAAATATTACCTTGGTGATGCTGGTTATGGAAATAGACCTAGAATCTTATCTTCTTATCGAAGTGTTCGATATCATTTGAAAGAGTTTAGTGATCATCCACCTAAAAATGCAAAAGAATTATTCAACCTTCGTCATTCTTCTTTGCGAACTACTATTGAGCGAGGGTTTGGAGTTATAAAAAAACGTTTTCGTGTCTTGGATGCAGAACCATTTTGGTCTTTTAATACACAAGTGGATGTAGTTTTAGCATGTGGTGTTATTCACAATCACATCATGGGGGTTGATCCTAATGACCCAATTATGCAAGCTGAAACATGTGAGACAGAGTCTAGTGATTGAGTCCAACCTAGCTGATGCGAAGCTATAATGGAAAGTAGAGAATGTGATAATAAGAGGGATGAGATATGTCAAGCAATGTGGGCTGACTACATAATTAGGAGACATGCATAAATTTATTCAATTATGTTTTTTGGAGTTATTTGTTGATGGTGTATTACAGCTTTCATTGATTATGTGCTGTCAACTTTATTTGGTTTTGTATTTGGTTGCTAACATAGCATAAGTAGATATCCTGTACAATTTTTGAAATGCAATAATTGTTTATTTTTGTCGACAAACAGTTAAAATTGTTATTTGGTTCCTCAAGTTCAAGTCAACATAGCTTTGCATTGTTTTTGGATGATGAATTTTTTGTTCCATAGTTTCAGGTTTTATTTTTGTAATAATGTTTTATATTGTTATTATCATAATGGTTGTGATTTATTAGATTGTCCTTTTGCTATAGCAATGTCCAAGAACAAGGGGAAAGAAGTTTTAAAAAACAAGGAGAAAGAACCAGGATCTCAACTTAGGTGGACACAGCCAATGTGTGACATGCTGTTTAAAATGTTGGTCGTTGAGGCTAAACAAGGCAACAAGCCCTCAAACAAATATAAGCCTCAATCCCTTGACAAAGTGGCAAAAAGAAATTGGTGTGAAGTTTAATATAGAGTGTCATGCATCACATATGCATAATCGTCTTTCGTAAGGTTAGAAAAGAGTGGAAACTCATTTAGTAGATTCAAAAAAAAAAAAGTGAATTTGGTTGGGATGATAATTTGAAAATGATCACATGTGATAAGCAAACTTATGGTGCTGAAGTGCTGGTGTGAAATTTATAAAAATGCGCTTCATTTTTTTTTTTTTTTTTTGAGGATCAATAATGATTTATACATTTATTATATTAAGTCATTCAATTTATTGACATTGTCATATTTCTTTGAACAGGCTCATCCCGCTCATGCGCCATATTTAAATAAAAAAATTAAACAATATGATGAGATGGCTATTGTTGTTGGTAAGGAAATGGCAACTGGTGGCTTTTCAAAGCAATGGAGTGAACGTTCTCCATTGATTGAAAATGAGACCTTACAGAATGACATCTAAAATCCAAAATTTGAAGGTGACTATGATACATTGCCAAAAGATGCCCATGAAGCTTCCAATGGAACTTCATCTAAGGGAAGGAGCCATAGAAAGAGAACTTATGTAGCTATGAATAAAGATAGTCCTTTTAGTGAGATGACTGAACAACTCAAACAGATTTTATTAGCTATTACAACTCTTAGTCATGGCTCAGTTAATACAAATGAGCTTCATAAAGTAGTGATGAATGTTGAAGGCTTCGAAGAAGACATGCTTGATGAAGCTTTTGATCATTTGGTTAACGATGAAAAGGCAGAAAGGGCCTTTATGGCTAAAAATGATAGGATGAGAAAGCTTTGGTTAGAGAAATTTTTCAACAAAACCTTCTAACTTGAAGTTGCTGGATACGTTGTGTGAAACATATTAGTGGTACCATGGTATTGTTTAGGTTATTAATAATTACGGAATACTAATTGACATGTTTTGGAGTTATTATGGAATAATGTTATTTTTTGTCCAGATATATTTTGCAGGTTCTGCTATATTGGTTGAGAAATATTCTGCAGGTTCTTTCATTTTGAAATAGGCCGTTAAGGACAAGATACTCTCCTTGGATTACCTGAACTATCAGGTTGAAATGTTGACTGCTGATTCTCAACTGTCATTTAACAATGGGGTGATTGTTAAATGAAAATACTAACAGATACTCTCTCTCTCTCTTCATCACTACTACTTTATTAATTTTTGTAGGCCATTGAGTTGGTTGTAGAAAATTTTCACAGATTGTGGTTTTGGTGATTTGACACTTACCTTCTACAAAAGTAGCAGGAGGAAACCTTTATGGAGGAGCTTGTACCTGGAATGGAATGCCTTTGCCAAGCAACAATCATATTCAGTTGAATTCTGTTGGTTCATGGTCTGTAGACTGTAGAGTTAGTATTAGATACTGTTATGGTGTAAGGGGTGAAGGTCAAAACTGGAATGGAATGATTGAAGTAGTTTGACTTAAGGGTGGGAGTTAAAACTCAAAGGGATTTTAACTTTTCCCTTCTGTCTTCTCTTATCTTACCAAAGCAGTAGGAATAAACATTGTTCCAAAGGCTACATGTATTGGAATTATGCCAAAGTGATGATTTGCCAAGTTCATCACGCAGAATAGCAGCTGAACTTTGCCACTTCCACTTTTAATCTGGGGAAATCAGGGTTTGGGTTTGATATAGAAAGGGCTAGAGACAATTATAGTTTGCTAGTGGAAATTATTCGAAATAAAATTAAGAGTTTAATTGACTTATAATTTATTCGCAGATCTAATTTAATATAATCTTTAGATTGATGAGAGACAGAAAGATTAAAGGGGCAAGTCAGAGTAATAGAGAAATGGTAAGAAAATCATATGATACCCTAAGGTGTCAATTCTCAATAATCTATCTACCACATATAGTCAGTTACCTTGGAGGTTTATTGGACCAAATAGTCTTATTGAATTGAGTAGGGGCCAAAAGACTAGTTTTGGGGTACAATTATGCATAATTCTTCTCTGACCAGCCCATTGCTACAGCATCAGTTGAGTTGAACTATTCATTTTTTATAAGTACAAAATTTATCCAGCCAACTCCAATTTTTTATTGTTATACCACTCAAATAAAAAATGTGGCTGGAATTATGATGATGCAAGGATCCAACAGTTAATGGTCATTTTGTGGTCATTGTTTTGATTGTATGATACAACCTGGATGCTAGCCTGAAACTTATACATTTTTGCCTAAATCAATGATATAAATATATATATATATATATATATATATATATATATATATATATATATATATATATATATATTCATTGAAAGATTAATTAGTGATATGCTTAATATAATTGTGTGCTTGTCTCCTTGTTTTGATCAATTGCTTATTGCACAAAATTCTGTGCACTAGCTAATTACACGTTTTCTACACAGCTTTCTACAACAAAAGAAGTTTACAAGATGATTTACAAGTTTCAACTAAAGTTCAAAGAAGTGGTACTATAAGTAAATTAACCTTTTTAACCATTGATGATGTCTTAGTACAATTTATCATAGTATCCTTTAAACAATCATAATCAATGTTATTCATTATTTTGAACTTGTATAAGTAGATTCTACCTTAGCCATTGGTGGTGGTGTCTCAATGCAATTTTAAATTTTTACAGGTTTATTTTCCATTTTACGTTGTGCCAAATCCTGAAAAATATTTTACACAACATTTTTCATATGTACTGCCAAGTACCGTAAAATGAAAATATTTTCATCAAAATATTTTACCTGTAGAATATTTTATTTTACATCAAAAACAAAAGGATCGTAATTCTTCAAAAAATTTAGGGGGTGTTTGGTGAGTATTTCTAAACAATAATTTTCAGTTTTTAAACAATATTTCACGTATTTTTATACATTTTTTTACCCACTTGTATTTTTACAAAAAATTTTAAACAATAATTTTCAATTTTTAAACATATGTACACCCTTAGCCTTCTTCTCTTTTAAAAAAACAAAATTTTAAAATAAAAAATCTCAGTCGTTAGAGTATTTCAAATGCTATATATATATATATAAAAGTAGCAAAAGTAAGAGAGACTTACAAACTTCAAGATCGCTGCTCAAGAACTCGTCGTTGCGACCGAGACAAGCGCAGACGCTGGAGTTCCATTGAGAACGGCCCATGAGCTCGCCAACTACGCTGCCGCCGTACCTTAACGGAAGCCCATCGGCGGTCCAAGCGTGCCCGCCGACAAATCCGGCTGCCTGAGGCGGAGCTTTCGCATCAGGCGTTACCTTATCAGACTTATTAGTCTCAACTAGCTTGGTGGTTTTCTTTTCTTCTTCTTGTTGTTCTTGCTTGGCCCAGAGAGGGCTAGATTCGTCGTGATTAGCAGAAGCCATTGGACCTGTACTTCGAAATTGATTTTACGGCGAGAGAAAGTGGGTTTAAAATTTTTTTTTTTAAAACCATCGGATTTGGATGTTTTTAAAATTTTGATTTATAGAGTTTTCCGAGGTAAACAACAAAAATATAGAAACAAAATAAAGCATCGCATATGCTTTGTTTCTAGTTCTCGGTAGGTCCGGACTCTCGAACAAACCGCGAAACCCGTGTACTCTTGTACGTGTCTGTCACACGTTAGTTACCTCTCTCTAGGACGTACGTTACCTCTTTGAGTCTTTTGACACACAAATATAATTGTCCTTGCAAAATGCTGACGGATTTAATAATATATTCAAAATAAATTTTTTTTTCATTTTTCATAAAAATAATTTTAAAATTTTTCTAAAATGAATTATTAATCATTAACTTAAGAGCACTCGTTATGAATATAAAGAGAAGAAGTATCATTTTTCGTGTCTTGGAAATACCTAAGAATTATTCTAAGAATATAGTAAAATAGTGTTCCCTCGTCTTATATTTATGATAAACCTAATTATAAATATAATATGTGGATTTTATCATAAATATAAGAGGAGAAAGAACTATTCACCATGATCAAAGAACGCCTAAAAATTTCTATTTTTGGCTGAATGCCTAAAAATTACTTACTTTAAGCCAAACATTTTCCTTCGTAAAATTGTCTTATTCAATCCAGTGGAGATGTTAACCTGGTTATTCCTATCTTGTACATGTGATGACTTACTATCAGCCAAACATTTTCCTTCATAAAATTGTCTTTTTCAATCGGGTAGAGATGTTAACCAGGCTATTACTATCTTGTGCATGTGATGATGTGAATCTTGTAGGACTCACAACAATGATGAATGGTTCAATTAAGAGGAGAAGTTAACTGCTTTTGGAAAAATGCTAGGGACACAAAAAATCTCACAACTATTATCGCAACTTATCATATGACAAACTGTAAATAGTGGACGTGTCCACCACTCATAACTCGCCACATGGCAAGTTGTGGCAAAAGTTGTAAAAAATTTTATATCCCTAACATTACTCTTGTTTTTTTGGTTAATAAATTTTGGCATTCATGATATTTTAGCTCTTTTTCTTCTTTTGGTTAAAAAATAGTTTTTTGTCTTTATCTATCTATATTTTCTGTTTAAGAGTCGATAGTATTAGAGGTGTAGGTGGAGTTGGAGCCTTAAAAATAAAAACACCACCAAAACAAAACATATAGGTAATTAAAGGCCGTGTATGTATATAGGAAAAGGTTTAGCAAAAAAATTGGTTATAGCCTAAAGTTATAACATTTCTCAATAAAATAAATATTGTTACATATTTTAAAAATCTAACCAATAAATTGTGTGTTTATTACGCTCTTAATACGCATGTTAAATTTTGTATTAATCAAATATTATTTATTATATGATCTATAAACTTATATTTTATGGATAATTTTAAACTACAAAAACTTGTAATTTAAACAATTTATTGATAACATAGCTATTGATCTTTAATTTTCTAGAATTTTGCAAGTATGGAGGATATAAGAAGAAAATGTAGTTCAATGGTAAATTTGTAAAAACTTACCACTAATAAAAAAATATAAACAAGATTGTAGCACTATGCAACAACTAATTTTATAACTAAACTTTGTCTAGAAGAAAATAATTGTTATTTAAATCTAATGATGAAGAATAATTGAACATTTAAAAAATATATAAAATCTATTGTCTAAAAACTATAACATATTCTAACATTCTTTTAGAAAAATTAAATAATTCCATCTTCATTCACTATTATTAGCAAACGAACGTGGAGACTGCTTCGTTTAGCACTTTCGCTTATTAATAAAAATTATTTATATTTATTAATAATATACTTTTCACCATTTCCATAACAGTTTAATGATTTTATAGGTTGTCTTTTTACCGTGATCAATCCGCGGTAGAGTATTGTAAAATAGCATTTTTTTTGGAGAGATTTAAGACTCGTTTAGTACGTGTGTCTAAAAACAACTTTTGTCCCACAATTTTAATTCATATATAAATTATTGTCCAATGGCCACCACTCATGATCAGCGACTTCAGCAAATTATAAAAAATATGTAATCCTAAATGAATTGATCTTTAATATGCCAAATTGATACGTCCCTTTTGTTTCCCAGTTAATTATTTCAACAATTAACAACTTGAATCAATAACCTCAGAAATCAATCTTTATTTTAGCTGTAACAGGAATTTGGTGTCATGTTATTGATGTCTTTTGACAAGCCCCAGTTGAGCATTAGGAATATACTTGGTAAACAAGTTTTTTATTTTTTTGAGGGAATTTCAACTTATGTCATCTACTCTTGATGATAGTTCTTTATTATCAAACCAAGAAACCAATCGATTTTTTGTATAGAATGGGATTGAATCTCAGATTTCTTATTCAACCATAAAAAAATTTTTACCAATTGAGCTAACTGAAACCCACTTTTTTTTTTTTTAAGAATCAAAGGAAAAAATCTAATTGGGTGAGCTCGAGTCTGATTCAATTAGGTATGAATTAAATTGATTTCGGATTTAAAATGAGTCCAATTTAAAGGGGTTACAAAACTGCTATGATCTTTTCCCAATTTTGACCGGTCAAATCAATCTAATATGACCAGTTTTTTTCTACATACAAAAATCTATATATCTATATCATATCATCATATATACCATATAATAGCTTAGAAGTTGAGATTGCATTAAGTAGCTACTCTAACTAGTTATTAAATTAATTTTATGTTTTTTATTAGGATATATTTCCTCAATTAAGGGATAATATTTAACAACAATTTAATTTAAATAAAACTTTAGAGAAATACTATTTCTAAAATATTTTCACAATAAATTCTAAGTAACAGATTGTTACTGGTTACTATTATTGGGTCAAAAAAGTAATCTCGGTAGTAGATTCAAATTTGAACCAATAATAATTAACCACCTATGATTTATTGTAAAAATGTTATAGATGTAACACTTCTCAAAACTTTATTATTTAAATTTACCATATAATAAAAGTTAGATTTAGAAGTCGTAGTTGTACCAAATGGCTACTCTCACTAGTCACTAATTAGTAAATTAATTTTATTTTTTTAAAAAAATATATTTATTTAATTAAGAAATAATATTTAACAATAGTTTAATTTCAGTAAAAGTTTACCATTTAAATTTCAACAAATTTAAATTATATTCAAATTAAAAGTCTATTATAAAAAATTTCTAAACTTAAATTTCACACAACAACCCATATTTTATTTCTTAAAAAAAAAAAACAACCCTTTTGACTAAAGGATAAGATTTAACAATAATTTAATTTAAATTTTATTCAAACTAAAAGTCTATTATCAAAATTTTCTTTTGTTTTTGTTTTTTTCCTCAAGATCATGATTTAACAATAAATTAAAACAATTTAAATTATATTCAAATTAAAGTCTATTATAAAAAATTTATAAACTTAAATCTCACTCAACCCACATTTTTGTCTTTGTTTTTTTTCCTCAAGTTGCATCTTATTGAATTAATATTTTGTCAAGATATTAAGCTACAAAGCACTTAACTAAGGGATAAGATTCAACAATAATTTAATTTAGATAAAGCTTTATCATCTAAGTTTTTAAAAAATTTTAAATTCTACTCCAACTAAAAGTCTATTATCAAAATTTTCAAAATTTATATAAATTCAACTTTTCGATACAATCATTCTTAACCAATAAGTCATTACTATAATTAAAGATTATAATTTATGTTTTAACCTAACAAATTCATCTTACTTAAAGACGCAAAACAATGGACTCCCATCTATGTTATTGGTTCTCTTATGTAAGTTTTTATTTATTTTTTTTATATTCTAAATTTTTGAACTCTTTTGTGTATGTTTTGATTTTTGGGTTATTGTATTTAATTTGTGAGTATGTTGATTTTTTCAATTAGACTATAACTAGAACGGGGAAAATATATATATATTGACGAACTATTTTGTTTATTATTGTTTGTACTAGTTATGGTATAGATTAAACATAACCCAATTGGAAATTATCAAAATCATTATGTATCTCATATTAAGAAATTAGCACAAAGCACAAAGAGAATTTTTTTTTTTTTTTAAAGATAAATACTAATAAAGTCTAAGCTCTAAACAATCATAACTTAAAGTAAATTTTGTTATTAAATTTATTTAATTATTTTATAATTTATTATTATTTATTTAATAATTTAGTTTTGATTATTTTAACATTTTTTAGCTTACATATGAATCTCCATCAAGTTGTGTATGCACAGAAATAATCCTAGTCTATAATTAAAGCTAAAACTGAGAGAAAATTCAATTAAATTCTAAATTGGATTCTAATTGTTGTATAATTTTGCGTCATATGTCCATCTAAGTTTTTAAAATTTTTGTTCTAGGTGAGTTAATGTTGTACAAAAGATAAAGAGTTTTTTTTTTTTTTTTTTTTTTTTTTTGAGAAGGAAAATACAAAGAGTTTAATATAAATAAACTATCAAAACCCTAATAAACAAAAACAAAAACAAAAACAAACAAAAAACAAAAGAGTAAACTCATGTGTATTTCTAAAAAACAAAAAATTAAAAATCATGTATATATCTATGGGTGGTAACTCTTACACTAGGTCTAATTTGAACCCATATATGTGTATAATTGTGATTCTTTTTAATTGTACCGTGCATATGCACGGGTTATATACTAGTAAATAAATGATGAGTCCATTCAAGCTGTGTTCATTTTTTTGTTAAGTGTGCTTAAGTTTATTCACAAGCTACTTAATTAAATTATTCTTTTATTATATATAATAAGCATCACGAGTAAAATCTTCCATCCCTTCACAATGGTTTCAATTATGAACTCATAAAAATTAGTTTCACCAACAAATTACAAATAATGATTTAATATCTTATGAACTTATTTATAAACTTACATCCAATCTAGATTCTCAAGTCTATATAAATATATTTTTATACATGTATCCATATAAACATGGACAAAATTTTACTTCCAACCCTTTACGTGAAGATTCCTAAAGTTATCCTTGTAGATTATTTAAATAAATCACATAATTCAATATTAAATAAATCATGTGGCTAAAAATAAATGTTGATAGTTTTATAAATCGTCACGCAATATATTTGAGGGATTTTCTTACTTACCAATTTAGAGATAGACACTGTCCTAATGTCCTAATGTCCTAACTCCTAAAGATATGATATTATATATATTTAAGTCGAATCTCGTACTCAAGATCTTGTTCACAACACATCATCATATTTGGACATGAATTGTTTAATAGTCGATCCTAGAATAGAGCTTAAGCTTAATTCGATTGATAAACAAACGAACATAAACAAAAAAATTTCCAAATTGATTGAAATTTTTCGTATACAACTCAGTGGACTTACTACCCTACCTTCACATTCAATTTGTATATATCAATAAAGTTAAAAATAAAAAAATAAAAAATAACAATGACATTCAATTCAATCTTAACTCTTTCCCCCCAGTTTCCTAAAAAAAAAAAATTCCCAAAAATAAATCCCAAAAAAAAAAATTCCCCAAAAAAAAAAAATGTTAATAAATTTATCTATCAATCATAGAAACATACATTAATTATTTGGAGGGGAATCAGCTTCGCTGGCCAAGTCTGGTCCCATCCACGACCGCCTAATCAACACCAGTAGTTGTATGTTACTATCATGAATAAACATTGTAAAGCCTACTGTCCCATTTACACCTGTCACAAATGCAGATAGCCCTGGTTATACATTTGTTTACTGAATGAATTGACATTTTTAAAAGCTAACATTTTCCAGTGTTTCTGATACGAAGCAAATGAATGCAGAAGAAGAACACGTAGAACACTTCCCGTGTTGCAATTCATTGAATAGTTGTACCAAAAATCAAATATATTTGAACATATTAGAACAATATATAGTATAGCCAAGCCCAATCTTATTTTGTGTGCAACCCAAGTCTTATACTTGTACGGTAAGCTTATTAACCACAGTTAGTACATGATTAATCTAGGATTTAGCCTATTATATATCTTTATATTGTGTTTAATATTGTTCATTGTAACATAAGATTTGTACTATACTCATATATCAATCAAATATGTAACTTTTAAGAATTTCCTACATGGACATATGTTATTATATTGAACCATATAACTCTTGTGTGTTTTTGTGTTACTCTATTTTATACTTCCACATTCGCATCTATTTTAATTAACATATTTAACAAACTATGTGTTAAACAGTTTGATCCTTTATTTGTTAAGATAATTACAATATAGTTACATTGGTAATGTATCTCAATTAAAAAAATATTAACTGTTTTTTTCTTTTTTTGACAGAAAAGCAACAAAAAAAAACTGCTAATGTGATCGGACTCTTATCACAACTTTGCCCTGTATGAATTTGGCAGGGCATAGCTTCCTCTTGCAGTGGCCGTGAAAGAAAAAAAAGATGAAGAAGAAAGAGAGTCAATCGAAATCATCTTATGAAAAGAATAAGATTGACTTAATAATGATAGAAATGAAGTTTTTCTATATAATCGAAAGTAAGGGAATGCTAACTATAGATCTTGCAACTTACATTGTCTTTTTTTTTTTGGTTGATTAATTGCAACTTACATTGATATACAATACAAACTATGGCTATTAAGCTAATTCTTCTTAAAGCCAGAACTACATAATAGTAGTTACAATTATCAAACTCCAAATAAAGATCACACAACCCTCATTTAAACAAATTGCTATATAGGTAAAGCATAACAGAAGATTGCCATATATTACATTCCAAGCTCATTCTCAACTGAATGTAAGAGAGAAACTGAGCTGTTTTCAATTTGACCAAAACTAAAACAACCTCCCTCACAACTTATTATCCTTGAATTTTATTGACCTGCAACAAAGAAACAATATCATAAGAAATGGTGAAAGTAATTTAAAAGCTACTAATTATTTACCACCTCCAAGATCCACAGAACTAGTGAAATTGTGTGAATTAGTCACTGACAAAAGCTGTACATTGAGCCTCTCTAGAACCCTACCCTCAACATGATCCACATGAAATTTTTTGTATAAATTTTTTCCAACTAATTATACACAAGTTTGTGTAAAAAATTCATGTTTTCATGTATTTTGGTTGCCAAACATTGATAAGTCAGAATATGTGTTGTGCCACAAGAGAAAACCCCTATTATTGCTCATGTATCACCACATCGAGCTCATTCTTTAATGATAAAAACCAAATGAAAAATTATGCATCATGTGGACTTACTTTTCTTCCTAGACTACCACCCTTTAAGCCCTTAGATTTGGGAGCTGCCACAGCAGTTTCTCGATGAGTCAAAGGCTTAACGTGATGATGATCAGGAGGAGGAGTTGATGAGTGGGTCTCTGGACCCCTATAATCGATTTGGTACACCTCCAAATCCAACCGATCCGATCCCCCTATCATAAACCAATATCAGATCATTATGTCACATAATTCTTTTCAATCACTATACAAGTATTCAAGAAAAAACATGTTGAGAGAGAGAGAGAGATGCTAACCTCTTGATAAACAGGGCACAGTGAAAAGGAGGAAGAGAAAAAAGATAGTGGTGGTGCTAGACTTGAGCTCCATGGCATGCCAAAACTGAGTTTGTCAAAGGCTAAATCTCAGTCATTCATACATGTATATATAGAAGGAATGAGAGGGATAATTTATGTCATAAAATTCATGAAGTGTACACGAAATAAGCACTGCCAAAGGGCAGGTGAGGTGAGGTATTTTTCAGCTTTTGGCAAGTGAAACCGTCGCCATCCACACAACAATAAGTTGCAGGGAACCGATGTGGAAATGTTGGGTTGGAACATTTATGTTAGTGTAACCATGTATGTATAATTTATACCTAAACTTTTTAGCTTTTAGCTTTTTTGATTATGTGTTAATTATTCTCTTGCTCCGGACAGCTCCATGTGTATATAATTGAATTGTCCTTTAGAGGGATGTCCCATTTAGCTCACTTGGCTGGATTTCAATTTACTTACACCTACTCTCTTTTATTTTGTTTCTTTTTTCTTTTCTTTTTTGAGTCTAGAATTGATTTGGATATTTCAAAAATAAATTATGGAATTCATGTCTACCCACTTCACAGCACAAGACAATGGGGAGGTTGTGCCTGTTATATCTTGCAGGGAAGAGAGAGAAGAAGAAGAAGAAACTACTAGGGTCCTAGACACACACCCTTTTTTTATTGTAAAAAATGTGCATGATCATTAATACTCTAGGTCTTGCATACAGGTATACAGCATGTTATTCAAAGCCACAGTGCAAGTCCAAGCCAGACCCCTTGAGTAATGTCAAAGGTCAAAAATGTAAGCTGCCAAGCTGCTTGGAAATTTGCCAATTTTGAAAATCCCAGAAAGATCTATAGACTTCCCAGAAAGGGAGATAACACAAATAATAATTAACATTTTGAGGCTCCACAGAACATATAGTGCCTTGAATGCTAGAACTGCTATCAATTTTACTACAATAAAAACTTATAAATGACGGGACAATAAATGAGATTGGTCCATCTTCAACATAATAATAAATAATAGTCCGTTTGGATTAAGGGGAAGGGAGCAAGAGTAAAGTATAATAGATTTAGCTTAAAATTAGTTTATTTTTAGCCAACTCTACTTTACTCCCCTCCACTCCGCCTCCTTCCCCCTTTCATCCAAACGGGTCATAAGTGTACAAACTTTTTTTTCTTTTTTTATGTTGGTTAATAACATTTTTTTTTTTTTTAAGAAGATGATTAATAATGTATTAGTTTACAAGAAAATTTGTAGAATTCCTCATATCACAAATTATGTCGGCCATATGTCCTTTTTTTAATCGGCCATATGTCTTGATAGCCATACAGCGAGCCTGGCATTTTATTGCCAAAGTATTACGCTTTAATTCTAGTTGTTTGAGTTAATAAATTCATTTAGTGCCAAATCTGTTGGCAAGCTTAATTTAATTACACTGCATCCTCAATGATTTTGGAGTGAACAATGCGTAGCATAGTCCAAAATGCATATTCTATTAGGGAAAAGTTAACAAATGCTCTGAGGGCATTTGTTTAGTAAAAAAAAAAAAAAAACAACAACAACAACAACAACTAGTTTTTTTTTTTAGTTTTTATATTTTTTATAAAATTTATATTAAAACTTTCTTAAAATGGTCTATTAACAAGTGCCTTAAGTATACTCGTCAACGAACTCATTTTATGATAACAAATGTCATTTATGGTCAAGAGCATGATAGCTTAATTAGTTGGCCCCTTTTAGTATTTTCAAATTTCAAAGAAACATCATGTGTTCAAATCCCCCATCTCAAATTATTAATGTATAAAAATAAAAAATAAAAGTCATTTGTGAAATTTGCACGATATGATGTTTTGTTTGTTTCGATGGAAAATCTTATATAAAGATAATTTTTTTGTGTTTTCTAGCATTTGGTAGCATAAAAAAAATGAGTCAAATGAAAATTATTTTCAATTAACAAATAATATATGACTTAACTAAATAAAGGAAGTTAGAAAATCATTTTCTAACTCATTTAAGGTTGCTGCCAAACATAAAAAAAAATAATAATAAATTAAAATTTTAAAAAACAATAAGAATTTTATAAATGATACTTTTTGAAATATAGCTCATTTTTTAGAAAACATTAAAGTAAAAACAAAAGATAAATATAATTTATGACACAGATGTAAAATCAATCATGAAATGGCTCACGCACTCATAAATGACATGGTTCCTTGAACTGATCAACCTCATGCATCTTATCAGCCAGATAAATTGTCTGCAACTCTGCATCACGAAACACTTTTCCCCAACATTAAGAGTGGTCACATGTGAAGGTCCAATCATTTTCATGGGATTTATTAGGGGTTCTAATATGTTCAAGATGCAATGCGATCATTAATTGAATATGGATATCTTTGAAGATGGGTATCTTTGGTAGTAATTTCCAAAGATATTGCAAGATTCCTATGTAGCTTGAGTGAGGCTTTAGTGATTTCAATATTTTAGAGCTTTAGAGGTCAAGATTTGCCAACAAATTTGAATGTGGATTGCACTAAACTTGCTCACACCGTGCAAACAAGGCCATGTATAAGTGAGATACTTGATAGGGTGACGTCTACAACACCAAAATTACATATTATCATTTGATTGAAGTACTACTAGGTTACAATATTATTTGATTGAAAATTTTTAATATATAAACGTAAGAACATGAAACAATTTACCATTTGTTGACTAAAATGTTTGCACCCATTGCCGATATGATATTGGTGATGTATGAAAACTACACGCCCATATGCATGTTATTATTCATGGGTGTCCTGTTGGGTCCAACATCAACAGCTGTCGTGGCTGGACTGGAATGGGGTCTTTTTAGAGTTTATGATCAGCAGATTGCCATTTGCCACTATGACTGGGACACCGACAACAAAGCTTCAAATCTTTTCAATTCCTGCAGTAAAATCGCAGACAGCGGCTTCAAGTGCCCATCCTACTGTTAAGTGTGTGTGTGTGTGTGTTATAATTACTTACTTTTCCTTAAATCTGATCACATTCATTATAGTGTTAGAATTTTCATAATTCTACTGTGTTCTGTTGGCATTTGGGCCGTAGGAAGGTCCAAATAGGCGCTCATGTGGGCAGTCTATTGCATTAAGGTTTTTTGATGTTCACATATATAAGAGCACATAATCCCCAAGTGAACATCTTCCATCAAAAAAAAAAGAAGAAGAAAAGAAAAACATCTTCTAATTTTTTTATAGAGTTTCAAGTTTCAATAACCGAGACACCAATCAATTTTTTGTATAGGTAAGGATGGAACCCACCTAAAGAAAAACATCTTAACGTACATTTACATTCAGAAAATTAGAGAGGCACACACTCATCAATGCACTATTTAGTCTCAAGGTTCCATCATCATAGTCCTAGATCATGTAGAAGACCCATACTTGTGGATTCTACTAACCGAGAGGCAATTGGAGATTGTGTGGAAGGCTATAAAGGTTGTGTTAGATTTGTTTCTGTTGCATTGAGTTTTGGCTAGGGTTTGATACCAAACCCAAGAGGTAGGAACCAAAACCTCAAGATTTACAACATGAGAACATGTTTGTATGCTTTTCCTTTATTGGTATCGAAGTTAAATTGCTTTTTTTTTTAAACCTTTTAAGCCTCTTGAAGACTCAAATATGTGACAAACAAGTAGTCAATATGTTATCATCATGAAAACAAATTAAAATTTTGGGGTTTTGAAAAAAGGGTTTTAAGCGTGTGAGTTTATTTCATAAACCCTAGATAGTTCTAGCATGTTCATAATTTCATCCCATATCATCGAAAGAAACATGTTATGAATTTGAGATTTGAGGATCTAAACTAGGTTTAGAGATTTATACCTGCATGCAATGCTGGATTCAAGGTTGAATTTTTTTTTGTTTTGGGGGGGGGGGGGGGGGGGGGGGGTGGGGGCACTACTAGATGATTTAAATCTTTAGATCAAATCGAGGTGATTTGGGCAACACCTCCTTGGATTAGGTTTGAATGGGTAGAAACTCCTAGGATTGGATTTTAAATGGGCAACACACCCTTGGATATTGGTTGGGTAGTGTAGACACTGCAGTTTATGCCCGTTAATAAATTTTGGTCTCCGGCCCCAATGATGAGCTTGACATATGTCAACTAAGGGTAATTAAAGAATTTACAATAGTTTGGAAGTAATCACAACTCAAAAGTGCTCAAATCATTTTGAAATCGATACTGAAAAATGACATTTACTCACTGTTTTGACCATAACTTTTGATCCATAAATAATTATTGAGTGAGGATTGTTTCATTGACAAGTAGACATCCTAAGATTCAATTTGAATATAAAATTTGTCTTATATTGAGTAAGTTATGACCATTTGAAATTGGGCCAACTTGGCTGTCCGATTTTCTAGGTTTTAAAACTTCATTTTAAGAGCCCAAAACATCATGTTTTGATGTGAATCGGCCCCTAGACCCTTGGGAACATCTAGAAACCATTAAAAAGCCCCGAAAACCCTTATTTTAACTTTTAAATACTCATCTTATGTCTCCAATCAAACCTTAGCTAGAGAGAGTGATTTTTTGGCCTCCATATTCTCTAAAACCCTTTTTTTCTCTTTTCAAAACCCTAGGGTAGCACCTTAGAACGTTTTTTACAAAATTAAAACCTCTCTTTAGTTAGTTCTAAGGCAGAAAGTTTGCTTTCAAAATTGTTTTCTAAAACCTTTTCAAAACCTTGTGTTCTTGAGTTGTGATTACCAACTATTATTGTGTTCTTTGATTATTGTTGTCTTCTCCATCTAATATTTGTATTGTAGGCATTAAGGGGTCGGTTAAACAACCTTAAATCTGTGATTCTAAAGTAAGGTGAGTCTCTTTTCCATGATTTCACACTTTGCTACAGAGGATTCACATGATTCTTTGTTTAATACTATATTAAGTGTTCTTACTTGTTAAAGCTGATTTTATAATCTTTTTTTTTTTTTTTTTGTTTATTAATCTGACCGTGGCTTAGTATATTTTGTTTTTGTTCTCTTTTGTTTCTTTAGTTCATTCTCACATGATTACTCTTAAGTTTAACATGTTTATTGAGTTAGTGTTAGTTTAGTATATTTGTTTTGTATCATGTTTATTTGTTTATATTGATGTTTGTATTATTTTCTTTATGTTAGTTTAGTGTTTAGGGTTCTAATATGCTTGTTTAATTTTTATGTTTATATCTTTGAATGATTAAATTTGTAGAAATGTTTTTTTTTTTCCGAATCTGTGCTAATGGATGTGTACGCATCATCGAGTATGCGTGCACATGGTTCAACCATGTGTACGCATAGTTGAGTATGCATATGCACCCCAAACCCAGATTATGACAAAATCTTGTTTTTATTTATTTTAATCATTTTTTACATGTAATTTGATTATGTTTGACTCTGTTTTAGGTTAATTATTTGTGTTTAATTTTTTACCATGTTTATTTGAATCTTTTTGCCATATTTAGTTTATTTAATATCTTTTCCATGTGTGTTTATATTTAATTGTCAACTTGCCATGTTTAATTTATTTTGTTTGATTATGTTTGATTCGTTTTCTTTTATTTTGTGATCTTTAATATGTTGTGTGTGTTATTTCCTTAAATGCATGATGTATATTTAGGTTAAGGATTAGAGCTCTCTTAATAAACTCTTTAATTAAATATGGCATAGCAACACATAATGGAGGTCGGCCTACAAGTTGGGTGGTCTTGGGTGCATAACACGTTTCCAAGTCGTACCCAAACTCCAGACCCATAATCTGGTATGTGGATCCATGTAAGTGATTGGCCCAAAATGCCCAATATGGTTACTAAACCTAATCTAGGTGACGACTCCACTTTTCTCCACCACAGTTCATTCGGCCGGGGTATACTCTCCTTTGAGTCCACAATGGAGTATGCCTTAGCCGAGTGGACCATGGCGGAGAAAAAATGAAGTCACCACCTAGATTAGGTCTAAAAACTATATTGGGTCTTTTGGGCCAATCACTTACATGGGTCCACATATCAGATTATGGGTCTAGAGTTTGGGTATGGCTTGGGAAGGTGTTATGCACTTAAGACCACCCAGTTTGTAGGCCGGCCTCCATTATGTGTTGCTATGTCATATTTAATTAAAGAGTTTATTAAGAGAGCTCTAATCCTTAACCTAAATATACATCATGCATTTAAGGAAATAACACACACAACATATTAAAGATCACAAAATAAAAGAAAACAAATCAAACAAAATAAATTAAACATGGCAAGTTGACAAATAAATATAAACACACATGGAAAAGATATTAAATAAACTAAATATGGCAAAAATATTCAAATAAACATGGTAAAAAATTAAACATAAATAATTAACCTAAAACGGAGTTAAACATAATCAAATTACACGTAAAAAATTATTAAAACAAATAAAAACAAGACTTTGCCCTAATCTAGGTTCAACAATGCGTACACATAGTTGAGTACGCGTACGCATGGTTGAATCATACGCAAGTATACTCAATGATGCGTACACATCCTTTAGCACAAATTCGAAAAAAAATAAATAAATTTTTATAGATTTAATCATTCAAAGATATAAACATAAAAATCAAACAAGAATATTAGAACCCTAAACACTAAACTAACATAAAGAAAATAAAACAAACATCAATATAAACAAATAAACATGAAACAAAACAAACAATTATACTAAACTAACATTAACTCAATAAACATGTCAATCTTATGAGGAATCATGGGAGAATGAACTAAAGAAACAAAAGAGAACAAAAATAAAATATACTAAACCACGGTCAGATCAATAAACAAACAAAGATCATAAAATCAACTAAAACAAGTAAGAACACATAATATAGTATTAAACAAAGAATGATGTGAATCCTATGTAGCAAAATGGAAAATCATGGAAAAGAGACTCACCTTGCTTTAGAATCATAGATTTGAGATTGTTTAACCGACCCCTCAATGCCTACAACACAAAGATTAGATGGAGAAGACAAAGATAATCAAAGAACACCACAATTATTAGTAATCATAACTCAAGAACAAAAAGTTTTGAAAAATCAATTTAGAAAAATAGTTTCTGCCTTAGAACTAACTAAATAGAGGTTTTTAATTTGTAAAAAGTGTGCTAAGGTGCTGCCCTAGGATTTTGAAAAGAGAAAATAGGGTTTTAGAGAAGATGAAGGCAAAAAAATAACTCTCTCTAGCTATAGTTTTAATTGAAAACATAAAATGAGTATTTATAAGTTAAAATTAGGGTTTTTAGGGCTTTTTAATGATTTTTGTAAGTTCTCAAGGGTTTATAAGCTGGCCCACATCAAAGTATGATATTTTGGGCCCTTAAAGTAAAGTTTTAAAACCCAAAAAATCGGACTGTCAAGTTGGCCCAATTTCAAATGGTCATAACTTACTCGATATAAGCCCAAATTAGGCAAAATTTGTATTCAAATTGAAGCCCAGGATGTCTACTTTCCAATGAAATAAACCTCACTAAACAATTCTTTGTGGATAAAATTTTATGGACAAAATAGTAAGCAAATGTCATTCTTCAGTATCGATTTTAAAGTGATTTAAGCACTTTTAAGTGGTGATTACTTCCAAACTATTATAAACTCTTTAATTACCCTTGGTTGACATATGTCAAGCTCATCATTGGGGCCGAAAACCAAAATTTATTAACGGGATACAAAATGAGTTGTCTACAGGTAGCATATCCTTTCTTTAAAGTTCCTTCAAACATTTTCTTTGAATTCTTTGAAGATTTCAATAGAGTAACAGTAAATCTTCAAATTTTCTTTGAATTCTTCAAAGGAAGTGACGGGTGAGGGAATTCCTTTGAGTAAGTTACTATTGAGAAAGTCATGAATCGAAAAAAATGATCGGCATTGACCTTTGTGCCTTTCTTCAATAGATCTTAAAGGATTCTGGTGTGCTTTGCAAATGAGCCAGGCTCTTTCTATTTATAGAGGGAATAGATGGCCTTGGGATTAAGTAAGGATAAGTATAAAACTCTTACTGGCTTAATTTTCATGCACATATGTTGATAAGGTTGTGCAATGCAAGATGGATAAGAATTGAAATCAGAAAATTGAATTAAGTGGCTGAATTTTTAGCTTTAAACATGTCTTAGTATTTTGAGATGATTTTAGTGTGGTTTTAAATATAACTCAAAAATCTATAATTTTGACAGAAATGTTGGCTTCCAAATTCGCAGATTCTATGTCGAATCACCTCACAATGCGAACCTAAAATTTGAAAATGATTTTCTACAATTTTGAATATATAAGTTTTTGAGTTCCATCCAACTTTGGGGCCTAAAATTTAGCCATTTTAGGATTAGATGAAGCTAGTGGATATTTTGGAAGTGACTTATTTTAATTTAAACACTTATCTATAAGGGTTTTAACTAAATAAAATAAAATTAAGACTATTTATCCATTAGAATTAGCAATCTTATGTATGATAGTGCATCCCTGTTCTAAATCTAGGCCAATGGGATTATGACACATCATTAATCAAATTAACCATAATCACATGTGTCTAGCCCTAGACAAATATGAATGCTTTAATAGACTAAATTAGAGTCTTGTGATGGATTGGGAGAATATTCTTCAAGGTTTCCAAGAGAATAAATTGGGCACAACTACAAAAGCTAGCCGAGCTGCTAACTTCTTTGCTTGAGAGATATTATCTTATAAGATAGTCTCGTAAGATCACCATCTCACAACATGTGGAACCTACCGTTGTATGACTCCTACATAAGACGGTCTCATAAGATATTTTTTGCTTGGTAAGAAGGGATGTATTATCAACCGGAACCTTTTACCATCAAGACAAAACTACTATTCAAACTTAGTGGGGACAAAAAATCTTATATTGAGGTTTTTTAAATTTTGGATATCAATACTAGAGGTTGTCAATGCAGTATTATCAACGTTGGTTTTTGAATTATTAGTAGCCCACTCTGTCACTCAGTTCAATTCTATGCATCAATGAATCCTTTATTATCTGAAAGGATCTAAATTAAAAATAAATAAATAAAATATTGATGGTGGACATTTGTTTTTGGTTATAGACTTATTGCTTCAAGGACTAACCCCATCGCGGCCCATGAGTTGATGGATCACGTGGGACATAACCTTGGACAACTCTCACCAATCAGTCCAGAAAAAAGGCTAGCCTTTTTTCAAACAAAAAGCTTTGCACCTGTTTTTCTCATGCACCAAAATCCAAATCCGCTTTTCTTTCCCTGAATGTTTTTACTGGTGGAGTCCAGGGACTCCCTGGTTCCACTAGATCCATATTTTAACTTAAAATGATTGCACGATCTGTCTTCTGGGAACACTGAACACTAAAACACTGCTTTGCAGCAAGCAGCCTTTTAATCTAATGGCTCACTTTTTGTACCATCCACAATCTCAGGCCAGGATACAACGTTATATAGTATAGAATGTAAAATTTAGATTTTACTTGAGCTGTGACAATCTGATAGGTTATATAGCATAAAATGTAAAATATTCATATTTGGTAGGACAGGCATCAGTACCTTTTTTTTTTTCTTTTCTTTTCTTTTTTTGAGTGGAAAAGTGACATTTGGGGGTGCTGTGAATTGTGATTTCTTCTGGGTCCTACTTTCCCGAAAGCCTGACCATTTAGTGCAACAGCTAAGGGACTAGTTTTATCCAGCACTACTTTCCCCTGGTTCCTATGCAAAACCGCGCCCCCCCCCCCCCCCCCCCCCCCCCAAAAAAAAGTGTTTTTCTTTCAAAAATCTGTTCAAGGAATACCACATACATTTACAGTACAGCTTTCTTTTTCTGAATAAAAAAGGAGTTTGTGTATTCATCAACCCCACACTACAGTGACAGTAAGATTAATGTCACGTATATCACTAGGATTTTAATGACGCTATTGTTGAGGATACAACATATTCGTTGAAACGCCACTACTTAAACCACTCAACTTCTGCCTAGTATTATGTGTGTTTGGAAATTGTCTCAAATTCCAATTGTAACTTAGAAAGTCAATTAGGTTTCCTAGTTAAAGAAAGAAAAATTAATTTGGGTTACATTGTTATAGAAGGAAAGACTATTCTTTAGTGTGAAAGGAAGTCCTTATTAAAGAAATAATATATTCTTATTTTAAGATGAAATAGACTCCTTATTAAAGAGGTAATGTATTCTTAATCCAAAAAAGAATAGCAAAAGGGTCCTATAAATAGACAATACTACAAAAAATTTGATGGATTTGGCCCAAGGGTCCTCCTTATAGGGAGAGGAAAAATAGAACATGAAACCAAGAGAGAGAAAAATGATTTTCACTTGGGAGGAACGCAAGAGAAAGAAGAGAGCAAGGTACTACCACCTTTGAGAAGATAGAAAAAAAGTTTGCGCAAGAGCAAAGAAAGAGGAAGACACACACACACACACACAAAGTGAGAGAGAGAGAGAGAGCAGCCAAGAGAGAGCCACTTGGAGAAAAAAAAGACAGCCAAGAAAGAGCGGTGCACGGAGAAGAAAATAAAAAGAAGAAAGTAAAGTGTCGTCGTCTTTGAAAAAGAGAATTAGTGTGTGTGTGTGTGTGTGAGAGCAAAGAAAAATAAGAGAGATTTTTTTTAGTCATGAGACATACATAAGAATTATTGTAATTGATTTGATAATAGTAAAATTATTCGGAGTTTGTCTCGTAATTTTTTCCCTTCAAAGAAAAAGGGTTTTTCACGTAATTATTTTTATTCTTGTATGTGATTGTTGTTGATAATATTATTTGGGACCCAGGCTACACCCAGTACAGCTTCTTGATAAGATTACACGTTGTGTTGCATTGGTAGAGTTATTGTGCTGTGACAGGGCAGTAGAGTACGAGATTTATAAACAGATAAACTTGATTTTGGAAAACAACTTGATCGCATGGGGTAATTTGCTATTTGGAACAATTTATCATCTCTCCTAACCACTTAATTTTTCAATTTCTATGCGTCCATGATTAAAGGGGCGAAAAATTGGAGTGCAAATGATGAGATTGTTAATGGCCAAACTGAAAATGACAAGATGGGATAGAGAGGTCAATGGAGCCTGCAACCTCCAGTCTGATATGCCGTGCGATGGGTCCCCTGTATGTTTGGTGGTAATACACTGCTTATACCTCAAGCTAATCTAATGCATTTTTGTTTAGAGAAAATCTATAGACCAAAAGCAATTTGAAAAACTTTTCACAACTGCTGTAAAGCAATATCGGTGGTAAGAACTTCCAAAAGTTTGTTAACCCAATTATCGTAAATGCTAACTTAATTATTGTGAAAAACACTGTTTGTGTGTGAATGTTAACTCAGTTATTGTGAAAAACATTGCTTATGTAGCATCGTGGGTTAAACCCAAGGCTCACTTTGCCAAACTTACTGAGTTACCATAATTTGAGTCCCCAGACATTAGCTAAGTATTTCATCTTTCCAAGTCCATAAATGCACAGAGACCCTGTGTGCCTGAAACTTGGCCCAAGTGGCAGCTTTTTAAAATATTATGGTGTTAAGTGAGTTTGGATAGCTGGGGTTTGGCCTTTTTTGGGGTCTTACAGAACGGTTTATGGGACTATCAAACTCAGCAAATGTACATGTTCATGCATTTTTTAAATTTACAATATTATTTATATTTTTAAAAATTATTTTACTGTAGTATTTTCAACAATAAGTTTTCAATTTTCAGCAAATAAACAGTATCCAAATAATCTTAGACAAGGTATTCTTGTGTATATGAATAATGGGTATTTAAAAATTATTTTACTGTAGTGTTTTCAACAATAAGTTTTCAATTTTCAAAAAATAAACAGTATCCAAATAATATTAAACGAGGTATTCTTGTGTATATGAATAATGGGTACAGCTTATGTCCAATGCCAGTACCACTGGACACGTTGCTATGGGGCCTTGGTTTCAGAAAATTGTTTGCTTGAAGCAGATCAGGCTAAAAACCAAGCTCAATTACATTAACTAGACAAGCTTGGGGTAAGGACCACACTAATAAATGTCCTAGTTTGTAGTCATGGTGAGAAAAATTATTACCATTTCATGAAACGAAATTCTCATAACATGCGGGTCTCATTGGTGTGAGGGTACCTCATGAGAGAGTCTTCTTAGCTACTTTCTACACGATGCAGTAGCGGTAAATTAACCCTCTCAAGAGCCATGCTTGTTCAACCCAGGTTTAAGTACTTGTTGGGCTTAAAAAATAATTGTTGAAATACAATTTTAATTTTTTTTTAAAAGTAAATTTAAGATAAATAGATGTCCCTACGCTGAATAAACTTTTAAAATAAAATAAACTTATGGCAAACATGCCCTGAACCAGGTTTCAATTATCTCAACCTAATATTTGTAAAGTGGTCTGAATCAAAGAAATTTAGCTCAAAAGAAAATTTTCCACCCTATATTTCTTATCTAATGTGAAATGGATGATGGATTATGTTCCCTAATCATCCTGAAATGAAATGTCCAAAAGCTATAAGACAATGACCTGGTCACGTACCTTTCACATTTTAGACATTAATCATAGAACCTTTAGACCATACTTTTTGATCAACAAATCTTTAAAAGTTGAGAGTATACAACTGGTCAAAAATCTTAATTGCAATTTTCTGAAAACAAGAAGGAAAAAAAAAAAGGCAAAGTGGCAAATTAGCCCCCATTAAAAAATTTTGAATCATGTTTCATATTTATTATTCTTTATACTATAAGATAAACCCCTCAAATAGTCAGAGATATGAACATGTATTACAATAAAATGTGGGGGTCACCTCATAAAGGTATTATACCAATAGGCTTTCAACCAATATTGAAGTTGGTCAGAGTATCCAAAGATGCTTATTATAATAATCAAAATCCCATTACCCCAAACCAGTCCATAAAGCAAAAGCAGAAAACACTGAGAACAGTCCCAAACTTCTTAGTTCCATGAAACTTGTTGAAAAACACAGACTGAATTAAATGGCACAAACAAATAAAAAGTAATAAATACAGACAGCTACCCATGAGGAGTGGCAGAGCAAAGCAGAGCAGATCGATAGATATAGATGAATACAACTATTTCATTTCTTTCAGCTTTCAGTGTACGACCAAACTTTACTTTTTTTATATTACCATAGAACCATAGAGATTCTCTCCTCTCTATATGTATATATAGATAGCTCCACATGTATTTTTTTTTTTTTCAATATTAAAAAAAAAAAAACCAATTCAATTCAGCTGCCCAAAAATATTTTCAATTCAGTAAAAAAAAAAAAATTTAAAAGGGGTAGAAATTATAATAATGGATTTAATCACAAAACAGGTTGTGAGTTTGAACCAGTGAGACCCAACCTTCTTCTTTTCCAGAAATTATAGTCTGGAACAAGCTTCTCTCCGGTTCTTGCTGGTTCTGATTTACACCTTGTGAGTATGAGAGGACCTACAGGGACATCTACAGCTTTCAATTCTTCAACGTATGAGGAGCTGACGAATCCTTCTTTAATTGAACCTTCGAATCGTTTCAAACACTCCAACTTTTTCTCGGTTTCGGGAGCTATCCTCGATTCTTGATCCGAAATTGACTCGCTTGCCGATGAGGGTTTCGCTTTATGCTCCGCGTGTTCCTCGTCTCTGTTGTTTTCTTGCTCTGTTCTTCTCCTCTGTTCCTCTGTCTCCTCTGTCCCGAGCGGTGATTCCCAGAATCTACTGGCCAGAGATGAAGATCTGTACGGAGCAGATCTGCACCTAGTTAACAAAAAAGCGTTCTTTGGTGGTGAACATGTATTGGACACACAGACCTGAGCTACAACTTCTTTTTCAACATCTTCTTGTTCTTCTTCTTCCTCTTCTCCATCTTCTCGCTCTGAAAATTCAATATTATTCCCTAATTTCTGTTCAGATTTTGGTGAATCTTGTCGAGTTTCGCCTTTTCGTCGAAAACCCACTTGAAAAAACAAGACCCACTTGCGCCAAGCCGGCCCGCAACACCTGGCTTTCGTATTCCAGGCAATATGGCGGCATAACAGAGCATTTTGGAGCCATTTGCACCTGCGTCTTGTCTTGGCTCGGACACGGCAGTTCCGAGCCTTGGAGGGTTGTTTGTTGGAGGAGCGGCGGACCCGGACTTGGCCCATGCATGTGACTTTTGGAGAAGTTGGTTCTTGAGTTTCAATGGCGGCGTTGGAGTTCCTTTTGTTGCGAACAAACATTGGGCTTGAACGTGCCCTTCCTCTGCTTCTGCTCCCCACATTGGTCCTCAGAAACCTCATCAATGGTGGTGGGTACTTCTCAGTCCGACCCGGACTCGATATGGGTTTTGTGGATAGCTTCATTTTCAAACCAAAAAAAAAAAAAAAAAAAAACTCTCTCTATTTCAGTGTTTCTCTCTCTACCGGACTCCGTTTTTTTTTTTTTTTTTTTTTTTTTTTGGTGTTTGAGCTTTGTCTGTGGAAGAGAGAAAAAATGGGGTGTCCTATGTACCATGTTATAGCATATTGGTGTGGCTTTTATTTCTCATGTGTTGTGCACTTGTGCTTGTGCCAAAGAGATTTCTTTTATTTTATTTTATTTATATAATTTTATTTTATCTTTGCACGGATGGGTAGGATCCACTGTTAAGATTTTTTCTATATTTCGAGGTTGTAAGTCTTGTTGTGTTGTGTTTTTGTGTGTTGTGTAGTCTTCTGTTTGGCATGGCTGGCACTTGTGGTCAGTTCTAGACTTCTAGTAGGAAATTTCTTCGAAGATTGTTTACCTCCAAATTTAGTTTTCCTCTCCTTCCGGTTTTTTTTTTTTTTTTTAAGTATTAAATTTATAATATTTTTGTAACAAATCTTAGACTATAAATTGTTATTGGTTGCCAACACACATTTTTGGTACGATGGTTACTCCACAAATATAAGTGCTTATGGGGTGTGGAGAGTAAGGGCCAAGATTTAAGTCTTCAGGAGGGAATTTCACACACATATACATTTAGATTATGATAGAATAGAATTTCCATCTTATAAAAAAAAATATATATATATATATATATTTGTTATTGGTTTTTTATTTAAATCCACAATTTAAATTATTTTGTTACTCACTCATAATAACTAATAACAATCCAACACTTATGATTTATTGTGAAAATATTATAGACATAAAATTTCTTTCCTTTTCTTTATTTATTTATTTATAATTTGGAACGTAAAAAACGTTAAGAAAATGTCAACAAGTTACATTACAAAACTCTTATCTATTACGTGACGGTTTAATCTTTATGCGAGCATCTAGGACTATTTACACATTAGCTACTTATCCCAAAAAAAAAGGTAGATAGTGTGTAAATAGACCAAATTAGATTAATATTTTAATAATCTTATGATTTAGAGTCTGTTTGGCAAGATTATTTTTGCTAACTTATTTTACTATTTAGCTTATTTTTGTTACTATTCATGGATCCTACTGCACTTTTTAGTATTATTTATAAGTCACATTGTATTATTTCAACTATGTTTTATCTATAGTAGTTTCAACAAAAAGTTTTCAATTTCAGCAAAAGATGCAGATCTCAAACAAACCTTGAGTATTTAAAAATTTAGACTTGCTCAAAAAAAATTAGACTTAAATGGGAAAATTAGACCTGTTCGAAAATTAGACTTATAAATTTCACCATAATTCATTTTAGTTCTCTGAATTTCAAGTTTATTAATTAAAACATTTTCAAATTTATTTAATTAATGTTTTTTCATCATCTTCAGTTAAAAATTTTATTAAAAATGTTTGAAAAATATTTTCAATCATTAATTGGATTTTTTTTAATTTTAAGAAACAAATTAAAAATTTTGGACAATTAAGCAACATTAAACAAAATTTGATGAAGAAACCTTAATTGAATCTACTCAAAACTTAGAGGACTAAGATAAATGAAAAAAAAATTTGAAATAAATTCTACGTATATTTTAAGTGTGAGTTTTGTATTTTAGCCAAAATTTTAATATACTTGGAATTGGATTTTTTTAATTTGAAAAAAAAAATTATAAGTTTGGACAATTAAGCAATATTGAATAAAATTCAATGAAGAGACCTTAATTAAATCAAATTAGAATTTTTTTTTTTTTTTTTGAGATCCAAACGATAGAAATCAAATTAGAACTTAAAGGACTGAGGATTGAGACGAATGAAAACAAATTTTGAAATAAATCCTACTTATATTTAAATGTAAATTTTACATTTTTGCCAAAATTTTAATATAAATGGAATGACTAGATTGGTATGAAATCTTTATTCAGAAACTGCTATTTTGTTTTTATTGTTTTGAAGCACAGTTACTGCTATTCTGGTGGATTTGTTGTAGCGTATGGAGTAAGACAATTGAATCGAGTAAATATAGTAGAGAGAATAACCGTTGGATCTTTTTGATTTTGTTTGGGTTTTTTTGTCGGTTTTATTATAGTAATAGTAGCAGTGTATTCTGTTTTGAGCATTAGAAAAGTGACTGGTTGTCAACTTTTTTTCAGGCCTCAAGCGTCAGAGTCTGGGTTTGTCCACTCGGTCACTCAAACAATCCATGATTGGTTTGTGATTGATGCACGTCTGTTACTACGTCATGAAGTAATCAACTTCTTTAATCTTTCTTCAACAAACTAAACTGCGTCTTACTTAATCAAGAAATATTCTTTTCTTTTCTTTTCTTAATCAAATATTATTTGTAGTCATCATATTGAATGATGTTAATTTACCCAACCTTCTTGAGTTGAGCCTGAAAAGATTTTCCAATGATCCATTTATGTAAATGTCTAAGCATAATTTAGTAAGAGATTCATAGTAATGTTATTTAAGTTTTGTAAAAATTCATGTAAGCGAAAACGTGTGTAAAAATACGTGTTGTTATATTTAAATAATAATTTTCGTCTTTTAAACACCGTTATTAAACGAGACCTAAGTTTCCCATTGAAGAAAATCTCATTATTTTAGTAGAGAAATTCTAATAGATATCTTTAAGACAATAATTAATAATTCATTTAAATAATGTTTTTATGAGAAAAAAAAAACAATTAATGTTTTGATAGTTTTTTCTATTTCCTATAAAAGTTGTATCAAAACTTTCCTAAAATTTATTGTTTGCCATTGCTCTAAAGGCACTCATTAAGATGATCAATTTTAGTATTATAGTGTAATATTATATTTATATAATAGTATAAAATAAAAGAAATTATATTTTTTTACCATTAGAATTGTTTTCATTTATGTCCTAAGACCGATTCTTATGTTAACCCATAGGAGGAATTCAGAATATAAATAAAAAATTATTTTGCTGACACTTAACAATTATTATTGAAAACAAAGACAAACTTGAAGAGTAACCAAAAATAAATCTCAAATTTAAGGGGAAAAAAAAATCTCAAACTTTAAAGGTGAAGTTTAATATATTCAAAAAATATATATATACATATATTTTTTATATTCATTTAACTTAAAAAATAAAGTAGTCTATAATATACTAAAAATAAAAGAAACTCACATACCTCTCTCTGTCAATGTAGCTCTTGCAAACCGATCACCATAAAACCACTTAGGGTACGTTTGGTATGCTGTAATAGCTCCTGTAATAGAATAGTTATTCATGTGTAATAGCAATTCGGTCATTCGGTTGCATCTTTATTACATGGATTAGTTATTCATCTTTAAAATGGATGTAATATCTATTCTTTAGTGCATATAATAGGTTTTAAAATTAATATATTTCCAAAAAAATAAAGTTTCCTTATACATCATCATTTGCAAGTTTTTCATATGTAACATCCAAACTTATGAATAGTAATAGTTATTCCATTACAATGTTTTCTATTTCTAATAATAAAGATTACTATTCTTAATGTAATCTACATTCAGTGTACCAAACGTACCCTTAATGCATGTACTTCCTCTCTTTAACCATTACCATAAAACCACGCATACATATACTTCCTCTTTCATCATTGTTTTCACTCTTAGACTCCGTTTGGAAGTTCATAAGGGAAAAGAATGGAATGGAATGGAATGATTATAAGAAAATGGAATGCATTTAAGTAAGGGAAATGAATGGAATGGAATTAAGTAACCATAATTGGATGTTATAAAATAAATGAATGGAAAAGAATGAAATGTAAGTAATCTTGTTTGGGAGCAATATAGAGAGAATGGAACGGAATCATTTTATGACAATATTACTATTAGACCTCTATTTTAAAATAAAGAGTTGAATATACAGGGGTATTTTGAGAGTTTTAGTAAAAAAATCATTAAATCTAATTTCATTCCCTCTCATTCCTCTCAATTTCGAGGGAATGAAAATTTGAGATTTTAAAGGAATAAAAAGAAATGAGTGTTTCCTCCTACCAATTTCATTCCCTCTTACTTAAACTCCCAAACAAGGTAATGGACTTTCTATTCCCTCCATTAAAACTCCCAAATAAGGGGAAGGAAGAATATTCTAAAATGATTTTTTTCATTTCTTTCCATTCCATTCCATTCCCTCTTCCCAAATGAAGTCTTAGGATCCGTTTGGATGCAACTTATTTTTGCTGAAAACTGAAAATACTGTAACAAAATAATTTTTAAATGTGTGAATAATGCCATAAGACCCATTTTTAATGAAAAAGTTGCTAAAAATTGAAGATTGTGGGTCCTATGAACAGTACACCCGTGCACTGTTCACAGGAGAAAAGTCCACAACTGCGGCTAAAAAAAAAAAGAGGAAAGTGCATTGTTCACAGGAGAAAAGTCCACAACTGCAGCTAAAAAAAAAAAAGTGGAAATGCAAACGCAAACGTGAATCCAAACACTCACTTACTTATAAAATCATTTGCATCGGTCACAGTTAAAATAAAGAAGTTTATTTCATTTTTTTTAGTATATGTTATGCTTTAATAATATGTCTTTAATCATAAAAATTAAGAGTATTGAGTCATTTTATTGTTAAACTTTTTACTAATAATAAAAAATTAAAATCTCACAAATAAACATAAAATATCTCGCTTTCACCTTAGACCTGAGATTATATCAAAACAACCCTAACTTTTCAATTCATGGTCAAAATCCAACTCACTTCCCTTAAAATAAAAAATAAAAAAATCCAACAATTAACTCTTGAGCTATTTAAGTTAGGTTCTCATTAATATTGACCCACCTTATTCAGGAAAGAGTTAAAACTATTGTTTTATATATGTTAATCTAATATTTCTTTTGAGATAAGCAGAATTATAAAACTTCTATCCACTTTTCTTCTTCCTTTTCAAATTAATTCACAAATAAAAAACGGCTTGAGCTATAACTTGACTAAATAAGTAATTAGTTTGGCAATTTCCTCAACAACAAAAAAAAGTAATTAGTTTGGCAGGTTCAATATGCAGAATTTATTACTTGCTTGGATAAATTTGCTACCTAATTTTATTTATCAGTTTATACTTCAGAGCTTAAATTGAAGGCATTAAAATAAACAGTTAAGACTCTTACCTTCTACTCGAAAACAGCAGTTGCTATACCTACAAGGTAAAAGCAGTGGTTAAGTCTCATAATGGCTTGATCAGTGCCCAACAAGCTAATTCATTTTTGCTTAAGATGTGGGTCTTGCCAGGGGGTCATGCTGGGGTCTATCATTCATCAATGATCGTAGGTTGAAGGGTACTAGACTACTAGGGTAGAACCTAATTGGTTAAAAACCTTTGTGTATGTTTAGTGAAGCCTAATTTGAAGAGAGTTTTAAACAAATAAATTAATTGATTTGATATCTCAATTAAATTGCAACAAGCGGCACCTTACCACCACTCATTTGTAAAATTTTTACTCAAAATATATATATATATATATATTTTTGTAGGTTTAACTTTTAAGTATCATTGGATTAATCGACTATAAATCAGTCAAATATTAAAAGTTCAAGTTCTTTCATTTAGTTTTATTTCGAATGCTAGCCGTACTTGAGCTTCTAAGCATCAATATCCAACATGCTAAAACTCCAAATATGCTCAAATTTAGCATCAAACCCCATAAATCTTGCATTACCCGCACTTTCAATTCTAAAAATTTTTACCATTGAGCTACAGGACCATCCTACTGTTATGATGGTATTGTAATAAGATGGTATTTTTAAAAAATAATATTTTATTGGGTTTTGGGTTTTAATTTGGATATTGGGTTTTATTATTTTATTGTGTATATATAATATTTTAATGTGTTATATGGTAAAATAAAAGTTGGGATGTTGGGTGTATTGTAAAATGACATGATATAATAGATAAAATAACTTTTGTGATAGTAAAATGTGATATTTTTTACATATCGAATGCAAATGCTCTTACCAAACAAAATTACATGTCCAAACTTAATTAATTCTCTTGTTAAATAAACTCAACCTTATTAACAAGCTATTTGTTTAACTTATTCTTTTCCATTATATATTAAAACAATAACTTAAATTTTTACCCTTCACAAATCTATGGATTTTTATTTCGAATGATTGTTTCTATTATCAATAATTACAAATAATAAGTTGATAATATATAGACCTATTTACAAATTTACACAATCCAATTTCAAAGGTATAAAAGCATATTGAGTCTTATGTTCACAAGCTTGTTCAAGAACACATTATTATATTTGACATTGAATTGTTTAATAGTCAAGTCTAAACTTGAACTTGAGCTTGACTTGTTTGTTAAACAAAAAAAAAAAAAAAACAAGTTTTATTTTGAGTCGAGCTTAAGCTGTTTATGAATAGTTTAGTTCATTTATAGTAAATTTAATTCCACATTAATTTTTTTATTTTTTATTTAAGTAGATAGTGAAATTATATGAGGGGGATTGGAACCACAAACATGAGACGTCATAAAGAAAGTCATTAGAGTCTTCATATTAGCTTTTGTGTAAAATTTATTCTCTATTTTAAAATAAAACATTTTTCTTTACTCAAAAAAAGAAAAAAAGAATCCACTTCTTTTTATTTTAGCTAACCATTTTTTCAAACATCTACATATAATTCTTTAGGGATAATTATAGATTACCCACCTGTGGTTTAACCCGAATTTAACTTTCCCACCTGTGGTTTCATTTTTAACACTTTACCCACTTAAGGTTACTTCTGTTTAGTCTTTGTTACCCACCTCTGTTAAAAAAGAAGGGTAAATAAGTCTTTTTACACCCATTTTATGTCTCTCTCCTCCCAAAAAAAAAAAAAAAAAAAACAACAACAACAACAACAACAAAAAACAAAAGAAAAACAAGATTAAAATATGGTATTAGTTTCTCACAATTCACAAACATGGAAAAACATACACAAACATGAAGAACATACATTGAGAAAACTAATACAAATCAAATCAAGTAATACCATCAAAATACAATAGACTCAAATCTTTGAACCTATAAAATAAATAAATAAAATTCAAAATTCAATGGCAAATAAAAAACCTACAAAAAATCCAAGCACCACAGTGATTCCACCCTTCATTCCAACTTTTAAATTCCTAAAACATTAGGCTTGAATCATCCGTGACCCAATCCAAGACTTCCACTATCATTGACTCATTGATATTTTAATACATGCAAACAAACCACAAATGATGCAAATGGCATCAAATTTTGTTCCTAGCAATGTGGAAACTGGATGTAAGAAGACATGATTGATCCATTGAATGGGTTCATGGGTGTCGCTCACTTCATTTCTAAGAAAATGATATGCTTATCATGGATCTAGGTTTGACCAAAGGAATGGAGCCACCACTAGCAACATCGATGATCCACCACACCCATGATGACACCGCAACCAAGCCGCGTCCACCGTAACAACCCAAAATCTCAGATTGATCACCACCAAAACCCAAATTCCAACCTACACATCACACTTCTCAAAACCAAGACCCAAACCACCCTTGGCTCCTCCATTGTCGCAATCGTGACCCAAAGCTATCGCCTATCTAAACCAAAGTGTGGGAGATGAGAGAGATAATTAGACTGAACAGAGAGAGAGAGAGAGAGAGAAATAAAATCAAATAAGAAGTAATGGAAAGAGTAGTAAGTGATTTTTGCCTTTAATGATGATTCTCGAACTAATAAATCAAGTGGGTGCCATTGTAGCATTTAAGATCTTAGGTGGGTGAGCAAGCGTGAGAGAGTGCGTGGGAGATAAGTGTTTGATCTGATTTCTTGTTTGATTTTTTGATGAAACTTGTTAGAGTAACCGAAAAATTAGAAGTGGATTACGGAGCATAAACGGAATGAACCACGGATGAGTAAGTTAAATTCGGACTAAACCACAGGTGAGTAATTTGTAATTATCCCGATTCTTTATTCTAAACACTATTTTATAAAAAAAAAAAAAATTTCTTTACTTTCTAAAACACCAAAGGCCCGTTGGTACATGTGTTTAAATACATGTTTTCAGTTTTTAAACAACATTACACATATTTTTACACACTTTTTCACTCACACATATTTTCAAAAAATATAAATAATGTTACTAAAATAACATTACCAAACGTCCCCAATTTTCCACCAATTTTCATTAAAAAAATATTTTTTTAAAAAGGAGTAAAATACATGTTTGGAAAACCAGTATAATATTGTACTATCACTGATTAGACAATAATCTTGCAAAAACAGTCGGAGCAACTAAAAAACTGTTCCGCTCATAGTTGGCGAAATGCGAAGCAAGTGTAATTGTTGTGGCCTAATTATCAGATCAAGACGCTTGTAAGCTGTAAGACTTAAGTCCTGCAAATACTAACTAATCATACCTTTTAAGATCACGTGTAGTATCAGTTCTTTATTAAAAATAAAAAATTACCAACTAATCAGCTGGTCTTTCATATTTTTATTTATGATACTTTCAAGCTCTTTTGCGTTTTCCTTTGATACAAGTATAACTTAAAAATTTTACTCAAAAAAAAAAAAAAAAGTATAACTTAAATTCATTAATCTCAGCAAAAAAAAATCATTAAAACCTGTGTTGTGTATCCAAAAGTTAAGCCATTTTGGATATACATTACTATAAGTTTTTTAAAAAAACATTCTCCTTTCTTCCCGTATATGTTAAAAAATACTTAGTATTCTAAAAAAAAAAAATCTCAACTAAAAAATAAAAATAAAAAACTTAAATTCATTAACTTATTTAACTTAAAAAATATGAAAATTTTTAACTATCGAATCTTGTAGTTCAACTGGTTAACACTACCTAATATTTTCCAAATGAAAAATCCAAAAATTTTTAACTATCAAAAAAATCTAATAGACAAACAAGAATTTAAAAATTTATACATAAAGTAATTTAAAAAATACACCAAATTATATAAACTTCAAAATAATGGACACCATCGTCAATAACTGACCATGACTCCTTTAATCATAAACAATAAAATGTTTATACTTTTAATATCAAGCAAGACTAATTAACGAATACCCTTAAAATATTTGTTAATAAATTATTTAAAAAAAAAATTGCTATCATTTCGCCAATAAACATTAACTTTCCCATATCAGTACCCACCAAAAAAACAAACAAAAAAAAATCTAGGTGTAATTATTTATTGAATCTTCACAGAATGGGAAACAGCAATTCTCCCAAGTCCCAACCCCACAATGGCTGCAACTTTCTTCATGTGTCTCCCTGACTGAGCAACATCATAGCACTAGTTATTGCTACTTTCCACTACTACCCCAAGTGAACTCACACCACCTAATGATAGGTCAGTGCATCTTAGGAAAATACCAGTGATGTGAATGGAGTACCTACTCATATTCTGTCCAAACCACAAAACAAAAAAGTCAACTAGGCTTTCAGGTTTCCTTGCTGGCACTCAAAAAAGAGCTTGACTAAGAGCAAGAAAACCACAGAGGTAAATAGGGAATCACTCAATCACATAGTGCAGAGAGTATAGCGGTAGACACTAGACTTAAAAATTAAGATCATAATATAAAATTATTAAATTACATGTGCAGATTGCAAGACAAGCAAACTACTACAAGTTTTTTAATACTATACCATATTTTGGGGGGGGGGGGGGGGGGGTGTCAAGCTGTTTTTTTGTTTTTGGCCCAAAGAAAGGAACAAGCTGATGATGTTTGGTAAATAGGCATTGTGCAAATATAGGAGGTGCTAACATTACTTTCTTACCTATATATAATACATTAATCATCTTACATAATGACCACACAATGCTGAGTCCATAGGTCTTTTCATCCCAACCACTGATTTATTTGATTCAGATTCAATCTGGTTCTTGTAATCCCATTCACTGGTATGCTTTTGTTCCTCATGTGCCTCAGTTTCATCATCTAGGAAACAAGCCACCAAGTTCAGTCATTGAGTTAGTGAGTTACTACTATAATTGCAGCAATTAAAAACCACAAGTTTTTTTACACATTTAGCTTAAATGAAATGAGTTAAGTCCTACCGGAAACATGTGAAAGAGAGAAATTAGTTAGGCGTCTAACGCAGTCCTTCAATGCTTGGAGTTCAGCTTCCTTTGAATTAAGTTTGGATTGGGCTGAATGCAATTCAGATTCCAGCTCTACAATTTGGTTTTCCTGCTGTTCAATGAGCAAATGGCAAAGTTTCTGATCGAGTTCAGCTGGCACCACTCCATCAAACTGATTAGAATGCAAATTCTGGCCCTCCACTTCATGAAACTCCATATCTGAAACTTCAGTCTGGGAAAGATTTTCAAAGTCAATCTGATAGAATTATCTAATTTAAAAAGATGAATGGTTTAGCATAAAGGAGCAAAAATTGACTCGTTTCATGAATTACCATGCCCACAGGCATATGGCATTCATCCTCTGCCAAGTCCTGTATGGAAGTATTCTAACATGCATAAAGATAGAACAATCCTATGCATCGTTTCCTGCTCCATGTACTAAAACTCTATTCTTTTGGATTTTTTCCAGTGTAAGTTGAGAGGGATGAATAACTAAACTTGATATTAGGAGTGGAATGCATATTAGTTTTGGTGCACCATAATTGATAGCAATTGTCATAATACTTGACATTATTAAGTTTTTAGTCCAGTACTCTTACATATGTACATTTAAGTATAAAGTGCATCACAGACACAAAAATTCCGTATCTGGAACTGTCACAGAACTCTATTTATAGAATCAGCATGGAACTCTACGTAAATGTAAGTGGGGAGATGAACGTGTAAGTATGAATATCTTTATATGTTAAATAAATCTAATAGAAGGGCATAAAATTAAAAATAATTTTAAAAAAATCTCACCTCACAGTCCTCACCCAGAATTGGTCTCATTTCTTCTTCTTGAGAAGCTTCCATGATGCACCAAGGAAGTTTTTGCAGTTCAGACTCAAACTCAGCTTCCAGTTCATCCATTTCAAGTAGCCTTGGTTCTGGCTCTTCAGTAAGAACACTACTTGCATATCCACCATCATCAATAACAGGGACACCCGCAATTTTGAAATCATTAGGGTCTACATTCTGTGTGTTAGACTTATTTAACGCAAGTTGAGTATGCTTGCTATTATTTTTCCTTGACTTTGCATCAGCTTTACTAGGAGGACCCGAAATGTGCAGATGATGAAATGATTTTCTTTTGTAAAGCTCAGTTTTTAATTCCTGAACAACTTTTGCAGTCTCATCCACGGCCATATTCAGCTTACTGATCTCAGTTTTCCCTGCTGACATCATGTACATGATCCCAACACCAAGTCCCCAGCCAAATAAAGAGCTTTCTGTAAAGTAGAGCATTAGGTGAATTTCAAAGTTAGTATTTAGTAAAAGAAAGCAAAAATTTAAAAACAAAAAAAAAATACTGCAATTTAACAATAGACTTAACAAAATGAAAACTGGTTCATGTCCAATTGTCCACTAAAAAGCATGGATAAGGACTTGTCTACAAAACAAACAAAAATGTTAATAACAATTGATTTTCTCTTCTTCTTTTTTGGGGGGACCCATCTTTTGGCTAGCTATCACTTTGGAGTTGGACCCCTGGAGCTTTCATTACAGTACTATAAACGAAGTTGATGGAAAATTAGTACAAATCTCTTTTGAAGCAATCAATCGTATGGAAGATTCTTCATGCAAAGATGAGGGTAATAATATACATGGTTTAAATTTATGGCACAAATTATTAGACATCTAGGTCACTTGAATTCTCTAGAAATCATAGAGGATGTGGATTTGAAGACTAAACATAAAATCATGGAGACAGCCTCATTAGTAAAATGTCTTTACAAAGACACATTTTTCCTTTTATAAGTAAATAAAGACTTTATTGAAGTCTTTACAAAGACACATGACCCTACATAGAGCAATCATTTTTTACGTTTGTGTTATAGGAAGTACGAAACTTCTTTAACTCAAGGCATCATTTTTTCTTTTATATAAAGTATAACAAGACTGCTTCCAAATCCCGTGCCCCATTTCTAAGTAAATGATTGCTTTTGGATAATTTCTTTGCACGTAACCTTATCTGTGCGTCCTTAGTATCGAACACTACACCCAGATCACAGCAAAGGGAAGCTTAAAAAATTCAGGAAGTGTTTGGTACGTGCACTTAAAAACTGAAAACATGTGTTTGAAAACGTGTGGAAATATGTATAATGTTGTTTGAAAACTAAAAACATGTATTTGAGTGGATATATCAAACAGGACAGTTTCTATATGTTAGAGATATATTAGCCCAATCCTACCTTGCATGCAAGCCAAGTCTTCTACTTGTCTTACAAACTTATTAACCATAATTAGTTTAGGATTTAGCCTACTATAAATATATACCCATTTTGGGTTTATTGTAACTAAAGATTTGTACTTCAGTCTTATCTGTGGACGTAAACCGTCAAGCTGAACCACATTATGCTCTTGTGTTGCTCTCTAGTTTCTACTTCCGCTTCCACATCTATTTTAACATATTTAACACTATAGAGCTCTATGTTGCTCGAGGGAAACTCCTATTTCGATTCTACACATGGAATTCAGTTTTCTATAGATTGAATTGTAATTTTTTACTTTGATTTTATTATTATTATTATTATTTTGGTAGTCTGCTGGATCAGTGTACTTTGTTCAGCTTAATAAAATTCCTTACTGGCTTTTTTTTTTTTTTTTTTAAATGCTCAAATTCCAATTTGGGGAAAAGAATGTCACAAACAGTGAGCCCAATTACAATTTACAGGCAACAATGATATTAAGCTAAAGAAACAGTAAAAAGTGAACCTTAATTGAAGAAAACAACAATTTAGTGACTAACCTTTAGAATTAGAAGAAGACGATCCAGACTTGTTAGTGACATTCTTGTTAGTCTTCCTTCTCTTTAAGGAAACAGCGAATTTCCTAGCAGAGCTCTTCCTCTGAATCTCCTTCACTGCCTCTCCTTTCTCTTTCCCCACACGGCCAGATCTGTCTCCAGCCTTCTTAGCAGCCCCAACCAGTTTACAAGAACCGGGTTTCTTGCGCGAGTTGCTCGATCTAGATCGAGAACCTGAACTCGAAAACCTAAAGATACCATCCCGTTCTTTTTCCTCGAAATTACAATCAATCGGAGTCAGCGGAGGCGAAGAGTCCAATTTGGAAGCTTGAGGGTTGAGACTGTGGGGTTGTTCGGTGGGATCGGAATTGGCATTGGGGTTAAAGAGGTGTTTGGCGACGAGGCTTGTGGATCCAGCTACTGCTGCAGCTAAGAGAACCTGCCACATCCGGTGAGAGAAAAAAGAGAGAGAGAGATATCAAACGAAGTTTCTGTTTTTGTTTTTTGTGTTTTTGAAAGTGAATTAAAGAGGGCGTTGAAGAGAGTAGAGAGAGTATTGAGTAAGGAGAGGGTGAAGGTTTGGTAGGGGGGGAGGGAGTACTGTACTCGTCACGGTGATCCTTTGGGTTTTTTTTGTTTTGTTTTGTTTTTTCCCGCTTTCGTCAATTTTTCCAAATGGGAGAAAATAATAGGATCCGGGATTTTGATTTGAACAATTTTTTGAATTTTGCTGGGTCGCGTTCACGTGTACGGCGCCCTGCAGGCTGCAGCTTGCAGGAGTCATTTGGTTTGTACATGGGCTATGCCCAATTATATAAGAGTAGGGGTCTATTAGAAAAAATTTAGGTGCCCCTCGCGTAGGAGAAGGGAGCGTTGCACTTAAAGCATGTAAGAATTACTCGGGTCTATTAAATACTTCTTGTTAGCTACAAAATTGATTGTAGCCTAAGATTACAACTTTATTTAATAAAATAAATATTATTATATATTTTAAAAATTTAACCGTTGAATTATATATTCTTTACCCTCTTAATACACAGATCAAATTTTTGTGTCAATTAGATATTATTTACTATATGATCTATAAGTTTATATTTTATGTATAATTTTAAACTACAAAAATTTGTAATTTAAACAATTTATTGATGACATAACTATTGATCTTTAATTTTCTAGAAATTTTGCTATTGAGAATATAAAAAGAAAATGTAATCTAATGATGGATTGGTCAAAATTCACCTCCAATAAAATATATATATATATATATATATATAAAATAAAGTTGTAAACTAAGGCTACAACCAATATCCCCCTCAAAAAAAAAAAAATGGCTACAACCAATATTATAACTAAATTTTGTCCTTACACAAAAAGGTGTGTAAAAATTTTTAAAATTAAAATGTGAGATTTCAAATTAAATTACACACAAATTTGTGTGCACCAGTCATTTTTCCATTAAAAAGAAAATAGTCAAATTAGTTAATAATTGCGAAAATTTTGAATAAAATATAATTTTCTTTCTTTAATCTATTGTTAAAATACAAAATTTGATAATTATAGTAGTTAGTACTTAGTAGACATTTATTATGTTTCTCAAAAAAAAAAAAAAAAGTAGACATTTATTATGATTTTGTTTGAGTATGAAGCTTTTTATTAGAGAATATAATTATGGAGCTATCTAAAGAGAATATGATGTGGCATGATTCATGGAAAATTTTTGGCCCAAACATATTTGGAGCCTTAGGTTTCAACTCCCAATAGGAATATGACATATGTTCATGTTATGTGCAATGCACATAATTCACTTGATTGGTTTAAGTGCGGTTAAGTGAGTCAAGTGCCAATCTAACACTAGCTATTGCTAATATAAGATCATCCCTAGTATGGTAAATAAGAGTGGCTGCCCAACTAATTAACAGCTTCTAATAGATGGATTACTGTAACTAATTGTTCTTAAGATATAAGGTTGTCAACTTGTTGAAGTTGCTCTTATGTGATCCAAATGACTCGGCACCATCTTAGACTCTTGGGCCACCCTCTAGAGCCCTTAAATGAAGTCCCCATGAAAATCTAACTCGAACCTATTCGGTTTTGATTTCCTTTGTCACAAACTTATTGGTATCGAGCTCCTATATTTTCAAGGCGAGGTTGGTTTTCTCTCCTAGATTTGACTTTTCCTTAGTGGTCATGGTGTTTTTTAGGTGAGTCAAATTGTAATACTCTTCTTAGAAAGTATAGGAACTGTTTGCCAGATCGTAATGATATTTCTCATTAGCTTTTGGATTGGTTTCAATGGATTTTCTCTAAGAGTTTGGTCTTTCCCAAACTACCGCATGGCCATACCCAAGAGGTACCCTATGCACCCGCAAATGCCCACCAAGGGAATGCCAAGTAAACCGACACAATGGGTCTGCCCTGCCATCTAATAATGCCCCACTTGACTCTCCAGGTCCAGTCAATGGGACTCAGGCTGCACAAGTATCTCAGCCAGCCATCGATTGTTGGGTTACACGTGTGAGTGAAGTCCCACATTGAATAAAAATGAGAAGAATGAGTGATTAATATAACATAATTGAGCACATACCCATTGGGCTTAGGCCTTTTGGGTTAAAGTGTGTCTCTATATGTTATATTAATTACTCAAGGAAGCTCCCCAAGGTGTTTATCTCCCTAACAAGTGGTATCAGAGCTCATGGTGGTGTGCGGCGAAGGTGGTGAGGTGTTCATGGTCCCTACCCAGCGGGGACAGAGAAAGCCTAAACGGCCCACACGTAAAGATCCTAGAGAAGAAAAAAAAAAGAAACCCAACAAAGGAATATTGCTAATGGTGCTAAATAATGGTGGTGCGAGGTTCCCATGGACATGGACGTACGAGGTTCCCATGGATGTGCGTGCGGGGTTGACACGTGGTTCCTATGGATGGCGTACGCGAGACCCATGGATGACGCGCTGATGAAGTGAAAAACCCATTAGGCAAGGGGGAGTGAGTAGGACTTGTTCATGGCCTACAAAGAGGTCTTGAAGCCCACAGAGAGGCAGAGACTCACACGTGAGGGGGAGATTTGTTGGGTTACACGTGTGAGTAAAGTCCCACATTGAATAAAAATGAGAAGAATGAGTGATTAATATAACATAATTGAGCACATACCCATTGGGCTTAGGCCTTTCGGGTTAAAGTGTGTCTCTATATGTTATATTAATTTCTCAAGGAAGCTCCCCAAGGTGTTTATCTCCCTAACAAATATAATATAATTGAGCACATACCCATTGGGCTTAGGCCTTTTGGGTTAAAGTGTGTCTCTATATGTTATATTAATTGCTCAAGGAAGCTCCCCAAGGTGTTTATCTCCTTAACAATATTAACCACTCATTCTTCTCATCTTTATTCAATGTGGGACTTCACTCACACGTGTAACCCAACAATCTCCCCCTCACATGTGAGTCTCTGCCTCTCTGTGGGCTTCAAGACCTCTTTGTGGGCCATGAACAAGTCCTACTCACTCCCCCTTGCCTAATGAGCTTTTCACTTCATGAATGCATCATCCATGGGTCTCTCGTACGCCATCCATGGGAACCACGTGTCAACCCCGCATGCACATCCATGGGAACCCCGCACGTCTATGCCCATGGGAACCTCGCACCACACCATTATTTAGCACCATTAGCAATATTCCTTTGTTGGGCTTTTCTTTTCTTTCTTTTTTCTCCAGGATCTTTGTGTGTGGGCCATTTAGGCTTTCTCTGTCCCCGCTGGGTAGGGACCATGAACACATCACCACCTTCGCCGCACACCACCATGGGCTCTGATACCACTTGTTAAGGAGATAAATACCTTGGGGAGCTTCCTTGAGTAATTAATATAACATATAGAGACACACTTTAACCCAAAAGGCCTAAGCCCAATGGGTATGTGCTCAATTATGTTATATTAACCACTCATTCTTCTCATCTTTATTCAATGTGGGACTTCACTCACACGTGTAACCCAACATCGATATCCCAAAAAAAAGGAAAATCAAGGACTACAGGAGCCCGGATTCTATTCCTTCTCACAAAGCCCATAGGCTGATCCCTAGTAATGACACTTAAGTGGCTACAGAACCATAACTGTAACATATGAACGAAGTAGCATAGCCTACCCCTACCAGCCTCCTGACACAAGGACAAGGACCTAATGGTCTCAGAAAGTAAAGCAGGAATGAAAGAGGTACCATGAGGTAGGGCACTCACCAGAGGGAGAACAGCCAAACTAACTGCTCCTGATGGTGAAAGGAACAGCACCGTGCCAAAGAAGGCCACCAAGAAGGCCTGACGCCGGTAGGATGTCCACCGCTCCTCCAAATCCTCAAAGTCGTCTCGGTAGCCAACAGGGCACTCCGATTAGTGGAACTGATCTTGTAGAAAATCAAAGGAAATGCTCCCTCCTACCCCACTGCCATACCAAGTCAGCGCCTCCACAACGGGCCTCTAGAAGCCCATTAGATCAGTAAGCCTCTTGCAGTAGCGTGTTTGCACTGGTGGAACAAAAACAGTGCTCAAAGGAGTAGAAAGAGAAAGGAAACGATTATACTCCTCCAAAGTAGGCACCAAGTCAACATCTCCAATGATGACACATCTTAAAGTGGGGTCCTAACAAGAAGTGATGACCCCCAACAAATGCCAATCTAGTGTGGTGTGAAGAAGAGCAATGGCATCTCTAAGAAGTTGCCAGATTAGTGTCGGTGACCACAAGAAAAAGAGCTCCACCACCTCCTAAGCTTCTTCATATAGTAAGACTCCCTCTCAAGTTCAACCAAAGTGTCATAAGAGTGAGCACCAAGAGCATCCATGAATGGATCTTGCTAAAATCTAATGATCTGATGAGAATCTACGCAAAAAAATGATGAAAAATGGTGTTTTCTACACGTTTTGGGTGAAAAAAAAGGGTAGAAGAAGACCCCAAAAATCGCAGACCTGAATGAGCTGGGGTTGGGCTAAAATCCAACTTTTATACACATGTGCCAAGGCTTTTCATCTCCCTAGGCACAAACCTACACACATTCTGAACACTCTCCCCCTATTTGACATGTTTTTTATCACCTTGGAGCAAAGATTCCCTCGTTTTAGCACCCGCCGTAGTGCGTGGTCGGCCCGACAGTGAACCGGATTATCGAAAACCCTCTCATGCATCCGAGACCGCACAAATCCTACACTGGGGTAGTTTATCCGGGGGAAAGAGGGAGTCGTTTCTCATGATGTTGCCTTAAGAAGCCTATCCTTGAAGTTTTAGCCCGTTGGCGTGTTTAAGGAGATCTCTTTCAAAATGTCCGCATTCGTTATCAGCATTATGGTATGGTCTATGAAGTTAAGGCCACTTTCAGCCAGTTTGCAGGTTCGAAACCCCAAAAAACCCTAAACTAGGGCAGTTTATTTTGCATGGTCCCCTCCCCTTTGTCCAATGTACGAGAATGGGTCCGTCCTGCTGAGGATGTGTCTCTCATGTCGAGAATCGCATGAAACCCTAAACTAGGGCAATTTATCTCATGCGATCTCTCCATTCTCTCTCCCCTTAGCGGGACGATCATTGTTCAAAAGCCACTAACAAACCCGTGAAACTGTAGTGTGAAACAAGTGAGTGTGACACGAGCTGGTTCAAAACCACCATTTGCGATGAAAATGCAATAGTGCATGCATACATCACATATGTCTATTGCCCTCTCACAGGCAATTTCTAGAATTATACATGTGAGTCCTAATCAAAGGCATTGTTTTTCACACACATCGACAGCCCTTTCAAAGGTGATTTACAGATTTATACATATAAGTCCTATCTAGAGGTATTGATTTTCACACACATAAGCAACCCTTTTAAAGGTGACGTCTCTATGGTGATACAACAGCCCTCTCAAAGGCGATTTATCTAGAGTCATACATGTAAGTCCTAACCAGAGGCATTGTTTCACATACATGTTAGCAGCCCTCTCAAAGGAGATTTCTCTATGGTGATACATCCGCTCTCTTAAAGGCGATTTCCTAGAGTCATGCATGTAAGTCCTACCAAAAGGCATTGCTTTTCACACACCTTAGCAGCCCTCTCAAAGGCAATTTCCAGAAATTATACATGTAAGTCCTAATCAGAGGCATTGTTTTTCACGCATGTCGGCCGCCCTCTCAAAGGCGATTTCTCAGAGTTTTGCACGTAAGCCCTACCAAAAGGCATTGCTTCTCACATATATCAGCAGCCCTCTCAAAGGCACTTTTTCTAAAGTCATGCATCAGCCCTCTTAAAGGCATTTTCCAGAATTATACATGTATGTCCTAGCAAAAGGCATTGTTCCATACATACACCATGAAGCAAAGAGATAATATCATACATTAAGGCCCACTGTGGGACAATACAATACGCACCTGTCTAGGCCTATCGAGAGGCGATACATAATGGACATACACAACTGGCCCACCATGGGGCGATCTCTACAAGATACATGAAGAATACATACATGCCCACGCAAGGGCTACATCATGCTACAACAAAAAGCTAACCCTACTGGGAATCATCATCCCTAAAAAACTAGTTGGCATCATCATCGTCGTCACTATCGTCGTCACCCCCGCGGTCAAAATGGCTCTGAAAAACCCGAGCCGCTTGCTCACAAGCCGAAGCGATATCATCATCAAAAGAGTCGTCCCCATGGGATGTAGTGTAAACAGGGGCCTTCCCCCAGTCTCCCCTAGAACCAACCCTTTGAGACATGATCTACAAAACAACCAAAACTTTAGACACAAATGGTAAGCCCATGAAACAATTGACCATACAAATGAACTAACACTGTTTCCCAAACATGTTATGTAGATTCATGTCAAGCATATGTCTCAGAAGAAAGCAAATTCCTACGAGAATCTTACAGCGGGTTAACTAATGGTCGTGTCGTATGCTCGCATCTTATTTGGAGGCTATCTAGCGGTCGTGTCATACATCTCTACAGTGGGTTAACTAGTGGCCGTGTCGTATGCTCACACCCTACAGCGGGTTAACTAATGACCGTGTCGTATGCTTGCACTTTATTTGGAGGCTATCTAACAGTCGTGCCGTATGCTCGCATCTTATTTGGAGGCTATCTAGCGATTGTGTCGTATGTCTCTATAGTTGGTTAACTAGCGGTCGTGTCGTATGCTCACATCCTACAGCAGGTTAACTAACGATCGTGCCGTATGCTCGCATCTTATTTGGAGGCTATCTAGTGGTTGTGCCATATGTCTCTATAGTTGGTTAACTAGCGGCTCTGCTGTATGCTCACATCCTATAGTGGGTTAACTAGTGGTCGTGCCGTATGTTCGCATCTTATTTGAAGGCTATCTAGCGGTCGTGCCATACGTCTCTACAATGGATTAAATAGCAGCCGTGCTGTATGCTCACATCCTATCTTGAGGTTAACTAGCGGTCGTGCCGTACACCTCACCATCACACAGTTATCTAATTCCTGAAGAGTTTTCAAGTTCTTGATCTACAGTGGGTTAACTAGCAGTAATGCCGTATGCTCACATCTTATCTTGAGGTTAACTAGTGGCCATGTCGTACGCCTCGCCATCACAGTTATCAAGTCACTAAAAATTTTTCAAGTTCCTAATCTACAGTGGGTTAACTAGCGGCCATGTCATATGCTCACATCCTATCTTGAGGTTAACTTGCGTTCGTGCCGTACGCCTCGCCATCACAGTTATCAAGTCATTGAAAAGTTTTCAAGTTCCCAATCTACACTGGGTTAACTGCGGTCGTGCTATACGCTCACCATCACACAATTCTCTATCCGGTCAAACCCCTAAAAAAAAAAAATCTCCTTTCTCCTCTCCTAGAGTTCAGAGACATGCCTGGGAAGTATTTCGATAGCAGCTATAGCAGATCGGTCTAGTCAAGTAAAGTTCAGTCTAGATCCTTGAATAGCCTCCACATGCAAATCTGGAGGCAACAAAATTCGAAATCGCGTTCTTTATTCAACACCTCTCATTGCACTTAAGATGTTAGATAAAGAAAGGGCAACTGTTGATACCATATTTTGTTTGCCCTCGATTTGCGTGTCGAACCCCGAAAAACCCAAAAATTTTATTTTCTCTCTATGGGGCCGCGAGAACATCCAGAATGACGTGGTGCAACCCGTTCGGACACCGGAGCACCTGAAATGTCTCTTTTGGCCAAAATGCCCATCGTCAACCTTAGGTTTGACCAAAGGTCAAATGAGGTCAAAACCCTCACAAAACAACATTTTTCATAGTTTTACACCAAACCTAAGCTTCTCGGAGATTTATGACAACTTTGAACAAGTTTGACCCGAAGTCGATCCCGAGTGGGCCCAAAAATCCTAATTTTGATCCAGCTGTCAAAACGGGTTGAAATCAATGCCATTGCAAAGATTATCAAATTCTCATTCCAACAATTATTCATGGGTCGAAATCGGAGTTAGAACAACCGAGATATCTTGAAAACCGGCTGTCAGAACGGCTTTGCCACGTTTAACACCCTTAGGAGGTTTGTGGTTGTGTGGTTACACCCGACACCCATGAGGCCTTGTTTGGATGTAACCATTCGGGGTGCATGTGATTAATGATATCCTTCAATTATCTGTTGTATTCTCTTACTGCAGCTTTTCTCATGTAAAATGTCTAGGCAATTTAGTTGCCCACTTTTTAGCTTAATCATCTAAGTCTAGTTGTGAGCTTTAGTTTTTGCAGAATTTTGTACCTGATGATATAGCTCCCCTAGTCACACATGACTCTTTGTAATTGTTTTATCTTGTTTCCAATAATACAAGACCGTATGGTCTGGTTTCTTTAAAAAAATATTGAAATTTTAATTTAGAAATTCATTTAATGTGTTGAGACATTTAATAAGTAATTGTATTTAATATTGGATATTTATTGCAATAATTTTTTTATTGATATTGTAGGGTCATGATTTGCGGTCTAGGCCCAAATTATATGGGGTCTTGGTCCTATGAGCCCAATACAATGAATTTGTAGAGAGTGAGTCGAAGAACTGGGCCCAGGTGAATTAGACAATGGCTAATACGAATCTTGAAGATGATCACGTGAGAATAAGTATCGTGTTGCTATATGGATTCACTGTCCGAGGATGCAGGTATTCATATCCGAGGAGGCCTTCATTCATATAAATTGGCTAAACAGGATACAGATGGTACAAATGTTCTCTCTTTTTTTTTCTTCTGTCCTTTTTTCCTCTCTCACTTTTTTTGTGGAGAGTCCTTCGACTTATATAGCCCCTCCTGACTCATCTTCACCCTACACCTATTGATCATCTGAACCTTCACTTGAGTACTTGTCTCATCAACCACCTTCCCTGACCTTTTGTGAGTTACGTTAGCCAAGGTAACACTGTTCAGACGTCTTTTCTACATAAATGTGGCCAGTAAAGTAGTTGTTCCTGCATTTAATGCAGTGGTGTCAGTCATCTCTTAGATATTTCCAGATCTTCAACCTTTTCTCATGCCCGTGAAACGCATTCCTATCACTAAACCTTCTCAGAAAGTCACCATAATAGCCGCATTATGCATTTTGTACCATGCTGATTAAGTCCGAGGAGAATGTACTCCTCGGACGACCTGACACCTGCCTTCTTTTATGGGGTTTGGTCTAGGGGCCCTTCACTATTCACTTCTTTACCCTCGAACCAATTCGTGTCCTTGAATAAAGCCCAAGGCCCAACGCATGGTTCTAGGCCTTTGACCCTACAGATATATTGCAATAAATTTTAGTATATAAATATTGAAAATTTAATTTAGAAATGCATTTAATATGTTCAGATATTTAATAAGCAAGTGCATTTAGCATTGAATATTTATGGCAATAATTTTTTTATTGATATATGGCAATAAATTTAGTATTCAAATATTGAAAACTTTATTTTATAAATACATTTAATGTGTTAAGACATTTAATATGCAAGTGTATTTAATGTTGGATATTTCGAAACACATTTGTTAAGACATTTTGTGAACGAATTCCTAAAATAAAAAATGAAAAGACTGTTGTAAGGTTCTAATTTTAGGCTTCTAGCACAACAGAGATTCGGACTTAAGCCTAAAAAAGGTCCAAACAATAAATTTGTAGAGAAATGGGTTGAAAACCTGGGCTTTTGCGAGTTAGATGATTGACCAATGGATTTTGATGATAAAGAAAGAAAGATCACAAAAGTTTTACTGGGAAAGACATCCTCGGATTTTATTTGAGAAGATTGATTCTTAAATATATTGCTCTTAAAACTTTGTTACAAGTCTGGTTCCCAGGTTCCTCCCGGAGCGTCCTTCTTTTTTCCCCCCTCCTCTATTTTATACTATCCTCATTTTCACTCCCACCGTCCACGTGTAAATTTAGATTGATAGTGCTGATACTTGTCCCATCAGCCCCTCTCTAAAGTTTTTGGGAGTAGTTGTAAGGCTGAAAAGCACGGTTCAGTTAGTTGTAGAGCATTTAATGCGATGGTAGCAGCTCTCTTTTAGATATTTCCAGTCCTTCCTTTATCCTATTCCTTCTTAATGTTTATCCTCTTCCATGGAATGGTCCAGAATGTCGCTCTTAATGGCAACCCATACCCTTTATCATCGGCCTCACCTAGCTGAGGAGGGGTTCATCCTCGGACCCACCCCAAGGTGGCTCTGATCGGATTTCATTCCTTCACTTATTAACACGAACTCTTCTGAAAGTGTTTTCCGTTCTCAAGTTATTTAAAATCCTTGGATTGGGCCATTGGCCCAACATATACATGGATATGGGCTCCCTGGCCTTTCACCCCCACAACTGTCTACCATTGATGTTTACTAAAATTACATTGTCCTCTCTTGTATTTCTAACGGTAAAAAGACCTATTTAAAAAATAAAAATAAAAATAAAAAACTAAAATCACATTTCTTGCAGCTTAAAACTATTAGATCAATTAAAGAAAATTTAAATAAAATTTAGAAAGGTTTGGAATTTCTACAAATGAAAATTTATCAATATTGCAAGATTCAATATATCCCATCAAATAAATATAAGATATTTATTGCAATAATTTTTTTTGATTGATATATGAAAATATATTTTGTGTATATATATATACACACGCACATATATATATATATATATATATTAAAATTTTAATTTTGAAATATATTTCATATCTTAAAACATTTAATAAGAAAGTGTATTTAATGTTGGATATTTATTGCAATAATTTTCTTTTGAAATTTTAATTTTGAAATACATTTCATGTCTTAAGACATTTAATAAGAAAGTGTATTTAATGTTGGATATATATTGAAAATTTAATTTAGAAATGCATTTAATGTGTTGCGATATTTAATAAGCAAGTGTATTTAATGTTGGATATTTATGGCAATAATTTTTTTATTGATATATGACAATAAATTTAGTATTTAAATATTAAAAAATTTAATTTATAAATACATTTAATGGGTTAAGACATTTAATATGCAAGTGTATTTAATGTTTGATATTTCAAAGCACATTTGTTAAGACATTTTGTTAATGAATTCCTAAAATAAAAAATGAAAAGACTATCTACCATTGACGCTTACCAAAATTACATTGTCCTCTCTTGTATTTCTAACAGTAAAAAGACCCATTTAAAAATTAAAAAAAAAAAAAAAAAACTACAATCACATTTCTTGCAACTTAAAACTGTTAGATCAATTAAAGAAAATTTAAATAAAATTAATAAAGGTTTTGTATTTCTAGAAATGAAAATTTATCAATATTGCAAGATTCAATGTATCAATTAAATTGAAAATCTCCTTTTCTTATCCATATTGGATTAAAAATAAAAGAAAATTTTAAAATCAAAATTCAATAGCAAGCCAAAATATGAAAATGTGTCAATATTGCAAGATTCAATATATCCCATCAAATAAATATAAGATATTTATTGCAATAATTGTTTTTGATTGATATATGGAAATATATTTTGTAATATATATATATATATATATTAAAATTTTAATTTTGAAATACATTTAATGTCTTAAGACATTAAATAAGAAAGTGTATTTAATGTTGGATATGGACGAACCACATTTGCTAATACATTTTTTAATCAATGTGAAAAATAAAAAATAAAAAATTGTGCTATCTGCCATTGATGTTTTACTATAATCACATTGACCTCCCCTGTATTTCTAATTGTGAAAAGACCCTTATTTTTAAAAATAAACCACAATCACTTTTGTTTTGCAAGGATGAATTGAGAAGGGAAAAAACTAAGGCAAAGGCGTGATAAAAGTAGATCAGACTGTTTTTTTCTTTTTTTCAAACAATGAGGATTGAAGATGCCTTTTGTTTTGTTTGATTAGGTATTTCAAATTTAGGGTTAGGCTGGGCTGGAAGTGTCTTTAGTTTAGAGGAGAAGAATTTTGTTTGATTAGAGATTTGGGGTTGGCTGGTGGGGTTGAATGTGGGCTAAGATTTTTGCTTTATTTGAAGTTGTATTGGACTAGAACTCTAGAAGAATTGTTGAAAATAATTTGGGGGGCCGGATATTAATTTTTGGGGGGCCCATGCCATTTTTTTATATACGCTAGGGTATTTGAAAAATTTTGGGGGGGCCATGCCCCCCCCCCCCCCCCCCCTAAAAAAAAAAATTTAAGAATGTGGTAAAAAATACAACAAGTTACGCCAATACAACACAAGGAGGAGAGGTTGAGCTGTGAGCTTTGAAGAGTTGTGGAAGTCTCTTCAATTACCATACTATTCTAATAATAAATAAATACCATAAATTTCTTTAAATGGCAAACTGTGATTGACCTTCAATCAATCTATTACATAACCCCATTATTTTTTCTTTACTGTTCATAATATGTCATGTAAGACAGTTGTGTAAAGTTGGAGGAAGCGAAATTAAAAAATTTAGTTTCAAAATAGTGCTCTGGGCTTTCACACATTGGTGAACTCCATGGTGGGACTGACAATTGGGCCCACCGGCTACCACCTAAGAATTGTTTGAGTTAAAAATCTTTTGGGGTATAACGAAGGTAAGCTTCCAGTCCGGTACCTTGGAGTACCCCTTATTTCTTATTTTGAGATTTCTTCATTCGTGAAGCTCTTCACCTGAACTCATAGTGAAGGGGCTATAGTGGGGTGTTATGGCCCGAGAGGATTAGATAGGCTTTGGACCCGATGAATAAAATCTATTTGGGAAAGTGGTGACAATGAAAAGGCATTTTTTTAAGCCTAAGGGGCAGTGAGCGGGGTAGGATAAAGTGAAAAAGAATGGTATTTGAACCACGACGGGGGTGGGTGGAGGAGGCCCTATGTAGTCTTTCTTTTCATGGGTGGTGGGCAGGTTTAAGGGGAATATAGGTTTGCATCAAGGTGTCGCCTGTTTCCTTATTTCTTCGATAATCGAGTTGGCTATCTTTGTGGCATCGATTGTACAAGTTTGTGAAGAGGGCTGGACGAGTGGGATGAGGGAAAGTGGCTCGATCAACAAAAAAGAAGATTAGCCCCTCAGCATTCAATGAAAGTGGGTCTATCGATACAAGTGGTAAGACCGAGAATTCAGCATCCAACACTAGTGTATAACTCTTTTTTGCCGTAGCCCTCTTCCTAATTGTCAAAGTTCTTTTGACTGTCGTATCTTTGAATGGCCTTGTCTGCTCTCTTTTTCCTTTTTGTGTTTTTTGTGAATGAGGGCCGTACCTCATAAATTTTGGCATTTTTCTGGTCTCTTTCTCTATTCTCCTTTCTCTGGGTACGGTACAAAGAAGACCAAGTGGATGGAACAACCCTCAGACCCAATCGACACAGTACCGAGTCAGAGCAGTCTAACAAGGGACAAGAGACTATTTGTTCACAGCTTCACATCCTAGTGCCAAGGTGCCCAGCGAGAGGAAGCAGACTACCGGGCTTTAGGGGACAAGAAGGAAGTCATTAACTCACTTCAAGACGGGGGCTCAATACAGGGAGAAAACAAGTGCTTAGGGTATCAAAGAAGTAAGACTGAAAACAACAAACAAACCATTCTTTAGACTGATTGCCGAAATACAATTGCATGAATGCCTTCGATGAACGTTCTAAAGTGTATCGAAAAGAAAAGAAGGGATCCACGCAGTGGAATTAAGGAAGCAACGGGATTGAAGAAAGAAGGACCAACGACGATCCTATCCTAAGGGAGAATGAGGAGTAGAAGTAGGCCTTAATTGAAGTAGAGGCAGAATTGAATGATTACGAGAGAAAAATGCAAGAACTTTGGGAAGCTATTCAACCTTTTTTTATGATTGTTCAAGAGGCGCTGCCGCAGGCGCCAGCACCGACGGAAGTTGCCCACCCCGCTCCCTCCAATTATTAGCCGACTCGATCCATAACTTGCTGGTGGCTCTCCCTCTGACCATGGCACTGAATCTGCAGAAACTAAGCCAGAATTGGTTCTCCTTCTTATGAATGGGCATCCGTAACAGATAAAGCAGACGAAGAAAGCCTTTCTTTTAGGCGGGAAGAAGTTCCAAAAGGGCTCTGAGTGCTTATATATAGGGGCTATTATACTCGGTTCCAATGGCTTTTCCTAAAATTTTCTGGAGCGAAACTTCAATCTTGGAGGAAGGGTAGTTTGACACCCGTTGCATAAAAGCGGATGGGGCAATCGTAAACATAAAGCTAGATAAGCAAAGGGAGAGGGAAGGGCACATTGCAACAACTTAAGCTAGTCACGCTAATCGACCTCAGGGTTAATCGGCGAGAACACCTTAACCCAGGCAATCACATCTATTAGCGTACAAGAATCACTGAACGCACTTATCGCAGCTTGGCTAAAGGTGAGCTAAAGCCCATGCCTCCACTGTGCGCTTAGCTTAAAGTAGCAGATTGCCAATTCCCCTCTTGAAAGCATTGGCAGGGAATAGCTTCACACCAAGCGCGAGAGTGCACGAGAAGGCAGTGATACGCACTAGAGCAAGTAAAAAGATCAATGGAAACTACTTGTGCCCCAAGGAGAGGGAACTACGCTCCCAAGAAAGAGCAAAACCTCGCCAACGCATGCTACAACCTAAACTGCGACGATGGCTCCAAACCAGAAGTACTACGAAGCAAGCGAAAGCGCCCTACGCTAAGCACAGCACGCAAAGCCAAGGGAAACACCGAATGAAAATAGCCATATTTGTTTTTCCTTCATTTTTTTGTTTTGTTTCACTACTAATAGTTGTTCGCCTAAAAGAGGAAGTCTCCCTTAAGCAGCATAGAAAAGAGCGTACGTAGCCAGCGCGAATAGATCAATCATCACTGTAGGCGTTCTTTCATTGATCATCATTGGCCCCAGTTAACTACTCTTCGCCGAGTATCAATGTCCTTCAATTGATGATAAGCCCCTCCATCTTTTACAACCGATATATTCTCTTCCAGACCCATCACCCAGCTATCTATAAATGGATGATCTTTGTTGTGATCCCATCGATGGGAGTGGGGTATAAGAGATTCTCCTGTAATGCTAAAGGTATCTCGCGTATGTTCAGTGTTCGTGATCCCGTGCGTGATATAGGTGTTTCTCCCTGGTATCCAAGGGTAAAATAGTCTAATCCAGTGGACTCATCCAAAGATCAAGCTTAGGCTTAGGCATAGGCAGCATAAGCAACACCAATAAATAATAATAAGTAATAAAGCATTTTCGCAGAAGCACAGCCCAGCTCGAGCAAAAGTATAAGTTGATCCATCAATGGCAGTGGCAGAGATGCCAGTTTTTCATTATTCTGTTTACCTTAGCACAAGCGCTAAGTGATAATAATTCCTTCATCTTCAGTTCCATATCTTGCTAGAGAGTTTCTGTAAAATCCTTTTCCTCGTGTCCTGAACTTCCACTCGACCATTCTATTCTGGCCAAGCAAGCTCTTCGCCTGAAGCTACAGCTTCCTCCATCTCGTACAGAAGATAACTGGGCAATGGTGAGGTTACTACTCTTTCGGTCACAACCGGGATACTATCCCCTTTCTATTCTTTCTAGTAGCTGTAGCTAGTAGCTCTCTTCTTTCCTATTAGCTCGTAGTTCCCTTCCTCTAGTAGCTAGTGGGAATAACCTGAGGGAACTTGCTCTTAAGCCAATACGGATGCTAGCGAAGAGCGGAGGAGATAGATCAAAGAGTAGCGAGGACTCTTTTGACAGACATCCTTAGCAGCGTATTCCTTCAGTCCAATGAGGATAAAACTCGAGTGCTCTCAAAAAAGAGATTTGGGTGCTTTGAAGGGTACCTCTCTTTTTGGGTAAGTGGTGTAGAGTTGCCACTTATTTTTTATACAAAAAAATAAGAAAAAAATAAATACAAATTACATGATAAAAATATTTCGACTGTCATTGATTGAATAAAGACAAGTACAATTTTGGTAAATTAAACCTTACAAAGGTTTGGGTCCTAGTTACAATCTATGCAAAAGAATACAAAACTTTTGGTCCTAATTACCATTTACCCAAAATTAAAGAAAGACAAAACACTAATCTGCCTATGCAAAAGAAGGTGTTAGGCACCCATTCCGCCCAATTTACCCTTTTTTTTGCTTAATATTGAATGATATGTTGAACACACATAACAGACACTTGACAAAAATTAATTTGAATAAATTTGCCTTATAAATATGTCCTTTTGAAAAGAAAAAATCAGATCTGTTTTGAGGGTAAAAAGAATAAGACTTGGTTTGTAAAAAAATTAGATCTGTTTTGTAAAAGAAAAAATGAAAGATTTTATCAAGAAAAAATCAGATCTGTTTTGTATAAAGTTAAAAAATGGTGATTTTACCAAGAAAACCAGATCTGTTTTTTATGAATGAAAAGAATAAGATTTTGTTAAAAAGTATCAAATCTGCTTTTGGGAAAAGTTAAAAAAAGATGATTTTATTGAGAAAATTCAGATATGTTTTTATGAATAGAAAATAAGAAAAAGGCTTTTTGAAAGAGGATCCACATTCATAAGATGAATTTATTATACATGCATCACATATAAAAAAAACTACAACCTAACTTTCAATCCTTTCATTTAAATTTCAAAATCTACAATTCTGTAACAACAAAAACTCTTTCTAAAAAAAATAAGACTTGTATTTAATGAAAATACAGATCAGTTTTTGGGTTAAAAAAATCAAATTTGTATTTAATGAAAATACAGATTAGTTTTTGTTCTTTAGAAAAAAAATTAAATCTGAAAAATTCAGATCAGTTTTTGAATTAGAAAAAATCATATCTGAAAATACATATCAGTTTTTTTAGTTTAGAAAATTCAGATCTGAAAAATTCAGATTAGTTTTTAGTTTGAGTTTAATAAAAGAATCACAATAAATAATCATCTAAGAACATGCTAAAGGAAAATTGAAGCAGAACGTGGTAATTATATATCAAGAACAAGAAATAATAAAACATGTTAAACATATTCATGCATCATCAGCAAAAATAAATGGAGAAGAAAAGAAAAAAAAAATACCTCTTGCATGAGCGTGCTCTTCTAGTGAAAGAATATTTTAGGATTCAAAAAAATGTATTCATCTATTTGAAGTCTAAAATACTTTACTTACCAAAAAAAAAAAAAATCCTAAGGCCAAAGCCTTCAGAACGTCTTTAACATATGGGGAATTGAAAAGAAGAGAAGAGTCAGAAAGAAGGGGGGGGGGTCAGAAAGTGTGAAAAAGTGTATTGGATTTTGAGAGGCATCTTCTAGTTATAGAGGCTGGAATGCTTCGAAAAATTAGCTGAATGATCAGAATATGAATTGGGACGCATCATTATCTCTAAAAAATTGAAAAGGGTGATGTTTATCTCAATCCAGAAGTCCTTGGGCCAGGCCTCAAATTTGTGCCAATCGGCACTTGAAAATTGCCAAATGGCCCTCTTGGGTGCTGGACCCGCGTTTGAGTTTTGGTCCACTTTGGACTCATTTTTTGAGGTTTTTTGAGCCAGGACTTGCACTTAAACGTGTTTTTAATCCGTATTCTAAAAATTAAATCTTTTTTCTAGATATTTAGGTCTTTACAGTAATGATTATCTTATAGATAAATACTCTTAAAAGTCTTGATTATCCACAATTTTGTTGTTATCTGATTATCCTTTTTATTCCCATGCAAGCAAGTCTATTTTTAATATTAACTAACAATCAATCACAAAATTATTTAATCCATTTTAATTGTCTAACCAATCAGAATTAATTTAAATTAATCATGTGTGGTTGGTTCCACCTAAACACAATGCATGCAGACCGTGCAAACTTGATCATGCGATATCTTTCAATCTGACAGTCCGATTTGGAGATCTGGTATACCGTCACGACTATTAGAACCTCAAAATCATTTTTATGATATGCAATCATGAATTTTGGGTATATGAATGCTAATTCTAGCCATCTTCCTTGATTAAATTATGAATGCAAAATCTAATGTCTACAATTGTATATAAAAAAAATACAAGGGAGGTCAAAGTAATTTTAGTAAACATTAATGGTAGATAGTGCAATTTTTTCATCTTTTATTTTTGGCATTCACTAGCAAATGTCTTAATAAAAGTTCTCTGTAATATCCAACATTAAATACACTTGCATATTAAATTTCTTAACATATTCAATGTATTTCTAAATTAAATTTTCAATATTTATGCACTAAATTCACTACCATATATCAACTAAAAAAAAATTGCAATAAATATGCTTGTTCGATATTTGCAGTTGATTGAAGAACCTTTTTTTTTTATAATAAATTTTAAGAGATAATTACAAAATGTTATTAATCCTGCAGCTCAAACCCTTTTTTCCTTAGACTCCCAACTCCCAAGCACTTTGTGTATGGAAAAGTGGCAATTTAGCTAAATTGCTCATATTTGAAAAGTAAGGGTCCAAAATGATTATATTAAAAATCTATGGACGAAAATAACATTTTTGTTTTCGGAAACTTTGAGAAACAAAATGATAATTTAACCAAATATTAACTACAAGAGTATTAATCGTATAATATGCAGTAATCTATATTTTGTGTAACCACACTTTATGTCTTAGAAGTCCATTTGTCAATTACCTATCTTTTTAAAGAATTACCTATCTTGATTTTTAATTAATCGATCTTCTGCGTATTTAAGAATGAGATCTTAGTCTTACCAAAGAATTATTTCGTACAACAATGCATTATTAGTCTTACATAATAACAACCAGCGGGGGTAATAACACATTCTCAGTATCCTTACGAAGAACAAATGTTGACAAGGATTTCAGCATATATTTGTAAATTTCTTTGGTGTACCCCAAAATGTTCCGTATCAAGATTTTTTTTTCTTGTAAGTTTTTTGTTTTTTGCAATAAAATTCTACCACTTTATCTAAAGAGGAAGGATACCCTCTTATTTCAAATTATAAGAACAAGTTGATTTTGACCCAAAGTTCAAGGGTCTTTTTGAATTTTTCTATTAATTTAAAGAGGAAAAAAAACAAAGAAGAGCGTATCATAAAGGGGGAAAAAAAGGTAAAGGGAATGAATAGAGGCATATACTAAAATGAATAAGTAATACTAATCAACAAGGTTTAATATCTCAGATTTTAGTCTTTATCTTATATTTGAAACATGTTTTATTTTGGAGGGGAGTGGGGTGTTTCTGCTTTATGCATGTGTTTGTTTCTAAAATAAAATGTTAACCGTCTCACATTGCTTAAGAGAGTACATTATATATAGTACAACTTGCCTCAGTCTTCCTTAAAAATTATTATGATTTTTTATCGTGTATTGTTGTGCATATTAACATGTAGCATCTAATGAACTTTACCTAAGTGTTACCCACAATATCATAGAGTTTTCGACAAATTTTAATTCAATTTAAAGTTCTTTGACTGAATCACGCTGAAAAAAAAAATCGTCAACTCAAATTCATCAGTGAACAAGCTCGTATCTTTGTTATTATTCCTCCTCCCTCCCGAATGCATAGCTCTAGCTTACATGAGAGTGAATTACATGTATAGCTAGAATTACTTAATTTTCTATATACTTAAACTGTGATAGTCCAACTAGGCTTGCAAGAAATCTCGACACAAAATGAGTTTCACTGAGATGTAATACCAACCTACCTCATTTTGCTGCTGTAGCTAGTTACTGGATGCAGTTAAATTGATGACAAGAAATACATGCAACTGTTATCAATGACCACGTTTATAGAACTCAGTAAGGATGCAAGTTGAAGCCAAAGTGTAATGAAAAAGATAATACCCAAGCAAATACTTCCCTTCAATGAGTTGAAACAATTTTTGAACGATCCAAGTGATTGCTAAACATGGTAAATGTTGAAGTTTCTACATGTATCCAAAAATATATATTTCTACAATACTTCTTCAGCATGGTAGAATTTATGCAAGTATTAGAATATGTGGTCTTTCTAACATAAAACAAGCTAGACTTCAGTATTGATTCCTCAAACAGCTGCCTTTCCTCGCCCCCAAATGAAGTGACCAAACCAAAAGTAACATTTATTGAATCATGTCATTCAATTTACCTGACAAAAGAAACAAAGAACAGTGATTTCAATGAAAAACATATATCAAGATCCAAAGAATTCTTTATCCTCAAATATAATTTTTTATTTACAATATAGACACATGCTACAATGGAAATTCATGAAATATAAAAGACTTTTTCTTGAGAGCTTCAGAATAACAGGATCAATTTAACTTGTTACCCTGCCATATATTAAAGGAACTAAAAATAGTCAGATATTCTCCAAGCTTTCCATTGTTAGTTCTAGCTAAGTTGGGTTGTAATCAAGAAGAGGCTTTTGTATCTTATTCTAATCCTCCTCCAGTAATTCAACCTAATTGGATTTTGAAACCTCGGATGTAATAACTTCCCAAGTTATTCGGGGTTCTCTGTTTAGTCTCTATCCTTTTCTACCAAAAAATGGGGGACATAATATTGCCCGACCACAAAGTCAGTTAAAATAAATAAATTTTCACTTCGTTCTCATCTTGGATCTTATGTTTAGTTTAAAGCATTATTTATATCCTCAATCTAATATGGCACCTTTAACTCAAAAAAAGAAGAAGATATATATACATATATATATATATATATATATGAAAATACTACTAATCTATATATGAAAATAGGAGTATGATTTTTGAAAATACTACTAATCTATCCTCAATCAGCATTATCTGTAACTAGTTAGGGGCACATGCTCTATTTATACTCATCTTGTTTCCCACATCCACTTCAACATCTGTCATCAAACTATGCTCTTTACATAGATATGTTATTTCTTAACCATCCAACACAGAGCATCAACCCAAAATTCTACTCATGCTTCTTCACCACATTTATCCGACTGTTCACTCCATGTAAAAGTCCTTCAAATGCTCTTGATAACACCCCCTCCTCCCCCCCAAAAGAAAAGGGGAAAAAAAAAAGTCCTTTCTTGTAGGGTGGAAATGGCTTATTATCACCTTACTTTTTGGTATGGCATGAACTTGTAAGAGGACAGAACACCCATTTTAATGCTTTGTACTGCAGTAGGCTTATTTCAATGATGCCATCAAACATTGAAAAGACCATATCTAGTAATACCATTTTTTTAAGAGTAAGTTACACATGCACTAAGTGGTCTTGAGCGTTTACCTCATCCCCTTCCCCTACCCCGTTTTGGTATGTGAGGAGGAATTATTATTTGAACTACAACACGTTTACAATATCCAAAAGCACCAATTGAGCATAAAATCATATTATACATATATATATATATATATATATATATATATATATATTTGTGTATATATATATGTATGTATGTATATGTATATATATATTAAATGAACATTAAATCATTCTTTAGATATATAAGCCTTTCCAATTTAGCTACGACATAAATGGAAAAGGGTCACCTAGAAGCAGTAGAAAAATTGAGGTGGGTTCAAGTTACACCATGAGTAACTTCACAAGAGTTACACATTTTCTAGACCGTGGATTTCTATTAGAACTAATGGTTAGAAAAACACTGCTGCCTATAAATATTTATTGTTTGTCACCTCAGCTAACCTATCTAATTTTACAGAGAGAAAGTAATACCTTGCATTAGTTTTTTTGTTTTGTTTTTTCTTTCTACTGTTTCTCTCTCCTTATTTATTTAGGGCTCATTAAATGTTCAAAGAGAAAAGGATACCAGGGGAATGGATTTAACCATGTCAAAAAAGGCAAGGATGAACGTCATGACCTGGAAGAGTGAAGACAATCCTGGTGAGCCAACGGGCATTGTGTTGAGCATTGCCTAGTCGGTTTGGCTGCCAGTCTCTCTACGGAGACTCTAATTTTTAATGTGATGAGTGGCTCAAGAATGAGTGGGACATATTAGCCAACGACATTCCCACATAGAAGACGACCCATATTACCAAGGGCCAATATCACTGTTGAAATTAAACGTCAATTGCTCCCTTCTATGTGCTAGTGTAATTATCTCTCTCACTTGCCTCATTAAAATTATTATTTTGAAATTATATGTAATTCATGATTTCACTTATCAAAAAAATTACTAATTTGAAATTATCCTTTCAAAAGCAAGGATTGCAATGTCAAAAAAGAGAGGAATGGATTCAGCAAGGCAATGTCTTATACGGCTACGTTATCAAAGCTTGAAATGTGACTTAACAAAGGTTGGTTTTGCAATATGAGAAGCCAGATATACAAGGAAAATTCTTCAAATCAAAGAAGCTTTTTATGAAAGAGGATGACGAGGAAGGTTGACATTGTTAAAAGCACACTCTTAGGTTTATCAACATATTATCTCTCCTTATTCATTATTCCCATTTTTGAGGTAAGTTCGAAAGATTACAGAGAAATTTCTTGTGAGGTGTACCTCAGAAGAGGAGTTCAAGTCCTCTTTGGTGGCATGGGATGTTGCTGTTCACCCAATGCTGCAGGTGTTGGGGGTTACAAAGATAGGGAGCTCTAATTAAGCCTTGTTAGGGAAATAGTTATGGTGCTTTGGGAGTGAAGAACACTTATGGCGAAGAGTAATGACTACGAAGTATGGGGTGGAAGGGGGTGGCTGGATTTGAAAACCAATTAGAGGGTCTCATGGGTGTAGCCTATGGAAAAGTTTCATGACAGGTGAGGGCAGTTTCTTTGATGTGGGGCCATGGGGGATGGCACACGAGTGAGGTTTTGGCATGATAAATGGTGTGCGAAATATTCTTTGAGGGACTTGTGGCCTGACTTATACGCTTGTTCAGTTGACAGAGATGCCTTTTTTCACTCAATTTTGGAGAGCCAAATGAATTTTGGAAAGGGGGGGGGGGGGGTATGTGGTTATTTCTTTCCCTTGGAAGAGCATCTGGCATGTCAAGGCCCTTAAGAGGATCTCTTTTTTTGTTTAGACAGCAGCTTGGGGGAGGATTTTGACCTATGATAATCTCTTTAAAGGTTGGTGTTACATGTGCTCTGGTGTAGTGGGAAAACAGTGGACCATTTGTTGCTCCATTGTGAGATGTTGCTTACATTATGTGCAATGTAGTTTCTAGAGCTTTTGGAATTCATTGGGTGCTACCAAAGACGGTAGTTGATATTTTATTTAGGTGGAGGAATTGTTAGTTGACCTTCCTAGAAGCAACTCAACTTGAAACAAGATGAAGTGCCAGGATTAGGTTGCGCAAAGTCTTCAGGTTCAATAAAGTTCACATTGGTGTTCCTTTTTTTTTCCCCCACCCAATGACCATGTATATACAAAATGCAGAACCCTGTTAAAGTAATTATAATCGATAGAGCTAATAGGCTCTAGCTCAATAGCACCTTCTCCACTTATAAGAGCAAGATGTAGGGTGAGATCATGGGTTCAAAGCCTCTAAATGCATGCTAAAAAAAAACAATGAAAAAAAGTTATTATTAATGAATGATGATCAGGTCGTGTTAAGATGTATTTACCTCTGTATTTTTTGTTTGTTTGTATTTTTAAAGATACCACGCAGGTAATAAAGGTTGGACCTGCCTAACAGCATTCGCAGGCCCAGGTTTGTCCCATCTTCAATTAATTCTCTAACTCCCTATCCCCACACTATAATGATGTCTATGATTCGGGAGAAAAATAAAATATATTTAGAATTGACCCTTACTTTAAGACAGATACAAATCAAATAAAAAATTATTCAAGTTAGAATTGAGTTTGCTTCTCTAGGATGCTTCTCCTCAAAAGTCTCTACACTATTTTCTTGATTAGGGAAAAAACCATTCTTTCATTGCCGAACCAATATCTTCCAAAGTTCACATATACACAGGTATAGTAACAAGTAAGATAAATCAAAAAATAAAATATTCTTCTTTCACTACTCATCTAACAACCCCAAAAGTTCCTAGGAATGGGGCATACACTTTATGAAAAGGAGAAAACTCTACCACAGCCTTAATTACACCAAGAAATAAAGCAAGAGACTAATAAGAGGAAAAAAATTCCAAATCAGCAGTCATCCCAAAAAAAAAAATCAAATCAAATCAATAAATCCTATGAGCACAAAAGCTAAATTATCGCAAATATTCAAGTGAAAAGCATGCTTGGATTGTTGCAAATAAAGATGGAAGGTTAAGGGGCAGGGTGGGATAACCTAATACCATACAAGTTTGTCATAGTCAACGATCAAGCACACCACCATAGGGATTTACAATCCTTCTATTTAACCCTTCACAAATATGACTTAATTCCCTCCATTTTACATTTTGGGATGGAAAGAAAATAAACTATTTTCTGATGAGTGACAACAATAAACTATAAAAGAGTAAAAGTCAACAACTTTGTTTGCTCAGCAAATTACATGCCGCCAACAAAAGGCCAATTTTACCAAAAAAATGTGTACAATATTCGTGAAGAATTTAATTATCAAAGAGAGAGAACATAATCAAAGTCATTTGTTACATTAATTTCTCTAAATAAAGATCCCTTGAAGAACAGCTCAATGGCTAGGACAATTATGTTATTTGGTAGGCACAGGGCTGGGAATACTAAATGTAAGATATTTTCATTATATTTAGTTTCCATTTCTGAGCTTCCTTTTCAAAGTGCACTACCAAAAAGCTTCAAAACTGGATATGAGTTGAATAACACATTAGAAACAAGATTGCAGTGGAAAGGTCTTAACCGTTGGCGCATGATCATTGACATATTGAGAGCACCATTAGACAAGGATTTAATTCAATTTCTAATTGAAGCTTATTTTTCTTAAGACAAACATAGGGAATCCTCTTTTGAATGCGGAAATAAGCAAAACCTACAGTTCTCAAAGAAACTAGAAAGCCAAAAGCAATATTATTGATAGTAAAATTCAAGCTATCCTGTCTTACAAAGTTGTCATAACTTCTATTTATTAGAAGATTGAACTATAAAACCTTGGTAACACTTTTTAAAGCTAAAAAGACTCAAACATATTCAAGTGACTCCCCCCCCCCCCCCCCCCCACAACAAAAAAATCATACTCTTCCTGCATCAAACGTGCATGCTCAATAGTTTCAACCCAATGTGATACCCCCATCAACCCTAATTTTCTCTGAATTATTATGTATAGCTTTTCCCTCCCTATTGCATTGTTGTCATGAAACAATGCCAATCCAGATATGGAAATACTTCTATCAAAAGTTATATCACTCTAGACTGAATTCATTGTTGAACTAGACTTGCTAATGTACTCCCAAACAATTTGAAATTGAGATTCCACAACATCGGAGGATCTGCTTTTTGACCTTTACTATAGCTGAACGCTTGTCCCAAAAGCTTAAACTGGAAATGGTGAATTTAATCACTTAAACATCATCCTATTACCCCTTGATACGTAGGGCCTAACATGTGGGATTTTTTCTTTTTTCTTTTTTAAATGGGAATTAGAGTGGAGACATAGTCTGGCTACCGCTCGTCCCAAGCACTTAAAGCTGTTAGGAAATTGTGAGTTTAATCACTCATCCATTATTCTAACAGATCATACCAATGAATTCTAACTCAAATGGCACATCTTCCCCTTGTAAGAGAAAGAGAAAGGTGGAGCATGAGGTCGTGTGTTCAAAACCATTAGGTGCCTATCTAATTATCAATCAATAAAAGAACTACAAGATCAAACACGATCAAATTCCCAAATAGGCCAACCTCATTGATTTATTCTAAACAAACAATATCCACCTACAGAATTTGAAACAAATCTAACATAAAACTAGCTTTAATCACACATATCATAAAAATAAAAAATAAAAAGTGAAAGAAAGATTGAATTTCCAACATACCCAGATGAATTCCACGACTCAATTGTTCTTGGCAGCAATGTTTTTCCTAGCAGCCCTGGCATTATCGTACTCGAACTTCAACACATTGGGTATATGAGACGTGTCCTTGACATAGAACATCCTCCCAAACGCGCTTTCCTCAATAGCCGGAAAGTAAACAATGAGCACAGAATTCACAAACCAAAACCACACCGCCCCAAGAAAAGCTCCCAGAATAGCTCCAGCAAAGACCTGAGCAACTGTGTGGTAACCCAAATACACCCTCGAATACATGGTGAGAAACGCCATAGACCAAAGCCAGAAATGCACGGCCCACTTGGTCCTCGTGCGAAACAGCCCATACCCTTTATAGGTCATGAGCGAGAAGTAAACGGAGAAGAAGAACATGTACTGAGAGTGACTCGAAGGCCAGCCATGCGAGTCGCACATCTCGAGGAGAGCACAGGTTTCGGGGCGAGCTTGCTGTACGGAGGTTTTGATGAGCTCGTTGATGAATTGGGAGATTATGAGACCGAGAGCGAAGAACATGCCTTGGAGTTCACGGCGGAAGATGAAGTGGGAGATGAAGCCGCCGAGGCTGATGAAAACTGGGACCAGGGAAACCCAGGCTAGGAAGTGACCCAGCCGATCTCCTCTCCGGTACCGCACGTGGACCAGTGTCACAGCCTTCAGTGGCGGTAGAGGCATCGTGGTGTGTGAATGGTGCATAATTCTGGGTTTCAATTCAGGTGGGAAAATGGTGGTTGAGGAGGGAGGATTTTGGTTTTGATGGATTATTTTTTGGTGTTTGTTTCTCGGGAAAGTGCTGACGCTGAAAAGGAAAAAAGAGGCTTTGTTAAAGACCTGCACTACAAAGGTCCGTTCACATGAGGGCCGCGAGCCCACAACACAAGCGTGATTTTCGTGAACGGCAGAACTGCCTGGTTATGGATCTTTTGATAATCAATTTCTTTTTCTTTTTATTATTTAAAGGCATTAGATTTATGCATCTTCATCCGTGGGACCCACTCAGTTTGGATGATGAATTATGTGGGACCCATTCGGTTTGGATGATGAATCATGAAAAATGAGTTACTACTCAATTTTCATGATATCCAAACAAGCTTGCAGACCCCATTTGATACCTATACTACTATTTAAAGGGTTCTCTTCATTTGGATTACTCATTTTTTAGTTTAAAAATGTTTCTATACCCCTATGTTTAAATAAAGACAAAATTAAATGACAATTTGGTAAATATACAACTCTAACTCCCACTAAAACATTACCTAAAAAATAGGACAAGTTTCATGTTAATTTTCAAATTGTTTTATTAACTTATAAATTAGATTGTCAAAATAAAAATTATATATATAAACTAAAAACACAGTTTTTTTTTGCTAAAAAAAAGCCTCATCGCACACATGAAGTGTGTGTGATGAGGCTAGTAGTAGTTTAACATATTTTCAGTTTTTAAACAACATTACAAGCATTTTCACACTTTTTCATTGACACATATTTCCAAAAAATATAAACAACGTTATTAGAACAACGTTTGATCCTTAATGTTTTAAATAATGAGTTGTTTCTTTTATTGTCTTGGTTCCTTTGGTAAAATAACAAAAAAAAAATTGGGATAAAAAAGGTTTCTTTTTAATTTAATTTTAATGTAACGATGTAGAGAAGGATATTTGGGATTTGAATTGCTAATAAAAAGTGTCATTTCTACTAATATAATTTTATAGTACTATGTTAATGACGTCGAAAAGTGAGATTTTCTGCCATGAAAAATTATGACACTAAACAATAAATAAATAAATAAATAAAGCCTCATTGTACATGCAAAGTACGTGTGACTAGGCTAGTTTCTTTTATTGTTTTGGTTGCATTGGTAAAATAACAAAAAAAAATTTATATACATTTTTTTTTTTAATTATAATGTAACTATGTGTTGATACCCATTTTCGCGATACATTTTGTACAAACTCAATTCAACCAAGCTTGACTTCCCTGTGAGCTCAATTCATGTATTATATATATTTTTTTAAGCATGGCCTAAGCCCGTGTGATTTATGGGGGAAATTGAGGAAGTGTGGTTTGGAGGGAATGGGACGGTTTCTTTCGGACTTTTTGCATGAGCCTAGCCCATGCGTGTTACCAAGTAGGAAAGGGACACTAGTAGCACCTCAGGCTCATGGAAAAGATCGTGTACCCTAAATTTCCACCCCAAGAGAGCTTTTATGCTCTGGCTGACTGTAGCCCAAAGTTTTTGCCCTAACCTAATTTTGCTACCATATTTTCTTTTCCATCCAAAAAACATAGCTAACCCTAAACTAATTAGTTAGCCTATTGTGGCCAAATGCAACTGTCAAAAGCCTACAATGACAAGGAAACAACAGCTAATGGAGTTAGCCACTTTATTTCCAAAATCATGCTAAAAGCATGTCAAACTCTTTCCTAAACAAAAACAACCCAAGCCGAAACACCAAATTAGTATCATAGGGGATAAAAGCATCTTCCACTACTCAAAAACCAGTCATTAGCGACACCCTAAACTCTATATAAAACTCTTTCTTCAGTTCAAAACAAGGCCAACCACGTTTTCCCCATAGAGTTGAAACTTAAGAGTAAAAGCCCACTGAGCCAGGAAACATTCTCACAATTCTGAACCTTAGTGGTGGAAATATGGGTACAAGGGAACCTTCCCTCTCTTCCTCACAACCTTTCTCAATTTCCTCTTCTCGCTGACTGTGGGTCGAAATTTCGAACCTATATACTTTTTATGCATTTTCTTGTATTTCAATTATGGCATTTTGATTTATCTCTTGTTAAACCACCATTAGCCTTTTGTTCATTATACGTTTGGAATTTTGGGCTTGATTCTCCACAAATAAACATTTCTAAAAAACCCAATGGGAGATTTGGGCTAATCTTGCATTTTTGGCCATTGTTGCAAAAACATTCCAGACACTATGTAAGTACTAGAGGAGGGATATTTAGGGTTCGAACTACTAATATTGAGGCACTATAAAGAGTGTCATTTCTACTATATTGTTACATGAAATATAGTAACAAAAATTTATTGAAAATTATGTTTTTATTTTTTATTTTTTTGAAAAAACCATAGACAATAACATAAGAATATGAAATAGTCTAATCCACACCTCAATCTTGGTTCATGTAAACCATTTTTGTGGTATAACTTATCATATCACCAACAAAAATTGTATATAGTAAGTTGTAAAGGGGTGGGTGAGAGAGATTGAGGCACGAATCTGGTTACTCTCTTGAGACAATTCACACCCTCTCGACAGTACTATTGGTATAGAAAGATTATTTGACACATCATCTCCAAGATACAACAAGCCGAGACACCTGCTATATAACCTACAAAATTGCACAAATTTATAAGGTAGAAACTCCACAAATAATAAGGATTTTTTTTTTTTTTTTGATGAATGGAAGGTAGTAGGAGGAGTGTTGGTGGCTATAGTAAGAGTTTAGGAAGAAGCTTACCTTTTTGGTGATGAGAAGAAGTCATGTAGTTGTGCTATTTATATGCTTAGTAGGAAGGAAAGAAACCTAACCCTTTTCAACAAAAAATAAAATAAAATAAAATAAAAACCTATGTCTCAACATAAAGTTTCTTATGCATTGGCGTATGTAACATCTTTCTCACGAGCTCATATCAAGAAAAAGAAGAAAAAAAAATTACAAATCACGTGCATATATGATTTATAACTTACAAAGCATGAATCCCACATACACATAAAAGAAGCTCCATATATAGTTTATACAAATAAATAGAGCAAAACTTGGATCTAGTGCCTTTAGTGCACTAAATCTGTTTACAACAGTGACATGCGGTCAAATTTGGACACGTGTTGTGATCACAGTAGGGAAATGAACCCAACACAAGTTATACATTATATAATGCCTTGTAAAGTGTATTAATGGTACATTATATAATGCCTTATATCTTATAACTTCAAGTCTTCAACCACTCTTCCACTTTATTATTATTATTATTATTATTTTCATCTTTTGTGTTTGTAGTTTGACTTCATTTCACCCAAATCCCTAGATCAATTAGTCTTAAATACAAGTCTTAAAAATCTACTATAATTTTCTTTTCCTTAAAAACCCCACAAGAATATATTGAAAATGAAAATTGGATTATGTATTTAACATGTGATCAACAATATTTGAGGTATTAAATTTAATTATCGAAGGAAATTATTGTAATTCCACTTCTACTATACAAGACTTAGAAACTAACGTAACGAATTAAAAACCAACTTTGCCAAATGCCTATTATTAGTTTTTTTTTTTCCTTCTTATTTTTAAAATAAAAATTCCAAACCTAATGAGCTGTAATCAAAAGATCACTTTTATATTGACTTATCATTATTGTTACTTTTACATGTATCTGTAAGGACCAAATTTAAATTCCCAGCTCACTGCGTGAATGGATTAAGGCCCAAAAATCCCAAAACAATGAATTTGTAGATAATGAGTTGGAAAACTGGGTTTTAGTGGATCAAACAAACATTAGAAGGGATTCAGATGATTAGAGAATGAAAATAAAAACAAGGTAATGAAGAAAAAATCATCCTCGGCAAAGTCCGAGGATGTCTGTTCTTATATATACTTTTCAAGTCTGGTTACAAGCTTAACTCCTGAATGCTACCGTCCCCCTTTCTTTTTCTCCTCTCCTTCCTTTTATACCGTCTCTCTTTTTGATCCCTACCTTCCACATGCGTGCTAAATGGCTGGTCTTGATACTTGTCCCATTAGCTTCTCTTATAAGTCTTCATGTAGTAGTTGTAAAACTAAAATACACTGTTCAGGTATCACCTCCATATTAATGTGGCCAGGAAATTAGCTGCAATGCATTTAATATGAAGGTAGCAACTTTCTCCTCATATATTTTACGACATTTCCTTATCTGACATCTTTGCAATGATTATCAACACTTACAAGACTTCTTGTGATGCTACCTTGAGTGACATACAACTTCTTCGGACATTAGAATTAGTAGGCTGATGATGTATTTATCCTCGGCCCCTCCCCTGGGGCCATTATAATCAAAACTAACCTCTAACCATTAACTTGTTCTTGTTTAACAAAGATTTCTCCTTCCTCAAGTGACCCTTTGTCCTCGGGTTAGGCCTCAGGCCCAAAGCATATACAAATGATGGACTACCAGGTCCAACATCCCTACAGTATCAATCTTCAATCATAACACGTGGCAGTAGTAGTTGTGAGAATTTTAGCTAAGAGACTTGTAATTCAACTAGCACTTTATAGTTAGGGTTCAAATAATCAATTCTCCATTATAACTACTGAATTATTTTAAAAAGTTTTTTTTTTTAATTTATAAATTTGTATTTTTATAATTCAATAGTTGGAATTGGGGGGTATTTGTACATTATATGTCTTTGTTTAAAGCACCAAAATGTGCCAACTAGTTGAGTTACAGACTAACACGAAACTTGGCAAGCTGAAGAAGATAAAAAAGAAAAAAGAAGTGATCCTAGTCTTCCTAGAGTCATTATTTTCACTTTTCACAATGTCTCTAACCACTAGGTGTATGTTTGGATAGCGGCAAGCGTCTCACATTTTGCGCATCCAGCGTTTTTTAGTGGGTCCCATGCATTGTTCATGGGACCCGTAAGTATTTTTTTTTAATAGAAAAACAACTTTAAAACTTGGTCCTATAGTACTATTCACATATTTAAAAATTATTTTGTTACAGTATTTTCAATTTTTAGTAATAAATAATATTCAAACAAACCTTAGGTAGGATGTTTATATTGCCAAGGGTCTTGTAAGGGAAAAGATTCAAGTTGCGGGATAGAAAAAATACATATTGTAATTATTTATAAAAGATAAAAAAAGAGTAGGTTGCTTCTTGTAATATCAAGAAACCACACGGGAGTTTTTTCCGAATTTACCATAATAGAGATCAACCCAATCACGGTCATACGGTCATAGTACTAAGTACTAACGGCGAACATTGGCGCTTGCCCCGCGTGAGACCTATAAATTTCCCAATCTTAAAGATTTTCCGTCACATTCAAAATCAAAAAGCCCCCACCAAAGTTTTACATTTCTTCGCTCGAACATTTTCAAAGTTACTCTCAAAGGTCAAAGCTGCTTTTTTCTCTCTACAATGGCCGATGAAAGCTTGGCTTTTCACAGAAGAGACTCTATAAAGTCCTCAGGTACACATATTAGGTCATCGTTTTGCTCTGCTTTTAACCATTGATGAAATTATCTCTTAAACCCTTTTCATTTTCACACTTTCTCAGCATTCAAACGAGCTATTAAACAGTTAATTGTTCAAGGAAATAACAAACACTGAATTAGGTTTGTTTAATTGATTTATTTGATTGTTGAATAAGCATGTAATATTTGTCTAAGGGGTTGTTTGGCATATAATTGGTTTTTGTTTGGAATGGTTCAAAAAAATCGAATCGGATATTTGGAAAAAAAAAAAAAAAGTAGTCTATTTTTTTTTTTGTTATTTCAAATATACATTCCCTCCACAATTGTGTTTTTAAAAATTTGAAAAATTTTCATGTATGTTAAATTAGTTCTGATAGGATTTTAGACAAACTTGATATAAAATAAAACGAATTTCAAATTTGAAATGGTTTTATTTTTGGTTCAGCTTGTATAAGAACTGGCTTATAAATTTGTAATTTATGAAACACCCCGAAATAGTTTTACCTTATTATAATATGAGGCTGTGATGTTTGCATGTAATTTATGTATCTGGTGGTTAGTTGGGAATATTGCTGCAAATCGAAGACGGCAAAATGCGGTTACGGTGGGAAAAGAAAGGAGGGAATCATTGGTGCGGGCAAAGCGGTTATGCAGAGTGGGGATTAGCGGTGATGGTGATGGTGATGGTGATGTTTCTCTTGACAATGAAATGATGATTGATGAAGAACAATCAATTTTGGAGGCTCAAACTTCTTCAGCAGTGGAAGGGTTGAAGTCTGCTGTGGCATACCAGTACGTCAATCTTAGATTTTGCTGTGAATAATATGTTTTTTTTTTCTTTTTTTAATGATAAGTAATAATATGCGAAACAAATTTAAGTTCTTATTTTGTACTGATTTGAATATGTTCAGTGTTAAGCTTTGGTCTACTTGTGTGTTTTCACTATGGCTTTCACTGAGAAATGAAATTGGCATGATATTTTAGCATGTCTGAAGATTTTTTAGCATAAATCATATTCTATTGTATGATATAACAATTGGTTCCTCATGAAATTTAATGAAATGTGGGTATTTTACTACTTCTCCACCTTGCTTAGTTGTTTCCCAAATCCTATATATCTTTTCACATTCTTGTGTTTCATCTATGTTTCTTTGTCTATATGCATGCAGAAGTTCAGGCTTCTGGCAGTGTCCACTTTATTATAGAAAATGACCAAATATGTTGTATGATTGCTAGGGGGAAAGGTGCAATGCAGAAGAGAGTGAGTGCCCTTCGTGATTTAAGGCGTTTATTGTCAAAATCTGAATTCCCTCCTGTTGAAGCTGCTCTTAAAGCTGGAGCAATACCCATACTAGTGCAGTGTCTTTCATTTGGTTCTCAGGATGAGCAGGTCTATCTCATTCTGCCTTTATATATTTTTTGCATCAAAATATAAAGCTAACCAGTACCATGTTGAAAGGAAAAGGGAAGAAGAAAATCCAAATCTCTATTATTGTTAGGTTCTAATTATCTAGTAGTGAGCCTTTTCAAATTCCAAGTGTTGAAATGATGTTCAGTTGTTTTTAGGACACGTAATATTTGCTTATAAATTTTTCTGCGAAAGTAGCGCATCAACCATTGATGCGCCATTAAGGATGGGTGACTGAGTAATGAAATTTGGAAGTAAGCATACTGATTATTCTGCTCTGTTTGTTATATTGCAGTTGCTTGAGGCTGCTTGGTGCCTCACAAACATTGCAGCAGGAAAACCCGAAGAAACAGAAGCTTTATTACCTGCATTGCCTTTACTTATTGCTCATCTCGGAGGTTGGCAAGGACCTGTACATTCCTTTTGATGTCAGAGAATGTTTTCTTCTCTTTTCTTACAAAATACAATAACAAAAATTGTGAAAGGAACTTTTGATCCCGTGGTTTGTAAGCATTGAGGGATGATGAAGTGATTATGAATACCATATATTAACTTTGAATATAGAAACCATGAGGTTCGAACATTGGTAATTCATGAAAAACGTTGTGCCATAGATTGTTACTTCACATCTGCAATGGTTCTAGCAACACTGGCAGTTGATTGTCTAGGTTGTTTATTAGTAATTGCTTGAGCTTAGTCAGCAATTGTGGATGGCTGGATGCTGCTAACTTGGAGCACATAGAATCACTCTGGCCTGAAAATCATGGTCTGAGTTGTTTAAAAAAGAACAGCTGCTAATATGAATCAGAGCGGTTTTCATCTAGAATTTCAAAGTGAGAGAATTAATGGTGATCGGTATACTTCTTTAGTTCCATTTTCACTTTTAGTGTTCCAGAGTATACTCTGTTAATGCTTTTATGGTTGAATCTGCCACTGTATAAAGATCTAAGATAAATAATTGTGGTAGTGGCTGGTCCTTGTTCTGTTCAAGGACCCATGTCTTTCTCAAAGACATTCTTTATTTTCTCCTCTTTTAGTGATTCTGCTTATTGTTTATCTACTATATGTGTATGAATTGTTTGTATATTTAATCACGCTTGAAACTGTTTTAAATCATTTGCTGCTTTCGGTTCTGAATTTATAATGCATTGATGGTGCAGAAAAGAGCTCCTTGTCTGTTGCTGAGCAGTGTGCATGGGCATTAGGAAATGTTGCTGGTGAAGGAGAGAAGCTGAGAAGTGTCTTGCTATCCCAAGGGGCCTTACTACCTCTTGCAAGAATGATGCTGCCAAACAAGGGTTCAACCGTCAGAACATCTGCTTGGGCATTGTCAAATCTAATCAAGGTTTTAAACCTTCACAGAATGACAAACATCATGCATGCCTACATACATACATATATCAAAGACATTCTTTGCAGGCCACGCTCTTTGTGTACACATATATACATATGCTAAATATAGGAGATATTCTTTGCAGTCACCACTCTTTAGTGTTGGAGATGGCAATGACCTGGCTGCCCTATTTGCCTTGTTGATCATTCTGCCTGCCTCACCCACCTCTTGCTAATCATTCTTATTAAAAGTTTGACAGTATTTTTGATATTTTGTTTTTGTTTTCATACTGGATTCACCATTCTGATGCATTTTTGACATTTCAGTCTTCTCAAGCAAATGTGGTTTGACTTTCTACATTATATGAATACAAAGGCTCCGTATATGTATTACTTTCATAGTTGTTCATTATGGAAAATATTTAGTGTGCATGGGTGTGGGTGGGCATGTAAGTGTGAGCTCTTTTTCTCAAATTTCATTTACATCATGACTTCAGTCTGCTTGAGTGTAGGGACCAGATCCTAAAGCTGCAACAGAACTCATCAGAATTGATGGAGTGCTGGATGCGATTGTTCGGCACTTGAAAAAAGCGTAAGTGGAGGTTTATCTCTTTTGCAGTTTTCTTAGTGAATTAGAGTCTTCTGGCTTTTATGCTATGAAAGACGGTGCAAGCGCATATTCTTCATTTCATAGGTAATTAAAACAGATGCTTCCAAGGCCCTAAATTTAATATAAATTTTTTTTCCAGTCAGTCCTTTGATTTGTTTATGAATACAAAATGGGCTGGTTGCTGACCAGTTCAATTTAGTTGTAACCGTTTTTAATGGTCACTTTCTTACTTGTTGGTATCACTATGTTGTTGCACTACGTAATAATAGAAATTGAACACACAATATACTTCAAAAAAGAAGAAGTTTAATAAAACATTATTGCTTCTGCTTCATGCTCCTTAGCCTACACATTCTTTTGCATTTTCTATTTTTTAAGAAATACCAATAGGGATTTCCTGCCGAAAAATGGCTAGTTATCAGTGCCTATTTGTTATGGTTTATTGGTTAGCTTATTTAAATAAAGTTTTTGAAGCCTTTGTTTAAAATGTACAAAACAAATTAAGCTAAAATGGACACTAATGAAGTGTTTGGTTTGGGGAATCTACCATGCCCTCTGGCATCAAGATTCCTAGGAATGTGATGCCAGGGGATTTGGATGGCTGGGAATGTAATTATGTCCATGTTTGGTTTGATTATGAATCTGATAAGATTTTCAGAAGTATGAGATCTACGTGTTTGGTTTATTCTTAGGAATCCTATAGGAGTTATTTATTCTTTCTAAAATATACTTAGATTTGTTAAAAGTTAAAACTGAAAACAATTTCAAGCTTATTATAATCACTTTTATGTGGCTTCTTACTAATGAATAATGAGAAAAATAATATGAGCCATAAATCAAGTCAAATCTCCCAAAATGATAGACTAGTATTTCCAAGTGACACATACAAGACCAAAATAATTATTTTAATTTCTTTTTGTTCATGGTTTATTAGGACATCATACCCTGTCAATTAATATTATTTATTTTCTTCAAACATTAAAATGGTTCCAAGTACAAGATAAAAATAAAATTCTCTTTGTGGGTGTTCCAAATATGAAGAGAGCAAAGAGATAGAAGGGAGGTATTTGATTAGAAACTAGTGTTGTTTTAGTTAGTCAAGGGTATTAATTTAGGGAGTATAATGGTCACTTCAAAAAAGTACAACTTTTCCAAGCCATGGAAATGTGGAAACCCACCTTTTTAAGAGGGATTTCGCATTCCCACAAAAGTGAGATCACATGGGAATCTGGATGCTTGTGGACATCTGGATTCCCTTGAGCTATTTGCAACCAGACATGAGAATTTGAGGGATTCCCGAGAATTCAAAAATATTACTTGAACCAATCAACTGGGAAGTCTTCATTCCTCTTGGTGATATTATTATGCAACTTTCACAGAAAATTTTATCATGTGTCATCAGTTTGCATTGAAATAAGGTTATCTCATTGCTCCTGAAAATCTTATTTTCTTGGATTATTATTATTATTTTGGGTTGAAAAGGACAGATATCTAATTGTAATTCAATTCCTTCTCAAATTCAGGGACGATGAGTTGGCAACTGAAGTAGCATGGGTAGTTGTGTATCTCTCAGCCCTTTCAAACGTCGCTACCAGTATGCTGGTGAAAAATGATGTCCTTCAACTGCTTGTTGATAGATTGGCAACATCAAATAGCTTGCAATTGCTCATTCCGGTAGTAAAATAATGCTTTATTTGTTTGAACTTATTCTTTCCGCAAATAATGCATTAATTATTTATTTGGAAACAGCACAGGAATGTTCATTATATGATGGTTAATGGTTTATATTCATATCACGTTTTTCATGCACTTTCTAGTCTATACTTGTCCAAGATTCTCATATGGTAGCTATTTCTTGTGTTCTCAGTCTCATGGTACGTATTTGATAGTACAAACATGAATATGTATTGGCTAAATGAATGTGGATGGGGAAATGAATGAGAATGAATGGAATTGACTTAATTTGAGGTAGTCACCCTCCAAGAAGAAGAGAAAAGGGAGAGAAGAGAATTTGAGAGGAAAAAGTGAGAAAGTTTGATCTTATTTCCTCAATGATGAAATGCCATGTATTACAAGCTTAATGATGCACATTTTTTTTATCTATCATCTCTTCAAGATTTGAAAGTAAGCTTTGAGTGGTACATCTAGCTAAATTGATGAAATGATTTCTAAAGTGGTTGTTGTCTTGTTGCGGATTAATATTGACAAATTGTATTTCATCTAGGTGCTGCGAAGTCTAGGTAATCTTGTGGCTGGTGATTCCCACACAATTTATGCTGTTCTTGTTCCTGGACATGATATTACAGGTTAGTGAGTCATGTTTTCTGCTTGTTGGTAAACCTCACCATCTATTTTGTGCAAAAATACTTGTGTTTATTCTTATTATTATTTTACATCATTTCAGACAGTGTCATAAAAGTCCTGGTAAAATGTTTGAGGAGTGAACACCGGGTCCTGAAAAAGGTATGTTAGTTTGTGTTAATTTTTATGATTCTACCTTAATCACTCGTTCTAAGTGGAAGCTCTATCATTTATGCAGGAAGCAGCGTGGGTACTTTCTAATATAGCTGCTAGTTCTGTTGAACACAAGCGGTTGATTAATTCTAGTGAGGCAGTGCCTTTGCTATTGCGCCTTCTTTCCACAGCACCATTTGACATAAGAAAGGAAGTAGCATATGTACTGGGCAACCTATGTGTTGCCCCCACTGAAGGTGATGGAAAACCAAATTTGATCCTGGAGCACTTGGTTTCACTTGTTAGTGGAGGATGCCTGCCTGGTTTTATTGATTTGGTTAGATCTGCTGATACCGAGGCTGCAAGAGTAGGACTTCAATTCATGGAGCTGGTAAGCAATCTGATTGAGCGTCTATCAATTTAATGTTTGTTAGAGGATCTTGTTTATCTGCTATCTAGGATAATTGTTTTCTATGTTTTTTGTTCATATTTTATTAGTGTTATTAAGGCTTATAAATCACGTAGATCGAGAAAAATTAGTTTTCTGTTGCTTAATAATTTGGACTCTTTTTATTGATAAGAAATAATAATTTGGACTCTTTTTCCTTGTTTTGGGAACACAGTACATGCACGCACTAGCACCACCAGTCATGAACTGAGAGAGTTACATTTATTTGTAGTCTTGATTTTGCATATTGCCTTGAGTTGGCAAAATGTGAAATGATTATTCTACAAATGGATCAAATTGGCACATTTTCACAAAAAGTTTATGATTTAATTTATTCTTAGCAGACAATCTGTCAGACACATCTGCATTTGCCTGTGGTTTACCATAGAATTTTGAGGAGCTAGGCCTGGTGGAATTGACATAAGGAGATGGGCCAGATGGCTCCATATTCCCTGATCATCTTGTGTTAATCTTTATGTGAGGTAGGGTTTGCTATATAACCTTGGGAGCTGACATATGGGAATGGTTGATGGAAGGGGTACCTTACCCATAGAGGAAGGGTTGCTCACTTCTTTTCTATGGGTGTTTTTGCGGGCAAAAGTCAGAAGGATTCACTAAACTTTGAACCATTTTCAAACAGACCACCTGTAGTTTCAGTTTTGTGTTATTCACTCACGAGGTTAGGGAATTGGTAAAGTTGATCCTTTCGTCTCACTTCAATTAATTGAAGAGGGGAGAGAGTGATCACATGCAGGGCACCCAATCACTTTATTATACAGTATGCATTTTAAAATACTGTTAGCTCTAGGAATTGGGTCTTATTGATCTGCTTTATTTCATTTGATTACTCATGCTTTTTCAAAAGAATTGTTGTTTTTAGGATCCTGATCAATCATCCATTCATTGAAAATTTTCATTTTTAAAAAAAAAATTTATTGCAGGTGATCACTTTATTATATAGAATTCATTTTAAAATAAAATTTTCATTTTTAAAAATCATCCTCCTCCTCCTCCTCCTCTGTCCATATATTCCCTCTCTTACACAGGCTCACATGGGCATGGCCAACTTTGACCCATTCCTCACCAAGCTTCCTTATTTCCCCTCACTGATCTCCTTCCCCCACATCTAATACTGCAACAGCAGATATTGTGGTGTGTGATTCTCAACCAAAAATAAAACTTTAATTTGAAAAGAAAACCCATTAATCCCTAATTTGTTGGAACCTTAATTACTTTGCCAAATTGACAAATTTCTTCCAACCTCATCCCCTTCTCGATCTATTATAATTTCAAAGTCCATCACAACTATGTAACCCTATGCTACTCAATTTATTTCCCCACCACCCATGTATCGCAGCTGAATTCCCTATCAGTTCAGTCCAAAATCATTCATTTAAAACTATCAAATCAATTCAGCCCTAGATCCCACAACAATTCATTATTTTCAAATACCCATTATGCCCCAATCTTAATTCCGTGGGCTCTTCTTCTCTAACCCTATCTCCATGGCCACAAACGCCACCGCCAAGTTCCATAAAGCACACTTCTGCCTGATACCACAGCCCCCAGATTTTCACCCCGAGCTCACTGTGTCAACATCATGGCCATGCTCCGGATCAACACCATTAAGTCCCATATGCAAGCTCTTCAGTCATGCTTGATTGAGTCTGTTCTAGTGAGCCCATGGGTGTGCGTGAGAGAGAGAGAGAGAGAGAGAGGAATCGGTTTAAAAGAGAGACTGAAGATAAGAAGGCAGAATGGGTCAAAAAGAGGGTGATTTTGATGCGTTACTTGTGAGAGAAGAAGAAAAATGAAAGAATAATAAATTATGTTACATTTTATTTTAAAATCATTTTTATATAAGAAACTGATAATATGCTAAGGAAGTAATAGAGAGTATGATTTCAAATATAATAGAATGACGAAAAAGAATACTTGTGGCCAACCCCCAAAAAACTGGACTAAGGTTTGATTGTAGTTGTAAACTGATTACGTGTATTGCACATGATCATTTGCTGTCCATTTCAGTTCACTGAAGTGAGGTGGAAAGGATCAATTTTACTATTTTCTTAAAAACACTTAATTGAAACTTCATAATTTTGAAAATGGCTCATAGTTCAAGGGGTCTTTTTTCATTTTACCCCTTTTTTGGGGGCTGGGTAGGCAAGGTTCAGAAAGATGTTGCATGATTACTCAACAAGGATGATCACTGTCATTTTTTCCTTTTTTGCTACATTAAGTTGGGGGTGGAGATCAAACATTGGATGTCATCATTGGAAATGTCAGGAGGTACCAAGAACTAAGGGATCATTGGCTGCTCACTGGCATGTTTTGTTACTTGTAGTCTCCTTTTTTAATATGTTTTGTTTCATCTATAAACAATTTTTTCCTGTTACGATGTTTGATGTTTCAAATATTGTTATACCAAATCAATATTTGGGTGAATTCTTGTATAAGAATAGTGATTGCTCTTTTATGCTTTTGCTCGACAATTTCAAAAAAATTACAAGTTTGATGACATATTTATCATGCAAGCAGGTTTTGAGAGGCATGCCAAATGGTGAGGGCCCAAAACTTGTTGAACGAGAGGATGGAATTGATGCAATGGAAAGATTTCAGTTTCATGAAAATGAAGACTTGAGAAATATGGCAAATGGTCTGGTTGATAAGTACTTCGGGGAAGACTATGGGCTTGATGAGTAGGGCAAGTGATGTGGTGATACAAGGGTGAAAAAAATGGGGCAAGCGTCTCCCATGACTTCAGGCTATCATCTTCTGTACCTGTATGCTACACATCCTCTGAGGATTCTTTTCCAATCCTCTTTCTGCAAATTATGAGTTGGCTTAAGAATTCATTGTCCAAGTAAATAGAATTTGGCCGGGATATGGGTTGGTTTAAACATGTAATTTAATGGGTGTTTATCACCAATTAAAAAAAAAATGTAATGGATCTGTAGCTGTGTGGCCTCTGTTTGTCATTGTTGTAAGGAACCGGTTGTTCTAGATGTTATATTTTCACGTGTATCTTGTATGGGTAAATTGTTTTGGATTGCTGCATAGAGAGGATTATTTCATTCTGATAGAGCTCATTGAGTTCTTTTTTTTCTTTTTCTTTTTTTTGCCACTTCCTTTTCCCAGAGGATTTCAGGGTTTTGTTTATCCGTTGATGGTATGTTAATTACGGGACATGGACCATTGCATTTCGAAAAATACTTTTTTCTTTAAAAAAAATTATCTTATCTTGGTAGTTGGTAATAATGACAACACATTATGGTGGATGTCTCTTGTAAATTGCTCTCAAAGAGATGGGTTTCTTGTCTTCATCAATTCTAGATATACATTAGTGAACAAACTTGTTAAAAAAAATTGTAAAATATGAACGATTACCATATTTTTTGGTCAGTTAAATAAGGTGGTTGGTTTGGGATTCAAAAAACAATTCCAAAAGAAATGGTTGTAGGGTTGCTTAAAATTACAAAGTTAATTGTACTCTAGTATAAATCAGTATTAGAATTCGTAGAGGAGCCATGTTATTCTTGATTTTTACATTTATGAAAAATTAACTTTTTACCATAAAATTGACAATTCGGGGTTCGTCTCCCAAACTATGTTTTCTAATTAGGCGTGGAGCTTACGTGTGAGTGAGACATATGTCTCATGCGATAGTTTGGAGTTTAATGGTAACAAAGTGCAACAACTTTCATACAAATTTTTATCTTATACAATTATATATATATTTCTAAAATCCTTACAAGAAAATATGTTATCTCTTTTACTTTTTTTATTCTTTAGAATCATTGTAAAACCCAACTAAAGTAGAGAGGAGATGATAATGCGTCTTTTTTTTTCTTTCTTTTTTTTTTGTTGAGAAACTTAAGTAGGAAAAAGAATTTGTTTGGATTAAAAAAGACTTAGAACTGGTAAAACAAATTAGAATTAAATAGGAAAAAGAAATTATTTGAATTAAAAAACAATTAAAACTGGAAAAAAAAAATTAGAAGGTTTCCTTGAGGTTACAAGAAGCTAGTCGATAATTTGAAAGTTTGGTGAATTTCAATTAACTTAATTGAAAAGGTTTTTTTTTTGTGACAGTTGAAATAAAATTTCTTGTAATCGGTCGAATAATGGACCCATTATCAAATTTAGCCTACATTAAAAGAAAATCATTAATATCTTAGTAATAAATTAATCTGCAAATAAACAAGTTTTCTTGCCATTTTGATCAACTTGATCTAATGTAAAAGACAATATTATAATAATAATAATAATAATATTTATGATAACTACTTTTTATCATAAAATTATGAGTTTGATAAGTTTTTTTTTTTTTTTTTTCTCTTGTACGAGGTTTAAACCTAAAGGTTAGACCCTTTTATAGTGGTACTTTGGTTATGTAATTTATATATATATATATATATATATATATATATAAAAAAAAACTGAAACCTCTGAGACTCTCACAATTTTTCACGTCAACACAATATTTAAATAAAATTATTTTTGTTTAGTCCAAACTTAATAAGGAATAAAACTCTATCTCTCTAACAAGTCCAACTTAAACTTAAACTCATCATTATCATTTTTTTAAACAAAATTATTTTTGTTTAATCCAAACTTAACAATCAAAATAATAATAATCCCTTAAATTAAAATTTGATAGGTTTTTTAAAAGAAAAATTAGAAGGGGATAATGATAAGTTAATGAATAATAATCATAACCTAAAATATAAAACTAGGAAAAAAAATTAATGAATTTTGTAGGGAAAAAGTAATAAATAATTTCATGATGGTTTTCTTTCCAAATTATATAGATTTGATAAATTTCAAATTAAAATTGTAGGGATGTTAGGCCCAGTAGAATATATTGGGCCGGGGGCCCAGTCCGAGGACACCTCATAGTCCAAGGATGGATAAACATATTATAGAGGTCAGCACTAATAAATAAAGGAAGGGATCTAGGCGTGATGTTTCAAGGAGGTGATCCAATGAGGAGTGCTTCTTTGGCTAAGCAAAGCCGAGATCATAAGGTGCGATCTGTCATCAAGAGCAACGTTTCAGACAATTCCACTGATGAAGATAAGTATAAAAAAGGAACAGAACAGAGGGAGACTATGAAATATCTAAAGGGAAAGCTGCTACCACCGCATTAAATATTCTGCAACTAATTCTTTGGCTGCATTAATGAGGAAGTGATATTTAAGCGGTAACTTTTAGCCTTACAGCTACTCCCCAAAGACTTCAAGAAGGTACTGATGAGACAAGGATCAACACCAGCAATCTAATATACACGTGGAGGGTAGAGATGAAGGGGGAGGATAGTATAAAATAGAAAGAAGACCCTAAGGGAAATGATTGAAAAATTAAAAGAGAAATACTGTAGCAATCAAGAGTTGAACTTATAATCAAACTTGAGAATATATATATAAGAACTGATCTCCTCGGATTGTGCCGAAGACGATTTCTTTAGATTAAACCAGTCTATCTTCATTTTCTTGTCATTTGGATTTACTTTACTTGTTGTCTAACTCATTAATTCTCAGTTTTCCAACCCACTCTTTACAAATTCATTGTATTGGGCTTTTTGGGCCTAGGTTCATCTATCCTTTGGGCTTAGGAGCCAAATTGTGAACTTACAAAAATGTTACCAAAAATAATAACGTTGGGAGATTTAAAAAATATAGTGGTTGGGAATTTGAAAAATATAGTTGCTAGAAATGAATAAATGAAAAAAAATTACCAAAAAAAAAAAAAATTATCACATACTTGATTTCTTGAAAGTAAAGTACCATACAAAAAAAAAAAGTGAAAAAAAAAGAGGAAGATAAAGATAAATAACTCCACAGTCTACATTTTAGATACTAATTACTATCTTAAATATTTATAATCTTTTTTTTTTGTTTTTTTTGTTTTTTTGTTTTAGAAACAAACACACACACACAAGAGAGAGGGAAAGAGGTTCTAACACAAAGGCACACTACAACTCCACTCAAAATTCATGGTAACTTTTAAGGAAGGGTGAAGCAAGTTATGCTACACAAAACACACTCTCTTAAGAAATGTAGGACAATTACTCATTCTTTTTTTTAAGAAACAAACACGCATACACACAAGGGAGAGAGAAATGGGTTTTAATACAAAGGCACACCACAACTCTGCTAAAAAATTTACAATCCATTTAATAATATAAAATTTACAAAAGAAAAAAAAAAAGTGAATTTTTTTTTTTACCCAATACTTGATTTCTTGAAAGTAAAGCACCATACAAAAAGAAAAAAAGAAAAAAAAAGAAATCACTCCACAATTCACAATTTAAATACTAATTACTATCTTAAATATTTATAATCCACTTAATAACATAAAATTTACAAAAAAAAAGAAAAAAACTGAAAAACAAATTTACCTAATACTTGATTTCTTGAAAGTAAAGTTCTGTACAAAAACCAAAAAGTTTATATTTAAATAAAGTTATCATTTTATTTAAATAAAGTTATCATTTTATTTAAATAAAATTATTTTTGTTTAGTCCAAACTTAATAAGGAGTGAAACTCTATCTCCCTAATAAGTCAAACTTAACTCAAACTCATCATTATCATTTTTTTTAAACAAAATTATTTTTGTTTAATCCAAACTTAATGATCAAAATAATAATAATCCCTTAAATTAAAATTTGATAGGTTTTTTAAAAGAAAAGTTAGAAAGGAGTAATGATAAGTTAATGAATAATAATCATAACCTAAAAAATAAAACTAGGAACAAAAATTAATGAATTTTGTCGAAAAAAAGTAATGAATAATTTCATGATGGTTTCATTCCAAATTATATAGATTTGATAAATTTCAAATTAAAATGTTACCAAAAGTGATAATCTTGGGAGATTTAAAAAATATAGTGGTTAAGAATTTGAAAAATATAGTTGCTAGAAATGAATAAATGAAAAAAAAATTTACAGAAGAAAAAAAATTTTATCCAGTACTTGATTTCTTGAACGTAAATTACCATACAAAAAAAAAAAAAATTAAAGATATAGATAAATCACTCCGCAATCTATACTCAAAATACTAATTACTATCTTAAATATTTATAATTCACTTAATAATATAAATTTACAAAAAAAAAGTGATTTTTTTTTTTTACTCAATACTTGATTTCTTGAAAATAAAGCACCATACAAAAGAAAAAAAGAAAAAAAAAAAGAAAAATCATCCCACAATCCACAATCTAAATACCAATTACTATCTTACATATTTATAATCCACTTAATAATATAAAATTTACAAAAAAAGTGAAAAAAAAAAATTTACCTAGTACTTGATTTATTGAAAGTAAAGTACCGTATAAAATCAAAAAAGTTTAAAAATAATGAACATAAATTTTTTTTAAAATATGGACAATTTACATTTTTTACCAAATAATATGCTTATAAGATTTTTTAAAGAGTTAAAAATAATAAGAAGGATTATTAATAATATTTAAATTATATAGGTAAGAATTATACTATGCATTTTAATTTATATGTTTTAAATATATTTATGTATATGCATGTTAAAAAAAAACTAAAGTCTTGTAAGTGATCGATGGAGTTGGTTTAAAATCCTTTACTAGGAAGATTCTTAAAAAAAAAAAAAAAAAGTTCCCCTTAAAATAAAATTAAAAAGAAAATTCTTTTAACCAATAAAATAAATAAGAAAAGAAAAGTGTAAAGAGCAATTACATAATAGAAATTGCGTAGCTCTAAAACCTCTGAGAAACCCTAACGAGCAAAGCTTTGAGAGATCTTCTCGTCCTCAAACTCAATCATGGAAAAAAACCCATCTTTTTTGTTCTCTGGAATTCACTTCAACAAGAAGAAGTTCTCCAACGATTTCGCCAAGTTCCAGGTAATTATTAATTCTTATATATTATTACCGTTTACTGTTCTCTGTTTGGTTTCTGAGAAAGTTGGGGATGTTAAATCTGTTTAACATTGTGTGTGTTTCATTTAGGAGAAGAAAGGAAGTGATATAAACGAGAGCGAAGAACCGAGAGAGGATTCAAGTTTCATTGAAAGTAGAAAATCCATAGAGAAGGAAGGAAAGCTCTCTGTCAAGAAGCGGAAACGAAAGTCTGTGGGTTCTGGTAATTCCTTTCCTAAATTTTCTCTTCTGGGTGTGATTTGAAATGCATTCAAATTAGCGTTATAAGCTAAATTTGTTTGTTTTTTGTGTTGGCAGGGGAAACAGTACAAGGATTTGATGTCTTTAAGAGTTCAAAATCAGCTGGAAAATCTGTACAAGTGAATGAAGAGAACGATGAAGCCGAAAATGGGCCCTCTAAAAAAAAGAAGGAATTGAATAGGCAACTAGAGGTTTCTTCTTATTCTATGTTCATTCGCTGCTTCTTTTGGTGATATGTCTATTTTGTTTTTTTGTTTTTTTTTTTGGTTTTGAAGTCCTGTTATAATTTCAACTTCTTTATTGTTTTTCAGCGGGATTCGTTGTCACGTAAGAAGTACAACATTCATGTGTCTGGGAATAATGTAGCCACCCCACTTCAGAATTTTGATGAATTAAGCTCGAGGTATTCTTTTTTATTTATTTTATAGATGTTGTCGTGGTTTATGTTTGCTGCACGAAGTTACCAGCGTTCTTCTTTCTTGCTATCATCATTGTTACTCGTACAAATATGTTAATGTCCTTTTTCTTAATTTCTTTTTATTATTTTATGAGTGAGTTTGGCCTCTAGAGGAGGGTGAAGGGGAAGCTTTAAACCTGTAACTCTGCTTCATGAGACTTGGTTTGCAACCAAGTGTGCTAGGAAAATCACCATTTTTTTTGGGGGGGGGGGGGGGTGTCTGTCAAATTTTACCTTATACAAGTAAATTACCATTGTAATATGTTATATAAAAAATCTTAGTTTTGTGTACCTCTCCCTCCCTCCCTCTCTTTCTCTAGATTAATGCCATTTCTATTTCTTATAGCATTAGGTGAAAATTTTCTGAAGGGCATTTTGTTTCCAATTACATAAATATTTAAAAAGTATTATTATTGCTGTTACTTTGTATTTTTTTCTTTTCTTTATGCAAATTGTTGTTGTTATAACTATTACTTAAAATAAGAATTTATGTGGTTTGTTTGCAGATTTGGGTGTGAGCCCTATTTGTTACGCAATTTGAAAGAACTAGGATTTAAAGAGCCAACACCAATCCAAAGGCAGGCTATTCCGATCCTTTTATCTGTATGGTCCTCTATTTTCACTTTGGCTAATTTGACTTCTTCTTTTTCTTTAACTTCCGGTTATATACAAAATTAAGTGTGTAACATGAGCTTCATTAAACTTGATGAGTTGATGACTTGGTTGTTCTGACTGTTGTTAGCTCTCTTGTCATAACTTCATGTTAGGGCCGGGATTGCTTTGCGTGTGCTCCAACTGGATCTGGTAAAACACTGGCTTTTGCATGTCCCATGCTTATGAAACTTAAGGTATTGTTTTATGCCTTTTAACAACTTTTCAAGAGATGATTCTGGAGTTTCCCTAATGAGCTTTATTCATATTATCAGCAAGCGTCTACTGATGGCATCCGAGCTGTTATCCTCTGTCCTACCCGAGAGTTAGCTGCTCAGACAACCAGAGAGTGCAAGAAATTGGCTAAAGGGAAAAAATTTCGCATCAAATTAATGACAAAACAGCTAGTAGGAAAAGCTGATTTGTCAAAGCTTCCTTGTGATATACTCATATCAACACCACTTAGGTTAAGATTGGCTATTCGAAAAAAAAAGATCAACTTAAGTAGGTGTGTGATGTTGATATCTTGTTTATGCTTACTAATTCATGCTTTTAGATGGTTTGGTAAAAAAATCCTTTGACGAGTTTAATGTAACCTTTAAATGCCCTCCAATGTGGCCAATTAGCTCTAGCTCAAATGGCACTTCAGGACCCTTAATAATGGGATGGAGAATAAGTTTGTGGATAAGACTTGTGGGGTGCGTGTGTAATTTTCTAATAAAAATATAAACTGCCTCTAATGTGAAGAATATCCCTCTCTTTAGACACTATGAAGGCTTGAAACAAAAATAACAGATTTAATGTTAGTTCAGCTGAGAAAATGATGGATGTTTTATTTCTCCCTGCTGGGTTTCTGTTTAAATATTAAAATATAAAAGGAACATGGGTGGAATTTTTTACTATAGAGCAATTTTATAGGAAATTATACTTTGTAGACATCTATCAGTTGTAAAAAGAACGGTTTGAAATGCTTTCAATTGATTTTGGTGACATGCAGGGTTGAGTATCTTGTCCTGGATGAGTCTGATAAGCTATTTGAGCTTGGTATGTTGAAGCAGATTGATTCTGTGGTCAAAGCTTGCTCAAATCCTTCAATAATACAGTCCCTGTTTAGTGCTACATTGCCTGACTCTGTCGAGGAGCTTGCACGCACAAGAATGCATGATGCTGTTCGAGTTATTATTGGCAGGAAGTAAGATTGACCTATTTTATTATGAAGCTGTGGAGGATTCTTTGAAATGCATCTCAGTTAGTTTCCCTAATAATTGACATATATACTACTTTTTTGAAAATATGAACAGGAACACTGCTTCAGAATTGATTAAACAGAAATTGGTTTTTGCTGGAAGTGAAGAAGGGAAACTTCTTGCTCTTCATCAAAGCTTTGCAGAGGTATACCACATTCTGCTTTATCTCTCAGCATGTTTAGTATCTTTAAGAATGTTCTTTGCTTAAAAATGATGAATTTTTTTCAAAAATTAAACAAAATTTGACTTAAAATGCCTATTAAGGCAGCAGATTGTTCAACAAGAGTATTTTGATCTTCCTGACCAGACTGCTTGCTGTATCTTGTGCTTGTCAGTAGAGTTTGAATCCGCCCATATTAATCTTTGTTCAAAGCAAGGAGCGGGCAAAGGAACTATATGGTGAACTGGCATATGATAAAATCAGAGTTGATGTAATCCATTCTGATTTGTCCCAATTGCAGGTAAAATCCTATTCCCATTATTTTGTTATAAGATATAACTTGCACGCATTCCTAAACTCCCTTTTCATTCTCTTTATAACTTTTTCACTCTACTGGGGCTTTGTGTCTTCTTTTTCTGTAACCTACTAGAATGGCCTGAGAAGTCATTAAACTACATTTTGGTGCTGAAGTCACATAGAACAGAATTTCCTCTTTTCTTTTTTAAGTTATCATGTTTTTGAGTTGTAGATTCTATTATGTTCCAACAGTCATAGTATACTTAATACTAATTTCTTAAACTTAATACAGCGAGATAATGTTGTCGATGACTTCAGAGCTGGCAAAACATGGGTTTTGATTGCCACTGATGTTATTGCCCGGGGTGTGGATTTTAAAGGTGTCAACTGCGTGATCAATTATGATTTTCCAGACTCTTATAATGCATATATTCACAGGATTGGTATGTGGCTTATCTCTAACTGCTCCTAGCTGTTATACTACTAATCTATGTGTATGGTTATGATGATGATTGTCAATAAATATTGCCCTTACTTCATGCACTTTTCAAATAATTCCTTAGCCCTTAGATCTGTTACTTACACGTGATATGATGAAATGCTTATCACTAGAATTGTAAGATTGCTTTGAAATGATTGAAAAAGTTGCATGCCTCTGTGTTGGGGGCAAATGACTTTTTTGTGGCCCCATGACCAACTTTATCACTCTTCCATATAGGTCGGACAGGCAGAGCGGGGAGGACAGGAGAAGCTATTACTTTTTACACTGAGGCAGATCTTCCCTTTCTGCGTAACATAGCTAATTCGATGAAATCCTCAGGTTGTGAAGTGCCATCTTGGATCATGGCATTGCCCAAACTGAAATGGAAGAAGCACCGTCCACGAAGAGATTCAATATCAACCCAATCGAGAGATTAGGAAGAATAAAGAAATATCTCAAGGAGTTATCATTTGTTCATGGTTTCAAAATTCTAACATACGGAAGATTTTCCAAATTTTGTATTTGTAGCTTGATATCTTCAGAAGCGTTTATCTTTTATCAATTAATTTTGGTTATGACAGGGAATCATATTTATATCTTTGTTTCATTGAAGAGATGAGAACTATGTACAATAATATGATTTTTTTTTTTTTTAACTTATTAATAAAACTATATTATTGTTCCTTCCGATGGAATCAATGGTTTAATGCACGATAGCTAACCCATGTAGCAGGGCCGGTTTTTTATTGGATAATTTGGGGTACTCCACATGGCAATATTAAATAATATTTCTAAATTTAGATGATGTTTATGATCATCATTATCAATATTTGTTTTTAGGCAATTAAAAGCTAACCCTCTATGAGTGCAGTGTATGCATCTGAACTATAATTCTAGAAGTTTCTTCATGGTCGTGTTGTTGGACCCCTAATGCCTATTACCTAACACTGGCGAATTAAAATCCCCACCCCCTTATTTGCTGTGAAGCACCAGAAAATGATGCTTCATTTTTCATTGGGTTTGGATTATTGAGTTTTAGTGCCGAGACAGAATTCTGCTACCCCTTGGAAAAAAGGATGCATCAATTAGTGTGTAGTTGTTCTTGATTCTTATTTAGTTCTGTACCCTGACTAGATTGTATTGGCAGAAACCATAAGGCTAACTAGGTCCTCTTCATTGCACTGAGGTTGAGGATTCAGATAACCCACTTAATGCTAAGACTAGAGCAGCCCTTCTTGCTATCACAAAGGCAACTGACCTGGGTTTCAAGTAAGCTTTGCTTGAAGGTGATGCCTTATATGTGATTACCCCATTGGACGATTGAAACCTGTATTGCAAAAGTTAGATCACGTTTATCTTCCTGTACTTTTTGGCAAGCCTATCATGTAGTAACATTCAAATTATTTCTCTCACGACAAGGTTTCTCTCCAAATTAAGTTGCAAAATGGGCTGACTGTAATTGGGTAGGAACTATCCTCATCTCGGCTATCTCTAGTGTGGTGCTGGATGCTGTTGCTGTTGATGGGAATAGCCGGATAGATCCTATCCTTTTTGTGCAATAAAGCTCCTCATTATTATTTAATCGAAAAAAAAAAAAAAAAAGCTTTCTATTACCCAACCTTCAGATTTGCCCAAAGAACGAATGTATACGGTAGATTGGTAGTTGTTGGATTGAGAGCCTTGTGACCATTTTATGGTTTAAAGCTTGAAGTTTGACTAGGACTGGAACTTGGGCCTAAATGGGTAGATAATTGAGGGATTGTGAGAGCTGGGCTAAAGATCCGCTGCTTTCGGCCTTGCAAATTTTGACCCTTCTAGTTCGAGAGTCGAGGCGAACGAGTTTCTCCACCATGGCATTTTGTGAATATTGCCAATTGATTAAAGCAAAGAAACGAAACCTTAAAATCCAAAACAATTAGGTAGGTCCATTGAGGTTGGAATTGGTGTTGTTTTTTTATTTTTTTACCGTCTAGTTATTTTTGCGTGCATGTGTGGCCTTGGTATCTATGCGTCAAGGCAACATGCCAAAGCTAACATGGTCAAGACTACAATCTAGGACCCAAAAATGGATCATTAGGCCTTAATTCAGCTCTGGGATTTCAGACATATAACAAAATTCAGGGAAAGTCACCTTGTGATTGTTATAAAACTAAAAAGGAGCTTTATTTCAAGAGCTTTATCCTTAGAATTTGTAATAGGTGACTTCGAATTGCGGCTTATGTACAAATACTATAGAAGACTTGGAATAATTTGACTAAAAGAGTGGCTTCGAATGCAAGGCTGTGAGATTTGTTTGTTAACAGTGGCAAGCGTGAACCTGAGCTTTATTTAGTCCGGTGTGCACAAGCCCTAGCATAGCTTCCTTTTAGGTCTAATTCTAGCCCAAATTGGCTTAACAATATCAAAAAATTCAGCAACTACCTATTACAATCTTACATAAATCTTCACCCACCCCTTTAGAATATTCTTTTGGGTCCACCTTACAAAAAAGACATAATCTTTTGGGCCAAAAACAAAAAAAAAACAGAGGGAAATGCTATATCTATAATATTTTCACAATATTTTCACAACAAATTTTAAGTAGTAGGTTGTTATTGATTGTTATGAGTGAGCAAAAAAGTAATTTAAGTTGTAGATTCAAATTAGAACCAATAACAACTTACTACTTATGATTTGTTATGAAAATATTGTGGACGTAGCACATATAAAAAAAAAAAAAAAACCCCACAATCCGTGATAAAAATTAGCCAATTTGATGAACACAAATAGTTTGGTCATACACATAATCAATGATAAAAACGAATCTTTTATTAAGACTTAAGCCACACACCCTAGAAAATTATAGAGTTTTACAAGTCAACATGTTACAAAACAAGAAACAAGGTTGCCAATCTCACATATCAAATTTTATTCAACATAACAACACCACAATACAAACCATACAATATACACACACAAGATGAAGCCATTGGGAAACACATGCAGTCTTTAGATCACACCTCCAACCGTCACCAATTTATTTCATTGAGAGAGTCCACTGTACTAATCTGAAAATGGAGGGAAAAGGGGGTGAGCTAACAGTTGAACAAGAGACTACATCACATGATATTGTCAAGTGAAAATACACATTATAATAGACAGTGTATTAAATTTTACAAAATATTTATCCATAGTATGAAAGTAATTTAGTAGAAACAATGAAACCTATTGTGGACGTGAATATTTAATTGTACAATGAAAAACATATAACTTGTTAAATAAACAAATGCTCTCTTAAAAGATTTACCCAATTTCAATAAGCCACAGTTCAATTATAGGAACATTACTTCATCATTGGGTAAACTACTTAAAATAACAGATAGAAATACACTTAACAGTAAGGTTGTTTTTCACAAACAATTTGTCAATAACAATAAACAATAAGTGGTGTATAAAATATTAACCATCGAAGACATTCTTAATAGTTAGTAGGTGAATCTCATGGCAAACAATAACCTCAATGAGGTAAAATATAACAATAACTTAGAAGAGCAAATAATAACAATGGTTTTGAAGAGCAAACAATAACAATAACAATGCACCACATTGCAATAAACAATATTTTATCTAAAGACCAAATCTTCTCATTGTGTTGTCAAAGATTATAGTCTAGACGATTATTAGATAATGTTTTCTTTTCCTTTAACAATATCATAATATATATATATATATATATATATATATATATATATATATATATTTATGATAAAATAGATAACTATGTATGGAAAGAACTTTACATAAAAGATTCAATATTTAGCAAATCTTCTTTCCAATTATACATATATAATATAATATCTTGAGAGGGATCATTATCGAAAGTCCACTTTACTTCAAATCGACAAACAATTTTTAATTTATGTCAAAAGCCCCAAACAATATAAAGCATATCCTAACATAGGATTAGATGACTCAGGGAAAATAAACATGCCAATATCTATTTGTATCTAAGAGAATATGAGGTAGTAAAAATGATATAAGGATTTAACTATTGATACGTACTTGGTTCCACACTTAAAATGGCAGTACCAAAATTTGATATCAAGACTATCAAAATTCAACTAAAATGGAGTATGACCTAGTTTTCTCAAAATTAGGTTAACTGATATTCATATTTCCTAAGAGATTTATTTATTTTGTTAGTAATCCAACTTACATTTATTGAAAAAAAAATAGTATATAATGAAAACTCCCAAACCAGAGAAGGGGAGACACCAACATAGGGAACCTCCATGCTACGACGACCAAATTACAAATCTAACTACAATACCAAAACAAGCCAAAGCAAGTAGCAAAGAAAAATTGCACTAACAACTAAACAACACATCTATACAGATGGACAACACAATAACACTGACAAACACATGGTAGCACAAGAGTTCTAGAATCAAATTAAAATACCATTTGGAACAATGCCCCAATTACAACAAATAGTAGCATTTGAAAGAACTTGGTTTGAAACCCCACCCTTGCTTTGAGATCCTTAATGATTGATGCTTCTCTTGATCTACTCCTCAGTCCAAATTTTATCTTCATGAACTATGACATTCCTTTGCAACTAAATATGGTAGACCGTTGACCACTAAACAAGTTTGCAACTTATTACTCTAAGCCCCTTCCCTTTTAACTTTCTAGCACCCCCCCCCCCCCCCCCCTCACGCAGCAATCAAGTCTTCTCACACAAACTAAGCATTTGAAACTAGACAACTTTATCATGTCATCCCAAACTCTTCAAGTGAAAGAACATTCAAAGAAGAGATATGATCTCTACTTTCAATACAATTTCTATCTCGTGTGGAGAGTTTGTTGTTTAAAACTGACCAACCAATAAAAGAATGTTTTTGGATAATTAAATGGAACCAAAGCAAATTCCTAAGCGATCTACATCACGACCTTCATAAATTTATAGCCTAAACCATCAAATATCAATAATGAAACACATCATGGATCTCAAAATAAAGTTCTTGCAGATTTGGATTAATTACTCCAAAAAAATTTTAATGATGTTGGTCGTACTTGAAAGTTTTTAAGCCTAAAACCAAACACTAATGGACCCAACAAATTTGGCCTAACATAATTGATTTCCTTATCACTTTGGCTTTAAATTTAAAATAACTAAAATTTCCAAAAATTATGATCTTCTTCATATTATAAGTTAACTCAATTCACCCCAAATTTCATGCTAATCTCAAGTTATGATAAGGTCAAGTCAGTATATCCAAATCTGAAATGAAGAGAACATGCATATCTCAAATTATGTAACTCTTTGGGATGAATGAGAATAAATTTTATTCCAACATAACAAGAAAACCACAATACAAGCTACACAATTGACAACACACACTAAATGAAGCCATCAGAAAGGACACAGCACAAAAAAAGGATTCGGTTGGGAAGATCAGGAACAAAGCCCAGTTTTGGGCCCATAGTACTCAACAACCAGGACTGAAACGCACTACTTAGTCAAGTTTGCACAAGCCCTAAATTACCTCCCCTTTTTCCAATCCTAGCCCAAATTTAATTCAGGCTTAAAAAGATGACAAAATCCAGCAACTCCCTTACAATTTTACACAAATCTTAGCCCTTCAAAAATATTCTTTTGGGGTCCACTTTACAAAAAGAAAAACCAAAATCTTTTGCAAAATAAAAATTAATAATTAAAAAAAAAACCAATCCGTAATGGAACTTTGCCAATTTAGATCAATTCAAATGGACTGGGCATACACTAGCACAATAATCCAATAATATATATTAAAAACATTACTTTTTTTAGGAATTAAGCCACGCAGCTAAAAACAAAAACATTAAAAAACAAGAAGTGAATTTTTTTTTTTTGAGAAATTTACAAAACAAGAAATAGATCCACCAATCTCACATCTCAAATTTTTTTTTCTTTTTTTTTTGGATAGGGATGAATGAGATTAAATTTTAATCAACATAAATCGTTCGCGAACACAATAAAAACCATAAAATACGCACCCCAGATGTACCCTGTTAAGGAAACACAGTGCATTAGAAAGGGCCGACTGAGAAGATCAGGAAAAAAGCCCATTATTGGGCCCATAGTACTACATCTACAAGGATCCAAGAAAAACTCCCTGTCAAAAAAACACCTCACCATTCTACCTTATTGAACTTGGCATGAGAAGGGAAACAGAAGCAGCATGGAATTCAACGTAATAGTAAGAAAGAGTACTGTATGCTCCATTTCTAGAGATCTACTGTTTATTTGGCTGAGAACTGAAAATAAAAAATAAAAAATAAAATTCTGGATTACTGTTAAAAACAATTTTCGGGGTTACTGTTCATGAAAACTATGTAGCTTTGCACTGTTCATGTCAGGCAAGCGGAGTCTGCAACCAAAAAAGAAAAACCGCAGAAACGCATATGTGCAGACGCGATCTAACCGTAACAACTGCCAATAGAGTAGTAAGATTCGGTACCCATCTTGGTGTTTGTAGTGCTGTCTCCGCCGTCTTGCTGCCAACCACCTCTTCTGAAATATCTTATGCACTCGCCGAGTTTAGCAATGAATTTAAGAATGAGAATCATGAGGGTCACAATTTCCGTAACATCTTTAACGCTGAAATGCAAGCTGTTGCATAAATAAATAAATAAAAAGTATCAATATTACAGAAAAAGGAACTCACACATACAACTTTAGCTAGATAGTGTTACCTTGCCATAGGAGGAGACGATTGCCTAGAATTGTCAAGTATAGGAATTGAGCGAGGGACGTTGTGCTTTCTTGTGCAAAACCTCTAAACAAGCAAAGAGCAGCAACGGAGAAGAGGAACAAGAAATTGTATAGTCCAGAGGAACCGAGTGCATGAGATGCATTTATATGATTTGGACGTAAGCTATAGTTTGTTTAACCATGGTTTGGAAATTTTCACCTTACCTGTTCGGATTCGGACACGTGTCTGAAATGTTCTGTTTCTTTTGAGTAAAACTTTGGACAAAAGAAACAGGACATTTCAGACACGTGTCCGAATCCGAAGAGGTAAGGTGAAAATTTCCAAACCATGGATATATGGAAACTTCGAAACCATGTTAAACAAGCCAGTGGCACATCCCAACCTTTCATTTATTTCAAATCAATCCTGGCCGACCCTCTCCCGGGATCCGTTGAATTTATATGGCGAATGTGGGCCTATTGGAAAACGATATGCATAAAGCAAATAGACTCCGAGTTAAGTTCCACTCATTTGTGTGCTATCTTGCGCTGAGGCAAAAAGACAATAGTAGCTCGTCCAAGCTATCTTGCGCTGGTAGTCCGTTGCGCTAATTTGTGTGCCATTTTGCGCTGAGGCAAAAAGACAATAGTGGCTGGTCCAAATTGGTGTAAAGTTTTGCTCTTATTTGTTTTCTCAGTTGTTAGTGCTATAAACGAACCAAGTTTTGTCGAGTAATACATATTTAAGTTTGGCTCGTCAGAAAAAGTTAAAAGCTCAAGCTCAAGTTTGGTTTGAGCTCGTGACAAGCCTAAAAATAATGTTTGAATTTGAGCTTGTGGAAAAACTAAAAAGTTTGAGCTAAGTTTGGCTTGGCTTGATCAATTAGTTGAGCCAAATTCAAGCTTAATATCAAGCTCAAACTGGAGCTCAGGTCAAGCTTTTGAGTTTAAAATCTAAAAAAATTACATTATTAAATACTTAAATCTGTAAAATTAATAAAAAGAAAAAGAAAGATAAAATATTATAATTATTTTATCATGCTTTATTGGCACTCTCAGTAGATGAGATTTTCTTAAACTCCCAGTTAGTCATAGCACTAAACAAAGCATTCAATACTCTACTATTGAAATTTGCAGCTTTAATCTTGTCATCATCCCAAGATACAAGTGAATCAGTAGGTTTTGTTCATCCAACAGCCAGCTATACCTTTTCATCCAAAGACTGCAAAAAATCTCTCATGCATATTTTCCAATATGCATAGTTAGTACCATCAAACAAAAGAGGTATAATCAAGGATTGTCCACGATCCATGACAACAAGGGTCAATGGATCACACAGCAAAGATTAAAACATAATCAAAGACTGTCCACTCTAATACCACTTGTTGGGTTAAGATAACTTGACTGCGATTAATTAATTCAATTACCTAAATTAATTAATTAGGTCAAATTACATGCAAATCGTGGAGGCATCAACAAATCAATAAATAAACTAAATGCAATGAAAATTAAATTGACATGGTGATTTGTTGACAAATGGGGAAAACCTTTCGCAAGGCAAAAACCCCACAGGGTGAATTTAAGGTCGCCACTATCAGAAATCTACTAATCAATAATCGGGCAGTTACAAGTATGAGGAATCTTATCACTACCTTGGCCTATCCTAAAATACCAACCTACAGTTGAACCTTCGCTCCAATACCCAATTGGACTTCGTCTTATAGCAACCTTCTTTCCTTTGATGCACAAATCTTCAATCTGTGACTAACCCCTATGCACGGATCCCAATATATGACTAACTTGATCTTATGCTCCAACTTAAATGATTGTTGTTGGCTGCAAAATTCTTCACTTAAAAAATGATAAAGATCAAGAAGCACTTGGTTACAAAATCTTATGATGTACAAATGCAATAATTTCTCATAGAAAAAATTAAACTTTCGGTCATTGTATCCGTATGTGACGGCTCTTAAAATAAGTTTTATATATGTCGAGGGTTGTGAAAAAATAAAGCCTAAACAAATACATCGACATAGACTGAAATTTAGATTTGAAAATCTTGAATTTGTAAAGCTCGATAGATTGAGCTTGTGTCAAGTTGCCCAGTAAATCTTGATAATAGCTTTTTATCGAGCTATTTGTCGAGCTTCAGTAAACCAACTTTTATTCACTTGTTTTTTTTATCAATCTTCATGTCTTTAATACAACTACTTGATAGGTATCAAACCCAACTTAGATCTACCTAATTTATAAGTAAAATACGTTTAGTCAAAAGATTAGCCAATTACATAAAAAATATGAACTTAACAAAATAAAATATAAAAAAACTCAAAACTGTACCAAAAATTAATAGCCTTTACACTTATCACAAAAAGATAATATATAAAAGAAAAAGAATAATAGCACTTTCATGTTGTGAATCCGAAACAAATTAATATAACACCTTGATTCGGGCCTCCAAAAGGAATCATTGGGCATAACATAATTTCTTCCAAAATAATTCATTTTACTCCCCATTTTTTACATGTCAGTCATTAGTAGGGACAGTCACCTTGTGATTGTCACTTTTAAGTATAAAAACTAAAAATAGCTCTATTTCAAAAGCTTTAAAGAAGAGAATTCATAATAGGTGAGAAATATACTTGATTTTAATAAATGAAGTTTCTAGCCGACCTCAATTGCGGCTCATGTACAAAATTGAAGACTTGGAATAACTTGACTAAAGAGTGACTTCAACTGCAATACTTTGAGATTTGTTTGTAGTGAAAAATGCTAGTGGTGCAACTTTTGCCACAACTCATCTGCGTGGCGAGTTGTGAGTGGTTGAGAAAAAATGGTGACTCTATGTGGGTTCACTACTTCAACACTCATAACTCATCACGTATACGAGTTGTGAAAAAAGTTGTATCATTTGTTGTGATTCTAGCATTTTTCTTTGTTCATTAGTGGTGACAAGCGTGAACATGAGCTATATTTAGTCCATTGTGCACAAGCCCTAAAATAACATGAACAAAATTGAAGACTTGGAATAACTTGACTAAAGAGTGACTTCGAATGCAAGACTTTGAGATTTGTTTGTACATAGTGAAAAATGCTAGTGGCACAAATTTTGCCACAACTCGCTTGCGTGACGAGTTGTGAGTGGTCAAGAAAAAATGGAGAGACTATGTGGGTTCGCTACTCCAACACTCATAACTCATAACTTAAATGAGTTGTTAAAAATGTTGTGTCATTTGTTGTGATTCTGGCATTTTTCTTTGTTCATTAATGGTGACAAGCGTGAACATGAGCTATATTTAGTCCACTGTGCACAAGCCCTAAAATAACTTGAACAGAGTTAGCTTATAGACCTAGTTGTAAACAATGGCTACAACTTTACTAAATATATTTTTATTAAATAAGAATTTTGACAAATCAACTATTAGATAATGTTTTCTTCATATACTCTTTATACTTGCAAAATTTCTAGAAAATCAAAGATCCATAGATATGTTATCAATCAAATATTTAAATTTCAAGTTTTTGTAATATAAAATTATCTATAAAATATAAGTTCATGGATTGAATATTAAATAACATTCTATTGGCGCAAAATTTCACATGAGTGTTAAAAACATAAAAAACATGCAATCCAATGGTTAGATTTTTAAATTAAGTAACTATGTTGATTGTTTAGTGAGAATTATAATCATTAATTAATAATTACAACAAAATTTTAACCAAACTTTGTTCAAATACGTCCCTTTATAGGCCCAATCCTAGCCCAAATTGGCTTAACAAGATCACAAAATCCAACTACTACCTTACAATCTTACATAAATTGTCATCCTGCCCTTGGAATGTTCTTTTGGGTTCCATCTTACAACAACAACAACAACCAAAAAAAAAAAGAAAAAAAAAAAGAAAAAGAAATAAAAGACAACATCTTTTACCCAAGAACAAGAAGCCCACAATTCTATGATAAAAGTTGGCCAATTTAGATGAACTCAAATGTTTTGGTCACACAATAGTATACGTTTTCAGTAAAATAATAATAATAATAATAATAATAATAATATATGTCGACGTCTCCATGCATGATAAAAACGATACTTTAATTAAGACTTAAGCCACACCTAAGAAAATCACAAAGTTTTACAAGTCAACACATTACAAAACAAGAAGTAGAGCTGCTAATTTCATATTTTAGACAGTTTTTATTTATTTATTTAGTTAAGGAATGAGATTACATTTTATTCAAGGCCTAAGAGCACTCGCATTGGACGGTGTAAACTCCCCCAGTGAGTCTTTTGGTTAAATATTGCAAAAAAGGGAGTTTATTGGTGTTATATGTATTGTTCAAAGTTATTTGGCAAAATGAGAAAAGATACTGAATTTCAGTAACGATGTTGCTGAAATTGCAAGAAAAAGTACAATGTGTCAAGGGAGGGAGAAAATTGAATTTCGGTAATGAGATTGTTGAAATTCTTGTCCTGCCCAATCTTTGCCCGTGAAGTGCCCCAAGTGCATAGGGGTGGCAATTCGTGTTCACGTGTCGGGTTCGTGTCGTGTTAAGTCATGAGTATTTGACTACATAAGTCAACACTAACCCGACATGTTTATTAAACGGGTCAAGATTCCTCAACCTTAACCCGACTCATTTATTAAACGGGCCAGTTGTGTCGACATGTTTATTAGATTTTATCAAAATGAAAAAAAAATTTATGAAAAAACAAAAAAAAAATAAATATTTTGAATATAAAATTTAGAATTAATGAGTAACTGCATCACAAATAATCATTCAAAGATAAAACATATCCCAATATCACAAATAATCAATCAAAATATTTCAAAGAAAATAAATCACAACAACTACTAAGTTTATATACCTAGAGTTTGAATGGTATATTGGTAACATGTCATTTAATTAAACAGGTCAGACGGGTTAAACGGGTTTTATGTGTTCAATACTAACCCAACCCGTATATTAAACAGATAAGCCGTGTCAACCCGAATATGACACGAACCCGTTAAGCCTCAACCTATAACCTGCTAATTTCATGTCGTGTCATGTTGAATTCGCGAGTTATGTCAAATTTTGCCATCCCTACAAGTGCATGCTAGGGGGCTTGAAATAGAAAACAATTGTGGCAACCAAGTTGTCGAAAATGAAGGAAAAAAGAAAAAGAAAAAAGAGATGCTACGTCCACAACATTTTTACAACATTTTCACAACAAATTACAAATGGTTAGTTGTTATTGGTTCAAATTTGAACCTAATACTAAGATTATTTTTTTGCCTCAATAATAACAATCAGTAATAACCTGCCACTTAGGATTTTTTGTAAAAATGTTGTGAAAATATTATGGACATAACATTTCTAAAAAAAATTGTGGTGCCGAAATAGAAGGAAAAAAAAGAGTGGCAAATTGATTTGTGGTAATGATATTGCCGAAATAGAGGGAAAAAAAATGACAAATAAATCACAATAAAGTGATTTGTGGCAATGGCATTGCCAAAAACACTTTGACAAATTGAGTTGTCAGTACCTTACAACAAGGCCAATGGTCATCAAGCAGCTCTAGTCTTCAAGAAATATTTATTTCGGCAATGCCATTTGTCAATTTGTCACAATAAACTCAATTTGTCAAAGTGTTTTGCCAAGCGGTTGCTCTCATTAATTAGTAAATTAATTATATAATTTTTTCGTTAGGATGTATTTCTTTGATTAAGGGATAATATTTAACTGTTTAATTAGGTAAAAATTTATCATTTAAATTTCTTTTTTTGAGGAAACAGTAATACTTATTAGAACATATAAACATGAAAGTAGTATATATAGTTTTTTAAATAGGTTTATAATATATTATATAACCAAAGTACCACTACAAAAGGGCCTAACCTTTGCAGTAGTAGCCTTGGGTTATAAATTCTATTCAAACTAAAAAGTTTATTATAAGAAATTTCTAAACTTGAATCTTACACAAGAACTCGCATTCTCTTTCTTAAAAAAAAAAAAAAAATCGTTTTGACTAAGGGATAAGATTTAACATTAATTTAAAACAAATTTAAATTATATTCAAACTAAAAGTCTATTATCAAAATTTTATAAACTTAAATCCCACACGACCCATGTTTTTGTTTTTATTTTTTTCCTCAAGTTGCATGATTCAATAATAATTTAAAGCAAATTTAAATTCTATTCAAACTAAAAGTTTATTATTCAAAATTTCTAAACTTAAATCCCACATGACCCACATTTTTGTTTTTATTTTTTTCCCTCAAGTTGCATGATTTAACAATAATTTTAAAAAAATTTAAATTCTATTCAAACTAAAAGTCTTTTCTTAACTAATAAGTCATCCTTATAATTAAATCTCACACAATACACCTCACGTTGTTGTTTCTATTTTTTTTTTCTTTCAAAAAGCAACTTATGCTTATGTTTTAATATAATAAATTAATCTTACTTATTGTTCTTTACTTATGAATTTGCATGCAGAATATAATGCCAAAGGAAGTTTACTATAAAGAAGCAAAACAATGGACACCCATTTAAGTTATTGGTTTTTTTTATGTAAGTTTTTATTTATTTTTTATATTCTCAAATTTTGAACTATTTTTTGTATGTTTTGATTTTTGGTTCTAATTATTGTATTTAATTTGTTAATGTGTTGATTTTTTCAATTAGACTATCACTAGGAAAAAATTGGTATTGAGGAATTATTTTGTTTATTATTGTTTGTGTTGACTAGGTAATAGATTAAACATAACCTAAATAGAAATGATCAAACTTATTCTGTATCTCGTATTAAACAATTAACACAAAACACAAAAGAAATTTTAAAATATAAAAATAGATAAACACTAGTAAAGTTTAAATTCTAAACCATCAAAACTTAAAGTAATTTTTTTATTAAAATTATTTACTTATTTTATAAATTTTTATTATTATTTATTTAATAATTTAGTTTTAATTATTTTAAAATTTTTGAGCTTATAAATTTTTATCAAGTCATTCGCACAGGAATAATACTACTCCTAGTATACATATATAAAGCTTCAAGACTTAATAAAAAAAGAAAAAAGAAAAAGGGTTTCAAGTTTCAACGGCTGAGAGGGGGAGTTTGGTTTGGCCACAGGATTAGATAATCTAACGGCTAAAGAGAAACCCTAATCGCACCAAGAATAAGAATAAGAGAGAAACTTTACTACTTAAACCAAAGTAGGCCAAATAACTCTTCCTCTTTCGCTTTCTCTCTTCACTCCCTTCTTAGCTACTGGTATAATCTCTCTCTCTCTCTCTCTCTCTCTCTCTTTCTCTCTGTGCTCACAGTTCTGTAATTTCGTATTTTTATTTTGTGCTCACTGTGATTGTTGATTGTGATTATCTAATAATTGGTTAAAAATATTGATCTGTTTCACTATCTGTGTTTGTTTTAACTGACTGCCTAACTTTTCAGCAATCGATGCCCTAAGTCTTCTAAGTGGGTTTTTTTAGATAAAAAAGAAAAGAAAGATTGAAGGGTTTATTTTTATTTTTAGAATTTACCTTGAAGTTTGAGGAGAATTACTATTCTCAAAGTCAAAGATAAGAAATCTTTAGCTGAATATATTTAGAGCAAGGTTTCTCGTAATCAAACGGTTGGATTGCATGTTTTCTAAGTTTTTAACAGGCACCCATGTCAAATTTCGTTCAAATCGGATGTTATGTAGATCAATAACTTATAAAACATAGTTTTATACCCAAAAACTTAGATTAAATATTTGATTGATGACATAGAGGGTGATCTTGAAATGTTGTAAGCATAGAGGATATAATAAGAACATGCAATCCAATAGATAGATTATTAAAATTCGCATCCAATAAAAAGATATATAGAGTGTCTAAAGGGTTTCTGCTTTTCCTAAAATATTAGGAGAGAAATGGTAGATTTTCTATGCAAAAGAAGTCTATAGAGAGATGGTAGATTTTCTATGCAGAAGAAGTCTATTCTCTCAAGTAAAGGTTTTCCTTATTTATTCCGTTGTCGTCCAGTGGTTAGGATATCTGGCTTTCACCAGGAGACCCGGGTTCGATTCCCGGCAACGGAATTATTTTATATGTTGAAGTTCCATTTTTGATTTCCAAAACTCATTAGGATCTTCCATATTATTGTTTGTGATTTTAATACTTTGTGTTCATCAAGGTGAACACAAAAATCTTTCTATTTCTCAACGAAAGTTCATACTTATATTAAAAAAGCTTTTCCCTGGTACCTGTTAGATGTTTTAGTATTTGTATTTTAAGTGTGTAAAGCTTCTGTTCTAAAATCTTATTTGGAGAAACATTTCTTGAACAGAAATTCTTTTTTGTGATAAATCTGCTTGTTCAAGGATGTTATGAGAGGCAATTTTTATTTTGTGTTTAATTGTATTATCTTATAGAATTTTTGTTGTTGTTGGTATAATAATGGTAATTGTGCTTTTTTTGGAGTGATATCATGCATTAGATTTTAGTTAGCTAGTAATTGATCTAGGATTTAATCATTTAAATAACCTTGTATTGATTAGAAATTAAATTTTATTTGTTTCATTTATTGATACATGATAATTTAATATGTTCCTTGCTTGCTATTTGTTCTGATGAATTAACTTTTTGCTATTTACTTTAGCTTCTTGCTCAGATTTTAGAATGGGTAAGGAGAAGGTTCACATTAGCATTGTGGTCATTGGCCATGTCGACTCTGGAAAGTCGACCACCACTGGGCATTTGATTTACAAGCTTGGAGGGATTGACAAGCGTGTAATTGAGAGGTTTGAGAAGGAGGCTGCTGAGATGAACAAAAGGTCATTCAAGTATGCATGGGTTTTGGACAAGCTCAAGGCTGAGCGGGAGCGTGGTATTACCATTGACATTGCACTGTGGAAGTTTGAGACTACTAAATATTACTGCACTGTCATTGATGCTCCTGGACATCGCGATTTTATCAAGAACATGATTACTGGTACCTCACAGGCTGACTGTGCTGTCCTTATTATTGATTCCACTACTGGTGGATTTGAAGCGGGTATTTCCAAGGATGGTCAGACTCGTGAGCATGCTTTGCTTGCCTTCACCCTTGGTGTCAAGCAAATGATCTGCTGTTGCAACAAGGTAAATTTCTTACCTTGTAATTTCATACATAGCAATAAGTTCTTTACTGATTTTTATTTTGTCTTTGTGTTAGATGGATGCAACAACCCCCAAATACTCTAAGGCAAGGTATGAAGAAATCGTAAAGGAAGTTTCTTCCTATCTTAAGAAAGTAGGATATAACCCTGACAAGATCCCCTTTGTTCCTATTTCTGGGTTTGAGGGTGATAACATGATTGAGAGGTCAACCAACCTTGACTGGTACAAGGGCCCTACCCTCCTTGAGGCTCTTGACTTGATTTTGGAGCCAAAGAGGCCCTCAGACAAGCCTCTCCGACTCCCACTTCAGGATGTCTACAAGATTGGTGGTATTGGAACTGTCCCTGTGGGGCGTGTTGAAACTGGTGTGCTCAAACCAGGTATTGTTGTTACTTTTGGTCCTACTGGGCTGACAACTGAAGTTAAGTCAGTTGAGATGCATCACGAGTCTCTCCTAGAGGCTTTGCCTGGTGACAATGTTGGTTTCAATGTGAAAAATGTTGCCGTCAAGGATCTCAAACGTGGGTTTGTGGCATCCAACTCAAAGGATGATCCTGCAAAGGAAGCTGCTAACTTCACCGCCCAGGTCATTATCATGAACCATCCTGGCCAGATTGGCAATGGTTATGCCCCAGTACTTGACTGCCACACCTCCCACATTGCTGTGAAATTTTCTGAAATTTTGACCAAGATTGATAGGAGGTCGGGCAAGGAGCTTGAGAAGGAGCCCAAATTTTTGAAGAATGGAGATGCTGGTTTTGTTAAGATGATTCCCACCAAGCCTATGGTGGTGGAGACTTTCTCCGAGTACCCACCACTTGGACGATTTGCTGTGAGGGACATGCGTCAAACTGTGGCTGTTGGTGTTGTCAAGAGTGTGGAGAAGAAGGATCCAAGTGGTGCCAAGGTCACCAAGTCTGCTGCTAAAAAGAAATGAGTATTTTATTTTTGGAAGTCAATAGCAAAGGAAATGGGTTGGTTTTGTGGCTTTTGTTATTGCAGCCTCTTATATGGGGGCCTTGACTGCCTGGTAGTAATTTTGAGCACCCAGGCCACCTGGGTGGCTTGACCGTCGGTGGCATAAGCTGCATCTATCTGGTTGATGCTGTTTTTAGTAGTATAGAGCTTCATAGTTGCAAGTGAGAGAACAAATTGGTATTTAATTTGATTTCCAAATTGTTGGTTTTTAAATGTATTTATGAGACTCAAATATTTTATGTTTGAAATGTCACCCCTAAGTAGTGGTGATATCTCATATCTGTGAGGACTTTTGTTTTGTTTTGTTTTTTTTTTTTTTCCTTCCAAAAAAAAAAAATGAAATTGTTTCTCTTTCGTTTTTTGGGCTTTGCATTATTTCAATAAGAGGGTTCATACGTTTCTGGGCGCTTTGGGCCTGAAAGAGTAAGGATGGATACAATTCTGAGGGCAGAATTCTGCCCAATTAAATAGGCACGCGGGCTAATGGATACTATGGGAATTGTAGAATTTTCTAGTAGGAGACTGTGTTCCTTTGTTAGGAGCTACACAGGGAATGATTATTTAAGGAACTAGTTTGCAAGGTCTACCGTAATTTACGTCCTGTAAGTCAATAATTTGCGTCCTCTACAAGGTCCATATCTGCTCTAGGCAAGAGTTTTATGGCCGTTTGCCATTTCATTTTAGCAGTCTACCCCACACACCCACCCACCCAGAGCATCCAGACATCTTTTCTATGTTGAGAAGGATTAGAAAGGCAATCGTCTGTTCGTGTCCGGTGAAGTGATTCGGGGTCTTCAAACAGTTGCCAATCTGGTGAAGTGAGTTCTTCAAACGGTTGCCAATGGCCAATTCGATTGACATCTATTGCACCCTGTTGTCAGGTGGTTGGTTGAACTTCCAAAGGGTGACATCTTGCCATGAATGGAAGTGATGAAACAATCTACGAGCAAATCCTTAGAAACAGACTCGCAAAAAAATTGTGGTAGACTGTCTTGAAGCTTGATGTGGGGGGAGGAGGAGAAGAGGAGAGCTTGACCTTGCCTTGCCGTCTTTGGTGAGCGCCAAAGACAATTTAATTAAATGTAATAGTGTTGTTCGACGCATTTTTGTCACCTTAGCAAGGTGGAGAGGTTGAGGTGTCGAGCAATGTAATATTATCTTTCACTAGATTGTCCTTGGCACTCGCAATAGATAATAAGGTTAAGATTCGTCACATCAAATTTCAAGACCATCTCTTCTCAAAAGAAAAAAATTTCAAGACCATCTCATCATTATTTTTTGTAAAGAGTAATACTAGAAATATTACAAACTACATAAAGCTTAGAAACTAACCAATCACAAAAAAGTTATTTATTATGTTATTTAAATGGCACCGATTATCTAGATAGAATAGTTTATAAGATTTTTGTATCACAATAAGGTATTTTAGAATTCTAACCAAACTTAAAGAATGGTTGTTTTCATTTTGGTCTCAATTAAACTATAAAATTGACTACTCATTCATATCATGAGCTCAGCACCATCACATCTTATTAATCGTTGTTATTACGCAGATTTATTAGGTGCTGATTATGTATCACAAAAAAAGAAGAAAACTGTAATCAGTCAGACATACCAACCGAATGGGGTGCAATTATGCCAGACCAGTTGGCTGAGAATAAACACTACAAAGAGTCATTAATCACTTAATTTCAACTTTTTGCCAATATTCTATGATCAACAAATCCTAGTACTCATTCTCAAAAAAAAAAAAAAAAAAAAAATCCTAATACCAGTAGTAATATTCTTGCTTTGAATTTGAACATAATTAGTCAACATAGAAAAGTGAATTCATATAAATGTTTCGAAAGATTAGCAAAAGTTGTCTCGTAAACCTTTTAAGTTGCACTCAGTTTCTAAAAATCCTTAACCAAATGCACTTCGATAGTAATTACTATATAAACGGTATGCATCTAGCTGCGCTCAATTCTTGATGTTTAAGTTTATTTCCAATTTTCCAGACTTTTCATTTATTTAATTTTATTTTCTATAGGGTTGGTATAATTTTGGACCCACCTTGTGCAAAATTCTTATGGCTCATAAGCAGGTTTACTTCGTGGTTATATGGGTCCGTCCCCAGTCCTTATCAACCTTGTGACTTGTGAGTAATCAATTTCTTTTTTGAGTACATCCTTGTGAGTAATCATTAATTAGTTTGTTTGTTTGTTTTTTTATTATTATTATTTATTTTTAAATCTTAGTATTTATTTTTTATTTCCTAATGTTCTTTTGTTGGGGGGATAATTCATTAGTTGCTAGTTGAGAGATGAGAGATTTGAACACTGAATATGTCTCTATTAGAAATAATATGATGTGTCAACCAATTGAGTTACAAGACCATGACAATACATCTTGTAAAATAATAGACTTCATATTCTGCATAAACTTCATATTCTACATAAATTAAAAGTTTATTTCCCCACTTACAAGTCCTGCCAATCTAATGCACACAACATGAGTTATTGACTTGTTTCTAGGTAGAATTTGAAGTTCTATACCATGACATATTTAAATCTCAACAAAAATTAGAGTCTACTACATGCCTAATTGCCTCATGAATCTTCACATAAATTTATTATTATTATTATTATTATTATTTTGTGTTGATAATTCAATAATTACAATGGTATTAGAAACATCAAAATGTGTCAGTTGAGTTATAAGACTTTTGGCAAACATCATGTAAATTTTTTGATATATCAATTATAATTGGAAAGGAAGAAATTTGAACCCTGAATATCTTTATTAGAAATACAAGAAGATGTCAACTAGTTGAATTATAAAACTCTTGACGCAAACCGTCATGAAATTGAATGAAAAAGATTCCTCCTAAAAGGAAAACTTTGAGCTTTTTATCAATTTTTTTTATATAAAAAAACATTTATTCTATTTTCTTGTACAACAAAAAGTATTGTATTTGTATTGGTGCTTTTTTTATATTCTATATTCTACATTTCTACTCTACATGACATAATAGATCATACTTATGGTTTGATATATATTAAACTTCAAACCAGCCAGTTGATGGGTTCCATCCCAACAACTATATGGTTGGTGCAGACAGCAACTCAAGCTCTCATATGTCTTCCTCTCCATCTTCCTTTTACTTCAAGATATAACTAATGAAAGCAACTCCTTCACCAATGAACCAATTCCATAAAAAAACAATTAATCATTTGAGGTTGCCTGTGCCTATCATAGACCTTACCTTTTTTTGTAACCAATATGACATTCTCAACATTCAAATATAACTATTGGCCATCGTATACAATATAGGCTTCATTTCTCATTTCCTATAACAAGAACACCCACCCAAGTCAGTACTGACTCTGACTGCTATTTCCACTCCAAATTTTGTGATTCCAGTCCTTCTTCAGGGTGTAGAAAAAGAAAAAAAAAAATGGGGTCTTTGGAAAGGTCAAAGAAAAAAGTACAACTATGGAAAAAAGCAGTAGTCCATTTTTCTTTGTGCTTTGTTATGGGGTTCTTCACAGGCTTTGCTCCAACGGGTAAAGCTTCAATGTTCAATAACCATTTTGCCTCATCAAATAGATCAGAATCTTCACCACAGCCTATTGAAATGTTGCACCTAGCAACAAATATTAATAGAAGTTTGATAGCTGAAGCTCCGGTGACCATTCCTCAGAGGCATAAAGACTTGGAACACTCATCACCACCAGAAGAATTACGAGTAGAAGAAGAAAAACAACCCAAGTTGACACCAAGAAGATTTGTAATTATTGTCACGCCAACAAGCACAAAAGATGAGCTTCAAGGTGTTCTTCTAAGGAGGTTGGCTAATACCATAAGATTGGTTCCTCCACCATTGCTGTGGATTGTGGTGGAAGCGCAGAGGGATTCAAATGAAGTGTCTGAAATCCTTAGGAAAACAGGTATTATGTACAGGCATTTGGTTCTCAAGGAGAATTTCACGGACCCAGAAGCTGAAATGGACCACCAAAGAAACATTGCGCTTAAGCACATCGAACAACATAGGCTCAGTGGGATCGTACACTTTGCCGGGCTTTCCAATGTTTATGATATCGACTTTTTTGACCAGCTCAGAGATATTGAGTATGTAACGCTTTACTCTTCTCTTATCATTGGTTTAATTTGCAGTTCGCTAGAAACTATCATGTTATTTAATTTAATGTTCCTTAAAACTACAAAATTTTAAGCGGTTTATTTTGATATTAACATTTTATGGAAAATGAATCATTTTTCAAAAAATATATATATATATATAAATTATTTCATTTAAAAAAAAATAACTTTAAAATGAGTTGGATAACTACCTTTTGACTTTCTTTATTTAACTTTATTTGAGATAAGGTTGTTTTCTAGAAAATTTTAACGGAAAATAACTTTTATCTCATGTCAAGTAAAATAAGGGAAGTTTGTTTTGACATTAATATTTTTTTGAAGAGTGAATCATTTTCCAAAATCTTTTTTTTAAATTATATTATTTTCTTATGTTTGGCAGTAAATTTAAAATGAGTTGGATAACTATTTTTTTACTTTCCTTATTTAGTTTCAAGTAAAATAAAAATTGTTTTCTAGAAAATTTAGTAGAAAGTAACTCCATTTCATGCCAAACTAAATAAGATAATTTTCTTTTGACCTTTTTTTTATACTACCAAACACGGAAAAAAAAATGAAAAATTTTCCATTGAAACAAATCTTATTACTTAATTGACTAGTACCTCCGGTATTTTGAAAAGAAATATCCAGGATTCAAATCCTCCTCCAAATATTGAATTATCAAATAAAAAATCTAAATTTTTTTAGATCAACACTCTAATTTGAGGTTAGTAAGGTGATTGGATAGATCAATGCACATTAATTTGTAATGTGATCGATCAACACATTAATCTGTTCATTTTGATACTTATTTATATAGTCCCATGCATGAGCATTATAAATTAACCTCAAATATAATAATAATAATAATATTAATAATTTAAAAAGATATTACAAATGTGATCCATAATCTATAATGCATAGCTCTACATTTTGAAAATTGAAACTAGGTTTTTTTTTTTTTTTTTTTTTTTTTTTAAATAATTTTTAACACGTAAAGTTCCTGATGGAATAAGAATGCCATAAACGGGTCAGTATAAAAGTACAAAAAATATTGTGGGTGAAAGTTTCGAAGTTTCTTCCACAAAAGTTTTCAGACAAATTTCTACATTGTTGAGTAAGTCGGACGCTGCAAAGCTTGCCAATTTGTTACGAAAATTGTTATAATTATTATCAATTTGTTTCTTTCACTTTCACTAATGATGGCGATTAGTAGTTAGTACCACACTATCAACATAATAAATAAATATTAAATTTATTTGTTTAATAATATTAATTCATTAATTTGTAAGATTTATATAATAATTGCATTTTTGGTTATATATATATTATTATTTTTTTTGGTAAACTGTAAATTACATTCCTAAAGTTTGGAGGTATTTGGATTTTATATATTGAAATTTTAGAATTCAGATTTTATTCCCTAAAGTTTGGGGGTGTTTAGACTTTAGATATTACAACCTAACGTTTCAGAATTTAGATTTTACCCTATAAATTTTAGGGGCATTTGGATTTTACTTCCTAAAGTTTGGATGTGTTTGAATTTTGCACCCTAAAGTTTCAGAATTTGTGAGTGTAAAATTCAAACATTTCCAAATTTTAGGGAGTAAATTCCAAATTCTAAAACGTTAGGATGTAAAATTTAAACATTCCAAATTTTAAGGGGTAAAATTTAAATTTAAAATTTCAGGATGTAAAATCTAAACACTTTTAAACTTTAGAGATGTAAATTGCAATTTACCCTTCCTTTTTTTTCGTTACATTAGAAGTTTATTGGCTTAATGTATTACATAACAGGAGGTAACTCTATCCTTTCTATTAAATTTTTCATTCTGTGGCCAAAGGGTATCATTGTTTTTAATTTCCTAATCAACAGTTTAGTAAATTTTCCAGGTGTCGGCAGCATTTGGTTATGCCTACTTTTCTCATTTACAAATAGCTCTGATTCCTAGTGCTACATGCTTCCAAATGTTATAGGATGACATGCATAGTTGGTAAGAAAAAAATAATAAATAATGCATCTGAAAATAAATTTCCAAAACCTTTTGATTTTAACAATTTTTTTTGTTTAGTAGGAAGTTAGTTGAATGATTAAGATCGTTAATCTAATTCTCTCCAATTGCCCTTTCTTAAGATCTAAATTTTTCAACGGGGAAGATATGTAGCTTTCTGTCATACTTCAGTTCCGGTAGTACATTGATTCAGTTTAGGAATATTCTATTGCACTTAAGAAGATTTTGACCCTAACTTTCTAGTTTATAGTGAAGAATATATATATATATATATATATATATATATATATATATATATATATATTTTGTAGATGGAGGGGTTAATTATTAAAATTATTTTTTAACACGTGGAACATTTTCTATTGGCCCTTTAAAAGAAAGATATAATTTGTATCTAGTGTCTTTTTACATTGGACCTGATACGATTTGGATACAAGACCTGTTTTAAATATGTACTCAAATTATATTGTGCCCAATGCAAAAAAGCACTGGACACAAGCTTCATCCTTAAAAGAAAACTTTTTTTTTTGTTTCTAGTTTCGAATTGCAATTATTTATTTAATTAGCATTATGTTTCAATTGGAATACTAACATCATGTTCAAATCCCCAATTTTTGTAACTATTGAATTATGATTTATTTTTTATACATTCATGGCCCCACAATTGCTACCTTAAAAATGAAAATAATAATAATATTTGCAATACAGGATTTGGTTCGGATCAGTTGGGTGAGATTTTGTGATTTGTCATTGTCTTAATTCTTATAGACTCATAGTAATCCTCATTCATTGTCGGATAAATTGCAGTGTGTTTGGGACATGGCCAATAGCTTTACTCTCAGCAAACAGGAATAAAGTGATGATAGAAGGACCCGTTTGTGATTCTTCACAAGTCATAGGATGGCATCTAAAGAAAATGAACAACGAATCAGATACAAGGCCCCCAATTCATATTTCAAGTTTTGGGTTCAATAGCTCAATTCTCTGGGACCCTGAGAGATGGGGTCGCCCTTCTGCTGGGCAAAAATACTCACAGGTATCTCAATCTTAACCAAACACTGCAGTTTAGTATTGTTACAGAACGAGATGGAGATTTAAACCATAAATGTTTTCATTATAAATACTAAAAAATGTAATCAATTGAGTTACACGACTCTTAGTAGGAAATAGAGTTTTTTAAGTCTGGAAAGTTTTATGATTTAATTAAATGGAAAAAAAAAACTATAATTAAAAAACATTTTAAGATTTAGACTTTAGAGTAGTATTTGACAAATTCTAGTCAATAACCAAATCATAAAGAGATTTTAGATGGGATGTGAGAAATGACCAAAGATACATAATAAAAATACTTTTGTCATACTTAAACCCAACTAATCCAATTAAGAGCCAGTATTTAATAAATATTAATAATATGATTATTATATTGTTAGTGTTAGTTACTGTTATTACTTATTATTATTATTTTATTATTACTCTCTCTCTCTCTCTCTCTCTCTCTCAAAATGATTGGGCATTGGGTGCCATTTTGAAAAATAAAGATCGAACTAATATTTTTTATTAAAACAATGTACTAGAGATCTTTATTCTTTAATGCTAATTTTTTATAATAGATCTTTAATGCTAAAGTTAAGGTTTGGAATCTCCAAGTTGTTGAAGGGAGAAAAACTCTTTACCAAATTGTTGGCATGGGTGACAAATTTCGTTATAGAGTTTTGAAGGGGCTTAGCTCTTTAGGGTTGTCTAACACAATCCAAGGCCCTAAAATTGGTTCTTTTATATTTAAATTAATTTACTATACAAATACATTTATGTGTTAGCATCATTTTCTTCACAATAAACTACAAAGTTAATATTTTCATAATATTTAAAAAAAATTATAATAAAGTTTAAATGACAAATTTAAATGGTAAATATCAAAATGACGTTGAAGATGTATTTAAATAAAAATTTATTATCTAAAATTTATTATGAAAGTATTATTAAAATACTTTGCTATTATTAAAATACTTTGCTATAACTCTGTTTTTATACTATTATGTTTTTTCGTCAAAGGAGGAGTGCGATTTCACCGCACCTTCCAATGACACATGATGCAAACTTGTTCAGTACTTTTAAAATATCCTTTTCAGATTTTTTTTATTTAAAAAAAAAAAAAGCAATGAATAATTGAATATACAATTTTAAAAAAAAGGTAGTGTGTTTATGAAGCTAATCATAACTTTATTGGGTGTAACTGGGTCCTACTGTACCAGCTGCTAATAAGATGTGCTATGAGTTTTGTACTGGTTTGGCCAACCTCCAGCGTTAGGTAAAGAGATGATAATTAAAGCTTTGATTGTTCAATTAAATCATAATTACTCAATATGTTCATGAAAATATAAAATTAAGAAATCGATTTATTATTATATGCAACTCCATGCCATTATTTAGCAATTACTTTTTTTTTTTATAGATAATAATCAATTACTAATTACTAATAAAACGAAAACAAAGAATATGTGTGTTTGTGAGTAATATTGATTTTTTTTTTTTTGTCAATGTGTGACAGAATTCAATGAGATTCGTCAAACAAGTAGTTCTTGAAGATGATACCAAATTGAAAGGAATCCCACCAGATGATTGCTCCAAAATTATGCTTTGGAATCTTTATTTTCCAAGTGAGACGTCACCAATTAATCATCTTCAAACCACTGCATTAGATGGTACTCACAGGAAATAAGAGGGACCATGAAACTGTTAAAAAAGAGAAAAAGGACAGGTGAGATTAAGAGGAGATTTTAAACAGTGGAGCAGTTGCAATTATATACATAGATGATAATTTCTTTTTTCTTTTTTCCTTTTTGTCATGTATTTTGTTACAAATTTATAAATTCTTTGTAATAGTATATTTTGAGAGTAGTCTTTGCATGTGAGTATGACTCAAAATCTAAAGCATAAATCATTACAATCAAATGTTCTTTGATTTTTTTTTTTTTTTCCAAGTGAACCAAACTAAATTTGCTTACAATGCAAGTTAATCTAGTTATGAAGAAGCATAATCTGAGGTTCGGTAGTGAAATAAGTTAGAATTTTTTACCCTTTTCAGTGAAAAGAGAAATGCATTAAAGAAACAAAATAGTAAATAATTCAAAGTCTAGAGTACAAAATATCCCAAGCGTTAATTATAAGCTGGTACAAATTAAAGCACGTGAAGGAGAAGATGAATAAAACACAAAAACATATCTAATAGAGCTTCCTTCTTTCGCCAAAAGATCCGCATAATGATTCATTTCATGGGGATATTATGCAAATGAGTCTCATCAAAAGACTATAGTAGTGCAATAAAAAACCTGAGAACTATAAGGGTGAGTAATTTCAGTTAAAGAACAATGCGATGTAATGATGCTAACAACAGAATTAGTGTCTATTTTGATGAGCAACTTCCAAATGTTAAGCCGAACATCACTCATGGGAGAACCACAAAGGCAAAAACAGTAAGCATTTCCATGTTTAATAGCAACTTCAACAATCTCTTTAAAGGTCTATTAGAAATTACTTTCAGTTCTTAATTGGATTTGATTAATGTGAGGACGGTGTTGGTCTTGTATTGAAGACCGAACTGTGCAGGCATTTCGGTTGACCTAGCCATCAATTCTCAAATTTCTGCTTCCAGCTAGTCAAACATTTTGTCATTTTCAAATACAGCACCTATTAGCTCACTTCACGTGCCTATATGTACCCCATTCACTCGTTAAATATGGTTCCTTTTTCTTGGTAGAATGTCTATCAAGTTGCAATGACTTATCACTGTTTGGTTATTGTCAATGTCCTCATTGCGATTCCATCTTTTCTTTGAAATTTCACCACTCACAATAACCTATTTTTAAAGGGGATGAAAATTTGTATTTATAGGTGTTGGGCTTTGTGGAGCCTAATTTCGTTTGATCCGGTTTGATGACTCGATCCAGCCCGAATAATATTGCGTGGTTTTTAATGAGAGATTTACTAAGACTTAGTCTATGGAGCGAACAACCCAAGCCGGAGCGCCCCGGGAAATTTTTTTTGGCTTGTTTAGCCCATTGGGAAACCGACTTTTGTAATTAGGGTTTTATGGTGGGTGTTGTTGCCGTGTTTCTAAGTGAGTGAAAATATTGTAACTGCACTTTGTATTCTTTCCTAATAATAGTGAAATCCCTGCAACTTCATGGACGTAGGCAAATTGCCGAACCACGTAAATATTATCTTGTGCGTGTAATTGTTTTTCTTTGACGTGTGTTTTTTCTATATTTTTTGTTACTCACAAGTTGAAAATTCGGGTTAATTCCCTACAATAGATGTTGGAGAACGTTTTTGCTAGACCCTACAAGCCCACACAAAGTGAGACCCAATGCCTTTCGAGCCTGTTATCTCTATTTGTAATAATTTATTTTCATACATGACCTAAGCCAATGTACTTTTTATACAGAAATTAAAGGTATGTAGCATGGAGGGCAAAGAGTGAACATGGTTAAAGTTGAACTTCCGCTAAAAAAATAATAAATAAATAAAAGCATACTTAAATAATATATACACACATTAATTCAATAATTGGAATGATAGATTTGAATCCTGAACGATTTTGCTAGAAATATAAAAATGTATTATAAAACTCTTTGCAAGCATAGCTAAAGTTAGTTATATTTTACTTTTACATAGTTTTATTTTTATTTTTATTTATTTTTTAAGTTAGGTTTACAGAGTTAAGATTTTTTTGCATAATGTCATAGTCAGAAAAATGAACCAAATTGAGCTTAGTTAAAGGTGTGTGCCCATCTAAGGAATTTGATTGAATGCCACCGGATAGCAAACTCTTCTGCCTTCTCTTCAGGGTCGGTGAGTCCATGTTTTTCCTTGAAATTGAACAAAAGAACAATCATGTCGGTGGTCATCATAAATATGAAATATCCCATTTTACCTACTACTACTTCTTTTGTAGTTTGACATGTGCAAGTGATAATGGTGGCGAAAGAGATCTTACGAATTTACATTTGTGGTACCACTAAAGTTAGTGAAAACACATATAGATTACAGCCTAGTAGCACCTTTCTCCTTTTTATCTAGGATTAGATTAACCACCCTATTCACAAAAAAAAAAAAAAAAAAAAAAAAAAAAAAAGCCACCCTAAACTTGTTTTTATTTTTTTATTTTTTTTGAGATAGACGTCTATTCCTGATAATTGTTTTTTATCATTAGATCAAAACATTAATTGGTTTTTGTTGTAGGTAAGAATAAAACTTAAATCTCTTATTCAACGACAAAAAACTTTTTTATATTAATTGAGCTAACTAAAATTCTTTTTTTTTTTATAATAAAAAACTGAATAAAAATGTTATGAAAATAGTGAATTACTCACGGAATCAAATTAGGGGGAACCAGAAAAAAGTTCAATAATATATTTTGTTGACCTTCTTGTTATTGGGTCGCTACAAAACCATGTCTTATTCAAGACAAGCCGAACTACTTTATAATTAGGAACAAGCATCTAGGCCCTCATTTTCAAACCTGCTTCAATAATTGATCAGTTGTTAGATTCAAAACACTTAACGGCTCTGCCTTAGAAGTTTGGATATATTATCAGTACCCAACCCCACCACTCTATTGTTAATTAATCAGCTAATAATATGATTTTCATACCAATATTCAGAGAGGGAAAAAAAAAAAAAAAAACAGCAACAATGAAATGCAGCCTGGTAGAGTGATTGGATTGAGTTAATTTTGATTATTATAAAAATAGAAGATTTTTTTAGCTTGGTAACCAATTAAATGGGCAATGTTGAGTATAAATTGGTGGGTTCCAATTAATTCAACTGGTAAAATTTTTTCCTATAAAAAAAAAAAAAGTGGGCAATGTTGGACAAAAAAATAATGGATTTGCACAAGTTGCGATAAGTAATACTCAAAAGGAAAATTACAGTGGTCAACATGTATTTTTATTTTGGGAAATATTAATGGATGTCTTTAGGGTAATTGTTAACTATTCATATAAAGAAAGTTTTTATGGAAAATAAAAAATTAATATTTTGACAGCTTTTTTCATTTATCATAAAAGTGGTGTCAAAACTTTCATAAAATAAATGGTTAACCATTGCCCTAAAGGCATTCGATAGTATGGCTTTTTTATTTTTTAATAAGTAAAATTCAATAAGCAAGAACCAAAATCCTTCCCCACCTGTCCTATCACCACAAACACACAAATGGATTATAGAGATGAGGATGAATCCCACAAAATTACGACGTAGCCAAAGAACGGGTAAGATAGTTGAGTTCCCTTAAGACAAGGGAAGTATCAGAAAAAGACATGGAAGACAGCATAGACCGAATGTCATCTTCTATACCCAATTGTTGTTATAGACACGGTTATTTCTTCCTTATTTTTATTTGAGAAAATTACAATTTCAATTTATAGTTTGAGTGTAACAAATTAAATGTAATACTTTAGTTGCCAAGAGCTCTATAGCTCAACTAGTCAAAACTTCTTGGTGCTGGATTAAAATCCCATCATTCCCCATTGTAATACCTTGTAAATAATCAATTAAATGGTGATGATATGTTCTATGAATAATGCTAGAGATACAAATTATTTTACAAAATTTTTTATAAACTGCTGATGTGTTGAGTGATTATTAGTAAATAAAAATATGATATTAATGGTGGATTTAGATGAAAACCAATAAGAGGTTGGCCACATCAACATTTTGTAAAAATACTATAAAATAGTTTGTTTCTATAGCATTACTCATGTTCTATTATCTATAAGATCGTACTTCTCTAACCTTAATCACTAAAATTATGTTTGAGATTTAATTGAACTCTAAATTTTCAAATAGTAACTGTGGGGGTAGGGGCTCAAATTTGTAAATTGGGCCTTAAGCCCTATTTGCTAATATGGGTACGTCCGAAGAGGAGTAAATGACTGGGGAAGCCCTAAAATAGAGGATCGCGTAAAGAAAGGGTGGAGGGCTGAAGTCCGAGGAGGTTACCCTCCTCAAATCGGACGAATATTAGTCAAGCGAGTATCTGGATGACTTTGGTGACCTTCCAGGAGTATCCAACGATGATTATAGACTTCAGGCACGTACGGAGAGAATAAGAACACAGAAATATCTAAGGAAAAAGTTGTTATCATCGCATTTAATGCATTGTAGCAACTTTTCTAGCCACATTTATGTGGAGAAGACCTCTTAACAGTGTAGTCTCAACCACCACTGTTCACAAAGAGCCAAGGAAGATGCTTGATAAGACATATACTCAAGTATATGTTTAGATGAGGAACAAGTGTACGATGGAGATAACCAAAAAAAGATATATAATGTGCAAGACCCTCCATAAGGTGGGGGGGGGGGAATTGAGTGGGAGAAAATAGAATAAGAACTACTGTAGCAATAAACGTTGAACTATCTTTCAGAAATAGTGATTTGAATAGCAATTCATCTCCTCGAATCAACATTTCACCAATATTTACGTGTGTTTTCATGTTTGGTTACATTGAAAATCTTAGCTGACCGTTGTTCAATTCGTTAAAAGCCCAGTTTTTTCGCCCACTCTCTACAAATTTATTGTATTGGGCTCATATCCCAACTCTTCTGAGCTTGGGTTACAATCCGTGACCTTACAGTAACAAATTAAACATTATAGTTATCAAAAGTAATAAATTAAATCCTAAGATTTTAAAGGGTAATAAATTAAACCTTAAATCATTTAATTAAACTATGAGATTTCAAAAAATAACCAATTAAAAAGTATAATTGTTAAAATAATAAATTAAACCTAATATTTTAATAATAAAAACATATTAAACATCAAATCATTTAAGTGGACAAAATTATGCTTAAAATTTAATTAAATTACGGTGTTTTAAAAAGTAGCAAATTAAATTTTATAATTTTAAAAGTAATAAATTAAACCTCATCTCATGAAGTGTAAACAAACTATGTTTGAGATTAGGTGAGGCCATCATGCCCATGTATATGAAAATGCAGTACACAAAGACCTTGTGAAAATTCTTTGTGTCATTGAGGAGTAAAGAGCTTAAGGAGCGGTAAAACTTTTACAGGCAGCAAAGGAAAAGAGAGAGTATTACCAAAAAGATTAAAGAGAAGTGAGTGTTGGGAAGACTAGAGTACCCGCATATTATTGTAACGTAGTAGTAAAGTAGCAAATTAAATTTTATAACTTTAAAAGTAATAAATTAAACCTCATCTCATTTAAGTGTAAACAAACTATGTTTGAGATTAGGTGAGGTCTTAACCAAAAAAAAAACAGATTAGGTGAGGCCATCATGCCCATGAATGTGAAAATCCAGTACACAAAGACTTTGTGAAAATTATTTGTGTCATTGAGGAGTAAAGAGCTTAAGAAGCTGTAAAACTTTTACAGGCAGCAAAGGAAAAGAGAGAGTATTACCAAAAAGATTAAAGAGAAGTGAGTGTTGGGAAGAGAAGAGTACCTGCATATTATTGTATCGTAATAGTAAAGTACGTGGTATTAGAATTATTCTCTGTAAAATTTTTACTTGCAGTAAAAGAAAAATTAAGTGTATTACCAACAAGATTAGAGAGGAGTGAGTGTTAAGTGAGCGTTGGGAAAACTAGGAATAAAATTATAATATCAAACGACAGTTGTGACAAAGGGTGTACTAAAATAATTTGAAGTAAAACTTTTACCCGCAGTAAAGGAAAAAGACAAGGGAATTACCAAAAAGATTAGAGAGAAGTGAGTGTCCGGAAGAAGAGTAGGACTAGAGTATCTGATCCCTTTCACCAAAGAAAAACAGCGAGTGTTTGTTAATGAAGTGGGGTCACCCTTTAAGCAAAACCAGCTGGTCTGGTCTACTCTCCCTCATATTCCCTCATCATTCATTTTTTTCTTCCCAAGATCTCATCTTTCACTTCTTTCTTGTAAACAAGGAGGGGTTAGGAGAATCCGTTCTTTTTGTTTGTTTTGTGGATGAAGGAAGCAAAGAAAGAAAGAAAGTGAGAGATATAGGTAGAGGGCCTCCTGTTGAATAAAGAGAAGCTCTTTGAGATCTGCCATTTTGTTCACTCAAGGTACTTTTGCTTTCTCTTTTCCATGGACCCCAATTGAGCAATAGTGGCAATTTACTTCATTCTGACCTGCAATGCATTTTTTTTTTTCCTTTTCCTTTTATTATGCTTTTTTGAGATTTTGTGTGTAGATTTTTCTGTTTTGGATAATGGGTTTTGCTGGTTTTGTCTTAAAAATATTGCAACTTCAACGTTTGAGTGATACAGTATTTTGATTGGAAGCTGTTAGACATGTTGAATTTGGATTCTTTTCCTTTTGCTTGTTGAGAAAAATGTAAGAAGAGAAAATATAGAAAGGGAATGTGTTGCAGATTTAGTGTCATTTCTAGAATAGAAAAACGCCTTAAACGGTCAAACCTTTGTCTTACTGTGCTAAATTAACTTTTTTACCTTAGTGGAGTGGAAATTTAATGTTATGTTGAATCGACTCAATTTAGAACATAAGATTCATGAAATTGTTGTCCTTTTCTTCTAAGATTTAGAGTTTTTCTTTTTGTTTCGTCTAGATTTCTATTCATTAATTTGAATTCAAGTGTTGCTTATTTGGAAGGATTGTGTCTTATGCCACTCTTTCCTTACTCTCTTAGATTTTTACATATCCAAAAAATGACATTTGCTTTGGAATTTGTTAAATTACTTATCCAAAGGGGAATTTAATTGCCTTTAAAATTTTCCCACTTTTGAATGGTTTCCATGAAGGATTGAATTAAGGAATGATAAGAAGATGGGGAGGAAGGGAAATTGGTTTTCTTCTGTAAAGAAAGCTCTCAGCCCAGAGTCCAAGGAGAAGACAGGCCAGGTTTGGAGAAATCCCATTATAGTCAATTTGATTTTCTGGAAATTTTGTAAAATTAATTGGGTTTCTCATAGTGTCAATGACTGTTTTGCAGAAATCAAATAAATCAAAGAAGAAATGGTTTGGAAAGCAAAAACACTTGGGATTAGAATCTACCTCTTCAGAAACTGTCACAGTCCCCCCTCTTCCTCAGCAAGAAGAGGTGAACTTAAACAATGTGGAGAATGAACAGAGCGAACATGCTTACTCTGTTGCGGTAGCCACTGCTGTGGCTGCTGAGGCTGCTGGGGCCGCTGTTACTGCTGCTCATGCAGCTGCCGAGGTTGTTCAACTCCCTACAGTTAATCGGTTTGCTGGCAAATCGAAGGAGGAAGTGGCAGCAATCAAGATTCAAACAGCATTTCGTGGATACCTGGTATGTGTTACACTGATTTTTTGTCTTTTCCCTTTGTTGTCTTTCTTTTTTTCCTCTCTCTCTTTCTTTTATTATTGCAGCTGTTTGGTTCAATACAAGCTAAATCTTTAAAAGGGCTCCAATATAAGTGGATTTTTCATGCAATGTCCACCAGTGGCAAACCTAGTGGTTTTCTCAAGATGTGCTTGCAATTTTGATTGATTATTTTCAGGCAAGAAGAGCATTGCGGGCATTAAGAGGGCTAGTCAGGCTGAAATCATTGATGGAAGGACCTGTTGTGAAACGCCAAGCTGCAAAAACCCTCAGATGTATGCAAACTCTAGCTCGTGTGCAATGTCAGATCCGTTCCAGGAGGGTCAAGATGTCAGAGGACAATCAGGCTCTCCAGAGACAACTCCTACAGAAACAAGCAAAAGAGCTAGAGTGCTTGCGGGTCTCTGTTGCTTCTCTTTAATTTTGTTGAACTCTAGAAATTTTACTAATCATTTATAGCATGTTTCATCATCTAATTTATTGCCACTGAATTCAGTAATTATATTTGTATGGGCATGAAAATCTCAGGGGTTCTTATTGAGATTAGAAATCTGGAAGATAGGTTTACTTTGGGCCCATATCCCTGAAAACTTGTTCTATATATTAACAATTGAGGGTAGGTTCAAAATTATCCGCAAAAAGAACATCAAAAGCATGTGGAATTTCATTCTGGTGCTGACATAGACTGTACTAATGGGGCTTTACCACTTTAGTAGTATAGTTCTGTTTCCTCAATGAATCCCTTTTTATTTATTTATTGTTATGTGAATACTTTTTTGTTGTAGAAATACCTCATTTAGCTGCCTTTAACTTCTTTAGATATTATAACAGATTGGAGAGGAATGGGATGACAGCATACAGTCAAAGGAACAAATTGAAGCAGGTCTACTTAGCAAGCATGAGGCAACTATAAGGAGAGAAAGAGCACTGGCTTATGCTTTCTCTCATCAGGTGATCTATGTCTCTTATTACATTACATACTTCAGCTCTACTAAAAGATTATATAAATATAAAAACGAAAGGACAATGATCATAAAATGCATGGTGTAAGGCAAGAAGAAGAATGAGAGGGAATTAACTTATGCATTTGATTTGCAAGTTATGTTTTAAAAGTGGCTAATGAGACATGGCTCAAATGGCACTTCCTTCTCTCACAAGCGTGGGTGGAGAGTGAGGCTGTGGGTTCAAAACCCATTGAGTGCATATATGACTTACCAATAATATGTATGTTACGTCTTAGTGACCGATATTGCTTTTTTTATTTCATATTGTAATAGAATCTTGAGGCCTCTTGTATTATGAAGCCTTAGAAGACACCTGGCTACCGTTTTTTGTGAGAGGTTCCTGTTCATAGAGTGAATAGAGCGAATACTGATGGCATTAGACTGCATAAATATTTTTATAGAACACTGTCAGGACTCAGAATGCATGAAGGTCTTTACAATATATTTTCTTTTTATCCTTCCTCTTTGTGTTTGTGGATGGATAGAGATGCAAGTTTGGTTAGTTCACAAACTTTTCTGATATAGTGCATGTTCAATTGGATAACTTGGTGACTTGTGATTGAGGTTGAATGTTCTAACTTGATGTCTATAAAGTCAAAATGTTAGCTGATCTAGGCAGAAAAAACCTAGTTGGTGACCTTTTGCATGTTTATCTGGTCCGGTTAGTAAAATTGAGCTGGAATTAGTTGTCAGTAATATATTTGCAGATTATTAACCTTATTTGAAAACACTATGATGCATATCACCTATTATGTACTATACCTTCACATGTGATCTGTGCTTACTATTTGCTAGTCCAATAGTCTTTCAACCTCCAACTTAAGTTTTCTGAATGTTGAATGAACCAATATCTGAGTCCTGACCCCTGCAATGAATAACTCAACAGCAAAGCTTGAAGAATTCTTCAAAATCTGTAAACCCAATGTTTATGGATCCAAGCAATCCCTCCTGGGGTTGGAGCTGGTTGGAACGATGGATGGCAGCCCGCCCATGGGAGCATCGTAGTTTGATGGAGAAGGAATTGAACAATGACCACTCATCTGTAAAGAGCGCAAGCCACAGCCTTATTGGTGGAGAAATCAGTAAGTCTTATGCTCGCTACCAGCTCAATGCTGAGAATAATTCCCCAACAGCCAGTCAAAACCCAGGCCATCCTAGTTTCCAGTCCCCTTCAGCTCCTTCTAAGTCAGCTTCTTCAAAAGTAGCTAAAAAAGTGAAGGCAGCTAGCCCAATGGGTGGCTGGGGCCCAGAAGATGACTCGAGAAGCATGGTCAGTTTGCAGTCAGAGCAGCAGTTCCGAAGGCATAGTATTGCTGGGTCATCAGTGAGAGATGATGAGAGCCTGGCAAGCTCTCCAGCAGTTCCAAGTTATATGGTACCCACTAAGTCTGCAAGAGCTAAGTCCAGGGGGCAAAGTCCGTTAGGGGTGGAGAAGAACGGGACGCCAGAAAAGGGGTCTTCGGGGCCTACAAAGAAACGGCTATCATTCCCACCCTCACCAGCCAAGCCAAGGCGGCATTCAGGTCCACCAAAGGTGGACATCAGTCTTAAATCAGAAAACAACACGAGCAATGGGGTGGCCGGTTGATCATTTCTAGTCCATGAGGAATCAAGGGAAAGAAATCAAAATGGATTTGGACAGTTTCTGGAGGAAAGGAAAAATAAAAGGGTCTATTTGATTTGTGAATTCACTGTGTTCTTAAAAGCTTTAATTCATTATTGCTTTGTAGGTGCTCCATTGGGGTTGATATTCATCTCCATTGGCAGTCATGCATTTTATTCATTCCTAAATTTTTTATTTTTTTAAATTTATTTTATTGGATTCTCTATGTAGTGATGATAACAAAACCTATCTGAACCCAATTCTGCCTCCTGAATATTTTCTTCATGAAAAACGGTTGATGGTCTGTTAAATTTATTGATTCCACGAATTGATGTAATGGATATTCAATTTCTTATTTACTCAATTGTTGGTGCTTTATAGTTATAGCTGCTGTCTTTATTGATTTATTTCCTTGTTGTAAATTTAGAGCTAAATAAACCAGAAGTTACCATTGATGACTAATTTCTACACATGTATCTCCTAGTTACCACCATAACATTTTAAGCACAATTTATTTGTGGCAATTATGAATGTACACGAGAAGGATAATCTTTGTACTCTTGTGTGTGTGTGTGTGTGTGTGTGTGTGTGAAGGAAGAAGAATGAGATTCAACTCAAATGTAAATGTGAGATTTGTGAAGATTTATAACTAAAATAAGGGAATTGGGGCTATTAGCCTATTAATAGTACATATGTCTTCATGCACATATTTTAAAAAATATATTTTCCTTCACTAAGAATTATGTGGCTGGAGAAAAAATTAATTTGTGGCATCTGTCAATTACACTGACACACCATCTCGTTTTTTATATGCATAAGTGCGTAAATTTATTCTCAAAAAAAAAAAAAAAAAAAGCGTAAATTTATATATAATGCCGAAGTTTGAATATGAGAACTTCAATAAACCCTGTTCTCACAATAAGTCTGGGAAGAAGAATAAATTTTCTTTTTTGGCTGGAAAATAAATAGATTATTTCATATATATTTACTGAAATATCTATTATTAATTTAATTATAGATGAGAATAAAAAATAAATATATAAAATCATAAACCCTAAACACTGACAATTACCTCCCCATGCCCAAATGCAAGGGTGAACGCACAAGCCTCAGTTCGAGCTTGGGGAAGGTTGGAATATTTATGTGGTATATTTAACCAGTACAAAAATAAAAAAGTAAAATCTAACAAGTAATTCAATCGACTTGGTGCATAGAGCAAAGTATAAGTTTTTAATATGAAAAAAATTATCTTATGAGACGGTTTTATGAGACATTTTTCTTACAATATGCATGGGTCTCATATGTTATTGTGGATGGCTCGGCCCAATGGAACGAAAGTTTTGGGCTAAGTTCCTCAATTTACTTGTATTATGGGATCAGGAATATCCAACAATGGGAGGCCCTAAAGATAGCGATGCGGTTTTTATAGGAGGCAAATGAAAGAGTTTTTTTTTTTTTTTTTTTGTATTCCTACCCTCCCTGAGAATATCACAGTGTAACTGACCCCTTTCTATGAAATCCGGATTGGACTTCTTTCTCCTCGGGATGTGTTTTGCCTCAACACTATTGTGTTTCTCTCCCCTAATTTTTTCAACCCCCTTCCCTCTATCCATTGGTCTTTATTTATAGACTTCTTTTAGTGGGATCGTCATGATGAGAGGGTTGTTTCCATGTTGGTGGGTCCCTCTGAGTTATATTCCTGACCATATGGGACCTGCTACTTGTGACTAACGTGACTCTCTTGGAACTTGCACTAGGCGCCAATTGATGCTCGGCGGGTGGATTCCCCCCCAAGGCATTATTCCTTAATCTTGGTATAATAGAAGATGTTCAGTCAAGCTGTGAGCTTGGACCAGGCCCACCTAGGGAATGGGCTAGGTGCTCGGTTAGTAAGTAGGGTGGGAATGGCCCATTTAGGAATCCTATCATGGGTTCGGTGTAGGCCGTTAGCTGTGGCTCGTACAGTTATTATTATTATTATTTTGTATGAATAAAGATAATTATATGGATAGAAAACAAAGAAATGACCCAACCTATCTCAATCTTTTGGAAAGAAAAAAAAAAGGAGTGAGAGTAGTAATTCATAAAAAAGTGAGAGAGATAATAAGACTTTTTTTCCAATAAAACAAAATTATAGAGTATGTATAACTCAAAGAACCGTAAAAATAAAAATAAATAAATAAATAAATAAATATATAGGAGTGAGGGTAGTAATTCATAAAAAAGTGAGAGAGATAATAAGTCTTTTATTCCTACTAGCCTCTAAGCATCTTCTATTTAAAATTGTTGGATAGAAGTTTGGAGTTGTGTGTGACTAAAATGTGGGTGTAAGGAATTTTTTTTTTTTTTTTTGCAATATATATTTAGGTGTGTTTTTTTTTTTAATAATTAGTACGGCATATATTCTTACAAACAAATGTGTGTTTGTTTAAATTAAATTAAATTTTTTTATAAATGTATAAAGAAATTTACAAATTATCAGGAAAGTGGTCTTGTTTTGTAGGCAATGTTATAGTGGGAGTTAACGATGTATTTTTACCAAGTTATCGTTTAGTTTTGTCTCTACTTAAACTAAAAAAAGTCCAAATCAAATAGGAGAAGCCTATTAAATAGTAAGATAGATAAAATCATAAAACAAAACTACAGAGTAAGGGTGTTTGCGGTGTGGTGTGGTGTGGTTTTGGGCCATTTTTTGCACCGCATTTAGCGGTGTGGTTTAGCTAAAACCACAACCACACTGCATCTCATTATTGTGGTCATATGTGCGGCGCAGTATAGTTTAGAGTTTAACCAAAACCATAATTGCACCGCACCACATTTTTGTAGTTACATGTGTGGTGTGATGTATGAAATGTGATTTGAAGCTGGAATATTTTTCAAATTTTAGGCTTTTCTTGCCCAGCCCAAAACTGATTTTTTTATTTGTTTTGGGCCAAGTTTTAAACTATTGAACTTAGTTTTTCTTTTTTTTGGGTTGGCTTTCCTAATCAACGTTTGCTTGAGTTATTAAACTTTTTTTTTAATTGAAAATTAGGATTATTAAACTATTAATAATATATTTAATATTAAAAAATAAATATATTAATATATAGAGATAGTGTGGTACGGTACAATTTTTTTATTATAAAACTGTAAACTGCACTGCATTATGCGGTACGGTGCATAGTGCATTTTTAGTTACAATACGGTGCAATTATACTATTTTACGAACAATTTCAGTACAATTTTTACTATTTGTGCAATTTAATGAACACCCATACAGAGTATGTATAACTCAAAAGAACAGTAAATACTAAATGTATTTATAAACATTCTTAAAAAAAAAAAAAGTATAGTACGAAGAATTGGCCAATTGGCACTCAGCTTTTGTGGGCGGTGATTTAGTTTTAGTTTCTGGTTTTGAGAAGTCACAAAACCAAAAACCCTATAAAGCGAGTGCTCACATTTTAACATAATAATAATCAAATCAAATCAAATCAAAAATACCAAACATCCTGCGATTCTTCATTTCTGCTTCCCACTCATTTTTACATCACACCAAAAATGGTGAGTCCTCTCTCTCTCTCAGTCTCTCTCTCCCCTTTTATCTGCTTTATATATTTACATATTTTGCGTAATTTATTTTGTTATTACTGGTATTTTTTTTTTGGGCAAATGGAAATTACCATTATACTAATTTCTTAGGGCAAACGATAAGGATTCTGATTTTTAAGTTTTTGGGTACGATTCCGAGATCAGGGTTTTTGTTTTTTTCTTTTGCCTTAGGGTTTTAGCTTAACCCTCCGTTTGGGTTCCGAGAAACGATTTCGTTTGGACTCAGCTAACAGAATGGTCGTCTAAACTATGCCTGATGTATTGAAAGCTTTTTTTTATTTATTCATTACATTCATTTAAAAAAAAATTTTTGTCTTTCTTTCTTTGTTTATTGGATTAAGAAATTGAGGTGATCATCAGGTCTGACTATCAAAATTATATGAAAAGTTGAAAACTATTGAAGCCCAAGTGTTCAAAAATGTAACTCGTCTCTTAAGGGTTTCCTTTTTCTTTTTTTTTGGGAACTCTTTATAAGTTTGTAATATACGAGTATATTGATATTTTGGGTTCATTTAAGGGATCATAAAGTTTAAGAGTGATTTTGATTGAATATGACCATTTTTCATCGATGCTTAAAATGTCCTTAGACTTCGAATAATGTTACATTGAGGGATGTGCGCAACTAAAGTGAACGAAAAGAGAGGAAGACAATGAAACTTCAATCCTATGAACATATTCCAGTTTAAAGTTCCCCGAAGTTGCACAGTCTCTGTTGCTTGCTTCCAAGGCAATATTTATAGCTTCATAGAAAAAAAAAATTTATTTTGTGGCCAAAACTGCTCATTCTGCACCTTTCCAACATTCTCAACCCACTCTTATGATTTCGATTGGTGTAATTTCCTTAGCTTCCATTAATTACTTAGCTGTTCCCCCACATTCCTATGCAAAATCTGACCCTCTCTATCATTATGCCACTTTGCAACATCTTGGAGACCACTAATCTATCCTTGTTTCGAAGAAAACCTAGAGGCCACACCCCTACACTTGACCCACATATATGTGCCTCATTTGTTAAACAACCCAAGTAGCTTTAAGATTTGTTAAGAGTTCTCAAGTGCTCTGCCTTCCCTCTAGACCCCAATCCTCCCACCTTTGTTATTGTTGCCGTGTGATGTATTTGGAAATTCTGGAAAAACAAAGATTCCCACTTAGACAAGAAATGATTGATTTATTATGCTTTTTCTATGAAGAGTTTCCTGTTTTATGCTAATATTATCCATTACACATGTTGCCTAGCCTTCATGATTTACATTTGGCACTTTTAACTCTTGACTAAAAAGCCTAAATATAAAATCTGCATAGGCTGTTCCATTTATAGCTGGACTTGCAGTTGCAGCTGCTGCTTATGCTGGTAGATATGGAATTGTAGCTTGGCAGGCATTCAAGGCAAGGCCACCAAGACCTAAATTTCGCAAATTTTATGATGGTGGTTTTCAGTCTACTATGACTAGGAGGGAAGCAGCTCTAATTCTTGGAGTCAGGTATGAGTTATTTATTTTTCTCCAGTATATGTTCTGTGTCATGTTTGATGAGTTGACATATTTATTGAAATAGAGTATAAACTGGAAGTCCATGTTTCTTGATGAGCTTTAAAGCACATATGATGTTAGACCTTTCTTTTAGCTTTTGTGTTATCTTTTATATTGTCTTTTTCTAATAGAGTGAATAATAAAGGTCCTTCCTTGGGGTGAGAAACTCATTGAACCTCATTTTAGGATGGTAAATAGCAATGGTTGGGGCTAAATTGTGGTGGTTGTTCATTGCAGTCTCAAGTAGAGCTGCATACAAGCAAGTTTACTGAGCATTCAGTTGTCTAGTGTGGACTTCAGTTATGTCTAATGATTTTCCAGCTCAGCTCAAGCTCAAGTGATGCTTGAGTTGAAATTGCTAGTCTGTCTTGACTCTTGTGTTCTCTCTGCCTGATTACTTCTACAAATCAAAGCACACAATAATCTTATGTCACTTTCTCATCTACAGTAGTCTTTGAGCTTACCATTACCTCATTTACTGAAATCATTCATGAGAGTGATTTTTAAGAAGAATGAACACTTAGAAAAGTATTTTGAAAAAGAGCGAAATTAGCTACTGATAAACAGAACTTGAGTATCATTTCACTGGCCTCTTGAAACGCACTAGGGGAGCTACTTTTACTGTTTTTAGGTAATCTGATTCTAGTTTTCATGTCGTGAGGTAGATTACTCCCCTCCCCTCTATTCCACTCGTGCGCACACACACAAAAATCCCCACCCTTGGCTTTTCCCCCTTAATAACTCTAACATCACTTTGGCCTTACCTCTTGTCACGCTGGTCACTAATTATTCAGGAAGTTCATTCCTTGGAAGTTGGAAGGTTGTATGGATTTGATTCACTAAAGAATATTAATATACACGCCACTTTGTCCAAAACACAAGGTGTGAGCACGGAGCATGTTGAAGAATGCAAAGTCAACTACTGGTTTTCACAAATTTCTAGACCATAACGTAATTAGTGATGCAAACATGTGGTTCTTTCTCTCCTATACGTTTAACATGAAGGCATTATTAGTTCTTTTGTATTTGCTATTGTTGATCCTCTCTACCTATTTGTTTCACAGGGAAGGAACTCCACTAGACAAGGTTAAGGAAGCACATAGGAGGGTAATGGTAGCAAATCACCCAGATGCTGGTGGTAGCCATTATCTTGCGTCTAAAATTAATGAAGCAAAAGATATGATGCTTGGAAAAATCAAGAGTGGTGGCTCGGCATTTTGATAGCACTACCCCTTTCCATATATACAAGGCAATTCTGAAAAAGTTTCTGGTGAGTTTTAAGAGTCGTACACGCTCCAATTAGACAGTGTGACATGTTTTTGCAGATGACCCTCTTGGTTCTATAGTATTCATGCAAGACATATGGAGTACAAAAATCAGAATATTGAGGATCTTTTCTTAGTTGATTCTTGATAGCCCTCTAGTTGTGCACAATTTGAAAAAATTGTAATACATTTTGTTATATGAATCCAGTGATTACAAGGGAAATGCTATTTGCAATTCAGCTTTGGTGTCCTTGGTATATTTATACTGATGGCAATAATTATGCCGTCAACACCTAATTATAGAACATGGCTCACCTTTTGTTATGATCAGAAAATTTGCCCACCAGATGTTGAGGCAACCGTTCTCTTAGGATTCTCTCCTCTCCCGTGATATGTTTTTACTGCAAAAAAAAAAGGCTAGTTATGCTAATGGGTGTTGCTATCACGATGAGGAAATGTATGACAATTGGCAGTCCTGTAGTTGAGTAGCTTGTAGGTCTGGAATTGACACATTTACATACAACATCTACAATGGAAATGGCTGGCTTACAATTCCAGTAGCACCAAACCACCTAGTAATTGACTCGGTAGCTTTCTTCACTTTGACATTCAGTTCTGCCATGGCTGCAAAACTTTCTGTTCAGGGATCTGACATGCAGAGTTTTCACTACTACCAACACACTCTTTTCTATTCCCTCTCTGTAGAACACAATATCGATATTTGTTTGGCGGCAAGAAACCTTTTGGAACGTGTTGGCAAAAGTATGGACTTCCATACCTTTGCAGAATGACGCAGGCTTCTAATGAAAACAAAATTTGTCGAGATGGGGTTTTAGAAATTGTAAATTGAGTTTGGACAACATTTAAGGAAATTTTCTCTACGAATCACTTTTAAAATAAATTCCACACCACAAAATACTCTCAATGACAACTTTTCTCTCTTTGCTTTCTCTCTTCACTGCCCTGTCATTGATCTTTGATTGTTCCGTTGTTGGCTTTGCTAGATGACAAACCAATTATTCTTAAATTTTAACATAATTTCTGATTTGGGGTCCATTTTCCATGTGAAACTCTCATTTGATGTGAAAGTAAGTTTTCTTTCTTCTTCTCTCACCCAATCATTTGGGGTCTATTGAATGGGAATTTTGTTCATGATTTTTGGGTGTGAATCAAATAAAAGAATACTGTTTTCTAACTCATTATTAGAGGTGCAATCATATGGGTATATCTAAGTTGCTCGTGTATGCAGCAAAATGATTCCTTCCAACCCCACATTTGAATATGGAACAGAGTTTCCCATTTGGCCGTCGACAGAGTACGAAACCAGCAGAACAAACGTACTCCTGCAACACACAATTTTGGGCCCTCAAGTACTTTGTTCACTTTACCTAAAAAACTCATTCCTTTCGGTCATTCAGGTACAATTGTTAATGGCCACAGCCCACATGATACGTTAATATCAATTATCTCAGAAGCTCACTCCAGCCTCTGGACATGGTAATGTAGCCACTGTTCTCCGGACCAGCCTAAAGCATGTACCAACTTCAGATGGATTGAGTATTAGTTTAAACTGATTATAGGAGCAACCCCAAAGGACAACAATCAGATGGTAGGGACCAATACTGGTTGATTGTTTGCTACTCAGTTCAAGGTTAAAGATAATTTAACTGAGAAATTGTTACAACTAATTAAAATAACAATGCCACTTAAAGCAGAAAACAATAGGATTTTAGTAAAATTGCTGCCATCATGCGTTTCGATATCTCTCATCTCAAGTGCTTATGGTCAAATTACAAATTGGGAAAGTAACTAAAATCTCTTCTTTCATGATCCATGAGCAGTGCAGCTAGGTATGGTATTACACCAGAACTTCGGGAAAAAAAATAATATATTGCTAATAAGATATCATTAATAACCATACCACTACAGCAGAAAGCAAAAGGATTTCAGTAAAATGGCTGCCTCAGTGCTTTTCTACACCTCTCATCGTGTAAGTGTTTATCGTCAAATGGGATGAGATCTAAAATCTCTTTCTTTATTGCTCTCCCTGAGCAGAGGAGCAAGCTGTGGTATTTACACCAGAATTTCTTGTAAAATCTAATATATTAGTTATTTTGTGATAAGGTATCATTACTAATCATTCTGTTGTAGAACCAGCTACGGTTGACACCACTTCTGTATCTCCATTAAATGGAGTTTGATCCATTTCGACCTTCCTGTCAATTGGACCTTTAGAGACTCCAAAAAGAGTGGAAAATATCCGTCTATGACATTCATCACAGAAAAAGAAATAGGAAAAATGGCCTTCGTTTGGGAGCTTATGCACAATGGCCCCTGGTAAATACCGGCCTATATAGTCAGTCGTTGATGGTGGGATTGCCTGATCATCCATTCCCTACTCAGCATTCATAAACATAAAAAAATTAATCAAAATCTTAAAGCAAGAAGTATAAGAATTTATAGCTAAGCAAGTATTCTTATAAATAAAAAAAATAAAAAAAACAAACAAACAAACAAGTTATGTAAGTATTCTTTTGATACAAATTAAACTTTAGCAAATGTCTTATCCTGGCTACTCTTACAATAAATCAACGGTGGAAAACCAGTCAGTAAAACCACTTGGAGAGAGGAATTGAATGTTTTATATTATTCTTTCGTGGAATTTCCAGAACACGACTTTGGCTGTTTAGGTATCTCTTTAAAGAAAAGGGCACAGTTCCTGATTCATTATCATCAGATCCCTTAAAAGAAATGTTACAAAGTGTTTGGCATTATTGAATTGAATTGCTTTATTCCAAATGGCTGTGCAATGATGTGTTTAAAATTTTTGTTAACCTTCTGAATAGATCCATAGACTGTTGGGACAGCCAAGACATAATACATACATGTCTATTATTTGTGAAGTACTTATTCTCAGTGTCCTTATGAAAAAGGTCAACCAACAATAGATTATAATTGATTTTCAAAACCAAAGAGTTATACTAAAAGCATCAAAGTATTTTGTTTAAAAAAAATTAACCAAAATTGAAGCAGAAACAAAGCAACTAAAAAGCAAGAGGTAAACCTGCCATATGTGTATTGGGCCGAGGAACCCTGCCAATTCACATTCTGCCTCACTGTACAAGGACTTGAGCCAAGAAAGAACACCTTTTCTCTTACACTTCTTGTGCACCTGAAGATCTGCTAATCTAAAACCCCAATCTGATACCTGTAGCACAGCTTCCTCTATGAATGGTTTTGTAGTTCCCTGGCGGATTGACTCCTCCACATCCCTATGCCAAAATTCTTCAAATTTTGGCTCTTCAATCAAAATTTCATCCTGTACACATCAAGATTTTGTCACACAAACCATCAAAAAAATATCAAACCCTGCTTTACGATAGGAACTATAGCTTATGATGGCTGCCACTTGAGATTGTCAAATATAGAAATATTGTTTTGAGTTGTCTCTAAAATTTTTAATTGAAACAGGACTAAGTCATTCATTTTATAATTTTACAAAAAGTTCAGTTTTGGGAGACACTGTTAATAAATTCATAGAGCATGCTAAAATGAAGGCAAAATTTGTGCGCACCAGCAACAAGCATGGATCCCACCCCAATTCCTTACGCATATATTTTTAAGTTCATATTTGTGGACACGAGAAGTTCTACAGATTTAATTAAAGATAACGACTCACCTTCTTTCCTAGTGACAGAAACAATCTCTTATCAATTCGATCATGCTTTCCAGAAAGAAAGCTTCGGCGATAGAAATAGGAGAGAAACCTTGGAAATCTATGAGCTAAGAAATACAATAATCTTCTTCTTGGCACACACTTTTCCCAAATTCTTTTTACCTCTTCTTTTGTCATGCCTGGCGCATATGGGTTAATCATTGGGGCCAACATGGCCGCACCTGCATATTCAGTGATGATGCATCACAAGTCAAATTATATTCGATTTTACCTACTTATTGTGTTTCCATTAAAAAGAATGGACAAGTGCTAATATAAGAGGGTAGACAACAAATATTATCAAGTTGAATGCCAATTATTTGTCAAAACATATCAATTGGTAGAACCATTAAAACTCTACACTTCAATGCATAACCTCCATCAAACAATCAATTCATATGCATTGACAAAAGTGAAACTATAAGTTTATTGACAGAATAATATTACTATAACCAAATCGCAGACACTAATAATTCAAATATATAAATTCAGTATGTCATAAGCCCAGAAACCTTGCCATAAGAGTTGGACTATAAACTAGCAATGATCCCAGAGGACTAAATCTGCCATTCATGTAATTTTGGGGCAAGGGTTGGAAAAGGCCTCTCTTCATACTTCAACCAATGCGTCCATGCTGTTAAGAAATTACTTTGTAACTATTAAAAAAAAAAAAAACACTAGGCTTCATCATGTTTATCATATAGCCCAGACCACATCAGCTTCATGCATGTGTCCTTACTGGATACACAAGTTTAACTAGACATTCATTTTTTGATATATGTCAAACATGAACAAACAATCCTAAGGGAAAAGTTTTACCATAATCATCAGCATATGAAATGTAAGGACATAAAACTCCAAATTGTAAGAATCAATAATAAAATTGAATTCACAAATATCACAAAACCAAACAGAATTAAAACATAATGATAAATGTAAACAAGAAAGGGTTGATATACCTGCAATTCTATCTGGAATGTATCTGAGAGCAGCCCATGCATGCATGGATCCACTCGAGTGGCCCAGCACCCAGAACTTGCCACTAATACCAACTGCATTAGCTAGGTGCAACATATCAAATGCTGATGAGTTCAGATTTCTGTTGGGATGAGGATCGCTCTCCCCAAAACCAGGAAGATCATATGAGACCAAGCGAACACCAAACTCTTGAAGCAATGACATTTTAATTCCCGGTAGACCTTTCATACATAAATTATTTAGAAAATAAATGTCAAGTTTCCATTAGTTTGGACACCACCTCGGCAGATAAAAGATTTATTAGTCTTTTACCTGCAAGTCGTGAGGAAAGAAAAGAATGTGGAGCAATTAGGGAAAATCTAGCTCTGTCAGCTGGGACACCTTGCTCACAATAAGCCATGTGTCTACCATCTGGAAGTAGTATGCGGTTAGCACTAGGAGGATGTATTAGCACCATCTTTACTGGTGTGACCAAGCTGTCATTATTGGTATTTAAACCTATAGCTGCACATGGTTTTAACAATGTCAATTAATAAACTTTACCTATCATATACCACAAAAGAAAAAAGAACAGAAATAAGATTGAATGCACAATTGGGGCATTCAAGTTCTCATTTTTCAAGAGTTTTATACTTTGTAAGAACACTAATTAGTAATTCTGGGAAAACCTTGTAGGACCATTGAGAATAGAAAACAGAGAAACGAATAGAGCAGCACAGACGAAGGATAAACATAGGATGCAAAGCCATCAACTTAGGTTAAATTCCACCACATACGTAACTCCAAGACATAGTTAGCCACATAAAGCACATATGATCTAAATGAATTCAGTGATGAACCAACTTTATGGATGCCATCACTGCCACATTTCTTTACACATGCACGTATCCAAGGATGTCATTATGATTACACATAAAGTTATCTTATCTACAGTTGCTACTATGGCACCAGAATGTAGTACTTAGATTTCAAGATAAACAGTGACAGAGCGACTAATTGAGAAACATAATCACAACCATCACACTTTCATGGAGCACATATGAATTAAGTACTAAAACCTTATCAACAAATAGAGTGGAGTCTGCTTGCTAATATGCTTAGTGATTGTATTTCAAATTAGATTTCTCTCTACACATTTTCCATGTGCCTTTTATAATTAGTTAGTTTGTTTACCAGTTGGTTAGTCTTGTTTAGTTAGTTTTAGTTGTGTAATTAACATACATCAATAATACCAAGAAGTTTATTTATCACTCTCTCTATCTTTCAAGAACATAATTGATCAAAATCATGAATCCCGAACCACAAACTCATACTGACAAATAAGGCAAGTGATTTTTAACAAATTTTCCAACATAAACAACAATAAATAACCAAATTAAATACAGATCTTAATAATTAGCACTACACTAAACTTAAGAAACACCTAAATTTGATTAACAAATCATATTGCATTGAAATTCACCTGCAAGTGCAAGAACAAAAACGAAGAATATGACCGACCACGAGTGAGCCGGGTCGCGATCCTCGGGCAAAAACTCATTCAAGTACTTCAACCTGCCGGAGACCTTAGCGCACGGCTTCTGAAGCTTCCGACCAACGTAGGAATCCTCACTCAGAAGGCTCTGCTGAACAATGTCCTTACACCCTCTTCCCAATTCCACCACTATTTCCCCCCAAGCCATAGCGAACCCCTTCACCTGCTCCTTCAAGCTCTCCGGCTCGACCACATGGCTCCGAGACTCGCCGGACACGACGTACGCCGACGAAACCCCGATCGGCTCTCCGGCGTACCGTATCCCCGTGTCGTCCACCAAGCTCGCCAGCTCTTCCCGCCACGTGTTCGATCCTCTCATTTCTGACATTTTCGCTGAAAAAAAAAAAAAAAAAAAAACACTCTCTCTCTCTCTCACACTCTCACACTTCAGAGTTCACACCCATATATCTCAGAGAGAGAGAGAGAGAGAGAAAGAGAATATGAGTAATAATGACCGAGGTAGAAGAAAATAGAGCACGAAGTTCAACTTTCTAGGCGTGAAATTCAAGCTTGATTTGTTAAATCCAAAAAGAGATATTAAAAAAAAAAACCCTAACCGACCACCGTTCAAAATCAAACAGAAACAGTCGAAAAAGAAAGTTTATAGTACTAAAAAAAAAAAAAAAAAAAAAAAAAAAAACACTTACAAATACAAAGTAGAAAAAAGGAAAAAGCAGCACTTGCTATATTATCATTTTTTCTTTCACTTTAAGACACTGAAACCGTTGGGTCTGAGTGAGTGTGCAAAACTTAGCATTTTATGATGTTTATGCTTTGTACAAACTTATATAGGAATTTGACTAATCTTCTTCGCCATTATTGGACTTTACCAACTCAGTAGTGGAGCTGGGAGTTTATATGTTTTTTTTTTTAGTTTGGGTTTGGTACGAGAGAGACTTGACGATGAGTGGTAACCGTGGATAAGGTCATGTCTGAACGGTTTGGATGGGAGCCACGTGGATCAACTACTTCTGAGCCGTGCAATAAACGGCTGAGGCGGTGCATGATGTACATTGTTGCTGACGAGGATCTTTGTCAGTGATATGCGGTGCGTGCATGTGACTTGGGAATGTTCTTTTTTTTTGAGAAGAATCTATTTTTGGTTTTTTAAATGGGATTTGACGTGGTTTTGTTTATTAACTTTATTTTACACTTTTCAAAAAAATCCTAAACATACAGGTTTATCTACGGTACAGCTTTAACTATATTCAATTATAAAAAAAATTTATTTCTTTTTTCTTCCCACGACTATTATCTACTCTTCTTTCATTTCTGAAATACATAAAAAAAATTTAAAAAAATTTTAAAATACATAGTATTGATATAAATTTACACTATTAATGTAATGATTTTACGTAGTTTAAAGTATGAATAAATTTTAAATTTGATTAATTAAAATGTAATGTTTTTTCTATTATACAACAACCAATACAATGTCATGGCGAGTGCTCTAAAGAGTTGGATCCGGAATTGTAGTGTAATCATACGGTTGTTATTTCTATGGAAAAAGGTGATTGCGAGTGAGAAGATGATATGCACTTTGCTAAAACAGTGAAAGGAAAAGTAGGAATGATGATGCCGTGAGAGCGGTAGTTGGAGAGAGAGAGAGAGAGAGAGAGAGAGAGAACGAGACAAATTGGTTGGCTCCGTCGGCAACTTCCCTCTCTTCACCATCACTCATTCCATGTCATAAAAAAGGCACTAAAAAAATTGCAACATTAGCTACACCCTTTTTCAACATTCTTTTCTTTTTTTTACCAAAAGAAAAGCATTGAAATTTCAATATTTTTAGCAAATATTAGAGATTTTTATTCGGTTCAAACTAATCACAGTACATCAGCTGCAAATGTGGATGTTAATCTTCCAATCATACAGATACTTACATTTTCATAATATACAAAATCGAAGAATCCATTTAAAAAATTATCGTTTGTTTTCTTTAAAAACTTCATTTTAATAATATAGTATACAATTGTGATGAATATGGCACACCCTCATACATACAATAACTTTTCATTTGGTGGATGATGTTACTTCATAGATGTAGTGATTTGAGTTTGTTGAGAGAAAAATTGTACAAATTGAGTAATTTGTCCCAAATAATTGTCTTAGGATATTTGTACAAGTATGCGCCCATTAGTAAGAGACATGTTTGTTGTGGATATGTATATCAATTCTAAGAGTCACACCCTTCAACAATGACAGCTCCAGGAATTTTTCTCAGATATTCCTTAAGAAGCATAAATTACACAGTCTAATAAAATATATTAATCTTTGGCTTTTTTCCTAGGGTCTATTGGGCATTTGGGCTTCTTATGTTATATATTTTTAATTTATTTTTAAAGATTTAAGTTCAAAAATTTGTTTGGGCTTCTTTTTGCTTGAAAGCCCTAATATATTGTTAAATAGAACAAATTATGGAGTAAAGTTTAATTTTATTAGCATAAAAAAAAAACCAAGGGTGTTCCCAAATTTTTTTTAAAGGGTAGACAGATATAAAATTTTAAATTATTATTATATATATATATATATATATATATATATATATATATATATATAAATTCAGGTCAAGGTGGTCCTGTTACCACCCTGGCTTTCAAGTGCCCTTCAACTAATACATTTCTGTATAAACAAATTTCATGTCTTGTGAAGCAACATCATCTACCAAATGGGAAGTTATTGCACATGTGAGGGGGTACCATGTGGTAGGAATTGAAAAAGTAGGTAGAAGTATAATTATTGTCACTCTTCACCTCACCCACCTTAAGATTATTTTTAAACTTTTGGGACCGCACAACTATTCTATAAAGGAAATAACATAAACTAAAAAAATTGAAAGTCTTATACTTTAATATTATATGTCCAATATTTTTTTTTACTTAAAAAACCAATTAGTTTTGCCAAGTAATCAAAAAAATAAAAGCATCAAAACAATCCTTTAAGTGTAGATACACGATGTAAGGACCAGAACTGACTGGAATCCAGAGCGGGAATGGATCCAGGCCCACGTAGCCCAAACAATGAATTTATAGAGTGCAGGAAAGAAAGCTAGTCTGATCTTGGGCCGAAATATTGGATTTTAGTGTAAGAGAGATCCAATATACGAGCGTGACCTCTTGCAATAAATTTTCTTCGGACGTGTCTTGAAGATCTGATTTTTCTCTTTCTGTTTTTCTCTCTCCCTCTTTTCGATCCCCCTTCCTTCTGTCTTTCCTCGCCTTATATATCATCGCCTTTCTGCCTTTTCTTCTCACTTTCTCTTGAATCTTCCGTCCTTAGCTGGAAAGCTGCTCTTTCACTGTTCAGGTATCACCTCCACATTAATGCGGCCAGAAGGTTAGCTGGGAGACAGTTAATGCGGAGGTGACAGCACCACTAGATATTTGCCATTTTCTACCATTACTTTTTGTTGGATATTTTCCCCTTTGTGCCGTTATAAGATTGTCCTGGGCACTGTCCTGAGTGATCAACAAGTTAACCAGGAACCTCGGACAAAAGTGCCGAGGTGACCCTCATCCTCGGACACAGTCCCCACTCTTGCTAACATGCTGCACCTCTCCTCGGATGGTAATTTTATCCGTTCCTCGGCTGGTCGTCCTCGGATGTTCGTCCTCGGATGTTCGTATCTCTCCATACAAGATATTGGGCCGGGCCTTTCCCTTTACACTGTTGGAACCCAGGGCAAAATTGGCCCACACAATAGCCCCTCAAAATCTTGCTTTTCGGCTTCTCGGGAGAAAAGAAGGATTTTGACTCTCTCTTCGGATCTCCCTTATGATCTGATTCTATTGAGTCAAATCATAGCTGCGTGCGTTTTTCTTTTCGCGATCCGTTCCTGACTCTTCAGTGTCCAGGGAGCGCCTTCATTTAATTTTGGCAACCCCCCTGTCCCCCACGTTCAACGGTGAGATGCCAATCCAACGGTGGTTGGACCTTTTGGGAATTTGGGCGGGCGAACTCCCGCTTTTAATTTTTGCGTAACTATAAATAACCTTTCAAATCGCTTTCTTGTCACTTTTGAACGATTGCGTTATTCTAGAACCTGAGACTTTATTTCTTTCTCTTGTTCCTTCGTGCGTATACAAACACATAAATCCTGTCCGAGGACCATTTCTCAAACCTGTAAGTCCTCCTAAACTCTCTTTAACTTTTATTCCTTTTTATTGTAGAATCCCTTCTCTAGGGCCTCCTAAAAAAAAAAATGGGTAGATTTAAGGAGTTAGTAGATACTGAGGAGGGCATGAGAAACTTTAGGATTAAGTACAACATTCCCCCCCATGTGGGCGTTAGATACGCGGCCCAGGGCGAATGGTACGACGAAAGAAAGACGAACGAAGTTGTCATTCCTATGATCGCTTTCATAGAAGGAGGGATGACCATTCCCATGGGCACCCTCACTAGGAACTATCTTAGGTTTTTTAGGCTATCTCCCACCCAATGTGCACCGAATATGTTCAGGGTACTAGGGAGCATAGAGGCCTTGAACGAAAGAATGAATCTAAATCTGACCCATCATGACATAAACTGGGTTTACAACCTTCAGCACTTAAAAAATCAGGGGTATTACCTGAAATCCAGGCAGGCCGAGGTTAGGCTGATTCAGTGTCTTCCTCAATCCAATAAAGGATTAAAAGAAGATTTCTTAATCTTCTCTGGGCAGTGGCATGACGGCTTACCATGCCCAGTTAAAGAGGGTGAGCCAGGTGGGGGTCCGAATTATTTAATCTATATGCTTAACTGTTTGGATTCTAGTTTTTCCATTATCGTCGGCTTATATTAAAGTGACTCTTATCACTTTCATTAAAAATGCAGATCCACGTGCGACTTCGCCATCGTTGCGCTTAGTCAACAAGGCTAGCTTGGACAAAGTTCTCCGAGCAGAAATCTACGTCAATCCTTCAGACGGTCAACTGAGGGCGGCCCATCTCATCCTCGGCTACACTCCTATTTCTCGGGCGTTCCAAGCTCCTTCGTGCGTGATAAAGGCAAAGGACCCTCGGCTTCGCCGGATCAGTGTCGCCTACGAAGGGTTTCTAGTCCCACAAGGTGTTCCTCTTCCAGCAGATACCAAGCATACTGAGGTACTGCCTGTCGCCAGCCTCGCCGGAGCCAGTTCGCCTTTGCCCCACGTTCCTCAAATAAAAGAGGAGGAAGAGGTCGAAAGAGACGAGGAGGGCTTTGTAGACGTATCCTCGGTCGCCGACGACTACGAGGTTTTTAATTTGCTCACCCCCTCACCTACTGCCTCGGAAGATATGGGCATTCAGAGGAAACCCCAACGGAGTCTCCAGGAGTTGTTGGAGGGCCAACCTGGGAAGGGGGAGGTTGGAAGGTCAGCCCAACAGAAACTTCCTCCCCCTCCCCCCAAATCTCCCTTACCTGCCCCTCAGCCAGCTCCTCCTTCCAGGGCCGAGCAGCCTGAACCTAAGAGGAGGAGGGAGCCCAAAGGCAAGGAGGTTGTGGAGACCGGGAGGGCTCCACCCTCTCACGATGAGGACGCCCACAGGCCGACGAAGCAACTGAAGCTTGGCCCTGCCCCCAGCCGAGGACCTGAAATGGGGGAGATTCAACGAAACGAGCCCCGGGCATGGCTTCCAGCCCCCATGCTTGGGGGCGAGCCCCTGACCGAAGACGCGTCGATCAGGGATTACAACGGGGGCATTGGCTGCCAGGTAGCCTCGGCCTTGGAAGAGACCCTCCTGCTCCCCAAGGACATGGTGGAGCTACGAGGGTTGAGGAGGAACGAGGTCTTCCTTCAAGCCAAAAGGTGCTTAGGGATGGTATGTACCACTACTTCGTCACCAATAGTGTTACTAATATATATATATATCTATTATTTATTTTACTTGTATTTTAAATTTTCCTTTCTTTTTGGCAAACAGGCTGTCCAGAGCACCTTCAGGATGGAAGAAATTTACCACTCCGTTGCTCAGCAGCTGGAGGAGGAAAGAAGGAGAAGGATAGCTGCGGTGCAGACAATGGCCGTTGCCGAGAAGAGCAACACTGATCTCAAGGAGAGGATAAAGACTGAGGAGCAGTCAAGAAAAAGCGCTGAGGCCGCCTTGAAGGGGGCTGAGACTCAGGCTGAAAGCCAGAGGCAGCTGGTGGTGGAAGTCAAAGGACAGTTGGTCACTGCCAAAGAGCAAATTGCAACTCTAAGGCAACAACTGGACGAGGCTAACCAGCTTAAAGCCTTGGCCGAAAAAGCGAGGGCACAAGCGGAGGAGGATAAGCTGAAGGCCGAAAAGGAAAGGGACGAGGCTGAGCAGCACGGGTATGATGTCGGCGTGGCAGAGACTGAAGACACTCTTCGTGCCGAAGTCCCTGCGGTCTGCCGCGCCTACTGCGCTCAAACGTGGGAAGAGGCTCTCAACCAGGCTGGGGTTGAGGCCTCATCAGGGTTGAGGAAGCCTGAAAGCATCATCTTCCCCTCAGCCCTGCGAATTCCCAAGATGGCTGAGACAGCCCCCTCCGCGCCTCAGCCTACCTCCGAGGTCCCCCCTCAGCCCCTCCCTCCTGCTGTCCAGCTTGGTGAGGAGAAGGAGACAGAGATCCAAAAGGGACCCCTTCCAGGTGAGGTGACTGAAGCTCCTCAGCCAGAGGCAGCTTCTCAAGATTTCGAGAAGCAGTTGGCTTTAGTCACCTTACCTGTTCAGGAGTCTCTTAAGGACAAGGAGAAAGAGACCAACTCCGAGGCAGCTGACCAGACATCCAAGCCAAAACTCCAGATCAAATTAAAGCCTTAGTTTCATTTTCCTTTTTCTTTTTATCAATGTAATCATTTCAATTTCATTTTCTTCTTCTCTTTTTTTTTTTTTTTATTTTTTTATTTCGATAGTGATTGTAATTCCTTCTGCTATGCTAAAAGGCCAATTTTGATGATATATGGAATTCTTTTCTTTACTTCAAGTAATGTCAGTCAGCCTCATTGCTTTAATTAACTGTATTATACTTATTTTGCTCAGTTCTTTGCTTTCTTCCATAACGTAATCCATTACTGAGGAACCAACATACCTTATTGAGGAATAAAAAATGAATTAATAAATTATGACGTCGATCCTTCAAGAAAATGTATCACCCTTGTATTTAGTTCTATGATTAGTCTTAAGATTTTCAAGCAATATTACTTCACTTAGGCCACAAGTAGAGTGTGGGCATATTAAGCTATACTTATACTTATTTGATAACCACAAAGTCAATCATGGCCCATAAGGTAGGTTAATACCTAACTCAGGAGGCAGTAATTTACACTCAAGATTATATTTTAAAGAATTTACCATAGCATACGGATCTAATGAAGATGACTTGTTGTTTATTTTAGGGGATGCTCTGTAACATCTGTTTCTACCAAGTCTTTAACAGATGTCATAATGCGTTAATATGTACTAAGTCTGCAGTCCGAGGACCTGTCATGACTTAGTTTCAATTTAAAATTTCAACAGATGCCGTAGCGATTAATATCTCAAAAGATGTCATGGTATATTAATTTTCACTAAGTATGTGGTCCGAGGACCTGACATGACTTAGTTTCTGTTTAATATCTCAAAAGATGTCATAGTATATTAATTTTCACTAAGTATGTGGTCCGAGGACCTGACATGACTTAGTTTCTGTTTAATATCTCAAAAGATGTCATAGTATATTAATTTTCACTAAGTATGTGGTCCGAGGACCTGACATGACTTAGTTTCTGTTTAATATCTCAAAAGATGTCATAGTATATTAATTTTCACTAAGTATGTGGTCCGAGGACCTGACATGACTTAGTTTCTGTTTAATATCTCAAAAGATGTCATAGTATATTAATTTTCACTAAGTATGTGGTCCGAGGACCTGACATGACTTAGTTTCTGTTTAATATCTCAAAAGATGTCATCGTATATTAATTTTCACTAAGTATGTGGTCCGAGGACCTGACATGACTTAGTTTCTGTTTAATATCTCAAAAGATGTCATCGTATATTAATAAGTGAGAAAGATAACTTTTATTATTAGTAATAATACCTTTTCAGATTATTTACATTCCAAGGATGAAGTACAGCTCTTTCGTCTAAATCTTCTAAGTAATAAGCTCCTATTCCTGCCACCGCCTTGATGCGATACGGCCCCTCCCAATTAGGACCCAATTTCCCCCACGAGGGGTTTTTAGCGTTCCCTACAACTTTCCTCAAAACTAAGTCCCCTGGGGCCAATGGTCTCAGCTTTACGCTAAGATCGTAACCTTGCTTTAGCTTATGGTGATAGTAGGCCAGCTGTACCCTAGCGTTTTCTCGCCGTTCTTCAATTAGGTCCAAGTTCCTTTTTAACAGTTCTTCGTTTCCCTCCGGAGTAAACCCTCTGGATTTCAATGTAGGGAAACCACTCTCCAGTGGTATTACGGCTTCAGCCCCATATGTTATCGAGAAGGGTGTTTCACCAGTGGACTTCCGAGGTGTTGTCCTGTAGGTCCATAGTACATGAGGTAACTCCTCGACCCACCTTCCCTTGGCGTCGTCTAACCTCTTCTTTAATCCGTTCACGATGACTTTATTGACGGCCTCAGCTTGCCCATTTCCCTGCGGGTAGGCGGGGGTGGAATATCTATTTTTTATTCCCAAGTCAGAGCAGTATTTCCTAAAGGCTTTACTGTCAAATTGGAGGCCGTTATCCGAGATGAGGACATTAGGAACACCGAACCGCGTAACTATATTCTTCCAGATGAACTTTTTGACATCCACATCCCTGATGTTAGCCAAAGGTTCAGCTTCAACCCACTTGGTAAAATAGTCTGTGCCGACCAGGAGGTATCTTATGTTCCCTGCAGCTTTGGGAAACGGACCCACAATGTCTAAGCCCCACTGAGCAAAAGGCCATGGGCTAGAAAGCGGATTGAGCGTTCCTCCAGGCTGGTGGATGTTTGGTGCAAATCTTTGGCACTGATCACACTTCTTGACATATTCCTGCGCCTCCTTCTGCATGTTCGGCCACCAATATCCTTGTGTAAGAGCCCTGTGAGACAGTGACCTTCCCCCAGTGTGACTTCCACAAATTCCCTCATGCAATTCCTCCAGAAGTATTTCTGATGCCTTTGGGTGCACACATAATAAGTAGGGCCCAGAGAACGAGCGCTTATACAATTTTCTATCCTCGGACAACCAGAACCGAGGAGCTTTCCTCCGTATTTTGTCGGCCTCAGATTTTTCCACAGGTAGTACATCTTTTTCCAGGAACAGTGATATGGCATCCATCCAGCTGGGACCCAGCGCAACCTGGTGTATCCGTGGCGCAACTTGATGTGCCCCAGCCCGCACACACAGGTCTTCCACCAGGATTACCCGAGGTAGATCCTGAGCCGAGGACGTGGCAAGAGTGGCCAGCGAGTCTGCATGGGTGTTCCCACTTCTAGAGACGTGAGACAAGTCAAAAGCTTCGAACCTTTCCTGCACATCCCTGACCAGATGTAAATATTCCAGCATTCTTGAATCTCGCGCCTCCAGATCACCCCCTACTTGTCCGACCACCAATCTTGAGTCTGAGAAGGCCCTTACTGCCTTTCCCCCCAGTTTTTGTACCATTTGCATCCCCTGCAGTAAAGCTTCATACTCGGCCTCGTTATTCGTAGCGGAGAAATTCAATCTGAAGGATTTTTCTATGGTAATTTTTTCAGGGGACACCAGTACTAGCCCCACTCCTGATCCCCGCTGATTGGCTGCTCCATCAACGTACAATTCCCAATACCGTAGGCCTTGAATAGAGGCGACGCCTACCACTCTTTCATCCACTAGCTCGTCTTTCCTTTCCACCTCTTCCGGGGATTCGGCAAACTCGGCCACCAAATCGGCTAGCACCTGTCCCTTGATTGAGGTACGGGGCATGTATTTTATATCAAAAGCCCCTAGAATCGTACCCCATTTGGCTATCCTTCCTGTATAATCGGCGCTCCTTAGTATTGACTTAAGGGGGAGCTGAGTCAGAACGACCACAGTATGTGCCTGGAAATAATGGGGGAGTTTCCTCGTAGCATGCACCACAGCCAGTATCGCTTTTTCCAGTGGTAGATAACGCACCTCGGCTTCATTAAGCGACTTACTTACATAATAGACTGGTCGTTGGACGCCGCCATCCACCCGTATGAGCACAAGGCTTATGGCGTGTGAAGCGACAGCAAGGTAAGAGAAAAGGACCTCGTCCACCACTGGGCTGGACATTATAGGCGGATGGGATAGGTAATGCTTAAGCTCTTGGAAGGCTCTAGCACACTCCTCGGACCATTGAAATTCTTTCCATTTGTGTAACAAAAGAAAGAAAGGTCTGCACCTTTCTGCTGATCTGGATATGAACCGATTTAAGGCTGCCATCATCCCTGTAAGCTTCTGGACCTCTTTCGGATTCCGAGGTGGTTGCAAGCTGTTGATTGCTTTAATCTGATCTGGGTTTACCTCAATCCCCCTATGAGTCACCATGTACCCTAGGAACTTCCCTGACCCCACTCCAAAGGAGCACTTAGATGCATTCAGACGCAACCCATGCCGCCTCAGGATTTCAAAAACATTGGTGAGATCTGTTAGGTGTTCATATGCTAACCTGCTCTTCACCACCATATCATCAATGTAGACCTCGATGGTTTTTCCCAACTGTAATTCAAACATCTTTGTCATCATCCGTTGGTAAGTCGATCCTGCATTTTTCAGGCCAAAAGGCATTACTTTGTAGTGATAGTTCCCCACAGGAGTAACAAAAGCCGTTTTTTCCTGGTCCTCAACGGCCAATGGTATTTGATGATAACCTTGGAAGGCGTCCAGGAAACTCATCCGAGGGTGACCTACTGTCGCATCTACCAACTGATCTATCCTCGGCATAGGGAAAGGATCCTTGGGGCAAGCCTTGTTAAGGTCTGTGAAGTCTACGCAGACGCGCCATTTCCCCGTCTTCTTCCTCACCACTACTGTATTAGCCAACCACTGGGGGTAGAAAATCTCCTTAATAGCCCCTGCCTGTTTGAGTTTAACCACCTCAGACTTAATTGCCTCCACGTGCTCAGTCGAGGGTCGCCGAGGAGGCTGCTTTTTTGGAGTTACTGAAGGATCTACATTTAATCGATGACAGATGAATTCCGGATTCAGACCAGGGGCTTCGTAGGCGTCCCATGCAAAAACGTCCACGTTCCCCCTTAACAACTCGACCAACTCTTCCCTCTCCTGTGGGGGCAATCGAGCCCCTACCTGGAAGAATCTTTCACGGTCATCCCCTATAATCACCTTCTCCAGGCCCTCACAACTCATCTCGTCGTCTGGCCCTCCACGAAGCGACGACGAGGCCCCCGACTGCTATAAGACATTCTCTTTACTGGCTGAGGCGCCAACCTCTGGTTTGTGCTGAATTGCTGCAATTAGGCACTGCCGAGCCATAGACTGGCTTCCCAATATCTCTATCACTTGACCGTTAGAGGGATACTTCACTTTCTGATGAAGGGTGGAGGATACGGCGCCCAAAGAGTGCAACCACGGCCTACCCATAATGGCCGTGTACGGAGAGAAGGCATCTACCACGATGAAATCTACCTCGACCACATCCCATCCAGCTTGCACAGGCAGTCTGATCTGGCCCCTAGGGACCACCATCTTACCCTCAAAACTCACCAAAGGCGAGCTGTAGGCCGACAAATCCTCGGGCCTTAAACCCAGACCCTTAAAGAGGTCGGGATACATAATCTCTGCTGCACTTCCCTGGTCAACCATGACTCTCTTCACATCGTATCCGCCAATTCTAAGGGTTACCACCAGAGCATCGTCGTGTGGTTGTATGGTTCCTTGTTTGTCCGCTTCTGAAAAACTTAGGACTAGAGGAACGTTCGTCTTAGCCCTCTTTGGCATTAAATTAGACTCACCGTCGGTGTAATGTGATACTGACATTATTCTAGTTGGGCAGGATCCAGTCCTCCCTGGAGCGGCGAATATAACATTGATGGTCCCGAGAGGAGGCTTGGATGCAGGGCCTCCCTGAAACGCAGTACCTGTCTGGCCTCCTCGGCCACTTGAATGATGCAATAAATGCTTCAACCTGCCTTCTCGGACCAGTTGCTCCAAATGATCCCATAAGTTCCGACAATCCTCAGTAGCATGACCGTGATCTTGATGATATTGGCAATACAGGTTTTGGTTGCGATTGCTTGGATCTCCTGCCATTTTATTCGGCCACTTAAAAAAGGGTTCATTCTTTACTTTTTCCAAAACTTTCTGCACTGGCTCTCGAAACACCACATTGACGGCCTGAGCATTGGCAGATGCAGATTGTCCTAAAAAGTCCCTCCGAGGACGATTATTCTGTACCCGATCCGACCTGGAATCCCTCCTATCCTGAGGAATCATCTTCACCTTTCCCTTACCTTGCAGTTGATCTTCCTCAATTCTTCTATACTTGTCAATCCTATCCATCAGCAGACGTACACTGGTGACAGGTTTGCCTGTGAGTGACTTTCTCAGATCATGCTCCGCCGGCAATCCTGCCTTAAATGTACTAATGGCCACATCATCATAGTCCCCATCTATCTCATTAAACATCTCCCAATATCTGTCCGAGTAAGCTTTCAAAGACTCTCCCTCACGCATGGACATTGATAGCAAAGATCCTAGCGGCAAAGGTACCCTACTGCAGGTGATGAAGCGCGCTCCAAAGGACTGGGTAAGCCTTTTGAAAGAATCAATAGAGTTTGCCTTAAGGCCATTAAACCATCTCATTGCCATCGGACCCAAGCTGGACGGAAAGATCTTACACATTAGAGCCTCATCCTTCGAGTGGACGGCCATTTTTTGATTAAAATGGCTTACATGCTCCACAGGATCCGTTCGGCCATTATAAAGAGAGAAGGTTGGTTGGTTAAATCGCCGAGGAAGGCTGGCGCCCTCAATCCGTCGTGTGAAGGGCGACTTGGCCACTTGACTCAAAGCCTCATTCATAGCTTTGTTCCCTAGACCTTTCTGCGAAGTACTTCTACCTTTCCGTCTATAATCATTATAGTCCTCCTCACCGGAGAAGGTTTCACTGGGTGGAGTTTTAGATCTTTGCCTATATGTGTCATCCTCTGTATCCTCAGATGAAGACTCCGGTTCAAATGGTGCCCGTCTTCGCCGCGCGCGATGTAACTTCTTCTTCAATTCATCTATCTCGTGTTGCATGTCCCTCTCATTCTCTGCATGGGACACGCGACTTTTCCCGCGCGATTGACTTCTATTAGTGTGCATGGTTTGTCCACTTTGCTCATGAGCCCCTCTCTGGTGAGGGTGGGCCCCCGAGTAGTTGTGCTGCGACCCTCCTGATGCTGCCTGGTGCGGATTATCCTCACCCTGATGTGGCCCTACCGCTGGTTGATGCGAACCTGATTCTTCCATTTTACGCACTAAACCCAAATCTCTTTCTGATCAGATCAAGCAGCTCCCCACAGACGGCGCCAATTGTAAGGACCAGAACTGACTGGAATCCAGAGCGGGAATGGATCCAGGCCCACGTAGCCCAAACAATGAATTTATAGAGTGCAGGAAAGAAAGCTAGTCTGATCTTGGGCCGAAATATTGGATTTTAGTGTAAGAGAGATCCAATATACGAGCGTGACCTCTTGCAATAAATTTTCTTCGGACGTGTCTTGAAGATCTGATTTTTCTCTTTCTGTTTTTCTCTCTCCCTCTTTTCGATCCCCCTTCCTTCTGTCTTTCCTCGCCTTATATATCATCGCCTTTCTGCCTTTTCTTCTCACTTTCTCTTGAATCTTCCGTCCTTAGCTGGAAAGCTGCTCTTTCACTGTTCAGGTATCACCTCCACATTAATGCGGCCAGAAGGTTAGCTGGGAGACAGTTAATGCGGAGGTGACAGCACCACTAGATATTTGCCATTTTCTACCATTACTTTTTGTTGGATATTTTCCCCTTTGTGCCGTTATAAGATTGTCCTGGGCACTGTCCTGAGTGATCAACAAGTTAACCAGGAACCTCGGACAAAAGTGCCGAGGTGACCCTCATCCTCGGACACAGTCCCCACTCTTGCTAACATGCTGCACCTCTCCTCGGATGGTAATTTTATCCGTTCCTCGGCTGGTCGTCCTCGGATGTTCGTCCTCGGATGTTCGTATCTCTCCATACAAGATATTGGGCCGGGCCTTTCCCTTTACACTGTTGGAACCCAGGGCAAAATTGGCCCACACACACGACATCACTCAAAACTCGAAGTCTCAAACTTTTAACTATGGATTTCAAATATAAAACACTCAAATTATAATGACAAACAATATTTTTTAGATTATTTAGACAAACATTAGTTTGTTATGGTTAGTTTTCAGTTTTGGAAAAATTAAATATAATTTTTTTTAAATCCAAACTTAAAACAATATTTACATATACTAGTAATATTAATTTTTTTTTTAAAAATAATATTTCAGGGGTTCATGGTCCCCTTGGTCTAAACATCCGCCCTTGGGTTGCATCACATTACTTGGGTTGAAATTTTTTTCAATTCAACCCAAGATATAAAAGAGAGGAAAAAAAAAAAAAAAAAAAACCTAGTCTAACCCAGCCCATTAACTTTCAGTTGGGTTGGTAGGTTAAATGCAAACTCCCGGATCTAGTAGAGCGAATCCAAACAGATCCTTAATTACTTTTTTTTTTTTTTTTTCAAATTATCTAATTTGAACATATATTTAAATAAGTATATATAAAAATAATTTTGATAAAATTAGCAAACTAGTATGCATAAATAAGTTATTGAAGCAAGTCCAAGGCATCTTTGCAAACAAGCATTAGCATTGGACTAGCCAGTTAGTCCAGCTAAAAATTTGAGTGAGAACCCAATATATGAGCCCATTGGATATTTGGGCTAGCAACTACAGATCAAAAAGAACCGCCAATCCTCAGCTGCTTCTCTTTTTCTCTCTTCAAACGATACGACTTGCAGTATTGGAGTCTATAGAGGCAACAGCAGCGGCAGTGTGATATCATTGGGAGCAGTGTTCTCTTTGGGTTTTTCCGGCCGGAGCTCGGATACCGATTCGGTAAGAAAATTAAATTTGATGTAGTTTCATTGAATCTCATTTTATTCAATCAATACTTTGTTGCTTCAGCATAAAGTTAAACCTCTCGTGTAAGAATGCTCTAGAATTCGTTGATTTTCGTGTTTTTTAGACCAAATTCTTTTCTGGGTATCAATAAAATTCACTGAACTTCTATATATATATATATTAGTTGAAAGTTGGGGACTTGTTGATTTCTCCATTGTTATACTTTGCTTATGTGTTTGTTTGAGATTTAGAAGGGTATTGGCAAATTTAATGTTCATGATCAATTGTCTAGAATTCTTACATATACTAACGTAGTTTGCCAATATGTTTCAAAAGTGTTTATTTTTAGGATTTGATTTTAAAAATAAAAAAATAAAAAAATTGCTGAAGAATTCCCTATTCACAGTTCAAACGTCTTCTCTAGCAATTTCACCTCAAAAACCATAACCCAATTTTGCAATGTGGCTTAGGCATAATCCAAAGTTGCCAAGAGTTTCCATGAGTGTGTCTCTTATGTGTTTGTCTATGTGACTATGTGAGTCTCTCTCTCTCTCTCTCTCTCTCTCTTAGACTTGATTCGAGTATGCGTGAAGGTGTTTGATCAAAAATTCAGTGATAATGCAATGATTCTCATCTGACTTTGAAGTTTGAAGTATTCTTGTGGTTAAAATTATAATTGCTTTAGTGATGATGTTCTTTCACCGTAAACCGGTAAATTCTAAACACAAGGAGTTATCAGGTCATGCTTATCTCTAGATTGGCTCTGGCTTCGAGAATAATTTGAACCATTGACTTGAGCCATTGAAGATAGAAGATTGTTATTGAGATATGTGATCGTGTCTATAGGTTGAGATGGTAGCTTTCTTACAAGAGAGAGACCCATAACTACATTGTTCAAATCTTGAAATTTTTTAATTTTCAAATCTTTAATTTTAAGTTTCTGAACAAGTTCATTTGCCACATCCTTTTAGGTGGCTCCTTTTTCTTCATATAGTGAGGAGGAAGGCTGTGAACTATTCTAGTTTCCATGGCTACTGAAACAGCTATTCAAGATCCAAGAAAACATGCTTTGGAGGCATTGAAGCGGAGGTTTGCCTTTGTCGAGGCTGATCTGGTACAACAAAAGAACAAAAAGAGTAAAAAAGAAGATGGAAAAGAACCTCATAGGACAACTTCTTTAGCAGATAAAACTGATGCAGCAGTCACTCCCTCATTTGATGTTCAACACAAGAAAGGTATTTTTTTTTTAATTAAAAACAAAAATTCTTGTATTCCTAACTTTGGTTTTGAGGATCTCCCTTTTATTAGGGAAAAAAATTATTCATTAAGAAATAAATATCATCTTGTAAGGCTATCTCAGAACAGTCTCAAATTCTTCATTTTTGTGTGTCCAATGTCCAACAGACAACCGTTATAAATAGTTTGGCTACTCGGGTGTCCAGATTGGCTCCCATTTTTTTTAATACCATACACTTTTTTGGTTTTTGTCTAGTTAGTTGTTCTAGAACCAAACTTTGTAGTTCTGTTATAAGGGAATGCATTTGTTCTTTCTGGAGTCACCCTGCTTAACAAGGTACTGCTCTAGGCATGCAAAATTGCATATAGTTTTTGTTTTATGAATTGTATTAAAAAAAGGAATGTAACGGGGTTCTATATGTACTGTGTGTCACAACTCACAAGGTATTGCTTTAGGCATGCATATACTTGTTTTAGTTTTATAAGTAAAATTTATTTTAAAAAGGGAATGTAATGTGTACTTATATCCTTGTGCTTATATATATATATATTCTAATTGATTAGATGGAAGTCAAATTTTTTGTTTTTTTTTTTTTTTTGGTTTTTGTTTTATGCAGATACTGAAGAAAATGCTCCAGCATATTTGCAGCTCTCTCAAGCTGTACATGAGAATCTTCTGGCAACCAATATTAAGGTACATCTTTTCTTTCTGAACCATGAGCCTTTGATCATTGGAGCTGCTTCAATTAGTTAGTTGACTTCACAGAATTAAGAGATGATATATTCTTAGCTCCTTGGCTCACGTCTGCCTGGCATTGTGCAGCTTTCTAGTAGAAAAGGAGACATGGTTGATAAGATTTTACATGAGCTTCTTCAGAATGGTGATATGGCTCAGAAGTACATGCAGAAGTCCAGAAAAATAAATATTGACCATTTCGTCCTTCTTGATAATTATGTACAAGGACGTGGTGTATCTACTGGTTCTCATATCAGGGCTTTGCGGATGCATTCAAAACGTTCTAAAAAGCACATGTCCATGAAACAGCATAAAAAATGTGGATCATTTGATTTGCCCCAAGAGCTTAATAAGTGAGTTTAATACTTCTCTGATTTGTTCATGGTTGTGACTTAATGATTTTTCTCCTTCTTCTAAGTTAGTTTAATGCTTCTCTTCTTTGTTCATGGTTGTGACTTTGTGGTCCTTTTCTTCTTCTATACTTGCAATCTAGATATTATTATTCTCACTGTATATCTAGTGGCTACTTTATTTCATGAACAACTAAGTATTTAGACTAACCTTCTCAAAAGGACATAGCCTCATTTTTTGGAAAGCATACTAAGCTGGACTGGGAATCTGGGGAAGGCTTTATCAAGTTGATCATCTATTTTTATCTAATGTTGAGCCAAAACTGCTCACTCAGACAGTTGAGTTGCAAGCTTGTAATTTGCATTGCTGTAGTTGTTTGAATTGGTACCATGACATTATCCTATAAGTATTTGGGTCAAACCTAGGTAAGCAATAATTTTCAAGACATAATCCCATCCTGCTGGTTGAACTGGTTATACTCTTCAGAGGGTTGATGTTTTTATTTTATGAGAGGCTTTACATGAGGGATCTGTTTTTCCCTGTTCCACTCTTGACTAGTTTGATGCTTGCCAACTGTTTTGAATTTTCAGCTGTAGTTTGTCCAACAATTTGGAGGAAGAGATTTGGAAAATAACAATTGACTTACTCTTGAATGTTTAGATGATGAGAGAATACAGATGGAAATTAAAGTTTACTTCTATATATGATGTTATCCGAAGAATAATTGTTTTTATGCATTTCAAAGTTGATTCTTCCTTTAAATTTTCTCGAACAGTTTGCTCTAATAATTATCGGATGTGTTTGGATAACAGGTATGATGTTTTTAGGCCTATGCATGAAATGTGGAAAGGCTACATGATGCAACTGCTTAAAACTATCGGGTGGGAATATTTTCCTTCTATGCTGATATTGCAATCATTCAGTTTCTTATCCTTCATTATTGTTATAATTTTTTTCGGATGTGTTTATCTTTCTTTTATGTGCTTATTATCTTTCAGTATACAGGTTTTTTAGTTTTTTTTTTTTATCTTACAGGAAAAATCAGTTGGCTCAGTGTCTTCTCAACGCAGATCTACATGGTGCTTTCATTCTAGGTAATGCTATACTCTTTTTACAGCAATCTTTACAATAAGAGTGCTTGTGGAACCTATAGTAGCTGTTTGCTTCTAGAGAACGTAGAAGTAATTTTGGTGTGTAATCTTGTTATCTGCCTTTTACTGTCCCTATTACTTTCTACATCATGCCATGATGGATTGGCCTACAATGACAACAGGCTACTACTTGTGTTATTACTGGGTTGCATGTAAATATCCAGTCAATTGTGGGAAACTTTTCTTATATATTTATAAATACCGTAAGAAATTCTATTAAGAATAAAAAGCCAACCAAGTACACTGGAAATGTACTATAGTGGCAAGAATCAAGAACCCAGATTACAATGATCAATAAGATCAGGGAGGGACAAACAAGAACAAAATGGTAAAACTAAACTTCAATCAAGGAGAGTACAAAAGAAGAAAGACTTTATATCATGGATAGACCGTTCAGTCGTTCACTATCCTCAAAGCATCTTGCATTCTGCTCCCACCATAAGAACCAAAACAAACAATGCGGTGCAAACCTCCATAAATCTATATTTTGATGTCTACCGAACTTGCCCTGCCAAGAATCTAACAGCCTAATAACTTTACATGGCATAACCCAATGGATACACTAAACATTTACATGTGTGCTTAGTACTATGCCTTTGGAAAGAACTGCAAAAATTGTCCTATGGAACAAATATAAGATAGTGGGAATATCAAAACAATCCCTGGTTGGAAAAAGATACATGGGTAGTTCCCCCACCAGCGTCCCTTGATGAGTTGTTACTAGCAAGAAGTCCAAAATTCACAAAGAGGTACACTTTATGACCCTTCAAGTTCATGGGGATATCCTTTTTGCCCATTTGGTATAGCTCATTTTTCAGCCTTTTGATAATAGGGTTGTTTGAAAAAGCTGTACCTACAAAAAAGTGAACTTTAATAAATTTGTAGTTGAAAAAGTGTGTTTTGAAACCTCCTTACTGAAAGGGCACAAGCCTTAAAGTCGCCTCCTCTTGCCTTTTATCTTTTTTCCTTTGAGTCATTTTACTTTGAAAGGAATGTTCAATGATATCTTGTCTGTGCAATCTGAGGGCCATGGATAGTCTATTAAAATGTTCACCAGCTTATTAAATTATATGGATTGATGCGCACATAGGCTTAATCTGCACACTAATCAGAAGTGTCAACCAGTAAAAGAGATTAATAAATGAAAGTACCCCCCCACCTTTCCACCCAAAAAAAAAAACTAAATATATGCTCAAAACTCCTGCACATCTCTCTTTCTTTTTTTTATTTTTTATTTTTTATATTTATTTACTTACTACAGTTTCCTTCCAAATTTCTTGTAGTTGCTGAGTGTAAAGCAACTTCTTTCACTGGAGTAAGCGGCATCATGATTCGTGAAACTGCAGAAACATTTGGGATAATTACACAAGATGATGTATTCCGAGGTAATTCATCCACCAGCCCCAACTTCAAACTAATTTTACCATAATTAGTTATAGTTTTGATATTCTTATAGTCTCATACTAAATATGTATGCATGAGGAAGATTTAAATTGAATGCGATGTGTATATGCTCATGTAGCCTTTTATACAATTTTTCTTATATGAAGTAATTGAGCTCTGCAGCTGGCAAAATAAAAAGTTTTACTAGTATATTTTCTGTCCATGATTTTCCAGTATTTGTAAATTGAAAAGGTAGTGAAATAATTATCTTAATCAGGGAAATCTCTTACTATTTAGCAAAACTGGAGTATGCCTTACTATTTAGTAAAACTTAGAAACACGAAGTGTTCAAGTGATAGCCCAGTAGTAATGGTATCCTTTGTGGTGCTCCATATTTGTGGTTTAAACTCCTCCTCCCATCTCCCCAACTATTTAAAAGGTTGCATCCAGTACGTAAAGCTCCCACTTTTGTGGGGTCTTGAAAAGGTGAAGGTAGGCAGCCTTTACCCCCAATATTTTTTGGAGGCTGATTTCCTGACTCAAACCTGCTACTTCTCGCCTTTGGTGGAAGTTACTTGCCATCACACCAAGGCCCCCACTATTTACGCCTCCCCCCCCCCCCCCCACACAAAAAAAAAAAAAAAGGAAACACAAGGTATATTTTAAAGTCTAAATATGTGATGAAAGTCACCGGATTATTTTGGGTGGTTCATTTACACCACATCTGAATTAGGGTTTAATTTCCATGCTTCACAAGAGCCTAACACTTTAATGCATAGTAGAAAGCAAAACAAACTGAGTGTGCCCCTGAGGTAGAAGCTGTAAAAAATCTGAAACTAAAGAGACACTATTTCTATATTTATTGGATCAATAATTGCTCTGTGTATTTACATTCTCTTCATATCGTCTGACTTTATATCTGAGGATGCTGATGGTTAAAGCTTAATTTTTTAATATATTTTGCAGTTGTGCCCAAAAAGATTTCTGTCTTTATTTTCCAAGTTGATTGCTGGAAAGTTACATTGCATGGGGACAAACTCACCTCAAGAAATTTGGGCTTGTGATCTTGATATTCATCATTGCATCCAAGGTGATTTTTATTTTTTTTATTTTTCATTATGTAGGATTTTGCCACAAATTATCAAGAACTTGTATTCTTACTTAGATCTTTGGCTGTGAATACGGTTAAGATGTGCTATTTGTTGGTGGCACACCCAAGATTTTCCATTTCTTTGCATAAATATCATGTTTGTCCCCCCCCCCCCCCCCCCCCTTTTAGCAAGTCACACACACCCGATAAGTTTTGAACTCATGATGACCCTCCACCAAGCTCTTATAAAGGGAGGAATTGCTAGTTGAGCTCATTGGTATGGGAAATGTTTTTGACAGTGCTAGTACTAGGCTTCAAGTACCTGACTCCAAAATTGCAAATGGGCAAAATGCTTGAATTTATTCTGTTGGGAAGGGAGTTTTTTGTACAGTGCCAGTACTAGGCTTCAAGTACCTTATTCCAAATGGGCAAAATGCATAAATTGGAAATTTCTCTGGAGAATTTAGTCTCTTGGTTGTTCAAACATGATATATTTCATGTGTTGGTGTGTCATATTGCGAGACCATGGCTCAGTATAGGTCTATTTGTTTTAGCCTAAATTCCAGTTTATTTTCATCATCAACTTATGTATAGCTTTTAAAATACTCACTTATTTTAGGTAAAACTGTATTTTACACATTTTTAAATTGGAGAATCCAATAAAAATAAGCTCATCCAAACATACTCATCAATATATGAGAAAGCTAGATTTAATATTCTTCTTCCTTATATTTATTTTATTTTCTGGACTATGGTGGTTCAAACATGCTACTATTTTGAACGAAAGATTGATACTTTGCTTCATTCATATTAGGGGAAACAATTTCACTCAAGATGGGTTTTCTTTTTGTATTCCAGAAACTCAGAGAATTTATATAGGTCCAACTTTGATGGAGCTACAGGAAAGCACAAAATGTGTATCAAGCGATATCATTGATGGCCCCATTCAGAGATTCGTTAAGATCAAGTTCTACGAAAATGTAGAATCTAGCAGTGAGGAGTTCGCCATGTCATATCCTATTCTTTCATTTCTATGTAGAGATGGGTCTTAACATGGATGATTGATGTGACAATATTTGGTTGGCAGGCAGCTGAGACAGTTTTGGTTTTACTTTTTAGACAGAAAACTATGACAGGAAGGACAAACCTATCTTCAAGGTGATTGCACTGCCAGGTGGTCTATCCTGTTCTCTCATTTCTATGTTGTGCTTGACAGTACAAAATAGGCATGAGAAATGCTGTTTATGATCGGTCTGGAAAAACTTACGAAACTTGTAATATTTATTTCTCTTTATATTTAAGTGATTTTAAAGGATGTGTTTTTTATCAAGTATTAATCCTTAGTTTCTGTTAAAAATAGCAACTCTCTTCCTCTAGTTTTTGATTTATAGATTGCTGCTTTTTACATCTGAAGAAGGCTATGGTAATGCATAGCTCCCTAGTCCTGGATTTATACTAGAATGCATATCTGGATGTTGTTATTGAGAGCTGCAGATGCTATAGGGCCCCCACAGTAGGAAAAGGCCATCACGTAGTGCTGGTCCCTCAAGGTGGGTTGGGTGGTGGCAAAGGCCCCAGTCATGGTTTTGTTAGATTTTCTGTTGCATAGTTAGTGATTGGCATATAGTGCACTGAAAAAATGATTGTCAAATGCCAACAAGTTCTGCCATGCAGATGCTAGAAACCCCAAGTCTGGTCCCTCATTGTGGTGGTGGCAGAGGCCTCAGTCATGGTTATAATAGATTTTCTGTTGCATAGTTAGTGAGTGACCAATAGTGCATTGAAAAATTGATTGTCAAGGACAAAGTTTGGCTCCAAACCAAATTGGATCTATATTTTCCAATATTTTATGTGGCGATTTGTAAGACTATCCATATGTATTATTTAAAAAAGTCACATGACTCATTAAAAAAGTCATGTAACTAAAATTGCACGTAGATGGTCTTTTCAATTGTCACATAGTAGGTGAGAGGGAAATAGCTCCAAACCAGGCTAGAGCCAAACTTTTTTCCAATTGTCAAATGCCAATAGAGAAAAGGGTATATATAGACACTCACTAATTGTTGTGTTTTGCACCTGAGCATCTTTTTTCTTTTTCTTTTTCTTTTTCATTTTCCACTCAAATTTGGAGGGAAAAAAGTCTTTTTTGTTAAAAAAAATTTATACTTGCCTTTTTTCAGATAAACTCCAACATACTATCTTTCTATATTCCATTGAAATATTAATCCTTCACAGGTTGACGATGTTATAAAGTTTTATGATACTGCTAGTAAATTCTACCAATACAGCCTCCATGGGAATTTTGTACGAGAGGTTTGGCTATAAAGTGGGAATAATGCTACATACACAAAAAAAAAAAAAAAATAACAACAATTTTTTACTCCAATTGAGTTGCTAAGGATATGTTTGGTAATTGTTTTTTTCCTCTTATTTTCTATTTTTAAAAATAATTTTCTATTTTTAAAACTAAAAAACTTGTTTGGCAACCCAAAATAGATAGAAAACAAAAACTGTTTTCAAAACTCAATTTGTGAAGGAAACTGAAAATATGCAAAAGATTGTTTTCAGTTTCTAATTTTCAAAAGTCAATGAAAACATGCATTTAATTTAATAAATCTATCTCATTTAATGAGTTAGCATTAGAGTTCAAATCCTAATAACAAAATATTTTAGTATTTTCTATTTTTTTCTTTAAAAAATTATTTTTTTAATTTCAAATAACCAAACATGTTTTTTATTTCAAAAATACAAGAAAATTATTTTTTCTTTATATTCCCAAAAACAAGTTTTTGAAAACAAAAATAAAAACTGTTACCAAACATAAACCTAAGTTTTTTTTGGTTTACTAAAAAAAAAAAAACAGTTTCCCACATCAACATGTGTCAAACTATTTGTGCCTCTAGACTTTCTCATAAAGAGGTTTACAATACCATTACTCTGCTTGTAACGGTAATGCCAAGGTATCAAGCATATTTCAAGAAGTATTAGTTTCGGAGTCTAACAAAGTCTGAAGATATTGTCACAAGTCATACAGGTCTGTCACAGGTTAATATTATTTATAAGGATGCAGTGTATTAGATTCCATTGTCAAATCAATTCAACTATAAATCAGCCCGGAAGATGCAATTCGAGTTGAATGGCAGAAAGTGGAAAGGTGGCAACTAATTTGGTTTTCTGATGTTACTTCTAGGCATGCATTTGTGACTTGGTTTAGCTTGAATGCAATAACCACATTTTCTTTGAATGTCCCTTTTAACTATAAGAGTGTGGTTGCAAGTGTTCAAGTTTGTGCCACTGAAAAGATTAGTTAGTTCTTCAGCTGGGATGATGTTGCGGATTGGGATGTCCATGATTTGAAAGATGTTTTGCGGGCTTAAATCTTGTTTTTATGCTGCCATTGTGCTACATGTAGCTGTTCAGTCTTGGTTCTCAATATAAATTGCTCATTTATCCGAAAAAAAAGAAAAGAAAAGAAAACATGCACTATTCTTCAGTAAAACTCAGATCTGAGAATGGTATAAGAGTAAATTGAAATAGATTGTTGTCATCTCTGACATTTTTCTGCAAAGAAAACAAGATTGCCTACGACTTCCCTTTCCCAACAAAAGAAAAAAAAAAAAGAGTGATTAGTCAACTGTTAAACAATCATGGAAGACAATTGACTTCATATATGACCACAAAGCATGGAAGCACAGCCCTTGGATTCAAAACCATAAGCTTCTCCGAGCCATTTGAGTCATCTCCATTTGTTGCCACCACAGAATCAAACCGACCATCTTCCCCAATATCCATGAGCTCATGTCTATGGTAACCACCAACACGCCCTGCAATTACTCTGCATAAAATGATAGCCCTCCTTGCACATATCCTTTTGGCAACATAATCATTTGTCACCTTCTCATGTGCCTTCCAACTGTTCTCATGGACTAATTCTGGTGCATCTTCAACCGTAAAGCTGAAACGGATCATTCTGCATACCCCACAACATTTCTTGTCACAAATGCTTGAATCTCCATTAGTTCCTAGAGAACAAGTTATAAGGGCACCTTGGAACCTTAGGAGTTCATTCCCATCAACAATCAGTCTCTCCATTAGCTGACTATCACATGAATTTGCAGCATTGAGTTTCACTTTGTTTCTAAACTCTTCAAACTTGTTTAGAACACTATCACTGTGATTAACCTTCAACACCTTCTGGATTGTGAGGCCTATCTCCTTAGGCCATCCCGATCGGAATATAGTTTCCACAATACCTATTGAGGAATCTCCTTCAATGAGTTGTGTGACTCCTTTGACAAGTTTGTCAGCTCTTGATGTGGAACGAGAAAGAGGAGAGGCTGGAGGTGATGTTGTGTTTGTGTTAGACTGAGTTAAAGATGATGAAGAATCTGAATTTTCATGGGGGTCTAGTTTTTTCTTTGATTTTGAATGCACTTTCTCAAAGCGTGGATGGGAAACATTTGGCTTTGGTTTTTCTTTCTGTGGGGAGGTTGTGCATGGCTTAGGCTTGAAACACCTTATGGTTGCGCTGGGATGGCATACTAGAGCTGCCAAAGAAGCTGCTATTAGGCATCTTTCTACCATGGGTGGTTTTGTGAGAGTGATTTTTCTTACAGAACTCCATTAAAAAAATCAAGTTTCCGAGGTTTTGGTCCCATATTTACCTCATCTTTAATGCAGTGCATCTAAATTTGGAAATTTACATATTTGAAAGAGCTTAAATTATGGGAAAATTTACATATTTGTCTACGTGCCAACTGCCAAATCTTGTAGAGTAAATGTTGGGATTTAATTAATGTAGGCATAAATTTGATTTTAGTCAAATGGGCTTTAGAGCATCTCCAACGGTTTGGGTATCCGGCTCTATTAGCTATAATTTGGAGAATGAGATGCATTGTGGATGCTCCAATAGATTCGGCAAACATGGATTTTTTTTGGCTCATGAACGGTAGCCCATCAAGTCTGATGGACTACCATTCATTCTTCAAATACATTTTTTCTATTATAATAATGATGTATCGTATAAAAAAATGTTGGAAGATGTGTAATTGTTAAAAAAATAATAAATAATGAATGAAAAAAATAATATTTAAATAAGATAGAGAATCTATTGAAAAGTGTATTTGAAAAAGTGGGTAGATAAAGATAAAAGTCACTGTTCATTCTTTAAACAATACAAAAATTTGATGAATCTGTTGGAGATGCTCTTATCTGGGATGGAGATAGACTCTATTTTGGGGGGGGGGGTTAACTTATTGTAAAAATTATTCTTATTATTATCATTATCACTTAAAAAAAATTTAAACCGTGTTCTTTTTGGTAAGGAGGAAGAAAATAAATATATCGTTGTTCAAGTGCTTTTTTAAAGAGAAAATCTTAGTGCAAATACTATATGAAGGAGTTGTTATAATCTATGGCTTACACTTCATATAACCATTTGATAGAGATCATAGGTTATTTAAAGGTTAGACTAAGGATCCCTCTTCTTCATTTTTTCTCATGGGAAGGGACCTCTTTTAATTAATATACAATAGATATTTTAGAAAAAAATTAATTCAAAATGATGTTAAAACTCTCTACAAGTGAATTTTAGTTAGTTCAACTTGTAAAGTTTCTTATAGTCAAATAAGAAATTTGAGATTCATTCTCTGCCTATACCAAAAAATCAATTAATGTTTTGATATAAGAATAAAAGACAATTATCATAAGCAAATATCATAGCAAAACTTTCTGCGCAATTTTCGCAAAATGCAAAAGTGGAAGACTGCATAATTAAAGGATACGTATAATTGATGAAATGTCACGTGTATTGCTCTCTCTACTACGTGGCCTTCTTGGCTTCTTAAGACTAAGCAATTTGCTGTGTAACTAATCGCTTCATTTTCTCATCTCACACAAGAATATTAAAACACCCCTCTACCACAAATTAACAATAGCATATATTTTTTTTCTCTCTTTTGCTGTGAAGTTAATTAAGCAGACAAAAAACATGGGCTCACAGACCTTCATAGAAGTCTTGCTGGCCATTCTTCTTCCACCAGTGGGTGTTTTTCTTCGCTATGGCTGTGGGGTATGTAATTCTTTATCACTTGCAAAATTGTGCTTTGTATGTGACCGGTTCGGTTTTTAAAACTATGATATTGATTTTAAAAATGCAGGTGGAGTTTTGGATCGATTTAGGGCTCACGCTGTTGGGTTACATTCCAGGAATTATATATGCAGTTTACGTGATAGTTCGATGATCATGTTCCTTTTGAATCAGATCAGCCTACATCTTAATCTGTTCATGCGATGGTCTTTCTTTCTTTCTTTCTTACCATTGGAGTTTTTAACCCTTTGTTTTTTGTTTTTTAAATTCTTTTGTTACTTTTATGGCATGGCATAGTATAATTTCTTTTCCATTTTTCATTTGTATTGGATCACATTGGTGGGATTATTTATAATTAAATCCAAAACTATTTAATTTTATTTATAGACGGTAGAGATTGACATCAATTTTTTTTTTTTTATTGCTACCGGGAGCCTTTTAACTAGGAGCAAAAAGAGAGAAGGAAATTAAAATTATAAAAAAAAAAAAAGTTTAGCTACAACAATTCTATATATTGTTCAAGTGTATTATCAACACTGATGGATATCTTATCCAAAAAAAGAAAATTGATGGATATCAATATCATCCTTATACCTTATTATTTGTTCCATTTAGGGTGATGCATGCATTTCAACCCACCAACCCCAAGGAATCCGACTTAATCTACCTAATGAGACGCCTTGGAATTTTTCATTGGGCTTCTCTTCTTTTTCTTTTTTTAAGTTTGGGTCGGGCTTCAAGCTAAGTAGAAATTCAACCCAATTCATATTATATCAATAGTTAAATTTATATGGATTTTAAATTCGTTACATAAGCAAACTACATTTCATTTTTATAATATAATAGGTTGGAAGGTGAGGTTGTGGATTAAAAATATATTATGGTCTTTTATAGTTTATCAATAACAAAATTATTAGTTAATTTTTTAAGTCTTAGTTTAAATTTGTTACTTTGATCTGTATTGGTTAACTGGACTTAATTGTGTAAATTGTAATTATTAATTGAATTATAGGTCTAAATAACGAATGAAAGTCAATTTTTTATTAGGTACAAAATTTCCCGAACCTGATGACCCAATATAACCCAATTCAAACCTACAGGTTAGTTTGTAGAGTTACTACGAGTTTTTTTTTTTTTTTTTTCCAGAAAAAGAGTTAATATGAGTTAGGTGAGGATTTCTTAACCCAATGAGGTTAGGTTGAGTTGAAAAATATCTCAAATTTGACTTAATCCAATCTATACGCACTACTAATACTATTTATAAGATACAAATACCTAGTTTGAATATACAACTTATTCATTTGAAAAATAAGAGATGAAAATTACATAAAAAGTTTAGAATTTATATTTTATACATAGTCTATATATATATAACCAAAACCTCTGAAACTCTCACAATTTTTCACGTCAGCACAATATTTAAATAAATTTATTTTTGTTTAGTCCAAACTTAATAATGAGTGAAACTCTATCTCTCTAACAAGTACAATTTAAACTCAAATTCATCATTATCATTTTTTTAAAAAAAAAATATTTTTGTTTAATCAAAACTTAACAATCAAAATAATAATAATCCCTTAAATTAAAATTTGATAGGTTTTTTAAAAGAAAAATTAGAAAGGGATAATGATAAGTTAATGAAAAATAATCATAACCTAAAAAATAAAACTAGGCAAAAAAATTAATGAATTTGGTAGGGAAAAAGTAATGAATAATTTCATGATGGTTTTCATTCCAAATTATATAGATTTGATAAATTTCAAATTAAAATTTTGCCAAAAATGATAACCTTGGGAGATTTAAAAAATATAGTGGTTGAGAATTTGAAAAATATAGTTGCTAGAAATGAATAAAAAAAATAAAAAATTTACCCAGTACTTGATTTCTTAAAAGTAAAGTACTGTACAAAAATAAAAATAAAAAATAAAGATAAAGATAAATCACTCCATAGTCCACACTCTAAATACTAATTACTGTTTTATATATTCATAATCTACTTAATAATATAAAATTTACAAAAGAAAAAAAAATTGAACAAAAAAAATTACCTAGTACTTGATTTCTTGAAAGTAAAGCACCATACAAAAAGAAAAAAGATAAAGATAGATTACTTCACAATCCACAATCTAAATATTAATTACCATCTTAAATATTTATAATCCACTTAATAATATAAAATTTACAAAAGAAAAAAAAGTAAAAAAAAAATAAAAAATTTACCCAGTACTTGATTTCTTGAAAGTAAAGTACCATAAAAAAAATTAAAAAGTTTAGAATAAATGAACATAAAAAAATTTTAAAATATAAACAATTTACATTTTCTACCTAATAATATTCTTACAAGACTTTTTAAAGAATTAAAAAAGTATAAGATATCAATAATATTTAAATTCTATAAGTAAGAATTATACTATGCATTTTAATGTGTATATTTTAAGTATATTAATGCAAAATGCATGGAATTACAAGCTAGTTTTTTATTTTGTCAATTAAAAACTCAAATTATGAAATTATAACGTAACATTATAGCTGTGATTGTCATTTTCGTACTAAGAACTCATTTTCTTCATCCAAAAGACATCCATTTACTGGTCGGTTTTTTTTTTTTTTTTTTTTTTTTCCAATTAAACGGCGGAGCTTTAGAGGTCGTTCTTTTTGTTAAATCAAATTTCAAATTTATTTTTAGATGTCCTTATTGTTCTTGTAAACAAGAAGTCGTTTCTTTCGTTAAACGGCACCTTCCTCTTTGTCATTGGCCATCTTTTGTTTATTACAGTATTTTACAATGAATACTTCTTGATTTCTCAATTAATTACATTGAGATGCTTCCTTATTTTGTAATTGCGTGCAGTTTATGCGTTTAGCGAGAGGTTTGACCCAATGAAAAACAACAAGCAAGCAAACAAAAACAAACAAAAAAACAACAACAAAAAACACCAAATTAAGTCCTATATATATTGGTTGCGTATATATGGATTGGTATCTTTCTTCAATTTGATAAAATAATGGAAATGATTCTCTTCTGTGATCTAATGCTGTTAGTTGTTAATTAACAATGTTCTCTAGCATCTCTTTTTTTTTTTTTTTTTCTTTTTTTGAGAGAATTTCAACCTATGGCGTTCGCTCCTGATGATAGCACATTATAATCAAATCAAGACACCAATCAGTTTTTAGTGTAGGCGAGGATTGAACCTCAGATCTCTTATACAACCATTAGAGACTTTACCAGTTGAGCTAACTGGAACCCACTCTCTAACATCTCTTTTTAGTTCTACTATTCATTTGATTTTTTCCTTGCATATATATATATATATATATATATATATATGATTCGTAATTAGTATATGAGAAATGTTAACAAGCACCGTGTGCCGCTTATTAAGATTTCCCTATATAGGTCTCACTTAATAAAAATGATAAAAAGTTATTAAAAGGGTTGTAAAAAATGATTTTAAAAAAAACTGCTAAAAATTGTCAAAAATGACAAAAAGCTGCAAAAAATAGAAAAAAAGTTACAAAAAAGTTGTTGATGGGCATCTTACAGTACAAGTTAACTCAACTTTTAGTATATATAAGTGATAATCATCCGCTATATATTATGTACATTTTTTTATAAGTAGAAGTATGTATGAAAAAAATTGATTTATACAAAGGCAAAGGGGCATCAACTAGTGCAAGAAAAGGGAAATATTTTGTTCATGATTATGAAATATCCTAAGATATATCTTGGGATAACTTAGAATTCCCATTCGATTTGAGAACCTAAATATTCTTTTTAGGAAAAAAAAAAAAAAAAGCTTAAGCTTTTGCTTCCTGTTAATGATGCAAAAGCTTAACTATTAATTAATTTGTTTTACCTGTACAAAGTTTACTTGATAATTAATCAGTTGATCTAGATGATTATGATTTCCAACCTTTAAGGAAGTTTCTTCTGCAATATATTATGGAAATATATCCATTCAGTTTTTTATGTCGTACTTTATACTTTATATTTACATCACTAGCTCCATCTCTAAGCAACCTAAAATAAATAAATAAAAATGAAAGCATAATCTTTTTTTATATATAGAATCTTCAGGATAATCTAGTGAATGTGACATTAAGAAGAAAATACAATATACTATAATATTATATGGGTGTCTGAGTTGTTTAAACAACGAACAATTCCCATAAGGAGATCAAAGAATGGACGTAGTCATATTATATGATGAAGCATATTGAAGCTTATTGGCCATTTGAGAATAAGGTCATCCAGTGATGAAAATTATTGCACTCCTACGTCTCATTGGCTACGTACCCTATACTTAAAATCTGTGGGCCAAACAGTTGCAAGTTGAAACTTAAAAAATCCATTTTTATTCGTTAAAATCTTCTTATGAGTGACTTTTGTCCAACTTAAAAGAGGCTCCTCATCTTAGCTTTGTATAGTTGTTTCTATAGTTGGTTTGTTGTACAAGGGAAATGATCAAAATCAAAGGTATAAAATAATTGCTTTGTTCGTTGCTTTCATTGTAAACAAAGCAAAGGCCTTGAAACATATGTGTCTATGAAAGCATAGTGCTTTCTTTCTCATACACTTCTATTGATTTGGTTTTTTGTATATTATCCTCTAAAGGTAGTAAAATTGGTTTCATTATTAGGCAAAGGTACTTCTCAACAATTGGGTCCCAACAATAATAATTTTCATTTTCCATTCTTAAACCCTCCAACTCCCTAGTCATTTTCAAAAGATCATTAATACCAGTATAACAACTTTTTTTCCCTGCTCTAGTGGGAATGTGCGGCTTGAAAGTCCTCTTTTTAATGGATTGGTTTCTATCACTATAGGTATGGTAGCAACATTTAGACAATGTGTTATTTTCAAATGGTCCAATTTCTGCAATTTCGGTGACCCTATCAAACAATGACTCAGCTCATCGCAATCAGGCATGATTTGTTAATGGGGCAATGCCCCAAATAGGAGGGCTTAGCACATGCCCAATCGACTTGGAAGATGATCATACTTATATCTCCATGTCCCACTAGGACTATATACTACTTGCATCGACTACCTTTAGTCACTAGTCATGAGTCAAATGGAGAGATTTTCCAAATAAAACTTGGGGTCCTACAAAATTGGGATCTACAAATTTGTGATCCTATTTAAGAGTCTTGAAATTAGTCAAAAATCCTAAAGAAACCAGAAGGAAAACCATTAAGAATGCCCCTTTGTGCATGTAAACTTGTGCCTTACCAGCTAATGTGTGGCTAAACCCAAAAGATGCTTGATTCATCCTTTAATTGTACCAAATTTGAACAAGGAAACCTTAAGTTATGATAAAAATAAAAAAATTCAGGAAAACATCATATTGAGCAACGTTATACGCAAGAGTTTCCATATGCTAATTAACACTGTAACGCTAACTTCCACCAATAGATCCTGAAAGCCCTCTCTGCATCATTGTACCTAACCAATGATTTAGTATTGGCTTTAGCTCTCCAATATCTTTAATATTATTTGAGAACACCGATTTTGACCCCCCAATATTTATTATGCAGAGGATCTATGAATAACTTTTTACCTATTAAACCAATTATGTGAACCCAAATTTAGTGATATAACCAATGAAACTAAGTCATCAAATCCGTAAAGTAAACAGTAAATTCAATAAACAAATATAAAACAATACGGTGACAAATTGGAAAACCGATAGAAAACGTTTCGAAAGGGAAAACTAGGTGACACACCTTAAATAAGGTAATGTACTTTAGAAAGAATGAGTTTTTTTTTTTTTTTTATAGAAAAAGAAAGAATTGAGTAATTGAGTATACAATTAGAACAAAACTTTTATTATCTAAACTTTACAATCCCAGTAAATGAACTTACTGTTGTGACCCACAGTTGCTTTAGAATTTTCAAACTACTTGTACAAGGACCCCATCATAAATGACTTGTCCAAGTTCTGTTGAATTGGCATCTCCTCAAAAATTTGAAATTGCAATGAATTTTGTTAGGATGTTGTTTCAAGATCTTTGATCACAAGTATGGATATACACCTAAAGAATATCTATAATCCATACTATGAGATCCTACAATGCTCTCTTTGATTTTCTATCAGTCTATGCCTCTCCCACTGCTGCATAGACGTTGAGAATACAAATCTTTTTATGCGTTTACTTAAGTAGGGTTTAGAAACAAATCCATCGACTTCAAAATTAAAACATGTCATTATGTCCACAATTCTCACATTCGATTGAGTAACTATCGAAATCCATATCTTGAGTGATTGAATGTTAATCAAGCAATTGTTGAATCCTGCATCTCGATTGATCAAGTTTCGATCAAGTCTTATAACTTTGGCATAATACACTTCTTAAATTGGTTTGATGCACTTTGATCTTTAACATTTGAACAACTTGATATCGACATATTGTTGGTACTTTGTTCCATGTTGAGTACAAATGACAATTGGGCAAGATGAAGTTAGATCATGAGTGCTATGCCCTTACCTTGTAGTGGCATACCCCATTCTATCACACCCCATCCCTTATAATCCATTACACATGCAAGTTTGGAGTTGTGGATTTGAGTAATGGTAAACCCCATTATTGTGTGAGCAGTCTCATGCCATGCATAAATCAAGTTTAAGTGGGGCAAGGGGAATAATCACACTTACAAGCTCCATTTTTTTTTCCTTAAAAAAGAAATTCCTAATGGTTATAATGAAAATGTTGTAATCATAAAAAATAATGGCATTGTAGTTAATATAAATAGAGCATGGCAATGAAAATTCTTACCAACCCTCCTAAATGGTTGGGGCAAGGATTTTACCTTGTCCTTGCCCCATTACTTCTTTGAGGTGAGCATATCAGGGCAAGGCAAAATGGGTTAGGGTGAAATTGTCATTCCGAAAATATGGTCTTTTTTTATTTATAAACAACAAAGGGTCTCACATGTATGATTATTGACCTCGCCCACTTAAACTTGTTATTGATGGCGTGTGGCACCCCTGGGCATGTTAGGGCTATTTGCGTCGTGGCACAGCATTTTTGTGAAATACATGACTCAAATCTAGCAATTCTTGAACTCACAGGTATTATTAGGTCCTAAAATATGGCCTTTTGAAAACTCAATGGACACAATGTTAATAATTTTCCCAGCCATATATTTAATTTTACAATAGAGAGAATAGTTTGGAAAGCCTCAACCTTCTAACTTAAAAACAGTAGATTAAATAATGTTTTCCGTAAAACGTTGGATCTTCTAATAGAACCAACAATATGAGACAAAATTGGATTTTACATCTCAGAAAAGAAAGATTCACTACATGCTTTTCTTCCACATGAATCCAAACAACATAAGGATTTATGATTAAGGCCCCATTAGTTTCAGCGTAAAACTCCTCCTTCTTTTTCTTTTTCTTTTTTCTCTCATTTTGCTAATTTGAATCAATGGAAAATTTTGGTCAAATTGTAATTAATTAATTATTACTATGAAGAACACCCTCTTTGAGTTGAAAATGATTTATGCCCTCAAGGAGCATAAAACATTTTAAACCTTAAAAAGTTAGTTAAGAGAACATAGCCCTCCATTCTCTTTCTCCAATAAAAAATATAATTAAACATCCAAAATGATAAAAATGCCTCATAAATCTCTATTTTTTTATTGATAAATTATATTATTACATATTTAATCCTTTTTTTCTAATGATGTGGTAGTTGGTGAAGGGGGGATTTAAACCTTCCACATCTTACTTAGATACTTCAAGAGAGATCAATTGACTTACAAAGCTTTTGACTATTATATAATTATTATGTATTGAAATACAACTTCACCTTTTATTCTTTTTTTTTCTCCCCCTGATTACTTCACCTTTCATCTTACACATTTTTTTTCCTAGACTGTGGGGGCTTGGGCTTGGGTGACTAGGAACGGCCCATCTAACTAAGGCCCAAGGCCGGTCCAGATAGCAAAGGCTACCCTAGGAAACTGAAGTTGGCCCAAAACTGTAGGGATAGGCCCAGCCCAACGACGAGTATGCAAGGATCTAGAGATTGTCATTCAGAGAATCCCACTGTGTTCGGGCCGGGTTAGGCCCAATATCGACTAACAAGCCAGTGGGAGATTAACGAAGAAACGATTAAATTCAAGTCGGTCCCTGAGTATTGTTAGTACCTTTGGGGAGTTCGCTGCCAAACGCTATTTGGCGTCTGAAACAAGTTTCAAGAGAACCCTCAGAAAAAATGACTTTTCCTTGGGATTCTAGGCGGAAGTGGGATTGCATGGGAACTGATGAAAAAGTAATAATTTGAACCTCCACTAAGGAGAGATTATATGAGAGAAGTGAAGACAAATAGAATAGGGGTCGAAAGAAAAAAGAGGGAGAAGAGAGACAAGGAATAAAGGGGAGGGTAAGTTGAGAGAAAAAGAAGAAAAACCAAAGGGTAGGCGAGAATTGGGTTAAGAACCACAAAGATAAAAGGGGTTGGGCTGTCAAGGCAGCGTTTGACGTAACAACTAGTAGGAGTGCGAGGAAACCCACGAACAAAGAAATTGGGAGACCAAATCCTTTGTCCTAGAAAGTATCATTCCCAGGTTTGAGCACCACAGATCCCTTCATCTTACACTTTTATTTTATTTTTTTATGAATTGAAAATTTTATTCAACAAAAAGCAAATTACAAGGAAACAATAGAGACAGTCTCTCTTCCTACATAACTATACACATTGGAAGGGCAACAACATGGACGAAAAGAACCAAATCACCCTTGATTCCTAGACTATGTAGTTAATTCATGAGCATAGCCTCACAATAAACCAACTAAAAGAAACTGAAACCAGGGAAGAACATGCCACTTGGACAATCTCTACAAAATGATTTAGCCTCCAAGAAATACTATCCCAAGTAGCTAAGATGAAATTTATACATATTTATAATCACTTTTTATGGCCACATGCAAAGCATCATAACAAGTTACAAGCATCATAACCAAAAAAAAAAAAAAAAAAAAACTAACTTCCCTCTCCAATTTCTATCTACCAATACCGTACTTGAGAATTTAGTTCCAACCGCTGCATTACAATTCAACTTCAAGGTAACTTGAGCATCTGCTCTTCTTGAAGAAGTCATAGGCTGGTACATTCCTCTACCAAAGCAAGGAAATAACATTGAACAACCTGACTACTATTTCACTTAAGCATCAACATGCATCAGCACGACAAAAATTTAGCTATTTAGCTATTTTAATATTTTATTTTACAAAATACTTAATATCAATCGTTTTATCTTAGCATTCAACATAATAAAATAAAATAAATAACCTAATAAAATATTTTTTTTTTAACATCTGAGTTCTAGTGGACGTGTAAAGACAGGTGTACACTATATCTCAACAACAAAAATTTTTTACTTTTCTTCCACTGATGGAGCCCACTTTTGTTATATTTTTTTGGTAAATTTAACATTTTAACAATTTGCTTCTACCGATGCCAATGCTCCCACAGTTAAAACTAGAGATTTTTAATTCAATATTGTAAAACATGAACATGAACAACAGAATAATAAGAAAATGAAAATAATAAGCGGGAATATAGGGAAACAGTACATTGGATGCCCAAACTCAAGTGGGTTTTGCCCTTTCCCAACGCAGTAGATGTAGATCATAAAAGTAGTGCTCCATCCCCTGTTACTCATGATACCCTGCCCAGCATCTCTCATGTTTGTTTTAGATACAATTTATTTTATTAAAATTAAAAATTTATTGTTAAAAATATAGTATATAAAAATAAAAATTAATTAAAATAATACATTAAAACTTATAAATAATATTAAAAAAATATAATACAACACATGAATAATAGTAAAAATAAATTAAATAACAGTAATTTATAATTTTTATTGCACGGATTGAGATATGAGGAAAACGCGCGTGTACAAAGAGCGTAGAGTTTTTTTTTTTTTGAAAAACCCAAGTCAGAGAAAGAGCTTAGAGTTAGTAAGAAAATAAACGGTAGAGCGTAGAGCGTAGAGCGTAGAGTTTTTTTTTACCCAAAAGAAAACCTATGCTCTGTATATAGAAATGCACAGTAGCTTTCACTTGCTTTAGTTGCCTGTGGCAGCAACGCTGACAAATACACAGGAGTTAGATAGCGAAAGAGACTCGGGAACTGAGCTCTTCTCTTTCTCTTCTCATAAACACAAACAGCTGAGCTGAAACACAAAGCTTATAGCCTATTGTATTTACCACCCTAGAGTCCTTTATACCAATCCCACACCACGCCATACAATACAATACAAGTAAACGACACAGACGAACCCAAATCAAAACAAAACAAACCGGTTTCTCAAAAAAAAAAAAAAAAAAAAAAACAAACAAACAAACAAAACAATTAAACAAACCTCTTCTCTTCCTTCCTATTTAGGGCTTTTGAAACTCACTCTCACAGTCTCACTCCTTGTTTTACTGTTTACTCCACTATCCAAAAAAAAAAAAAACATAGCTCAGTTACCTCCTTCTCAGGGTTCACAGTTCAGAAACTCAAAGACCTTCTGGTAAGACTAAACGCCATTTCTCTTCTCTGTTTTGTTGTTCAACAATGTCCCTTGTTAAGAAAAAAAAAGACTTGTTTAGTTTTTGCTTCTCATTTTCGAAGTTAGTAGTTTTTGTGTTTAAGGTTTTTTTGTTTAGAAGCTGAGTTTTTTTTTTTCTTTAACCTTCTGAGTGATTTTGGAGAAAAAAAACTGTTCTTTTTGTGTGGAACTTCTGCTATGGATGATAATGTATGTTTGTGGTTGGGATGAAAGTCTTGAATGTTGTGAGCTTTGGTTTTTGATGGGTTTTCGAAGAAAGTTTGAAACTTTTAGTTTTATGTCATTTTGGTATTTCAAAAGAGTGATTTTTTGTTTGTTTGCTAAGCTCATGCCTCTGTTTCTGCTTCCTCTGTTTTTTATGTTCACGTCATTATGTGCTTCAGATCAGTGATTTTTAGACCCAGATTGTGATTAGATCTAAGCGCTTCATACACAAAAATAAACAATAAAATTTTTTGAACAAGTTAGAAAAGCCCAGAAAGTCTTTCTTATTTTCAAGCTTCTTGTGATTATTTTCACTTTTTTTTTTTTTATATAAATTTGTTTAAAGAAAAAGTGCAAAATTTGAGAAACAGATATGGCTGGTTTTGTGAATTAACGAAAGTTGTAGAGCTCCAATTATTTTGTTCTTATATTTCCAAGCTTTTATTTTTTTCCTGTTCTGGCTCATTATTTTGATTATTGTCTTTTTGTGCTATATTGGGTTGAATATACATGCGCGCACAAATATTGTTGAAACACAGTATGATTTGATTTCATAAAGAGCACAAATGTAAATTACAATTAAGACATCGTGATCTTCATGGGTTATTATTGTAATTTACTTCTTGCCGGCCCATACTGGCTTTCAATGATATTTTTGGTCCACAATGCAAAGAATATTTAAGTACTAGAGTGAAATGAAAGGAAAAGTTGGAATGAAAATTTAAAAGATGTGTGAAGGATTGTTTGCACAATGATATATAATGAGATCTTTATGTTTCAACTTTTTCTTTTTTTCTTTTTTTTTTTTGTCTTGTGGCTTTGGTTGGTGGTAGTGCTGGTTGTTTCTGTGGAGTTTCTTCGAAGCGATTGTGTGTCGTTTGTTTGTTAGGATTTGTGCTCAATACTGATATAAGGTAGCTGTCTTTTTATGAACAATTGCTTTTTTTTGGGTACATGTATATATTCCATTTCATGTTTCTTTCTCAGCCAAAAATTTCTTTGAACTAAGGAAGGTGTTGTGGGTCAGGGGGCATTGAAGGAAAGGTCATTCGCCTTTTGCTTTAATACCACTTTTACTCAAGGAGATAAAAAAAAAAGATATGCAGACGCCAAAAGCAAGGTGAGATTGTCATTTTTGTTTTATGCAGTGTTGTGAATAACTTTATCTACTTCATTGAATTTTGTGGCTTGTAGCTTTCTTTTGTAGTATCTTTTAAATTTCAAAGGTGCAATCCTCACCCTATGCAGTTATGTTCCTCTTTGTCAGGAATAGAATTGAGGTCCTATTAGATTAAAGCCCACCAAGTGGTTACATACTTGGGGGCAGTATTTTCTTTGTCATTATTTTTTAAGTTCACTCACATTTTTGGGCTGCCTTTTTTAAAAAATTTGGAAAAATAATGGAGATATACATAAGGTGAAAGATCTAAGTGTGAAAAAAAACTTAAAGTTAAATCTGTGGATTCATCTAACCAGATTGGATATCTTTTGCTTTATGATTCAAGTTTTGGTCATGTAAAGTGGATTTTTATTATTCCATTTGGGTGGTATAACCGGATTCTTGAAAGTATCTGAAAAAATTAAACTATGATTTACTGTAAGACTAACTTTCAAGTAATATATTTTGGAAACTTGTCCAAATCGCATTTTATATGAAACATGCATCAAAGTATAAATATATATTAGAATTTTGTTGGCCAACTTGCATCAAATGATATGCATCTTTGTCTGCCAAATTGAAAGAACTTACTCCTCTATTTTGTTAAACCTCATAATCCTATTTCAAGCAGTCAATCTGAGCGCTTTATCCGTATCTGAAAAATATTCTCTCAAAAATGCCGAATGTTTCTTAGTGTGTCAATATCATTGTGGTGGGTAAGATTAGCAGATAGCTGATTCTAGATATGGTTGGTAGTCTATCCAAGAGGTGGGCCACTTGCTATATTTCATAAATTGTCAAATGCAAAACCTGAAAATACGGTGCACCTATGCATTCAATTCAGAACAAATGTATAGTAATGCCTACCAATACAGTAACGGCTGCTAAATTACAATTGCTGAAACTATAAGATACCAGATATATACTTTTTAGTATTGCTTTGCATCAGATTCTGTAAATGCAATTTTTTGTTCATCTTTATACATTTTTTGCCATTCTGATTGTCACTCCACTGAATTGGAGGGCAGGGCTGGCTCTTTGGAAGTGCCACAAAGAAAATCTCCGGCAACACCTCGGACTGCCCGGCAACTAAAGACGCCAGGGTCAGAATCTGATTCAGTTTCCTCTCCGCATCCAGCCAGTAAGACGCCAAAAGACAAAAGCCCTAAAACCGTTGAACGCAAGTCACCACGAAGTCCAATGTCTGAGGTATTTAATGATAACTCATAACTGAAGTCAGCTATTTTAAATAAAGTTCACCTAAAGACACCCATATTGCCATTAGCAATTTCATGAATGCTGCTTATCATATGCAACTATAACAACAGCATCATATGAGTTCTTTTATCCCCCCCCCCCCCCTTTTTTTTTCCTTTTTTAACATTTCTTTGCGTACCAAATTCTGAATGTTTTAGTTATTTTGAAGTCTTTTCTTGATATCTATCCTTTCCCTTTGTTTTTGTGAGCTCCAGAAGAAGCGTCCAAGCAGAGTGTCTGAATTGGAGTCGCTGCTTGCTCAACTCCAAGAGGATCTGAAAAAAGCAAAGGAACAACTGAACTCATCTGAGTCATTGAAGAGAAGAGCACAACAGGAGGCTGAAGAGGCCAAGAAGCAGCTCTTAGCCTTGTCAGAACAGCTTGAGGAATCCCAACAGCAGCTGGAGGAGATTTCTGCTTCTGAAGAGGCTCGGCTTCTAGAGCTTCGTAAAATCTCCCAAGATCGTGATCGAGCATGGCAATCAGAACTTGAGGCTGTCCAGAGGCAATACTCAATGGATTCAGCTGCCTTAGCTTCTGCCATGAATGAAATTCAGAAGCTCAAAGCTCAGCTGGAAATGGTGGCTGAATCGGAAGCTACCCAAGCTAAGAAGGCAGAGTCAGCACATGCTGATATTGAGGGCTTGAGAATTGAACTTTCTGAAACCCTGTCCCTGGTTGAAAAGTTGAAAACCGAGCTGAATGATTGCAAAGAATCTGAAGCTCAGGCCCTAGAAGTTATAAGTAAAACTCAAAGGCAATTGGAAGAAGCGAATGAAACTGCAGAGATGCTCCGGTCAGATGGCATCAAAGCCACGGAGGCTCACAATTACTTGTCGTTGGAGTTGGAGCAGTCAAAAGCTCAAGTGAAATCATTGGAGGGACTTGTGAGCAAATTTCAGGCAGATCTGGTTAACAGCAGCAGCACAAAATTGTTGGATTCTACAGACAACAAAATTGTTCAAGAAACTGAAGAAAATGAGGAAACAAAACAGCTAAAATCTGAGCTTAGTTTTGTGAAATTTGAAGTGGCTCAATTGCGAGCTGCTGTAGATGCAGCTGAGATCAGGTACCAGGAAGAATATATTCAGAGCACATTGCAGATTAGAAGTGCTTATGAACAAGTTGAACGTATGAAATCAGAATCATGCCAAAGAGAGGTTGAGTTGGAGTCAGAATTAAAGAAATCCAAGGCTTATATCGAAGAGTTGAGGGCTCAGTTAATGGACAAGGAAAATGAATTGCAGAGGATCTCAGAGGAAAATAAGGGATTGAGCTTGAAGAGTGAAAAAAACATATCGAATGATAAAGAATCTGACCTTGCAATAGAGTTGAAAAGGTTGGAGGCTGATTTAGCAGACTTGAAGGAAACTGTGTTGGATAAGGAGACACAGTTGCAGAATATAGGGGAGGAAAATGAAATGCTCAAGATGGAAATTAAGAAGAGAGACATGGAGAGAAGTAAAGTTAATGATGAGGCTTTTGCTTTGGCAGAAGAAGCAAGGGCTGCAGAGCGAGAGGCTTTGATGAAACTTGGTTCTTTAACAGAGGAAGCCGACAAAAGTAGCAGAAGAGCGGCACGGGTGACTGAGCAGTTGGATGCAGCACAGGCTGCAAATTCAGAAATGGAGGCTGAGTTGAGGAAGTTAAAGGTGCAATCTGACCAGTGGAGAAAGGCAGCTGAGGCAGCTGCTGCTATGATTTCAAGCGGAAACAATGGAAAATTTGTGGAGAGAACAGGTTCTCTTGACATCAATTACAATCCTATGGATTCACCTTATTCAGAAGATATGGACGATGATTCTCCTAAGAAGAAAAATGTGAACATGTTGAAGAAGATAGGGGTGCTATGGAAGAAGGGCCAGAAGTAGGTGCAATTGTGGCAGGTACTGTATTGTTCCTTACAAATTATTCTGCTGCTTATGTTATATTCTGCATAGTTGTCAGTATCATACGATACACTATACGATATTGTAAAAAATTCCATATTGTATCAGCGTATCGTAAGTACTTATGAATTGTACAATATAATGTGTGTATCGTATGAATCATATTGTATTGTACAATTATATGTATTGTACGATACATAGACAAATGCTTTAAAATGAGATTTTTTGTTAAAATTTGTACTTTTATTTAAATCTAACAAGTTGTTAGACATGTTTTCAACACAAAATTATTAAGTTACTTAATTTGGTCTAATAAAATTACATATTCATAAGTTTTTTTTCCCTCTCTTTCTCCTATAAAATTTGGACTACACAGTATACACTTCACTTTAATATTTGCAAATTTATTTTCTATACTTTGAATAAGATATTAATTGACAATATAATTATTTTTTATTTTTGTCATTATTGTTAGAAGTCCAAGAAACTAGAATGCAAGAAATTTTTTTTTTTTTTTAATTTTTAAAATAAAAAGAACAAGAAGAGATAGTAAATGTTAATGACAATGAAGAAAATTTTAATGAAGAAATAAGTTTGCAAAATGATAAACATGATGATAGCATTGACTTAGATGGGGTTTATTAGGCAATATGATGAAAATAAATTATGATTTTTGAGTCATTTGTAATATATTATCACTTTTGAATTTAAGCAATTTGAATGTGTATGTTATAAACACATGCTAATTTGATTTATTTAGTTAGCTTGTTAAATATTATTACATAAGTGATAAATAAATTAGTCATCAGTTGAACATATTTAAAATTTATAATGAATATACCATTTATATACATATATCTATAATTTTTTATAAATTTTATTAAGTGTTTGTGTATTTTACGATACGATACATGATAATGAAAAATTAAAAATTGATTCACGATACGATTCACGTATGATTCATGTTTTGACAACTATGATATTCTGTTTTACACAATTCACTCTTAATTCATTCTTGACAGGTATTTTGGTGGGTGCACACGGCTGAATCTCATTGTTGTAGAGAAATATGTATTGAAAAGACTAAGTTCTTGCAGACTGTATAGTAATGTGGAACTGGTGAACTTTGATAGTTCCATTTCATTTGGTAGATGCATTATGTATTTTATCTTTTTCATTTTGACATCTTTCTGCCTATGTTTTGAAGCAGTGGGTCATTGTGCCATTACATCAGGGGGGATTATGCATGAACATGGGACTAGCGATCTGAAATCATAACCATGTTATTTGTTATTTGAGAAATGATATGAACCCTTTTGGTGTATAACATGGGCCAATGAGTTTCCTTGTCTAAAAACAAATATTCCTTCCCATTATATCCGCCTTCATTACTGTTGCTACGCTATGCAGATCAGTCTAGTGTGGAAAAATATGACCAGAAAAATTGTTTGGCAAATGCGGAAGATTGAAGAAGCTATCTCTCATTTGAACCTGAATCAACCTGAAGAAAAATCTTATTAGAATTTGATTACCTGTAATTTTTTAGACTTAGTTTTACATTGATGACTGCCACTATCCAGCCGAAACTGTAGCAAATCCTGTACAAATTCACAGCATGCAACCAATGTGTGCATGGATGTACTTCTTTGTGTTGAACCTTGGTGTCGTCCCACAAAGCCTTGAATTGAGATGCATTTTGTCTAATTTCGCATTTCACATGGACGTGTTTTTTTATACCAATTTGTGTGCATGAATGTACTATAGCAATTTGCATCTTGACACTAAGGATCTCTTTGGATATTGCTTATTACTGAAAACTAAAAATTTATTGCTAAAAATACTGTAGCAAAATAATTTTTTAAACTATGAATAATGCCTGTGAAACTCAGTTTTAAAGTTATTACTAGGTTTTTTGGTACTTGCTGGTTTGTGAATAGTGTGCATGATTCAGGAAAAAATGCAAAACGCTCACGCCTGCCGCTACACAAACGACACTAACACTCAACCTTCCTTGTAAGCTTTCCTCCAATTATGTCATGAATATATCATGTACATGTTTCCTCTATCATGTGTGGATCCCACAGATATCTTCTTCCCTTGTCTATTCTGAAAAACCATGAGAAAAGACAAGAAACAAAGATTTCAAGGAATCATTGCATGTTTTGGATATGGGGGGAATCTTATGGAACAAAGGTTTGGTGTATGCTTTGTCATGGAGGGATTGAAAATAAATAGATGAATAAGTAAAAGAAGGGTACGTAAGTACGTTACATCATCATCCTTTGAGATTTTACGAGATGACACATTCCAATGTTTTGAGAAATGATACTTTTTCCTCGAGATTTTTATAAATATATCAAATAAGTTCTAGCCTTCTCACATTGTGACTTCTTTAATGAAATATTCTATTCTTTGTATAAAAATTTTCAATTCATCTTTACAAATACAAATCTCATATGGGAGTGTCATTCGTCTACATACATTAAGGAGCATGTTATTTCATTCATGGTTTGGGTATGAATTTTTTGTTAAAAAAATAGAACATTATGTAAAGTAGCAATGTGAGAGGACAGTGACTGATCTAATGCTATTTATACAAACCTCAATTAGGGAGTCATTCTTGAAACATTAAGGGAAAGTACATTTTGTAAAACATTCAAGTCTCGATTTGCACTAGTGAGCGCATTGATATCCATTTTCCTTTATGTTACTCTAACCATATAGGAGTTGCCACCTTTCCTTTCTATGCATTTTTCTTCTACCATTTTTTTTTTGATTGAATGAATATAGTTAGCAGATAGCAATTTCTTCATTATATTGTTTGACTGCTCTATGCTCTTTTTTTTTTCTTCTTTTTTTGGTCTATCAGCCTCGTTGAAAAGAGATTTTAAATTGTTCATACTTCCTTTTATTTATTTTAATTCAATAGTTATAATAAGGAGGGGGATTTAAACCCTAAATGTTCCTATTAAAAATACCAAGAGATGCTAATTGAGGTACAAGGCACTTGGCTTAATTGTTCATACTTCATACTTTATAAATCCACAACTTTAAAAGTATTATTCATTGTAATTTGTCAAACACTCAAAACATGGTAAAATTTTTCAAATAAAAACCAAATATTGCATACTCTACTACTGAAACTATATAGTTAAAACTATACTTCATATGGTAATGCCAAATGGGAATTGTAAATAAATTGCTTCAATTTCCTATTTAAATTGTTTTAAGACTAGTGGCTCTCCTTTTGCTTTTTTATTTTTTAAATAATTCAATATTTGGGATAAAGATTTGAATACTATATATCTTCATTGAATATACCAAAAAGTAACAACTGAATTACAAGACTCTTGCCTCCTTTGGAATTTCTTCATAGTATTTGACCTATTTTAATCCACAATACTAGTCCTTTTTTGGGCCTAAAACCAGTAAAGGTTTTTATTAGGCTCAAAATAGGCCCAATGATGAAACAAAAACACTCTCTTGCTAAAAAAAGCACAAATTAAGTGTAGCAAGCTGGGCCCAGAGAGACTCCTTGGGCCGATTCGGCTATATACCCAAAATACTCTCTCTCTCTCTCTCTCTCTATATATATATATATATATGCGCCATCAATTTCATTTCTAGGGTTAGGGTTTTACTTTGCGGCAGCTTTAACTTCTTCTTCATATCCAACCTCTCAAACCCTCGTAGCTGTCGAGCAATTTCTCTCAGTCACCATGGGGTACGAAACCGAACTCTCTTCTATCCTCGCTGATATATATAAATATATAAGCTTTGTTTTTACCGTTTACTTTTAGTTTCAAAATCTTCTGGGATTTTTTTTTAATTTTTTTTGTGTTTTAAATCCTGAATGATATGCTTAGATCTTGGGCTGTTATGGGTTTACTATACTATGTTTGGGTGCTGGGAAAGTTGAAGAATATAGATGTTATGTGGAATTATGAGCCTATGATTGCTGTTGTTTTTTGTTGGGTTTTTTTTGTGGGGTGGGGGTGGGGGGTGTAATTAAATTTGTATCAACTGAGATGAATGGTTGTGTTAGGCTTGTTTGATTGAGTGGGATAAAGGTGGGTTTTTGGTCTCTGCATTTTCTGTGCAACCAAACACTGAAAAAAGGGTTTTTTCTTCAGTGTTGGAAGTTAGCTGATGCAAAATGCTTCCTTATCAAATTTGTTATGGGAACTTATGTTCGGTAAATTTTTTTAAGAAAATCGCTAGGGATTCTAACATGCGAAAATCGTCTTATATGATTTGATTTGGGTTGATATAATTCTTGCTAGATGTGAAGACTAATGTGGTGGTTTTGTGTACTGGATTTTTACTGTTAGTATTTTAAATAGTATATTGTCGAATTGATTCGTGGGTGGATGTTTATTAATCTCACTAACAATTTTTTTTTTTCCAGAAACCATTTCTCTTACAATATTAGAATCATAGGATTTCACTTGAATTAGATTTTGGGAAATAAATCAATATTGTTATTTGGAATGTAAATGAATATATTCTCAAAAAAAATTAAAAAGTAAATGAATATTTTCTTAAACTAAATTTACTGTTGGGTTGGTCAATGGAGTAAAAAGTGGCTTTATTCAACTAGTAAAATATTGGGGAAAAAGGAGTGAGCTTGATTATTATGTTCTTCTGAATTGTTAAATTACAAAGCTGGCTGTGCTAGTCATTGAGTGAACAGATTGATTTATTTCTTTCTTTGACATGTTTCTTGGTATGAATGCCTGCAAAACAATTATAATCATATTGAAAACTGAAATTATGTTATGGGTTTTGGTTTAGTTTTCCAATACATTGCCAATTGGCAACGTATTAGGGCAGAATTTAATTTTTGGATTTAAATAATAGCCTGCCTTTGTTGGGGTGAATGGATTCATGATCTGAATAACTTTTTTATTTCAGGAAAACACGTGGTATGGGAGCTGGTCGTAAGCTGAAGTCCCACCGTAGAAGACAAAGGTGGGCCGACAAGTCATACAAAAAGTCTCACCTTGGTAATGAATGGAAGAAGCCATTTGCTGGGTCTTCCCACGCAAAGGGAATCGTCCTAGAGAAGATGTAAGATTACATGCTTTTATGTTTTCATTTGCTGTGACTCAGTGATTAAGCATTTGATGTCAACTCATACAAATTTTTTTCTGAAATGTGCAGAGGTATTGAGGCCAAACAGCCAAACTCTGCTATTAGGAAATGTGCTAGAGTTCAACTAATCAAAAATGGGAAAAAGATTGCTGCATTTGTCCCCAACGATGGTTGCTTGAACTACATTGAAGAAAACGTAGGTTTTCTTGGTTTGGAAGTTTAGCATTGTCTAGTCTTTTGGTCACTAATTATATTCAACTAGCAACTGCGTCATTTTTTGTATCTAACCATTGATGTGTGATATGTGAATGCAGGATGAGGTTTTGATTGCTGGATTTGGACGTAAGGGTCATGCTGTCGGAGATATTCCTGGTGTTAGATTCAAGGTTGTGAAGGTTTCCGGTGTCTCCCTGTTGGCTCTCTTCAAGGAGAAGAAGGAGAAGCCCAGGTCTTAAGTTGAGGGGAGAAGAGCGTGTCTTCTGTTTTAGATGTTTTTGTTAAAGGATGTTACTTTATATTATTGAGTGAATTTTGTGAACAATCTTTATTAATTTTAAGCTTTTGTTTTGAATTTGGGACAATGTTTTTTTACTCCAAGATCTCCTTTTACAAGCCTGTTTAATGGATTCACTGTCTCTGCTCCTTATTACGCACACATGCATGCATAGATTTCATACTAAGAATACCAATAGTTTTTCTAAAGATTTGCTTTCTAAAGATCTTCCACTTCTTCAACCTGCTTTGATAGACTTGTACAGATCTGCCAGTGGAGTCTCTTGAATATCCACTTTTTTCTGTATTTTGATTGATTTTAAATTCTTTATGCAGTAACTAGTGACTGTCCAATTACGTTATGTCATTAGTTGTGAAAAATGTTAAAAGGAATCCATATTTAGAGATCATTGAGCACGTTGCTTGATCTCTCTCTCACAATGAGCTTAGGCCACACCACTCACACTCTGCTCTCCACAAACGCATCATGAGTGCACCAATACAGTATGTTGTTCCATCATCGAAACAGTGGACCAATGGAGCTGCTCTTGTTTGGGTTATAGAATTGGATGGCCTGGGTTTTTTATTTATACATGTTCAAATTTATTTTTTCTTTTCTTTTTTCTTACAAAAGTTTTGAAAATACGTTTTACATTTGTTTAAAATACCTTAAGATTTATGCTATTTTAACATTTAACTTGATTTGATTGTAAAACCATAAATCTCTCTAATGTAGATTAAATTTTTCGTTCTATGGATCTGAAGAACAAAGCTAGGCTGTTTCCACACAAGCGCTCGACAAACTCTCCTTACCCGTTGACACTCAGACAAGAAAAAAATTGTTGAATCCAAGCATTGGTTTGGTCAATAGCAGATTCGTTCTACTTCCTACATGGAAATTTGATGAACCTAACCTATTCGAAGTGCATAGCCAACATTCTTCTTCCTGACCTCGATCACGATGCCATTCTTTGTCCTCCATTTTTCAGCTTGAGTTTCATTTGAGATTTGATGGAGATCATGGGATCTCCACACAAAAATCACGTTGATGGCCATATCTATTGAAATCTCTGTTGCTAGATTGCCGCACACCACCGGTGCGCCGATTGGGTGTGTCTCTAACCGATTTTTTTCTTCTTATTTTCTAATTTGGGCCGATACTGTCCTATTCAGTCTGAAAAAGGCCCTGAATCGGTCCAATATGAGCTGAAATAAGTGTTTAAAAAAGAACGTAATTTTTTTTTTCAAAACGCACCATTTTGACATTCTAGTTTAAAGAAAAAAACCTTAAACTCATCTCAAACTCTCTCATTCTCTCCATCTCCTCTCTCTCTCTAACTCTCTAGCTCTCCCTCAGACTCCCTCCATCGCTTTATTATTTGTTATTATATGAAAAATTATGCTTAGTAATATATAAAAAATATATTGAATAATTTATTAATAAATGTATTTCGCTGCACCTGCACTCTACTTTTTCAAAAATTGCCACACCCGAACCTAAATCTGAAATCGAAGTCTTCTATGTTAGATCTATCGACATCAAACATACCCTGGTCAATAACAAGTTGGGTGCTTTTAGATCCATCATGATTGGATTTGTTGCCGAGTTGGCACCAAACTTGAGCTTGATTGACCTATGTACACTTCTAAATGCAAGTGCCCATGCTACCATTTTTTACCTTTGCGATTATCGTGAAATTGGCCATTCATTAAATAACAATTGGTCATTCGTTAAGTAAATATCAATGACCCTATTTAACAAATCCTAGTATTTGCTTTTCTTGTTATATTGTCCAAATTCTTATACCAAAAGTAAAATAAAAATAAAAACATCGAATGAAGATTCAAAGTCCAAGAAATACTAGAGAAATGTTCTGAACATATAAATTTTAGTTATTTAATAAACTTGTTTGAAATGCTAGGAATAGTGCTATCAGAGTGTACAAGTCTTGCTTGTATTTATGAACAAGCATGAGTCACATTGCATTATTTAAAGGAAAGATCCATCAGTCATGCGATCTATGCTACATCCTTCAAAAGTTTTAAAATTACTCTCTAGTAAAATACCTTTAAAAAGTGTCGCAATTCCAAATAACCCAGGTGAGACAATGGGAAATCACTCTTCAAATGAATACACTATGAAACCTACCAAACTTGCCCTACCAACTTGCTAAAAGCTCCACAACACCCTTCAATATAACCCAATAAACCCCTAATACAGGAAAAAAAAAAAGCATGCTCCAAAACTTTTCGAGAAACAAGATAGTGGACGACTAAGGGTCTGTTTGGTTGTGTTATTTGAACAATAGTTTTTATTGTTTAAACAATGTTAAATGATTGATAATGTTTTGACTCTTCTTGCACATATAACACTAATTTATAACTAGTAGAGTTCCGCACAATGTGCGGTGTATATTGTTGTGAATTTTCTCCAATATTTCAATAAATTTATATATAACTGTGGGAGTGGGAAGCCTAAAGAAGGAAGATTATCAAATAGGCTCGACTCAATGAGCAATTGGGCTCAACTACTCATCAACTCAGGTCTAGCACAATAAGGATAATTCAGATAGTGAAACTGAGGGAGGCGGCTAGCCTGAAGGGCATACGTTCCTCAGGAGACCTTAGACGAACCACCAAGGCCATAAGATTGAAGGCCGAGGAAAGGAGAAGAGACGTACAAGCAATGAGAGAAGGAAGCTTCCAGATAAAGCACACATCACTTCCACATTTAATGCACTGTACTAACTCAGTCTGCCGCATTAATGGCAGAATGACCCCTGAATAGTGCCCCCACAGCCTGCATCCTACTCTACCACCACCAGCAAATGATGGGACAAGTAGCCAAGAAAGGATCAACGATTATCCAAGAAGAAGGTTAGGATGCAATCCCACTAGCTATATATAGTAAGGAAGATCCTCCTAAAAAGGGGATCAAAAAAAGTAATAGAGAGGAAAAGGGAAAGAAATTAAGAATTGTATAACCGAGAAGCATATAATCCAAAGAACCATTGCTCCTCGGCCAACCCGAGGAAGAACTTGAATAAGAATCTTTGTTTTTCTTTCTATTATTCTCTTCTTAAACTGTTGACATAGACAATTTCCTTTCTTTAAATCACCTAGTGAAGCTTGTAAGGCTCAAAATGTTGGCCTTGATAATCCATCTCTACAAATTAATTGCATCAGACCTGCTTTTCAGCCCATTCCTCTTTTGATTGAGCCTGATTATTGATTACGTCCCCTACAATAACAATTTGTAATATTTTAGTGTTTTATTTTATTGAAAAATAGAAAGACAATAAGAGTGGTATAGTGATTTGATAATATTATATGTCTACATATTTGAAAATTGCATGATAATTTGATTGATATAGATATACATATTTCATTCCTACTCAAGAATGCAAATATCATTTTAAAAAAATAAAAATATCCTTCAATTATTTATTTTACATTTTTTATTGTATGTTATTGATTTTTTCTTTTTCTTTTGTTGGACTTTCTTTCAACTATTGCAAAAGTGACTAAATTTTAGCAAAAATTACCATATTTTAAATCAATCGTTTCTCAGATAAATCTTAGAAAAATGACATTAAATGTTCATTATACTTAAATAATTATTGCATCACTTAAAAATAATTAATATAACAAAATAAATGTATTTATCCTATTAGTAATCTTTTTAACTACAGTGTTGGTTCCAATATGTATATATTACATGTCACTAAAAGAAGTTGGGAAATCTAAATAGTTAAAGACTAATTTTAGTGAATTCACAAATATTTAATTTTTATAGCTTTTGTCTCAATTGTTGTCAAAGCAACAATGTCATATTCCTCAATTAATAATAATTGATGATGCACAAAAAATCAGTAGGCTGAATGCTTCGGGCTTCAATGATCTGGAAGGCCTAAAAAGGAAAACAAACAATCAAAGGAGACCGGTGGTGACTAGCCAAGAACCCTCCGATACTTGAGTTAGTTTCTTTCTGAATTTCTAGAGTTCCAACTTTTTCGGAATTGTCACACTTACCTTTTCTTGTTGTGAATGAGTGTTTATATAGTGTACTCTTGAAGCAATTACTTGTCTCATAACTTCTCATACGTTTGAAGAGACTAGAGGATTCAATCTCAACTTTCTCAACCGCTACAACAGTTATAATTCTCCTATAACTGTCATTAGAAGTTGAGCACTGAGGGGGAGGTTATAGTGATGAATTAGGATTTTGTTCATGCCGTGGAATAATAACACGTGGTCCATAAAGATAAATCTTTATGGGATTTTCCCGTGTTGAGAATCATCCTGATTCAATCCTCATGAACAACCCAAAAGCTCATGGACAACCCATAAGCTTATGGACAATTGTTTTGTCAAGCATAGCCATTTTTGTCTTCCTGGCCTGGATAACTCTTTCAGACGAGTTTGGAGTTCACCAATTTCTCAGTTCACCATCAGTTTCCCCCTTGTCCAAGGGTCGTCCAAAGTACTGCATAACCTAACGCTTATTTTTGGGATGTGTGTCTTCATGCCAGCATTAGGTGTGTCACGTGTCATGATTCTATTGGAGATTGGTCACATCAATTCATTTTTTTCGAGGAGTATGCCACGTGTCATTTTTTGATTTGTCATGTCATTTCAGATGCCAAATTTTACTTCCTATAAATAGTAGAATTCATTTCCTACCCTTCACATTTTTGAAATTTTCCTCCTTAGCATTTATTGTCTAGCGCCTCATCTATAAGTGTTTTCCTCGTCATTAGTCCTCATCCATCTAAAGCCAGGTACTCTCTTCATCCTCTTTAGGTTTTCCTTAGAATTTCAAAATGTCTGAGATTGTTCTTTCTTCGTCTAGCAATAGTATAGATAAAGCTATAGACGAGTATCGTGACTCCTCTAGCTACACTGATTATAGTAGCTATAGTAGTAGTAGCAGTAGTAATAGTGGGAATACCACCGAGGAATACACGTTTGGTGTCCCTGGGGTTCTCTTAGAGGTCTTCCAAGAACACCTTAGGACAAGGGTAGCCTTAGGGTCTTAGGTTGATACCTCGACAAGCGTTCCTCCGTCCATTCCTGTAGACAAGGTAGAGACTGTATATAGCTGTGCTGTAAGTATTCCCTCCAAGACGGATGAGATTTTCAAAGGTGAGATTTTCAAATTTTGAATTTTATAATAAGTTATTGGGTGGTGTAACTCTAAGCAACGTTACATTAGGTGTAATTTGAACCAAATATATATATATATATATATATATATATATATATATATATATATATATATATATATAAATGGTTTTATATTTCCCCCCCACTTTTAAAAAAACCCAAAGGATTGAGTAAAGTTAGAGATTAGACAAATTTAAATACATAAATCTTACAAATAGATGTGTTACTAATCACAAGAAGTAATTATAATAAGAAAATCTTAAAAAATACTATAAATTTTACTACATAGTTTTTACAAATTGATATAACAATAAATATGATTGGTTGACTTCAACAACATATATTAAATGCATTTTTGAAATTACTTTTTGTGATTGACGATGCATTTTTGTAATTCTTATGTTGTAAATTTTATAATCCCTAACATCATTCATTCAAATACTTTTTGTGATTGAAGTGCCACTGATCACACTCATTGCTACATTAATTTTATAAGTTTTTGTAGTAAAATTTGCTATAACTTTAGCATTTTTCCCCCAAAAAAAAATCATAGTAAAAAGTATAAAGAATGGATTTTTTTTTTTAAAAAAAAAACTATATACTAGTTAAATATTACTTAAGTAATAACAAAAATGCTTCATTTGAAAATATCACCTTAGGCATCCAAATCTATTGGGTTAGTCTTGGGCTAATTTAATGAATTAATACTTTGATATAAATGTAAACTTTATTGAGGTAGAAGTCTAAATTTTTAAATTAAAAAAAAAAAAAAAAAAAAAGTTAGTGCTACAACCACAAACTATATTGCAACATTTTTACAAATTTTTTATATAACAAATTCTTATTGGTTCTCATATAAACTTACCATTGATATCACTTTTTCACTTATTAACCACTAGTCATATTAGCAATCTGTTAAAATAAAAAAAAATTGTAGTTCTAACATTTTCCTTAAAAATTATAAGAAATGGATCATGCTAACGTGTGCCCTAAAGGCATTAGTTAACAATCTATTTTTAAAAAAAATTTACACTACTTTTATGAAAAATGAAAAAAGCTATCAAAACATTGATTTTTTTTTTTTTCCCCCATAAAAACTTTCTTCAAATGAATTATTAACCAATACCCTAAAGACATTCGTCAGTATTTCCCTACTTGTATTTCTACTCAATTGATATTGATTGATTAGTCAACACTTCCTAAGGATATCAGCAATCAGAATTTTACCCAAAGCTGGTTGTACTTTCCTTAATTTCATTGTTGGGCATTCCAGGTGTTTAAACTTAAAAAGATTTTATTTCACTTTGGAAATGTAATAAACCATTACATACCAAAGATCATATCATTTCCATGAAAACCTGAGCCTTTTCTTTAATCAGCTGTATCCCAAAGCATTCACAAAATAATTTTAGTCTTGACAAAATTTAAGTCCACATTTTTTTTTTCAAAAAGAAAGTTCCTAGACTAGAATACCACCCTATCCAAATACACCTCATCAAGAGGATTCCAACGTACATTAGAATGAGATAAACTATCAATAACTTTTAACATGACATAAGCTTAAATTACACACACACGACTAAATTTTTTCTTCCCTCAAAAGCATGCAACACCATCTTGTAATGCGTGGTTGAATTTGCACTTCAAATATAATTTAGAATGCGAACACCAGGCCAATCCAATTGTATAGGTCGTATGAAAATCATACAGTAGTTTCAGCCACCAGCACAGCTGCTCCTGCAAGCAATCAAGATAGCTCGTATCAGGGGACAACACAATACTAGAAAGAGTTCTTAAATCCTACATTAAGTATTTGGAAAAGATAAGATCCTTCAAATAACATAAATTGAAATATTTTACGTAGCATGAGTAGGACAGAATCCTCGAGGCCCAGCATTTCCCTTACTAACCAACTCTAATAATTTCAGCAGACTTGAAGATACACTGACCTTGAAGAAAATTAACTACAATGCTGGTACTCTATCTCAGCTGTTCTCTTTCAAACTGCTTTCTAGCAAAGTCAAGTTGGGCGTCTTCTCTGCCTCTTTTACCACTGTAGATCCTGTTGAAACATCAAACAATCCATCCATATTGCAATAAGAATCCTTAACAGAAAAAGGTATCCTCGGACTAACCGTAACTTCAAACAAGCTGGGAGAAAGAGAGGGGGTAGGTTTCGACAAACATTTCAAGTTTTCATCCTGTTGAGAAAAGTCATGAAGCTCCCTCTGACTGGACAACTCCAGAGAATCAGAATCATCTTTGCTGCCAGCATTTAACCGAGAAAGAGAAAGAGAATCACCAATGAGATTGTTCTGAGTCTCCTTATTTATATCCATAGATCCAACTTGTCTGCTCAAACCATTAACTTGATCTTCAAAATTTAACTTTTCCTTCTCATAAGTGCTATTAATTAAATGCAAATCATACTTGGGATTGTGTAGGTCATATATTGCATCTTCACCCACTTTCTGACCCGGGTTTATATTTACAATACAAGAAATGGTACCTGAATCACTAGTATTAAGTCCTCCATTAATAGGAGTGACCTTCATATCCAATCTGTAGGCACTCCCCTTGGTTTCTGAATCACATATACCAACATCACATCCTTCAGATTCAATTTTCTCTGCCTTCAGCTGACTTTTTCCAACAGTTTTAGGAGATATTCTGTTTTGAACTTTAGGATATATGCCAGGACAAGTTTTGACATTCCTTGACGCACTAGAGCCTTGGATTGCAGCAAATGGTGATTCCGGAAGAGGTGTCGGAGATTTAGGTTTCATATTCCAGGAAGTTGGCTGAGGATCAGGTTTTACATTACTGATTGCAGTTAGAGTTCTGACAGCTTTTCCAAACTTTGCCTCGTTTGGGCCTCCATTTGGTCTAACACTCCCTGCTCCAATTTTAGGCAAGCCACTGGGTACCACAGGATGAGATGGTATTCTTCCTGGTGGAGTGCGTCCTGCCAGTTTTGCCTGCATTGGATAAAAAATTGATGGAGAATAAGGTGATTTTGCAAAAACAATTTCCACAAAGGACCTGTCATATTTAAAATTACATCTTTTACCTCCATCTTGAAAACTGCCACCAAAAAAAAAAAAAAAAACCTTCCCAACTAGAATACAAAAATTATAATAGGGAATGCAAACACTGACCCCATCAAAGAAGCCAATTTTAGGTGATGGCAACCGAAGCCCAGAAGGTTTTGCAGAAGCTGGATGAAGAAGTGCACCACTTCCAATTGAAGCTCTCTTTACACATTGACCAAGCAATCCAGTCACGTGAGTTTCGAGCCCAACTGAACCTTGCTCATTACAATGTTTCTGAGACTCCAAAACATGAGTTGCATCGCTATCTATGGAGATCCCTTTGCAAGAAGTAGTGTCAAGGCTAACTCTTTTAACGGTAGAACATGATGATGATGACTCTGAGGACCATTCACTGATAGAGCTAGCAGGTGAAGTATTAGGGGTGAGCTTGGGCACAGACATCAGATGAGAGAGATGAGAACTGCCAGACTGAACTTTATTTATTAATGGTGTTCTGGATGGTGTTTTGGAGGTTGAACCAAATGAAGGTGGGTTACCAGTTCCAGATTCAATTTTTCTTTTCATGGAATTTTGGGTAGATTTACTACTGTTGTCAGAAGAAACACTTCCAGAACTATCAAACGAGGAAGAAGTTGGTAGTGTCTTTGTTGCATTTGATGAACCCAAAGAAGAAGATTTAGATGATTCTGTGGGCCTAGGAACAACATTTCGTAAACCACCTGACGCAGGTAATTTAGGCACTGAAGCCCCTCTACCTGCAACGTTGAAATTAGGTTTAAATGTACTTCAATTCAAATAAGAGTAAAGCTAAGCTGGATATTAGAAACAAAATAATCTGACTAAATAAAGCTCATAATTACCAATTGCACTTCTTATATCATCCTTTACGATTTTAACATGGTGACCACCTATTGAGGCCCTCTTGGTTAATGTTGTTGAGCTGGGACTGTCCTTGCCTACCTTTGGTCGCTTTGCAAGAGATGTCGGCTCTCCCCTCTTGGCAAAGGACTTCATTTTAGAAAGGATAGAAAAAGTGTCAATTAAAACACATCAAAGGTTAGAGCTTTATTTCATGATATTTGATTATTTTTATTCCTGCCTATGTATTATTTAGCACAAATAAGGGCCAAAAAATTCTCTCTTCATTGTATTGATTTCAAATAACATATAAAATTGCAATCACCGAATTAGCAATAAAATAGAAAAACCAATGACTAGATCAGCCGAAAGATGGATGCACACCTGAGATACATGTGGACCACCAAAAACCGGCTTTGTCATTTTCCCTGGTCCTTGCAAACCTACATTTGACTTGTTGGAAGTTGATTTGGCCTTAATCTGAAAATTCATAGCAATATTCTTTCATATATTCCTAAACATTATAGAAATTATGACAATTACCAGCTGCCAAGCTTGGAACTTACCTTATTTCGAGACACAAAGTCCACCTTCTTTGAAGCTGAAAACAAAAGCCATCGTTAGTTTGAGAATAAGTCATTCCTAAAATAGATCCAGAACTTTAGCTAAAGTTATAAGGGTTTGGATGGGGTTTGGCTAGGGCTTAATTCAAATCTTCTAAGCATAACCTGCCAACTCCTAGCACTTCAACATGTGCAAGACAAAGGGAATGACTGCTGAACAAGTAGAGATGTAGCAACTGCACTTACAACGAATACTTTGGATTCCAGTCACTGCTGGTGCAGCTATGCTTCTTGCATTTGCCACATTGGATGCAGCACTGGATTTCTGGATTGAAGCTCTCACGTCTTCAAACAAATCGGCCTCAAGACCTTCTAATGTCAAAGACTCGCTTTCTAAGCTTTCCAAAGTAGAGATTGACTCGGCAGATCTGTGTATCTCCTCTTGAATCCCGGGTAATTTATGTTTTTCAACGCTCTCAACTCCTTCCATGATGCTAGACAACTCCTCCGGTTCCAGAACACCTGTCATATATACCAACAAAGTCATGATCCTCACAATTGAACTTTAAACAAAAAGCTTCCATATTTTCAAGTATATGCAGAAAGAATACCTGCACTTGTGAAGAAAGCACTATCCCACGCTAAACTTTTGCGCAAGTTATATTTGCGATTTTTTGTTGTCATTTCTGGTTCCTTTGATTCAGATGGTTGAGGCACCTGTTCCATAAGTTCAAAAGTGCCAAATGTGTCCTCTAATGTGTTCGTATCCACAGACTCCAACAACTCAACACTTCCATGTTCCTCATTTTCTGAACATTATATTAAATCAGATTAGATTCAGATCCATTTACCATAACTTGTTTTCATCTTTTTCAGCTTATGTACAATTTATTAAAGCTTTACTCTTTCTATGAATAACTGTACTTTCGCTCAGCCTATTTTCTAAGAACCAAAGCAAATGAGCAATCTCAACAAGCAAAACAAGATAGATTATATGACCAAAAATTATCGACCAGGCAGCCCTAGAATCTCAAAGGAAACACTTTTATTTCATTTCAAAACAACAAAATACAGTATGATCAAGATAAAATTGAACGATTTTCGTCACTTCAGCCACCGAGTGAAAAATCTTCGTTTTGCAGAGCTCGATTCAAAGCTATTCAAAAACTCAATTTCAGTGGGGAAAAAAAAAAACAAAGATCAATTTGGCATCTGAAACTATTTGCTCTCTACATAGGTTTAGTCTGGAGCAGTAAGTTTTTCAAAAACCTAAATCACGCTTTCTTTATAAACAAACAAGATCAATCAGATTCACTCACACATACAACCCAAAAAAAAAAAAAAAAAAAACTTCATACACACTAATTCGAAAATGAAAAAAGAAACTTGTGGATTTAGAACCTGAAAAAGAACGGTGGAGCGATTCAGAGAAGGATGAATTGAATAAGAGAGAATCGTCCTCTGAGGAGACATCGATGAGACTGAGGCGTCTGCCTTGAAGATCGTTGTTTCTCTTGACGAAATCGGCGTCCATTACTGGTTTTTGAGCAGCCGATCTACTCGAATTTCAGGCGGCGGAGACGGCGTTTCGATTGGTTTTGTATGAATTCGAAGATGAGAGCGGAAAAAAACTACCGGTGTTGTTTTTGAGATGAGACTTGAGAGTTGAGAGAGAGAGAGAGAGAGAGAGAGAGAAGGAGGAGGGGGAGTTTTTTGAACTTTGGAGAAGCGGCGGTTTTTAAAATTTGGGACTAAATTATAAAAAATAAGAAGGTAAAAATGGAAATTTATATATACGTGTGCAAAAAAGAATGAGAGCGTCTAATTCGTCCTTTGCTCTGACTGATATATAGTTATATACAACACAACACTTTACGGTTTACACACAACACAATTTTTTAATTGAAAATGAGTTCAAAAAAAATGTGTGGGTACTTTGTGCGTGCAATAATGTGTGTAATAATAATAGCCTAATTTTTATGGTTTAGTGTTGGACCCTAATCTAATTGGGGTGGATTAAATTAAATCTCATCATGAATAGGTAAGTCTAAGACTATTTTCCTTCTAAAAAAAATTAAGACTATTTTAATTTGGTTTTTACTATTTTCTAGCAATATCTTTCTGCTCATTTACCTAAATGTAATTTTCAGATTATAAAAAATTATTTCAATTTTGTTTCAACAATCATGAAAATTTTACTTCAACATGGCCATAATAATTCTATCTCGGTTGACAAGTCACATATAATATTTTATTTTATTGACATGTCATATATTTTCACTTAGGTGTAATGGTAAATTGGTAATTTATCTAATAAAGTAAGTGATCAACCAAGGCATTATAGTAAAGTTGTAAATCTGGTTTTCTAAATGAAGAGAATTTATGTTTGAATGCTTTCACTGCACCTGTAAGAAAAGAAAAATAAATTAGGCAATCAATTTAAGATTGTATAATTAAAAAGGTAGGTGCTCAATTTAGGATTTCATTACTTCTTTTATCCAATTTACTTATAAAACAACCATGAGTGTTAGAATGTGTTGCCCAAAGTATTAGCAACTAGAATGATATGATCTTGAAGCTTGTCAATGAAGATCTTAAGAGCATTCACAACAGATGTGCCAAATGCCAAATATTTGGCACATTTGGCACACCAAACACCAAAAAATCCCCTTTATAAGATGTTCCAAATCTCATAATTTTTGTCACATGTGAACAGTATCGTTTCAAAATGGAACGGTACAGACAAGAATACTAAAAAAAAAAGGTTTTTTATTCATTTCTCTCTCATCCTTTTTGACTCTCTCTTCTCTCTCTTTCATTTCTCTGCCGCTATTGTTGTTGTGTTTAATGATATATTATTTTAATGTGTAATAAATATTATTTTAATGTATAAAATTGAATGATAAAACATATGATAAATGGGATATTGTAAAATGATGTGGTAAAATAATAAAGTAGCCTTTTGGTGTGTCAAAATGACATTTTTTATAGAACATCTGTTGTGGATGCTCACTCTATTTGGAAATGAGAGAAATAAATGAAAGAATAAAACATTGGGGATATTTAATATATACTCCAACTATTCCCTTGCTTAGGAGTAAAGTAATGGAATGTTTATGAGCAAATGCACATTCATTTATACTCCCTCCTAACTATTCTTCCCATTAATAAGAGAACAATGAGATTTTGATATAGGTAACGATTGGGTTTTCATGAAAACTAACTCAACGGTATCATTTTCTAAAGGGCAGAGACCCGCCGACATCAGTTCGGCCCAAATGGTTTGGGTGGGTGAGTCCGGTGCATAATTTGGTTGAACTTATTATTTTTAATGAAATAGAAAATGCTAATTTTTTTTACCTCTTTTAGAAAAGTTCCTTCTTTGATAAACTTCCCGACATGGGGAAAAAATGTAATATTTCATTCCATTGTCATGTTTCATTCCACTTCATTCTTTTCTTTTATAAATTTTTTTTATTTTTTTTATTTGTAGATTCACAAGTATAGTGGAAGTCTACTTCAATACTCGTAGGCTTGTAGCTTCTTCCCGTTGGCCCGGTAGTGAAAAGTGAGAAATTGTTGCGGACTCATTTACCATCAACCATCAAGTATATATGCGCGCCGGGACATGATAAAAAGTGAAAATCTGACATGCTAGGAGTCTAGGACAGGCCACCACCATAATATGTTTATTATGAGTTTTGAAAAAAACACTCTACTAGACAACTATAATATGGATGTTAATATTATCTTTTCAGCATACAGTGGCAAGGAATATGCTGAGAATAAAATGAAACAGATTTGCTAGAACGTAAGATGAATCAAAAACCAATGTTCCTACACAAAATTTAAATCAAAACAGTTTATGGTTGCAAGATATTGTGCTAAGATTAATGGTGTAATTCTCATACAAATGTGATTTTAGAAATGAACAGGATCTCGTAAAATAAAAGAGATTGGCCAAATCTCATTTTTAATCCATCATAAGGAACATGATATCATCCAATCTCAATATCTAGAGTAAACATAGAATTTAATTTGAATGAAATTGGCAGGGACATAATCACATAATAATAAGTACTCAGCCAAATCATATTTTCCTCTCTGTTTTGCCACAATAGAGATAAATGATTGTAATGAACAATATTAAGATCACAGTTTTGAGTCTCCTGACAGTCCAAAGAACTGCAGGGTATCACAAACCATTGAAGTTAGTTCGACTAGCTTGAATTACAAACATCTGGCCATGATCCTACTCAGAAAACCTTATATTACCATAAATCTGCTCAAATATAATTAAACATTAACAAATAAATAAATAAAAGAAAATAAAAATGTTTTTTTTCATCGTTTTAAACTTTTATAACACCCAGAAAAAAAAATCTTCCAACATTGAATGCAAATAATCATGCATGTACAAGTCAGACATGGGAAGGGGAGATCCGACTCCAAACGTCACAGTTGGAAACCAAGAAGTGTCATTTGGCCAAAAGATTGTCACGGTTGGAAACCAAGAAATGTCATTTGGCCAAAAGATCATTAGTGATTGGCCGCTGATCCTGTATCCTTATATAGGGTCAACAAGAAGAAGGAACATGACTAACTGAGATAATATGGTGTAGCATTTACTCCAGAAAACAAAACCAGTTGACAAATTTATGTTGACACAAAGCATTCATCATAAGACAAGATGGACAAGACTATATTATAAAACCTTAAATTGAGGTATACTGAAAAATCTAAACAACCAATGAAGCCTGGAATCTCCAAAGCCTTGACAGGCCCCAACATCATGGCCTAATAAATCTCTCAGGCAAAGAACCCAATTAAATTACTGAAAATGTAGAACCTTCTAAGAGTCAATTAAAAAATAACCAACTGGTTAGATACATTTGATTGAGTCTGCTTCCTACACATTTTCACAATCATATCCAAGTCAACTACTCACCTATTTGCTTGCTAACCGCATTTCAGTTAACCAACAGTACATTCATACTTGATTCACGATGAATACCTAAACGCTGAATCAACATCTAGTTAAGAGAGTTCAAAGCATCAAACCGCATTGCCTTCCTCTGATGTTGTATCTTTTCTGCCTCGCTTTTTGGTACTGGGAGAAGCTTTACTTGGTGTAGAGGACAAATACTTGAGTCGATAACTGACAAGTGAAGGTCCGAAAATGCTGAATTTCCCAGCACTGCTAAAAGCCGTCTCTGCATCAGAACGTCTCTTGAAAACCACCTTGGCTCGGTTACTCTTCTTTATAACTTCAGTCTCTGATTCATTCAATGACCCAAAGCGGCTAAATATCTTATTAAGATTTGCTTCTGAAGGAACAGCATCCATGTCCATAAAGTTCAGAATAAGAGCCGTCGGTGAGGGATCCGGCCTAAAGCTCTCCTCCAAGTGAGCCACTGGCTTCACTGCATCTAATCCAAGATTTTCACCAAAACTTTGTTGCTTAGAATCCATATTCAGACTCATTTCAAAAGCTACAAGTGGTTCAATAGCAGAACAATCCTTTTCACTTGGAGTCTCAGGCAGAATCTCTTTTGCTTCATTCTGATTCTCAAGTGACGAGTGCTCTTCAGGTAGGCTTTGAATAATCCTGTCAGTCCAGTAAGAGTCGCTCGTCTCCAACTTGGATTTTTCATTGATTCCTCGCTTTCTTATTCTTTTTCCAGTTTTCCCACCGAAGACTCGTTTCAAACACCATTCACGCTCCATGAAATTAGAATCATCCCGGCTAACAGAATTCCGGAATCCTGAGAAGAAGCTAACAATAGAAACTAAAAAGTTGTATCCTTTCATGGGATCTCTGGCAGCCAAGCAGAGCTGTGACAGCATCTCTTCAGGAGAGGAAACCTCCATTTTTGTGAGCTCACTAATGTGGGATCTCCCCAAGCTAGGATTTTGTTTGCTTTTATTCTTGTCCGCAGTATCTTGAGAAATTCCATCACCATACTTGAGTATTGGACTAGACCCATTCAGTTGGCTGGCAGCCCGACGAATGCTATCTCCAACTTTAAAAGCTTGCCTGGTCTGTACAGGCTTATTAGCAGACCCTGATGACAGATGACGCTTCTCATCTTTCACAGAAGAGTCATCAGACATACCATCAACTGCCTTACGTTTCTTTCCAGACAATTTTGAAAGCAACTTACCAACATCTTTCTTTTTTGATCCATTTTCACCATTTGAAGTACGCAAGCTCTTCTCAGTGAGCAAATCTGACAAACTCTTCTCTTTTTTCTCTTTTTTACTGGGGGACAAACTCTTCTCTTTTTTCTCCTTTTTACTGGGGGACAAACTCTTCTCTTCTTTCTCCTTTTTACTGGGGGGCAAACTCTTCTCTTTTTTCCCCTTTTTACTGGGGGACAAACTCTTCTCGTTTTTCTCCTTTTTACTGGGGGACAAACTCTTCTCTTTTTTCTGTTTTTTACTGGGGGACGTACCATCCACAGAGATGTGCTTTCGCTTACCAGAAGAGCTTAATTGACTCTTCGACTTTCCTTTTCCAGAAGCCAATGGCTTCTCATTGTCAATATCCGGAATAGCATTCTCATTCAACTCACTGTGATTTTTCTTCTCTCCAATTGGTAGAATGTCCGCATCACTCTCCAACAGAGCACCAACCATATTGAACTCAGGCAGCTGAGAATAACCCTTCCAACGATAGAAGGCTGACAATTGAGCCCGTGCTATTACAAGTTCAAGTCCGTTAGCTTCACCACGTGGCGATTGAGCTAATTCTTTAATATAATTGACAAGTTCAACAGGTTCAAAAGAATCAGCAGTCAAAGAATAGTCCCCACCAACTCTTCTACTTGATTCTTCCCTGATTCCAGCATTAGCTATTATCTGAGTTCTGAGTTTGGCATACACTTCTTCTGATGTGCAGGAACAGGCCAGCCCAAACTCTACACGTCTGGAAATCTCTTCCAAAGCACAGACAACAGCATAGTGGAATTCTTCCTTATTGCTCTGCTTCTCCATTTGCGAGAAATGCCCCCTAAAAGACTTTATCCGTGCCTCTTCATTCCAAGCGAATGTTTGATCTCCAAAATACGCTATCAGATAACCATCTTTTCTAAAATACTTCTTTGCCTTGTCTGACGAATCTGAAGGATCAAAAATCTGCCCAGGCCACCAAGGATGGCTCCTAACTTTACCCCATACTAGATCAGAGACATGAAATTCGGGCCTTGAGGCACCTGATTTGACATTCACATCACCTGGGGCATTCTCATCCGTTGTCATATACGGATTCAAATCTACAACAAGATTGAAAGCATTAGACTTCTCTCCAATAGTCTCACTAACCCCAGCTTCCATAACATGAGCATCTGGGGACTGTTTCTCATCAGTCTCTACAACTGCATCTATTTTCATATCCTGGTTTTCTAATCCCTCCGAAGTTAAAACCTCAGAAACATTAGCGTCTGGAGATTGTTTCCCATTGGTCTCTACAACTGCATCCATTTTCATATCCTGGTTTTCTAATCCCTCTGAAGTTAAAACCTCGGAAACATGAGTGTCTGGGGATCGTTTCTCATCAGTCTCTACAACTGCATCCATTTTCGTATCCTGGTTCTCTAATCCCTCTGAAGCTAAAACCTCATAAACACAAGTAACCCCTGTCTCATCAATCTCCGCTACATTTGATAATTGGCTAACCGACTCTACACCCGGTTCTCTATCCCCCTGCCTAGAACCTGAGGCACCACCATCTTGCAATCGGTCAATACCCGAGACCTCGTCAACATGAACCTGCTTTCCATTTTGACCCCCATCACTTCCAACTACTTCCTCCTCGGCCCGATTTTGCAACGGATCATTCCCTTCTACAAAAGGGTCTCCATCTACAGTACCAACATTCTTTTCATTAAACCCTGAATCCCCAACCATAGTCTCAACAATCCCAACACTATTTTTCGACTCCAAAACCAATTCTTCATCGCTTTTCACTTCCCCAACAACAACTTGACCCCCCATTAAACTCTCAGCACCCTCAATCCCACTAAAGATCCTAACTTTCTCCACTAAAGAACCCTGAACCTGACTCAGACTCTTCAAAGGCTCCTCCTTTACCGTTAGGGTTTCAGTTTCAGAACCAACGGGTTTAACCGAAAGCTCCGAATTCTTAACCCGAAGAGACCCGTTTTCCGGGTCGGCCGAAACGACGTCGGAGTTCAGGTCGATATGGGAAGAATTTGCAGACATTAAGGAAAGCCCTAAAAAGAATCAAATAGTAAAAAATAAAATTACAGTATTACGATTACCATAACGAGCCCTAATAATAATTATCACATTCGCACAATACAATAGTAAAACATTAAAAAAAACAAACAAACAAGAACAAAGAAAAAAAAGGAAAGATTGTATTTGTTACCTTAGTTTTTGCTATGCCCTGTGAGAGTTTTGATGAGAGAGTTGAAACTTGAAAGTGTGAAGAAATATTTGGGGGTTTTCTGTTGAGAGAGAGAGAGAGAAGGGTAAGGTGGTCAAAATTTGGTGCGGTGTGGTGTGGTGGTGGTGGTTTTGTACTTGTAAAGAGAAACAGGTTCTTCGTTTAATCACGAGATGAAGACAGCGCAAAGGGAATTCGATGCCACGTGGCGGATATCAGACGGGTTTTATTTTTTATTTTTGTTTTTTGAAGGGGTAGTGTTTGTTTTGGAAGAGATTGACCGGTCTTGATCTGACCAGAATCATCAGATAGGCATTGAAAAACGCTTGATTACGTGTCAGGAGTGAAGAAATTTAAGGGTATGGTTATTGTGGGTAGGGGCCAAATGGGGAGCCCCGTTTTGGGCCGTTACAAGTTTCAGTAACGCCTGTGTTTTCATTGTCAACCCATCAATCCCACGATTCCCACCAACATGAATATCAAATAACTTTTTCAAATATCTTATCTCACTCAAAGCCTACCTATACGCTAGTTTTCCTTTTATTTTTCTTTTATTCTTTTTTATTTAAGTGGTTAGAAAGACTTAGATAATATGGTGTGTTTGTTACATGCACTTAAATACCAATTTTTAATTTTTAAACAATATTATATGTATTTTTACACACTTTTTCACTTCACACGTATTTTCAAAAAATACAAACAATGTTATTAGAACAACATTACCAAACGGACACATAGATGCTGCGATTCTGCAACTCTAACTCACTCCTATGGCTTCTCCAAGCACTTATGACCTTGAGAGGTATCAAAGGCCTATTTAGTAAAAGATTTCTAGTAATATTGTTTAAGTGCCATGAAAATACTTATAGGTAAAAAAATGTTGTGAAAATATATGTTGTGGTGTTTAAACAATAAAAACTATTGAATACCAAATAGGCCCCCAACTTGCGCAGCTAGTTTTATCTTCTTCTTCTTTTTCTTATTTGTTTTCGACATTATTTTTACTTCCTCTTGGGACAAGGACGAACCCAGGTGGGGGGCTTGAGGGAGCCAGGCCCCGCGGGTCCAAATATTTTATATATATATATATATATAGTTATAATATATTTCATTTATGTAATTGGGCCCCCTTCCAAAACCTTAGGTACTCTTTCTCTTTAATAAGCCTAACTAACCTCACCAAATTAGCAACTATTCAACCCAAAAAATTAACAAAAATAATAAAAACATTCATAATAGTGACTGTATTTTAGCCCAAAAAAAACTATTTTACTACCAAATAACTAAAAAATTATGTGTTTTTAAAGAAGTCAAAGCTAAACTTTTTGCAACTAAAATAAACTGGTATAAATACCAGTTGACTATAATAATTGTTTAAAATAAAATATTTTATTAAGATTATATATCTTCCTTCAATTAAAAAACTCGAATTATCTTGCTTCATTTATTATTTTAATGAGTTGTTTATATTATTTTAAATGAAGTAATAAAAAAAATAGAACATTTGATATTGGATGTATTGTAAAGTGATGTGGTAAAAGCTAAAAATTTTAGTACTACCACTGTGAATGCTCTAATTTTTTTTTAAAAAAAATCCTAGCTAGCCTAGTAATAAAAAAAAAACATTATTTTATTTTTGTTTTTGTCTTTGTTTATAAATGATTGCATCTTAATGTATTTAGAAACAACGATTTTGAGTATTTATAATTTTTTAATACTATATGGATGCCTATTTAGAGTTTTTTCTTTTCTTTATACTTTGACCTTCGTTGGCTTAAAATCTTGGGTCTGTCCCTGTCTTGGGAGTTAGTATTTTGGATGGAGGATACTATTTGGAAAAAATAAAATAAAAAATTCATTCCTGCCACTTGTGTAATTATTGACGAAATAGCGGTGCAACATCTATGTGGCAATAAGCATGAATAAAACATCATGGGAAACACAAATGTGATAGTTTTCATATCAATTATTAGTTTTTGTTCAACGCTAGTAATTGAGACAACTAACATCAAGACAATTTTAGAAGTTACAAATAACTCCCGACAACTATCATCAAAGTCCAAAAAGAGAGAGAAACATTGAAGGAATAACTATCAATAACTATTAAAGTATCTTGTGGTATGAAAGAAACTCATGGTTGCAAAAGCATTTTTTTTCTCCGATAAGTCAAGAGTAAACAAAAAAAAAATCACAGTTATCAATGTGAAAAGTTTTTATTAATAAGTAAAAAATTGAAGTTAATGGTGAACATAAATGAGAATTAGTAAGAACTTGCTAATTCAATTGTTATGTAGCATTACTTGTTTTTTAACACAACTGACTTTTCCCACTAACAAACTGTAGAATTTGCCACAATTATTTTGATTATATGATACTATTAGATGAAATAATAAATTCAACCCCATCACCCATGCAACAACTGATGAAATCGAGATGTGACATCCATAAGGCAATAAGCATGAAAAAAAATGGGAAAATTTACCAAAAAAGAAAAAAACATGGGAAACATGAACAACCGTTTTCATATAGTTAAACGGTCATTTTCATAGCAGTTATCAATTATTGTAACTGTGCGCAAAATAAAAACGATTGACATTAAGACAATAACACTTGAAAGAGCGACAAATGTCATCAAAGCCCAAAAGAAGGGAGAAACATGGAAGGAATAGCTGTCAAACACCTTATTTATAAACAAATGAAATATTCGGAATAAAAGACACAACTCTCCGCTAATAAACTTGCTTATACAAAAATGACTCTTGTTATTGTATTTCATTAATAGTTTCTCTTAGTTGGTAGGGTTTTATAAGGTGCTCGTACTAGTAAGTAATTTCATTGTATCTTGTTACTTTGTTAATATTGTTTATTTACTCGAGTTTCATTTAATTTTATCAAAGTTATTAGTTGTTAATCTTGTTAGATCATTAATTCCTTATTATGGACCTCATTTGATGTTTAAATTGTTTGTTAATGCCTCATTATTGAGCTCATTTGATGTTTAAATTGTTTGCTAATGTACCTATCTATCATGTTTGAAGTCAAACTCAGCATAACTTTAAGCTATTAATTGGAACATACTCCATTCTCCAACAAAAAAAAAAAAAAACTTGGAACATACTCAACAAAACGTCAAAAAAGCAAAAATAAAAAACATACTCAACATCAATATTTTTTTCTCTCCTTAATAATTTTCAAAAATATTTTTACTTCCTCATAGGAGTTAGTATTTTGATTGGAGGATACTATTGGATAAAATAATAAAATTTGTCCTTGCCACTTATGTGATTATTGGTAGCAATGCAACATTTGTAAGGCAATAAGCAAAAAGAAAATGTAATGGGAAACGTGGATATGATAGTTTTCATATAAGTTATCAATTTTTGTGATTGTTTGCTAATGCACCTATCTATCATGTTTGAAGTCAAACTTAACATAACTTTAAACTATTAATTGGAACATTCTTCATTCTCAAAAAAAAAAAAAAAAAGAAGGAACATACTTAACAAAACCTCAAAAAAAGCAAAAATAAAAAGCATACTCAACATCAATATTTTTTTCTCTCCTTACTAATTTTCAAAAATATTTTTACTTCCTCATAGGAGTTAGTATTTTGATTGGAGGATACTATTGGATAAAATAATAAAATTCATCATTTCCACTTATGTGATTATTGGTGGAATAGTGATGCATCATTTGTAAGGCAATAAGCAAAAAGAAAACATAATAGGAAATGTGGATATGATAGTTTTCATATCAGTTATCAATTTGTGTGATAGAGCGACAAACAAAGACAATTGACTTGAGATAATTATAGAAGTTACATATAACACTTGACAACTGGCAACAAAGCCTAAAAGGAGGGATAATCATTGAAGGAATAATTGTCAATAATCATTAAATGTCTTGGGTATGAAAGAAACTCACGGTTACGAAATAGATTTTTTAGGGGTTATCTCATATGACAGCGTTGAATGAAAGAGACTCTTGGTTACAAAATAAATTTTTATCCAATAAGTCTCGAGTCAACAAAAATCACCACTATTGAGGTGATAAGTTGTTATTGATAAGTAAAAAAGTGATATCAACGATGGACCTAGATAAGAACCGGTAAAATTTTAATAATTCCACAATTATGAAAATTGTTATGCAACATTACTTATTTTTTAACACAAGACACTTTCCCCACTATCAAATTGTAGAGCTTGTCGCTATTGTTATGAATGGGGGATACTATTGGATAAAATAATAAATTTAGCCTCATCACATGTGCAAAAATGGATGGAATCGAGATGTGACATCTATAAAGCAATAAGCATGAGTCAACATGGGAAACATAGACAACTGTTTTCATGTAGTTAGACAACCACTTTTATAGTAGTTACAAGTCTCATAACATCGGCATGAAATAAAAACAAGTGGCATCAAGGCAATTATGGAAATTACAAATGACACTTGGATGAGTAGCAAGTGTCATCAAAGCCTAAAAGAAGGGATAATCATGGAAGGAATACCAATCAACAAATGTCAAACGCCTCAAATATAAAATGGATGACTTAGCGTGCGTTTGGGATGAGCTAAATTTTTCAGCTTATCTCCACTTTCAGCTTATTTTTGCTACTATTCATGAGTCTCATTGCACTTTTTGATACTATTCATAAGTTCCACTGTACAATATAATTCAGCTTATTTTTTTAACTTTTTTTTACACTTTCAGCAAAAAAATTTCAGTTTCAACTAAATAAGCTGTTCCAAACTGACACTTATTCTCAATAAAAGATACAATTTTCCACTAACAAACTTGATGATACAAAAATGATTCTCTTCTTATTTTATTTCTTTAATTGTTTCCCTTAGGTTGTAGGATTTTGTAGAGTGCTCATATTAGTAAGTAGTATCCTTGTAAATTGTTACTTTATTAATCTTGTTGATTTATTCGATTTTCATTCAATTTGATCAAAGTTCTTAGTTGTTAGTCTTGTTACATCCTTAATTCCTTATTATCAACCTCATTTGATGTTTAGATTATTTGCTTAGACACCTATCTATCGTGTTTGCAGTAACATTTGACATAACTTTAAGCTACTTAAGGGCTGTTTGGTTTTTAAAAAACCAGCACTCATCACTCTTCACTCAATTTTCGTCACTCATCAATTAAAATACCCCAATTTCCTAGACCCCACACATATGGCACACTGTTTTCAGCTTCTCATCACTCAAACATTTCTCCTTTTTGTGAGACCCACTGCCTGAGCACCATGTCAGTGAGTATAGTTAGCCTACCCACCTCACCCTCATTCCCCACCATTTTCCTCATTGCTCATTTCCCCCTTCACCCTTGTTTCTCTTCCAAAACACAAACCCGAACCTAGCTAAAATCCAAAAAGCTTAGATGCTGTTTTCAAGTCCAGTGATGTTATAATGCTCGTGGTGGTGGTGAGTTATGGGTTTGTGGAGGTGGCTTGACCCAGCCCTGTGAATGGATCTGATTTATGTTTTTGGCATTTGGGTTTTGAGGTCCGGTGATGCTCGTGGTGGCAGAGAGTTATGGGTCTGTGGAGGTGGCATATGATGCTCATGTGGCAGTGAGTTATGGGTTTGTGGAGGTTCGGTGAAGAGAGGAGATGAGAGCTGTGTGTTTGAAGAAGGAAAAAAAAACATGAGAGACAGAGAAGGGGAGAGAACATGCTCACGAAGTCAGATTGATGAGACAAGGCATAAGTGGGTCCCATTTTGTCGAGTAAAATTACAAAAATGCCACATAACTCAGTTTTTCATAACTTGAAAACACCTAAAATGTGTTCTCAATTACCATAACTCATCACTCAAAAATTAGAAAATTGAGTGATAGAAAAAAATATTGAAAACAAATCCAAACACATTACTCAGTCGTGGGACCCATCAGTTTTGAGTTATGGGTGATGGAAACTAAAAATCCAAATAGCCCCTTAGTTTCTTAGTATGTAATAGAACATGGTCTTGACATTTTCAATAACTTAGAACTTTAAGTCATTTGCTTTCCATAGTCTAATGTTACTAGCATCACTGTCTTAAAAATTTCTCTTAATTGAGACATAACCTAACCACATTCACTTTAGAACGAAGTCAAATAGTCAAATCAAGTACATAACCAACAGATCGAGGCCTAATAAAGGGAAAAATACACCTTGTTTCGGGTGTATATTTCCCTACACTCACAGTTGATGGGACCCACTAACTGTGGGACCCACCCAGCTGTGAGTAAGAGAAAGTATACACTCGAAGCAGGGTATACTTTCTCCTAATAAAGGCCATCAACCCACGTACAATCACATTGATTAGGTAAAACTAAAATTATCTCAAACAAGTACACACCATATTTATTTCGCTTGTGAGAAAGTGACATGGTTTGTATGAGTTTATAGTTGGACATTTACACAATGTTTGGTTTGAGGGGAAGAGGAGAGAAAGGAAGGGAAATTAAGCCATTTTCCTCTTATAGCATGAGAGATAAGAGAATGAACTAAATTTGATGAAAATTTTATCTCTTGGTCCCACATTTTTCTGCTCCCCCTTATTCTTTTGTCTTCTCTTCCATTCCCTTCCCTCAAACCAAACACAAGGTTAGAGTAACACAACAATGTAAACAAGATGGTTATGGCTAGCATAAATATTCATAAAATCTTTCATGTATGGTATTTAAATATTTTCTTTTTTGGATTGGATTATTTAAATAAATTAAACATAGTAGAACAGTGGTCAACACTGATTTTGAGAAATCGCCCTCAATTTATTACATAAATACTTGTAAAATCATTTACATATACTGATAATAGCTCTTTATCATCAGACAAAGACACCGATCGATTTTTTGTGTAAGCATGATTGAATCCCAAATTTTTTATTTAATTATCAGAGATTTTACTAGTTGAGTTAATTGGAACCTACTACATATATTACTTAAACAACTTAACTCATTAAGTAGCTCGTGTCAATAAAAGTAGAAGTTAATATATGTTTTTTTTAATTTTTATAAGAAAAGTTAATAATTTTTTGAATTGCACTAGGTGTGAGACAATTTTTTCTAAACTTTTCCTCCTAGGATACCTTGGAAAATGTAAAAATTAAAAGGAGCAATGTCTATTATGCACTGTAATATTACACATACAATACTTCTTAAAATAAGATCATGACTTTAAAACATAATTCCAGTTCGAAAACTGAGTTGTGTGCACGATGTGTGCAACAAGTAATGTACACCAACAATTACTCCTTATGGATGGGTAAAAATCTGTTACACTACACACTTTGTGATTTCATAAACTAAATTAGCCAGATTCACTATTCCATTTTATGAAAATGATAAAATTAACGTACAGTATCTTAGGTGCCGTTTCTTAATTCTTTTCTTAAAATTCAAGTATGTGGCTATTTAACTAAGAAATATACTTCTATTCATGAGAAAAAATTTATATGACAGAATCTTAGAAAGAGAGTCTAAGAAACAACACTTAAATACTGTACCTAAATCATGTTCTTCTAAAAATGCCTAATAAGCATCTCCCATGTGAAATATTGTACTATTCAGCCAAAAAATAAAAAAAAGAAAAGAAAAAGGAAAGTGAAATATTGTACTATAGTAGTCTAGTCTAGTATTAAAGCCAAAACGACAACGGTCCCTTTTCTTTGTTTCTCCCAAATTTTCGATCTCCCGCCAAAATCCAGCTCAGAGAGCTGAAATTCGAAATCCATCGGAGGAAGCTACAGAAAGAGAAGGGCAGAGACCGAGATGGGGATGGGTTCCAAGTCCGGGTCCGGGGCCGGAGACCCAAGCGGGTACATGGATATCCTGGCTTCATACTTTCCCCAACAGCTTTTCCCAACAATCGAAGACGACTGCCTCAACCTCACTTCTGCTCTCTTTTCCTTCTTCTCCACTCCACTTGCCCTAAATCTCGCTTCTCAGGTCTCTCCCTCTCTATTTAAGCAATTGGATTTTTGAGAGTTGTATGTGTTTTTCAATGTGGATTTTGAGGCATTTTCATTTTCATCTCCAATTTTCAAACTTCTGCATTTGTCACTAACGGTTTGGGGGTTTCTTTGAAAATTTTCATGTGTAAAAGAGTGTTCATTGTGTTAATTGTGCTAAAAAATAAAGAGTAAGAAGCAAATAAACTAAAAAGCTAAAAGAAAAAAAAAATGTTCATTCAAGCTCGCCAATTTCATCTCGGATAATTTTCTTAGTGAATAAGGAAGGTTGATATTTTTTTGAATTACGCCGCAGGTAAAAGATGACGATGGCGTCTTCATTTTGTCAATTGACTTCCAACAGTTCCGGAAAGTATGTGATCTCGAAGAGTTTTACATAATGCTAGAGGATAAACCTAAGGCGGCTCTCTTATGCATGAGTGCCGCAATACACAAGGTACAAAGTGATAATTGTAGAAATTTCTCGAAAATTTTTGTTTTTGGCTTAGCATATTTTATCTTTATTTAACATGGAAGCAGGTTGTTTTGAATAATTTGGAGAAAAACATGATTGAAGATGGTGCAAAAATAAATATACGACTCCACAACTACCCTGAAACTATGATTGCCCTGAAGAACTTAAAAGCAGCTTATATTGGTAAGGCTTAAAAATATTCATCACTAGTCCAAGTCTAATATATGTTAAGGAAACGATATAGACAATATCACTTGTTGACATGACAGACAAGCTTGTATCCGTGCGTGGCACTGTAGTAAAGGTTAGCACTGTCAGGCCTCTAGTGGTGCAGATGAGTTTTCACTGTGCAAAGTGCAAAGCTGAAATTACGCGTATTTTCCCTGATGGGAAATTTTCGCCACCACAAAGTTGTGATTTTTATGGATGCAAGAGCAAGAATTTTAATCCAATTCGATCTACTGCTCAAACAATAGATTTTCAGAAAATAAGGTGAGCTGAGTGATGCTAACTTCTGCTTCATTACTTCCAGAACTGCTATTTTTGTTTACACATCCCTCTTTCAGCTAATATTGATAATGTTTTTGATTTTCCCTCCGCTAACTTCAGGCTGCAGGAACTTTTAAAGCCTGAAGATCATGAAGAAGGTCGAGTTCCTCGAACAGTAGAATGTGAACTAACCCAAGATCTTGTTGATGCATGCATACCTGGAGATGTAGTGACTGTCACTGGAATTATCAGAGTAATTAATAATTACATGGATATTGGAGGAGGTATGATAAAGGGATTCCTTTCACAGTGTTTATTCAGTTCATCGCCAGACATGGATTGTTGCATGATTAGTTAGTTCTTTTAAGATGGATGACAAGAACATATCTATAATTTGCAGACTCTGAACTCTTCTTTACTTCTAATGCCGTTTGGAGCAAACTTCATTATTTTCAGGAAAATCGAAAAGCAAAAATCAAGGGTTCTACTACTTGTATCTAGAAGCAGTTTCGATTAAAAACTCTAAGTCACAGTCTACACCTGAGGATTCACAAGATTCTAATTCTAAAGCTAGAGCTACGGAGCTGTGCAATTTATTCTCATTTTCTCCGAGGGATTTGGAATTTGTTGTGAAGTTTAAAGAGGAAAATGGCTCAGATATCTTCAGGCAAATACTTCAATCTATATGTCCTTCAATCTATGGACATGAGCTTGTTAAAGGTAATGTTATATGTACTCTATTCAATGTTATTTATATGGTCCAAGGGTTTCATGCTAAATCTTTTATTTTTTTAATTAAAAAAACTGTTCTAATTCAATTTTCCCCATTGCTTGTTCTATTCTATTACAATTGTCCCCCACCCTGTCCCTTTATAAGGGTATGATGCTGACTAATCCAAAAAGTAATGTTTTGAGTATCTTGCTTGGCAAATATAGAATGTGCTAATGTTAACAACTTCCCATCTTAACAACTTCAGTTGGAACAAATACAACGGTTTATGGACTTGTTGTTAAAATGGTTTAAAATGCTTACTCCAATAACACTCTGTTTCTTGAATTTAATATGAAGGAAAACACTAGATTGCTTTGTAAAAATCATAATAAAATATTTGATGTTGTTCCTCAAGTTTCTCCAAAAACCATGCATCTACTAACAATGTAATGGATAAAAAATTGAACCGTTCCACATGCTCCAACTACTCCATGACATTTCATGGGCTTCAGAGGCTTTCCGGTATGTAGGAACTACAAGAATGAGCACCTACTAATGTCCACAGACCAAGTCCCACGATATATACAATGATGGAGCCCTAGAACAAAAGAGACCATGAGAGAGAGAGAGAGAGGAGCACTCTTACAGGGGCAAAGCTTTGGTCCAGTGCTGCAGTGCACTGGACTGGAAACGATGTGGACAATGTGGCCAATTTTGGACACGTGTCCAAATCGTGTTGGGTCTAGTGCCAAACCCCTCTTGAAGGCTAGAGCTTTCACTATGGCCAGCTATGAGGGAGGCCACATTGTCTTTGCAACCCTTTTTGTTTAGGAAATTGTGCTTAAATAGCTCCTTGCAGTAAACCTTAAAGTTACGGTTTTTCTGATGTTGGGTTGCCCACATCACATGGCGCAATGCCAACATAATACTTCAAAGCTTCCTTTTATTGTGAATGAAAGAAGAAAAATGGATTCATGAAAGTTTAATTCCTGATTCAATTCTGAATGGTATGCTTCGGGTTCATTTAGATAATTAAGATCAGATTCTAGGTTATGGTTCAGGAAGGTTTCAATGTGCTAATTCTTTAAAATTTCACTGACATGGCTGGCCACAGATGTAATGACATTTGAGGTAACTATTTCTTTTGTGAAATCACATAATTGAGTATGAAAACCTACTTTCTTAGGTTGCATTCTAGATTATGTCCTTATTGAGCATGTATCTGAAATTGAGGTGTTTTTATGGAATTTCCTTTTCTCAATAGCGGGCATAACATTAGCACTGTTTGGAGGTGTTCGGAAGCATTCAAAGGATCGGAACAAGGTCCCTGTTAGAGGAGACATTCATGTCATAGTTGTTGGTATGTTTAAACTCTTTTTGGATGGAACTAAATCTGGTCAATTATTTTACTTATGGAAAATGACAATGAAAACGATACCACATCAGAGTATTTTGATCAACTAGAGGTCAAGGTTTCAGGGAATATTATATTGTTTATGGGGAAGAGAAGTTGAAGTTGTATCTTGTTAATTGCCATTTTACTAGGTGATCCTGGACTAGGAAAGAGCCAAATACTGCAAGCAGCAGCTGCTGTTTCTCCACGTGGCATTTATGTATGTGGCAATGCCACTACAAAAGCTGGCCTCACTGTAGCTGTTGTGAAGGATTCCATGACAAGTGACTATGCTTTTGAGGCTGGTAGTTATTTCATATTTCCTTTTCTGAATTGTGATCTTTTGGCTATATTATTTGTTTACTCTGCCGCATTGGAATGTGAATGCTTTACTAATGATTCAGGTGGTGGTTGATTGACTGAATTTCACAAGTATTTCAATTTTCAACAGATTTTTGAAATCTTCTGTGTTGTTTACATTTATCTTCAGTGTTTTAATATTCTCAAAGGAGATTTACCACATGCTTAGACACTTGGAAATATTGTTGCTACAGAACAATAGGTTTGATAACTTTTGATTCTTGCAATAGATAATGCAATATATTGAAATATTTAGTGATTTTGGGTGTTCCATGTTTTGGGGTAGTAATGGGTTGGAGGACACTCTAAATTTTCTCTTGGGTCTAGCCTTCTCTATCTGACTGTTAAGAATTCCTGTAAGTGTGATACTTCTAGTTGTGAAATGCAATATTGCATGGGAAATTCTGATGCCTTTCTAACCTGATTATCATGCCAAAAAGAAGGAAAAAGAAAATGGGGAAATCATTAGTTTTCTTTTTGTCTTCTGTATGTACTCTATTATTATAGCCTTATTGCAAAAAGAATGCCAAATGCCACTATTATTTAGTTGACAAGCAGAAACATAATCTTTTGAAGTAGCCAAGCATTAGAAATTTCTGATATGACAGGTGGAAAAGAGATGAATTTTTGGTCTGATTCTTGTCAAATAGTTGATTAAGCTAACATAGCAAGGATTAATCTATAATAAAATGATAGGAATTTATAACATCTCTCCAACTTTAGAGCATAGGGACACGACTTCTGGGTTGTATGACAACTACAGATCTGCCTGACTCAAAATAGTTTTGCTGGCTAAGAAATCAACAGACATAAAATTGGGTCCATGAATGCTCAATGCTTGTGAATCATCTCTACTGCATGGAAAATTTTAACTCTTATACTCTTGAAGTAACAATTGAATGTCCCAATAGGTGCCATGGTACTTGCAGACGGTGGGTTGTGCTGCATTGATGAGTTTGACAAAATGTCTGCAGAACATCAGGTTTGTCCCACTGTTAATCAATCTTTTATGATTGCTCTCTTTAGTATCAAATAGGTTTCACTTATCTTGGGATTATGGCAGGCTCTACTGGAAGCCATGGAACAACAGTGTGTCTCTATTGCAAAGGCTGGACTGGTAGCAAGTTTATCAGCCCGAACTTCAGTCTTAGCAGCAGCAAACCCTGTTGGTGGTCATTATAAGTAATCTCTTAAAATTTCATTTTGTGATTTAATAATTTCTTTCTAGACTGTTCTTTAAAGTGATATTAGATGAATTTATCTTTCTTCATTGGCCATGTAAAAATTATGTAAGTAGTGACAGATGACACTGAGTTGGTAAGTAGCAGAACGACTATTATATTATTATAGTGTGATGCTGATTATTATGTTTTTCAAAAACATGTTGATAAATTTTAATATCAAATATCCAAATTGCAGCCGAGCAAAAACTGTGAATGAAAATTTGAAAATGAGTGCTGCACTCCTCTCACGATTTGATCTGGTTTTCATATTACTTGATAAACCTGATGAATTTCTGGATAAGCGAGTCTCAGAGCACATCATGTCAGTAAGTTTCTCCATCTGGCCTTTCTTTGGTGGTGCATGGTTATGAATGAATGACATGCTACTCATATCTTATTAAGGTCTATGGGACTATGCCATTTATCTTTAGCATTAATACTGTCATGCAGTCACAATGACAAATTGGAAAGTAATCACTCATGACACCCAAATGGGTAGTGGAAATTTATCCAAAAATGTCATGAACAAATTTTGATAGGATCGATTCTTTAAATGGAAAAAAAAGAAATGTGTAAAAGAGAAATAAGCATGTGTTATTGTTGTTGTGCAAGTAATGATTATTCCCAAGATAAGAAATATTTGCAATTATCTTTTACTGTTAAACATACATGAATTTGGCTAACTAGATAAAAATACCAGGTGTACTTAAAATTCTTCAAAAAAAATTGGGTGTCAGTTTTCAAAGTACTGGTTCTGTAGGACCACTAATTCTTCTAGGTAATCTTTGTGTGTGTAACTCAATAATAAAACTCACATAAATATCTGTTTTACAGCTTCATTCTGGACATGGAGAACTTTCACCGGCTGCAAAAAAGCTACGGAGAGGTAGTGTTTAGACTTTTTTTTTTCTCCTCCATCTTTGACTTAGGAAGTTTTCTAATTATGAAAGAAATCAATTTGACTGACATCAAATTTTCTCTGTAACTGTTTATGCTTTTGCTTCACCAGATGCAGCATCACAGAGTGCTCAAGGCATAAATGTGAGTGTAAAAGGTGGTTCTTTAGTTTCTCAGTGGAGACTTGACCCAAAGAAAGATGTCGATTTTGTTCCACTACCAGCTCAACTTCTTCGCAAATATATTGCTTATGCTCGAACTTATGTCTTTCCTAGGTGATTTGATCGAATCTCTACATTGCATCTCTAATGAAGAAATTTGCTATTGAAAAATATATGGTTTAGTTCTTTATTCTTGTTTCCTCTTTTTCTTTTTGATTATTTTAATTTTAATTTTCAAAATCAGGATGTCAAAGCAGGCAGCAGAAATCCTGCAGAAATTTTACTTACAACTTAGGGATCGTAATACATCAGCTGATGGTACGCCAATAACTGCCAGGCAACTGGAAAGTCTGGTCAGGCTGGCAGAGGCTCGAGCTCGGCTAGACTTAAGAGAAGAGATAACAGCCCAAGATGCAATGGTGAATACTCTATGATCTATCTAGATGTTAATATCATCGGTCCTGTCACTATTCCTTTTCTCATAAAGGATTTTGATCTGTAGATTAATGTAGGAAACGATGTTTGACAACTGTAAGGGAGCTTAATTTTGAAAGTGCTCTTGCAAAATATAAAGTACTCATGATTTAAGGAAGCATTTTATAATTCTTTTTTTTTTTGATAAGTAGAAGCATTTTATAATTCTTGAAAAGGCAAATACTAGAAAATCCAGTTTGAAGCTAAAGCTACTTAAAAACACGAGAATTTTCCAAATGTTTGAAGCTGAAAATGGTCGTATATAATGGCATGAAGGTTAAAAAAATTTCTTTTGTTTGGCATTTTTAAGTTTGATGTAACCCTATAACATGAACAAGAACCATTATTTTAATTAAAGGTTGTGGATTATATCTGCAATTTTTTTAGCAATAATTTTGATTATTGATCACTCAATTTAAATGAAGTTTAGACCAACTATACCTTTGGTTTTACAATCTGGATCAGTACACATGAAGTTCATACTTAACGACATGTTTCTTGCAGGATGTGGTTGAAATAATGAAAGAATCCTTGTATGACAAGTATGTTGATGAGCATGGGTTTGTGGATTTTGGTCGGAGTGGGGGGATGAGTCAACAGAAAGAAGCAAAACGGTTTTTAAGTGCTCTCAATAAGCAATCAGAATTGGATCAGAAAGATTGCTTTTCGATTTCTGTATGAGCTCTTGCTTCTCTTGTCTTTTCTAGTTATGATTTATGCTCCTTTAGTCATGCATAAATATTATGGTATTTCAGGAAATTTACAGCTTGGCGGATAGGATTGGTCTTAGGGTTCCTGATATTGACACATTTGTGGATAATTTAAACAGTGTGGGTTATCTACTCAAGAAGGGACCAAAGATATATCAGGTACAAATTGCAATCATTTTGTAAACTCTTTAAGACTCAGATCCAATATTGCATACATGCCATTAGAGAATTAAAACACGGGTAACAAAGGATATAGGTTTTTAGTAACCTATTTGAGGTTGCAAACAGTTATGATGTTCTGGAACCTCTGGCCACTGAACCAAATACCTAGGAAATATCTCAGATTGTTGTTAATCGACAATTTTGACAAGAACACATTTCCATCTATGCTTCTAAAGTTGATAATGTTACGAACATGAATGCATATAAAAGGGTAATCTTCAATAATAATCACCATGATAATGAGTGGATACCTTCAGCTCTTACTGCGCATCCATTTAAGTTCAGTGACATGCAACTTGTCATTAATCATGCATTCTCTTACAGGTGCTGTCCTCGTCTTATTCACGAAGTCAATCATCAAGGTCGAGGGGCTAAACTGGAATGGCATTAGAAAGCAGGTCCAATTTTGTTTCTTTATAAAACAGTCTTCTGAAGTCCAGTCAAATCACTTCAGATGCATCATTACTGATTGTCATCAATGCTAAAAAGTTGTATTAATGGGTTTATGGTAAGATCTATACTAAAAAATTCTTCAACTATATAAATTGTATATTAAGCATTATGTCATGTATATATTAACAGATTGGATAAAACAAACAATGTTGGCAGCAAGTTTGTAGAGACAAATAGTATGTTGTTGCCCTTAGAAGTTCAATATGAATGAATTTTCATCAAAGCATGCCTGTCTTTTGCATTGTTTAAATTGTTTAATCCATTAAAAAAAACTGAAAATTAGCTCATGAGTAGTGTAGGGATGGCAACGGGCCGGAGCAGTTAATATAAAACCTGTCCCTGCCTCGTCCAATCCCACCTAACACAAACATGGGTTGGGTTTATCCGGGTCAGGTTGGGTCAGCCAACACATCTATCTTTTGAAATAATTTTTTTAGCAAATAAAGTTCAATAACCTCACTGACAAACACATGGCACATAATATTCAACAGTCTCATAGACAAAATATACATTAAAAGCATTTAAGTATCATTGGGGTGGGGTGGTGAGGCCCCAAGGGTCAGGGGTAAACTGTAAACTGCCAATCCTAGTTAGGTGACAAAGGAGACCATTCGTGCATAACATAGAAGATTATTTTACATATAAATTCAAGCTTCATAACTTTCAGATCCAAAGCAAATGATTACGTTTGCTTTCCCCCTCTTTTTGGGTGGGAAATTCTAACTTCAGTATTATAATATACAGTGACATACCAGAGTGGTCAAACAGAATCAGAAGCATACTCAATTACCCATCTCCATCAATAGGTTCTAACCGCCACTCACTCCCATAATAAGAATTAGGCAAACCCAACCAAAATTTGAAAGCCTCTGCTGCTCGCTTCCTCTCGATCCTTCTGTCTTGCCTGGCCTGTGAGGCATGCTTACTAGTAAACATCCTTGAATGCATTTCCACGTAGATTTTTGTAAACTTGGTCTTGTTTGGTGGTATCCCATACTCTTCCATACAAGCCACAATTTCTAAAGCCTTCTTAAAGAAAGCTGCCCTCACACAGATATCAGCCAGTGTATCTAAAAGCCCTTCATCTGGTTTCAATCGTGGTGGAGAAGTTGATGAATCAGGAACCTCTCCTTCCCTTTTCACCCCGCACCTCTCCTTTACTTCATTCCAGAGCAGAAGTGCCTCTCCTGGCTTTCTAGCCAATGCAATTGCATTGGCCAGACTGCCATAAGTAGACACATCTGGGTAAAACCCATTCTCTTTCATTTTTTGAACTATTTTCTGTGCTTCTACAAGCAATCCCAGTCTACAATAGCCTTCAACCAACATATTCCATGCAATTAAATCAGCCTTCACTCGAGGGTCATCGAGCATCTCATCAAATACCTGGTTAGCCAGCTTTGGTTGACCAGACAAGGCAAAAGCTTTCATCAAAGTGGTATAACTAATCTTCGTGGGAGCTATTCCTCTTGCTCGCATCTCGTTAAAGAAGGCAAGAGCCCCTGCACTGTCATCAACTAGTATACACCCATCAATCAAGATATTATAGGACACCACATCAGGCTCAATTCCTGCATCATCAGCCATCTCCCTAAGCAATTCCTTTGCCTTGTCTATCTGCAGTTGCTGGCAGTAACCCTTGAGGAGTACATTGTAGGTTATCCGATTAGCAGCTACACCAATTCTTGTCATTTCAGCTAGCACTTCACGAGCCCGGTCCATCAACCCTGCCTTCACCAGTGCAGAAACAACAGTAGTATATGTTACATGGTCAGGGTGACTAGAACTATCATCCTGGCGCCTCATTGCCTCTAGCATTCGGACCGTGTCAGTGACACGACCAGCCTTCATATAACCTTTCATTAGAGTGGTGTAATCTCTAGTGTTAGGAGCATACACTTTCGGCAACAATGGTGGCTCATAATTGCCTGACTCAATACTATTAGGAAGCAACTTCACAAACACATCTCTGTCTTTGTCTCTATATCTGTCTCCATTTCTATCCCCATCTTGATCCTCTTGACCTGAATTTTCTAAATTCGAGTCTCTGAGAATCCTGCAGAGATCTCTCCTACCTTCCCTCATTGCTTGAACCATTCTCTCCGCCGTTTCTAAATCTCCAAAACCAACATAAGCTGCAATAAGCGAATGCAATGTTGTCATACACACTGGAATTCCCTTCTCAATAATCCTCTCTAATACAAATACAAGCAAATCTTTCCTATTAACTCTAGCACACAACTTAATCATAACATTATAAGTTAGCACATCAGGCTCAGCACCGAACTCAGGCATTTCATCAAACAATTGCAAGAACCTCTTAGTGTCACCCAAATTGGCACAGGCATTGAGCACAGCATTGTAAGCACCCGTGTCAGGCCGCGAGTCGGCAACTATAGTGGGGTCCGCAAATTTGCGGACTCGCTTGGTCACCGACCCGAACAGCTTGAGCGCTTCAATGGGGCCGTCATCGCCAGAAGCGGCGAGCCGGCTCACCACGGCACTCCATGCCTTGACATGGGGAAGATAGCCAGAGCGGAGCATGGACTTGACAATTGAACTGGCATAGAGCGTGTGGCCAGCCTTGGCGGCTGCCACGGCAAGGAGGCCGAGAGAATTGGCATCGAGACGGTGGAGCTGCCGCTCTTTGCGGAGGCGCGTGATGATGGACTGGGCACGTGTGAGGCCTACACGGGTGTTCAGATAGGACAACTGGGAAACCAAGCGGCTAAGGCAAGTGGCACTCGGGAGGTGAGTGCATTTAGTGTAGGCAATCCAGGCTTCCTCTGTTTTTCTTTGACGGAGGAGAGTTAAAAGTTTATTGTCTTGTGAATTGTGTAGCTCTGTGGTGGTGGTGGTGGTGGTGAGAGAGAGGTCTGATGGGCTAGTATGATTTGTTGCGGTGTGTACACGAAATGGGTGCTTGGGTTTTGTGGTGGTGGAGGAAGAGGGTGGAGGAGAAGCCCAGTGGAGTGTGAGAGTTTGGGTTAATGGGAAAGAGTTAGAGGTTGATGATGAAGAGGAAGATGAAAGTGTTGGGAATGATTGCAGTGGTTTTGCGTTCATGACTGGGCCATTTGGGAGAAACAGGAGTTTGGAGTGGGAAAAGGTAGGAGCTTGGTTTGAATTTTTTTGGGAAGAAGAAGATAATGCGAGGGAGAGAGTTTCAGGTTATATTGAGTGGAAGTGGAAACTACTACGTCGAGTATATCCTGTCCTCTTGTTTGTCTCGCAGCCTTACGGTCACTAATTATTGGATTTTTTTACAGTTAAATTAGTTCTTATGTGTTTTTTGGTCTTTACAGTTAAATTAGTTACTTCTCTTTTTACTTATATTAAAAAAAAAAAAAAAAGTTAATCGTGCTCTTTAAGATATTTGTTAATAACTTATTTTAGAAAAATTTTAATACAATTTTTATGAAAAATATAAAATGTTTCTAAATCAACGTTCTTAAGGTATTCGTAAACTTTTATTTTTTAATTATGAAAAGGCATTTCCTTAAGTACATGCATTAATTTTTTTAATTAAATTTAGAATTTTTATAGGTTTACATTGTATTTGCAATGTAATCTTACTTCATAGATGCAAAATGTGTACAACGTTTTTGCAACAATGTAAGTACAACATAAAACAAGAATTTCTCTTAAATTTAATAATGTGATTTCTTTTTATTTATTTGGTGATAAAGGCAAATTTATTATTTATTTAAAATAAGAATAGCAAGGTTCTAGCCAGACAGTGCTTGTCATACTACATACTCAAGTTATCAAAATACATCAAAAATAAAACATCAGGAGGTGGGCTATCAAACACCACAAAATCTTGATCTTGTCTAATGCCTCTTTTAGCAAATGCATCAGCACACTTGTTTTCATTTCTACTTCTCTAAAGCAATGCTTGATTTTCTTCAATGGGAGGTATTGGAGGAGTTCCTTGCAGTCATCAACAAGATTGCATTTATTAATTCAATATAAAAAAATTATATTTTTTCAATATAATTAAATTCAACAATATGACTCAATAACCAATAAAATTACACAAATTGAATTTAATTGAGAAACACAAGGGACAACATTTAAGAAATAATACTCTTATGATTTCTTCATTTAATTGGCAAACAAAAAGTACAACATATGTCTATAATTCTCTCTCATGTGTTAGCCAAGATCTAATACATTCTATCTCATGGTAACGCTAAAAAAAACCATTCTAGATTGTTGTTACTTGTTGGTATCTAAGACTACCTATATACTTCAAGGTAAAAAAAACAGAGTTCCCCCAATACCAAAACCTCATCTAACCCCAATTTAAATTGGCTAACAAAAGATATGAGCTTTGAAGCAAATACAAGTTTCATGACAGTTAGAAATGAATTAGCACATAATATTGATACTTTGATAGTCAAGAATATAAAAGACAGATAAACAAGAAAAATTTATATAGATATACTTGTTTAGAATATCATACAAGCTTTTAAGGATAGTAGTTGGATTGTTTCACACGTTTTACGAACTAAAGTACTAGGTTTAACTGCTTAGGTAGGCATTGATACCAAATAAAAACAGAGAAGAAATACTCACTTTAAGTTATATGAAAGAAAACTTATTTTACATTCGTTGATTTTTAGTTGTTCTTTTGTAGAATAAGTCTGGTGAAAGAATACAAATAAAAGCTAGATAGAAAGATGAGAATGATTACACAGTTGTCCTAACTTTACTAAAATGGCCTTAGAAGTTTTCTTTGCACTTCCTATTGACAATGTATTCGCACAGGTCCAAATTATCCAGGTTCTCTCAAATCCATCATTATACCAATATATTATCCAAGTTCTCTCAAAATCCATCATTATTCCAATATATCGTATTTCAATAAGTCTAAGGACAACTTATTTCACAAAGTTTTTCATAACTTCCCGAAGTGACAGGTTGCGAATTGTGGAAAATAAAAGTAATGTGAGTGATTGATCATGCGAAAGTGATCGCCCATCTCTTGCTCTTGTAACTATCATCTCACTAAGCTGTGTCCAAAACAAAGTTGATCTTATTTAGCACCTTTTATCTTCAACTCAGTATGGACAAGGTTATGGTGAAAGCCAGAATCAACTGAGACAGGAGAAACACGGCAGCACACAAAATAAACATGGCAGTGTGCAGTGTATTTTCCACGTACATACCCATAAAACTATTATTGCAGCAGGAACAAAAGAGCAACTATATATAATGATAAAAATCTATATACACAGCTTTATACATGAAATGTTGGAAGTGCAACCCATCTATCTGAAATTCCCCTTCTTTTCCTGTACAGCTCCCCAACATGAAATAGATAAACCACCTGTAATTACAGGTTATTTACATATCCCTCCAATTATAGTCAGCAAAGAAAGGAGCTTCCTTTTGTTCCCAACAATCAGCTCCTCCTCAACAATCAGCTCCTCCTTAACCAGCCAGTCTTTTATCTACACCCCCAACACCTACTCTAATAATTACAATTTCACAGTTGAGCACCTGTTGGACAGCGATATCTGACGCTATGATAAGTGGAATGATCCTTGTCCTTCTGTTATGGCATATAAGAGCTTCTCTCTCATCTTCTCCTGAAACAAACAAACAAAAAAAGTTCAGAAGACATTTTTTCAATGTTTTTCTGTAACAGTTTCAATGAAAATGTGTGCTAGAAAGCCAAGAGAGTTCACTTTTGAAGAGTAAGCTGGCAACTTAAGATAATTTGCACAAGTCATCACACTAGGTAGGTCAATGTCAGCCCAGTTGCCACAATGCTGTTTAAAACACAGACAATAAAGAAATAGTCAGATGATAACTCAAGAACGAACAAAAGGCGAATTAAGCAAGCAGATATTTTGTCGGTACAGACTTTTCGAACAATTGTCAACTTTGGATTGAGAGACGCCAAACCTCCCGGGGGAAGCCTAGGTGCCCCAGTCACAAACTGCAGAAATGCTCGTCGCTGTCCATGGTCAAACTCTTGTATGATTTCCAGCAACTGAAATTGCAGAAGAAGCGGGTGATTTTCTAGATTATGAATGCAAGTGTCGATTAATAGATAAGTAAATACATAAAAGATGTATGAACACTGACATTGACTACTGGAGGACTGCTGGATGTGTATCCATGATCAAACTTGATATGATCCAGGAGCTCGTTGAACTGATTAAAAGAATGTATAACATCTTTAGTAAATATAATCAGTACCCCAAATACATAATGAAATATTTAAAGTGATATGATACATACAGCCCAAGAATCATGTTCTCCACATAGTAAACGCTCTAGTTCCTTTTCAGTAAAAATCTGAAGATGTTTAATAGGGAAAACCTGAAAAACCAAATACAAAACATTCACAAAATGGATTATCATATTGCTCATATAAAAGTACATATACAGTACAATAAAATCAAATTAATAATAAAAGAGATAAGGAGACTCCAATTCAGAGCCTCCCCCCCCCTTTCCTCTCCCTAGATTGGAGTAATGAACCCACATCAAAACATGTTAGGCACTGTCAATTCTGGAACTTCGATTGCAAGTAATAGCGGTAAACAGAGCTGACCAGAGACTATGAACTATACTGTTATCTAAATGAAGATCTTGAGCTAAATTTGAAGTTCAGGTATCAATTCTTTTGTGTCACCTTCTATCACTTTAGGCCTACAATAGAAACCTCCCAGTCTCAGCAATATAACCATACTTGTGAGGCAGTGGCTATTTAGGAGTCAGGTTCCAAGTTTTGTTCAGAGGTGACAGCGGTAGATGAGGTAACCAGAGACTATAAAATAGGAATGTGTCTAAATTGATGCTCTAGGATTAGAATGTGATTTCTACAATAAAATGGCTGCATTACACCTTATGTAGCATTTGAAGGTAAAAATCAACCGTGGAAATGAGGGCATCATAAAAATTGAAGCCATTACCATAACAAATTTCAAAATAGGAATTTTGAAAAGAAATGATGCTGTCTCAAATTTTTTTTTTTTTAATTCATGCCTACATCATAAAAAAAAGCATGTAATGGTACAGACCTGGTTAAATCCGGATTTAAAAGCTTCTACTTGTCTAGAAATTCCACTGTTTATAGTTGCATCCACAACAAGTGAGATATATTCCTCCAAGTTACTCATATTAACCTGGTAAAACATGAATAAAGTTCAATACATACCTCATCATTTGAAAGATGACCCAAAAAAATGCATTCATATTGAAGTGTGCATTACCATTTTATGATCAGCGCCAGAAGTAAGTACATAGTCAGGATACCCAGGGAGAGTAAAATCAAGGAAAAGATCTTCAATTCTGGTATTCCGAAAGCATGAATCAAATTCAGGTGGTGAATTTTCTTCGCAGACAGATTCCAAAAACTTTTTCCTATTAACAAGAGCCTGAAACTCTAGCAATGTCCTACCAAGCTCAGGATCAAATGACTGGATGTCATAGAGAGTAAGTTCCTAGAAAAAATTAATACAAATAATAAATTATTAAAGAAATCAAGGTTTAAATAATAACACTATCATGCAAACTAACTGCTAACCTGACAATCCTATACAGAGTTGCACTAATTTTACATAGAATTGGGACATACCTGGCCAATAATGAGTTTATAAAAGGCTTTAGAGAAATGAAGATCCAAGACCCTTCCATCTTGAAGAGACTTTGCAACCACTTGGCCCAAAAGGACAAACTTTTTCAGAACTTCAGAAAACCGATCATCAGATGTATTTAAACTAGATGGCCAAGGACATGGGAAAAGTCCAGAAGGTGACATCAGAATTGCCATATCCTCAGCCTGTAAGCTTGTCCTGGAGGCAAATGAACTATGATCCTCCCTCCACATAACTAGGCCAGACTTCTGGAACTCATGACTGACCAGGGTATAGAATTCCAATGTCGGACCAAGACCAGTACCAACTTCTTCATTATATTCCACTTCAATAAGCACTTTATGACGCGCATGCAGGTCCATCATTTGGGCAGCAGAGTCCAGAATCTGGTCGCGGAAAACTAAAAACTTCTTACGCGGCAAACTGCTAGAGCTGGGCCGCCTGTCGCTAGTGGGCCCTGAATTACTATGAGACAGTTGATGAGATTGAATTTGCAGTTGACCAAATGCTGCCAACCGGAAGTACTTACATCTTGCCTCAAAACTAAATAGAAAAGGGCAAGAAGCAATTAACTGTTTACACCAAGAAGGCATACCACCAGTGGACACAGACAAAGAGTCCCGCATCTGCTGTTCTAGTTTTTCTGTCAATTTATTGCTTACAAACTCATTCTGTGGCACTGAAGGAACTACTACCTTTAGACCATCCAAGTTATCAATTTTTCCTTCAGCAAAAGCACATACTCTTTCACGGGACATCAGATGAAATGCATTTCGGGCCAAGCATTCCAAGCTTTTGAGCAGAAATAGTATATCGTAAGTAGGACTTGACCTCTCCAAGTCAGAAGTGAGTTCACAAGCAAACATGCTAGAGAAAAATGGAGTGTATTGCATATATGCCCTGACATTATCTGGAACAAAGAAATTTTTTTCTGACGGACTACATTCTTGAGAATTATTTTGGATAGGTTTCACAGCTCTTTTATATGTTAAAGTGTACACTTGACTCCACAATTTTGAACAAGTTATAAATTCATTTTCCTTTATTTGTTGGTGGAGAATTGTTTGGTATAGTGTCAGTGTCCTATCCAGCTGTTGCTCTTCAAGGTAAAACACCAGTTTTGGTGAAGCATCTTCATTGCTACAAGAGGCAGGATGCTGAATTCCCTTATTGGTGTCTGGGTCTGAAGGAATGTGTAATTCTTGCTCCACAGGCTCCTGTTATGCAACACAATAAATAGATATCTAAGAATAGTGATAATACCTTGGTGCTAAAAAGAAGGAGGAGAAGAAGACACAGCCCTAAAACTGGAATTTACACCACTGGTATACTTCCATTACTAACCCAATTCAGATGATGAAAAGTTTGTTAGGTGCAGAAAAAGCATGTAACATCAGATCAAAGCCATGATCACAAATCCAAATAGGAAAGTGATATTTATATAGAAAAAACAATTTAGTATAGATAAGGCCAAGATTAGCTGAGTTAAGATTATAAACTGATGATGAGGGATCAACTAGAAGATTAACTTCACCCAAAGATGTTTTGTAAGGATTTGTCTGTCTTACAGTGACTGCTTCTTCAGGTGCAGACTGAGACAATTTAGCATCATCTTCCTGTGGAAAATTATAACTGAGATTAAATAAATGCTCAAAGATTCATAAATTCCGTGTAAATCAGAAAATTCCCTTCCCCCACCACCTATCCCTTTGAAAATAAAATAAAATAAATTAAAACAAAACAAATCAGAATCTTTATTGTCTCTAGAAGAATCAATTTAGCTTAAATAATCCATATAACCTGCATATTAGGCAAATCTGTGGACATACTATCATGTTCCATGTGAGGTAAACTTTCTCCTGGGCCAGCACTTGCATTTGATGGTAAATCAGGTCGTAGACTATCTGTCTGGCCCATAGCACAACTGGATGACTCAATGTGCTCATTTCTTTTAATGCTAACTTTAGGCCATAGATATCCTTCAATGGCATCCAAAGAGCAAAAAGGATCAACAGTTTGAACATCTTCGGAATAGTCACAAAGGCATGTCTCTACATCTCCTCGCACAAAACGAACTTTTAGACATGGATGTAGTGTGCGGCGTCCACTTGGAATCATGGCATAAGAGTTCCTTTGCTTGGATCCATGGCTCAAAATAACCGGGAAATTCTCCAAAGAAGATAGTGCACTCTGTAATTTTTGTATCAGCACCACTAGGGGCAAGTCCACAGAATGGGGCTCTGAAGAAGACAAGAACAGCCTTGCAAACACCTCAAACCGCTTTTCTACAACAAAGAAATGACCATTTACACCCTGACCCTCACACTTTTCTCTTAGGTACTGGCTATTGGATAGGTAATTCAGTAGTGATCTCATAATCCCACTTTCAATAAATTCAAAAGTGGAAATGGTTTCCCTTCCATTAAGATTAGCCATAATTTGATGCAATATACAATAAAAACTCTCTTCAGGCTGAGCAGGAACATCATTACTGATTGTCATGTTAACCAAATCACTTAAAGTAGTAGACAAAGTTCTGAGCTTTTGAAGAATATCAGTCACTCCTTTCTCAGAGTCATATAATTTTGGTGCAAAGTAATTAGTCTTTATGTGCTTCGCGAGATTGTGAACAGAATCCTTTTCAAGCTTGCAACTACCAGTTTCTGATGCTGTAGCAGATTGACCAGCAGCAAAAGCATAACATAAGCATCTCAGGACCTCCTTTGAAGCTAATTTCTGACTTGATTCAAATGGTAGCTGGATGCCACTGAACACTGGAAACATCAACTGCGAACAGTTTTCTTGTGTTAGCAGTGCATCAATAGCAAAGAAGATACCTTCCTTGATGAAGGAATTCAGGAAAATATCAGAAAGCTTTTGCAGGATCATCTCAGCAATCTGTAGGGCTACCAATAGCACATGCTGATCCTTTCTAGTGAATACTCCAGCCAAAAAGCTGCCAATTAGACAGATAAATTTGAGCTTGAGTTAAAATATAATTTAGATTTTCTAACAAAAAGACAAGAAACCTGGTTCACCTTGAAATGTTGGCATTCTTCAGCAATTCAAGAAGCATGTCAGATTTGCTCAAATAAACTAACTTGTTGACAACAGATAGGCAGCCATAGCAAACATATAAATTTGCACCAGAATTAACCACCTGTCCAAGTGTTGCAGGAAATATTACAAAGCCATGGAAGAAAAATAAAAGTCAGTTGAACAGAAATATTCAGAAACCAACCTGGATCAACAAGGGAAGTATATCCATCCCAAATTTTTGCAGAAGACTGGGGCAGTTAACTAAGAAAGCTTCCTTATCTGACACTTGTTGAGCATCTAGATCTCTGGCTGAAGTAGGTAGAAGCTCATTAAGCAACTTCAGAACTTCATATACCTGAGGATGAAAAAATAGCAATAACAACACCATTCCCTTTTATAGCATGGAACCCATAATACAATTCCACAAGCAAAATTGGAAAGCAATCAATGAATGTATACTAATAATGGTCTTCCAGTCAAGAATGAACACATAAACATCTATACTATAGAACAATAACTAAATTCCAAGACTCACATACAAAATTAAAAAGCAATCAGTGAATGTATAACAGTGACAGTTTCAGCCAAATTAACACAATATACAACCAATCACCACAATCTTTGAACTACAATTTTGCAGAAAACTCAGTGATTTGAGATATTCTAATGTAGGTGAACATGAGATCTCCAATAGGCATATTCTCTGAATCCAGAGGCATACACATGTGACTTATTAACGGCTAGCACACTCGGTATTTCTCTAGCCATACATAGAGTTCTTGCATTAAAAATAAAAAATTAGAGGCCATTAATTTGCACATTGGCAACATGTGAATCTGAGATCCTTATGTGCAGCTTGCAGACCAATACTCAAGAAAAAAGGCATGGGTGTCAAACAAAATCCTTCAGCATGGGTTGAGGAGTTTGCATGCAGTTTCAAGCAGGTCTTCATATGATTAGACAAACAAAAGTATACTTTTCCCAATAAGAATGCATTTACAGAAATTCAAAAACTGGAACATGCAAAGTTGGAAAACATGTATCTAAATGGAATTTTAGTAGATCAATTCTCACCTCTTACCAAAACATGCATAGGTAAATATTGTGATTATGTGCTAACTCTTACTCTTACCTCCAGAGAGACAAGAATTTTCTTCCCGACTACATAGTTAAGAAACAAACATCTAGTGAATTCTTTTTCATTAAGCCCTCCAAAAAAAAAAACTAGAACTAACAGCCATCTTTCTCTCCAGTCCCACAGAAAAATAATTTTTTTTAAAAGCTTTCATACTCAATTACAAAGGCATATAAAAATTATTATCTTGATCTCTTCCATGCATATAGGAGGTTGTTTTGAGGCACATGGAAGTACAAAAGCTCCAATGTATCTTTTTACCATTACCATGAATAAAAATTGATTTTCCAAGGATTCAATCCACATTGATGCCATAAGAGATAAAACAGAGTTGTATAGGCAAAGATGTAAACCTGGTTGCATTGTCCATCCACTGTATGAGGAGAAGACATTCCATGTGAGAGGTCATAAGTGGATAATATATCCTTCAATATGCTGCTTATATTGAGCTCATATAGAGCTTTGAAGGCTACAATTGAACCAGAAGAAAGTTTGACAAGTATCCCAATCAAACCCTGCCAAAATATAGTCTAAAAGTCAAGATTACTCTTTTAAAGTAGTAATATCAGAAAAGAGCTGGTTCAAATGCAAAATTTAGAAAATTTTGCCTACATTATAAATAGGCCGGGATACAGTTGTTCGGCTATTCAAGTCTAGAAGATGTACAATTTGACCAATCAGCGCATTCTTACAAAGTTCATCCAGCATCTCAGAAGACTGACTTACTTGCTCCACTATTTTAATCAAGCAAATAGCAACATATTCGACAAGCTGAGAATTTGAAATAAAAACATAGTGGAAGGTCAATAAAAGATGAATTGACAAAAAAATATTTCTTACAAAAAAAATAATGATAAAAAACTCTATAAACAGTTCATGCCTGTCTATCCTCATGCTGAAGAAGATTGCACAGTATGGGAACAGCTTCCATAAAACGTGAAGGAGATTCTGAAGGAAGTTTTTTACATATGTTCACCACAGTGGATAGAGCAACCCTCTGATGCAAACAGAATGGGGGGAAATTATGTTTAAAACACCCTCAAGATAAAACAGCTGCAAATATCATCATATTCCAAATAAAAACGTATTTTATATTGGCTTGCCTGTACACTTGTTGGGAAGAATTCGATAAAATTTAGGACAGCCATAATTGCCCCAGCCTGTAAGCAAGCAAGTGGTTGCTCCCGTGATATCTTCTCCAAAGCTTGTAGACACTACAACAAAACAGTATTTATAAGTTCCCATATAACAACACACTTTCCTTGTATAAACAAGGTTATGACTGTCTTAGAATTGATAACACAACTAACCATATATAACTACATTACCTGTTCAGCAACATCCACATACTCAAAAACCATTAATCGACAAAGAGCAGGAACCGCATCATGCCTAATTAAGAAATTAGATGACCGAGGATACACATCACAAATATAAGTTATAGCCCTTATAGCCAGCAACATTATATCCGGATTACTCTCGTGCTTTGCATATTTTACAAGAAGTGGAGCTAATGAGTCGGAAATCATGCTTGAAAGTGAATCCTCTGTACAAAATGACAACACTTCACACAACTCAGTAAGCGCAGCCAGTTGCCCGGAAGGCTCGGATTCTTCACTCAAACTTGTTAAAATCCTCTTGAATTTCCCATGATCACCGGAAGATCTCTGCCTCTGATAATCACGATAGTCGCGAAGATTGTTACGCCTCTGCCCTGCGTCATCAGAATCACAAGACCCATATGCGGAGTCCCTCTCGGGTTCCCCCTCTGATCGGCTTGAAGCCGAAGCAGAAGAGGAAGTGTCCATATCATTGTCATGGGTTTCATGTATTGAATGTGTGGAGTTCATATGGGTCTGAACTGAGGAGTTGGAAGAACTGGGTCTAAAATCCAATGAACTACACGCCCTCTTATCAGCTGGCAATTCATCAACCATTTCAGTACGCTTTTGTCCACGATTACCCATTTATGATCAACAAAACACAGAAACTCAATAAAAATAGCCACCCTGTATAGTCCAAAATCTTCATCAGATGAACCATAGATTATCTTTCTCATTAAAATTCCAAACCCACAAATACCATAATCATCAGAATAATCAATAAAAATTTACTCTTTCCCAAGTTGAAACTTCCATTTACATAAAAAAAAACACAACAGAAATTTACAACCCAAAAAAAAAAAAAAAAAAAAAAAACTGTGCTTGATCAAAATTAGTCAATTCTAACAAAAAAAATCAAACACAATCCAAAAGAATCTATACAATATGAGATATACAATTTCACAGGTAAAAAAATCGAAGAGGAAAATTTAAGATCAGCTAAAAGAAAATGATACAACTTGATGACATTAAACAAAATTATAAAAATAAAAAAAAAATAAAATTTGATGATTTTACGGTACCAAGTTTGTAGTTGTTTTTATCAAATCTTTGGAGAGAGCGAATAGTTCTATAGGGAATCTAGGGCAAAGTGCTTCTGCTTCTTCTTCTTGTTCTTCTTCTTCCTCTGTTTTCTTTCTTTGTTTTCTTTGGCGATTAAAATTAAGGTCTGTGATGCTGATTGTGATTTTGATGGTGATGAAGAAGAGGGCGTTGAGTGTGAATAATAAGCTTGTGTATGTATGTATATATCTCTAAGGCTCTATTTATATTTATATTTATATATATGTGGATTTATTTAATTAATTGTAATTAGAGTTGTTAATTAACACAGTAAAATAGTGATGCTGTGTGTGTGAGGTGCATTGAGGGTTGGTGTAGGGTCAGGTTTTGGCCGTAGAAAAGTAAGGTTGTGATTTTCGTGATTTGACGTGGAGGTTAAACTTGGAGTCCACGGTTAGGGTTTTCCCTTGAGAATCGGAGATGATAAGAATTGTTAGCTTGATCAAGTCATTTGGACCGTCAGATTAGAGAGTCTTTGTTTGGCTGGCTGTTGCACCGCCTTATCCTTTTTTCCTCTCTTTCTTTCTTTTTTGGGCCTGGGCTTGGGCCGAGTATTGGTAATGCTTAATGTTCACTGCCTTTTGGTGATAACTGATAAGTTAGTGATAGTATAGATCACAAAAATAAGTAGTTACGATATTCATTCTCATATTTAATTTCTAAAACTAATGAAGTAGGTGATGGAAAATTATTAGATACTCTCGGAGTATCATAAATGCGTATTTTTTTCTCTCACATGAATGGTGTGTCACACCATGAATTTAATTAGTGGGACCTATCATTCATGTGAGAAGAGGGAGCACGCATTAATGATATTTCGGGAGTACACAATAATTTTCCAGTAGGTGATAAGTCACTAATATAAGTAGTTATGATATTCATGGCCACGTTAATTCATAAAGGTTATAAAGTAAAATTTGTACTAATATCTTTAACATTTTTTAAGTTTTTATTCGCTCATTTATATTTGATAAAAAAATATTACAACTTACCATCATTATAGAATCATTTATGGCATATTCAAATCTTATTATTTGATCAATATATATATATATATATATATATATCAATGCATGTAGATTGTTTTATTCTATTCCAAGGTTTTTCTTTTCTTTTCTTTTCTTAATGGAAGGATGTTAAAAGTTAAACATAGTCAAGCATAATCCAATAGTGCTGTATTCATCACCAACCACCAATGGGTGAAAAATAAAAGCTACTTCTGAAAGAGATTCAGATGATATTTCCTTTGCTTTTGACTGTAAAAGGGAAATTATTGTCCATTCATTCATTCCAATTCTATATCTACCCACTATACGCAAAAAAGTTGAGCATTTTGTTTTTGTTTCTGTAGCTTTTTCCCCCTCCCTCAAATCCATAATCCATGATAGGGATATTAAAATCTTCTTAATAATTTAAGAAACTGTAATTTTTGTATTTAGAATTTTGTAGGCAAAAACGTCTTATCAACTCACTTCTTTAGTAAAATGAAATAAAGGATAACTTGGTGATCAACCTATGGAGAGGAGAATCCTTAAGGAGAGATTACCCAAAATTGTTTTGGATGATTCTCCACTTGAGAAGGAAATTGTAAAAAGATTTTGCCGCTAGCATCAGGTATGGAATATTTCAAAATATTCCTAGTAATGGAAATTATTATAGTAAATCCATTTGCTTTGATGGAGAGCAAAACACCAGTGATGTAACATTGCAAAATTTTTAATCACTTATCAACCTAATTTCAACACATATGGACAAAGGCAAGCAAAAAGATACAAAGATTGGGAAAAGACTTTAGCAAAAAGAGGCAAAGGGCAGAGCTATGAGGCTCTTTTAAAATGTTTAATTTTACTAACAAGAACCAATCACAAGCTGATCCCAAAGCACCATTATCGCCTTTGAACGTAGAGGGGAAGGAAGTGGCAACATTGGTGCGCCGCACCGAGTCAGACACGCAAAAGCATATGCAATTGACGCAGAACTTGAGGCACGAAAATAAAGTAACCCATTGACGTAGAAAAATGCAGCATTTTACTCCCCATATTTTCCTTTACTAAATTACCCTCTATCTAGAATCACATGAAGGTTACCCATAGTAATTAAAAACTAATATTATAAAGAAGACAATTGTGTCAAAAAGATTCCTTCCTACCTTGAACTTGAAAACAGAGCCAGAGCTCTTCCAAGAAAGAAGTAAACAAAGAAGCATTCTTGCCACTCAAGAACCTTCTCACCTTGTCAAAACCAGAAACAACACCTTGTTAAAACCCAGTAACAAGAGCAAAGAATAAAGAAAATTGTTAAGTTTCCTTTCCCAGTGAAAAAAATGGATAGTTTGTGAGTTGTGACTAGTAGTGAGTTTGCACTCATGACAACCTTTGTTCTTTTAACCTAAGAGCTCAAAGAGATGCAGGAAACCAAACCTGCAACCAGTTGACCTCAGTGTAAGAAACACTTGGCCTGACTACTGTTTGGTAGAGATTAAAAAAACACAGGAAACCCTTATCCTTTCGTTTACATCAATGCAGTAGAAAATTCATAAACTTCTCGGGGAGAGCATTCTTCCTTACATCATCAGAAATTTTATATGGCAAAAAAAATAAAAAACAGTTTCATAATCAGCTCCATAACATATTGCCAAAACACCCAGTTAACGAATCACAGGACCCAAGATTTACAAAGTTTTCTTAAAATAAATATTTTAATCGAAAGACACCCCTAAATATACAAACCATACCTAGAATACATATGGATTGGACAATAGTGCCCAAAAGACCCTAAAATGTCAGTGTTCACATAAGAATAAATATTTGTTGTGGGCACCGAACAAGATCTCCTCAAGCAGGACGCCAAATGGTGGAATTAGTAAAGATCGAGCAGAAATCTAATCTGAGCCTTGCATAGGAATCATCAGATGTTGTGCCTGAGAATACAAACATTACAAGAGACCAGTATATAAGTCTTACAACCAACTAATATTGGGAATATTCATAGGGGGACAGTTAATGACAGACCAGATATATTGCTTCCTCATTAATCAATCCCAACACAGTCACCAAACCATGTGATGCATGGGAAAGTTTTGGGAAAATATTTGCATGTATATATTTGATTAATAAATATTAATAAATAAAAGCTAAACCAGAGATATTGATGAAAAAACAGATATAATTTAATTAGAATGTTTAGAGAAGACTAAACATAAATTAATTAGTGTTTGTTTAGTGTTGGGTTGTGTAGGGCTCTTGGGCCCAGGAGTCCACTATCTACCCGTATATTGGGCCTATGGCCCAAGCCGAGGACAAGGATCTGTCCAAGGAGGGGATGTCTTCGTCAGAAGGGACCGTGTTAGTGAATAAGAAGGTTAGCTTTGGTGATAATGGCTCGTGAAGGGTGGCCGAGGACGCATTCGTCCTCGGCTAGACATAACCGAGGTCCTAAGAGATGGCCTATTAACAAGGGTAGCAATCCTGGAAATTCAGTTGAAGCAGATAAGCATTGCAGAGATGTCAGATAGGGAGAAGCCCTAAAATATCTTGAGAGAAAGCTGCTGCTGCCTCCGTATTAAATGTACTGCAGCTAACTCTCTGGCCGCATTAATATGGAGGTGATGCTTGAACAGTGATTTTCGGCCTTACAGTCATTGTTTGGAGACTTACAGGAGGGGCTGATGGGACAAGTATCAACACCAAACCATCTAGCATGCACGTGGAAGGTGGAGATGGGAAGGAGAGACAGTATAAGAGAAGAAGGGGCCAGTGAGACAAAGGGATCAAAAAAATCAAGCAAGAAACACTGTAGCCATCTAGAGCAAGGCTTGTAATCATACTTGAAAATATTATAAGAATTAAGCTCCTCGGATTTTGCCGAGGAAACTTTTTCTTCAGTTTTAGCTTGAATATTTTCACTCTTTAGTCATCAAGCCTACCTAACTTGTTTAATTAACCAAAGCCTAGTTTTTCCAACCCACTTTCTACAAATTCATTGTTTTAGGCTTTTTGGGCCTAAGTCCATCTATCTTTTTGGCTAGGAACTCAAATCGGGTCCTTACAGGTTGCTTTAGTCTAATATAAAGGCAAATTCTAATTGGTTTCAAAGGCTAAAGTGGCAGCACAAGAAAGTCCTAAAATGCTTCCATATTACCTTTTTTTTTTTTTTTTTAATATATTTTTTATATTATTATTTTTTTCTATGATGTGAAACCTTACAAAAGCAAGGCTCTTTGGACCCACCCCTAGGGAGTAAACCACGTGTACACAACCCCAACTGCTAGACCCATGTATCAAGTAACTTCCTGTTTTTACTATTATACTATATCACATGCTCACATGTGTGAACTATGGAAGCAACCAGAAGTGATTTGGCACATCATTTCCATATTCATGAACCAATTGCTAGTGCACGAAGTGGACATCTACATGATACTCACAAGACACCAAGAAAAATATGGGGAAAGAAAATATCACTGCTAAATTAACATTCCAGCTAAGATATCAATATATCGTGAAATAACATCATTTCGTGCAATTCAATATTAAGAATATATAAAAAAAAATTTAATATGAATAAGCATGGTTCAAGGAGATTTTGACCATTATTGATATTCTAAATCTCTCTCTCTCCTTGGTTCGTAACAAATTTTTCCTTTCAAATTATCAAGGTACAAAGAGACTTCCATTCGTAGCTTAAATTCGTTTAAAAGGACAGGGAAAATGACAGAAGCTTGGGAGCACACTAAAGAACAAACAGTTACACCTAAAAGAGGTAACATATTAGGAGGAGGAAAAAGTTTTCCCATAAAATGATAGAGGGGAAGGGGGAATTAACGAGAATAGAAGAAGGCCCCACATAATAGGATAACCATAGAAGGAAAAGACTAAACGGCATACCAATTTCAATTATGAGATTCCAATTTAAAAGCACCTACTTTGGCGGCAAACCCTAATTCCAAAAGGACTGGCTCTGCAGTGTACAAGGGATAGAAAAAGTGTTTTAACACTTGTCAGCAATCTCTCCAAAATAGCAGGTACCTTTGTCATCCTGTTATGGCATTTTCTAACTGATATTAAAAAAAAAACTACAGGGCCTATTTTGCTTTTACTGATACCAGGCAAAATGTTAAATCATGATTTTAAAATCAAGTTATGATGTAAAAGAAATTTCACTTGTAAAAAATGTTCAAATGGCATACAGACATAAACCACAAACCTTAATATGCTTATTTGTATAATCATTCTCATATACAATCACACCTTTCTATTAAACAAGAGTCATAATTTTGCCATTATTGAAAGAGGCAGAACGGAAAAGAAAAAAACAATGACGGTTCAATGGGGAGTCAAAAAGAAGGAATGATTGAGCAAATGGGAAGCCACATGTGGCTCAGTTTGCACTTAATAATGTTATCTGAAGCAGAATCAACACCATGAGTACATCAATAGATATTTAGAGATTAAAATGTGATTTACCACTTCAAGAGATAAGGACTGACACTCTTATCTCAAATGGCATCACCTCTCCTAAAGTAGGGCTATGGATTCAAAACCTACTATGCACTTTTGTTGAGGGGACAAGGGGCAACAGAGACTAATGCTTGTGTTGTGATGACATATTGAACAATATTTAAAAGACTAGTAGTCTTCCATGATATACAAAAAGAACTTTCAATGACATGTTATTAGTATATCTTTGCTAATACATGATATGACAGGACACTACATAAAAAATAATCCAAGCATTGGAATAAATTAAACTTGACTTAATAGTTGATAGCTTGAAAAAATATAAATTACACTTAAACTACCCAAAACCAAACATGGCTTTTAGTATTGTCTAATATGTAGATGTTAGCCTACAATAGAGTTGATCATTACGTGGAGTCATTCAGATGTAACAACACAAAAGATTACTGATTCATTCTTGCCCAAAACCAAAAGATAAGCATGGATGCCTACCAATACAGTCACCAAACTTGATTGTTGGAACTAAGCTCAAGATTAATCCCTTTAATTTTTAAATGCTAGATTGATGAAAATGAGATGTTCTTAAAAAAATTTAAACTGCAAACCAATTTCGTTTGTGAGTCTACGCAATAACCATGCCTTTCCATACACCATATTTCTTTTAAGCATGCCTATTAGGATCAAAGTTAACTAACAGAATTAACCTCCAAATAAACCCTACTAGAGCTAGAATGGATGAGAAATGGGAAGTTCCAGTGCAACAAAGGCCCTTTTCGGTTCTAGGTGTAAAGAGACAACTTAAGGGAAATCAAAACAAAGTTATATCATAACCTAACAAAGTTTACAACCATTAAATTACCAATTCTTCCAAAAGCTAAGTATTAGGAAATGGTGAATTTAGTCACTTAACCATAATTCTAACACTCCCTCTCACTTGTAGGCTCAAACTACTTTTTAATGGGCGAGGCCCAACATGTGGGATTTTTAACATTTTAAATGGGAGGTAAAGCGAAGATAGAGATCAAACTCAGGATCTCCTGCTCTAATACCTCCTGCTCTAATACCATGTTAAATTACCGATTGTTTCAAAAGCTTAAGTTATTGGGAAATGGTGAGTTTAATCAACTAACCACACAATTCTAACAACAAGCAGCAATGCTAGTATTCCATATTTATAGGTCCTGCACTGTTCATAGAGATTTTTTTATTTTTTTATTTTTTTTTAAATTGGTAGGTTCCGCTCACGGGACCTTACCCTACACCCCCATCATACTAATTAATTATGAAAACAATCCACCAGAAGTATTCAGTTTAGTATCAATGATGTGTGCCTATATTGTACGTAATGTGAGAGAGAGAGAGAGAGAGAGAGAGAGAGATTACTTGAGAAGTTGAGTAATTAACACCTTGTGAGAAAGAACCTTGATGAGCAATCTGCACCATCACCAAAGATAGCCACCATAAGATGCTAAGAAAATTTCGCACATAAAAATTAAGCACATACAAAGCCACAAATCATCACCTGAGCATTTGGGCTTGGCTGAACATCTTTCTTAGCAGATGATTCTCCACCCTTTGCTGACCCCTTGGTGTCACCCTATCAATCAAATCCCAAAATTTGCAAACCCCAATATTCAAAATCCAAACACTCTTATAACAACGAAAACAATAAACCCAAACACATCAAAAAATTGAAATTTTAATAACCAGCCACTACAATAAAAATAAATAAACCAAAAAGAAGAAGATAAATTTAACATACCTCCATCTAAATCAGCACCAAGAAAAAACCAGAAAACAAGGAAACAAAGTAAACTCAGTCAGTCAAAACTCATTATCAGAAAAGATTAAAAGGTAATTAAGGACAATAAATTCATTTTCATTGTTAAAAAGCCCAAATTTTCAACGAAATTTGACCTCTCTATATCTGGCCAGGTAAATCTTGAGCGGATCGATGTAGTCTTCAAACCCTAGAGTAGCCATAGCCCAAAGCAAATCATCTCCATTAACAGTCTTCCTCTTCTCTCTCTGGCACTTATCGCTAGCCCTACACATTATTCAACCTCCAATTAATCAAACACACAAAAAAACACTAAGAACAAAGAGTGCGATCGATCGATGTGCAATTACTCGCTGGTGATGAAGCTGATGAACTCCGAGACGCATTCTTGGACGGTTTCCTTGGCGTCCTTAGCGATCTTTCCATTGGCAGGTAGCGCCTTCTTCATGATCCGGCTAATGTTCGCGATCGGAAGAAACCGGTCCTGCTCGCGAACGTTGGAGCGCGGGCTCTGATCGCCGCTCTCGTCGTAGCTGCCTCCGTTGGGACTCGTCGGAACTTCCACCATAGCAACCCTAGAAGAAGCACTACTAGTCCATCACAAAACGACATCGTCAAACAAAAAAAATCAGAGAGAGAGAGAGAGGGACTCGTGGTGGTTTGGTTTGTGTGAGTGAGTGAGTGAGTAAGTGAGAGAGAGTCTCTCTGTGTATGTATTTGTGTGAAAGAAATAGAGAGAGAGTTGGAATTGTTTACCTTATTAAAGAAAAATGGGCGCGAGAGAGGGAGAGGCTTTGGATGGAGTTGGGAAATGGAGGATCGGACGCTGGAGAAGAGAGGAGAGAGGAGACGACTCAGATGAGAGAATGAGGTTTATCAGCACCGTCCGTTTTTTTTTTTTTTTTTCTTCTTTGAGGAGTGAGGTTTTGTTTTTCTTTTTATTCTCTTCTTTTTTCTTTTCTTTTTTTGGCTTTGTGTTTGTGTGGTGGGTAGGTAGTGTACGTTTCGTTTCGTTTTTTTTTTTTTTTTAAATTTTATATTATTAATATATTATTCATTTCATTGTTCTTTTTCCCGTGTTCTTCTGCGGTTTCTGTTCTGAATTGAATTCGTCGATGCGATTAGACCACGTGTTCTGCCTTTCTGGCTAATCTCTCTCTCTGTTCTCGCCCTTCGTTCCGGGCGGTTTTTTGATTTTGCGAAACGACGTCGTTCCCTATTCTCTTTTGGTATATATATTCCCACTCGAGATTTTATGTTATTATATTATAGAGATAAAACCATTTTTCGTCCCTACATTTTCACACGATTTTCACTTTGGTTCCTAAATTTTTTTTTCATCACTTTTAGTCCCTATCCTGAAAAACGCATATCGTTTTAGTCTCTGACGTTACATCAGAGACGGAAATTGCACAACTAGCAAATTAAAAAAAATTTAAAAATTAAAATAATGCACCTTGTATCCACGTGGCTTTCCACGTCAGCCTCTAAATTAAAAAAATTAATTTATTAATTTCAACTAAATAAAAAAATTAAAAACAGAAATAAAAATCAAACCCAGTAAGAACAACAAATTTCAAACCCAAAAAATTAAATTCAAACCCATATTCCGAAAATTTGGATTTGATTTTTGTATTTGATGTTTTGTGTAAATTTGAACTAAATGAAAAAACTAAAATAAAAATAAAAACCCAGAAAAGTAAGAAAATTCAAAACCCAAAAGGAGAAGGAGAACAAGAACAAACCCAGAAAATTCATACCACTGTCACTACCAAACCTCCATACCCAAACCACTGAGATTCATACCTAAACCCACTACCGAGCCACAAATAACCACTAAGATCCATACCCTTCAGCTTTCAGAGACCCACGCAAGACCCAAGATCCATACCCTTTAGTTCTACCAAGCCACAAATCCACCAACTAAACCAACCTAACAACCACCGAAACCAACCTAGCAACCATCAAATCCAACCCAGCCAACCCATCAAATCCAACCGACCCACAGCGAGCCAAGACCACCCATGGCGAGCCACGACAAGCCACGACCACCTCACCCACGGCGAGACACGACTTCCCATGAGCAGACACCGAACCACGGCAATCTGAATCCCACCTACCGAAAGCCTCCATGCTGATCTGAGGCCCAAAAGCCAATATTGAAAGAGAGGAGAAGCTTTCAAGGTGAAAGGAAGAGAGGAGAGAGCGTGGGAGAAAGAGAGAAACTCTGAAAGTGAGAGGAAGAGAGAGAGTGAGATTAAAAAAATAATTTTCTGGGTTTGTTCTTGTTCTTGTTCTCCTTCTGGGTTTTGAATTTTTTGGGTTTTTGAATTTTCTTACTTTTCTAGGTTTTTATTTTTATTTCAGTTTTTTCCTTTTTTTTTTTTTTCATTTAGTTAAAATTTACAAATTAATTTTTTGTTTTTTAAAAATGACGTGGCATTTGTGGGTATTATTTTAATATTTTTAATTTTTTCTGTTTGCCAGCTGTGCAATTTCCATCTCTGATGTAAAGTTAGAGACTAAAATGAGAAGTGTTTTTCAAGATAGAGATTAAAAGTGGTGAAAAAAAAAAAGTTAAGGACCGAAATGAGAATCGTGTGAAAATGTAGGGACGAAAAAGGGTTTTATCCCTATATTATATTTATCTCCCTTCTAATTTAGAATAAATTACTCATTTCCTCTAAAATGCAAACGTGTGAATATTGATGAGTACATAAAATTTGGTTGTCCATGCAGTGCACTGGATGATCGTATTACTTTAAACAAGCAATAAATGCGTAGCTGTTAACAACGGAAAGCCTGAAGAAAAAGACCGTTGACGATCTCATCAAGCGGCTCATTAAGCCATTAGATGCGTTACCAAAGAATTAAATGAAATCATTAAAGACCTCCAACGACTAGAAAGGAAGAATTTACATAAATCACCTCAGAACAGAAAGAATGTACACACACATATACTGAGATATTCTTGAATTAAGATTATATTCTCTCTCTAAATATATGACTTTATTATTGGGGACTCTTCAGCTAGCACCACGCCGGTGTCCATAGAGGTAGAAACAGCTTTGTTATTGTTTTGCATATTACAATTACATTCACACCAATCTCCATTTAGACGACCACACTATTGACCAAATCTTGCTTCATCAATTACTATCGGTAGGAGTGTGCAGAATGATATTTTAAAGGGTGGAAATTAACCTTCTATTTGTCTAATGACTTCCCCTATTTATAGAAATATATTTTATTGAGTTTGTGTTAGAATTTGAGCCAAGCTTGGTCTGGCACTTGTTAGTGGGCATGGATCTTGGTTGGCCATATTTAGAGTTTGTTTGGGAATAGTTTATTTAACTGAAATTGAATTTTTTATTTTTTTATTTTTTGCTAAAAGTACGGTAGAAAAAGCTAAAAAGTAACTGAAATAGTATAATGAGACTCATGAATGGTAGTAAAAATAAACTGAAAAGTAAAAAAAAATTGACTTTTTAAACTAATGCCAAACGCAATCTTAATGAGATTAACTCTCATGTAACATAGGCTACATTAGAGTGGGTTATAAAATGATGTAACCTCCCTCATTTTTGTAACTCATGGCAAATAAAACATCTTTTTTCTCTCTATCATTCTCTCAGTTCTTTGGGTTCTCTCCCACAGTTCTTAGGCCGTGGATATTGTGTGACTTGCTCTAGTAGCTATCACCACCATAAACAACAACCATTCGACCTATGAAAACGTAGTTACAATGAGTAAAAGGCAAATATTAAGATCTTATAGGTAATTACCCTAATTCTTACCATTTTTAAGTCTTAAAGGTCGTGCATTTCAAAGATTAGCTATTATCTCTTTCTCCAAAAACGTTTGGAAAAAATCGAAAACCAAAATATAATTTAAGAGATCACAAAATTTATGACCCTAAAGGCCAAACAGCACTCAAGGAGCTGGGATTGGCACTTCGGTCTTGGTCAAAGTGCCGAGCAAACCCTATTTAACTTATATTTCTTGATTTTCCAATTTTATCCGACATTATTCTAATTTTCTAATACTTTTCAACGAAAATCAAAATTAAAATTAACTTTTAACATTATCAAGAATTCAAGATAATAACGTATTATTATTGAGATTATTATAAATAATTGTTTTAATAATTCAAGAAACTCCACTATCTCTAAAGATTATCATATGTTTGCATGTCTATAATTGTTTTACATCTGAACTAATGAGAATCAAGCCTTTAGATGACTGTTAATTTTAATTAATCCTTTGAGGCCCAATCAAAGCTAACTAATTTAGTCCCATGCATGCATATCTATTGTAAGACCATTCATTGACTAATTTTCTTTTTAAATGACCTTGTTCACAACCTTGATTTTTTCTTTAGAAAAATATCATTTTTCCCTCATATTCCGTGAGCCATTATGATATGAATTCCAGTCATAAATCAATTACAGAATTTTCAAAGCATGTGAAATGACCATTTCACGCTTTAACACTAATTTACACAAATAGGGTGATTTTGATGGTTGTGAAAATTCATGGCTCATTACTCATGTTGCATATTTGGATATTGATAGACTTATCCCTGAAAAATAGGACCTTTTACCAGAACTAAGATATTCACACTTGAAAAACCACTCTACAGTCTACAGCAGTAAGGAATGTGATCTCAAGTTCAAAACTTACAAATTCACATCAATGGGATTTTTTTTTTTTTTTTTTTTTTTGGGGGTGGGGGGGGGGGGGGGGGGGGGTGGGTGGGGTGGTGCTGTTGGGGAAGAAAATTGTGAGCATGCTGTAACAAAGAATCAGAATTTTTTTCCCACCAGAAAGAGAAGCCATTTTGTGTTTGCACATGAAGGAGGAGAACTATCGTGCAGCAGGCCGTGCAATGGATTCATCAAATGATAGGCAATTGTCAGTACCACCCAAATCCATGGAACCCTGATTCAAGGAAGAATGAATAGAAGTCCTTGACACATCTGAATGTCCCTCTCTTGCAGCCCCTGCTGCTTCCCTTTCTATTGTGATTGCATCTTGAATCTCCTTAAGAACTTCTGAAATTGACGGTCTCATATGTCCATGAGGTTGGACACACATCAGAGCTTTCTCTGCTATCTTCCATATTGATTGGATGTCAAATTCTTCGTGTAGTGAGGGATCGATGATTCCTTGAATGTCCCCACTCTCAATATGCAACTTTGCCTGTGAAACAATCATTAGTTAATTAATGTAATAAAAGGAGAGTAGTGAATCATTTCACTTCTATATTAAACAATTTGTATGAATGATCCATGCTTTTCACCAACCAGGAAGCTTAATTACATCAATGATTTAAACCTTTCCCAGAAACAAGACAAAAAAATTGAGAAGAGAAACCTGAAATAAGATTTGCATGTTGAAAAGTAAAATGCATCTATAAAAGCGACAACTACTTGCTCAATAAAAAATGATTAGTTAGGGGATGGATTTAATTCTATTATATGTCCCAATGCCAGCCTCACCAGAAAAACCACACTTACCCACTGGACTATGTTACGGCAATTAACACCAAAGCTTTCATTAGATATTGCTTCATGACCAGATATCAGCTCAAGAAGAATGACACCAAAACTATAGACATCACTCTTGTCTGTCAACTGCTGTGAGATATAATACCTGCATACAGTGGCGGAGCCAGAATTTCAAGTCAGGAGGGGCAAGATTAAAAGACAAGATTAAAGGTAAAATTAATCTAAGAAATATTAATCGATACTAATAACAAAATAAATAAACGACTATATGCCAAAGTCATTGTCATACATAATCTAACGTAAAATTTTACTTTAACTCATTTTTTCATTTCTAATTAAATTTACTCAATTGCAAAATCTACTTCGATACGAGCTCGTTTAATTTGACCTGGACGTATTACTATGAAGTTGTATATGTTCTCAATACCATGAATGCTTTTAAAATGTTATGTAGACATTTGAGTTTATAGCAAAAACTCAGGTTTTTTTTTTTTTTTTTTTTTTTTTTTTCAGCAAAAACTCAAGTTGAGACTGAGAATGGTTGATTACAAGAGAAAAAAATTGTAAATAAGAGGCGGACTGGTGAGGTGCTATAGTTTGGTATCACTATATTTTTTTTCCCCAGTCCTATTCAGGGAAGTTTTGTGCAAAACCAATGTACTAGTAGGTGAGACCGATTATTTAATAAAAGTGCTGCTTCAATGCTTTGTGAATGTAAGATTGTCTTCTTGTTGACAAGTTAACTAAAAAGTTGTTTCTGTCAGGAGGGCCAAATAACCTTTTAATACGTTTATTAATAGTTTACTACTAATACATAGAGAATTTTTGAGAAGGTCAGGGGGCAGCTGCCCCCCCCCCCCCCCCCCCCCCCCGCGCCCTGCATATCATGAGAAACACCCAAAAAATGAAAAAGAAAATCATCTCGATATGATCTAATACACTATGGTAGCCGATTGATCTAAGAAAGTGTATGATACAACAGGTGAAGCCACCCTCTCAAACAAGAAGGGTTTGTTACAGGGATTGCTACATATTTTGGTTTAAGACAATATTTGTATGGACAAATTAGTTCAAAAAGGAAAAGAAAAGAAACGTGTATTTAAAGCAAATAAAGGCACCCATTTCATACTTAAATGACAAGTCAACAACAGAAGCAACGTGTATTTAAAGCAACAAAAATGGTGCTTTACTTGATCATGAGAGGAACACCATATTTTAAGCAAGACAGAAAAGCCTTACTCGGGATCCAGATAACCTACAGTGCCCCGAACTATGCTTGAGACATGAGAGGCTCCATCTACTGCAAGTTTTGAAAGACCAAAATCTGAAACCTTTGCTCTCATGTGTTTGTCAAGAAGAATATTGCTGCTTTTCAAGTCCCTATGAATAATGGATGGAACACAGCCTGTGTGACAGGTATTCAATCCCTAAACAAGCATGAAAATTCATGAATCAATTTCAACACGCTTATAGAGGAGAGGTTTCTGTCAGCAGTATAAGTTAGCTTAAAAACCTTTTGCAGCATCCTCAGCAATTTGAAGTCGCTTGAACCAATTAATACTTTTGTGACCTGTTAATGGGCCTGGAAATATTATGCATGGTTGAGCTTTCAAAATAATATTGCTTCATTAGAAACACGTGAGCTTACCATAAAGATGTTCCTTGAGAGTTCCATTATGCATGAACTCATAAACAAGCATACATCTCTCTCCTTCCTGGCTATAGCCAAGAAACTGTACCAGGTTCCTGTGATGTATCCTTGAAAGAAGAGTCACCTAGATCAAATTCAAGAATTTGAAAATCGTAAGAACTAGTTTTTAGTGTCTAGCACATATAATCCCGCCAAATGCAACAGGACTTATTAAGAATAGAGAAACAATTTCATTAATCGACACTTTTAACTTCAAGAAAGACTATAATGGAAGATATTGAAGTTTCAAATCCCCCTGTTTCACCAAATTTGTCAAAAGAGAATTTGCAAGGAAAAAGAAGCAAAAGCAAGGTGATTTAGATAAAATTACAAGCGACAAGTTGGTATAAATTCTGGACAGGGTACAAAACTCTGTAGAAAAAGAATGGGATAGGGCTTTCCCTTCTTTCCACTTAGTTTATTTCGAGTTCAATGGCCAAATTTGCAACAGTCCCATGCCACTAGTTTATATTTCAAATTTGACATGAAAAAAGTAATAAAGGAACTGTCACCAGTTTATAAATAGGTCAAGATAATGTGACTACAATATCAGAATGTAGAAAGAGGTTCAAACAATATGATAACATACCTCATTTGAAAATTCTCGCTTTCCCTGGAAGGAATTACTGGTTAGAACTTTGACTGCAATTTCTTTTCCATCTTTCATCTTTCCATAATATACAACTCCGAATCCTCCAGAACCAATCTTCTTTCAAATTTTCTTGTAGAATCTTCAATTTCAGAGAAAGTGAAGCAATACGCAGCTTCTGTGTGCGCTTTGCTCTTGGAAGATACTAGTCTTTGAACAGGCGGGGAATGGTCAAGTTGGTCTATAACAAAATCAAAATAAGTTTGTTGAACCAACTGTAATTTTTTATAAAAACAAGATAAATGTGAAGATTTCTCAAGTTTCATACCTTGCTCAAAATACCTTTTCTTCCCTTTGCTCAAAAATAGGCATGAGGTAATAGTAGCTATTAATAGAACACCAGCCCCAACTGATGACCCAATAATTATATTCATGTGGCTCCCACTTTTACTCCCTTTTCGAAGATTTATGTTCCCAGAGTAGCTGAGGAGAATCAAAGTATAATGTAAGGGTTCAAATCAATGGTAGAGCTAGAATCAAAGTATAATACACACATATATGCATATGATACAACACATTAATTTATAAAAACAAAAAAGAACTAAATCTATAAACACATTAATAACAGAAACCTACAATCAAAGGATGAACTCTCCAAATAAGGGCACCATTCAAACCAATAAAGAAAAAGTCAAAGCTAATGTTTTAAGGGATTTAATTTAAATCTTTGTTCTAACATTACTCTTGTATCATTTTGTTAGAATAATGGTTAAATGATTAAATCCACCTTTTTTTTTCCTAACAATTTAAGCTTTTGAGACAAATAGGTGGTCTGGAGTTTAAATCTTATCTCCACTCTACCTCCCATTTAAAAAGTAAAATCCCACATTGGGCCCCACTTATTTAGGGAGAGTCTAGGCCCACACATGAGGAGTGTTAGAATAATAGAATTATTTAAATGATTAAATTCACAAATTTCTAAAAGCTTAAGCTTTTCGGAAAACTGGTAATTTATCACCTTCATTTGCATGTACCACAAGGTTAGGTGAGACACATTAATGTAATTAGGCATATCATGAGATCAACACTTATATGAGCTGAATGCACATCATTAGGCATCGAGTATTTCACCAAACAAAACACCACTCTTCAATTTATTCATGGTATCAGAGTCTTTATGATCATCTATCAAGCTTCTATAAAATAACTTCAATTCCACATCAATCGCCAATGGCAGCTTCCTCTACATCAAACACCATGAATCTACCCTTACACAACATAGCCATATCTGAGCCCTTGAAACTCGTCAGTAACAATTATCTCATCTAGTCCGATCAAACCAAATCCATTCTTATAAACACAAATCTCCTTGAATTTGTTGATGGAAGTCATCCACCACCACCCGCGACCATAAAATCAGCCAATAACACTGAGTAACCAAATCCAGAATACTTGCAAGGGCAAAACCTTGATCATTTTTTTCAATAGTTGCTTTGGTGGAATTGGTGCCACCTTATCCATTGGATTAGCTACACAAATTCTTGGATAGTCATCATCAAAAGCTGTGTGGGATTTTCTTGCCGATTTGTATCAACAATAATCCTTGGCAATAAAATCACCCTTGCAGCAAGAACTCCTAACTGCAAATAAGGGGACCGCACCACCACCAACTACCTGCAACATACAAAATCTTGTGTAGACTCGCTCACTACCATTGGTGAAAAGATCAAAGATATTGATCTTGTTACATACATCTTGAATGGATTGGGTCCACAGTTTGATCCATTCATCACTGCGATTGAAAACCGATTTGAGCCTATCACCTTCATTAAAAATATGAGCTCGCTTGCTGACCCATGAACAATGTTTAAGCTACTCTCACACAACCCATGCTCCACTCCCATTGGTGAAAAGATCAAAGATATTGATCTTGTTACATACACCTTGAATGGATCGGGTCCACAGTTTGATCCATTCATCACTACTATTGAAAACCGATTTGAAACCATCACCTTCATTAAAAATATGATCTCACTTGCTGACCCATGAACAGTGTTTAAACTACTCTCACACAACTGATGCTCCACTCCCATTGGGAGATGCTACGGTACTCTATACTTCAGGACCTTTCTCCACACAAAAATTTCGGAACAAGCCTCAACAATAGTGGTCAACCCTCAAGTCCCTAACAATCATTTCATATTCTCACTCCAAATACCAGTTTGGCACAAGTAACCAAATCTACAAAATGTGCGACCTTTCCCTGTAGACCATGCATTGAATCCATTGCATCTCTATCAAATGCCAAATATGTCACACCATGACCCACCGTAGACAAGTGTCATTATCATTATGCAGCCAGTCGCAACAGAAACCTTCATCAAAACCTTTACTGGTCTCCATGTTACACAGTCACCACCACCTCAACCAACTCAATGGGTTTCAAATTCAGGTGCCCCCTCTTATGTGACCTACGATCCCACTCTTCTTCAACATGTGCAACTATCCAGTGGCAATAATCAAGATCTTGTTGGAGATGGTACATGTTTGCCCATTATTCATACCGGTCATAACGGAAGGTTCTTTTATCCACCCCTAAATCTTCATTATCTCTTCAAGAAGTTTTAGTTGTTCCTCACATCAAACAAGATTTGCTCTCTGTTTCCAAACTCACATGTGATACACGAACCTTCAATTTCATTCAGATTGAGAACGTGGGTTGAATTGGATGGTTCCTTGATCTCCCATAAGAACAAATGCCAATGAAATACTGGCTTGGAGCCTTTCCCACCACCTGCCTCATCACCTTCCCAACAAAGTCCTTAACCACCTCTCTCTTGCTGAATTCCTTTTTGCATTTTCCCTAGATTTCTCTATCCTTCAAGTATTTAACTGATTGTTTTCCATGTTTGTGTCAATACAGAAAGGACAAACTTAGCCCCAAATCCTTGGCTTGAGCCTTTCTTGGTATAACACCATCCACAAAGGCTATCAGTGTCTTGATTCTCAAATAGGTTGTGATTATATCTCTCACCATGTGCTTTTCAATGATAATTAAGATGTCTAACCCTACCTCTTCACCACCACATCCTTCCATCATTTCTTTTACCATTTCACCTCCACCCATCTGCGCTACCACCACTCTTCCCTATTCTGTTGCTACCACCTCATCATGCTCTACAAAACCTTCATCTCAACCTTCTACATTTCACCTCACCACCATTGATACCTCTACAACTGACACCTCAAACTCTCCCTTAGTGATAGTGATGGCACTATTGAACAATGTAAAATACAAGTTGTGGCAAAAGGTTTGTATCAACACCCCAATGTTGATTTTTCTAATACATTTAGTACTATTGTTAAGCCCACTTCATTCATACTATCCTCTCTATCACCATTACCATCCACTAGCCCATTCATCAACTTGATGTTACTAATACTTTCCTTCATAATGCCATTAATGAAGAAGTTTACATGCAACAAGCTCCTAGTTTTGTTCATGCTAGTCATCTTACACATGTTTGTTGACTTAAGGCTATTTATAGTATCATTGGTATGTGTCAAGCCTCCCAAGCTTGGTTTGACTGTTTTATTTCCTTTTGATCCGATATGGTTTCATCAGTCTTGCATAGTTCCATGTTTGTCTTACATTCTCCAATAGCTCACTTATTCTCCTCTGTGCTGATGATATCATCCTTATAGGAGCCAATCATTTGATGCTCACCAACTTTGTCAGCATCTCTTGGCACTAAATTCACTAGGTCTAATTAGGGACATTCACTTCTTCCTAGGAATTTAGGCATCTCATTCCTCTCATGACCTTTCTTTGGCACAAAATAAATATGCTCTAATATCCTTGTACCACTCCAGTTGTTTCTGGACCAAAAATAGCTTTATCCAATGGTTTTCTCTTACCTAATCCTACTCTACAAAAACATTGTTGGTACCTTGTAATATTTGACACTCACCAACCCTAACTGGTGCAACTTGGTCAACCAAGTCTGCCTTGCATGCTTCGGCTACAACTCATTTTCAAGCTGTCAAATGCATTTTACAATACCTTGAGGGTGCTCTTATCGCAAGTATCACTCTCCTACCAAGATCTCCATCCACTTTTCATGCCTTTGCTGATCTAATCATCAATCCACCTTTAATTTTTGCCTCCTTCTTGGTCCAAATCTTATATCCTCAACCTCCTAGGTCAGATGTGGAACAGCAACAGCCGGTCCGCCAATCGACTCAAGGTGTGGACCAATGTGGATTGCGGTTGCGGTGGTAGTGGCCCAAGCCCAGGCTGTAGTTGTGCCCGTGAAGACATCGTTGCTACAATCGTGGCAGGCAGCACACACCTCACAGCGTGCCTCAGCATTTGCATGCTCTTGGCATCAGCCCGTGGGCTCCCCATTTGGCCAATTTTGCCGAAGTGCGGGACGAGGTGGGGCGATGCAGCGTCGCGTGCATGCGAGCATGCCCCTGGGCACCCTAGCATGCCCAATGCCTGCCTCCACGGGGCAAATAACCTCCTTTTCTAAATAAAACCCTAATTTTTTGGAAATCAATCCAAATTTGAGGCCAAGCAGCAGCCAAGGCCAAGGCAGCCCCCATGGGCATGCTGCCAAGGCAGCCCTCGTGGGCATCCCTTGGTTGGATTGACAAGCACATGCAAGGAACACCAAAATTATTTCAAAATTTTTTATTTCAGATTTCCTTTGAGATACCAGACTTTATATTTGAATTTTGGACAAGTTTTATTTTATTTTTGATTTTGACCTTTAATGTTAAGAGGATTTTATGGGATGTAATTGTTGGTTAATGTAATCCCTAAAGCCTATTAGAAAAGGCTCTAGGAATGGTTTGAGACAATACAATTTGAATAGGACTTTTCTGATTAAAGAACGTTGTTCTTGCTTGGTGGTTAATCCAAGTAACCTTTGGTGGTGAAGTGTAAGGTTTTCACGCAAATTCTAGGCGGTGAAGTTTAGGATTTCTACTATTTTCTCTTTCCTTTCCTTTAACTGTATTTTTTCTTACCTTGTCTTGCATTAAATTTGGTATCAAAGTAACCTCAATCCAATCAACAGACCACAGTCATAAATCAATTTTAGAGCCCATCCTCCATCCATCCAAACTTCTCAATCTTAAAGAATCATGTCACTCATATCAACCACCCAAAGTCCACTCAACTACAACTCCACACCTAGATTCCCTCAATTCCAACCCATAGCCCAGTGTGGCCTTTGCCAAAAGGTCTCCCTCATCCAGTTGCAGTTACTAAACCAATGCGGGAAAACCCCACCACCATCCCTGAAAAACCCATCACTACAAGACTCTTAGCCAAAACCTCCTTCACAGCACTCACCCACAACAGTTGACCATATAGGTACACCCATACTCAAAATCCCACAGAAAACCCAATCGAGATCTTCCACTCAAATCCACAACCCAAATCCACTCTTCCTTCACCACCCAAGCACCAGAGGCCAGTTTAGTTGCCATCAAAGAACCACGCTCTTGACTCTATGTATTGGCAACCCACCAATTATGCTGGGAAACACCAAACAACCACTACTGCAACTCACAGTCGCCAGCTGAGCCTGTCACATCACTGCAGACCATCACAGCTTCCATCACCTGTTGTGACCTTCCTCCAAGCTTCACTCGAAAGGTTGTACCACCACTACCCGAGCAGACCCACCACAGTCTATTGGGTACTCTCTGTTGCACTTTGTATTTGATTTCCAATTGTTTTAGTTTATTAGCCCAATTAAAATTTTTGTAATAATTATTTAATTAACCAGTATTATTAAAAGCACCAATATTTGATGGTTGACAAGACCCACGGATCTTCACTAAGTGGTTACATGACATGGATCATTTTTTAAACAAGTAGGTTTGTCAAATGCAAAAAAGGTTCAGTTTGCCAGGATGAAACTGATGTGTTCAGCTATGGACTATTGGCACAATATTGAAAACCTTCGCCTTAGAAGGGACAACCCTCCCAGAGCCGATTGGGAAGAAATGAAAGAAAAACTATGCAAAATATATGTTCTCTAATCATATCAAAAGAAATGCTTACCTAAATCCTATCAAGCTTACTTTGTAGACCAAAGAAACAATTTGACTATTTGAGTGAGTGGAATAGACTTACTGGCCATGTGGCACAATTTGAAAAAGATGAGATGAGTGTTCATACAGTTTCTAGCCCTAAGTCCACCCAATATCATTGGAACACATACTGAAGGCCATCCAGGACCTAGCTCACAAAACTGCAAGGAATAACGCCCAATTTGACAAAATAATGGCTTCCACCCAAAAACTACCCAATAATTTTGAGGGTAAAGCTTCACACGAGGGACAATAGTGTTGAGGCACCAAAATTTTGTGCCAAAAAAGAAATACAAGCTCCAACAAATGTACACTTAATACAGCCAAAAACATATGCAGTAGACCAAATTCAATTTGTTGGAGAGTCACTATATGATGAGGCAAAAATTCAGCTAGAGAGAGAAATTTTAGAGGATGTACATAATGGAGGAAGTGGAAAGTTTGGTATGATGGTGTTTACTATAGAGCAAGATAAGGTTGTATCATTTACTCCACCGATTGTTTGTATCATTCTAGACATATTTAATATGGTGGAACAAAAGGCTTCTTTGTTCTAAGTGAAGTTGGATGTACTTCAAGATTTTTGAAATTCTCAAGTACAAGCATTCTTATCCTCAAGCACTTCAAAACTTGAGATCAAGTTTTCTCCAACCAGGGGAGTATGATGCAAGGAGCGCCAAAACTATTTCAAAATCAATTATTTTAGATTTTCTTTGAGGTATTAGGTTTTATTTTATTTTTGAATTTAGAATTTGATCTTTAATGTTGTTGAGGATTCTATGGGATGTAATTGGGGCTTAATGTAATCCATGAAGCCTACTAAAAAGAGGCTCCAAGAGGAGTTTGAGGCTGTCCAATTTGAATATGAATTTTCTAATTAGAGAATGTTTTTCTTCTTGTTGGCCATTCCAAGCACCCTTAGGTTCTGAAGCCTAAGGTTTTCAAGTAAGTTCGAGGTAGGGAAGATTTGTCACGTTTTCTCTTTCTTTTCATCTTATCTCTATTTTCTACCCATCCTGCATCACCACCCTTGATAGGAGTGACGGACACATACAAAGAACACCCCACCCCCCCCCCCCCCCCCCCCCCCCAAAAAAAAAAAAAAAAAAAAAAAAATCCCCCCAAAAAAACAGGGGATAGCAAGGAAGCCAATGAATAACACGATGAACAAAAAGCCATTGGAGGAGCCAGGATGTAGATATCAACATTCATATTGAATCTGAAAATATGATCTCAAGTCAACAATTTGGCATGCAAAAACAAATCTAAACCATACTGTGGAGTAAAATACATGAATTGAATATAGCTATGTTTTTATCTAAACATAGAACTATAAGGAAGTGGCTTCAAAGTCAATTTAGTTTCCACAGTCAGAAACATAGAGACAATGTTATCTTCAGCTAAGAAGAAATATACAAAAATCGAGTCCTATCATTATCCATTTGGTTGAAAGCAATGATATCTTCTCCAAAACAACAAACTTTTAAAGAGGAGGAAAAGTTAAAAGTAGTTCAACAAATGGGTATCCCTCTTAGACAAAGCTAGCTTAAAATGACATCTAATTCCTTATTACTTCCATAATTACTTATGTGGCCATCCATAAACAAAGTCTTGCTAAAAAATCTAAACAAATCCAGACCTCTCAGTCTAAAACCATGCTAACAAAACCCATTTGACTGCAATTGTGACCTTGTTTGGTTTAAACTGTATCATTTTCATGTTCCAAAGACCATTTTCATTTTCTAGAGAACTTAGTTAAAAAATTATATGCTAACATTTCCAAAGCAATGCAGTCATACATTTTAAGATTAAATTTTTTTTAATATGTGCGCATGTCAATAATATTCTCCTTTCTTAACATGTCACAATTTATGGAATCCCAATTTCAATTGCAAAAAGTCACACTCACTTCAAAATCAAGTTTTTATTGAGAAGACCCGATGGCATAGTTCCTGACAACATATTGTTTTGCACATACCTGCAACCACCAGATGTATCAAGTATATAAGATCTTCAGCTCAAACAGAATGACAACACTTAAAATAAATGAGAATGAATACAAATATGGAGTATATCTTACGATCTATCATAACATATATAATTTCTAATGCATCAACTTAAGGTGAAGAATCTTTGAAATTGGTAGGCATTAAATAAACCAATATAGAAATCGTGATAACTTACAATTCCCTCAAATTTGGTAGGTTCATCAAAGAGGAAGGCAGCTCACCCGTCAACTGATTGTTCTCGAGATGACTATACAAGGTAAAGATTGTGGTTAGCTAAATTTTTTATTAAAACCCATGATAAAGAGAAAAATTTATGATAGATTACATGATTTTCAAGTCTATGCATCCAGTAAAATCAGGTATTGGACCACTCAATGAATTATTATCAAGCCACCTGCAACCAAAAGACATATGGATTATGATGCTTCAAGGGTCATCAATACTAGTGGAACTAATCATGGAAAACAATTTTTTTTTTTTGATAAGTACTAATCATGGAAAACAATTATCAACCTCCAGAAAGATGGAAATGTGGTACCAAACTTACAACTCAACTAAACCAGTCAACTTTGCAAAGTCTGAAGGGATATTCCCTGTCAAGTTCTTTCCAGACAATGTACTGCCAAGCACCAGGGACAGAAAGTAATTGAGGTTAGATCAGTGACATCTGTATCCATCTATGTATGGGACTAACTTTAAACAAAGCAAAACTGATTAGGTATTGATGAGATAAAACCTCAAAAAGGCCTAAAAGTTTACATTTTAACAATTTTTGGTTGTGGATCCGAGTTACACTGCACCCATGACCATGGAACTGGTAGACATGGGTCACCACCTTCTTGTGCCCAATTAGATGATGAGTAATATGAAACTATTTTTGCAATAGACGCTCCTGCAATTCATGGAAGTTCATGGTAAAGAACAATGCTCAAGAGCAAAAAAACCATATTATGTATGCTCAAGGAACCATTGTTATACTTACCATCTAAAGAACCATCATTTTTCTCCAGATACTTATTTATCTCCATAGCATTCAAAAGAGGCCCCCTTTTAGAATCAGATGTTTTTCCAAATCTAAAAGATAATACAAAGGGAAGGGATAAGTTGGTAAATCCAGGCTCATAAAGACGATATTTTCCCTGAGCATTCTCTTCTATATTGACTACAGGCTTGCTTAAATCAGCATTGCCTGGAAGGACTAGTCTAAATTTTCTAGTCTCATCTGGACCCAGATCTTCAATTTCTGCAAAGTAGGTGACTGCCCATCCAAAACCAGGAAAACCATCCAAATTTAACCGGTAAGTTAATGACCCATTTGTGCCTTCTACAGCTGTCTGCATCACTTTTTGAGGTGGTACCTCTTTACTGTTTACATAAATTGGCTTTCGGGTTGACACCTTTTCAGTTCCAGCAGCAACATCAACAAGGTAATTTGCTTTCTTCAAAGAGTCTGAATCCCATATTCTATCAAAGGGGTCATCAGGATACCTAGAATAACAAAGATACAGTCATCAGATCTCATAATATGGAAAAAACTTCAAATAATAAATGTGTAGCTACTAACCCTCTCCTACCTCAAAATTCCCTTAATAGGGTGTTCAGCATCTATGTGCGTGACAATATCTTTAGTAACCTAATGTTTTCTTCTCATACTGTTTCGTGTATATTATTTATTTTAAAATGAGTTCAGATAACCATGTATTCAAAATAGCAGGCTGTTAGGCACTTCTAACCAAATATTCTAAGCATACCTAACTGGAGCTTCGCTATCTGCACCAAAGTTTATCCTTGCAGAGACACTGAGGTAATACAGCTCCTCAAAATCTGTGTAGTAAATTGAACCATTAAATTGTCGAAGCTCAAGAGTAGATATAAATGGCTGCCCAGTTGTAGCATTGGATAAGCACACACTGATAGTAGGACTTAAAGCCAGGAATATTAGCTCTCGGACCTCTATAGTACTAGCATCCGAAATGACTATTGTGGACCAGTAAGTCGCCCCAAGGGAAATGTCAAATTTCGGATAAACATTGTTGTTGTCAAAGTTACCATACAAGAATGTTGCTCTCAGAAGGTACCTAGACCTACTTATGACATTAAGCGTGTAACAATACTTCCTGGAATCTGCAGGGAAGTGTCTCAGGGTCTGGTATTGCTTGCGTGTCTCATTTGTAACAGATATACCAGCTGTTTCTCCATAAATCAGTTTAATGTCAGGAGTCCACTCGAGACCAATTTCATCTGTGAAATTTTCTTTACCTCCACAGTCAAAACTGACAAAACCTGAGTCAAAAGACAAAATCTGTTAGAAACATTAATGTAGAAGAAAAGTGATTCCAAACTCCTGCATGAAGTTTTTACAAGGAAAACTCTATGAGGAACTGTTATTCTCTAACAAATGTAATTATCACATGACAGGCAAAATCTAAAAGCCAATTCAGTGAGTATAAAAATCACCTAATTGGGACAACCTTATGCAATTATAGACAAAGATGTATTAAAAGAACAGAAATAGGAGCGGCATCAATGTTGTCTTGAAATAAATCTCATAAAGCAAAAAACTCATCCCTTGTAATAGTGGCATACAAAGTTATCGCGCGCGCGCGCACACACACACACACACACACACATATATATATATATGCGCATTGCAAATTATTCTAAAGTTCAACGGATATGGATTAGGATCTTAACTTATTGATTTACTTGATAATTTACAGGACTTGGACATATTCAACCACCCAAACCGAATTGATCAAACATTCAAACTTCCCACAACATTCCAAAAAAGTGACTAATAAATTCAATTCATAACCCACTTATAAGCATGCAGATTATTCATATCAACTTAATTGGCAAAAAAATTAATAAAAGATGTGATATTTTAATGCAATTCAAATCTTACAAGACTACCTAAAAAGGTCAAAGTTTTAGGTTGTTGTAGGTTATTAAGGAAACAATATTAATGTAATTACTACAGTACAGTTGAAATGTTCTTGACTTTTGAGGGATTGTTTAAGCACAGGGTTTAAAGTGTTTACCCTTCAATTAAGACTTATTATGGTTTAAATTCCTTATTTTCCATCATTTATTATATCCACCACAAAAGTCAAAACGACGAAAAGTCACTGTTTTAGTGTTTTTCTTTGCTCTAAAATTTCCCAGTTCATCATTTTTTTTTTTTCGTTTTGTTGTTAGTTCCTTGGAGTAGGGCTGTAAAGATTGTAACTTTCCCTTCCAATTGTTCATTGCCATTAATCACAGTCACACCCAAGTGAAAAAATTTTCTTAAAAAATATTACTTTATAATTAAAAAAAAAGACAGATATCAAATTGACAGTTGAAGCAAGATTAGAATTCATGTACAGGGCAATAAAAAGATCAGAGTAATTCAAACCCATTTAAAAAAAAAAAAAAAAGGATAGAAATATACATAAGAGAAAGTTATAGAGAGTGAGAGAGAGAGAGAGAGAGAGAGAGAGAGTACCTGGCATCTGAGCTTTGGAGGCATCCAAGAGAAGAAGAAAGAAGAAAGATAATAGGAGAGGTTTAATCTCCATGATGGGTGTGAAAAAAAGCTAGCTAAACTGAGAGGTTGATAACCATAGAAATGGTGCAAAAAGAAAGAGAGCAAAAAAAAGCCACTCTGGGCTACAGATATAAAGTAACAAGGAAAATGGTAAAGCCAACTAATAATACAGAGTCACTAACAATATTTAAAAAAATAATAATAATGAAAACAGAATTGATTCTTTCTTTATTTGTTTTTTATGTAAAAGATTATAGAATGTATGTTGGTTTTGCTGGATAAGTGTGAGAGAGAGAGTGTGTGTGTGTGTTTGATCTTTGAAATTGAAAGAATGATTTGGTGAGAGAAAGAAGAAGAGTCGGAGAGAGAGAGAGAAAGTGTGTGTGTTTGAGACTCAGTTGAAGAGACTTGGTTTGGACTATGTTTGGGTCACATTCACAGTCACAGGCAGTTTCGTTTGGTAAAGAGAAGGGGTTGGCATGAGGAGTGAGGACCCACAAAAGTGATCACTCTTGTGGCCTCGAAGTTAGTAGAGATTAAAATGTGTCTGCGAATGAGATTCGGATTATACTAATGTGGGCTACCACCACTAGTCTTGCACCGGCCGTTTGCATCACATCACCACTTTCATCGTTTCCTTCATTTCTTTCTTTTTTTAGTCATAATAATATTATAGGAGTAATATTTATACATATTAATTTTCATTATATTTTTTTAATTGATAAGAATTTCAATTTATTTCGTAATTGAGTTGATAAGTTTTTATTAATTTTGAATCTTTTGATACAGTGAATATCTACTACTGTTTTATCCTCCTCACCCTTGTAGATATTGATGACTTCACAATACTGTTGGGTTTTAGCTTATATTAGTGTACATTTGAACTAGCTTATAGCTATAAAAAAAATTAATTGAAAAGTTAACAAAAATAGTGGATCTAAAGATTTTTTTTTGTTAGTAACAGTAATACTTATTAGAACACATTTGAAAATAGTAATATTAATGTTTTAAATCGGATTTATAATACATTACATAAGCAGAGTACAACTACAAAATGGCCTAACCTTTGTAGTTGTAGTTAGAGTTATAAACAACGGACACTAAATACACACAACCAATATAGGATAAGTGTATTTAAAGAATGTAAAGTTTAAAAATATATTTTATAAAAAATGTTTTAATTAAATCCTCAGGATGGTATTATATGTAACAATAATTGCATACAAATTACAACACCTTTCTCATGTTGACTAGGGAAGACTTAGATATTGCCAAAAAATAAATTGATGCATTTTATGGATAAGATTTTGAAATCTGAAAGGCATCTTTTTTTAAAAAAAAAGAAAAAAAAAAAAGAAAGAAATCTGAAAGGATCTGACTCGAGAAAATCTTGTATGAATTTGAGTATATGCTTTGAAATTGACATGAAGATTTATTTTATCCTTGACCAACTCCTACCGAACTCAACCGTCGTTTCAATTTTTCTAATGACATTTTGGTTAATGGTCCCTTAATACACGTTTTGTGATGTAGATGGACACAACAACGTTCATGCATTCACACCATCGCAGGGGATAGCTTGGAAGTAATAAACGCCAAAACGTGGGAGTCACATGACTCGGACACTAGTCAAAAGTTCCTATTTTAATTTTTAAACGAGTATAGTATGATATTACAGACATTCTAGTACTGTCAAAATAAAATCTATGACCAAAATAATTATCGTATGCACCCAAATAAAAACGAATATATTAGGTGAGAAAGCATTATAAAATTTTAGAAGATAAAATCAATTTCATATTTCATAGTATACATTTATTCGATGTTGTGGACCTCATGATGGATCATTTATTATAATTCTATGCCATAAGATGTGGTGAATAGTAATAATATTGTATATTAACTGCCCTTCAATCAAAGACCGTAGCATTTGAATATATATATATATATATATATAAAATATGGTGGGCCTACCCTTCATTTTGCTTTTTATATATACAACATATGTACCGATTAGTTGGTTGGATGAAATTATATTTGCAAATGGTACTGAGTATAAAAGGTCTTATCCAAAAACTATTGTACTTAAAAGCGTTATAGCTCATCTAATATTTCTTCTTATTTTCGATAAAAACATCTAAAGTTTAAATTCGCACTCTCTATTATAACTATTGAATTTAAAAAATAAAAACAAAAAACAACAAAGTATAATTAGAAGGGTCTAAATATAAAAAGAATTAAATTTTCACATGATAATGGATTGGCTCACTCAGCTTGGCAAAAGATACAAGAATTATCTTTTACATACGAGAAAGCCAAAAGAGTTTGAGGAGGATGCCCATCCTCCTAACACAGAATTACACGCAGCAAATTTCATCCCTCACTCAAAGAATCATGCTGTCCTCCAAAATAGGATTACATAGTTACTCCCAAATATTTTGAATTTAAAACTTTCCACTTTTTAATATCCTAATCACTTCACCATGAATTTCGATGTTTCAAACTTTTAAAACTTATTAGCTTAAACATTAATAATTGGCAACTTATTGATTCATAGGGATGACCATTTTAAAACTTATTAGCTTAAACATTAATAATTGACATTAATGGCAGCTTATTGGTTCATAGGGATGACCATTTTAAAACTTATTAGCTTAAACATTAATAATTGACATTAATAATTGACAGCTTATTGATTCATAGGGATGACCATTTTAAAACTTATTAGCTTAAACATTAATAATTGGCAGCTTATTGGTTCATAGGGATGACTATTTTAAAACTTATTAGCTTAAACATTAATAATTGACAACTTATTGATTCATACGTATGACCATACTCAATTAATGGATGGCCATCTACCCCAACCCGGTCCAATGGGGCATATTTTAAGGGATGGAGGTGGGGGAAGTTTCTTCAAGTTAGGTGCTAGTATCCTCTATGAGCGAATGTTTATCGTAACAACTAATTCTAAGAGTAAGCCGAAGCCACCGATTATTGTAACCCGAGACAAAGCTTTTCACGTAGAGAGAAAGAGCTTTCCACATAAATAAAGAGATTTACACATAAATTTGAGACTAGTTCGAAGTTAGTCTCATAGTTTTTTTCATTTAAAGAGAGATCTTTCCACATAAATATCAATATCATTGTATGCAATTAATCTATTTCTTATTGAGTTGAGATATTCATTTGGTAATTTTAGTTATAATATATTTTGAAAATTAGTTTTTTTTTTCTTTTTCTTTGAGAAGGTTAAAATTATTTATTGAATTACTTAATTAACAATTTAACATCACACTGGATTGTGATCTAAGAATGAAAACTTAACGTTTACATCTTTTCTCTCTTGGGTGGGATCATATCAACACTATTACACCGGATCCTATCAAAACTCCACATTTAAGCGTGATTTCTCAACCCAAAAAAAAACTAACATTTATAAACTGGCTTAGGTTTGAAATACTTTTCCAAACAGTCATGATAAGTTTGGATTTAAAGCATAAAATGCTCGTGGAAGTTGATGACAAAAGGAAACCCCATAGTTCCTTTAGATGACTTTTTCAGGACTTTCAATAAGATCTGCCATTCTTCGTGGGTTGATTATGGGGTTGCCTTTTTTATCAGGTCGTGGGAGATGAGCTTTGTTGCTATACTTTACAAAAAGATAGTTGATTTCTTGTTGTCTTTTAATGCCTTCCACTTTTTCTTTAGCTTGTTGGACTTTGGTGTGGAATCTACCACGAAGGTAGGTATCTCTGTTATTAATTAGTGGCTCCCTATGATATCAAACAAAATAGAAAGTCCTTTCTTAATGTCTAAGTACATAGAGGAGCAGCCACTCTGTTTTGTTTTTGTTGTGTTGAAAAGAAACTTTCCATTACGGATTGGTGCACAATAATAAACAATTGGACCTTCTTTTCTTCTAACACTGCTTGTTACATCAGTATGAAATTAGGCTATATATATATATATATATATTGAAAAGAAACTTTCCATTATGGATTGGTGCACAATAATAAACAATTGGACCTTCTTTTCTTCTAACACTGCTTGTTACATCAGTATGAAATTAAGCTATATATATATATATATATTCCCAACTTCATGTTAATAAACATTGGATTCGAGCTTAATAGTACCTCTCTTTTTGAAGTACTATATTCCTGTTTAATTGTGGCCTAAAAGTAAAGTAATTTCGAGTGGTGGTACCAAGTACCAACTACCAAGAGTAATTATACAGATCTTCAATAATTCACTTATCGTACTTTGACAGTCAGCATTCAATGTTCCGTACGATCTTAATTTTGAGTTTTATTTTTAAATAATATTTTATTTTCCATGAGAGTTTTCAATAGGAGGAAACGTTTACCAAATTGGATTTGTTTTGGGATGAACTAGCACCAATTATATTTAATCTGGTCCAATATGCAGTCTAAGTATACTTTTTACACTTGAAATAAAACTGGACGGTCATGAGATCCCCTCAGCAAGCTTTCTTGCAACGCTCTCCATTTTCTCACATTCTCTAATTTGGGGGTATACCGTGTACATATCACAGTAATTTATTATGGCACCTTGGTCTTAAGTTAATTCCAGCCCAACTAAAGTGAATTCAGTTTCAGTGTCCAAATCCCAGAGGGTACCCTGGCATTAATGTTCAAAATCAATATCAATTTCATTTAGCAAATCAAATATATCAGTATTTTTGTTTTTGGATACCAAAGCAAGCTGAATTACAACTAGAATTAGTAAATCAAAAGCACAGAAACATTTTTTTTTTAAAATTAAACGTTATAGAATTTCACCCTATAGTGTTCGCTCAATAATAATTGCTCTTTATTAGGTCAAGACACCAATTGGTTTTTGATATAGGCAAAGTTTGAAACCGAATCTCTTACTCAATGACAAAAGATTTTATTAGCCGAGCTAACTAGACATTCTAATTTCCTGTAGCAGTGGCCAAAATCTCCAGTGCTCTCCATCTCCAACACTAGACCTTGTAGCTGTAGTAAGCAATCCACGAGCTGCTAGTAGGGCCAGTAGATGACTGTAGAATTACTGTGTTGATTACTTAACATTACACAAGGTGTATCTGTACAATTAACCTCTAACAGTAAAGTTTTAAATTTAGAAAAATTTCAAAAATAGTGCAATAAACTCATATTAGACACAAGTGCCGAGACTGGATTGAAATGGTTAAGAGTTGAAACTCATCAAAACAAATTAGACGTGTCAAAATAAACCAAAAATGAATAGAATGGAGCAAATGAAAGAGGTGGAATAAAACCAATAACTCAGATTCAAGATTCAACTCCGCCATAGAGTTTTGAAAGCAGCTGGGTTGTGGGCCTGGAGCTGCCTTAGATTACAAATCCTACATAAGAAAACAGAGAGCAAGGAAATAAACCAAAGAGAGAGAATGACAACAAGCTAGAGAGAAAATCAAGATTGAAGGAAACTTTCATTCAATTGCATTAGTTAAGAACTGAGAGTACAAGAGGTATATATACCAGAACTGCTACAAGACTAGATAACTAACAACTAACTAATCCCACATTATACGGATCTAATCACCTACAACCAATTAGTACATTACACGAGTCCATATATACAGTTCCTAATTGGATTAATTGTAAACTACAAGTCGTATTAGTCATGGCTGTCGTATATCAAGCCCATATGCTAATCTTCCAATGCTCTGTTCTAATGCTCTACCTCTCTGCCTGAGCCAACTTCCTCAACTATACTTCATCTTCATTAGCTTAAGCCACTTGCAACTTCCTTCTTCTTCTGTTTGTGATCTTTACAGTCAACATTATTTTGACATTCCCCCTCAAGATGAGAAGTTGAACTAATGATGTTCACAACATTCATCTTGCCTAATAAGTACTTCAATTGTTGACTGTTTTTAAGCAAATTTGCCAACTGTGAATGTGTAGGAGTAAAGAACAACCTAACAAACATTATCTTGCACCTTATCTCTGACTAGGTGGCAGTCCACTTCTATGTGTTTGGTTCTTTCGTGGAATACTGGATTTTCTCCAATGTAAATGGCAGCTTGATTGTCACAAAATAGAAGAGCAGGTTGAGGATGATAAATCTCTAAATCCTTCAATAAGGTTCGTAACCAAGTCATTTCACAAACAGTGACATCCATAGCCCTATACTCTGCTTCAGCAGAAGATCTTGACACTATAGACTGTTTCTTAGACTTCCATGACACTAGAGAATCACCCAAAAATATGCAATATCCTGTAGTAGACCTTTTGGTATCAATGCAAGATGCCCAATCAACATCTATATAAGCTTTCAAGTGGAAATCTGATGTAGCAGATAGCAAGATCCCTTGTCTAGGACAACTTTTTATGTATTGCGGCACCTTATAAGCAGCATCCAGATGAGGCTTCCTGGGTTTTGACATGAATTAGCTTAACCTATGAACAAGATATGCAATGTCTGGCCTGATGATAGTTAAATACAACAGTCTACCCACCAACCTTTTGTATACACCTGGATCAGATGGCAACTTTCCTTGAAACTTGCTTAACTTCAAATTCCGTTCCATTGGCACCTTGCTAAGCTTGCAAGCTGACATTCCTACATCCTTCAAGACCTCTAATGCATATTTCCATAAACACAAAGTAATTCCTTTGTCTGATCTAGCTACCTCAAGACCAAGAAAGTACTTTAAACCTCCAAGGTCTTTAAGTTTAAAATGTGGGTCTAAAGAAACCTTAAGTTCTTCAACTGTTTGAACATTGTTGCTTGCTATGAGAATATCATCAACATAAATCACCAAAACTATGAAAGAATCATTAAACTTCTTTGTAAGCAGTGAGTAGTTAGCCTTAGATTGCTTAAAACCATGTTGCTTGATGACAGAACAAAATTAAGCATTCCACTGCCTTGATGCCTGTTTAAGCCTATATAAAGACTTGTTTAATTTGTAAACATTCCCCCATTTACTGTGAAAGCCCTGAGGGAGTTGCATATACACTTCCTCATGAAGATCCCCATTTAAGAAAGTATTATTGACATCTAGTTGGACTAAATGTCACCCTTTCACAACAGATATGGCAAGAAGAGTCTTAATGGTAGTCAATTGGGCAACTGGTGAGAAGGTGTCTATAAAATCCAAACCTTCTTGCTAAGTAAACCCTTTAGCAATTAACATTGCTATATATCTCTCCATAGAACCTTCAGCCTTGTATTTCACCCTATAAACCCATTTACATCCAATGGCCTTTTTGTTTGAAGGCAAAAGAGTAAGAGTCCAAGTATTATTAGAAACGAAGGCTGCAATCTTAGCATTCATGGCCTCTTGCCATTTAGGATCCTTAACAGCCTTATGATAGAATCTTAGTTCAAGTATAAAGGTAATAAGAGAGCAAAAATTGGCATGAGGGAGATAGATGTGAAGAACCAAGATAGTCAAAAAAATGGTATTTGGTACCTTGATTAACTGAGGTAGAACCTAACTTGCTGATGATGGGATTAGACTGTGTAAGCTCATTGGAAATGATAGTGCTGCACTCGTAGTCTTGCAAGTAGGAAGAGGGTTTGGTAGCCCTAGAGGATCTTCTTAAAAAAGGAAGGGAAGTATGTGGAACAACATTAGGCCCTTGGTCAAAAGGCAAAGAACCAGGTTTTGCAGAATCTAGTATAACAGGATCTGAAGACACAAAATCTGGTATGACAGAATCAAGTATGACAGGAATAGATGAGTCTAAAGGTTGGTCAGAAACATGAACAGGAGCAGAATCATAAGAAGGAATACCTGGTGAAGTAATGGCAGGTTCTAAAAACATGGAATCAGGTGGGGTAGCCACATTAGGACAAATGTGAGGAAGGGAAATAGTGGAGTGTGGTGAATAGGTAGAAGAAATGAATGGGAAAACAGTTTCATGAAAAGAAACATCCCTTGAAATGAAAATCTGCCTTGTGACCAAGTTTAACAACTTGTAACCCTTAACACCAAAAGGGTAACCAAGAAAAACACAAGGAATTGATCTAGGTGCAAACTTAAACCTATTGTGGACTAATGTAGAAGCAAAGCAAAGACATCGAAAAACTTTTAAATGGTGATAAGAAGGAACCTTGCTATAAAGCTTCTCAAAATGAGTTTTTTGTTCTAAAACAGTACTAGGTAGCCTATTTATGATGTAAACTGCTGTCAAAACACAATCTCCCCAATAACAAAGTGGTATGTTAGACTGAAATCTCAATGCCCTTGCAATGTTTAGAATATGTTGATACTTTCTCTCCACAACTGAATTCTGTTGTGGAGTAGCAACATAGGAGTGTTGATGGATAATCCCATGTTGAGCATAAAAATCTTTGAGGAAAAACTCTTGAGCACTGTTAGTTCTAATCACTTGAATGTTGTTTTGAAATTGATTGTAAATCATATTGCAAAATGAAATCAGTAAAGGCCTAGTATCTGTTTTAGATTTCATGAGATAAATTCGTGTGGATCTTGTAGCATCATCTACAGTAGTAAGAAAGTATCTAAAGCCATCATGAGTTGCTTTAGCAAATGGTCCCCATACATCACAAGGGATTAAATCAAAAGCATGAGTAGACAAATGATTAGAATTAGGAAAATGTAATCTTTTATGCTTTGCAATAGGACAAACAACACATTCTTTATTGGAATGAAAAGAAGATACATCAGATATACAATGATGAAGCTTGTCATCAGATACATGTCCTAATCTAAGATGCCACAAGTAAGGCTTAGTAACAATAGGAACATGAGAAACATAATGAACAAAGGACTGCAAAACTGACTCTAGGATAGTAGTAGCTTCTGAGATAGACTTGCAATTGTCTAAAGTTTGTAGTAGGTACAAATTGTTATGAAGCTTACCCAATCCAATCATTTTCCAACAAGTAAGGTCTGGTATGAAACAATAATTGGAAAGAAAAACCATGCAACATGACAAAGACTTGGTTAATTTGCTCACTGAAACTGACTCTTTGTCATGTTGCATGGTTTTTCCATGAAAAAGTGCTTGTACCCTGGTGGAAATCCTACTAGTTTATAGCACTTTTCCATGAAATGACCAGCTTTGCCATAGTGATTGCATATAAGTCTGCCCTTTCCTTTTGTGTTCTTCCCAACTTGATCAAACCCTTAAGTCTTGACTGAAAGAGTAGTTGAATCAACTGAAGGACCTCCATTGAAACCTAAAGCCCTCTGCCTTTCCTCTTGTATCAACAAAGAAAAAGCCTTGTCAATTGAGGGACTTGGCTCCATCATCAGAATCTGAGTTCTGACTTGTGAATAGGATTCATTCAAGCCATAAAGGAATTGCATCAAGGAATCTTGACAATGAAAAGATGTGATCTTATCATTCACACCACAGACACATTTACCACAAGAACAACATGGTAAAGGCCTGAAATTAAGCAATTGATCCCAAGAAGCTTGAAGATCAGTGAAGAAAATAGTCACTGTTGCATCTCCTTGCATAATTGTTGAAATTTGTTTCTGAAGCTATGAAATTCGTGGACCATTAGCTTGTGAGAAACGATTCCTAAGTGAATTCCAAACCTCCATTGCAGTGTTTTTATAAATCACACATGCAGTGATGTGAAGAAATCATGGAATTGTTCTTTGACTAGGCAATCTTTTCCAGATGAGTAATTGCCATGGAAGTTGTTATGGAACCATCCATCAAACCTAGCTTGCTCTTTGCATCCAATGCCATACGCATTGCCCCAGCCTAAGTAGGGCAATTGTCTTCTATCAAGAGCTGAGTAACGAGAATTGCACCTCCCACTCTCCATGATGCAAGAAAAATGGACTTCTCAAATCCTTCATTGGAGAAAGCTCATGATGAACATTGGATTGAGAAGAAGAAGATTGTGAAGTTTGATCTTAGTTCGCCATTGATAGAAGCACAAAGCTCTGATACGATATAAGAAAACAAAGAGCTAGGAAATAAACCAGAGAGAGAGAGAATGACAAGAAGCTAAAGAGAAAATCAAGATTGAAGGAAACTTTCATTTAATTGCATTAATTAAGAACTGAGAGTACAAGAGGTATATACCAGAATTGCTACAAGACTAGATAACTAACTACTAACTAATTCCACATTATACGGATCTAATCACCTACAACCAATTAGTACATTACACGTGTCCATATATACAGTTCCTAATTGGATTAATTGTAAACTACAAGTCGTATTAGTCATGACTATCGTATATTAAGCCCAAATGCTAATCTTCCAATGCTTTGTTCTAATGCTCTACCTCTCTACCTAAGCCAACTTCCTCAACTATACTTCATCTTCATTAGCTTAAGCCACTTGCAACTTCCTTCTTCTTCTGTTTGTGATCTTTACAGTCAACATTATTTTGACATCCTATGACATGTATCTCCCCCCCACCCCCCCCCAAAAAAAAAAAAAAAGGAATCCGAACCAAGTATGGCCAACCAAATGCATACCCACATACATCATTTGAAAATTGAAACCGCTTGAGCCAAAAAACGAAGAAACCAAAAACTTCCACCTATGCCTATTTGGTGAATTTTGAACCACAATCCTCCAGATATGTTCCTATTGACATTGACTTGCAAATTCGCATACAACCAAACAGACTTGTGTCAATGTAATTTTGGGTGAAGCTAGTCAATATTCCTAACACAATCAACAGATATATGGATTGAACACAAGTTTTAAAGTCGTCCATACCGCCCAACTCTTCTACTACAATTACTATTTTCATCATCAGGGGAAAAAAAGAGAATTAAAGAAAGAGCAAGCTTTTCACCACATATTTTGATAGACAATGTACAGCCATCACATAATATGCTATAATTGGGGTTGAAACTCATAATGGTCACACCAATGAAACACACCAATGTTTTAACTGTTTTTGCACCAGTTATATACTTATATTACAGACATTAATAGCAATTCAATAGCATACACAGCCAGAAACTAAAGGTCCAAAGCACACAAAACGTCCACGCCATAGAAGTTCATCCAGTCCAGAAAATTCACTAGAATGAACCAGCCTCCAGACTAGACACCAGACAGCAGCCACATTTCACTTCTCCAATTTTTATTTAGCATTCGGCAAATCTAAACATGTCATAAATGTTTGATAGTCAGATTGAGGAGAAAAGTTGGAGTAGATACTAAAGCATGTATTAGGCAGTTAGGCAGTTCAGGGAAACAAATGTATACAAACATATTTCTCACTCACCCAAGCTCTGAGAGCTTCAAATGAGCTTCAGCATAATCGGCAAAGAAGGCATCCTCATCCTGAAGCAAAATTGACAGAAACCAGAAAGTTGAATTAGATAATCGTCAATGCTACATAATATGCTTGTAATAAATAAAACTGTTGGACAGGAGTGAGATACTCACTGCAGCATATTTCTCAACAAGAGGACGGAAGACGGGATCCTCCAGAAGAGCCTTATCTGATGGCAGCTGGAGTAGACCTTCTTTCTCTCCACTAAGGAGTTCCCTGGTTTAAATAAGATTCAAACCAATCAGTTGGTTGTGCACGTGTTTGGATGGGCTAATTTTCTTTTAGCTTATTGGCTCCCTTGCTGATGTTGGACTATTTAAAGCCTAACTATTTAATAGGTACAACGTTACTTTTATAGTTTTATTTTGTTTCAGGAAAAAGCTAATCCAAAAATACACTTAAGTAGAAGAATTAGCATATGCAAAGAATGAACAAGATGATACAAAAGAAAACAATGTATACAATCAACTTGACCAGAAGACATTAACTCAAGAAATCAACAAGAGAGAGGTATGTCTTACTTGAAGTAGGAGTTATCAAAAATAAGAGGGTTGCTGGTCCAGGGTCCCTCAAATCCAGAACGCTCCTTATGGCATCTTCCCTATAAAATGATTTCAAAAACATTTGAACAACAATCACTACAATTCACGAATTGCTCAAAACCAAGTATCAGTAGAAAGTACAAACATTCCATTATTGCAAAACCAGTAATAAATTATGAAAGGAGGTGACAAAAGAACTTCATATTTGTGAACATACCAAGGTGTGACCACCGGATAAAGCAACGATATCTTTATCACTGAGACCCATGTGACCAAATACATCCCTCAGATGATCCGAACCTTGAATTACAACAAAAATTTAGATACCTGCAATGATCTAGCTATGGCTTGATTTTATACAAATTAATTAACTGACCTTTGGTAGCATCAGGTAAGCGACCTTCTGGGGGTGGTTCAGTTTTGTCCTGAGAGAAACAAGTAACTTTTAGAATTTGACACACATACTGTTAATATGTCAGAATTAACTAATACAATCTATGGAGTCTAACAACATCACAGAAACTACTAATTGATAGGGTTAATTTCAGGAAACTAAATGTGCTCAACTAGGACTGTTCATACAATTTTAGATGCACAAAAGAATTTATACAAGGAATTTATCACCAAAGAAAGAGGAGAGAAAACAAAAATAAAATCCACACTTCACATATATACAATAGCACAAAAAATGTATTATTATTTTATAATTTTTTATTTTCAAATTACCAGCTTATCGCTTGAACTTTAAACAAATTGTTAACATTCATGCCTTGTAATTAGTGCTGGATTGAACATGAGCCAAGTTTAGAACATCATGAGATAGGTTGGCTTTATCCTTTTGATAAACCATAATTCACCAAGTGTTATCATGTTACCCTACTGATGTAGAGCAGCATGCACTATCTACTGAAGTAAATAAAGACAAGAAAAAATACAACCTAGGCTCAATTCCAAACTAAACTTAAGGAGATGTTTGACAAACTACAAAACCTGTTCAGTTATGACATACAATATATAAGTTGAACCAGCAATAATATATCCAATTTGTAGACATAGGTTACAACCAATTGCTGTGGGAATATATATGTGAAAATGCCAAATTCAAAACTACCTTTTTGGTGCGAATATGCATTTAAATACACCAAAATTTTAAAACTCATTTTGGGGAGGAAAGACACTTGAAAAAACTAAATTTAAAATAGCTTTTTCAATGAGAAAATATTTAATATGATTTTGAACTAGTTTTCCGAACAAATATTTTACCAAGAAAAAAAATTAAAATCAATTATATTGTTCTTAGCTTGCTCGGTTTTATGACATGCCAATTCACTCTTAAGAATTAGTTTGATCACTATATATTTTTTAGTAGATGTAGATCACAAAATACACCCCCTCCCTTCCATGCATTGAATCATTGCTCAACTCTCAAATAATCCCTTAAATAGCATACTGCTCTTCTCAAGAACAGCCAGCCATTTTGTTCCTTATTTGTCCTCATGTGCAATTTCCTCACTTCACCCAATCAAATGTGTCACAGATTACCGCCATTGTCTTTTCTACACTACTGGGACCCTCATTCACATTAACAATGTACACAATCTTTCAATCCAACCGTGTACATGGTTGGATGTGAAGCAATAATGAACCTGTTGAAAATACTGAGGTTCACTAACCGGTCTTCCAGGATGGAAAGGAATCTCAGGCCCTCCTGTAATTTCAACAGCAACAACTCCAGCCAACTACAAGCAAACACAAATCAAAGGCAATTAATAATTTCAAATCCAAAAAGTGAAAAAAATTAAAAATAAAAGCAAATTATATAAGTATTCAAAAAATAATAATAATAATAAAGAAGTGAAGTCCCAATTTTTTGTTAGAGTAATCAACTTCTTGTCCATGAAATAGTTGAAAGCCCCACTGACCAATAGTACAGTGAATCGAAATCTTCATATTTATGTTAAGTCCCAGACCAATGAGCCCACAACATGGTACCCCTTGCCACTTGGGGAAATTAATTAATTATACTAGGTAGTTTGATTGTATGGTACTAGTATTTGATTTAGCTGGCTAGCATGGTACCTACCTGGTAGAAGTCTGCATAAGACAAAATGGGAAACTGCTCCTTGATGGGCTCAAGAAGCCTGATGGCAATATCCAGACCATTGTTTGCTCCGTGAGCAAGCTCCGCTGAGTGCCTTATAGTCCCAAACGGTCCTCCTGTCTTCGTCTTCACATCAAAGGTACCAGCCGAATGCCATCTACAACACCCAACGATCATGTATAAACTCCGTTATTATAAGATAATCATGTATCTTTTTTTTTTTCCTTTTTTTTCTGTTGAGTTTCAATCTATGGTATCTACTTTTGATGATTATGCTCTTTATCGCCAGAGACTTTACTGGTTAAATTATCTGGTAATCATGTATCTGTAATCATGTATCCCAAATTCTGATATATAAGATGAACATATGCAAAGTTAAAAACTATATAGAATCCTCTCATAAAATATATATAATCCAACAACAATATTTGTTGCACACAAACTGTTTTATATAGTTTTATGCACAATCTAAAAGATGACTGAAACCATATCTTAAAGAGAAATCCTATGTCCACGACGCATTCACAACAAATCTAAAATGACAAGTTCTAGCTGTTATTAGTGGTAAAAAAGTAATTTAAGTTGTGTGTTTGAATGAGAACCAGTAATAACTTATCGCCTATGATTTTTTGTCGTGAAAGTAATGAAAATGTTACGGTAGCACTTTTTTTTAACTCAAAGTCGTGATTTCCAACATAGAAATCAAGAATTCAAGTTACTGTTTCAATTGTTTTTTTTTTTTTTTTGGATTGTGTATAAAACACAGCCCTTTAAATATATTGTAAAAGAGTTACACATATATATTTTCCAGTTTTCCTCAGATCATTCTGTCTTATCCACTCTAAATATTTAACTTTTTAATAAACTAATAAGTCAAAATTAAGAAACTCATTAAAAATTAGAGAGATAGATAGAGAGAATCGCTTACGCCAATCGGAGCATGATAGGAGCACATTTTTTCTCGGCGATGAGTCCTCTGAGCTTCTTCTTGCATTTCTCCACTGCCTTCTGGTACTCCTCGCTCACTGTTGGGTAATTCTTTCCCATGGAGACGATCTTCTTCTATGTTCTGACTCAGCAAAATCAAACCACATATATCATCGATCAGACTACAACTACAAACAAATAATTCAATCCAGAATCCACTTCTCCGTCCTCAGAAAAAGTAATAGAACAAAAAACAAGAGAAACTAACTACATCATTCAAGTTCCAAGCCTATAGACTATACTTTGAACTTTCCTGCATTTTCTCGAATAAAACTTTGCTAAAAAGTTATAACAAGATACAGACCTTTGATCACGCTAATTAAGACTGGAAAAGCTGAGCTGAGAGTAGATGAGACTAGAGAGTAGAGACGCACACTGAGCTTGATATATATATATATATATATATATGTAAGAGTCGTAGTTGGACAACTGGATCAAAGAAGGTTCTAGCGTTCGTTTTTTCGGCCGTTGGATTTTTTTTTCTTTTAAATCGTCGTGTGGGGGATAGGCTGCGTGCTGAACGTACGGCTAGGATCGTGCTTCGCGGATAATGTGTGGTTGGCGCCTTTTTTGAGAGATGGGAAAGATTGTAATCGGACGGCCAATTGCGTGTAGCCACGTGTTGATTGGGGTTTGGCTAGTGTTACAGCGTTAAATGAAATGATTGCTGTTTAATTAACGCGTTAGCGGTGTCACAATCCCAAAGTCCGAAGAATATAATAGCATAGTAGCGTACAGCGGGTGGCAAGGGGTATCTGGAATGGTAATTTAAATAACAATTTTTTTTTTTTAATAATATTACACGTTTTTTTATATTTTTTTTATTCACATATATTTTAAAAAATAAAAACAATGTTACTAGAACAACGTTACTAAACAACTCAAGTTTTAGGATTTTAGTTTGTGTCTCAAACAACTAAGGCCTCATTTGATATGGTAAGTTGGCAACTCAAACACATGTTTTTAGTTTTTAATTAACATTATACGTATTTTTACACACTTTTTCACCTACACGTATTTTCACATATATTTTCAAATAACAAAACACTTGTTTTTAAGTGCACGTGTAAAACACCCCTAATTATGTGTTAGTTACTACTTCTTATATCTTATTTTATTTTCAAATAGTGCAAAGAATAATAAGTAAGTTTTTCACAAATCAGGAGTACGGGATCTCACTCGAAAGTAGATAAGGTGCTATTATGATTATATCTAAGTAGGGAAGCCATACACGATGCCACCTCTACCCATTTTTTATTTACCAAAAACAAAGAACAGCAATTTTTCGAAACAACCTGTGTATAATTCATTCTAGGAATCTATGGGCCTTTAATCCCTGGTCATGTATTTGAAGTTGTTTTTACTTGTCGATGGGCCAGGTAACTTTGTGTCTCTTCAGTTGCTTCTTTCTTACGTATAACTTGTGCTCATTGGCTCAACTAATGTCAACCGATATGTTTCAAAACCTAGTCATTTAAGCTTTTTTTTTTATTATTATTAGATGAAGTGTTTTTGTTAGGGCTTTTCAAACTATCCAAGCAATTAACATAACCCGATTGGAAGGCCGAAGGCATATGCATTTTTAACCAATTATTTAGTTGATGGCAAGTTTAATTTTTTTTATTTGATAAAAACAACGTCAGTTATGAATTATGTCCAAGAGTTAGTTTTAAAGAAACTACAGGCATTAACTTGGGTAGTCGACTTTTAATACTTATATTTTATATGTGATTTATTCTTATTGGTTGCATGTAATTTTATCCTCCCACGTGGATGATTTTCATGTGTAGCACATGTTAACTTATATAATAAATCCATCTCTCTCTCTCTCTCCCCCTTTTTTTTTTAGTTTTCCCTCTCTTCCCAAACTGTTTGTGTTAGAGACACACTCACCTAAGCGTTGTCATGAACACAAAGTTCAATGTCAACATTCTTATTGCATGCAATCTCAAAGGGTTTTAATAATTAAAATAGTGTTAAAATCTCATTGAATTGAGGGGGGAAAAAAGTTATTCTCAATATTATCTTGATTCTATTGTTTTAGGTTTTGGTCCTTGTAAATTTGATTTATTACTTTGTGTTTGACCCACAAATTACAAAATGTATATTGGTATTGAATTTTCACACCCTTCCTATTCTCTTTGTTTTGTAGTGGACTCAACTAAGTTGTGCATGAAGGGTGTGTGGAAATTTCTGGGGTTGTAGCAACTCTCCACAAGGTAGAATGGTTTTCCCCTTCATTAGACATTGTGTTTTAAGTGGATTTGTTGTTTCATGCATTTTCAAACTAGTGGATTACAAGGTATCAGTAATTTCATTTGACCAATCACTCAAAAGCTAGTAGTCAATTTTTCTTGATTCAATGGTTGACCCAAAATCCTTTAACTGACATGTTCAATTTAAGTAGTGAGTTTCATATGCAAGCCGATCTAAATTGACCTATGAACATTTAGATCTTGCTTGATTCTTTTGTCCTTGAATGTTTTTACTATATAAAGTTATTATTATTTTAGTGCAACTTGGATCAAATTGATCTATTAAAGCCCATAGTTTTGGGTATACTGTTGTAATCCCCCTCTAGTTTCATTATATCAAGTTATGTTGTATTCTTCTTCTTCTTCTTTTTTTGGAAGGGGGTTGTTAGACATGGTTTATATTGCACCTCCTCGTTTGATCAGGCAAAATTTGTCAAATAGTAGTTTTTTAGAAAAAATTTTGCTACATAGCATGTGGATGAAACATTTTAATAAGTTAAACTGTTTTTGGAACTCGAGTTTAACAAACTCGAGTTCCAACCCATTCCCTCTTGAATGAAGTCTGACATAGACCACAAAAAAAAAAAAAAAAAAAAAAAAAACAACGTGGAACTCGAGTCTAGGAAACTCGAGTTCCTTGTGAAAAATCTTGGAACTCGAGTTTCAGAGACTTGAGTTCCACTTAAAAAAAAAAAAAAAAAAAATCTAACTTATTAAAATGTTTCCTCTACATGCTTTTTTGCTAATATTTTTCCAAAAAGATGTTGTTCTGCAAATTTTGCCCGTTTGATCATGTTCAAACCAAAATTGAAAAATGAAAGTTTTTTGTGCTACCCAAGTCCAAAATAAAGAAAAATGAATATGACCCCAAAATACACATCTCGAGTCTTTGATCTTTTTTTAATTTTTAATTTTTATAAATAAGTATCATTGCATTACTAAGAACCAGATGGGTCAAAACGATGGTGAGCTTCTCCAATCTAAATCCCTTACACATAAATAAGAGGGAGGGATAGAAAATATGAGGATAGTTCCTTCCTAATTACACCCAAAAAAAAAAAAATTTGCTTTGTTTTATTTTTTAAGAGGGAGGGATAACTATCATTGCATTAGTTTGAATTTTTTTTTTTTTTTGGATAGAAAAAATTGGATTTTTAAGTACATGGTTTGCTTACCAAACTGTAGCATGTTTTTTGATGTTCAAAATGATTGATTCAAATTCAAAATGATTGTTGGGCTTGCAGTGGGCTGTATTAACTTATTCTTGTGGATCTAATTCGTCATTAGGCTATCAAGATCTTGGACCAAAATGAGTCATGCTTGGGCGAGACCTCTAGATGGGCTTCCTGGTGAATAATTGAGTTCAATAAACCCTGCCCAAAATGCGGCTCCACGTTTGGACTTCAGGCATACAATAATGTGGGAAAATAAAATGCTAATACCAAAAGAAAAAAAAAACAATCCGAAACAAAAGTCTTTCACTTCAGTAACAAGGCCTAACCATGGATGGTACATTTTATTGTCTTTTTTGAGAGAATGTGCAGAACAGATGTATTCAGATATTCAAAATCGTAAGTTAGATCGGGTTTGAAAGAATTTTGAAAAGTAGCATCTCGAGTTTTAAAAACTCGAGATTCAAGTTAAAAAGCGAGTCTTAAAAACTCGCTTTGATGTTGTTCTGAGCTGCTGTGGTGGCAAAATGTGCCACGTAGATCTCGAGTCTTTAAGACCCGAGATCTGTTTAATTGAATCTCGAGTCTCAAAGACTCGAGATTCAATTACACCAAAATCATATTTTAATTGAATCTCGAGTCTCAGAAACAACCTTATTATTTCAGGTAACTCTCACCGTAGCAGTTCATTATTTTAAATCACTATCTCAGCTCAGTAACCCTCTCACCCAAAAACAGAGCATCCTTAACTCTCACCCATACACTATCCTCACTAACTCTCACACCTCTCACTCTCACTCATCACATTGCCTCTCTCACTGCTTTTCCCTCTCAACAATTTCATATTTCAGGTAAGGGTTTCTTGATTTGATTGTTATTGTAGTTGGGTATTAGTTGTGTATGGGTTTTGCCACTAAGAGAACTTTCCAATGGTTGTTAGTGTCTTTAAATCTTTTTATTGACTTCTTATCACAATTCATGTTCCCATTCTCTGCTGCCAAATGCTGTGTTAATTTATTTGTTTTGAGTTTTGTTATCTGATTTATTCTGAGTTGTAACAAAATTTATTTATTTGTAAGGATTTTGGGCTTTTGAGTTACCAACATATGTAAGATATATAAGCTCATATTACACCTGAATTGTGTAACTTTTTTCAATGTTGCACTATTAAATTAATAACTTTCATTGGATTTCCATGCTTGCAAAATTCGCAGATGAGTAGATATATATGTAAATTTCAAGGGTGTTTTTTATTTATTTATTTTTTTCTTGTGCTTTAAAAATGTTTGGAAAAATATGAGTTTATGGATTGGAATTAAATAATGGTTGAGTAAAAGTGTTTGATTAAATTGAGAAAACTTTCCAATGGTTCTCAGTGTCTTTCGGTCCATGGGTATTAGTTGTAGTTTTCTACGAGATGGTTCTTTGTATTTGATTAATGGGTTAAACATGCTGCTAGCCTTAGCGTATTGGAAATTCCTCTTAAGATCAACTTTTAACCTGCTTTCAAGCATGTAAGAAGTAAATATTTGTCCAATAGCAAGGTTAGAAATTTAAGGTAATCAAGGTTTTGGTATCTTCCGCTTTGTTCAATAATAAGCTCTCTCTACTTCTTTTGGATAAAAGGTTAGAAAATATGCTATCTACTTCTAGTACAGGTTAATATAAATGTGTATGTGTGAAAAAAATATTATGGACTTTAGTCTTGTAACGACTTTTCATGGAATCATTACCAAAGTGGTCTGTACAGAATAGCAGAGGTTGTCTTATTCATTTTTGAAGGGGCTTTTGTTGAGAACAGTCACAATCTTGATGCAGATTTAATTTGTAATGAGTGTGTATCGTGTGTTCATTAGGCTAAAAGGTCCACTCTGATGTGGTTATTAAAGGTAGTCTTGGAATCTAAAAAAATGGTTGACTGGTGCAATCATTTGATACTAATGTCTTAAGTATGAAATATGTTGGAAATACTGAAAAGGTCTCGATTTTTTTTTGTTGGGGGGGGGGGGGGGGGTTGTATGTGTTACCCAAAAATGTGGCTGTGTTTGTGTTACAAAATTATATGACATATCTTTTGCAATTATTTAGTCCCCCATTATCTTTTGCAATTTTGTATGTGGTACAAAAAATCACCTTTCCAATTATCTTTTGCTTTACATGTGTTTGCCTCTCATACCATCCTGCTTTAAGTAGCCTCTTGTATATAGGAAGGACAGATGGATTTGTATACTTCCTATATAAACTTTCTTTTTCTGCAGGAATAAAAACTCACATGCATCGATGAAGGCAGATTGTTAAGTAATAGAGCATCAAGCAAAAAACCCATATTCGAAAAATCACAAAAAACTAATGTCACTGCCAAAAAATAACCATATTCTCAGAACACCAACAAAAAAAACACAAACAGCAAAAAACCCAAAATGATCCGAAAAACCCTAGGTCAAAATCATGAAATTTCAAAATCTAAAATTGGAGAAAGAGAGACAAAGGGATCTAAGAAGCAAAAACAAGAAAGCATTCAGAAGAAATGGAGAGTACCTTCGGCATGGTGAGCTACGAACGGCGTTGAGAATGCTACGAACGGCGTTGAGAATGCGTTGAGAACGGCGTTGACAGTACCTTCGGCACAGTGGCTATGAATCTGCTTCAGATAAGGGCCACGAATTTGCTTTATGAATGAGTGAGAGAGTGAGAGTGAGTTTGAGAGGGCGGAGAGAAAGGGTGTGAGAGTTGTTTGAAATTTTCTGCTTTGTACCGTTGTGTGTTTGTGTGTCTGGTTGTGTGGGAGGTAAATGAGCCATGGATATCGAGTCTTATAAACTCGATATCCACGTGGCTCCACCTGGCATTTTTGTCCAGCTAAGAATTGCAAAAACCCCTTAACTCGAGTTTCTAAAACTCGAGTTCTACTTGAATCTCGAGTTTTAGAAACTCGAGATGCTATTATTATAAATTCTTTTAAAACCGGGCAATTAACTATATTGTTAGACACCCATTGTTATTTGGCAAGGGGGTTCGTCTTTTTTTGGTAGGGAGGGAGGGTTGCGATTTTCGAATAGCCATTCCACGTTTATATCACATGGCTTTCTTTGCATCCAATGAACCAGCCACTCAATCATTTATTCAGCCTCGGCGAACCTAAACATGTCATATAATGTTTGATAGTCAGATTGAGGAGAAAACTTGGAGGAGATACTTAACCATGTATTAGGCAATTCAAGGAAACAAATGAATGCAAACATGTTTCTCACTCACCCAAGCTCTGAGAGCTTCAAATGAGCATCAGCATAATCAGCAAAGAAGGCATCCTCATCCTGAAGCAAAATTGACAGAAACCAGAAAGCTGAATTAGATAATTGTCAACACCACACAATATGTTTGGTATAAATAAATCTGCAGGGCAGGAGTAAGATACTCACTGCAACATATTTCTCAACAAGAGGACGGAAGATGGGATCCTCCAGAAGAGCCTTATCAGATGGCAGCTGGATTAGACCTTCTTTCTCTCCACTAAGGAGTTCCCTGTTTTAAATAAGATTCAAACTCATCAGTCTGGAGGCGGTACCTCCACGTGAGAAGGAGGATACATGCATATGATACATGATAGATTTTCTCTAGCTATTAGTTGGTTGCGCGTGTGTTTGGATTGACTATTTTTCTTTTTGCTTATTGGTTCTTTTACTAATGTTGGACTTTTTAAAGCCTCACTTTTTAATAGGTACAACGGTAATTTTACTTACTTTCAGCAAAAAGTTAATCCAAACGTACACTTAGTAGTTGAATTAGAATAGAACGAACAAATGATACAAAAGAAAACAATGTATACAATCAACTTGACCAGAAGACATTAACTCAAGAAATCAACAAGAGAGATGTCTTACTTGAAGTAGGAGTTATCGAAAATAAGAGAGTTGCTGGTCCAGGGTCCCTCAAATCCAGAACGCTCCTTATGGCATCTTCCCTGTAAAATGATTCCAAAAACATTAGAACACCAATCACTCTACAATTCAGGAATTGCTCTAAACCAAGTGTCAGTACTAGAAACATTCCATTATCGCAAAACCAGTGATAAATTATGAAAGAAGGTAGCAAAAGAACTTCATATTTGGGAACATACCAAGGTGTGACCACCAGAAAAAGCTACTATATCTTTATCACTGAGACCCATGTGGTCAAATATACATCCCTCAGATGATCCGAACCTTGAGTTAAAACAAAAAATTAGTTAAGTTATTCAATAAGTAATTAGATACCTGTAATGATCTGGCTATTGCTTAATTTTAAACAAATTAATACTGACCTTTGGTAGCATTAGGCAGACGACCTTCTGGGGGTAGTTCGGTTTTGTCCTGAGAGAAACAAATACCTCTTAGAATTGAACATATATACATTTAATATGACAGAATTATATAATCTATGGAGTCTTAACAACATCACATAAACTACTAGATGACAAAGAAATTTCAGGCATCTAAATGTGCTCAATTAGAGCCGTTCATACAATTTTAGATGCCCAAAAGAATTTATACAAAAATCCACAATTCACATATACACAATTTTCAATTTTATGTTATGATTTCAATTTTCAGACTACCAGCTTATGACTTGAATTTTGAACAAATTGTTAACATTCATGCCTTCTAATTAGTGCTGGATTGTTCACCCACCAATTAGGAATGTGAGCTGATGAGTTTAGAACATTATGAGATAGGTTAGTTTTATCCTACTGATAAAACATAATTTACCAAGTGTTATCATGTTACCTACTGATCGATGTAGAGCAGCATGCAGATTGCTGTATCTACTGAAGTAAATAAGGACAAGAAAAATACAACATAGGCCCATTTCTAAACCAAAATTAAGGAGATGTTTGACAAACTAGAAAACTTGTTCAGTTGTTTCTCAAAAAAAAAAAAAAACTTGTTCAGTTACGATATATAAGTTGAACCAAGGATAATATATCCAATCTCTCTATACATAGGTTACAACCAATGTTTGTGAGAATATATATGTGAAAATGCCAAATTTAAAACTACCTTTTGGTGCAAATATGCATGTAAGAACACCATAATTTTAAACATCATTTGGGGAGAGGAAAGACACTTGAAAAAACTAAATTTAAAATAGTTTTTTTTAATGAGAAAACCAATTATATCGTTCTTAGCTTGCTCAATTTTATTTACGACATACCAACTATATCTTAAGAATTGATTTGATCACTGTATATATTCTTTAGTCAATGTAGATCACAAAATCCACTCCCTCCCTTCCATGCATTGAGTCATTGCTCAACTCCCAAATAATCCCTTAAATAGAGCACTGCTCTTCTCGAGACCATCCAGTTATTTTGTTCCTTGGTGTCCTCATGTGCAATTTCCTCACATCACCCAATCAAATGTGCAACAGATTACACCTATTTTCACCAATACACTAATGAGCTCCCACACACTTCTACACCCATATATTACCTCTCCTTCCTAATTGTTTCTTTGCTCTGTCCATATTTTTAAGCCAGTCAAAAAGCGCTCAACTCAACCTATCTCATTGCTAACTTGGGACATAACATTATGCCATCAATCGCAATTAAAGGGGTTATATATAGGGTGAGTACTACATGCAAATGTACAATATACGTACCAATTCATAACACTAACCAAAACACTAGTTTCATTACAAGAGTCTTATGATTTAATGGTATTGCCTATATATCTCTCTTATGCATGAGAGTTGGATTTGAATCCCCGAAAAAATCATTACAAGCAAAAGCATAATTCTAGATTGAGTCCAAGACATGCAGCTAAACTTAAAATTAAGGACATCAAAAGATTCTCAATATATATATATTATTCGTGACACAATATCTCGACCAAAAACCAATGCATGTAATTCAATAAAATGGAAAGCAAGGCATTGAGAAAATGAGGTTCACTAACCGGTCTCCCAGGATGGAAAGGAATCTCAGGCCCTCCCGTAATTTCAACAGCAACAACTCCAGCCAACTACAAGCAAACATAATCAAAGTCTATTTTAACCATTTCAAATCCAAAAGTGAAAAGGAAAAAAATAAAAGTGAATTATGCTAGTACTATACTATTGTAACTACCTGGTAGAAGTCTGCATAAGACAAAATGGGAAAATGATGGGCTCCAGAAGCCTAACGGCAATCTCCAGACCATTGTTTGCTCCGTGTGCAAGCACCTCCGGGTGCCTTATAGTCCCAAACGGTCCTCCTCTCTTCGTCTCCACATCGAAGGTACCAGCCGAATGCCATCTGCAACACCAATAAATAACAATTAATTATTGTTGCACGTGCTGAATTACACACTGCCATACACACTTCAATTAAAATCGTGAAACCATCAAAACTCTAATGTTTATACTAATATAATCATGGCTAAATTCAGATATTTTTACTATTAATTTTTTAAAACCATTCATTTAGTAAAATATTATATATAAAAAAAAAAAACACACACACACACACTACAATTTGAACATTTTAAAGGTTATATACTTCTTAATTTTCGATAATTATGATATTCATTAACTATGATGAACATATGCAAAGTTACAATCCATATATATATATAATCCAAAGACTAGTTTCTAACAAAATATTAATCCAGTAATGTTTAAATATATTGTAAAAGAGTAACACTTTTTTTTTAGAAAAAGAAGAGTAACCCTTATAATTATAAGAAACTCATAAATCTATAATTTATAATTTATGCCTTTAACTTTTGAGGAAATTTGTACACGTTATTATTTTAAATATATACTTTTAACTGAATTTAAAATTTAAATTCTTCTATATGTTTAAATTACTCTTCACTAGAATCTTACTATATTATATTTTCATTAAATAGTTTAATGTTTATACCTGAACATGCTAATTATTGTTGTACATGCTGAGTTACACATTACTATACATACTTCAATAAAAATCGTATAACCATCAAAACTCTAATGTTTATACTAATATAATCATGGCTTAATTCGAATATTTTTACTATTAATTTTTTAAAACCATTCATATATTTAGTAAAATATTATAAAAAACACACTACAATTTGAACATTTTAAAAGTTATATACTTCTTAATTTTCGATTATTATGATATTCATTAACTATGATGAACATATGCAAAGTTACAAATCATATATATATAATCCAAAGACTAGTTTCTAACAAAATATTAATCTTTTAATGTTTAAATATATTGTAAAACAGTTACACCCTTTTTTTAAGAAGAAGAAGAGTTACACTTATAATTGTAAGAAACTCATAAATCTAAAATCTATAATTTAAACCTTTGCCTTAAAAATTTTTTTTTTATAGCTTTTCCTAAGGTTGCCATGCAACCTTTTGAGGACATTTGTACACATTATACTATTTTGAATATATAGTTTTAACTGAATTTAAAATTTAAATTCTTCTATATGTTTAAATTACTCTTCATTAGAATCTTACTATATTATATTTTCATTAAATAGTCTAATTGGTTAATGATAGTTCTATATTTAATCTCAATCATAATAATATATACAAAGAGAGAAGTCTTACGCCACTCAAAGAATAATAGGAGCACAGTGTTTCTCCGCGACGTGTCCCCTGAGCTTCCTCTTACATTTCTCGACTGCCTTCTGGTATTCCTCGCTCACTGTTGGGTAGCTCTTCCCCATGATTGGCAACTATATCTTCTTCTATATTCGGACCAAGCCAAGTCAAACCATACACATATATCAGACTACAAGAGAAAAGTAAAAGAGCATGCAAAACAAGAGAAACCAAATTATTCAAGTTCTACACATATATATTGATTGTTACTAGATACCACTGTACGTATTAAGTACGTATGTATATATTGACTTATACTTTGAACCAATAATTATGTCATTTGAAATTTCTCTGCAACCAAACAAGACAATCGGATCACATAAATCGCATCAAGAATGATTACTTTGCTAAAGTTGAATAAACAGATACAAACCTTTGATCTCACAAGGATAATGCTAAGACTGTAATGTCACAAAAAGCTTGAGTAGAGAGACTAGGGACACTGAACGAGCAGACAAATATATAGGAGTCGTTTTTGGACAACTGGCAAAGTTCTAGAGTTGGTTTTCAGCCATTGGATTGTTTTAGCCTTCGTTTGGGAAAAGCGTTTTGTGCGCATTTCATAGTAGAAGTGTTTTTTTTTGTGGGTACTGAGTACTGTACAAAGACCCACAAATACCTTAATTCAATTATCTTTTCTTTAAAACTGGATCCCACAGTACTATTCACACATTTAAAAATTATTTTGTTACATTTAATCTTTCATGTGGGGATAGGCTGCGTGCTGAACGTATGGCTAGGATCATGCTTGATGGTTGGTAGTTGGTATGCTTTAGAGAGATGTGAAAGATGGATTTGGACTGCCAATTGCGTTTAGCGACGTGTAGGATGGGAGTTTGGTGCTACAGCGTGAAATGAAATGATCGTTGTTTCATTTGCATCTGGCCATAACATGGTAGCGACCAGCGATTTATCATAGTGCGTGCTTAGTTGATCAACGACTTGTAGCATTGTCTTTGTTTTTTTTTCCTCTTTTTTACTCAAAATAATTCATTTGCACAAAAAAAGTGACCATACACAAGAGTCTCAAATTAAAACATCAAAATCAGATTGGGGACATACGGCAAAGTGAATAGATTTAGAAAAATTACAATATAGAGCTCACTCTGCAAGTGCCTGAGCTGCACCATTCTCTTCTAGTCCAAGCAAAATAGACTTTGGGCAAGTTGGAAGAGAGACAAGGGCGGAGCTACATTGATAAGTGGGGAGGCCAAATTCTGTCATTTATATCACATAAAACTGAGAATCCCAGTTTATTTTTATAAGGACTAGTCCCCCACAAAGGAAAAGTTTTAATCCCCTTGCCTTATTAGATCTCTTTTTTAGTTTCAAAGCCGCATCTATCTTTTATGGCCTGTTTTGATGGAGGGGGGAAGGAGGGGGAGTGGAGGGGAATAGAGTAGAGTTAGCTAAAAATAAGTTAATTTTGTGTTAAATCTACTCTTCTGTCCCTCATTCTCCCTCAATCCAAACAGACCATTAGTCTATGTTTATCATTTACTTACTTTTACAGTTTTACTATTATCTTATGTTATTGAAATTTTGGTGGAAGAGATGCACAGGCGGAGCTACATTGACAGGTGGGGGAGGGCATGACCCCCAAACTTTTGTAAAAGTCGTTTATATTATATAAAAATGAGAATTCCAATTTACTTTTATAAGAGCAGCCTAATTCCCAACAGCTTATCTAAATTTGTATACTGTTTGGATAGTGAATAAGTTAATTTTGTGTTAAATATACTCTACTCTTCCTTCCTCTCCCTCAATCCAAACAGACCATTAGTCTATGTTTATCATTTACTTACTTTTACAATTTTACTATTATCTTATGTTATTGAAATTTCGGTGGAAAAGATGCACGGGCGGAGCTACATTGACAGGTGGGGAGGGCATGACCCCCAAACTTTTGTAAAAGTCGTTTATATTATATAAAAATGAGAATTCCAATTTACTTTTATAAGAGCAGCCTAATTCCCAACAGCTTATCTAAATTTTTGTACTGTTTGGATAGTAAATAAGTTAATTTTGTGTTAAATTTACTCTACTCTTCCTCTCTCTTCCTCAATCCAAACAGACCATTAGTCTATATTTATCATTTACTTACTTTTACAGTTTTACTATTATCTTATATTATTGAAATTTCGGTGGAAGAGATGCACGGGTGGAGCTATATTGACAGGTGGGGGAGGGCATGACCCCCAAACTTTTGTAAAAGTCATTTATATTATATAAAAATGAGAATTCCAATTTACTTTTATAAGAGCAGCCTAATTCCCAACAGCTTATCTAAATTTTTGTACTGTTTTGATAGTGAATAAGTTAATTTTGTGTTAAATCTACTCTACTCTCCCTCCCTCTCCCTCAATTCAAACAGACCATTAGTCTATGTTTATCATTTACTTACTTTTACAATTTTACTATTATCTTATATTATTGAAATTTCGGTGGAAGAGATGCACGAGCGAAGCTATATTGACAGGTGGGGGAGGGCATGACCCCCAAACTTTTGTAAAAGTCATTTATATTATATAAAAATGAGAATTCCAATTTACTTTTATAAGAGCAGCCTAATTCTCAACAGCTTATCTAAATTTTTGTACTGTTTGGATAGTGAATAGTGATATTTAGCTTTTACTTACTTACTTACTTTTACAAATACATTTTTCAACAAATTCTTTATCATTTTCTTCAACTCATTTAAATATTATTTCTTTATTCATTCTTTATTCATTATTTATTCATTTTTAACAATTACACATCTTCCAATATTTTTTTATTCAATAGATGATTATTATAATAGAAAAAAATATTTGAAATTGAATAGTAAACGCTACAATGTTCTCTACTTGTAGAGAAGCATCATAACAATTCTAATCTAAAAAATAGAGATGGAGAAGCTGTTGGAAGCTTTCCCTTGCCTCGTCAGATCTCTTTTCAAGTTTCAACGCCAAAATCTTTTTGTCTATGTTTATCATTTACTTACTTTGACAATTTTACTCTTACCTTATGTTATTGAAATTTTAGTGAAAGAGATGCTGGGGCGGAGAATTTGTAAAAGTCCTTTATATTATATAAAACTGATAATTCTAGTTTATTTTTGTAGGGGCTAGCCCCCACAAAGGAAAAGTTTTGGCCCCTTGTCTCGTCATATCTCTTTTCAAGTTTAAAGCCACACCTTTTTGTTTATGTTTATCATTTACCTACTCTTACCATTGCCTTGTGTTTCCCCACTCACGTTACTCAGTCAAGCACTCAACCAATTAATTTGGCTTACTTTAGAAACTTTTGCTTTTCCATTCTCGTTTTCCATGATTCTCACAGTTGCCAATTAGTAAAAATCATCCACAACAAATTTCTCTACCTGACTCTTCAACCTCGACGAATGATGCTTGACCTATACTTGTGCCATTGTTTGTAGTATACTAAGGTGGAAGAAGATCTTACAAAGCTAGAGTGATAGAACTGAGTTATTAAAAATCACACCAAATCTTTGATACACTTCAATTTCGTATAATATTTTTAAGCAAAAAGAAGAGTATTTTCTTCAATGCATCCCCATACACAGATCTTCAAATCCAACTTGCGTGTTCAACTTTTGTTTCTTCTTTTCATTATAATTAATTTGAGTCCATTTCCATCAAGTGTTTAAGACTTGATTGAGTTTTGGCTATCATGCACAACACCTCCACATAGTACAAATTTCTTTATCTACTTTAATTTTTATTTTATTTTTTTCTATTTATTTATCTTATAGTTTAAGATTTTCCTTTTTCCTCTAATTTATTGACTCAATTAGCAAATCATTATACTTTCTCTATTTTTGTTTAATTTAAATTGTTATTTATATAATGGTTACTTATAGTGATTTTGATATTATTAATTTATATTATAATTATGAATTATGTTATATGTAGTCTACCTTTGTAATGTACTTGTAAGGACGCAATTTGAGTCCTTCGCCCAAAAAGTAAGTGGATTTAGGCCCAATGAGCCAAATATAATGAATTTGTAGAGAGTGAGTTGAAAAACTAAGTTCTAATGAATTGGGTAGCAATTATTTTAGATTCATATGACAATAGAGTAAAAGTAGATTGATTTAATCTAAAGCAGATTGCCCCCGGCACAGTCCAAGAAGGTCAGTTCTTGTATATATTACTTGAATTTGGTTACAAATGCAGTTCTAATTACTATAATGTTTTTTTTTTCAATTTTCCGATCCCTTTCTCTTAGGGCCTCCCTCCTATTTTATACTATCTCCCTCTTCTCATCTCTACCCTCCACGTGGACATTAGATTGCTTGTGTTGATTCTTATCCCATTGGCACCCTCTTGAAGTCTTTGGGGTTAGCTGTAAGGCTAAAAAACATTGTTCAAATATCACTTCCTCATTAATACGGCCAGAGAATTAGCTACAGAACATTCAATGCGGTGGTAGCAGTTTTCTCTTAGATATTTCTCAGCTCCCATTTGTCCTATACGTTCATAATACATATCATTATCAACAAAATTTCCTGGAATGTCATTCTGGATGATAGAACACACGTTTTGACCTTTGCTTCGTTTAGCCGAGGAGATACTCCTCCTCGGCCTATCTTCCCCAACCTTTTCATTTGCAGTTTACTCATGGGGCTCTGAGCCTTACATCTTCATTACTATTTATCTGTCCTCGGACCACTCAACATCCTCAGATAAGGCCTATGGCCCAACATATATTCTTGGATCCATCAACCCTACAGTACTTGTAATTAATTTTTATGAATGTTGTGGACACGTGGTAGTTCAAAGGAATAGGAGAAAACTTAGGGGACAAAATAGGTATCTCATGGTTAAAATTCGATTAAACTATTGCACGAAGATATATAATTATGTAGTACTTTACATGTCTCTTATATTATGCACTAGGCTGTCAATAATCTAGGAACGACTTGTAGCGTTGTCTTTTCCACTAAACCAGTAGTACTTGATTGTTTGAGCTATAATAATAATTCATTCTATGAGCCTTTCCTAGTGAAGCATATAAGTTTATAACTTATCAAATGGGTTTATGTCTCGAGTTTTTTCTTTCATAACTTGGTGGGTTTTTTTTTCTTACACATACTTTGTGCTCATTTATTTAACTAATGTCAACCAATGTGTTTCAAAACTTATCATTTTGAGCATTTTCAAAAGACCATCCAATTAACCTAACCTAATTCAATTAGAAGACACAGACATTTTCAACCATTTATTTGGTCGAACACAAGTTCAAAAACTTGAAAAGACCATCAAATATGTCCAAGTGTTAGTGTGTGTTTGGAAAACACGTTTTTAGACCCACGTCTGCATTTAGCATTTGAAATAGTGGGACCCACGACTACAGTGCACTGTTCATGGCACTGTTCATAGCACAAAAATGCGTGAATAGTTTTTGTGAACAGTATTTTCCTTAAAAAAATATTTTGTTACAGTATTTTCAACAATAAATTTTTAGTTTTTAGCAAATAAGCGGTATCCAAACAGACCATTAATCTTAACTTCCCAAGTGAATGTTTTTCATCACAAATGTTACCTTATGTAAATCAATCCATCTCATTTCTCTCAATTTTTCAATTCTCCATCTCTTCCCAAACTATTTCTGTTAAAGACACACTCACCCTTTTCATTGTAGTGCAACCCGTATCAAACCAACCTATCAAAATCCATAGTTTTGCGCATGATCTTGTAATCCCCATCCAATTTAATCATATCAAGTTACCAACATGGTTTATATGGCAAGTTTGCAACTACTCGTTTGATCAAGTTCAAGCCATAAAAAAGAAAAATGAAAGTTTCTTGTGTTGCCCAAGTCCAAAATAAAGTAAGATGAATATGACCCCAAAATACATGTCTTCACACTCCAGTGAAATTGGCTCGTGCCTTTTTGTCAAATTGTGTTCCTAAATTCATTCCAAGATCTTAAAGAGGCTTTCTAGCAATTTGTTCAATATTCCAAGCATCAAGTCTTTGCTTTTTTATTTTTTTAATCAATATCATTGCATTACTAAGAACCAAAAGGAACAAAAAGATGAATAACTTTTGCAATCTAAATCCCTTACACATAAATAAGAGGGAGGGATAGAAAAGACGAAGATAGTTCATTTCTAAGAGCATTAGCGTGTGTTTGCCTGTTGCGGTTTGCGTGTTTTGCGTTTTTTTTGGTTTGTCCCACAGCACTGTTCATGGACCAGCCAACTTGTGAAAAACACGTGAACAGTGTTTTTACATTATAAAAATTATTTTGCTATAGTGTTTTCCGCAATAAGTTTTCAATTTTCAACAAAATAAGCGGTATCCATCATAAATATGCTAAAATTTAGCATAAAACTCGCATTATCCAAACTTGTAATTCTAAAAAAATTTGCAATTGTGCTACAGTACCATCATAAATTTACGATGGTATTGTAGCAACATTCCAAATCTCATATAATAATTTTTATTCCCTTCAAAAATATCAGCCTCTTTCTCTCTCTTCAGTGTCTTATCTTCTCTTTCTCCAGAACATTCCAAGCCTCTTTCTCTCTCTAGCTCACAGTGGTAGTTTTTTTTTTTTTTCCCTCTATTGGTGGTTCTTGTGGTGGCTGTTTCTTGTGATTGTAGTTGTTGGTGGTTTTTTTTTTTCCTCTTGGTGGTTCTTGTAGTGGTTGTTGTTGGTGTTGGTGGTTGTTGGTTGGTGGCGTCGTAGTATTGGCTATTATGGTTTGTGGTGTGGTGGGTTTGTTGGATTTTTTTTTCTTGGTGGTGGCTGGTTTTTTTTTTTTTTTAATAAATATTTTTTATGATGGTGGTAATCTTTTAGACAATGAAATGGAGAGGAAGAGTGGGTTGATGGTGGTGGTTAGTTTTTTTTCTTGGTGGTGGCTGGATTTTTTTAGTTATTTTTATGAAGAGGAAGAGAGAGAAAGAGTTAGCGAAATTAATATTTTAATGAATAGAAGAGATAAATAAGAAATGAGATGTTGGGTGTATTGTAAAATTGTATAGTATAATAGATAAAACAATTTTTGAGATGGTAAATAATGCTCTAACCCCAAAATGCTTACTTTGCAATATGGTGGGCCACAAAATTTGATTTAATTTTTTTAGTAAAATATAGAAAAAATTTGGGTCTGTTTGGTAGAGTAGTTTGACAACATATTTTCAGTTTTTAAATAATATTACACGCATTTCTACACATTTTTTCACCCATACGTGTTTCAAAAAAACACAAACAACGTTACTAAAACAATGTTACCAAACGGCCGATTGGATTTCTAAGTACAAGGTTTGCTGACCAAACAGTAACATTTTTTTAACCAAAAAAAAAAAAACATGTTTTCGATGTGCAGAATGATTGATTCAATGGTACGGCCAATAGTGGGAGATTGTTGAGCTTGGAATAGGCTGTTATTATTATTTTGTGTGGTAACCAAGGATATTATTAAAGGCTAAAAAACATTATGTAACAAAGTTAGGCTTAAGCCTCTCAAAATACATGCCTGTGCAATCATACAACAACATCAAAATAATCACCGAAGGAGGAGATTCATAAACAATAAAATCCCATTCTAGCTTAGCTCCAGTTTTAGCAAGCCTATCCGTACATTGATTGGCTTCTGTAAAGCAGTGTTTGATCTGCACTCTGAGAATTTTCCTCACCAAGTCTCTGCAATTTTCTATAAGGAGAAATTATACAGTCATCTGATGGATCACATCACTTATTTTACTAAAAGACTTCCATTTATTTAAAATTATTGAGTCAGTAATCAGTTTCTGTTTAAATTTTTTTTTAACTCAGCAATTTTAAACAGATGAAAATTTTTTAGTAGAATGGTGGACCACATCACTTGTTCACCATAAAAACCTTATAATTTCTCCTTTATAAGGGAGGCATGAGCAGTGGGCTGTATTATCTTATTCTTGTGGATCTAATTCGTGATTAGGCTATCACGATCTTGGACCCAGTCATGCTTGTGTGTGAAACCTCTAGATGGGCTTCTTGATGAATAATTGGGTTCAAGAAACCTTGCCCAAAGCCGAAGTGGAGACATAAAAATTAAAATGCTAATACCAAAAAAAGAAAAAAAGAAAAAGAAAAAAGAACAACCCGAAACAAAATTGGTCAGTTGCAAAGTCTTTTTGACTCTTTTTCACTTCATTAACAACTAGCAACTACAAGTTCTAAAACATGGATGGTCATTCGTGTACTGAAATCCGCAAATGCTTTCTAAAACTATAAATAGCCTTTTGGATTTAGATTGAAAGATAGAATTTGTAAACTACATTTTTATGGTCTTTTTTTGGAAGATAGGGAAGGGTTGTGATTTGTGAAACTGAGAATAGTCATTTCACATTTCTTTGAATCTATTGGTTACCATTGCTTAAGGTTTAAACTTGCTAAACTAATTAGTCAAATTAGCTATTGTTTTTGATTCCCATTGTCCCTACGTGTAACACTCTTATTAATTTCTTAATTTTTTAATAATAAGCTTAGTAACCTTTTCATTATTTAGAAGTTGTATTTTAATTTTTTTTATAGTAAAAATTAAATGGGCCATCGAATTAGGTTTGGGTCCAATAAATAAGAGAGGAATAGTGCCACATCCGTAAATCCCAACCAGTTCACACGTCACAGCTTTAATGACACAGGTCAGATAATAAAGAAAAAACGAACCAATCAGAGCCTCTAAAACCAGGACTGGGCTCCACATAGCGTAAAATAAAATATATATAAATATATATATATATAAAACCCCAAACTCTTCTCCACTCGTGTCTTTCACGTACACATCCACAGGCTCTCTCTCTCTCTCTCTCTCGTTTGCTTTATCTTCTTCAGAGTTCAGAGATTCCTCTGCTCCTTTCCGATCCTTCACTGTGTAAGTCTTCGTTCTCCTCTAAAACCCTAACCCTAACCCTGTCGCACTCATTCTCGTTTACTGCGATCTTTCAATTTTCGTTGTACTTGTTGTACTTTTGCCATGAAATTTGTGGATTAGGTTTTTCTTTTTTTTTGTTCTTTTTTTTTTTTTTTTTCATTTCTAGGTCTCAATTTCTTTGATTATTTATGTGTTTGTTTAAATCTTGAAACCTGTTATTTGTTTGATTAAAGAGAAATTGAAAGCTTTTTGTGTGAGAAAGAGAGGAGTTGTTGGTGTTAGGGATAAGAGTATTGACTGTGATTGACTGATTGTGGAGTGAGGAAATTTGTATTATGAAGGTTTTTTTCTTTAACGATTGAGACCTTAGAGATGTCTGGGCTAATACTTTTGACTCAACTGAGAATGTTTCTGCATTTCCACCAAACCAAAAATAAAATCATGTATGGTTTTGAAATGAAAAAAATGTGAACTTTTCTTGGCTAATTAGTTTTAGCAATGTAATTGGCCTTAGAAATCTTGTAAAATGCGCTTATTTTTTTGAGTAATTTATGGTCTTATGGGTATAATAAGCATTGGATATGTGAAGGGAGGTGAAAGAAGGGAAAATGTTCGGAGAAATTGATGGATTGCTGCGTGCTGTTTATCAGGACGAGAGAAACAGATATGGCTACTTATTAAGATTAAATGGAGTGCTGGAAAGAAATTGATTGCATTAGGTTTTTTTCTGCTAAGTGGGGCCTTAGCAATGTGGTTGGTTATGTGGCACCTAAAGCAGTTTGGTTTTAATGCTAGATGGTCCTTAGCTGTGGGATTGTGTATCATTAAAGACTGTTTCAGTATGATCTGAGCTTCTGCAGCTTTATGTTTTTGACAATCATTGCCAATGAGCTCTAGTTCAAATGGCACTTTCTCCGTCCATAAAGAATAGAATAGTGTGGAGGGTGAGGTCGTGGCTTCATGGGTGTGTGTGTAACTTATTACTTTTAAATGTATTTGAGAATCACTGTGTGTAATGTACATCTTTTGGGGTTGAATCAAAAGTCTATGAGTATGACCATATGAGTCATGCTTCTACTGCATGGAAAAAACAAGAGAAAAAACATTGCATCAATACCAACCATCTCAAAGATACTTCTTTCTCAATGCAAGTGCCAAGAAGCATGTTTCCTCACTGTTAATGGTTGTTTTAAGAAATTTGGTAAGAGTGCATGTTTTGAATGTTGTGCAAACACCAAGCTTAGATCTCTGAACATTAATAATTTAGGTTGTGCAAAAAAGTAAGCTATGTTTCTTAATATTTATCTTTTGTAATATTGCTGAATTTTTAGGAGAATAATGGCTGAAAAGGGGGAAAAAACATGCCCTATATGTGCTGAGGAAATGGATTTCACAGACCAGCAATTGAAGCCATGCAAATGTGGTTATCAGGTTAGGACTAGAATCTTCACTTTATATATGAAGTCATTGGCAAAATATTTCTTTGCTGATTTGTGCTATAATTTGTCGCTTTATGTTTATTATTCTCTTCTACTGAACTGTGGTTAACTGGTGCTGCTTCCTTTGAATTTTTATGGGCCTAATTCCTACTTAATTGGAAAAAAAAAAAAAAAAAAAAAGCTTCATAAAAAAACAGATGTAAAATGTGTGTTATAATTAAATTCTGTCACGTGAATAATAAAGGCACTATATTTGTCCTTTTTGCTTTTTATCTTTTCAATTCATCAGGTACTTACATATTTTTACTCTCTCACCCCTTCCCTGGCCTTTTTTCTCTCTTTCTTTCTTTATCTTCAAAGATGTGTGTTTGGTGTTGGCATCACATAATGGAAATGGCTGAAAAAGATGGAACTGATGGCCGTTGTCCAGCATGTCGTGCACCTTATGACAAAGAAAAGATTGTGGGGATGGCAGCAAATTGTGAAAGGTTGTAAGGGTACTTGTGCGGTTTTGTGGTCATTTTGTTTTATATAATTTGATCAGTTGTTGAGTTGCATCATAACATTCTCTACTGAACAGGTTAGTGGCTGAAAGAAATTTGGAGCGAAAACAGAAACTACAGAAGTCGAAGCCGAAGGCTTCTGAAGGAAGGAAACATCTTAATGATGTTAGAGTTATTCAACGGAACCTAGTGTATATAATTGGATTACCTCTTAACCTTGCAGATGAAGATGTGAGTAGTTTCATACCATTGTAAATCCCATTTAATGCTACAGTGCAACTTATCAGATCATGCTGCACTTTTTATCTTCTGTTTCATTTTTTTACCCCCAAAAAAAGAAGGTTTCATTTTATTTAGTAACATGTATCACCTGAAATACACTTTTTTTTTTTTGGTTTACCAGCTTCTTCAGCACAGGGAGTATTTTGGCCAGTATGGGAAGGTTTTGAAGGTGTCCATTTCTCGTACAGCAAATGGGGTTATCCAACATTCTTCAAACAACAGTTGCTGTGTGTAAGCTTTCCATATTGTTGTCACAGATTGTAACATGTTAAAGTGGGACGCACAGTATTTTATTCTGGCTTTATTGATTGATTTGAACCCCCCCCCCCTCCTTATTCAATCATCCTAGTTGCCTTAATTGGAAAATTTGGATAGAAACACTGTGTTCTCTCTATCTCTATTTTGTTTGAATCTTGATTTTTCACTAGGTATGATGAAAAACTTGACAGATTTTTGTACATCCATTTTACTTGTTCATTTATTAATTATTTATTGGGGGTTCAAGTGATAGTCTAGTGGTAATGGCATCCTTTGTGGTTCTCTGTCTGTGGTTTTCCCATTTACCCTCCCTCCACCACAATCTACCTATCAAAAAAGAAAAAAAAAAAATTCTTAAAAATATATATTTATTTTCAATCTTGCGGTTCCATCTTTCATTTTTAGGTATATAACATACTCAAAAGAGGAGGAAGCAGCTCGATGTATTCAATCAGTGCACAGTTTTGTGTTAGATGGTAGATCCTTGAGGTAAGCTAGTGTGTTTGTTTGTTTTCCTTGAAGATTATGACACGATGATTGATAGAGTACACATTTGCAGGGCCTGCTTTGGAACCACAAAATATTGCCATGCATGGTTAAAAAATTTGGTAAAATTTTGGCAGAATTGTATTGCAAATCAAGTATATCTTTAATATCATGGGAATAATTCTTTTGTTTATCCAGCCTTGCAGCAATTCAGATTGTTTGTATTTGCATGATTATGGCTCTTTGGAGGATAGTTTTACCAAAGATGACCTAGTTTCAGCCTTTGAAAGGTATAATCTCTTATCAGGGTTTTATTTGACTAAAATTTAAGAATTTTTACGAGGAAATCCCAACAATTGATTTTGACGCCAGCTTATATTGTGCTTGAAGATTAAAGCAAACTGGGGGTGGAAACCAAAATTTTGTTTTATGTTTAGATTGTTCAACTGAATTTCTCAACACAAAAGGTTTTATTTTTTTATTTTATAACTAATTATTGTTATATAATTTTTTTCTGTTGTAATATTTGTTTACATTTGTATCTAGGCTCTGTGCCTTTGCCTCCACTCTCTTCTTTACCTTGATTCTAAATTATGTTGTTTTAGGAGACATGTATTTCTGCTCAGTGCTCATTTATTCTTTAGTTATACCTTTACATATTGTAATTTGACTCATAATGGTTTTAAAGGAGTAGAATTCAACAAATCATTGGTACTACAAATAATTTGCATCGGCGTTCAGGGAATGTTTTACCTTCCCCAGCATTTGAGAATGCCAATACCAGCATATCAACGGCCAAACCAGTTGCGAGAAGTCCTTCAAATGTAAGGCTCTATATATGTTATTATTGGCAGTGACCTTTGCATAATTTTTTTCTAAAAAATAAATTTCTATATTATCTGCAAAATATGAGGGATGAGGGTCAGCAATGATCAAGTTGTAAAGCATTCCTAAATTAATAAATAAAATGAATTAATTATGTTAGGTGGGGTGTTAGTAATCATAGTGCTCACAGTTTGATTGACCCTTGTTGATCCTTTTCACCAGTACACTAGCAATGAGGTTAGGGGACCTCCTGCAGATAATGGCTCCGGAAGATCTAGTGTACCTCCTAATGCTGCCTCTTGGTATGTTATTCTTGATTTGTGTCATCTTTCATTTGGTTGTGTGATATGGATTTTAATCCACTTTCTTCTCTCAGGGTCATGCGTGTCTCCACTAGTTTGCCACCAGTGACGAGTATGTCTGTTTCTGGACCTTCCAATCAAAATCCCGATATATCTGATAATTCCCAGGTTCTTCCATCAGACGTAATGACTGAAAGATTTACCCATGATGCAACAAAATCTATGATAGATGAAGAAAACTGGGAGGTGCATTCTAATGCTAAATTGAAGCCAATAGAGTCTACCAAACAGTTTGTTGATGGAAATTGTCAAGTAGTTGAATCCAATACTAATGCAGAGAGTATTCTAGATTCAACCTGTGCCACTGTGACTTCCAGCAAACACTTTTCTCATCTATTAGAAGCTAAGGGCATCAATCAAAATATTGCAGCGCAATCCACCAGCACAAGCTCTCTTGAACTAATCAAACCATCCTATAGTCCAGGTTTCCTTAAAGATGGAAGTATTCATGCAGATGGGAATGTCCAGGGCTTATGCTCTGATTTACCATCAATGAACAATCATAATTATTTTAAACAGAACTTCTCTGGTTCAGTTGGTCCAGAGAGTGACCTAACTCAAACAAAAGGTTCACAGCAAGATGATAAAGAGCTTTCTGGTGAAGCTTCAATGTCAACAGCTTTTATGGGAGCTGCACTCATGGAAGGCTTACTAGGTTTAGATGATCAGCAGCCGAAGGATTTCAAGGGTATCCATCAGCAGTCAGCCACCTCTTGTTCGCCTTGTCTGTATCAGAATTTAAATCAGCCAAGCTGTCATTTCTGGCAGCATGGTGAGGTATCCAAACAAAGTAATGTTGTTCAGGATCCTAGAATTGTATGCATGAAACATGAGGAAGATGCTTATCAATTGACATCTGAGAGTACTGTATCATCTAATGGCTTCAATGATAATAAAACTAATATTCTTCCTGATTTTGGTGGGACGTTTGGTTCATCTAGTGTGTTCTCTGAGAAGCGATTAGGGAATTTGGGCATTTATGAAAAACCTGTACCTGGTGTTAACAATAGTGCTGAGTCTGATATTGGAGAGAGCAGCATAATCTCAAATATTTTGTCTTTGGATATTGATACATCGGAAGATTCATTAACCTCCCCTCACAATTTGGTGAAGTTCTTGAGTGAAACTGGTAAACAGCATGCTTCCATTAAAGTACCAAATTTACAAAAAGCACAAGATAAGAATCAGTCCAGATTCTCATTTGCCAGACAGGAGGATTACCTAAATCAAATATCTGATTTTGAGAATTCTTTGGGTAGTATCAGGCATGTGCCCAACGAATATTCCATCTCACGTGATTTTGTAGAAAAGAAGCATCCTTATATAGACACATATGAGCATAACTTTTCATCCGGTAGTTTTTTGGAGTCTGGTAGGTATCCCAGCAGTGATCCTTTTACGTCCTCTAAACTTCCTGGTGAGTACCATCTTGTGTGGTATTAATGCTCCTTTATCAGATTTCCTGTTATACTGTCATAATATTTCCTTTTGCTGAAATTTCCTTCTGTATGGTCATTCTGGTGCTCTTGATTTCTAATTCGGATTTATGAGTTACTTGCTAATAAGTTTATATAGTTTGTTTATGTTCTTCCACATTTGATTTTTTGTTTCCATCATTTGCATTCTGATATATAAAATGCTAATTGGGATAAACTAAGTTAAATTAGATGTGGTGACTAGTTGTTTATAGCACGGGGATTTTAATTCTGATGTTTATGTTTGTCAAAAATGCTCTGGGGTTAGAAAATGTAAATATGTTAATAGAGCAATTCTTGAATACCTCAGTAAGTTCGAAGTTGGTATTAGAGTTGAAATTTTGGGTAATATTCTGGGATTGTATCTGCTGTGTCCTTGGTCTTCCAGTGATCAGCAATGTGATTTTGAGCTTTTGTAAAGGGAACATGTTGGTTTAAGAAGATTTTAGGTCCCAATATATTCTTTTAAATATTTCTGAGGTTTTTTGCTCCAATGTCCTCTTGCAGTTTCTAGAGCCCCAACTTCAATTCCACCAGGATTTTCAGTGCCAACCAAGGCAACGCCTCCAGGATTTCCTTCTCATGGGAGAACGGAACAGGCATTTGACCCTTCTGGTTTGTAATTTCTTATTTATTTATTTATAGATTCTTTTTTTAGATAGATTCTAATCTTCCTTTTACCCTCCAGCATATCGTTTGCTGCAAAATTCTGCAAGAACTGGAATTTCTGGCTTCACCGAAGATGTTGAGTCTATTGATCCAGCAATACTGGAAGTTGGTAAAGGGATTCTAAAGCGGGGGTTGAATAATGCTGGCTTTAATATGAGACCAACTTTATCTCAACAGTTTAGTCCTTTTGAGCAAGATCCAAGGCTTAACATGCTTATGCAACAATCTATTTCCCCACAGCAGAACTTAGGATTCCCAGATAACTTTGGGAATAGATTCTCTCCCCCACATGATGCATATAGATTTTCCCCGATGCTTCTAGATCAAGTTCAACCCAACAATCCATCTGCGCTATTGACTGCTCAACAAATTGGTAATATGCAGATGTCAAATGGCCATTGGGGTGGATGGAATGAGGTGAGGAATGTTAGTGGTCTGGGTATATCAGAATTACTTCAAAATGAGAGGATGGGATGTAACAAGTTTATTCCCGTTTATGAGGATGGAAAGTTTCCAATGTCTACTTTTAGCAATCTACCCAACAGAGAATTTGGGATGTGAATTTTGTATTGTAATTTTTCTTTTAAACTTGATTCGGTGGCTGAATGTGACTGAGTGGGTTTACTTGGTGGATGTCAACTGCCCCTGCTTAGTAGTAGTTAGGGTGTGTAATTTTGTGCAGATGATTTTATTAGTAACATCTGGTAAGGAGCAGCTTGTCTTATAGTTATTTTGGGAAGTTATTCTTTATCCCTGAAAAAAGTAATGGGATTAGGTTGTTTGCATTGGCAGAGTGGAAAATGAAGCTGGCAATGGCTCTCCTGCTAACTCCCTGGTTAGTTTCTACCTGATGAGTCATCTCTTGGCATCATATCATTTTTTCCAAGTGTGAGGCATGTTTTTAGACATGATAAAGTTCTTTAGTTGTGCATCCGAAACCTATTTTGTCCAAAATATGTTAAATTTTCTACACACAAAAAAAAAAAAAAAAAAAAAAAAATCCTCTTTTTGTTTATGGTAGTTATGAAAACATTTTTACTTAAAAACTGTCTGTGTTGTTTTGTGCGTTGTTTTGTCTTTGCAGGTAAGCTGGGTTAACAACACTGGTATTGGCTGTGTGTCTATGTAAACAATTTTATCAAATATTGTGTAATAAATCTGTTGCTGACCAAGTTATGGAAAAAATACAAGATAAAGTTTTCTATGCAGGAGGTCTTACGATTAAACCCCCGTAATTGATTGATAAAATTTAAGCAATTTAAAAAAAAAATGTGAAAAAAGAGAGGAAAATAGATCAGAAACCTCCTTACACCTAAAATTGATATTACAATTGTAACTTGCAACAAATCCATTGTCTTTGCTTGTGTTTGGTGCCATGTAGAACTTCGGGCTGGTAACTTGTTCCTAATTGATTGTTTCTGTTTGATGTCTCTTGAAGTAATAGAACCAGCTTTCTTTTTTAATTATAATTATTAATGCAAAACATAAATTAAAGGGAAATGAGATATGCGTCTTTACTGTTTAGTTGTTTAGTTGAAAAATGGAAGATCACAAATACAAAATAGAGAGAGTGGGGGGTCTTGTAGACGGACATAAATCACAAGATTGAAGTGGAGGCTATGTTTTTCTTTGGAACGTGCTGTGGATTTGGATACCTAATTACTCCCAATTTTAAACGATGCTGTCTACCAAAGGTTTGATGAACCCTATGCAATTTATGATTACGTATTCTACATTTTGAACATCCTAGTGCCAGAACTTGGTGTCACCCACGTACCTCCGTAGCAAGTTTATGGATGGTTTATTCAAATTAATAGTGCTTCACCTCCGATGCCATCTTGTGACATGAAGATGCAGATGGCTGTTTGCTTAAGGCCTAAGGGTGTCTGTAATCGAAAGGGATACCTAGAATCTCTTTGTATTCGGACCTACCACAAATTTTTGAACAGCTTAATGTCTGGCCATGATGAATATGTAGATTCTCTTCTTCGGGCCAGCTGATATATATCTAGATGTAGTAGCTCTTCTGATTTAAATTAGACATTAGTCATGTAATCATCGAGTGTTGCGAGTTATATATTAGTGGGAACTGGGAGGCTTATGGGCTTTTTCTATGACTAATGCTGTTATGGAAGACTTGAAGTTGACGGGGAAAACAATATTATGATAATTATTATTATTATTTTTTTTTTTGAGAATCATTACGATAATTAAGTTATTCGGCGTCCAAACTGAAGCTTTGATATGGACTCGGAAAGGCTATACCATACCTGAAGGCCCAAATGGAAATTCCAAAGTTTTACGTTGTGTAATGAAATATTTCCGGCACCCATATACTTCTCTATACTAGCATAGATTGAGTTGGCACTTTCAAATTTTCCGACGGAAATTCAATTCGTATATCCATCGTGGAAATGCTCTGACCAGAACTCAAACCATCAAACCTTAAGGCATTCAAGTTAACACAGGTCTCAGAACCAGTATTCGAAACTTTGTTTGTCCTTACAAAAGAGGCATTCTAATAAGTAAAAAAGAAAAAAAAGAATGGCAGTGTGGCCCTTTGACAATGATGCATCATATCATGAGTCGTGAGTGTTAATCCAACCAAGCACAATGACCAAAAAATACGTGCTGTACTACTGTGCCGGAACATGCTGAAATGAAGCCAGTGATTCGTGAAACCAGGCTTATGTCCATGCTAAAAGGTTCTTGAGTGAACCCCGCATCGTGGGAGCTAGGGGGAGGACCACGTGAACGACCCACAAAAGCCTGTAAGGTCCCTCGTAGTTCTACAGCAGAATAATTTTAACTGACAGTACAGTATGAGTGTTGCATACGTACATTGTGTTTGTGTGTGCATTTAGGTCTACTTTTAAAATGCTATTATTCTAATGGTAAACTTAATTGATAAATAGGGTAAAATACAGCTACTGGTTTTGACTAATGTCAATCAGGTTCGAAACATTTCAAAACTGAATAATTTGGTTCTTAATCATCATGATGGAAAGCAGAAAAATGAGTATCAGACCTAATAATTTAGGAATTAAGTTGAGTTTAGAAACCAAGTTAATCAATTTTGAAATATTTTAAACCTGACTGACATTAATTTAAGCCTCGGGAGTTTACTGTAGTTTGCCCTAATAAATAATTAGCGGAAGAGAGACTCAAGCGCGGTTAACGAGAGTAGGTAACGTTGTGCTTTGATGGAGTTCGAGTGAATTTAACTATAGCCAGATTCTACCTTCAGTCAAAAAAGTAGAGCCAGATTGATAGATTCACTCTATGCCTATGTACGATATTCACGGGGTGGACGTGGACCAGAGGAAAGGGGCCTGATTTGAAAAAAAGCTACCAAAAACGGGATGGGTTTTATTTTTATGGCTTTTGCCTTTTTTATTCTTTCCTCAAATCTTCTTAGGTGGAGTTTGGATAGCATTTTTGAGTTTGTGTTGCACGTTTTGTGTTGTTTTTCTGTGGGTTTCATGCACTGTTTAGAAAACTCACAAATATTTTTTTCAGCAAAAACAACTTTAAAACTGGGTCCTATAACATTATTTACACATTTAAAAATTATTTTACTACAATGTTTTCAGTTTTCAGTTTTCAGCAATAAGCGATATCCAAATAGATCCTAAGATTAGCATGAGATTCTGATTTGACAATACATCACTATATAAACAAACCTTAAAATTGAGGTTTTTTTTTGGTTGATTGTTTGGTGTTTATAAAAGTGATTATAAGAGTTTAATCAGCTTCTTGGGAATCAAACACAAGTCTAACCATATTTTTCAACGAGGAGGTGTTAATTATCATCTGATCTCATGCAAATGATGGGGAATTTTCAACATAATACGAAGTTTCTGACATAAAGAGTAAAAGATACTAACATGATAATGAATTCTACCCCAAAAATAATAATAATAATAATAATGGAAAAAAGAAAGAAAAAAAAAGAAAGAAGAAGAAGAAGAAGAAGAAGAAGAAGAAGAAGCAAATTGACATTAGGCAATAGCATGAGCAATCTGTTGTCAAATCTTAATTGGGCAATGCCAATGGTATATAATAGAAAAATGTGTCAAATTTATGCATTCTTGTCCAAAAACTATCCACGGTCAATAAGCCAAAATTGTGTAAATATACATTGTTGCTACAATAACCATGTAAATTTACATTGACACTATTTATTTTGCATTTATTTATTTTTTTACATATTCTAATAATGAAGGAAGAGAGCAGATGGTTACTGTTGTATGTCAAGAAAGAGAAAAAAATTAAAAAAAATGACATTTTAATAAATTGTAGTGAAAAATAGATAATTTGATATGGTATGTTTTGAAAAATGAGTATATAAAGTAGAAAAAATAAGTTCTTATATTAAAATAGATAGACTGTTTTGTGTGAATGCTCTTAGTTGCTAGTTGTCTTTCTGATAATTGTGAATCTGGAGGTGGTTGTTGCTTTGAAAGAGGTTTGATGCAGAACAGTCTAGTAATGTTAGTATGTTTTTAATTTTTTATGCATGTCTATGTCTGCCCATTACTATAATTTTTTGCTTTCCCTTGCAACACAGATCAATCGAAGTAGGGTCCCGATTAATGTATGCCATAGGGCTTAAATTAATTATCAATTTTATAAAAAAAAATTTTGAAAATTGAAAAAAGGTATCCAAAAAAAAATTCACTTTTTTTTATTTTTCCATTAAAAATTTTTTTTTAAATTGTTTACTAATGTGTTAAAATTGTTTACTAATGTGTAGCCTAAGGGCAAGCGTTACTAAAGCCCAAAAAAAGTATATTGTTGATGTTACCTTACGCTGATGATAATTTGAATTCAAGGAAACAACCAAACTCATTCTGCTTGGGATGTGTGGAGGAAGAATGTAGTCTTTGTTTGTGCTTAATGAAATTGGTGCTAATCAAAAAACAAACTCATTCTGCTCAATGTTTTTAAATCATCCCAACTTCTAAATAAAATAAACATTAGAGTTTACTGAAAAAGAATTTTGTATCAAATAACATCATATTATCTGTATCAAAATTCAATAAACGAAACATATGTGCAAAAAAATAACTACTACTAATACATGTCTTTCATTTATTAGTATGATAGCTATTTTTTACAAATATATCTCTCACTTATCTATATATCTATATATATAATAATAGGTAAAACAGAGAGAAAATCCAATTAAATTTCAAATTGGAATTAAATTAGAGTATAATTTTATGTCATGTGTCCCATCTAATCTAAGTTTTTTAAATTTTTGTACTCAATGAGTTAATTTAATGTAAAAATTGGATTTCAATTAGAGTTTAATTTGATGCCATGTGTACCATCTAATCTAAATTTTTTAATTTTTTGTGTCAAATGAGTTAATTTAGTATAAAAAACGAGGAGTCCAATATAAGTAAATCATAAAAAAATATAAATTTTGAATGATTTTATATTTATGAGCTTTTTTTTTGTATAACTAAAAACAATTCATATATATATATATATATATTAATAGCCAAAGTTAAGAGAAAATCCAATTAAATTCTAAAATGGGGTCTAATTTTGTGCCACGTGTCTCATCTAATTTTTAAATTTGTGTATCAAGTGAATTATTATGTGCAAAAATTAAAAAGTCTAAATTCAATTAGATTCTGTGGGGGCCAGTTGTCTATGAAGTACTGTTGAAACTGTATAGACAGGACCTATGGCCCAACGGCCCAATCCGAGGACGCTAACCAGTCCAAGGATGGTCAACTAAGCTAATAACGGAAATAACATGGAAAGAAGAAATAAAGGTTATTTATGATAATCCCAAATATTTCCGAGGTGAAAAGTCACCTCAGAAATATGAATCTGAGGTGGTTTAAACCTTCCTGTCATCCTGAATATTTCTTTAAAGTTGCATCATGACGGGGAGTCGGATATTGGATAAGGGATGAGAGAGGAAGATAACAAATATCTTCGAGAGCTGTTACCTCCACATTAAATGCTTCCCAACTAACTCTCTGGCTGCATTAATGTGGAGGTGATACATAAATAGTGATCGAGCAGCCTTACAACTACTAGTTGAGAGTTTAAGAAGATGTTGGATGGGACAGGAAGAAGTTTCCAGAACCAAATTTACACGTGTATGGTAAAGATGATACTCAGATCATGGTATACAACATGAGAAGGCCGCCAAGAAAAAAGGGGAGGAAAAAGACTAGAGAACTAATGACTGAGGAGATAGAGCTTTGCTCTTGAATAAATTATTACGACGGAGTTACTCAGGCTATGTCGAGGACAATCTTTTTATCTTAAATCCACAGTAATTCTTCCAAATCACCTACAATCATTATCTCTTTTTCATAATCAGGCTAGTTCTTTCTCCCATGCTCTACAAATTTATTGTTTGGGCTTGTTGGGCTGAAACCCAATTCTGTTTAAGGTCCAAGCCAAAATTGGTCCTTACAAATTCTAAATTGAATTTTAATTGGAGTTCAATTTTGTGCATGTGTTCCATCTAATTTTTTGATTTTTTTGGCAAGTAAATTATTGAATGCAAAAATAGAAGAGCCTAGATCTAATTAGATTCTAAATTTTATATATATATATATATATATATATATATGTAATTATGATTATTTTTAAATGTATTGTGCATATGCATGAAGTTACACACTAGTTAAATTTTAATACAACTGACATGGTATATACCAAATCCCTTCTTATTGTTTACAAGGAAACAACAAAAGAAATAAACATTCATTTCTAGGGTCTACCGGATACACAGTTTAGTCATCACCTGATTCCTGAACATATGGAAACTCAAAACATTTGGATTCTTGGATACAAATCGAGTACCTTGGTTACTTGGTAGGTACGTAGACTTGTGAGACTTTTCTTTTAGGAGAGTACAGAGTCAGAGTTATTTAAAAGGTATAATCGAGTTGGGATTAATCTTATATAATCACTAATGTTTTAGAGATGTTGAAGGTGTGGACGCTGTGGACTTAGGACTGTAAACGAATTAAGCCGTTCACAAACAACTCAAGCTCACAATAAAAAGCTCGTTTATGTTTGCTTATTTATAAATAAGCCAAGTTTAAGCTTTAGTTTTAGGCTCGTTTGATAAAAAAGCCGAGCCCAAACCAAAAAAATTGTTTGTGAACAATAGGGCTTGATACAAAACATGCCAAACTTAGGCTCGTTTATAGCTTGATATATGTTTATTAAATAAACTCATTATTATGACATTACACATATATTTTGGAATGTTAATTTATAGTTGTTTATTTATATATGTTTTGGAATGTTAATTTATTTAGATTTTTGAAGATTATAGTTGTATGGATGACAAATGTGGATGTAAAAATTGTATTTTGAACAATTACTCAAGCTATAGACAATGAATGATGAATGGATGGATTTGATTATGTAAAGTTGTAATTTGAACAATTTCTAATTACGGGTGGAATTAGAAGCATGATAAAATGAGTTTATTATTTTATTATTTTTTTGTTTACTTGATTTTTGGTGATATAAGCATTTGATGATTCAATTTTTTTGGATCCCAAGCTAAAAAGTTTGACTTGAGCTTGAGTTTGAGCTTGATATTAAGCTCAAGCTTGGCTTGACTAATTAATCAAGCCAAGCCAAGCTCAAGCTTTTTGGCATTCTCACAAGTTCGAGTTCAAACTTTTTTTTAGGCTTATCTCAAGCTCGAGCCAAATTTGAGCATTTGTTTTTTATTGACGAGTCAAGCTCAAACACACACTACTTGACAAAGCTTGACTCGTTTACAACCCTATGTGGACTAATCTACAAGTAATTTATTTTTTGAGATAAATGTACAAGTAAATTAATGAGTAATCCTTGCCTTTGACAGTTGAGGTTAATGTATAAATTAGAGTAAAATTTAGGTATAATATCTTACCTACATTATATTAGGTTCTTTAATTAAATTTAAATTTGCAAAATTTTAGAATACTCTAAGAGAATAATAAATGTATACTCCCTTATCTTACATAATAATGAATCTCACTAATATGAGAGAAGAGAGCATACAGTTATTGTACTATTGTATTATCGGAATATTCTATAATTATATTAATACATTATTACATTGAATTTAATTGCTCTTGCAAACAATAATAATAACACCATTTGTGATTTATTAGTCAATGCAATAAGGTATTTGAATTTAATTTAAAATCTAAAATACCATACCCAAGGCTTTCTATTACATGCCCCACTTTTAAGGTTTGGGAAAATTACAATCCTCTCCCTTAAGGTTTGGGGGATTGACACTCCATCCCAAACTTAAAGCAAAAAAACACTCCACTCCCTTAAAGTTTGAAAAAAATAACACTCCCCGTGTTCCTTTAGAATTGGTAACAAAATATTCCAAAATTTTAAAGCTTCTCTTTACCAAAGTTTAATCAATTTTAGTAAAATTCTAAACTCAATTTAGTTTAGATTGTAAACACGTTGACTTAAATTGAAACCTTTGGTATTTCAATTTAAATACAAGTGCATTTGTGTACTTGTGTTTAATAGGTTGGGTTCTTCAGACATTTTAACTTTGTATGGGAGGGTAATTTTGGAAACTTGCCCTTAATCAAATAGCAAATTAAAAAATAACATTTTTAACATCAATTTAATAGGGTTTGACTATACGGATGTTAAGGGTAGAAAATATTTTTTCTCTTCAAATTTGGAATGAAATGTCATTCTCTCATATTTCAAGAGAAGAGAGTATAATTACCCCACTACCTCAATAAATAGTTACATTAAATTTAATTGTTCCTGAAAATAATAACGTTATTTTTGCTTTATTAGTCCATGCAATAAGATATTTGAATTTAATTAAAAAATCTAATATACTATACCTAAGGCTCTTTACATAAATTTTACCCCTAATTTTAAGAGTTATTACAATTTATCAGAAAGTTGCACCCCTTCATGTAGTTAAAAAAAATCTTGACCCCATACACCATTTTCATACAAAATTGAAATGGCTAAATAGCTAGCAATGGTAAAAAATAAAATTATCATCCATCTGACCGCTCAACTATTCTTCTTCTTCTTCTTGTTCCTCTTGTCTTCGGTAGAACTTATGTGCCATTTGTTGGTATCATATTGTCAAGTAGTACTTGTCAATTCGTGAAGTGTCACAAGACTAGAAAAGCAGAGGGGGGGCCAGACGACACACCTGAAATAGATGCATCTAAGAAATCATAGACAAAATGAAGGGAGTTCATTATTTGTGAGGCGTCAAATCCATGATAGTAAATAGTAATAGAGTTTGGTTTAATACCCAACGTGGAATCTGTACAAACTACACAGCATTTCGGAAAGCTGGTACTGCCCTAAAGTGCAAATTACAAGGTCACACAAAAACAAAACAACCTTCATTTTATTCGAAGACAAGTACACAGCTATATATGCTTAGCAATGAAAGTGTCATCTTGTACAAAGATACTAACTAGCCATATAGCCATAAGCATAGAGCCCAACAAAGTAAAGAAGAGCCAAGTCATAGGGCTGAATCTCATAGTCATAGCCTTGGAAGTTTGGGAAGAGAGAGTAAAGGAACAGATACTTGCAATAACAAGGTTTGTAAACAGTTTGCCAGAATGATCAATCTTTTTACTATTCTTATTATATACCAACCACTCCATTTCAACGTACAACCAGACTTTTCACGCCGCTCATAATACAGACTCACAGAGGACTCTTTTTTCGCTTCTTTTGCAGGGGTACGAACCTCATGCAAAGCCCAGGAATACGGGATTCACTTTAAGCCAAAGGAAAGAGACGGGACAGAACAGAACAGCCCCAACTCGTACACGTGGCTTTCAATTATCATACTTAGTTATGAGAGAAAATTTAAGTCCATAACACAACCCTCTGTGCCATAAGTTTTGATAGACTGTGACTAATGGGTGCAATAGGGTTTAATAATGTGTGCCTTAGGCATACATTAATAAATTATTTTGAAATTTTTTATATAAAAAAACGAAAAAATAATTAACTAATAGGATCCTATTTACATATTTTAGAGCATTGCTATGCGCTATCACAAATGAGTGGTACCCTCATATGGGTCTCACATATGAGGCTCACTTCATTTGTAAGAGACCAGAGCGTTGCTCTGAGAGTATGTAAGCATTTTTTGACTTATGGTGGTACTAATATATTAGTCAAGAGTCAAGATAAACCATTACACACACATACACGTATAAAACTTAATATTTTGTTACTAGATTATGTCATAATTTATGAATATATTGTATACAAAACTATCAACAACAATACAAAAACTATCTGGTTTGATATTAAAAATGTACAAAAAATGAATTTGAGAAAACAAAATATAACTACTATAGACCAATTGATAAATTCTATTTTTTTTTAAAGATTATTATTGGACTAACTTAAATATTTGGGAGGCCAACTTTTATTTTTGTAGCTGAATATTTATAGTTTTTAATAACTACATATAAAATAAAAGAGTATCTAAGACCATAATCCAATATCATAACTCTAACTCCAAGTAAGTATGTGAAGGTAACAAATAGTCGATTACTGTTTGCTACATAAAATTACTGTGATTTTAAAATTACTCAAAAAAAAAAAAATTTTAATTTGATTTTAACTCATACTTTATTTAATTCATCCCAAAAAAAAAAATCAAAATACATTTACAATAGTATGATCTTAACCAAAAGTATGTGAACTAGCAAATTTCCTAAAAGTTTTGACCTTTAACAAATGGTTGGATAAATTTAATCATTTAACTACTATTATTTTAACATTTCTCTCACATGTAAACTCAACTGAGTGAAGACAATATCTTTCAATCGGATCACTTTTATTTTTAAAGAAAAATAAATCTAAAAACTATATGAAATTGGGAGGCCATATTCAATTAATCGGACATTTTGGCGGGGGCCAACATAATAATTTAATAGATTTTCCCTGATTTGCGAAGAAAAAAGTGAGATCTTTTGAAACTGGGGGGGTGTTATTCTTAGACATTGTGTAGTACTAGTACCCGCCCTGATTTCATCCCAAGTTTGTTTTTATTACTCCCTATCACCATCTGTCGTTGTTGCTTTCCCCAAGGGAACAGCTTAGCCGTAACCTTTGAACTTTGGGCCAATTCTGTAGTTTCCTAATCCTATCGGCAAGGGATTTGTAGGGGGTGGGGGACTGGGTGTGTAAGCTGATTTTGCATTATTTAGGTAGGGTAGGACAGCTTCCATGGAGTAAGGACTTAATGCGAAGAGATTCCCCCTAGCACCTATTTGGATTGGGAAAATACTATAACTACTAGTAACTTTACTACAAAAGGCTCTCTACTATTGATTTTACTACAATTTTTATTTATTTATTTATTTATTACGTGGTGACACGTAAATAAACTTTTTATTTGTGTTAAAAAGTTTCATATATATGGTCAGATTTAAATTACACTTGATGTAAATTTAAGTAATGTTACATCACTCAATAATTTGTTATTGAATTCACATTTTAAAAATCTCATCGTTAGATTACATGTTTTATATTACATACATGTCTTCATGCTAATCGGATGTTATTTACTATTCTTTCATATACTCATCTTTTATAAATTATTTAAAGTACATTGGATTTAAACAGTTGATTGATAATATAGATATTGCTCTTTGATCGTTTTGAAATTTTGCAAGTATGAAAAATATACAAAGATAATGTAATCTAATTAAATTCCAAGGTGGATTTGTCAAAATTTGTATCTAACTAAAAATTTATTAAGTGATGTAATATTACTTAACAAAAATAATAACATGTTCGTAACCGGTTATTCTTGGAGATAGGATCAGGCGCAAAGGCAAAGTAAAATTTTGATCCAAAAATATATGAGAAGTAATCTGAAACATGCGTAAGGTAAACGTTCACACAACCTTACCAATAAACATTCGAAGAGAGACTATTTTCTTTTCAAATCGTTTCACATGACATACATTTGAAGCCTTGTTTAGAGCCTCAATGCACCAACAGATCAGTCATATATGGAGGACACAACCCATGCTAAGGGGTTAAGGTCACTAAGTTTGATAAGCTTCACAGGGAAGAAAAGATTACCAACCTATTGAATCATATGAATCTATGACTGGAACTAACAAATTCAATTACCATTCTTGTTTTCCTGGTTTCCCTACCCATCTTCTACATTTAATACAAAACAGAAGATTTATAGGCTGTTGCTATGTTCTACCTGGTACTTGGTTCAGCTCCTGCAGTAGAAATGGGATATGTTGGTGATGTAAGTGATTGTTGGCAAAAAATGGGGGTGGATGAATAGTTGTATTAGGAAAATGAAGACCAACAGCAGCTGATGGAGAAGTAGTTGTTAAAGAAGGGAATCCTGATGATGCTGCAGTAGAGAAGAGCGGCACTTGAGTCAACCCACCATAAGGACCTTGGATTTGTCGTGGCCAGTTTGGCAAGGAATCAACTTCCGTCCTCTTCTCCATTGCTCTTTCCTGTAACCAACAGCGATGATGACATCGTTAAGAGGTGAAATGGAAAATGGAACAATGAGGTCTTATTGACTTCTATTATACTAGTGTGTTTAGGCTGAACGGAAATTACCTTATACAGAGAATAGAAACCGGGATTCACGCCACTCCAGATAGGAGCATGCTCAGATGCTTCCACAGGTCGATGAGGTGGTTGGGCCCTAACTGTTGCTGAAGAAGAATTCTCAATCTACAAAAGAGTGATTACCAAGCAAACTAATTAAAGCTAACCCCAGGTGTGAAGCAAACAGGAGATACAAAATTAATTGGGCTATTTGAAAAGTATAAACACAGATCTCAATTAGACTTTAGTGGGGAATTTTATAAATTGATGTCAGCATTACCCTTGATCTCCCATCAATAGGCCTGTCATCCCAGCCATGCTGAAAATGAAAACCGCTCACGTTGACGTTCTCCTTTTCTCGATCAGCAAAAGAAGGGAGTGCAATTCCTAACTGAAGATCAAGACTTCGATTGCCTTCTGCATCAAATAAGGCAAGGATTTATTGTGTGTTTATACAAAGGCTTATCATTGTGCCTACACAAAAGTAGTCTAGAAAACAAAAGACAACTACGAAATAAAAGGAATTCTTAACAACAAAAAGTACCTCCATTATCGGCCTCAGCAAAAATTTCCCCTCCATATGAGCAAGGCTCAAAGTTGGTGACTGCTTCCCTTCCATTGCATTTGATGGCAGCCTTATCATATGCCCTGATTTCCACACAACAAAAACACATCAAGTTAAATGGAAAAGCAGAAGGGTCAAAGATTCAAACAGCCAGTACAGTGGAGATCCAATATATAATGTGTAAGACCTTGCAGCCTCAATCTCACTATCGAATAGCCCAAGATATATATACCTGCAGGGAAACAATGAATACTACACAATGAAAACCAAGCTCCCAACTGTTCTGCTGAACCAATTCATCAAAACTCTCAATTTCTCCATCTTATAATGGGAAATAGCAATTTAATATGGAATTTAACACAAGAATCAATACTAAAAAAGACCATAAATCCAGCTATGAACGTGAAATTTAGCAAAAGGGGGTCTCACTTCTTGCCCAGAAACTGCCCCATACGAGCTTCCCATCGACCACATTTGTGCAGTGTCACTCCCCTATACTTTGAGCTTCCCCTTGAAAACCCAGTGCTCTGGCGCCGCAGGATATGCACAAATTCATCCTTGCTAAAATGACTCATCTGCAAAAACCAATCAATTCTATAATAATACACCCTCGTTGTCTAAAACAACACACTAAATTCAATCACAAATATCAAATATGATAATATCAAACTACAAAGGACCCCCACGCTCACCTGCTTAATATCATCATCATAATCACTGATATTGAAATTGATATCAGCTTCTACTCCGCGAAACTTGATGGCAGCCCGATCATACGCCCTGTAATCCATTAAAAACCCAATTGCCATAACATTCCCACAAGTTCATTTCATCCAAAACCTTTTTTTTTCCTAAAAAAAATAAATAAATAAACTACAACCATTACAATCTGAATAATCAGAAACAGTTAATTTTTTATATACCTAGCAGCAGCATGAGCAGTGTCAAATCCTCCTACAAAAACCAAACCAAACACCCAAATTATCATATTCCAACTCTCAAATTAATCAAAAAACACAAACAATAAAAATAAATTAGTACTTCACAACTTTTAATAATCCTTACCCAAGTAAACTTGCTTTCCACAATCCCTACAAAAATGGAAAATAAATAAATAAATAAATAAAATCATTGCCATCAAAATTCAGACAGAGAGAAAAAAAAAAAAAAAAAACCGCCAAAACTGTAAAAATCTTGTAATGGAATCACTGACCAAATATGCGATTCCCATCGACCAGTTCTTCGATAAAACGTAACGCCACGATACTGTGAGCTCCGAGACCTTGGTCCACGTCGGCTCTTCTTGACCAGAGGTTTCTGTTGCTGCTGCTGCTGCCGCTGAGGTACGATCCTCTGCTCCGCGGCTTCACCGAAAGTCGAAGTGAGATCCAACCACCCCGCCACGTCGGAAACTGCTCCGTCTCCGGCCACCGGAAACAACTGTATCGTCCGGTCGTTGCGAACACCGCAGTCGTCCTCGTCCTCTTCTTCTTCTTCTTCTCCTCCTCCACGAACGACATCGAGCTCTTTGTCCTTCCTCAGAATGCTGAAGCTGTAACCAAAAGCGGCGTCGTAGTTGGAAGTAGAGTCATCGTCGCCGCCACCGGCACAGCCACCGACTCCGGCGGTGGTGTTGACTACGGAAGAGGAGTTAAAGCTTCCAGTTCCAGAACTCTCCATTCGACTACTTCCAGAAAGTTTTCCTGAATTCTGCGACACTACACTCAGATTAAGATCCAGCATTTTCTCCATACTCACTCAAATTCAACTACAACAAAACAAAACAAAAAAAAAAAATGCTCAAAACGACGAAGTTTTTTCTTTTATACACCACTACTGAAAAAAATTAACAGAGACTATTCTGGTTTTATAGGAGAGAGTGGCCGATGAATTGGAATCATGGCCGGCAGTGTGATTTTTATTTTCATGCAGATAGAGAGAGAGAGAGAGAAAAAAAATCTGTTTTTAGAGAGAGAGAGAGAGAGGGGATGTGTTTTTTTTGTGAAGTTTGTTGTTAATGTTGGTGTTGGTGTTGGTGGTGTTGGTGCTTGAAGAAGGAACAAAGTACAAAGAGGAAAATTGGGGGTGAAGTAGTGGAGGTATATCACTTTGAGTCTCTTTTTGGCGCGTGCTTTTACGCCACCGTACCTTTTTTTTTCTTTTTTCTGTTTTTCTCAGTTTTATCTATTTTTGGTTTTTTGTTTATACGAGGAGTTTTTTTTTTTTTTTTTTTGGAGAAGGTTCTTTGCTTTGCTATATCATTGCTGTATTTAATGGTTTATTATGTTAAAGCATACGCCTCTTTTCTGAGAGTAAGTGGATTTATTGGACTGAGAATACGGAAGGTTCCAAATTCATTTGACCTTATTATAGAATTTTTTAGGTGTTTAATGGATCTAGAGCCGAATAGCCATATTCAAAATAAATAGATTTCTTTCGTATTCAATTTCATAACTTGTTAATTTATACCGAACAGTCTTATTCAAAATAAATAGACGCCTTTTATATTTAACTTCATGACTTGTTGATTTGTGCATTAACGAGTGATTGATGAAAAGTTTTATATATATATATATATATATATAAGGGTAAAATACAATGAGTTAGTTAATCAATTCTCTTAGGCCTCATTTGGGAGGAGAGAATGAAATGGAATAGAAATGAATGAAAAAAATAATTTTAGAATATTCTTCCCTTTCATTGTTTGGAAGTTTTAATTCCCTTGTTTGGGAGTTTAAGTGGGAGGGAATGGAATGGGTAGGAGAGAACACTCATTCCTCTCTATTCCCTTCAAACCTCAAATTTTTATTTCCCCAAAAATTGGGAGGAATGGGATGGAATGAAATTAGATTTAATAATTTTTTTTACTAAAACTACCAAAATACCTCTATATATTCAACCATTTATTTTAAAACAGGAATCTAATAGTAATATTGTCATAAAATGATTTTATCTCATTCCCTCCATGTTGTTCCCAAACAAGATTACTTACATTTCATTCATTTATTTTAAAACATCAAATCAAGGTTACTTAATTATATTCCATTCAATTCTTTTTCATTCATTTCCTTTACTTAAATACATTCCATTCCATTCATATCTATTCCCTTATGATCATTCCATTTTATTCCCTTATGAACTTCCAAACGAAGCCTTAGGCATTTGTTAATGGATTATTTTAAAAATATTTTGATATCACTTCCAATGAAATTATAAAAACATGTCAAAAAGTCAATTGTTTTTTACTCATAAAAAGTTTCTAAAAATGTTTTTTAAATTAATGCCTTTAGGTTATTAGTTAACTTTTCTCAAATACAACAAACTCCCTTGAGGTTTGACCCAATGTTGATTATTATTATTATTATTTTTTTTTTTTTTGAGAAACAAACACATACACATGGGAAAGAGAAATGAGTTCTAACACAAAAATACACTACAATTCCACTCAAAAATCATGGTAACTTTTAAGGAAGGGTAGGGTAAGTTATACTACACATAACACACTCTCTTAAGTAATGTGGGACAATTACCCTTTTTTTTTTTTTTTAGAAACAAACACACACACACACATGAGAGAGGAAAAGGGATTCTAACACAAAAGCACACCACAAAATTAACCAACTTGGTCGCTCATCAATAATCACTCACAAATAAGAGAAAAATGAGTAATAGCTTATAGACTAAGTTGGTTGGTTTTGAAAAATCGTAAACTTGATTGACATTATCTCAAACCTCATGAGAGTGTTAACTTTATTTTACTTTTATATAATTGGTAACAAGCAGAACATGTTTATCTCCCTATCTGATGCCTTGGGTGTGCAGGGGTTGTCACTCTCCACTCGAATGCTTGTTTTAATGGGCATAATACGTCCACCACCCATCATACCACAAATCAGCCAATTGTGATATTAGGATTGCGTTTGATATTGGATAAAAAAGTCTTTTTTTTTTTACTATCTAGCTTATTTTTGTTACTATTCATAGGTTCTATTGTACTTTTGGTACTATTCATGAGTCTCATTATACTATTTCAGTTAATTTTTAATTTTATCTACAATACGTTTATCAAAAAAATTTTAATTTTAATTAAATAAACGGTTTTCAAATGGACACTAGACCAGTCATTTATTGTGTTTTTGGTAATATTATTATTATTTAAAAAAAAAAATTACTATGAAAGCTAAAGAGTGGAGTGAATGATGGAGTCAGACTTGGCGGGAGTCGAGTGTGACTTGACTTTACTCTCTACGCTCTATACACACTGTTACACCGTCCCGGGCTACGCATTTGCTTATTCTACCGACAGCTGTCGTGTATTTTTTTTTCATTTCCTTCTTTATTTTTTAAATAATTTTAATTTAATAAAAAGATTCAAATCCCCAACTGTTTGCATCTTTTAGGAGAGTAGCACGCGTGAATGCGTGATACGCGAACATTAAATGAATAGATTTGGTACTATACTTTATAGTTTAATTAATTTCGTGGGATTATTAAAAAATTATTGTTTTGTTTCCATTTCCGAAGTTTAAAGATGATTTCAATTCAACTGAGGAAGTGCAATCTAGGTTTTGATGTTGTTATTATTAACGAGTTATGATATTGGTTTTGTTTGTCAAACAAAGTTATGAAATTAATAATTGAGAAAATTTATTTTTAGGTAAATTACGTATTTGGTTTATATAATTTATATCATATTTTAATTTGGTCTTTAATCTTTATCAATTTGATCCCTAATTTTTTAGTATTGTGTCAATTTAGTGTGCGTTTACATAGCAAACGTGGCAGGTGTTTTGTGTTTTTCCCTAGGTCTCGCATATTGTTCACGGACTAGTAAGTATAGAAAAACACAAATGTAACTTTAAAACTGGGTCCTACGTGCACTATTTATAATTTAAAAATTATTTTGCTACAATGTTTTCAGTAATAAATTTTTCAGTTTTCAACAATAAGCAATATCCAAAGACCTTTAGTTTATGTCGTGATTTTTTGGATGAAAATTATTGACATGACTAATAGACAAAATAAAAAATTAGCTTCTATTGATGTGGTAATAAATTAATTTTTTATTTTGGCTGTTAGTCATGTCAATAATTTCAATACAAAAAAATTACAACAGTGACTAAATTGATACAATACTGAAAGGTTAAGGGCTAAATTAACACAATTAAAAGGTTAGAGATCAATTTAAAATATAATGTAAATATGGAGACTAAGGTTATGTTTGGTAACAGTTTTTGTTTTCTATTTTCAAAAACTTTTTTTTGAGAATATAAAGAAAAAAAAATTTTCTTATATTTTTGAAATAAAAAACATGTTTGGTTAGTTAAAATTAAAAAAGATGGTTTTTTAAGAAAAAAATAGAAAATACTAAAATATGTTGTTGTTAGAATTTGAACTTTAATGTTAACTCATTAAATAAGATAAATTTATTAAATTAAATGCTTGTTTTTATTGACTGAAAACAGCAATTTGCATGTTTTCAGTTTTCTTTACAAATTGAGTTTTAAAAACAATTTTTTTTTTTTCTACTCGTTTTGAGTTTCCAAACAAGTTTTTTAGTCTCAAAAATAGAAAATTGTTTTTAAAAACAGAAAATAAGGAGAAAAAATAGTTACCAAACATACCATAAATACTTTTTTTTTTTTTTTTTTACTTTTTGGTATTTTAACGATTCACACTTTGGCATTCCCACGTCATCAAGAAATTAAAGTAAGTAGTAAAAGTTAATAATTCTTTCATATTTGTTTGTAAATAAATTTATAGGTACAGACTGTACAGTTGTACCTGTATAGGGGTAGGGGTGAACAGGGGTTTGTTGAATGTCCATGTCACATGTAATGTGTTCAACATGAAAGTCTGTCAATTAGTACCATGTTGATTGGGGTTATGGACCACACAATAATAAAAGTTTTTTTTTTTGGTAAACTATAATAATAAAAGTTGCCACCTAGGTAAAAAAATTTCATAATGCCACACCATTAAAAAATTAGATCTTTCTATCTTTTAACTCCCCCAAAAAAAAAAAAATCAATAAATGATAAATAAAAAAAAAGGAGAGAAAATTTTATGTGATTAATGAGTATTAAGTGAGGAATTAGTGTTTTTAATTCAATTATTAGAATTTAGTGTTTAATGCAAAATGAGAAAATGTAGAGAAGTGGGAGTATGCAAATTTTATTTAGTAAAAAAAAAAAAAATCAGAAATGAACATGTGTTTGTAATTTTTTTTAAATAGTAAATTGAAGGCAAAGACTATATTAAAGCATTCACATAAGCTTTTAACAATAATTACTATCTATTTTAGTATAAAAAATTTACTTTTTTTTTTTCATTTTACACAATTATTTTTAAAAAGCATTCACTTTCATTCAAAAATTATTTCTTTATCAAATTTTTATTATTCTCTCAAATCATCTCTCTCTTTGTGTACAAAAATAAAGAAGTATTAAAAAATTGATTCACACGTAACAATGTAAATATATACATTTAAATATCCATATCTAGATAAAGCCTTCTTTTAACGTCTTGATTAGTAAAATAGTAACTGAGCCCAAAGCTAACGCTGTAAAGATATAAACGGTGGTGAAAGATTACTAAAATTAAGTTTGAGGATACCTTTCCAAAAAGAAATGTACTTTGAGAATAAAAATCATGTAACTCATGATAGTACTCTTTAGTCTTTAGTCCCTTAACAAAAAAAAAAAAATTTTAAAAAAAAAACGTACTTTGAGAATAAATCGTGTAACTCGTGATAGTACGGGATAAATGCACAAGCTCTTTGTGTTTTGGTTTCTACTGCTCTTAATTTTTTAAATCCGTATTGCATTACATTCTTAAAGTTTACATGTCATAAAGTGCAACACCTATGGTCACTTTTTATTTATTTATTTAATGAAAAAAGCAAGTCTCTTTCTTTTTCTTTTTTTTTTCAGGGGCGGGTCACGCCTACTTGAATTACAAGGTTAGAATATTAACCATAATAGATTGGAATATTTAATGACAGTTGTTTCTATTAAATGGTTATGGTAATAATAACTAAATAATACTCCCTCGGTCCCACTTTTTTTGTCCTGTTTGAAAAGTCAAATTTTTTAAGAGAACATCATTTATTATCCTGTCTACTTTTTAAAAATGTAGAAGTTTCCAAAACTACCCTTAAAAAAATTTATCAAAAAATTGAATTAGTAAATTAATAGGGGTATAATAGGAACATTAGTAAATTAATGACTTTTATTTTTAGAAACAGGACAATATTTTGGGACATCTCAAAATGGAATAGAGGACCAAAAAAGTGGGACGGAGAGAGTATTAATAATAATAAGCATAATTAATAGATAGTAAATTATTCTCCTCTTTAGATCTCTTCACTTTTTTACCGATTTAATGCGATATGCTTTCCTTTTAAATGGAAGATATATCGATTCACTATAAAACATCCACAATGAGCAGAGAGGAATAAATGCATGAGAAAAAAAGAAAAGTTAGACAGTTATTCGGTAAATGAATTACGTATCATTGTTTAACTATTGATTGTTTCGATTCAATTTAAAAGAAAAGATAATGTCTTGCGTCATTTCTAGATTGCATATGATCATTGAGGCCTTGTATTCAAGTTTCCTAACCAACCCATTAAAATTATCCGTAAGAATTTCTTTTGGTTGGTGATTACTTTTTCATTTTATTTTTTGGATTATAGATATGAATATATGATAGAATATGAACTAATGATGTTCACTCCATAATAATAGCATTTATTACTGTAGGGTCACGATTTCCTGGCTCAAGCCCAAATAAGACTAGATCTTGGCCCAATGAACCCTAGTCAATAAATTTGTAGAGAGTGGATTGAAGAACTGGACTTTAGTAAGTTTGATAACGGCTATTATGGTGTTTAATAGCGTTTTGCAAAAGAATAGTGAACATGATAATCAATAGGTCCCTCATCCGATGAGACTTTTCTTTTCTAGTTTCTTAATCCCTCTTCACTGATACCAAAAATCCCCCTTTGTTTTGATTGCCGCCTTCCCCTTTCATTATGGAAGATATTTCCCATTATATAGTCCCCTTGAACCATTCTCCCCCTACACTTGTTCGTCATCCAAGCCACCACTTGATTATTTGTCTTATCAAACTTCTTCTTCAGCTTTTTCTGAGTTGCGATCTCCCAAGAAATACTATTCAGATGTCTACTCCACAAAAATGCGGTCATAAAAGTAGGTAAAATTCATTTAATGTGGCGGTAGCAGTTTTTCTCTAGATATTTTGGAGTCTTTCTTCTTCTCCGTATGTTCGTGAGGCGTCTCTGCGCGGTGAAAACTTTGTGGAGAATTATTATAATGATCCGAGTAGACAATTGAATCGCATTCAATAGATCCGAGGAAGAATATCTCCTCGGAAAGCTCCCTGGTTATTTCTCACACCCAAAACCTTAGTTAGTAAATCTTAGCAGTCTTCAACTTCTCATTCGTACCTTCTCGGAATTTTAGGTTCTCGGATAAGAACTAGAATCCAATAATTATCAATTTGGACCCTCACAAGCCCAAGGCCCAATACACTTGAATTTTGGACTTTCGCCCCTACAATTACCAAGTTAAGACACTAATTAGTTTTTAATATATGTAATTTTTTAATAATAAATTTATTATTTAACAACAAAATTTTTTTTTTTTTTTTGAGAAGAACAAATTTTTTATTTTTTATTTTTACTACTTGAGCTAATTAAAACTGACTTTTGGTTTTTTTTTTTTTTTTCTTTTTTAGAAAATGGTAATTACTTTGTTTGTAAGACAAGAAATACACTTACTGAGGGATGTTATCTCATTGTCATTGGTCACCCGATCACCCCCTTTGACAATTGGTGAGCCCCCACATTTTTAAAAAGAGATGCTACATGAAACAAAGCATTCCCATCTTAGGTGCCAAAATGTAAGATAGTTTCCATTGTTCACACAAATGCTCAAAACATCTTTATATCTAGAAAGCTAAAATGGAGTGGGAATGCAAAAATAAATACAATTTGCTAAAATACGTGGGTATGTAAAATAAATAAAGTAGCTTTTGAGGATGTAAAATATATATATATATATATATATATATATTTTATCGGATGGGAATGCTCCAATCTTATTAATTAATTTTTTGAGACATGCAGTTAAGGTGGAAAATAAATAAATTTTGCACCTTAGGGCCATGTTTGGTTCCCAGCATACAACATTTGTACACATCATCAACCACAAAAAAAAAAAAAAAAAAAATCATGGTCGTTTAACAAGTAAGGTTCTGATTTTAGGCCTATATCATTATGTGACATTTTGTATAAGCTAATTTCCAAGGTGTTAGCTAACCGTTTGAAAAATCTGTTGCCTCATGTTGTATCAGAATCCCAGAGTGCTTTTCAAACTGACAAGACTATCTCGGATAATATTTTGATAGCTTTTGAAATGCTACATCATATGAAGATTTAAAAAAGGGGGAATGAGGAGTTTATGGCTATGAAATTGGATATGAGTAAGGCTTACGATAGGGTTGAGTGGATTTTTTGGAGCAATTGATGCGGAAGATGGGTTTCCATGGGAGATGGGTATATTTGGTTATGGCTACAATTAAATCTGTTTCTTATTCCTTTTTGATCAATGGAGTTCCTTGAGGTTCCATAAAGCCAACAAGGGGGATTCGTCAAGGCGATCCCCTATCTCCTTATCTTTTTTTGTTGTGCTCGGAGGGTTTAAATGGGCTGCTCAAAAAAGCCGTGGCTAGGGGTGAATTAAGGGGTTTCTCGCTTTGCAAGAATGGTCCCCAAATCTTGTACCTATTCTTCGCTGATGATAGTTTGATTTTTTGTCATGTGAAGATGGGTGATGTGCAAGCAATTCAATCGGCTTTAGCCTTATATGAGAGAGCACCCGGGCAAAAAATAAATGGTACAAAAACAAACCTTTTTTTTGGTAAATCTGTCCTTGAGAGCACCAAAATAGATTTGAAGAACTTCCTCGGTGTACTGGAGATTAAGGAGTATGAAAAGTATCTTGGGTTGCCGGCTATGGTGGGTAGAAAGAAAAAGGAAAACTTTATCTATATAAAAGAGAGGATTTGGGGGAAACTTCTAGGGTGGAAAGAGAAACTTTTGTCACAAGCCGGAAGGGAGGTGTTATTGAAAGCTATTGTGCAAGCGATTCCAACCTTTTCCATGAGTTGTTTCCAATTACCGGTGAACCTTTGCCATGAGATTGAGGTTATGATAAAAAAAAATTTTTGGGTCAACGTGGTGAGAGACAAAAGATTCATTGGAAAAATTGAGAGTCTTTGTGTATGCCAAAAAATGAAGGTGGGATGGGTTTTAAAGAGCTTAGGAAGTTCAATGATGCCATGTTAGCTAAACAAGTGTGGCGGCTAGTTCATGATAAAGAGTCTCTCTTTTACCGGGTTTTCAAGGCTAAGTTCTTCCCCTCAGGTGATATTTTTTCAGCTCAAGTCAAATCGGGGTCCTATGCTTGGAGAAGTATTCTTAAGGCTCGATACTTAATTGCTGAGGGTGCTAGATATAGAGTGGGTAATGGCCAAACAGTCCGGATTTATCAAGATTATTGGCTGCCAGATGACAGGTCAGGCAAGGTGATCTCTCCCCCCTCCTTGATATCTGCTGATGCGAGAGTAGCAGACATCATTGACGCTAATTCGGGCTGGTGGAATGTGTATCTGTTGGAAAGAGCTTTTCTATCTTTTGAGGCACAAAAAATAAAATCCATCCCTCTATGTCTGATCCCACAGGAAGACACTTTGATTTGGCCAAAAACTAAGGATGGTCAGTATTCTATGAAGCTTGGGTATCAATTGTTGTGTGCCAAGGAGCTTAGTGGTTCAGCATCGGGATCATCTAATGAGGTGAATCGGAGGATGTGGTCAAGCCTTTGGAGATTGAAGGTGCCTAACAAAGTTAAGACATTTGCGTGGCGGGCTTGTTATGAGTCCCTTCCTACGATGGTGAATTTGGCAAGGCGAAGGGTGGTGCTCTCAAACAGTTGCACAAGTTGTAACAGAGTGCCTGAGACTGTGATTCATGCTTTATGAGGTTATGAGAAGATGAAGGGGGCCTAGGGTACTAACTTTGATGAGTTGCGGAGTGCAACGAATCAAAATTTATTTTTTGTTGATCTTTTTAGGTTGACGCTGCAGAATCCCCGTGGAGCTGAAGGTTTCATCATGATTTGCTAGGTTATTTGGAATCGGCGCAACAAAATCAGAGTCAATGAGGCCATTGCACCCATTAAGAAGATCCCGGAGTTGGCGCAAAAGCATTTAGCGGACTTCCAGCAGTTTTGTGCGAAACTTGAATCAAAGAAGTTGTCGAGGAAAGTCATTTGGAAGCCATTCAATGCAGCTCTGTTGAAAACAAACTTTGACGTTGCGGTTTTTGAAGATTTGGGAGCTGCAGGAATTGGAGCAGGGGTGCGTAATTCTTCAGGTGAAGTCTTGGCTGCACTGCCTAAAATTATTCCTCTGCCTTCATCCATTGTTGCTCTTGAAACAATTGCAGCAAGGCGGGCTGTCCTGTTTGTCCGTGAGCTTGGTTTCAGTGGCACAATCTTTGAAGGAGATTCTGAAGAGGCTATTTCAGCTATTAAGAAGCACAGTTTCCAGCATCCAGTGGTGGGCCATTTAGTTAAAGACACTGTGTCTTCAGTCAGTATGTTCCAATACTATTCTTTTTCTCACACACGTCGGCAAGGCAATGTTTTAGCACATGCGTTGACTAGACGAGCGAGATTGTCTTTTCCTACTTTAGTTTGGATGAATTCTGTTCCTACGGATATTTATCGGTTCTTTGTATCTGACATTCCAGTAATAAAATGATTTTTTTTCAGCCTGGTTGGTCAGGCCTGATTCTCCAAAAAAAAAAAAAAAAAAAAAAGGTTGTGAGCCAAATAATTAATATGTCCGTTAACAAAACAAAAATCTCAACAATGTAGAGAACTTATACGAGCCTTAACATATGTCACAAATTGAGCTAGGAATTATGGGGTGTTTGAGGAGAGCTAACTGAGAACTTTTATGACTTGTAAGGAGTCACCAATCAAAGGATCCATAGGAGGTAATTAAGATTTTTTTTTTTTTAATTTTTAAAAATTTTTTTTTTTAAGGAGGTAATAAAGATGATTGGGCATAACTTATGTCTCCCACATAATAATTTTTACCATTAGCAGCAGCCATAATAGAAAAGCCAGGACTGATAGCAATGTGTATTTTCATTTTTCATATGCGTTGAAATGTAGGTAGTTGCAAAAGAAGGAGGCTATAATATAATACGGAAATTGTCCTTTTCTTTTTTTTTCCTTTCAACTAAGAATGCCGACATGTCCTTGGCAGTTGAAAAAAAAAATGGTTGAGTAACAACATGTGCAACAGCGATTTTAATATCCACAGAACAAGTAACAACAAATGGCATGTACTATGATCCGTTACGTTTGTTCATGCTTTTACGATGAAACGGTACTGCTTGGCAGCTTGCGATTCACGTTTCGGGTTTTTTTTTTTTTTTTTTTATATTAATTTTTTGACCCTGCCATTCGATTTCAACACAGAAAACGAATGCCCAATTTTTGTTCACAATGTGATCATGAAATTCAGATGCCCATTTATCATGAACTGTTTTTTTTTACACTTTCCCACTAGTTTTTCCAACCGTAAAAGAAAAAATCGCAAACTACTTTATCAATATTTTTTTATAAACTGTTTGCGACGGTAGCATTATTTTTTTCTATTTTAGAGGGCGAAATGTTTTTGTCCACGCTTATGTAAATTCGTTTTGGTTTTACAATTAGCCATGCCCACTTGACCAACTTTGCTTTTGGCATTGTTTGGTGCCTCTATGAGTTGAGTAGACGCAACATGGACAGTCTTAAGGTTCAAATTCAATTGGAGGTGGTGGCCGACATAGGAGAAGAAATATTCCTTTTTTTTTTTTAATCATTGTGTTTGTAAGTGTACGGGTTGGTTGTATATGGTTCATTTCATCAAAAAAAAAAAAAAAAAAAAAATTTTAAAATTGTTCAATTGGTTGCTTAGTTTGGTGGGACAAATGGAGTATACAATCTATGGTATTTACTAAAAAAACGCTTATATGAATATGCTTTTCTTCTGAAAAAAACAAATGAATGTGCTTTTGTTGAAAGTTCAAACTCACCTTCCCTTTTACATTGAATATTATTATAAATATTGTTTTTTAAAAAGTGATCTAGATTTGATTTTAGGATCTCTAAATTATTGGCTGATTTTGCATTATTTTGGACTACAAGTTTTCAAGGAATGGGATGGAGAGAATAGACTGACTTTGGAATCTTCTACTAGCACTTACTAATTCAATAATGTGGGGTTGTTAAGCGTATATAGTTGAAAGTATAATAAGTCTAAGGTTCGACTTTCACATCATCTAACAACGTTAGCAGAAAAGTGCAATGATATTTGCTTTTAAGAAAACATTTATCTCAAGCCACACTTGTCATCATCAATTTATTTTATGGGTGTTGTTCTTTTCCTCTCAAAACCACTCATTTTTTCGTAGGATGAATTCAAGAGTGATATTTTCATAGGAAGAATTGACTTCTCTTTCATCTAACTAGGAGTGTGCATTCCAGACCAACTTGACTAAACCAACCCAACCCAATGCATTGAGTTAGTGGGTGTGAATTGGGTTCTGAAAAAATTTCAAACCCCGAATTAGGTTAGGTTTATGTTTCTCAACCTGGCTAATCCAACATGACCCAATGAATATCCCCAACAACCACACCCCCCCCCCCCCCCCCCCCCCCCCCCACCACCAGACGCTGCACTAATTGACTAGCTTAACTCTATAACAAATTTACTTTCTCACTTCTCTTTTCCACTTAACTTTTTTGCCTTATACTACATTAATTGAGTAGCTATAATTCTCTAACAATTATACTTTCTCACTTCTCATCTCATCCATCATTTGTCCAGAGACACCACAAATTGTAACCCAACTCTTACTTCCCATTTCACAATTAATACTTGCTCTCTATCATCACTGATGAAATTACAACCTCACTCTCTTCAACCGTTGAAACTCCATTCCTCCATCAATCAGTCTTTATTATCATCTAGGCAATGAAATCATCTTTTTCTCATCCAGTCTTTATTGACATCATTGCGGAACTCCTGTTTGTTGAATCAATTGATGGTTGATGATGATGGATTTTGATGATGCTAGAGGGTTTCGATGATGATATTAGGATTTGGGATATGAAATTTGAGATTGAGATAAATGGGAATTAGGGTTTTAATACCAGAACCTGGGCTTGTTAAATGCTAGCATTTTAAAAAAATAAATAAATAAATCTAGTCCATTGGATGTTAGCAAATTTTGAAATCAAATGTTGATTGATCTAATGTATCTTTACTATGTTAGTTTCTTTGCTATTAAAATATCTTTTTCTTATGCATATGCAACATTGAACAACAATTTTTTTTTATTTTTTTTTCCATTTTGGGTATTTTTCCTTACTTTTTAAAAAATTATTATGATGAAGTTAGGGTTTAGTTGTCTTAAATTTCTACCATTTATAGACTAATAGGGTTAAATAGTTGAAAGAATTTTTTATTAAACATGAATGTAGTTTATGTTTTATATTACTTATCCTTCTCTATTAATTATTAGTGAACTAAGTTTTAATGTGTTTAGCCTAATGCCAAAAACTTACTTCCATGTGGTTTAGTTGGGGTGGATGAATTGAATCTGAACACTTCTGCTATTGGTTCACTCTAGATGCTTTAGCAATTTATGTTATTGAAGTCCTTTTGGGGTTAACCGGTTAAGGTGAGGTTTTGGTTGATTTCACATGCAAGGGAACATATTTCACACCCCAACTATCTATACACGTTTCTCGAAATCAAAAAAAAAAAAAAAAAAAAAAAAAAAAAAAAAAAAAAAACATCTATACTTTTCTAGTGTTGATCCCTTAGCGTGTAGGTGTTCCTAGTATTGATTCCTTTATTTGATAAAAGTGGGTAGCTGTTCCTACATCCACAAATTGGATCTTCTATGAACTGGTTGCCCCTATCATTTTTCTTTAACCCTAAGAAAAAACAGTGCCTAATAGTAATACTTTGATTTATTTATTTATTTTCATTGGAGGGCCAACATATAATACTTTGTTGTTGTATAATCAAATTAGGATTTTTTTTTTTTTTTTTAAATTAGGTTGAGAAAATATTTTATTCTTTCCTTGTCATTTGCTTTTTCACTGTTATATATTATATTAAGAAAGATTCCACGATATCGTCAAAATTATAAAATAAATAGATACAATTTTAATAACTTTTTTAACATACCATTTACTAAATCACACTTCAATTTTATATGTTTTATTTGAATTTAAATTAAGAATAATAATTTTGAAATCTTGAAGATATGAGAAAAATAATGAAAGATGCATGGACTTGTAATCTATTGGCAACCATGGTAAATCAAACATTGGATTGGCCCTGATTTATTACAAAAGTAGGTCCATTTAGAACAAGTCATGGGTTATCTTTTTTAATGTCCCTCTTCACATGTACTAATACATTCGACAAACAAAAAGGACTTTTAAAGATATACAATATTCTCTTGACAAAATCATTAATGTCCCTTTTCCATTGTTATATATCATATTAAGAAAGATTCCACGATATCGTCAAACTTATAAAATAAATAGATACAATTTTATTAACTTTTTTAACATACCATTTACATTAGAGATTAAGTTCTATTAGGACATATGACGTAAAAATTATGTTTTACCCCTCCAATCCTAACATACTACATTATCTTACCACATATTTAAGAATAAACACAACAACACCCAATCAATTCTAATACCCATATATAAATTCAACCAAATTATGAATTTATTGAGATGTTATTAAGTGTGGTAGGATGTATTGAATTTTAAGTAAAATGCTGATGTAGCAATCATTTAAGGGTTTTACACTCCATCCTTATAAAATTTAATCTCTTTACATTATTTAATAAATCACACTTCAATTTTATATGTTTTATTTGAATTTAAATTAAGAATAATAATTTTGAAATCTTGAAGATATGAGAAAAATAATGAAAGATGCATCGACTTATAATCTATTGGCAACCATGGTAAACCAAACATTGGATTGGCCCTGATTTGTTACAAAAGTAGGTCCATTTAGAACAAGTCATGGCTTATCTTTTTTAATGTCCCTCTTCACATGTACTAATACATTCGACAAACAAAAAGGACTTTTAAAGACATACAATATTCTCTTGACAAAATCATTAAGATCTGGAAGATATGATCAACTTAGGATTTAGGACGGCTTTGACCATTCTCCTCCTTTTTAAATTTTAGGTTGTCTCACATTGGGTCGGTCATATAGGTTGACTTATTGGTACAACATCCCAACCTGCAATTGTGTAATTATTTTTAATTTGTTACAGATTAGTAAGTTCCAGATAAGTTTGTCCAGAATTTTTTTGTTTTTGGTAGAAATCGAATTGCATTAACTTACACTAAACAAAGTCGGAGAGGCGGCAACCTCTCATAATACAGACTGGAGTTATCATAAAATAACAGTATACATAAGTCCAAAACCTTTTCTAAGCATAAAAGTCCAAAAAGCATAAAATTTTGGCTTGAATCCAAGCCTTTTCTAGCCAAGGTGGCCTCACATTTATTTGCTTTACGGAAGTAATGTTTCATCCTCATCTGAGAAATTTGGTTGATGAGTGTCCTACAATCCAAAATCAAAGAAACACGATGTTGTGATGTAAGTTACTACTAAACCAAATGTTAACGAGACTAATCGATCATATTAGTTCGATCGTTCTCATTAACATCCGAATTGAGATCAGGTATTGCACCTAATGTAATTGCTCTCAATGATTGAGATTGAAAGTTGAAAAACAACAACTTCCACTCTCAAACATTGAATAAAATAAACGAAAAAAAGTTAAAAAAGGAGAATGGAAAATTTTCAATATAATGGTGCTCGTTTATAAATCATACACCAAACAATCGACCAAGTGGAATTCATGTCCACTAGTTGGGAACGACAATAAGTAAAATTTGACAAATTTCGAAAAACCACTATCCCAACTTGTGGGTATGACAAAGCAAAACTACTCTTAAGCATGAAGGAAGATTAAACTAAAATCAAGTTGTTGGTATTGGCCACATATTACAAAGTCACTTAACAATAGTTTAATACAATGTTGCTCATAAATCACACACGAGATTAAAAAAATGTTGTAAGTAATTGACATTAAAGAATGTGTCCAATATAGGTTAGGTCGGATCCTAAATTTCATAAATTTACGTTAAAATAACATATGATATCTTATTACTATAATGATTTTGATCATTTGTTGTCCGTCTCTTGTTGGAGGACATCTGGCATGAACCTGAGCAACACCCTCTTGGTCCTTCGATACTTTCCACACACTTCAAGTATCGTTTTGACTTTTTTCATGCATAAATCACGTTGCTCCAAGTAATGTTTGGTAGAAAAAACTTTTTCAATAATTTTATAATAAATAAATAAATGACAAGTTATTATTGGTTATAATTTAAATTTATTAATATTATTTTTTTATTTATCAATAATTTGTTATAAAATTATTGTGAAAATGTCGTAGACGTAGTATTACTTTGTAGCTTTTGCCGTCTAATAATAATCATTTGGTGACGGGGGCAATGTTTCTCAGTTCATGTGAATGGGCTGGACCAACTAACCGAATCCAAGAACAACTCTGAACAGTGAAATTTAGGTTGCACCCATCTGTTTTACTATATTGTCCAGTAGCCTTTCCAAACCCAAAGTTAAATTATTTTCTCCGAAGTGATATTTAATGTCACCATTGTATGTAATTTTTTTTTTTGTTAAGAGAGTTTCAACTTATAACATTCGCTTCTGATAATAACTATTTATCATCAGACTAAGATATTAATCAGTTTTTGGTATAGGCAAAGATTGAACCTTAGATCTCTTATTCAACCATCACAACAACAAAAATCTTTAATAATGTTAGAGAAAATTGTGTGTAGAATTTGATGGGAAAGTAGCTTTAACAATCAAATAAAAATTCCTCTCATCTATCAACTAGATTTCCACTAGTCTGATATGAATTATTGTCTCTAATGTTGAATATATATAGTTTATAATCCAGTATTGTTTCTCCTTGGCATTATCACTCGTAAATCTTGTGGCTCGTGCTCAAGGTTTCTCTTGTTTTTCTCTAGCATTTCTGGAGTAGGGTCTTTGGCCAGGTGTTACTATTAAGATGTATTTCGTTTATGTTGAGAGTTTTTTTTGCAAGTTAGTGGTATTTTTTATTCTTCCAATTTTAGAACCCAAGCTCAAATTCCCCTTTTTCATTTTAACCAATGAAATATATATATATATATAATATGCTATTACCATTACCGTTGAAGTAGATAGTAGGGGAGGAAGACATAGGGCATGTTTGGTAGACTGTAATAGACACTGTAATGTAATAAATATTCCTATGGTATAACTATTCAGTTGTTTAGTTTCGTTTTTATTACAATGAATAGTTATTCTTTATGAATAGCTATTCTTCAAAATGAAAAATAACTATTCATTATCAAAAGTACTGAATATCTATTCTTTCACCTTATGTAATAACATTTTTTTAAAATTTTCTAAAAAGTCATTAGTTGCCTTATCTTCAAAAAGAAAGAAAATAACTTTTCCTTATTGTTAATTTTTAACTCTATTTTGAACACCCTAATATAAGTGTATTTTACGAAATTTGACTTAAAAATTATTTAATTACACATTCTTTTTATACTCTACTAAATTGTGGATGCATATTCAGAATTCTATTTTTAAATGATCACCAAACGAATGAATAGTAATACTTATTACATTCCAACTTAATGTATTCATTGTAATATTTATTTCTATTCACATATAATAATAATTACAGTGTACCAAACGTGCCAATAGGACATTACAAAAGATAACATTGCCGTTGAGCTATCACTTGAACACCCAATTTATTCTATTCTATGAATAACTAATATCCATAGGTTTGTTTTATTCTTTGGGAAAAAAAAACCGATGATTCATGTATAATTGAACTTAAGTCATCAACCAAAAGTAAAAATTATTATTTAGATCATTATCAAGATAAAGGATAAAGATGTTCATCTTTATTAAAGGACAAATGGGAAACTACCTATGAAATTTGGTTCATAATTAAACTAACTCGTTATACTTTTAATTTGAAATCAGAAACCCTTAAACTATGAGAAATACCCAAATTAATCATCATGTTAACATTGCGGGCATTGCAAGCATTTTTTTTTTTTTGCTAAATAATACTTATTATTAAAAAAAATGACAAAGAACCAAAAAAAAATGAGATTACAGGAACTAGAACCATCAATCTCTTATAGTTCAGGCAAAAATCATGAATGGAGGAGACAGGGCCTTTCTCACATTAGAGCCCATCTAGAAATATTCCTTCTTTATTTCTTCGGGAGCACCGATCGACATTGGCATAGCTCCAAAACATGACCCATCTCTACGTTCTCTTTCATAAGCACTGGGACTAGGTCCACCACCACTAGTTTCCAAACCACCTCATTTTTCTAATATCGTCGTGGGCCGTGGCATGTTTACAAAGTGATGAGATTGTTTCCCTGTGACGATGCTTTTTTCTTTTTCTTTTTTTTTAGAAATTTGGTTATCTAGTGGCAGCATGAATTGAAGTTGAATGGGTTTTGTTTGAATGGATTTGGGTCCTAGTGGCTTGGGGTGATTTGAGATGGTTGACTGCATGGGTTTGATTTGTGATCCACTTTGGATCACATGAATGAATGGCACACAATATCGTCCAACAAAACCAGAAAAAAGTTCAAATTTTAAAATTCAAGTACAATAGGATAGTTCAGGGGTTTTGATTTTGATCCAAAGTTCAGTAGTTATTTTCACATTTTTCCTCATTGCAATTTCTTGCCTTAAAACTCAATTATCTAGGCAGTCATTTTGTAAATAAAAAAAATAAAAAAAAAACCTAACTACTGAAACACACATTTTAGAGGAAATGAAAAATAAGAAATGAAGAGACGAAGGAAGCTAAACTAATCGATCCTTCTTTACTAGTTCCTTCTTTTTCTGTACGCCTTTTCATCCAAAATATAAAGATAAGACCAAACACAACCCACATCAAGAGGCTGGTTTGAATTGCCTTATTTTGGAGTATTTATTTTCTACTTCTAAACAAACTAAGTGCTCGTTTGTTTCAGCTTTTAGAAGCTGAAACGCACATTTTGAAGAAAGCTGGAGCTGGAACACATTTGGTTCAGCTAAAACGCAACTTTTTGAAAAAAGTTGCGTTTTGGGCCAAGGCTAAGAACACACTTTTGCGTTATGGAGCTTTGGAAGTCCATAAACGAAAAGTCAACGTGCATTTCTGAACTATCCGTTGTGCTCTTCCTTCAATTACCAAATTTCCCTTAATAAAAAGTCCTCAGTTCTCACGCCTGTCCCTCATTCCTCTCATCTCATCTCCCTGCTCTCCTAACAAATTTCCAAATCGAAACACAAAAAAATCTATAGCAAATTCCCAAATCAGCTAAGGGAAAAAAAAAAAATCAATCCCTTGCAAATAAAGATTCCTCAAAATGCAAAACAAAAAAACATCAGAATATAGCAAAATGATAGAATTACAAGACGAAATTGAAGGCGAATGCATCAACAACACTGACTTCTACTTCGATCAAATCGACGAACCACTCCCAATCAAACTCTCCGACTCTAACCCCATTTTCAATTTGATTGAAAGCCCTTCTCTCTTAGCCACTCACCGTCTCCGAACTCCACTGCCTCATCTTTGTCGCGCACTCCAATGGATTCTGCATCGCCAAAACCAAGGACGCTATTGATTCCACCAAGAACCAACAGACGAAGTGCTAAGGAACAAAAAAAAGGAAGAAGGAGAGCTCTGGAACGTTCTGGAGTTTGGAGGAATGGCAGGGAAAAAAAAAGGAGGAAAGAAGGGTAAAAAAAAAAAAGAGTAAGGGTACGTGTGTGGAGGAGAAAAAAATAGGGAAAAAAAATGCCGTATGTGGAGGATTAAAAAAGAGGGAAAAAAAAGGAAAAAAGAAGAATGAAATGTTATCACAATATTTTCATAATTCTTTCACAATAAATTTTAAGGGGTATGTTATTATTAGCTAATATTGGTGAGAAAAAAATAATTTTAATAGTATGTTAAAATTAAAATCAGCATAAATTTTTATCACAATATTTTCACAATAAATCTTAAGTAGTAGGTTATTATTAGCTAATATTAGTGAGAAAAAAATAATTTTTTTAGAAAGAGAAAATTTGATTTACTTTTATGCAATGGACAATTTCTAGAGACTTGAAAATATATCATTTTGATATTTACTTTTAAATCCACAAAACAACCCGTATAGGTCCCCCAAATGAAAAACAAATTACAAATGTAAACATTGTAGAATTATTAAATATAATTGACAAGCATCTAGGCCTAAATATAATTCATTTAATCATATCGAAGTGGGAGTATCTTCACAATAAGAGTGAACAAAGTAAATCTTTATCCAAATAAATTATCAGAATCCAATAGCTCGCAGATTAACTTCGGAATTATATTCTGATTAAAAATCAAAATTTCCCACTATACAATTACCAATCGAAGCCACTGTAATCTACCAGAAAATGACAAAAAAAAAATTTATCATTTCAACCGAAAGAAAATATGGGGGAAAATAATCATGCAGGCCGAGATAAACATGAATGCAACTTTACTAAGCAATTTTTTTTTAAAGGAAATATCAATTAGAGAAAAATGAATCATAAAACAAAATATAGTAGTATTGCATAGCGCAACATTAGATAGGCCTATTGCACGCAAAACCTAAAATATTTAATTTCAGTTGCAAAAACAAAAGTTCTTCATCCTTGGCAGAAATGGATAGCAATTAGTGGAGGTAAAAAAACATATTTAGGTAATATCTTATTCCACCCATTTCCTCCCACCTAGTAACTATCATGTCTCAAAACTGTAAAAAAAAATTACAAAAACTCTAGATAAACAAACACCAAATAAATTGAGGTCTACAGGATATTCAAAAACAGAATAGTAAATCACTGGGAAACTCCAAGCCACTTGGTGAAAACCTCAAACTCCGTGTAATCACTATCGGAGATCATAGTCTGGTACCAGGCTTTTCCGGCGGTCTTGATGGCAGAAGCCTCCTCCTGAACATTCCAAAGGAAACAAGGTAATATAATAGTCAGTAACTGCTAAAATATCAAGCAGAACAACAAGAATACAAGATTACAATTGAAAATCAGTCACTCAATAAGATAGCTGCTAGAAAAAAGGTTGAGCTAACATCAGTAGACAGCAAATAGTAAATATGAACAAAAATATGCCCTACAGAGAGTAGGCTAAATAAAAAAGCAATAACGAAAACAAAAGCTACATAACAGGCTCAATACAAAGAAAATGGAAGTTACAGACATACAAATAGGCTGCAAGATAGAAAAAGGCAACAAAATGGATGAGTTAAAATACAGAGAGTCAAGATTAATCATAACAGCAGGAATTGCAAAATATTAGGGCATGCTTGGTAGACTATAATAGGCGCTGTAATGTAATAATTATTCCTATAGTTTAGTTATTATTTAGTTTGGTTGTGTTTTTATTACAAGGAATAATCATTCCTTATTAATAGCTATTCTTCAAAATGAGGAATAACTATTCCTCTTTAAAAGGTTGTATTACCTATTCCTTAGTAAGAGAAATAATTTCAAAACTTAATATATTTCCAAATAAACAAACCTTCCATATACATCTAACAATTAAATAAAAAAAAACACATATCTCTCTTAAATTCAAAAATAACAATTCTTAAGGAAATATAATTGTATGAGTAAGAAATTTCCTAAAATAAATGTCAAGTTTCATTCTAATGTTATAACTCACAACCAAACTAATGAATAGGTTTAGTTATTACATTACAACACATTTTATTCTTAGTAATAAAGATTACAATTCCTATCGTAATTCTCATTTAGAGTACCAAACGTACCCTTAGTATATAATATGGAACTTAATTAAGGAATAACTGCCAACACAAGGCTTAGAAATGAGAACACTTTAACAACACTTGAGAAATGCAATGTCAAAACATCTTAACACAATTGATAAATAAACTGAAATGGCATTGGAGATCTGAGCTCAAATTTAAGTAGTTATTGTTTCTATACCTAAATCATCATAACTTTAAAAAACAACTAGATAGATGGAGGAGAAACTACAGACAGTTTGAAAAAAACACCACACTCCCTAAAACAAAATAAATAAAACGAACCTATAGAAGACGAATTTTCATATTTGAAATGAAACTAATTTATACAAAAGGGAAACATCAAAATTTGAAGAAACGTGAATCATCCATGCCAACTCAAGAAACAGTACACCCATTGCATGATATAAAACTTAAAACCCTTTAATTGGACTACCAGGTTATCTACAACAACTTTAAGAAAGACATACATTACCTAAAAGCACACACATACAAACACAACTTAGAAAATCACAATTCAAAATGTTTGTCCATCAACCCCATTTCCATAATATACACACATACCCATTTCATTTTTACATCATTAATAACAAAATAATCTCAAAATCACAATATATACAAAGGCAAATGTGACATCGACATATACCTTAATGTATGGTGAAACACATTCATTACCAAATAGCATACACATACAAACACAATGTAGACAATACCCATTTCATTAATATAAGAAACACAAACATAACCTATGAGAACACACATAGACAATTATGATTACATAGTATTAGCAATACCCATTTCATTTCACATCATTATCAACAAAATAATCCTAAAATAACAAGCATACATACATTAACAAAATAACATACCACAAACTGAAAGCAAAAGTGATATAAAAATATACCTTAGTGATTGGCGACCGCTTCTTCTCGAGCTTCTCCTTCTTGGCCTTAACACGATCAGCCTCGGCCAAAAGCGACATCCTCCTCGCGGTCTTAGCATATGGGTTGAGCTTCAACATCGCATTCAGGTTCTTGAGTGGGTTCTTCTTCAATGGAGCCCTCTTCACTTCCTTCTTGATTGGCTTCACAACGCTCTGCACCTCATCAGAGTTGATAATCCTAGCCAAATCAGCATTCACCATCTTGGCCCTAGGAAGAACATACCCCTTCTTCTTCTCAGAGGCCTTATCGAACGACCCATAGATGGAATCGAGCTTCTCGAAAGCCGACTTGGTCCAAATCACGAACCTCCCAAGGTGGCCACCAGGAGCCAGCTTCAAAAGATTCAGCCTCTCCACATTCACAATATCAATCCCGGGAATGTTCCTGAAAGCCTTCACGAGCTTCGCGCCTTCGGAACCATACACAAGAAGTGGGCCCTTCCTGTTAATGTAGCGGCGGTTCCTCATCTTACCTTTACCAGGACGGATCGAATGGCTCTCCTTTGCCTTATCGGCGTCGGGGGCAGCTCCGATCTGCTTCAAAGCCTTGAGAGCCGCAGAGGTCTTCTCCAAGCTCTCAGCTGAGTCACTAATAACGAGTGGGAACTCGGGAACAGACTCGATTCTGTGACCGCGAGCTTGAACTAGAGATGGGATCGCAGAAGCAGCAATGGCCGAAACGATGGCGTATCGTTTCTGGTTCACGTTTACCCTCCTATGCCAGCGGCGCCAGATCTTGGTAGGAGCGAACATGCGACCACCACGGCACATGTTCCCGAAAGCTCCCTGACCGGCACGGTGGGTACCACCGCCGGGGACACGGGGGATACGGGAAACGGCGCGTCCAGTACCCCAGGACTCGGCTGAGGTCTGGTGTCCAGCCTTCTTGGACACGGCGTAGGGCTGGCGCTTGTTGTTGGAGATCTGGGCGTGGACGAAGTTGACGATGTCGGGTCTGATGGAGGCTTTCATGACATCGGGCAAAGCGACGGTGGTGATGGTATCGGTGGCCATGTCACCTTCGAGGGATTGGACAGTGACAAGGGGACGCACGGCGGCTACTGCGGCAGCCATTGGAGAAGGTGGGGGTGGGAGGGTTAGAGGGAAATGGGGATTGCAAGTGAGAGAATGAAAGAGCGAGAGGGGACTAGGGTTTATGTGTTAATGACAGAGGAGAAAGGTTTGAGTGGGTTGCTAGGGTTTGTGTGTGTTTCCGGGTGTTTGGTTGTGGGGTTTGGGATTATCCTGGGCCTGGTTTTAGGGTTTTGGGTTGGGCTTGGTCTGCTTGGATAGCTGGTTTGTTGTTTTGATGTTTTCTTTGGTTTTCTGGATTGGGCTTGTAAAATTAACGCCAATTTATTTTGGTTACTTTTATATATATATATATATAGAATATTTTTATTACTATTGGATATATATTAAAGAATAGGATATTTTTGGAGTATTTAAAATAATTCGGATCAATCGTGAAAAAGAAAAAATAAATTTTTTTTTTAAAGAAAAAATAAAATTCCCCATAATTTTCGGATTATGCTCATGGCAATATTATTTCTATACCACGAATTGAGCTCATGGGCTGTATTATTTCCACAACAAGACATGATATTTACAAAAAAAAAAAAAAAGAGTTCGAAGAAAATGCTCAATTCAAAGCCCAATGGATTGTTTGAGTGAAAAAATCATGAGGTCTGAACATATCTTTTGAAAGCCCAAACCATAATGGGTAAAGCACGCCTAATCATGGAGATAAGGGTCATCAAATAGCCTATGACCCATGGGCTGGCCCAGTAGCCCTCTAGCCTACCAAGCTAATAGGCAGCCCTACCCGATAATATTGAAACCCATGGGCAGCCCAATGGGACAGGCTATGGGTTGGTTTCTTTACCCATGGGCACATTGTGGGCTGGCCCGTTAGCCTAGCCAATTAGTCTAACCCGTTAGCCTGACTCATTGCCCAAAATTTATAACAAAATAATTTGGGGGTTGGGTGGGTGAGGGATTGAACTTTAGACATTATAAAAACCTTAAGACCACAAAACTAACCACTAAATACTTGGAATGATTGTGATACACTATGCATAATAAATATAAATATATATATATATATATATATATTTTTTGGTATTAGTCTAGTAGCCTTGATTTTTAAAACTAAGTTATTAAGATGACTGTTGCCCCACCTCTATGCCCTACTGCCTCTGGAAAGAAAGTCATTCTTTCCTTTGATAGATTCCAATTCTTTCCTTACAAGTTACAATTATAGAAGAAATTCCTTTTAAAAATTAAAAAAACTTACCGTTGGTTGGAAGAAATTCTTTCCTTAATGAATTGATATTTGATTCTTCATATATTTCCTTTAAGAATTGATATTTTATTCTTCAAATATTTCCTTTAAGAGTTGATATTTGATTCTTCATATATTTCTTTACCGTTTGAACAATACAAGTCAGTTCTCTCTTCATCTTCTTTTTTGGTTCAACTATCCAATCTATAAATACCTATCACATTTCTCACATTTTACTCACAAAAAATCTCTCAAATTCAAACTCTCGCTAGACTATTCTCAATTTTTCATCTCTTATTATTTTTGCCCTCTTATAGTTATATACTCTATAGAATAATAGTATTATATTTTTAATAGTTATATTTATACAATTACAAGTATCAAATAATCAAATTCTTCAAGTTGGAGGCTTGGAACTTGGAGGCTTGAGCATCTAATTGCATTTGAAAATCAACTTCTTCAAATTGGAGTGGAACAGTGGAAGCTATTTCTCTCAAAATTCGATTGATTGGGTAACATCTTTTCATAACTTTTAGGCTGCGTTTGAATCGGGTGAAAACCAATTTCAGAAATCAATTTCCGGAAAATCCATGCGTTTGGCTGTCACGGAAAACATTATTTTCCGGAAAATGATTTCCGGTTGACCACAAATTTCACCTTTGACCCGGAAATGAATTTCTCCTCTCATTTTCACTTCAATTCACTTCCGGAAAGAGAGAGAGAGAGAGAGAGAGAGAGAGAGAGAGAGAGAGAGAGAGAGAGAGAGCCCAGATCAGAGAGAGAGGGACGATCGTGCCTCGCCGCACCGACAAGCTGCGCGATCGACGATCGCGCCGCTCGTCCGACGATCGCACCGCGCCGACGAGCGGCGTGGTGCACGATCGTGATCGTCGATCGAGCGGCGCGATCGACGAGCGCGCTCGTCTCTCGTCGGACGATCGCGCCGCTCGTCGAACAAGCGCGCTCGTCGATTGTATCGCTCGATCGACGATCGCGCCGCTCGTCGACGCGGTGCGACAATCGCGCTGCTCGTCGGCGCGGCGAGGCGCGATCGTCCCTCTCTCTCTCTGATCTGGGCTCTCTCTTCTCTCTTCTCTCTCTGATCGTCGGAAGAGCGTTTTGCCGGATTTGATGCATTTTCTGATAAAACGTTTAAATGAACCAAACACCAAAATTAATTTTCCGTAAAATGAATTTTGTGACAGCCAAACACATGAAAACGTTTTCCTTTCCGGAAAATAGCATTTCCGGAAAATAGAATATTTTCCGGAAATAGTTTTACGCGAACCAAACACAGCCTTATTATATACTTGCTGTCTCATTTTTTGTATACATTGTTTTTGTTAGTTTTCAAAAATTTAAAATGACTCATAGAAATGATCACATCATACTAGATGATCTAGATGAGCAGGGGCAACATTTTGAGTCAACGGGTTCCCCCATATCCCAGTTTCCCCTGCATCTAATGTACCAACTAATATTAATACTACACTCGGCTCAAATCCAAGTTTTACTAATAAAAAATTAAAAAGTGAAGCTTTGAAAATTTTTGATAGGGTAGAGAGGATAAAACAAGATGGAACAAAAGAAATTAAAGCTAGATGTAGCAAGTGTGGTGACGAGCTGGCTGGTGGCCCAAGTGCGGGGACTAACCATTTAAAACGTCATATGTTAAATAGTTGTAAGCGAAAAAATCAAATGGATATTAGAGATTTTCAACAATTAGGAAAAGATAAGGAGGAAAATTTAAGTACACTTATTTACATTGATGCAAATGCACGTAATGAAGTAGTAGAATATATTGTTAGAGTTGAACACCCATTTACATTTGTTAAAAAACATTTTGTAGTGATGTAACTATTTTCGCTCAAATATATTCGTGAAAATTTCAGTGTACTTATTTATTCTTATCAATACAAGTTAATTAATCTTATTTTAGTACATTTTTAAGAGGTATGTCTTAGGGTCCATTTGGATACAGCTGAAAACTGAAAAACATTGTAACAAAATAATTTTTAAATGTGTGAATAGTACCGTGGGACCCATTTTTAATATTTTTTTCCCTGAATAAAGTGGTTGTGGGTCCCATGAACAGTAAAATTTGTCTCCTGCACAGTGCATGAACAGTACTTGTTACTGTTCATAAGCGTAGGAAAAAAAAAAAAAAAGGCCTGCTGAAACACAAACATGCGTTTGGGAAGCGCAAAACGCGCTTCCCAAACGCACACTTCGTATTTTTTTTAATAGAATCTTTTTGGTAGATTTAATTGTTCAATTTGATAGTTTGTAATAACATATAATTATAATTTTTTTGGTTAAATTTTTATAATCCCATTGAAGACCTGTTAAAAATGCCCATAGGTAACCCATTAAACCCACCTCATTAGCCCAGCCCGCTAAAGCCCAAATGGGCATTGCCTATGGGTAGGGCCATGGGCTAGGGTTTTTCCATCCAGCCCATTGACTAGTTAACAACCCGTTAAGCCCAGCCCATTTGACCCATGGGCCAAGTAAAAACGAGCCGAGCCAGCCTGGCCTGGCCCATTGACAAGGCCTACATGGAGAGCACCCTAACTATTCTTGCCCAAGTTTCATTATACCTGGAATCCAGTACAACTCTTCACCAACAGAGGACACTCGTGTCTCTGTATTGATCTACTCATAATAAAATGACTACATTTTACACTAGCCCTAAACCTACTATAATTGTCCAATTTTCGGTTGGTTTTGAGACCAGTTGTAAATAAAATATATGACATTAAACACAAACATAAATAGATTTTTGTGGTTTTAATTAAAACAAATTAAAATTTGAAAAAAAAAAGGCTTAAAACATACTTGCAGCTATCTTTCCCAACCCATAACATGGTTTATTTATAAGATTATTTATATGTATTATTTAAATAAATCGCATGACTCATTGTTAGGAATATGAAATAATTGTTGTAATCCATAGTTAGTTCGTTGAGATTAGGATAAATTAGTTAGGGTTTGGGCACATGTAGGATGTAGCTCATTTAACACATGGCTTAATTCATAGAGCACATGTTGAATTAACTAGCCAATTATCTTGAGCAATGTGGGCCAATGACATTAGAGTTAGTCTCCTATAAATACATAATTGTAATTTAACATGAGATATCAATTGAAGAATAAACTAATTTCTTAGTGCATTAATGCATCTCTCTCTCTCTCTCTTCATTTTTTTCTTTCTCTAGGGAGGGTGACTACCTTGAACTAAGTTAATTTCCCTACAATTCTTATCAATTCTCCTATAAATCCTATCCAATCCCATTAGGAACCACTAGGTTCCTTACACTCATTAAAATAATCATGTAACTTAAACTACATAGATAATTTCCTTAATCGTCATATTGTGGGTTGAAGCAAGATAGCTCCAAATATGTTTAGAGCCAAACTTTTTTCTATAAAATTTGGGATTAACTCAAAATCATCCCACATGATGCAATGAGATTGTAAGTACTTACCATAAAAAGAAAGTAACTACTTAATGCAATCATGACTTCTAAGATCAAATTTTTATTATATAGACATAAAAACAAATTATTATATAGCATATGATATTTATTAATTACTAAATAAGCATTATATATTAATTTATTTATTTTTACATTGCAGAACTAATATAATATTATATATACATAATTGAGACAATGTCTACCATAGTTAATGCACCAATTTTATCACCTTATTCAAAATAGCAACACTAAATATTGAAAAAATTTCCTGACCTATTTTTTCGGAGCAACAAAAGACTAAATTAATAAAAGAAATGTTAGAGTTACAAATTATTTTACAATATTTTTACGAACTATTGATGTGGTAAATTCTTGCTAGTTCTAATTTGGACCTACTACTAACATCACATTTTTATTTACTAACTATTTGGAAAATGCAAATGCCACATCAACCATTTGTAAAATTGTTATAAAATAGTTTGTATTGTAGCATTACTCAATTAATAATTATATATTCAGTCTCTCTCTCTTTCACACGCACACATATATATAATATATATCAACATCCTTGTAACAATAAGACTGAACTACTTATAATCAGTATTTATGGGTACTGATTATAACAAGTATCCAAGAGTTAAGCCATTTTGGATATACACCACTATAAGTTTCTTTAAAAAAATAATATCTCATCTCCCTGTGTATATGTGTTAAAAATATTTCGTATTCTAAAAAAAAAAAAAAAAAAAAATCTATGGGCACTAATCCATAACATGCAAACACAGCAATTGCTCCCAAGAACGCAAGTTACAATGACACTGACCGTTTATAATTGGTATCTATTGGCACCAATCCATAACATGCAAACACAAGTGACAATGACACTGAACTGCTTATAAATGACAACTTTCAACATAAATCAATCATTTGAATTCCAAATGAGAGCATAAAGTCACAATGAAGAGTAGTGATAATGTGATATGCCTTTGTTATTATGATACCCCAATTTGATTGATTGTGTGATGTGTGTGGGTGTATGATGAATTCCACATCGAGTATTTACTGGGTAGATCTGGGCTTTATTAACAACTACAAGAAGCCTCAATTGTGACTAGTCCTTTTGAGGTATAGCGCAGATGTGACTAGCGCTTTTTCTTGGGTCGTTACATATGGTATCAGAGCCGGTTCGGTAATCTCGTGTGGACTCAAAGACACTACCCTACAAAGTGGGTCCTAACGAGGACGTTAGGGATTTAAGTGGGGAAGATTGTGATGCCTCTAATTTGATTGATTGTGTGATGTGTGTGGGTGTGTGATGAGTCCCACATCGGGTATTTACTAGGTAGATCTGGACTTTATTAACAACTACAAGGAGCCTCAAATATGACTAGTCCTTTTGAGGTATAGCGCAGATGTGACTAGCGCTTTTCCTTGGGTTGTTACATATGGTATCAGAGCCGGCTCGGTAATCCCGTGTAGGTCAAAGACACTACCCCACAAAGTGGGCCCTAACGAAGACGTTAGGGATTTAAGTGGGGGAGATTGTGATACCCCAATTTGATTGATTGTGTGATGTGTGTGGGTGTGTAATAAGTCCCACATCGGGTATTTACTGGGTAGATCTGAGTTTTATTAACAACTACAAGGAGCTTCAATTGTGACTAGTCATTTTGAGGTATAGCGCAGATGTGGCTAGCGCTTTTCCTTGGATCGTTATAGTTATAGTGTGGATTTCAAACTAAGCCTTGAATGGGGAATGGCAAAACATTTCTTTTTGCGAAAAAAATGTTTGGCAGATCCTTTGGACAATCAATGTAAAACAACTATGAGCTGTTTGGTAACGTTATTTTAGTAATGTGGTTTGTATTTTTTTGAAATATGTGTGAGTGAAAAAATGTGTGAAAAAATGTATAATATTGTTTAAAAACTGAAAATATGTTGTTAAACAACTCTACCAAACGGAGCCTAGATAACTCTTGTAGTCATACAACGAAATTCAATTGCAGCAACATTTGCCAACCAGGAAGTGAAAATTGAGAAGGTTTCTTCCTTAACTTCACAACATCACGAGTAAACTTGCTGCCTCAAAAAATTGAATTAATTTGATGCTTTTTGTAATACCCCACATATCTTTATTTGAGGTTATTATATATTTTTATTTAAATACATAATTGATAGGCCATAAGTACTTTTTGTTAGTAATTGTAGCCCACTACCCCACTAAGCCCACATCTCTGATGTGTTAAATATAAGATAAAAGAATAGATAAATTGGGATTTTCATAAGAAATGTTTCATTACTAAGGAAGCTAGGAGGTGTATTTTTCCTTGGAGTTAATTAAAGGGGCAACCAAAGAATTCCAGGTATGATTTTTCATTTGTTAGAATCAAAGAATTAAAGGTTTAGAATTTTATCATGGAAAACGTTAGGGATACATAGATTATTTAAAGGGGTATTTTTCCTAGAATATTGTTCACACTTTATGTTAGTTTCCTCCAGATTGAATTCTAGAACAAAGCCATGGATTTCAATCTTAAAATATGTATAGGACTTTTATGTTTTCATTAGGGTTAATATGTATTAAAACCCAAGTTGCCCACTATGTGCATTCTAGTACAAGCCGTGAATTTAAAAAGGTTATGTATATGGCTTTACATCTTCTTTTGGTTATATGTATATTAAATCGTAGATAGTCACTGTGAGTATTTTAGAATAAAGCCATGGATTACGAAACTCAATTTATTTATATAGCTTTACGTTTTCATTGGTTTATATATATACTAAATTCTAGAATTGGCCACCGTGTATATCCATGAACAAGTCGTGGATCAAATCTTTAGTCACAAGGCTTTCACCTTTTCACATATCATATTATATATATAATAAAAGTTGGGTTTAGACGTCATGATTATGCCATGTGACTTTACCAAATTATAAAAAATTTATTAAATTTTTAGATAATTAAAGAACTAAAAAAGGAATAGTATACTACTAGGACTCTAGTTCATTATTATCGGTAAATAAAATTAGATTAACATTATTTTTTTATTTGTTAGGATATATTTATTAAATTAAGGGATAATATTTAACATACAAAAATTTAATTTAGATAATATTTTATCATCGAAATTTCCAAAATTTTAATTATACTCTAACTAAAAGTCTATTTTTAAAAAATTTCTAAATTTAAATCTCATCTCACGTTTTTTTTCCCTCAAGTTGCAACTTAAATTTCATTATTAATAATAATAATTATTAAATTAATATTATTTTATCAGAATATCAAGCTACAAAACTTGATTAAGAGGTAAGTACAATCCAAATTCTTCAAGAGGTTAAGGATTATGTATTTGAATTGAAATAAAATTAGATTAACATTATTTTTTTTATTTGTTAGGATATGTTTCTTAAATTAAGGGATAATAATTAACATACACTCTGTTTTCACGTGTATACATATAGTTCATTTTTTATGAGATAGATTTGTAACTATCCTAAAGGACCTAAAACTACCTAAGTTTGAGTTTAAGTTAAACTCTATCAACAGAAAAATTGCAGTATTTTTCTTAGATAGAAATAACACAACCTAATTATTCTTATCAACTTTTTAAAAAATATATATATAATTTTTCTTCTCCAATAATTTCTAAGTTGATAAAAATCTTAATTTGATCACAATTCAAATTCTTCATCGGATCATTTTCTTATTATAATATATAAGTTGATATGAATCTTAATTAAAAAAAAAAATCAATGTACGTAGCACACATAAAAAAGGTCATTCTACTCCTTTATATATATATATATATATAAAAAAATTATACTACTGCACTTACTACATGTAAAATCTTCTTAAAAAAAATTGCAGAAAAGTTTTTAGATTTTAAAAAGATAGATATAATTTTTCTTTCACCTATAATCTATAAGTTGATAAAAATCTTAATTTGATTACAATCTAAATTTTTTATCGAATAATTTCTTAAAGTACACGTTTAGGTCTATATAATATATATAATTCTCTTTTTTTCTTTTTTCTTTTACTACGCGTAAAATGAAAACAACAAAAATCCATTTAATATACATTAGACTTTTTGTTCATATCAACTTCTTCAATGTGGAGTGTATATATATAAGATAATTCATAATAAATACCTATGATACGGTTTTTTTCCTCTATTCTTCCATTCTTCTACCTACAACCTAACATGTTTGTATTTGCTTACTCTATTATTTTTTATTTTTTTATGTATTTGTTTACTAAAAAAATTTTTTCCCATCAAATTGAATAGGTTTTGTGTACTTTTTGTCTTTTGTTTAACCTAATTTCCTTTAGTTTTATCCTATTTATATGGTTATTGTTTGAGCATCAATATTAAAAAGAGTTATACATGATTTTTTATTTATTTATTTTGTATATCATATATGAATTACACTTAACAATAGCATGCTTATGTTTTGTTTAGTACAGTTTCATTTGAAGTTTTGCATATTGGAAAAATTGCTTCAACATGAACACCACACCTGGATAAATTGTCCATTCCAAGTAAAGAATTACTTAATGATCTCCAAAGAAAAAGTAAGACATTTCCCCCCTTCACTTTTTTTATTATATTTATGCCTCAATTACTTTTTTTTTGGGTCTTTTTTATTCTTCTTTATTTATTTATTTTTATTTATTCATATTACTCATATTGTTAACTGGAAGCTACTGTCTACCATTCTCTTTGTGGTTTAAGCATTATTTGAAAATTCTTAATTAGGTGAACTAGATAGCAAATATCATGGTAAGTAGGTTTTTTTTTTTTTTTTTTGGGTGCTACTTATTTTGTTTTGTCAATAAGAGAGAGAGAGAGAGAGAGAGAGAGAGAGATTATTGTTCACAAGTAAAGGCCAAAAAGGATGTTACTATTGAAAGGTATCAATTCTCAATTCTCATCATATCTCAATGCTAATGAATTTATTTATTTATTTCATTTGGTTGGGTGAAAATCACTCAAGTTTTGGTATCTTCTTTCATGCTTTCAGTGACAAAAATTAAATTTTCATGTAAGTCTCTCTACTTTAGATTATTAAATGTATAGTTATTTAGATTGTTCTTAATTACTGAATTGAGGTTTCTACTTGAATATACTTTCAATCATTTTTTTAATGGCTTTTAATTATTAAATTCAAGGTTTTTCCATTTAAATATTACTTGAGCCTTAAATCTCAATATATTATGCAAAATCCTTTTATATTTCTTTTATGTATCTCATTTTATATTAGTTACATCTACCATCTTCCATTCAATTATTTTAGACATATATATACTTTTATAACACTTTAATCTCACACAATATGCATTCATTATATAACTCAAAAGTAAAATATTCATTTATTTTTTATTGTCTATTTTATTGTTTAATTTTAAGTATATTAATAAAAAAAATTGTTTACATTTGAATTTTGATTAAGTTGTGCATTACATGGGTATAATACTAGTACTATATAATAAAAGTTGGGCTTAGAAGCCATGGTTGCACCAAGTGGTTTCACCAAATTACAGAAATTTTGTTAAATTTTCAAAAAATATATAATTATTTTGCTAAGTAGCTGTACCAAATTGCATTAAGTTCTTAGATAAAAATCTTAGACAAAAACAAAAAAGTTTTTTTTAAATTTTTTTTATTTTTTTTATTTATAATCTTATCAACTTCTTTGGATAAAGTAACAATAAGTGTTCTGATGAGCTTCTTCCTTTTTTTTTTTTTTTTTTGGGTGTGATTGTTTTCTTTTACTTCACTTCTCCTATATAAGGATTTTAACTCTTCGTAAAAGCCAAATAATATAAGTTGCTTCCATGCGGCTTAAAGGGTAATTGTTTTTCTTTTTTGTTATTTTGATTTTATGTTTACATCTTTATTTTTTATTCGAATCCTAACTGTGTCTACCAGATTAGGATCATTAGTTGAGGCAAAATTATTTGGCTTAATGTTGAACCAACTATTCCATCATGAAGATTAAACTGAATTCTTTCAATCGATATGAATAAGAATAAGAATAATAAAAGAGAAAGTCACTCACGCATTAAGCTTTATGGAAGGAGACGTATACCACATTCGTTGGTTATTACTTTTTTTACCAAGATAGTTAAAATTCCTTATATTTATTTATATATCATATCATATTATATCATGTCATATACTATACTATATAATAAAAGTTGGGCTTAAACGGTGTAGTTGTTCCCAGTGGTTTCACCAAATTGCAGAATTTTTTTTTTAGATTTTATAAAATATATATATAATTTTTCTTCTCCTATAATTTCTAAGTTGATAAAAATTTTAATTTAATTACAATTTAAATTCTTCATCTAATCCATCTTTTTTTTTTTTACATGTAGTGTATTATAAAAAAAGCAGCAGCTTTCTTATTTTCTTAAAAAGAGGATATAAATTTGTTATCTACTTTTTTTTTTCAAATATTTTTTGTTTTAATGGATAAATACCAAATTTTTGGATTAAAAAAAAGGCTAATAACAACATGATATTTACGGTATAACAGGAAAAAAAAATTGTAATTAATATTAACAACTTGATTTTTATGGTATTTTATTTTAAATAAATTCCTTCTTTTTTTGTTTATATCAACTTTATCACAACTTTCATTGAGGATATACACAAGGGGAATTATTGGTAATAAATTTGTAATCTTTTTTTTTTTCCAAATATGTTTTTAAAATTAATTTTTTTGGATAAATATCAAAATTTTGGATAACAACAAAAAAAGCTAATAGCGTTAATTAACAACATGATTTTAGTGGTATAACAGAAGATAGAAAATTGTAATTAACATTACAACTTGACTTTTATGCTATTGGGTTTTAATTTAAATTTCTTCTTCGTTTGCTTATATCAACCTCTCCACAACTTAAAATTATTGTTTTAAATAAAAACAACTTCTTATCAACTTTTGTTTTTTGGTTGAAGTTTAATTTTATTTGTTGGATAAATATAGGAATGATTATGGATAATAATTTTATTATACCATGACTCTTATCTTTAGAGTTCCAAGACACTATAAATAATAAGGCTAGATTCATGATTTTTTTTATTAATATTTTGAACATCCAAGTATCTATCATTTTTTAGGGTTATTTTTTTAATTTTGTTATTTTTTTAAATTATTCATGTTTTTTTTTAAGGGAGTTTCCTTGAGGTTTCGAAGCACTTGATCAAAAAATACTTTTGGTATTGAGTTTTTCTCAAAAAAATTCTTGAAGTTTATATTTACACATTTTGTTTTGATATGGTAAAATTCAGTGCCTCCTACCTCATTTTCAAAGAGAAAAATTCAATTTTATGTAAGTTTATCTACTTTTATTTTTTAATGTGTAGTAATTTGGGTTGTTCATAATTCTTAACTATTACATCCAGGTCACCATTTAAATATGCTTTTAATTTTTTTTTTAATTATTGAATTCAAGGTTTTTCATTTAAATATGCACTTGACATTTAATTATGCAAACTACTTTTATTTTTTTTAGGCATCTCCTTTTTTTTTAGTTGCATAGTTATCTACCATATTCCATTCAATTAATTTTGGACTTTTATATGATTTTATTTATTTATAAAAACTAATCTTACATAATATGCAATTATGCATCCACTATATAACTTAAAGTAAAAGGTTACTTTGTTTTTTTTTTTTTTTTTAAAGAGTAAATTTTTTTTTGTTATCTATTTAATTTTAATTAAAATAATCTTTTTATTTTCATTAATTTACCCATGATTCTTGATTAAGCTGTGTACGGGCAGAATACTAGTATATATATATATATATATTAGGATGGCTATAAGGTTTTCAATTGTGGTTATATATATTAGGTGGCTTTAACGTTTTCTTTGGGGTTATGTAGATTAACTTAAATCCTAGGTTTGCCCATAGTGTGTATTTTAGAACAAAGTCATGGTTAGAGCATTACCATCAAGTCTCTTATAAAAAAATGTCATTTTGACACACCAAAACCCTACTTTATTATTTTACCACATCATTTTACAATATTTCATTCATTAGATGCTTTATTCTTCAATTATATACATTAAAATAATATTTACAACACATTAAAATCATATATTAAATTCCTCCTCCGTCATTGTCATCAACAACAACAACCAGAAAAATTGTTGCGGCCACAATCACCAAAAAAAAAAAAAAAAAAAACCACAACCACCAAAATCAACCCATAACTGCTTCCGAATCCACCATTAAATCACAACTACCAAAACAAAAAAACAAAACCAAAAACAAAAACAAATCAAAATAAAGATCGGCACCACCACCGATTCTTCCATCATCGATTCGCCCACCACCAATTCTCCCATCACCGATTTGCCCACCATCGACTTGCCCATCACTAGTCGACCCACCCACCACCACTGATCCGCCCATCACCATCTTAACCCACCCACTGCTGAACCGGGTATCAAATCATTGCAAAAAAAAAAAAAAAAACAGAGATCAGCCTGGCTTGATGCTCCGACCTGGGTTTCGTTAGAAAGGGCAATGATGTGGAGTAGAGGGAGAGAGAGCAAAGAAATGGTTGAAAAAGGAAGTGAGAGAAAGAGCAGATATTGGTCAGTGAGAGAGAAAACTGAATAAAAAAATAATAAACCCATATGCTATATTGTTCCATACTATGCCAAAGTTATCACGGTACTGTAGTATGTTGTAAAATTTTGACACATTTGAAACGCCTCATGAGGCTTGAATAGTGGTGTTTGGTGTGTCAAATGCCAAAATTTTGGCACTTGACACACCTAATGGTAATGCTCTTATAGATGCTAATTCATGTTTAAGGTTTTACTTTTTGTTTGGGACATATATTAAATCCTAAAGTATTGACTGTTACCTTTGAGTTTTGATAAATTCAATGAAACATATTTTTGGGTTGAGATTGCTTACATCAGTGTTATTAATTGGTTCATCAAAGTACAAGTCTCTTGAAACAATTTGTATAGTTCAATAAGTTTTATATTTTGTGGAGGATATTAAGTAATTTCCATGATTGAATATAGGTCCTGTTTAAAAGTATTTTGAGACTATTTGGAGGGTGTTTCAGCTTGACTTTTAGAGTGATTCAAGTGCTGTAAGTAATTATGCATAATGTGCACAATTTTGTTCCTTAGGTTCTTAGAAGTCAAAGGTTTTCAAAAGTTGTATTTTTAAGCTTAAGGTTTCTAAAGTTTATCAAAACCATTTTTTTTTTTTTTTTTTTTACATTATTGAAAGAGAAACTTCGACCTTTAAATTAAGTTTTAAAGAGAAACTTTGAATTCTAAACCCACAACCACTTGCTGCCGAATCCACCATCAAATCACAACCACCAAAATAGAAAAATAAAAACAAAACGAAAACGAAAAACACAACCCACCACTGTCCCACCAACCCACCGCATCCCATACACGCACCCACTACCGCCGCCAACCCACCCATAGTTGACCCACCCACCCATCGCAGACCCATCATTCGGAACCCATCCATAGGCCGGCCCTCCCACCACCGAATTTGCACATTAGAACCCACCACCATCGATTCGCCCATCACCAATCGACACACCCACCCACCCACCACAGAATCTGCCCATTGTAACCCACCACCACCGATCTGCCCATCACTATTTCAACCCACCTACTACTGAACCGAGTATCAAATCATTGCAAAAAAATAAAAAACCCTAGCAACAGAGATCGGCATTAGGTTGAGGAGGTGGCGCTGCAAGGCTAAGAGGAAGAGAGAAAAGTAACAAGAGTGAAAGAAGAAAAGAGGAGAGGTTTGATGTATGAGGAAGAATGAGAGAGAAGATAAAAGAATAAAGTGATGAGAGAGGAGAGAGAAATGGGAATAAAAAAATATTAAACACTTGTACCATTTTTGTCCGTACGCTCTCAAATATGAGAGCCTACTGTTCATTCATGCCAAATATCTTGGTATTTACAACACCTGATGAGAGTGGTTTTCTGGTGTTTGGTGCGCGAAATGCCAAATATTTGGCATTTGACACACTTGATGATAATGCTCTTATAATTTATACTCCTGGAACTTATACATTTTAACTAATACTCTTGAAACTAAATTAGAACTTATAAGAACTACCATCCTCCAAGAACTACAATCAGATTCATTTACGAGTTGAACCCTAACACTTAAGAATCTAATCAAAAGTGAATGTTATTAATTCCGTTTTGGACCCTGTTTTGGTTTGTCTAGTGGAATGAAATATTTTGGTATCGGCTTATTTTGGTATACTGTTTCAGGATGTTTTGGGGTTCCTAAAAACACACACACACACACACGTGTATATATATATATATATATATATTTACATGAACACGCACGTATACAACATAAAAGTTTCAATTTAAAGAAATGTTACTATTATATAAAATAATTAATTTAAATTTTTTTAAAAATTAAATAAAGTAAAATAAACAAATATTTATTTATAGTTGTCTACCAATAAAATTCACATTTTGGATAATCCTAAAAAATACAATAAATGTGAAAGTGAATGCACAAAAGTTCTTAATATTTTAATTAGTATATGGATCTTAAAACTATAATAATAAAAGAAGCGTTATGTTTACAATATTTTCATAATAAATCATAAGTGTCTAGTTATTATTAGTTTTAATTCAAATTTAGAATTAAAATTACTTTTTTGCTTACCAATAACAGCTAATATCAACATTTTTTTTAAGAAACCTAGAGTCTGTTTGGATACAGTTTATTTTGATGAAAACTGAAAACGCTGTAGCAAAATAATTTTTAAATGTGTGAATAGAGCCATGAGACCTATTTTTAATTTTTTTAATAAAGTGGTTGTGGGTCTCATGAATAGTGCGTAAACAGTGCACTTTGTTTCTTACATAGTGAGACCATGTTCATGAACAGTGCAGTTACTGTTCATACGTGCTGAAAAAGAAAAGAAAAGAAGGAAACTTGAAACTCAAAACGCAGACGCGCAATAAACCCAATTTAAATAGGCACCTAATATCAACATATTACTTACAATTTATTGAATAAGTACTATAAAAATGTTATCAACATTGCATTTTTCTAATAATACTATTTTTTAAAAATAATTTAATATTAATATTAATATAAACTTATAAGCCATGGTATAATGAGGAATAGTGAATCCATATGCATGAATAGTGTGATTACTGTTCATATGTGCTAAAAAAGAAAAGAAAATAAGGAAATGTGAAACTTAAAACACAGACGCACAATAAACCCAATCTAAACAGACACCTAATATCAACATATTACTTACAATTTATTGAGTAAGTATTATAAAAATGTTATCAGCGTTATTTTTTTAATAATACTATTTTTTAAATAAATTAAGATTAATATTAATATAAAGTTATAAGCCATTGTACAAGGAGGAAAATAAAAATAAAAATAATACCTCTGACTGACGCTTGCTTTTTGGATTTTTTTTAACTTTCTTCGTCATTTCCAAAGTTAATCACGTGATAGGCTCAAAAAAGTTGAAATTTGAAATCAATAAAACTCTGACCGGCACTTGCTTTTGGATTTTTTAATTTTATTTAACTTTCCTTGTCATTTCCTAAGTTAATCACGTGACGGGCTCATAAAAGTCGAAATTTGAAAGCAGTAAAAGTCTAGACTCTAGAAGACACCAAGAGACTCACTCAAGAGTCAAGACAGTAGAAAATAAAAGAACAAGACCAGTCCCACTCACCAGTGGATGCAAAACGGAGAAGAAGAAGAAGAGTGGGCTGGAACTCTGGGTTCATTCAGGCAAATGGCGGGCCGGCGACGTGGTGGAGATCTGAAATTGATGGGGAAAAGGGCAAATCATGAAAAACAAACCTTTGGTCGTGGCTCACGGCGGTTCCGGTATGTTTACAAGCTCCACGCACAGCTCCGGCGACCTGTGTGGCGGTGAGCTTCGGTGTGTGGTGTGGTGGAGGTTCGGGCAAGCAAAGGATGGAAGAGGCAACTTTCAGAAGTCTGAGGAAGCAGCTGTGTGGCGGTGAGTTTTTTTCTTTTCTTTTTTCGTAATTCGTTCAGCTTTGGAGAAATTATACTGCCCTCTGCGATACGTCACTTGGTTACCTTCATGCTATGTTTGCATACAGATTATTTTTGTTGGAGTTGAAAATTGAAATGAAATACTGTAGTGATATAATTTTTAAAAAGATAAATAGTATTATGAGATAATTTTTAATGAAAAATGTAATTTGTAACAGTTATAAATGATATATGAATTTACTATTTACCGTTCACGTGTCAACCATTACGAGCCGAAAAAGAAAAAAAAAACGCGCGAAACGCGAAACGCAGCCGCAGCCGTGACGTGGAAGGTGGAACCCAAACACATATACTTTCAGCCATTTTAAATATGTGCGAGTATTTTAGCGAAAGGAACATGTGTGGATCTTTTTAATGGAACAGTAGAGCAAGTAACTTATCCAACGTGGAACTTATAATTTCTCATGGTTGTGATTAGGGACTTAAAAATGATAAGTACAAAAGGGTAACGTTGCAAAATTCTATTGGGTGGCGAAAAATACTGGTTTAAAAAAAAAGTTATATTCTTTTTTTTAAAAAAAAGTTCGCGGAACTTGCGGTGTCTATAAATTTATACTGGTGAGTTGCAAAATTCTATTTGGTTTACGCCGCAGGCTGACCCAACTGACTGTTATATTCTTTAAAAAAAAAAAGAAGGAAGTTCGCGGAACGTGCGGTGTCTATACATTTACACTGGTGCGTCCAACCTTTCCAAGACGCAACAACGACAATAAATAAATACATTTTGGAGCTGAGCGAGGGAGGGAGGGCTCTCTCTCTCTCGCTTTGCTGCACCATTCTTCTTCTCTCGTTCCTGTTATAGCCAGGAAAACAAGAAACAAGCAACAATAACTCACTCAGAGAACCATTGCCGATTCTATTTTTCTTTTTCATTTGCTCGCAGATTCAAAAAAAGCATTCGCTTCTCTTTCATCGATTCTCTCACGTACGAGAGCGGTCATCCATTGCCGTGTTGAATGAGAATTCTCAGATATCTGTTCCAGCGTGGCTCTGTTCGATTTTGACTTCGTCTTCTTACAACTTGTTTGGTATCTCTCTCTCTTTCTCTCTCTGTCATTCTCATTACACATGCATCCATTATTGACTTATTTTTCCAAGTCTATATTGAACCAATCGGTATATTTCAATTTAATTTTATTACAATGAACCGTAAAAGTAATAGCTTTTCTGTTGTAATTTTTACTCTTTTTTTTTATTATTCCACTTTTCATGTTCTTTGTTGTTTCATCGATTTAAAAAGTCTAAGGAAAATTTTCCCAATAGTATCTGAGTGGGGTCTGTTTTGTGTTTTGCTTTTTCTTTTTTCATGTTCTGTTAGTGGGGGACACATCTTTTAGCTCTTCTCAATTTTAGTTATATGATTGGATTGCCATTAAAAAAATTGACTTTGCTCCTGAAGATTCTGCTCGTGAACTATCAATTAATTTTTGTGGGTCATAGAGTTTAATAATTTCAATAAAGCTAAAGTCACAACGATTTCATAACAACACCCAATTTTGCTTTTAGACTCATCAAGTGTGATAGGCCCAAGTGTGAGGTCGTAGACAAATTGCTTTTTGTGAAATTGTTAAGAATTTTTGTTGTGACACTGGTTTTGTTCAACCCCAATTTGCCATGAAATTTCTAACATCATGAAAACCCGTGTGACAGTTTCATTCTAGTTTTTCAAATTGGTGGAAACGTACAAGTTATATGCATCAGATTTGATCTTGCAACGTGCTTATCTAATAGGTGAGATAAGTCTATAGCTATTAGCTAGTGTGAGAAGAGAGAAAAACAGGTGTTATACTCTGTGCACCACATTGATTAAATTGGGTCCATGAGTAAATTGTTTTATTATTTACAAACTGAAGTGCGTGAATACCAATTTAAGCTTGGTTTTGTGTCTTTATCTCTCTCATGTCATGATTATCTGAACCTGATAAGCATCAATAGTTTAATATCTTTTCTTACAAGTTTTAATGTTTGACTTTTTGTTACATGAGATCTAGCGTAGGTTGTGTTTTGAACATGAAAGTCAATGCTATTCCTCTGCCTAGCGTAGCTACCCAACATATTTTACATCCAATTACTAGGGGCTTTGAAAATATGATAAAATTTCTGGTTAACAGTTTGAGTTTTTTTTCCTAAAAAATTTATTAATTGGGCATGGAGATGGGATCTGCTTATTCCATTTAACTTGGAATGTCTGTCATTAGCTAGAGAGCAAGGATTTTCAAAACTAGTCGAATCAGATCTATAAAATTATGACAGCCCATTTGGCCTAACCATCCCTTTTGTTGCGAAGCTGATAAAAAAAGGGTAAGTTCTAACAAATCCACTAGTGCATGTGCTATGTGTCAGGGGATAGGAATGCCATTTTGTTTTTATGTTCCCTAGTTGTTTTTTTTCTTTTTTTTTTTTTTTTTTTGAGAGAAACAAAAGTTTTTATCTAATTTATCTGTTGTTTAAATAGAATATGTGCATAGAAAATAAAATTATTCTTTGTTCTTGGTGAACTTTAGATCCGAGGTGGAGGTACTAATGAGAAAGTTGAGTGAATTGTCATTTATTTTATGGTTAAGATGTTTTTCTAATTATGTTTCAGTGCTTTTAAATGAGAATCTCAAGTTCTCCCTGGCTAGAAACTTATAACTTTTATTTGCTTATAGCGTGAGTTCTCCCTGGCTAGAAACTTATAACTTTTATTTGCTTATAGCGTGAGTTTTTTTTTTTTTTTTTTTAATGGGTTTGGAAATGAAAAAAATTTAATTATGACCATGCTAGAAGATTTTATGTCTTACATTATGGCAATCTTGGAGATGGAGCAGACAATATCGATGTTCTGAATTGTTTTAAATTAAATTCAAAGACATCATTCATTAAGTCCATGATCTTATAGGCAAAGTATGTTGATTTTTTTCTGAGTGGTTGTTTGAGGGAGAAGATGTACTAATACCAATCAAAATTGAAATGTTTGGACTATCATGTGTTATTACTTTTGTGTCTTTATCTCTATGATGTCATGACTCACAGAACTTAGATGCCAACACATATTAATGAGCTTATATTTCTCAGGATAGACCTTTAATTAAAATGAATTGGAATGGGTGTCATCACTCGTGCCTATGTGCACATAATTAGTTTTTTCAAGACTGTAGTAGTTGAGAATTGTTTGCAGGAATTAAAAGTACTAACATTATCATCATTGTCAGCAGTAGCTGGATTATTACTATATTCATATAGATTTGGCCTCTGAATGAACATCCTAATTTATTTCAGTGACTTTTGAAGTTATTCCAAGAGTAATCAAGCCTTGAGGTTCTGGTGAGAAGTCATGGATATTGGGACTATTGGCTCTGAACCCAGACGAAGTGGATCATTTAGTTGCAGAAGCAGTGCCACTTCTTCATTGAGAAGGCGTTCAATAAGTTTGTCAGCAGCTGCACCTGTTCATATTGATGATGACATTGAAAGTGAGATTGTCTCAGAGGCAGGAGATATCGGGGATCGGGCTCTTCATAGCAACAGGCACAGTGAGAGTAGCAGCCACCACTTTTCTGTAGATCATGCATTAGAGAATGGAGTATCTACTCCCACTTTTGGGGATACTCTGTTGCACCCTAATGGGTATTGGTCTCGTGATCCACCAACAATGAGTACGATCTCCGTAGTGACACCATTGCCTGAGGAAATCATATCTCCCCTTTCCACAGATGCAATTGTGTGCTCTAAAGACAAAAAGCAAGTGAGCTTTCATCAACAATTTCTCATTTCTTTATCTTTGTTAAATGAAATTCTTGAACATTTTTGGTAGTTGTTGATTATTTAATGACTACTTTAAACTTGTCTTGTTTTCCTCTGATCTGATTGTTCAAGTAACGCGTGTGTTTCATGTTTCTATATGCAGGACGATAAGGAAAGGTTGCCAAAGTTATTGGATTATGCTGTGTGCCTCATTCATTTGGCTGTTTTTGGGATTCTTGGGGTAATATGCACTATATATATGCACACTCCTTTTAGTTTAGTTTAGTTTATTTATTTATTTTTTTAAATTTTTTTATTTAGTTTTAAGTTCTAAAATGCAATATGCTCATAACTTATAATGCCATTGTGCTCGTTTCTTTTTACAAGTGTGTGGTGTTTGTGTTACCTGATAATATATGTTTAAAAACTAACTTCTTTAAACCAAAGGTATCCAGATCAAAGGATATAATATCCAAAAAAAAAGAAAAAGGAAGTTCTCTAAGAGTGTCATTGTAATTATTATTGTTAATTATCCATGTTTGACATAACCAGATGTGAACCATAGTGCTGGAGTTCTGAACAATCTAGCCTCTTGGAAGTAACTGAACAATTTTTTGACAAAAGTTGGAGAGGCTCAAATTAGTGTCCTAATAAATTGGACATACTACCTCCATTTTGTCATAATAATTTGGAAATAACTAAAATTATTAATTTATCATACGTATGAATTGTAGTTTTGTGATTGGGCAGGTTGGAATTTCAGTCTTCTTTGGATCAAACAGAACTTCCACTTTTGCATTTGATTAATTGTAAATTTCATGTTGGTAAGCATACTCAGCAATATTATGATATTTAACATACCGCAATGTGCAGGTTTTGACGAGGTATGTGCTACAAAAGCTGTTTGGTCCTGGAGTTGCTGGCTTGACAAACAATGAAAACATTTTGTACCTTGACCTTCCTTCCAATATGGTCTCTCTCTCTCTCTCCCCTAATGCATGCACACACATTCAGAGCATTTTAATGGATTCACTTGGAAAAAAATGCATTTGAACTACTTTACATTTGACATATAGATGTGTCTTATTTCATTGTTATTTTAAGTGTTTGATTTCCATTGGAAGAATCATTGTGAATCACTGATTTGGTCTTTTTTTTCAATGTGTATATCATGCATATGCTTGGGCTTTGTGAGAAAATTATAGTGGCAGGTGATGTGGTTGAGGAATCACTCATTCTTGAACCAATCCGAGCCCTATTGTGTGGTGATAGTTCAATATTTACTTTGTTAAAAATCAAATTATGAATATTTGGAGGATATAACTAACGAATCAAGATAAGTTAATTTATGATAAAAGAATTAAATATGTTGAACATGCATTGATGATAACTCTAGTCAATTGTAGCTAATTCTTTATGGTCATGCAAAGTAAAATTGTTTGAGAGGTATTTTACTTTTACTCCAAAGATACAATTGTTTTGGACAACATTTGCTTCTAGAGTTGGGACTTTTGTGGTAGTCACTCTCCATTTTCAGTTACAATAGTGGATGAGACTATGAGAGCGTTTAAGCCTACATTTTTCCTAGCTCTGAAGAATCACTTATATGATTATATGCTCCTAATTACAACTTATGTCTGGCATAAATTATGAAGGTCTGTCACAGTCAAGGGCCCCGGGGGTGGGGGGGGGGGGGGGGGGGCTCGGGGGCAGGTGCCCCCTCTGAACTTTCAATTTTTTTTACTAATAATATTATAATGACCTAAAATGCCTTATTTGCCCCCCCTTGACACAAAAGACAAAAGGGGCTCGGGGGCAGGTGCCCCCTCTGAACTTTCAATTTTTTTTACTAATAATATTATAATGACCTAAAATGCCTTAATTGCCCCCCCTTGACACAAAAGACAAAAAAAAAAAAAAAAAAAATTATCAATTCACGGCACCTTTTCTCTATAGACTTCTCCTCCTATTACAATTCTAATATATAAAACCAATGGGTCCCGCTTAGTAATGATTAAAAAAAAACCACCTCTACATTGAATAGGATTGGAGTCTAAACACACTACACAATAGCTTGATGGACTTTTAAAAACAAAAACGTACAACTATAATATAAAACCATGGGTCTCACTTAGTAATGATTAAAAAAGTAAAAAAAGATATTTCATATCCATTAGTGTCTTTGGTATTGATCTTACTAGTTGCAACAGCTACTATTGAAAGAGTTTTTTAGGCAATAAACATAATTAAAAATTGATTACGCAATTGAAAAAGAGATCAGTGGATGAATGATTGCTTAGTCATATATATTGATAAAGATATATTCAAGACTATTGAGTGTGAAGAAATCATGCAGTAGTTTCAAAATATGGAAAATCGTCGAGTGCAATTGAGTAAAATAGGCTAGGTGTAAAAAAATAAATTATAAGTTTACATTTTATGTTAGATTTTGTATGACAATTACATTATCATATAGTAGTTTATTTATTTTGTTATTAATATTGATTAATTTTTTTAGATTAATTTTTAACTTTTAATCTTGTCTTTTAATTTTGCCCCCTCCTGACTTAAATTCTTGACTCCGCTACTGGTCACAGTACAGGATAGCTAGGATTGGGAAATTAGAAATTCATCTTGATTCTTTGGTTTGGTAAAGTCTTCGTGATGGAACTTTGTGTTGTGCTTGGTGTTGGGCTTAAGAGTGCCGAGTGCCCTAGGACTGACATTCTTATATGCAGTTTCTTGCTTTCAACCCTTCATATGTGTGTATAAAGGTCACAAAAGACATTAATTGGAAGATATAAGATATTCTGCCTCAAATTATAATAATAATAATAATAATTTTTTTTTTTAGGTTGGTTCTTTCTTGATGGGGTGGTGGGGTATTGTTTTCAAAGCTGACATATCCAGCGTGTCAGACTACCTAGCAATAGGATTGACAACTGGTTATTTGGGAAGTCTTACAACTTTCAGCGGTTGGAACCAGAAAATGCTTGATCTTATTGTTGATGGCCACTGGGTGCTTGCTGTGCTTGGTTTTCTTGTAGGTAAAAATCCATACTGTAAGAACTATGTTGATGTAGTAGTGTACGTGATCTGGTCCATTAGAATTAGAAATATTAGATTTAAATTGTATATCCCACTTTAGTCTATTCAAAACTTAACAACAGTCTATAGCCAGCTCTGGCACCTAATTGTGAGATGGTCCTTTAACCTGTATGATTCCATGCAGGCTTGTTTCTTGCGGCCTATGCCGTTATTTTTGGGATTGAGACAGCCAAGGGTTTCAGGTGGCTTCTAACAAGGCGAAATGCGTGTACAGGAAGTGGCACTCCAAGCTCAAGCTGCAACTGGAGGGTGGACAGCTTCAAGCGTCACTTAGCAGTCATGGTGGTGTTGATTTTGATGCTAGGCTTGTTATGGGGTGTATGTGGAGCACTGTTGAGGGAGGAGTTTAGCAGTGGCAGCAGTGGTGCTCAGCTATGGTTGGCTTGTTTTGTTGGACCTCCAGGTGTGTGGATCAGGTGGTTCTTAGCCAGACTTAATGGACGTGGGTTAGGCAGGGCTGGTTTGTTTAAATGGGTGCCATTTGGGACTCTAGCGGCCAATGTTTCTGCAGCTTGCATCATGGCAGCACTATCTACTGTGAAGAAAGCTGTAAGTGTTGGCAAATTCAATCATGGGAATTTCCCAAATCATGTAAAAAATAACATGTCTCCATGAGCGTTTGTTACATGCATAGCACATGACCACAATCTTGAATCATTTGGTGCAGGTGAATAGCCAGACTTGTGATACTGTGGTATTGGGCATACAACTTGGATTCTTGGGCTGTCTGAGTACTGTCTCTACCTTCATTGCCGAGTTCAATGCAATGAGAGAAAGCGAACGCCCTTGGAGGGCATATGCATATGCCTTGATTACCATTTGCATCTCATTCGGGTTGGGGATATTAATATACTCTGTACCTGTTTGGACAAAGGGGTATGAGTAATATGTTTTTTTTTTTTTTGGGTGGAGGTAGAGCATGTTGATGGCAATCCTTATTGTATAAATCATATATGCCTTGATATCAAGTTGACATTTAGTTGACCAAAATGCTGAGGAGATAGTTATAATCAGCATGTATGCCTTGATATCAAGTTGGCATCTAGTTGACTTGAAAGCTGAGGGATCCTAAAAATTCATATAGGTACTACAGAATTATCAACAGATGAGTATTTTGTTTATAAGTTCAGTGTAAAGTGGTGGTTATGCCATCATGTCTTTGCAAGTGCCAGCCATTCTGAAGCACATCTTGCTTTGTTAACATTTGTGCAGGATGGTTGAATAGGTTGATGTGGTACATGCCAGCACATAGGCGCACATCATTTGCTGCATATAGAGGTCCTTGATCTTGAAATCTGTGTTGATGATTATTGTACTTTTTTTTCTTTTTTTTTTTTAATAATTTAACAGTTGGGGGAGGGGGGTTTCTAATCCGAATATCTCCTTTGGAAATATCACGAAGAGCCAATTTAGGTAAGGCACTTGGCATTGACATTTGACAATTAACAAATGTGAATTGAGCTTGTGGATGGTGTGCACCAATTTTGCCCTCAAGCTCAGAGCTTCAACTCCCTATTCTAGTTTCTAACGTATTAGGCACTGAGGTTGACTTATGCGGAGTTTTATTGTCTGCTCGAAGAAACAGCCTTGTGCTGGAGATATGTGTCATGGTAAATTGTAGTGACCTTTGACCAAAGTTGCAGAAGTGTTTGCCAGTCATTCCATGGCCAAGCTCGAAATGCATTTAATGCAATCTTTAAAAGGAGCAATCCGCTGTGACGAAGCTTTTTTTTAATTTAGAAATTTGGTTATCTGGTGGCAGCATGAATTGAAATTGAATGGGTTTTGTTTGAATGGATTTGGGTGTCAGTGGCTTGGGTTGATTTGAGATGGTTGTCTGTATGGGTTTGATTTGTGATCCACTTTGGATCACAAGAATGAATGGCACACAATATCGTCCAACAAAACCAGAAAAAAGTTGAATTTTTAAAATTTAAGTACAGTAGGATAGTTCAGGGGTTTGATTTTGATCATAGTTCAGTAGGTATTTTCACATTTTTCCTGATTGCAAATTCTTGCCTTAAAACTCAATTTTCTAGGCAGTCATTTTGTTGAAAAAAAAAAAAAAAACCTAACTACTGAAACATACATTTTAGAGGAATGAAAAATAAGAAATTAAAAGAGGAAGGAAGCTAGCCGTTTGGATTGCTTTTTTTGATAACTTAATTCTCTGTTTCCATAACTCATAACTCAAAAATGATGGGACCCATAGCAAAAAGATTGTTTGGCAAACGATAATTCTGTTTCCATAATTCTGTTTTCATCACTCAATTCTCTGATTTTTGAGTTATGAGTTATGGAAACTGAAAACATATTTTGATTGTTTTCAGTTTCCATAACTCATAACTCAATAGCATTTTTGTAATTAAACACACATGAGGAACCTGCAAACAGTACCAGCCGCAACTTTTGACCACTTTTTTTTTTTTTTGGGTTGGCTGTTCGGTTTTTTTTTTTTTTTCTTCTTCTTTTTTCATTGGTTCTGTCTATTCTGGTTTTTTTTTTTTTTTTTTTTTTTATTAGTTTCGGTGAGTTTGGGTATTGTAAAAAAAAAAAAAAAAAAAAAGCTACACTAGCTGACAGGTATGGGCCCACAAATAGTGTGAAAAATATTGAGTGATGGAATTTGGGTGATGATGCCAAACGAGTGTGAAAAATTGAGTGATGAGTGATGAGTTATGATTGATGAGTGATGAGTGATGAGTAATGGAAATTGAGTGATAAAAAAAATGAAGCCAAACAGCCCTAACAGCTTATTTGGATGGCCTGTTTCCGTAACTCAATTCTTAGTTTTCATAACTCATAACTCAAAAATGGTGGGACCTATAACAAAAAGGTTGTTTGGAAAGTCTATAACTTTGTTTCCATCATTTAATTCTCTGATTTTTGAGTTATGAGTTATGGAAACTAAAAACATATTTTGGTTGTTTTCAGTTTTCATAACTCATAACTCAATGACAATATTGTAATTAAACACACATAAGGGACCCACAAACAGTACTCAGCCACACCTTTTGACTTTTTTTTTTCCTTTCTTTTCCTGAGTTGGCTGTTCAGTTCTTTTTTTTTCCTTCTTCTTCTTTCACTGGTTCGGTTTGTTCTGGGGGTTTTTTTTTTTTCTTCTTCTTCTTTCACTGGTTCAATCTTCATTTTTTTTTTTCACTAGGTTCGATGAGTTTGGGTACTGAAGAAAAGAAAAAAAAGAAAAAAAAGCTACACCGTGTGACAGGTATGTGGCCCACAAATAATGTGAAAAATATTGAGTGATGGAAAGTGAGCGATGATGCCAAACAAACATGGTATTTTAGAGTGATGAGTGACGGAAATTGAATGATAAAAAAAAAAACATCCAAATATGGGCTAAGAGGCTGTTTGTATTGGGTGGAAACTGAGGTATATAACTCAGTTTCCATCACACATAATCCAAATATTGTGGGACCCACAAAAAAAAAAAAAAAAAAAAACTCAAAAACAGTTTGAGTTTTGAGTGATGGAAACAAGTACACTTTTTTTGTGCTTCCAAAAGTTCAAAACTGTGTGTTAGTGGCAATTTGGTTATTAGAGTGACTTCGTCCAACAAATCATCCAACATCCTCGGGGCGGGAATTGCAGCTGTTGCACTGATCAATGGTCCCCACCTGTTGTCGGGCAAGGTTGACCATTGTGGGTAGAGCCTCATTACAAACTCTCCAAGCAAAATGCTTAACTTTGTTTGGGACACGTAGCTTCCAAAGACCTCTCCAAAAAGACTTTTGGGGACTCAAATTTGAGTTACTAGGATTGTTGGCCGAAGCATTACAAGCCAACAATCTGTAAGCGCTTTTGGTAGTAAACTTACTGGAAGGAGTTTTGGACCAAATCAATCGATCAGGAGGTAATCAGATACTTAATGAAATGCTCAAAAAAATTTCAGCTTTTTGTGGCAAGAACACCAGTTAAATCATGTCAAACTTCCATTCACATGTGCTTGTGTTGATGAGGCAACTCACCTTGGAATTAGGGGTAGGGGTGTCAATTTGGGTTAGCGTGTCGGGTTCGTGTCGTGTCGAGATAGGGGTATTCGATTCAATGGCTCAACCCTAACCTGACCCATTTAATAATCGTGTCATGATCCTTCAACCCTAACCCGACCTATTAATAAGGCAGGTTGACCTGACCCAACCTATTTGACACATTTAATAAACGAGTCGTGTTGGGTTGATACGAATATAACACAACCTATTTTAACCTGCATAATATTAAATATAACATCCATCTAGAAATAATTTTTTTTACATCCTAAAAAGTAGTGCATACACTTCAAGTCTTCAATCCACATTCAAAATAATATAGTTCAACAAAAATATAACATTCATTAAGAAATAAGTTATTTACATTCCAAAAGAAGTGCATACACTTCAACCCAAATTCAAAAGAACAAAGTTTAACAAAAATAAAATAACATAGTTCAACAAAAATATAATATCCTTAGAACTCGCTAAATACCAAGTATCAATATGGAAAGAATTCGAGCAAATAGTAGACTAATCCTAACTATGACCACGATTATCATCCATAGATTCTCTGTTAATGTCCAAATTCATAACATCTTCCACAAGTTTATCCAATTTCATTTGTGCAAGTTCTATACCCAAAAAAAGAAAAAAAGAAAAGAAAAGAAAAGAAAAGGTATTAGTAGTTCTAGGGTCGGTAAAGTTTCAATTTACAATTATATCTCTTGTAAATTTTTGTAATTACTCACTTTTCTTTTTAAATTTAAAATATTTGTTGAATATAAAAGGTTTTTGACAAATCTAAAATAAAATAAATATTTATTTGTTATACGAGTTAAACGGGTTATGTTAAGTGAGTCATTTCGGGTTAACACAAATAAATTGACGTGTCAAACGTGTCTATTGCGGGTTACGCGGGTTGTGTTCGTGGGTTGGGTCGAACATTGACATCCCTAATTAGGGGGAATGGAAGGAAGGGGGGAGGTGAGGCAACTTACCGGTAGCCATTTATCTTCTCTAATACTCACAAAGTTACCATCACCATTGCGCCAAACCATCCCTTTCTACACCACCTCTCTAGCACTTAGAATGTTTTTCTATGCATAGGAGCTAGCTTTCGAGTCATTTCCCTCTAGAATAGAGCAATTTGGAAAAAATTTAGCTTTAAAAACTTTATAGCACAAAGAATCCGGATTGTTTATCATACGCCACACTTGCTTTAGTCAACAAAGCTTTATTGGACTTCAATCTCCAGGAAACCTATGCTCCATCCTCCTTGGATTCACACAATCATTCCCACTTCACCCAGGGAATCTTCCTAAAATCACCGTTGTAGCCCCACCAAAACTTGCAAATCATGACTTCAATATCCTCAATCAACCCCAAGGAATCTTCCTAAAATCACCGTTGTAGCCCCACCAAAACTTGCAAATCATGACTTCAATATCCTTAATCAACCCCTTGGGGAGTTTGAAGCAACTCATGGAATAAAGTATTTTCTCAATATCCTTACAAAAAATACACTCTCTGCCTGCCTAAGAAAGTATTTTCTCCTTCCACCCTTGTAATTTTTCCCATACACGCTCCCAAATATATATAAAGCTTTGCTTCTTTGCTCGATCCAAAAAAGCAGGTAAACCCAGACAGTTTTCATACTGTCTGATTGAGGGTACCCCCAAAATCTGTTGTATACTTGTTTGAAGATCAGGTTGAGTATTGGAGCAAAAGATGATATTGGTTTTATATTTGTTTTCTTGTCTTAAAATTCAATTATCTAGGCAGTCATTTTGTTTTTTGTTTTTTTTTTTAAACTGACTACTGAAACACACTTTAAAAACTAACTAATCGTTCCTTCTCTACTAGTTCCCTTTTTTTTCTGCACACCTTTTCATCCAAAATTTAAAGATAAGACCAAACACAACCCACACCAAGAGGCTGGTTTGAATTGCCTTTTTTTGGAGTATCTATTTTATTTTTCCATCTTCTAAACAGACTAATCATATGCATTTTCTACCAATTTTCTATCTACAAACTTCTCATGAGGTGCAATCCTTTTACTGCAATGGACAAAATTTCTAGAGACTTGAAAATATATCATTTTGATATTTACTTTAACATCACAAAACAACCCGTATAGATCCCCAAATGAAAAACAAATTACAAATGTAAACATTGTAGAATTATTCAAAAAATTGACAAGCATCTATGGCCTAAATATCCCATAATTCATTTAATCATATCGAAGGGGAAGCATCTTCACAATAAGAGTGAACGAAGTGAATCTTTATCCAAATAAATGATCAGAATCCAATAACTCACAGATTAAATTCGTATAAAAAATTCTAATTAAAAATCAAAATTTCCCACTAAACCAATCGAAGACACTGCAATCTACCAGAAAATGACAAACAAAAATTTTAATCACTCCAACTGAAAGAAAATATGGGGGAACATAATCATGCTGGCTGAGATAAACATGAACGCAACTTTACTAAGCAATTTTTTTTTTAAGGGGAAATATCAATTAGAGAAAAATGAATCATAAAACAAAATATAGTAGTATTGCATAGCGCAAAATTAGTTAGGTCTATTGCAAGCAAAACCTAAAATATTTAATTTCAGTTGCAAAAACAAAAGCTCTTCGTCCTTGGCAGAAATGGATAGCAATAAGTGGGAGGTAAAAAAACATATTTAGGTAATATCTTATTCCACCCATTTCCTCCCACCTAGTAACTATCATGTCTCAAAACTGTAAAAAAATTATAAAAACTCTAGATAAACAAACACCAAATAAATTGAGGTCTACAGGATATTCAAAAACAGAATAGTAAATCACTGGGAAACTCCAAGCCACTTGGTGAAAACCTCAAACTCTGTGTAATCACTATCAGAGATCATAGTCTGGTACCAAGCTTTTCCGGCAGTCTTGATGGCAGAAGCCTCCTCCTGAACATTCCAGAGGAAACAAGGTAACATAATAGTCAGTAACTGCTAAAATATCATGCAGAATAAAAAGAATACAGATTACAATTGAAAATCTGTCACTCATCGATAAGATAGCAGCTAGACAAAAGGCTGGGCTGATATCAGTAGACAACAAATAGTAAATATGAACAAAAATATGCCCTATAGAGAGTAGGCTAAATAAAAGAGTAATAATAAAAACAAAAGCTACATAACAGGCTCAATACAAAGAAAATGGAAGTTACAGACATACAAATAGGCTGCACAATTGAAAAAGGCAACAAAACGAATGAGTTAAAATACAGAGAGTCAAGATTGATCATAACAGCAGGAATTGCAAAATATTAGTATATAATATGGAACTTAATTAAGAAATAACTGCCAACACGAGGCTTAGAAATGAGAACACTTCAACAACACTTGAGAAATGCAATGTCAAAACATCTTACCACAATTGATAAATAAACTCAAATGGCATTGGAAATTTGAGCTCAAATTTACGAAGTTATTGTTCCTATACCTAAATTATCATAACTTTAAAAAACAGCTAGAAAGATGGAGGAGAAACGAGAAGAAAAACACCACTCCCTAAACCAAAATAAATAAAACGAACCTATAGAAGACAAATTTTCATATTTGAAATGTAACTAATTTATACAAACAAGTATTACCAAAGGGAAACATCAAAATTTGAAGACACATGAATCATCCATGCTAACTCAAGAAACAGTGCACCCATTGCATAATATAAAACTTAAAACCCTTTAATTGGACTACCAGGGTTATGTACAACTACTTCAAGAAAGACATACATTACTTAAAAGTGCACACATACAAACACAGCTTAGAAAATCACGATTCAAAATGTTTGTCCATCAACCCCATTTCCGTAATAGACGCACATACCCATTTCACTTTTACATTATTAATAACAAAATAATCTCAAAATCACAATTTATATAAAAGCAAAAAGTGACATCGATATATATCTTACTGCATTGTGAAACACATTCATTACCAAATAGCATACACATACATACACAACGTAAACAATAAACCCCATTTACATAATATAAGCAATGACCATTTCATTAATATAAGAAACACAAAAATAACCTATGAGAACACACATAGACAAGACAATTATGATTACATAGTATTAGTAATATTCATTTCATTTCTCATCATTATCAACAAAATAATCCTACAATAACAAGCATACATATACATTAACAAAATAACTCAGTGATATAAAAATATACCTTAGTGATTGGTGACCGCTTCTTCTCGAGCTTCTCCTTCTTGGCCTTAACACGATCAGCCTCAGCCAAAAGGGACATCCTCCTCGCAGTCTTAGCATACGGGTTGAGCTTCAACATTGCGTTCAGGTTCTTGAGTGGGTTCTTCTTCAATGGAGCCCTCTTCACTTCCTTCTTGATTGGCTTCACAACGCTCTGAACCTCATCAGAGTTGATGATCCTAGCCAAATCAGCATTCACCATCTTAGCCCTAGGCAGAACATACCCCTTCTTCTTCTCAGAGGCCTTATCGAACGACCCATAGATTGAATCGAGCTTCTCGAAAGCCGACTTGGTCCAAATCACAAACCTCCCAAGGTGGCCACCAGGAGCCAGCTTCAACAGATTCAACCTCTCTACATTCACAATATCAATCCCGGGGATGTTCCTGAAAGCCTTCACGAGCTTCGCACCTTCGGAACCATACACAAGAAGAGGGCCCTTCCTGTTAATGTAGCGGCGGTTCCTCATCTTACCTTTCCCAGGACGGATCGAATGGCTCTCCTTTGCCTTATCGGCGTCGGGGGCAGCTCCGATCTGCTTCAAAGCCTTGAGAGCCGCAGAGGTCTTCTCCAAGCTCTCGGCTGAGTCACTGATAACAAGTGGGAACTCAGGAACAGACTCGATTCTGTGACCGCGAGCCTGAACAAGAGATGGGATGGCAGAAGCAGCAATGGCCGAAACGATGGCGTATCGCTTCTGGTTCACGTTGACTCTCCTATGCCATCGGCGCCAGATCTTGGTAGGAGCGAACATGCGACCACCACGGCACATGTTCCCGAAAGCTCCCTGACCAGCACGGTGGGTACCACCACCGGGGACACGGGGGATACGGGACACGGCGCGTCCGGTACCCCAGGACTCGGCTGAGGTCTGGTGTCCGGCCTTCTTGGACACGGCATAGGGTTGGCGCTTGTTGTTGGAGATCTGGGCGTGGACGAAGTTGACGATGTCGGGTCTGATGGAGGCTTTCATGACATCGGGCAAAGCGACGGTGGTGATGGTATCGGTGGCCATGTCACCTTCGAGGGATTGGACAGTGACTAGGGGGCGCACAGCAGCTACTGCGGCGGCCATTGCTGAAGGGAAATGGGGATTGCGAAAGAGAGAGGGGACTAGGGTTTATGTGTTAAAGAGAGTGGAGAAAGGTTTGAGTAGGTTTTTATAGGTGGAAATGCTGTGGGTTTGGGATAATCCTGGGCCTGGTTTTAGGGTTTTGTGTTGGGCTTGATGTTTTCTTTGGTTTTTTGGATTGGGCTTGTAAAATTAACGCCTATTAATTTTAGTTACTTTTTTTTTTTTTTTAATATATAGAATATTTTTATTACTATTGGATATATATATTAAAGAATAGGATATTTTTCGTGTAATTAAAATAATTCGGAATGATTGTAAAAATGAAAAAAGAAAAGTTGTTATATATTATTCACTTTTTGTTTAACACTATACACTTTGATATAAACTATTTACTCTTCACGGGTGATGGACGTAAGTCAATCACATTAAATGGGTGCAGCAATTTTACGGGATCTTGCCCTCTTTGTAGTTGCTTCATCAGTTCATCTTCCGCCTATATATATATATATATATATATATGAGCCTTTACTCCCATTGTAATGTACCAAGGAAATTAGAGAGCCATTGAGAGTAAAAGAGAGATATGTGTATATCAATCTAGAAATAATATGTTGTGTTGGATGATTACTAGACAAGAAGCAATTTAGATATAATATCATCTTAATATTTTATTCTCTTGCCTATATATATATATATATATATATATTTCCTCTATTCTACAACAAAAGTTTTTTTTATTTTTTTGGGATCTTGACCTTCTTTTTCATACGTTTTACTATTGGGCTTGGTCAGCTTGGAGCTCGTTTTGTTTTTGTTTTTGTTTTTTGGGTTTTAATCTTGGGGTTTTGGGTTCAGTTCTTATTTGGCCCAGAATGATTCAAATTTCATCTAACAACATAAGTTTGTCCAAAATTATTTCTATACCGCACGAATTGAGCTCATGGGCTGAATTATTTCCACAACCAGACATGATATTTATAAAAATAAGAGTTCGAAGAAAATGCTCAATTCCAACACAATGGATTGTTTGGGGGAAAAAGCATGAGGTCCGGACATGTCTTTTGAAGGTCCAAGCCAAGCCTTAATGGGCAAAGCATTCCAAATAGAGTAAAGTGTAGCCCAGCTCACTATAAAGCGAAAATTGCAAGAGAGATTTGGAGAACACCCTAACTATTCCTGGCCAAGTTTCACTATATCCGGAATCCAGTACAACTCGTCACCAGCAGAGGACACTCCAATGTGTATCTGTATTGGATTTACTCATAATAAAATAACTACATTTTACACTAGCCCATAATTCTCCAATTTTCGGTTGGTTTTGGGATCAGTTGTAAATAGAATATAAACAGAATAAAATTAATTAAAATTTGAAAAAAAATTTGGCTTCAAACATATTTGCAGCTATCTTTTCCAATCTATTACATGATTTTTGTTTTATAAGATTATTCATATGTATTATTTAAATAAGTCACGTGACTCATTAAAATAGTCATGTAACTTAAACTACATAGATAATTTATTTAATTACCATATTGTAGTTTGAAGCAAGATAGCTGCAAATATGTTAAGAGCCAACGGGATTAAGTCAAAATTATTCCACTTGTTTCAATGAGATTATATGTATTTACCATAAAAAGAAAGTAACTAGTTAATGCAATCACGACTTTTAAAGATCAAATTTTTATTATATGCACATAAAAATAAAATATTATATAGCATATGATATTTATTAATTAATAAATAAGCATTATATATATATATTTTACATTGCAGAGGTTAAAGGACGCATATAATATTATATACATAATTGAAACAGTGTTTACCAAAGTTAACGCTCCAATTTTATTACCTTATTCAAAATTACAACACTAATTATTGAAAAAATTTCCGAGCTATTTGTCCCAGGGAACAAAGGACTAAATTAATAAGGGTAATGTTAGATCTACAAACTATTAATGTGACAAATTTTTATTAGTTCTAATTTGGATTTACTACCAATATCGCATTTTTATTTACCAATAACTATTTGGAAAATGTTAATGTCACGTCAGTAGGTTGTAAAATTGTTGTAAAATAGTTTATATCTGTAGCATTACTCAATTAATAATTATACTCTCTCTCTCTCTCTCTCTCATAAATATGCATATATTTTGTTAAAATACCTACAGTTATTATTTTAATATGCAAGACTTTATTATAAATCTGCATTTTCTATTAATAATAGATTAAAACACTTCAGGAAGTAATGGTAGAAACAAAGATTTGAGCTGGAATTGGAAAAGGGTTACAAGTTTAGGACCTTCTAGAGGTAGCTTAGTTCTACCTCTAACCCGAAAGAGACATCCCTTTTATAAGTAAAATAAAACATTATTTAAACAGTGAATAGTAAACAGTAAAATTGACTTTTTTACTATTTATATGATCAATAAAATTGAGTTTTTTTATTATTCATAGTAGGTTAGCAAAGCATGAATTATTTGGAGAGGGAATCATCCCCCGTGGGGAACATCTAGAGCAAGAGTTAATCTTTTATCAGGCAATCAAAGCAGCTTTAATAGGATGAGTGGAGTTGGTGTAGCTTTAGTAGGGAATCGGTGCAGCTATATACACTTAAAAAAAAAAAAAAAAAAAAAAAAAAACAAAGAACAAGATACAACAAACTAACTAATATTATTAAATTCAATAGGTTTTTTACATGGGACATAAGACACTCTAATAGACATTTTGATAGAGGCTCCCTCTTCTGCCTCTTCAAAGATACAAGGATTATATTTATAGACAATGGAGCTCAGATACAATTTACATTATGCTTTGCAGAGGATGGTAGGGGCCTAGGTTATGAATGACAAGTGGTGAAGGGAGTAGGGGCCTAGCTGGAGATAGATCTTTCATTTGGATAGGCTTCTATAAGAGCAATAAGTGTGCTTGTGTAGCTTGTTAGGTGAGGATAAGGCTAACTTACAACAAAAGAGTATCAAAGTTTCGGGTAGACACAAATAGACAATAGAGACACAACAACACTATCACCGCCCAGAAAAGAATGGTTTTGATACCACAAAGGGGGCAGAACATAGTGCTGAAGGCAGAAGCACAATAATACAGTAATATTATATTGAAAATATAATGTAATCAAAGTAAAACCTACCAAGAAGGTGGTAGCAACAATTTGAAAATAAAATAATTAAAATAGAACCAGCCAAGAAGGCGGTAGTAGCAAATATATTAAACACAAAATTGAAAATAGTTATTATTGAAAATAGACAACAGTACTTATAACAGTAGTAATTACAGGATTTCAACAAGTAGAAGGCTTGAAACTAGTTCTAGTTACAAGATTTGTGGGGAAATAGTAGAGGAAATTCTAGAGGAAAATCCTAGGGAAGGAATTCTCTCAAGAAAATTCTCTAAAGCCAATTCTAGGTGAGAATTAAATTTTAAGTCTTAATATAAGGGACATCCCCCCTTATATAGGCAGAAAAAACATAATGAACAGTAACAGTAAACAGTAATTTTTCACTTTTCAACTCAAGAAAGTAAGAGTAAAGTCTAGAATTTCAGTTCAAAAAATCAGTCTTTACCATTTTGGTATTTTGTGACGAAAGTAATAAAGTGACCATAATCATTATGAATTTTTTTTATAAAAAGCGGCATCTTTTGTGGGGAGCAAGCAGCGCACGCGCTCACACACACACACACACACACATATATATACAAGATTAAGTTGAGAATTATCAACAATACCTTTATCCAAATATTCTTTTTGTAATTCAGGGTTTTGAATTTGATTTATCAATTGAATTATTAATTTTTCATTTTCTTCACCCTTAGTGAGAATATTAACAGATTTAATAACATTAAAACAGGAAAGTAAGAGTAAAGTCTAGAATTTCAGTTCAAAAAATCAGTCTTTACCATTTTGGCATTTTGTGACGAAAGTAACAAAGTGACCATAATCATTAGGAATTTTTTTTATAAAAAGCGGCATCTTTTGTGGGGAGCAAGCAGCGCACGCGCTCACACACACACACACACACACATATATATACAAGATTAAGTTGAGAATTATCAACAATACCTTTATCCAAATATTCTTTTTGTAATTCAGGGTTTTGAATTTGATTTATCAATTGAATTATTAATTTTTCATTTTCTTCACCCTTAGTGAGAGTATTAACAGATTTAATAACATTAAAATAGGAATCTCTACAACCAATTTTAATATTAGGAGAATCAGAAGAATCATCAACAGATTGATAGCAAGAATCATTCGAAGAAGAAAAATCATCTTCCAAGGAATCAGACGAATTGTTTGATTCAAGAATTCTGAATAATTCTTCTTGTTTTTTATCATCAATATTTAACATGTTAAATTTATTTTTTAACTTACCAGGTTTTTGTTTGCAGTCTTTATTAAAATGTCCAAGTTTATCACAATTAAAACATTTACCTTTACTTGACCTTTGTGTATCATATTTTTTAGAAACATTTCTTTTTAGCATAAAAATCATTAGGTTTAACAAAGTTGTATTTTCTATATTTTTTATGGCTGTAACTTTTGTGACCTTTATCATGTTTTTTCCCTTTTTGCCTGGAAGGAGTAATAGGGAGCAAACCATATTGTTCACAAAAATTACCCATTTCATATTTAGCTTTTCTCTTATTTTTTAATTGGTGTTTTAACAGTTTTTCATTATTGCACATATTAATACCAAGTTTTTTAATAGTGCTTAAAATATCACCATAAGTTAAGCTATCATAATCAATAGAATCATTTTTACCCATTAATTCTTGTTTTACCTTATGAGCAAAGACAAGAGGTAGATCGTCAATAAACTTTTCTTTCCAATAAGGCTTGTGGCAATCTTTCCGGAGCATCATTTTGGAAGTAAAAACATCTTGATACCATCTGTAATCAAACATAGTGGTATAGCAAATATAATCAAAGTAATTTAAAAGTAATAATAAGGTTGTAGAACTAGCCAAACAATATATATGAAAGCAATTAAAACTGTCCAAGATGGCGGTAGCAACAAGTAGTATAATAAACTAAAATCTGAAAATACTTGTTATTGAAAGTAGAACAAAACACTTACAGTAATAGTAGTGATTACAAGATCTCAACAGTACAGGTTAACAGTTACAAAGCTTGAACTAGTCCTAGTTATAAGATTGTAAGGGTAGTAGGAAATACTTAAGGCAAAACAAGGAACTCTCTCAAAGAAAGACTCACAAGAAGGAACACTCTCAAAGAAAGAAAATCTAAAGAAAAAACTTGACTTAAACATAAGGGACAACCCCCCCTTAAATAGGCAAAATTTAGAGTAAACAATGTCATGAACAGTAACAAATAAATAGTGATAGGTGAATAGTGACAGAGTAGTGAATTTTTTCCTTTTTACTCCAAATTTTGGGGAATCTTCCTTAAAGTTCAAAGGTTTGAATATTTGAGAGCCTAGGCCATATAATTGTCTTTAGATTCTAGGCCATTCTTTAGATTCTAGGCTATATTATTGGTGCCAAAAGGATCCAATCAAAAGAAACTAATGTGACCATTTTTCAGAAGCTTTATCATTTTGCATCAAATGAGAGTTATTATTAGGAATCTTCAAAAGCATCATAGTGGTGGGAAACAGGCTTTTAGCAGTGGTAAATATTGAAGTGTTTTGGCCATTGTGCAGGCCAGACAAATAGGAGAATCAAAATATTCTGCTAAATCCGGGGTATCTTGAAACAGTTCTGGATTTTCAACAATATATCATATATATATATATATATATATATATATCTCTCCAGTCAACAGCCTTGTAACAATAAGGCTGAACTACTTATAATCAGTATCTATTGGCACTAATCCATAACATGCAAACACAGCAATTGCTCCCAAGAACGCAAGTGACAATGACACTGTATGTTTATAATTGGTATCTATTGGCACCAATCCATAACATGCAAACACGGGCAATTGCTCGCCCAAGAACACGAGTGACAATGACACTGAACTGGTTATAAATGACAACTTTCAACATAAATCAATCATTTGAACCTCAATTGAGAGCATAAAGTCACAATGAAGAGTAGTGATAATGTGATATGCCTTTGTTATAGTGTGGGTTTCCAACTAAGCCTTGAATGGGGAACAGGCAAAACATTTCTTTTTGCTAAAAAAATGATTGGCAGATCCTTGGGACAATCAATGTAAAACAACTAGATTACTCTCGTAGTCATACAACCAAATTCAATTGCAGCAACATTCGCGCGCCAGGAAGTGAAAATTGTGAAGGTTTCTTCCTCAACTTCACAACATCATGAGCAAACTTGCGGCCTCAAAAAATTGAATTAATTTGATGCTTTTACTCCCCTGTACTTGGAAACAAACGTCCGTGATGTGTTGAAAGGCAAATCTAAATAACAAAATTGGAGACAAAATGAAAAGGTATAAATTATAGAACAGTGACAAACCACAATCTTTGCTAATAACTTTGAGCCCCAATCTATCACAAGTCTACGACTAGCAGAATAGAAAGTAACAATGTAAAACTCGCTTCTTATTACAAAACTTAATTAGAACATGATTAATGAGGTCATCTAAAAGTCCAGAATTAATTAGACATGGGCAACATAAGTAATACCAAAATAAGCACATTTGAATAAAATGAAACAATCTCTCTCGGCTTAATTTATAAGCAGGTATCCAGATCACTTGTAATACCTGAAAAAGTGAAACTGTAGACAAACATTGCAGATAAAGCATTCAAGATGCATGCATGTTTGTTTGCGTGTATACAGCATCAACCCGATGTGCCAAAATGAACCTAGACCCCTATGCAATTCCACTCTGCTTATGTCTATTAAGCAATTCTGAAATTATATAACCATGCTTAACAATATCCAAAATGCGTATGTCACATATGAAGTTAGCAGTACAGATGCTACATAACTATCATCTTGCAGTTCCAATGTGCACTCACAGTGATGCAGGACAATGAAGTCTCAAGGGAACATGTGTATGAGATGTAAAAAGAGAAACAAAAGAAGAATAAACAAAGGGATAGAAACTCAGAATCAGCACCAGCACTAAGTGATAAAAACAGGAAACAAGAACCTAATAATCAACCTGAGATGGTTTGCAATAAGCACCTGGCACAATATAAAAAAATAGGACTGCCAAATTACATCTTTTTATTTGCACTGCATAAATACCTAAGGTTCAATGGCTGAAAAATAAAATCAATATATTTAATTTCTTATAGTTGCACTGCTCTAGAGACAAACTTACACATGAGAAAGATTTTCTTACATAGAATATTAAACTACCATCAAAAAGATCTTACAAGGTTACAAGATATACAGACTGGTTTGGTTGAAGGCCAAACTAACGGAATAGCAAGAATAACTATATTTCCCATCAAGGCCACTGGGCATTAAGATCTTTGTGGACCTTGAAGATTAGTTGAAACTTCTCTTCATTCAGCACGACTTAACACTCTCTCTCTAGAGCTAAATGGTTAGATTCTTGAACTTGCAGATTCAAAGCATGTTGTTGCAATAACCACTATTACGCACTTGCATTTGATGATGCCAGCTAAGAAAACAGGAAAATCCCATCTAAATAGCACACAGTTCTGTGAAAGGAGATATTACAAGTTAAGTAACTAATAAGTATCAATTAAGAAAAGCAAATAATATCTGTAAATTATAAGAACTAACCAGTTCAACAGGACAGATCACTGATCTGCTTCTTGGCAACAAATCCAGCAGCTAACCCTACTGTTTTGGAATTAACATCATATGACGACAGGACGTTCCTCTGAACCACCAATAAATCAACTGGTCAAGGTTACTGAACAATTGTTCAAGAATTCCATTATTTTTCAGGTATATAAGGAAGAGCAACTAGGTAAAAGTCTGTTTTGCTGAGATTCAAATAACCATCCTTGATTGATTCTTCTCCAGCACAAAACAAAGTCTTAAATAAACTAAGACAGACTATTACAGCATTCAGTATATTAAAGGAGAATGCATTGACATTGAAAGGGGGCTTGATCCAGTTGTGGTTGCTTCTAAATGCAATTCTTGTTAGACTATGGACAATTTCTAAAGAGGTTAGATTTCCTATCAAATATATTGGGTTTCAGTAAAATCATGTGATATCCCCAGAGTATTCTAATGGCAAATCACAATCTCCTGATTTTCTTTCTCAAAGAAACGATCCAATTAAATATGTCTTAATTGTTCTTAATAGGTGTTATATTCCATATTTGACCTATGCTGAGTTCCGTTGACTGTTGAATTTTATTTTCTATTTTTGAATAATCTAGAGTATAATTCTTCAAGCAGTTTATGCATTATACACTAGCAGATCAGTGGTAAGAACCTGACCAATGAAGATTTTCAAGTGCTTTTCTCCTTCCAAAAAATGTGTTGGATGATTGAGAGGTCCACCTGGTCAGGTTTTTATCTTAAGAGGAAATCTTTGGGGTTTATTTCTGCAATCATATCATGCAGATAATAGAAGCAAGTCCAGTGGGAATTTTTTTTAAAATTTCTGATGCAGTCATTCACATATTTTAGAACTTAAGATATTAAATAGTACTAATTATTCTCTATTTCTACACTTTTTTTACATTTCTCTCAATAATGAGAACAGTTCTGGAAAAATACATATGAACAACCCATATGCACAAACCCTATCACCTAATAGCCAAATGGTGCAAATTTTTTCCGTTATTTATAAAATTTTCCATCATATAGGTAATGTGTTCCATTTGTTTGTAAAAGTTATAAAAATAAAAGAATGATGCAAACTTTGAGATTCAGAAAAATATACAATTATAATGCTGGATTCCACTACCACATATCATTACATAGAGTTTGCAATTATGTATTATGATTATGTAGAATCCTTCCACGAACCAAAAGTATTATGGCAGGCCAACAGGGCAGATTAACAATGTGAACTCTTTTTTGCTGAAGATAAGCAAAATATCAAAAGCAGTTAAAGCACACAATTTGGAAGATAGACTGAATTGAGGCTGGAGAATATCAGCATCACTAAAAAATAACAGATATCTGAGATAAGTGTCACAAAAGAGTAACAAAAAAAATATTTACTTACAATTGGCTCAAAATCAGGGCTAGACAAGTTAATGGTGAGGTTTCTCATCAACAACAAAACCTGCACAAGTCTGAACACCACATGACATCTTAAATAAGAATATAAAAGGTTTGTACTTCTTTTTCTCTTTTGTTTTTGAAAAGTGGGGGGAGGGGGAAACATTACATATTAATAATTTCATTTTGTGCCAATACATGAGAGTCTTATAGAATAGAACAACTCCTTTATATGGCCCAAACATGAATTGTATACTATGCTCCTGCAGGAGGGAAACATGTTTATCCATAATGTTTGCATAAAATCTAAGGCATCATTGCACAATTTGACTAAAATAACCATTTACCACTAGCCACCGATAAACCAGGTCCTCTGATTTATATGGTAACAAACAAAAAATTATCTCCCCAGTTGCACTTTGGCTCAACAAGTACCCCCCCACACCCCCTCTCTCCAAAAATTAAGAGTTATTTCCACAAATATCATATGATGATGCATCTTAGTGACCTGCTGATAATGAAATAATCTTAGCCATCTGCTGACAATGTAAATTGTTAAAACTGGAAATAGGTTTCATTCAACTCACAGTTTCAAAATTTATGGGATCCATTTCCTTGAGCTTCTGAACATGGCCCTCAGTCTCTGGATCAAAAACGCTCCCAATGAAGCCATACACTTCAGAAAAATTGGGCAAAACTGCAAAACATAGTCAAAGATAACCCACCCTTCAATTTTTTTTATCCCATTTTAACTTTGAGGCAAGTGAATCAAAGAATAAATTAACCAAGGTCTAGAAGATTACCATGGAGGACTGGAGCTTATTTCCCTTGCTTTGGTATACTGTTACTAATCCGCGCTGGCCCCCAAATAGGTCAATTGCAGAGGAAAATAACCTTTCCCATCCTCAAATCAGTAGAAGTTTCCAGCCTACATGTCCATTATTTAAATTCATCTTATTTTCTTATTAATAACCTTTCCTATCTTTTTTTTTTTTTTTTTTTTTCATCCCAAACAACCTCGTTTGATGAATACTCTCACATACTTCCCATACTGCATGTGTTTCTTGCCTTCCCAAGATTTTATTTATTGGCAACGCATAAATATATCCAAATTTAATCTTTAAACACTATTGTGTTGTACATGTACTTGTACTCTTTTCAATTTGTGCAATTCTCACAAAGTTTACAGTTGGATTTACACACCAATGACAGGATGATCTTGACAACTTTGAGTCACTCATTTAATCTCACATATAAATCCAATGTGTAATTAGTGAAAAGTTACCAATTATTGGCTTCTTTCCTGTCCCTAATATTTACTTCAACATAACCTCTTCAAGGTTAATTAAATTGAAAGAAAACTTCAAAAAATAATAACCTATAACGTTATTCCCACAGAATTATGAGAATTTAGCATGGCATATATAGTCCTTTAGCATGCTTCTCACATTCAAAGGATTGGCAATGCTGACTAGAGCTTCTTGATATGGAATGAGTTGCTTCCAACTCAGCTTACTCCAAGTAGAAATCAGATTTGTGACCAAGTACAACTAGCATTATACTCAAAGATGACTACATTTTCTTAAACTATATAAGGTAAAACAACTTTTCAACAAGTGATAGCAACTTCCCCCACAAACAGCATTAACTTAGAACACAATATTCAGTACACGAAAATCAAAATGAAACAAATCTTCATTTTTTTTTAGGAATGACAGGGGAAGTCTATACTTTTTAGGCAAAGAAATGCATATAGACAATAAAATTAGGCAACAAAACAACCACATGTGCATTAAAATAAAAACAGAATAATGCGACTACATCAGAACATTACAATTTGTTCAAATGTAAAATGAACTCAATTGAAAACTACACTCACCTATTCTACATGGAAAATATTAATAACTTAAAGCACGGCCTCTTGACAGTCAATCTTCATCTTCAGAGCTGGCCTCTTCACTACTATAATCACTGCTGTCATCATCTTGATCCAGAATATCCAACTCAACATGCCGAACCTGTATTGGCCCAGGTGGCTTATGTTGAGGAGCAAGAGGCCCACGCATTTGTTGCTCGTCAGCCCTAGGAACAGGAAGAGACTCAAGCACAGACAATGGCACAGGGTCCCCAGGCTTCCATCCAGGCGGGGGCATAGGCAAATTAATGGGCAATTCCACAGGCATCCCAGGTTTCCAGCCAGATGGAACAGTGATGTTTGGGGGAAGCAGACCAGTTAGATTTGCAAGTGGATTGGCATCTGCTGGCTGTGAAGCTGGGGGCTCAACAATAGCTTCAATTGTTTTCTCCTTGCTTTCGTCCACTTTAGGTAAACCAACATCAAGGTCAGCAAAATTGTAAAGCTGCGAAGCACGCATTTGCTCTTCTTGTGGCGCAGGCGGGAGAGCACCACGAAGGGGAGCCTGCCCAGCACCGAATTCAGGTGGTGCAAATGTCGTGTAGCTTATCTTATGGGCATACGATAAAATATCCGACAATTTCAGCTTAGATGCAACAGTGGTAGTACAAGAAGAAGAATCATCCTCCTCCTCCTCCATGCTCTCATCCTCCTCTAATTTCGCTCTTTTGGGGCGGCGATAATCAGAGTAATCATCAACAAGAATATCAAGAACACGCTCAGCGTCTTTCAGCTTATTAGCAAACGCGAGAAGTGAAGAATCCTTGGACTGGATTTCGCGGGCAACTTTCTTCTTAGCATCCTGGAGATCAAGAATCTCTTGAAGCTCCGCGACAGCTTCGAAGAGCTGGGTTTGAAGGACAGTGAAAAGGGAGTGGATTTCTTTGGCAGTAGAAGGGGAGGACTCGAGTGGGGTGGGTTGGGTTTGAGGGGGGAGGAAAGTGGGGGGAGAGCCACGAAATGCGGTGAGCCAGAGGGAGCGATTAGGCGAGACCTCGAAGAGTTTGGAGGCTAAAGAAGCCATTTGGAGGAGAAGGGTTTGGGCTCTAGGGAGAGGTGGGAGGAGAGAGAGAAGAGTTGAAGAAGTGGTGGTGGTGGAGATAATAGGAGTCGTGGTAGATGATGAGAGATTGGAAGAAGGTTGGAGCTGGTGATTTGGGTGATGGGTGATTTTTGGTGGAGTAGGGTTTTGAAGTGAAGGTGAATTTGGGTTTGTAAGCCCTAACCTTGCTGGAGATTGAAGCATTTTTTGGGATTTGGTACTTTTATTATTGGATTAAGACCTATAAATTTTGTTCTTTCTAATTCAATTCAAACAATACTAACCAGGAATTTGAAGAATGTTAACATAGTAATAGCATAGTGTGGAAATAGTTTTTCCTAAGTAGGTATTAGCATAGCCAGAAAACAAAAAAAAAACCCTAGATGAAATTGTAGTTCGATTGGAATATACAAATCTCTAAAATTAACTGAATGGAAAATAAATCAATGACTGTAACCAGTGAATCGAATTTGGGGGAGAAAACCTTTAGGACGAACCTGAACACGTGCGGGAAATTTCAAACGAGCGAAGGTTTCCGAAAAAGAAGGAAACTAAAACTCAGTGAGACAGAGAGAGAGAGAGTGTGTGTGCGGTGGCATCGTTGTGCTCTGCTGCCACCAATGGCGGTACGGGTCTCTAGGGTTCCGGCCTCAGCAAACACGAGCAAGGAGAGAGGGAGAGACCGAGAAAGTGTCGGGGAAAGCGTGAAATATTTTACCGTTTTTGACTTTAATTGTTCGTTTTGACTGAAAATATATTACTATATTTTGACCAATTATATTACTGCAAAACAACACTGTAAAATATGAAACTATTTTCCTAAAAATAAATGAAATTTTGATTGAGCGTGGTAATTTGTATTCTTCTATTTGAACCAACTTGAGGTGGATTTTATTATTGGATTGTGTAAACATTTATATCGGGTCTATTGAATTTAAACTTTTTTTTTTTTAGAGAGAATTAAATAAAAAAAAGTTTTACAGAACTGCATATATTTTTTTAGATGGTGCAACTTTGCAAAAATGATGTATTAGTTACTCCCCAACATATAAATATAAAGAAGACTGTTTTTTTTTTTTTTTGATGAAAAACAAATCACAGAGAGGCATATGCTTCATATAAAAAAAAACCAGATATAGAGATCTTACAAACTCATCTGGTCAAGATATGAGCAACCTTGTTACCATCATGATTTACCCAATTAATGTCTAAGAAAATGAATTGCACAGTAAGAGACTGAACTTCATCTGCAAAATTAAGCAGTCTTCAAGGGATACGCTACCTAGGAGCGAGCTTTGACTGCATCAATGCAATTTTGGGAATCACTCTCCACTCTAACATTGTGTATATTCAATTGACTTGCCAAGATAATTGCCCAGTGAATTGTAAAGAAGACTGTTCTAAACAATTGTAGAGGAGATGACTGGATGATTGGAAAGATGTGGAAAATAGAGAGAAAATAATATAGGTAGCCTTTGTAATATGGTAAACATGGAAGGCTCCAAATGAGGTTGAATTCAACCAAATTGAGAGAATAGCCTATACAAGTTGCAAATATACAAAAGCAAACTCACAAGAGCATATAAAAAAACTTCAGTATCAACAAAAGAGATTGAAGTGTACACACTGAGTGGCAGCCTCATCCTTAATGAACAAGGTAGAATAAAAGGAAAATATTGGTGGTGTTTTAGAATAAAGAAAGAAAAGTTAGTGGAGTTGCCATCGTCTTCCGGATGAAGAAGACAACATTTTTTTGTTGGGGTGGCTAAATGTGCTCATTGCAAAGATTAAGGAGATGCTAACAATCTGAGAGTGTATTAAATTTGAGAAGAAACGAGTTTTTATGTATAGTTGAAGGAGATGCAGAAGAGGTAAATGACATGATTAATTGATTACCAGTAAGATGCAAGTAGACACTATTCTGATGGGAACTATCTGATATTAACAATAATAATACGTAGAAGAATGAAATCAAGAGCTTGAAATTTTTAATACTGTACAACAGAATGAGAATAGATTAGCACACCAATTAATTTCTTTTGGAGTGTAGTATGAAGAATTTTCAATATGGATTGGATTGAAGATCCTCTGGATTGGTTAATATCCAATAGTTGATGAGGACAAAGTAATGTCACTTAGCTTTATCATCATAAAGGGAAATATATTTTTACAGCATTCTTGCAGTACAACTCAACAAAGCCTCGTGGCCCTCATCATATCCTTTTTAGTTAAAAATCACCATTGTGCTTAGTGATGGATTGGCCATATGTGCTCATAAGCACTAATCAAATGAAATAAAAAGCAAATTTAGCCTGCATAAATAACTAAGATTCCATGGCTGAAAAATAAAATCAATATATATATATATATATATATATAATTTCTTGTAGTTGTACTGCTCTAGAGACAAACTTACACGAGAAATATTTTCTTACATACAATATTAAACTACCACCAAAAAGATCTTACAAGGTTACAAGATATACAGACTGGTTCGGTTGAAGGCCAAACTAATGGAATAGCAAGAATAATAACTATATTTCCCATCAAGGCCACTGTGCATTAAGATCCTTGTGGACCTTGAAGATTAGTTGAAACTTCTCTTAATTCAGCACGACTTAACACTCTCTAGAGCTACATAGTTAGATTCTTGAACTTGCAAACTTCAAAGCATATTGTTACAATAACCACTATTATGCGGCTGCATTTGATGAAGCCAGCTAAGAAAACAGAAAAATCCCATCTAAATAGCATCCAGTTCTGTGAGGGAGAGATATCACAAGTTAAGTAACTAACAAGTATCAATTAAGAAAAGCACATAATATCTGTAAATTGTAAGAACTAACCAGTTCAACAGGATAGATCACCGGTTTGCTTCTTGGCAACAAATCCAGCAGCTAACCCTACTGTTTTAGAATTAACATCATATGATGACAGGACGCTCCTCTGAACCATCAATAAATCAACTAGTCATGATTACTGAACAATTGTTCAAGAATTCCATTATTGTTCAGGTATAAGGAACAGGAACTAGATAAAAATCTGTTTTGCTGAGAATCAAATAACCATCCTTGATTGATTTTTCTTTAGCTCAAAACAATGTCTTAAATAAACTAACAGACTATTACAGCATTCAATATATTAAAGGAGAACGCATTGAGATTGAAAGGGGGCTTGATCCAGTAGTGGTTGCTTCTAAATGCAATTCTTGTTAGACTGTTGACAATTTCTAAAGAGGTTAGATTTCCTATCAAATATATTGGGTTTCAGTAAAATCATGTGATATACCCAGAGTATTCTAATGGCAAATCATAATTTCCTGGTTTTCTTTCTCAAAGAATCAACCCAACTAAATGAATGTCTAAATTGTTCTCCAATAGGTGCTATATTCCATATTTGACCTATGTTGAGTTCAGTTGACTGTTGAATTTTATTTTCTATTTTTGAATAATCTGGAGTAGAATTCTTCACGTAGTTTATGTATTAACACTTGCAGATCAGTGGTCAGAACCTGACCATAAAAATTTTCAAGTGCTTTTCTCCTTCCAAAAAATGTGTTGGGGGTATATTTCTGCAATCATATCATGCAGATACTAGAAGCAAGTCCAGTGGGAATTTAAAAAAAAAATTATGACGCAGTAATTCACATATTTTAGAACTTAAGATATTAAATAGTACTAATTATTCTCTATTTCTACACTGCTTTTACATTTCTCTCAATAATGAGAACAGTACTGGAAAAATACATCAACAACCCATATGCGCAAACCCTCTCACCTAATAGCAAAATGGTGCAAATATTTTCCATTATTTATAAAATTTTCCATCATATAGGTAATGTGTTCCATTTGTTTGTAAAAGCATAAAAAATAAAAGAGTGCTGTAAACTTTGAGATTCAGCAAAAATTACAATTATAACATTGGATTCCACTACCATTTATCATTACATAGAGTTTGCAGTTCTGTATTATGATTTTGTAGAATCCTTCCATCAATAAAAACCATTACTGCAGGCAAACAGGGCAGAGTAATAATTTGAACTCTTTTTTACTGAAGTTAAGCAAAATATCAAAAGCACACAATTCTGAAGATAAACTAAATTGCGGCTGGAGAATATCTGCATAACTAGAAAATAACAGATAACGGCGATAAGTGCCACAAAAGTTATAGTTAAGAGTAACAAAAAAATATTTACTTACAATTGGCTCAAAATCAGGGCTAGACAAGTTAACGGTGAGGTTTCTCATCAACAACAAAACCTGCACAAGTCACCAAGTGTATTATGAACACAACACGGCATATTAAATAAGAAAATAAATTTTTCGGGCTTCTTTTTCTCTTTCTTTTTGGAAAGTGGGGGGGACATTACATATTAACAATTTCATTTTGTGCCAATTCGTGAGAGTCTTATAGAATAGAAAAACTCCTTTATATGGCCCGAACATGAATTGTATACTATGCTCCTGCAGGAGGAAAACACATTTATCCATAATGTTTCCGAAAAATCTAAGGCATCATTGCAGACTTTGACTAAAATAATTAACTATTTACCACTAGCCACCGATAAACTCTGATTCATATCATCATATGGTAAGAACTAAAAAATTATCTCCTGCGCTTCGGCTCAACAAGTACTCACCCCCCCAAAAAAAAAAAAAAAAGAAGAAGAAGAAGAGTTATTTCCACAAATATCATATGATAATGCGTCTTAGTGACCTGGCTTATAATGAAATAATCTTAGCTATCTGCTGACAATGTAAATTGTTAAAACTGAAAATAAGTTTCATTCAACTCACAGTTTCAAAATTTATGGGATCCATTTCCTTGAGCTTCTGCACATGGCCGTCAATCTCTGGATCAAAAACGCTCCCAATGAAGCCATACACTTCAGAAAAGTCAGGCAAACCTGCAAAACATGGTCAAAGAAAACCCACCCTTCAATTTTTCATATTCCATTTTAAATTTGAGGCAAGTGAATCAAAGAATAAATTAACCAAGGTCTAGAAGTAGAAGATTACCATGGAGGACTGGAGCTTGTTTCCCTTGCTTTGATATACTGTTACTTATCCGTGCTACCCCCTTCGATGCAATATCGGCTGAATCAGTAACGTTGTATGTCATAATAAGTTTTAGAAATTTCCCTTGAATAAAGCTAGTCTACCACTATTATCACAAAGAAATTTACTCAGAAAGGAGTATCCATGCCTTCGATTCCATGAAGACTAGTAAAATCATCTTGTGATGGCACCGTTTGGCTTGATGAAGCATTTATCATCATGGAAGTTTCATCCCACGGAGAATATCCTGATGCAAGATTATTTATCGAAGAAGGATAAGCCAATGATCCTTGTAGTGGCATCAAAACTGCCAATACAATAAATTGAATGTGAGAATGTCAAAAAACTCAAAATCCATATAAACATTTGTAACGAACACAAGTCATTAATTGTCCTCAAGATTGCCACACCATTTTTGGATGCCTTTTGTGGATAAGGATGAGAAGCCTTTCGCTTCGGGCGAGGAGGAGGTACATGTGCTACTGTACCATTCTTTTGAACTTTCAAGAAGTATTTTTGAGCATGACTTCGAATCTGCAAAAGCGAAAAATGAATTACTTAGCAACAAATAGTGGTTCCCCAATACAGAAGAAACCGAATAATAAAAAATGAAGCCACACCCACAAGGGGCAAATCAATGTGCTTGAACCTGAATCACTGTCTTTGAACCCACAAAATCTTCAATTTTTTTCCAGTCACGATCAAACCTATATAATGAAAACCAATTGTTTCTAAAATAAATAAAGAAAATGCATTGCGAAAATCTAATGAGTCCTAGTCAAACAGAATACACTGTTTATTCAGTTTAACTGGTTGAAACAACATAAAAAATAGTACTGAAAAAATTGAAACGACATGTCAGCTTGAGAATCCAAGTAAATTAAGTACGGTTATTGCGTTACATTTCCCGAAAGTACTTCATTCGCTTTGAACCAAGAAAATTTGTTTTCAAAAGCAAGAGAGTTACTAGGAAGATGGGTTGTGAGAGAATTGATTAGAAAGTGAAATTTTAAGTAAGAAAGAGAGAGAGAGAGAGAACTAACAGTTGAAGTGCTTCAAGGAACTTGTCGTGCTCTTCGTCAGTCCAGCTTTCTCTGGACTTGGTAATGGTATAGGGCTTCCTCACCTTCTTCCCTGAGCTATCAGTGGGTGTTGACGAGGTGGCCATGGATTGAGGATTCTGAGTAGGTTGTGAATTCATGTTGAAAATTGAGCATGGAAGAGAGAGAGAGTAGGAGACACAGAGAGAGAAGTAAAACTTGTGGCGGGCTACAATGCATGTTTATGCGGTGAGTAATTTAAGACCTCTCATCTACTACGCCGATTTCATCGTCTTGTCGACGTGACTTCCTCGTGTGGAAATGGGGAATAGCTGTAGTATGAAGTTGTCGACCAAACAAATGACCAACGTAACCTTAAAATCCATTATAAAAAACATAACCTTAAATTCTTCAAAACGATCCGGTATACCACCACACCACCCAAAAGAAAACTAAATACATAGAGGACAAAACTTATATATAGTAATTTAAATGTGGTTCCTTATAATTCTCTTTTAAAATTCGGTCGGTAGAATCTTAAAAGGGAAAAACATTTAAGTACTGTACTTAAATCTTTTCTACAAATAAATAAACTAATATGAATAAGGGTGTATTTGAATACCGCTTATTTTACTAAAATTAAAAAATTATTTCTAAAAGTACTGTAACTAAAGGTAAAAGTTAATTGAAATAATACAGTGTGGCCCGTGAATAGTGTCAAAAAGTGCAGTGGAATCCATGAATAGTAACAAAAATAAGTTGAATAATGAAATAATTTTAATTTTTCATTTCAATCCAAACATACATTAAAATTATAAAAGTAGGAATTAGTCTAAAAAAAAGAAATATTATGTTAATATTATTTTCACAACCTGATCATAAATAGGTAGTTGTTATTGCCTATAATTTAAATATACCATTGAAATTACTTTTTTGTCTCATTAATAACAACTCGTAACAACCTGCTACTTAAGATTTGTTATAGAATTGTTGTGAATATTGCATTTTCCCTTAAAAATGTCTAATTATTCTTTTAAAAATAGAATTGAGCCCCTAATTATAACTAGCCTTTTGTTCAAATTAAAACATAATTGAGCGATTGACTCAGTAATTATAAAGACAAGTTACTTTTTGTTTTTTACTCTTTTCTTTTTTGTTTTTTTTGTTTTACATTTGATAAAATCTTACCGTTCAATTTGAGAACAATATCTGATTATGATACTATATTATTTTCAAATTTTCTTACAGTAAACTCATTATTATGAAATAATATAAACTATTACATAAAGAATTTAAGTTATTAACATGTTTGAAAGGCAATTTTTTAATAAAAATATATTTTTTTATCTTAAATGAAAACTTTTTTTTTTCCTATTCTTAATTAACAAATATTGATAAAGTAGAAATTTTTTTTTTTCTATTGTTTTCATGAGGCTTGGCGCGTAAAAGATATATATAAAAAGTCAAATGTAAAACGATTTATAAAAGTGATATTAGTGATTGACTCATGTGAAAGTGATATTACTATGATCAGAACCGGCTATATTAACAATTATGAAAAAAGATTATATTTTCGATATTATTTAAAGAAAAAATATGTGAGAGACATGGCAAATAGGTGGATCGGATCGGGTCAATCAGCTTGTGAGTCAAGTTGGGTTCACCCCTATTTTTCATATGAATTTTCTTTATAAAGAAATTAAACAAAATGTATTTGCCATTTGGAAAGTTACGCAACAAATTACTTGATATAAAATGTATTACTTTGAATTCGCCACTCATATCAAGAACGGGCTCAACTAAACAAATTAATAATTGTTCAATAATTTAAAAATTATACAAATCCTAATATTATTAACCAAAACAAAATAGCATAAGGATAAGTAAAACAAATACATAAATTTCATTTCTACACAATATAAACACCCCAAAACATAAAACAAAATTACAAATGCCTTATAGGATAACTAATTTGACAAAGAATAAAAACATATAAGAAATTTACAATCTTGAAAACTAATTTTATAATCTATTATCAATTGTGGTTGCCATTCTATTTCAATTTGAGAATATACATTAAAGTTTGATTGTTTACTTATTTATAAATGGTCTCTTTTATGAATATCATGTCATTGTTAAGCAACACACACTCTAGAAAATATCATAATTTATTTTGAGAATTTACACTTATCTCCCTAAACTATAACCCCTTTTATGCTTACTCCCCTAAACTTATGAGAATGAATGTTTTACCTCTTAAACTATACCCCCTAAATTATGAGAATACACACTTATTTTTCTAAACTATTACTCATGGGATAAAGTGCAAAGTGTTACATAGATAATAGTTTAAGAGAATAAGTATGCATTCTCATAATTTAAGGGGGCAAGTGTTACACAAATAATAGTTTAGGTTGGTAAATGCGAATTCTTAAAGTTTAGGAGATAAATATTAAAAGGAGTATAATTTAGGTGAAAAGTGTAGTTTCTCATCTTTTTTTTTTTGTATTTTTTATGTTCATATGCAATAATTAAGAGGGTTTTACCAACGTGTGCCCTTAGGGCATACATTAGTAAAAAAATTTAGAAAACTTTTTATAAAAAAATGAAAAGATACCAATTTTTTGACAACTTTTTCAATTCTACATAAAATATTTTCAAAACTAAATGATTAATGTGTGCCATAGCTTTTTAGCTCCACCAAAATACAAAAAAAAAAACCCATACATTAGTAGAGTTAAACCTATTTTTTTTAGTTTCATTGCTACAGTGCACATCTATTTATGGATGTGCACTGTAGCTCAGAGCTAAAAAAAAAAAAAAAAAATTTATTCCCTACCCAGTTGTGTGTATGGCTGTGATAGTTATGTGTAGTGGATATATTATTTTATTATAGTAGATATCTTACTTTATTGTGATGTTTATATTATTTTATTGTGTTAAAACTTGAAAGTTAAAATAGATTTATATAGATAAAATAGATAAAATAACTTTTTGTAGCATCAAATAACTAAAATTTTAATTCCACTGTAGTAGATAATCTAAAAGACCGGAAACCACGTAACCTAATTCCCTAGGTTATCAAATCCCCTAGACAATGATACTTTTGGCATGTACCATGTTGTTCATTAAATCCCATAAATGGTAACCAAAGCAAAATCTACATAAAACAGTAAGTTTCCAACAGATATCATATCAGATAGTACGTATTAGTACGTATGTAAAAGGTTTATAATATAAAAAATGAAGATACGTATGTTAAGGATTTGGGATGACCCAAAAAACAAAGTCGTACAAATATGATTAGCTCGCGATGTATCACACTCTACAGCGCCGCCGATGTATTGAAGTTTTTGGCGAATAATCGCGGAGCCTAACGAATAGGTGGGTCCCAGTTTGAGATCTGCGATGCTACGTGTGCTTCAACTCGGTCCACCAGTACAAGAACCAAACACTATCGTGTGATGTGTCGTTCCCACATGTACCACTCAGATTTGGTAAAGTTCTTTCCGCTTTTTATTATTATTATTATTATTATTATTATTATTATTATTATAGTCCCTCTCTCTCTCTCTCTGATGATGTTTTTAGATAACAACAACAAGATCCAACGGCTCAAATGCATTTAGTCTCTACTTGTGGTGGAGGATAATGGGCCTTGTTGGACCCTACCACGCCCGACGTCTCCCTTATAAACTTTTATATTTGTGGTTTTAAAAACTTAAAAGTATTGTTTAAGCTTTCTCCATTTTAATGGTTGACTAAACTTTGTAACTAGTTTGATACTTTCCCTTTATCTTTATCTTTATCTTCACCTTGCGTACGTATCTAATTTAATATCTAAGATAATTTATATTAACTCATTAATCATCACAATTAAAAAGAATAAAATAGTATTTTTTATTTTATTCATTTTAATTATTTAATATTAAAATATTTCAACAGTTTCTAAACTTTAAATTTTATGTTTGTTCTTTAATAGTTTAAACTTTTTAAAGCAATGCTAGCCGACAAATAATCATATAATTTTGGTCACAACTTACCATGTGATTAGTTATGAATGATGGAGGTGGAAATCCACGAAGTGAGTTGTGATAAACATTGAGTGATTGTTTATAGTCATAACATTATTCAACTTTTTATAATAGCTTAAAAACATTCGCATTAGTTCGTGTAAACATTTATGTCTATTTTAGCGTAATAACATTTTTTATTTATTTTACATACTCACTTTTCAAAACATTCTATATGTGCCTTTGGGAACTGATTAAAAATTAAAATTCTTTTACTTATTTTTGCTACTATTCATGAGTTCCACTGTACTTTTTGGTATTATTTATGGGTCTCATTATATTATTTTAACTAACTTTTACATTTATCCACCGTACTTTTAGTAATAAGTTTTCAGTTTCAGCAAAATAAGCTGTATTCAAACACACTATATATTAGATTATTTATTTTACACTATATTTCATTAAAATATTAATTTTTTTTAAATGTTTATATTTCTTTATACGCAACAACTATCATCTATTTTCTTCCTTAATCCTTGAGGTGCGTAAAAGAAAACTAAATGTAAAATAAATAGTGTTAATATAAATTTATGTAATTATTGAATTAACAATGTATTTTTACACAATTTTACGTAGTATGATGTTGGTGAATTTTGAACTTAATTAGCTAAAATGTGGTATTTTTATTATTATTATACAAGTACTAATGCGAGTGCTCTAGAAACAATTATTTATTTACTTATTTTTACAATAGTTTGAGAATAAAAAAAGATGTTTGTAAAGTTTAGGAATAGCAATAATATTTTAGCATTACCCACTAGAGTTACCCTACCCACTAGTGTTACCCACTAGTGGGCGAGATCTTACCCACTAGTGATAAACAGACTTTTTTTTTGTGACTATTCCAAGCTGCCGACTAAAGGCCAACCGAAAATGGTAGGCAAAGAAAAGGATGAAGAAAAAGAAGTTTGGGTGAATAAGAAGAGCTAAACGGGACTGGTCCTAGTGATGAAAAGTCCATGTGAAAATGACTCATCGTATAGGTAAAGGGGTGGTTGAGCTGATAATTGGTTTAAAGCTTTGTTTGTTTTAATAAGGAACAGTAATAAGAGGAGAAGAATACACATGCTTTCTCTAGTTTCCACTCGTTTTGGCCTTTTGGGGCTGCTCAGCTGTTAGACATGATCAAGCTAATGAGAAAAAACTAATATTTGCATTTATTCCCCCTTTGAATTGGTCACCTTTCAACAAGTTTGATGTAATTGGTGCTATTATATCCAAGCTTGATCTTATTTTCCAACTATAAACAAAATCAAGCAATTAATCCGATTCAAGCATACCATTTTTTTAAAAGATTTCGATCTGTTAAATATGTTATGTAATGATTGAATGATGAATGAAAACATGAAATGAAAGAGAGAACAAATACACAAATTTACATGGTTTAGCCCAATAGCCTATGTCCATATTAAGAAAGCCATTGACAACTATATATTGATATTAAGTACTTGTGTTACAATGAACTTAATATAGAGTTTATATACTAGAAAATATTTGACTAACTAAAGTTAATATGCTTGTTCTACAAGTATATGAACCTATAATTGGTTTGGACCATGATATATTTAACACGATTAAAGTTCAACCACGTTTAAACTCTTGCTTCATAAACACTTTGGATGATGGATTTAAAACTCTCCAGCTCAAAATTGCACTTTCTGATCATAAAGATTATTTAAGAAACCGACCCTTTTACCAAAAAACCAAAATGGAGTCAAGCAGGGTCAATTTAAAGAAAACTCAGGGGAACGCCAATTGCTATGGACTTTTTTCTGGTGAGGAAGTGATTCACTAATTCTCTATCTCTAGCCCAAAATTGAACCTTTTTAATTACAAACACCACAAATGACAACGGCCCTTTTGCCACAATCCAAATGAAGACAAGCATAGTCTAAAAGAAAGCTATGAAATGCCATTAAAAAAGGGGTAAATTTTGGCGAGAAAGTGAGAGAAAGAAAGGAGTTGTAGTATATTTATAGAGAAAATACATTGAAGATTACATTTTTGGATTGCCATATCACTTCCTATTTGTAGTTGGATGAATCTAATTTAGAGGCAAGCTCGATCTTGTCATCTAATTGCTTTGTTTAGTTGGGTAGAAGTTGAGTTTGTCACGAGGAAATTGCAAATAATAAAAAATCAATGGCTTGGTAAAAATGTCGGTAACTTGATCCATGATAAACAAACAACGTACATCAAGAGTGAGTTGTTACACAATCACACGTAAAATGAAAGTCAATTTAATATGCTTTCTTCGAGCATGACAGGTTGGATTAGATATATATGGCCTTGATATTATCACATCAAAGAATTGGCAACCCCGGAAGAAAAATGCCTAATTTCTCCGATGACACTACAAAAAACTAGAGCTATAGCAGTTTTTTTACCATTTAGACTCTATATTGAAATGTGACACTCTTGGCTATTTTCTAGAACTCTAAGAGATGAGATTAGATCCAAGAAAGTACTAATTGCTAGTTGATTTTATGTCGTCAAGGTACCCCATCCATTCAATGTCGGAATAAGCGACAAGAATAGGAGAGGATGATTGCTTTAGCAGTTGTTCATCATGAGAAATAGCGTGTCTGAGATAGTGTGCTTTAGCAGTTGTGCAAAATGGTGGGGTGATGAATAAATTGACAGCCTTTGTTGATGGCGATTGAAATGTTGGGGCGTCAATATTCTAGCACACCAATTGTGCTAAGGTACTCAAAAGTCTCAAATGAGTCACCTCTGCAAGGTTGTGAAAATTGGGATTTTACTTTGGATCGAAAAAAAAAAAAAAGTTCTTTAAGATCTATTTAAGGATCATAAGATTCTGTGAAATATGAAAATATTTATGAGAAATCCTATCTAAATCTTAGGAATTACAGCACAAAATTATTACCATCAAATAAGATAGGGATATAGCTTGAAGCCAATATAAGTAAAATTAAAATGAGTTCCAGTTAATTTAACTGGTAAAATTTCTGATGGTTGAATAAGAGATTTGAGGTTCTATCGTTGCTTACACCAAAAATTGATTAGTGTTTTGATCTGATAATAAAAAATTATCATCAGAAGCGAATACCATAAATGGAAAACTCACTCAAAAAAAATTATAAAATCAAAAGAATGAATCAATATTAAATCCTAAAAGAATAGAGAAAAAAAAAAACTAACATTTTAAATTCTTCTTTCTATCTTGTTTTCATATTTAAAAAAAATATTATAAAGCTCACCCAACTAAAAATGAAAATGTCAAATTCTCATTCAACTAAATCCTATCATGGATAATATTAAGTTGATTGAGAATTCAAATCCTATCATGTTGTCATTTCAAAAAGAAAAAAAAAAAAAGATAAATAGTAACATAATATTATAATATCAATGTTTAGTTGACGGCAGATTGATATTTGATATTACTAACATTCCACTGAAAATCAAAGTTTTTTTTTTTTTTTTTTTGTGTGTGTGTGTGGAGATAATATAGACAAAAGACAACTTACAACACTAACACTTACAAAAAAGCCTAACCTTTGCAAGTACTAGCGAGACTTATAAACCGAAAACAGAAGATAAGGAATGGGGAAGGAGGGAGTGAGAAGACAAGAGTTACAAAGTTTTGTAATTGACAAAGTTGTTTCCCTAATATCCAAATATTTTGTCAATTACTCAATTAGTTGTTGGGTAGAGCAATATTTTGTTTTAGGGTCCATTTGGAAACAACTTATTTAGTTGAAACTGAAAACATTTTATTGGAAGTACTATAGAAAAAAACTAAAAACTAGCTAAATAATACAATAGAACTTATGAATAATACTAAAAAGTGCAATGTGACTCATAAATAGTATAAAAAATAAGTTAAAAACTCTAATAAGTTGTGGGTTTCGTCACTGTTTACAAAGTCTATTTAAATTCATTTGGCATTTGCGATTCTCAAAAAAATAAAATAAAATAAACAACAGAAAGGTTCATTTGGCATTTGAACCTAAAATTTATGTGGGCTTCTAATGGCACCTAGAATGAAGATAGTGTAGCCTATCCCACCTTTACAGCTTGGGCTTTCAACCTAAGTAACCCAAACCAACTCCACAATATTAGCAGTTTAAAAATATATATACGTATTTTAAATTTGTTAGTTTAAGTTCTTTTGAATTTTGCGGTTTAGTTCAAATTCATTAATTTGATTTATTTTGCTATATCGATATTTAATTGATGAAATTGAACTATTAAACCAAAAATTTTAAATCATAATCATTTGGTGGATAACAAACTTAAATGGTTGAACTCATTTTTATTATTATTAAACATGACAAAATGATCCAAATCCGACAACCCAACCTAACCTAAACCAATTTTTGCGTAGTTGGATCGGAGATTTCTCAACTCTACAATAGTCTAGATTGAATTGAAACTCGAAAAATATTACAAACCCGACCCAACTAAATCCATAAAAATGTGATTTTGTAAATAAATAAATAAATAAAGCATACACACGTGCGGCACGCTTAAACGACGTCAACAAATGTGAGACCAGCATTTGCCAACAGAGATAAGAGAGACACGTGTGTTCTATCCAAACAGGACCAAACTCCAGGCACTTTTCGATTCAATAATATCATAGCATGTTTTTATGTATCAGAATCTTAGTGGGATTCTAATGGATATTCAAGCTCGACTCGGAAGCATTACATCCCATACTTTCTGGTCCCCAAAACAAAAACCCATTTCGTGTTCTTCTTCTTATTCTTCCTCTAATACCTACTCTCCTCTCGTTTTGTTCTGCTCCCAAAGGAATTTTCAACAACCTCAAAACAACGATAACAACAACAACAACAATAATAAAGGTACGACACTTTTTTATTTTTGGTAGTACTTTTAAAACTTGGGCTTTGCTATTTCATATGTAGATTACTGTACTAGAATGATTGAGATCGATCGATGAAACTTATTATTGAGATGTTTTGGTTGCAAAGTAAGAGTAGTGCTTTAATGACCGTTAAAAGTTAGTTGTTTTGTGGATGGTCCCAAACTAGAAAATGAAAGCTAGAGCTACAGTTAGAGAAGTTATTACATAGTTAGTTAGTTCAAATGCCTATTTAATGAAATTCGAAGAATGCATTTGTAGCTCAATTGGCACCTCTTAATGTTGACAATGGAGATTTCAAGGGGTTCAAATCCTCCATTGTTGTGATTATCTATTTATCAGGAAAAAAAAATGAAGAAGAAGAAGAAGAATAGAAGGGAATGCATTAGCAAAACAATGCAATACATGTTGAGATGGCAATGTACTAATATGGGCTTGGAAAGGATGCTGTGTCACAATCTTGAAGGATATCATAACTATTACGACAACATAATATTCACTTGTATGCCTTAAAAAGTTGTTCTTTCTAATTGTTGAGGTATTAGAAATGTTGCTGATTTTCTTGGTGTTTTTTTCATTCCATTCTTCCAAGTTCTAAATTGGTATTAACTTGGGATTGGTTCTAAGTAAGATCTACTTCTCATTTTAACTAAGGTGTAATCTCTTGTAATCTAAGCAAACGTCACTAAAAATATTTGACCTTGGAATCATAATTGCATGATATCGGTTCCTTTTGGGAATTCACGTGTGAAGAACTTGAGAAATCAATATAACATAATTGGACTCAAATCGATAAGTTTTGAGTTTTTGGGTTAAGTGGTGTTGCTCTATCTTATATTAAGATCCTTTTATAGTTGAAGAGGGGATAGTGTGCACGTGGTTCCCATGGATGGAATATGGGAGCCCGTTAATGACATGGGGTGAAGGAAAATAAAGCCCATAGGCAAGTAGGAGCTAGTAAGACTTGTTCATCGCTCATGGTCCAAAAGGCGAGAGTTTCTGAAACTGACAGCAGGCCAATAACTCACATGTGAGGGGAGATTATTGGGTACTCACATGTGAAGAACTTAATGAATTAATATACCATAATTGGACCCCAAACCGATAGGCTTAATTGAGACCTCAATTGGAGTCTCTCTAAGGTGTTATCTCCATAACAAGTTTATTGATATGACCTCAGATTGGTATAGGTAACTACCCATTCATCTTTATTGTAATTGGAATAGAGCACTGTAGCCTTGTAAGGGCATATATAACTCTAGCCAAATATCTATCTTCTAGCTCTCTGCCTGACCACTTGCTTTTACAATGAGTGATTGTTATGTAAAGAAATAATTAATTACCCTCTATTTTGGGTTTCACTTCATTAATTTGTGCGTGTGCATTTGTGCATTTGATACTTTATATATGTTTATGCCATTTTCATGAATGTGGCTTAACTAATTATGTTGCTTGTCAACCACTGCCAAGACATCAGAATTCTTACCAATATTCTTTGCGCACATATCTCAGGTGATAAATTCTCTACAGATTGGGACAAGGCATGGTCTAACTTTAAAAAGCAAGGGAAAAAGACCTTCTTCTCACAGTTTTCTCCTGACAAGTACGTCAGCTGGAACCCTACGCGCTCAAACTATCCACTATCTGAGGAAGTTGATCCCATCAAGAGAGCAGAGAGGTCAAATCTCATGCTATGGACTAGTCCAAGGTTTACACTAGCAGGGGCCATTGTGATAGTCACATTTCTTTTGGTCTACACCATTCTTGCACCAATCAAGTGATTGTACTTGTGTTGTGTTTTCCTCTCAGAAAGCACGTCTATCTTGTAGATCTGTGATGGCTGTTTATATAAGGAAATGGGCCTAGGAATTGAGAAATAAATTTTCTGTAAATGCAATGACTTAGTATTCTTACTAATGTTATTTAATCCAATTGTCCTTTATTTTCTAAGGCAGTGAGCTTTCATCTGCATTGCCATTGTGTATTTGGCTATCAATGATATTTCTGATACTGATGTGAAGAGGTATGCAATGCACATGCTTGCCAAACAATATACAATGATACATGCAACAAATGGGCTTTTTCGGGGTGGGGGGTTTTGTAGCCCAATTTGAAAGTAGTTTCAGCAGGATATTACGTTTGATTTCAGAACTAGGCTCCTTTTGATGTTGCTCTGGACTTGAATGAATTGTCATGCACTTTCTCAAGTTGGATCATTGTTTGTAAAGATGTTTATCTGGTATTGCGAGTTATTGTATTTTACCCCCCCCCCCCCCCCCACCCTTCTCTTTTCCTCTTGTCTGGAGCAGTCAAGTCAATGCTGAAAAGAAACGTGGACTGAAACTTATGAACCCAGTTCTGATGGGAAGGACCTATAGTTCCTCTGTCCTTTATGCAGCATATTGTTTAGTTGCAGACAGTGAACCAGTATTAGGAAAACCGAACTGGGAGACAAGGAAGAAATAATAGTCCAAATTTTTAAGATTGATCTTAGTTGCAATGAAAATACTTCTCAAATAAGCCATCTGTAGCAAAGTAGTTTGAAGAGAACAAAGCATCTACTCTTTTGGCGAATTGAGACTTTTAATTTTTCAATACAATCCTTAGTTATTTTCCTCAGCCTCTAAAGTTTAAATGCATCAGCATTGCCTTTCGTTTTATATTCCACTCAGGATCTTGTTTGGTTTTTTATTCTGCTTGGGATCTTTGCTCTCTATAAATGGTTTTTGCAGAACAATCTGGTGCGCAATGTGAAATCAAAGGTAGCAGCACTGCACCCTGCTACCATGCCAAGCCGCCATGGCAACAGAGAGAGGTCCACAGGCACAGCAACTCATGCTGCTAAAATGAGGATAATGTGAGAGTTGGCCTTGAGCTAGTGTAGAACCCATTTTAAGTGGGCAACACAAGCATTGGCTTCTTGATGATTAAGTCTTGGGGTTCAGCTGAAGGAAGTGATTGGACTGAGGTGCCCAGCCCAGCAGTCATCAATTTAGCTTGCCAATAGGTATGTAACCTATGCAAACTAAGTGTTCCTCGTTTTGTGGCATTCGTTTTGTGCCCCTCCCATAATGGGTACAATTAGACCCCAAATATGGTTTTATCCTATTCAGTTTCCACCTTTTGTGCTCCTTCACCACAGGAAGACACCTGTTAGACACCTTTTGGGCTCCACAGGCACAGCAACTCATGATGCTAAAATGAGGATGATGTGAGAGTTGGCCTTAAGCTATTGAAGAACCCATGTTCAGTGGGCAACACAAGCATTGGCTTCTTAGTGATTATGTCTTGGGGTTCAGCTGAAGGAGGTGATGGGACTGGGGTGCCCAGCTCAGCAGTCATCAATTTAGCTTGCCAATTGGTATGTAGCCTATGCAAAATAAGCGTTCCTTGATTATTGCATGCGTTTTGTGCCCCTCATAATGGGTACAATTAGACCCCAAATATGGTCTTATCCTATTCAGTTCCCACCTTTTGTACTCCTTCACCACAGGAAGACACCTGTTAGGTTTGTCTGCTTTTCCACTTCCAACATATGCTCTTGTCCCTTTCATTTGGGGACAATAAAAATTGCAACTACAGGAAATCGAAGAGATCTACCTTTATTTGACACGGCAGATAAATTCCATTATCTTAATATGCTCTGGTTTTCTATTCTATACCATAGACCTTGACTTATCATTAGCTTTGTGTCGCTAAAAGCCAGCCATCACAATAGTTTTACCTTATCTCGTTATTACATGTAGTTAGTTCAAATTAGTTATCTTAGATTAGGCCCAGATGCTAAATTGCAGTGTAATCTTTGTCTAGGCATATAATTGTGTGAGTGTATGAAACAAGTGTGTACATAATCTAAAATAATCAACATAAGAGATATTCTGCGGCTGAGCATATCATTAGAAAATGTCAAAATTATTTACTCTGATCAACAGTAGAAGTAAATTTACTGCATGCTAATAAAGATTGTGTTATAGAATAGTAACTGAGGGGCCACCAGGATTGCCCTGAATCCATCTTATAGCTGTGAATCACTAGAGGAAGCAAGGGTCACAATTGACTACATTCAAACTGAAATATTAAAAGAATGAATAATAAACCTTGCTCGTGCAACATATTCTTTTTCGTCCATATTCTTAGCAACCAAACAGTAACAGGAAAATTGATCTTTTTCTACAGTAAACACTTCAACACCAGTGACCCAGGTACCAAGCAGGGCTCCCATTTCCCATTATATATATCTGGCTCGTCACTCTCCCCTCTACACTCACTTTGTACCACACCAAAGCTAATTCATCCTTTTATTCTGTTTGAAAGTACAGATTTTTGTGGCTCTTGCTATTTGATAAAATGGCTGCAGCTAGTGGAACATCCAATCCTGTAAACAGAAAGCAGACCAGGCTTCCCCCAAAAAGAGGTCAGATTAAAGTTGGGATATTTTCCAAGTTTGTCAACATGGTAGTCAGAGTTGTGTCAAAAGCAAGAAGAGGGCAGGAGAGAAAGAAGAAGGTGGCACAGGAAACACAATCTCCACAACCACATGGCTCAAAGCACATGGCTCAGAAAGAGCATTGATATCTTGCTGAAATGAGCTCCAACAAGCATCGTCTCCCAACATTGCTTTGGGTTTTGCTGAATTCTATGCCTTTGCTGCACCATATGGCTGTAGCACATGAGTCTGCTTTGTGGGAATAGCCTTAAATTAATATTAGTACCTCTCTCTCTCTCTCTCTCTCTCTCTCTCTCTCTCTCTCGCTGTTAATATTTAAGCAATTGTTGGCAAGGCTACTGAAATAACATTATAAGTCTCGTAAATTCTGGGTTGAACTGTTATTTTCTATATATTGCTTCTGCATAAACATCTCTCTTCAGTCTTTTCATACCTTTCTTAAGGCATTTAGGTTAAAAAGAATAATATAAGAGAATAATATTTGATGAAGCAGAAATCTTCAGTCAAGTGGACTCGTTCAAATGAGCCAGCAACCTCATCCCTGTACTTGAAAATGTCGCACAAAGCCTTCTTTAGGTGGTCACCGGTGTAGTGCCTACCAAAGAATCTCCAATGATAAAGTCAACGTATGAAAGTTTCAAGAGAGTATCAAAGATCAGAGTTATGACGTATTTTAGATTGTGTGTACCTTGTATTGGTTCTGTGGAGTGTTTATATGTGGTACAGTCTCTAGCCGTTGTGGCTTTTATTGTGGCTTTAATGCCTCTCTTGGTAACGCTTTCATACTCAGTAATGCAGGTTTTGATGGGCCTCCAATGGTCTATATAGCTGGACTTGTAACCATCCAAGATATTGTCTACTACATTAAATGGCTTTCCTCCATTCATTAGTGACGTGGAGATGTGGACGGAGATGTCTGATTAGTTTGTCTGAGCAAAAGATGAACCCATCAATATTAGAGACCATTTTTTTCTATAATTTTTTTCACAACTGGCTAATTTTAGCCATTATAATTTAAATAACATTACTTTATAGGCTTATTGTTGACATTTTACGCAAGTTTTTTAACCATTAAAATGAGCTAATGAACAATTCGGAATTGCCATAACATTACAGCTGGTGAGCTGGCAGACCAAAAGTGTCTCTGCATATTTACGTACATGTAGGCTTTTCCAAGATAAAAATGCCTAAGTTCCTCTGTTTTCCAGTTGGATTCATGCTGTACATGATGGCTAAATGTTGAATAGGAATCTTACAACATGTAGGCCAATGCTTTTGTTTGGTGTTGGCTAGGCGTGTCAATTGACAATTTTATTTTATTTTATTATTTATTTATTTATTTATACATATATTTTTAAGGAATTGACAAAATGGTAGTATAGTTAAATAAAATCCCAATACTGTGATTAAATTCTGGAACTAAGTTGGGCAAAGTATATATTAATTTCTAGTCTGTTAAGAAGAAAAGCTAAATTACAAATTGCATCATCTAATTTTGTCTAAAGTTCAATTTAGTTCTCTAACTTCAATTCTGTTCAATTCAATCCTCTAACTTTCAATTTTGTTCAATTCAATACTCTAACTCTTTCAATTTTATTCAATTCAGTCCTCCCGTGTCAAAATTAAACCATTAAGAATGACCAAAATGACATGGTTTTATATTGAACAAAGTTAGAAGTTAACAACACAATTTTAACAGTGTCTAATGGAATGATCAAATTGAACAAAATTGACAGTTAGAGGATTGAATTAAACAAAAGTGAAGTTAAAGGACTGAATAAAATTTTAGGCAAAGTTAAAGGATTCAATATGTAATTTTGCAAAAAAAAAAAAAAAATGCAAATTTTCACTGGTTCTTACAACAGAAGAAGTAAGCTTAAGGGGGGAAAAATCTGCAATCTGCATTTGAGTAATTTTTCTTTTATAAAGTGGTATTTTTCTAACTTCAAGTTACAATTCGATGCATATATAAATCATGTGCAGTTTAATTTCATCATGAAGGAGAGTTTACATTGGAATCTCATGAACAAGGTCCCCTCAACGTATAACATGCCCCCAAAAAAAAAAAAAATAATAACATAACATAACATATAGTAGTTTAAAAAAAAAAAAAAAAAACCATAAAGGCATAAACATTTTTTTTGTTGTTGGATAGAGTTTCAACTTTCAACATATGGTGTCAACTTATGATGATTGTACTTTTTATGATGACATGATTACCCTTTATCGGGGGTTATAAAGGTTGGTAAGTCTTTTTTGATGAATAGAAGTTGGTAAGTTGATCATGTCATCTAATAAAGCAACTTTGTTAATTATAATGGCGAAATTCTCACCTCATTAAGGGGAATATTATATTACATAGATAGAGAATAGCCAAAAAAAAGTTAACTACAAAATGAGGAGTGGCCATAAACGTTGGCATTCCACTTCCATAAAACATAAAAATACGAAAGTAATTGGACCAAAAAAGTGCTACCTCAAATTGCCAATATATGTACACACTCATCGGTTTTCCTATAAAGATTTTATTTATTTATTTATAGAGTTTGTTAGTTTGATTGATCAGTTCTTAATTTGTTGATTGACATTCAGTTTATTGGACTACTGTCATTGTCATGAATTTATGTGGAGGACAGTTTACAAGTGCTGTCTACTTTCAGTAATATAAATCTTAGTGGTTGTCCCTTCAAGCTCACCCAGGTGATAAATTCAATGAACTTGGAAAAATTTGTTGTAAATCCCATCGTTTCAGGTTATATATATTGTACCATGGTTCATAAGATTTTAGGATATTTTATGAGTAGGGAGTAAAACAGTTTTGCAAATGCTACCGCATCGCGGCACCAATCCCTTACAAATTAAAAAAAAAAAAAAAAAAAAAACTTGATAGCTTCCTGTTTTAGTTGATTGGAAAAATAAAAAACTCATAGAAAATAGAAATTATTCCGTTCACTTAATAATAATATATCTTAGTTTTCTCTCACATAAACATAAACCTTATTTACAAAATCTACATATATTGTCCATGTTTTATGTGAGATTAATGTATAATATAGTGGATACATGGAATAATTTCAAAACAAATTGACGATTCTTTGCATTTAAAATAGATTTAAACTTTGAACCAATAAAAGGCTTTTAAAGAAAAAAAGTTGTTTGTGAGGGTGTGGTGGGCAAAAGTCGGGGTTCAAGTTTATAAAAGGAAGTTTTACATGCATATACAATTAGATTAAATTAAAATAGAATTTCTATCTTGTATAAAAAAAATAAAAAGTTGCACCTATTTTTAGTGCAGTAATCAATAATGCTACGAAGTACACTGACAATTTTTTTTAAAAAAACTGTAAACTTCACATTATTGAAGTGATTAATCGTGAGTGATAGAGAAAAAGTGGTGAATCCATGAGTATCAATTGTGTATATCATTTATGAGCGACCAACTTCAACAATTATGAAATTTGTTGAAAAAAAAGTTATGATGGTAGTGTAGTAATTCAAAGGAAGAAAAGGAAAGAAAGACAGTAAAGTTACTGATTAATAAAGTGCGATGGTCTATCCAAACATCGCAATTTATTTTTGACACGCCATTAGGGTTAGGTAGATTATTTTGCACTATAAGTCATAGTACAGACTTTGAAGTTTTGAATTAGGATAACTGGCTGACATATTTCTAACATATCCAATATGTTTTAATCCAACTATCTTTTCAAATTCTACAAAATGACAAAACATCATAAAATATAGAATCTAATCATGTTTCCCTGATATTGATAATTTCTTTCCCAAGTAAAATGACAAAAAAAATTTATCAGAGAAGCTAAAAACTAATTTCACTACCAGCAAAGAAAATTCTGGAAGAGGAAAACTGTGTGGAAACCCCCTGATGATGGTTTTTTGAAGACTAACTTTGATGGTGCTATGTTTGGTGATCTAAATGAAGCAGGCATTGAAGTTGTTGTTCAAAACCAAGGGGGAGGTGTTGGCACCTTTGTCAGAGAAGAATCCCATGCCATCTTCTGTGGTAATTTTGGAAACTCATGCATTTAGAAGAGTGGTCTAGCTTGTTTGTGAGATTGGCCTTCAAAACTCTGTTTTTGAGAAATCGACTATAGCTCTTCAGCATAGGAATTTGTTACATTCCTCATTTGGTCACTTAATTAGAAACATTCTGTCTTCTGCTAGCTCGTTACAGAGCTTCTCTCTCTCTCTCTCTCATAGACTTAGGTAAGGTAATGTTTTAGCTCATGATATAATCTAGAGAGCATGACTTTCTTATTCTTTTCATTTGTTGGTTTGAATGTAATCTGTTCCTCTTGATCTTTACAATTGTTATTGTGATGCCCAAATTTTATTGATTATGTGATGTGTATGGGTGTGTGATGAGTCCCACATCGGGTATTTACTAGGTTGAACTAGACTTTATTAACAATTACAAGGAGTCTCAATTGTGACTAGTCCTTTTCAGATATAGTGCAAATGTGGCTAGCGCTTTTCTTTGGGTTGTTACATATGGTATCAGAGCCGGCCCGGAAACCCCATGTGGGCTCGGAGACACTACCCCACAAAGTGGGCCCTAATGAGGACGTTAGGGATTTAAGTGGAGAAGATTGTGATGCCCCAATTTGATTGATTATGTGATGTGTGTGGGTGTGTAATGAGTCCCACATCGGGTATTTACTGGGTTGAATTAAACTTTATTAACAACTACAAGGAGTCTCAATTGTGACTAGTTCTTTTAAGATATAGCGCAGAGAGTCTCAATTGTGACTAGTTCTTTTGAGATATAGCGCAGATGTGGCTAGCGCTTTTCCTTGGGTCATTACAGTTATCTTCCTGATTTTCAAGTCAATGAATAAATTGTCATCTTTCTCTCAAAAAAAAAAATCACTATTAGTAAAATCTTTGAAATGATAGTAATAATTACGCAATATCTTTTTATTGGAAGTGAATTTTGACAAATCCACTATTAGATTACATTTTCTTCTTATATTCTTCATACTTGCAAAATTTCTTGAAAATTAAATATCAATAACTATCTCATTAATAAATTATTTAAATTACAAGTTTTTGTAGTTTAAAATTATGCATAAAATATAAGTTTATAGATCATATAGTAAATAATATCTGATTAACACAAAATTTGACATGTGTATTAAGAGCATAAAGAACATACAATTCAACGGTTAGATTTTGAAAATATATAGTAATATTTATTTTATTGAATAAAGTAGTAGTTTAGGCTATAATTAATTTTCTAGCTAAACTTTGTCCATAATCTTTTACTACATAAGGTAAATAATACAGAAAAGGCTGCACTATTATAGGTACTTTAGCATTTCACTTTGGCAAATTGCAACCATCATTTTTTGGGCGAAAGAATTGCTAAATCAGTGTATGAGGCACTCAAAAATTAAAGAACATTTGGGACCACAAAGCATTCATGAAAGCCTTTATCATCAAATCAACCATCCATCCCCTACATATTTTGAATTGACTTATCTTATCTAATACGATATCATTTACTAAGATATAATGATGTCTCACCAATAACACTATCACAATTGCGGGTGTGTGATGGTAGGAGTTCTCATAGCGCTTCACATGATGTTTGGCAGGAATTGAGTGATTAGAGTTGCGGTGCTTCAACGAATGTGTTGTACCCATAACAATAGTTTCATCAAGGCTCCGATAGTACACATGGTATTGCCCTTATTGTTATGTGGCGTGAACTCAATGCATCCATACCGAAGATCCCATTTTTTATTCAGCAAAAAAAAAAAAAAAAAGATGTCTCAGTAACATATGAAAATTTTATTGCTTTTTATAAATAAGTTATACATGCATTCAGCATTTTCAAATTTATGATCTCACCCTCCATATTATTTTTATAAAAAAGAAAATATTTTATTTGAATTATAGTTCATTCACAACATATATGTAATGGTATTATTTCTGTCAGTTAAGATTGTAATGCTTTGAAAATTTTACATTAATTATTTGACGGCTGTGTCTATTGGTTCTTCAATGATCAGCCGATGATTGAACCAACTGAATTATGTTAATTTTTTTTCTTCCTTGGAATACAGCAATTGCTAATGAGAAGCGTTGAAACTTATCCAGATGTGTTTTTTAATATATTCTGATATTCAAGCTTTGTTTTTGGAAGAAGAAAGAACCATGTTTCAAGCACAAGTCATTGATCACATCAGAGATGGGTTCCTGAGCTTCTTTTGTTTCGATAAATTTCTTAATATCATATCTCAATATGATTTTACCTCCCCCACCCCAAGAAATTTTTTTTTCTTCTTTTTTTAGACACTTAAAAGAAAAATGGATACCCTAGTGTCCAAAACTATGGGGAAATGGGAGAAGGTAAGCTAAATGAACTAAAAATTTAAAGATAATTTAAAATATTCAATAATGCCACTAGGGTTTTATCTTGTCAATTGTCATCACCGCTCGTTCAAATGGTAAGACTCTCAAAATATATTGAATTTATATCTCGAGTGATGGTAGTTATATGTTGTACACATGTATGGGATACACATTGTAAAATCTTGTTTTTAAAATATGGTGGTTTTAAAATATGATTTAGCTTATATTGTGTAGGACAATGTATAAGTTAACGTGTACAATAATAATTAAAACTATATCTCCACCAACAATCAAACATTGGTTGCATTACATACAACCTATTTATAAGATAATTCTCATGTGAGCTCATAAGCTTTTGTTTGTCTTACTCTTATGTGTATCAGCCACCACCACAATTTAATGTTATCATATGAACCAATCTTTTCAAAGAAATCTCAAAACACTTTCACATAAAATAAAAATAAATAAATAAAAACGAAATCTCAAAACACAAATCCCATACCACTACGAAATCAATTATGCATGCAGTACAGAGTCGTCCTTTTATGCCTGTTTTGCTTATATACGGCTGACATCCTGATGCACACGTATGCAAAGTGTTAAGACCATAAAAAAATTATATATTTTTGTCACGCATAAAGAGTTAGTAAGTTGTAAGTAGTAGAGGTATGGACTCATATAAACCGATAAATTTTTTTTTGCCACTTATAACTTACCACGTTACAAATTATGACAAAAATTATGTAATTCTACCAAAAAAAAAAAAAAGACAAAAATTGTGTAATTTTGTATGGCCTGTCACTGTTCATACCTTAAATTGAATAAACAAAATTTTGGTATTTTTAATTTGAACTCCATGGTGGAATTAGGAATTTAGGCATGATTATTATAATCCCAACTCCCAAGTGGGCCAAGTCTTGAAGTACAATGTTAGAGTGAGAAGAAACACAGAAGTTTTGAAAATTTATCTTTGTTCCCTTAGTGGTTGCCTGATTGGGTCTCTCTCGAGAATTTTTCAATTTCACACGGCTCATTTGGGTTTAGATGCGTTAATGTTGGGTCCGTTTCTGATTCTTGTAGCCGACATTTAGATGCACACTTCAAGTCTTTTAGGAATTTGTCCCCACTCGAATAAGCCCCATCAATTTCTGGGTGAGACCCATTGGTCCCATATCCACATCACACGTGCAATTCCTCTCTTTGTTAATGTGATTTCCCCTTGCAATTATTTTGGTAGGGACCAATATGATTCTAAGTCCTTTCATGTTTTTACTTGGGATTAAAGCCTAGAGGCCAATATAGGATCTAGATGAATTTTTATTTGTTTTCACATGGCAATAAAATCATAACTTAACAAAGTTGCCATTGGGGCTTCTAAAACTCAATTATATTGTCTGATTTTTCAGGAAAGAAAATCTAGAATCGAATCTCTCCCTCTCAGTTGTTATTATAAGGAATCAAAGAAAACAAAAAACAAAAAAATGGGTCTCCATTTATAGTGATTGTCATCATAATATTCTTTCCACACAGAAATGTAACCATTATTCAGGGGTGGGACTTTGGGAGTGATTTTACAAGGGAAGAGACAGCTCCATACCCATTATCATGAGCAAAGCAACTTGAATACAGAACCTAGCAATAGCATATGATGCTGAATCAGCTGGAAAATTCATGATGAATCATAAGTTGCCATATATGTAATCTTCTGTGAAGCTCTAAACCATTAATTAGAAGATAATGTGTGTCCCTCACGTGTAATGCACAGTGAACACAACTCACTTGGGTGATTGAAATAAGAATGATTTTCATCTTCTTATTGGTGGTTGGTGCCTCAAAACTCCAATCATGTTTGAAACTAAACTTTACCTAATATAAGATTTCAGCCAAGGAAAAATTTCCCGGAACCTTCTCCTATAGTGATTAGGTGATCACTGTTTAACCTTTCTTCAATACCAGGGAAATGAGCATATAAATGTTAGGTTTATCCTGTATCAAGACTGGACTTTGAGAGAGTCCACGGGGTAGTGTAGATTGTGGGACTTTCATGGTTCATCGTCAGTAAAGTCAAAGAGGACGGTGATGACGGCCTTCATAATTAATCAACAGCAATAACCTACTTGCACGGAAGCATAAATTTCTCTTTCAAGAACCGTATTACTGCAATAAATTGCTTTCATCAAATCTTGCCCTCTACTTCTAACAAAGATAATGCGGATGGAGACGGACCAGAGAAAATTGAGGCCTTTTGTCCCTCAACTTTCCTTGTCGTCACCTAACTGTCCTGCAACTGCAGGCAACACAATCTCCCAACAACTAATTTTCCTCATCATCACGGAGTCTCCAAGAAAACCGTGTACCAATGGAGGATGACAAGCAGAAACCAACAAGAAGACCACCAAGTAGTCCCCCCCACCCAAAAAAAAAAAGGAAGCTTAAAGGAGATGAATTGCTATTATGCTTTCATATAAGGGTTGAGATTGTGTCTAGTGCATCGTCAGTTGCACTGGACACGTAAAGATACGGACAAGTGTCCAATTTTGGACACATGTCCATATCCCAACGTATTCAATGCACTAATACATTGGACACGAGCCATATTCTTCAAATAATTCCCAAGAAATTTGAAAAGGAATACTTCATTCATTTTCATTCTAATAAATTCATTTATGAACTCCCAAATATAGAATAAAATATAAATATAAGCAAAGTGCCCCAAAGGGAATACCCAATTTACCAAAAATTACAGTATACATTATCTTGATACTTATTGACTAGATAATAGGCTACTAGTAACTTTATCAAATTACCATATCATTTTGGTTCCCTTTTTTCAATGAGAAAATTACCATATCATTATCAACTCAGGACTTCATAACCTCCTTGAAGCACCATAATAGGTCAGCACAAGTGAGGACCTCTAGTATGTAGCTGGGGTGGGGAAAAAAATGTGGCTCTCAAGATTAAGTATGAGTGCCCGGCTCCCGAATTTGGAGTGATGTATTTGATAAACTTGCTTCCAACTCATTTAATTCATCCATGTCCAATTCATCATCATCGACGTTGTCTTCAGCATCACCACAAGCTTTTGCTGAGCTACTTGGTCCATCTCCAGCAGAATTATCATTTACCTGAAGTTGAATCCAATTAAAAATAAGCAAAACAAGATATGAACATGCATATTTATTTTATGCTTCAGCAGGCATGTGAACAAAAGAAATAAGGAAACTAGTTAGTTTTTTTTTTTTTTTTTTTTTGGTTGTGGTGGGGGCTGTGGGGGGGGGCCTTTTGTTTTAGACAGAAAAGTCATCTCAGCTGCCTGGATTCAGCAAATGATGCAATTTAGTATTGCATGACCTCAATGCATACTATGTTCTTCACTGCTTGATTTAAATTTATGGGAAAAATTTGTGGCAAATATTACAATTTTCTAAATTCTTTGTGGAGTTTTTTCAACAGTTCAACCTTCATTTCTAGCATATGGAATAAAAATTATACAAAAGTATATAGCTTTAATTAATTACAAAATGAAAGTGTTCAAATATCATTTACAATATTTCCACAGCCAAAATGTGACAAAATTTGATGTGATATGTTCTAAATATACACAACTGTGATATTTGCATACCATGATCAAAATAAAGTACATGGTTGAATCAAAATATACCCAAAATGCAAATACCATAAAGCAGCACTAGAATGACTTTTACGCCTAACATAAGCAGTGCAACGAACTGCAACCCTCATCATCTTACTCATTGACTTCATCTTAATTAATAGCCACTCCCTCATTAGGAATATGTTGTGAAATAGAACTTAAATCTGATGCCCTCCCTAGTGAAATTGCTCTTAATCTCAAATTAAATCTTTCTTCTTTTTGATAAGTCTCACATTAAATCTTTCTTCTCTAGCAACATTACCCCATGTTAAGTAATCATCATCAACAACAAGATCAGCTTCAACACTGTTCATTGGGTTCTTCTTCTATTTTCCCAGTCAAACAGTCATTGCTATCATCTTTCAAAGAAATTGGACTGTGTGGTCCCTTCAATTTTAATTCCTCTTATTCTGGAATTTTTACTGAAGGATGGTCTTATGCGTAGTTATCATACCATAAGATTGGTATTTTTATAACAAATCAAGGACTCATATATATTATACAATGGTAAAATTTAACAACTTATTTACCTTTGAAAAAAAAAAAAGGCAAACAAGAAAACTATAAAATGTGCTTTGCTTTAAGTAATAAAAAGCACTTCAGGCTTTAAGTGCACTTTCACCAACATGATGTGATGAGGACATTACACTGCAATCATGCTACATTGGCACCTATATGCCAAATTGCCAATATTTATATCAAAGCACATCATACTTTATCATTCATGGGTTTCTTTTTTTACTTTTTTTTTCTTGATACATTACTTAATGTTTTCCAAAAGTATATGATTATAATCATTCATTCCAACAAGCACTGAGGATAAAACTCATTCTGAAAGATTATAAATATGAACATGCACACGGCATTGATCAGCATGTATTCCATCATGTATGTCACCGTCCAAGGCTACAATGACTTATTTGGAGTTGTGAAAAAGAATCATCTCTAATTGCTTTTGAAATCGAGAGGATCCATTTTAAGATGAAGATTTGGTATTTCATGACTTTAAAGATGAATTTGGTATCATGTCATTTTAAATTCAGTTATCATTCCTTTTTTGGTACAATAAGATTTAAATAATTGGCATCATGCATACCTTTAGATTCATAAAAATAAATCTTCAACATGAAATGGATCCTCTCCATTTCAAATCAAATGGAAAGGAATGTGATCCTGTCAATGCCACTTGGGCAGCAACAAGAACAGTTCATTGCTAAACAATTTGGCATATATGGACTCAATCATGTTCTCACCATCAATGGTTTCTCTAAATTAATGGAATGAGACATGAATGGACCAAATAATTAGTATACCATTAAGAGTTGCTGATTTGGTCGAATTATGAATGTGGTCTGTGTGCACTGTGCATGGAGATAGATAAGAAAAAATCTATATTTCGTCAATGAAATTGGTACCAAATACGTAAAATTCATAGCTCAAAGCACCATACCACAGAAAGATCACCAACATGTGCAAAAAAATCATACTAATTCCGGCTTTGTAAAATGTAACCAAACTTTTGCATCTTCACCATGATAGAAGTGTAACTATGACTGCATTTTTGCATTTATGAGCAGAGCTTTATAAAGTGAGTAGAAATTTAAAAGCATAATATCAAAAGATATCATTTTCTTCACAAACAGCTTGTGAAGCTTCAGGAAATCCAGCAAAAAGATAAAGGCTGAGTAATAAGTGAAAGCTTCACCTTTTGTTCTGCAACATCAGATTCTGATACTCTTTGGTACTTCTCATATGCCTCAGCATCATCAACAAACAAGCTAGAATCTGAAAGGAATAACTCACGGCCACTGCAATGGAGGCAAGGCAAAAGTAAATGTTTAGCATATAACATAAAACTTACTGATCACCTGCCTTTTTGCCAAGTGGTAACCCTTTCCCTTTGATGGAGAGGGGGAGTGGAGGGGGGAGATTATACCTCATACGGTCATTCTTAGCCCTATCTGCCTGCTGTGCAGCCAAGCCTGCATCTCTTTCTGATATCTTTTTGTTCTTCCATTGCATAAATAACTCCGGAGTCATAGGAGTTGAAGATGTTAATTTTGCACGCTAAAACCAAAAAGAAAATTTTAGTTAGAATCAATAAAAACTAGATTATCCACAATGTACTCAGACTTCTATTGGCCAGAATCATGTACTCAAACTAGAAGTACTACTAGAGCGGTGGGGATGACATGGCTTGCTCAAGAAAATTTTATAATCACCTGATTTTCAATCTCCTCCTCAATAGATATCTTTTCAGTCTCTTCCTCTAAGAGAGCTTTCATCTGAGATTTTAGAACATATCCAGGAGGAAGAGCATGCCTGTAATGGCAATCTTTACCACCATTTGGGCAGACCCAAAACCAACCATATTGTTTCTTCTCCACAGCTTCCAAAAAGTATTTACAGACCTGCAGGGATGGCGAGAAACCAAAAAGAATCATTTTGAGTTCCAAAGAGCAAATGTGATGTGAAAGGAATGTCACATATAAAAAATTCTTTGTTAACTACTTAAGATTGCCATAACAGCAGAATGTATATCACCAATCCCACTCAGATTATGGCCATTATTCCAGTTAATTGTAAATGATGAGGTCTCTCCTCGATACTCAAATCATGTTCATTTTTCTCTACTTGAATCTCCCACCACTGTGTGTACCCCAACACTGGTAGGAAACAAATTTCCAATAACAATGCCCCCTTGCAGGGCAGGGACAGGTCTATAATTAAATTTATAATAGCTTATCACAATGCTTCTAAATCTTTCCACTTAACTTTCTATCTATGGTTCTATAATGTTTCAGAGCTGAGATGTGAAAATTTCTCAATAGGTTGCCTTTTAGGTTTCCTATTATATTTTAAAAAGCTTAAAGTTTCCAACATTTATTTATTAATTTTCCAAAGAAAATTACATTACTCTACCTTTTCCATTTCCACCTTCTTTCTGCTGTTATGACTAATTACTAGATGTGAAGTAGAGAATCAAAGGAATAGCCTTTGAGTGAGTCAACACCCCCCCCCCCTCCCCCCCAAAAAAAAAAAAACTCTCCTCTAAAGAGAGAGAAGAATATCAATCTCTTTATTTCTCAAAGGTATTTTTCTTTTTTATTGATATCTGAATTAGCTTCAAATAAGTAATGCAAAAATATTCATAATCCCACAATCAACACAAGTTCAACATTAGATAAACTTAGGCAATAAATCAAAAGTTCCTTCAAACTTTGAGACCACTAATCTGATCATGCTTGGGCCAAAAACTCTATTCTTGCACCAAAGACCATTCCAACCATCTAGTGGTACTTAATGAAGCCAATTTCCTTGGCGTTGCTGTGGAAGCACTGTCTGCAGCACATGAGACCATACTTCCTGATCAACACAGGGGGATTCCAACACACACAGCAGGCATGGGAGCCAGGACTGTAGTTCTTGGGTGGGAATTCCGGACATTTGAGTGACTCATGATTGGTTCTTGCTACTTTGTAAGAGCTACAAGGTGAGGCGAGAGAGAAGCTGTGAGAGCAAGAGCTAATTGAAAACCCTAGCACTTGTCAAAGGTAATTTTATAGGCAAGGTTGTCTTATCACTTCTGTGCTTCAAAAAGTCAAAACATTTAATCATATTAAAGAATATAAATTCTTTATTTCTAAAGGGTACTACTTTTCCCAGACTTGTTTCGGACAGGTGCATACAAGAGCTATAGAAGCAACCAGAACATTTCTGGAAATATTATTTCCCAATCACCAACATATACCTGTGTGTGTGTGTGTGTGTGTGTGTGTGTGTATGTAAATAGGAAGGGGGGACTGGTAAGGTTCGAACCCCAGTACCCAGCACCACAAGAGGTGCTGGAACTACTAGGGTGTCCTCATACCCTTCTAAATCACCAATATTCTCCAGAAATTCCTAATTTTGCTAGAATTATAGATAGAAAGGCATGAGGTAAAGCATGGATTTCACCAAGAACAGACAGGAAAAATGCGAACGAATTTAACCCAAAGGGGTAGCACAATTGGTGCGAGATCACACCTCATCAAGCAGAGGTCACTAGTTCGAATCTCCCTTCCCCTCCCCTTGGGACCAAAAGTAACTCATAAAATAAAATTAAATAAAATAAGTCGAACAGATTTGACAAAAAAAATTAATTTACAAGTAGTGCAGATAACATAAGAGAGAAAACTCACAATATCAGTTGGCTTGTTCTGCTTATATTCAGTTTTCTTTGATTCAACAACCTTCTCTAAAGTCTCTTGATCCCAATCATCCATTGATTCTTCAAAAAGAAAGAAATCACATGACAGTCACAATGAAATTAAACAAATCAAAGCCCATAATTGCGCGAACAAACTTTAACAAACAAAATGTAACAAAGTCAAATGACCACTTAAGTTAAAACGATTCCTGCTCAATACCTTGGTCACGCTTATCGCTGTAAAGATCAATCTTCTCTCCCTTCCTCTGAATATTCAAATCATGTGAGAACTTGCATTTAAAACCTTTAGCACACTGACCCGCTTTATAAAATTCACACAATATGGACTTGGGATCAACACCTGACCACAAACCCAATTAGTACTAGATTGCATACAAGCAACAAATCACATATAGCACAAACTTCCTGGATTAATGACATGGGAAAAACAACCAGAGAAATAAGATGATTACCAACTGGCACTTTGGGCTGACTGACAGCAATCTTGAATAAATCATTCAGCTCCTTATCTTTGGCCTTCTCTTCCTCCTTCTTCTTCTGTTAATTATACAAAGTCTTGTAAGCAGAATTCCACTTTACATAAATTCATAATCTATACTTTTCGCTACTGAGAAATTACATAACGAACAAACCAATAATAACCAATTTAATATAATAATAAAAAAATATGAAAGCCTCATCCTAGTGATTTTTTGGTTTGATAAGTAAAAGTCTCATCCTAGTTAATTAAGTGAATGGTCATGTTAAAAGATGACCTTATGACATTTGCTAATAGACCATTTTAGGAAAGTTTTAATACCACTTTCATGGAAAATATAAAAAACAGTCAAAAAAGTCTTCTTCTTCTTTTTTTTTCTTTTTTTTCATTTTCCATCAAAAGTTTCTAAAAATATTTCTTACACCAATGTCCACATTTATTAACTTTTTCCTTTAACTTATTGCTTATGTACATCTTTTTAAACAAACATTCTCTTGGATTAGCTTTTTGCAGAAACCTTATTCTTATATTTGTTGAAAGTCGTACCCAGTGCAAAAAGCTCCCACTTTTGCGAGGTCTGAAAGAGGTCATGATAAGTAGCCTTACCCACCTTAGAAGTATCATACCTTAAGTGGAGTTGAAACTTTCCTTACAACAATGGAAAACTACAATTCAACAGCTTAGTCTCTATTCCATAGTAAATCTATTGACAATACATTTCCATTTTTTTTTAATGTAATTAGAATCTAACTTAGATTTCTTGATTGAGCTTCCACTTTTTTTTCCCTTGGATACATTTCCATTTACTTATAGTAATTTATGTATTGTAGGTTTTATCGTTTTGTATATACACAAACGCATAAATCAAAATCTCCATTTAAGAAAGTTTGTTATTGAAATTCACTTTATTTTTCACAAAAACTAAACACAGCGTATATTTGAAAATTAAAAAAATAAAAAATAAAAACTAAGACCTTGGCAGCGGTTTTAGTAGGATCAGGTTTTGGCTGTACGGACTGCTTGAGAGTCTGGACGTACTTCTGGACATTCTTGCTCTTATTCTTGTTCTTGAGCCCGAAGGTCTTGTCCTCTACTATCTTCTGCTTCTTCGCCATATCCACCTTCGATTGCTGCTTCGGCGGCATCTCTTATCGGCATCAAATTTTCTTCTTCTTCTCTTTGATCACTATCGCTTTTTCAATTTCACGAAACCAAGAATTCGAATCCGTATTTGGCAAATTTTTGTATATGTGACAACCAGTTTAGGATGGATGGAGTGGGTTTTGGAGTTTCGAGAAGCTACGCTACGATATGTAACTTCAATTCCGGATTGCACTTTGCCACTTGGTGCTTGTTAACGTGGCAGATTGCCGTAGACTTGATCGTGGGCCTGATATAAATTCAGGCCTGGATTTTAGGTCCAATCTCAGGCCTACAAACAAAGGAATTTATTTTAGGTCTATTTTTTTTCTTCCTATTTATTTATTTAGGGAATGAATTGATTAGTTCTTTAATGATCTCATCTTTGCAATAAAAGAATATATATTTATAGTTAATTGGTTGGCACTTCTTGCTTCTGATTTTTTAATGGAGATATTCAAGATTTAAGTTCTTCTTTTCCTTCCTCAAAAAGTTCTTCTTTTCCAATTTTAACTATGGAATTAAAATAAAAAATAAAAAATAAAAAAATTTTACGATAAAAAAATGGTGAAAATTCATTTTTAGTCTCTACTGTTATCTTACTAACGAAAATTGTTTACGCAGCAAACAAAATATACCATTGGCATTTTAGATTAACATGGTTAATAAAATAATAATAATAATAAATTTATTTGGAATTTTAAAAATGCCATGTCGGTATTTTTTTTTTTTTTAAAGCTAGGCTAGCCCATTAAAAGCCCATAAAAAATGTAGCCTAGCTATGATGTATTATTAAAGGGAATATATATTCGGCTTGGAATGAGTATATTAGCAGCATATTAGATTATGGGCTTATGATTTTTTATATTTCAAATAAAAGTTATTTATCATTAACTATTTAAACATGCATATATTTGACATAATATAGGCATTGTGAGATGTGTGTAATCAAGATAAGTTGTAGGAAGGAAATAAAGGACTTAGACATGACAATCTAAAAAGTAATAAGACGAAAATATACTTTTGATCTCCACATTTGAGCCAATTCTTATTTTGGTCTTCACTTTTTTGAAGCACCTATTTTAGTCCTTGAAAATCAAAATCGTTACCATTTTGGTTTCTATTGTCATCTTAGTAACGGAAATTTCCTACGTCATAGACAAAGTGTATCGTTAACATGTTAAATGTTAACATGACTAATAAAAAAAAAACCCTCCTCCTTTTTGCAATTTCTATGGAAAAAAAAAATTATATATCAAGTTTTATATTTTGAGAAAATAGTCCGATTTCATCACTGGATGCAACGACATAGCATAAAAGTTTCATTTGCTCAAATATTCTAAAACTAGTTCCCAATCAATGCTAGTACAATAATCATTATATGGATAACCAACCATTCAAGATAATTCAAATTACTCCTCATCATACATACTAATGAGAGGGGCACTTCGTTTGCTTGACACATACAATAATTTTTCTGTAGTGAAGGTAGGAAGATAAATCTATGGGCTCAAGCCCAATCTTTCTTTTCTTTTTTGTACCTTTTTTTTTCCCCCACTTTCTTCATGAGAATTACCCTCACATTCTAGATGAAAAATCAGTTGGATAACCAACCATTCAAGATAATTTAAATTACTCCTCATCATACATACTAATGAGAGGGGCGCTACATACGCTCGACACATACAATAATTTTCCTCTAGTGCAGCGAGGAAGATAAATATATGAGCTTAAGCCCAATCTTTCTTTTCTTTTTCGTACTTTTTTTCCCCTCTTTCTTCATGAGAATTACCCTCACATTCTAGATGAAAAATCAGTTGGACAATATTAAAAATCCCTGATCCCATTCCTATCCCAAGCAACAGAGACCAACTGAAACACCTGCCTTTCAAACCCAATCCACTTCCAAAGCCAAAACCCATATAAACCCCTCACACACAAAAATGCATAAACAGACAATCCCAACACTTGGCCAACAATGAGAGAGTTGGTCATCCTTAGCTACTCCTCTATTGCCACTCCTTCCCACAATCACCACCACCATAACCACAACCCCATTAAACCTTTCAAACCTAACACCACCACCAAGCTCTCTCCCTCCAAACCACCTCAACCACAACCACAACCACCAATCTCCACTCTCAACTCCCCTTCTCCTCTACTCTCCTCAAGCCACACTCTCCACCTCAAGTACTACGCCAACCTCGCCTCCAAGCTCGCCGAGCAAGGCAAGCTCCAAGACTTCGCAATGATCGTAGAGACTGTGATTGTTTCTGGGGCTGACGCTTCACAGTTTGTCTCGGCGTTGAGCGTGGAGCTTGTGGGGAAAGGAATCTCGGTGGGTCTTCGAGAAGGGAAGGTTCGGAGTGTGATTGAGGTTTTGAGGAAAGTTGAGCAGCTTGGGGTTGCTCCGTTGAAGCTGTTTGATGGGTCTACGATGGAGTTGCTAGGCAATGAGTTTTACCGTATTGTGCAATGTGGGAAAGTGGAGGAAGTTGTTGAGTACATGGAGATTCTTGCTGGTAATTGTCTATATACTTGTGTTTAATTTCCTTCATTAGGTAGATTCTAGTGTAAGGGAACTTTCGATACAGTATATGTGGTACATTACTATTAGACTATTAGTTGCATTTTGTTAAGGCTTTATTAGTGGTAGGGGTGAATTGGCTTATACTTTTTATGCTGTTGTTTATAATTTGATAGCTATAACAATGGGAAGGTGATAGTTGAACCCTGTTCTCTTTATAAAGAAGAGCAAACAATGCCACTGAGTTACAAGGCTCTTGGTGAATTGGCTTATACTTAATAGTCTATTTGGATTGAGGGGGAGGGAGGGGACTAGAATTGGCCTAAAATCAACCTATTTTCAGCTAACTCTACTCTACTCCCCTCCACTCCCCCTCTCTCCCCCTCTTAATCCAAACAGGTCCCAAGTCTTCAGCACCATTAATTGCTTTTATAATTGGGAAAATTATGATTACCACATTTTGGTATGCCCTTAAAACACAAAATTTCTAAATACAAATATCTTTTACCTAAAGTTTAGAATTTTGTTTTTCTAAACTTCTGCATCATTAAGTGATACCAGTACTTGCCACATCATCAAATTCTGTTAAAATTAACCAAACTAAAATGATGGATATAAGTACAATGGAGTTAAGTGTCACAAACCAAACCATGAGGTCCTCTGTGTTTTAAGGGCATACCACAATGGTGGTAATTATAATTATCCCTTTATAATATTCTTCTTGTAGGTATCTTAGTTGTATGGGTTTAAGACAATAATACTTTTGGGCGGGTTCATGTTAGTTTAAGCTAAGTTTAAAGTTCTTTTGGATAAAGAACAGTTGAAATTTCATTAAAATGAGGTTCTGTAGTGTGACCATTCTTGATTTGTAGAACTAAATTTACTGTCATGTGAAGAGGTTTGCTAGAAAGGGAAAAAATTAAATAAATTGAAAGTTTCTTATATGTTTATCATGGTTAGAAGATTTGGGATGTATTAACTTTGTCATGAGTGGGATTCGGATAACAGATGATTACTTGATTTAGGTTTCCGTTTCTCAATCAAAGAACTACTGAAGTCTTCTGACATTATTAGAGCTTGCGTTGATAAACGTAACCCAAAACTGGCAATAAGGTATGATTTACAATTCTATTGTGGGTAGGTCTTTGTCAGGTTCAAGTTTTCTTTTTTATTTGGTATGCATCACTATGACATTTTAGCCAGATGGGTTATGTTTGGACTCTGCTCTTTACTAGCATGCAAGTTTTCCTTTGTATATGGTACATGGCAGAATTCTCTTGACTATGGCGTCAGTCACTGCTTGGTACATTCGATGTATTTTCATTTTTTCTTGTGTACTTATCCATAAGTATCATGTTTGCAGGTATGCTTGTATTCTTCCATATGGGCATATATTATTCTCTACCATTATACATGAATTTGGAAAGAAGGGGGACCTGGTGTCAGCTTTGACAGCATATGAAGCATCCAAGCAACACTTGACTGGTCCTAATATGTATGTCTACCGCACAATTATAGATGTTTGTGGTCTCTGTGGTGACTTCATGAAATCTAGGTACATATATGAGGTACTTTCTCTGACTACTTATATAAATTGAGTGATTGCTTTATTTGGTTTAGTTTTTCTTTTCAAAGATGATAAAAATGTATTTTTGTTCGGTATTAGTTCTTACGTTGCTAAACTTTCTTTCTTTTTCTCTTGAATGATTGCTTGTGGCATAGTATGAAAATTAACCACAGAAGTATTTTAGCACAATGTTTTTTTACAAAAAAGATTATGTCTAATAACCCTTAGAATAGGCAAGATATGTAGTTTAACTGTAATCTATCTTTATTATTTTATGCAATAAAAGCATAACAAATAGTACACTCTTAATATAAAATTTCCAAATGTGGGTTAAACTAGTGAGCATTATCATGACCACATTTTTATAGAATTAATGGCCCAAGGTCCCTAATGTTGCAAGCACTTTAAGCATCACATAAAACTTAAATGAACAATTTCCCATTCTTGCCTCCCCCAAAACAACGAAGGGGCGGGCAGACAACTGGAACAGATCATACCACTAATGTGGAACACTCAAACTATAACTCCCTTCTGACTATTTTAACTGAGTAAAAATGGGAAACTGACCATCTGAAGGAAGGTTGTTTTGATTGGGAAGCAGCATGTGCATCACTTCCATGTTAAACATGTAGACTATGAAGTATAAAATCTAGACTTGAGCACATTGCCAGAGTTAATTCAATCAGCAGTGTAGAGTCTAACTAATATCTAGTTACTTCTTCTTCTTCTTCTTTTGCTCTTTAAGGTTCATAACACGTATGTTCTCATAATTCTTTTTGGCATGGTTACAGGACAGTAGAGATTTTATGCTGCCATTGAGTGGTTGTTTGTTTTGCATGGGTTTTGTTGCAGGACTTACTCAAGCAGAAGATCACCCCAAATATTTATGTTTTCAACAGCCTGATGAACGTGAATGCCCATGATTTGAGCTACATATTGAATGTACACAAGAATATGCGAGTAATGCTCTCTCTCTAATTCTCCACACATATATGAAGTTTGCTCTTTTGTTTAGTGTCCATTGGCAGTTCATTAATTTGGGATTTTCCACGTACAACCATATTCAAACTATCAAAGTGAATAAGATAAATCAGCTTCACAAAGCTTCAGCCCTTTCAAAAAATTTCTCTTGCCGTGTTGTTTAACCAAAGATACATGATAACATAACTCCTAATTATTAGCATGCTTACTGTGCTGCTGCATATTTTGCCTGTTTCCTTCTTTCAATCTTCTTTTTAGTAAATCTATTGATTACATTAAGTGTCATGCTCATGGCATTGCTATTTCTTTTCCTCTTTGTGGTAGATACGTGAAGGGAAAATCCATGAATTAGTTAGCCAGTAAAGTGTACTCTATAGGTTAATCAACATTATCTATAATTTTAATATTTAATTATTGGTTGAGTGCATATAAGTTTTCTTGTTTATTCAGATCAGCAGTAGAAACTTTTAAACTTTTTATCTCTTATATTTCTAGAAACTTGGCGTCATGGAGGATATGGCATCTTATAATATCCTTTTGAAGGCATGCTGTCTTGCCGGCAGAGTTGATATGGCCCAATACATTTACATGGAAGTACAACATTTGGAATCAACAGGAGTGTTGAAGTTGGATGTTTTCACTTACAGCACCATTGTGAAGGTAACTTGTTGTATATGAATATTATCTCAATGTCTCCATCTTCTCATGATTTCATAGATATTGCATAGTTCATAGATTTATTTTTCCTTTTTCTGGTGGGGTGGAGATCTTTTATTTGTGTCTCTTTTACAAATTATTTTTTGGACATCTTCATGGCTTATGCATCAATTTCCAGGTCTTTGCGGATGCAAAACTGTGGCAAATGGCTCTACACATCAAGGAAGATATGTTGTCAGCTGGTGTGGCTCCTAACACTGTTGCATGGTCATCGTTGATCAGAGCCTGTGCCAATGCAGGTCTTGTAGATCGGGCGATTCAATTGTTTGATGAGATGCTGTTGGCTGGCTGTGAACCCAATACACAGTGTTGCAACATCCTTTTAGATGCTTGTGTTGAGACTTGCCAATTTGACAGGGCCTTCCGTCTTTTCCAGTCTTGGATGGGAGGTAGAGTCTCAGAGACTATTGGTGAATGCAATATTAATTTAAATGCAGAGCAAGGAGACAAAAATTGCAGTACTAGTGTGCCAACTGGCATATCTACTTCACACCTCTTAAACTGTCCTAGGAAGTTTCCCTTTACACCCACAACTGCAACATATAATATTTTGATGAAGGCTTGTGGTACTGATTACTACCGTGCAAAAGCTTTGATGAATGAGATGAAAGTGGTTGGTCTTTCCCCTAATCATATAAGTTGGTCAATTTTGATTGATATATGTGGAGGCTCAGGCAATGTAGAAGATGCCATACGGGTAATGTATAAACTAATCTTGATCTACATCAATTTTTGCTCTTCCTTTTGAATAATTTTTTGTTATTGTGCTTAGCTAAATATTTACAGTAGAATCATTCCTGCTGCTGGTGAGAACTGGAGCCAAAAAACCAATAAAGAAAGAAAATTAGCCAATTTCTTTGTGCTCCCTCGGTATTCATTCACAAGTCTAAGTTCTCTAATAACTACTTTTTCGTCCAATGCAGATTTTCAGATATATGCTTGGTGCTGGAATTCAACCAGATGTTATTGCATATACAACGGCCATCAAGGTTAAATTTTTCTTCTTATGCTAGGTTGGTGGTTGTAAAATGGTTGTGCCAGTGGGCTTGGGCTCAAATGGCATTTCCTCCTCTCATAATAATGGGATGGAGGGTGTTTTATGGATGCAAGACCCATTGGGTGTGTGTGTAACTTAAGGTTGTCCTCATGAACACTTTTTTTTTTTTTTGGTATTATCTCAAATCTATTGGACCTAGATATTTATGTGTTGTGCCCTTTGGTTTATAGGTTTGCGTGGAAAGTGAAAATTTGAAGCTAGCATTTTCTTTATTTGAGGAAATGAAAAACTATCAAATACGTCCAAATATGGTAGGTGATTATAATCAATCTGCTTCTATTATTTATGTATGAGTGTGAATTTAATGATTGTAATGTCACAAAGAAATTGAGTGAAGATGTGTGTTGCTGCCATCTGGATGAGGCTGTTCTATGATGTTGAACTGACAAAAGAATTTTGTATTTTCTGAATGTGATTCTGAATTGTATTGTGATGAAAATATTACATAAAATTATGGCAGTTTCGTGTTGCATTTTGGCTACAGTTTTGCATACAATCATCTTGAACGTCATTCTTGCTTCAAAAAAAAAGAAATTTAATAAATAAATCATTAATGGCATTCTGAAAATTGTGACTCAGCTCACCATAGATAACTTGTTTAAAGTTGTTTCTTTTCAGGTGACTTATAATACTCTTTTAAGGGCCCGCAGCAGATATGGGTCCTTGGATGAAGTACAACAATGCCTGTCTGTTTATCAAGATATGCGGAGAGCAGGGTATGAAACATAAAGTGATCATAGAAATATTTATTGCAATCATTTTTCCAAATAAATATGAATATGTTTTACAATCCTTTATTTACCATAATTATATTGATTTATTAAGTACCGTCAAGAGCCTTGTAGCTCAACTAGCACCTTTTAATGTTTCTAATGAGAACATCTAGGGTTTAAATTTGTCTTTCCCATTGTAACTATCGGGAAAAAAAAATCTTGTGCAATAGTAGGTTTTTTTGGTGTTTCCTACTTTCCACACTGGCAGCAGAACCTTTTTTTTTTGGTTACTCATATTCGTGAATGCCACTTTATGCCGTTCATCAGGGATTTATCTAATTTAACTATTTGTGTCTTATCATCATTATTGTACCCAAAACCATCTTGCGTATTCTGATTGTCTGATGAGGTGCAAGTTTCTACAAGAACTTATATTCTCTCCATGGCAAAGCACCTCAGATCCATCTAGATAAAATTGGGCCAACTTTGTCACTTCCAATTAGTGAGGATTGAGGGGTGCATTCGATTATGTAATGCAAACTGATGTAACCACCCTATGGTGTATTGATCTCATATGAACTTCAAGCTGTGTTGATTGTAATGCATTGATTTGTTACACATCTTTGTTAGACTGGTCTAGTCCCAGAGCAGGCATGCTCATTTCTGTTACAAACTTTGGATTGCTCTTGAGATCCTCTTCTAAGCTAGGGTTTGTGTTCATGACTACTAGGTTAGTGCAGAGATTGGTGGAGTTAAAAATTTTACTGCAAAAATTTGCTCAACTAAATGTATGAATAAGATTATATGTTGTATCTTTCCACTGATAAAGCCTTTGATAAACCTTATTTTATCTATATACATAGCACAACACATGAGTTATGCACATACGCCAAGAGTCTTGTAGTTTAGTGGCATTGTTCGGTCTCCTTTATAATGAGAATTAGGATTCAAAGCCTCCTCCCCCATTCTTTGTAACAATGAATTATTATTATTTTAAAAAGGAGCAATGTACATAACTATTTTAAAATTGCATATATATGCACAGACATGTAGAGAATATTCAGCTGTTACTGGCTTTGCCCCTTATGTTGAGGGGAACATCAAGCAACGTGCTTCTCATTTCAGTCATTTGTCTTTGATAATTAGACATTAGTTGAATACAATCTTCCTGTTAATGAATCATGTTTATGTAGGTACAAACCCAATGATTATTATCTTGAGGAGCTCATAGAGGAATGGTGTGAAGGAGTAATACAAGACGACAATCAGAACAAAGAAGAGTTCAGTTCCTGCAACAAGACCTACTTAGGAAGACCTCAAAGTCTACTTCTTGAAAAAATTGCAATGCACTTGCAAAAGAGTAATTCTGAAAGCCTCACAATTGACCTTAAGGGGCTTACAAAGGTAGGGTTAACATCATATAGTGAATCATATGTTTGGCAAATTTACCTTTGAAATTGGTACCAAGCATGGATTAAAGCCATGTTTGTGTTGTACAGGTTTGAAGGACTAGATTCTTGCTTACCTAGATTGTAGATTAAAGTCTGTTGTTATAACTGTGCTTGTTTGTACTGTTTCAGAATTGTGTCAACTCTTTCCTCTCAAGTTTTTTCTCATCAACTACTTTGTAATATGTATCAACAGGTTGAAGCTCGCATTGTTGTTCTTGCAGTTCTACGAATGTTCAAAGAGAACTACCATACTCATGGTATAAATGAACCTCTAATAAAGATATTCGCAAGACATGGAATCACATGAAACTTTCCTGCATGGTCCTTTCAACTTACCTTACATAGTGTTTGACAAAGCCAACAATTGTCATATAAATTCAACATAAAATATAAGTCAGGTTTAGTCTATAAGTAAATTGAGACAAGGGAGGAGTTAGAATCCAGAACCGAGCTTACATGTTGACATTTGATTGATTTATTTTTGCAGGACATTCAGTAAACGATGACATATTGATCACCTTTGGAATCAGTAAAGCAGTCACAGATCCAGCAACGCACAATTTCGAGGTGAAAAGTGCAATAATCAAACTACTGCAGGATGAATTGGGGCTTGAGGTTCTTTTAGCAGGACCAAAGAATGCACTTAATAAAAAGACAAATTCAGAATCCCATCTTGCGTCAGATTTAAACTTGGAACAATTGACACGAAGGAAGAGTTTATTAACAGAGCTTGAAAGTTCCACTAGGAGACCAGATGTTGTACAGAGGTTAAAGGTCACAAGGAAATCATTGCAACATTGGTTGCAGAGAAGATTAGGCGCCATCAGAAGATGATTATTTTTGTATGTGAAACCACTGGTAGAGTCTGTACATGATATTATATGTACTATATTCTTAGTAAATGCACTGTAATACCATAAGTCACCAATTGTAAGTTGTACAACAATTAAATGTAATTTGCAAGATCATAAAATAGAAACAGCCTTCTTCTCATTTATCCTTTTGCCTCTTTTCAAATAGGCCAGTTTCCCAATTTAGATGCGAATGCATCTCAAAACACATAAATTGCTACTAAACAAACAACTTCACATTTCTCACTCCAACAAGAAAACAAGGGATACATAGAATTACCATTACAAACCAAAAGCCAAAAAAAAAAACTCACAGCCAATCCTGCTGCTGCAGCTTCAGCGGCAAGTAAACCTCAGACAAATACTGAAACCCAAACGTACTCAGCGCCTGAATTTCCGCCTTCTGCTTCGTCTTCACCATCAAACTCAACTCCTCAACCCACCCAGGATTCTTCTTCACGAAATCCTCCTCCAACAAATCCTTCCCAGTCTTAATATCCTGCTCTGTCATCGGCAACCTACACTGCTCCGGTATCTTATACTTATCCAAATCACTCGGCCTAACCCCCAACCACTTAATATCCGGCGTAGTCAAATTTGAACTATCATAAGACATATTCTTCGAACCACACCCATAAACCGACAAAATCTTCAACCCATAAGGATCACTATCCACAAGAGCAAGAACAGGAAGCTTCAACTCCATCTTCATTTTCCTCAAAAACAACCTAGTAGCCACATCAGGCTGGCCCTTAGCCGTGATAATTATACACGGAAATCGATTATAAAACCGATCCTCAGCTAATCTCATATAAGCAGCATCCTTCTCAACCAACAGAATAAACAGAGCATCACTCTGCATATCCCCAACTCGATCAATATTAGGCGGTATCGCCTTTCCGCCCATTCCCATTTTCGTGCAATCAATCATATCACCATTGTCACTGAAAATCAGCCTCCCGACGACGACGCCTTTCTCGGCGGCGATCACGTTGAGGCTCGATCGAGTGCAGCCGAGGATGCAGGAGACGTCGTCGAGGACGGTATCGGATTGGGACTGGTCTTGGAAGAGCTTGACGTCGGTGTAGAAGAGGTCACGCTTGGTGACGTGGATGTTCTTGGCGCAGAGCTGGTGGACGAGTTGGATAATGCGGGTGGTGATGGTGGTTTTGCGGACGGTGGAGATGTTGGCGTAAGGGCGGAGGGTAGTTTTGTCTTTTAGCACGATGCGGTCGAGCTCGGGGACGTAGAGCTGGTTGGTGGCGGAGCGGGACGGGACGTCGAAGCCGAAGCCGTTGCCGGCGAGGATGGAGCGGGCGATTTTGAGGATTTGGGATTCGATTTGGGATTGGACGGAGAGGAGGTTGAGCTCGGAGACTTCGCGACATTTGGCGTCTAGGTCGATGTCGGCTAGGGTTAGGGTTTTGGTGGAGGAGGAGGATGCGGCGGCGGTGGCTGCGGTGAGGTCTTTCAGGATTTCGAGGATGGCGGAGTCGGGTTTTAGTTTGTTCTTGAATGGGAGTCGGGTTTCTTCGTCGGAATCAGCTTCGGCACGGCGGCGTTTCCTTTTGCCCTTATCCGCCATTTTCACAGAGAGAAAAATCTGTTGGGTGGACTGTGGATATGAGTAAAAAGAGTCTAAGGCGGGAAATGACTTATTCCATCTATTTAGGGTTAGTTTTGTCTTTGTCTTTTAAAAATAAGTTTTTATCTTTTTTTGCTAAATAAAAATAAATTTTTTCTTCAAGATTTGTCTTGCCAGGGTTAATAACTCTTTAGCCAGGGTTAATAATTATGAATTAAGAATTATAGAAGAAAGTATCTCATACGTTTGGTGCATAAAAGATTTTTCAAAATTAAAGAGCTTTTTCGTTAAGAGTACCTAACTCCAACTTTAGCCTTAAAATTGTTTTTATCTTTGAAGGGTTTCTTAAAGCTCATTATATCAAAATTGCCAACTAAAAAGAGTTTCATTCCCTCCAAAATAAAGAAAATTAGATAAACTTTAAAGCATTATTCACTATAATTTGTCAAGGACACAGCTTGTGTCCAGTGCATTATTCACTAATGCACTAGACACAAGTTGTGTCTAGTGCATTAGTGCACATGACACATTAGGATGCAAACACGTATCAAGTTTCATTCCTTCCAAAAGGAAAAGTAGATAGACCTTCAAGCACTATTTATGACAATTTGTCAAGGACACGGCTTGTGTCTTGTGCAAATGATGTGGACATGTGTCAAGTTGACACACAGACAGGATCTTAACCCATTTGTCAAACACTCAAAACTCTACTTCTTAGAACAATGACAAAGAGACACTCGTTACAGTCTATATAGTCCTCAAGAATTCAAAATGTTTGAAAACTTGTTTTCTAAGGTAATAGACATATCTTACTCTCTTCTCTTACAGAAGATACTTGAATTTCTGACCAACAAAAAAAAAAATCACATTAACAGCAGCAACAAGCATGACAAATTATGCTTCAAAGAGAACTCCCCATGGAGAGTTGAACTTATGACTAATCACATAAGAAACACCATATCCTCTCAGAGACCAAACAAAAAAGGAAACAAGTTATCTTTTTTTTTTAAAAATGAGTAGCAAGTGATCTAAGCCTTCAAATTTTATTCACAGAAAGCATTGCAGATATCTTGGACGATACCATACCTTTGAAGTTTGTTTTAAATAGTAAATCTACCGTGGATGGGAGTCAGGAAGTCCTCAACCTCGGGACATCGATATGTAAATTTATCTAAAGGTGCCGTGATAAAATGACAACAAATACTCTTGTGCTTGGAAGAAAAATCTTAAGCTTATCAGTTGGAAGCACTTGGTTGGAGATGTTTCCACTATCTCTTTGGCATGAAAAATTGGCACCCTATTGAAAATTTTGGAGAATGGATTGTTCACAATTCACAATTTTGGAAATTTCAAGTTCAACGTGGTTAGAAGTGATAGAATTCAATGAGTGGAAGATTCCAATGAGACATTATTTGTGAAGAGTGCTTAGGAAAGTACTAAATGACGAGAGACTGTGATTAATTGGTTCTTTGGCATGGCCTCAAATCCTGATTGCATAAAAAATGTCCTCAAATTTTAAGAATTGGCTGGTGAAATTTACCTCTTGTGATAGTTTAGTATCCACTGAGACTTTTCCTGTTATAAAGTTGAGGCAAATTTATGACACGACATCCTCAAATCCCTTTTATTGTAACTATTCATATGATACACTTTTATTAGTGATTGTAGTGCACAAGTTGGTAATAATATATGTAACCTAATATCTTTTACAACAATGAAATTTGCCTGAGCTCCTTGTATAGAATTCCAATATACATGAAGTCACTGCACAAGGTAGGAAGCACCCATAAGAGGACAAGGTCAGTGGTATGAGGCAAATATGCAAATAGAATGCAAAAGTGAATTAAGTAAAACAAGATAGAAAGTGAAGACATGCCTTATTTGCTCCTTCATGAGCAACATGCTTTCAGAATATCTTCAATATCAGGATCATCCCCAGCTTCTTTGTCCTACTCATATAAACAAGTTTAACATGATGTTAGAACTTGAAGAGAAGCGGGAACTCACTAGCATAAGAATTTACAACTTAGAAGGTGGAGTCTTTAGAAACTCCCATCTTCATGCCACAAGAAAAAATATTTAGCTAAGCTTCAAAGTGTTGAAAAACTTGAAGCTTTGTCTGTGCATTAGAAAATAAACAGACTGCTTCCATTGTCATCAAGTGTCCAATTTCCAAACATCAACTAAGATTTTGTTTTACAATAATCGCAGGTCAACGTCCATGATATGTATCTATTGATCAGGAATAAATGTGTACCGTGCTATGATTACTCTTCTCAGTTGGACCTTCAATTTAAAGTTACCATGGCTCTATTGCTAATCAACATTGTTCTCGAAATTAAGACAAAAGGAAAGAGAGCAGGTTAGGATGGACGACTTTATTACCTTATGAATGTATGAGATGTTACTTTTCCCAGGACCTGCAACTATAATTCCACCTTGCTGCCTGAGAAACAACAAATTTTTTGTCTGTTAAAAGGAATAAAAAAGAAATAGAGAAACTTGAAAATAACATACTGAGGTAAGGTAAGATAAGAAGATCAGCATTTCTATACTCTCATGATTCACGTTGGAAAAACACAGCATAACACTCACATAGGACAAAGTTTGGGTCATAATAATAAGGTGCATCAAATCAATCTGAGTTGTATTGGATGCAGGACTCAGAATCTTCAGATTTCAATGTTCAATTTTTATTCTACTAACAGAAAAATTCAGCCTCCTGCCAGATTACTTTGGGTGTTCCTTAGAATGTTCTTATCTTTCAATCATTGAAGTAATTTTATTTACACAACTATAACTATAATGAATTCTATAATACTATTAAGTCAAGTAAAGATATCAAGAGAGCCAGGTTCGTTTTTATTTTTTAATTACCGCCTTAAATTCTTTCCATCATTTCTACTTGATTTAGATCAACATGTATATTGAAGATGATGATAATTCCCCACGAGGAATGTGTTTGTTAGACCAAAATTTAACTTTCACTTTCATTAAGAGACAATTTGTGAGTCTTATCATCATGATCCGTATGCATTACTTCTAACAAAATAGTTCCCATACCAGCCACCTCTGCTCACAGTGTCGCTTTCAAATGAAAGCTTCCAGTCTTGTCGATAACCTTCCATGTACAATTGAATTATCTTGAGACCTGCCTAGAGAGTCATGGAATCAACTAAATTAAGAAGTCATAGGTGCAGTCACAAAATCTCATATTTTCATGAACATGTCATCTTTAAACCTATATTAATAGGCATTATTGTGTTGATAAAGAACAAGCAATTTCTCTTACATACTTTGGGAGTAAATGTAGTTAAAACCCCAGAAACAAATTCCAGCACCTCGTATGATGAGTGGTTAGGATCTGCATAAACTTCTGAAAAGAATAACAAATCTTCATTACTAAGCTGCAACATGTGTATATTTGGCTGCAATACAAGATTATACAGTTGGAATCACTGAGCAGGTTTCTCTTTCAACTTTACACAGCTACGATTAAAAAGCCACAGTTTTTACAATTCACTCTGATTTGCAGTGATGCTGAAGCATATGATACCATCATGGCTGCCCCCGTCACCCCTTTGATGTCCTTATCATCAACATCAATATTATAATCATTATCACCCTCAGCATCAATAGCAAATGGATTATTCATTCTCATCCATATGGATTTATATTGAAGCCGAAATGAATATCCGATGCTCAACCACCACACCCCATTCTCCCATAGGGTTTTCCGAAATGACAACTTCAATCCTCTGTCCACCCTGCACCCCACCCAAAAAGAAAAACTAAAAAAAGTGGTGTACAAATTCATCAGGTTTTCTGTCCTCATTTCACTTACCCCATTGACAGTAGACTAATAATACAATATAAACCACTTCAATGTTATAATTCACATAATATATGAATTCTTCAGAAACATACCTCCCTTGAATTTTGTTTGCTTAGAAAATGCTCTTGCCTACATCAAATTACAGCTAATGGTTATGTCAAAGTTTTAGGGAGAAATAAATTCAATGAACCATCACATAATTGCATGCTTAACAATATTTAAGTTACAGTAGAAAAGCCAACTACAAACAAATGAAGAATAATACATAAAAAAATGCTCTTTGGTACTTCTGCCCTGCTAAGACAAAAATTGGATGGGACATTTGCCTCATGAAACTTCCATTGCATGCAAATAGATCTAAAATAATTTTTTTTCCATGGGTGGTAAATAAATAAATAAATTCTTTGTTGCTTCCCTAATTAGTATGTCATTTTCACTACCTGCTAGTTTAGGCCTCCCTTTATCTCTTTTCACTTTCTCACTTGAATTAAATCATTCAAGCCATCTTAAGAGTCTCTCCCTTTCATCTTTTTTACCAATGTGAGTCACTCTTACATTTAAATAGATGACTTCATTATTTATCTTATCTTTCCAAATGTTCCCACTAATCCATCTTAATATTCCCAGGATTCCAACAAATATGTGAGTGTGCAATCATTACATACTTAATTCATCAAATAAGAAGACACACGTAAGCAAGTACTAACAACTCAATATGCTTTTTTCAGGACATACCTGATCAACGCTGCCAGGTCCAATTACAACTAGTGCTACACCAGATGCATCCATGATATCCTGTCAACATATCAAACATGTCAGAACTATATAAAGGGACTAGGCATGTTGTATGCAGAAGGTAGTATTTCCCAATTTATCATTTGAAACAAATAAATAATAAAAAAAAGAAGATAATAAGCCTCTTAGACTCAGCTATCACCCAAGATAAACATGCTTAAGAGCTACTACCCATGTTTTGGACTTCCCTTCTCACCTGGATAAGGTGGTAAGTTGAGGCATGATCCTCCCCACCCCCACTTCTCTGTGTGTTTGTGTGTGTGTGGGGTGGTGGTGAAGGATTAAAATTCCATGTGAAGGAGAAAGCATTGACCTTACTAGAACATTCCCTTAGACTAACCATTGAGTAAACTAAACACCTGCGCATATGCAGCTTAATGTAATAAAAAATAAAACTATCAACTGCAAGAATCCAATGCTTTCTATCGAAACTGACCGATTGGCTGCACTCCATCATCTTTGTATTCATCTACTATAAATATACAACACAGATGAAATACCAACTCAGAGACCTTTTTCGTTTATTTTCAGCTCATCAACAATGTTCATAAATTCATTTTTTGTTAACCAGAAATTCATTATAGCACAAATTCAAAGGAAAAGACAGAATTTTTTTTTTCTAAAGTCAAAATATGTTTTATAACAGTATGAATGAGCCCCTACTAATTTAAATTCAAATGTTTTCGTTTACCACTCAAATCAGACAAGGGCAAAAACATGGCTTCTTTAGTCCTCACCTTCTTGGAGGCAAGATAATCAGCCCGTTTGCGGCAAAAGACACATCTGGGAATAAAGACAAGCATTATCAGCAAAATACAAAAAAAAATTGCTACATAAAACTTTTAAGTGTCCAAATTCTAAATTAATGAACAAATTTTTCTCAAATTCGGGTGTTGATTGCAAAATTTTGGTAGTTTATGGTGCGCATTATAAATGCCCTCGTAGTAGAGGATGAAAAAAAAATTGCATCCAAAAGCTTGAATCAGCTATATTTTATGTAAATTGATATGCATGAAAAATGACTAAGAAACTCACCCGAAATGGCGAGCGAAAGCAACAACAGCTTTCCTATCTTTCCAGAGTTGAGAAATGGGAATCCCATTTCCATTTAAATCGAAGACTTTCACTGTATCAAGTAAACTTGAGCTATCTTCACTCACCTCCGAGGTTTCAATCCCTGAAATTGGAATTTTCGTTAATTGAGTTTTTTTTTTTCCAATTCCAACGAACAAAAAAAGAAAAAGAAAAAGAAAAAGACAAGAGTATGTATATACAGGACTTGTATACACATTAATTTTCTCGAAAAGCAGAGGTTGTGGAAGAATTACCGGGAGAACCAGACACAGCGGAAGGTACGAGGTGGCACTGCCGCGTTGAGAGACTGAAAGTTTTGTTAATGTTGGGCTGCCTGAGAGTTTGATACGATAGCACACGTGTTGAAGTGAGATTGGTGTTGGTGTTGGTGTTGGGGTGGAGAAGATTGTTGGGGGAGAGTGTGGTAGACAGAGAAGTCGCCATTTTTAGGATCGGTCTCACAATTTCTGAGAAGCAGAAGAAACTATCAAGTAAAAACTTTTGTGGTTGCGTTGCTGAACTAGTGGGCGAGTTTGTGACCGTTGGTTGTTAAATAGTTATTTGTGGGAACTGGAATTACACGTGGCAGTCATGTGCTAGTTCATTCTTCGTACAAAAAGTCTTGAGACACGTACTTTACAACAACTAGTGCACATGTCATGTAGTAATTTGATTAATTTCCACAAATGTCAGCGTTGGTTCAACGTAATCCAATCTCACGATAAAAAAATATACAAGTTGGGTCAAAATGTGTGTAAAAGTATTAGATGAATTTCCTTGTATAACCCTTACGTTTTAGTAAGTATATAATATGGGATAAAGAGGTGAGATGATATTTGAATCACAAACATTACACTCCATCTAAAAATATTATTATGATCGGACTATTAGATGAATTCCCTTATATAATTCATACCTTTTTTTTTTTTAGAAACAAACACAAAAAAAAAAAAAACACAAAAAAAAAAAATGATTCTAACACAAAGTCACATCACAATTTCACTCAAAAGACATAATAACTTATAAGGGAAATATAAGTAAAATTATTATTATATGTCACAAAGTTACCATCAAAAGTGATTAAAATGGAGTTATTGTTCATGTTATGCAATTATTGCCATTGTGTATTACTGTTACCATCCAAACGGATTTTTCTTATGAAAAAAAAGGGTAGAGAAGGACGACCTAAGTTAACATGTTTCACTTGGTGCATGATTATAATGACACTCCACACACTGGGCCCAGACCTACAGGAGTATCCAAACAGATTTAAAAAGAAAGAAAAAAATTCTGTAGAATTATCTTTTTTTTCTTTTATAACATTTAAGTCTTAAAAAAATATATTAATGAAATAGGAAATACTTCTTTCTATTTTCTCTTCAATGAAAAAATAAGGTATCAAAGTATAAACTAGAAGAATTTTGACAGTTGAGAGGCAATTGCTCCCTCAACTAGACGAGACGCTATCTTATGAGCCCACAATTTGTGAGTTGTGAGTAGGAGTGGTCTCTAATAATCAGTTCCCTAGCTTTGCCGTTGTGTGTGATTAATTTTTTTTTAACTTGCAAAACTTTATTAAATCAAACAGAGGATATCTACAATAATGCGATCAGTCTTGCAAGCATCTAGGATGGTTTTAGGAGGATTCATGCTTATTAAAACAAAACTAGCTTTTAAGCGTAACAGCAAGCTTGGCAGCAATGTGGGATGTAAAATTTAGTTTTCTCATAACCTATTTAAAATTAGTAAATTACAACTTGAGAAGATTTTCTAAGCTCAAGTGAATTACAAATAATAGTGCTAATTCCCATCAAAAATTAAAAAATAAATAAATAAATAAAAATAATAGTGCTAATTAATGGACTAGCTCATATTTAAAGAGAGAGATCAATCTTAAACTCATTTTTAAATTTTAAGTAATTGTAGAGGGCCTTTTTTTGGTAGGATTGGGCTTCCTCCTGCGGTAATGGACTGGGCTGCCTCCTGCGATGATGGGCCCTAGTATTTCGGAGTAAGGGAGCTGGGGCCGGTCCAATTGTAACTCAACTTGGGTCGGTTTGTGCACAAACTTATGCCATGTTTGCCATGAGCAAATTTACGGCAAGCAGAATTGTAGCAGACAAGTTATGACAGGCTGGACTGTTGCAGACAAGTTATGGCAGTCAGATATAATAATAACTAAAACAGAGTATTCTGCCTATTTAAACAGATTGCTATATATTCCCTGCTAATAAAGCATGATTACAGTCATAATAATATCAATAAAAAAAAAAGAAAACGAAGAGAATAATACTGGTTAATTTAAATGGGCATAAATTAAGTTTTAAGCTTAGTCTGTCGTAGCAAAGCCAAAGAGGGGAGAACGCCTCTTCTCAATGCGAATAATCCCCCAGGAAAAAAGATCCTGCCATAGGGATTAATGGCTTTGAGGGAGTCGGTCCTGAATGGTTATTGCCCCAAAGGAAAAGTATTTGTTTGCGAAAAAGGTAGGATTTGAAAGGGGAGAGAGAGAAGCCGATCTATTGGTGCATGCCCATTGAACTAACTCTCTTTTTTCTTTCTTAGTTTCTTTCTTTTTCTTCTCTGTTTCCGTTCTTATCTTTTTTCTTTTCTTCTTGCTCTGTTTTTTTTCTTTTCACTTTGTAAAATATGCTCTGTTTTTCGACCTCCTCTACAGGGCACGGCAAGGGTCTCTTTATAGCGCCTGCTGTGACTAGTGTTTTACGGTCTTGCCCCTTAACCGCCTTTGTCTGGTCTGGGTGTACTTGCTGACCACACTGTGCGACACCCACCCTTGCCAGACAGAGGCGGACTTGTTTTGTCCCTCTGTGTGTCGTAGCCTTTCTTCCTGCCACGATGTTAATCCCTTCTCTCCCCACTCTCAGAGCATGCACCCAACGGTTCCCTCTCAAATTGCCTCTTTTGGGTGGTCTATCATCCCAGCAGGACGTACCTCCCAAAAGAGGCTTGAGTAGGAGCCGTGAATAGATCTTTTCCCCTCTCTCCACCACCAAACCACACCCCCCTTTACCTCTTACCTCTGGCTCATGGCCCCACCATGTCCTATATTGGCTGGGTACAGGCTGGTGGCGCCTGGGCCTTGCGCGTGCTTCCCTTTGAAATTTGTCCAATAGTCTGCCTGCTGCTCATGTGTCTGCCGCAACCTGGAGACTCTCCGTCTACGTTTCCTGGCCTTTCATGTGGGCTTTCTTTTGGTCTTTCGCTCCATTCAGGAGCTGGGTCTCGTATGATAATGGGTTTTACATTTCTTTGGCCCACTTTTGGTTTTCTTCACTGTCTGCCACGTTGAATTGTTATTCCTGCCGTAATGACTTAATCCTGCTGGACCCATTTTTTGGGCCAGCCGTTTATCCTTTTTCTCAGTGGCCTGTCACGGGCACTGTTTTGCTTTTACTCATGGGCTCCTATGTCCCTTTGAGCTTCCCTTTGGGCATCCATGGCCCGATTGCTTTTCTTTGGCCTATTTGCTAATTCCACACTCCCATGGGCTTTTTACTAACTTCATTGGGCTTCCCCGGCCCAATAACCTTATCCTTATCTTTGGGGTTCATGAGCCTGCCATAAACTCCTTACTCTCTTAGTTTACACTGCCTTGGGCCTGCGGCACCCTTTCTCACTTTTCTAACTCATACTCTGCCCATGGGATGCTATTTCTTTCTTTCCTGGCTTCTTTGAGCCCGCTTGCCTTTTCAAGGCCCATGTATACATTTGTTGGGCCAGTGACCCATTATTCCTGCCGCTTGGGCCTAATGGGCTTTTTGCTATTTACCCTGTCAATTCTTTGTGGCCCTCATTATTGGGCCCTTCTGTCTGTTGGGCTTCCACAAAATGGCCCTCAACAGTAATTAATATAAATTATAAAATAAACATATAATTTAATTATTTATTTTGGAAGTCTACGTTCATTTCATAAAATCAATGTGGGTGTACAGTAAAGGGACCCTTGGGCCTAATCGGATCATGAGTTGTGGGCTAAGGACAAATGTCTAGGCCCAACTAGCCTTAACCTTTTCGATGTTTTCAATGATCTTTCTCCTCACCAACGCTTGCTCGCCAACCTTGCTTTCTCTTTTTTTTTCTTTTTTCTTTTTCTGAAATTCTTTATTTTCTGAAATTGACATACCTATCTTATATATAAATATAAAATGAAACAATGAATTTTTGTTAATTTCGTAATATTTTTTGAGTAAATGCTACAAGTTTAACTATATAAGTGTTAGAATATACCATCTTCTATAACACTTTTTTTTTTTTTTAATGTTGTTGAAGTGTGTAAGGACCAAGTTTGAACTTCCAGCCCAAAATGTGGATGGACCTAGGCCCAAAAAGCCCTAGCAATGAATTTGTAGAGAAATGGGTTGGAAAACTAGGCTTTAGTTGATCAAACAAACTTTTGAATGGATTCAGATGTTGAAAGAAAGAAAAAAAAGGGGTTTGTGTTGAAGTAAATCGTTATTGGCAATATCCGAGGAGGTTTGTTCTTATATATTGTTCTTAAGTTTAGTTACAAATTTCATCCTCTGTTCCAGTGTTTCTTTTCTCTTTTTATATCATCCTCACTTCTCATTCCCACTTCGCATGTGTATATCGGAGGGTTGGTGTTGATACTTGTCCCATCTGCACCTTCCATCAATCTCCATGTAGTAGTTGTAAGGCTAAAACACACTGTTCAGGTATCACCTCCACATTAATGCGGCCAGAGAGTTAGCTACAGTTCTTAAGCTTTCCCTGAAGATACTACATGATTACGTTCTATCTTATTCACCTGTAATACTTATCTTCTCATATGGAATGGTATGGAAGGTTGCCTTTATAGCTAATACACTTCTTCATACCTCGGTCTTGGTTAATCAAGGAAGGGTTCGTCCTCGACGTAGTTTCCTGGATTGTTACGATTAACACTGTCTTTTTTACCTATAATTGTGGGCTTTTATGATACCGCTCGTTTGTCCTTGGACATGTCCTCGTTCTCGGTTTAGGCCTCGAGCCCAATACATATGTGGATGAGTATCTTTGGATTCTCCGGCCCCACAAAGTGTTATCAAATATACTCATACTATATTAAGGGCATGTTTGATATATTATAATAGATATTGTAATCTATTAGTTATTTCTAAGAAATAACCATTCAGTTATTTGGTTGTGTTTTTATTATAAGGAATATTCATAATTATTCTTTATAAATGACTATTCTTTAAAATAAAGAATAACTACTCTTTAACAAAATAGTTGTAATAGCTATTCTTTTACCCATTAAATAGATAAAAAAATTTATAAACAAAAAAAAAACCTTTTAAAATAAACCCCTATACTTTCTCTCTCTCTTAAACGATTTTGTGGGGGAGCAAAACCTGGGCCCTTGCAGTGGGCTTAAGTACCACGTTTCATCAACAATACGTCCGAGGAGAGGAAATCATAGGGAAACCTCGTAACTAACAGTAGAGCGCGTAAGTGTCCAGGAATGTTGATCCGAGAGGAATACCCTTCTCGGGTCTGGCGTATGTCGGTGAGAGGGGCCTCGGCTTCTCCTTAGTCCACCCTCCAGGAAGTTCCAGAGGTGAAGATAGATTACCAATGCACATGGAAGGGATAAGAATGCAGAAATATCTTGGGAAAAAGCTGCTACCACCGCATTAAATGCGTTACAGCAACTTTCCTGGCCGCATTTATGTGGAGAAGACCCCTGAACAGTGTTTTAAATCACCTTTATCCCCAGAAAATCAAAAAGCTGTGAGAGAGGAAACGGAAACTCAAGTACCAGGCTAGATGGCAGACAAGTGGACGATAAGATCGAACAATGAAGGACTATATAATGGAGTAAAACCTCCAGAAGAAAAGGATCACGAGAGAAAAAGAAAGAACATCAAGGAAGAGTTACTGTAGCGTCTGGAAGAACACAACCTAAAGAAGAACATTTTATCTAAGATCCTACCCCTTGGACCTTACTTGAATCCACCAATTAATCCAAAACTTTCTCCTCGGACCTGAGATCTTAACTCGTTTGTGCGTTTTTGCCTCCTCGGCCAAACTCCTAACCTTCATTAACTGTTGTAAGACCCGTTATTAGCCCAACTCTTTCGCCCACTCTCTTACAAATTTATTTTATTGGGCTCATTGGGCCCATCTCCTGTCTCCATCTGGGTGTGGGCTACAATTTGTGACCCTACAATTGGTGCCGTCTGTGGGAAGAGTTAGCGCTAGTAGAAGTTTACAACAGTTATGGCAGGTTCAGGACCACAACAGGCCAGTCCACCTCATGCAGAATCAGCGAACATCAGTCAACAAGATGAACTCCATAATCTTGAACGGGAAAACCACGTAGATAACCAACGTGAGGGTAGCTCGCGAACGATCCATGCTGGGAAAAGCGGCTATCGACGAAAGAGCCATCTGGTGTAAGAGCACGCTGATGAAAAGGACTTGCAACGTGAAATAGAAGATTTGAAAAAGAAGCTTCGTCGAGCACAACGAAATCACACCCCTTCAAGTTCTGATGTCTCCTCCAACGATGAAGGGGAGGACAGTTACAGGGATTCTTCAGAAACTCCCCCCAGTGAATCCTATTCCTATGAAGAGGAACATTCTCACAAAAGAAGGAGAAAAAGTTCGTCTAGAAGGGGAGTGGGAACTAAAGACATGAAGAAGGCTCTGACCCAAATTTCTAAGTCCCCCTTTACTCGGGGAATAGAAAAGGCAAAGCTTTCCAGACGTTTTCATCAGCCTACGTTCTCCATGTACAACGGACGCACCGATCCTGTAGAACACGGAAGCCAATTCAAACAAAAGATGGCGGTCTACTCTCAGGATGAAGCTTTGTTGTGTAGAGTATTTCCCTCCAGCTTAGGACCGATGCCAATGAGATGGTTCGACGGGTTGAAGACTAACTCGATCGGTTCCTTTAAGAAGCTCACTCAATCATTCTGCTCCCGGTTTATCACATGCAGCAGAGTTCCTCAACCCCTAGATTCTCTGTTGTCAATGACAATGAGGGAAGGGGAGTCTGTGAGGTCATATGCCGAGAGGTATTGGGAGATGTTTAACGAGATTGACGGGGATTTTGATGAGGTCGCTGTCAGAACCTTCAAGGTCGGTCTTCCCTCCGAACATGGCCTGAGGAAGTCCCTGACAGGGAAACCGGTCACCACCTTGCAACAATTGATGGATAGAGTGGATAAATACAAAAGGATAGAAGATGATCAACAACAGCAGCAACAAAGAAAAGGGAAAGCTAAGCTTGTCCCTCAAGAAAGGAGAGAGTTTAGGCCGGACAGGTATAATAATAACCGGCCGAGAAGGGATTATGCCAAGCAGCAGATATCCAGTAACAGCCAAGTAGTCGGAGTAGTATTCCGAGAGCCTGTGCACCAAGTCCTGGAAAAGGTCAAAAACGAGCTCTTCTTCAAGTGGCCCAATAAGATGATGGGAAACCCTGAAAAGAGAAACCGAAATCTCTATTATCAATATCATAGAGACCACGGTCACACCACCGAGAACTGTAGAAGCTTATGGGATCACCTTGACCAACTTGTCCGAGAAGGTAAATTGAAACAGCTGTTGCATCATTCCAGCAATTTGGGCAGTCAGCCTGATACCCGACCAGAAAGGGAGAATCCTCCAAGTCCTCCTCTTGGAACTATTAACGTTATCTTTGCGGCACCTGGCAGAACAGGGTCATGCCCCTCCAGAGTAATGTCTGTGGCTCGTCTGTACCCTGAGGATGACCCACACGAGCCGAAGAGAGCTAAGTTAAACCGGTCCCTGGTCATGGGATTCTCGAACGAAGACAAGATCGGAACTGTTCAACCTCATGATGATGCTCTAGTGATTACCCTCCGAATTGGGGGCTATGATGTAAAGAGAGTGATGGTAGATCAAGGCAGTGCAGCCGAAATCATGTATCCTGACCTCTTCAAGGGGCTGAATTTAAGAACTGAAGACCTGACGCCTTATAATTCCCCTTTAGTAAGTTTTGAAGGGAAGATTATTATCCCGAAGGGATAAGTCAGACTGCCAGTGCAAGCCGGAGCGGAGATAGTGGAGGTCGATTTTATAGTAGTAGATGCCTACTCCCCTTATACGGCAATTGTTGCTAGGCCTTGGCTTCATACTTTAGGAGCGGTCTCTTCCACCCTGCATCAGAAGATCAAATACCCATCCGGAGGCCAGATAGAAGAAATACTGGGTGATCAAGCTATGGCGCGACAGTGCATGATAGCAGCCATCCGACACAAGCCTGAAGCAGAATCTGAGACTCGTAAGGAGGAGTTATAGCAATTAAAACCCCCAATGCCGTCCAATGATGGGTTATCCGAGGTAGTGAAATGTGAAGACCTTATAAAAGTCACAATAGGAGATGACCCTGAGAAATTCTTTCAAGTCGGATCTCAACTACCCTAGTCAGAGAAGGAGGAATTGGTAGAGTTCCTTAAACGAAACATCGATGTCTTTGCATGGAATGCTTATGAGGCTCCAGGGGTGGACCCAAACTTCATTTGTCACCATTTGAATGTTAATCCGGTGATGACCCCTATTGAGGGCCATTTGTGGAAAGCCCAATGGAAAGAAAAGCCCAATGATGAGGGCCACATGAAATTGACTATGAATAGTTAAAAAAGACAATTAGGCCCAAGCGGCAGGAATAATGAGTCACTAGCCCGACAATATATACTTGGGCCTTGAAAAGGTAAACAGGCTCAAAGAAGCCAGGAAAGAAAGAAATAGCATCCCATGGGCAGAATATGAGTTAGAAAAGTGAGAAAGGGTCGCTGCAGGCCCAAGGTAATGTAAACTAAGAAAGTAAGGGATTTATGGCAGGCCCATAAAACCCAAAGATAAGGATAAGGTTATTGGGTCGGGGAAGCCCAATGAAGTTAGTAATAAAGCCCATGGGAGTGTGGAATTAGCAAACAGGCCGAGGAAGCCCAAGAGAATTAGCAAATGGGCCGTGGATGCCCAAAAGAAGAAAACAAAGGGACATAGGAGCCCATGAATAAAAGGAACAAAACAGCGCCTATGGTAGGCCACTGAGAAAAGGAATAAAACGGCCGGCCCAAAAAGGGACCCAGCAGGATTGAGTCATTACGGCAGGAACTATAAGCCAACACGGCAAGCAGCAAAGAAAAACAAAGGTAGGCACAAGAAATATAAAGCCCATCATCATACGAAGCCCAGTTTCTTATTAAAGTAAAGGACCAAAAGAAAGCCCACATAAAAGGCCAGAAAACGCAGAAGGAGAGTCTCCAGGTCACGGCAGACACATGAGCAACAGGCAGCCTCTTGGACAAATTTAAGAGGGAAGCACGCGCAAGGCCCAGGCGCCACCAGCCTGTACCCAGCCAATACAGGACATGGTGGGGCCATGGGCCAGAGGTAAGAGGTAAAGGGGGTGTGGTTTGGTGGTGGGGAGAGGGGAAAGGATCTATTTTCGGCCCCTGCTCAAGCCTCTTTTGGGAGGTACGTCCTGCTGGGATGATAGACCACCCAAAAGAGGCAATTTGAGAGGGAACCGTTGAGTGCATGCTCTGAGTGTGAGGAGAGAGGAAATTAACATCGTGGCAGGGAAGGCCACGGCGCGCAGAAGGACAAAATGAGTCCGCAGCGCACAGGAGGACAAAATGAGTCCGCCTCTGTCTGGCAGGGGTTCTGTGTCGCACAGCATGGTCGGCAGGTACACCCAGGCCAGACAAAGGCGGTTAAGGGGCAAAATAGTAAAATACTAGTCACGGCAGGCACTATAAAGAGGCCCTTGCCGTGCCCTGTAAAAGAGAAGAAAAAACAGGGGATTTTTTCACAACGTAAAAAAAAAGAAAAAACAGAGTAAGAAGAAAAGAAAAAAGAATAGAGCAGAAACAGAGAGAAAAGGAAAGAAACTAAGAAAGAAAGGAGAGAGTTAGTTCGAAAGAGCATGCACCAATAGATCGGCTTCCCTCTCTCCCCCTTCAAAATCTCACCTTTCTTCCAAAAAATGCAAACGAGGGCTTTCCTAGTGGGACTATAACCATTCAGGGCCGACTCCCTTAAAGCCATTAATTCCCATATCAGGATTCTTCCTGGGGGATTATTTGCATTGAGAAGAGGCGTTCTCCCCTCTTTGGATTTGCTGCGGCAGACAAAACTTATAACTTAATATTTTGCCTATTCAAATTAATCAGTGTTACTCTCTTTATTTTCCTTAATGATTGGTATCATTGTGACAATAATCATGTTTTACTAACAGGAAATACATAACAGTCTGTTTGAGTAAATAGAATACTCTGTTTTTTAGTCATTATTATCTGCCTGCCATAACTTGTCTGCAACAGTCTAGCCTGCCATAACTTCTGCAACAGTCTAGCCTGTCGTAGATCGTCTGCTACGATTCTGCTTGCCGAAGAACTTGCTCCTAGCAGGCGTGGCATAAGTTTGTGCACAAACCGGCCCAAGTTGAGTTGCAATTGGACCGGCCCCAGCTCCCTTACTCAGAAACACTAGGGCCCACCATCGCAGGAGGCAGCCCAGCCCGTTACTGCAGGAGGCAGCCCAATCCTACCAGAAAAGGCCCCTACAACCCCTAAGAAACAGCTCCCTCGTCGACCATCTAAAGAGCATGCAGAAGCAGTTCGTTAGGAAGTGACGAAGCTCAAACAGGCAGGGGCTATCAAGGAGGTCTTCTATCCCGAGTGGCTGGCGAACACTGTAGTGGTCAAGAAAAAGACTAGGAAGTGGTGAGTATGTGTTGATTTCACAGATCTAAATAAAGCCTGCCCTAAAGATCCATTCCCCATGTCCAAAATCGATCAGCTGGTAGACGCCACAGTCGGTCATCCTCGGATGAGTTTCTTGGACGCGTTTCAGGGTTATCATCAGATACCTTTAGCATTGGACGATCAAGAAAAGACTACCTTTGTTACGCCAGTAGAGAACTACCACTACAAGGTGATGCCTTTTGGTTTGAAGAACGCGGGTTCCACTTATCAGAGAATGATGACGAGGATGTTCGAATCGTTATTAGAAAAAAATATGGAGATTTACATAGATGACATGGTGGTGAAAAGAAAAAAGGCATTCGAACACCTAGAAGATCTTTGAGTTGTCTTCGAAATTCTCAGAAGCCATAAACTACGTTTGAACGCCTCCAAATGTTCATTTGGTGTGGGGTCGGGCAAATTCTTGGGTTACATGGTTACTCATAGGGGAATTGAAGTCAATCCCGACCAGATTAAGGCCATCACCAATATGCGAACTCCTCGGAACCCAAAAGAGGTGCAAAAACTAACCGGAATGGCCGCTGCTCTGAATAGATTCATATCTCGATCGGCAGACAGGTGCCGACCTTTCTTCCTGTTGATCAATAAATGGAAAGGCTTCGAATGGTCGACGGAATGTGACACGGCCTTTCAGCAACTCAAAAACTATCTTGCTCGGCCGCCGGTCATGTCAAGTCCTGAACCAGATGAGGTTCTTTTTGCTTATATTGCAGTGGCCTCCTACGCAGTAAGTTTAGTGTTGATAAGAGTTGATAACGGCGTACAGCGGCCAGTGTACTACGTGAGTAAATCGTTGCACGAGGCAGAGGTGCGCTACCTTCCACTGGAAAAGGCCATCCTAGCAGTGGTGCTTGGCACACGCAAGCTGCCTCACTATTTCCAAGCACATACGGTGATTGTTCTCACACAACTCCCACTAAAGGCCGTACTTAAAAGTGCAGATTACACGGGAAGGGTAGCCAAGTGAGGTACAATTCTGGGAGCTTTCGATATCAAGTACATGCCTTGCACCTCAGTAAAGGGACAGGTACTCGCCGATTTGGTGGCAGAGTTCACCAAACCTGAAGCGGATGTATTACTAGCACAAGGGGAAAAGGATAAAAAACTGGTCGGTAATATCTCCAAATGTTTCCCTCCGACGTGGGAAGTGCATGTAGATGGGGCATCAAATCAAAAAGGTGCGGGGGTTGGATTAGTGTTGACATCTTCCGAGATGGTTACCATTGAAAAGTCTCTAAGGTTAGGCTTTCCTGCCACGAATAACGAAGCAGAGTACGAAGCATTACTAGAAGGAATGGCTATGGTCCTAAGGATGGGAGGGAAGTCCATCAAACTCTTCTCGGATTCAAGGCTAGTTGTTGGTCAAGTCCAAGGTGAATTCGAAGCCAAGGACGAGAGAATGCGAGGTTATCTTAGCCGAGTAAAAATTATGCAGATGGAATTCGAATTCTTTAGCTTGCTACATGTCCCTAGAAGCGGCAACACGCATGCGGACTCTTTGGCCACGCTTGCAACTTCCTCGGCACAGAACTTGCCTCGCATAATCCTCGTTGAGGACCTGCATTGACCCTCGACAATAGCAAACGTAGTTTAGATCAATCAAGTTAGAATGGGGCCAAGTTGGATGGATCCAGTCATGCAGTTCTTAAAGGAAGATATTCTACCCGAAGAGAAAATTGAAGTTGACAAAATAAGAAAGAAAGCTACTAGTTATTGGCTGTCAGAGGATAGCAAGCTATATAGGCGTTCCTTTTCTGGGCCTTATTTACTATGTATTCATCCCGATCAAACTGAATTGCTCTTAGAAGAGATGCATGAAGGAATCTGTGGAAGCCATACTGGAGGCAGGTCCTTAGCGCATAGGGCCATTACTCAGGGTTACTGGTGGCCGAACATGTAGAGAGAAGCTTTGGAATATGTCAAGAAATGTGATCAATGCCAACGATATTCACCGAGTATACACCAGCCAGGGGGGGTCCTCAATCCATTATCTAGTCCATGGCCATTCGCTCAATGGGGCTTGGATATCGTCGGACCATTTCCTAAAGCCGTGGGAAACAAGAAATATCTCATAGTTGGCACTGATTATTTTACAAAGTGGGTTGAAGCAGAGCCTCTAGCCAATATCCGAGACGTGGATGCGAAAATATTTGTCTGGAAAAGCATTGTTACTCGGTTCGGCGTCCCTCATACACTCATCTCAGATAATGGACTCCAGTTTGATAGTAAGATGTTTAGGAGTTATTGTGGCGAGCTGGGGATCACTAATAGATATTCCACTCCGGCTTACCCTCAAGGGAATGGACAAGCTGAAGCTGTGAATAAAGTCATATTGAGTGAATTGAAGAAGAGATTGGATGATGCAAAAGGCAGATGGGTGGAAGAGCTTCCGCAGGTACTCTGGACATACAGGACCACGCCTCGTAGGTCCACCGGAGAGACCCCTTTTTCAATGACTTATGGAGCTGAGGCAGTCATCCCCCTAGAATCTGGGTTCCCAACAACAAGAACAAGCTCATTCAATCCCAAAGACAACGACGAAAACTTGGCAAGGGGTCTAGACTTGATTGATGAAAAAAGGGAAAACGCAATGGTTCAATTGGCTCATTACCAACAGAAGCTGAAGCGAGGTTATGACGCCCATGTAAAGACTAGACCTTTGGGCCCTGGTGCTGCGTAAAGTTGTGGGCTCGGCAAAGAACTCAGCATGGGGAAAACTAGGGCCAAATTGGGAAGGACCATATCGTATCACCTCCAACGCTGGTATTGGAGCATATTTCTTGGAAGACCTGGACGGACTTGTAGTACCCCGCCCTTGGAATGTCAATAACTTAAGAAGGTATTATTATTAATAAACGTGTGTTTGATCAATATTCATTCTTTATGTTAAGTATGTATGCCTCTTTCTATATTTCTCACTGTTCTATGAGGTGTTTAAACTTAAATCCAATCATGCATGAGTCCTCGGACCAGATGACTTGGATTAGTTAACACTCTCACTCTCACTGTTCTATGAGGTGTTTAAACTTAAATCCAATCATGCATGAGTCCTCGGACCAGATGACTTGGATTAGTTAACACTCTCACTCTCACTGTTCTATGAGGTGTTTAAACTTAAATCCAATCATGCATGAGTCCTCGGACCAGATGACTTGGATTAGTTAACACTCTCTCTCACTGTTCTATGAGGTGTTTAAACTTAAATCCAATCATGCATGAGTCCTCGGACCAGATGACTTGGATTAGTTAACACTCTCACTCTCACTGTTCTATGAGGTGTTTAAACTTAAATCCAATCATGCATGAGTCCTCGGACCAGATGACTTGGATTAGTTAACACTCTCACTCTCTGTTCTATGAGGTGTTTAAACTTAAATCCAATCATGCATGAGTCCTCGGACCAGATGACTTGGATTAGTTAACACTCTCACTCTCACTATTCTATAAGGTGTTTAAACTTAAATCCAATCATGCATGAGTCCTCGGACCAGATGACTTGGATTAGTTAACACTCTCACTCTCACTGTTCTATGAGGTGTTTGAACTTAGATCCAATCGTGACTGGCGACCTCTAACCAGATTATTCGGGTTAGTTAACACTTGTTACAATTTACTTTTAGGATTTTCAAACTTAGATATAAGGGTATTATTCGAACTTCCTGTTATGTTTGATTTATCTATCCAGTCCATATGTTAACCTAATTTCCAGAACTTCTTAATCAAGTCAATCATTCATATAACACAAGAAAATGAAATGGAAGAAGAATAACACGACATTACTTGCCATAACACGTAAAACAAAATGAGCACATCTTCATTAATAATTAGAGCGTAGTACAAGTCTCTAGGACGGTAAACAAAAAAAAAAAAAAAAAAAACCATACTAAGGTAAACACCCTAAGTCTTTGTCTTGGGAGCTTGGGGGTCAGCGACTTGTTTTGACTGAGAAGCAGCAGCATCTGAAGTCTTATCCTGGGGAGCCTCAACCCTCCTCCCTTGACCAGCGTCTTGATGGGAGTCCGCTGGGACATCCACGGAAGCTGGAGGAGCCTGACTTGTTGCAGGGACTTCAGATGCCGAGGCTGGCTGCTCTGGAGGAGGAGAGTCGGAACCTGGGAGCGCCTGAATATCAGGATCATAATATATGCTCTCAGGCCTCCTAAGGCTAGAATCAGCAGGAACTCCAGCGGCATCAAGGGCTTTCTCCCAAGTAATGTCGCAGTAGTCCCTGGCGACAGAAGAAAATTCTTCGGTCAGCCTGCTCTGAGTCTCTTGCACCCCTAGAGCATACGAGGCCTGCTTCTCGGCCTCGGCTGCCTCCTTCAGTAGTTGGGCAGCTTCCTTAGCCTTACGAAGCTCTTCGCGCAAATCTCTCACCACCTGCCTCTCTGTTGCTAGGTTGATTTCACAGAGGTGTAACTCGCTACGAAGAGTCTCAGCCTGCTTCTCAGTCGTCTTTAAGCTAGCCTCAGCGCTGGCCTTCTCCTGGAGAGCTTTCTTCACCTGCTCGGCCATCTCCTTTTGGTGGTTTTTCAGCACATTCAGATGGTCCTCTGCAGTCTCTCGGGCCTCGTGGGCAGCCTTTGTCTCATCACAAAAGCTCTTCGCCCACTCCTCAGCCACGTAAACTTGTTGCGTGACCTGTTATGCAAAAAAAAAAAAAAAGGCTTAGATTTAAGAAATAATATGCGAGTAAAAAGAAGTCAAATTAAAGTTACTCACCATAGCCAAGTCCCTTTTTATGGAAATGAATAGGTCAGGATGGTCGAAACTCTTGTAAGCTGCCAAGTCTGTAGGTAGGAGGAGGGGCTGTAGCAAAGCATCAGCCATTCGGCCTGCATGACCACCGCGAAAGTGCCTAAGTAAGGCATCCATCGAGATGGGAGCACCATCAACCTCCAGCACTAGCGACCAAGTTCGTGGTGGCTGACGAACCTGGGCCGCTGGTTGCTCCTCGCGGCTCTCCACGGAGTGGGCCCTCCTACCCCGACGTTCTTGTGTAGGTCTGGCCTGCTTATTGCCCCTTGATGGGCCTAACTCCCCCTCCTCAGTGGGCTCTACTGGCCTTTTCCTCCTCAGATCTGGGTTTGGTTTTAGCCCGAGGTCGGCAAGCACCTGGGGTGGAGGAGGGGGAGGGTTTGTAGTTTGTTTTGATTTGCCTTTGTCATGAGAAGATGGCACCTTGTTCCTGTTCCGCATCAGCTCCTTCAGAGAAGGACCAGTCTTAGGAGCCATGTCTTCCTCGTCGTCAGATGTATCGGCAATGTAGGTTATCGCCTGAGCCGGAATGTGCACGCACGACTGCTCGTCCGCTCCCTCTTCGGCCTCTGATATAAGGACTGTTTCTTCTTCAAACCTGAACTTGTCAATCTCTTGTTCGAGGGAGGAAGAAGAAGCTGTGCCTTCTCTGAGGATAGCCTCCCCAAGCGGTACTTCACGCAATGGTTCAGCAGCAAGGGGAATCCCCTGTGGAATGGGATGGTCAACTGGTGGAAGGTCGTAGTTGGCGAGGAAGTTTGGCCGAGACACGTCTATGCGCGCCAAACGATGGTCTCCTGCTCGGATGGAGTTGCCGACGTCTAAATATGACCTCGAAATTGGCTCGAAGTCCAAAATAAGATGAACCGCCCGTAGTTGCCCGTCATCGTTCACAAAAATCTCTGATCTCAGCAGGTAGTTCAATGCTGGAACGTTGATCAGGCTGAGCTTGGGATTGGTGAAAAACTTATCTGTCAAGCAAGCAAATCACACAGTTAAGCCTCGACTACAAAAAAAAAAATATAATAATAATAATAATATAAAACAACTAAATAGATAAATGTAACTAAATAGATGAATGCAAATGCATTAAAATACTCCTCAGTGCTAAAGTTAGAGATCCTAAGTCTAGGTTGCTCCACCTGGTTTCCCAGCCTTGGTTGGGCAGGCTAGGCCGTCACTCCAAGGCCCCGACAGGATTAGATAGTCGTCTTTCATCCCCTTATTAGACTTGCGGAGGCAGGATATCAGTTTGACCACATTGTTACGGGACTTAAGGTAAAAGCCTACCCGAGTCTTTATATGGCCTTCATATAGGTGGGCGACGTCGTGCCAAGTCAATCCTAGCCCCAGATGCCGATCCAAAGCGTCGATTGATCCTAGGACTCTAAAGAAGTTGGGGGCACACTGGTGAGGACAAAGCCTATGAGCACGAAGATAGTCCCGTGTAATCCTACCCATTGGGATGGTCATCCCCCCTTCTATGAAGGCAATCATGGGGATTACCACTTCTCCTACTTTCCGGTCAAACTCCACTTCCTCTGTGGTGCAGTGACGTACCACCACTTCCTGGGGAATGTGGTATTTTTCTTTGAATAGCTCTATTAGGGCTGGAGTGCTTACTAAACGCTTGAATCTACCCATTGTTAGTCTCTGGAAGGTGGAGTGGTTAGCCGAGGATACAGTGGAGGTTCGGAGTGCGAAACTTACGTGAGAGTGAGTACGGATGGTTCCTCCTGTCTCTGGAAGATCGTTAAGCTCTCTTTCTTGTGAAGGAATGATGGAGGCCTGAATATGAACGCTCTGAAGTTGCAAGCTCTGATAAGAAACAAAAAGTAACGTCTGAAGGTTTTTATAATGGGGATGGAAGAAGGAAAAGACACAATCCCGCCCAAATATTGAAAATGAGATCTGGACCGTTGGATTTGGATTCCACCGTCGGATGTCTGGATTGAAGCACAGTTCTAAGCGTTTAATGATGATTGTGCGAGTTCCCAAGCGTCAGAAGCCCTCGCGAAATGGCAGAAATGACCCTTACACGCGCCTAAATCTAAATACTGTTAAGGACTACATCGTAATTACGGATGTACATCAAAATCCTAATTTTCCTCCTCGGGTAAGAGAGAAATTAGAATTTTGAGGGGCTATTGTGGGGGAGCAAAACCTGGGCCCTTGCAGTGGGCTTAAGTACCACGTTTCATCAACAATACGTCCGAGGAGAGGAAATCATAGGGAAACCTCGTAACTAACAGTAGAGCGCGTAAGTGTCCAGGAATGTTGATCCGAGAGGAATACCCTCCTCGAGTCTGGCGTATGTCGGTGAGAGGGGCCTCGGCTTCTCCTTAGTCCACCCTCCAGGAAGTTCCAGAGGTGAAGATAGATTACCAATGCACATGGAAGGGATAAGAATGCAGAAATATCTTGGGAAAAAGCTGCTACCACCGCATTAAATGCGTTACAGCAGCTTTCCTGGCCGCATTTATGTGGAGAAGACCCCTGAACAGTGTTTTAAATCACCTTTATCCCCAGAAAATCAAAAAGCTGTGAGAGAGGAAACGAAAACTCAAGTACCAGGCTAGATGGCAGACAAGTGGACGATAAGATCGAACAATGAAGGACTATATAATGGAGTAAAACCTCCAGAAGAAAAGGATCACGAAAGAAAAAGAAAGAATATCAAGGAAGAGTTACTGTAGCGTCTGGAAGAACACAACCTAAAGAAGAACATTTTATCTAAGATCCTACCCCTTGGACCTTACTTGAATCCACCAATTAATCCAAAACTTTCTCCTCGGACCTGAGATCTTAACTCGTTTTTGCGTTTTTGCCTCCTCGACCAAACTCCTAACCTTCATTAACTGTTGTAAGACCCGTTATTAGCCCAACTCTTTCGCCCACTCTCTTACAAATTTATTGTATTGGGCTCATTGGGCCCATCTCCTGTCTCCATCTGGGTGTGGGCTACAATTTGTGACCCTACAGATTTTATTTATTTATTTTTTATTTTTAATTCTCCTATTGTTTTACTCGTACCAGCACTGCCGCACTAATGAAGAAGAGATTGATCTAGAGACACTGGTTCTCGATAAGTGAATTTTATTTTTAATTCTCCTTTTGTTTTACCATTACTATAACAACAAAGAGATGAGATGTTCTTGTTTTTCTTACCAGCTCGCTAGATGACCTATTCTTGTTTATTTATTTATTTTATTTTTATTTTTTACAATTGTATTTTGATTGTCCACTTTAAAATGAAAAATTGTATGTAATGTTAGTTTATTTATTTATTTATTAATTATATTTCTTTTTCTATGAGCAGAAACTGAAAATTATTTATAAAAAAAAAAAAAGAAAAAAGAAAAAAAAGAGTAGGGTAGGAGAAGGATGGACTTGGTTTAGGTTCAGTGCATTGGACCCAGTCAGATAGTGACACATGTTCAAAAGTGAACACATGTCATCATCTCAATGAGTCCAATACTACTGGATACTGGATCTAAGCTTGACCCAAGAATGATTAAACTAATAGGTGGTATGGTTATTTTAGGAAATACAATATAAGTAATATACTAACTTACTATCATTCACGCTACAAAAAATATTTCTCAAAAAAATTAAGTATGCCTAATATTAGCAGACAATTATATTAATTCACAATCAAAAGATAAGTATAATGTGACGTTGCTTATGTAAAGAGAGATACGAGGGCATGAGAATTAAGTGAATCGCGAGGGGTTTAAATGAAACCATGAGATAGAATCAGAATTGGTAGAGAGTTAAAGGCACTAGAACATAAGAATTAAATGAATTAGGAGAGAGGAAATAGAAACTATGATCCTAGAGGAATTTTCTTCGACCTTTATTTGATAGTTCTTAAAATTATTTACATGTACCTTAATTTCATTATTATTAAATTATTTAAACATGTTACATAGATTTTAAATAGGTCATGCGATTAACACTAAATCGCTAAATGATAGGCTGTAGGAACTTTCGAAAAATCCTACCCATCCTAATGTAGTTGTAGTAGGCGGGTGAAATTGTGGAATTGCAGTAAGGATTTTAACTAGTTTGGACACTCAACATCCAAAGACTCATTGGTTAAGAGCTTTTAAGAAGAAATGACATATTCAATATGGTACAGACCAACTAGTAAGGTTGGTCGAAAGCACTCCAATAGCTAAGCAATTAAGGCATTCATAGATTGAGCTCAAAGAAAATGGCCTAGTGTTGAGAGAAAACGAGTGCAAACCTTCCTATATTGCAGTGGGAGGTCTTGTCATGTTGTCTTAAATGCAAACTACGATAGATGATTAATGCGGGGTGTGAAGGGAAATTTCATTTTGCAAACACTCCTAAGGTGGATGAGATCTTTGCATAGGCTTTCCGATGCATTGGTTCAAAGTAGTTTGCCCTAGATTGAGAAATTTGGAAAATGTTTTTTTCCAAACTAATTTAGAGATAAATACTTTAAACTATTCCTTTGTCATTAATAAGATGTTTAAATTGTAAGTCTTTGTGATCTAAAATTATGCATAAAATATAATTTTATTGATCGAATAGTAAATAATATATGATTTAAACGATATTTAACATGCGTATTAAGAACATAAAATTTAACAGTTAGATTTTAAAATTCATATATAATAAAAAAATATAAGAGTAGTTTGAAGAGTTTATCTTCAAAAAAATTATGGATTTATAGTGTAGTTTGACTATTACAATCAAGGGATCGAGATCACAAGTTAACCAAGCTCAATGGGCCAATCCAAATTGTGTGCATATATCATGCGCGATTATAGTCAGAATACCAATTCCATAAACTTAAAAAGATAGTCAGGACCCACTGGTTTCATGAAATCGACACTTCTAATCAAAATTTTACTCATTACCTCATTAACACATCAATCATGCTACAAACAACAATTTTGTTTTTTTTTAAAATATTTTTTTGATAATTTAGAGGAAGGATGAATTTAAATCGCAATGTCTAGGTAGAAAATACTAAAATGCGTCAATTAATTGAGTTATAAAGTTCTTGACATTCCATGTGCAACAAAGTTAGCATGAAATCAATGATGGTAGAATCAATTTTAGGATTATTTTGTCCCTAATTTAATATGAATGTAGAATAACAAAAAGTTAAAATTTTAGAAAAATTTTACATTCACAACATATTTACAACACTTTTGTAACAAATTTTAGATGATAAATTATTACCAATTTTAATTTAAATCCACAGCTGAATTGATTTTTATTGTCTAAAGAAACAACCTAAAATTGGTTGTAAAAAAGAAATATGTCCTAAATTGCGTTGTACTAAAAAGATATTTTTAGTGCAGATCTCACATAGGGTGACAACGAAGTAAACTAACGAACCCCACAACAAGGCTGCGACTCCACGTGAAATTCCTTTTCCAATCTAGACAGCATCAAGATTCAATACGGCAGCATATTCCTCTCTTTCAGGTGGGAACTGGGGGTAAAATAAAATAATAATAAAAATAACGAAGCCCCGCTTTAGGGTTCACCACTCTTTTTTATGACATTAAAAACAGAACACAGCAACATTATACATTAACCAATAAAATAAAAGTTAACTCCTTCTAATCTCTAACGCTATTTCACAATTCTACAATGGCGGCCACCCTGACCCGCCTCTCAAAACCCTCCTCATTATCACTCTCACACTTCAGAAGATTCATATCTTCTTCTTCTTCTTCAGCCGCCATTTCATCCGAGACCACCAGTCTTCCTTCTTCTTTCACTTTCAACAACACCACCACTCTTAGCCGCAAAGATCCAAAGGACAGAAATGTCCAGTGGGTTTTCCTCGGCTGCCCCGGCGTCGGCAAAGGCACCTACGCCAGCCGCCTCTCTTCCCTCCTCGGCGTTCCCCACATCGCCACCGGCGATCTCGTCCGCGAAGAACTCGCCTCCTCTGGTCCTCTCTCTCATCAGGTCCTCTCTCTTCTCTCTCTCTCTCTCTCTCTCATCCATAGATCGTAACTTTAAATGTTAGAAATAGCTTCTTATTTTAGTGTTATCAACTAAATTTAGTCTTTGGATAACATAGTATTAAACGATGTGACAATTTTAGGAGGTGAGAGAGAGTTTTGTCGGATATAATGGCGAAAAAATGAATTACACGTGGCCAACCTAGTTTAATCTGTTGATTCTTTGTTAATTTCTGGTGTTTGAGTGTTTGATTTGTGAGAAGTAGTTAAGAACCACTCTTTTTTTGTTTTTTGTATATATTATTTGAAGTATTGCATCCTTAAATTTAGACTGTACTCTGTAAGGTTCAATGGGAGACGATTGGTTAATGTAAAAGCATAGTTTTTACAGAGTAGTTTGAGAAAATTAACCAAATTTTTTGTTGTTGTTGTTGTTGTTGTTGTTGTCTGCTGCAGCTAACAGAGATTGTTAACCAAGGTAAATTGGTTTCGGATGAAATTATAATAAGCTTATTGTCGAAGAGGCTGGAGGCTGGGGAAGCTAAAGGTGAATCGGGATTTATTCTTGATGGTTTCCCGCGAACAATAAGACAAGCGGTGAGCATTTGATCAAGCAACATTGTTATCACTTACATTATATTTCTTCTTCCTTAATTTTCCATTAATGAGAAGTGTTTTTTTTTTATAAATAAATTGAGAAGGCCGTATCCCTTGCAATATTCATGTATTTTAATCCAAAGAGAAGAAATAGAAAGGGGTTGTGTTAGTATGGAGAGCATGCTTTTGCTGGCTACTACAAAATCTGGAGTTTCTTTACTTTTTTTCAACAACCCATTTAATTTATATCCGAGCCCAAGAGTAAGTAGGTCGTATTTCAAAGTTTTGTTTTACTAATGAGGGTTATTTTTTTCAATTTGATCAGATAATATTTCTTCTAGTAAGAATTCCCCAAAATTAGCCACACAGTATGCTCTCTTTCTATTTCTCTGTGTGTGTATGTGTTCCTTGGCCAAATAATTATCTTACTGAGTATTCCTTAACCTGAATTGGCTAACCAAGCATTATTGCGTGAATCACCCCCCCCCCCTCTCGACAGAGTTGTAAGAATTGTGTTATAGTATCTCTGAAGTAGCCTTGTACCCTTGTGATATGCTCTCAAATTTGACTTGATTGTTCATGTTCTCAGGAAATATTGGAAGGGGTTACTGACATTGACTTGGTGGTCAATCTGAAGCTTCGGGAAGATGTATTGCTTGAGAAATGTCTTGGAAGAAGAATTTGCAGTGAGTGTGGGAAGAATTTCAATGTGGCCTCCATTAATGTCAAGGGTGAAAATGGGAATCCTGCTATGAGCATGGCTCCACTTCTTCCCCCTTCACACTGTATGTCAAAGCTCGTTACTCGGTCAGATGATACCGAAACAGTAGTAACAGAACGGCTTCGTATATACAATGAAAAGGTATGTTCCATTCTTTTACTGCTATTTAGTGATGAGGCATTTGTAAGACATCTGTGAATGCAAAGAGTTCCGTCCAAAATAATTTTCCCTTTCCATATGATTGGTGTCTGTGTATTGTAAAAATGGTTTTGTTGAAAGTATATTACGTTTCTATATTGTTTGCTGAGGTTTCCTTTGAATTACATAAATATCTTTTTATACTATTTATTTGGCACCCTGACATCCTATCATTCTTGCAGAGTCAGCCTGTGGAGGAATTTTATCGTAGTCGAGGAAAAATATTGGAGTTTGATCTGCCAGGAGGGATCCCAGCTTCCTGGCCAAAATTGCTGGAAGCTCTCAATCTTGATGACTACGAGGAGAAGCAGTCCGCTGCAGCATAAGCTGTTTTATTGTACCTTTGAAGGTGAGTATGTCATTCTTTGCATGTATTAAGGTTCATGCCTAGCAATTTTGTAGGTAAAAAAGGGAAGCGGACAACATTTTTTTTCTCCTTTTTGGAAATAAAAAAAACTTGAGCTCTGTGTAGCAATTTGATCCTCTTACTGATGCCTGGATTAGGCATTACTGATGCCTGGATTAGGCATTTTGAGTTCTTTTTTTTGTTTGATACAAAGAGGTTTCTGCTGTATTATTTACATAAAGAGAGAGATAGAATCTGTTAAAGTATTGTTTGATTGAGGGATGGTTTTGATTTAGGAAGTATTTGTGGCAGCAATAAGCTTCAATGCTGGAGGCTGAAACATTGATACTGTATCATTTAACTTACGATTAATAATTTAATCGAAATGCACTTTGAAGTGCTTATCTGATGTTCTGAAGTTCCCCAGAAAGGTAATATTCTGTTATTTATTAATTGAAAATGATACTAGATTTCATGAATTTTCACATTGGGGGTTGAAATGTCTGAAATTTTGTTTGGAAAGGTACTAGTTTACAATATACCGGTGCCTTGTATTTATCTTTAGATAAGATTGATTTTGTATAATATATGTCCAGTTGCTTCTGGCTAGATGATATCCAATCTTGCTTGACTAGAGTTCCTTTGCAGCTGGCCGAGCTGGTTGGCTCTAGTATTGCCAAGCAGTAAGTTACACAGCTGCATACATTGAATCAGGGCACATTACCAGCTCTTGACTGCAAGAGTTTGAGCAGTGCGAGATAGATTGTGCTGCACATTTTACCTATTTAAAACCTTCTCAAGTTGATTTGATGGTGAACATTTTACCTATTTAAGTCCTTGTCAAAGTCGATTTGAAAAGCATAAATTAAGTGCATAAAATGAAAGCTTATTTCATCATAAATTTTCAGTGGCTTGTTCATCTAAGTTAATTGAAGAGATGGTTCTGATTTTCTAAATTATATGGTCTTAGGGAATTCTTTACTTATCTCTGTTATCAAATGGCAACTGAAAACATTTTTATAATTTTTTCTGGGAAATTCTTCACTTTTTTGAGCATGGCTGGTATGTTTTCTAATTTTAAAGTAAATCCTCGTTATACGCTCCAAAACCAATGTTCCTAATAACTATGATATGCATCCAAGACTCTTGATAAAGTTGTGTTTGCACCCAAAAATCTTAGATCTCTTCAATTCTATGTTAGAGAAATCCCTCCCTCTGTTCATGTAGGTGTCATGCAGACCCTTGACAGGCCTGAAAGCAAATCACAGAATTTTTTTCCAGGAAAATAAAAGCACTGGATATACGAGTTCAAAAAAGTGCCATACAAATACAATTTTACAGAACTGAAGTTTGAAGACGCAAAGGATATAGAGGTTGGTTGGTAAAGCCAGCATCTCATGAGACAGCCAATATGTATTCAATATATCTACCGAGGATTAAAAAACTGAACCGTTTGTAGAACCAAAACACGGAGTGGTTCAAGGTTTAAATATGTAAATAAATATAATGATCTTTTTTGAATGAGCAATCTTAATTAACAAAAAAATTATCGAGTAAAATCTTGATTAAAAAATTTAACTAGGAAAATCAAATAAGACTCAAGTATAAATTATAATTTCACAACTTATACAAGAAAATATAAAAATAACATTATAATTATAATTGATCCTTATAAAACTATGATTATAGCATTTTTAAAACAAATATCTTTGGCCATAATATTTTCCATATTAGATTAATAAATAAATATTAATTCGAGGTTTGCTAGAGTTCTGGTTTGTAACTAACATTATTGGCACCAAGTCGGGCAATCTTGTTTGGTTTGCCGTTTGGTAACGTTGTTCTAGTAACGTTATTTGTATTTTTTTGAAATACGTGTGAGTAAAAAAGTGTGTGAAAATGCGTGTAATGTTGTATAAAAATTGAAAACATGTTAAACCACTCTTCCAAACAGGGGCCTTAGCTTTCAATGCATGCGTGTGGATCGATTCCCAATTTCGGAAAACCAACAATACTTGTGTGGTGAGCATATCTCAACAAATGTTAGCAGCACCAAACTGTGTAAACTGTACATGCCTAATTTTGTACTCATAAAGACAAAAACTAATCTCGCTTTACATTTATTAGTGTTGATTTGGGAACGGTTTATCTAGTTTTTTGCTAAAAATGTATTAAAGTATACCTGTACTATGAAAAATTTGAAAAAACGAGAAAAAAAAAGGGGCGGGAAAAATTGAGGTTTTAAAAGACTTTACATAAAAGCTAAATGCTAAAAATTTATCCTAAAAGCTAATGTCAAGCACACTTTTAATATGTTGAATCTGTTTTGTAATTTGTATCCCATTAAAACCTAAACATTTGGCCATTAGCACTTGTTTCAAACATCTTCTTGGTAACGCATAAAAACCAAAACTAATCTAAACTCACATTTAATATATTGAATCCGTTTTGCCTTTGTATCTCATAAAAACCTAAACAATTGGCCAATATCACTTGTTTCAAACATCTTCTTGGTCAAAGCCAAATTTTAGCTAATGAGCGATATCAGAAACAAATTTTTTTTCCAAAGTTGATTAGTTGTGATGGTTCATGGGTATATATATATATATATATATATATATATATATATATATATATATATATTAACTAGTTATTACTATTGATAATACTTTTACTATTACAATTTCAATAAAATAAATTGTGATTTGTGTGTGTGTGTGTTTGTGTGTCCTATAGACTATAGTTATTGTAAGCAAATTAACAGTATCAATCCTTTTTTCTATTTTATAATAATAATCTTTTTAAAAATTGAGTCATTTTTAATTATAAAGAATTTTCCAAAATAAAACACATACTAACCTATTTAATGGGATACCCAAAGGGATAATGTAGGGCTGAATTGACTTGCATAAAACATATAACGAAAAAAAATATATATAAAGGAAAAAAAATTACAATTATTAAGGTGACAAATTATTATTGATAAGTAAAAAAAATAATATTGAAAATGTATCCAAACAAGAATTAATAAAAACTTAAGGAAAATTGTTGTGCTATAACTTAGTAGCATTTCTCATGAAAAAAAGAAAAACAAAAACAAAAACAAAAGAAAAGTTGTGTTTGGCACACAACATATTTTCATAACCAACTAAGGATGAAGCTCTCAAATCAAAAGAAAAGAATATAATATGGAAAATGCTAGAGATAGATACTTTTTTATAAAGTTATTTACAAATTATTTATGTGACGAGTGATTATTGGTAAATGAAAAAATAATGTTAGTAATGGGCTCATATACCAACATTTGGGTGGTCTAGTTGGTAAAATATTGGGCCAATAAGTCTCAGGACTTAGGTTTGAGCCTTAACAACTAGCTGTGTGTTGGTGCTTCTTATATCCCTTCTCCATCCTAAATGGTCCAAAGAATAATAATTGAGTTTCTTATCGACCGGAAGTACGGAGTCTCATTCAGAGTGAGTAAAGTGCTATTATAGTTACGTCTAGATAAAAAAACCACATTTAGTTGAATCCTTCGCCGACAGACGAGCTTATTTTCTTATAAGACCACGTGTCCCCCTCAGATCTGCAGGGGTGCTATCTTCGCCGACAGACGAGCTTATTTTCTTATAAGACCACGTGTCCGCCTCAGATCTGCAGGGATGCTCTATCTATGCCATCCTTATGAGCCGACTGCTTTTGATTTTGTCCAGCTCAGCAAAGTCACCTGCGGGGGCCCTACATCAAAATATCTCAAGTCCGATATGGCGCTTCTGGTGTCTCCATTTTGTCCACGTCAGCAACCATGGACACATCTACCCATCTCATCCTGATATTTCTTTTTCTTCTTTTCAAGTTGAAGAAAAAGTCTTTCTTCATTTTTGCAAAAAAATGGTCTCTCTGTGTTTTTTCACACAGCTCCAGTTCTCTTCTTCAGAAGAAGAAAGCATATAATATTTTCTTTTCAAAATTATGATTTGAATTTTTTTTTTTTAAATTTTCAAAAAAATCATTAAGCAAAGCAAAAGGGTGTTTTGTGCAATAAATTTTTTTTTTTGGCTGGATCGAAGAACTCGATAATGGCAATTGATGAAGCTCTAGAGGTGATTAACTTTTATGCATGTTTAGTGTACTTTTATGAAGTTTGAGGTTCAGCTTGTAAAATTTTCATGCTATTTCTAATTTTATTGCTTTACTTGCTGAAGAAAAGGGTTCTGTATTGTAATTATTGCTTTGATAATTGTGCTTTATTCATGACTCTTGTAATTCATGCATAGTAGATCTTTTTGTTTTATGAATATGTACATCTTTTTTGTTTGACTTAGGGTTTGGAACTGTTTTGTGTGTTTTTTTTCAATTTGGGTATTGTGGATATTTAATCTCAGGGTAGTTCTTTGACTTTTGGTTAATTTTAGAGTTCAAAATAGTCTTTGTGCTAAGCTGAAGATTGAGATTTTTGTGTAGTCACTTTAATCATAGACTATGCACAAAGTTCATAAAGTTTGTATTTTGGTTGATATTTAATAATTTATTATGAAGGTTGCAATAATTTATCTTATATGATATTCTGATCTGGCAGGGGTCCATGGTGAAAGCAGCTTTTTGGGTTTCAAGGCATTTTTTTGTGGATTAAGAACATTCATTCTGATTCAGATTTGTATTTATTGAGTTATAAATTTGTTATTATGCATGTTGATTCGCCGTGTATAGTACTGATTTTAATTGTGCTGGTATAAGTAGAACTTTGAAGGATCTGTATTTGTTGAGGTTGGGGTTCTTGAAGACAAAACTATGTGCTATTTCTTTAACGGATTGAAGAGAGTTTTTAACCGTTCAGAACTTGGGCTTTCTTCATCATCAGTCTTTTGGAATCTGATTGAAAGGAATAGTCCCGATGAGCATTGACAGTGATGATGGGGACAAAGAGTTGCGGGAACTAAATTCCTCTTTGCTAGATGGGAAGAAGACAGTCAAGGATGGGGTTGTGATGGGTGAGGAACAAGGTGTACTCAAGGAAGGTAAGTTGAAAAGTGATGGAATAGCCGAAGATGTGAAGGATGGGCAAGTGGGGGTTTTCCAAGTACATGCTGCTCCGCAAATGCCTCAGCAACAGAGTCAAGGGTCGATAGTTTGTTGGGAGAGGTTTCTACATGTTAGATCACTTAAGGTTTTGCTTGTGGAAAATGATGATTGTACTCGCCATGTTGTTGCTGCACTGCTTCGCAATTGCGGTTATGAAGGTTAGGGACATGGTCTCGGAGACAGTAATGCTTAAATATTTAATTACACTTGGACAGTGGATGCTGCTGTGTTAGCCTACACTGTGATAGAAGTCTTTGAATTACGCAGTTATATATCTTGAATTCCATTTATATACAAAGTAAGTTCTTATCTGCTGCATAGGCTCGGAAGAATGGGTATGGGGAATTTGGGGAATAGCATATTGTGTGGTGAATGGTGATGTTTGACAAAGTGCTTTATGTTTTTTTATAAGCACCCTTTTTGTTATATTCCTGATGTGATATAGTTATTCACTAAAATGAAGAGAAGCTTCCTACAATCCGTAGGACAAGTACATGTATAGGCTCCTTTATGCATATGTTGTTTCATTACTGAGCTTTTTTAAACAGGGTAAATTAATGTCCAATGTATCAAAGCCATCAATATGGGCCTAAAAACATTTAGTAATTCTTCATGTAAATGGCAGGGATCTAAATCCACTTAAAGATGCTCCTCCAAATTTTCACAGATAATAAACCTCCCTAAAATAAGAATGATTGAATATGTTAGTTGAGGTTGTAAGAAGCTCTATCAAATGCTTTTCTGCTTGCCTTCTGCCAATTATACCTTGTTATGAACCAGGAACTGGTTTCAAATGATCATGCTTATCAACCTCTCAAATTTCCATGTTTTGTGTTGTGGACAACCTGGACTTGGCTTCGGCTGATAGAAGTAAGATGGACAGCTTCAAACCACATTCTTGAGCCTAACATCAAGCCACGCCTGCCCTGGCCTGCAATAATACTTGCGGCTAAAATATTTCTTTGAATATTCAAAATAATAATACTATGTGTTCATTGCATCAAGATATTTGACATCGTTGGGAACTTGACTGTGACGTCTTCTGAATACAAGTATCACTTGTCCTTTTTCTTTTTTTCCCAATTTTCATTTGGGTATTATCAGTTACAGAGGCAGCAGATGTATTACAAGCATGGAAGATACTAGAAGATTTAAGAAATCATATTGATCTTGTCTTAACTGAGGTAGTCATGCCTTACTTATCTGGCATTGGTCTTTTATGCAAGATTATGAGCCACAAAACACGCCCGAACTTACCTGTGATTAGTAAGTAGATTTAGTGGCTAATTTTATTAAAGTATAGTTGAATTTGTTATGTCATTTATTCGATATATACTTTAATTGTGGCTTCTGATGAGATTTATGTGCAGTGATGTCATCCTATGCTTCAATGAGTTTAGTGTTTAAGTGCTTGTCCAAGGGTGCTGTTGACTTTCTAGTCAAGCCTATACGAAAGAATGAGCTTAAGAACCTTTGGCAACATGTTTGGAGGAGATGTCAAAGTGTGAGTTGTTATAACTTTCCATTTCAGATACCAAACTTTCTGCCATGAACCAATTTGGGTGTGCTACCCAATTATCTGTTTGTAGACATAAAAAATAAATTCTTTTGCTTTACTAATCTATCTCCATGTCCAGTCACATGTGGGCAAGAACATTTTTTCTTTTCATGATTGATGTCATGTAGCACTAATTTCAGCTGGGATATTATATTTCTATGGTAATCAGTGTCTGATGCGGGAGATGCAAGAAAATTATTATTTAGTATTATTTATGTTTGCTAGGCAATTGTATTTTTATGTTTTAGGTCCTATTAGTTTATTAGGTTATTAGTATTTTAATTTAGAAGCAAGGGTATTTTTGTAATAAGGCAATTAGGGTTTCCTAGCCAATTAGGTCCTATTAGTTTATTGGGTTATTAGTATTTTAATTTAGAAGCAAGGGTATTTTTGTAATAAGGCAATTAGGGTTTCCTAGCCAATTAAAACTAGGGTTTAGTAATCCTTTATAAGCAACCTATTGTACTCCTTGAGGAGATAGTTGATATTTTGATGAATGAAAATAATGGCCGTTTGGTCTCTTTTGGTCTGGTGCTGACTCCAGGTCTACCCTAGGTGCTGACTCCTAGTGGTTTCCCCGCTTGGTGCTGACTCCAAGCAAGGCCTAGGTGCTGACTCCAAGCAAGGCCTAGGCGCTGACTCCTAGGTCATATCCTTTTATTTTTCCGTTATTTCAATTTTGTTCTGGTTGTCCTGCGTCAGTGTCTTATTTCAATTTCTTAGAAAACAATCTCAGATTACAATCTAAATTTTCATTATATTGATCAATGAATAATATCTAAACTAATTCAATCTGAGATCTCATATTCATTGCTTCTTCCCAGTCTAGTGGCAGTGGGAGTGAGAGTGGCTCACAGACTCAAAGTTCTGGAAAATCAAGAAGTGTTGAAAGGTGCAAAAACAAGTCTTGCTGCAATGATGAGGATGATAGTGAGAGTATTAGTTTAGATGTTGGAGGTGGAAGTGACATTGGGAGTGGCACTCAGGTATTGCAGATTCTTTATAATTAAATTCCAAGATTTTGTGTGGTGCATAACCTGTTAATAAAATTTATTGCAAATGAAACTCCAGAAGATGATAATACTCCTTGCAAGCTGTAAATGGGCTTAAAAATAAAATTCTTTACTTTGACTTTATGCAATAGGCGTGACTGGAGAATATTAGCAGGAATTTGAGTTAATTTTTCCTTAATTTCACTTACTGCTGTTTTATATTTTCATGAATTTATGAAAGGATTTGGTAGCTTACAAAATCACTTGTACACCCCCACTTTCCAGTGACTTGATTTTGGGGAATCTTTTTAGCTATTAACAACTATGGTTATCTTTATTAAATTTTTATACATGTTTAGTATGAAAAACTGTGATTTGCAATAAGTTGAAGAGTAAGATTTCAGGGGTTATTTGTAAGCTGGATATTGAGAAAGTCTATGATCATGTGAATTGGGAGGCTTTTCTAGATTTGCTAAAGAGAATGGGATTCGTGGTGAAGTGGTGTAGGTGGATCCGTACTTGCATATCTATAGTTCAGTTCTCTGTTTTGGTGAATGGGTCTCTAGCTGATTTTTTTGGAAGCTCGAGGGGGCTGAGACAAGGGACCCCCTATCTCCTATGTTGTTTTTGGTTATGATGGAGGTTTTCAGTAGGATGATGCAAAGAGTTGAAGGTATGGTTTTAAAAACTGGTACGGTGAAAGAACTAGAAAAGGGACTAGTTATCGGCGGTGGTCGAACCGGTGACGTAATAAATAATTTAACTAATAATTTAAATATATATATATTAAGTTTTTTTAACTAAGAATATTCAAGTTAAACACATATATATATAATTTTAAAAATAATGTGAGTTTAGTTTTTGTGTATTAAATTTAGGAAATAAAAATAACAAAATCCACAACCCATATATAATATTTTATAACTTTGAAGAATCAAATTAACAATGTATAATGTATATTTATTATTATTATATATTTAATACTTTTATATATATATACTAACTACTATACCTGCTTTGATAAAAAAAAAAAATCTTCATAATATTCTTAAAATATCTTATGAATATATACTAACTACTGTGTACTGACATGTCATGGCCCCCCCTTTTTTTTTTACCCTTCCCTTACCTTTATTGAGTTGTCTTGTAAAAGTTTTCTCCTTTTAAGAACTTGTAACGTGGCTCTAGGAGGTGTGAGTCGGAAAAGACAGAAAAAAAACAAAAACAATAAAAGTGATTCATCTACCCCTTCTTTTTATTAATACTTCTCCTACCCATTCTTTTAAACTTTCATTTCTCCTTTCAAACTTAGTCCCATCTGAAAGCTAAAGCCATTCTTCTCTTTTGTTTTAACTTTGAAGTCTCTTACATTACAATCTCACACTCTCACTCTCTCGGTCTCAAAGTATTTTTACTGCAAAATAAAAAATTTCAGAAAATTGATACTGCCAAGGTAATTCATATTTACCTAAAAAAGAAAAAAAGAATCACATTTTAATCTTTAGTTCTTTACCTCTCTCTTTTCATTGAGTTTTTCTTCCTTCCCATAGTTTTGGATCATCATTCTTATGGGTTTTAGGCTGGATTTGAAGGGAAAAAAATGTGTAGTTTTAGTTTTCAAAACAACCAATCAATAACCGGTTGAACCATACTGGTTCCCGGTTTTACGGTTGAACCGGCTGGTTCTCAATTATTTCCCGTTTTTTGGTGTTTTCCGGTTTTTAGTTATAACCGGACTGGATTAGTGGCCGATTCCCGGTTTTTAAAACCATAATGAAGGTGCTAGTTTACTTTGTCGTTTTAGGGCTGATGGTAGGCGGGGTGGAGGAGAATGTGTCTCACATATTTTGCTTGCGGATGATACGATTCTATTTTTTGATGCAGATGTGGAGCAGATTCTACACGTTCGGATGCCTCTTCTTTGTTTCTAGGCTGTGACAGGATTAAAGGTTAATGTTTTGAAGACTGAGATGGTTCCCATTGGAGAGGTTCATAATGTGCATGCCTTGGCAGATATTTTGGGTTGTAGGATTGGGACTTTGCCTATGACCTATCTTGGTATGCCATTGGGGGCTTCCCACAAGTCTCCTACTATTTGGAATCTTATCTTGGAGGAAACTGAGCGTAAGTTGGCTGGGTGGAAGAAGCTGTATTTGTCGAAATGTGGAAGACTGACATTGCTTAAGAGTACATTATCTAGCCTTCTCACTTACTTTTTATCTCTTTTTACTATCCCTATGCATGTGGCCAATAAAATTTAGAAGTTGCAAAGGGATTTCTTGTGAAGGGATTCCAAAACACATTTAGTGGGGTGGGATAAAGTGTGTGCACTTATGGAAAATGGTGGTTAGGAGTAAGGAAATTAACTACTTTTAATAAAGCCTTACTAGGGAAATAGTTATGGCGGATTGGGGTTGAGGAGACAAGGCTTTGGAGAAGGGTTGTAGCTTTGAAATTTGGGGAAGAGTGGAGGGGATGGACTTCTAAGCTAGGTAGAGGTGTACATGGGTGTGGTTTGTGGAGAAGTATCCGAATGGGTTGGGAGGTTTTTAGCAAAAATGTTCAGTTTGAGGTAGGCGTGGGGGATAAAGTGAAGTTTTGGACAGATCGGTGGTGTGGGGATTCACCACTCCAATTGACCTTTCTAGTTGTGTTTCCAATAAAGAAGCCTTTGTGGTCTTTTCTCTTGAACAGTTGGGGATAGAGGAATGGAGAAGTTGGGATGTTCGTCTCATTCAGAAACCAAATGATTGGGAGATGGGTGTTGTGGATGAATTTCTTCGTACTTTGGGCTCTAATTTACCTCCAACTGAGAATGGAAACCGTATGAGATGGAAGTTGATGAAAAATGGAGATTTTGATATTCGCTCATGTTACAATAAGTTACGAGGTCCTTTGCCCATTATTTTTCCTTGGAAAGGTATTTGGAGGGTTAAGGCTCCTTGGCGTGTTTCTTTCTTTGTTTGGACCGCAATTTGGGATAAGATTCTTATAGGTGAAAATCTACTGGGTAGCGGGTTTGATTTTGTTGACTGATGCATTATGTGTCGGAGTAATGGGAGATGGTGGATCATCTATTACTTCATTGTGGAAAGGTTTATCGGTTGTGGAGTTTGGTTTTTAGATCTTTTGGGATTTCATGGGTCTTGCCAAGATCGATTGTAGATACTCTTTTTGGTTGGTGGAATTGGTTTGGAAAACACTCGTCTAGCATTTGGAATTTAGTTCCGTTGTGCTTAATGTGGTGTATTTGGAGGGAGCAAAATTGGCGGATGTTTGAGGACATGGAAAGCTCCGACGACCAGCTGCTTGCTTCTTTTAGCGGCTCCCTTTTTGGCTGATCTAGGGCTTGGAGACTCACCTTTGGTGATTTTCTCCCCGTGCTCCTTAGTTCTCTCCTTTGTAATTAGTATTTTCTTTGTTTTTTTTAATTCTCTTTCTATAATCTTTGATTTGCCTTATGCCTTTTTGCATGAGGTAGCTTTTTGTTTATACATCTTTATTACTTATCAAAAAAAAAAAAAGAAAAGAAAAGAAAACTGCGATTCTAGCAAACCAACAAAGCATAAATTTGTTCTGGCATATAAACAATTTTCCCCTACCTTGTAAATCTCCTAGTTATCTGCTTCTTTTGTTCTTTCAGAGAGCCAAATCAAGTTTTGGTAAAACTTGTCACATATTCCCAATACTTAAAAATCCTTTTTTTTTTTTTTTTTTTTATAGATGAAGAAATCAGCAGCGAAAAATCCTAAAATCAAGTCCTCTAAAAATTATGTTTACCAATTAGGAGATTAATTATGTTTACCAATTAGGAGATAAACCTAAGGTTGCCTAACAAGCACCTCTCCTAGATATGCAGAAGTGGGAGCCTTGTTCATTGAGTACAACCTTTAATTATAATCTCTCTTAGTTTAAGTGTGCATTTGGAACGCACGTTGTACGTGCGTTTCTATGTTTTGCTGAAAAATTGTGGGTCTCTTGCACTATTCACAGGACCCATAAGTACAGAATTCAGCAAAAAAAAACCTTTAAAACTGGGTCCCACATGGTCCTATTCACATTTAAAAATTATTTTGCGACAGTATTTTTAGTTTTCAATAATAAACGGTATCCAAACAAACTTAAATGTCTTAATTTTGTTTTAGAAATATCCCAAAATACATGTTCACTTTTTAAATATAAAAGTTCTTGCCTTTTCAATCTCCTATATTACCCTCACCTTTTTCTCAAAAAGCAAAAAAAAAATTATTATTTATTATAATTTATGCAACCTCTGACATAAATTAAATAGTTTAGGAAGATTACTATATTTTTATTTTGTTATTAATAATCATGCTATTTAAAACTAAGATGTATAAATTGGGATAGAGGTAGTAAAATATAAACAACATTACATATGATGTGACTCTGCTATTTCAAGCTTACTGTTGTTTCACTTATAAATTTGCATGTTTAAGTTAACGTTGATGATGCAACTCCTTTCCTGATCTTGTGTTCCGTTAAACGCAAGTCAAAAGTTATTATACATGGAAGTTATTACAATGATTCTTAGTTTTGATATTTTCCAAACAATCAATCTCTATTGGCCTTTTGGATAAGTTCATACTCTTGCTGATATCTTTGTCATTGGATTGTGTTCATCACAAATTAAATGAACTTCAACATAGCACCAATTATGAGCCAATGCCAAAACTGAACTCCAAACCAACTGTGTGCCTATTAAAGAAGTCATATCCAGTCGACATCAAGAGGACTGTCCTATTTTTAACTGCTAGATTCATATTGTTTTCGTACTGAAATCTAAATATTATGCATATGCATTTAATTACATCTACAGAAACATTTATACACCGAGCATATCTATGACAGACTAAAGCTATGCAAAGATGCATCTAGGAAGAAATTATGATATTATGTGTCAATTACTTGATAAATCTTACTTATATTACGGCATGCTAATCACAAATCCATCCACATACATCTTTGTTAAAAAATCTGTCAAAGACCTGGACTCCTAGACAAGTACAAGAATAGTATCATTCTGTTGTTATTTTGTAGAGCTCTTGGACAAAAAGAGCTGTAGAAGTTGATAGTCCTCAACCAGATTCTCCGTATGATCAAATGGTGGAGTGTCCTGATAGTACTTGTGCCCAAGTTGATAGTACTTGTGCCCAAGATGTCCGCTCAAATGCTGAAACATCTGGAAACAAATTGGTTCCTGTGGCCAAAACAAGGAAGCTCCAAAAAAAGAAGGAAGAATGTGGTATACCTGAAGGTATTCTAGATCTCTAATAAGGCTTTGTTGAGAGGTGTTTAGTAAATATATCTTCCTCGTTTATTCCTTGGTGAAACAAATTGTATCTCATTTTCTTATTTCAGATAATGCTCCAACTGCTAACAGCTTGGAAATGGGTGTGCCTAGAAATCTAGGTATACAACTTGAGTTCCTGAGGAATGATCTGCTCAAGCTAAGCTCTAGTAAATTGACTGAGCAAATTAGTAAGGAACGGCTAAACCTCAATTGTGAGAGTCCATCCATCAAGCTAAAGAATGAACATGCTATTCTGACAGGTGATGTTACCATTACTACTCAGTCTCAGATGGACAGCATGGAGTTTGAAGCTCAAAATAGAAATTTCAAGATCTCAGACATCAACAATAAAGCCAATAATGATACAGAAGAACTTCCATCTCTTGAGCTCAGTTTAAAGAGACCTCGAGTAGTTAAAGACACAGGGACAGAAGTTCAAGATGACCGATATATTTTGAGGCACTCAGACCTTTCAGCCTTCTCAAGGTATGAGGGAAACAGGAGGAAATTTCCCATTGTTATAATGGAATATGAATAAATTATTTTTCCCTAAATCCTAAAGGATATCTTTTAATAGTTTCTGTGATTGATGTGTTGATGTGTTACCTATATCTATGCAGGTACGAAGCTGTCTCAAATACTAACAAGGCTCATCCTAGAAACGTTGGAAGCAGCTCTCCACGTGGTATTTGCTTAGATGTTACCATGAAAGAATCGTTGCATGATATTCAATTCCATTCAAGTGGCAATCCTCCCAATCAGTTCTCAAATGTGGGTAGCAATAACATTGATATGGGCTCTGCAATTAATACTTCTTTTGCCAAGTCACTAATAAAAAAGTCATCTACATTAAGCTCGGTCAAACATTTGCACCCATCTGATTTCCATTCCATGAAAGAGGGCCCGATATATGCTCCTACAGCAGTGCTGGCTCAATCAAAAGGCACACACAAGGAGCTCCAAAATGAGCACCTTTATCACCATAAGAATCACCACCACCATCTTGTGCACAACATGCAACAACAGTGGCCACCTGACCACAATGACTTGTCCTTGAAGAAAATGGCTGCAGCTGCTCCACACTGTGGCTCATCCAATGTGTTGGGTGGGCCTGAAGGTAACACTGCCAACTACGATGTTGATGGAAGTTCCTTAAGCAATGGACAAAATGGAAGCAGCTTAGCAGTTGAAGCTGAAGGGACAGACTTAGAAAGTGATGGTGGAATTTCTGGGAACAGTGGTAGGGGAGCTCCTAGTGGGAGTGGAAACATGGTAGGCCACAACAAATTTGAACAGAGAGAAGCTGCCTTGACTAAGTTTCATTGGAAGAGAAAAGAGAGATGTTTCCAGAAAAAGGTAATTGATATTCTTGCATTTTTCGGTGTTGGCATTTCTTTTCTCTTTGCTTGTACTGAGTTCTTCTCTCTTTTTTTATCTCCCCCTTTAAGGATGTTTTTTTGATAACCCCCCTTAAAGGATGTGTTCCAATTTTTTTTTTCTTTTCTTTTTGGCTGAATGTTGAACTGAATTCTTTTTTCTTTTTCTTTTTTGTATAAAGCATATTGATTGGGATTGGGGCACTCATTGGGTGCGTTCTTTGGAGTTTCACATTTCTCGCACTATTGTGGTTTCTTTTGAAGGGTAAAAGTGGATGATGACAGTTCACAGAAAACAAATATGACTACAGAAGTGAGATTGAGAACCCATCAATAGTGCACTAATGTGTTTGAGCATAAGATTGAGATGTACACAACTAGTACAACTAGATTGTGCCAAGAAAACCATGTACCACTTATCAGTTCAGTGCATAATTTCCTGGCCTATTGACTTTCACACCCTAGCTTTACTAAATCTAGGCACCCAGGATGTCTACACATACCAGATAAGGAGAGTAAAATAAGAAATAGAAACAGGGGAGAAACAAGATGTTCATCCACACTTGAAGCATCTTATTTATGCACAGGATCATAAAAAATTAAAATTTAAAAATTTAAAAATTAAAAAAATTTAAAAAAAAAATTTAAAAAAAAAGAGAGAGAAAACTTCAAATATGTATATAATGGATTATAATTGTCACATCTACTCCATAACTAGAAAAATAAAACTTCAAATATTGGGAGTTCTTTTTATTGTTATAAACTGAATTATGATCGTTGCATCCAATCCACAAGGAGTTCTTTCTTTGTTCGATTTGCTTCATATTGCTCATTATATTGAGAGTAGAGAACCTGTACATAAAAGGGTTGGCACCTGGGGGTGAGTCCTAAGGATTCCATAATTGGGTTCCTATGGGAGTGCCCTGCCTATAGATATGTGCATGCATGTTCACAAGTCTGATTTGGAGTGTTGTAATATGCTACACTTGTTTTATTGACGTTTGTAACTTTTGAACTTTCATAATGATGGAAATGGGATGGGCTGATGGTTGAGGGGAGGGGAGAAGCAAAGTTGTATAAATTTATATATTTCACATTTTTATAGACACCAATTTGGATCTATTACTGTTGATTGATTTTGTTGGACATATTTGATCATAATTAATGCTGGATGTTGAGAATTTTTAGGATTTGATTCTCTTTTATTTTTTCAATGTAATTGATGACAAGTTATTTCCATTTCTAGTTAGGTAAGAAAATTTTTTCCTTTCCTTCAGTGATGTAGTCTGGGAGTCTTATTTAAAGGCCCCAATTGCAATATTGTAATCAATTGATAATGGGTTAATGAAATTTAGGTTGGAAGTTTTCTTCCAATGCTTGGTGGTGATTCTTGGGCTCATATTTTTATCTCATGCTAGGTGGTGATTGTAAGCAACACTATGTAATGATTCCAAGTCAATCCTAGGCGGTGATTCCTAGGTCTTATCCTTTTATTTTGTTCTTCTTTTGTTTCCCAAACAAAAGTCCCCCTCTCAGAGTTTGTCGTCCCGTATCAAATTTTTCATTGGAGCAAACCTTGATCTAATCTAAGAAAGCCACCATAACCACTACCCTTCTTAATGAACGATTTCCATCCTCACTAGCACAGCCTATCATGGCACCTCCAAAACCTCAAATCAGCCCTAAAGCCAGCTCAAATCAAAATTCCCAACGATTCATAAAAAAGAGAGGGTAAAATGCCCCGATCTTAGACAACCTAATCTCATTGCTACTAACAACAAAATGGAAAGACCCATCCAAAACCCAACCCAAACACCCAAACCAAGACCCTATTTGACACAAACCCCTGGTCTAGATTCCCTCTAGTTGGGAACCAAAAGCCAGGCTGAATCCTCTACCAACCTAAATTTATTCTACCATCAATAAAAGCATCAATTGAACCCTGACTAAGGCCAAAACCCACCCCAAACCACCACAATTGAGCCCACTACTCCTGAAACACCAAATCATTGAAAGCCTAGCTGTAAAATGCGTCGTTGCATCACCTCCGACCACCACAATTCCCATAGTCATCAAAACTCCCTTCTTAATTCCTTCTTGACTTCTTTACAGGTCCTACCTAAATCACGCATAGCGAATTGAGATAGGCCTTGTAGCCCTAAATGCTATTGCCTTTACACCACACCTCCCATGCCACCACCACAAGTTTGCCAGAGAACTTGCCTCACTGCCAAAGTCGACCTGTGCTGGCCTTTGATTTTGAAGTTGATGGAAACTTCATTATTAAACTGAAATAACTTAGGCCAACCTCAATGGGATTGTTTAGTCAACCCGACTAATTTCAAAACCCCAATTTGCATTGCATCATGTCTATATACAAAAAGAAACCCCAAAACTGGATCCAAACTGACTTAGAACACTTAGAGTTTACTTGACACAACCAAAAACAAAACAAAATGTGACCCAGCTATTGCTGCCATGATTTACACTCAATGGGGTCAAGCTTCTCCAACCTTGGGAGACTTGGTGCGGACACCAAATTGGACCTATTAATGCTAATTGATTTCGTTGGACATGATTGATCTTAATTAATGCTGATTGATGTTGAGACTTTTAGTATTTTATTCTCTTTTTATTTTCACATTTAATGTCATTGATTACAAGTTATTCTTATTAGGTTAGAAATTGATTTCCTTTCCTTCAATGGTGTAATTTGGGAGTTATATTTAAAGGCTCCAAAATGCAGTATTATAAGCAGTTATGATGCGTTAAATTTGGGTTGGAATTTTTCTTCCAGTGCTTGGTTGTGATTCCTAGGTTCTATTTTTCTACTTTCATCACTTGGCAGTGATTCCAAGAAAATACTAGGTGGTGATTCCTACATCCTCCCCCTTTATTTTGTTCTTCTTTTGTTTCCCAAACACAAGTTGTCCTCTTAAAGTTTTTCGTTGTTCATCATACTTCTTTGATGTCTTCTAAGAATTATTATGGGTCTTAATTGATATCATGACTTGGACTTCATTCAATTTACAAAACGACTTGAACTTAGCCGACTTTTATTTCTGTTTCAATTTCAAATTAAAACTTTCTTTTTCTACTTGGTTTTGATGTTCAAGGAGACAAAGGACTACTAGCAGTCTACTAATAGTATTTTGTTATTTTTGAAATAGAGCTCTTTGGGTGTATTTGGGGTTTCAGTTTTGTTAGTCTTCTATAATCTCTATATATATATTTTTTTTTTGTGAGATCTTTCTGAAACCCATAATAATTTTCATAATCAATCTTGTTTGGGGAGTGCTTTGGGTGGCCCTTTCGTGCAACAATTGGATCAATTATAGATTTTGCACCTCTTTCTTTTCTTAATCAGTTGTAACAGCAAAAGGAGTTTGCTCTTGTTTTCGAGCCTGTGTTTCAAACCAATACCATTTCCCTCTCAGAAAAGGTTTGGTGTCTCCGAAATGCATCTCTTTTGGATCAATTGAACAAGCAAGATCATCATAGCTTTATGCAGGTTCTCATTCAATACATACCATATGCTTCAGATTTTGGTATGCACACATCACACACACGTGTTGGACAGAATTTAGATGGACGGAATTATTTCTTCTGGGGCAGTCTTCTGTGTCATGTACAGCCATCTGGCTTTCCTTAACTGGGAAAGGCAGTCATTCCTGTCTATAGAATTATACATTTAGAGTTTTTTTTTCTTCTTATTTTTAGTTACTCTTGCAGCTCCTTTCATATATGAATATTTGCAGAGGAATTGGTTTAACTTGATTCTGTGGTTGGTTTTTCAGATTGAATACCAAAGCAGAAAGAGACATGCTGAACATTGACCTCTCATTCAGAGACAATTTGTGCAGCAAACGGTGAATGAAAACACTAGCAAGACAACTAATGGTTAATTTAATGCTTTTCCTGTTTAGAGAAATAAAAATGCTTTTCCCATTATTGATTAACAATTAATTACAACTGTGACAAGCAGTCTACACTCAAGGATGGGAGGTCATTTAGGTAAATCTTGACTTTTTATTTTTTGGCTTATTGCTGTGGACATTAATTGCTACATCTAGAAGAGTGCTCTTACTTGCCTTCTGCAGGGAAAAGAGTCTTCTTTTGTGTGGTTTTATTATGGTTTCAATTGGGTATTTGGAAAACTTTTTACCCTTCTACATTTCATTTTCAAAAGCTCTTCCTTGTTGACTGAATTATTGAGACTTCAGCCTGCCTCATTTCTTATGGAAAGTTAATTCATTTGTCAAGTTCCACATCAAATACAGATATATCTCATACAAGGTTAGTCAACATAGGATCCAGTATATGCGTTCAAGGAATGGAATGACACCAGCTCTTGAGCTATCGGCAGTGGCATGGTTGTCGTTTCATTGGTTGCATGATATTATAAATGAGAGAGAAGAGACTAGTTAACTTGTTGGAATATTCATGTGTGAGTAGTGTGGTTTAATTAAGTAGTATAGTTTCATTAGTTTAAACTTTTTGGGTTAAATAATGTCTTAGTATGTTAGATCTCAAATGAGTCCCTCACAAAGTGAATTTTCAATCTTCAAATGCTTAAGAAGGGGGCTGCTTTGTAATTAAAAAAAGAAAAAAAGAAAAACCTAGCTCTATTTCTTTTCAAACTTAAATGCTGTTCTTTCGTTGGGCATTTTTCCTGCTTAGTAACGTGTTATAGAAGCATGGATTATCCACATCATGCTTGCTACCTACTGAGGGAAAACCACTTTGTTATGGACCCAATTGGTTTGTTAGTTGTTTTGAGGGAACCACCTCCAAATTAATAAATGAACTACTTTGAGGGAGTCCCTCTAAAGTGAAAACTCATTCAATAATAATATTTTTCAGTCAGTTTTATTAATCAGCATCAAGCATCCCCCCTACCCCACACACACACCTACATAGATGAATTAAATCAATATTAAAATAGAAACCTAGTCTTTATCTACTATAACTATATAAGAATTTGGGGGGAAATTGCACTTAACCACCTTATACTATACCCTCGATTACACTTTGCACCATAAATTATGATCAGTGTTACACTTTTCACCTTTGACATCAAATTTGTTGTTAATTTAGATGGAAAAGTATGGCACTATGTAAAAAGATGTAATTGTTCATCTTCTCAATCTCTTAAAAACCAATGAGAGATTACACTTCACCCCTAAACTATATTCTTTGTTATACTTTGCATCTTAAATTTTGAATTTCATCCAAATTAATAGCAAACAACAAATCAAAGTGTAAAGTGTAACAAGGGTTATAATTTAGGATGCAAAGTGTAACAAAAATCATAGTTTATGGTGCAAAATATAAATTCGAAAGTGTAGGATGTAAAGTGTAATATTGGTATAGTTTAAGGTGGTAAAGTATAGTTTTTCTAAGATTTATTCAAATAGTAACCTAACCAATTATTCTATCCTTACGCAAATAAAGTATCCTTATCCTTATCTAATTTATTCATGCTTACTACCTCCTAAGGGAAAACCACATTGTTATGGACCCAATTGGTTTGTTGCTTGCTTCCTATGGGAACCAAAATCTCTAAATTATAATTGTACGGCTTAGAATGAGTACAAACCTCTAAAATGAAAACTCACTCAATAATAAATTTTTTTTTTTAGACTTTTCTTTATTAATCAATATCAAACCATATACATATCGAAGATTTTACAAGATAAAAGTAGATTTTACATGATAAAAGTAACATTTGAAACGAAAAGAAACCTTATCTTTATAACTCCATTAAAATGACATTATGCGTTTGATCATTAATGAAGTACACTGGTGGCTCTACATGCAAGCTAGGGTGGTCATAAGATCAGCCTGACTTGCAAAAAATGGCATATATACACTTGCAAAAGAACTTATTGTGACAATTCTAATAAAAATGTTGAACACCTAATTTGAGAATGACAAAAAGTTGGGTTCAACAAAAATAATAATAATACTATATTTACAACATTTTCAAAATAATTTTACAACAAATCCAATGTGATAAGTTGTTACTAATTCTAATTTGGGCTCAATACTGATATTATTTTTTTACCCATCAATAATAGTTTTTTGCATAATATTTATTGTAAAAATATTTTGGACGTAGCATTACTCTAAAATTAATTCTGCCCCCAAAAATAATCCTTAATCCCTTTTATAAATTTTTTTTTAAAAAAAAACTTAAATAATAACAATAAATATTAGCCCAAATAACCCAAAAAAAAAAAAAAAAAAAACTAGAGATAAGACCAAACAACAACAAGTAATCTAATTATTCAACAAAAAGACTACTATAAAACAAACAGATAAACACTAAATATTCAAATTTGTAGTTCGTTCAACCTATTTAATAAAAATAATCTATAATTTCATTTTTTTCTAAAAAATAGTATCAAGAAAAATATTGTGGTTGTCAGTTCTCCCTGATAGTGATGACAGTTATATTTTTTTTAACATTTGAAGTCACAACAATTTTACTCTTCTTAATGACTTGACTCACAATTATAACAAATATTCAAGTTATCACTTTATTAAAATTTATATAATTTAAATTTTTTAGTGACCACTTTTAAAAAAAATTTCTAAAACTGCCGCCAACGAAGGAGCCCGTGGATCACCATATTCATGGTTTAAAAACTATTGACTGTAGTTGCCTCTACGTGTATGTGAGAGAGTGATTCTTATTTCTTGAGTACTATAAACTACAAAGAACCTTACTTGAGGGAAATCAAGGCACCTATACATGACATCTCTATCAACTAATACGGAGGGGCTATGGCTTGTTTTGGGCCATGCATTCGGCTCAAGAATGGACCCATCTAAAGCTTCAAATTTGTATACTTTATCCAGTCCTTGAGTGCCAATCTAGGTCAGTCAATAGTATTTCCGATGATGGATTGGACATATTGCATTAATACTACAGTGCCCATTGTCTTCAATATTCGACCTCACATGACATCTCTATAAACGAATACGGAGGGGCTATGGCTTGTTTTGGGCCATGCATTCGGCCCAAGAATTGACCCATCTAAAGCTTCAAATTTGTACCCTTTATCCAGTCCTAGAGTGCCAATCTAGGTCAGTCAATATAGGGTCCGTTTGGATTGAGTTTATTGTTGCTGAAAACTGAAAACTGAAAACTGAAAACTGAAAACACTGTAGCAAAATAATTTTTAAATGTGTAAATAGTATCGTGGGACCCATTTTTAATATTTTTAATATGTGAACAGTGTATAAACAGTGCTAAACAGTATATAAACAGTGCTAAACAGTACGTGAACAGTGAACCCATGTGAGGTTACTGTTCACGCGCAGAAAAAAAAAAAGAAAAAAAGAAAAAGAGGTAGAAAACGTGGACGTGGAAAACGCGGTATCCAAACGGTACCATAATATGTCCGATGATGGATTGGACAAAATGCATTAATACTACAGTGCCCATTGTCTTCGATATTCGACCTCAATCACCATCTAGGTAGATGAATAGATCAGCCTCATGACTCCTACAACAAGCCAAACGCTCCTAAAATACTTGGTTCAATATCAAAACAAATCTCTTGCTTTCAGATTGAATGGATCTCCTCAAAACCAGAGCCTACGCTACCAAGCATTGTCGGCCGTTAATAATTCAAGCTTAATAAAAAGTTTATTTATATTTGTTTGTTTATAAAATAGTTAATCTTGAACTTTAATTTTAAGCTTGTTTAATAAACCAGTCAAACTCATATATATATATATATATATTTTGTTCATGAATATTTGAACAATATGACTCGATAAAAAATAAGTCAAACTTAGGCTGGTTTGTACTTAATAATAAGCTCGATATAGGCTTGAAAAATAAACTCATATCTTATTAAGTTTTAAATTAATTGGAAATTGGGAGCACAACTAGACTTGATAGATATGCTTAATATAGACTCTTAATAATAATGTTCTTGTATTGGATCTTGTACTCAAAAGCTTGATACTAAACTTGAGTTTAAGCTGATTGAGCTCGAACTTAGCTTAACTAATAAATCAAGCCAAACCAAGTCGAACTCAGGTTTTTGGACTTTTTGACGAGCTCAAACTCAAACATAGTTAGACTTGGTTTAAGTTCAAGCTAAAACCTAAAAATTTTACATTTGTTATGGAGCCGAGCTTGAACATTGAATAATCAAAAAAGCTTGACTCGTTTACAGTCCTTACCAACTTTCAATTACATTAAATGTAACTGGATTTATTCCTCCCATCTACAACTCAAAACATGCCATCTTGGAGCACATCCAATCAATCAACCTAAGGGAGCAATTTCTGGTATACTAGAAAGACCAATTTTAAGGACAAAAATTTTAATTATTCGTTGGAAACCTTATAATTTAATCAAATGTAAAGTAATCAAAAAAGAATGTAACTAAGAAAGCAATCGTTGGAATCATCTATATTCCAAAAAATAATAATAATAATAAATAAATAACAATCTAAAATTTTAGGAAAGTTAACTTTGATGGTAATTCAAACTTCCACAAACCAAATGGCCTAATCTATAACCCCCGCCCCCCTTCCCCCCCTATTTATAAGTATTATCAAAAACAAGTTTATTAAAGTTCTCTTAAAAATTTTGTATAAATAGGTATGCATTCAATATATTCTAATTTCAAAATTCTTATAATGTTTTTAATATTTTTATAAAGAGAAAGATGTGAAATCTAAATCATAATGGAACCTAATTATACGCACACTTGCAAACAATAATCAATTGACTAAATTCTATCGAAATTAAAAAAATATATACTTAAAGGGTTGTTGATGCGCCGAGCCGGATTGGACTGGCCCATTTTTTCTTGACCCATGGGCTCTGAGGGTGGGGTGGGGCCAGCCTTAAAGGCTGTTAAACCTCCTTTCCCCACATATATTCGTGGACCCAATATCATATTCTCTCTCTCTCTCTCTCTCTCTCTCTCTCTCTCTCTCTATTCTAATTGATAATACACACAATTTCTCTATCCCTTTCTTCTAGGAGACTTTCTTTTTATATATACTATTTTGTTTCTGAATGTGACTTCTAGAAATCTTAGTTATTAATAATTCTTTGAATTTAAAACTTAGGTGGTATCCTTGTGCTACTTACAAAAATGCTATCCTATTGGGGCAATGAAAGTAGGTGGGTGGCATATGATAGGCCTTTTACCTCATAAACTTCCTCCAATGAATTCTAACAAAATCAACCTAAACATAAACCTAAACCTTATTTCTTTCATTGTTTACCTGGTAATTGAAAATATGCTACGTCCAAATCCAACCACCGACATTTACCATAATAAAAAAATAAAGAAAATGAAAATTTTTCCAAACGGATAAGAAAATGTATTTTTCATGGACCCACTTTTTAAGACATTAAAGTTTGAATCATTTAGGGGGTGTTTGGTTTGTGATTTTAAAAAATCATTTTCAATTTTTAAAAAACATTTCACGCATTTCAACGTATTTTTTCACCCACACGTATTTTCACAAATGTTTTCAAACAACAATTTTCAGTTTTTAAACACATGTATCAAACGGGCCCTTAATTCCAACTCATTTGCAAAAAAATACAATTACCCAAAATTTCTCGTGAACGGATTGAACAAATCTCGAAATCAGAGCCTACCAAGCATTGTTGGCCGTTCATAAACAGCTCAGGTTTAATAAAAAACTTGTTTATATTCATTTGTTTATAAAAGAGTCAATCTTAAGCTTTGTCCGTTTGGAAACAATTTATTTAGTTAAAACTGAAAACTTTTTACTGAAAGTACTGTAAATTAAGGTAAAAGTTAGTTGAAATAGTATAGTGAGACTCATAAATAGTAACAAAAATAAGTTAAATAGTAAAATAAGCTGGCTTTTTAAGCCATGCCAAATGCAACCTTAATTCTAAGCTTGTTTAATAAACAAGCCAAATTCAAGAAATTTTTTTTTTCTTTTCATGAACACATAAACAATATGACTCGATGAAAAACAAGTCAAACTTAGGTAGGTTTATGAGCTTAGTAATAAGCTCGATATGGGCTTAAAAAATAAATGCATATCTTACTTAGTCTTAAATTAGTTGGAAATTATTGGGAGCGTAATTAGACTGGATAGATATGCTTAATATGAGCTTTTAATAATAATGTAATTGTATTGGGTCTTATACTCAAAAGCTTGATACTAAACTTGAGTTTGAGTTTGATATTGAGCTTGGAATTAGCTTGACTAATGAATCAAGCCTAGCCGAGCTCAAATTTTTGGACTTTTTGATGAGCTCAAACTCAAACATAGTTTATAAACTTGGTTTTATTGCAATCTAAGCCTAAACATTTTACATTTGTTATTGACTTTCAATCACATTAAATGTGACTGGACTTATTCCTCCATCTAAAACTCAAAGCACGTCACCCCAGAGCACATCCAATTATTCAATCTAAGGGAGAAATTTCTGGTATACTAGAAGGACCAATTTTGAGGACAACAATTCTAATTATTCTTTGGAAACTTTTTTAATTTAACCAAATGTAAAGTAATCTAACAAGAATGCAACTAAGAAATCAAACGTTGGAATCATCTATACTTTGTATTACACTTTACACCATAAACTTTGAATTTTCATCCAAATTAATAGCAAACTTAATGTCAGAGTGCAAAATGTAGCAATAGTTATAGTTTAGAATATAAAATATGCATTCAAAAAATTTAAGATACAAAGTGTAATATGAAGTATAGTTTAGGGTGATAAAATATAAATTTTCCAAAATTATATTCAATGACTAACCTAACCATTATTTTAAATCCTTGTCTAATTATATAAAATAGAGATACATAACACACTTCTCCCAATCTAAAGCATCAAGCTATATGGTGAGATCGATGTTGTCCCAACTTGTGAAGCTAATCAAAGCTTGGTCTTTAGAGTTTTTTTTTTTTTTTTTTTGGAGAAAAATTTGACTTTAGAGTTTAGAGTAGGTAAATACGAGTTTTGTTACTTTTGTACAGTTGAGTGTTGTACTGACAGCGGCAACTTTTTGCTCTTCTATTCAAGTTTCATTAAAATGACATTATGCATTTGATCATTAATGAAGCTGCCAGTGGGATCACCATATTCATGGTTTAAAGACTATTGGACTGTAGTTGCCTCTACGTGCATGTGAGAGTCATTTTTATTTCTTGAGAAATCTGTCGACGATTTAACTAATAATAATAAAAAGAAAATGCTAATAAATGTCCTTAAAACACTGATTAAGAATCTAGTTAAAAAAAAATTTTATATGAAAAGGAAAAAGTATATATATTTTCACGGTTTTTTTCATTTAAAAAAAAGTGATATTAAAAATTTTTTAAAATAAATTTTTAACGAATATCTTTAGACACTCGTTCGAGTCTTTTGGCATAATATTGCCATTTCCGATGTTAATTAGTTTTATAGGCACTATTCCAACTTAATTGGCAAATTGAGGAGAGAGAAAGAATTTCGGCAACAGTGTTGCCGAAATTCAACAAAAATGAGGAGAGAGAAAAAGAAAAAGGGGGAGAGAGAAAGCAGAGGAATTTCGGCAACACTGTTACCGAAATTCCTCTGCCCAAAGTGCTACCGGTCAGTTAAAAAAAAAAGCAATTGCAGTAATGCCATTGCCGAAAAAGGAAAAAAAAAAAAATTGTTTTGGCAATTGTGGCAATGCCATTGCCGATAATGTAAAAAAAAAAAAAAATTATTTTGACAATTGTGGCAATCCCATTGCCGAAAATGGAAAAAAAAAATTCTGAAATCTCTGAATGAGTAAAAAAAAAAGTTGTCACGTCCACAATATTTTTACAATAAATCACACGTGATTAATTATTATTAGTTCAAAAAATTTGTGACAAATTAATTGTGGAATGGGATTACCGAAAATGTAAAAAAAAAAAATAAAAAATATTTTGGCAATTGTGGCAATCCCATTGCCGATAATGTAAAAAAAAAAAAAAAAAAAAAAAATATTTTGGCAATTGTGGCAATCCCATTGCCGATAATGCAAAAAAAAAAAAAAAAAAAAAATTATTTTGACAATTGTGGCAATCCTATTGCCGAAAATAGAAAAAAAAATTATGAAATACGTGAATGAGTAAAAAAAAAAGTTGTCACGTTCACAATATTTTTACAATATTTTCACAATAAATCACACGTGATTAATTATTATTAGTTCAAAAAATTTGTGACAAATTAATTGTGGAATGGCATTACCGAAAATGTAAAAAAAAAAAAAAAAAATTTATTTTGGCAATTGTGGCAATCCCATTGCCGATAATGTAAAAAAAAAAAAAATTAATTTGGCAAATTGTGGCAATCCCATTGCCGATAATGCAAAAAAAAAAAAAAAAAAAAAAAAAAATTATTTTGGCAAATTGTGGCAATCCCATTGCCGATAATGCAAAAAAAAAAAAAAAAAAAAATTATTTTGGCAAATTGTGGCAATCCCATTGCCGATAATGCAAAAAAAAAAAAAAAAAAAAATTATTTTGGCAAATTGTGGCAATCCCATTGCCGATAATGCAAAAAAAAAAAAAAAAAAAATTTATTTTGGGTAATGTGAAAATATTGTAAACGTGACAACTTTTTTTTTTACTCATTCACAGATTTCATAATTTTTTTTTTCCATTTTCGGCAATGGGATTGCCACAATTGTCAAAATAAATTTTTTTTTTTTTTTACATTATCGGCAATGGCATTGCCACAATTGCCAAAACAATTTTTTTTTTTTTTCCTTTTTCGGCAATGGCATTACTGCAATTGCTTTTTTTTTTAACTGACCGGGCAGCATTTTGGGCAGAGGAATTTCGGTAACAGTGTTGCCGAAATTCCTCTGCTTTCTCTCTCCCCCTTTTTCTTTTTCTCTCTCCTCATTTTTGTTGAATTTCGGCAACACTGTTACCGAAATTCTTTCTCTCTCTTCAATTTGTCAATTAAGTTGGAATAGTACCTATAAAACTAATTAACATTGAAAATGGCAATATTATGCCAAAAGACTCCACTCGTTCGCATGATCATAATAAGAAATCTTATTTGAGGGAAATAAAGGCACCTACGTACATGACATCTATATCAACTAGTACGTAGGGGCTGGGACTTGTTTCGTTTTTGGGCCATGCATTCGGCTCAAGAGTGGACCCATTTAAAGCTTTGAATTTTGTACCCTTGTTCCACTCCCTGAGTGCCTGTCTAGGTCAGGCAAGATAATATGTCCGATAGTGCATTGGACGCAATACATTTAATACTAGCTAGTACAGGTGCCGCGTGCTCGATTAATTGTCTTTACTCTTTGATATTCTCGACCTCAACCACTATCTAGGTAGATCCCTAGATGAGTAGATCAGCCTCGTGAGTCACCTCCTACCACAAACCAAACACACTTGTAAAAGAGAAATTAACTGTGGCATCTAAAGTTTCACAACTTTTACCGCAATTTACGATGCGATGAGTTATAAATGGTAGAGAAATATTAATAGGTATATGGGATATACATTTTTACTATTCACAACTTATCACATGTTGAGTTGTATCAAAAGTTACAAATTTTTTTATGACACTAACATTTCTCTTCATAAAAACATCAACCAATATTAAAAAGATTCTCTTGGGATCATATTGAATGGATCTCCTTGAAACTAGAGCCTACTAAACAATGTAAACAACTCATACTTGAAAGGTCGGGTGTATACTTCCTCTCGCTCATAACTAATGAATCTTACTAGTTAGGAGTGGGAGGAAACATACACCCAATGCAAGATATTTTCTTTAGACTTGATTTAATAAAAAACTTATTTATAATTTAATCAAATATAAAGTAATCTAACAAGAATGCAATTAAGGAAACAAACCTTAGAATCATCTATATTCCAAAAAAAAAAAAAAAAAAAAACTAAAATTTTAGGAAAGTTAACTTCGATGGTAATTCAAACTTCTACGAACCAAATGGCCCCATCTATAAACCACTCCCCCCCCTATTTATAAGTATTATGAAAATCACGTTTATTAAAGTTCTCTTCAAAATTTTGTATATTATGCATTCAATATATTCTAATTTCACAATTCTTATAATATTTTTACAAATAGAAAGACGTGAAATCTAAATCATAATGGAACCTAATTATACGCACACTTGCAAACAATAATCAATTGACTAAATTCTATCAATAATAAAAAAAATACTTAAGAGTCGTTAATACACCGAACTAGATCGGACCGATCCATATTTACTTGATCCATGGGCCCTGAGGGTAGGGTAGGGCCAGCCTGGAAGGCTGCTAACCCTCCTTCCCACATAAATTCGTGGACCCAATATCATTGATAATATACACACAATTTCTCTATCCCTTTCTCCTAGGAGACTTTCTTTATTTATTTATATATATATATATATATATATATACTATTTTGTTTTTGAATGTGACTTCTAGAAATCTAAGTTATCAATAACTCTTTGAATTTAAAACTTAGGTGGTATCCTTGTGCTACTTACCAAAATACTATCCTATTGGCTATTCCTGTGGTTGGGGCAATGAAACTAGGTGGGTGGCATATGATAGGCCTTTTACCTTGTAAACTTCCTACAATGAATTCTAACAAAATCAACCTAAACCTAAACCCAAACCTAAACCCAAACCTAAACCTAAACCTTATTTCTTTCATTGTTTACCTAGTAATTGATAATATGCTACGTCCAAATCCAACCACCAACATTTACCATAATAAAGAAAACGAAAAATTTTCTAAGCACTGAGGGATAAGAAAATGTATTTTTCATAGACCCACTTTTTAAGGAAGTAGAGTTTGAATCATTTAATTCCAACCCATTTGTTAAAAACACAATTATCCAAAATCTTGTTCAACAAAATGTTTCATACTGACAAATTTTTTATTTGTAAGCCACGGTTATTTGTCGGCCTTATCCCATATGAGAAAGTGGATATATATAACCGAAACATGATAGATTTTTTATTAAGATGCCAAATTGCTTTGTTGGTAAAAAAATTATTGTCAAATAAATAACCTTAGTTTGAATTCTCCTTACACCAAAAATCAATTAAATTGGATGATCATTATTATAAAACACATATTATAAGTTTAAATTTTATTATATTTATTTATTAAAAGAAGAAAAAGAAAAAAGAGAGACGAGTATTAACTATTAAGACAATTTTATAGCTGGGTGGCATCTAAGATTTAACTTTTTTTTTTTTTTTTTTTGGTCAGGTGACATCTAACTCATACCTATTTCTTCGCAAGGACTCGAGGGTTAGTTGGGGTTTGGTTCTCTAAAGTCTTGATACTCGTTAAAAGGGTGCAATGAAAATTTGCTTTAGTGGGACATTTAAAAACTAGATAGATATATAATTCACTAATAAGAATTTGCAAATAAATAATAATAGTAATAATAATAAAAAAACAGCAAATTTGGACAGTACTACTGGACTAATCCAGGCAGTGATACTATTATGCTTATGAGTTATGACCACAAAAAGACAAGTATATCAACCAAAAAGACTATAGCTTTGTGTAATTTTCCTTCCCAATATATATATATATATATCTCCATTTTTAATTTGCAATATATGTACGAATAATTAAGAAAAGAAAATAGGTACAAATGGTGACGTGCTATGCATATGTCAAAATCTTGTTTGCTGTGATTATTTATATATATTTTTGTGTTAATTTAATTTGAGAATGAAAAGAAAGAATGATGAATCTTACAAGCAAATATAGAGTCTAAAACTATCATCATTAAAAAAAAGAGTGTCTAAACTATCATATATAGAGTTAGAAAAAAAAAAAAAAAATTTCTCAGTTTCTAACTCTATATATGATAGTTTAGACACTTTTTTTTTTAATGATGATAGTTTTAGACACTTAGCGTGCGTTTGGATTCAGTGTTTGCTGAATCATGTGTCCACGTTTTTCCCCTTTTTTTTTTTTTCCGCTTTCACGCGTTTAAGGAGAGACAGATTTTACTGTTTAGAGACAATTTTTACTGTTCATACACCGTTTTGTTACTGTTCATCACTGTAGCAGTAATGTTCATACATTAAAAAAATTAAAAATGAGTCTCACGACACTATATACATATTTAAAAATTATTTTGTTACAGTGTTTTCAGTTTTCAGTTTCAGCAACAATAAATTCAATCCAAACGGACCCTTAATTAAACACAATCTACTTTTTTTTCCTCCTCAAATTAACTTCACAAAAGAACTGTCATATACGTACGTCACTATACTTAGACATTGATGATTAATCTAGAGGAAAGTTTGTGAGATTTTTTGCATTTAAAAAAGAAGAAGAAGAAGAAAAAAGAAAAGTTTGTGAGATATTACTCCCCTGGGAGTTGGCACGTGCGGGTGCATAGTGCACAGCACAACAACCAGTCAGTCACAGAGTTAGAATAGCTGTTTGGATTTTGGTAAGTTAGATGACACTGTCCCACGTGTCCCAACTAACATTCCACAGTCGAACCTCAACTAATCCTCAAGACTTTGCTACGTGACAAACCTATGCGGACCTTCTTCTTTTTTTTTTTTTTTTTGGGTTCATCATTTTCATTATTTGTATTTTTGTACTTCAAGAACTATTAACAACTGTACCTGTAAATGCTGTTGGGTCCTAAATTACTAGGACACCTTTTTAGATAGAGAGCTTATATATAGGATTGTGTTAATCGGCATCGTAAGGTGTCCGTTAAAACGTTAACAATAATTTTTTTATTTTTATTTTTTGTCTTTTTTAGAGTTTTATCTCATTTTTTCAAATTTATAATTATTGTTTGGTTTTTTTTTTTTTTTGACATTTTTTTTTGTCTTTTTTGCACCTTAACGTTTCTCATTTATATATGTAGGGTTTGTTAGATTAAGACATTGATAACTCAAGAATAAGTCAAATTTGTTAATTTCTCCATGCTATTTTGGAAGACATTTCTCCGCTATTTATGCATATATATATATAGAGAGAGAGAGACCCAAATTCAATAACATAGAATACGAAATTGATAAATCTCCTTTACCTTCTCATTTAGGTTACCTACCAATTTGTGTTAATTAAGCTTGTTAGCTATGATTAGCCTCCTCTCATACGCGTTGCGTGCGTGCTTAGCAACTTTTTATTTTCTTACATAAATAAAATAACATAAAAGGAAAAAAAAGTTGAGAGAGAGAGAGAGAGAGAGAGAGAGAAAGAGAACTGTTGAAAAATAAAAGGAACTACAAGCAATTATCCTCCTGATAGAGACTATGTATGCTAATTTTAAGTAAAATTAAGCGTGGTCTATATAACTAGAATATAACACTTCATTTGGTAGTTAGTAAAGAAATGGAAATAGTAAACCATAAACGAATGGAATATAATGAAATGTATTTAAATAATGAAAAGAAAATGGAAAGAAATTAATGAAATCGAATGAAATTAAGTAATTTTATTTAGATATTTTAAAGTAAAAGGAATGGAAATGAATGAACGTGAATGAAATATAAGTAATCTTATTTGGAAATAAAATTAGAAGAAATAAAACAAAATCATTTTATAACAACATTACTATTATACCCCTTTTAAAAATTAAATAGTTAAATTTATAGGGGTATTTGGAAATTTTAGTGAAATTTTCATTAAACATAATTTTTTTTAATAGAGTTTTAACTTATAGCGTTCACATATCTTATTCAACTATTAGAAATTTTACCAATTGAGCTAATATAATTTAATTCCTTCAATTCTTCTCAATTTTGTGGGGAATAAAAATTTAATATTTTGAGGAAAAAATGAGTAATTAGTGTTCTTTTTTACTCATTCCATTTCCTCCCATTAAAATTCTCAATCAAGAGAATTGAAGGAATATTCCAAAATAATTTTTGTATTCCCTTCTTTTCCATTTTTTTCCTTCTTCCCAAATTGCATGTAACTATCTGCTTCCACTTTTCAGTATTTCCAAAACTAATCTTTTTGGTAAATATTTCTAAACTACTTTTATTGTTTAGTTCAAACTGATTTTCTAAAAAAAATTTAAATACATGTTAAATTAAATAGCAATGTTAAATTAAATACATGTTAGGGATGTTTTCAATTTTGAAGAGTCTAAAAAATGAACACTGAAAAATGTCTTATACCAATTATTTGTATTGATAGATTATATACTGAATTGATCCCATACTCATATTATCCCTTGTCAAGGTTGTCAAAATCGGGATCCTATGTAAGATCGTGGGAGGTAAGTGAGATCATGGATTGTAGGATCGGATTGTGAATCGTAAGATCCTACATTATTTGAGGAAAAAAAATTGGTATGTTAAATAATCACATAAATTATATATTCACAAAAAACCAAAAAATTGTATTTATTTGATGTAATTACCGTATATCATTACATCTATTTGTAAGCATCATTTAAAGAGACCAAAAATCTCAAAACATGACACTCTATTGGGATATTATTTTTTGTTTGGTTCAACTAACACTCTATCTCTCTACATTAGAATAGCAAAACTTGGTCTATTGGGATGTTATTTTTCATTTGGGTCCAATTGAGCATTCTGTCAAGTTTAAGAAGATTACAAGAAATCAAGATCGTTTGGAATCGTCAAAATCATATGATCCTGAATGATCCTTGAAAGATTCAGATCATTTTGGGCAGGTGAGATTGTAAAATCGTTGGATTGTAGGATCCAAATCAGGATTTTGACAACCATGTCCCCTGCCAAATGCAAGCAGACATAAATTATATTTAGAAAAAAAAACCATATGAAAGTTTTTATTTTTATTTTTATTTTTATTTTTATAGAAGAAAAACCATATGAAAGCTAGTGACAAAAAATTAGCAGCTGGTTCTGGACCTTGGCCTAAGTTTATGTATAACAAGAAACATATATCTTTTTTTTCTTTCTTTTTCTTGAGAAGACTTTTCTTAAATAATAGTAAATTTAATTAACGAGATATGTTAGACCACAAATGATTTTAACCAATTCAAAAAATATTTCAAACCAATAGGAAAAAAAAAAAAAAAAACACACAAAAACTCCAAAAATTATTTCGAAAATGAAAAACCAAGGAGATATAGTTTCAAATATACCCACTATAATAAAAGTTGTTAAAATATATCATGAAGTTTAAGTATAAAACTTGAGTTCACAAAAGTTTATAAAATAAAAATATCACATTTCTAAAACGGTAAAACTTATATTTGTGATCATAACATCCAAAATTTCTTCTCTAGGAAAAACCAAATCTTCCTTCCTTGTATGTGTCACAAAGAAAAACTCTAATTGCTTTTTTTTTTTTTTTTTTTTCTCATACATACATTGCACTTTTCCAAGTCAAAAACTTGAATAAACGCCAGGAACTCTCATACTTGCACAATAAACAAATTCTCTTTAATTTGTGTGCTTTTCAAAAATTCAAAATATACAATTTGTTTGTTTTAGTGGATTTTTTTTTTTTAATACATTTTCTAGTGTTTGACATATGACGCATACATGAGTCAATTGAAAACATTATTTTTAGTCAAAGGAAATAAGTCCAATATAGCATAAAAACGTTTTTTGCTCTTTAGGGTGGAAAATGTTTTTTTTTTTTTTTGAAATGCCTTATACTCAATAAATCACCACAAAAAACTCTCCCAAAAGTAACTTCTCTCTCTCTTGCATCCTTTCTCTCACCACATACTGACTATTGATTGTCATTGACCGGTGGTTGATTGACCATTCACTTTTTTTTTTAAATGAATTCGTTTCTTAAACAAGTCACTATCCTACCTAATTTTTCGCATAGATTACAAATTTAGGGTTTGTTTTCCTATTTAAGGTTCCTAAATGGTCCAAAAAAGAGATAATTTATTTTCATTTGGGGTGTTTTCTTTAATAAAAGTTTTTGTTTATATAATTATTTTGAATCACAATAAATATTAATGATATTCCATGCAATTAATCCAAACAACAAAAAAAATATTTTTCTAACTTATTTTCAGGTTTGCAATCAAACAAGTGAAAACGAGTCATTTTCTATAATAGTGTTTTTTGCCGAACCAAAGGAAGCGTTACCATCTTTTGTCTTCTTGAACAATGATCTAATAACAATACACACCCTATCTATAATAAATTTAATTTCATGTAAAGTAGACATAATTAACTTTACATGATTGAGTTTGCAATCGTAGTATCTTGCTTGCATTCCACTCTCTTTATTCATGGAAAAGAAATACTATTTGAACCAAAATTATTGATCAAGATGTTCCCTTTTTTTAATTTTTAATTTTTAAGGACAATCAAGATCAAGATGTTTCCTCGAACAGAAATAAGATCCGTTTAACTTTACATTAGAGTCGGTAAAAAAGAACAGGGCTGTTAGTAAGTTATTACGTTTCCGTTTGACTTGAGTTTATAAACTCAATTTTTAACTAATTTTTTATGTACAGTTTTTAAAATTTTCATTTTTTTTTCTCACTTTTTTAAAATACAAGTATATTTTAGCACATTTTTAATAAAAATTTAGATAAATTATTCTCATGGACGTTATATATAAAAAGAAAAAAGAAAAAGCAAGCCACATAAGACACTTTTTCTTTCTAAATAAAGACACATGATTGTAAAGAGTCTGAATAGGATGACCAGACCAAAGTATGGTGGGAACAAACGGAGCCTTCAATCTTTCATTTGTTTGAAAAGCTTATTGATGAGGCGGCTATGCATGCGCTGTCACTTGTGGCCCTTGTAAATGATAGGCTTATCAAATCGTAAGTGCTTTAAAAGTGAGTTCTAAACTCTCCAAGGATGTGAAAAAATAATAGGAAGTCATAATTTCTTATTAACCATCTAGAAGGGGAGAGAGAGAATATAACTGAGTAAACCAATTAAAATTCTTATGTTGAAGTATCCCTCATTTCCTCTTATGCTTTGTTATAAGTCATGTTAAAATACTTGTGAATTTCTTTCAACTAAATTATTCTAAACTCTAATTTTGCTCAAAGATTTAAGGTCAAATTAAAATTTTTAGGATACCCTTTTGATTTTGATACTTATAAGTGGAATATATTGTTGTTTAAACCAGTTGCATGTGATACTAATTCCATTCCCATTTGTTAATACAAAATCTTACTAAAAAAAAAAAGTCACATGCATTAAATATTAATAAATGTGGATGGAATTAGTATCACACGCAATAAATAAACTCTGCTATCCTAAGTTTTTTATTTTTTGTGGGTAGAATCTAGACTAAATTTTTGGTCAATGTAACGGACAAACTGTCACAATTACGAGCATGCCACCGTATTTGTATCTTGCTTCTATCTTTCATGAATATTTGGTGAATTGGTCCTAAAATGTTAGGGATAATTTGACAAATTTCACATTATATAGAAATAGTATCAATTTAACAGTTTTACCCTTTTTTTTTGTAATGAATTTTAAAATCATCTATGAAATAAGTGCCAACAAATAGACTTGTATTTGTATGCAATCTGTGCAAGTTCGGCTACATTGGATAGCCTTAAACATAGAGCGTGAGCCCAAAACATTGAGGTCTTTCCTAATCTACGTTGTCAACTATTAGCACCATAGTAGGTTGTTCAGTACTAATTAAGCATAAAGTACTATATATATTTTTATTAACTAAACAAATTGAACATTATGAATAATTTTTTTAATTGAACTTTAATATGCTTTTTATTTGGGTAAAAATACGTTTTTTTTGTTCTAAAATTAAAAATATATAATTAGTATTAAAAAAGACAATGAGAAAAAATTGAATTTAAGTTTTACATTATTGAGATTCAAAGTGATAATCAAATGGTAATGATATTATTTGTAGTATTTTCCACTATCCATCTATAGATAAAATAAAAAGTGTCACATTAGTAATTTTTGTATGACTAATATTTTTTTACACTAAAGATGAGGGTAAAAATTCTTATATTTCATGAAAATTGGAATGTTGATGAAAATTTTCTCAAGAATTCTGTGAATCGTATAACCACATTCACATGAATCTTCATAAACTAATAATTTCTATCTCAAAATTCATATTTAATTATTCTCTAAATACCATCTAACTTTCAGATTTCCTTTGAAGTAATATATATATATATTTTTTTCCTGAGAATCTAACTTTCAGATTTCAGGTTTCCTTTGAAGTATGGTTGCTAACAAAAATTCCCGACAAATCCTTATACCCACTGAAGCATGGTTATAACAAGATTTTCAGACAAAACACTCATCTATTTATAGTATGGTTTTTTTTTAATGGTTATGAATCTATTTGAAGTATAGTTGCTAACAGGAATTTATCAACAAGAATGTCTTGAAGGGAAGTGAAAATAAAATGATCCTTTTGCTCTACCAACTTCCAATATTTTAATCCAAGAATTATGGGTAAAAAAGTATTTCTGTCAACACACATAGGACCCCATTACTAGAACCTCATAGGCTCTCATACATTGGATTAGATTTGATTTTCCACTGTATGCTCCTGTCCAACTGACAAGACATCAATTTAGTTTAGTTTAAACTTTAAATCAACAAAAATTCTAACACCAAATGAAATCTCACAACTTTAGTCACAATTGTCCACATAAGTGATAGAGAAAAAATAATAAATTTATATAAAAATCAATTACATGTAAGATTATTATGGTAAAAGTTATGCAATTTCATGTTTTTCTAAATTTGCTTGACATCTTGACCCACACCCACATATGGCTGTAGAGTGAATCCACGCGCCATGAAGGAAAATGGGACAGGGTTTTTATTTTTTGTTTTTTTACACAAAAGTTCTAAAACCCTGTATTGATTATCAAGTCAAAAGGTTGGGAAGTGGAGACAGTTAGTTGGCCGTACAATTAGGCTTGGAGCTCTTGTAGCCTCAAACAACCAATCACATTCTTCGAGACAAATAAGAATTTACTATGCGACAAGTTTTTGAAAAAACAATAATAAGTAGTATATTACATAAACAATAAATATGGCAAAACTGAAAACAGTTGGATCTTAAGTTGTATTTTTTTCAAAGTCCTCATCTTTCTTCTTCTGTAACTTTTCTTTGTGTCAAACTTGTAAATGTCTTCATTCTTGACGCAAGTAGTAAATCTCTCTCTCTCTCTAAAGCGTACTGTTCAAAAACTTCAGGAACTGAGATACTATTGAGAATTTGAGACCCCTCCCTTTTTTTTTTTTTTAGATTTTCTTTTTTTGGCACAAAAAAGACAACCCCAATATATCCAGTGCTCATTACTTTTTACCTACCAAAATAATAATAATATTATAGTGAGCTTTATGATGTACTGGTTAACGTTTCTCTCTCTCTTGAGGTCAAGTTCTTGTCATATGTCACGTTTTATTTTGTAATTTCTATTTTTTTTTTTCATTTTCTTACAAATTTCTTCACTCTGTAATACAGGTTGAATTCAATGTTATAAAGTGAGTTAGTTCATGGGATTTCAAGAACCCAACCAACTTCTTAGTTTCTTAGTTATTGCCATTCTGGTTAGTACTCACTTCCTTTTCTATTTATGTTGAATTTTTTCTAACCAAATATTTTTGGATTTTGATTTATGATTTTTGTGTGCCTGCTTTAGTTATTAGAGGTTTCTCTGGTTTCTGAGTCCTTTTTTTTTTTTTTTTTTCATTATTAGTAAAACTCTTGAAGTCCCGTATTATCCTGCATTTTTTGGAAAAATTTAATTGTTGCTGTGCTAGCAGAAGGCTTAAGTGAGTTGGGTCAAAATGTTTTCTATCTATTGTTTTGAAATATGCTGGTTTGCTTTCTATTCGTGCGATTATACTTATTATTGTTGTAGAATTCTTATAAGTTTTTCTTGCATAAAAATTAGTTTTTTTAGTTTTATTTTAAAAATCTTTAAAAGATGAAAGAGTAGAGGTTGGAAGTTGGCTACTTTCATATTGGTGTTTAAGAAAATCCCTGTAATGGAAATATTTTATGGTAGTTCTTGGCTCTGCAATGAGTCACAAGACTCACAACTAGATTCTTGGTTTTGTGATTTTTTTTTTTTTTGATCAGAGGTTTTGTGATTTTTGAAGAGGGAAAAATCTGGATTGTTGCAATGGTTTAGAGTCCTCCGGTGCTGGCTGAGTTCCACTAGAAAACGCTAATAGGGTTGATAATCTATTGTGGGATTGATGACAGGGTCCATGTTCATGAACATGGAACAAGAATATATGAGAGCATCCACAACAGAGGAGCTGAGCTTTCTAATGATTAAAAAAGTGTTTAGTGGATTGCAGACTTGTGGTTGCAATGAAAACCAAGAAATTTACTGAGTTAGAGGCAGATAAGCACAATTGCGCTTGCTCACAAATGAAATGCTGGATAACAAAATCCACCAAGGGATGTCTATCCAATAGTGTTCAGTATTTTGATAGAGAGTATGAGTAGATGGTGTAATGTTATAGTGCTTCCAAAGTTTGCAGGAGAATTATTTGAGTTCTAAAAGGAGACACAGATTCAATTATTCATCTAAGGCTGGATAATAGTTGAAGCTTGAGAGTGACTTTTCAGTTGTGCAAATGAGTATTTGGGGAAACTCAATTGGCTTCTTTCTGATTCAATTCAATCATTCTGTGTTTGTTCTTTTCTTCTTTTGAGAATGGCGTGGAATTTTCTTATTATCACACAATTGTTTGTTTGATAGCATATAACTTGGTTTGCAATAATTTATAGGCAACTAGATTCCAAAAGATGCTTCTCATCTTGTCAAGCAACTTTGATAAAAGAGAGTTTGATCCAGTTCTGGCATTTGATTAGGACCTCAGGACTGAAAAGATTAATACCTTGTTGGGAAGGATTCCTTGCTTGCTTAATTATAAAGAACATGACTTACTTTGTATTGGGAAAGTACTGACTTCCTTTTGTAATAGTAAAGAAAACCTGAGAGCAGGATTTTTTCTTGGTCAAGTTCCTAGATCTACGTTTCCATAGTGCCAAATGCAGCTTCAGCTCAGTTTATATTAATTGACGATTTATGAAATTTGAGGCATATGTTTGGTGGTATGCTGTGTTCTACTAGTGCATACTATTTGAATTAAACAAGAGGTGATTTCCAGCGTGCATTTTGGAAATGACTTCTGGAGATGTTGATTTGTTGTTATTTATTAAGGATTATCACAAACTTTTCTTTAGTTTCTATTTATTTTATAGGTTCACTAGGAACGTAGTAAAAATTATGGTTTCTTACACCTGTATTCGGTCTACTAATTTTCTTTTTATTTGTACTCTTTAGCACTTTAAATTGAATAGGCATTTACTTATTGGGGTCCAGAAGATAAGGCCCTTGCATCACACAATGATTTGGTGAACGTTGAGAAAAAAAAAAGTTTGCTTCTTGTTTTAAAGACATGCTTAAAGTTGATCCTATTACCTTCTTCAATCTATTTTTATTTTATTTTATTTAAAAACATTCATCTTAAAAGATTTTATTAGCATAAAGCCTCTTCTGGAGCTAGCTAGCTGCTTAGAGTGGTTCAACACTTCCTCTCAAATGTCTTCAATGCCTTCCTATGATCCTATCCTATAATTTTGTTGACTTCAATTATGGAAAGGTTGGACTGAGTGGTGATGAATATAATTGTAGAGGTGAATTATAACAATCAGTTTCTCATATGTCTTGGCTCTGTTGCATCAGCATGGGATTATAAGTCAGGTTTGCAATCAATGTTTATCATAGATACCAAGTTATTTGTGCAGCTGCATGTGAATAATTGTGTTCTTTTATGTGATGATAAATGCCTTTGCTGTTCTTCCTTCTCACCATTTTACTCTTCTATTAGAGTTGCAATCAATGTTTATCATAGATACCAAGTTATTTGTGCAGCTGCATGTGACATAATCGTGTTCTTTTATGTGATGATTAATGCCTTTGCTGTTCTTCCTTCTCATCATTTTACTCTTCTATTAGAGTAGAGTAGAGCTGGCCAGAAATTGCAGCCAATTTCCAGCCAGCTCTACTCTACTCTCATCTACTCCCCCTCTAACCAATCTGGCCATTAATTAAAAAAGAATTACTAATTCAGTAGTAGTTTATCTAATAATCCTAGTATTATGCAGGTTTGAGGAAGAAGAATTTGAGCTTTGCCCAGCTGTAACCAACATTGACAAAAGTAACTTCGCAAGCATATTTTAGATGTCCTTGTATTTGAAGATTGCTTCCCAACAACTCTATGGCTTTTGCTATCTCTAATAAAGGAATATCTAGTATTCCAGGCAAATGATAATTGGAGTTCAAGACTTTTAGTTAGTTCATATGGGTATATCGTGCTCCATGAAAACGTAATTAGAACAGCATTTAATTATTGGAGATGGATACCAAAGAATCAGAGAGAATAGTCATAGCTAAACCAGTTGCTTCAAGGCCTACTTGTTCCACTTTCAGATCTTTCTCAGAACTTCTCGCAGGTGCCATTAATGCCTCACCCTCTAATGTATGTTCAGAAACTGCAGTTGCTGCCATTAGACCAAAGACTGTGAGGTTCAAGCCAATGGTGAATCATGGTCCAGCTGGGTTGGTTTCTTCCCAGGTGACCTTCTAGTTCTTCTAAATATCCTTCTTCATTTGATTCTTCTTGTCTAATGATCTTTATGTGGCTGATAATTTCAGGCTGAGATCTCTGGAACAGCTGTTTGTAATTCATCTGATAAGGTTTTGAAACTTGATAGCAAATCAACTGTGGTATACAAACCTTTGGCAAAGCTTGCATCAAAGAGAACTGTGTCTCTTTTGGCAAATATGGTCAGTTGCTAAAATCTACGAGAATACCTCTTTCATTTCTGGTATACATGGCATTGTAATGGCAGTTCATGTTGTTTTGTTGTTATTTTACCTTTTGTTCTATCATCCTAACCTGTGCAATACATATACAGCAGACATAAAATTGAACTTGGATAATTGTATACTTTCAAAGTTTAAGATTTTATTTTTTATTTTTTTGGGACCAGGGAAACTTCAACGCTAGTCTTCAACAACCCCAACGATCAGTTGATGCCTCTGTCCAACATCCAAACCAAGAAAAACACAATTTCAGACCCCAACTTAGCACAAATCTTCATCAGAACAATCCATCATATGTTGAAGCAAATCGGACAGTAGGGCCCTCAAAGATAGCATCACAGAACCTGGAGGAGGATGCAAAAGCTTTGCCACCCACGGCTAATGGTGATCGACCTTCTTATGATGGATATAATTGGAGGAAATATGGTCAAAAGCAAGTCAAAGGAAGTGAGTACCCAAGAAGTTATTATAAGTGCACACACCCGAATTGTCCTGTGAAGAAGAAGGTTGAGAGATCGTTGGACGGTCAGATTGCAGAGATTGTCTACAAGGGTGAGCACAGCCATTCAAAGCCTCAGCCTCCTAAGCGCAACTCCTCAGGGACACAAGCACTTGCAATTGTATCTGATGGGGCTGGTCAAGATACCAACACTCCATTGTGGGCTAATCACAACAACGAAGGGAATGAAAGTTCTGAAGGTAGAGTAGAAAATCAGAATGAAGTAGGATTAGCTGCACCTTCGACTTATCTGGGCAAAGCTATAGTGCCTTATGATCCTGTTTCAACTGGAGCAATTAATGCTGGTGGTGGAACTCCTGATAATTCCTGCGGTCTTAGTGGAGAATGTGAAGAAGGGAGCAGAGCAATTGAGCCAGAGGATGATGAACCCAGAAGCAAAAGAAGGTATGATTAGGTGAACATTAATAGCAGCCTAAAATGAAACCAATAACAGGCGTATGAAAATAGTGACCCTATCTGAGCTGGCTGTGTACGACTCAAGTATTGGTGTTAGAGCTTGATATACATTGTTGACCCACTTTGTGACACCTTAAACTTTTGGGACTGATGGTTTTCTAATATATGCTAAAGAATTTTACTTTAGAAATATGTTCCAAAAATTTCAGCCTTTTGTTATAATCAAAAGCTCACTACTTATCAAAGAAACAATATAAGTTTATCTTATGTCAAATTTATGCTTGCCTTTTTTCTTTCTTCCTATGTATTTTCCCCTACTGTCCTTGCACAATCAGTGAGCTCTCTTATTTTCAGCGCACATCATTAACATTTTCCTCTTTCAAGTTGAATGCAACAGTTTTTGCTGAACTGTGCTCTCTGCTTCAGGAAAAGTGAGAATCAATCCAATGATGCTGGCATACCAGGGGAAGGTGTACAAGAGCCCCGCATTGTGGTGCAAAACTCCACAGATACCGAAATTACGACTGATGGCTTTCGCTGGAGGAAATATGGACAGAAAGTTGTCAAGGGAAATCCATATCCCAGGTTAAGATTCAATTACTTTTTGGATATGATATAATCTTTTCCTTTTCAGATCCAAGGTCTAATGTGGCATTTTAAGATTCAGAAACTAGGAACAAAAATTTGTGGTCCTTTCAACAATGCTTTATCTTGTCCATGTAACTGTCATCATTAGGCACACCTCCCACCCTCTGTAAATGAAAATTTTGAGATATCATGATGTTTACTATTAAACATAGGTTCTGTGAAAAAGTGAGCTTTGAAATTAAGCTCCAACATCATGCCTGTGGCAAGTATGTTCACGGAGTAGAGTTTGTATTGCATCTATCATTTTGTGGCATAGGTGTTAGTATTGGACAATACATGATACATATCGGATATGTATTGTATCGAACCAATAATATATTGCATGCTCATAAATCATACAATATAGAGACGCATATCATAGGAATTGGATGTATTAGACGACATATAGACATCAAACATGTAGATTAAGATTGGGTTTTTGCTAATATTTCAGTTTTTGACTTGAGTCCAACAAGTATTTGGACTTGTTTTTGACACAAATATATTGGGCTACACTGTTGAGTCCAATAAAATAACATGTCCATGAGTTTCTCTCTCTCCCCTTTTACAAAAATTAGACAACACATTTGAATATAAATATTATGTAATGAGATATAATATATAAAAAGTAACCATTACTTGAAGTATTGTCTATTTTAAAAAAAAGATTTCTACAAGTATTTTTTTTTATCTTTTTATCTCTATAAATATATCATTTTATTATTATTATTATTTTTTTATGTTTGATTAATATTTTTTTAAGGTGACTATATTCTTCTAATTTCTATTGTAGTGTATTATATTTGCTTAATATACAACTAAACTTTATAAGTTTCAAATTTATTATTCAAATTTCTCATCTCTTAAGGAATAAAGAAATAATCATAATAATAAAACTTATTACAAAATTACAATTTTAACTTAGCCAAAATTAAAATGAAACTAAATGAATAAATTATAAGCTTTATAATGATTTATAATAATAGGCTTTATAATAATTGGTAGGCATATTCAAATTCCTATTTCCAAAAAAAGTAAGTATTAATCCAAACTAAAATTCAACCGAAACTATAAAAGAGAAAGAGAAGATTTTATGATGGAATATTTAAAAAAAAAAAAAAACACAATACCAAGACACATATTAAAAAAAGAAAACCATCAACCTTAATTAGAGTTATAAGAAAGAACAAAATTTCACCGAAAGAAAGTAGAGAGAGAGAGAGAGAGAGTACACAGTTTTGTGTGGAAAAAATATGGATTGAATGGAAAAACAATATCAAATTTATACAAAAAATAAAATGGGTAAAAGAAAAGTCAAAATATAAAAAGGAGGAAGTATAATGGTAAAGTAGTGGGGAGATAAAGAGGTAAAAAGGAAAGAGAAAAGTTGGAAGAAGTGTAATAGTAGGTGTGTGAACTAATAGAGAGAAGAAGAGTTTTTTTTTTTTTTTTTTGAAAATAGGGGGAAGAAAAGTTTAAATAGAGAAAAGAAAATATAAAAAATAAATTAATGACATGACTGCTGATATAGCTCAACTAAAACATAGCAACAATAAATGCTACGTTTCATCTTTTAGTAATAGATTGATTTATAATAATAGGCTTTATAATAATTGGTAGGCATATTCAAATTCCTATTTTCAAAAAAATTAAGTATTAACCCAAACTAAAATTCAACCAAAGCTATAAAAGAGAAAGGGAAGATTTTATAATGGGATATTAAAAAAAAAAAATCAAAACACATTAAAAAAAAAAACCATCAACCTTAATTAGAGTTATAAGAAAGAACAAAAATTCACCGAAAGAAAGTAGAGAGAGAGAGAGAGAGAGTACTCAGTTTTGTGTGGGAAAAATATAGATTGAATAGAAAAATGATATCAAATTTATACAAAATAAAATGGGTAGAAGAAGAGTGAAAATTTAAAAATGAGGAAGTATAATGCTAAAGTAGTGGGGAGATAAAGAGGCAAAAAGGAAGGGGAAAGGTTGGAAGAACTGTAACAGTAGGTGTGTGAATTAATAGGGAGAAAAAGAATTTTTTTTTTTTTTTTTTGAAAATAGGGGGAAGAAAAGTTTAAATAGGTAAAAGAAAATATAAAAAATAAATTAATGATGTGATTGTTGATGTGGCTCAACCAAAGCGTAGCAACAATAAATGCTACACTTCAGCTTTTAGTAATATATAGATATAGATGTATTGTCGTTGAATGTGTTCCAAGTTTCTAATAAACTAGTAGTGGAGTTAAAGAATGCGTGAAAATATATAATTATTTAATGTGATATAATTTATGATTTATTCTCTAAAATTTGTTGAATATAGTATATCAAGATTAGCCCTTTTAAGAAGTAGATTCACTTAAGCAAAAAGTGATTAAAAAGAAAAGGAGAGGCTTGTGTCCTGTGGCCAGTTCCATTGGATATGCTAGGATATGAACACGTGTCCAACCCAAGCCCAACCCAAAAAATTATTAAATAGTTAGCCAAAGCCAAAAGTGGGAGAGATAGGACTTACATGATAGGGATTTAAGAAACACAATACCAAAACACCAAAATGCATCAACCCAGTGTATAGCTTTTTTTTTTATGGGGTCCCAATGTATAGCTTTAAAAAAAAAAAAAAAAGGAAAAACCCCGCAACTCAAAGCAAAGCTTCAAGAAAGAATAAAAACCCACCAAATGAGAGAGAGAGAGAGAGATCACTTAAAGTAGGCAAGAATATGGACTGAATAAGAGATGGGAAGGGTTGGAAACAGTTGGCTGATGTGGTATGATAAGAGAGTAGCAAAATTAATAGCTAATCATCTACTCCATATTATTATATATTGTTTTGTTTATGCATAGCTATAACTTTTTTATAAATTTTATAAAGTTTGCATCTTACAATACATGATTTAAAAAAAAAAACTCTTCTATAGGATTCATGTTTTGACAACCATGCTACTATATTTCTTTCAATAGAATAGTCCCTTTAAACATCATTTAATCTGTCTTGCAGAAGTTATTATAGATGTACTAGTCTCAAGTGCAATGTGCGCAAACATGTGGAAAGAGCATCAGATGATCCAAGAGCTTTTATCACCACATATGAGGGAAAACATAACCATGAAATGCCAGTCAAGAACACAAATCCAGTGGCCTCCGAAACAGATTCACTGCCCCCTAAAAGTAAAGACAAGCGATGATGAATTGGCACCATGGATTGAAAACTTCATCAATCCATCTTTTGATCAGTCAGATGGAGTTCAGAGTTCAAGGGCAACAGAAGCCAAACGGCTAAAGCAATCTGCAATGGTAGATCATTTTTCCTGTGAATCTCATGAGTTCTTGATGAAGACAGCTTTTTTTTTTTTTTGGTCTTCTCCTTTTTGTGGGTAAGTAAAAGTATTAGTCGGTGAGATAAGTTGACTCTAAACCTGAGTTACCATTTCACCTTTATCTGACTCAGTTAAGCTTCTTAGTAATTCTTTATCTTTTAATTGTTTCCCACTCCATATAATAATAAGTAGACTTGTATATCCTGTGATCTGTATATGCACTTCAGTTTCTTTTAATGTTCTTGAATTCTTGTTACTACCTCCATAATTTTTGATACTGCAGAAACCAGTTGTGCGTTTTTGCTGATATAGACCCTATGTGCTTATTACACGTGAACGTGTTTAACCTTGAATTTTCTGAGACATCTGCTAGTTTTCATTATTTGAATGTATATCAGCATATAGTAATTATTATAATCATCTTATTCCATCTCTCCTTTTGCTTTCAAATGTGAGGAAATTAATTTAACTCTTTCTGCTCGGAAAAACAAGCCCAAATCTTTGGTACACAATCAAATGATTTAATCAGCATAGCTTATCTGACAATTTTCTTAGCTAAAAGGCTGTGCATGCGTGCATTTTCTGCATGGATTCATTTGAATGCACGTGATCCTAGGTGAACTGACCTGTAGTGAACATGTAGAGTATACTAGGGCGCTTTAGAGAACTGTCATAGGAACTATCTTGTGAACAATTAAACACGTTCGTATCATGAGGTGAAACGTTAAACTTGTTAGAATCTAGAAAGAGTAATCATAATGAAATAAATGCAATAGATTTTCAAAGCCTGTACCTATTGAAAAAAAATATCCAGGGATATTGTGCCTTTCTCCTGTTTTCTAATCACAACCTTATCTTGTATAACCTGGTAGTTTCAAGATTCTATTATATTAAGAATGGTTCAGTGATTTTCACGCAAAGATGCACCATTAGTAACCATGCTTTTTGTGGTGGAAAAAAATAATAAAGAAAAATGAGATTATTGCACACTGGAATGAATGAGTCTATGAATTTGATTAAAGTTGCGTGGTCTTTACGCCCATGTTTTTACTGTATCATTACATGTGATCACGTATAAATAAAGTTAGATAGTCTCATTGTTTCAGAACAAAAAAAAATATCTTCAAACTTAAATTATGGTCTGGGTTTTATATGAAGGAAATATATTTATAAAAAAACTGAAAAAAGTAGTAGAACAGCCCACACGGTTTGACAAATGTGCTGTTTATAATGATTGCCATTTGCCAAAATTTGAAAATGGGGAACATGAACCCCATTTGTCGTGAATCATGATATCAGGGATATAGAAATTTTTGAATGAAGCAGGTGGAGGAACCATCTTGCCGGGTCCAATTAGAGCTAGCCGTTTTGTCACCAAACAGTCACCTCTACATATCAATTAATGGAAACTATAATCTTTTTTTTTTGGAGAATCAATGGAAACTATAATCTAATTAATGGAAACTATATTCTAATTGCTTGCAAAACACCTCTATACTGTACTATAGTCTGAATCTCTTATATCTATATAATTTTGCTTCTTCTTCTTCTATCTGCCTCTTGATTGTATCATGATTATTAGTATAATAATGTGTTCTATCCCCATACTCATAAATCATAACTACTTCGTGTTCCTCTATTATGATATTAACACCACTTAGCTGTAAGAGATTTTGTCACAGATTTGAGATTACAACTAATCTCATTATTTTAAATGCTCATTTCATAGAAAAGCGCATGATTTTTTTTAATTATAATTTGATAGTAAAAAAAGATGGATTTTTAAACCTTATATGCCTTAATTGAAAATTTCCAAAAGTTTCAAATAAACTAAAAGCTTTTGACAAAAAATGCATAATCATTACAATTTACAAAGACCTTCTTTTTTTTCTTCTTTTTTTTTCAATTAATGTGAAAGAAAGTCATCCACCTTATGAGAAAGGCTAGAGATACAAAAAATTTTACAAAAAAATTTACAACTTGTTGATGTGATGAGTAATTATTGATAAATGAAAAAGTGATGTTAATAGTTAGCCTAAATAAAAACCAGTAAGAAGTTGGCCACAACATCAGTTTGTAAAAATATTGTAAAATAATTTATGTGTGTAGTATTTATTACTCTCCACCTAACATGTCGTATCTCTTACTAAAAGGTAAATGAGATAAGTTACATTCTACATACTCTAAATTGAAGACCAAATAAGTAAAATAAGGTACATTATATTTTAAATCTCATAAGTCATAATTTAAAGGAGATTTTAAATTAAACTCTATATTTTTATAAAATGTTTTAATTCAAACCAAAAATTTAGTATGTTTGAAATAACCATTAATGCAAAATATTTAAATAAGATGCCATTTTACGACATAAATTGAAGTAATGCTCATATATAATAGAGGTGTAAATCCTATAAAGAAAAAAAAAAAAAAAAAAACATGCGTGTACCATAGTGTGAATGGAGCATAAAATAGAATACTCAAATGAGAAATTTTATTTTTAGTGATTCTAATGTTTTCTTGTTACAATCAATTGATTAGTGGTTGTGGTTTTTAATTAGTTCAACTGATAAAATCTCTGATGGTTGAATAAGAGATCTGAAGTTCAATTTCTGCCTAAACCAAGAACTGAATGGTGTCTTGAACTTATAATAAAAAGCTATTATCAATAACAGACGCCATAAGTTGAAACTCTCTTAAAAAAAAAAAAAAGTTATGATTTGAAATTTTGAATTATGATATTCTTAAAAGTTCAAATTAATTTTTTTTTTTTTTAAGAACTTGAAATTTATTGCTTGTTTGGATTGAAGGGGAGGAAAGAGAGTAGAATAGAATTGATTAAAAATTTAAAAATATGCTAATTTTAAACCAATTCTACTTTACTTTATTTTACTCTCATTCATTCTTCCTCAATTCAAACGGACCATTAGTTTGAGATTATTCTTTTTTTTTTTTGAAATAATTAGTTTGAGATTATTCCTAAGCTATGCAATTTAAAAGCAAATTATGTTATCATGTCTCTGTCCCGAGATCCTCTAATTTGGCCAAATCAACGCGGTAACGAAGATTTCAATTCCATGTATAGACTCTATGAGTAGAAGACGAAAAAAGAACAATCTCTATCACCGGTGGTGGAACCCACCTTTTTACAGTGATAAGCCATCACATATGGTCTTCATTATTTCTACTGCTTGTTAATAAAAAGTTTAATTTAAAAAAAAATAATAATAATCATCTTGGTCAAACAATCAAGCATTGAAAAATCAAAAAGAGATTTTTCATTTGTGTGACACACATATTTTTAGCCCCAAAAACGACAACGTCGCACGTCTTATGTTGTATATCCTCGACAAGCTCAGAGCTTCAAAAATTCAAAAGTGGTCCTGCCACTCTTTCCACCAATCCCAGCCAATCTATCTTGTTTCTAGTGTGGAATCAAAATTAAAAAAAAAAAAAAAAACAAAATAACAAAGAAAGAAAAAGTAAACGTTACAATTTGCAAAACTTTTTTCTTTTTAATTTTAAAAAACTAATATTTAAGAATATACAGACAGACCCAGAAGAGAGAGAGAGAGAGAGAGAGAGAGGTGGCTGCTTATAATTCAAAGTTCTAACCTTGTTCTCTGTATCTGAACAATGGTCTTTCTCTGTTGATTGATTCTTGTTAATCTCTCTCTCTCTCTTTGATAACACTCTATATAGGCTAATAAAAAAATATATATATATATATATATACATATTTTCTTGAAAAGTAAAAAAAATGGGTTGGATTCCATGCTCTGGAGGATTACAGAGTAGTAGTAGTAAAGAGAAGACAAAGACTAAGAAGAAAATAGAGCTGCAGGAGAAGAAGTCATTAGATGGATCCATCAAACCCACTTCAGGTATTTTAAGATATATGTGTCATGTGTGTTTATGTGTGTACTATTAAGCAGAAAATCAATGATGCGTTTGTTAATAGTGCTTTCAATCAGTATAGTCTTATATTGGTTTGCTTTTTTTTTTTTTTTTAGTTTGATAAAGTTTCTTGCTTTCTTTTCTGGATTTGCGGAGATTTGATCAGGGATTAAATAATTCGATTGTATTTTGCCATTGCCCATTTGGAGTTTTGAAGTTTTCTCCAGGATTTGAAAAGGACCAAGAGAAAAATAATAAATAAAAAAGATTGGGGATTGGATTGCTTGGTTTACTATTCATTATATTTTTTTATTATCAGCAAAGAAAGCTTCTGTGCAAATTTTGAGTTGATTTTGATTATAAGATTTGTTTTTGTTTTATTTTTATTTTTATAATTGCTTTGGTCATTGCCTGGTAAGAATACAAAAGTGATACAAACGGATGTGTAAATCACAAAAAATGTAATTTATTTGTTTATTATGTTGTTGAAATAGTATCAATCACATTTATGGCCACAATCAGTTTGTGTCTCTTGTAGTATTATTGACAGTAGCCTTTTTTTATGATAAATAAGCATTTAGGAGGCATTTTAAAGTAAAAGGTTCCTAAGTTGATAAACTTCATGCAATCATTCCGATCATTGTCTTCTGATTTCCTGGGAATTAAATCCAAAATTTTCTTTTGGCTATTTTAATTTTTTTTTCCTCTCATTGTTTTCTGTTTTCTTTCTATGTTTGTGTTTTCAGAGAAATTAAAGACAGCTTCCTCGAGTGTCAAGGAGGGCTCTAAAAGTGGCGGGTCGGATAATATATCGGCACAAACATTTACATTCCGTGAGTTGGCAGCTGCAACTAAAAATTTTAGAGCAGAATGTTTTTTGGGTGAGGGTGGTTTTGGTAAAGTATATAAAGGGTGTTTGGAAAGTACCGATCAGGTTAGTTGAGTTCATTAGACATTAAATGTTCATAACAGAAGAAGATAAAGTAATTAGTCCATCATATAGGTGGCTTATTGATTGCTTAACCCAAAAGAGGAAAAGAAATCACGTTTATGCTTTTTGATTTTTAAGATTTTCAGAGTCGAATTCTTTATATAGCCTACAAGATATGGGATGATGATGAATTATGAAACTTGCTTCTTATTATTGTGTTCGGTATAGGCTGTAGCTATCAAGCAGCTTGATCGTAATGGGTTACAAGGGAACAGGGAATTCCTTGTTGAAGTCTTGATGTTAAGTCTGCTCCACCACCCTAATCTTGTTAATTTAATTGGCTATTGTGCTGATGGAGATCAAAGGCTTCTAGTTTATGAGTATATGCCTCTAGGATCTTTGGAAGACCACTTACTTGGTATATATCTTGTGTTGCAGCCGTGCTTTTATTTCTCCTCTTTTCCCTTTCTTTATCTATTTCCTTTTTAAATCTCTCACTTGGTCTCGGTGTCATATGCTTATTTTGCAGAGCTTTCAGCTGGTAAGAAACAACTTGATTGGAATACAAGAATGAAAATAGCTGCTGGGGCTGCGAAGGGATTGGAGTATTTACATAACAAAGCTAGTCCTCCAGTTATATATAGAGATCTGAAATGTGCTAACATTTTGCTTGGTGAAGGTTATCATCCCAAGCTATCTGATTTTGGCTTGGCCAAACTCGGGCCTGTTGGGGATAACACACATGTATCCACAAGGGTCATGGGCACCTATGGATATTGTGCTCCAGAGTATGCAATGACAGGTCAACTGACTCTGAAATCAGATATTTATAGCTTTGGGGTTGTTCTTTTGGAGATCATTACAGGCAGGAAAGCAATTGACAATTCAAAAGCTGCAGGAGAGCAGAATCTGGTTCAATGGGTAAGAGACTGCCACCTTAATTTCATATTTCATGTACTGATGTTGATAGGGGTTTCAGGCCTTTCTTGTCCTTGTTGAAGTATTTGTGAGCTAACAGCTGGATCTGTTTCATAATGAGATCTCACTATGTTAAGTTAGTAATATACTCCTACTTGACTAGCACTCTGGAATTGATCATGCCTCAATGGCGTAGATTCTATCACATTATGATCAGTACAAGAGGATTGCCTATTTTTAAGTGTTCCAAATATAGTCACACAAACCTTACGTGCTACAAGCCGAAAAATGTATGAGCCTGGCTATATCAACAGATGAGTTACTGGCATATGCATAATTATTCGCCTCCTTGGAATGCCAAAATATATAAAGTTGAAATTATGCAACCTGTGGTTCTTCTCAACAAGTTAATAGCAACACTGACATGGTAAACAGTTTTTATCTGATTGTGAAAAATTCTGATGTCAATAATTAATGAAATTTTACCTTGGTTTAATGACAGGCAAGACCCTTGTTTAAAGATCGTGAGAAATTTTCAAAAATGGCTGATCCCTTGCTCCAAGGTCAGTATCCTTCGAGGGGCTTGTACCAAGCTCTTGCCATTGCTGCAATGTGTGTTCAGGACCAGCCTAATATGCGGCCAGTCATAGCTGATGTTGTTACAGCTTTGACATACCTTGCTTCACAAAAATATGACTCTGATACAGTCCAAGGCTCTCGCCATTCCCTCTTTTCTCCTCCTAGAACAAAGAGGGACAGTGATAAGAAGCAGAATGGTGGTGGTGGATCTCATAGAGATCGGAAATAAAATGTTCACTTAAAGAGTGCTCTGTGGTAGAAGTAATCTGAAATGGTTCTTTGATACTTATTGGGTTGCTGTCATTCATGCCAACCATGGCTACTGCTTCAGAACTATAGTGGTTTTATACAGATTACATTTTACATTGTTCATACATTTCACTCGTGCCTCGTTATCAAATTTTGCAGTATATAGATAACAGGTGCATTTCCATACTCAATTATACATTTGTTAAAAGATTTTTGTACGTTTCTTTACTTGATGCGTATGTGAACCTAGGTTGCTTTACGCATAAAGGCTTGGCAGTGGGTTACTCCCTTGTTTTTTTATATATCCACATTCTTTTACTTAATCCTGCTATTGTTGTGCATTCTACAAATACAAATGAAAGCTCTGTGAATTCTGAAATAAAACGGTTCAACCATCACGCATCACACATCAATTGTGCCATATCTATTCTCATATCCAACTCAATCTGATTCACAAGTTGTAGTTGAAGAGAAACTGCAAATTTCATCCCAAATAAAGAATGAAGGAAAGTTACACTTACATGAACGCGTATCAAGACTTGATTCTTGAATGAAAATAATTTCCTTGAAGTTATTATTATTTTTATTTTAAAAAAAGTGTAGCTCAATAGTTGTTAGAGCGACCTATGTACTTATGTCTGGAAATTCTTGGGTTGGTGGCAGAGTGATGGTCTTGGACTCGTATAAATGAATAAACAGCTGTAAATTTATACTACTGCTTTCTAAGTTCTTTCTCTCTTGTTCCTAGACTTTTGAGAATCTGTTCTTTTTGTTCTGGGAGAAATTAGACCAAGCTGTGGCCCCTTCTTTCAGCAATAGCTGCCATTGTCATCGTTTTTGCATGCATGTTTGAAAAACAATTTAGCAATTTACATTTGTAAGAGCATTAGGATTGGAAAATTCCAATGTTACTCTATTTTACAATTCTAAAAAGCCACTTTTATCATTATACCATACCATTTTACAATACCTTCACATCTCAAACTTCTACTCTCCTCTTTTACTCATTAAAATAATATATCTACATAATAAAATAATATATCTCAAAATTATATTTTCTCTCCCATCTCTCTCCTCTCTCTCATTTTCAGCTCTCTCCAATCTGTAACTTTCGCCGGATCCTTCATTTCCGGAGAGGTGGTGAAATAATCCAACAATAACCCATCAACTCAAACGCCCAAAACTTCATAGATCAACCAAAAACGCATCAATCAACAAAATCCACAAACAAAAAATCCTAAATTTCACAACTTGGCTTCAATAAAACCCAAAACTTCATTCGCTCCATGACGAGCTCGTACTCACATTGCTCTAGTTGTGGATCGTGGGTCGTGGATCGCGAATTCGTGGGTTGTGGATTGCCGTGTTGGTTTCGCCAAGTTGGTTTTGCCATGTTGAATTATGGGTCGTGGATCGCGAATTCATGGGTCGCAGCTACTGGGTTCGTGGGTCGCGGCTGCTGGGTTCGGCGAGGGAGATGAGAGATAGAGGAGAGAGAGTCAGAGATAAGGGACAGAACAAAGGAGAGAGAGTAGATAAAATATTATTATTTTTTTACAATACTTGTTACAATGCAATTCTATGTTTAGAATTGCACTGTAGTAGTATTGCAAATTTTTTTGCAATACTGCTATTTACGGCATTAGCATTCTTTAATGCTAATGCTCACCTAGGCTTTTTGTAAAGGGATAAAATGGACAAAATTTTCTAAAGTTGCTTCAATCATGAGAATCCAAATAAACATCATCCATGTCTACTTCTATTAACAGTACTGTGTTGAACTGTTAATGGTCAAGTAAATTGTTTAAATAATTTAATAAACCATATGTTTAAAATAATATACGTGAATGACTTTTCAAAAAAAAAAAAAAAAAACGTGAATGATAATTTGGTTCGCCGTACATTTTCTTTATATATAAAAGCGGCAATGCCGCTACAGTGATTTAACACATCCCCGTTGAAATTTTCGTGAGGCACTTTTTTTTTTTTTTTTTTTTTTTTTTTCAGACTTCCGTTCGTTTTTTTTTTTTTTTTTTTTTTTTTTTTTTTTTTATATATATATACTATTATACTGACACAATAAATTTTATAATATTTTCACAATTATTGAGGTATTAATTTTTTATAAGTCAATATAAAATAATAAAATATGAAATTGTGACCAACCACAACTGAAAATAAATGTTTTGCGAAAAGCGGCAATGCCGCTACAGGATTTTAGCAATATTCATTCAATGTTTTTGCATTGTTCATCTACAGTGTCATTTTGGTGAGTCTTTTTTTTTTGAACAGTAGCTACAGTTTTAAGAGGCGCTGTAGCTACAGTAGCTACATTTTTTTTTTTTCGTCTTCCGTTTGTACTTTTTTTTCCTTTTATATATATATTGTTATGATGACGTAATAAATTTCACCATATTTTCACAATTATTGAGATGTCAATTTCATTATTACTTTAGTGTTTTAGCACTATTCATTCAGTTTGCACTGTTCATCTATAGTGCCATTTTGGTGAGCCGCTTAGTCCTTTTTTTTTATTTATTTATTTTTTTTTATTTTTAAGTTTTGAACAGTAGCTACAATACCAAGCGGCCCTGTACTAGCTATAGTAGCTACAGTTTTTTTCTTTTCTTTTTTCAGTCTTTCGTTTGTATTTTTTTTCCTTTTATATATATTTTTATACTGACATAATAAATTTCATAATATTTTTACAATTATTGAGACATCAATTTCTTATAAGTCAAAATAAAATAATTAAATATGAAACTGTGACCAACCACAAATGAAAATAAATAAATAAATAAATAAATATATATATATATATATAAACGTGAATGCGCTAAATCACTATAGCTACAGTGCTTTGGTTTCGTGAGCCACTTTTTTTTTTTAACCTATAATTAGTTTGTTTTTTTTTTTTTTTAATATTTATGTAAGTTGGTATATATATTGTTATATTGACACAACAAATTTTACAGTATTTTCACAATTATTGACGTGCGCAAATGCGCTAAAGCGTGAATGCGCTAAATCACTATAACTACAGTGCTTTGGTTTCGTGAACCACTCTTTTTTCCCCCCAAGTTTTGAATAGTAATTATAGTGCCAAGTGGCACTGTAGCTATGATAGCTATAGTTTTTTGTTGTTGTTGTTGTTGTTGTTTTTTTTTTTTCCGTAATCGATTTGTGTTTTTTTTTCCTTTTAAATATTTATGTAAGCAGGTATATATATTGTTATATTGACACAACAAATTTCACAATATTTTCACAATTATTGACGTGCGCGAATATGCTAAAGTGCTGTAACTACAGTGCTTTGGTTTCGTGAGCTGCTTTTTTTTCCCAAGTTTTGAACAATAACTACAGTTCCAAGTGGCACTATAGCTATAGTAGCTGCAGATTTTTATTTTTTTATTTTTTAGTAATTGGTTTTTTATTTTTTCCTTTTAAATATTTATGTAAGCTGGTATATATATTGTTATACTAACACAACAAATTTCACAATATTTTCACAATTATTGACGTGTCAATTTCTTACAAGTCAAAATAAAATAATAAAATATGAGACTGTGACCAATCACAACTAAAAATAAATGTTTTGAAAAAAATGTTACAACACTTATTGTGCATTGCTTTTGGTTTATTCAACTGGCACGGTAGCTACAATGCCTAAAGTTTTTTTTTTTTTTTAGTAGACGGTTTGTGTTTTTTTTTTTTTTTTAATATTTATGTAAGCTGGTATATATATTGTTATACCGACACAACAAATTTCACAATTATTGACGTGCCAATTTCTTACAAGTTGAAGTAAAATAATAAAATATGAGACTGTGACCAGCCACAACTAAAAATAAATGTTTTAAGAAAATGTTACAACACTGCTTTTGGTTTATTCAATTGGCACGGTAGCTACAGTGCCTAAAGTTTTTATATTTTTTATATTTTTTTTATAGTAATCGGTTTGTGTTTTTTTTTTCTTTTAAATATTTATGTAAGTTGGTATATATATTGTTATACTAACACAACAAATTTCACAATATTTTCACAATTATTGACGTGTCAATTTATTACAAGCCGAAATAAAATAATAAAATATGAGACTGTGATCAATCACAACTAAAAATAAATATTTTGAGAAAATGTTACAACACTTATTGTGTAGTGTTTTTGGTTTATTCAACTAGCACGGTAGCTATAGTGCCTAAGTTTGTTTTTTTTTAGTAATCGTTTTGTGTTTTTTTTTTTTTTTAAATATTTATGTAAGCTGATATATATATTGTTATACTGACATAACAAATTTCACAATATTTTCACAATTATTGACGTGTCAATTTCTTACAAGTCAAAATAAAATAATAAAATATGAGATTATGACCAATCACAACTAAAAATAAATGTTTTGAGAAAATGTTACAACACTTATTGTTATCACAATATTTTCACAATTGTTAATGATAATGCTTGGATGATCAGTGGGCTGAAACTGTCTTCGACACTGCCAAGGGTTGCTAACAAGTCCTGAAAACAAAGACAAATCAAAGGTGACCGGTGGAGGCCGGCCAAAAATCCTCCGATGACAAAGTTAGTCTTTTTGTGATTTTGGTTTGAAGGAAAAGTTTACAGAAGTTCTGAATGAATCACCTTGTTCGTAGATCAGTGCTTTTATAGCACACCCACGGAACAGTCGTCTCCCTTCATGTAAGTTGACGGTTTTAACAGTAAGTTATAACTGTTTTTGGTACCGTATCGTTTGGCCTAGTCGATTTAACCGTCGTTGGCAACGGTTCCCATCAATTTTGTCGATTACGAAAAGGTGTGATGTCCCATGTCAAATCAGTGAAGTCAATCGCCCAGATTACTCAGGACGAGGTTTGGCTAAGGACGAGATCACTTAAAATCTCGTCCTTCCCGTTCGGTTCAGGACGAGTTTTCTTCGTCCTGACTTTCATGAGTTGAGGTCGTAGATCAGGACGACCCATCATGGACGAGTATAGAGTTGTAATTTTTCCTAGCACCATCAGTTGCCCCCTTGTCCATGAGTCGTCCAGAGATATCTGACTTCTGGGTATCCTGCGACAAATCGGTGACACGTGTCACGATTTAACTCGCCGGAAACTACGTCGATTTGCCTAACCGAGGGAAGTGCCACGTGTCTCCTCTTCATTCGTTTGTGTCGTTTCAGATGTCAGGGCCCATTGTCTATAAATAGTTGATTTCCATCGTTACCCCTCTCATTTCTGAAATTTCCGTGTTCAGTTACTCTCGTCTTAGAGCCTCTCCTAGAAGTATTCCGCGTCCATAAGTTTCCCTCGTCCTAGATCCAGGTATACTCCTAACTTCGTCCTTAGTTTTCTTGTAAACTTTCCATAAAATGTCAATTGTTCTTTCCTCGTCTAGCGATAGTGTAGATAAAGCCATAGACGAGTATTCTGACCATAGTAGTTTTAGTGGGTCTAGTGACAGTGATAGTAGTAGTGGTAGTAGTAGTGGGGGGAACACTACGGACGAGTATGTATCTGGTGTTCCTGGGGTTCCCTTAGAGGTTCTCCAGGAAGAGCTACGGACGAGGTTTGAGTCCGGGGCTCAAGCCGGAACAAGTGCCCCCTCGTCCACAGTTCAGGACGAGGATGAAGAAGTAGTGTACAGTTGTGCTATAGGTATAGAGTCAAAGACAGATGATAGGAAACTGGAATTACTCAAAACATGGTACCAAATCCCAGACGAGCTTAGCCCTAGGTTAGCCGTCCGTGGAGAGTGGTGCTGTCAGCCTCGTTTTGGTATAGGTATTTACGAGGCTTACCTTTTGGGAGGGCTTAGGTTACCTCTGAACAGTTTTGCTAGGGAGTTATTGTCTAGGTTAGGTTTAGGAATTTGTCAATTTAACCCAAATGCATGGAGGTTGGTTGTGTCCATGCAAGTTTTGTGGAGGGAGGTGTTTGAGGGGAACCGTCCTCTCACTGTGGACGAGTTCCTCTTCTGTTACAAGCCCTCCGAGATTAACCAGTCCCTTGGCTTTTATCAATTTATAGCCAGGGGAAAAGACTATAGATTGATCAAATCCCTAGTCACCTCTGATAGGAACTGGAAGACGGAGTTCTTCTTCGTCTCAGGTTTCTGGGCTGGACGCCCCATTGAGGTTGACAGGGACCCATTCCCTTCATACTCTGGGGAACTGGGAAACCTTCGTCCTGAAGGTATGTGTTTTAACCTTTCTTTAGTTTCTAATATCTTTTGCATTTCAAAAATCCTAACTCTTTTTTCCTCGTCTTTTACCTTTATCAGGTGCTAGACGACCTCATTTGGATAGGTTTTACATCGAGCGCATCCAGAAGGCTCGTCTATACACCGACAGGACGTTCCATTCCTTGGTCTGCCTACAGCGTCTTGCTACTTGGGATTTAGGTCCTATACCTTCCCCTGAAGCCCTTGCACACGAGATCACTACTCGCAGACGTAAGTTATCTTCATTGTTTATGTATACATTTATTTTATATATATAATAATTTTTTTTTTTTTTTTTTTTTTCAAGGAAAACTAACGTCTTTCCTTGTAGGAATGGCAACGATGAAGGAAGACAAGGGTAAGGATGTTGTGGACGAGGGAGTCAGATCTCAACCTCGTCCACCCACAGGTGAAAAGAGGAAGCACATATCCTCTAGAGTGGACTTGGGCGACCTCCCTAGCAGACGAGGGAAAGACAAAAAACATAAGTCGTCCAGACCTCAAGGTGCTAAGTCCCCTCCTCCGTCCAGTCTGGAGTCCCCTGTGCAGATCCTTGATCCTGAGCCTAGAGATCCTCCGTCCAGGAAGGTGGCGTCCACGATTCATGCTCCCACCTCGTCTTCTGCTCCCAGGGAGGTTCCTCAAAACCTTCTAGAAAATGAGGACTTATCCTGGGAGAGATTTTCTAAGGCAGTGACTGATGTGGACGTGGGCGCGTGCTACAACATGTCCTTGAAGGACTTTGAGCACTCTGGTGTTCACGATCTCTTCAAGGTAAGCTCTTAAGCTGCTCTTTTGTTTTGTTTATGTCTCGTCTTTAATTAATGACACTGACTCATGAATTTCAACGCGCAGGCCATGTCTAAGTTCATTGCTGCGTCCAGGCAGGCCACTGAACTAGACAAGACGAGGCTTCTTTTGGAGACGAGGATAAAGGAGGTTAAGGAAGAGAGCAAAGTGTGGGCTGAGGTAGCTGCCAAGGCCAGGGAAGAGGCTAAAGAGCTCAGAGACCTTAATGAAGAGCTCAGGATGGACGTCATTGAGAAAGATACCCGTCTTGACGACCTCCAGAAAAGGAACAATGAGCTCAATACCCTTCTTGAAAAGGCGAAGGAGGACGCAGTTGCGGAGTTCCAGTCATCCAAGAAATTTACTGACTTGCTGGACAAGAACTACGCAGCTGGGTTCGAGGACTTCAGGCTGGACGCTGTGGAGAACTTCCCCAACATTGATTTCAGCGTCATAAAGCTCAACCTAGGCGCGGCCACTAGCTCTCTCCTTCAAACAAGCTCTGAGGACGTGAACATCGAAGACGATGCCAGCACCTTACCCCCTCCTGCATGAAGATAGTTTAATTTTCTATTGCTTTTGCTTTGCTCTTTTTTTAAGGAAATGTAATTGTACATTTTTCTCGTCCATGGTTTTAGGACGAGATTCTGAACAAATTCAGGGTGTTTGGACGCTTTGTAGTCCGCCCTTAAATAATTTGATCAACTCTTTTTTCTTTGTTTATGTGAACAAGAATTTTTCTTAAATATAAGTTCTTTCTCGTCCATAGGAGCAATTTTTATTCTAACTCCAGTTTTAATTCGTCTTTGAAAATAGCATGACAGGACAGCAATTTCTCATTACGTCTTTAAACTTGTTCACCTTTTCCTCGTCCACTTGTTGGATAGTTTTGGTGTTATTTCCCCGTCCATGTTGTGGACGAGTAACTTTGGCAAGTTAAAAGTACGCATGTATTTCATCGTCCATGGTCTGGACGTACTGAATATTTGTTCGTCCGTAGGGTGGATGGTGCTCAAATCCTTTGCCAAGGTTTTTATCTCGTCTTATATTTGGACGAGCGTACCTTGTAGTGAGGGACTGCATTTTGCCTCTGTCGTCCAGAGACATTTCTCGTCCATGAAGTGGCGGATTTGAACAAAAACAAAAATTTAAACAAGAGTAATATGGGGATTATGGATTCACACAACACTATGTATATAACATAAATATTGTTCACAAGTGGGGCACATACTCATAAGTTAGTGCCTTATAGAAAGCTAAATACATACAAGCAAACCCACCACCTTGTCCATAACCATACCATAATAACAAGAGAATAACTAAAACATACTGCAAATACATTTAATAGATCTTATATACACTCGTCCAGGGGGACCATTTAGGCTGGCATTCTACTGATAATACCTTCTCAGGTGTTCAACATTCCATGGATGCTCCAACTTCCTCCCGTCCAGGGCTTCCAAGTAGTAGGACCCTTGCCTCTTAGAGTTGATAATTCTGTAAGGTCCTTCCCAATTGGGCCCCAACTTCCCATGAGCTGGGTTCTTCGTTGCCAGAGAAACTTTCTTCAAGACGAGGTCTCCGATGTTGAATCGCCTCGGCTTAACCATCGCATCATGTTGTCTAACCATGAGATTTTTGTACCTTGCCGTTCTTTTCTCTGCGTCTGCCCTTACCTCGTCTATGAGATCGAGGTTCAAACGGAGTAGTTCCTCATTATCTTTGCCCTGATACATAGTCACCCTATGGTTGGCCATATGCACCTCTGCAGGTATGACTGCCTCGCTTCCATAGGCCAGTTTGAAAGGGGTTTCCCCTGTGGGGGTTCTGATAGTCGTTCTGTATGCCCATAATACACCCGGCAGCTCATCCGGCCATACTCCCTTTGCCCCTTCAAGACGAGTCTTGATAATTTTTAACAAGGATCGGTTTGCGACTTCTGCTTGACCATTTGCTTGGGGATGGGCTGGCGAAGAATAATGATTTTGAATTCCGAAGTGTTCACAAAAATCCCTGAAGAGTGAATTGTCAAATTGTCGTCCGTTGTCGGATACCAATACTCGGGGTACCCCAAACCTGCATAGAATATTTTTCCAGATGAAGTTCTTCACATTTTGTTGTGTGATGCCCGCTAGGGGTTCAGCTTCCACCCATTTAGTGAAATAGTCAATTCCTACAACCAAGAACTTCATCTGCCTGGTTCCAACTGGGAAAGGACCCAAGATATCTAGACCCCATTGAGCAAATGGCCATGGGGCCATCATGGGGGTGAGATATTCTGATGGCTGTCTGGGGATGTTACTGAATCGCTGACACTGATCACAGACTTTCACATAGGCTTTAACATCTGCCTGAATAGTTGGCCAGTAATATCCTGCACGGACGACCTTATGTATAAGTGATCTGGCTCCTGAGTGGTTCCCGCAAGCTCCTTCATGGATTTCTCTCAACACATAGTTGGCCTCTTCTGGCGACAAACATCTAAGATAAGGCTGTGAAAAACCTCTTTTGTACAGTATGTCGTTCAGAAGGATGTATCTGGCTGATCGGATTCTAAGTTTCCTGGCCTCGTCCTTGCTCTCCGGGAGAGTTCCGTCCTTCAAATATGATATTATCGGGGCCATCCAACTTTCCTTATTCTGTATTTGCAGTACGTCAGGAATGTCTATACTTGGAAGATATTGGATTTCATCAAACTCGTCCATAGATTGATTTGCTGAGGCTGTCTTCGCTAGTGCGTCTGCGTCCATGTTTTCCTCCCTTGGGATTTGAACAAAGGTAGCTTCTTTGAATTTCTTCACTGACTGCAGTACTTTCTCAAGATATTTCTTCATTCGCTCTTCCTTGGCTTCACATGTCCCGTTTACCTGACCCATGACTAACTGCGAATCTCCCAGAATAAGTACTGATTCAGCGTCTATGGACTTGGCCAATTCCAAACCTTTCAAAAGGGCTTCATACTCAACTTCATTATTGGTTGCTTGATATTGCAGGCGTACCCTGTATGTCAGCTTATCTCCCTCAGGGGACTGCAACACAACTCCTATCCCTCCTGCATGCTGTGTAGACGAGCCATCCACATGAATGATCCATTTTTTGACTTCCACCACTTCCGATTCACTGTTACTCGGAGTAAACTCTGCGATGAAATCTGCAAGAGCCTGAGCCTTTATCGCGTGCCTTGGCAGGTACTTGATATCAAATTCACTAAGCTCGACTGCCCATTGGATCAGTCGTCCCGCAGCTTCTAACTTATTCATTGCTTTTTTCAGCGGATGATCCGTCAGGACGTTGATAATGTGGGCTTGGAAGTAGTGCCTCAGTTTCCTAGAGGCTGTGATCAGGGCAAAAGCCAACTTTTCTATCTGCGGGTACCGCGCTTCTGCTCCTCTAAGTGCTCGACTGGTGTAGTAGACCGGTTTCTGCACTCTTCCTTTTTCTCTGATCAAAGCCGAACTCACAGCATGCGGGGTAATAGCCAAGTACAGATATAACTCTTCTCCTAACACGGATGGACTTAACAATGGGGCCGATGTAAGGTATGCTTTCAGGTTTTCGAAGGCTCTCTGACAATCGTCCGTCCACTCAAATGCTTTTCTAAGAACTTTGAAAAATGGCAAACATTTATCAGTGGCTTTGGAAACAAACCTGTTAAGGGCTGCAACCCGTCCGGTGAGTGACTGGACTTCTTTGACATTTTACGGAGGCTTCATATCCAGTATTGCTTGGATTTTATCAGGATTAGCTTCAATGCCCCTGTGTGATACCATAAAGCCCAGAAACTTTCCCGACGACACCCCGAAAGCACACTTGCTGGGGTTTAACTTCATGTTGTACTGCCGGAGTGTGTCAAATGTTTCCTGTAGGTCGTCCAGATGAGTTTCTTCGTCCTGACTTTTCACCAGCATATCGTCTACATAGACTTCCACATTCCGCCCAATCTGTGGACGGAACATGTGGTTGACCAACCTTTGATATGTTGCCCCTGCATTCTTCAGCCCGAAAGGCATTACCTTATAACAAAACAAGCCTTGACTAGTAACGAACGACGTTTTTTCTTGATCCACCTCGTCCATCCTTATCTGATTATATCCGGAAAAGGCGTCCATAAAGCTAAGTAGCTTATGTCCGGCCGTAGAATCCACCAACTGGTCAATGCGGGGCAATGGATAACTGTCTTTAGGGCAGGCCTTGTTTAAATCAGTAAAGTCCACACACATTCTCCATTTCCCATTCGCCTTCTTGACCATTACCACATTAGCCAGCCAGTCGGGGTAATAGACTTCTCGAATGAACTTTGCCTGTATCAACTTCTGTACTTCTTCTTTAATAGCATTGTCTCTCTCCGGAGCAAATACCCTCTTCTTCTGTCGCACAGGTCTGAAGGAAGGATGTACATTCAGACGATGGGTAATGATTTTCGGGTCTATGCCCGGCATGTCCTCATGACTCCAAGCAAACACATCAATGTTTTTCCTCAAGAAACATATAAGGTCCATCTTAATCTTTCCTTCCAAATCTGCCCCTATCCTGGTACTTTTCTCTGGATTTTCCTCGTCCAAGGGAATTTCTTCCAATGCTTCTGTGGGCTCTGCCCCGATTCTTCTTTCTGCTATGTTCATCATCTGAGTCCGCTCGTCCATAGCCAGCATGGCTAGATAGCACTCTCTGGCGGTCAATTGATCTCCTTGGACCTCTCCTACCCCATGTTCAGTAGGGAACTTAACCGACAAATGGTAAGTGGATGTGACTGCTTTCCAGCTATTTAGGGTCGGCCTCCCAATTATAGCATTATAGGATGACGAACAATCAACTACAATGAAGTTGACATTCCTCGTTACCTGCTCCGGATACACTCCCACTACCACTGGTAAGGAAACAGTACCGACGGGCTGTACCTTCATTCCACCAAAACCGACCAAGGGCGAATACACTGGACGAAGCTGCTCCCGTCCGAGGTTCATTTGTTGGAAGGTAGGATAATACAGGATGTCGGCCGAACTCCCGTTATCTACCAACACCCTTCTAGTCGAATAGTTGGCAATGAGCAAGGTAATAACAATGGCATCGTCATGAGGATGGTGTATCCTTGATGCATCCTCGTCCGTGAAAGTGATAGCTTGCTCGTCTTGATTTGTCGTCCTGGGAGATCGTCCTGAAAGCTGGACGTTTTGCACTACCTTCAGATATGTCTTTTTTGATCTGGATGACTGGCTTGCTAAACTTCCCCCAAAAATCATTCTGATCTCTCCAAGCGGAGGCCGTGATGGCTCCTCTACCTTCGTCTTCAGCTTCTCATCCTTATAGTCTCGTCCGAGAAAATTCCTCAACTTCCCTTGTCTAATGAGATTTTCGATCTGCTGCTTGAGGTCAAAGCACTCGTCGGTATCATGCCCATGGTCTCTATGGAAGCGACAATACTTGTTCCGATTGCGCTTATTGGGATCTCCCTTCATTTTCTCTGGCCACTTCAAAGAAGGCTCGTCCTTGATTTGCATGAGAACTTGCTCAAGCGGGACATTTAACGGTGTATACTGCTGATTTCGCGCTGAAGGACCCACTTTTTTAGTGTCTCGGTCTCTCTTATCTTCTAGCACGTCCCTTCTTTGGACGAGGTCCTTGGTCAGTACCGCGTGCAGGATTCGCCTCCCCTCTTTCAGCTCTTTTTCTTTTCTTGGCTATAATCGCGTCTTCTGCATTCATGAAGTTCTGAGCCGAATGGACGAGCTCTGCCATGGTTTGTGGCTCTTTCTCGTACAGCTTATGAATGAAAAGATCGGAATTAACGCCATTGTGGAATGCCGCCAGCAGCAACTTATCATCTACTTCGTCCACTGTCAAGGCTTCTCGATTGAAACGAGTGATAAAAGACCGCAGACTCTCATTTTCTCCCTGTTCTATAGTCAATAGGCTGGATGAGGAACGTTTATGTCTCTGTCCCCCAATAAAGTTGTTAACAAATAACTTGCTCAACTCTTCAAAGGAACTTACTGAATTGGGGGGTATCTTACTGAACCACACTCGCGCGGGCCCCTTGAGGGTGGTTGGAAAAGCTCTGCACATTATCTCGTCCGGAACCCCTTGGAGATGCATCGTGGTTTTAAAAGTAGCAATGTGGTCGAAGGGGTCACGCGTCCCGTCGTATGAATCTAAGGAAGGCATCTTGAATTTCGGAGGGAGAGGGTGACCGTTGATGAGTGCAGTGAAAGGGGAGTCTGTCCTATGAACTAAGTCCTCCACTGGATTTGCCCTTCTCATATTTTCTCTCATCTCATCCATGACCCTTCTCATTTGGTCCATCTCCTTTTCCAGATGTGGTACCCTTCGTGAAGTGGTGCCCCTTGACTGGCTCTCAGGGTCAGCATTCCTTGTATTTCCCTGACTCTGGGTATGCCCTTCGACATTTTCGTCATGATGCTGTCTCCTTAAATTAAGTTGCCTGGTAAGTTCCTGGTTCTGTCGAGTTAACTCTGCCATGGCGGCAGCCATGGACTGCACATGCTGGACAGAAGATGGCTGCATGGCGGGCGCCGACTGGCGGTCGCGGTGAGGATTACTGGAAGCGTCCCTGCTTTCTTGTGGGCCTGGACTGGTAACCCTTGATCTTGTTCGAACCATTTCAGCCCTTTACCAGTGAAAGAACTTTAACAGAATTTCAAAATCTAAAAAATTGTGTAAAGAACTTTCCCACAGACGGCGCCAACTGATAATGCTTGGATGATCAATGGGCTGAAACTGTCTTCGACACTGCCAAGGGTTGCTAACAAGTCCTGAAAACAAAGACAAATCAAAGGTGACCGGTGGAGGCCGGCCAAAAATCCTCCGATGACAAAGTTAGTCTTTTTGTGATTTTGGTTTGAAGGAAAAGTTTACAGAAGTTCTGAATGAATCACCTTGTTCGTAGATCAGTGCTTTTATAGCACACCCACGGAACAGTCGTCTCCCTTCATGTAAGTTGACGGTTTTAACAGTAAGTTATAACTGTTTTTGGTACCGTATCGTTTGGCCTAGTCGATTTAACCGTCGTTGGCAACGGTTCCCATCAATTTTGTCGATTACGAAAAGGTGTGATGTCCCATGTCAAATCAGTGAAGTCAATCGCCCAGATTACTCAGGACGAGGTTTGGCTAAGGACGAGATCACTTAAAATCTCGTCCTTCCCGTTCGGTTCAGGACGAGTTTTCTTCGTCCTGACTTTCATGAGTTGAGGTCGTAGATCAGGACGACCCATCATGGACGAGTATAGAGTTGTAATTTTTCCTAGCACCATCAGTTAAGATCTCAGTTTTTTATAGATCAAATAAAAAAATGCTAAGTCCACAACATTTTAACATTAATTTATACAGTGCCTAAAGTTTTTTTTTTTTTTCCAATTATCGATTTGTTTTTTTTTTTCTTTTAAATATTTATGTAAGCGGCCATTTCTATTAACTATATAAAAAAAGCCCAAGGCTCATGAATAGTGTCTTTTGGTTTATTCAATTAGTGAGGTGCACTTTCTCTTTTCTTTTCTTTTCTTTTTTTTCCCCTTCAAGTATGCCAGTTGGTTTGAGCTTTGTTTTTGTTTTTTGTTTTTTTAAGATCTTTATATGTTTACTTTGTACTTGTAATGCAAGTTTACATTGTAAATACACAAAAGTGGTTAATATTATACACATTTGCACAAAAAATGGTAAATATTGTACACATTTTGTAAATGTGTGCAAAATTTGCCAATATTTTTGTGTCTACAATATAAATTTACATTGTAATTAAGTACAATGTATACATAGAGATATTATGAAAATGTTGTGACGCATGTGTCAATTCCTTATTGGTCAAAATAAAATAATATTATCCCGAGATCTAACACAACTAAAAATGTCGTGACATTTTGTTGTTATTAAAATATATTCACAACTATTGAGGTGTAAGTTATAGGTCAAAATAAAATAATAAAATATTGGACTAGGATCTGTCACGGTCTTATATGATTGAGATTAACTTTTTATAACATAATTATCAAAATTCTTAAAATTAATGTCTCTTTTTATTAATGTAAACCTCTATATATTTTAAAAATAAAATGATTTATATTTTTATTTTATGATACAAATAAAATCTAAAATTGATCTTAATCATTACTTTTTTTTTCCATGGCTAGCACGTGCTTTGCTCGTGCTGCCTTGACTAGGTTTTTTTTTTAAGCGTCAAATAGTTAAGGTGAAGCTTCTAACTCGGTTAAGTAGAAAGTTTTGTCCTCGGGTTTTCTAAATGCTAAAAGTGGAAGGACTTCACTGGCAGCTTACAACTAAATCTTTTTAACGAGTTCTATTACATCAAATTATATGAAGGAGCATTCTCAAAAAAAAAAAAAAAAAAAAAAAAAATTATATGAAGGAGGAAAATGCTAAAATTATTACTAATTTCCTTATAAGAGGCCTATAAATTGGCTAAGTAATGAATGTAATGGTGTCACATGAACAACATAATAAAATAAATTTCTTAATTACTTTTTTATTTTGTGTTTTAAAATATAACGACAATTTTTAAGTTTAATGTAGTAAAATTTGTAATACTTATAACATTTTTCATTGGCATTGTTTAATACTATTTTGTTACCTTATTAGTATTTAAAGAAAAATAGATTAATACAATCTTGTAAAAACTACACATTGGAGTTTCTTAAACACCCAAAAGATTCTCTTAAGAGTGTTATAACTCAATGGCATTGTTTACTATCCTTTATAAAAGAATTAGGATTTAAATCCCTCATCTCATTGTTATAACTATTTAATTATCAAAAATTAAAAACTTAGAAGGTTCTAATCCAAAACTCAAAATCTATATCGATACCTACTATTGTTTAGGAAATAGAAGCCTTTGCCCTTTGGTGCCATTTTTCTGTACTTCCCAAAATAACCTTATTATTTAATAAAAATGTTATTAATCTAAAAAAAAAAAAATCAATAGTTATAATGGGAGAGGGAGTTCTGAATTTTAGACATCTACATTAAAATAATGACAAAAAATTATTTAAGAACAAGACTAATTAATGACACAAAAGAAAATTAAGAAATTTAACATTATCCACAACCCAATCTCCTCTTTTATATATATATATATATATAAAAGGTTTAATTGCACAAATTTATCCTAAACCATGGACCAGGGATACTTTTGGTCAATGTTCTCAATTCTATTCAGGTGGCTATTGCAGTTTGCCCATTAAAACAAAAACGTCAAACTTAAGTACGATATCCTAAGTTTTGTATATTTTCTAAAAACAACTAAATTCAAAATAATCAAGTATTTGAATTTAATTGAAAAATCCAATTTACTCGTAACTAAAATTTATCCCAAATAGAACATTTTGATACATGTAATTCTCAAGTTTGATGTTATGAAATTGACACCAATGCTTACACTTTACCTCCTAAATTATAATAACTTGATTATCACCCAAATTTGGAAAAAGAAAAAAAAAAAAAGAAGCAATTTATACCCAGGGGTTAATTTTTAAACACTCATGTGCAACGCACGTGACATAGAAACTATAAAAAGACTAAAACCGCCCTATACACATTATTGATGAAAAAGACTAAACCGACCTATCTTTTTATATATTTTCGATTCGGAAAACCATTGGTTGCCCCAAAATTGAAATCCCTAAAAACAGACGAAGGGAAAGTCACGAAAAAACTCTCGATATATAATAATCTGATCATTTCCGAAACTCCACTCTGCTCCGAATATCCTCGGCCGTTTACATCAATAGGTAACCCTTCTTTCTCTCATCTCATCTCTCAGTTTATGTAGTTATGTTTTTTGATTCGAATAAGGTCTATTAATTTAACCCTGTTTCTGTTTCTTAAAAAAAAAAAAAAAAAAATTTGTAGTATGTGTATGGATTTTGGTGATTTTTGAGGGTTTGGGAGAGGGTATTCATTAGGATTTTGCACGTATAAGTGGGTATTAGGGTTAGGGTTAGGGTTAGTGTTAAGGTTCTGTTTTTAGGATCTATAATCGTTGTTTTCATCAATTAAAGCTTTTTTTTTTTCGATAAATTAATTTAAATTTGTGTTTCTGTGTGTGATTGTGTTCTTGAGCTTATGCTGTTTGATTTTATGTGTGAATGTTGGTTTGATCTATTAATTTAACCTGGTTGTCCTTTAAGTAGTTAGATGAGAAAGAAATTATTGGTGTTTGTAGCTATGCACTAATTGTGATTTGTTTTTTGGGTTTTATTTTTTGCAGGTCTGTAGTGGGGTTTTTGGTGATTTTCATTTTTAATCATGGCTTCTTTGAAGGATGTTCTTCCGCCAGCCAAAGCAACCACGACTTTGTATTATGATCATTCGAATGATCCGTGGTTCAAGCAGAGGTTTAACTTCTCTGAGACGGAGAAGTCTAGTGTTATTAAGCAGAATCCTGTTCCTCCTTATTTGAAGCGAGCGGGTTTTGTTCCCCGAAAGGTCGAGGATTTTGGGGATGGGGGTGCGTTTCCGGAGATCCATATTGCACAGTACCCGCTTGACATGGGTAGGGACAGATCATCGAAGCCTGGATCGAAGATTCTTCCTGTTACTGTTGATGCCCATGGCAATGTTGCCTATGATGCGATTGTGAGGCAGAATGAGAATGCCCGAAAGATCGTTTACTCAGATCATAAAGATCTTATTCCAAAGGTTTTGAAGAATGATAGTGAAGAGAACGATGATGATGATGATGATGATGATGAGCTGCAGAAAGAGATTGAGGAGACAACCCAAGAGACAAAAGCTGCACTTGAAAAGATTGTGAATGTGAGGTTGAGTGCAGCACAACCAAAAAATGTGCCAAAACAGAATTCTGACTCAAAGTTTATAAAGTATAAACCGTCACAGCAATCAGTTGCATTCAACTCAGGTGCCAAAGAGAGAATAATCAGGATGATGGAGATGCCCGTGGATCCGCTTGAGCCACCTAAGTTCAAGCATAAGCGTGTTCCAAAGGCGTCTGGGTCCCCACCTGTGCCAGTGATGCATTCTCCTCCTAGGCCCGTGACCGTGAAGGACCAACAAGATTGGAAAATCCCACCTTGCATTTCAAATTGGAAGAATCCAAAAGGTTATACAATTCCTCTTGATAAGCGTCTTGCAGCTGATGGTAGGGGCCTTCAAGATGTCCAGATCAATGATAATTTTGCAAAGCTTTCAGAAGCATTGTATGTTGCAGAGCAGAAGGCTCGAGAAGCTGTAGCAATGAGATCAAAGGTTCAAAAGGAGATGATGATGAAGGAGAAGGAACGGAAAGAACAGGAACTGAGGGCACTAGCTCAAAGGGCACGTTCGGAGAGAACTGGTGTGGCACCCCCTGCTGCTGTTCCAATCCCCACTGAGAAGAATGCCATGGATAACTCTGATATGAGAGTCGATTATGAGCATGCAAGGGAAAGAGAGAGGGATATGCCTAAGGAGTCAAGGGAGGAAAGGGAAGAACGCATGCGGCGTGAAAAAATTCGAGAGGAGCGACGTCGAGAAAGGGAGAGGGAGAGAAGGTTGGAAGCCAAGGATGCTGCTATGGGGAAGAAGAGCAAGATCACAAGAGATAGAGATCGTGATATTAGCGAGAAGGTTGCTCTTGGCATGGCTTCTGCTGGAGCAGGAAGAGGAGGAGAGGTTATGTATGACCAAAGACTTTTTAACCAGGAGAAAGGAATGGACTCAGGATTTGCAACTGATGACCAGTACAATGTGTATGACAAGGGCTTGTTTACTGCTCAGCCAACACTTTCAACTTTATACAGGCCAAAGAAAGATGTCGATGCGGAGATTTATGGTGGCGCTGATGAGCAATTGGAGAAGATCATGAAGACTGACCGCTTCAAGCCGGATAAGGGCTTTGCAGGGGCATCTGAAACGGCTGCTCCAAGAGATGGACCACTTGAGTTTGAGCAGGTGGCTGAAGAGGCAGATCCATTTGGACTGGATCAGTTCTTGACAGAGGTGAAGAAGGGTAAGAAAGCCCTCGATAAAGTTGGTAGTGGTGGGACTATGAAAGCAAGTGCTGGATCTTCAATGAGAGATGGCTATGACGGAGGTTCCAGTAGAACTCGCATTGGATTTGAAAGAGGGCGTTAAGGTTTTTATTTTTTTGTTGGGATGATATGTATTTCTGTTTATTAAGCTGGAAAGCTATCATTTTTTTTTTGTTGCTGATCTGCTTGATGTGCACGGTATAATTGCTTTTCCTTTGAGATTATCTGTTATCCTTTCCTTTTCTTAAATTTCAGTTTTTTTGTTATATGATATATAAGCATCTAGGAAGCCTTTTTAAGTTGAAAGGTTTCGGTAGCTGATAAACTTCATGCATTCATTGCTTCTTTCCTGAGAATCAAATCCTCATTTCCTTTCGGCTTTTTTTTTTTTTTCATGCGATCTGCTTTTCTTTCTGTCTGTATTTTAGAGAAATTGAAGGCAGCTTTCCTCTGAGTGTCAAGGAGACATAAATGTGGAAAGTCTGATCATATCGTAGTACACGTACATTTATAATAAGATCTTACTAAATATAAACGACCAGCAGTCTGGAAAGGATCATGCGTCAATCACAATAGATTCTATCACACTTCTACAAGTCCGTGATGTTTGCTAGGTGGTTGAAATATGTCGAGACATGAACCTTACATGTCACATTATCTCAACGAATAGGTTGCTAGCATATGATTGTGTACTTGAGATTCTCAACAAGTACATAGCAAACAGGAACCTGGAAAATGATTCTGATCTCTAATGAAAATTGCAATGTCGATATTTAATGAATATTCATCTTGAATTGGCGACAGTTGCCTGATTCCTTGTTTAAAAACGGAGAGAAATTGTCACAAATGGCTGATGCAGTACTCTAATGTCACTTTCCTCTGAGGGACTTGTACCAAGCTCTTGCCATTTGCTACAGTGTGTGTTCAGAAGCAGCCTAAATATGTGGCCAGTTGCAGATGTTGTCACAGCTTTGACTTAAGTTGCCTCACAATAAAATGACCCTGATACACAGCAAGTCCAACAAGCCCGCCAGGTCCCCCTGTTCGGACCTGTTCTCCTAGAACAAAGAGGGAGATTTATTTTTATTTTTATTTTTTTTTAACTTAAATGAACGTTCTATGGTATCCGTGAATCTTGGATTACGACGGGTGCAATACTTTTAATCGTAACCATTGATTTAGTCTGATGAAAAGGAAAATTGACAGCTCGTCAATTTGTGTCCTCTCTTCATGTTCTTGCCCTTTTTTTAATTTATATTATTTGGTTCTTTTTATTTTTCTCTACCGTCACAAACACACTCGCTTCTCTCACCTTCCACAATCACCTTCCCAATTGTGTGCTTAGAAGTAGATCAGTAGATGGGTTACCCCCTCCGTGGCAACTTGCAAATAATCTTTTTAAACAATTTCTAGTTCATCAAACTAATTGAAGGATCCTTTCTGTAGACGTGAAAAATAATACTTTGCTTGAGGTTTGTGCATTTATTTCTATTTTTCAGGTAAAGACATACCAAGCAAAAGGAAGCCATCGATGCAAATATTTGACTTAAACAAAGTCCCTTTCTAGGACGGTGATGATGTTTTATTAAAAATAAATGTTCTAATAAAAATGAATCTAATTATTTTCTGTACACTTAAAAGAGTCACTAGGTGAGGGAGAAAAAAAATGGGATTGATGTATCAATTCAAATTGACAATGGTACAGATAGATAGCCGTTCACACTCCAATTCCCATTGGATGATTACAATAGGAACGATAGTGACTAAACAGGACAACAATTAAGAACATGGGCATTAGGAGCTCATTATAAGAAAGTCTTTGCATTGAGTCTACCACTTCAATTCCCCACTAAGTTTCCTTCTGCTCGTTTTTTGTTTCTTTCTCTGAAGAGCTTGGGTCCATTCCCTCATTGGGTGAATGACTTAAATTGGACTCCTTAACATCGGTTGGTTTGCCCTGTTAAAGGAATGCATATAAGTTGACAAGATTTATAAACAATACCAAGCACATATAGGTGTATCAGAATAGCTTAAAGCGAACTTAAGAAGAGAGCAATGCCAACTTGGAAGTATCAAAATAATTAAGGACCATAAAACTTCACTTTTCGTAATCTACTTAATGCATAGATGGTCAAAAAATAAAAAAACTGAAAACTGACTCTTGAAACTGAATGACAGAAAAAGAAATGCTTTTCAAACTGTCTTATGACCCATTGATGACTGTTTTGGAGTATATCTAGCAACAATGTTTCAGTCACCATTGTTCCATTGGAGACTGAATGACAGAAAAATGAAATACCAGCTCTTGAAACAGGCAAAGTGCAAATGTTTTACCTTGTTTCTATCACGCCAACCAAGTCCAAATGACAATAGACCTGTCTTTCTTGTGGAAGTGTCTTGATTACGAGTGGACCTACAAAAGCAGCTACCTTTATAATCATCTAGAAGTATTTGCCTCAACAGAAACAATGGATTGATAAACACTTACAACTGCATTTGATACTTACTGACTATTGATCATATATTTTGAAAATTTTCTTAAGGCACATACAGCACATTTATCACAGAGTAGATACAAAAGAATATATCAAGTTAACAACCTTGTGACATGATAATTCACATGCTTCAGAAATCAGATTTGAAAGAAGAACTCCCACCTTGCATTCATCTCTCTGTTGCTTATACTATCTCTTTTTTTTCCCCCTTCTTTACTTACAACAAGTGGGGGAGGGACATTTGAACCCCAATTCTCCCTGTAATGCCATTGAGCCACAAAACTCTTGGCAAAGGTGCTATCTGTGTCAGTTAATCTAAGACAATGGCATTTACCTTTGTCCATCCACTAAAAGCTAGAAGATGAAGGCCATAATAGGAAAGGATCATTATGTTAATGAAGCAAAGAGCTGAACACCTGCTGATTCACTTTGTCAGCTTAAAGAATTGTTATTTACATCCAGGAGGACTGCATACCCAAAATTTTCAAAGGACCAACCAAGGATTTTCAGGATGTTAGTTAAGGAGTTTTGTTAATCATCAACATCAACAATCAAAAGATCTTGACTACACATGGATTGAACTGAATATGAAACAGAAATTTGATGTCAAGAGAATTCTCATGTACCGTGGAGAAGCATGTGCTTTCGATTGGCCAGATTCGTATTGCAGGGTAGCCTCCAACATTGATTCTGCAATAACCACCCTCTTCTCCATCTCAGCAACTGAAGCCAAAGCCTTCTCATATCTTTCCTGCATATATATCATCATTTTGAGATTTAAGTGGTAATCATCACTCATGTAATACAAAACTAGAAAGTTAAATATAGTTGCTTTGTGAGATCTTTAATTTGATCTTGGTTAAGGATAAGAAGATGAATAACCAGAATGGTTAAAACTACTTTTTTCTAGAACCATTCATTTGCCATAAGTTTATTATATTTAGAACAGACTACAAGACAGAAGTAGAAGTGCTAGAATTCATAAAACAACAAACTTCATTCTAGTTGAGTAAAAACTAGAGACACATAGTGACAAATATAGTATGCCTCGTGATTATTATACCCACAAATAAAAGGTTACAAAGCCCCTCAAATGATAAGAGTTAATACCTGAGTTGTATTTTTATCACTTTATTTGATAGCAGAGGGGCTATTTATAAGATGGTAGGTAAGATAACACAATGATTTGGGGCAAAATATTGAGAGCCAAAGAAACAACCATGTGAAATGAGCCCAATCAAGATCAAGCATCATCATTGAACAAGTTGATTAAAATTTATAGTACTCAAAAAGGATTATAGGAGAAGCTCCATCAACTGGCTGAATTGAGGAAAACATTGAGAAGGATTTTGTATCTAGCAACAATCACTATCATGTTAAGTCAGACAAAGACCAAATCTCATTAGAGTTCATATATTGATATGGGTTTACATGAGAGATTGAAAAAGAACAATATGGGTTTATATTACTATGAGAGAGATTGGAAAAAAAAAAAACCATTATTGAGATCATATCCTTAGTGAACAGAATGCCTCTCAATGTAATTGAGAAAAGAAGTTAGAAGAATGCTTCAAAGGAACGATGGATAGGTGGTCTACATGGTTTTTCAAATGTAAAAATTAAAACTGGCATGTTAATCTGCCACCTAAGCTCATTTGATTCATAGAGCAGATGAGCCTACCTCAGACATGTGAATTAAAACTTTTAGACTACTTTTGTCTGTCCACAACTCCATAGACTCTACTATGATCTGTAATAACCAGGACACATCAAAGATCAGAAAGAACCTGAAGCACATGAACCGCATATCTCTGGGCAGCTGCATCTTGCTCCGCACTTATTCGAGCATCTTCAGTAACCCTTTGCTCTTGCTCTACCCGCATGAGGACCTATAGCATCTAAAAGTAATTAAAAATTTCTATGGGACTCACACACAAAGTATACATCATTCTTTGGAGAATAAACATCTGGAATAACTAGACCTGCAGCATTGCAGTTTCTTGTTCTCTCTTGTCAGCAAGGGCTTGCTTTAGCTCTGCTAACTCTTGCTCCAATAGTTCAACCTGCAGGATAATATAAAAAATATTTAAACCTTGTAAGCAAGATGGTTGACAACCAGCACAAAATTTAGTCACTCTATTACAAGCAAAATGGCTGACAAAGAGTTTATGGAAGAGGGAACTTATTGTACTTGGAGACTGATCCGGTTCCCATGTAATGATCTTATACTAATATAAAGCCACTAGAATACATGTGGCCAACACAAACTAATTTGTCAAGGATGTGTAGCCAACCACAAAAAATTGGGACTAAGGCTTTGTTATTGTTGTTTTAATTATATAAAGCCACTGTTCTTTCATCTCCATCAGTACAGTAGTACACAATAAACTAGTGAAGCAAAAGTCAAATATTATTAAGATCACAAAACAAGACATCTTATGCATTTTCTGCTTCATTGATCTAAAACACTAATTCGTAGCAAGTTGTGAATATGGATGGCCCACCCCAAACAGGTGAAGGGGTGGGGGCAGGGCAACATCTTTGCCCTGACCACCAGGTGTGGTGGGGATGAATTTTTTACTTTGGTGTGAATGAGTGGTTGCTTTGTATTATTGAGTATTATTGCTTGGAAATGATTTGGTTTTAGTTATTCAATATTTATCTTCATATTATTGTATGTTTTATATTATGTGTGGGACAATGCGCCAAGGGGCAGGGAAACTCCCTTGCAGGCAACCATGATCCAGCCTTGCCCTGCACCACTGCCATCATAAATTTCTCAAAAAGAAAATAATGAGTAGATCTTAAACTCATAAACCTACCCTCAACACTCCATATTTATGAGAGGAAGTGTCATTTGAGCTAAAGATCACATATAATACTTACAGGATTTTAGAGAAACAGAAAGTATCCAATCTCTTGGAAAGTATTGACAATAAATAAATAAAGCATTGACACATAAAATGCTTTAGAGAGGCTATTTATCACATTAACTGCAGCAAATTTATAAAATTTATATGAAGGATCCAACAGAGTTTAAGGGAAAAAATCCAAATCTGTGTGTGTGTGTGTGTGTGTGTGTGTGAGAGAGAGAGAGAGAGAGAGAGGAAACCCCAATTCATGTCCATTTTAAAGCTATAACAGCACATATATTTTTCAATGTGGTATAATAAGCAGACAAAACTACTTATAATCTTCTAAACAAAACTTTAATATACCCTTGCGCTCAATTCCCTTCGATTGTCTTCTTTGACCATCTCCATAAGTGCTGTTTCCAGCTCTTCAGCCCTGGAAAAGAATAGGAGCCACAAAAGTATATTACATGATTGTTTTCGTAAGTCATATTCAAAATATTTATATATCATTATAAGAATCATCAATGTTTTGAAACTGATTGCCATCTATAGAGTTTTATAGATACCGATTGGTCTTAGTATCAGAAATTGTCACTGAGCAACTCCTTAGATAAAAATAGTTATAGAATTGGGCATAGAGTTGACTTTGTGAAGCTTCACAATTATAAGGGCAGAAAAAGGAAAAATAATATGCAAAGAAAGCAAATGCATTAAGAAGGCTAAATACACAAAGTTCTCTGAGTAAGGAAATTTCAATCAATCCATTCTGGGTACATGGATGCAGAGTGGATAAGATAAGTAGACCAAATAAGGGCAGAACTAACACTGGACTTGGCTGGCCTCCTACCCCATGTACTAAATTAGTCATTTATTTATTTATTTATCTTTAACACATCTTTCATTTTTACTAGAAAGATGCAGAAACTACATAGTTCTAACCTGAGGACAGCTGCTCTTTTCTCCTCCAGCAACCTGCACAATTCGACCTTCAACCAAACCACCTGCACATAAGCTGTTAATGATTGAACTTTAAAAGGAGTTGCGCAGGGATTGGTTGTATTTGTCAAATAGTAACAAGAGAAATGCATTTGCAATAAAATCGGATAGTATGACCGGAAATTGCGAAGCTTGAAAGATAAAATGCACTGAAATGTTCTGGCTAAAAAGTGCAGAGTAATCATAAGAATAAAAATTCATTGAAGTCTATTAAGTTGTGGAATTAAGCCACAAAAAGGTTGGGAACTGATATCAAAGATATCAAAGCAGACCAAGCATTCACATATTAAATGCTTGAATTGACAATGGATAATCTACAAATTTTCAATAATTTGGTACAATTTTCTACTCTAAAAAATGTATTATGCCAACTATTTTGATCCACAAAGGAAGCACATTTGTAAATACTGTAACTGTGGAGTAGAGTTTTAATCCAATGAAATTTATGAATAAGACAAGGATGTAATAAAGTTAAAAATGTACTTATGCTCTGATACTGTTGTAGTTTATTAGTTATTTTGCCTAAAGCCTTGTAGCTCAATTGGCATTTCCTAGTATTTCCAACATAGACATCTACGTTTCAAATTTCCCATTGTTGTAACTATTGAATTATTAAAAAAGAAAAAAAAAACCACTTATCCAAAAGAATTTATAGAATGAGAAAAGGATGTAATAAAGTTAAATGATTAGAAGATGACTGATTATAATAAAATTATGTAAAATACTTTTTCCATTGGTAAGTTACTCATGTAGTTAGCAGTCTCGAACACACAATCTCAAACTTCACCCCATAATTGTGGGAGGAGGAAGTGCCCATTTGAGCTAGAGCTCATTGGAAATTATGTAAAAGAACTTTGAAAGTCAAAGAATTACATTTAAATTTTTATGAGTGTTGCAAGTGTAGTTTTGCATTGTTGAGATGACTTGACTCACATATATTCACAAAGATTCTAAAGATTATATATAATTACTAAAGATGAGCATAAAACGTACAAGCATCATCAAAATTTGAAGGTGAAAGATGGGGAATAAAATTATAACAAGGATGGTGGCACAGTGAATTATCATTTTAAAAAAATTCACATCAAGAGTCAATTCTGAGTTCTTTTTCCCCTTTTCTCTTCATTCTGGGGTTCAATGATGATAATTCCCCCCCGGCAGATAAACAATGAACTTACTCAAGGCAAGGCCAAAGCAAACCTAGTTAATTTAGGTTTGTATTTGAAAAATCTTCGGTAGTGGTCTTAAACACTCTAATAGAAACATTTTAAATGAGGAAAATTTAGGACCAAACAGAATTGGATTGCCTCAAGTGAAAAATTTTGCTAAGTGCCTAACCAAAAAAAAAAAAAAAAAAAAGCTTCTACCAACAACTTAAATGATCTTCTGTATAATTTGATTGAGAGAGAGAGAGAAGGCTAAACATAATTCCTTTTGCTATGTTAGGAAAGACTATAGCTGAAGCCATCATGACTCTTTGGAATCTCACACTCCAGAAGTCTAACTTAATCGATCCAACAAGGCCAGTCACCAATAACCAGAATGATGTCAAAATGGACAAGGTGGAAGAAGACTAAAATAGCATCTGTTTTCTGATGGATCTCACAAGATTAATAAATCAACAACAAAGTGTCTAGTACATGCATGGTATTCAAAAATCAAACAAGCACTATGTATAGAAGAGAAAATGAGAGAAAGCTACCTGTTCTTGAAGATCTGGTAGAGAACCTAATTCTGAATCAACACTTAGGCTATTAAGCAATTCAAGATTATCACCTCCTTCAGCAGATTTCTTTTCTTCTATTAGTGATACAGGATCATGCTTAAAACTATACAGTTTAGATGCAAGCCCTTTAGAATCCTTCCAAACTCGACCCCTTTTTGATCTTTCTTCCACTACTACTAGTACAGCTGGCCGATGTTTTGTTCTCAGTTCTTGCAATTTAGCCTCAGTTACAGCCAAAAAACCCATACAAGCAGTCAAAACAAGCTGACTACTATCAAATGTAGAGCCAGCAAGGGATTGCAACAAAGTAATTGCATCCCCAGCATCTTTAGTTGTAACCAAAGCAGGACCTACAGGAAATTACATACAAAAAAATTACATTACTTTAAACACCAATAAACAGTGATAAAGTTGAAATCCTCATATGCAACTTTACACAAATCACACACACATCCTAGTACCATATAACTCCATTAAAGCAAGTGCTGTTCGAAACAGCATAACCCGATTTCCTTCGAATAGAAGAACATCCCAAACTCGAAAAACTGTAGGGAAAGTAGTAACCCATAAAAAGATAAGCATGTATGATCACCAGAAAGTTGAAAAATCAATCTTGTTTACACACACCACATAAATCTCACCACTTTCCCAGGGTAGCATATTCACAAAAATGGATAAGAACCAGGGTCCAGATATCCATGCTACCTGCACTCCCAAGTAATCCAGATGATTAACTGCACCAGAAGCATAAGTGGAATAAAAAAACTACCCACACTGCTTCATTTAATGAAAAGAATCACAAAAGAGAATGACAAAAATAGCATATTTTTTAAATTGACAAACCCAATTTAGGAAATCTTTCACGCATCAGTTCCTCAAACACAAGTTGGTCCACCTGATAAAGCAGAAGAGCATTTAAACATAATTGAAAACTACTTTTTGAATACTAGATCTATCATTTTCCAAATGAACACAGAAAATTATAAATCAGGATGCAATTAAAAAAAAATGCAAAAAACTATGGTGAAATTTTCACCTGAGATTCAATCATTTCCTCTGTATAGTAGCCACCAAAATAATCATCAATAATGCCTACCAAAGTCCTGAAAGGTTCCATGAAAACTAATAAAGATTTTGGGTTTATGTTAACATAATGGCCCAAGAGGCACAATATATTGTAAGCCCATGTAGGCCTAACCCTAGCTCTTTTATATACCCTACTAGGGTTCATTGTAATCAACAATTGAGAATACATTAAATATGTAGCCCCTAGGGATTTATTCCATGGACATAGGCCGTTAGGCTGAACCACTTAACCCTTGTGTTTTCTCTTTCCTACTTCCACTTCTCTAAATTATTTTATTCTCGTCTTTCAACAAAAACAAAATCAGTTCTATAGGTAACCCAAGTATTCTCATGTCTGCCTGTTTGTGAAAAGAATGATTTTACAGTGCAGTCATGTTTAACAAGGATGCAACTTTTAAGTCAATTACAAAAACAAAAAATTATATGAGCCCAATAACAGAAAGGTTGTGCCTCAATCACAAATAATGCCCCATTCAGAAATCCTATTACAGCATAATCTCAATCAAACTTACCAAAAGGCATTCTCCTCAGGCATCAAAAGAAGCAGTAAACCAGCAAAGAAATTCATTGCCTGCATGTAATTTGATACTAATGTGAAAGAAGAACAATAACAATAACCATGATTAACCACAAGGATAAGATCATCAACACTTATCAACAGACAAAAGAGCATTATAGTAAAATTAATTTAAATGAACTTAGAACAAGAGTTCTTACAAGAATGTCTCAAGGGAATTTCAAAATGTCATGTCAGGAAACGAACGCCTCAGCTGTTTTTCCTTTACTTTTTTTGTTTGGATGTTTGAGGGAAGGTGCAGGGAACCTTTTGAGAATACACAGTATTTTTTTTTTTACAATTCTTAACATACAAATGTGTGGCGTGTGTGTGTAAATGGATATAGGTACACACACACACACAGAAGAATATATGTTTAGGTTGGGTTAGATTTACAGCTGGTGTAACTCTTTGTTAATACTTAATATTACACCACTTAATAGCTTTTTATTAATTTAATATTTTGAAATCCTATTGTTCAATTACACGTTTTATTTGTTCTTAATTCACATGCCAAATTTCATATTAATCAGATGTTCTTTACTATTTGACCCATAAGCTCATGTTCTACGTATAAATAAAATACAAAAAATTGAAATTTAAACATGTTAGAGATGAGATAATTATAGATCTTATAGAGGACATAAGGTGACAAGGTAAACCAACATTAGAATTGTTAAAATACACATCCAATGCAAAATTGTTAAGTGATGCAACATTAACAGAAGTCAGACCGGTATAACTTAAACTCACTCCTATTTTTTTTTTGTGTGTGTGTGTATGCACATGATACACGTGTGTGCATATTGACACACAAAACTATAGTAAGGGCTAACAATATAAGAAAAGGAGATGAACTCCAGAAGCAATCAATGATCCACAGCCTACAAAGTTAAGTTTGGATTAAAGGAACTCTTAAGATGTCCAAAAAACTACAAATTTGTCCATCTTCAACCAAACTATAATTTTCCACCACATGGTATTGAAGGTTCTTAGTTTGGATGCCTCACATGAGTAAGATATCATTGCAAGAAAACTCTACCATGTCCTGGAGTTTTTTCCTTTTTATTTTTTAATAAAGGATATAAAACCTACCAGTTAAAAGCTAATAAAAATATCTTTCATCAAGATGGCTTCACTAATCTTTATATCAATTCAAGATAGTAAGGGTCAGCCTAAATCAAGTAATTACTAGTCTTATAACCATTTTTTATTATTTATTTTTAAATATAGGTAATTACTAGTTTTATAGTTATTATGTAACTTGTGGTATCCATGGTTCTAAGTTTGGCTTCAAAAGCAAATTTGAAACATATCTAGTGGAGCAACCCTGAAAAATAAAAGGTAAGGAAAATATATATATATATTTAAAGAATACATAGAACGAGAGGAGACTTTACAAAGATGATGCAGAATTAGCAAAACATATTAAATTAACAAGATAAGAGTATTCCATATCCTTAAGGCTTAAATGTCATTACCAGATACCAAATTGTTTCCAAAACGACCAATTCTTATACATTTTTTTTTTAATTTTTTATAATGATCAATTCCTTATATAGTCATGTATTGTAGGTCAGTGAATTGTAAGAATTACTTTCAGGAGTTTGATTATGATAAGCTTAGAACAGAAACTTCATTCATTCAGGCCCTCTCAGTTCGTTGTATTTCAGCAAAATCATGATGACTTTGTACAATATATAAAGTAGATGAAACCAAGCAAATGAGAGATTTGAGAGAGAGAGAGTCAAGAAGAATGTTTCTAAAAGAAAACTATGAGCCAAGAAGGGGCTTTTGCAACATTATCAAAAAATCTTACCCATGACAGAGCATGGGATTTGGGCTTCATTCTGCCTCATGGAAAAGACGTTTATGTAAACTGGTGCATGTTTGAAAGCAAGAATTTTCATAGAAGCAAACTCACAAAGTAGGAACTATTTATGATTCTTTTACCTGACAGTACCCAACAGAGGGGTTATGTTGAGCATATGCTAAAAGCAGACGCCTCAAGGAATTCCTACCATTGTCATCCAAAGCAGGATGACCTGGGAAAGTTCGTGGTATGTCCTGCAAAGAGAAAATAAAAAAGTTAGCCTAGGGAGAAACCCAAAGTGCAACACAAAGCAAAAGAAGTAGCACCTACAAATTGAAATAAAGTCCAAGGCGCATGCATCTAATGACCTTCTCAATCTGCCTTTTCCATTTCTTGGGTACACCAGATGAGTCCTCATGATCCTTGTGTTCCCCATCATTAGCTTCTTGCGCCAGCAAATTCTGGTAATATCTCTCCACCCTCCGTGTCTTTACACCTACAAAGGCTTGCCAAACCTGTAATGGCAATATTGTAGGAAACACTGCACTTCTTCATGAACATTATTATGGAGAATGAATGAACTCATCAATGTTAACTATACCTCTCCCCTGAGATCTTTGGGAACTCCCCCACGGACTAGGAACTCCACTTCTTCTTTCGAAGGAAATAAATTTTTGGGAGAGACCTCATCAACTTCTGCAGTTACTGTCCTGGTAGCATTCGCATTGTCATCCGATGTGGCATTAACATAAACGTCTCCGTCAAATTCTTCTTCAGAAGCCCCTCCTGGGGATTTTGCCTCTTCTATAGATGGAAGATGATCCCCACTTATAGTTTTCTGCTCATCTATCATATCCTTGCTCGTCAGAATTCGAGAACTCATCATAATCTCAATGGCACCAAGGGATGGTCTAATCTGAGCCCATGTTTGGACCTCATGGGTCTTTGTTTCTTTTGAATGATGCACCTCCTTTTCAAGATCTCTTTCCTTTGAACCATCAGAGATTGATTTCCTACCACCTGAATCATCACTTTCCTCACTCTCTAAAACAGTCTCTACTTTGCACTCAGTAGCTTCAACCTGTAATGTCTCTTTATATTCCTCGTCAGAAGAGCACGGTTGATCAGATATTACAAGTCGTTCAAAGAATTCCTTCCACTTATCTGATCTTTCCCCTTCCTCCTCCTGATACCATAAATATATCTCTAAGCTGGACTTACTAACCTGTTACTATCACTTTCTTTCTATTTTTTGATGAGAAATTTTTAACAATCAAAATAAAAAATTTAAAAAAAAAATCTGCTTTAATGGAGCATATATGGTAAAGGATAAATTTCACATTGAAAATGGAAATGATTTATCAGATCTCATATTCCCACAATATACATACATAGATAAATACATACATATATATATATATAGAAATGAGTGTACTTTATATATGTGAAACACCCTGTGTGCTCTATTTATTTCAAAAATCTTAGAAAATAGGTTTTAAGTTCATAACCCTAATTGGCTAGTATGCTAGTTGCTCAAACAATCACAAACAGCTCCTCTCAGTGCAAGAACAGATAATGTCTATTTATTACTAGAACAAAAGTCATCACATTTGTAGATGTTCCTACGAAGAAAAATGAATCCTCTATGGGTCAGCATCAAGTTACACTTAGTGTTAATGTTACACCACATAATAACTTTTTATTTGATTAATATTTTGAAACCCCCACCGTCAGATTGCACGTTCTCTCTTCTCTTAAGTCGTAACACACAGACCAAATGTTTTTTTAATTAGAAATCATTTACTATCCTATCCATAAACTCATGTTTTGTGTAGAATTATCTAGTACAAAAAAAAAAAAAAACATGAAATTTAAATACTATGGAATTGAAATCTCTACTGTCAAAACCTGTAATATCGTTTCAGATAGTAACAATGAATTACTTCTTCGCAAATTGCACTTTGCACGTGCATCTACGAGTACCAGTTTCATGAAAGTGTGAAGCTTAGCTTCGGCTAATTAGTATTAACAAAAATAAGCCTCGAAAGCAGATACCTTGTAGATCTTAGCATACTCTTTATATCTTTGTACGTGTTGCGGTCTCAAAGCAAATCCATAAGCATCCCTGTTCACAACAAATTTCATAATTTTATAAACCCAAACACCGAAAATCTACAATCCCAAGTTCCCAACCTTAAGCTATAAACATTAAACAAATTAACAAAAACCAAGAATTCAAAACAACAACAAAAATCATGAAAAATCATAAGGTCTACCAATTTGTGTTTTGTTTTTTCCAAACTTACCTAGAACCAACCTCCAAATTACGCTTACTCACCAAGGACAACAACATAATTCAAAAAGAACTGCAATTCTACAGCCCATAGCTCTGATTTGATTTTACACCAAACTCAGAAAACTCCAAACCTCATCTCACTCACATTTCACAAACTTCATTCATTCATTTATTCATCAAAAAAATTCCTTCCTAATTTTCTCTAAAATTTCCAAGAATCCGTCAAATTTAGTTTTCAAATAATGGGAGGAAATTTAGGGTTTGAGGACACGTTTGAGAAACCAGAAAAATTTAGAACTTTGCACACGTATTATTATTATTGTGTAGATAAGAGTGAGAAAATTTGTACCTCCTGGGATCGAGAGTGTGGAGGAGATTGAAGCTCAGCTCCGCCATTTTTGGGAGAGAGAGAGAGAGAGAGAGATTAGGGTTTTGGAATGATCTAATGGCGAGTCCTTGAATTTCTGCACATTTGAACGTTTCTATTTTTTGTTTCTCTGTTATGTTTTTGTGTCAAACTGACTAAAAGCTTGTGCGAGCCGTTTCGGTTTTATTTTTACAGTTGTGGATTTTCAAAGCCCTCTGTTTGTTTGTTTTGTTTTTTAGTAGTTACAGGTGGAGGTTGATACTCACGTGCTTGTTTAGCGGGCTGGGCTTTGCTAGAGAGACAGCACTTGAGTGTGTTCGGAATTTTAAGGACGCGTGACGGAAATTGGGAGGGTTTTGAGTGACTTTTACAAAGGGATTGGGACAACCGAATCTTTTGTAGCTATGTTAGAAATGGCAATAACTAATTGCCAATAAGTTTTTGGTCGCAAAAAGTGGTCACAAGTTTTGTCTTTTAATAGTTTCTCAAAAAAAAAAAAAAAAAAAGTTTTGTCTTTTAATAAATGTTCATATGGTACGTTTATAATGAATGCACAAGAAAAATTGTGTAAATGATTAATTCATGAAAAATTGTACAAATGATTAGTTCGTGAAAAATTCCCACCGCATCTCCCACAACCACAATTCACATCCTATACTTTCATTGCGATTTTTTTTATAAAAAAAAAAAAAAATTGATACTTTTGAGGGTACAATCTTTTTCACAATTTTTTTTTTCGAAACTACTAACATTAATTATTGTAATTGTGACATTAGTTTTATCATAATATTATTTATAACACAATCAATCGATGGTCAACATGGATTAAATGACTTGGGTGACATAGATCTGATGTTGTCCTAAGCTTCTCTGATACTTAATGATAAGGATAAAAATAGTGCTTACTCATATTAAGGCATAAGCAGGCATAAGCTGACGGTTACAGGTAAAACCGTTAGCTTCCATTGATAGGTGTCAACGAGTGAAGATCTGATAGGGGTAGTGAAAGGAGTCGGTAGGGCGCACCAAAAGACTGACGCCATCAATAAGCTAACACCTATAAAGCTGAAGGGAGTGGGATAAGCTGACGGTCCTGATACAGGTTTGCTTGCTACCCACGATTGCATATATAAGGAAATGTCTTGCCGTCCACGTTTAGTGCTACTCAAAGGGATTCCTATAAGGAAAGGATTCTGTCAAATATGCCCAAAAAGACTCCTATAAGGAAAAGACTTCTAAATTAAGGAAGAGATGTCAACCTCTATTACTATAAAAGCTCCAATACCCTCACAAACCAAGGTACGCATAATTTACCATTTTCTAGCACTCTAGAGTTGTGAGAAATTCTAACTTGACATTCGGAGGGTATTTGGCTGGCACTACATCGGTGCTCTCTATTAGGTCTTCCTTTTTTATTGTGCAGGTGCTATTTCAAGTGTGCGAGTATCGTGTGGCTTACCGGTGATATTTTGGCATCATCACTTAATTTAGTAATCTCTTATCTTTGGGTGTAATGGATTCTACTTGATGTTTTCTATACTTGTAACTAGGGAAATAATGCAGTTTATATGGCTTTTAGTTTGGTTCTTTATTCTCCATAATTCTTGTCATTTTAGGCATCATGGGTGTTATAGCCATGATAGAGGTTATTGGCGCCATTTAGGAAGCTCACTTCTCTTATGGGAGTGAATCCAAACAATTATAATGTGATCCAAGCGCCATGATTGACTATATGTGATTATTATATCAGTGTTGTGATAGTTCATGACCTGAGGAATTTTAGACCGTCATTGTCCATATTTATGTGGTATTAACTATTAAAGATTGTTGATTTATACTAAAAGTCTCGTCACTTATTTATTATTATTATTTTTAAAAAAAAGTCTTGCAACTTAATTGACATATCTGATATTTCTATTGAAAAGATTCAAAGTCAAATCTGTCATTATCCATATTTACGTGGTGTTAAAAATTGTTAATTTATACTAAAATTCTTGTCATTCAATTGATCTGATATTTCTATTGAAAAGTTTTAAAGTCAAATCTCTCATCTTCAATCTTCCATTGTAACTATTGATATATGAATAATTATATATATTTTTTGATAAGTTGAGCTGACTTTTATCTCAAAAAAGATCTGTCATTTATGATTTTATGATCTTTATAAAAAGGTTAAACGGACACTATATTATTTTTATACTATTCGTCCTTAAGTAGTTGCAGTGCATACATGTCACGAAAATGAAACTTCTTTTTACTTACGTTTTTTAAATAATTTAGGACGGTGGGTTTGTTTTGTTTTCGTAATCTGTTGTTTGAAAGGATTATATGAGAAGGTGTTAAAGGTAGAGTGACGGAACTATTCATAGACGAGGGGCAATGCTCTCCTAATATTTTATTTTATTTTTATTTTTTAAATAGTATTATTTAGATATATAAAAATAAAATGATTGCCCAATTGTTCCTCCTGTTGTTCTTGGTCGCTTCCAAACACCCAAAAAAAAAAAAATGTATAATTAATTTGTTTGTTTGTTTTTATTTTTTATATTTTTATATATAGACTCATAGTTTATAGAGAATAAGATTTTCTTTCTATTTTAGTATAAAAATGTACATTTTATATTTTACGTACTCGCTTTTTAAAATACTTCATACCAAATTATTTATTTTACACTAAATTTTATTAAAATATTAAATTTTCTTGACTTATTGATTTTTTTTTTACATACAACAACTACTACTGACTCTCCTCTCACGGCTTTTTTCCTCTTCGCTCTGTAGGAGCCTTTCCTCTCACCTAGGGTGAGCTTTTCCTACCACTTTTCCCCTTCTTTTTATCAACGCTGCTTTCTCACCTACCACCCGATCTTTTCAACCTTTTTTCTATATGCCATCCTACTACACGCTACCCCAAACACCTACCCCCAACATTGTCTGCACCTATTGAACCCTAGCCTAAACACCTACCCTATGGATGCAGACTTCATTGAACGCTTACAAAATATAACCTTCACTGCAGATGAAGAGATTGATATTACTGTTAACCAGGATCATCGTACTCAAACATTAAAGGAATGTGCCCTTAGCCTTTTGGTAGATTCCTTACGGATAAACCGATAAACATCAGAGCTGCGAAATCTCTCCTGCGTTCAATATGGAAGTTCGGCAATGATCTGAAAATAGTTGAGGTAGGCAACGAACTACTTCAATTTCGATTTAAATTGGAGAACCAACTAAACTGGGTACTAGACAACGGCCCCTGGAGCTTTGATAACCACATGCTGGTACTCAGAAAGTGGATTAAGGGTATGACCCCACGCAACGTTTGCTTCACCCATATACCTTTGTGGGTCCAAGTGTGGGGCCTCCCTTTTGAATTACTCAATGAAGAGGTGGCTCGAGACATTGGGAAAGGCCTAGGAACAATATTGGATATTGACAATACAGTTTTCAATTCAGACCAGACTCGTTTCCTTCGCATTCGTGTTGATATTCCAGTATCCAAACCACTCCGACGAGGAGGACTTGTGCTTAGTCTTGAGGGGGACAGAGTGTGGATTGCCTTCAAATATGAACACATCAATGGCCTTTGCTTTACCTGTGGCAAACTCAAGCATGAGATGAAAGCTTGTCACCAGAAGAAGTCAAACACCTTGGGCACTGAGCATCCCTACTGTGATTAAATGAGGGCTGGAGGCAATCGTAGGAATGATGAAGGAAACCACAGGGAGAACAACCCATCGGGAAGATCACAGCCCACATGGATGAACCAAGTGGTGGCGCAAACTAGGTCTGGGAATGCACAATTGACCAAGAGTGGCGATAGTTAGGGCTGTACAGACAACCCACATATCCGACCCACTCGGCCAAATCGACCAGACCCGAACCATCCGCCGCCCGATTTGACTACTCAGGCGGTCGGCGGTGGGTCCTTACTTTTTAAAATCGATTCCGGCGGATAGGGTGCGGGTCTCTTCCTCCAATACCCGAGCCACCCGACCTGACCGCCATATAAATGGGTTTAAAGGTCTGAAGCTTGTTACTCTCAGTTCTCACTCTCAGTTCTTACTCTCACTCTCTCCTCTCAGTGTCACGATCTCTGCTACCCGTTGCCGATCCTGCTCGTCACCGATTCTGCCTCTCCGTCGTTGATCTGTGCCTCTCCATCGTTGATCTGTGCTCTTCATCGTCGATCTTCGCTCTTCGTCCGCAACGTCCCAGCTCGTCTTCGCCTCCATCTCTCAGATTTCGTCGATTTATTTTATCTCTTAGGTTCGTTTATCTGTGGATTTGTGGATTTGTGGATCTGTTCTTTGGGTTTTTGTTCTTTGGATTTGTGGATGTTTTTTGGGTTTTTGTTCTTTGGATTTGTGGATATGTTCTTTGGGTTGTAGATCTGTTGATTTTGTTCTTCAGCATTCAAACGTGTATTTGATCTTTGTATTTCGATCGAAATCAAAGCCGATTGCCGCCCACTCGAGCCCGATCCGACTCGACCCGTGGCTTTTCACGGTCGGTGGTGGGTCTGGAACTTCTCCACCCGATCTGATCGAGTTGGTTGCGGGTTGGGCACAAACCCGACCCAGACCTACTTGTGGACAGCCCTAGCGATAGTCATGGAAAGGAGCCAAATCTGGATTTTCTTGATGAGGATATTCAAAAATCACAGCTGAAAATTGCAGCCCTTCTGATTTGAATAATCAGACCAAAAATAGAGAGCTTGTTAGGAGATGGATATGGAAAGTGATTTTCACATAGAAAACTTGCATGCAGTAGTGGACGTTGACTCATCAAGTATAGGAAAGAATGCTTTACATGGCACTATTTAACACATGGACACTAGTGAAGGCATGCTTCCTACGAAGATTGGCACTAGGAGAAAAACCACACGGCCCACCAAAACTAAGCCCTTGGCACATGCAGAAACTCCTTTATTTGAAGTGGGTCACAAAAGGAAGAACGTAGACCCGTGGGAAGACAACACAGAATTAGATGTTGACACTAAGAAACGAGCCAAGATAGAAAATGCGGTTGATGCTCTCTTAACTACAACGGTGGAGGCTAGAGAGCAGCCTCGCTGAGCCCAATGATTGTGATAAGCTGGAACTGCCGAGGGCTTGGGAAGCAACCGGCAATTCAAGTGCTTGTCGACTTGGTGAGAAGGAAAGCGCCTACAATTTTGTTTCTCATGGAGACAAAATTGACTGTGAGAGAAATAATATCAATTCGAGATAAGCTAAACTTCCAATCCATACTTGCTATCTCATGTGATGGAAGGAAAGGTGGTCTAGCTCTTCTGTGGAAAAATGAAATTGAGGTCCATCATCTGACTTCCTTGCCTAACCATATTGATGTGCATATTGTTTCCCATGTGCATTGAAGATTTCAATGAAATCCTTGTCTCCGGGGAAAAAAATGGTGGCACCTCCAAATTGTTAGGCCCCATGCAGATGTTCCATGATGCATTGCACAACTGTGGATTGACTGACCTTGGGTATCAAGGGTACCCCTTCACATGGCACAACGGTAGGCAGGGGCATGCCTTTGCTGAAGTGCGACTAGACAGATCATGTGCAAATACAGAGTGGAAATAACGATTCCCTATGGCCAAAATCACCCACCTCCAAGTCTCTTACTCAGACCATAACCCCATTATGATGTCCACCACGGTTGACACGAATCAACAACGACAACGGAAAAAACTACAGTGCTTTGAGGAACGTTGGGTCTCTAACAACGAATGTGAACCACCACATACCCTTGGTGCGATGGTCACTCTATAAGTATAAGTGATTGTGGAGTGTGGGGGGCACGGGCCGGGGTTCAAGTCTCCAAAAGGAAGTTTCATACACATATACACTTAGATTAGGTTAGAGTAGAAATTCTATCTTATAAAAAAAAAAAAAAAAAAAACAACGAATGTGAAGAAAGAGTTCGGTCTTCATAGACCTGAACCCAAGTAAATGGGAGCCCAATGTTTTGCTTGTTTGAAAAAATAAAGGCCTGTCGTATGGAGCTCATTAATTGGAGTAAAGTGGAATTTGGGAACACTCGCACTCGCCTAAATGAAAAACAACAGGAGTTATAGGAATTCATGGGGGTTGACTATGGTAATAACTTGCAACGGATTAATGCAGTGAAAAGAGAAGTGAATGAGCTCTTGCACCACGAGGAAGTGTTCTGGAAACAACGGTCCAAGGCATTATGGCTAACTGCAGGCGATAAGAACACGAGATTTTTTTACCAAAGAGCCAGTCGGCGTAGACGAAAGAACCATATAGAAGGCCTACAAGATGAAGTAGGGGTCTGGCACAGGGATGAAGGTGAAATTTCGAACATGGCTGAGGAATACTGTAAGAACCTATTTACCTTTGGACACCCCACACAACTAGAGGACGTCCTGAACTCAGTTGACAAGGTGGTCATCAATGACATAAGAGATTCATTGCTCCAAACCTACACGGCCAAGGAAGTGAGAACAACACTTTTCCAAATGCACCCATCAAAGGCGCTAAGTCCAGACGGGATGTCCCAATTCTTCTTCCAAAAATTTTGGAGCATTGTTGGACCGGATGTCACCTCAGCCATGCTATCAATTCTTCATTCAGGCAAGAACCTTCGGAAAATGAACTTCACTCATATACTGCTTATCCCCAAGAAGAATGAGCCACAACACATCACGAAGTATCGACTCATTAGCATGGCAAATGTTATCTCTCGGTTGGTCTTGAAAGTCCTGGCTAACTGGTTAAAGAACATTCTGCCAAAGATGATCTCCGATGCACAAAGTGCATTCGTCCTGGATAGATTGATTACAGACTACACCATGGTGGCCTTTGAGATGTTGCATCATATGAAGAATAGACGGCGGGGGAAGATTGGACATATGGCTGTGAAGTTAGACATTAGTAAAGCCTATGATAGAGTTGAACGGTGTTTTCTCGAGCGGATTATGATCAAGTTGGGGCTACCAGAGCAATGGGTGGATCTTGCCATGAACACAGTGCGCATAGCAACCTATTCCATACTTTTAAATGGAGAACCGAAAGGCTACATTACCCCCACACGTGGGATTCGACAAGGTGACCCACCTCTCTCCATATCTTTTTTTGCTTTATGTTGAAGGGTTATCTTCTTTGTTGAGAAAGGTCATTGCATCGAATAAACTGCATGCTATCACATCATGCTAAGGAGGAGTCCCAATCTTGCACCTCTTGTTCGCCGATGACAGCTTATTGTTTTGTGAAGCAACCCCATTGGACTATTGAGAGCTAATGGCAGTGCTAGCTCGATATGAGGTTGCCTCTGGACAAGCAATCAATCGCCAAAAAACCACCTTATTCTTTAGTCGGAACACTAACCCAAAGACCAAAGAAGTCATCCGGGGGTTATTAGGAGCAAAGGTGATGACTGATTGCGAGAAGTACTTAGGTCTACCCATGATTGGAGGTAAGTCGAAAATTTCAACCTTCAAGGAGCTTTAGGAACGCATCACTAAAAGGGTCAATGGGTGGAAAGAAAAGTATATTTCTAAAGCGGGCCAAGAGATCTTGATTAAGACCACCGCACAGGCTATCCCAACATACTCAATGAGCTTGTTTCGGATACCCAAGATTGTATGTGACAGCATTAACTCGGTGCTATCGAAATATTGGTGGGGGCAAACTCGGTCTGAGAAGATGGTGCACTGGATCAATTGGCGAAGACAGTGTAAAGCGAAGACAAAGGAAGGCATTGGATTCAAGGACATCAATGCCTTCAATTTGGCGATGCTCGCTAAACAGGCTTAGAGACTCATCATGGAGCTGCAGTCATTGTTCTGTTGAGTGTATAAGGCCAGATACTTCCCCACGTGCTCATTTATGTAGGCTGAACTTGGGTTGAGCCCCTCCTTTGTATGGTGTAGCTTACTTCAAGCCCGAGACATAATCAACGAGGGCAGCACTTGGAAGATTGGTGATGGCTGTAGAATCGGAGTAAAGAGCCACAAATGGCTACCCCACCCCCCTAGCATTTGTCTTGGTGCAAACCGGAGCTTACGGGTTAGTGGCTTGATCACCCCTGACACTCATCAATGGAACAGAGCAGTAATCCAGGAGACGTTTCATGACAGTACGCGTACTGAGATCCTCAGGATTAAACTAGGAAACATGCAAAGGAGATAGGCTCTGCTGGACGAAAAATAGAGCCCATAAGTTTACGGTGAAGTCAGCATACCACGTCGCTCTTCGACTTCAACAACCAAATGCAGCAGAACATTCACGAGTTGGAATAGACAGAATGGTCTGGAAGAAGTTGTGGAAGCTAAATATACCTCCCAAGGTTCGCATGTTTGCATGGAGGGCCTGCTTAGACATTCTACCCACGAAAGTAAACTTGGCCTGTAAAAAGATTTAGGTAGACCCCAAGTGCACTACTTGTACCCAACAAGATGAAACGATTTGTCATGTCCTATGGCAATGCCGCCTGGCTCGGAATACGTGGGTGCTAGTACGTGGAAGATCCAAAAAAGTAGCTCCAGTGCTGAGAACTTTTTCAACCTTACAGCACAGATGGTGGATAGACTTTCTAAGTGGGAGTTGGAACAATGGCTGATGATATGCTGGTCGTTGTGGAATGCACGAAATTGGGCTCAATATGACAAATTGCACTCCCACCCTATTGCAATTGTCCAATCAGCCACCTCGCTTCTCGAAGTGTACTAGAGATTAGTTAGTTCTCTTCCCCCCCAGTTAAGCCTATGGGTCAAACCACTATGCTAACTAAGACTTTGTATTCTTTTATTTTATTATTTTGCCTTTCCATCTGTTGAAGCTAGGTACCAGCCTACGCTGGTCCATTTCCTGTCCTAGCTCTTCAGACACACCCACTTTTGTATTTCTCTTTTCTTCAAATATACTTCTATCATTTCGGTCCCAAAAAAAAAAAAAAACTCTCTTCTTTCATGTAAAAAAATAATAAAAAATTAAATACAAATTAAATAGTGTAAGTATAAATTTAATAATTACTGTATCAATCATATATTTTTATACAATTTTACATAACTTTAATATAAATGAATTTTAGATTTAGTTGGCTAAATTATGATACTTTTTTAATACTCTTAAAAGTTTAAACTTTGAAATTTGGATGATGTCATGTTGTTGTCAATGTATTAGTAAAACATTGGACATATTATAGATCGAACATAATGTTGGGCGAGTGAGGAGCTTAGTAATTTCAAATTTTTTTTTTTTTAAAGCAACACGATTTTTTTTTTAATTAAAAGAATATTGAACATATAGGAGAATAAATATGATTTTTATTTGATTTAGATTATAAGAAATTAATTACAATATATGATTTTTATAGTCATGAATATCATTGAAATTAGAATTGCAACAAAATTGAAGATGATTTTTTGATGAAATCTTTGATTTTGTAAAATAAAAAAGAAATTGTTGTGAAATTTAGTACAAAAAAAATCACATATAATGATATTTGGAATTTAAAATTATGTCTTTTATTTTTTGTTGAAGCAAATATTTTCTTATTTTATTTATACTTTGTTAATACTAAATAAATGATAGTTTAGATTTTTTTATATATTAATTTAATTTTAAAATTTAGTATATTTCTTCTCGAATAATGATTCTTTCTTATTTTTTTGGTCATGCTTTACCCTCAATTCCCAAGGATGAAATCTTGACTCCTTCTCTCCACTGATCCCACTCTCTCTCCCCCACTTTTTTTTTTTCTTTCATTTTTTTTTTTTCATGTTTAGAAAGAATGGTAGGCAGAGAAATGGCAGGTAGACCAGTAAAGTGTAGGCCACATCTATGATCTACCTCGACCTCAAAAATCCTTAGCTGTACAAGTAGAGTAAAATTGTCAATGGCTTTTGAGCTACGCTTTAGGGTGTGTTTGTTTTGGTTTCAAATCACTTCCAGAAATGCTTTTCTGAAAATGCGGGTGTTTGGTTGCACATGGAAAATAAATTTTCCGGAAATTATTTTTAGTTGACCATGTGTTTAATGGATTTGACCTGGAAATTAGTTTCAGTCAAAATTTTCACTTTAAACCATCCAGACTCACGCCCAGAGAGAGAGAGAGAGAGAGAGAGAGAGAGAGAGAGAGAGAGAGAGAGAGAGAGAGAGAGCCCAGTCCTCAGACCACAGCAACGCACTCCTCAGACCGAGCTCCAGTCTGACGACCACAGATCAAGCTCCAGTCCGACGACCCACACTCCATCGGTCTCGTCGATCGCAGCACCGCGCCGATCGCACCAGATCGCATCGGTCTCGCCTTCGCCTTCGCATCCACCACGCTGATCAAGCAAAGATCGACTCCAACGCTGCTCGATCTCGCCTTCGCATTTGCCGCGCGATCGAACCCAGTCACCTCTCTCTCTTCCTTCTTCTCTCAATTTGACTGAATTTGATGAATTTTTTTTTCTGGGTTTTGTTTCTTTTGTGTTTCTGTATTAAGGAATGATATTAATATTTGTTTAGTAGCTGAGAAAATGTGAGCAACAAGTAAAAAATGTGTTTTCTATGATATTTTCAAGAACACAACCAAACACCAGAAAATATTTTTCAAAACATTTTTTGAAATGCAACCAAATACTTGAAAATATTTTCCTTTCCCGAAAATAACATTTCCGAAAAATATTTATTTTCCAGAAAATATTTTACCAAACACAGTCTTATAGTTGGAGTTGGCTTTAGCTGTGGTTTATAGTTGAGCTTCTTAGTCCAATGACTATTGAGTACAGGTGGTTGCTCTTAATGTGGTTTGAGCAACACTGTGTGCAACATATCTACAAAGAGATCAATTACTGTGCAAACATGCTTGCTAAGATGGCCTACACACGTGGATTTTATAATTTATGAAATTTTCCCACTGATTTGTCATTCCTCATTTGTATTCAGAGTTTCGGACTACGCATTCTGATAGTGTTTATACTTGGAACTATTTAGTTCTAGTATCAAGCTGAGGCATATTGCCAAAATTGTCATTGGAAAATCCAGTTGTTAGAGAATCAACAATCAACAATCTGCTTCACTAGTCTTCAAAGAAACATTATTCCAAGGCCCAATTTTGTTGGAAAATACGATCAGAGATGAAAGAAAAACACATGTAATATACACACACACACACACACATATATAATATATTTAAACCAAGTTAAAAACATAATTATCATTTATCAACATGCAATAACTGTTTTAGTACATTACCAAGTACCAACTTCTATTTATTTAAGTAATCCATGCATACTGATCACAAGCTCACACCGATACAGTTCATATCTTCAACTAGTACAGAACATAAAGGCACACAGCCACTTATTTAGCTTATTAATGTCCAAAAGCCCTGCTGGATTGTTCACTACTGAGCCTGTGAAAGAAAATTAGATTGAAGAATGGGTTAGCAAAAGGCATACTTGTGGGAAATAAGAGTAGAAAAACTTCTACGAAGTCAAATTCATAATTCCATGTACTAAATGGACAGTACCAAGAAGCGGGCCTTGTAGTGTTCAACGAGCTCATTGGGATCCGTCTTTGTTGGCTTATAAGCATCAATCTTGTTTACCTCCTGCACAAGGGTTACCAAGAATAATTATAATTCAAGCAACCAAAACTCTGATACAATAGGAACTTGTGCCTCCTTTAAAGCCATGTTTTTTCCCCCTCTACAACAAGTGGGGGAGCGGAGGGGGATTTGGACACAAGTTTTCCACCTAAGAACTGGATAATGTCGCTAAGTTATAAGACTCTTAACTTCCAAAACCATGCTTTAAGTGAAGAGATATAAATATTTTGCATATATAGCATTTGAATGCAAGCCTCACCATGCAACAGGTAGATTGATTGTTTCTAAACGCGAACAGAAGAGTATGATCAGGCTCAATCAACTCAAGCAAAGGATATCACAAATCAATAAAAGAGATCTTCCTCCAACTATCAATCAATCTACATTCATTATCCTTTAGGTTTCAGAAACAATACCGAAGACGCGTACTGCCTTTTGGGGGGACAAGGCAAATATTTTCAGTCACAACCTATTACAATTATCTATACTAACTGTAGCTCCAATGTTGCAACTCAATGCCACAACTTCCAAGCCAAAGCTATCAGTTGATTCAGTTCCTATCAATGAGGTATAGCTCCTAGAACTAATTAATCTTACAAGCAGTAAATCTTAGACCACTAGAACTCGCAATTGCCACTAAACATCATATGGGTTCTAACTTACCTCAATCCACTTTGCAAGTTTAGGCCTTCCTGCAGCGATGTCATAATTCCACAATGCTGAAAAGGCGATTTGGAATCTTTCAACAAATGGGATGTAAGCTACGTCCGCCTGAAGATCACATAGCTCACAAATCAAAGGAGGAACACTCATATTATAGAAAATATCATTTAATAATCGTATTACTGGTTTCCACTTCCCATATATATATATAGCTAAACAGTCATTGTCTGTAGCATGGGTAAAATAAAATATTAAAATCTGAATCTTTAATATGTTTATAAAGAATATACCAAGGTCAATGAATGAACAAAAGGCAAGCAATACAGCACCAAAGAATGATAAAAAATAACATAATGGAGAAGTCAACTTACCAAACTGAACTCATGGCCAAGGAAGAAAGGCCCATCTTCAAATTTACTAAGAGCATTCTCTAGGTGGTCAAAAGCAGGACCTGATGAAAGTTGGAAGTTTTAGTGATTCCAGAGCTTCTATATAAAATGCTGACAAGACTCGAGAGGCAGCTAGTTTTAAATCTTACCAGCTTCTTTAACTGTGTCTCCTTTGAATGATGTGAACACTGTCTTGTTGAAGGTATCGGTGTAGGCTATCAGATCTTCAGCGAACTGTTTTTTAGCATGATCCTACAATATTTTCACATCATAGATTTTGTCAAATTCCAAGACAGGGAGAGCGTATTTTTTGTGAAGGGCCCGAATAAATTATGCAAATCTTACATTGGGGAGAAGAGAAGGCCCTTCAAAGTTGCTGTCTATATATTTAATCAAATCAAGGCTCTCCCCAATAACTTTTCCATTGTGTTCCAATGAGGGTACCTGTTAATATGGAAAATTTGATGATCAATCAAGAAATTCAAACAGCTCAATCAAGTATGCTTTAGATAGGCATATTTACAATAAAATATCACCTTGTTTTCAGGGTAGACTTTCTCTTTGTACCAAGCAGGCCTATTTCGAAGGTTAATTGGAACTACTTTAATCTTGTCATATAATCCCTGCACCTCGAGATATTCATCAACATAAATATTGAATTAACCCAAAAAAAAAAAAAAAAAAAAAAAACCCAAGAAAAGGAAAAGGACAAATGATCCCAGAAGAGCTAAAGGATCTGTCTTTTAATTGAAACTAGAAGCTAGAAAAAGCAGTATCAGACAACTTATGATGAATTCTAACATCAAATTAAGGAATGGGAATAAAGAGGACAAAAAGTAGTGAAAATAACCTTATAGTTCCTGGTGATCCATGTGCGCTGTGCAAATGGGCATGTAAGAGAGATGTACAACCTTAAAAAAAAGGGGTCTAATTCATTTTAGCACAATGTATACAAATAAAATCCAAAAATTACTAGATAGACAACAAATTTCACAACTTGTTGAGGTAGTGGAATGTAACTCTGAAACCATCACTGGTATCATCATTTTATTATTATTATTATTATTATTTATTTATTTTTTTATCTTCAGGCTGTGAAATTTGTTGGGTCACTTACTGATATCATAATCAAAGACAGAGAGTGAAGACAGTGAATAGGATAAAAATGAAAACAGAATGAACCTTGTAGTTCCATCAAACAGTGGAGGTGGTTCAGAAGTGGCATCCAAGGGTGTGGGAAGGTGCTCATTCACGGTTCTGTACAACCCATAACAACATAAGTAAAAACAATCTTATTTTTACCACAAAATTCAGAGAACCCCAAATGGAAAAACGAAGAAAACCCAATTGAAAATGAAGAATTCTTGGTGATTTTTTGAATTTCGAGACACTTACGCTGCAGCCATTGATGATGTTTTTCTTGTTGTTGTAGTTGTTCACAGAGTGTTCTGACGTTTCTGCTTAAATTTCGAATTTGATGCTGAATGGTGTCTAAGTTCACAGAGCAACCGTATATATAGGAGTTTCCAGACTGTGAAGTCGCGAGCAATGACGTCATGTGTGCGTGACGTGGAAGAGAGAGTAGAATATTCTAGACGGTGTACTGAACAAGAGCAATGCTTGGATTAGAAACAATCCCATAACTTTTTTTTTTTGCCTCAACCGCATGCAGCTTCCTTTTCTTTTTTTTTTTCAATACTCACAACTTACCACCGGTAAGTTGCGGTAAAAATTGTATAGTTGTTTGTCTTTACATTACGTTGCCTCAATAATGATGCTTTCTAGAAAATGAGACATTTTTTAAGAAATATTTTTCATAAAATTATATAAAAAATAATTTAATAACTTCCTTTATTTAGTTTGATGTGAGATAGAGTTATTTTCCAAAATAATTTAGACTCTGTTTGGATTTTCTTATTTTACTGAAATTGAAAATTTTTTGCTAAAAATATTGTAAATAAAGGTAAAAGTTAGCTGAAATAGTATAGTAAGACCCATAAACAGTACCAAAAAGTACAGTGAGACTCATAAATAATACAAAAAATAAGATGAATAGTAAAATAAGTTGGCAAAATTAATCATACCAAACAGACACTTAGTGGAAAACTATCTCTAAAAATAAGCTATACTTTTTATGTTAACTAAAGATAGTTTTTCTTTTACTTATATTTTTTTATACTACCAAACACTAGAAAACACGAAAAACTATCTTTACACAGAGTTTTTCACTGAAACAAATAGAGCCTTGTTCATGAAAGTGTACTAGCATTTTTCATTCATGAAAGTGTGTGGATGAATTTTAGGGCGCGACTTCTGTCCAGTGCTTCCAGTGCATTGGACTTGTTGTGATCATAATACGTGTCCATTTTCAAACACATGTCATGATCGCAGCGGGTCTAGTGTCCTGTGTCACAGGACACTGGACAAAAACCACACTTTGAATTTCAAGACCACACATTATTTCACAATTTTGATGTGGTAGACTGTGAGCAGTTATCTATCACTTATACATAAACCTACTATTTTTTCTTTCACTATTCACATTCTGCCACGTAATATTTGTGGCAAAAAAATTATCAGATAAGTTGTGGTAATAGATTTTCTTGTTTGTGGACCTCTTCTCTCCACCACTAGATTCGATTATCTTACATTGTGTTTGGTTGCATAGGAAGAGGGAAAAGAAAAGTTAGGAAAAGGAAATGATAGAGAAATTCCTTTTATATGTTTGGAAATAGCAAATGAAAGCAAATAGAAAATCATATACTATATAATAAAAGTTGGGCTTAAAAATTGTGGTTACGCAAGTGATTTCACCAAATTACAACAATATTTTGAATAAAAATAATTTTTTAGATAGAGAAAACAACTTATTTATTTTTATCAATTTATTTTGTTAAAACAACAATAAGTGTTTTAACAAAATATACAACAAGCATATAAGTTTTAGTTAATAAGAACAACAACTTATTTATTCTTATCAATTTCTTTAAATAAAGTAACAATAATGGCACATTTGGTAAACTGTAATAGTAATTACATATGAATATGTATTATAAGGAATACAAGATGTTGTAATGTAATATTTATTACTATTCATTTGTTTGGTAACAACACAATAATAGAACCCTGAAAACAATGGAATGAAAGTATTTTAAATCAAACTTAAGATATATTTTAAGAAATATTTTACTCATATATTTTTTCAATTTGAAAGAGAGATTAGTTATTATTTATAATTTTTATTTTCATAATTGTTATGTGCATATAAACAGTTTTTTATTGGGATAATTACACATAGCCCACCTATGGTTTGGGCAAAAATCATTTTGCCTACCTATGGTTTGAAAAGTGTCACTTAACTCACTTAAGGTATGTTTCCGTCAATCTTCGTAACCTACCTCAGTCTCTGCTGTTACAAAAACACCTTTTAACCCCAAAACAGAACATAACATGAATCAAAACACCCAAAACTCAAAAACTTTTCAAGAGAGAGAACTAAGGTGCGATCTGCTTGTTCTTCGTGATTTGGAGCGTCTGGAGGGGGAGAAAACACTTGTTTTGCATCATCGAAACTAGGCAAGGTATGTGTGACTGCTGTTCATCGCGACCCACCCACATATTTGTGTCTGTTCTCGATTTAGGGTTTCAAAAACACATTTTAACCCCAAAACAGAACATAACATGAATCAAAACACCAAAAACTCAAAAACTTTTCGAGAGAGAGACCTAAGGTGTGATTTGCTTGTTCTTCGTGGTTTGGAGCGTCTGGAGGGGGAGAAAACACTTTTTTTGCATCATCGAAGCTAGGCAAAGTATGTGTGATTGCTGTTCATCGCGACCCACCCACATATTTGTGTCTGTTCTCGATTTAGGGTTTCAAATTTTGTTCAAGTGTGAACTTACTGTGTGAAAGTCTAAATTTTTACTTCCTAGGAATCGTGTTTTGTTGATATGTCTTCATCAAGTGATAATTTCTCGGGTTCATGTGGGCATATGTGTAATGAGCAGAGTTGTGTTTTGAGAACAAGTTTGAGTTTGTACAATTTTAGGAGGAGGTTCTTGGGTTGTAGCCGTTATAAGGTTGGTCCTAAGTGTCCTTTCTTTGTTTGGGTTGATAACTTAACCTATCCTTGTGGGAATGAAACTGCACCTTTGGCTCTAGAGAAGATGTCTAGGCTCTAGAGTGCTCTCCAACTTGCCAATGAGAGGGAAAGGGCAGCTCTTGAAACGGCAGAAAAAGCTAGGCAAATAGTAGAAAAGACTCTTGAAGAGGAAGCCAAAGCCAAGGAGAGGGAGAGAAAGGCTTGAGCTGTTTGTGCAAAAGTTAAGGAAAAGACCATGTTTGTTGAAGAGAAGCAGAGAATGTGGAAGTTTGCATGCATTTTGTCATGGATTTTTTTTGTTATTGTTATGTTGTTGTGTTTCAGCTCAATTGAGTTCTCTAGAGTGAAGATACCTAGATTGTTGTCCTGAAGTAGTTAATTGGTTAGTAGAGATAGTTATGACAATTGTGGTAATGAATTTGCATTGTAATAACACTAGCATATTGATGTAATGTTTTGATGTGTCAACGAATGAAGAATTGGTCAATTATTGAGTATTTTGTGCATACCATAACAAACATTCAATGAAAGAAGTATTGATCAATTATTAATGACCTGTGCATACCATAACAACCATTCCACAATAACAACTTCCATACGCTATATTGGAAAAACCTACTTGGACACAATCTGTAGTAGCAATAAATAAAATTTCGTATAATCTGGTTTGGACAAATAATGTTCCATATAGTTACTTGTGCATACCATAACAACTATTCCATAATAACAACTTCCATACAATCTATATTGGAAAAATCTACTTTGACACAATCTGTAGTAGCAATAAATAAACTTCCATATAATCTAGTTTGGACAAATATTGTTCCATACAAACTATAATACCACAACTTCCATATAACAACTTGGAGTGTATTGTACCTTAACTTTTAGTAAATTACAAAAAAGCACATTCCAAGGCCAGCTACATATATATATATATATATATATATATATATATATATATATATATATATACACACACATATATACACATACATATAATTGTTCAAAACAAGGTGATTGTTTTTTACACTAATTGATAATTACAAAAAGCCAATAGTGGTCTTCACAAAAAAACCAAAAAGGCCCACATGTTCCCACTAGCTTTACTCCCAATGCTAGCATGCGTACCCACTAGCTTCATTCATTTCCTGCCTTTACTCTTTACTCTTTCCTCTTTCCACCCACTAAATTCATTTTTGGTGGCCTTTGTGCAGCAAGCTATCCTCTAGTCCTCACACCACCAATGCTCCTATTTAGATGTGAAGGCTACAAAATAAAAAATAGATCCATTTGTTAAAAAATATCCCAGTTTGTTAAAAAATAGATCCACCAGTGCTCCTATTTACCTGTGAAGAACTTGGTGGGGTATCTCAGGTCTCCCTAGGTGTGTGAAACTCTGGCTGTGAGGAAGAGAACCATCTTGCTCTCCTGTGAGATGGCCTAGCTTGATTTCCTTACTATGAGGATGAAGGCTGAGTGGCAGACATCATGTTGTAAGTCTGGGTAAGCTGCTGGGATGGTGGTTGGGGTGCAGGCTGAGGTGCAGATCTGGTAATAAGTGCAGGCACCCCTCCCCTTGCCTGTAACAAAACTCAGTTTCAATACATAAATACCTTTGTAAGTTTAAAAATAAGTTTTTTTTTTTTTTAAATCCTAATTACTTACAGCGTTTTCTCTTTCAAGCCTCTATCTCCTTTGCCATGGTGTTTCCCTAGTGATGCCAGCCTTGCACCCTCTTGAGTTATGTCCTTCCTTTTTGCATTTCCCACACCTTAAAGGTTTGTTCAGCCTACTTGCTTTGTAAGGTTTCCTAGGCTCATCAGAAGCTCTCTTTCTTTGCTTGGGTGGCTTGCCGGGTGGTTTGTATATGTGAGGTGCTAGGGGAGCAGGCTGTCCAGTCTTAGCCCATTCTAACTGGCTAGGCATGGGAGGAAGTACCTCATTGTATATCTCCATGTAAGTTTCTTTGAAGTAGCATGGGTGGGTGTAGTCTTCTGGTGTTTCAATGTTTATATAAATGGCTGTTATAACATGTTTACATGGAATGCCATTTAAATCCCAAGACCTACAGTTACATGTCTTCTTGACAAGATCAACTACATGCCTCTCATATTGACTGCCTACCTCATAAAGGAAACTGCCAGCTAGGGTAATACTAAATGACTTACTTTTAAACTTCAATTTCTCCAACCTATCTTGTATGCTTGGACACAACTTTCTAGCATACTTCTGTATCCCTTCCCCTTTTTGTGTAAAGCCTAGTCATAAGTCTAAAAGCCTAATCCACTCTAACATTGCCAAGATAGGCTTGTCCCTAGACTTCAATATCATTGCATTAAAAGACTCACTCAAGTTATTTACCAAATAATCTGTTAAGGCCCTAGGAGTGAAGTGTGACCTTGTCTACTGTGTAGGTGCAATGTTTGTAAGATACTCATATGCATTTTCATCCAAATCCCTTATGTACTGCATGCATCTCTCAAACTCCCTTACTGTTATGGTAGCAGCACACCTCCACAGTGCATCCTTCAGCTCCAATCCCTTGTGATCAACTTTGAAATTGTTGTAGATGTGTTTCACACAGTATCTATACTCCATAGTAGGGAATAGTGTCTCTATTGTAGGTATAAGCCCTTGCAAATAACCAAACAAACAAACAAAATAGGTTAGTTCAGCAAACAAAGTAAACTATTCGAGTGTAACTGAACAAAAAAAAACTTGGATGCCTTTTGCCTATCAAAAATGAAGACCAACTGAAGCTCCTTTGGCCTCCCTATATTATCAGCAAAAATTTCCAAAAACCATATCCAAGACTCCCTGATTTCTTGTTTTACAACAGCCATGGTTACTGGAAAAATGTTGTCATTTGCATCTTTGGTAGTGGTAGATAAGATTTGCCCACCAAATCTGTACTTTATATAGCAACTATCTAAACCTATAAATGATATGCATCCACTTAAAAATCCTACCTTCCGAGCATTGAACCTAACATACATCCTCTTAAATTTTGGCTGGGAAGTCTCATCAGCCATTTCTGTTTGCAGTATAACCCTACTGCCCTTGTCTACAATGCTTATCATTTGTCCATAGTCCCTAAGGACACCATATTGTAGTTGCTCATCTCCATTAATCAAATCCTTTGTCTTTCTCTTTGACCTATACATTTGGTTTACACTTAGGTCAACAGATAAATTTTGCATCACATGGTTGTGTACACCACTCACCTCCCAATTTGGATTTTTGCTAAAATCCTCAATGAATCTCTTAGCAACATAAGCTGATGTTGCTTGGCTGTTTTTAAAAGACTTGAGGCAAGTACAGTCATCAGTCAAGGTCTTAATCTGAAATGTTAGCTCTCCACTTATTTGAGATGCATAACATCTCCACCCACACCCACTCTTGCAGTGAACTGATATCTTAGTCCTCTCATTAAGCTTGAATTTGATATCAATAGGTTTTTTGATTGCATACTCCCTCAAAGCAGCTCTGAACACCTTTGCATTAGGAAACTTCATCTCATTCTTTAGTACAACATTTCTCATGTCACTCTTAACATTAAACTCTACCTACTCATCATCAGACCTATCCATGCTTACCAGGTCATCCTCAAGGGCTGGCTTAGCCTACTTAGGGCTTGCATGGGGTGCATTGCTTGATTTTGGGGTTGTGTGGGGTGCATTGCTTGATTCTGGGGCTGTATTGGGAGTAGAACCTTGTGGAGTTGAGTTTTGAGTAGAACCTTGTGGAGCTAAGTTTTGAGCAGCAAATATGTCATCACCAAAGTCATCCCCCTCTAGGCCTTCATTTAGCCAATCATCATCATCATCTCATCTCCTTCAACATTCTGTTCTCCAACCCTTACACTAATCTCAACATCCTGTTCTTCATCTCTTGCACCATCCTCAACATCCTCAACATCTTCTTCATCATTCTCATCATCTTCATCATCTTCATCGTAATCACTCTCCAAATTTAATTCATTCTTTACTACATCACCACCTATACCACCTACATTACCATCTACACAATCTGCCACTCCTCCTCCATCACCACCTACACCACCATCTGCCACCCCCCCTCCATTAGGATACTTAACTACCAGTGGCTCCACATCTATGTCAGTATAGATTATGATTTTTTTAGCTGGCCATGCCCTATGAAGGGTAGTCATGTTCACCACATCTGCATCTGTTTCTATGACTCTTAAATCATGGTGTAGACCACCTTCAGGAAGTAAATACCTAAATCTACTGTGTTCTTTAGGAGCACCAACTAGATGGCATAAATCTCGAATTTCAAAGAAACTTAACTTGTCAGGGCCAATCTCTGTCAGTGTATGTACAGACCCACCCACATATTCAATAGTTGGCTCCTCCACAAAACATCCCCCAACATGAATTTCAATGTCAAATGTGAAGTCAACCATCTGCAATTAAAATAAGTAGTTTGTTTACACACTGACATGTAGAAAATGACAAGAAGCCAAAAGAGACAATAAACCAACAAATTGACAACAAGACAACAATACACGGATAAAGGACCACATAAAACACATGCAAAACTAGATTTCCAACAAATTCATAGGGACCACACTACCCATAGTTCACAAACAAGTGTAATCATTGACAAATAAACTTGATTTTTTCAAGTATACGCATTATATAAACAACTATAGCAGTACATTAGCTACATCTTAAGCGATTCTACATATAAATAGCAAAATGCACATTTAACATACAAAAAAATTTTAAATGTGCAGATGAACAGCAAAACCTAACTACGTGGGTGGGTTGCGATAAAAAAATGACATCAAGAACCCAAATGCAGATGAACAGTAGTCACACATACCTTGACTAGCTTCGATGATGCAAAACAAGTGTTTTCTCCACCTCCAGATGCTCCAAACCACGAACAACAAGCAGATTGCACCTCAGGTCTCTCTCTCGAAAAGTTTTTGAGTTTTGGGTGTTTTGATTCGCGTTATGTTCTGTTTTGGGGTTAAAAGGTGTTTTTGTAACGGCAGAGACCGAGGTGGGTTACGGAGATTGACGGAAACATACCTCAAGTGGGTTAAGTGACACTTTTCAAACCATGGGTATGCAAAGTGATTTTCGTCCAAACTACAGGTGGGTTATGTGTAATTATCCATTTTTTATTTGGATATATATTAATTTTAGAAATTAATACACTTATGAAGGAATAACTATTACAACCCTTTTAGAGATTAAAGGTATGTTTGATACACTGAATGTAGATTACATTAGGAATAGTAATTTTTATTACTGGGAATAGAAAACATTATAATGAAATAACTATTGCTATTCATAAGTTTGGTTGTTACATTTGGAAATCTTGTAAATGATGATGTATAAGGAAACGTTATATTTTTGGAAATATATTAATTTTAAAACCTACTATATGTACTAAAGAATAGCTATTATATCAATTTTAAAAAGGAATAACTATTCTTCAATTTAAAGAATAGTTATTCCAATGTAATAACTAATCCATGTAATAAAGATGCAACCAACTGACCGAATTGCTATTGCATATGAATAACTATTTCATTACAAGAGCTATTACAGCATACCAAATGTACCATAATAGTTATCCATCATTGTAAAGAATAGCTATTCATAAGGAATGACTATTCACTGTAATAAAAATATAACCAAACTACTGAATAGTTAAACTATAGAAATAACAATTACATTATATTGCTTATTACAGTCTATCAAATATACCCTAAGTGTTTTGACAAAACATGCAACATGTATTTTAGACAAAATAACAATTAGTGTTTTAGCAAACATGCAACATGCATATAAATTTCAGTTGATAGAAACAACAATTTATTTGTTCTTATCAATTTTTTTTTTAAAAATAAAGTAATAATAAGTCTTTTCACAATACATGCAACATGCATCTAAATTTCAATTAATAGAGATAACAACTTATTTATTCTTATCAATTTCTTTAGATAAAGTAACAATAAGTGTTTTAATAAAATTAACATGCAACATGCATCTAAATTTTAGAAATTTAAATTTTATTCCAACTAAAAATCTATTATCAAAATTTCATAACTTATATATATATATATATATATATATATGTTCACCAATGGTCTTTCCATAGAATCTCTCTTGGACCCCACATTTTTGTTTTTTTGAGTTGCAACTTATGCATATGTATTTGTATTAGAATGATATACATGTTATATAGATTCATAGGAGTTGATAAATTTATATGATACTATCTCTCTCACTCTAGAACAATTTTTTTCTAATAAACAACTAGTCTCATTAATTATTAAATTAATTATTGGGATATATGATAAAAGTTGGGTTTAGGAGCTGTGATTGCACTAAGTGGCTACTCTTACTAATTAATAAATTAATTATATATTTTTTGTTAGGATATATTTTCCCTAAGGTATAATATTTAACAATTTTTTAATGTAGGTTAAACTTTATCATTTAAATTTCAAAATATTTAATGTGGGGTTGAAGGCCCAAATCATCTATTGGGCCTTTGGCCTTGGCCGAGGACATGAGTTGTCTGAGGAGGAATAAATAACTATGGGTGATACAAATTTAGAGTATTGTAAGCAAAAAATGAGTTGAAGATGGTCCAAGGAGGAATTTTCTCCTCGGACATGATAAATCCGGTTCAAATATACATTTCACTAATCAGGGTGACCTTTCAAAGGAGATGGGAACTCAAAAATATCTAAGGGAAAGCTGCTATCAACACATTGAATGCACTGCAGCTACTTTTCTGGCCGCATTTATGTTGAGGAGACCCCTGAACAGTGTTGCCTTGACTACCACAACTCACAGAAAGCCAGAGAGGGTGTCTGATGGGATAGTTACTCAAGTAAGGACTCAAATGATCAACAAGTGTAGGATCAAGATAACCCAGAAAGAGGTATATAATGTAAGAGACCCTCCATGAAGAGGGGATCAGAAAAATAGAGAGAGAACACTGTAGCAATCTAAATTGTACTTATACCGAATTGTGATCAATTTATAAAAGGGAAACCTCCTCGGACTGTAAGTCCACTGATATCAAAATTTTTTATTTGTGTTTGGTTGTCATTTAATTCAGTACTATCCGTTGTCCAACTCATTAAGGTCTAGTTCTTTAACTCACTCTCTACAAATTCATTGTATTGGGCTTATTGGGCCAAGATCAAACACCTTGGGCTTGGGTTGCAAAACGGGTCCCTACATTTAAATTCTATTCAAACTAATAGTTTATTATAAAAAATTTCTAAACATAAATCCTACACAACAATCTACGTTTTCTTTCTAAAAAAAAAACCCCACGTTTTGATTAAAGGATAAGATTTAAAAATAATTTAAAACAAATTTAAATTCTATTCAAACTAAAAGTCTATTATAAAAAATTTCTAAACTTAAATCCCACACAACCCATATATATATATATATATATATATATCCCCCCCCCACCCTCAAGTTGCATGATTTAACAATAATTTAAAATAAATTTAAATTCTATACAAACTAAAAATTTATCAAAAAAATTTATAAACTTAAATCCCACACAATCCACATTTTTTTTCCCCTCAAGTTGCATCTTATTAAATTAATATTTTATTAGGATATTAAGCTACAAAACTTTTGGTTTCAAAAAAAAAAGCTACAAAGCTTTTGATTAAGGGATAAGATTTGGTACAGGTGGTTGCTCTTAATGTGGTTTGAGCAACACTGTGTGCAACATATCTACAAAGAGATAAATTACTGTGCAAACATGCTTGCTAAGATGGCCTTCACGTGGATTTTATAATTTATGACATTTTCCCACTCATTTGTCATTCCTCATTTGTATTTAGAGTTTCGGACTACGCATTCTGATAGTGTTTATACCTGGAACTATTTAATTCTAGTATCAAGTTGAGGCATATTGCCAAAATTGTCATTGGAAAATCCAGTTGTTGGAGAATCAACAATCTGCTTCACAAGTCTTCAAAGAAACATTATTCCAAGGCCTCATTTTGTTGGAAAATACGATCGGAGATGGAAAAAAACACATAATATATATATTTATATATTTGGTTGCTGAGACACATATAATATATTTAAACCAAGTTAAAAACATAATTATCATTTATCAACATACAATAACTGTTTTAGTACATTACCAAGTACCAACTTCTATTTATTTAAGTAATCCATGCATACTGATCACAAGCTCACACCGAGACGGTTCATATTTTCAACTAGTACAGAACACAAAGGCACACAGCCACTCATTTAGCTTATTAATGTCCAAAAGCCCTGCTGGATTGTTCACTACTGAGCCTGTGAAAGAAAATTAGATTGAAGGATGGGTTAGCAAAAGGCATACTTGTGGGAAATAAGAGTAGAAAAACTTCTACGAAGTCAAATTCATAATTCCATGTACTAAATGGACGGTACCAAGAAGCGGGCCTTGTATTGTTCAACGAGCTCTTTGGGATCCATCTTTGTTGGCTTATAAGCATCAATCTTGTTTACCTCCTGCACAAGGGTTACCAAGAATAATTATAATTCAAGAAACCAAAACACTGATACAATAGGAACTCGCGCCTCCTTTAAAGCCATGTTTTTTCCCCCTTTTCAACAAGTGGGGGAGCGGAGGGGAATTTGGACACAAGTTCTCCACCTAAGAACTGGATAATATCACTAAGGTACAAGACTCAGCCTACAAAACCATTCTTTAAGTGAAGAGTATATAAATATTTTGTATATATAGCATTTGCATGCATGCCCCACCATGCAACAGGTAGATTGATTGTTTCTAAACGAGAAACAGAAGAGTATGATCAGGCTCAATCAACTCAAGCAAAGGATATCACAAATCAATAAAAGAGATCTTCCTCCAACTATCAATCAATCTACATTCATTATCCTTTAGGTTTCAGAAACAATACCGAAGACGTGTACTGCCTTTTGGGGGGACAAGGCAAATATTTTCAGTCACAACCTATTACAATTATCTATAGTAACTGTAGCCCCAATGTTGCAACTCAATGCCACAACTTCCAAGCCAAAGCTATCAGTTGATTCAGTTCCTATCAATGAGGTATAGCTTCCAGAACTAATTAATCTTACAAGCAGTAAATCTTAGACCACTAGAACTCGCAATTGCCACTAAACATTATATGGGTTCTAACTTACCTCAATCCACTTTGCAAGTTTAGGCCTTCCTGCAGTGATGTCATAATTCCACAATGCTGAAAAGGCGATTTGGAATCTTTCAACAAACGGGATGTAAGCTACGTCCGCCTGAAGATCACATAGCCCACAAATCAAAGGAGGAACACTCATATTATAGAAAATATCGTTTAATAATCGTATTACTGGTTTCCACCTCCCATATATACATATATGGCTAAACAGTCATTGTCTGTAGCATAGGTAAAATTAAATATTAAAATCTGAATCTTTAATATGTTTATAAAGAATATACCAAGGTCAATGAATGAAAAAAAGGCAAGCAATACAGCTCCAAAGAATGATAAAAAATAACATAATGGAGAAGTCAACTTACCAAACTGAACTCATGGCCAAGGAAGAAAGGCCCATCTTCAAATTTACTAAGAGCATTCTCTAGGTGGTCAAAAGCAGGACCTGATGAAAGTTGGAAGTTTTAGTGATTCCAGAGCTTCTATAAAAAATGCTGACAAGACTCGAGAGGCAGCTAGTTTTAAATCTTACCAGCTTCTTTAGTTGTGTCTCCTTTGAATGATGTGAACACTGTCTTGTTGAAGGTGTCGGAGTAGGCTATCAAATCTTCAGCGAACTGTTTTTTAGCATGATCCTACAATATTTTCACATCATAGATTTAGTCAAATTCCAAAAGAGGGAAGAGTGTTTTTTTTTTTTTTTAAAATTTATGAAGGGCACGAATAAATTATGCAAATCTTACATTGGGGAGAAGAGAAGGCCCTTCAAAGTTGCTGTCTATATATTTAATCAAATCAAGGCTCTCCCCAATAACTTTTCCATTGTGTTCCAATGAGGGTACCTGTTAATATGGAAAATTTGATGATCAATCAAGAAATTCAAACAGCTCAATCAAGTATGCATTAGATAGGCATATTTACAATAATATATCACCTTGTTTTCAGGGTAGACTCTCTTTGTACCAAGCAGGCCTGTTTTGAAGGTCAATTGGAACTACTTTAATCTTGTCATATAATCCCTGCACCTCGAGATACTCATCAACATAAATATTGAATTAACCAAAAAAAAACCCAGAAAAGGAAAAGGACAAATGATCCCAGAAGAGCTAAAGGATCTGTCTTTTAATTGAAACTAGAAGCTAGAAAAAGCAGTATCAGACAACTTAAGATGAATTCTAACAACAAATTAAGGAATGGGAACAAAGAGGACAAAGAGTAGTGAAAATAACCTTAGAGTTCCTGGTGATCCATGTGCGCTGTGCATATGGGCATATAAGAGAGATGTACAACCTTAAAAAAAAGGGTCTAATTCATTTTAGCACAAGGTATAAAAATAAAATCTAAAAATTACTAGATAGACAATAAATTTCACAGCTTGTTGAGGCAGTGGAATGTAATTCTGAAACCATCACTGGTATCATCACTTTATTAATATATTATTTATTTATTATTTTTTATCTTCAGGCTGTGAAATTTGTTGGGTCAGAGAGTAAAGACAGTGAATAGGACAAAATTGAAAACAGAATGAACCTTGTAGTTCCATCAAACAGTGGAGGTGGTTCAGAAGTGGCATCCAAGGGTGTGGGAAGGTGCTCATTCGCGGTCCTGTACAACCCATAACAACGTAAGGAAAAACAATCTTGGCTTGTTTGGTAATATTTTAAATACACATTTTTAGTTTTTAAACAGTATTATATATATTTTTATACATTTTTTTACCTTATACGAATTTTAAAAAAATACAAACAACCTCACTCAAACTCATCAAACAAACGTATCCCTTATTTTTACCACAAAATTCAGAGAATCCCAAATGGAAAAACGAAGAAAACCCAATTGAAAATGAAGAATTCTTGGTGATTTTTTGAATTTCGAGACTCTTACGCTGCAGCCATTGATGATGTTTTTCTTCTTGTTGTAGTTGTTCACAGAGTGTTCTGACGTTTATGCTTAATTTTCGAATTTGATGCTGAATGGTGTCTAAGTTCACAGAGCAACCGTATATATATAGGAGTTTCCAGAGACTGTGAAGTGAGCAATGACGACATGTGTGCGTGACGAGGAAGAGAGAAGAATATTCTAGATGGTGTATTGAAGAAGAGCAACACTTGGATAAGAAACTGTTGAAGTGGGCTTGTAAAAGGAAACCAGAAGTCTAAGTCGGCAATATAGAATAGCAATATATAAGTGCTCGTGGCCGGCAATTATAATTAACAATTCCTAAAATCCTAGCAGTAGCCGCATGAGGACAAGAAAAGTGTTTTCTTGTCCGGTGAGTGGAAGAGAGTTGAAAGGGAACTAGTATTTTTCATTCATGAAAGCGTGTGGATGAATTGTGGATGAATTGTAGGACGTGGCTTCTATTTAGTGTTTCCAGTACATTGGACTTGTTGCGATCATGACACGTGTTCATTTTTAGACACATGTCATGATCGCAATGGGTCTAGTGTCACATGACATTGGAAAGAAACCACATCTTGAATTTTAAGATCACGCATTATTTCACAATTTTGATGTATCAGACCGTGAGTAATTACCTATCACTTATACATAAACCTACTATTTTTTCTTTCACTATTCACACTCTGCCATGTAATATTTGTGGCAAAAAAATTATCAGATAAGGTGTAGTAATAGATTTTCTTGTTTGTGGACCTCTTCTCTCCACCACGAGATTTGATTATCTTTTACGTTGTGTTTGGTTGCCTAGGAAAAGGGAAAAGAAAAGTTAAGAAAAGGAAATTATAGAGAAATTCCTCTTATATATATGTTTGGAAATAGCAAATGAAAGCAAATAGAAAATTATATATTATATAATAAAAGTTGGGTTTAAAAACAGTGATTACGCAAGTGATTTTACCAAATTACAACAATATTTTGAATAAAAACAATTTTTTAGATAGAGAAAACAACTTATTTATTTTTTATCAATTTATTTTGTTAAAATAAAAATAAGTGTTTTAACAAAATATACAACATGCATATAAGTTTCAGTTAATAAAGATAACAACTTATTTATTCTTATCAATTTCTTTAAATAAAGTAATAATTAGGGCACGTTTAGTAGACTGTAACGGTAATTACATATGAATATAAATATGTATTTCAAGGAATACAATATGCTGTAATATAATACGTATTACTATTTATTTGTTTGGTGATAACACAATAATAGAACCCTGAAAACAATGAAATGAAAGTATTTTAAATCAAACTTAAGATATATTTTAAGAAATATCTTACTCATATAATTATATTTTCTAAAAAACAAATTTTTTTTTTTCAATTTGAAAGAGAGATTAGTTACTATTTATGATTTTTATTTTCATAATTGTTATGTACATATGAAAAGATTTTTTATTTGGAAATATATTAATTTTAGAAATTAATACACCTATGAAGAAATAGCTATTACAACATTTTTAGATATGAATAGTTATTCATCATTGTAAAGAATAACTATTCATAAGAAATGACTATTTCTTGTAATAAAAATATAACCAAATTACTGAATAACTAAACCATAGGAATAATCATTCTATTATAGTGATTATTACAGTCTACCAAATATACCCTAAGTGTTTTAACAAAACATACAACATGCATTTTAGACAAAATAATAATTGTATTTTAACAAACATGCAATATGCATCTAAATTTCAGTTAATAGAGACAACAATTTATTTGTTCTTATCAATTTTTAAAAAAAAAGTAATAATAATTGTTTTAACAATACATGCAGCATGCATCTAAGTTTCAATTAATAGAGACAATAACTTGTTTATTCTTATCAGTTTCTTTAGATAAAGTAACAATAAGTGTTTTAACAAAATTAACATGTAACATGCATCTAAGTTTTAGAAATTTAAATTTTAGTCCAACTAAAAATCTATTATCAAAATTTTAGAACTTATATATATATATATATATATATATATATATATATATATATATATATATATATATATATATATATTCACCAATGGTCTTTCCATAGAATCTCTCTTGCACCCCACATTTTTGTTTTTTTTTTTGTTTTTGTTTTTTGTTTTTGTTTTGTTTTTTGTTTTTCATTTTTCGAGTTGCAACTTATGCATATGTATTTGTATTAGAATGATATACATGTTATATAGATTCATAGGAGTTGATAAATTTATATGATACTCTTTCTCTCACTCTAGAACTATTTTTTTCTAATAAACAACTAGTCTCATTAATTATTAAATTAATGATTGGGATATATAATAAAAGTTGGGTTTAGGAGCTGTGATTGCACAAAGTGGCTACTCTTACTAATTAATAAATTAATTATATATTTTTTGTTAGGATATATTTCCCCTAAGGTATAATATTTAACAATTGTTTAATTTAGGTTAAAATTTATCATTTAAATTTCAAAATATTTAAATTCTATTCAAACTAATAATTTATTATAAAAAATTTCTAAACTCAAATCCTACACAACGACCCACGTTTTCTTTCTAAAAAAAACCACACATTTTGATTAAAGGATAAGATTTAAAAATAATTTAAAACAAATTTAAATTCTGTTCAAACTAAAAGTCTATTATAAGAAATTTCTAAGTTTAAATCCCACACAACCCATATTTTTGTTTTTTTTTTCCTCAAGTTGCATGATTTAACAATAATTTAGAATAAATTTAAATTCTATACAAACTAAAAATTTATCATAAAAATTTATAAACTTAAATCCCACACAACCCACATTTTTTTCCTCAAGTTGCATGATTTAACAATAATTTACAACAAATTTAAATTCTATACAAACTAAAAATTTATCATAAAAATTTATAAACTTAAATCCCACACAACCCACATTTTTTTTCCTCAAGTTGCATCTTATTAAATTAATATTTTATTTGGATATTAAGCTACAAAGCTTTTGATTAAGGGATAAGATTTAATGATAATTTAATTTAAATAAAGCTTTATCATCTAAGTTTTAAAAACTTAAATTCTACTCAAACTAAAAATCTATTATCATTTTTAGAACTTATATATATTCATTCATGATTTTTCAATAAAATCCCTCTTAACCAATAAATCATCCCTATAATTAAATCCCACACACAATACACCCCACTTTGTTGTATTTTTTATTTTTATTTTTCAAAATGAAACTTACACTTATGTTTTAATCTAATAAATTCATCTTACTTATTGTTCTTTACTTCTGAATTTGAGTGCAAGATATTATGCCAAAAGAAGTTTACCATAAAGAAGCAAAACAATGCATAGACACCCATTTAAGTTCTTGGTTCTCTTATGTAAGTTTTTATTTATTTTTTTATATTCTAAAATTTTGAACTCTTTTGTGTATGTTTTGATTTTTGGTTTTAGTTATTGTATTTAATTTGTGAGTGTGTTGATTTTTTCAATTAGACTATCACTAGGAGAAAATTAATATTAAGGAGCTATTTTGTTTATTATTGTTTTGTGCTAGTTATGGTATAGATTAAACATAACCCAAATAGGAATGATCAAACTCATTTCGTATCTCATATTAAGAAATTAACGCAGAGCACAAAAAGAATTTTAAAATATGAAAATAGATAAACACTGATAAAGTCTAAACTCTAATTAACAATCAGAACTTAAAGTAAAATTTTTATTAAAATTATTTACTTATTTTATAATTTATTATTACTATTTATTTAATAATTTAGTTTTAATTTTTCAAAAAATTTTTAGCTTACATATAAACCTTCATCAAGCTATGCATCGCATGTAAATAATACTAGCAGAATAATATACTTATTTTTCTCTTGTTTGATTTGTAGAGACAAGAGAAATGAAAAAAAACTAGTATAGGTTTTTTTTTACCTACTTCTATACCCTTATGAAGTGGGAAGGGAGGAATGAAACTACATTCCTCCAAAATTGAAATTTCAGGAGCTATTAAAAGTCAAAATTAGCTGGTATTTTTAAATGGAGTTTTCTTTCCATAATTTTGCCCAATTTGGGTGGATAAAAAAATGTGGGTCGGGTGATTTAATTTCCTCCACTTTTATACCATTTTCTTTCTCTCAAAGCAGCCAAATAGAGGAAATGCTAGGGACAATTTTTAGACATCTGCCAAAGAAAGAAAGTCTTTAACCGTAGTGTCTTAATTTTGGAAATTTTTTTATTTTTTATTTTTATTTTTTTATGACTAATGCTAGGGACACAACAAAATATCATGGCATTCTTAAATTAGCATATCAATTTAATTTTTTTGTTATGTTAATTTGGGATTGTTGTGAATTTTTGTTTTAACAATAAAATTACTCATTTTTATAATAAAATCTAAAGCACATTAAATTTTATATTTGAACAAATTTTTTAAACAATAATATTCTATCTAATTTTAATATTTGTTATAATTGCACATTTATGTTTAAATTATATATAATTTAATTTTTTGTAGTTTATCTCTATTTTTAATGTTTAATCCAAAGGTTGAACCAATGATCCGTTCATTGAGCTGGTGAACTATCATGCCACTCTCTTAATAGATTGATTTTCAGTTTGGTTTTGTAGTCTGTGATGCACTAATGTTGCGGAAGTCTGAAGAAAATACACATAAAACTCATTTTAATGGATAGAAACTAAACTGTTAGTTTCTTGTAATAAATCTCGAATCCATGAGAGGTTCTTTGAATCCACAAGGTGATAAACTGAAATTCACCAAAGAAAGAATTTGACAAAACGTCAGTGTTTTTATTGATAATAATATATGAATAATGTTTACAGACTTAGAGGCTTATTTAAGGGTTTTGTAAAACTTGATAGATAAGAAAATATATTCTAAAATAATTCTTAATTAATACCTAATCATAACAGGAACCAAATGAGACCTAAAAAGCATTAAAAGCACCTTAAAACAAAGAAATAAATGCCCTAAACCTAAAATAACGAAAATTACATAAAAATAGCAAAAATAATAAACTACAATAATTAAATAGTAAATTATGCTTACATAATTTATGGATGCCATACACAGTTGTATATGTGTGTATATATATATTTGCTATTATCTTGTAAATTTTTCATGTTTTGTGTTTTTATTCATACTTTTTAGCTAAAAAGAGTAAGTGGTTGCTTTTTATCATTATTCTAAAACACCAATTGGTTCTTAATGTAAGTGGGGCTAGAACTCCAATTCTTTTATTTGACAGGAAGAAACTATGCCAATTGAACTAATTGGAGGCCACCAAAGTTTAGGGCATTTGAATGTACAATATTCATATGTAAATCGAAATGAATAGGTGCCGGTGGAAAATGGTTTATATACCTTTTTATTTATCCTTCTCACCTAACCTAATATGCAGCACTTGCTGCATACTGATATGTAGCAAATCCTCTCCTATATGTGTTTGTACTCCTATGGAAGACTGAAAGCAAGCGAGGGGTAGGTGGGACAACAACATTAATGATACACAAACAAATTGACAAAACATTAATGATACACAAACAAATTGACAAAATGGTGGGTATTTGCATTTTTATGGAAGAGTAATGAAAGCAAGTGAGGGATTGTAGAAATTATAGAGTCCTCTAGTGGAGTACGTCACTTGTTCACCATTCCATTAAAAAATTTTCATTTGTTTAAAATTGCTAAGTCAGTAATTAATTTATGTTTAAAAAAATTTTCTAATCAACAATTTTAAACAAATGAAAGTTTTTTAGTGGAATGATGGACCACATCACTTGTCTACCATGTGAACCTTATAATTTCTCGAGGGATTGGTGGGACAACAACATTAATTATACACAAACAAACTGACAAAATGGATTAGTACCAATATTATTAATTCCGTTTACACCATTTTAGTTTGTCCAAGGGAATGGGATATTTTGGTACTGACCTATTTCAAGGTATATACCGTTTTAGGGTGTTTAGGGGTTCCTAGTATAAACTATATTCTTATACATCATAGGAGTATCAATTTAAACAAGTGTTACTTTTATATAAAATAATGAATTTAATTTAATTTTTTTATAAATTTTTTTAAATAAAATGAGATTTAAAAAATATTTATTTATAATCTTATTCACATTTTAAATAAGATTTTTAACTCATTATTTACTTATGGCAATCTTGTAAATAAAGAAGAATATAGGATTATTTTTTAAGAAGGAAGTTTCCTTACTCTCTCCACTACGTAAAAATCTTGTATGAGACGGGTTCATAAGATCCATGTCTCACTGACATGTGGGTCCTACACACATGGGACCCACATGTCAGTGAGACATAGGTCTCATGAGCTTGTCTCAGGAGATACTTTCTTCTCCACTACTCACAAACAAATTTCTTCCTCACATTTTCACACCAAGGAAGCAATGCTAGGATCTCCAATTTATTCTTTCATACTTTTACTCGTTATCATTTTACGGTAGCATGAGCTCTCCCTTCTTCTCCTTCTCACCATCTTCTTCTGCCTCTTCTTTTTCATGTCCTTTGTGCCAAAGTGAGACAAAGATCAAATAATGAGAAGGGCAGATACAAAAAGAAAAGGCATGCTAAGGTTTGACTCATTCGAGAAGGCCAAATCTCATTTTGGGCGAACAATGAATTTCGGCCAAAATTTTCCAAAATTGTCCGGAATGGATGAAATGAGCCGAAATGGGGCAAAATTGAATCTGAGGTGGAATTGAGAGTATTTCCGTTCCGATTTGCATGTTGGTATGAGAAATTTCGGCCATTCTGATCGGAACGGAATGAAATTCAGAACATTGATTAGTACCAAAGTGTAACTTTCTTTTTTAGAAAAAGGTAATAGTAATAGTTTAAGCTTGTTCAGCAAATTTGTAAACGTTTTTCCCTACAACGTAGCAAACCAATGACAACATACTATCATATAATTAAAATAAAAGCAATTTAGCTACTTTTTTTCTCTTATAGGCATGTAAATTTCACATAAAAATTATTTTAATTAGTTTTCACTAAATATTATTAGTTATAAATTAAATATATATTTTTATTTATATTTAAAATTATAAAATTATTAATTAAATAATTATAATGTCATTAGTTCGACCATCGGTCAGACCATAAAACTAAGAACTAGTCATCTTTCCAATTCTTTGTCCGTTCTAGTTTTTAAAACCATGATTAGGTGATGTAATATTAGTTAAGAAAAGTATAGGGACACACATTTTACCACAACTTACACATGTATCTAGTGGTAATTGAATTACTTTTCATTAAGTACCAATGATTGACTCATATGTAAGTAATGTATTGATCCAATCACAAGTTGACACATATGCAAATTGTGACAAAGTATATAACAAAATATGTGGTTGTAAAAGAATTGACAACTACATGAGAGGTAATATCCCAATTCATATATATATATATATATATATAATAAACATAATTATCAATAAACAATATCTTTTATTATAAAGAGAAAAATAAGAAAAAATCTTTTTATTACAAGACCGAACCATAGTTCTATTTATTTAAGCAAATTCATACATGATGACCACACGATGTCCATAACTTTAACTATTACGTACTATACGTACACACATAAGACATCTTAAAATATACAAATAAACATTACATAAAGGCAGACATCTACTTCTCCAAAGGAACTGTGCTGGCCCTGTCATGTTCAGTGCTGAGCCTGAGGAAGAAAATTAGATTAAAGAGTGGTTAAAAAGAACACCTAACGAAATTAAGAATATTTAACGAAATAAAAATTCATAATTCCATTTCCATGTACTAAATGGTTAGTACCTGAAAGCGCGCCTTATATAATTCAATAACCACTTTGGGATCCGCCTTTGTTGGCTTATAAGCATCAATCTTGTTTAACTCCTGCACAAGGATTTACATGAATAATTACCATTAATCAAGAACCAAAACTCTCATACATTAGGGACTCAAACCTACTTCAAAGCCAAGTTTAAAGAGAGAGAATCTAAAATATAGACATAGCACGCGCAAGTATGCCCCACCATAAGCATGCCCCACCGTAAGCTAATTTAATTTCTGATCAACTCTAATTTATTCTTCTCTACTACCTCTCAGTCCAAATGGACCACAATCCAAATGGACTAGAAAAGATTGCTGACTTGAAAGAATTAAATTTTAACCAAATAGGAGAGATAGTTAATCTTCTAATTTGTAAATTCAAGACCATCAGAACTAGCAGTCACCATACATTCGCATTTGTTTTTAGTTACCTCGATTCACCTAGCAAGTTTAGGCCTTCCTGTGGTGATATCATAATTCCACACGGTTGAAAATAAGATTTGGAATCTTTCAATAAACGGGATGCAAGCTATATCCACCTGAAGATTACATATAGTTTCAATCAATATTATTGGTTTCCACTTCCCAACACAGCACCAAAGATCGAAAAAAAATAACATAGTCAACTTACCAAACTGAACTCATGACCAAGGTGTAGAAAATGGCTTGAATTAGGAGTTCGCCTCCTTGTTTGATTTGGATAAGGAAGGAATTTTATTCCTTTTGGGTTACTGTCGTTTGAAGTTATCAAGTTTTATTAGAAGTTTTGTCTACCACTTGATTTTGAGTTCTATTTGGAATAGGAGTGATTCTCCTTTTGTGTGTGGAAAAGAAGTCTAGTCCTTCTTGGTTTTGGATATACTAACCGACTCAGGTCTCCTATATAAGCATAGAGCTACGTGCATAGGATTACAAGGTAGTTTATTAAAAATTCAATATAGATTTCTACTGTTGCATTATATGTTAACAAATTAAATCTTTTAAGAGCTCTATAAGAACTCACAAATACCTCCACTTTTTTTAAAGAATGTGTTTGAGATGAAAGAAAGATCTTTGCAAAACAAAATTTTGGATCCTCTTGAACAACAAAATCCTTAGTTGGAATGAGATTTCAACTTAGCACCATTTTTTGAGATTTTTGAGAGGAGTTGCTCTTTAGAGAGCATAGCACAATGAAAGTTGTAAGTTGTCTTGACCTTTAAATTGAAAATATTTCAAATGGAATTCTTATTTATGAGTCAACATACACAAAAAAAATGTTTTGAAACACTACATAAAGAAAGCTCATGCTTTGAGCACTCCATATATAGTCCAGTCAACTGATGTAGAGATTGACAATTTTTGCCCTTATGATATAACTTAACGCAATCGGTGTTCTAATATATTTTGTGAACTGCGCATGACTTGATATTACCATTTTGGTCAACTTACTAGCAATTTCTGGTTATGCATCAATGGTGGAATTTCCAAAATATTATCTCAATAAAAAGTATTATGTGGTATAATATTAATGGGAAATGCTAATGAACGTTCTTAGGGTATTGGTTAACAATCTATTTTAAGAAAGTTTTGACATCACTTTTATAGGAAATAGCCAAAATGAGAAATTAACCCTGATTTTCAAACATTATAATTAGTAGGCCATGTTTTCAAACTATATTTTTTACTAGCATCTCAAGTCTAAGAGGCTCGATTTTAGACTATAAATTGAGTCTTTGAGGGTCGGTTTTCATGTTCTGATTGGGTCTGAGTTGGTACTTTTTCCACGTGGCGTCCACCTATAATTCGAGTCTCTAAGACTCGATTTACATCTGCAACATTTATAGTACAAATATTTTCAAGTGTTTGGAAACCTAGACCCAGTTCTTCTTCCACTCTCCTTTCTCAAACTTCCAAAGTCCCAAATACAACCCACAAATCTGAGCATTAATCCAACCAAATCCACCCCAACAACCACCTAAAATCCAGATTAAAAAAATAAAAACCCCAAAACTCATCAAATTAGAGAGAGAAAGAATTTGAGGAGAGAGATCTCACCTCAACTTGCCGGTACTTCAACTCGTCGGGCCGCGTGGCCCAAGCAGTGTGACCCAGGTCACGCAGCTAGGTTTGATGATTCTTTGGTTTTTGGTATGATGATTCTTTGGTTTTTGGTTTGATGAGAAGGTGAATGGTTTGTATATGTGAGGAGGTTATAAATCGAGTCTCTTAGACTCGATTTCTAGATGGTCGCCACTTGGAAAAAATGCCACATCAGACATAATCAGACCATGGAAATCGAGTCTTTGAGATTCGATTTATAGGCCCTAAATCAAGTCTCTTAGATTCAAGATGCTAGTAAAAAATATAGTTTGAAAACGAAGCCTACTAATTATAATGTTTGAAAATCAGGGTTAATTTTCCATTTTGGCCAAAATGAAAAAAACTTTCAAAATATTAATTGTTTTTTTTTCTTTTCCCATAAAAACTTTTTTTAACTAGATTGTTAACCAATACCCAAGGGCACTTGTTAGCATGACCCAATATTAATTAGGAAAGTCTAAGGACACACACCTTACCGCAACTTGCAAGTGTCAAGTGGTAATTTAATTACTTTGATCCAAACATAAGTCGACACATGCAAGTTGTGATAATGTACAAAAAAAAAATGCATGATTGTAGAAGAATTAATAACTGCATGATGGATAACTCGATTTCAATTCATATATATATATATATAAACAATATCTTTTTAGTACAGTACATCTTTTTTTGGGTAAAACTTTAGTACAGTACCGAAGCATAGTACTATTTATTTAAGCAATTCATACATGCTGAAGACTCGCTGCCCATGTCTTCAACTAGTACGTACACACATAAGACATCTTTGATATACCAGGAAACATTACAGAAAGGCAGACCACCACTTGTCCAAAGGAACTGTGAAATGTTCAGCGCTGCGCGTAAGGAAGAAAATTAGATAAAAGAGTGGTCAGAAAAAATGACATTTGAGGAAAATAATTAAGAGTATTTAACGAAATAAAATTCATAATTCCATTCGCATGTTACTAAATGGTTTGTACCGAAAATAGGGCCTTGAATGTTTCAACAATCACTTTGGGATCCGGTTTTGTTGACTTATAAGCATCAATCTTGTTTAACTCCTGCACAGGGGTTGACATGAATAATCAATCAATCATCATTCAATCAATATAGGAGAATTGAAATATTTTCAATATTAATTTTTTGTTTCATTTGGTTTCACATTTCAAGATTTTTCTAAATAAAAAAATAAATTTTTTTATCTTTTAATTCAATATTTCAATATTTTTCATCTCTCACACATATATACAAAAACTCTTTGCATTTTAATTCACTATTTTTACTTCTTGCACTTCTACCCCTTTATATATACCTACCAATAACCCATGATGTCATCCCATGTCAAATATATACAGACAAAAAATGATGTTATTTACCTTCAATTTTTTGACAATACCTACCTAACTCTAACATTGTCATCACATCTAATTTTAACCCGTATAAGTTGGCTACAACTAAGCAATGAGGTTTGTATTTTATATTGAGTGACAACGACAATTACGATTTTGATATTAAGGTCGGACATTGTAGATTGTGGGTTTTGTAAATGATGTGATCGACTGTGAGTGTTTGGGATGTGTATTTTGTTATAAAATCAAGGAGAAAGAGAAATACACATTTTATATAAACTTTTATTCTACAATATTCCTCCAAAGTTGTTTTTATTTTTTTTCCTCATTATTTCAATTGAATAATTATAATGGATATGTGTATGCAATTTATAATTATTGCTTTTTATGATGAACTCATTACTAATAAAGTTTTATAACAATTATACTATAATACATGTATAACATTTTCTAAAACCATCTTATATAAAACATTATAACATTATTTGTGGGTATAAATTACTAGTTACCATTAAACAAGAATTCTAGTACATTAGAGAATGTAAAATATAGATATGGCATTTACATTGTATGCCCCACCGTAAAGATATAATGTTGAATTAAAAAATTGGCTATTAATCAAATGGGGGAGATAATTAATCTTATAATTTGCATATCTAGCTAAGACAATTAGAACTCACAATTGTCACTAAACCTCATATGTGTTTTAAGTTACCTCGATCCACTTAGCAAGTTTAGGCCTTCCTGTGGTGATGTCATAATTCCACATAGCTGAAAAGAAGATTTGGAATCTTTCAACAAACGGGATGTAAGCTATGTCCACCTGAAGATCACAAATTTCCACTCAATAATCAATATTACTGCTTTCCATTTCCCATATATATAGCTAAATAATCTTTGTCTTTAGTATAGGGTAAATAAATTCTGAATCTTTACTATGTTTAACGAGAATGTACCAAAGTCAATAAATAAACAAAAGGCACGCAACACAGCTCCAACGAAAGATAAAAATTGACATAGTTGAGAAGTCAACTTACCAAACTGAATTGACCAAGGAAGAAAGGCCCATCATCAAACTTGTGAAGAGCATTCTCCAGATGGTCAAAAGCAGGACCTGATTCAAGTTTAAGGTTTTATTAAGCCCAGCTTCTATACAAAATGGTATCAAGAGGCAGCAAGTTTTAAAGCTTACTAGCTTCTTTAACTGCATCTCCTTTGAACGATGTGTACACTGTCTTGTTGAAGGTATCAATGTAGGGTATTAATTCTCCATGAGCAAACTCTTTTTTAACAGGATCCTATACAGTCACATCATAACCTAGTCAAATTTCAATAGAGAGGTAGACAGCTTTTAAGAAGGGCACAATATCGAGTTATGCAAATCTTACATCGGGGCGAAGAGAAGGCCCTTCAAAGTTGCTGTCGACATATCTAATCAAATCAAGGCTCTCCCCAATGATTTTGCCATTGTGTTCCAATGCGGGTACCTGTTCATTTCTAGATATTGTTGGTCAATCAAGAAAATGAAACAGCCCAAACAATTATGCATTAGATAGGCATATTTTGTTTAAAAATATCACCTTGTTTTCATGGTAAACTTTCTCTTTGTACCAAGCAGGCCTGTTCTGAAGGTTAATAGGAACTAATTTAATATTGTCATGTAATCCCTGCAGCTCAAAATATTTAGCAACATAAATATTGAGTGCAAAACAATCCCTAGAAAAGCAAAAAGGAGATATGATCCCATAAGAGCTGAAGGATCTATCTTGTTATCGAAATTAGAAGCTACTAAACGAATTAAGAAATGAGAACAAAGCGGACAAAAAGTTATGAAAATAACCTTATAGTTCCGGGTGATCCACACACGCTGTGCAAATGGGCATGTGTAAGAGATGTACAACCTTTTTAAGAAAAACAAAAAAACACAAACAGGTCCAAGTCCATTTTAGCATATATAGTATAAAACAATGAAAACATCCTAAACAAAGACATGGAAAAGACAGTGATTCGGACAAAAAGAAAAAACGAATTAACAAAAAGGGAGAGAAGAGTGAACCTTGTAGTTCCATCAAATAGAGGAGGTGGTTCAGAAGTGGCATCCAAAGCCGTGGGAAGATGCTCGTTCACGGTCCTACACAACACATAACAACATTATTAAACAATCTTAGTCTTGCCACAAAATTCACAGAACCGCAAATGCGGAAACAAAACAGGAACTACACAAAAGTGACAAAACAGCAACTGAGAAATAAAAAACTTGTGGTGAACTTCGAATTCTGAGACACTTACGCAGCAGCCATTGATGATGTTTTTTTGTTGTTGTTTTAAGAGGTCCTCTTCTTCTGTTGTTTATAATCTGATGATCACTGTCGTCTATCTCTAGTTGTCTACCCTTTATATAGAAACTTCTCTGACTGTAATCGAAATGTGACTGGCCACGTGGGAGAAAGAAAGAGAAAATTGTCTAGATGCTGGAATTGAGGGCAGGTTCATGATAAGGTTGTGGACTCTTTCTCTTTACCCGATTGATGTGATTATTTTTAAGGGTTTTGAAACTTTCAATATTTTCTACGTACGCGCTTGAGAGGGCGTGCGCCTTGGTGCCAAAGAAACCATATAAATTTCTTTACTAATTGCAAATTCCACCGGGCCAAAATGGCCAAATATCACATATTTTCAAAATTTTCAGTAAAATAGCACTATTTATAAACTATGTAGTAAAATATTCTTTTTTGGAACTTAATTTTGTGAAAATCGAATTCCACATAGAACTTGATTTCAACGATATCAAGTTCTGTGCGTAAAAAATGTCACATGATGTGACTTTTCTCAATAAAGAATGCCATGTGGAATTTGATATTTATAAAATCGAGTTTTGTGTAATTTCCTTTTGGAACTTGATATTTGTGAAATTGAGTTCTACACAGAATTCAATTTTCAAAAAATTGAGTTCCAAAATGGTGATATTCTACTGCATAGTTTACAAACAGTTCTATTTTATTGAAAATTTCGGCAAAGTGTGGTATTTGGCCATTCCACCCCTAAATTTTACGGAATTTTAAAATTTTACTTTAAAGTCTTCAAAATTTTGATCTGGTCCTCTGATGATAGGTGTCATTTTGATTGGAAGCCCTTCGGTCCATATCAATGCTAGTGTATTTGTTAAGTGATACTTAAGCTTGTCATATGCGCTAATTAGCCAAATTAAATAATGCCACGTGGATCATGTAATTAAATAACTTCAAAGACTTTAAAACAATTAAAATAAACTGATTGTTCTTCCCCCTTTTTTTCATTCAATTGCTTCAATCTCTCTCTCTCTCTCTCTCTCTCTCTCTCTCATCATTGGTTGATCACATTACTTGCTAGTGATGAAGTTGATGAACCCAAAGACGCACTCGCAATTGAGAGCGCCTTCTTCATGATCCGACTAATATTTGTGATTGAGAGAAATTGGTCTTACTCGCGAACTTTCGAGCGAGGCTTTGATCATTGCTCTTGTTATGGCTACCTTCATTTGTAATTGTTGAAACTTGAAATTTTGGACATCGTTGTTGCCAAACCTGTCATAGCTACCTCTAAGATAATCATTGATCTTGATTATTGTGCGGCCATTGCTGTTTTCGAGGTAAGATATGCAAAGAGATTGTTTGTTTGTTAAGAAAGAATGTTTGAGTTTTGTGTGTGTGTGTTTTGTTTCCAAGAAAATTTTGTTTGATTTTTCTAGGGAGATTAGAAGGTTTGTGGCAAGAAAAAAAACAGCAAACATAATTGTAACACATCCATTGATTATGAAAAAAGATTTTTTTTGGGAAGAACAACTATGGTTTTGATAGGGTAATTTTGATTTTGCTTCATAAATTTCAAATTTTCATCCACTCCCCAAATGCTAGGTATTGTTTTGAGTGGGAGCTCTTCTATTCATGCCCGCATTGATGTGTCAATTAAATGACACCTAAGTCTGCGAGTTTATCCAATTAAATCCTGCCACATGGATCATGTAATTAAATAACCTAAAAAATTTTAAAAAAATTAAAATAAATCTCTAAAATCTGATAAAATAATTTTATTTAATCTAAGTTTTTATTCCTGTTCAACATTTTGTGGGATGGATTGATTGTTCTTCCCTCGCCAAATTTTTTTAACATTCCATTGGTCTCTCTCTCTCTCTCTCTCTCTCTCTCTCTCTCTCTCTCTCTCTCTCTCTCTCTCTTTACTTGCTGGTGATGAATAATTATACTATTTTTTTAGAAAGAGATAAATAGTTATACTTAACTATATTTCTTGAATATTTTATCGCTACAATATACAGATTTTTTTACCTACATTAGAATGTTCTATCATCTTGTAAATATTTTATGCTTAATTTTATTTATTCACAACATTTTGCTTAGAAAGAGTATTGATAATACAAATAGTTCATTTTATAGTAACAATTATATATAATATTTAACAATACAAAGTCAGTAATTCTGATTTTTATAAGTTCATAAACAAAAATAATTTTATCTAATTAACTCAAATAATATATTTTTAATTATAATTTAGTTATTATAAATTATTAGTATAGATTTATGAATACATAAAATAGTCCTAGTTTTTACCATGCAAAGGAGAAGAATAATTTAATTAACTTGTGAAGGAGCTCAAACTTGTTCGACCAAAAAAAATGAACCAAGCTTGAAAGTGTAATATAGTTTGTTGATAAGCTCGAAGTTGGCTCATTTCTTTTTCTCAATTACCGCTTTACCCATTCCATTATAATCTTATTTGGTTTTTGTTTCACAAAATTTTAATTCAAAGTCAAATTAATTTCACCACATATCATATTCTTTTTGCAGTTGTGGAAATATTAGTTTCAGAACATTAGCATCAGTTTATGCAAAAATTACAGCTTTATAAATTCTCACAATTTTTTAGTATAGTTATACTTTGGTCAACCTTTAGCAAATAAACTTTCAAAAAAAGAAAAGAAAAGAAAGAAAAACTAATCCAAACGTAAGTGTTGCAAGAAGATATGGAAGTGTGCTTCCATATAAAAATAAATTTAAAGATAATTTGTAAAGTTGTGCCCTGATTAAAAAAATTGACATTTTTCCCTCTAAATTTTGATTCCATGATCTATTAACTAAATCTATGTTTTCCAATGTATTAAAAATTTAAAAACAAAAATAAGGAGTATTTTTTAAAGAACTTTGATGGTTGGTCTTCTAGGTGTAAATCTGAATGAATAGTTGCCGGTGGAAAATAGTTCATGATGGTGGGTTAAATCAAGTTCCATTCGTCTATGATGGTTGTCCATGACCAAACTACATTCAGACTAGTTCACGAGAAAGGGAGTCCAATAAAAAGTACCACGGATAATGAATAGGATTCATCCACAAACGTCATGACCATCCAAAGTAACCTAGTCATCCATGTCACACAGAGGCATGGACGACCAAATGATATTTAGTGACTGTTTGGATTGCAATGAAACCCGCGTCTGCGTTTCTCCTCTACGTTTTCCTCTTTTTTTTTTTTTTTTTTTTTTTCAGCCCGCAATAGTTGACTTTGTCAACTGTGAACGGTACATATGTGCACTGTTTACGGTCCCACAAATTACACTTTTCAGCAACTTTTTTATTAAAAATGGGTCTCACAGTACTATTTACACATTTAAAAATTATTTCGCTACAGTGTTTTCAGTTTCAGTTTTCAGTTTCAGCAAAAATAAGCTTAATCCAAACACACCCTTAGTAAATTTCCAAGGATTTTTCTACAAACACCAAGCAATCGAACCGCAATCTATCATTCTAGAACATGGGGAGGATTTTCTGAAATCTGCTCCATTTTCTCCACTAATTACACACATCTCCCATGATGGTAGTGGATCCAAACAAGTAGACCCACTAAAAACTCTCTATAAAAGAGATCTGATTCTATCATCCTATGTTACATTCTACTATTCATCTACTCACTGTCCTTGTGTTCTAGAGAGGAAAACTGACTTAATCGTCAAAGGGTCCTTGGCTGGTTCACCTCGGTCACCCTTGACAGTCGTTTTCTTTCTCTTCAGATCATCAAACAGTCATTGTAACCCGGAACATTTAACTTACTGATTTCCTTGCATCATCAGTTCATATACCTTTATATTTATCCTTTCTATGTATCGAAGGTGTCTTTTTTATTGTTAGTAGTTTTGATTATGTTTGGAATTAAGTTATTACTTATTTAATGATTCAAATGTTATTTTTACAATTGCTTTGTGTAAGTACCATTTTACCTTTGCCAATGAATTGAACATCGGTTACAAAATGGGATGTCTAGACAAATAAAATTGTTGTCAAAATCATATTTTCATTTAAAGTTGCTCTTGAGATCACCAAATGTAGCGACGAAATCGAGCCACAAATCAATGAAGAATGTCGATGTAGACATGAGTGGCCAAAGTAGAAAGAATCAATTCAGGCCAAGTTAAACTCACTAGCAAAATTTAAAGTATTATGACCTATAGTCCCAATTACTTGAAAATGTAACGCTTTTTGGATGCAAATGGGCATTTATACAGAAATGTAATGTGAAAAATGAAATTGTGAGATACAAAGCATGACTTGTGGCATAAGGTTTCCTGAAAAGATATGGTATTGATTAGAAACATATTCTCCCATAATGGACATAATTATATATATATATATATATATATTCAGTTTTTTAGTATTAGCTTGTTAGTTACTAACATGTATTATATCAAGTTACAAATGTCCACGTATGTTTAACAAGCTGGATGCATGTGGCACAATCCTCGTAGTAAATATCTATTGAAAGGGGATTTGATAATAATCCAATTTTTCCATGCTTATCTATATTCTATATATATCTAAAAACTGAAGCGTAGCATTTTATTGTTGCTACGCGCTTGCTCTCGTTGAGCTATATTATCCACCCATTTCCAACATTATCTCTTTTATTATTAACTTTTCTTTTTCTTATTAATTTACCAAGTTATTGTTATACTTTCTCCAACTTTTCCCCTCCCTTTTACCTTTTTATCTCCCCATTACTATCTACCTTAATATCACTTTTCCTCTATTTCTTTATCTTCTTTTATTTTTGGCATTTATTATTCCCCTCCTTTTACTATAAATTTACAATTTTCTATCCCATTCTATACATATCTTTCCCACACACAAAAAGTTATTTCTCTCTCTTTCTCTGTCAAAATTTTTTTTTTTCATTTTTTGGTGGATTTTATTTATTTATTTTTTTTGCATCTCTACTTTAGGTTGATGAATTTTTGTATTATTTAGAACTCTAATTTGGGTTGATGATTAAGTTTTGTTTTTAGGTTGTTATTTTTTTTTTCTCTTTAATTTCATAGATGTTATCCTATTGTATTATAAAGATAGTATATAAGAATATAATATTATTTTATTATATAACATAATATGACTTGGATAATCTGATGTATATTAATATATTTTCTACTTTTTACTTTTTTTCTTCTCATATTATTTTCTATAATTCTCTCTCTCTCTCTCTCTCTCTCTCTCTCTCTATTTTTTATTCTTTCTTGCAACTCTACTTTATATTGATGAATCATTGTGATTTTTAAAACTCTATTTTGGGTTTATACATTTTGGTGTTGTATTTTTTAGTTCCCCATTACAAGTAGTCCCTCTCTCTTATAGTTTCGATTTGATTTTTGTTTGAGTTAATACTTGATTGTTTTGGAAGAAAGAATTTGAGTTTATATCAAGACACAATCTTGGCTATGCTAATTACATATTGGTATTCGGTCTATTTCAATCTATTTTGGTCCACTTCATCTATTCGGTCTGGTTCTATCTATTTCAGTCCAATTTGGTCCATTTAGATCTAATTCGGTCTACTTCAGTCCAATTAGGTCTACTTCGCTCAATTCAATCCAATTTGGTCCATTTGGTTCACTTTGGTCTGTTTCAATCCATTCGGTGTTATTTGGTCAATTTGTACCTTCTTGGTCCACTTCGGTCCATTCCATTTAATTCTGTTCATTCGGTCTACTTCAGTCCATTTGGTCCATGACGGTCCAATATGGTCCATTTAGTCCAATTCGGTCCATTCAGTCCACTTTACTCTATTCGGTCAAATTTTGGTCCATTTGGTCCAATTAGTCTGTGCCGGTCTATTCAGTCCATTTGGTCTATTTCAGATTACTTCAGTCCAATTTGGCGTAACTACTTAAGAATGGGAAAATACAAGTTTGGATTGAAAGTACTATCAATTATTTGAGTAATATCAATTGTAATTATATGATAAGTTTTAGTTATTATAATAATTTCCTTAAGAGAATGAGAATTTGAATAATAACTTTGAAACTTAAAAATTTTAATTGTACCAAAAGAAACTAGGAAAATATATTGCATAATAACAATAGTTAGAAGAATATGAACCATTTCAAAAAAGAATAATATGAATCAAAAACATCAAAAATGATAAAATTATATATTTGTAAGAATAGAGTGATGGAAATTATATTTTGAAATTATTAAATTCTTTAGGGAGAACAAATTGTCTACAAAAAGATATAGAGAATAAATTATACATATTTAGTATAATTTGGTTATGAGTTTTGATTATCATAATAAACTCTTTTAAGAAAATGAATAATTTGAATAATACATACATACATACATACATACATACATATATGCATATTCATAGCCTTCATGTTTAGAAAGACTTTCACTTAAATTTAGCTAGACTAAAATGCTATGTTAATGTGGCTCAACAAAAGTGTACAACAATAAATACTATGCTTAAGATTTTAGATATTATGAGTTTTGGATCTATATATATTTTTGGATAAATTTGGATTTAGAATAGACACTCTCAACCCAAACATGTATTTTCCTTATATGTAAGTGTACAAAAATAGACCGAAGAGGACCAAAATAGATCGAAGTGGACACAAATAGATCGAATTAGACCAAATGGAACAAAGTGGACTGAATGGGAATAAGGTGCACCAAGTTGGACCTATTAAGACTGAAGTAGACTGTGATAGGCCAAGAATGTATTGACTCTTTGTGATAAATTAACAAATTAATTAGCCAAGTTAATTACTTAATTCAATTTGCATGCAGTAAACGTGATAGCATAAACAAATCACCAACTAAGTTAATATGCAGCGGAAAATAAAGTTGACACGGTGATTTGTTTTCGAATGGGGAAAACCTACACAGCAAAAACTCCACCGGGTGATTTTAAGGTCACCACTCTCGAGAATCCACTATTATCACAACAAGCGGTTACAAGTAAAGGAATCCTAGTACTTTATACAAACCTATAGTTGAACCCTTACCCCAATACCCAGTTGGACTTGTTCTGTAGTGACAATCTCTTCTTTCAATGCATGACTCTTAGTACGTGACTAACCAAACGATGTGCGGATCCTAGTACGTGGCTTACACATCAACTTGAGAAGGTTGTTGGCCGCAAAGTTCTTCAGTTCATCACATGATGAAGATCACGAAACTCCTTGGTTACAAAACCCTACGGTGTACAAACACAGCAACTTCTTAAAAAGAAAGATGAACTAGGGCATATGTCTCTGGTTCACAATATACTTGTGAAAAACTTTTGCATTGAGGTGTATCAACAATAATGGCCCTTAAAACAATCCTTATATATATTTAGGGTTGTGAGAAAAGAAAACCCAAACATCTATACACAGATTAGATGAAAATCTGAAAATCAAAACTGAAAATCTAATTTTCTTAAATCTCGATAGATACCCTATCTATCGAGCAGCTGTCGAGTGTCAGGTTTAAACATCATTTTAAATCTCGATAGATACTAGCTGTCGAGTTTTAAAACCCAGCACTTCTTCACTTGATTCTTGGACAGACTTGTATGGTTTTAACACTTGAACTTGAATCCTTGTTCCTTGAAATATTAAACACATCCTAGATCTACCAAATTACAAGTAAATTGTGTTTTGTCAAAAGATTAGCCAATTTTATATTGACATATATCCTAACAGACTGGATAAGAAAGAATGGATAGATTAAGACCAAAGTGGACATAATGGATTGTATGGGAACGAATAGGACTGAATATGACCAAATTGGACCGAAATGGACGAAATAGGACCAAAGTGGACCAAATAAAATCCATATCGTCTGAATAGGACTGGAGTAGACATAATGGACCGAATATGACCAAAGTGGACTGAAAAACCAAAGTGTATAGAATGGACCGAATATGACCAAAGTGGACCAAATGGCTAGAATAAGATTGAAGTGGACAGAATAGAACCAAAGTGACTGAATAGACCAAAGTGGAGTTAATAGGACAAAATGGACCGAATAGAACCAATGTGGACCGAATAGGTCTTTTGAATATTTATCATTTTCTTGCATTTTTAGTGCTCATATTTCTAATTTTTAATGTCTATTTTGTTTGTATTTTTTAACTCTAAACTAAAGAGTTTAGCCCAAATATAATAAAATTTCATACTTTTCTACCCAAAAATAAAGGGGAAAAAAAAGAATTTTTGAGCTAAACTTGAAAAGGCAACCTACAAAAGATTTAAGGCCTAATTAGTTCAAAATGGACCATAAAGGATTGAAATTAACCCAATGGACCAAATAAGACCGAAGTAGACCTAATTGGATAGAATAGAAATTGTTTAATTTTTAGGGAGAATAATTTCTCTTCAGAAAATTTAAGAGAATAAATTATACATTATATTACAATTACAAAATAATTATTCATTTTTACACATTGCTTGGGTCTACGACTAATTTATTAAAAAGTCAAGATTTGGATTTCTATTGTTTTAGTATATGTTAACAATTTGAATCTTGTAAATGCTCTATAAGAACTCACAAATAGGTCAACTCCTTTAAAGAATATGTATGAGATGAAAGAAGGGTAAGCAAAATTTTGGATCCTATAGAACAACAATCCTTAGTTAGAATGAGATTCCAACTCAGCAACATTTTTTGAGATTTTGAGAGGAGTTGCTCTTTGAGATCAAATGCACAATAAAAGTTGTAAGTTGTCTTGACCTTTAAAATGAAAATCTGTCAAATGCAATTCTTTATTCAGGAGTCTACATACACAAAAAATGTTTTGAAACACTTTCACATAAAGAAAGCTCATGCTTTGAGCACTCCATTTGTAGTTTGGTTAATTGATATAAAGAATGAAAATTTCCACCCTAAGGGTGTATTTGGTAGAGTAGATTTTTGGGAGGATGGATAAAAAAAAAGGGAAAGAAAATGAGAAGGGAAATCTTTTTTGAGGATGTTTGGTTAAGAGGGGGGGAGAGAGGAAAATGATTGTGGAGCTCACCTGGACCCACCAAAAAGTTCTCTCCAAATTGGTAGGGAAAAATCTTAGATGAAGGACAAAAATGCCCATGTGCAAGTGGCACATGGGCTCCTTCAGCACTTTAAAAAAAAAAAAAAAATTTAATTCCAATTTTAATAACTTGTAAGTGTTTCGTTTGTTCAGTGTCTCATTCCATTTTTTTTTTTTAATCTAGACATGATTTTTTTTAATAAATTTGGGTAATTGTATATTTTTTTTGTCACTTTTTTTGTTTCACATGGGTATCATATTTTAATAAGAGTATATGAGTAAATTTATATAAACTCGTTTTTTCCATCTCTCCACTTTTTCACTACCAACCAAACAAAAATGAAGGAAATTAAAATCTTTTCTATCCTCCCACCATTTTCTATCCTTCCATTTTTCCACCTCTCCAACCAAACGGACCCTAAAGATATCTTAGTATTGCAATCGGTGTTATAATGTATTTTGTGAACTACACACAACTTGACATTACAATTTTGGTCAACTTACTAGCAATATCTTGTTATGCATCAATAATGGGATTTCCAAATCCTCATCTCAATAATTAGTATTAGGTGGTTAATATTAATTAGGAAAAGTCTTGAGAAACACACTCTGCCACGATTTGCACGTGTCAAGTGGTAATTTGATTACTTTTTATTAAATACCAATGATAAACTCATATGTAAGTAATGTATTGATCCAATCACAAGTCAACACATATGCAAGTTGTGATATTGAACGAAACAAGTGCGAGGCCGCGCAGAAGAATTAACAATTACACGATGGCTAACTTTGATCCCAATTATAATATATATATATATATATATATAAACAAAACATAAATATCAATGAACAATATCTAAGACCATTAGAACTCGCAATTGTCACCAAACATCATGTGTTTTAAGTTACCTCGATCCACCTAGCAAGCTTAGGCCTTCCTGTGGTGATATCATAATTCCACACGGCTGAAAAGAAGACTTGGAATCTTTCAACAAACGGGATGTAAGCTATGTCCACCTGAAGATCACAAATTTTCACTCAATAATCAATATTATTACTGCTTTCCATTTCCCATATATATAGCTAAATAATCTTTGTCTTTAGTATATGGCAAATAAATTCTGAATCTTTACCATGTTTAACGAGAATATACCAAGGTCAATAAATAAACAAAAGACACGCAACACAGCACTAACGAAAGATAAAAATGACATAGTTGAGAAGTCAACTTACAAAACTGAATTGACCAAGGAAGAAAGGCCCATCATCAAATTTGTGAAGAACATTCTCCAGATGGTCAAAAGCAGGACCTGATGCAAGTTTAAGGTTTTAGTAAGCCCAGCTTCTATACAAAATGGTGTCAAGAGGCAGCAAGTTTTAAATCTTACCAGCTTCTTTAACTGTGTCTCCTTTGAATGTTGTGTACACTGTCTTGTTGAAGGTATCAGTGTAGGCTATTAATTCTTCAGCAAACTCTTTTTTAGCAGGATCCTACAATCACATCATGACTTTAGTCAAATTCCAATAGAGCTTTTAAGAAGGGCACAATGAATTATGCAAATCTTACATCGGGGAGAAGAGAAGGCCCTTCAAAGTTGCTGTCGACATATTTAATCAAATCAAGGCTCTCCCCGATGATTTTGCCATTGTGTTCCAATGCGGGTACCTGTTAATTTCAAGATATTGTTGGTCAATCAGGAAAATGAAACAGCTCAATCAATTATGCAGTAGATAGGCATATTTTGTTTTAAAAATATCACCTTGTTTTCATGGTAGACTTTCTCTTTGTACCAAGCGGGCCTGTTTTGAAGGTTGATTGGAACTAATTTAATCTTGTCATGTAATCCCTGCAGCTCAAAATATTCAGCAACATAAATATTAAGTCCAAAACAATCCCAACAAAAGGAAAAAGACAAAATGATCCCAGAAGTGCTGAAGGGTCTGTCTTGTTATCGAAATTAGAAGCTACTAATATAAAGTTTTAGTATTGAACAACTTAAGACGAAGTCCAGAAACGAATTAAGAAAACTCATGAAAATAACCTTGTAGTTCCTGGTGATCCACACACGCTGTGCAAATGGGCATGCATAATTGATGTACAACCTTTGAAAAAAAAAAAAAAAAGGTCCAAGTTCATTTTAGTATATAAGGTATAAAACATCCTAAACAAAGACATATAGTAAAGACAGTGAATAGGACAAAAACAAAAACAGAAGTAGGCCCAAAAAATAAACAAACAAAAAGGGAGAGAGAAGAGTGAACCTCGTAGTTCCATCAAAGAGAGGAGGTGGTTCAGAAGTGGCATCCAAAGGTGCGGGAAGATGCTCGTTCACGGTCCTGTACAACCCACATAACAACATAAGTAAACAATCTTCTTCTTACCACAAAATTCAGAGAGTTGAGAAATGGATTTTTTTTTTTTTTTTTTTTTTTTTTTGGTGGTGAGCTTCGAATTCTGAGACACTTACGCAGCAACCATTGATGTTTGTTTTTGTTGTTGTTTGAAGAGTTCCGAGATTCTGCTTCTATTGTTTCTAATCTGATGCTCACTGTAATGTTTACTTGTTATATAGAAAATTTCTGACACTGAAGTCGTGAGCAGTGACGAAATCGATATGTGACTGGCCACTATTAGCCTAATTATGTCAAGTTAGACAATGTAATTAAATAACTTAAAAAGACTTCAAAACAATTAAAATAAATCTTTAAAATATAATAAAATAAAATAATGAAAAGTAACATTTTCCTTCCATTCAACGTTTTGTGGGATGAACTAATTGTTCTTCCCTCTTTTTTTTCATTCCATTGCCTCTCTCTCTGACATATTACTGATCGATCACATTACTTGCTGCCTTGCTGGTGATGAAGCTGATGAACTCAAAGATGCACTTGCGATTGAGAGCAACTTCTTCATGATCCGAATAATATTTGTGATCAGGAGAAATCGGTCTTACAAGGGCTTTGATCGCTGCTCTGTTGTGGGTACCTTCATTTGGACCTGTTGAAACTTCGACCATCGGTGTTGCCAAAATCCGTCGAGGCTACCTCTAAGATAATCATTGATCTTGATTATTGTGTGGCCACTGCTGTTTGCAAGGCAAGATCTATAAAGGGATTTTTTTTTTTTTTAATTAAGAAAGAATGTTTGAGTTTTGTATGTATGTTTTGTTTCTAAAAAAATAACATTGTTTGAATTTTCTAGGACGATTAAAATGTTTTTGGCAAGAAAAAATAACAAACAAATAGCAAACCTAATTGTAACACATCCATTGATTGTGAAAAAGAATTTTTGGGGAAGAAAAACTAGGAATTTGTTCATCAATGAACATCAACACGGGCATCAACAGAATGATTGCCATTGCCAATCAAAACGAACCTTAAACTTTAAAACGTTATGGGAGCATACCAAATATTTTAAACTTTAAAAAGGGAAAAAAAAATTACAAAAAACTTCTTTAAAAATAGTTTTCCTTATTTTCTAATGTTTAGTAACATAAATAAATAAATAAAGGTCAACAGAAAACTATTTTTAGTCAATAGAAAATTCTTATTTTCTATAGGTTATTTTTCAAAAAAAAAAAAAATTGAAAAACAATCTCTCTCATGTGGCACATGACTCTTATAATTAGGATACGTTTGGTATACTGTAATAACTCTTGTAATGAAATAGTTATTCATGTGTAAGGGTAATTATTGGGTACACATTTATGGTACTCTCGGAGTATTCAATAATTTTCCCATGTGTAATATCAATTCAGTCATTTGGTTACATCTTTATTACATGGATTAGTTATTACATTGGAATAACTATTCTTTAAATTGAAAAATAATTATTCCTCTTTAAAATTGATGTAATAACTATTCCTTAGTGTATATAATAGGTTTTAAAATTAATATATTTCTAAAAATATAAAGTTTCCTTATACATCATCTTTTACAAACTTTCTATATGTAATAACCAAACTTATGAATAATAATAGTTACTCCATTACAATGTCTTCTATTCCCAATAATAAAGATTACTATTCCAGTATTCCTAATGTAATCTACATTTAGTGTACCAAATGTGCCCTTATTATATTCTTCTAATTCAGGAAACAATATTTTCTTTCGCTGATTCAGCTTTTCTCACAATAAACTATCTTTAACCAACAAAAAACTCTTATAAAAATAAGACTTATTTTCTATAGGTTGTTTTCCAAAAAAAATGGAAAACAATCTCTCTCTCTCTCATGCAACGCATAACTCCTGTAATTATTATATTCTTCTGATTCAGGAAACAATGTTTTCTTTCGCTCATTCAGCCTTTCTCACAATAAACTCTCTCATTTCTTCTTTTCTCTTTGTTTTTTTTTCTCTCTTCTCACACCCTCACTATCACCCCCTATGGCCTCTTCTCTTCCCACAGATTTCTCTCTCTATTTGCCTCTCTTCTCTTTTTTCTCCCTATTTCTTCCCTTTATAACACCGTTCTTTTTCTCCTCACAGATCAATCAACAATTTTATAACAATTTTTAGTATTTTCAAACTATTTGTATTGGATTAGTTTGCCGGTAAAACTATTTGACCTATGTGGCATTTTGAACTATTTAAAATGAAACTTACGGGTATAATGATTATTTTGAATTATGAGAAGTATGGTGAATATATATATATATATATATATATATATATAATGTACGTTAATATTCCTATACATGAACAAGATGAGTATTTGAGATTATGAAAATTTGATAGCTAATATTAATTGTATCTGTTGTCAAAATTTTAGTTTGAAAACCAAATTCATTCTTAGTTTTTTTTATTATTATTTTTTATTATTTATATTGATTACATTAGGTGGGTTTACATAATACATATATTATACATGTTTTAAATTATACAAGAAATGTTATAAAAAGTGGGGATATCAAACACCATAAAATGCTCTCAAATCCATTTTTAAGGTTGTTATCAAATACCGGAAAATGAGATAGTTTTCTAGAAAATGCTCTCTAGAAAATGAACAATTTTCCAAAACTTGTGTGTGTGTGTGTTTGTGTACAAGTTACACCTAGTATAACTTATCTTTTATTCATTATTTTAAACTACAAAAACTTGAATTTAAATAATTAATTGATGACACGACTATTGATATTTAATCATTTTAAAATTTTGCAAGTATGAAGAATTCATGAAGATAATATAATCCAACAGTTGATTTGTTAAAATTTGCATTCAATTAAAAAAATATTGAGTGATGTAACGTTACTTAGAGTTACACAAGATTTATAATTTGAACATAACCCATAGAATGTTACACCTAAGCCATATATATATATATATATATATATATATATATATATATATATATATTATCAATCTTTTCTTAATTTTTTTTTATTATTCTACAATTTGTGAGTCAAAAAATTGTAAGGTTCACACATTATTAAATAGAGGATGACTTAGTGCATAATAATAACTAATAAGATAATTGTTGTCTTCTCAAATAAAATAAAAAAAGATAATTATTGAGTTGTGCACCTTATATCCTATATTATTCTCTAATTATATTCATTGAGTAAGATATTAGATGTACAAGAATGCTTGAATTATTTTAAATGAAAATGTTCAAAGATGTTACTTGTTCATCTCTTTCGGGTATGTTTGTTTTGATTTAAAATGTCACTTTATCTATCTATATATATATATATATATATTGAAAACTCGAATTTGTGTGAAAACAAAAGAGTTTGTTTAGACTCCCAATTAAAAGTTACGGCTCAGTTGTTTTTAGTCTAACTTAAACTAAGTGCGGAATAAGAGTAAATGCGAGCGAACAAACTATAAAACTACTCTAAGCCATATTCATCAAATAATAGCAATAAAATGAAAGTTAAAAGAGTAAGGAAGAAGGATGCAAACACAAGATAACACTGAGATGTGTTATCGAAGAGGAAACTAAAGAACTCGACAAAAAACCTCTTTGCTGCCCTCCAAGTGGTAAATCGATTCACTAGAGAATAAGTTAGAGTACACGAATAACAAAAAACTCTCCAAGCCTAGTCTACCCTATGTACTTGAGCCTTCCACACTCCTGTTACAAACTGACTTGACGAAGCCTTATCTTCTCTAGCTTTCTGAATCACGCAATTCAGCTTGATTGCATCTGCCAAACGATTGGCTTCTTCCAATGCTTCCTAACAGCACCAAAACCTTACTTTACACTTAGATTTGGTGTGGTAAGTGTTTGAACTATCAACCTCTCAAGGATATAGATATGGAGAGGTAAGAGTAGAGGAAAACCATAAAGGATTATGTAGATGATTGTGGGTATGACAATCTCTAACTTTCAAGTGTGTATACTAGTGTTTTCTCTCTGAAAAGCACTACTCACAATATGTGGGTAATGAGGGTATAAATAGCGAGGGTGAAGACATGGTGGAGCAGATATGCCAAAATAACAAAACAGAATATTTCGCAGGTATTTCACGAGAAGGTCTTACCCGCAAATTACTTGCAAAAACCAGCTGTCATGACTCTTCGCATTCCAGTCATGTGCTCTGCACATGGCTCACTTCGCGGAATAGCTTCTGGCGAATCTTCCCACGAAATCCACTCGGTCTTCAATGAGATCTTGAGTCTTCACACTCTCTTACACACATAACCCTTACAATAAAATCCCACAGAAAATATAGGATAAACATGATTGAACATAATTACAATCAAATTTGGCACGGAATTAAAGCCAACACACAATAGTTGTAAATAACAGGGACTAACGTAAAAAATAATATAAAAAAAAATGCAAGCAATCTAATTCGACTTTCTTCTTTGATTAATGAATTTTATGTCGAATTTTTTTTTATATTGTTATTATTAATAAAATTTCAATTCAACATATATATGTGGATATTTATTTATATCTAAGATTTTCTTTCTATCTTATTCTTTTATTATGTTTAGAATTGATTTTCTTTTTAGTATTTGGGTTAATCTCCATATTTATATTGACATTGTTTTTGTGGGTTTGGTTTTTGAGTTGAAATTTCTACTATTTTTTTTTTATTGTACATGGAAGATAAAGCATATCTATTTTCTGGAGAAAAATAAAAACTGCAACCTATGTCTTCCAGCCTAGGGAACGATAAATTTTTGTTTGGTATGTTATATATAAATTTGTTGAATTTGGTTTGGTTTTGAAGTAGAATTTGGAGATTCTATAAATTTTGAAGTTTGATCTTAATTCTTCACCTTAAATGCTTTTTATTTAGGTTGATGTGATTTTTCGTTTTTCTATTAAAAGCTATGATTTTTGGTTGATTAATTATTTGTTTGGATTAATTTCAATTAATTATTTTTTTGGATTCAACATAAAAGATAATGGAATTAGGTATTATAATTTTGATATTGTTCCATATTTTTAATTGTCTATATTGTTATTACTATGAGAAAGTCATATTGCTACTCAAATTTGAAACTTGGTGTGTCTTCCTCATATCATGGTCTTTGTTTATATATTTGTTATTTATATTAGTTTTGAGTGTGTGTGTATGTGTATATAACTATTGGGAGTTTTGTTTTATTAATTTAAGAATTGTAAATTATTTTGTAGTTTTCGGTAACTATGCACTTGCGACTCAATAACGTTCAATGTTAGATAACACTTCTAAACTATGGAAAAGTATAGAAGTTAAATATTTCTTCATTTTTTTTTGAAAAATACTATCTAGCAAAATGTCTATTTACTCATTGTTGGATTTTTTTTTTCAAAGTCAATAGTTTTTCTATGCATCACACGGGTTAACGACTAGTTTTTACAAAAACTCTTTCTCAAAATTCTTTTAGCCAACCGTGTTGTATAAGGCTATTGACTAAAAGCTTTTGTAGTTATTGAATAACACCTTTATATGACATTATTTTATAATATTTAAGTCATTATCTAAATTGCCTGATAAATTAATTAAATTATATGTTAATTATAAAATTGTTATGTTTTCTTACACCTGCAGTACATTTCCTCATAATTTAAAGGGTTAGTCACTCACTAAGTTGTTAATTTAGATACTAATTTATGATACACATTGCAAATGCTTAGAAAATTTAAGATAAATAATTATACTAAGATTTATATCTTGATTATTTTATTGCTACAATACACACAATTTTGTGTTTATCCTATTTATTCATACTTTTTTCTACCACATATATATATATATATATATATACACACACGCGCACACACTTTTTTGCTTAGAGAGAGTATTGATAAAATAAACATTCAATTTTATAGTAAAAAATATATATAATTTTTTTTAGAAACAATTATTTATAATATTAAACAATATAAGGTCAATGATTCTAATTTTTATAACTTCATGAAAAAATTATTTTATCTAATTAACTCAAATAATATATTTTAACTATAATTTAGTTAATGGTTATTAGTATAAATCTGTGAATGGGTGAAAAAATTTAGTCCTAATGTTTGCTATATATAGGAGAAGAATAACTTAATTTAGGAGCTTTAAGTTTGTTCGATCAAAAAATGAACAAAACTTGAAAATGTAATATAGTTGGGTAATGAAGCTTGAACTCAGCTCATGTTTTTAAAATCTTAATATTTATGGCAAAATACAAAGCTCACCTTCTGAATTTCACCACTTTTAATTTAAGTTCTCTAAGTTTGGGTTTCGTCATTTCAGTCCTTTAAGTTTCATTTATTCTCAATTAAGTCCTCATTTAACAATATGTTAGTTGTTGTCATTATCTATTGTAAAACGACGTCATTTTGTCCTTTTCTAATTTATTATTTATTTGTTTATCAAAAAAATTTATTATTAATTTATTAATTTTAAGAAAACATTGATAAAAAAAATATATATATATATATAATTTTTTTTTTTAAAAAACCCAAAAATTAATTTTAAGAGGTCTATGGAGAAGAACAACACCGATGAACAAAAATCTATTTCTCTCTCACCCAAGAAAGAAAAGAAATGGCCAAAACCCCACCATGGCTAACAAGAAAGAACAAGAAATGAAAATCCCAATTTTCACAACTCTAAAAAACGGTGCCATCCTCAAAAACATCTTCATTGTCAACACACCTCCGCCAGTAACCTCTATTTCCCAAGATTACGAAGAGACCTTAGTTTTTGGAACACCTAGATTGCAATATCACCTTAACTCACCCCAGCATCAGTAGATTCCACCTCCAATTCCATTGCAACCCTTCAATTTAGCACCTTTCTCTCATCTACTTATCTTCAAGATATAAGTATCTATCTTTGTTTCTCTGTTTGATACAAAACTGAGCCAGCTTGGTTCTTTGTGTCTATGGCATCCCTGTTTTCAGCTGCCAAGTACCTCCTAGAGTGGCGCCGCCGAGTACACCTCGTGACTGGAGCGGAGCTTGGTTCTGTGTGTATATGGTTCTTTGTGTCTATTACCTCTTTGATCAACTTACTAGCAATATATTGTTTAAGTACCGGTGGTGAGATTTCCAAAATATTAACTTAATAAAAATTATTAGAGAATATAATATTAGTTTAAGTTACATTGAGTGTGTGGAGATTTTTGTAGTGTTGGCAAAATTCTGTATTAAAAAGTTTCTATTCTAATCGCAAATTTTCATGTATTTCAATGGTAATTTCATCAAGCCATTGAGGCTCAAGTTTAGAAAAAAGCGTTCAAGTGCTGCAAAAGGAATCTCAATTGAGCAATATTCAGTGTGTCAGAAAAAGTTACAAGCAAGAGAGTTAGATTTAAAAATTATTTACAAAAGACAATTTGCCTGAAATTCATTCGAAACTTGGTTGAGGGAGTTGGCCCAGGAATTTCAGTTTTTTATTTTCCCAATTATTTATGTACCCAATCAAACCTCAATTGAGAGTTGTCTAAGAACAAAAAATAACCTCTAATCTAAGAGAAGGAAGGAGATCTAGACTACCCATCACCATAGAGAGAAATTCTTGTAGCCACCATACCTTCATCCTCCCCAAATTGTCTTATATTTGAGAGGAGATTTCGTCCAAAAACCTTGATTATTCATGAATGCATTGGATTGTTTCTGGAAACCACAGAAGTAACCATCAAATCTTTAAGTGGCCTTGAAATATCCAAGTGATCGGATTTGTGATTGGCGATTGACTTACATTACCAAGAAGCCAGGAACAAGGAGCTCAGATACGAATACCTTACTCGTATTGGAGGTTTTGTAAGTAGTATTGTATCACAACTATATTCATAGTGGATTGGATTTTTTGAACATGGTCCTGAAGAGTTTTTCCCATTACAGGTTTTGTCTTCGTCAATATATCGCTTGTTAGCGTGTGTGTGTGTGTGTGTTATGGGTGATTGCTAGTTTATTAACTAATTGGTTAATTAACTAATTGAACCATACCTAAAGAATTTGATAAAATTAGTAATAAGCCATGCATGCTAGGGATCAGCATAGCCTGTTTTTTCAAGATGAAAGCACACATATTTAAACATAAGGCTTTTATTTCTCACATATTCACTATCTCACATTTCTTTTATGTTAAAATATGAACATTCATGTAACAATCATAAATATGTGTATAAATTTTTTTTTTTTTTGGGTTTCCCACAGTGTTTTCTCAATACTTTCAACCAGAGACTAATCACTGTTGAGACTAATCACTGTTCGCACTAAGTGAGCCCACGAATGGGTAAAGCGCTGGCTCAAGAAATTCTTTTCAAAGTGCAGGTAATAGGACTCGTACTAGGGAGCACACCCAATCGAGCCCAGTACAAGCACTTTGAGACCGAGAGCCCAACCAACTCGGCCAACCCCCTGGGTTATATGTGTATAAAATAGTAGATACGAACAAATATTTTTCCCAAACATAAACAATAATTTTTTAGGACTGTACCAAATCGAACTGAGTCTATTTATTTAAGCAATCCATACGTGCTGACCAGACGCTGTCTATATCTTCAACTAGTAAGTACACACGTTAAGACATAATAATATACTAATTAAGATACATTACATAAAGGCAGAAAGCCACTTATTTCTTCAACCAAAAAAAAGAGAAAAAAGACAGCCACATATTTCACTTATTAAAGTCCAAAGGAACTGTGCTGGTATGTTCAATTCTTAGCCTGAGAAAGAAAATAAGATTAAAGAGTGGTTAGCAAAAAGCATACACTTGAAGAAAATAAGAGTGGAAAAGCTTAAAATCAAATTCCTAAGTCCATGTACTAAATGAGTAAATGGTTAGTACCAAAAAGACGGACGTGAAAAATTCAACGGTCACTTTGGGGTCCGTCTTTGTTGACTTATAAGCATCAATCTTGTTTATCTCCTGCACAAGGATTAACAATAACAATTACCATTCAAGAACCAAGAACCCTGATACATTTAGTAACTCATGCCTCCTTTAGAGAAATATTTAAAGAAAAATATATAGCATTTGCATGCATGTTCACCGTAAAGATTTAGCTATTAACTAAAAGATAAAGTTTGGTTATAACTCCTATTAAAAAAATTAACATGGTTACATTTTTTGAAAATCTAATTGTAGAATTGCATATTCTTTATGCTCTTAATAGTAAATTTCTCAAAATTGATATCCAATAAAAAGATATTAAAGAGAGTTGTAGCCATTGACTACAATTAAGTTTGTAACTAAACTTTGTCTCTAACTAAATTATGGAGATAATTAATCCTACAAGTTGTAAATCTTAGACTACTAGAACTCGCAAGTGCAACTAAATTTCATACGTATTTTAATTTACCTTGATATTAAAGAGAGTTGTAGCCATTGACTACAATTAAGTTTGTAACTAAACTTTGTCTCTAACTAAATTATGGAGATAATTAATCCTACAAGTTGTAAATCTTAGACTACTAGAACTCGCAAGTGCAACTAAATTTCATACGTATTTTAATTTACCTCGATCCACCTAGCAAGTTTAGGCCTTCCTGCGGTTATGTCATAATTCCACACTGCTGAAAGGAAGTCTTGGGATTTTTCAACAAACGTGATGTAAACTATGTCCACCTGAAGATCATATAGTTTCACTCATAAATCAAAGGAGGAATTGTAGAAAATATTGTTTAATAATCATGCATATCATGGTTTCCATTTCCCATATTTACATATAAACTATATAATCTTTTTCCAGAGCATGGGTAAAATAAAATTGGAATCTTTAATATGTTAAAGGAGAATGTACCAAGGTCAATAAATACACAAAAGGCGCGCAACACAGCACCAACGAAAGACTAAAATCATTGTTGAGAAGTCAACTAACCATATTGAACTCATGGCCAAGTAAGAAAGGCCCATCATTAAATTTATGAAGAGCATTCTCTAGGTAGTCAAAACAAGGACCTGATGCAAGTTTAAGGTTTTAGTGAGCCTGGCTTCAATACAAAATGCTGTCAAGACTCAAGAGAGGTTTTAAGTCTTACCAGCTTCTTTGATTGTGTCTCCTTTGAATGATGCGAACAGTATCTTGATGAAGGTATCACTGTAGGTTGTCAATTCTTCAGCAAACTCTTTTTTAGCAGGATCCTACAGTCATATCATAACTTCAGTAAAATTCCAAGAGAGGAAGAGAGCTTTTCTGAAGGGCACTAGGAATTATGCAAATCTTACATTGAGGTGAAAGGTAGGCCCTTCAAAGTTGCTGTCTACATATTTAAGCAAATCAAGGCTCTCCCCAATGACTTTGCCATTGTGTTCCAACGAGGGTACCTGATAATATGAAAAAATTGATGATCAATCAAGAAATTCAAACAGCTAGCTCAATGAAGTATACATTGGATAGACATATTTCGTTTAAGAATATCACCTTGTTTACATGGTAGACTTTCTCTTTGTACCAGGCAGGCCTGTTCTGAATGTTAATTGCTACTAATTTTATCTTGTCTTGTAATCCCTACAGTTCAAAATATTCATCAACTTAAATATTAAATCCAAAAAAAAAAAAAAAAAAAAAAAACCCAAGAAGAGGGAAAGGACAGAAGGGCTAAAGGGTCTGTCTTTTAATTGAAACTAGTTGCAGATCCGCGCAATGCGCGGAAAAATTTGATATCATAATTTTTTATTTGAACATTATTAAATTAATATATTATATATTATATATTATATATTGTATATTTTTAAAAATTCAGTATATGTTATTTGAAATTGGGTTTTAAATTACAACATATGAACAAATCCCACGGTATATAGCCCGTTAAATTCATAACTTACATGATTACTTGGATTATATAGTAAAATAAGACCAACCCATCCATCATGGCATTGCAAAGTCATCTATATATAGTCATATAAAACCCTTGTTTTGTTGATCTTGTCTCTTAAACCATAAGTACCATCTATACAACTGATAAGATCTTTAGAAAGTAACATATGACAGAGAATTCTAGTAGACTACCTTCAACATTGTGAGATAAATATATTTATTTTTTCTAGGGAGTGTCCATGTTTAACCAAGAGGAATTAATCAAGGAATATTTAATCACTATTAACCATGTGTGTTTTCTCTTTGATTTTCCTAGTTTCTCACTTTTTAGAATGAAGATGGCATTGGCATATACAAAATATAGTGACTGTCGAGTAGTTATACAAAACTCTTCAATACATTATTGTTCATGGTATCTAAAAGTTTATTCTCCATTTATGCTTGCATTACAAATACCAAAGACTTCATCATAAAAACCAACACTATTGAGAAGCTTCTACAGTGCTTAATTGGGAAAAAGTGGGGGCATTGTAGGCATTGCATTTGTTGTTCCCACAACATAAGCTTAATCTAGTGTTGACTATTATAATATAAGTTGTGCAATTTCAAGGCTTGCAAGGAGACTAAAAGGAGAAAATGAATAATAATAATAAAATATTAATTCAAAAATGTTAAATGGAATAAGCATTGCATATATGTAATATTTAAGTAAATAATGAGATACCACAAAGGATGTCATTACTGCTAGGTTATCACTTTGAACTCTCAAAAATTAATATAAGGGTCTAGATATAAGGATAACTGGAATAATAATAAGTGCCAATAAAAAAAAATCCAGTTACTCAAGTATTTATACATAAAAACATTAATAGCATAATGATGTTCTCAAGTAAACTATATTTAATCTTATTCTCCTCTTGGTCTTTTCCTAAAGATGATCACCTAAGTAAATTAGAAGCTTACCAAGAAAGCTTAGATCAATAAGAAATTTGATGGTAGAGATGTTGATTATTTGTAATAGAATAACCAAAAATAAAAAAATATACAGTTTTGAGAATAAAATATAAGATGTCTAAAAGGAATTTTACCAATTACATGGGATGCAACAATAACAAAATAGCTACATTGAAGATTTTATGACTTTTCCTATACTCTACAAATACATATGAATCCATCATTTTGTTCATATATAAAAGAAATGCAGGAATTTTTCATTATCAATTTTCTTCATATCAACATCAAGAAATTTGACAATAATGATGGGCTAAATAAAACAGTGACAATTTCCATCTGCATCCCATAAAATAAAGCAATTATGAGTCCATATTTAGTGATGGTGTCTCTATTAGCTCCAAAATGGCAAATAGTTTTCTAAGTGAAGGCTCTCAAAAGTAAAAATTTGTGAGCTTCAATAACTGATTGAGCTTGATTGTTTCCAACAACAAAACATTTATAAATTAGTTTCAAAGTAACATTGGATTCTGTATTAATAATGTTTTTTTTTTTTTTTTGGTGATTTGTTATTTTTATACTTAGAAACATTTCTAGATTTTTTTTTAGCTTTTCAAGTCATGTCTATAAAATTATTAAAAAAAAAAAGTCTAAAGTATAGTTTTACAACAATCAATGATGCAAACCCACATACCCACATCGATCATCTTATTTCTACTACTAACAAAGAAAGTCTTTTTCCCTTCAATCTTATGCTTGCAATTACTTACAAAAAAAAAGTGCATATGCAAATGTGACCAATAGAAACACAAATATTAAAATCAAAATCCTCCCCATAAGGAGCTGTAATTCATGCAATATGTAAACGGCATTCATGGACATAAACTTAAGAAACCTCTCCCAAGCTTTAGGAGCCACAAAAACATTTAAAGCTCAACTGCGGAGACGTCCATTAAGAGAATGGTGCTTAAGTTTAGAAATAGTGTTCAAGGTATTCTCCCCATTGATAACCTGCTTCTTTCATAACATCAAATTTGTCAAGATTCATGTCTTAAAACTTTATCTAAGAGATATTTCATACCACACATCTAAGAGAAATTTCATTCAAGTATATGTCATGCAACAATAACCAAAAAAGAAAAATTGTCTGACATTTCACATGGGATAAACAAACGAATGAGTGACAATTTAAAAGTTTGTATTGACAAAAAGGAGAAAAATTACTGACAAAAAATCAAGCCTAAATATTGATCATTTTATCTTCACAATTTCATCAATATGTCTCTATTGCTTTTGCACTATCTAGTTCTTCGGTTTTCTCAATAGATTAAATTAGATGGACAACAGAGTAACCGAGAGCATGAAACACAAATTGGGTCTTAGTAGTTTGGGTTTTGGTAAATAGAGAAAAAGGAGATAGTATGAGAGACAGATTGGTTACCTGGTTGATCAAAGAAGAGCAAAAAAAATTGTAGCATTACCGAGTCCAATGGTGTTTCTACAACATTTGTAGAAGTGGAGAGGGAGCAATAGCAATTTATATAGAAAATAAATCAATAGGGGGAGAATAGGAGTTGAGATCAAAGAATTGAAGTAGTATTGAATTGATATTAAAATGGATTTAATAAGGTAGTGGAAAAGTGGGGTGATGTTATCCTTTCGTTTGATGGAGAGAGAGATCAAGGAGGACTGTTAATTGTGAATTCGAATAGTTAGCCGGTTGGGTTTAATGGAGTAATTGGGGAATGTGAGTGGGTTGCTGTTAAATCAGTCATTATGAAGAGGTTATCCAAAAAATAAAGGGGAAGATGAAAAATAGGAAAACATTCAGTGGATAGTTGAGGAATTATTTAATTAAAAAAAAAAAAAAAAAAAGAAGCTTTTGAGTAATAAGAGAGCATAATTTAATGCAGAGTTGAGACTATTTAAAATGTGTAAAGTCATGAGAATATATAAAGTCATCATATGTTTTGCACTATTTAAAAAAAGGGAAGCAAAATAACAAAAATAAAAAGAAAATAAAAAACAAATAAAGAGATGATATGGATGATGATGTGGCTCAACAGGAATATAGCAACATTAATTGCTACGCTTCAGCTTTTAAATATATATAGATTAGAAGCTGAAAAAGCGCAGTATCAAACAACTTAAATTGAAGTCTAGAAACAAATTAATAAACAAGAACAAAGAGGACAAAAAGTGATGAAAATAACCTTATAGTTCCTGAGGATCCACACACGCTGTGCATGTGGGCATGTATAAGTGATGTACAACCTTCAAAAAAAGAAAAAGACCAAGTTCATTTTAGCGTACAGGGTACAAAATCGTAAACTAAGGACATAGTAAAGACTAAAGACAGTGAACATCGGACAAAAACAAAATAAAAATAAAAGAAGAAGAAGAAAAGAAAATATCGTTGTTAATTATACCAGTGTGTGCTCTGTGCCTCTGTGTGACACTGCTGCATCATTTAAACACGATTTCAGATAAATTATGAAATTTTGTTTTCAAGACACAATTTCACAAAAAATTATAACTGAAATCGTGTATTAAATACACTGAGGCTGTGTGTGACAAACATTAACCAAAAAAAAAGGGGACTGAAGACTGAAGAGTGAAACCTTGTGGTTCCATCGAAGAGAGGAGGGGGTTCAGAAGTGGCATCCAAGACGGCGGGACGAAGCTCGTTCATGGTCCTGCACAACACATAACAACGTTAGTAAACAATCTTATTCTTAATTACGACAAAATTCAGAGAACCCCAAAAGAACAACAACCAAAAAAAGACAGTTGAGAAAACAGAGAATTCTTGGGGATTTCAAATTCCTAGACACTTACGCAGCTGCCATTGATGATGTTTTTTTTTGTTGTTCAGAGAGTTCCAAGGTTTCAGTTTTAAGGTCTTTTTAATCTGACGCTGAATGTTATCTATATGTGTTCACCGAGCTAAAGGACTTCACTGATAGGAGTATAGGACCTTTTCTGACTGATTCAATGAAGTCGCGAGCCGTGACGAACACGAAATGTGACTGGCATGTGGGACGAATACAGAGATAATCATCTGAATGCCAAGGACTTTCTCTTTTTTTATTTTTATTTTTTATTTGGATGAAATTGGACTTTTCTCTTTAGTCTTTATCCACGATTAGATTTGATTTTTTTAAAAGAATAAATTGAGTCAGGGTTGGCGCAAAAAATGTGTTTTACGCCAACCATTCCTAACCCGCCATGTCACCAACTTTTTTTTTTTAAAAAAAAGATTAAAGTCTCGTTTGATATGTAAGTTTAAACATATATTTTTAATTTTTAAACAACATTATATGTATTTCTACACATTTTTTCACTCACACATATTTCCAAAAAAACTGAAAATTGTTGTTTAAACACACATACCAAATGGGCCTTAAGCCTTAAGCTTCTCTCCCTCTCTTCTCTCCTCACCCAATTTCTTCATCTCTAAATCAAACCCATGACCTCCATGGTTGGAGCTTCAAAGCTCAACACAAGCCACCAACACCACTACCATGGCTAAAACTCCATGGTCCAACCAATAGTCACCACCGTGAGCCACTACTGTGCGTGCTATGTTCATGTGTTGATTTTACTCATGTTCACACATCACAAGCATTACATAAAACACAACACACACACATCCAGCCATAGAAAACCCGAAGTCCCAAAATCCCAACGCAAAAACATAGCCACACCCAAGCCAAAAATCCAACCTTTTGAACACCCAAAACTCGAAACAAAAATCCTTTCTTTCTTACACCCCCCGAACCCAAATCAAAATCCCTTCTTTTTCCAAATCATTAAACCCCAAAATGAAACCAAATCCCCAAACCCACAAACATGCAGGCAATAAAAAGAGAAACTTTTGGCCATAAATCAAAGAACAACAGAAAAAAAATAAAAACAAAAAGAGAGAGAGAGAGAGAAGCTAAGGGAAAATAGGGCCACCCTAGCATGGCTTGTAGCAGTGGCTATTGGTTGAACCATGGAGTTTCGGTCATGGCAGTGGTGTTGGTGGCTTGTATTGAGCTTTAAAGCTCCGACCATGGAGGTCATGGGTTTGATTCAGAGATGGAGAGATCGGGTGAGGAAAGAAGAGAAAGAGAGGGAGAGAGGCTTAAGGCTTAATCTTTTTTGCTGAAAAAAAAATATATGGTGACGTGGTGGGTCAGGATTGAATGGCGTTAAACACACCTTTTACGGCAACTCTTGACCCAATTTATTCTCTTTTTGAGACCTTTTTTTTTTTAAAAAGGTTTATAAGACTAAAACAATATGGAGTAATAAAACCATATATCAGTAAGCCATTTTAGAAAAAAATTTATTTGAAAACTAAAAAGTGATTAACTTTTTTTTTTTTTGGACACCTTTTTTGCTTTCTCATAAAAAGTTTCTTAAAATTGATGATTAATGTGTACCCTAAATGCATACATTAACCAGACCTAAGTCACCCAACTATATTTATTCTTTAAAAGATAAATTTTAGTTGCAAAATTAATTGTAATTTTAGGCTACAACCTTATTCAATATCTTTTTATTGGAGATGAATTTTAACAAATCCACCATTGGATTACATCTTTTTCTTATATTCTTCATGCTTGCAAAATTTATAGAAAATTAAATATCAATAGCTATGTCATTAATAAATTGTTTAAATTGCAAGTTTTTGTAGTTTAAAACTATGCATAAAATATAAGTTTATAGATCATATAGTAAATAATATCCGATTGACACAAAATTTGACATGTATATTAAGATCGTAAAGAACATGCAATTCAACGGTTAGATTTTCAAAATATGTAGTAATACTTATTTTATTGAGTAAAGTTGTAATCTTGGGTTACAATCAATTTTGTAGCTAAATCTTGTCATTCTTTAAATAAGTAGCATAACTAACATTAACAATTGAGGGCAGGTTAAGGTTACGAACTTTTCTAGTCTTTAACCACCATTTAGTTTTGATTTTTATTTTTATGTACACGATTTATAAGACTAAAATTATATGCATTATTTAAACTAGTATGTAGTCCCGTGCTACCGCATGGGAATGGATATATTATTAATCATGAGTTTATTCATGTTTAAAAGGCTCCGTTAAGTTTAAATTCATATTATTAACCAGAAAATTTCATTAACAAAACTTAGCAGTATATATATTTTACACAGAAAGATGAACCTTGGTGACAATGTTTATCCAAAAGATCCATTCACACTTTCGAATCTTCAATCTCTATTAGTGATTGAAATTTTCGCAACTTAAAAAATTTAAAATTTAAAATTTAAAAAAAAAAAAAAAAAAAACCCTTATAGTTGTACTCATTTTGTAGTTTTACGATGAGTCATTTTGTAACATGATGGGCATTTGTGTGAAGAAAAAACCTCTGAAGTTCCATGGCTGATAAAAGAAATTCTCTCCAATCTCTTTTTATAGAGAGATGGGTTTGTGCGTGTTTTTATACATCCTTCATAGTTGTATCATCACGAAGTAGGTCCAATGGATTTAGATTGGTACTACTGATTCCCAAAGCATGAGTGTTTAATGTGTTATTAATTTCATCTCATTGGCTTCTGCACATGATAGCAAAATTAAAAATAATTAGATTGTACACGTGTATAGTAAAATTGGACTCCAATTTCAGATTCTAATTGAACAATTGGAATGATAATATATGATAGTAACAACAATAGGAAAATTCAAATAAAATTTCAGAATATTAAATTGTAACAATCTGAATAAAAAATTCCAATAGAAAGACAGGGTGGAGTGATCCACTCCAAGAAGGTGACCAAACTTGGAGTCCAATTTTGGAAATTATGCAATGTACCCAAACCAAGTTCCTATCACCGATATTAATCTCTTTGGTTTTCACGTTTGACTGCAAAATCAAGAAAAAACTTAATTAGCACAGTAACTCACTTGACCCGATACATAGAAGTAGTTTTGATGAGAATGAGCCCACATACATTTAGCCACATGATGCAAAATTCAACTTCAACTTCAGATTCTAGACACATGGCACAAAATTAGAGTCCTAATTTGGAATTCAATTTCACACTTTCTCTGCTTCACCTATTATTATATATATAGATATATAGATAAGTAGCATAATTAATATTAACAAAATTCATTTAAAATTATGTGAATAAAACTACATATGAAATTTTTTTTTCATTAACTACCTAGTAAGTTTGAAGAAAATAGTTCTAATCCGGTTTGAAGTTAAACTTTTTTCTATAAATTTCTTCCTCTTCTATTCATTCATTTTTAAAAAATAAAAATAAAATTAGGGTGAGTTCCTAAATTATTTTAAATGTAAATGTTCAAAGATTTTATTTGTTCATTTCTTTCATGTATGTTTGCTTTAATTTAAAATATTACTTTATTTTAATACAAGTAAAAAACTTGACTTGCATACAAAGTAAAATGGAGTCTGGGTCTATACTATTAGTTTAATATATCTCTACCAACAGTGTATGACGTTATTGCTGTTGCCCTCAACACGAGTCTCAATGTGGGTCTTAATTCGTAATGCTGCTATATGAATAATCTAGAGGATTTTATAATAATTCTTTTCTAAAGAGTCAAAAATTGTATACTACTTTAATCTATACGTGCAAAGGGGGCGATCTAAATAATACTCCATTTAGGAGAATTTTCCACCTTGTGTTGTTGCAGTGACGAACGTGACAGTAATGGTTGGAAGAAAGATTACATATAGCCCAAAAAAAGACCAGGTCTAGGTAGGTGGGAGAATAGAGAACAGAAAAGTGTGATAGCAATAACATTTCCTATATGGTGGAAATTACTGGTGGTATTTGCTCAAACAAAAAGTCCGGATCTGCAATGAACTTTTCCTGGGATTCTCTCTCAAGTCTCAATCCATAAACTTAAGCCTTTCCTTAGCTTGTCTTTGGCTTTGCTCCTCTTCTTGTGTTCTTCACCTAATGAAAAACTAACGGGCAGCAGAGATGTCAGACATTTGGGAAGATTTTGTTCTTTTCCTCTTTTGTCATTGGATTGAATTTGAAAATTTGACATTGGTCATGGACGGCTCTAGGTACAGTCCAGGGGTTCAAATGAACTCCCTGAGTTGGGCCCAAAATTTCCTTTGCTGTCTCATGCAAGCAATTCTGGTCTTCAAGCTGATTCAGCCACTCCTTTAGAACTTTAATCCTTTTATTGACATTCCCGAAAACCCCACGGTTCCACCCTTGTAATTGAGCTTGACAGCTTCGAATTCTGCCACCAATGCTAAACTCCCCACAATCCCAGAGCGGGTCCCATGCCCTTTCAATCACCTCCCTGCACCTTTCATCTCTCGCCCACATTGCTACAAAGACAAACCTCCTCTTTGTTGGCTTCATGCGCTTCTTCTTTGTCAAGTACAAAGCTAGCATACAATGGTCAGATGCAGACATAGCAACATGGTGCACCTGAGCATCAGGAAATTGCTCTAGCCACTTCCCATTTGCTACCATTCTATCTAACCTTATGAGAGTCCTCTATTCTCCAAATCTCCCATTACACCAGGTAAACCTCTGACCAACAAACCCCAAATCAACTAGTCCACACATACTTAAGCACTCCCTAAAACTCCTCATTTGATTAGCATCATGATCCAGCCAACCTAATTTCTCCTCAGGATGGGTGATTTCATTGAAATCCCCAAAAACTATCCAAGGCATATCACATTGATTTTTTAAAGAACACAGCAAATCCCAAGATTCGTACCTTTTCCTTGCATCCGGATTCCCATAAAAGCCCAATGCCCTCCACGACCTAGTCCCACCAACACCATAGACCACCACATCAATGTGGGAGTGTAAGCAACTCTTAAATCTCACGTCCACCCCTTCTCGCCAAAGCATCGCCAAACCTCCGCTACGACCATCACACGGTACCGAAATCCCCTGTGAAAGCTGAAGTTTTTGCTGCAAACCTTTGATTCTACTCGGACTCGCCTTAGTCTCCACGAGGAAAACCAACGCTGGGTTTCTGGATTTCACCTCATCAGTGAGAAGTTGGACTGTCGGGGATGACCCTAAACCCCAACAGTTCCATGCGAGCACACTCATGAGGCTTGGCGGGGCTGTTCCGCAGCCTTCACCTCTCTGCCATCCTTCTCTTCACTATCGCCAAACACCTTACTCTGTTCCTAGGTTTTGCTTCTTTTCCGAGTTGTAACATTGGTTTCTAAATCCTGTACAAGTATCGGGCCTGGTCTTTTTCCCAGAGTTTTATCCTTCATTACCTCCTCAGTTGGGCTTACTCTATGGGCCTTCCTAGCCAAGCGTTTCCAATGGCTGTTTCTTGGGCCAAGTTCCTCAGCAACCCAGCCCAACTCAGTATCAAAACTCATAGCCATTGGACCGATCTTCTTATCCACACTATCCTGGCCCACTTCGACCCCTCCGCCTTCAGTATTTGGCGCCACCCGAAATTTGAAAGGAACTTCAACCTCCGGATGGGTCTCTTTCTCCCAAAGCATCCCTTCCACCTCTTGATTTTGAGCCCAGAGCCCTTCCCCATTTTCTTTCACCAACTTAGTATTGATTCCCTGTGAATACTCTCTTAAGTTGGTCTCCTTTCCCTTTTCATGATCGTTCCTCTGTTTTCGGCTTTCCAGGTCTCCCTCGATTGATTCTTCCCCTCTGTCACTTTCCCCCATATGTGACAGCGTTGATTCCGAAATTTTTCCATTCTCCAAACTCATCTCTGGCGCGTGTGAAGACCTTCCTCTACCACCCACCATGCCTTTCGCCAGACCTCCCCTTGTTTGCCACCTATCTTCAAGTTCGAACTTAAAAGATTCATCACCCCCTCTCCTCGGCACTTCCCCCCTCAACCACGCCCTATATTGTAATGGTGATGACTCTGACATGTCCTCCATCTTTCCATCTAGGCAGTCCCTTAAACCATGGTTGAGCAATCCACACCTGTAACAAAAGTTCGGCAGACGCTCATATTTGAACGTTATCCATCTCTGCTCCCGACCCTCAATAGCTATCTTTTTCCCCCGCACCAGCTTCTTTGTAACATCCATTTTTACCCTTACTCTGAGATATCTTCCCCATTGGACACCCGATTCTGCAACATCAATCTCCATAACCTCACCTAGCTTTGAACCAATTGCCCACCCCGTTTCTTTGGTCCTACTATTCAGAGGCAAATTATGTATTTGCACCCAGAAAAGGGATTGCCACAACGATATTTCTTTTGGCACTTGCTCACCCACGAACTCTTTCAGGAGAATTAGTTGTTTCTCGTAAGTCCATGGGCTCATATCCATAACCCTCTTCTTATCCCTTCCATCTCCAAACTCCACTAGAAACAGTTCGTCTCCAATCTCGTTTATTTGCACCCCTTTGTTTGGTTTCCACAGCATTCTCAAATTTTTCCTAAGAGCTTCAATATTCATACATTTGTGTGACAAGACTTTCATCACAAAACAATTCCTTCCCACCAACTTCGCAGCCACCATGGTACTACTCCCAAGTGATATACTCTCCCCTTCTTCCTCTGTAAAGGAAAGCTTCTTCCACATTTCTTCCAGTTCATCCTCCATCACACCACCCCACTAATGGTCTTACTGAAAGATGACCACTCCACCTCTGTTGGTCTTGCAGCACGAAGACCACTCCATTCCTGCAAGGGCACGTCCTGCAGGACTCAGAAATTCTATATCATTGTTAATTAAACACCTATACATGTGCTCAGTGTGACATTGGCACATCAGCTGAATTTATTTAAATTGTAAAATATTGTTTTGAATACACGAGGACTGTGTGCGACAGACATTAACCAAAAAAAAAAAATTTAGGACTAAAGACTAAAGAGTGAACCTTGTGGTTCCATCAAAGAGAGTAGGTGGTTCAAAAGTGGCATCCGAAGGTGTGGGAAGATGCTCATTCACGGTCTTGCACAACACATAACAATGTTCGTAAACAATCTTATTCATACCACAAAATTCAAAGCTATGTAGCACGGGTGCGTTTCGGGATTTGGGTGCGGGTGCGGGACTCAGCAATTTTTTAAAAAGGTGGATGCGGATGCGGCGAGACTTAGCGATTAAAAAATTATTTAAAATATTTTTATTTATATTTTTAATATATTGCTAAGCATACTTTTTCACATTATACAAACATATACCAAATTTAAGAGTAATAGTAGATAATAACTAAAACATGATTTTCATAAATTAAACACAACTCACAAGATTGAAACTAAAACATTCCATGATGTTTGGAAATTAGAATACAACTCACAAGTTCAAAATTAAAACTAAATAAAAGATAATCAATAAGACAATCAAACACCAACTTCTTCATCATCAAGATCAATAGCTTCACTTCGAACTTCACTTTCACTAGTAGTAGCACTAGTGTTAGCATTCCCAATAACCATGGCCTCCAACTCTGGCTCATCAAGTGTAAGAGTTGCATTCTCAAGAATTCCATCTCCTCCATGAATGTCGCCCTCATTCCAAGAGTCTCCTGCAATATCCCACATCTTTGTTGCTGTATTTATGTACTCCACATTGCGCCTTGACAAGAGTCGAAGATTAGAATGCACATATACCAGATCTTCAGCGCGTGTAGGAGCCATTTTGTTCCTTTTTAAGGAATGAATAAATTTGTATGTGCTCCGATTCCTCTTAGCACATAAGGATGAACAAGGTTGTCCAAGAAGTTTCAAGGTAAGGGATTGAAAAGTTGGAAATACGGAGCCATGGTACTGCCACCAAACCAAAGGGAGTAAGTCCCACCTATCTTTCAAGGCATCTGGTGAAGGAAACCTCCCTCCTGAAAATGCAGCAAACTCAAACTTCACCGCCTTTAATTCACTCTCATCTTCAAAGTATCGATCCAAACACTTGCTCCTTTCTATAGAAATTTCATGATCCCGATGTGGAGCGATGCGTTTTGGATTCTTAGAAAGCCATTCAATGGAGTAATACCTAATTAAAGATTAAAAAACAAATATAGATGAAACGTATGTTTTACTAGAAAAGGAAACTAAGGAAAATAGAAAATAAATGTACTTACTTAGGATTTAAGGAATGAGCCAAGCAATGTAGTGGTGTACAATTTTTAGTCCATCGATCAATAAGTATATCATACACCACACTCCAAAATGAGCTATACTCATCATCTTCCAAGCCTTCGTGTCGATATATTGTTACCTTCACCTTCTCTATCATTGAATCCCACATCTCATACACAAGATGAAGACAAGGCTTATATGTGTCTATTACTCGTAGCATATCATAAATAGGTGCTGTGAATTCAAGGATATAATCAACTTTATCCCACCAAAGATCACTTAAAATCATATCTTTCACATTTTGAGCTTTTCCAACATCATCCTCCCTATAAGAAGCCCATTACTCACTAATAGCCATGGCTTGAAGGCATCTCTTTATCAACTTCAACATTTTCAGCATTACAACAATCGAAGCAAATCTAGTATCAGAAACTTGGACCAATTTTAATGAACAAAATTCATTAAACATTGCCAACCTCATTGAATGGTTCATAATAAAAACACGTATGAAGAATGCATCATCAGCAATACGTGTAATCCAACTACATTTCTCATATGTAACTTCATTCTTTTCAGTGTTTTTTGCTGCACAAATATTCTTCAAAGCTAGATTGAGAGTGTAGACAACACAAGGTATCCAAAATATTTTAGGATACTAACCTTCAATAAGAGCTCCAGCAGACTTCATCACATTAGCATTATCAGTGATGACTTGGACAACTTTTTCATGTCCAATCTCTTTTCTAGCATCCTTCAACACCCCAACAATATAATGCTTGTCTTTGAACTCACCTGACCCATCAATTGCCTTTATAAATACTAGACCTCCATCTGATACAACCATAATATTAATAAGAGGCCTCCTTTGTGGATCTGACCATCCATCAGAAACTATGCTTACACCATTTTCAAGCCAATAGTCCTTAATTGGTTTCAAAAGTCTTTCAACATGAGCTCTTTCCTTTTGCAAAAGTGTTGTTCTCAAAGCATTGTATCCATGAGGAACATAACCTGGAATGCTATGGGTAGCAGCATTTGCATAGGAATTATGATAATATGGATTCCTTGCAAAGTTAAATGGAAGCCCACCAGTGTAAAACATCCTAGCAATTTTACTATCCAATTCATGTCTAGCATTATTCTGGAATGCTTTCTCAATAGGAGAAATCCCAACCACCTTCCTCCTCTTACCATCAACCGAGTTTGTACTATCAGTATCACTCCCTTCCTATCTCCGAAATGGGGAAATAGGTATAGGCTCACGGCCTGGGAGAGGTGGGGGTAAGGGAATTCGACTTCTTTCTTCTCTCTCTAACTTATCATTCTCAACTTGATCATGCATTCGCTGCATTTCCTGCCTATAGCTCGGTGTCACAATAGGGCATGCTTTAATACCTTTATTATTTATTTTTAATAAATGAGCCTTAACCCTAGAATAGGATCCCAAATAAACTACACCACAATAGTTGCACTTAAAGTATGTGTTTCCACCTTTTTTAACACAAGCACCGGGTGGTTTTTCTACTTTAGTCACATACTGCCAAAGAGGACATTCAGCATTTGGCACTTCTTGAGATGAAGTTTTTGTGCTAGTAACTTCATCCATTGCAAATTCAATAGATTCAATTTAACCTACAAATAATAACTATTAAGTATTAACTAAATAAATTAATAATAAATCAAACCCAAGTTCACATATTCACAACACAGATTCACAAAACAGATTCACAATGAGTAATAAGTAATAACTATTAACTAAATAAAGCTAAGATTGAAAACTAAGATTCACAAATCACAGATTCATAAGTTACAAATCACAAATCAAAGATCAAACTAAGATTGAAAGCTTTATAATGATACCTGAGTTAAGAATGCGTGAGAGAGAGCTGAAGAAAGAATGAATTGAAGCAGCAAACTGAGTGAGTGTCGAGTGGCTGAGTGTCTCACAGCCACAAGGGAGACGAAACAGAGGCAGAGAGCACAGAGACAAGTGAAGTGAGAGACGAAATGTGAGGAGAGGTGAGAGCTTATGTTTTGGCGTTTGTGTGAAACTGGGCTGAAGTAGGGTTTAGATATAAGTCAAACGGTGCGTTCTGCACCTTTTTTTTTTAAAAAAAAAAAAAATTTCGGCCTGAATCGTCCGTTTCGGCCGATATAGCCGATTCAGGCCGATACGGCCGATTCAAGCTCGAGTTGGCCCAAATCCGCGCGAATCGGCCCGAGTCGGAGCCGCGTCGGCACGAGTCGGCTAAAAGCACGTGGAATACACGTGGCACGACGCTGCCGGACGCGTGGGCAGCGGCGTACCCGGCGCGTCGCCGCGTCCTGCCGCATCGAACGCAGGTGCGGCACCTTTGGTGCCGCGTCCGTGCTTCATAGATTCAGAGAACCCCAAATGAAAAACAACTAAAAAAAGATAGTTAAGAAAATGGAGAATTCTTGGTGATTTCAAATTCCAAGACACTTACACAGCTGCCATTGATGATGTATATTTTGTTGTTCAGAGAGTTCCGTGGAGGTTTCAGTTTTATAGTACGTCTTTCTAATCCGATGCTGCATGTTATCTATGTTCACCGAGCTACCCTTTCTATAGGACTTCACTGATAGGAGTATAGGACTTTTCTAACTTTGATTCAGTGAATTCGCGAGCAATGACGAACATGAAAAGAGAAATAATCATCTCGATGCGTGAATTGAGGGCAGGTTAAGGTTATGGACTTTTCTCTTTAGTCTTTACCCGCCGTTAGATTTGGATTTTTTTTTTTTTGGTAATGTACGTGGTTTATAAGACTAAATCTATATGTATTATTTAATCGCCTTAAGTTCCCTTTTTAATATAATGTTATGTGAATTTTTTCTTATAAGATGGAAGTATATTTTTTAGTTAAGTAGTTACATTGCTGAATCTTAAAAGGAGAATCTAAAGAACATCACTTAAGGTATTGCACCTAAATTTTATCTTATTTAAACTAGCTTGTAACCTCATGCATATGCATGAATATACTTAAAATAAATACATTAAAATGTATAGTATAATTCTAACCTATATAATTTAAATATTATTGATAATCATTCTTATATTTTTTTTTTTTACTCTTTAAAAAGTCTTATAAGAATATTATTAGGTAGAAAATATAAATTATCCATATTTTAAAAAAAAATTTATGTTCATTAATTCTAAATTTTTTTGTTTTTGTATGGTACTTTATTTTTAAGAAATCAAGCGCTAGGTAAATCTTTTTTTTTCAATTTTTTTCTTTTGTAAATTTTATATTATTAAGTGAATCATAAATATTTAAGGAAGTAATTAGTATTTAGATTGTAGACTGTGGACTGTGGACTGTGAAGTAATTTATTTTTATCTTCTTCTTTTTTTCATTTTGTATGGTGTTTTACTTTCAAGAAATCAAGTACTGGGTAATTTTTTTCTTTTTTTTTTTCTTTTGTAAATTTTATATTATTAAGTGGATTATAAATATTTAAGATAGTAATTAGTATTTAGAGTGTGAACTATGGAGTAATTTATCTTTTTCTTTTTCTTTTTGTATACATATTTACTTTCAAGAAATCAAGTACTGAGTAAAAAAATATTTTTCTTTTTTTTTTCTTTTGTAAATTGTTTTCATTTATTCATTTCTAGCAACTATATTTTTCAAATTCTCAACCACTATATTTTTTAAATCTCCCAAGGTTATCATTTTTGGTAACATTTTAATTTGAAATTTATCAAATCTATATAATTTGGAATGAAATTATTCATTACTTTTTCCCTACAAAATTCGTTAATTTTTTTGCCTATTTTTTAGGTTATGATTATTATTCATTAACTTATCATTATCCCTTTCTAATTTTTCTTTTAAAAAACCTATCAAATTTTAATTTAAGGGATTTTTATTATTTTGATTGTTAAGTTTGGATTAAACAAAAATAATTTTGTTTAAAAAAATGATAACGATAAGTTTGAGTTTAAGTTGGAATTGTTAGAGAGATGGAGTTTCACTCCTTATTAAATTTGGACTAAACAAAAATAATTTTATTTAAATATTGTGTTGACATGGAAAATTATGAGAGCTTTAGAGGATGCAGTTTTATATATATATAACATAATTAACATTAACATAATTCATTTAAAATTATGTTATTAAAACTACATATAAATGATTTTTTTCATTAGCTACCTAGTGAGCTTTCTTGTGCCACGGATTTCCTCTGTACAAAATAGGAAGCAACTATTAGTATATATAGTTTTGGGTAAACTACGTATTAGGTCTCTGTCATTTATATCATATTTTAATTTATTTCCTAACCTTTCAATTGTGTCGAATTGGTCTCTAACCTTTTAATGCCATGTTAATTTAGTCCCTAACCAATTTTTTATTTTGGTCGTTTGTCACATCAGCAATTTTAATCCAAGCGATAACAGCAGTAACTAAATTGACACAGCACTAAAAAATTAAAGACTAAATTGAAATATGGTGTAAATTATAGGAACCAACTACGTAGTTTACCCTATAGTTTTTAATAAATACATATTATAACAATTCTTTTTTGGTAAAAAGAAAATGCAAAGGGGGAAGGGGCAATCCCTCGCACCCAGGGCAACTAGAAGAAGATAAACACCTACGCATTCACTAGTGAGGGGGCACTTAAATTCAAGACCAAAGTCTTGTTAACCCAAATCCCTTACCACTAGGCCACCTACGACGTTGGCCATAGCATAACATTTGTAATCTAGCATGTATTTTCACTTCCTCTATGTCTGACTTACCAAAATAAAAACCTCCTCTATATCTGTGTGTTTTGTGCTGAATGATAGTAAAGCCTCCTCCTTATAAGTAAAAGATTTTATTTATTTATTTTTGCTGTCGATAGTAAAAGAATATTTATATGGAACAAATCTAAATAGTCATCACTAAACTGCAGGGTGATTCTTTTGTGGTTGCCTGTCAGTTTATGTAAGTTAGGGGGTGATTCTTTTTATGGGATTTTATTTTATATATGATTTTAGATTAGTTTTATGGCCTCGAAGAAATTACTATACCTTTAAAAAAATGATAGCTTTAAAACATCGTATTTCAAAATTTTAGATGGAAAAGAAAAATTTGAGGCAAACGGACTTATAATATGTGGGCAAAAATATGGTTTACACTTTACAGCTCTTTTAGCTTTAGGAATCTCTTACCAAATACGGTTCTCTTATTTTATTTTATTTTATTTTTTATGAAGTTATTAACTTATTTATTTATGTACAAATTTTTAAATTTATTTTTATTTATTATTGTACTTTTACTTGTTAGAATGAGATTTCATCTCAACACACTTTTTGATATTTTGAAAAGAATTGATCTTTGGAGAGCATACTACGATGCAAGTTGTGAGATACATCTTATAAATGGAATTCTTATTCATGAGTCAACACACACACAAAAGGTCTTAAAGCACCTTTATGTAAAGAAAACTCATCCTTTCAACACTCCAATAGTAGTTCAATTAATTGATGTAAGTGACCATTTTTGTCCTCAAGAAGATGATAAAGAAACTCTTAGTTCTAATTCTACTAAAGTACCATATTTTAATAAAATCAGTGGTTTGATGTATCTTGTGAATTGCACAAGATCTGACATTACCTTCTTGATCAACTTTCTAGCAATGTACTATTAAGTATCCACGATGGGATTTTCAAATATTAACTCAATGTGGTGTAATATACTTGAAGTTACATTCATCGAGTGTGTGAGAATATTTGTAGTGTTGGAAAAATTTAGTATCAAAAAGCTTCTATCGTAATTGTAAATTTTCATGTATTTTAATTTCATTTCAATTGTAATTTCATCAAATCATTGAGGTTCGAGTTCAAAAGAAAGACTTCAAGTGCTACAAAAGGAATCTTAATTAAGTGAGATATAATGTGTCAAGAGAAATTTCGAGCAAGACAGTCAAATTTGAAAATTAATTACACAAAACAATTCACCTAAAATTTACCTGAAAGGGCCGAAACTTGGTTGAGCAAGTTTGCATAGGAATTTCAATTTTGATTTTCCCAATTATTTTTTTAGCCAACCAACCCTTATTTGTGACTTGTATAAGAGCGAAAAATAATCACTAAATTGACTTGCAATTAAGAGGAGATTCCATCCAAACACCTTGATAATTCATGAGTGCATTTGATTGTTGCTAGAAATGATAAAGGCAAATCATCAAATCTACAAGTAGCCTTGAAATATCTAAGAGATTGGGATTTGATGTTGGCAATTGACTTACATAACCTAGATGTCAAGAGTGGAGAGTTCGAATACAAATATCTTACTCATTCGGGAGATCTTGTAATTTGTAAATAGTATTTTATCACAACTGTTTTCATAGTGGATACGATTTTAGAACATGTCTATAAGGGTTTTTTCTTTTCGTCAATATATTGCTTGTTAGTGTGCATTTATTGTGGGTGATTGCAGGTTTATGGTTGTGTTCATATTATCCATGAAATCAGTTAATCAACTACTCAAACCATAGTTAAAGAATTTGATTAAGTAATAAGTTGTGCTAGGGATCTGCATAAGCCTACTTTAAGGTGTAAGCACAAACACAAATACATATATTTAAATAAGAGGGTTTTAAGTCTCACACATTTACTTTTTCACATATCTTTTTTCACATACACTTTTATGTGTTAAAATGTAGACATTCTTGTATCAATAATGGATATATGTGCATAAAATAGTAGAGGTAAACGATATATATATATATATATATATATATATGTTTCCTAAACATAAACAATATTTTTTTAAAGGACTATTCTGAACCGAATGACTTATGTTTATTTAAGCAATCCATACAGGCTGATCAGATGCTGTCTATATCTTCAACTAGTACGTACACACGTAAGATATTGTATACTAAGAAACATTACACTATGGCAGAAAGCCACTTATTTCTTCAAAAAAAGAACAGGAAAAAATAAACGACAGCCACCTATTTCACCAATTAACTTCCAATGGAACTGTGCTGGTATGTTCAGTGCTTAGCCTAAGGAAGAAAATTAGATTAAAGAGTGGTTAGCAAAAAACACACTTGCAGAAAGTAAGAGTAAAAAAGCTTCAACGAAATCAAATTCATAATTCCATGACTAAATGGTTAGTACCAAAAAGCGGGCACTGAACATTTCAACGATCACTTTGGGATCCGCCTTTGTTGGCTTATAAGCATCAATCTTGTTCACCTCCTGTACAAGGGTTAACAAGAACAATTACCATTCAAGAACCAAGAACTCTGATACATTAGGAACTCATGCCTTCTTCAGAGCCACGTTTAAAGTCAAGAGAATATAAAAATATATAGCATTTGCATGTATGCTCCACCGTAAAGATTAATGTCTAAAATGAATTAGCTAGTAGCTAAATCGGGGAGATAATAAATTTACAAGTTGCAAATCTTAGACTACTAGAACTCGCAATTGCCACTAAACATCATATGTGTTTTAATTTACCTCGATCCACTTAGTAAGTTTAGGCCTTCCTGCAGTGATGTCATAATTCCACACTCCTGAAAGGAAGGCTTGGAATTTTTCGACAAACGGGATGTAAGCTATGTCCACCTGAAGATCACATAGTTTCACTCATAAATCAAAGGAGGAATTGTAGAAAATATCGTTTAATAATCATTTAACTGGTTTCCGCTTCCCATATTTATATATAACTATATATAATCATTGTCTAGAGCATAGGTAAAATAAAATTTGAATCTTTAATATGTTTAAAGATAATGTACCAAGGTCAATATATACACAAAAAGGCACAGAACGCAGCACCAACGAGAGATCAAAATCACAGTTGAGAATTCAACTTACCAAACTGAGCTCATTGCCAAGGAAGAAAGGCCCAACATTAAATTTATGAAGAGCATTCTCTAGGTGGTCAAAAGCAGGGCCTGATGCAAGTTTAAGGTTTTAGTGAGCCTGGCTTCTATACAAAATGGTGTAAAGACTCGAGAGGCAGCAAGTTTTAAGTCTTACCAGCTTCTTTGACAGTGTCTCCTTTGAATGATGTGAACACTATCTTGTTGAAGGTATCACTGTAGGTTATCAGTTCTTCAGCAAACTCTTTTTTAGCGGGATCCTACAGTCATGTCATAACTTTAGTCAAATTCCAAGATAGGTACAGAGCTTTTATGAAGGGCACAATGAATTATGCAAATCTTACATCGGGTTGAAGAGAAGGGCATCCAAAGTTGCTGTCTACATATTTAATCAAATCAAGGCTCTCCCCAATGACTTTGCCATTGTGTTCCAATGAGGGTACCTGGTAATATAAAAAAATTGATAATCAATCAAGAAATTCAAGCAGCTCAATGAAGTATGCATTAGATAGGCATTTAAAAGTATCACCTTGTTTTCATGGTAGACTCTCTCTTTGTACCAAGCAGGCCTGTTTTGAAGGTCAATTGGAACTAATTTAATCTTGTCATGTAATCCCTGCAACTCAAATATTCATCAACTTAAATAGTAAGTAAAAAAAAAATCCCAAGAAAGGAAAAGGACAGATGATCCCAGAAGGGCTAAAGGGTCTGTCTTTTAATTGAAATTAGAAGCTAGAAAATCAGTATTGAACAACTTAAGTTGAAGTCTATAAACAAATTAATTAAGAAATGAGAACAAAGAGGACAAAGAGGGATGAAGATAACCTTATAGTTCCTGAGGATCCACACACGCTGTGCAAATGGGCATGTATAAGAGACGTACAACCTTCAAAAAATGGTCCGAGTTCATTTTGGCATAAAAGGTAGAGGTATAAAAATAAAATCCTAAACAAAGGACATAATAAAACTAAAGAAAGTGATATCGGACAAAAAAAAACTCGCTAAAGATAGTGAATATCCGACAAATAAAATATTTATTAAAAAAAAAAAAGAACTGTTGGATACTGTGTATACCATGTCAGCTGAAATCATGATTTCAATTGATAAATCCTGAAATCAGGATTTCACTTTTTCGTAAGTATGACTGAAATAATGTTTGATTTGTGCAAATATGTGTATAACAGACAGGAAAATTCGTAGATACTCTCTCAGAGTATGGATAAATGGTATTTTTTCATCTCACGTTCATGGTGGACCATTCTTCATGCTCTAGAGTACCTAAGAATTACTCTAACAAACATTAACAACAACAAAAAAGGGAGAGAAGAGTGAACCTTGTGGTTCCATCAAAGAGAGGAGGTTGTTCAGAAGTGGCATCCAAAGGTGTGGGAAGATGCTCGTTCACGATCCTGCACAACCCACATAACAACACTAGTAAAAACAATCTTACTCTTTACCACAAAATTCAGAGAACCCCAAAATGAACAACAGCAACAACTACAACAACAAAACAGTTGAGAAAATGGAAAATTCTTAGTGATTTCAAATTCCAAGACACTTACGCAGCTGCCATTGATGATGTTTTTTTTTGTTGTTGTTCGGAGAGTTCTGAGGTTTCAGTTTAAAGTCTTTCTAATCTGATGCTGAATGTGCTTTATGGTTCACCGATCTACCATATTTATAGGAGTTTTCTCACCGTGATTCTATGAAGTCGCGGGCAGTGACGAACTCCAAATGTGACTGCCACGTGGGAACGAAGACAGAGTTAATCATATAGATGCTGGAATTGTGGGCAGGTTCATGATAAGTTTCAAATTTGACTCTTCTCTTTGGTCTTTACCCATTGATTTGATTACTTTTTAAGACTTTTTTTTTAATATATGTACGCTGTTTATAAGACTAAAACTATATTGTATACTAGTCTTATCACCCGTATTCCCTCACGTCGGTGAGATTCTTTTTTTTAATTTGAATTTATCTATACCTGTTTGGACCAAACATTTTTTGGTTAAAAAATACCTCCAACACTCTTAAGTTTAAGTAGACACAAAATTAAGGGATAGTCAAGTAAAAATACATATCTAACTTGCATCTATACTACTATTTAAGAGACTCACTTCTCTTATTTGGACCAAACATTTTGTTGGTTCAAAAATACCCGAACACTCCTAAATTTAAGTATAGACAAAACTAAATGATAATCAAGTAAAAATACATGTCTAACTTACACTAAAATATTACCTACAAAATAGGAACACTCTCTATTCAGGTATTTGAAATGCTTCAACTACCTAAACTCACGTTTTCAAAAAAAAATAAAAAATCTTTTTTTTTTTTTTTTACCTTTAATAAGTCTTAACAGTTTCACATCAACCAAAAATCATTAACTAAAAAAAAAAAAATAGAGGCTAGTCTATTGCTAGTCAAAATTTTAAGAAACTATAAGGGGCTGCTTAGTAGACTTGTTTAAACACATATTTTCAGTTTTTAAATAACATTACATGTATTTTCACACAGTTTTTCACCTACACGTATTTCCACATATGTTTTCAAACAACAAAACACATGTTTTCAAACACATATACCAAACACCCCCTAAAATTTGAAATTTGAAATCGAGTAAACTGCTGAATTTAGTGTGTGCTAGTTTTTAGGGAAAAATAAATTATCAAATGTGCATGAGATATATTTAAATAGAGATTGTACTAATTTTTAATAAAAAAGTTTCTCTGGTAGTTTTTTTTGTTTTTGAATTTTGTTGAATTGCAATTTTAATCCTATTTTTTATTTTTTAAGAATAAAGATTATTTAATTAGATTATGCGTATTTTTTATATTTTTTGAAATCACAACTAACTTTTTAAATCTCCTTAATATATAGAAATGAATTGCATTTTTAATCCCATTTTTTTTATTTTTTAAGAATAAAGATTATCTAATTAGACTAGGGGTATTTTTTATATTTTTTGAAACCATAACTAACTCTCTGAATCTTTTTAATATATAGAGATTATTTAAATAAGTAACTATAGGGGCATTGGGCCCAGGAGCTCATTATATATGTATATATTGAGCCTAAGGCCCAAGTCAAGGACTAGAAGTCGTCCGAGGAGGAGTACACATTATCAAGGAAGTCCGCGTTAATAGATGAAGAAATCAGTTTTGGTTGTAATGACACGAAAGGGTAAGCCGAGGACAAATGTCTCCTCGGCTAGCCAAAGCCGAGGTTCGAATAGGTGGTCTGCCATCCAAGGGAATGTTCCAAAAAGTTCTGTTGGCATGGGTAAGCATCGCAAAAACAAAAGACAAAGGGGAGTCCCAAAATATCTAAGGAGAAAGCTGCTATCACCGCATTAAATGCTCTGCAGCTAACTCTCTGGCCGCATTAATGTGGAGGTGATACCTGAACAGTGGTTTACAGCCTTATAGCTACTACCTAAAGATTTCAGGAAGGTGCTAATGGGACAAGTATCAAGCACCAACCATCTAACCTGTACGTGGAGGGTAAGAATTAAAGAAAAAGAGAGTATAAAAAGAGAAGGAGGCAGTGAGAGAAGGGGATCGAAAAATTAAGAGAGAAACACTGTAGCAATCAAAAATCAAATTTGTAATCAAACTTGTGAGAGATATATAAGAATTGATCTCCTTGGATTGTGCCGAAGACGATTTTCTTTAGTTTAAATCAATCCAGCTATCTGTTCTTGTCATTGGAATCCATTTCTTTTGTTGTCCAATTCATTTTCGCCCCGTTTTCCAACCCACTCTCTATAAGTTCATTATTTTGGGCTTTTTTGACCTAAGTCCATCCATCTTTTGGGCTAGGGATCCAAATCATGTCCTTACAGTAACCTATCTTCTTTTCTTTAAAAAAAATCATATTAGGAAATTTACATATAAATAATTTCTTCAATCGATAATATAATGAGTTGGAGTAAAATAACTCCAAACCAATTTAGAATTAAATTTTTTTCCTATAAATTTCTTCTTCTTTCAATTATTATTATTTAAAATAAATAAATATTTACAAGAATGTTCAAAGATTTGATTTTTTTTCATCCTCTTCATGTATGTTTTTTATAAATTATTAAGTTTTTTTTTATATCAAGCAAGGATTCAAAAGGGGTTAAACCATGATCCGTCGATTAATTTTTTTTATATATACTTAAATTGTATATATATAATAAAATTTCCATTCCTTAGCAACAAAATATGTGTGGCCCAATGGTTTGGGATTTGGACATGACCAATCATGACGTGTCATTCAGTTGTTTTTATAAATTTGATACTTAAATTTAATATATATATATTGTGGAGATAGAGAGTCCAAAGATACTTATCCACATATGTGTCGGGCCCAAGGCCCAAACCGAGGACGAGGACATGTCCGAGGACAAACACGCGATGTCATAGAGGCTCACAGTTGTAGGCAAAGAAGACAGTGTTATTCATAACAGTCCAGGAAACTACACCGAGAACGAACCCTTCCTTGATTAACCAAGGCCGAGGTACGAAGAAGTGTTTTACCGACAAAGGCAACCTTTCATACCATTCCATATGTGAAGATAAGTAATACAGATGAATAGGATAGAACATGATCATGTAGTATCTCCAGGGAAAACTGCTACCTCCACATTAAATGCACTGCAGCCAACTCTCTGGCCGCATTAATGTGGAGGTGATACCTGAACAATGTGTTTTAGCCTTACAGTTACTACATGGAGACTAATGGAAGATGCAGATGGGACAAGTATCAACACCAACCCTCCGATATACATGTGTGAAGTGGGAATGAGAAGGGAGGATGATATAAAAGGAAAATGAGGCAACAAAAAGAGGGGGGAAGGAAAAAAGAAAGAAATACTGTAACATTTTGTAATCAAATTTGTAATTAAACTTAAGAACAATATATAAGAACAGACCTCCTCAGATCTTGCCGAGGACGATTTTTCTCCAACACAAACCCTTTCTTTTTCATTCTTTCAACATCTGAATCCATTTTAAGGTTTGTTTGATTAACTAAAGCCCAGTTTTCCAACCCATTCTCTATATTTATTTATTTATTTATTTGGGATTTGGACATGACCAATCATGACATGTCATTCAATTGTTTTCATAAATTTGATACCTAAATTTAATATATATATATATATATATATATATATATATATTTATTAAATTTTTCATTCCTTAGCAACAAAATATATGTGCCCCAATGATTTAGGATTTGGACATGGTCAAGACACTAATTGGTTTTTTAATGTAAGCAAAGATACAACCCCAAATTTTTTATTTAAAAATAAAAGATTTTATCAATTTAGTTTATTGGAACCACAACTCTTGGCTTATTTAAAATTGTTGGTTAATAAATTTTGTTGTTCTATTTGGCATTATTTTATAATATCTACTTTATTATCCAAATTAGTATGTAAGTTATCTGAAAAATTAATTTTAAACTAAATGTTAATTATAGAATTTTCTTACATTTCTTACACACACCGTAAATATCCTCATAATTTAAAGGGTTAGTTACCCACTAATTTGTTAATTTTGATACTAATTTAGATGGTATGAAACATGTGTGGACTCAGTTTGTGGTCCAAATTGATAGTGCACTGGCCCAATGAGTCCAAGACAATAAATTTGTAGAGAGTGTGTTGGAAAACTAGGTTTTAGTGAATTAGGGCTACCATCATCACAAGTTCAAAGACAATTTTAATGAAACTACTAAAACAAATGGGAAAATATTCTCAATCCAAGGAGCTTTATTTTTATATTACTCGATCTTTTCCATATGTCATCGTTGATAAGCTTCTTCTCCTCTTTTCTATGATTTTTTCCACCCACCCTTTTCATAAAGGATTCTTTACATTATATAGCTCTTTTCAGATCATCTTAACCCTACACTTGTCGTTCATTTGATACTTCACTTGAGTGTCTGTCCTATCAGTCACCTCTTCTGGTTCTTTGTGAGTTGTAGTAACCAAAGTATCACTATTCAAATGTATTCTCCACATAAATGCGGCTAGAAAAGTGGTTACAGTGCATTTAATGAGATGGCAACAACTTTTCCTTCGATCTTTTGGGCTTTCCCACCTTCCTTTCAAATCCATAGGACACGTCCTCCTCTTTTGAGCTTCTTGGAAGGTTCCTCTAGCTGTTGGGATGCAAATTTGAAGTATGCTAGCCATGTCCAAGAGGATTTTCATCCCCGGACATCCCTCCATGTGCTTCTTACCTACAGGGCCCTATGCTAGGCCTTTACTATGTACTGGCAATCTCTTTAGACAGTTTATTGTCCTCGGAGAGGCCTATGGCCCAACATATTATTTTGGGCCCTTACCCCCACAAAACATATTTGCAAATGCTTAGAAAATATAAGATAAATAGTTATAATTAACTCTATATTTTGACTATTTTATTGCTACAATATCCATAGTCTTATACATACATAATACATTACAATATTCTATCATCTTGTTAATCTTTTATGCATGTGTCATTCACAAGATTGGTAATCTAATATTTGTAAGTTCATAAACGAAAATAATTTTATATCTAATTAACTCAAATAATATAATTTTAAATATTGATTATTTATTATTAGTATAGATTTGTGAATGAGTAAAAATTTTTAGTAGTAGTGTTTATTATATATGGAAGATTAATATCTTAATTAAATAGCTTGCGAATGAGTTCAAGCTTACTTGATAGGAAAATAATCTAAACTTAAAAATGTAGTATAGTTTAGTGACGAGTTTAAACTCAACTCATGTTTGAAATAAATTTAAATGAACAATTTTGAATTTTTAATATTTTGCTCCATTTGTAGCCTATCCATTGCATTACAATCTTCTTCTTCTTTTTTTTGTTTAAATGGAGTTTATGTGCAACTTTTCACAACTTCAGTTTTCTTAAATATAATTGTACTTTTATTCTAGTTTAATGTAATGCACCATGGCGTCTATGTGCAATGGGGCTACCTGATGAATAATAGTCAATTAATCATATAAGACTATTTTCCACCTTGACTGCTTGACGTGATGTCGCGAGCAGTGACCAAACTTGACCGGTAAAAATAAAAATTATGAATTAGTTGAGCCTTTGTTGATGATTTTTTTTTTTTTTTTTTCTAATTATTCAAAGCAATATTAGATACACAAAATTTTTACTTTTATTTTTTTTAAAGCAATATGAGAAAATCTTCTTCCACACTTTTCCATTCTCTTCCCCTACTTCACTTCACTTATTATAAATAAAGCCCTTCTCAACAAAGGCAAAGAGCCTTTATTGAGAAGAATACTTGTTGACCGAAAAAAAAAAAAAAAAGAAGAATACTTGGCCCAAAAAAAAAAATGGCCATGAACAACTGATCAAACTCTCTCCCTCCATCACACTCATGATTGCCATTTTAAATCTAAGAACATCATCAATGAACTTAAATCTAAGAACATCATGAATGAACTTGTATTGGAAAATATAGTTGCATATAAAAAGAACTAAAAGACTACTATTGCATATAAAAAGAACCACAACAGCCACCAAAATTTTCAACGCCTTACAATATAGTTAAATATAATAAAATAGTTCTATCTAGTTGTGCAACCAGCGGCTTCTTCTTCTTCTTCTTTTCTTTTTCTTTTTTATTTTTTTTCTGCCGGTGACCTGGCGGTGGAGCTGGAAGAGTAATGGAGGAGAAAGAGGCAGAGAGGCGTGCAGTGGAGGATTTTTTTTTTTTTTTTTTTTTTTAAGAGAGAAATGGTGGGAAAAAAAATTAGAGAGATACGTATACTTTTTTGTGTTTTTTTAAGGTTTAGAGATAGGTATGGAATGCAATAAATAAGAGATAATTAATGAGATACTAATCAGAATATTAGCATTAATAAGAGTCTTTTTTTTACCATTGGATTTAACCGTTGGATCTATTTAAATCCAATGGTTTAAAAAATGTGTAACTTTTTAGAGTTACACCAAATGTAACTTGAACCCATCTCTTAAAACAACGAACTTTAATTATGAAATAAAATACTTTTGGAAACCTGCACTTAAGCAAAAGGCAAGTTAATACACAACATTTTTAATATTAATTTATCAAAATTTGGTCAATTGAATGTCAAGGAGGGAGAATATTTTTTTCCCTTCACGTTTAAGGTGGAATATCATTTCCCCAAACCTCAAGGAAGGAGAGTGTAATTACCCCTTATTTAAAAAAGCAACCTATCTTGAATCTTCTATTAAAAAAAATCAAGTTACTAAATTTTCATATGAATAATTTTTTTAATCAACAATATAATGAGTTGGAGGAAAATACTCCAAACCAATTTAGGATTAAACTTTTTCCTAAAAATTTATTCTTCTTTCAATCATCTTGTTCTTGTATGTTTGTTTTAATTTATAATGTCACTCTATACATTTATCATAGCTTCAAAATATGGATCATTCAAAGAACCGAAAAAGTGAGAGATTTAAGATTTTTTAGGTTGGGCTAAGTTCAATCGAGATCAAACCGTACGTAATATGTCATTTAATTTTTTAATAGATTTGATACTTAAATTGAGTGTGTGTGCGCGCGCGTGTGTATATTAATTTTTCATTCCTTACCGATAAAACATGTGTGGCCCTATAGTTTGGGCTTTGAACATGCTAATTCCCTTAAGAGTAAACTCAACTAGTCGAATTACAAAACTCTTGACTTACATAAGATAGTTGGTTAAAAGCTTTGTTGCTTTATTGGACATTATTTTATAATATTTACTTTATTATCCAAATTAGTATGTAAGTTATCTGAAAAATTAATTTTAAACTAAATGTTAATTTTAGAAAAAATTTTATGTTTCTTACACACACCGTAAATATCGTAATATCCTCACAATTTAAATGGTCAATCACCCAATAATTTGTTAATTTTGATACTAATTTAGATGGTATGATAAATATTGCAAATGCTTAGAAAATAGTATGAGATATACAGTTATAATTAACTCTATATTTTGACTATTTGTCGCTACAATATCCACGCTTTATACATACGTAATACATTACAATATTCTATCATATTGTAATAAATCTTTTATGGTTATCCTTTCTTTTCTTTTCTTTTTTCCATAATTTTCATCTTAGAAATAATATTTGGAAATTTTTGTAATATTTTGCTCAACTCTGGTCATTTATAGCCTACCTATTCCATTATAATCCTTTTGTTTTTTTAACGGAGTTTATGTTATTTATTTATGTGCAACTTTTCACAACTTCAATTTTCTTAAATAAAATTGTACTTTACTTCTTTTTTACCATAAACAAATGCAAAAAAAAAAAAAAAAAAAACTTTAATTTCTACCTTATACAAGAAGAGTTACAGCCTATGGCTTTAAACTTTCATCGACGGGTCTCATTCTCTGTAACAATATAAATAATCCAGAGGATTTTTTTAGTAATGTTATTGTTTTCCACATAGCTGAAAATTTTATACTACTTTAATGCAATTGCAATGTACCATGGCGTCTAACTGAGTGCGTGGAGACCACCTGATGGGATTGAGATATTGCACAGGGTGCAATTCTTTTAACATGAGCTTTGATTTAATCTAGTGGTTATAAAATTGAGCCACGTCAGTAATTCATGTGCTCATCATCTCTTTGCCAATTCAATTTGCTCTCTCCTCACCACTTCCTGCCTAAACTTCTCGTTAGATCTAAAAATTCAAAATATTTTTCTCTTCCACCAAACCTTTGTCTATGGCTGAATGTCCATGGCTATAGTTAGCAGCCAACAAATCCCACTCCACCACCGGTAATGGTTGCCGCTGTGGCCTTCTCCTCGTCTCTCTCTCTCTCTCTCATCTGTGTGTTTTGTGCTGAATGATAGTAACGCCTCCTTATAAGTAAAATATTTTATTTATTTATTTTTTCTGTCAATAGTAAAGAATATTTATATGGAACAAATCTAAATTGTCATTACTAAACTGTACGGTGATTCTTTTGTGGTTGCCTTTTCAGTTTATGTAAGTTATACTGTAGGATGATTCTTTTTACGGGATTTTATTTTATATATGATTTTAGCTTAGTTTTATGGCCTCGAAGAAATTATTATACCTTTAAAAAAGTGATAGGTTTAAAACATTGTGTTTCAAATAAATAAATAAAACAATATATTTCAAATTTTGAGATAGAAAAGAAAAAATTGAGGCAAACGGACTTATATGTGGGCAAAAATATGGTTCACACTTCACAGCTCTTTTAGCTTTAGGAATCTCTTACCAAATACGGTTCTCTTCTTTTATTTTATTTTATTTTTTTAATGAAATTATTAACTTATTTATTTATGTACAAATTTTTAAATTTATTTTTATTTATTATTGTGTTTTTACTTCTTAGAATGAGATTTCATCTCAAACACACTTTTTGAGATTTTGAGAAGAATTGCTCTTTGGAGAGCATACTACAATGCAAGTTGTGAGATATATCTTACAAATGGAATTCTTATTCATGAGTCAACACACACAAATGGTATTAAAGCACCTTTATATAAAGAAAACTCATCCTTTGAACACTCCAATAGTAGTTTAGTTAGTTGATGTAAGTGACCATTTTTGTCCTTAAGAAGACGATAAAGAAACTCTTAGTTCTAATTCTAAAGTGCCATATTTTAATAAAATCAATAGTTTGATGTATCTTGTGAACTGCACATGATCTAACATTACCTTCTTGGTCAACTTACTAGCAATGTATTGTTAAGTATCAATGGTGGGATTTTCAAATATTAATTCAATAAAAATTATTAAGTAGTGTAATATACTTACATTCGTTGAGTGTGTGAGTATATTTGTAGTGTCGGAAAAATTCTATTTCAAAATGTTTCTATCATAATTACGAATTTCTATGTATTTTAATTTCATTTCAATTGTAATTTCATCAAATCATTGAGGTTCGAGTTCAAAAAAAAGACTTTAAGTGCTACAGAAGGAATCTTAATTAAGTGAGGTACATTGTGTCAGGAGAAATTTCCAGCAAGACAGACAGATTTGAAAATTAGTTACACAAAACAAACAATTCACCTAAAATTGACCTGAAACTTGGTTGAGCGAATTTGCCTAGGAATTTCGATTTTGATTTTCCCAATTATTTTTTTAGCCAACCAACCCTTATTTGTGGCTTGTATAAGAGCAAAAAATAATCTCTAAATTGACTTGCAATTGAGAGGAGATTCCATAGAGAAAAATTATTATAATTTCCATATATACCTTCATCCTCTCCAAATTGACTTGCAATTGAGAGGAGATTCCTTCCAAACACCTTGATAATTCATGAGTGCATTTGATTGTTGCTAGAAAGCATGGAGGCAAATATCTAAGAGATTGGGATTTGATGTTGGCAATTGACTTGCATAACCCAGATGTCAAGATCGGAGAGCTCGAATACAAGTATCTTACTCATTAGGGAGATCTTGTAAGTAGTATTGTATCACAACTATTTTCATAGTGGATTCGATTTTAGAACATGGTCTATAAGGGTTTTTCCTATTGCAGGTTTTCTTTTAGTCAATATATTGCTTATTGGTGTGCATTTGTTGTGGGTGATTGCGGGTTTATGGTTGTGTTCATATTATCCATGAAATCGGTTAACTAACTATACTCGAACCATAGTTAAAGAATTTGATAAAAATAGTAATAAGTTGTGCTAGGGATCTGCATAAGCCCTTTTCAAGGTGTAAGCACACACACAAATGCATATATTTAAACATGAGGGTTTTAATTCTTACACATTTACCATTTCACATATCTTTTTTCACATATATTTTTATGTGTTTAAATGTAGACATTCTCATATCAATTATGTAATGTACATATATGTGTGTAAAATAGTAGACGTAATCCAACATGTTTCCTAAACATAAACAATTTTTTTTTTTAAATACTGTTCTGAACCGAATGACTTATATTTATTTAAACAATCCATAAATGCTGATCAGATGCTGTCTATATCTTCAACTAGTACGTACACACGTAAGACATGATATACTAAGAAACATTACAATGGGGCAGAAAGCCACTTATTTCTTCAACAAAAGAAAAAAAAATAAAAAATAAAAGACAGCCACTTATTTCACTAATTAACGTCCAATGGAACTGTGCTGGTATGTTCAGTGCTTAGCCTGAGGAAGAAAATTAGATTAAAGAGTGGTTAGCAAAAAACACACTTGCAGAAGGTAGAGTAAAAAAGCTTCAACGAAATCAAATTCATAATTCCATGACTAAATGGTTAGTACCAAAAAGCGGGCACTGAATAATTCAACGATCACTTTGGGATCTGTCTTTGTTGGCTTATAAGCATCAATCTTGTTCACCTCCTGTACAAGGGGTAACAAGAACAATTACCACTCAAGAACCAAGAACTCTGATACATTAGGAACTCATGCCTCCTTCAGAGCCATGTTTAAAGTAAAGAGAATATAAAAATATATAGCATTTGCATGTATGCTCCACCGTAAAGATTAATGACTAAAATGAATTAGCTAGTAACTAAATGGGGGAGATAATTAATTTACAAGTTGTAAATCTTAGACTACTAGAACTCGCAATTGCCACTAAACATCATATGTGTTTTAGTTTACCTCAATCCACTTAGTAAGTTTAGGCCTTCCTGTAGTGATGTCATAATTCCACACTCCTGAAAGGAAGGCTCGGAATTTTTCAACAAACGGGATGTAAGCTATGTCCACCTGATGATCAAGTTTCACTCATAAATCAAAGGAGGAATTGTAGAAAATATCGTTTAATAATCATATAACTGGTTTCCACTTCCCATATTTATATATAACTATATATAATCATTGTCTAGAGCATAGGTAAAATAAAATTTGAATCTTTAATATGTTTAAAGAGAATGTACCAAGGTCAGTATATACAAAAAGGCACACAACACAGCACCAACGAAAGATCAAAATCAAAGTTGAGAATTCAACTTACCAAACTGAGCTCATGGCCAAGGAAGAAAGGCCCATCATTAAATTTATGAAGAGCATTCTCTAGGTGGTCAAAAGCAGGGCCTGATGCAAGTTTAAGGTTTTAGTGAGCCTGGCTTCTATACAAAATGGTGTAAAGACTCAAGAGGCAGCAAGTTTTAAGTCTTACCAGCTTCTTTGACAGTGTCTCCTTTGAATGATGTGAACACTATCTTGTTGAAGGTATCACTGTAGGTTATCAGTTCTTCAGCAAACTCTTTTTTAGCAGGATCCTACAGTCATGTCATAACTTTAGAGTCAAATTCCAAGAGAGGTACAGAGCTTTTATGAAGGGCACAACGAATTATGCAAATCTTACATTGGGTTGAAGAGAAGGTCCTTCAAAGTTGCTGTCTACATATTTAATCAAATCAAGGCTCTCCCCAATGACTTTGCCATTGTGTTCCAATGAGGGTACCTGATAATATTAAAAAACTGATTATCAATCAAGAAATTCAAGCAGCTCAATGAAGTATGCATTAGATAGGCATTTAAAAGTATCACCTTGTTTTCATGGTAGACTCTCTCTTTGTACCAAGCAGGCCTGTTTTGAAGGTCAATTGGAACTAATTTAATCTTGTCATGTAATCCCTGCAACTCAAATATTCATCAACTTAGTAAGTAAAAAGAAAAAACCCCAAGAAAGGAAAAGGACAGATGATCCCAGAAGGGCTAAAGGGTCTGTCTTTTAATTGAAATTAGAAGCTAGAAAATCAGTATTGAACATCTAAGTTGTAGTCTATAAACAAATTAATTAAGATATGAGAACAAAGAGGACAAAAAGTGATGAAAATAACCTTGTAATTCCTGAGGATCCACACACGCTGTGCAAACGGGCATGTATAAGAGACGTACAACCTTCAAAAAATGGTCCAAGTTCATTTTGGCATACAAGGTAAAGGCATAAAAATAAAATCCTAAACAAAGGACATAATAAAACTAAAGAAAGTGATACCGGACAAAAACAAAAACACTAAACATAGTGAATATCCGACAAATAAAATATTAAAAAAAAAAAAAGCATTGGTGTGTACTGTATGTGCTACGATCAACTGAAATCATGATTTCAATTGTTAAATTGTGAAATCACGATTTCACTTTTTCATAATTATGACTGAAATAATGTTTGAAAACAAGATTTTCTAAAGTTGTGTACAGATTTGTGCAAAGATGTGTATAACAAACAAGAAAATTTTTAAGTACTTCCGAAATAGGGATAAATGTTACTTTCTCTTGTTATATTCATGTAGATCCCTACCATGAATTTAATGGGTGAATCTCATCATAAATATGAGAGAAAAAAGCATCATTCTTTGTGCTGTGAGAGTGAATAAGAATTACTCAAACAAATGTTAACAACAACAAAAATGGAAGAGAAGAGTGAACCTTGTAGTTCCATCAAAGAGAGGAGGTTGTTCAGAAGTGGCATCCAAAGGTGTGGGAAGATGCTCGTTCACGATCCTGCACAACCCACATAACAACATAAGTAAAAACAATCTTACCCTTTACCACAAAATTCAGAGAACCCCAAATGAACAACAACAAGAAGTCAACAACAACAACAAAACAGTAGAGAAAATGGAAAATTCTTGGTGATTTCAAAGTCCAAGACACTTACGCAGCTGCCATTGATGATGTTTTTTTTTGTTGTTGTTGTTCGGAGAGTTCTGAGGTTTTAGTTTATAGTCTTTCTAGTCTGATGCTGAATGTGATTTTTGGTTCACCGATCTACCATATTTATAGGAGTTTTCTCACCGTGATTCTATGAAGTGGCGAGCAGTGACGAACTCCCAATGTGACTGCCACGTTGGAACGAAGACAGAGTGAATCATATGGATGCTGGAATTGTGGGCAGGTTCATTATAAGGTTCAAATTTGACTCTTCTCTTTGGTCTTTACCCATTCGATTTGATTACTTCTTAACGGTTTGACTTTTTTCTGTACGCTGTTTATAAGACTAAAACTATATTGTATACTCATCTCGTCACACGTAATCCGCAAGTATAATGAGACTCTTTTTTTTAATTTAAATTTATCTATACATTTATTTAAAGGGTTTCTGTTATTTGAACCAAACATTTTGTTGGTTCAAAAATACCTCCAACACTCTTACGTTTAAGTAGAGACAAAACTAAAACTGTTTAGACCAAACATTTCGTTGGTTTAAAAATACCTCCAACACTCTTAAGTTTAAGTAGAGACAAAACTAAATGATAGTCAGGTAAAAATATATGTCTAACTTGCACTAAAATATTACCTACAAAATAGGAATACTTTCTATTCAGGTATTTTAACCATTATAAGTTTCTTTAAAAAACTTTCTCTCATCTCTTCTTGTGTGTATGTGTTACAAATATTTAGTATTCTCAAAAGAAAAAACTGTGAGTTAATCTCACATTGAAAAATGAGTATGAGTTAAAGAAGTTTAAAACATATGCTGTGTATCTAAGAGTTAGGTCCTTTTTTATATATATCATTGTGAGTTTTTTTTAAAAAACCTTCTCTCCTCTCCCCTTATGTGTGTGTTATAAATACTTAGTATTCTCAACCAAAAAAAAAAAGATCCAACTACCTAAACTCACATTTTAAATTTTTTTTTAAAAATTTTTTTTAAAAAAACTCACTTTTCTTTTTTACTTTTAATAAGTCTTAACCGTTTCACATCAACAATAAATTGTTCACCTTTAAAAAAATTAGAAGAGGCTAGTCTATTGTTAGTGAGGCTAGTCTATTGCCAATCTAAATTTTAAGAAACTAAAATTTAAGATTTGAAATAGAGTAAACTGTTGAATTTAGTGTATGTTTGTTTTTAGAAAAAGAAAATGTATCAAATGTATATGAGATATATTTAAATAGAGAGTACAAATTTTTAAGAAAAAAGTTTCTCTTATAGTTTTTTTTGTTTTTGAATTGCAATTTTAATCTCTTTTTTTATAAGAATAAAGATTATCTAATTAAATTAGGGGTATTTTTGATATTTTTGAAAGCATAACTAACTTTCTAAATCCTCCTAATATATAGAGATTATTTATAAATAACCTATCTTCTTCTCTCTCTTTTTTAAATCATGTTAGGAAATTTACATATGAATAATTTCTTCGATCGATAATATAATGAGTTTGAGGGAAATAACTCCAAACCAATTTAGAATTATTTTTTTTTCCTATAAATTGCTTCTCCTTTCAATTATTATTATTTAAAATAAATAAATATTTACAAGAATGTTCAAAGATTTGATTTTTTTCAACTTCTTCGTGTATGTTTGTTATAATTTAAAATGTCACTTTTATATTTACCATGGTTTTGAAATTCGAACCGTTAAAAGAACTAAAAAATTGAGAGGTTTAAGGTTTTTTTAGATCAAGCAAGGGTTCAAATGAGCTTAAATCATGACATGTCATTTAAATTTTTTTTTTTTAGATTTGATAAATTATTTTTTTTTTGAGAATGAGATTTGATAATTAAATTTTGTGTGTATATATATATATTAAATTCAAGAATCAAATTTATAGAAACAATTGAATGACTATATATATATATATATATATATATTAAATTCAAGTATCAAATTTATAACAATAATTTGGGATTTGGACATGCATGACCAACCATCTCGTGTCATTCAATTGTTTTTATAAATTTGATACTTGAATTTAATATAATATAATATTTTATAAATTCAAGTATCAAATTTATAAAAACAACAAATCCCAAACCATTGGGCCACACATATCTTAAACTAAATGTTAATTATAGAATTTTTTTTTATGTTTCTTACACACATCGTAAATATCCTCATAATTTAAAGGGATAGTCACCCACTAATTTGTTAATTTTGATACTAATTTAGATGGTATGATACATATTTGCAAATGCTAAGAAAATATAAGATAAATAGTTATAATTAACTCTATATTTTGACTATTATATTGCTACAATATCCATAGTTTATACATACATAATACATTACAATATTCTATCATCTTGTTAATCTTTTATGCATGTCTCATTCACAAGATTGGTAATCTAATATTTGTGTGTGTGTGTGTGTTTCTCAAAAAAAAAAAAAAAAAGATTGGTAATCTAATATTTGTAAGTTCATAAACGAAAATAATTTTATATCTAATTACTATAAATAATATAATTTTAACTATTAACTATTTATTGTTAGTCTAGATTTGTGAATGGGTAAAATATTTTAGTCATAGTGTGTATTATATAAGGTAGATTAATATTTTAATTAAGTAGCTTGCGAACAACCTTAAGATTGCTTGAGAATAAAATAAACTAAACTTGAAAATGTACTATAGTTTAATGATGAGCTTAACCTTGACTCATGTTCGAAATAAAATTAAATGATTAATTTTAAATTTTTAATATTTTGCTTTACTCTGGTCATTTATAGCCTACCCATTGCATCATAATCTTTTTTTATTATTTTATTTTAAATGGAGTTTATGTTATTTGTTTATGTGCAACTTTTCACAACTTCAATTTTCTTATTATAATTGTGCTTTTATTTGTTTTCAGTAAAAATAATGCTAAAAATAAATAAATAAATAAAAACTTTTACCATAAATTTCTCAACTTTTGCAAATGCAAAAGGCTACTTTATTTTCTTCTATTAATTTTTTTGATGATGTATCTTTCTCTTTTGTCAGAAGAAAGAGTAGCCCCAATGCACATAGACGCCATGGTGAATTACATTAAACTAGTTTGATGCAACGCACCATGGCGTCTATGTGCAATGGGGCTACCTGATGACAACTAGTCATATAAGAATATTTTCCACCTTGACCGCTTGACGTGATGTCGCGAGCAGTGACGAACTTGACCAGTAAAAATAAAAATTATGTGTTAGTTGAGTCTTTGTTGAGGATTTTTTTTTTTTTTTTTTCTAATTATTCAAAGCAATATTAGATACACAATTTTTTTTTAAGCAATAATAGAAAATCTTCTTCCACATTTTTCCATTCTCTTCCCCCACTTCACTTCACTTATTATAAATAAAGCCCTTCTCAAGAAAGGCAAGGAGCTCCTATTGAGAAGAATACTTGGCCCCAAAAAAAAAAAAAAAAAATTGGCCATGAACAACTTATCAAACTCTCTCCCTCCATCACACTCATGATTGCAATTTTAAATCTAAGAACATCATGAATGAACTTGTATTGGTGTATGATTTTACTATGACTAGACTAATACTTTTTGTTTGTACCATTTATTATCCGAACTTTATCTTTTTGGATTTGATTTCTTTGATAAGCCTAAAGTATCATCGGTCACAACAGACATGGGACCCACATGTGAGTGAGAGAAATGTTGTATAAGACGAGCTCATATGAAAATTTTTTGAGTTATGAAAAGCCAGTTATGACTGATGACATTTTTAGAACATGTTAATGAGAGAGCTGTTATATAAAACGAAAGTGGTAGATACTTTCCCCTATAACTCAAACTTACAAATATGGCCAATTCCTTCCCAATCTCTCTTCCTCCCCACCACCAACCCACCACACACCCCCCCCCCCCCCCCCAAAAAAAAAAAAAAAATCAAAAAACTCCATTCTCTATTTTTTCTCAAAATCAACCAGCCACCCTATCTAGAAGCATGTCAAGACTTCTTTCAAGTAGTATAGTATGGTGGTAGCGCGTAGATCTCCATATTATTAAGCCAGAAATTAAATTTTGCTTCTTAATTTTTCACCACCAACACATTATTAATTTGGATCATTGTTTACCATCCATATATTACTAAACTGAAGCGTAGCGTTTAATGCTGCTGCTCTCACGTTACGTCACATCAGCTGCTACGTCATTCTTTTTTTTCTTTTCTTTTTTAAAATATAATTTGTCCTACAATTTTAAAATAGTTTTTACAATTTTTAGCCCTATAAATGTAGCCCACTACTTATTTATTTACTTCCACTATGACCCTATAATAAATCCAGCCCACTACTTATTTATTTACTTCTACTATCACCCTATAATAAATCTGTATAATTAATTCAGGCCACCTTTTATTTATTTAGTTCCACAATTAAGCCCAACCCAAAGCATTTTCAGTTCAGTTTTAGGGTTTTGTGTGAGCCTTTTCAGCTTAAAAAACCAAAACAAAAAAATATATATTGCTAAAAGCTGAAGCATAGCATTTAATGCTGCTGCTCTCACGTTGCGCCACATCAGCTGCCACGTCATTCTTTTTTTCTTTTCTTTTTTAAAATATAATTTGTCCTACAATTTTAAAATGGGTTTTACAATTTTCAACCCTATAAATGTAGCCCACTACTTATTTATTTACTTCCACTATCACCCTATAATAAATCTGTATAATTAATTCAGGCCATCGTTTATTTATTTAGTTCCACAATTAAGCCCAACTCAAAGCCTTTTTAGTTAAGTTTTAGGGTTTTGTGTGAGCCTTTTCAGCTTAAAAAACCAAAACAAAAAAATATATATATTACTAAAAGCTGAAGCGTAGCATTTAATGCTGCTGCTGCTTTCACGTTGCGCCACATCAGCTATCACACCATTCTTTTTTTTCTTTTCTTTTTTAAAATATAATTTTTCCTACAATTTTTAAATGGGTTTTACAATTTTTAGCCCTATAAATGTAGCCCACTACTTATTTATTTACTTCCACTATCACACTATAATAAATCTGTATAATTAATTCAGGCCACCTTTTATTTATTTAGTTCCACAATTAAGCCCAACCCAAAGCCTTTTCAGTTCAGTTTTAGGGTTTTGTGTGAGCCTTTTCAGCTTAAAAAAAAAAAAAAAAACAAAACAAAACAAAACGAAACAAAACAAAACAAATATATATATTACTAAAAGCTGAAGCATAGCGTTTAATGTTGTTGCTCTCACATTGTACCACATTAACTGCCACGTCATTCTTTTTTTTCTTTTATTTTTTAAAATATAATTTGTCCTACAATTTTAAAATGGTTTTTACAATTTTCAGCCCTATAAATGTAGCCCACTACTTATTTATTTACATCCATTGTAACCCTATAATAAATCCAGTCCACTATTTTTTTATTTACTTCCACTATCACCCTATAATTAATCTAACCTACCTTTTATTTATTTAGTTCCACAATCAAGCTCAACCCAAAACCTTTTCAGTTCAGTTTTAAGATTTTGTGTAAGCCTTTTCAGCTTTAAAAACAAAAAAAAAAACAAAACAAAACAAAACGTTGAAGCCTTTCAAGCTTTAGGGGTTTTTTTTTTTCCAATTTTCTTATAATTATTTTTAACATTTATTTTTTTAATATTTACACTTCTCCAACCTTTCTCTCTCCCTTACCATTTCATTTCCCCACTATTTCAATTTTTCTTCCTCCCTTATCTTTTCATCTCCCCACTACCCTCTACATTAATATCATTCTTCTTCTTTCTCTTCATCTTCCTTTATTTTTGTCTCTTCTTATTCACACCCTCTTACTATAAATTTGTCACTATCTCTTCTATTCTATGTATAGTTTTCCCTCACAAGAAAAAGGTCCTCTCTCTCTCTCTCTCTCTCTCTCTCTCTCTAAATTTTTTGGGGGATTTTTTTATTTTTCTTGCATCTCTACTTTAGATTAATAATTTTTTATATTCTTTAAAACTATATTTTAGGTTAATGCGATTTAGTTTTATTTTTAAAATTGTGATTTAGTTTTGTTTTTTAAATTGTTGTTGTTGTTTTTTTTGTTTTTTATTTTCTTTGATTGTTAAATGTTATCCTATTGCGTTCTAAAGAATTAAATATAAAAATATAATATTATTCTATCACATAGCATGATTTGGATAATTTGGTATTTATTCTGTTACATAGCATGATTTTTTATAGTGCTCAATTTAGATGTTAAACTATGAGACTTTACTAATTTTTGTTTATTTTTTAATCCTTTATGGTGGACAAAGTACTCTTAATAGTTGTATTAGAAGTACTCTATAATGTCATTTATTTAAAGAAAAGCAAAAGTTAGCCAAACGAAAATAATTGGATAGATGACAAATTTTAACTTTTGCAATTTTATTTTTATTATTATTATTTTATAACAATGCATGTATAGAAATTTAATTATTAGATTTTGCTAATAATTGTTTATTTGATAATATGCTTTGGGCGGCCGAAATTATAATTTCTACAAAGAAAATAACCTTAATAGATTATCAAAAACAAAATTTTATCCTAATATTGGTTTAATTAATCATTGTTAAGTTTTTTTTTTTTTTTTAGTTTACGTTTTTTTGGTGTTTTGGATTGTTCCTATATTGGGTGGAATTGGCAGGTTCTCATCAAGATTGCAGGGAGAAAGAGAAAACAAAACAACAAGTCTGCCTATGCATATGAAGCCAGGACTGTTCAAGGAAATTGCATCTTCTTGGGTACTTTTAGTTGTGCTGCAAAAACTGCTTTGGGTGCTGCTCAGGAAGCCTTGATGAATGCATTATTGAAAGCCAGAGATATGGGGTATCAACGTATTTTGGTCTTATGTAATAGCAGTAGATTAGTCCAAGTTTCCAACTTAGTTCGAGCTCCAAACTGGCAGGAACAAACTATGGTTTCAGATATACTGTCACTCCAGCAGAATGGACTTCTATGTAAACTGCTTTTTTTTCCAAACATAGTTATTAGTCATGTTTGGTATTTAGCTGATCAGGCTACTAAGATGCCAATCCATCAGTTTTGGGCACCTATGCTTTCTGATGTAAACACTAACTCTTATGTAATTTTGTTTTCTGTCTTAATGGTATCAAAAAAAAAAAAAAAAAAAGACTTACCAAAATAAAAACCTCCTCTATATCTGTGTGTTTTGTGCTGAATGATAGTAAAGCCTCCTCCTTATAAGTAAAAGATTTTATTTATTTATTTTTGCTGTCAATAGTAAAAGAATATTTATATGGAACAAATCTAAATAGTCATTACTAAACTGCAGAGTGATTCTTTTGTGGTTGCCTGCAGGGACGGAACTAGGATCAAAATTTAGGGGGGGCCAAAACCTCAATAAAAAAAATTCTTTAAAATACAAATTAGCATATATTTAATGTTAAGAAAATATCAACAAAAGAGAGAAGAAACAAAATAACCGTTTATTAATACATTTTAAATTAATAATTTAAAAATAGAATTCAACATTCTTTTAAATAATAAAAATCATCTATAGTTGATTTTGTACAAAACTTTGCAACAATATCCCTTTCAATCCTAATTTTCTTTAGATTAATGATACATGAATTTATAAAATTTATATAATAAAATTTGTAATACTAATGACTATACACTACACATTAGCACCAATTTATTAACACAACTATTCAATTCTATAATACCCCACATAAAATTAAATATTTTAAGTTAAAAATTGATAGCCAAAAACACCTGCCATCCCACCCCACACACTTATTAATGGCCACCCACGCACCCCACTCTCACTCACTACAAGTACATTAACTTGGTTTGTAATTTGTATTCATCTGTCTTTCTTCTTCTTTTTCTTTTCAGCAAAAATAGTCATATGTTTTTCACAAAAATTCAAATAGTCAATCTTAACACTCATAAAAAAATAGCTTGGATCTAAGAAGAAAGAATAAGAAACAGATAACACAGTAACACAAATGTTGTAGTATAGTTGTTTGCCAGTTGGGTTTTATCATTTTCATGGGCCAATTTGTAACTTATTGGGAGGAGGGGGCCAAAAATAATTATTTTGGGCTCAATTGTTAAACTATTCATTAAATGTGTATACTATTACTATTTTAAAAAAAAAAATTTGGGGGGTGTGGGGGGCAATGGCCTCCCTCTGCCCCTTACTAGTTCCGTCTCTGGTTGCCTATCAGTTTATGTAAGTTATACTGCAGGATGATTCTTTTTACTGGATTTTATTTTATATATGATTTCAGATTAGTTTTATGGCCTCGAAGAAATTATTATACCTTTAAAAATGTGATAGCTTTAAAACATTGTATTTCAAATAAATAAATAAATAAAGCATTGTATTTCAAATTTTTAGATGGAAAAGAAAAAATTGAGGCAAACGGACTTATATGTGGGCAAAAATATGGTTCACACTTCACAGCTTTTTTAGCTTTAGGAATTGTGAGGCCTCTTTTTGCGGTCCAAGCTAATTATGCACTGGACCAACGAGTCCAAGACAATAAATTTGTAGAGAGTAGGTTGTGAAACTGGGCCTTAGCAAATATGGCCTACTATTATCACAGGTTCAAAGATAGTTTTTAATGAAAATACTCAAAAACCCATGAAATCCGAGAAGCTCTCCTTTTTTATATATTAGGCAACCTTTTTTCTTCTTCTCCTCCTTTTCCCAAAAAACTCTTCCTACATAAAGGATTCTTTCTCATTATATATCTCTTTTTGATCATCTTAACCCTACACTTGTCATTCATTTGAGACTTCACCTGAGTGTCTGTCCCATTGCCATGTATTCTGATTCTTTGTGAGTCGTAGTAACCAAAGTCTCCCTGTTTAGATGTCTTCTTTACATAAATGCGGCTAGGAAAGTGGTTACAGTGCATTTAATGCGACGACAGCAACTTTTTCTCAGATCTTTTGGGCTTTTTCCTCCTTCCTCTCAAATCCATAGGACACATCCTCCTCTTTAGAGCTTCTTGGAAGGTTCCTTTGGCGGTTGGGATGTAAACTAGAGGTTTGCTAGTCATGTCCAAGTGGATTTTCATCCTTGGACGCCCCTCCACGTGCTTCTCATCTGCTGGACCCCACGATGGACTTTTATTACGTACTGGCTATCTCCTTGAACAGTCTGTTATCCTCGAACTGGCCCATAGCCCAATATATCAGTCTGGGCCAGTACCCCCACAGGAATCTCTTACCAAATATGGTTCTCTTATTTTATTTTATTTTATTTTTATGAAGTTATTAACTTATTTATTTATGTACAAATTTTTAAATTTATTTTTATTTTTATTTATTATTGTACTTTTACTTGTTAGAATGAGATTTCATCTCAACACACTTTTTGAGATTTTGAAAAGAATTGCTCTTTGGAGAGCATACTACAATGTAAGTTGTGAGATATATCTTATAAATGGAATTCGTATTCATAAGTCAACACACACACACACAAAAAAGGTCTTAAAGCACCTTTATGTAAAGAAAACTCGTCCTTTCAACACTCCAATAGTAGTTCAATTAATTGATATAAGTGACCATTTTTGTCCTTGTTGAAGTCTAAAAAATCACAGTACCCAGGCCCAAAGAAATAACACAAAGGGCCATAGAAAATGAAATTAAAAAAAAAAAGGTGGTAAGCCCAAAAGGCTTGAAGGCTTGAAGCCCAAAAACCATAAAAAGATGAGCCCCAAAGCCTATGAAGGAAGAAAAAAAGAAAAAAGGTCCAGATCAGAAGATGGAAGAAGAACCAGCGTAAAAGAGCTGAGTCCGGATACCCAGAGGCTGCCAAAGGCTCGGGATCCCCGAGGCGTATAGCACAGCTAAGACAGGATTAAGACAGCTCAAAGGAAAACGCCAAAAAAAAAACACAAGAAACAAAGGGCAGATGCGTCCTTCTCAGGTACCTGAGATCCAGCAAGAAAAAGGAGAAAACCTAGAGTAACCTCTCACAATGCAAAGGAACGGTACCTCAGGGAACCAGAACAAGGAGCTATAAAAAAGGAAGTAGCAGCAAAAAACTTTCGAACCAGCAGAGTTGGATTCCGCCCACTCAGGAAAAATGACAAAGAGGAAGGACGGCCAAAAGTTGAACCATAAGGAACGTGACATCAAAAACAAGCGCACTCTGGAATAGAAAAGTCAGCCATGGGCTTTCGAAGAAACAGCATCAAAAGGAAGAAAAAATGAGAAACAGGGAAAGGCTCGACCTTTTGCGCGATGGGCACAAAACAGGCTCTGGTACCCAGGGAGCAAAACAAAGGAATCAATAATTCCTCAGAACTCTAGAATAACACTATAAAAAGGGGAGAAAGCAATAGAAAAACACAAAAATAGAATCATTGAGAAAAACTCTGTCAAAAAACTCAAAGAAAGTAGGGAAATATCTCCCGATATCCCAGAAACAGCCACTATAGGACATACTTGGATTCAAAAGGATTAAAACTTTGCAAGTCTTAGAGGCTTGGATAGCCATCAAAGTATGTAATTTTTGAGCTTATTTGAACCTTGTATCACGTCTTAGTGAGCACACTGTAACCATAATTAAGAAAAACTAATGAAGTATTTCTTATTAATTTGAGGATCCCTAACAATTGTTTTTTTGTGTATTTCTTGATTACTTTGCATTTCCTTTTTGCTGTCTTCATTGTTGTTCAATACAAATATTCTCGTTTGCTAGTTTATGTGTATTGTAGGAAGCATGCCTTGTGCACGACTTGGCTCTTAAACAGCTCCTTTAGCTGCGGTGAACCAAGCCCAGTCTACCAAACTACAATTATTTAGCCCAGGATCCTTGGGCCTGTGTTGCAAAGAAAAAGGCACTCTCACAGTCCTCAAGAAGATAATAAAGAAACTCTTTAGTTCTAATTCTAAAGTACCATATTTTAATAAAAACAATGGTTTGATGTATCTTGTGAATTGCACAAGATCTGACATTACCTTATTGATCAACTTTCTAGCAATGTACTGTTGAGTATCAACGGTGGGATTTTCAAATATTAACTCAATAAAAATTATTATGTGGTGTAATATACTTGAAGTTACATTCATTGAGTGTGTGAGAATGTTTGTAGTGCTGGAAAAATTTAGTATCAAAAAGCTTCTATCATAATTGTGAATTTTCATGTATTTTAATTTCATTTCAATTGTAATTTCATCAAATCATTGAGGTTCGAGTTCAAAAGAAAGACTTCAAGTGCTAAAGAAGGAATCTTAATTAAGTGAGATACAATGTGTCAGGAGAAATTTTGAGCAAGACAGTCAAATTTGAAAATTAGTTACACAAAACAATTCACCTAAAATTCACCCGAAAGGGCCGAAACTTGGTTGAGCGAGTTTGCCTAGGAATTTCAATTTTGATTTTCCCAATTATTTTTTTAGCCAACCAACCCTTATTTATGACTTGTATAAGAGTGAAAAATAATCTCTAAATTGACTTGCAATTAAGAGGAGATTCCATCCAAACACCTTGATAATTCATGAGTGCATTTGATTGTTGCTGGAAAACATAGAGGCAAATCATCTAATCTTCAAGTAGCCTTGAAATATCTAAGAGATTGGGATTTAATGTTGGCTATTGACTTACATAACCTAGATGTCAAGAGCGGAGAGCTCGAATACAAATATCTTACTCATTCCGGAGATCTTGTAAGTAGTATTTTATCACAACTATTTTCATAGCGGATTCAATTTTAGAACATTGTCTATAAGGGTTTTTTCTTTTCGTCAATATATTGCTTGTTAGTGTGCATTTATTGTGGGGGATTGCAGGTTTATGGTTGTGTTCATATTATCCATGAAATCGGTTAATCAACTACTCAAACCATAGTTAAAGAATTTGATTAAGTAATAAGTTGTGCTAGGGATCTGCATAAGCCTTCTTTAAGGTGTAAGCACAAACACAAATGCATATATTTAAATAAGAGAGTTTTGATTCTCGCACATTTACTATTTCACATATCTTTTTTCACATACACTTTTATTTGTTAAAATGTAGACATTCTCGTATCAATTATGGATATATGTGCATAAAATAGTAGACGTAAACGATATATATATATATATATATATGTTTCCTAAACATAAACAATATTTTTTTTAAGGACTGTTCTGAACCGAATGACTTATATTTATTTAAGCAATCCATACATGCTGATCAGATGCTGTCGATATCTTCAACTGGTACGTACACACGTAAGATATGATATACTAAAAAACATTACACTAAGGCAGAAAGCCACCTATTTCTTCAACAAAAGAAAAATAAAAAATAAACGACAGCCACTAATTTCACTAATTAACGTCCAATGGAACTGTGCTGGTATGTTCAGTGCTTAGCCTGAGGAAGAAAATTAGATTAAAGAGTGGTTAGCAAAAAACACACTTGCAGAAAGTAGGAGTAAAAAAGCTTCAACGAAATCAAATTCATAATTCCATGACTAAATGGTTAGTACCAAAAAGCGGGCACTGAACATTTCAACGATCACTTTGGGATCCGCCTTTGTTGGCTTATAAGCATCAATCTTGTTCACCTCCTGTACAAGGGTTAACAAGAACAATTACCATTCAAGAACCAAGAACACTGATACATTAGGAACTCATGCCTTCTTCAGAGCCACGTTTAAAGTCAAGAGAATATAAAAATATATAGCATTTGCATGTATGCTCCACCGTAAAGATTAATGACTAAAATGAATTAGCTAGTAGCTAAATCGGGGAGATAATAAATTTACAAGTTGCAAATCTTAGACTACTAGAACTCACAATTGCCACTAAACATCATATGTGTTTTAATTTACCTCGATCCACTTAGTAAGTTTAGGCCTTCCTGCAGTGATGTCATAATTCCACACTCCTGAAAGGAAGGCTTGGAATTTTTCAACAAACGGGATGTAAGCTATGTCCACCTGAAGATCACATAGTTTCACTCATAAATCAAAGGAGGAATTGTAGAAAGTATCGTTTAATAATCATTTAACTGGTTTCCACTTCCCATATTTATATATAACTATATATAATCATTGTCTAGAGCATAGGTAAAATAAAATTTGAATCTTTAATATGTTTAAAGATAATGTACCAAGGTCAATATATACACACAAGGCACAGAACGCAGCACCAACGAGAGATCAAAATCACAGTTGAGAATTCAACTTACCAAACTGAGCTCATGGCCAAGGAAGAAAGGCCCATCATTAAATTTATGAAGAGCATTCTCTAGGTGGTCAAAAGCAGGGCCTGATGCAAGTTTAAGGTTTTAGTGAGCCTGGCTTCTATACAAAATGGTGTAAAGACTCAAGAGGCAGCAAGTTTTAAGTCTTACCAGCTTCTTTGACAGTGTCTCCTTTGAATGATGTGAACACTATCTTGTTGAAGGTATCACTGTAGGTTATCAGTTCTTCAGCAAACTCTTTTTTAGCAGGATCCTACAGTCATGTCCTAACTTTAGAGTCAAATTCCAAGAGAGGTGCAGAGCTTTTATGACGGGCACAATGAAATATGCAAATCTTACATTGAGTTGAAGAGAAGGTCCTTCAAAGTTGCTGTCTACATATTTAATCAAATCAAGGCTCTCCCCAATGACTTTGCCATTGTGTTCCAATGAGGGTACCTGATAATATTAAAAAAACAGATTATCAATCAAGAAATTCAAGCAGCTCAATGAAGTATGCAATAGATAGGCATTTAAAAGTATCACCTTGTTTTCATGGTAGACTCTCTTTGTACCAAGCAGGCCTGTTTTGAAGGTCAATTGGAACTAATTTAATCTTGTCATGTAATCCCTGCAACTCAAATATTCATCAACTTAGTAAGTAAAAAGAAAAAATCCCAAGAAAGGAAAAGGACAGATGATCCCAGAAGGGCTAAAGGGTCTGTCTTTTAATTGAAATTAGAAGCTAGAAAATCAGTATTGAACATCTAAGTTGAAGTCTATAAACAAATTAATTAAGATATGAGAACAAAGAGGACAAAAAGTGATGAAAATAACCTTGAAGTTCCTGAGGATCCACACACGCTGTGCAAACGGGCATGTATAAGAGACGTACAACCTTCAAAAAATGGTCCAAGTTCATTTGGCATACAAGGTAAAGGCATAAAAATAAAATCCTAAACAAAGGACATAATAAAACTAAAGAAAGTGATACCGGACAAAAACAAAAACACTAAACATAGTGAATATCCGACAAATAAAATATTTTTTTAAAAAAAAGCATTGGTGTGTACTGTATGTGCTACGATCAGCTGAAATCATGATTTCAATTGTTAAATTGTGAAATCACGATTTCACTTTTTCATAATTATGACTGAAATAATGTTTGAAAACAAGATTTTCTAAAGTTTTGTACAGATTTGTGCAAAGATGTGTATAACAAACAAGAAAATTTTTAACTACTTCCGGAATAGGGATAAATGTTACTTTCTCTTGTTCTATTCATGTAGATCCCTACCATGGGTGAATCCCATCATAAATATGAGAGAAAAGAGCATCATTCTTTGTGCTGTGAGAGTGACTAAGAATTACTCAAACAAATGTTAACAACAACAAAAATGGGAGAGAAGAGTGAACCTTGTAGTTCCATCAAAGAGAGGAGGTTGTTCAGAAGTGGCATCCAAAGGTGTGGGAAGATGCTCGTTCACGATCCTGCACAACCCACATAACAATATAAGTAAAAACAATCTTACCCTTTACCACAAAATTCAGAGAACCCCAAATGAACAACAACAAGAAGTCAACAACAACAACAAAACAGTAGAGAAAATGGAAAATTCTCGGTGATTTCAAAGTCCAAGACACTTACGCAGCTGCCGTTGATGATGTTTTTTTTTGTTGTTGTTCGGAGAGTTCTGAGGTTTTAGTTTATAGTCTTTCTAATCTGATGCTGAATGTGATTTTTGGTTCACCGATCTACCATATTTATAGGAGTTTTCTCACCGTGATTCTATGAAGTCGCTAGCAGTGACGAACTCCCAATGTGACTGCCACGTGGGAACGAAGACAGAGTTAATATAGATGCTGGAATTGTGGGCAGGTTCATTATAAGGTTCAAATTTGACTCTTCTCTTTGGTCTTTACCCATTCGATTTTATTACTTCTTAACGGTTTGACTTTTTTCTGTACGCTGTTTATAAGACTAAAACTATATTGTATACTCGTCTCGTCACACATAATCCGCAAGTATAATGAGACTCTTTTTTTTAATTTAAATTTATCTATACTATTATTTAAAGAGTTTGTCTTATTTAAACCAAACATTTTCTTGGTTCAAAAATACCTCTAACACTCCTAAGTTTAAGTAGAGATAAAACTAAAATTGTTTGGACCAAACATTTTGTTGGTTTAAAAATACCTCTAACACTCTTAAGTTTAAGTATAAACAAAACTAAATGATAGTCAGGTAAAAATATATGTCTAACTTGCACTAAAACATTAACTACAAAATAGGAATACTTTCTATTCAAGTATTTTAACTATTGTAAGTTTCTTTAAAAAACCTTCTCTCATCTCCTCTTGTGTGTGTGTGTGTTACAAATATTTAGTATTCTCAAAAGAAAAAACAGTGGGTTAATCTCACATTGAAAAATAAGTGTAAGTTAAAGAGGTTTAAAACATATACTGTGTATCTAAAAGTTAGGTCATTTTAGATATATATCATTGTAAGTTTCTTTAAAAAATCTTCTTCCCTCTCTCATTGTGTATGTGTTACAAATACTTAGTATTCTAAAAAAAAAAAAAAGATCCAACTACCTAAACTCATGTTTTAAATTTTAAAAAAAAATTAAAAAAAAAAAAAACTCACTTTTCTTTTTTACTTTTAATAAGTCTTAACCGTTTCACACCAACAATAAATTGTTAACCTTTAAAAAAATTAGAAGAGGCTAGTCTATTGTCAATCTAAATTTTAAAAAACTAAAATTTAATATTTGAAATAGAGTAAACTGTTGAATTTAGTGTATGCTAGTTTTTAGAAAAAGAAAATGTATCAAACGTATATGAAATATATTTAAATATAGAGTACAAATTTTTAAGAAAAAAGTTTCTCTTATAGTTTTTGTTGTTTTTGAATTCTGTTGAATTGCAATTTTAATCCCTTTTTTTTTTAAGAATAAAGATTATCTAATTAAATTAGGGGTATTTTTGATATTTTTGAAAGCATAATTAACTTTCTAAATCCTCCTAATATATGGAGATTATTTATAAATAACCTATCTTCTTCTCTCTTTTTTTAAATCATGTTAGGAAATTTACATATGAATAATTTCTTCAATCAATAATATAATGAGTTTGAGGGAAATAACTCCAAACCAATTTAGAAATTTTTTTTTTCCTACAAATTGCTTCTCCTTTCAATTATTATTATTTAAAATAAATAAATATTTACAAGAATGTTCAAAGATTTGATTTTTTCAACTTCTTCGTGTATGTTTGTTATAAATTAAAATGTCATTTTTATATTTACCATGATTTTGAAATTCGAACCGTTAAAAGAACTAAAAATTTGTGAGGTTTAAGGTTTTTTTTAGATCAAGCAAGGGTTCAAATGAGCTTAAATCATGACATGTCATTTAAATTTTTTTTTTTTTTAGATTTGATAATTATTATTTTTTTGAGAATGAGATTTGATAATTAAATTGTGTGTGTGTGTATATATATATATATATATATATTAAAATTTTCATTCCTTAGCAACAAAATATGTGTGCCCAATAATTTGGGATTTAGACATGACCAAACATCACGTGTCATTCAATTGTTTTTATAAATTTGATACTTGAATTTAATATAATATAATATAAATGTTAATTGTAGAATTTTTTTTTATGTTTTTTATGTTTCTTACCCACATCGTAAATATCCTCATAATTAAAAGGGATAGTCACCCACTAATTTGTTAATTTTGATACTAATTTAGATGGTATGATACATATTTGCAAATGCTTAGAAAATATAAGATAAATAGTTATAATTAACTCTATATTTTGACTATTTTATTGCTACAATATCCATAGTTTATACATACATAATACATTACAATATTCTATCATCTTGTTAATCTTTTATGCATGTCTCATTCACAAGATTGGTAATCTAATATTTGTGTGTGTGTTTCTCAAATAAATAAATAAATAAATAAAAGATTGGTAATCTAATATTTGTAAGTTCATAAACGAAAATAATTTTATATCTAATTACTATAAACAATATAATTTCAACTATTAACTATTTATTGTTAGTATAGATTTGTGAATGGGTAAAATATTTTAGTCACAGTGTGTATTATATAAGGAAGATTAATATTTTAATTAAGTAGCTTGCGAACAAGCTTGAGATTGCTTGAGAATAAAATAAACTAAACTTGAAAATGTATTATAGTTTAGTGATGGGCTTAAACTTGACTCATGTTCAAAATAAAATTAAATGATCAATTTTAAATTTTTAATATTTTGCTTTACTCTGGTCATTTATAGCCTACCCATTGCATTATAATCTTTTTTTATTATTTTATTTTAAATGGAGTTTATGTTATTTGTTTATGTGGAACTTTTCACAACTTCAATTTTCTTATTATAATTGTACTTTTATTTGTTTTCAGTAAAAATAATGCTAAAAAAAAAAAAAAAAACTTTTACCATAAATTTCTCAACTTTAGCAAATGCAAAAGGCTACTTTATTTTATTCTATTAATTTTTTTGATGATGTATCTTTCTATTTTGTCAGAAGAAAGGGTAGCCCCAATGCACATAGACGCCATGGTGAATTACATTAAACTAGTTTGATGCAATGCACCATGGCGTCTATGTGCAATGGGGCTACCTGATGACAATTAGTCATATAAGAATATTTTCCACCTTGACCGCTTGTCGTGATGTCGCGAGCAGTGACGAACTTGACCAGTAAAAATAAAAATTATGTGTTAGTTGAGTCTTTGTTGAGGATTTTTTTTTTTTTTTTTCTAATTATTCAAAGCAACATTAGATACACAAATTTTTTTTTAAGCAATAATAGAAAATCTTCTTCCACATTTTTCCATTCTCTTCCCCACTTCACTTCACTTATTATAAATAAAGCCCTTCTCAAGAAAGGCAAGGAGCTCTTATTGAGAAGAATACTTGGCCCCAAAAACAAAACAAAAAATTTGGCCATGTACAACTGATCAAACTCTCTCCCTCCATCACACTCATGATTGCAATTTTAAATCTAAGAACATCATGAATGAACTTGGTGTACGATTTTACTATGACTAGATTAATAATTTTTGTTTGTACCATTTATTACCCGGACTTTATCTTTTTGGATTTGATTTCTTTGATAGGCCTAAAGTATCATCAATCACAACAGACATGAGACCCACATGTCAGTGAGAGAAATGTTGTATAAGATGAGCTCATATGAAAATTTTTTGAGTTATGACTGATGACACTTTTAGAACATGTCAATGAGAGAGCTGTTATATAAAACGAAAGTGGTAGATACTTTCCCCTATAACTCAAACTTACAAATATGGCCAATTCCTTCCCAATCTCTCTTCCTCCCCACCCCCAACCCACCACACACCCACCCCCCCACCCCCACCCCCACCTCCCCCCCAAAAAAACCAAAAAATCAAAAAACTCCATTCTCTATTTTTTTCTCAAAATCAACCAGCCACCCTATCTAGAATCATGTCAAGACTTCTTTCAAGTAGTATAGTATGGTGGTAGCGCGTAGATCTCCATATTATTAAGCCAGAAATTAAATTTTGCTTCTTAATTTTTCACCACCAACACATTATTAATTTGGGTCATTGTTTACCATTATTCTAATAATTGAAACTGAAGAAGAGAAGGCAACATGTAATTTCTTGGTGGCACTACTTAAAATAAATAAATAAATATAATACAGATTTTTCACATGCTACTTGATCAATTGCTTCTTTAGCTAGTCAGACTTCTTCACCAAACTTAATAGCACCCCACCACTAAGACAAGTAGCTACAACACCAAGAGATGCTTCAGTTGAGACATGGAATCCTGTAGAAAGAGTTGAGAAGAAAATATTTAATTTTGGAATAGAAATTATAAAAGAGTACACGTAGAACAAGGTGATAAAATTAAAAAATACTCACCAAAAAAATCCGAGATCATCTTACATCCAATAAAGCCCAGTACGATGCCAATTGCCGGCTGATAGAAAGCAAAGGAAGAAATGTGGGTTTTTGTTTGTCTAAATTTGAATATGTTAATTAAAAACTATACACGCTACAAAATTTTCAAGTAGATAGTGAAAAAAGTAAGAATTCATTAAGCATGGAATTTAAAACCAAATCTAGCACAATAAAAATGAAAATGTTGGTCTTAATAACAGCTAGTACAGGCAAATCATATCCTTTTTTGGTAAGCAATATGCAAGCAAATCCTAGTTAGACTCAACCGCTCAGGGAATGGTACCATAGTTGCCTCGCTCGTGTTTCTTTGTTGTATAGATGCCTCATGAAACAATGACAACACACTTCAAGAGAATCAATCCTATGTTCTCAGATAATAGAGACAAAAATTAAAACTGATAGTTCTATTTTCCTACTATGAGGCTGTTAGTCTTACAAGATTCATGGTGCACCAGTTCCACCAGTTTGCAAGAAGCAGAAACCTTAGCAACAGAGGGAAATGGGGGAAACAACAGCAGTGCCAATAAAGAACCACGAAATAAGCATACAACAGACTCCTAAGTTTTAATTATGTCAAATGGCTCAAACACTCAGTTCATATTGCCTCATAACAAGTTGGTAAATATTTGAAAAGAGCATGATGACCTCATACTGATAGAGAAAGTAGACAATAGAAGATCTGCCAAAATGCTTGCAAATTTAGGCAGAGCAAGTCAGCTTTTTACCTGTAAATACTCCAAGTCTGACATACCCTCAGAAATCAGTGTGTAAAGCGATCTCAAACCTACAGTGTAAGAAGATACAGTCAACTAGTTATATTTAATATGAACGCAATCACTGTCAGCAATATATAGTAAAATGACCTTTTATCAATATTTGACATAAATATTAGATCATGCAATTATCTTCTGAGACAAATGCATATTTTTTCCTCCATAGCCAACTCCAAAATGCAATCCAAATGCATCTTTGATACATCAAGCAGTTGTATAAAAGTAGCTCATAAGGGAACTCTAAATCAACATAAAAATTAACATAAAGATATGGAGATGAAATTAAACTGCAGATTAAAATGTCGTATACATAAAGAGGCTTCCAGATCACTGGTAGCCAGTGTTGTTATATTTGTAATCACCAAAGTTCTTAATCACCAAAAAATTGTTATCATCATATGATAATAAGTATTAAGAGATCCAGGAACGCAGTGTATGCAATATGTACACATACATCAACTCAATTTAACAGGAACAATCAGTGTCAGAGATATCAATAGCACTTACAAGGATTACCAAAAGTAACAAGAATTACCTAAGATGGCAAAGAGATTAGAAGTAAAAACTATGAAAGGATCCCTTGTTACACCAAAGACTGCAGGTATTGAGTCAACCTAAAGAAAATAAGCGCTGTATCAACATTTCCATCACAAAATGCCAGTCTCTAAATAAATACATATGCCTCACATTATTAAGAAACTGGGAAAACCTACTGCAAATGCTATGTCACTGAGCTCAATAACTGCTACCGTGAGAAGTAAAGGAGTGGCCTGCCCAAAATTTGTGACACCTGTTAGAAATCAAGTAAAATTAATTTAAGATGGTAAAGAACTTTAAATCTCTGAGAAACAAAAAATGCTACTTGCTGATCCAGAGTTAAATTTTAACCCGTCCCTTGCAGCTTAAACAGTTTTATCTTATGTATGTTGAATATATGACACATTAATGTTACTTACTTTCCAGACACCACCCTGACTTGTTATAAAACGATTGCCATCATAACTACCTGCAAGGAACAAAAAGGGATGAGACTTTAAAGCAGAAAGATCAATTAGTACAGAGCAAATCAGCTTTAAGGTATTAAAATCCATGAAAACTCCATTCTGAATCTGCCTAAAGAATGCTTCCATCATGTGTATATTGTTTTTAACTACTAAAGACGGAACACTATATCAACGCAGTACCAGTGCCCAAGTTCCAGATTATGAGCGTGTCAAAAACAGGAGAAGCAACATTGCTTGGGTGTTTGCTCTCTAGTTATAGAAAGCAATAGAAACTTAGTGGAATAAAATTAGTCAGAGGAAACAATCTATTCAATGCAATTAATCCTTTGTCCAATGTGTATTGTAAAAATCAGATGATGGAGGTGCCTGATCTTACTTTAAAAAGTGCAAGAAAAGTATATAAATACCCCAACAACTCAGATTCCTTATTCCACATTTTGACAGAAGAAAAAGGAGATAATCAGATTTATAAGCAAGCCTACAAATTAGGCTAATCTAGGCTCAACATTTTTATACAAGTAGAGTTCAAATTGAGCTAAGAGCAGCCCTGACTAATGACTCAGCCCCACAAAGTAAGAAAATCCCTGTTGAGTACCAGCCTAGAAAAAGATATATAAACCAACTGGCAATAGTCCAATTAAGAATTCAGAAGGAAAGAAATATACAGCAGAACATTACTTGTGACAGGGATAAATCTTTGGCATGTCTTCACCACAAAGTTGTTGGATAGGTCACTGTCATCTTCTTCACTGGTAAATAGCTATCAAAAGATTACAAATATTTTAAGTCACTAGACATTTAATCTTCAAGAATCACCTCTTGCATGAGACCTTCCTTTCTTTTCTAATAAAATTAGTGTAAGCAATATGGTTAAATGATTAAATTCGCATTTACTTAAGCTTTTGAGACAATTTGTAATTTATCATGGTATCAAATTAGGTGGTAATGAGTTCGAACTCTTATCTCCAATCTACCTCCCAGTTAAAAAGTTAAAAATTCTACGTATTGGGCCCCATTTATTAAGGGGGAATCTGGACTCATGTCTGAAAAGGAGTGCTAGAATCATAGTTAAATGATTAAATTCACCATTACCTAACAACTTAAGGTTTAGAGACCAAACACATATATATTCAACTCATTCTCCTCTCTCTTACCCCCCAACCCCCACCACCCCCCCCCCCACCCACAAAAAAAAAATTCTAGTTTAATAGGCAAGTGAAAGAGAAGGTTTTCCAAGCTCTATTATGTTTCTATTTTGGATATTGACCCACACCCGCATGGAACATGGTTCAATCATTGCAGCTCAAAAACATGAACAGTCTGCAGAAACTTGCCTCATGCACATTTACAACAGGGGAAAACAAGCTGTATTCTGCTCTACTTTACCTTCAGTCTGTACTAAGTTTATACTTGTGAGGGACTATTTTGCAATGATTCAGTATACTTAGTTAAAAGAAGTTTCCCCTCAAACCAAGAGAGGAGGTGGGGAATTGAAGAAGTTTCCACATCTACGATACAATTGAAATAGAAGCATCTGAGCTACTAATTCTTGATCAGTTCTTTGTACTCATCTAGGGGTGTTCGTGGTGCAGTTTGAGGCCATTTTTAGCACCGCATTTTTCGGTGCGGTTTAGCTAAAACCATAACTACACCGCACCTTATTTTTGCAGTCACATGTGCGATGCGGTGTGGTGCGATGCGGTTTAAAGTTTAGCCAAAACCATAACCGCACCGCATCTCATTTTTGCAGTCACATATGCGATGCAGTGTATAAGATGCGGTTTGAATGATTTGAAGTTTGTATATTTTTCAAATTTTGGGCTTTTTCTTCCCAACGCAAAACTAATTTTTCCCTTTGTTTTGGTCCAAGTTTTAAATTATTGAGCTAGTTTTTCTTTATTTTGGGTTGGCTTTCCTAATCAACACTTACTAGGATTATCAAACTATTTTTTTCTTTTGAAAACTAGGGTTATTAAACTATTAATAATATATTTAATATTAAACATAATTAAATATACTAATATATAGAGAGGGTGCGGTGCGATGCAATTTGTGCAGTTTTTTTATTATAAAACCGCAAACCGCACTGCACCATGCGGTGTGGTGCGGTGCGGTTATGCCATTTTGCGGGCGGTTTTGGTGCGGTTTGTGCGGTTTATGCGGTTCCCTATACTCATCATATCGACTCTGACACAAAAATACATCCATCAAAGACCAAAAACTAGTAACTTCTCAAACTTTTTCTTTGGCCATGGGGGAACCACAGAAAATGGATAGACTGCATTAAAAAATTACTACATCCTTTCAGAAGAGAAGATTTAACCTTAAATGAGGAGTATAGGAGAATTGCAGCCAGTAGTAGGTTCACTGCCTCAAATCTCTAAAACAACAGGGAAAAAAATTCATAAAGATCATGTAGAATAAAAAAGACCACTCACAAAAACACATGTACTATGTGCAGGCAACAGGAGCAACTAGAAACTTACCTGAAGGGTGGCTGCTCCAAGGAGTATCAACGTCAAACGAAAGACCACAGCACCAGCAATACCGTATGAAAGTACCCGATTCTATACCTCCAGCAAATAGAAATTTGTCATTGCCAAAAATTGATATATAAAGGTGAGAGGGGCGGCGGGGGGGGGGGGGGGGGGGGGGGGGGAAATATATATATATATGTATATTAACACACTTAAAATTTGAGAACCCAAGGACCATAATGTAAAAAAATCCAAATTTTATTAGAGGGACAGAAATTTGTGCCTCACCTGATACATAATTGGCACTTTAAAGTACTTGAATATCAGAACAAAGACAAACAGATTGTCCACTGACAAACTTTGTTCCAATATATACCTGCACATAGTCCATAATGGTCATTGTGAAGGAAATAATCCAAGCATAAAGAACAAAACCCAGTTCAAGTCAGCAGAAGAAGAAGATAAAATGAACTGAGTCAAAAATATAATATAAACCATGAAGTCAGCAAAAACAAAATTTAAGAACTGTTCAAACTCAAAACTATACATAATAGACGATAACATTACAAACCATTCTCTTTTTGTTCTCCAACTTATAATGATCTTAAGACATCCCTCCTCAGTGGGGCAATATGCAATGTTGGCAACAGTTCAGATTCGTGTAGTTTACTAATTTACTAGTCCTTTATCCTACTAAGAACCATAAAGAACATTAGAGGGAGGGAAGCTGACTTAAGTGAAGAATAAATGAAGGCCTCAACAAGAAATCAGACTTGTATCAATAGCAAGCTTCACCTCCAAGGCACTTATTTTCTCACATGTTTGAACTTCACAAGATGCATATCATTTTCTCATTCATGTTCCATTAAAAATTAAAGCTAACAATATAGAGAGCTTTGGAATAATCTTCATATTTAAAATTAATGCCCAAGAGTTTGGAACTGCATAGCGCTGCTCAAATCACAAACAATAATCTCAGATAACTCATATCACTGAGTCCAAGAGTTGATGTTTATAATTTGAACTGGAACTGTTATCACCAAAGAAAGGTTGCTGCCAGATATTTTAGGCATGTAAATGGTCATAGTATATGCAAACATGAGAGCTCTAGAAGCATGGATTTTAGCTTTGGCAATATCAATTCATGCATAGATATTAGCTTCATTAACAAACATTAGCTGTGTTATGAACTTTCTATTTGTTGTTGAAAAGCATCTATGATGCAAAATTCAGCATACCCAGCAAAAAACTCAGTGGCCTTGCCAACTCCATCTTTCAAACCCAAACCAATGCCAAATGCCACCGCAGTGCACACCTATAAAATTAATGAATTAAATGAAATTGCTCAAGATAATGACAGAATCAATAGATCCCAGTAATCAAAATAAGCTCACAGCAAGAAGGTGCTCACACACAAGGCAACAGTTCTAACAGAGGAGGTATACTGTTGCGCTTGAGTTGTTTCTAAATGACTGGCTGAAGAGGAAGTGTCAGATTTCTCTGTGTTGACAATGTCATCATATGATTGAGAACTGATTCTCTTACTTTCTGCAGATTCATTCCACCAATACTTAAATTCTATTAAACTACAGCACCAAATTACATCAATATATCTTGCAGATAAGCAGAGCAACAAAATTTGAAATGTGTACAATTATCGGATATGACATGGAAAATACCATAGACAGTAATACATTTTATTAAATTCAATTATGAGGTTGATTTATTAAAAAAATTTATTATTTTATTATATTACATATATAATCTGAATAAAATCATCAATGCAACACATTGTAATGCTGTTAGACATTAAATGAATTAGCACAAATTACACAACTTCATTATGGCATTAGAGTACATTCAAATCAAATATTAGAAACTATCCTCAAATGAGAGAGTATAAGGTTCCAGAACTAAGCGCCCACATTATGAAGCAATTAAAGCAGGTTGGGAAAGTGCAATATCATTTCTTTTTGCAAAATGCCCCTACAAGTTTCGCCTGTAGCATCAGAAAAACAACTGAAAAGCAATTTTTATGATATGTTTTTTTTTTTATAAGTAAAAAGCAATTTTTATGATATGTAATGCACACGAACACTCCCATAAGATTTTAGAACTTTTTGCTCTCAAATTTTCTAATTCAAACACAATCAAGTTACACCTAGTATCATCCACCCAATATATATATATATATATATATATATATATATATATATATATATATATATATATATATATATATTTTTTTTTTTTTTTTTTTTTTTATTGAAGGTGAATTTTGACAAATCTATCGTCAGATTACATTTTCTTCTTATACCCAGATGATCAAAGATTAATAACTATGTCATTTATCAAATGTTTAAATTTCACTGTCGCTTTTGTAAGACATACTAGCGGCTAGTGCACAAGGCTCGAGCATTATACAAGGCCTATAAATTACCCCAATTTGTCATAAATTAGCAAATTAAAAGCAAAAATGTAAAAATATCACAATTCACACACACAGTTTATTTGTTGGAATCCGATTAACACGAAATTTAACCAATGATTAATAAACTCTTTCAAAGTCACAAATATAGAATTAGAATTAAATATCAGAGAGTATGAAAAACGCGATCACACAATTATTCACCTGAGGTAGATAAATTATCCTCCTGCTCGGTTCCTCTGGAGCAAGCAATTGGAAAATATTCGGCTCGGCGACAATTATGACCGACTGTAAAATCAAAATTCAAAAGGATTTTTGATAATTAAGACTATATTGTAATACAAAATACACACGGAGAGAGTGAGACAGAGAGAGAGAGAGACCTGTAGGTGTAGAAACGGTGAGAATATGGTGGTGACTAAGTTGAAGGCGAGTCCATTTGGGAGACAGCGAAACCCTAGGCATGCCGGGGTGGATAACTGAAGCTAATCCCATGGTTGATTGAAGCAGTCTAATCAGATTCAATTTTTGGTACGAAATTCAAAAGACGAGCAGGAGAAGGAGTGAGAGTGTTTTTTTTGGTATAATCTTATCCTCTCGAATTTTTTTAATCGGGAGTGTCTTCTTCACGACAGAATTCAGTACAGTGTTATTGTCGTTTGTCATATATATATATATATATATATATATATTTTTTTTTTTTTTCATTTTTACAGAATTCACGTCGGTACCTACCTAATAGAAGAAAAATAAATAAATAAATAAAAGAATAGAATTTATATAATTTTGTCTAAAAATAATTGTGAGGGGCGAAAACTTGAGCTTTTGCGTTAGGCTTGAACCCCACTCTTTAATAATAATGCGTCCGAGGAGAAGAAAGTATGGGAAAAGGCCCCATAATAGATAATAGAGCAGATAAATATCCAAGGGTGTTGGTCCGAGAGGGTCATCCTCCTCGGATCTGACATATATCAATAGAGTGAGCTTCGTCTTACTCTAAACAAACTTCCAGGAAGCTCCAGCGACGAAGATAGACTTCAAATGTACAGGGAATGGATAAGAACACAGAAATATCTAAGGAAAAAGCTGCTACCACCGCATTAAATGCAGTACAGTAGCTTTCCTGGCCGCATTAATGTGGAGAAGACCTCTTAACAGTGTTTACAACCACTTTTACTCCCATAAAATCAAAAAGCAGTGGGAAAGGAGAGAAAAACTTGAGTACGGGGTTAGAAAGTAGACAAGTGGACGGTAGGATTGAATGGAGGATGACTATATAATAGAGTAAAGCCTCCAGAAAAAGAGATCGAGAGATATTAAGGAAAAATATTGAAGAAGATACACTGTAGCATTAAGAAGAACACCAACGGAGATAGTCAATTTGTCTAAGAACTTCCTTCTCGGACATCATCTAAAACAGCCAACTTATCCTAAAATTGTTCTTCGGACTTGATTTCAGCATTTGATAGTGTTTTATCCTCCTCGGACAGACTCATAACCCCTATTAACTGTTATAAAACCCATCACCAGCCCAATTCTTTCACCCACTCTCATAAATTTATTGTATTGAGCTCATTGAGCCCATATCCTATTGCATCTGGGTTTTGGCTACAATTTGTAACCCTACAATAACTTATATCAATAGGTATATAATTATATAAATTTATAAGTTTACTACAGCAACTATCTAAATTTACACTAATATTATTTATTTTATATTTAGTTGTTTATTATTTTTTTACGTATCTCAAGAATAAAAAAATAAAAAATAAATAAAAAAATGTGGATAATTGTTGTTGTATGTGAAAAAAGAGAAATAATTTAAAAAATTAATAAAAATTAATATTTTAATAAAATGTAGTGTATTTTTAAAAGTTAGTATATAAAATAGAAAAAGTAAGATCTTATGCTAAAATAAACATAAATGTTTGCACGAACTTATTGGAACGCTCTTAGTTTGTTTGGGTTTTTTAATTTTTTTCCCCTTTCTTACCTTTAATTTATAATAATGGTCACTATTCTACCTACCAAATGCATGTAGTATTTGTCCCACATATGCTAAATATCTATAGGGAGCAATTTGTTTTAGGTAGGCCATCCATGAATCGGGTTTGAGCTCAATCTAATCAAGTCGGGTGGTAGATCAAAGAACCCACCGTCAATTGAAAGCATGGATGGGTTAGATCAAGTTGAATATTCCTCGGGTCGAGTCATATTCGGTCGAAATAGAGAAGTGGCGACAATTAGAAACGTGTGGTCTTCATTGGCATCTCGCTAGATTTGATTGAGATCTCTTCAAAAAACAGCGAATAATGGCTTCTCATCAAGCGGGTTAGGTTCGTCAATTCTCAGACATCAAACTACCACTTGAACTAATCTCGTCAATTTTTTGTCACTAGAGACCACTTATCGACCAAACTGCCTCTCGAATCATATGATTTTCAAGTCAAATGACGTCGGCTCAGGTGAATTGGGTGGGTTTGATCAGGTGGTGGAGAGCCCTGGTTTTAGGTGACCTAAAGAAGTTGACTATGAGTTTTGAATTCATTACCAACACCGCATAGATCTCTTGAGGAATCTCGACTTACTCTTATGAGTTTTTTCGCTTATTGGTTTTTATTAAAAGTTGACCTATGTCAAAAGTTTTGTAATTTAATTGACACGTTGTGGTATTTTCAACTAATACGTCTACTGTTCAAATCCCAACTATTAAATTATCAAAAAAATGCAAAAGCAAGATAAATTAAAAGTTAGATTAAAAGGCCTATGGCAAATGGATAGTAAAGTTTTGACTAAAGTATACTTTTAGCTCTTAAAATTTGAGGTTTCTTTATTTTGGTCCATTAGGTTTCAAACTTTTTAATCTGACATTTCATGTTTGATTATATTTTTGTATTGGACCCATTGTTAATTTTCGTTAGTAATTTGACTATTAAATTCCTTCATATTTAACTATTTCACAAAATATTAGGTCAAAAATGTTGTGGAGTATATAAAAAAAAAAAATTTATAGATGGTTAGATTACTAACAAAAATATATGACATGACCAATATGAAAACAAAATCAAACATAAAAGACTAAAATAAAAATTTTGAAACATAAAAGCATTCACAATAAGGTTGTTAAAATAAAATAGCTTCAAAGCTATTTTAACAACACACTTTTAAGCATTTCAAGCACACTTTTGAGCATTTTAAACATACTTATACATATTTTCATACACTTTTTCACCCACACGTATATCAAAAACACCTAAACAATATTACTCAAACTATTATACCAAACATACCTAAAATGCAGGCTACAACAAAAGGAGCTATACTTTAAAAAAAAATAAAAAATAAAAAAAATAGCAACGAAGTTACAATAGGTTGTCAACCTACTGTAGCTAGAAGTTATAAATAAAAACTATTATTTTATTTGGTTCTCCTTTGTTTACAGTAGGTTACCAACCCTTTTTTTCTTTTATTCAATCATTTCTTCTTTCAACTGTGTCATTGTCGTATCTTCTCCTTTGTTTCTGTTGACGTGGGTTCAATTTGTGGCTTGAATTGCCACTGAAGCCCACTAGGCCCACAACTTGTAAGTCGGTCAAGAATGACAGAATACAACTATGAATATAATCCCTAGTATTGCCGACCTATAACATACATATATATATATATATATATATATATATATAAGGATTGTGTTGAACGGCATATATGGAGAATTCCAATGAGGTATAGCCGCATAAGAAAAAAACAGAGAAAAAGAGAGACAGTCAGCTTCTATTTTTAGGGTTTGTGTGAGAGAGTGTTAGGGTGTAATTGAGATTTGGATTTCTTGAGAGTGTTCTTGTGCATTGTTGTATCTCCCTATTTTTTTATAATGAAATTTCTCTGTTATCGTCGTGGAGGTAGGCAATTTGCCATACTACATAAATTCTTGTGCTCTTTGTGTGTGCTTGTTATTTAATTTTCATTTATTTATTGTTATTGATTTGAGTTTTGGGGTGCTATCTGCACAACAGTTTCTATCGCCCATGCCTAGCCCCTCCATTTCTTCTCCTTTGGTTCTCCATTACTGCATCACTCCATTAAAATCCTCTCTGTTTGGGTGTGGTGGTGGTCGTCACTCGTGGTGGCTAGATTGGGGTTGCCATCACTGCCGCCTCCAGTATAGGCTTGTGTGGTTGAGATCTCTGGGTTTGCTGGGTTGTGTGGTTATGGGTTTGTCGAAGTTTTGGCACTGGTTGTGCATCGTGGTTCCCTGACCACCTCCTCCTTAAATTAATTATCTAAACATACAATGTTTCCTCATCTTCCCCAACATTTCTTCCTCACCCCCCTTATTGGTAATACATCTTTTTTTCTTCCTCTTCATACTTTCATATTTAAATACATTCTCTCTTTGCCTCTCTTCTGACATCAAGCTTAGAAATTGTGATTGGGTTAATTTTCGATCCTTACATTTTTGTTAATGTTTTATGTCAAAATATCATTCACCAGTGAATAAAGGGATTTTAAGCATATAGATTTCAAATAAAACTCAAGTGGATGCGCATTATTTTTAATTAAAAAAACTAAAAGTTTAAATAATAATATCAGGTTATTAAAAGTAGCTTTTTAAAAAAAAAAAAAATATATGAAACAGTTTTCAAAGTTAATTAAGTATTATAGATTTTAAGGTCTATCCAATAAATGACATAGAATTCTATAACCCTTAAATAGCCATTAAAAAACCCTATCATATCTTTAAAAAAAATGAAAATGAAAATTGAATATTTTATAAATGAAATAAAGGCCATGATATTCCAAAAAGGATAAAGTTTATCTCTCTCAAACTTCTATTTTATATTTTTATTTGATGTAAATTTTGATAAATTCATTATTAGATTGTATTTTCTTATTATAACATTTATACTTGCAAAATTTTAAAAAGATATAAAAAATTAATAACTGTATCATCAATCAAATATTTAAATTTCAATCAAATATAGTATTTAAATATAGTTTTTTTTTTGTTTTTTTTGTTTTTGCAATTCATAAAATGATGAGTGCTACACTTGAATCTATTGATTGGTTGATGTGTTCAAAATAGGATTTTGAAATGAGAGGATGTTTTCAAATGCAGAGGATGTTTTTAATAGCATATTTGTAAATAAATTGAAAACAGTGGATCCCATGTATTTGTCCAAACTCTTCTATCTCTTAAATTAAGGTACTTATCTTTTTCTTTTTGATAAGAAGGTACTTATCTTTATCACAAAAAGGAATTATTACCCTTCAAATTTGAAACTTATCATTAAAAAAGAAGTTGCACTTGCTCTATTCCCTATCATTATCTACAAAAAAATTAAGTAATATACAGATTCTACAGTTACTTTAAAAAAAGAAAAGAAAAAAAAGTTTCTTAAACACATTTTTTTATATAATATTTTGAAAATTTTTCTTAAAAGTGAGAACCATATAATAGTATTAAAATTATTATCTGAAAATTAATTTTAATTTCAAATTTTTAAAAATTATTTTCATACTCATTTTGAAAATAAAAACAAAAATTCTCCTACCAAAGTCATCCTAATTTCTTGACGTGGATTTATTTGGAAAGAAACTCTCTTTACAAAAGTTCCCCTTGAAAAGATAAAGCACATTTATAAAAATTAAAATTTAACTTTCACGGTTTAAAAAAAATAATAATAATAATAATAACTTTCACAAAAATCAAAGAAACATGCACCGTTGACGACGCTCCGTGTACATTGACATAACAAAGTTAAAACGGTGGAAAACAGTGCAACCCCGTGGCGAAATCCCGTCCTTTCGATTTCGATATAAATCAATCCCATCCGTTACTTTTTGAGTCGCCCTTTCACCTTCGCCTTATTCTTTCTCTCTCAACAAAAACTCGCCTTTTCACACCCAAAACCCAGCCCATCTCTCTCTACTCTCCTCTCTCTCTCTCTCTCTCTCTCTATATCTCTCGCCGTAATTCTCACGCAATCTCCGATTCTCTCACACAATGGCCACCGATTCATCAGAGCAACTCAACCTCAACAACCCTACTACTACTACTACTGCTGCTGCAGAAGAAAACCCTAAAAAAACCCTAGACGACGACAGTACCACTACTGCTGCTGTTCCGCCCACCACCACCACCACCACCGAGCCAGATCACCTCGAAGAAGAAGAAGAAGAAGAAGAGGAAGAGCCAGCCGATGAGACTTCCGATCAGCCTTCTGTAACCACCGTCGATTCCGATGCGAAGTCCGGCGACGATTCGAAGAGCGCCGTAGCCGCCACCTCCGCCGCCGCGGCTGCCTCGCCTGTAGCAGGGGATGTTGTTGATGTGGATCCGGCTTCCAATATTCAGAAGAAGATCCGTCGTGCCGAGCGATTCGGAATTTCCTTGCAACTCACCGAGGAGGAGAAGCGTAATTCACGAAAGGAGAGGTATAAATACAGTCTTTTTCTATTTTATTGGTTATTTTTTTGTGGAATTGGTGTTTAGTTTCTGTTTGTTTGCGAAGAAATTACTTTGATATGAATTATTAAATGAGTTCCGATGTAGGTGAAGTAGGGTTTGTTAATGGTTTATATGCTAGTTTTAGATTTTGGTGTTCTTTCATTATGATTTTGGTGTTCTTTCATTATGAAATGCTCGAAAGGTTGAGTTATTTGAATAGCCTGCTTGAAATGTATGCATAGGGAGTTTGTGATTGCAATATAGATTTTTTTTTATTGGTATTTTTCTTTAAAGAAAGACTACATCATGAAAAGTGAACAATGGGCACGAAGAAGCCTACAGTACCACATAGAAAAAATTATGTACAAAAAGACAATGACTCAATCGAAAGCAGAATTGATTTAAGATGTTTAGGAGCTTAGCACTAAATTTTAGGTTTCTTGATGACATGAGCCTTGTAACTCAATTGACAACTCCTGATGTTTCCAATGGATACATCCAAGGATCAAATCCTTCCACCCCCAACTATCGAATTACCGTTATTGAATAAGATTTGATGTTTTAAGGGTATAGGTAATGAAAAGGTGGAATCTTGAATTTGTTGATGGCCTTTTTGTACCCAAGTAGGTAGGAGAAGACAATCACAACCTTAAAGCTTAAAATTAGCTGCTGGAATTTTATAACTTCTAAACCAAATAGGAAAAGGATTCAAAATACGAAGTAAGACTCATGAACCTTTAGTATAGCCAAGGACAGCCCATTTCAGAAATTTGGAAATGACTAAATTGCTCCAATTCTAGTAGAACCCAATCAAAACTAATCCATCCAAAATCTCCCAAATTATTGCTTCAGCACTAGAACCAGCTTTCCCTTGTCTCTTATAAGTCTTTAAAGGGGACTACCTGTTATGTTACCATTAGGAATATGGCACTGTTAGAATACCAAAAGAATTCATGTGTCAGTTTAATTTACCTTGCTCTGGTCACACCCCTGTCCAGTGCAGGGTTGTCAAGGAGACACCGAAGGTGTCTTGTTTTATCAAGCTGCGGTGGTGGTTTCTTCCACTAATGCTATTGCTGACTGACTGTGTTTCTTCTATGAAATGGAAGCCTGTGTTTTTCCTTGTGTTGCCTCGTGATTTTATTTTATTTATATGATTCCTGAGAAGCTGTGAAAAAAGCTGATATTGCCAGATAACTGAAGAAGCAAATGAAGTCATGCATCTACCAGTGGCGGTTTTTCATTATGCATTTGTTATATCCTTTTTTTATTTATTTTTTATTTTTTAAATTAGATTATACTTTGCTCAAAGTTTTGGCTAAATTTGAGGCATTATTAAACAAAACCTTGAAGGTACCTGAATCCGCTTCCCTATTTGCCTCTCCTCTTATTAGAACTGACTCATACCATATCCAAATATAGTTTGCTTGTTAACTCTCAATCCCATTGTGAAAAGGACTGAAGCTCTCTATTTGAGTCATTGTTTTCAAAGTTACCAAACAAATGTCTCTAATTTTAGCATCTTCAGTGGCCACTGAATCACCATGTTTGACCCATTTTCCCAATACGTATGGGACCTCTTTGAAGGGTTATTTAACCTCTGTAGTGGCCAACATGTCCACCTTGTTAGTGCATGAAACCTTGGCATTGCCAACCTACAAATTGACCGGAAGGAGACCTGAAGATTTTGACTATTCTTTCAGCATGTGATGAAAAAAATAAAGCAACTACTCAAGGAAGCTGCCCAAGGTGTTTATCTCCCCAAGAATTACCTCCTCCCCACTCGAAAATTATTCACCAATCGAAAAAAAAAGCAAGGAAATTTGGTTATTTTCCAAATGAATAATATTTTACACCACCTACCCATCTCTGATAAATATATAAGACAATGCTCTTTAGTCTGATCTAGAATCTAGATGGCACTTTAGTGTTAGTGAAGAAACATTTTCTGCTGTGTTTGTGATAGATGGCACTTTCGCTCTGTGTTATGTGTTTTGGTAGTGAACATGGATTTGGTATTTGATAACTTGTTCTTTTCTCTTCGATAGATAGACGTGTTCAATTAAAGTTTGAAAAAGAGGGTGGGGGGGGGGGGGATAAGAAAAAAAGGTTTTAAAAAGAACAAAGAAAATGGGGAAGTGCAATATGGGGACATTGGTGTCTTTTTAGGGGCAAAATGAAATCAAACAAAATAAAATGATGATGGAATCATTAAGCTAATGGTATATCAGGAACATTCCATTTAACCAAGAGTAGGTTAGTCCAAAGAAACTCAAATGAGTTGTTAATAGTGTTAAGTAAGACTTTTTTTGAGCTTGATTTTCATTTTTGTAAAAGTTTTTGGGGGGGGGGGGGGAGTTTCCTTAAACCTCAAGGGATTTTGGTGTTATTCCATTTTTTTGGGCTTTGTACGGTCATTACTCAGTTACACATTCTGTGTAGTGCTTCTTTGGATTCTTTGCTTTTTTTTTTTTTTTTTTTTCTGTTTACTATTGGAATTTAATCAAGTGTGTAATGTTCTTATTGTAGGTTTGGCACTGGTTCCACGGTGCCTGGGTCAGACTCAGAGGCATTTAAGAAGTCAGAGGATCTGAAGAGGAAGGCTAGAGCAGAGAGGTTTCCTTTCCTGTGGTTTTAATCCTTTGTTTATATATATTGAAGTAGAATTTTCTAAAATCTTTAGTTGGTCTTTTGCTTTTTGCTAGGCAGATTCTTTATAAAAACTTTTTTTACTTTCCCAGGTTTGGGATTCGTGATTCGCCTGTGGCTACTGATGAGGATGCGAAGAAGAAAGCTCGGCTTGCCAAATTTGCATCGGTTTCTAAAACAGATCCCTTGGAAGAAGAGAAAAGGAAGGCAAGGACGATCAGGTTTGTATCAAGGCCAACTGTCAATTGTCATCCCTTATTTCCATTTATAGATATTTACATGTTTCTGATAGTCTATAATTGAAGATTTGTTGTTGTATGTTTGCTTAAATTTCTTGTTGATTAAGTTTAATGTTTGCTTAGGTTTTCAAACCCTCCAAAAAAATCTTCATCACCTGTGAATGGCAAAGGAAATATGGAGTCGGTAAGGGCCATTTTATTTATTTTTGCATTCCTTTTGGATAAGAGAGTATACAATTGTGCTTAGTTTTGATCTTGTTTTGTTGTGGATCAGAAGGCAGCTATTGCAGGCAAGGCTGGAGGAGGGGTTTGAATTGAAGCTCCCTTTTTAATAGTAAGGTATTTTTTGAGATGCAACTTCCTGTGGCTGTTTTGGTACTAATATATATATATATATATATATATTATTTTTATCATTTTTTTAATTTTACGCTGTAAGAAGTTGCTTCTAGTATCTGCACCTCCCTGTCCCCCTCCCTTTGATCCCAAAAACAAAATTATAAAAAAGATGTCATCAAAGTTGTCAATATTGTTTTGTAAAGGTTGGTACAGCTAAATTTCCCAGATTGGTAGTAAGGCATGCATTGTTGTTCTGGATAGGGTAGCCATGAGAATATTATATTCAAACTGCAATTTTGAAATTGTTGAAATACATCTCCATTTATACAAAATTGCTAATTTTAGAAAGGTAATGAAGTGTTGGTTACATCCTGTTGCTTAGTCAAATTTTCCTTGAGTGACAATGTTGATACTGGGGCTACTTGTGATATGTGCCCATGGATGCATGTAACGTTCTATTGGAGAGACCATGATTATGTGGCAATGATATGGTCTATCATGCTGGAGCCAATACTAACTCATTCGAAAGGGGTAACAGCTAAAGCTTGCATCCTTATAGGGAAGTAGTTACTAGTTCCTTTAAATATAACAAGGTTGACAGCTTTTAATTGCTACAAAGTTTGAAGTTAAGGGTCAAGATATAGGAATTATGCATGCCTTGGTTTGTGAAGTGGGACGGAGCTCTAGTTTTTTGAGTTTGATGATCATCCCCTTGAGATTCAACTGTGGAGTTGGTTACTGGTGAATTACCACATAGTTTGCCACCAATGGGAGGCATTCAACCTGTTATTGATTTAATACTAGGGGTAGCTACGCTACATGCCGGCTTATAGAACATCATCTCTACAATAAGCTTAAAAATAGTGACAACAGGTTGAGAAGTTGATTACCAAAGGTTGTAGTGTGCGAAAGAAAAAGCCCTTTTGTTGTTTCTGCATTGCGTACACCTATGAAGGGTGGCTTGTGGAGGATGTAGGGCCATTAATAAAGTCACAATCAAGTACTGATTTTCAATTCCTTGGTTAGAAGATATTTTCTCAACAAGTTAGTTAGACTAAAGGTGTTCTCCAAAATAGACTTTTGGAGTGGTTACCTTCATATTAGAATGAGGAGAGCTGATGAATGGAAGACTACATTCAAGACATCTGATGGGCTTAACGGGGTGGCTAGTAATGCTGTTTGGATTGTCTGAATGAGTAGATAGTGATTCCATTTGGATTGTTCAATTGACCGAGCACTTTCATGTGGGTTATACCAGGGTTACTTAAACCTTTCATGGGGGTTTGTAGTTGTTTTTTTTTTTTTTTTTTATGATGTATTGATGTATAGTCAAAGTAAGGAATAGCATTTTAGTCATTTGTGTGAAGTGTTAAAGGTTCTTCACAAGGAGAAAGTCTATGTAAATTTGATGAAGTGCACTTTCTAGTTATCTTTATCTACATCCTTTTTTCCCCCACATGTATGAATCTTTTTGATTTTTAAGCACTTGGTTTGTGTAAGTTGGGTTAGTATTGGACTAATAGGCTTTTGTAGCTTTGTTTTCAGTTAGGAAAAGGGGTCATTTGTTAATCATATTAATATTTTAATATTAAAATAAAAATTTTAAATTAACAGTAGTTGTGTTCTTTTATGAATGAAATAGAACTTTTTTATTAGCAAAATTTTTGTTTTGTATTTGCGTGCACACACACCCCACACACACACACACACACACACACACACACACACATATATGCATATATGTATGTATGGTGTAGCGAGAATCCTGAGACGTTACACCAAAGAAAGCTGGTATCGAAATATTTTGTTTCAATAGACAAACCATGACAATTACCAAAATGGTATTCAACAACTTTGTATGTCACACTAACCTTTTTCTCAACACCCTCTTTCATCATTGTGATTCATCATCATTCATGTTTTTGCACAAGTGGTTAAATTGATATTTATCTTTATCCAAGCTATCATGGGTAATATTCACAATTCTTACTTTTGAGTAATAATTTGAATTCCAAACTCATGTGTGGGTCACTTGGGCTCCCACGTAGGTCACATTTGATCCCTATTAGTAAGTAATTGACGGAAATTGTTAGGAAATTCATTGATCTGGTGGTCAAGTTGGCACATCATTAAAAGCTTGAGTTTGAAATTGTTTCAATTTAAAGTACAAGGTGATCGAGACAAGAAGCAACATGCAAGAGGGCAAATTGTAAACATGGTCAACTTTTTTATTTTTCATTTTTAATTGTGTTTACATGTTCTTATCAGCCAGTAATTTAGTTTCTTCCATATACCTTTTGTATTGCTGGTCTAATTATTATTCTTTTTTAAATTTCTTTTTTCTGTCAGGTTTGGTGTTTTTTCTTTTTTGTTGATTATCCTGTGGCTTCTTCGTCCATTCCTACTTTCCAACATGCGATTTCCCAGATGCAGAACTTTTTATTCTTAGACAGCTACCTTTTGCACTGAACAAGATTTTGGTATCGTGAAGTTGTTCTCTTATTCTGAATGTGGTTTAGCAGTGGTTCACCTGGTGAGACCTAGAGTAATTTACGACTTCCTACATGGTGTTAGTTATCTCAGAGTCTATAAAGAATATCAGAAATTCAAAGTGACAAAGTAGCTGAAATTTAACACTTAGATTTTTCATTTGCCTAGTATACCCTTAATTGAATTCACCCTTAGATTCATCTGATATCTGCTAATAGTCGCATATTCATGATCATGTGGAAGGGCAGCACTAAGTTGGTTTTGTGAGTTGTTCATCTGATCCAAGATTGGTAGTGTCAAAACTTGTTGTATTGCTTTGCTATTAGTAGTTAATGGTTGTATGGTAGAACTAACTGAATTAGAATATGGGCCTTTTAAGAAAAGTAGTTAGGTAAATCTCTATTCTGGTTGACTTAATCATAATTAAGGATAATTTTCATCTTTGCAGTTTTAGGTTAGGTGATCGACTTTTGATGGTAGGACTGATAGTACTGCACTCACAGCCTAAAACAACATGCACGTTGCTTCTCTGATGTTAAGATTATGACTTTGGGAATGACAGCATACCTGGCATTTTTTAGGTGCATAATTTATTTGTTTTTTGAGCCAGATTTGAGTGTGTTCCCACCTGAAATAGGGAAAAAAAATAAAGGAAAGATTTGTGTTAGCTCTGTACTATTCTGCATTAATTCTTCACTCCAAGTAAGAAAAAGGAAAAAAAAAATAAAAATCATCTCTCCAAATAAGGTTTTGTCTTATGTCTTATTTGATGGCAGTGTGTCATGGCATGCTTTTGTCTACTACTAATCATGGATCAGATTTCATTAATTTATGCTTGTCACATCTTACCACTTAGTTTGGCTGATATTATCTTTGCAAATATCTGAGGGATCAGCCAAGATATGAAAGCATATGCTACTTAGTACTGTTGTCCAACATGATCATGAAACCATCTCAAGATTGGATGAATAAATTGGAAGGTAAATCTGTTAGATGAGATGGTAATTTCTGATGTTCTTTGTTTGTCATTTGAGATAACTGCACCCTTTGTAGGTCCTCGTAAATTTTCATAGGTCTCACTGGGAGAATTGTTCAATCAGCAAGGTGGGGTACTCTGATTGCTAGGTTTGTCGTAGAGTTGTAATTTTTTTAGATTTCTAATATGTAGCTTTGAATTATTGAAAATTTGCAAACTGTGCTGCTTCTGTAAAAGTTCTTGTTTGTTAGTAGGATTAGATGGGAATGTATCTGTATACTTGAGGATATCAGGAAAATCATCTGTTTTATGTGCCATTCGTTATTTTTTGTGCTTTTGGTGATTATTGATTTTCTGTAGTGCATATTAGAAATGCTATTTTTGCCTAAACTTATTGTAGCAGCAATGATGTTCCATTTATGCCAGGGCACAAACTGGTTGGGTGTATCTGCACCCAACCAGATACACTTGTTCGGTTTAAGAGAGATGATTAGGGGTGTTGGCAAAATCACGACAGACGAGTTGTGAATGGTACAATGGAGTATTTTTGTGTAAATTTTTGTAAAATATAGAGCGATATCTACATCTGGCTCTCTCTCTCATAAGTGGTGTACAATTTTCCGTGAAGAAAAACTTATTTTCATTCTTTTGCTTAAAAAAAGAAAAAAGAGGAAAATGCTATGTCCACAAAATTTTTACTACATTTTCACAACAAATCACAGGTGGTTAGTTGTTATTGGTTCAAATATAAATTTAGTAATGAGATTACTTTTTTAACTCAATAATAACAACGCTATTTAGAATTTGTTGTAAAAATGTTGTGACATATCATTTTTCAAAAAAAAAAAAAAAAAAAATCATGACATGATGGATTGAAGATGAGTTTCTTCCACCATCAATTCTTTTCCCAATCTACATTTATCACAACTCTGCCACTGTACTTTCTCCTCGACTCTGCTAAAATCTCAGCAGACATATTCAAGAATCAAAGGTAAGAGGAGACTCGAGTGTGACACTACACTATGTAAAAACCCTTTCTATATCCAGCCAATAAATGGATGCCATTTTTAAAGTAACTGATGTTAGATTTTAGTAACGGTAATGCGGGTTAATGGCATCTAAACGGAGAATGAAAAATGAGTTTTATCAGTTAGCTTGAGCTAAAATTCAGAGGCCCACATTGGATCAGTCATCCTTTAGTGAAAATAAAGTTTTGTTAAGGTACTTAACCAAATTTAGATAACACTGTAGTTTAGGGAATTGATTTTTTTAGTTGTTTCTTTTCATTCCTAGCAACCGAAATGTTTCTCTCCCTCTCAAACTTTGCTTCTTCACTAAACCCATTATCTCTCTCCCACTGGTAATGAAAAGATTCGGATCATTTTTCTATCTCTGGTATTTGTAACGTAGATAACCCTATTCTGATCTCTCTCCTTTTTATTATTATTTTTTTTAATATTGATATTTTTTTGAATCGCATCAAAGTGGGTTTTGTTTCTTGTAAGGGTCGTGTAAGAGTTAGCCAATTTAATTTGTTTAGATGTGAAAGAAGAAAAAGTACGATGTATTCTATGGTTTCTATCTGCCCTGTTCCTGCGCTTTACTAAACCACAGCATTAGTTCTCCAGAAAGAGTGATGGGTACAATATGGCCGAGCTTAACTGTGTCATGTCATCAGCTTCTAAATCAATGATAATTATTAAAATAAAAGGTGAATCTTCTACAATAATACTTAAAAAAAGTGAGTTTTGTAATTGTCATTAGATGATGGATTCTCAAGATCATTTTAGTGAGCACCCGTGTGGTTGTCGAATTATGGGCCCTTTGAGAAGACCTTCAACTTGCTATAACCTTATAAAAAAAAAAAAAAAAAAAAAAAAAAAAAAAAAAACACCATAACCACTAGTGCTTTGGATTCAAAAACTAAAAATTCGGTATCTAGCATTTTTTTTTTTTTTAATTCTTTTTTGATAGTGGTTGTGGATTTCATGCAAACAAACTAACTGACACTTAAGTTGCATACACCACTCTTGTCGAGAAGGATTTTTATTCCCTTATATTCATTTTTTTACATTCACTTTCATGTGTTAAAATGTGGACATTCCCGCATCAATTGTGAATATTGATGTAAAATAGTGGATCTAAATAAGTGTAAGAGAATATTTTCCTTTTCGTGAAGTTAATGCCTAATAAGTTTAGTGAGGCTTGGAGTAGAACATGTGGAAGACCTCATACTTTTTTTCTCCCCCATCTGAACTTATGTTGTTTTTTACAGTCGGATGTAACTACCATGTTGCACTCTAGAACTTATTATTATTGTTATGGTTGTATCGACGCGTCTCCTAATTCTTTTCAAAATGTTAAATAATTTTTTTTAATAAAATAGCAAGTTGGTTGTTTCTGATGTCTGAAGAGAGAATAAGACCGCACAATACTTCATAAACTCATAGGTTACAAACAGTACATTTTACTTAAAATGACACTGATACATATTCAAAGAACCAAGGATGAAAATAATACGAAAACTTATATCTAAATGGTTAAGGTGCATGTCATTTCATCTTAATCTGCATTATTGAAGACATGCAGGTAAAGTTTTTGTACACACTGCATCAATTCTTCTAATATTCCAGCAAAGTAGGTGGGAATTCTCATAGCACACCAGAACTCCACTTCGGAAACCTCATGGTCTATGTGCCAGTAAGAGATTTCAGACCAACTATTCTTCCCAACAAATCTTTTACCTATATGGGAAGGCTTGCTGCTATTTGAGTAGCCTCAAATAAAAGGATTATTTTGGCCAAAAACAATTAAAAGACTCTGCATTCTATTTTTTATCTAAAAATTGAAGCTGGTTGTCACAAATTTTCCTTGCAAGAGGTCCACTGGACTAGGAGTTGGCAGTGGCAGGGACCCCTCCACCTCCAGTAATTGAAAGGGGAGAGCTGTGGAGTGGACTACCATGGATTGAATGAGGATCTATAAACACAACAATAACCGTGATATCATCATGAAAATGTCTCCGCACGCCTCTATCAATTGTTTTCAGGTCTGAGTACCTCATTTCTCTTTTCTTAGCTGCTTCTTGAAGTGCAGCTTTGACAAGCCTCCTAGCAATTCCCTGGATTTGCAGCAAGGGAAAGGTCAATGAAATTCATTGTTTTGAAATAACAATTTTTCACTAGTGATACTAGGTTTAAAGGCTTTCATATATGATTATGACAGTAGTTAATTTGCAATATAGACAATGAAATCTTACATAACGTGGGTAATTAACAACAATGTTGACAGCCTTCTGGTTACTGAGATGCTCCCATAGACCATCGGAAGCAAATATGAGAAATTGATCATCAGGGTGCAGTTTGTGTACTGAAATTGATGGCTCTGAACTAAGGGCCGGTTTGAGGAAAGGTTCGGGCAGCCTAAATCTAGGCAGTAGAGGCTCTCTGTTGAACTCTGCCTTCTTCAAATATGCATCACCAATGGATCTTGAAACCTGCAAACGAAATTAGAAGCTCTTTTAACAAAGGTAATTCATACTGTTTTTCAAGTCACCCGCATCTTTGATAATCTCAGTATATATGCACTTTCCTGTTGCAGTGTTGCTTATTACTTGCTCAATCATGACAAGTATAAGTGCTCATGCAGTGCCAAAATATGGGTCAGATATAGTAAGTGTCACAAAGACCTGAGATATACTATCTATGCTTTTAAATGGAAATTTTTTTTAATTTTTTTTAATTTTTTTTTTTTATAAGGCTAGATGAATCAAAAAGCATACATCGCATAAAAGCTAAAATTTGTGAAGATGGAACTCAAGCTAAAATTTATATAAGCGAAGGTAAAAACTAAAAAATGAAGCTTGGAGAATCATGATTCACAAGTAACTGTCTGACAAAGTAAAAAGAAAATTCATTTAAAAAAAAAAAAAAATCCCAAGACTAATACCTGTATGAGGCCTTTCACACGCCAAATTTTGTGCTTCAACACCACAATCTGTGAATCATGGGGATGCATTGACCGAAGTTCCTCCCTCACAGATTCCATATTTGCATTGTGCTCTGTGGATAGTTGAATAGCTGTGACTTCCCTAGTGCCTCTTTCTGCTCGGCCTAAAACCACCCGAGAATCTCCAACATTTGCAATGTGTAAAAGTCCATTGCATATTATTCCCACCAAGCAACATGATCCAGCAGAAGCAATCTGTGGCTCACTAAGCCATTGCTTCTCAACAAGGGAGAGAAAGCTTTCTTCAGTTGCTGAGAAAGCCTTTTCGATGACATTTTCTGATATGCCCTGATGTTCAGTTGCATATCCTGCATCACAAGAGCAGAAAGTATATGACATCTAGCTCTATTTACAAAATCATTAAATGAAACAACCGGATTCCTGTTGGAACTAATTAAGAGTAGCAATTATTAGAGAGTGATAGGGAGTGCTATGCAGAGATGCATGGTTGCATATCAAGAAGGTTAACTTTAAACCCACCATTCTTCATGCTGTTTTCAACTAAGAGTTAATCTACATGGAATGAATGAAAAGGTTCACTTAAGGTAGCATAATTTTAAGAATGTGCATGAAGCACATAATGGGGAATTTCTCCAAATTTTATCTTTTTATTTACTGTTCTACACTAGACTATAAGTATGTTAACTACTTTCTCTATCTTCTACTAGTAGTTGATTTCTCTAGCCGTTCAGGGATACTAACACGTCCAACTAGCCAGGTTTGTGCAAGGTTGCCAACTAATTATTAGTACATACAGAACCATTACTAACAATTATTGAAACTAAGTCTTTAATAAAATTGAATATATAGCCATGCATTAAAGATGATAACATACTTTTAAGATTGCAAAAAAGTTTGTCATTGACAAAACGTGAAGCCTCAGTTCCTCCATGTCCATCATACACCCCAACGAAGGTCCCCTGAGGACCTGAGCCTGTCCAACTCAATGGTCCAGACTCGAGTTGGCTTTGATCCTCCATCAAGCTATTGGCTTGAATTGTAGCCATTGAGAACTCCCCATGAACATGGTGCCCCAATTCCTTGTACCACAACAAACCATCACCCTCTACAGATGGTTTCCAACACGGTTTAATCATTCTCTCAACAACAGCAAGAAGAAAGTCTTTAGTCTCAAAATTTTGAAGTTGGCTATACTCTCTCTCAACTCTCAAGCAACCACTTATTTAACACAGACACGTGTTTTATATTTATTATCCAAATGACCCAGCAATCAAAATACTCCTACATTATATAGTAGTAAACCATGACACCACTAATATGAACAAATTTGAGATAAAACCAAAAGGGTATGGGCAAAATCAACTGAGAAGTGGGAACTGTCCCCTTCAGACAGGGAAGCAATGGTTTTTATGTGAGTTCAGAGAATATGGAGGTGTGCTGGTTCCGTGTACCTTGAACCTGGTTGAATGTGTTTGGTCGTTCTATATATGTGATGTTTCTGGAACAGACTTAGCTGTAAAAAGACAGAAAGATATGATATTGGCAGAGTATAGGCCACCATCAAAGTGATCAAAGGGAGCAATGGATAAGAGAAGGGATTGGAGTTTACCGACAGAAGATTTTAGATTGTTGTCAGATGAGATTTAAGATGACCAAATAAAGAGATTTAAACAACAAAGTCTGACATTGTTGTTGCTCATCTTTACTTTGTTTTTAAATGTTTATTTTGGTTTTGAGGCCAAGTTAATTTCATGGGTTTTTTTTTGGAAAATCGATGGCTGAGGTTTTGAGTTCTATAAACTTTATAAGCTTTTACCCATCATATCATGAAATTTTTGCTCATCTCTAACTTTTTTTTTTGTCTGATTGCTTGTCTCCTACTTGATTTTCTATTTTTATGGTTTTGAGGCATTCTTTATCTTTTTTTTTTGAATTATTTTGAAATACATTTACTATTGAGCTTAAAAAAAAAAAAAAAAAACATACCTATATTTTAAAAATTGTATATAAATTAAATGGTCAATTACACATAACACCTATGTGCTGTACCTTAAAACAAAGTAACAAATATGAAATTACCTTGTGATTTATTTTGTGACACTTAGTTGTGTTTTTATTTTAAGTATTTCCACTAACTTTAACAAAATTTGTTGATGTGGCAAGTGCTAATATTACATATAGAAAAAGAATTAAAGACAAAGATTGTTCTACCCCTAATTTTTGGCTCCCAGTCTCCTTCAATCCTCATATGGATTTGTGTATTTTTACAAGGCTTAAGTGTAGAAAAATCATTTTATTTAATTCTTTCCCTATAGGCCAGGTGTTATTTTTCTAATAGGTGTTTTTTTTATTATAAATAATTTGATAATTAAGAGAGAGAAAATTTGAACCCTAAATGTCTCATTTGAAAACACTAAAAAATACTAATCAATTTAACTACAAGGCTCTTGGCACTTAACAAATTATCAAATTTCATTAAAGTTAATGGAATGCCTCATAACAAACCACAAGGGAGGAAAATGCAGAATGCCTAGTATAAAGGAAATCACAAGTGAGGTAAATGTAAGACAAAAATGACAATTGATGCAAACTTTTTATTTTTTTGAGAATTAGGTCAAATATTTTCATTAATCTTGTGCTAAATCAGCACTAACAAAGTCTTCAATGTGTGGTGGAACAACTTCCATCCAAACCAAATAGTGAGGAGAAGCAAGAACTCTTCCAGTAAGAGTATGAGATACAAAGTTAAATGGTGTATTTTGGATTTCCACCTCACAAATATTAAGATAATAATAGAAAATCATTAAAAATGAGAAAATCTCCTTTAAGATTTATTCATATATTACATATATCACAAAGAGTTACATAAAAAAGTAATTTTTTTCTCAAATACTTTTCAAATGCAAAGTTATGGTATTTTAAAACTAGGCCAAAATGTACTTTACATTCTCTAAGTTTGGGCCGCATCTAAATTTGGTCATTTAACTTTCATAACTTATAATTTATCCCATTGACTATTGTAATGATGTTTGTGTTCCCCCTCTATCCTTGTCAATCACATTTTAGCCATTAATCAGCCTAAAAATAATACTGTATCATTTTTTCTATTTTTTGTTCACAACGATGTCATTTTTGGGTTAACAATAAGTTTTCATAGTAAAATTGTCGAATTAAAAAAACCACAATTTTAAGAGTATAACAATAGTTTAGCCTTCAAAATCGTGACTGTTAGAAGTTAATTTTAGACATTTTATGGTGGATTGAGTCACTATTACACCAAACAGTTGAAATAAGGAATCTTTAGTAGCACCTGTATATGGACATTGTGAATAGATTTTAATACGATGCTCTTTTAATTGTAACTCGTTATCAAACTAAACTGTTTTGTAAGGGAAGGTGGTTGAAATATACTTAAAATTAATACATTTTAGTTATCTTACACTCTCCTCTTCTCTACTCTCCCCTTATCTCTCTCAATCCAAATATAGGATTAAGCATGAGAACCAACAACATGTCAACCAAACTCAGTGGTAGTTCCAGGAATTTTTCTTAAGATATTTCTTAAGAAGCATAAATTATATAATCTAATTTAAAAAAATCATATACTGACAACAACAATAATAAAAAAACACGTAAATACATAAAATTTATGATTTCCTTCTACGAGTTTTCTTATTTTTAAAATCGTAGCATTGTTGCATGATAGTCTTATTATCAATAATACAAACTACATCTCTTTCAATGTACACACCCAAGCAATGTTATAATTTTTTGGGTTTTCTATGTTATAATATTTTTTTTAGAATTTAGTTCAAAATTTTTTTTGGGCTTTTTCTTTTTGCTTGAAAGCCCCAATATATTGTTAAGTAGAACAAATTATGAAGTAAAGTTTAATTTTATTGGTATAAAAAAAAAATTGAGGGTGTTCCCAAATTTTTTTTAAAGGGTAGACAAATATAACATTTTAAATTATTATATATATATATATTTATATATATTCAGGTCTGGGTGATCCTCTGACCACCCTGGCCTTTAAGTGCCGCCGCCCTTGACCAAACCCTCCACTTTTCAATGTTTGGTAGCTAAGAAAAGAAAAAGGTACAAATTTTGATTCTTGAAGCAAATATTTGACGAATTATCTTTCCCATTTTCTTGTGCTATTTGTAATTGTAATAATGTTATTTGGTTATAATGTACAGTCCCTTAGTTTTGCTTCTACATATGATCTTCCCATGCTTGATAATTTGAGATCGCTACAACTTAAAGTAAGATGTTGTGAATGGAATTTATAACCAAACCTTTTGAACAAACTGGGATGCCACCCAGAATTCCTATGTCTACTTTATCTGTGTCATTCTTTTGTTAGACACGTAGTTATAGCAAGAACAGACCCAGGTGGTGGCCTGGCCCTCCGTGGGTCCAAAAATTTTTTAATATAATTATTAGATATTTTATTTTTTGTAGTTGAGTCCCCTTCCAAAACCTTAGGCAACATTTTACTCCATTCAGCGTATCTAACTTAACCCAAATAGCAATTATCCATCTACAAAACTTAACAAAACAATAAAAACATTCACAATAGCGATTGTATTTTAGCTAAAAAAAAAAAAAAAAAAAAACGATTTCACCACCAAAGAACCAAAAAATCATGTGTCATGGGAGAAGCTAAAGCTAAATTTTTTGCAACTACAAAAAACTGGTATAAATACCAATTGACTATAGCAAGTTGTTTAATGAGTTGTCTATATTATTAAAGTTAATTTTTTTGCAACTATAGTAAACTGGTATAAATACCAGTTGATTGTAGCAAGTTGTTTAATGAGTTGTTTATATTATTTAAAATGAAGTGATAAAAAAAATAGAACATTTGATATTTTGTGTATTGTAAAGTGATGTGGTAAAGTAAATAAAGTAGCTTTTTGAGGTGTTAAAAACTAAAATTTTTAGCACCACCACTGTGAATGCTCTAACTTCAATAATAAAATTTTTTTTAGCCAGCCTAGTTTTAAGGAAAAAACATTATTTTGTTTTTGTTTTTTGTCTTTGTTAGTAGATAATTGCATCTTAATGTATTTAGAAAAAACGATTTTTCGTATTTATAATTTTTTAATACTATATAGATGTCTATTTAGAGTTTTTTTTCTTTTCTTTATGCTCCGACCCCTGCTGGTTTAAAATCTAGGGTTGGTCCCTAAGTTAAGGAAACTAATGAAATTTAATAGAGTGACTAGTATTTTTTATTTATTTATTTATTTATGTTGATAAGAATACTAATTTTTAAACTTTAGGAATATTGCTTATTTGAAACTTTAGGAACTCAAAAGCATTTAGTAGGTAAATTTTAGATTAAAACGGTATATCTTATCCTAAAATTTTAGTTACATTGCCATAGGCCCATAGTAGACATTACAAACAGCAATTATTGCCCATGGCCAGCATACTTTTTGTTTTGAATTTTTTTAAGTTTCAAAATAATTTCTACTAATTATATAAAAAGAGCCAATAGCTCTTGCTACAGTACATTTGGTTCATTCAACCTTTGCCTTTTGTAACAAGCCAAAAAGGTGAGTTTGGTGTGAAAAAAATGTTGGGCTTTATGGAGCCTAATTGAGTTTGATCCAGATGATGACCCGAGTCGAAATAATGTTGCATGACTTTTAATGGGAGATTTTATGAGGCTTAGTTCATGGAGTGGAGACGCTTTGGCCTGTTTTGTAGCCCATTGTGAATCCTGTGCGTAGGATATAGAAACCGTTGTTTTGGTGATAAGGGTTTTTCTTGATGTAGTTTTTGATAGAGAGAAAAAACTATACGGCCGCACTTCATATTTTTCCCTGATAATAGTGAAATCCCTACAACTTCGTGGACGTAAACAAATTACCAAACCACGTAAATACTGTCTAGTGCGTGTGATTATTTTTTTTCTTTGGCATGTGTTTTCTTTATTTTGTTTCTCACAGGTTTGGGAATTTCATGTTAATTCTCTATAAGAAAAGGTTTTAACAATAAAAAAATATTATGTTTACAAATCACAATATTTTTATAATAAATTTTAAGTAACAAGTTATTATTTACTATTATTGGTGGGAAAAATAATTTTAGTGGTGGATTCAAATTAAAATCATTAATAATTTACAATCGAAGATTTTTTGTAATAGTATTGTAGAAATATTGTAGATGTAACACTTAGTATTTTATACTATTACCACAACTAAAAATAAAGGTATTGCAAAAAAAAAAAAAAAAAAAAACTACATCCATAACATTTTAATAACAAATCTTAAGTAGTAAATTGTTATTCTAATTTAAACATACTAATGAAATTACTTTTTTGCCCACTAATAACAACCCATAAAAGCCTATTACTTATGATTTTTGTAATGAAAATGTTGTAAACATACCATTTCTTTTATGAAAAATAATAACACATCTTGTTGTCATCACATTATTTTTACAACTACTGAGATATCAATTCTTTACAAGTCAAAGTAAAATATAACAAAGTTATAAAGGTATTATGAAAATGTTGTGTCATTCTTTGTGTTTCTAGAAAACAAATTTTATTAGTCAATTTTTGTTAAGGCAAAATTCATTGTTTCACATAGAATTTTCTTAGGTTGATTTTTTGTATATATATATATATATATATATATATATGTAGGGTCACGGATTTCAGACCGGGTCCATTACAATGAATTTGTAGAGAGTGGGTCCGGAAGTTGGGCTCTGATAAGGCGACGGCTTGTTCTGAGGGAGGAAAAACGCATAGGATCGGACGGCCCAAGGTCCCAGGGAGAAGGGACCCCTGGCCCGAGGACTAGAATTCCCAACTCCTCTCGCATCCCAGGGGCCTCTCTCCTTTTCTTGGGCCTCCTCTTTCCAGCCCCCCTCCCCTTTTTGTGAGATCTCTCTTATTATATATTCTACTCTTCCATTCATCTTCTTCCTACACTTGTCAGTCATTCATGCCCATACTCGAGTACACATCCCATCAGCCACTTTTACTGGCGTTCTGTGAGCCGCTGTGACCCCCATCGCACTGTCCAGGGGTCACATTTACCTCCCTGAGATTAGGGTGTTAGTTGTGGGTATTTAATACGGAAGTGACAGCTTTTGCTGGGGTTGCTTTTCTACCATGCTTCTATGGCTAGCCCATAGGGCTTGGAATCTCTTTTGTGATCTTCAAGGGGATTGTCTTGGGCGACGTGGCACCTTCCTATCTTGTGATTTTGGCCTGTCGAGGATAGGGTCGTCCTCGGCAGTACATTCTGGCAGTATGGATTCCCTTCGTCCGTCCTCTGACACTTCTTCCTCCTCGGCGTGAACCTTGGGCTTGGAATGGAATGGGCCGAAGCTTGTAGAACCTTCTGGCCTTACAATAGCCTCTCAAAATCATGCTGCCCGGATCCTTGGACGGGGAGGAGGATTTTGACGTTTTCGGGCCTACGTCCTGATCGGTTGAGTCTTGTTTCCTTATGGGTGCCAGAGTTTCCTCGGCTACTCATGGCACGCTCCTGGTGTTTCAGCGTACGAGGCGCTCCGTCATTAATGCTTTTTCTTTGGGGATAACGCGGATCACTTCGGAATAAGGAAGGCGTATTCAATGGCGCCTTTATGAAGCGGCGCAGATTTGGAGATTGAAGGCTCCCTCGGGAATTGGGCGAAATTCATTTTGCTTGACATTCCTTCTTTGAATTCTGTGTGCAGTGAGCTTTCCCAGGTTTTGCCTTCTATATAAGGCACTCTGAGAGGACCATCCTCCATATCCGTTAGCCTTGGAACTCTGCAGAAGTTTCAAGTTTCTTTTCACTTTCCTTGAACAAAAACAAAAAAAAGATGCCGCCTGAATTAGGGGCGTTGCAGTTGAGGCAAAGGGAACGGAGGCTAAAGATCCTCCTATTCTTCAACCGGACAAGAAAGAACACTTTCTTCCTTCGACCAGGAACCGTAGCTAGTGCAGATCGTGCCAGGTTCTTGATCATCCTCCAAATGCCAACCAAGAATATGCAGGATTTGGCTAAAGAGGAAAGGGAAAAAAGTGAAGCAAAGTTGAGGGGAGCAATTGAGATATCAGAGGGAGCCATTCTCGCCATTGCAGGTAGATGGCGAAACCCATGGAGGGTGACTTCCTAGGAGTACCGATATTATATGGTGGATCAGGGTTCGCTTCAGGGCAGCCTTAGCAGGTGGAAACCAATTCAGGCGGTCCCGCCTCTTCTTCCTCATCACCGCCTGTGCCCAGCATACGGGCTTAGAGGCTGCCTAAGCGAGATTGTGAATCCACCCTTACCACCAGCCTTCTCCCTTTTATTAGCTAGCTTTGCCGCCAGCACGCCTCGGTTGTTCCGTAGTTAGTTGAAATCCGAGCCTTTCTCGGCTATTTTGTAGTTGATGTGAAACAAGCCTTCCTTGGCTATTTTGTAGTTAGATGTAATTCGAGCATTTCTCGGTTGTTTTGTAATTGATATTGTCATCATTTTACTTAATAGAAGGGGACTTGTGACTTTTTCTTGGCGGAACCTTTTTTGTTTGGTGAAAAGTAATACTTTTTTACTTTATTTCATGTGTATTTTTTGTTTACTTATTTTCCTTATGCATATATTTTTTGCATTGCCTCTGCCTTTCCTAGAACAACTGAGCATATAGCGACGTGCTTCACGTTGCAAACCGTGCGACCATTTAGAGAGTGCTAGTTTTGAAACAAATGAACCGAGGAGGTCATGGCGCGCCATAGTTCTGTCTGAGACCTATAGGGATGCCAAAGCGTTTGTCTCTCTCAGTTGTTTGGTCCGAGGACCCAGACGGAGCTATGACTGTACTTAATGCTCAGCGGGAATAAATTTTGGTTCTGTCTAGTACTCAGATAGTTGTCACAAGTTATTAGTTTTCCTATAGGTTTGAGTCCGAGGACTATGCAAGACCTTGGTTCTATCTAACACCCAGATAGTTGTCACAAGTTATTAGTTTTCCCATAGGTTTGAGTCCGAGGACCATGCAAGACCTTGGTTCTGTCTAACACCCAGATAGTTGTCACAAGTTATTAGTTTTCCCATAGGTTTGAGTCCGAGGACCATGCAAGACTTTGGTTCTGTCTAACACTTAGATACTTGTCAAGAGTTATTAGTTTTCTCATAGGTTTGAGTCCGAGGACCGTGCAAGACCTTGGTTCAGTCTAACACTTAGATACTTGTCAAGAGTTATTAGTTTTCCCATGGGTTTAAGTTCGAGGACCATGCAAGACCTTGGTTCTGCCTTCTAAGGATTTGCCATTGCTAAAGCCCCCTTCAACTGCTCCATTGGATCAGAAGGCACCAATACCAATCTTCTAGAACTAGTCCCGCCACGGAGCCCCCTGGAAGTGCTTCGCGCGGCCGTCGCCTTCCTCAATCGGGGCCCAAAGGGGTCGGCCTCGAGATTCGCGGGGGTCTGGCCCTTGGTGGGGGAGAGGGCCACACACATGGTGCCAAAGGCCCATTGAGCTGGGAACCTCTTAGCAGTTCTCCTCTTGTGGCCCAGTAGATTAGCCACCATCGTCTCCCCTAGGGAATTTGGCCCCACCTTAACAAGCTATTGCACTCATTGTCGCACAAGCAACTTTCTCACAGACGGCGCCAATTGTAGGGTCACGGTTTTTTGACCGGGCCCATTACAATAAATTTGTAGAGAGTGGGTTCGGAAGTTGGGCTCTGATAAGGCGACGGTTTGTTCTGAGGGGGGGAAAACGCACAGGATCGGACGGCCCAAGGTCCCAGGGAGAAGGGACCCCTCGCTTGAGGACTAGAATCCCCAACTCCTCTCGCATCCTAGGGGCCTCTCTCCTTTTCCTGGGCCTCCTCTTTTTGTGAGATCTCTTTTGTTATATATTCTACTCCTCCATTCATCTTCTTCCTACACTTGTCGGTCATCCATGCCCATACTCGAGTGCACGTCCCATCGACCATTTTTCCTAGCGCTCTGTGAGCCGCTGTGACCCCCATCGCACTGTCCAGGGGTCACATCTACCTCCCTGAGATTAGGGTGTAAGCTGTGGGTATTTAATACGGAGGTAATAGCTTTTGCTGGGGTTGCTTTTCTACCATACTCCTATGGCTAGCCCATAGGGCTTGGAATCTCTTTTGTGATCTTCAAAGGGATTGTCTTGGACGACGTGGCACCTTCCTATCCTGTGATTTTGGCTTGTCGAGGACAAGGTCGTCCTCGGCAGTACATTCTGGCTGTATGGATTCCCTTCGTCCGTCCTCTGACACTTCTTTCTCCTCGGCGTGAACCTTGGGCTTGGAATGGAATAGGCCGAAGCTTGTAGAACCTTCTGGCCCCACAGTAGTAATGTTTAGAAAGTTGGAATGGTAATATAAGGTATTTTATTTCCTTGCCTTTTGTTATTTATTTATTTTTTTTCCTTTTTCTTGCCTAAAATGGGTGTTCATTAAAATCTAATTAAGCTAAAGATTGCACTTAGTCACCTAGACTCATGTAGAATGATAAAGAAGAAAATATATATATATGAACAACAAAATTTTCATTATGTATGATTAGAGGTATTTGATGAAGAGTTTTAATTGTACCATATGCTATCATTTATTGTGAAAATTTAAATATTGTGATAAGATTTTAGCAAAACTTAGTTGCTTATTGTTAGAAGATGATGTTATTTATTATTATTCTTAAAATTTCTTAATAAATAAATATTACCTTTAGCAAATAAATAACTAAATTCTTATAGGATTAATTTTATATAAAGCACATTTTTTTTCCATGGTTCATTCTTTTTCAAATAAAAATTATATCTTATTTTTTTTCTCTCAAGAGTCAAGAGCCTTGCAGTGCCACAAGTTAGCGTAAACATATAAATTTTTTTTTTTTGTGTTTTCAAAGATCTGTTCAAAGATTTGCTTCGTGTGACAAGTTTTCCTTTTTCATGCTTCTTTGTCCTTTTACCCTGTTCTAACGTGTACGTTTGCTTCGTCTTTTCAGTGTAATTTTCTTTCCTTTTCTCTTTCTTCCTTTCTTTCTTTGCCTTTGCTTTTTATTTATTCCTCACTTCAGCTAACTTTTCTCTCCACAGCTTCTTCTTTTTTATTTTTTCCTCTTTCTTTCTGACTCTTCACACAGGTGCTTCAATCTTCTCTCTTCTCTCTTCTCTGCCATTATTACTCTAACAACCTCCTTTACTCTTCTCACCTACCTCTCTTTAACCTAAAATAAATTTGCTGCATTTGATATTACCGTTGGCGTACTTTTCTCTTTCTCATTTCATTTCTTTATTTCCTTTCCTCCATTTCCACTTCACTCTTCCCCACATCCTTCTCTCACATTTGCTCTTTTTCATTTCAAAGTTCTGAACCGAAGCTCTTGGTCAGCCGAAGAGGTACTTGCCATGGTCGAAGTCGCTGGCCGACGAGACCCAACCTCTTCACCGGCAAGGCCTGCTCTTTCACCGACGGGCTATCACTCCATTTTGTTTATTTCCTTAATCTTCTCCCAGGTGCAAACTATCTCTCTCCCTCTCCATTTTCCATATGTCATTGTCACATTATTTGTTATTTTATTTTTTGTATTCTACGTTTGCTGTTAAAATGAGTTTTACCCCATGGACTGATGTTGATGAGCACAGGAGATTTTCTTTCGTAGATTCTTTCCGAAAACATTATTTTAGAAGTTTTATGTGTTGAGTACTGAGAAACGTTTGATAATGTAAAGATTGCATTTTTCTGCTTATTCACATGCTTTGGGTGTTTGGAGATGGAGATGTGAGGCTGGGGGTTTGAATATATGTTAGTTTGTGTGCTTTAAAAAAATTGTGTGTTTGTAGTATGTGTGGAACAACTTATTTAAGTGAAATTGAAAATTGAAAGTATTCTAGATAAAGTTAAAAAGGTAATCAAAATAATACAGGGATCTATGAATAGTATAAAAATGTAATGAGACTTATGAATAGATATAAAAATAAGTTAAATAGTAAAAAAAAGTTGGTTTTTTAAGCTAATGCCAAACGCACATCTAGTTTGTATGCTCCATCAATTTTTTTTAAAAAAATTGTGTGCTTTGTTTTGTAGGAATTATGGAACGGAAGGATTTCGAAAGATTACCGCGTGTTTGAATGGTATCACAGCTATGAGAGCCGATATCTCAACCATTGAAAGATAGGTTAGAATGGTTAGATTCAAAAGAAAGGAGATTAGTGATGCCTAACCCGCTGTTGATTCGAGAGAAAGGTCGGCCTAAATCTATGAGAATCCGCAATGAGATGGATGAGCAGGAAAGAGAGTTGCCAACCTCTTTGTGGATTGAGAATGAACCGAAGTTGAGGTGTGGGTTGTGTCACCAAAAGGGTTATAACCGTTGTACATGTCTGACTTGAAATGTGGAATCAACAAGCCGTGGTGCTACATAGCAGGTAACAATTACAAGTCATAATAACTAGGGGGGATATATGATAGGTCATTCTCATAATCTATTGTCAATTAGTCTTGTTATTTTTCTTCATCTGTTGGTTTTCCTAATTCTAGTTTAGCCTTTGCATGAACACTGCCTTTGAGAACTGCGTTTAGTAATCCATACATTGTGCAGACATTATGAATTCATATGTTTAGGTATTTCCATATGTCATTGTCACATTATTTGTTATTTATTTTACTTTATTTTATTTTTTGTATTCTACGTTTGCTGTTAAAATGAGTTTTACCCCCATCGACTGATGTTGATGAGCACAGGAGATTTTCTTTCGCAGATTCTTTTCAAAAACATTATTTTAGAAGTTTTGTGTTGAGTATTGAGAAACGTTTGATAATGTAAAGACTGCATTTTTCTGCTTATTCACATGCTTTGGGTGTTTGGAGATGGAGGTGTGAGGCTGTGGGTCTGAATATATGTTAGTCTGTGTGCTCCATCAATTTTTTTTTTTTTTTAAATTTCTGTTTGTGGTATATTGGGAATAACTTATTTAAGTGAAACTGAAAACTTTTTGCTGAAAATACTTTAGATAAAGTTAAAAGGTAACTGAAATAATACAGAGATTTATGAATAGTATCAAAAATACAATGAGACTCATGGATAGCAGCAAAAATAAGTTAAATAGTAAAAAAAAAAAGTTGGCTTTTTAAGCCAATGCCAAACACGCACATAGTTTGTATGCTCCATCAATTTTTAAATAAATTTGTGTGCTTTGTTTTGTAGGAATTATGGAACGGAAGGATTTCGAAAGATTACCTTTTTTTGGCGATGGCAACCGATCTTAGCTGGAGCTTTCTCTCTTGCTACTGATGGGCCGGAGGAAATCATTTATCGTCTAATTAATATGGCCAAACTTCAGGACCTGACCATTATTCTGGTATTTTTTCATTTCATTATTTCTTCTTACATTTTTTTTTCTCTCAAAACTTCATTTCTAAACCTTTTATATTTTCTTTGTATGATGAAAAAGGTTTTGACTTGATTAATGGGGTTTTTGAGCTGAAGAGAGATGTCATTATAAGCTCCACTTTGACGAGATACTCTTATTGGAAGAGAAAAAGAAGAGAGGTGAAAGCAACTGGAGATGGAGACGAGAAGAAGGGAGAGTCTTACAAACCAAAATAACCTAAACTTTGATTGATTAAAAGTAGAAAAGTTGGAAGAAAAACAAAAAGGCCACTTATTGATTCTTAAAGAAACCCCTAAAGGATTTCAAAATACCCCATATCAAGCGATGGTCATAGGCTTGACTTAACAAATTCTTACATATTTTCACAATTATTGACAATCTGCACTATTCATTGGCCTTTTTTTTTTTCTTTTTTTCTTCTTCTTCTTCATAGTACGTCGGTTTTGCTTGTGCTTTTTTTGTCTTTTCTTTTAAATATTATATATGCATACATAGTTACACTAACACAATAAATTGTTACAATATTCACAGTCAATTTTTTAAAGGTCAAAATAAAATAATAAAATAAGAGATTGACACCAATCACAATTGAAAATAAATGTAATGAAAATGTTTATATCTTCTTCTCGTCATAATATTTTCACAATTATCAAGATCTCAGTTCTTTATAGATCATAATAATATAAAATAAAAAGAAATGCTATGTCAATAACATTTTACAATAATTTCACAACAAATTTTATGTGGCAATGTATTTTTGATGGATAAAAAAGTGATATCAGTAGTGGGCTCAGTTTAAAACCAATAATAACTTGTTATTTAGAATTTATTTTAAAAATGTTATGGATATAATATTTCTCTCAAATAAAATAAAAAAATATATTTATTCGGATCCTAAAAATGAAATCATTGTGAAGTAGCACTTTCCCTCTTTTATGTTTGGGGTAGTTTCATTCCCTCCTAAACTAAAGTTGAATAATTTCCTCATTTATATTTTGTAAATGAGCATATACCCCTATTGCTAATCTCTTAGTTAAACCCTAACGAAATCTTATAAATCCTAAAACATTCAATTATGCAATGTCTAAAATACTTCTACTAAATTTTAATGTCCAAATTTTTTTTTCGTGTATTTTGAATTTTATGTGGTAGACTGGTAGTCATGCTTGGAAAGTTAAAATGTTGATATATGGTGTTCTATTTGTTACCTAGAAAACACTAATTTATTAGGTTTAAATCTTTTAGACTTATAATTTTATCTAATAGAAACTTTGACGACATATGTCTTTTGTTTTGTTTTTTGTTTTTTTTGTTTTTAATTTCTTTTCCTGCTTAAAAATGTGTTCATTTAAAATAAGTATGCTAAACATCGTAGTTAGACTCATAAAATAAGATGATAAATAATAAAGTATGATTAATAAAATCTTCATTGTAGATGATTGTGAGTATTCAATTTGATGAAGATCTTCAAAAAAAATTGTAGTATATATTATCATTCATTACGAAAATTTAAATATTGTGGAAAGATGATGACATTTATTATCATTCTTTATAGCATTTATTGGTGAATAGATATTACATTTAGTAAATAGGCTCTAAGGAATTTTCACAGTAAATAGATATTCAAATAACTATTTTAATTTAAATACATGACTTCATACTTCTCCAATAAAAAAAATCTAAATTAATTTTCTCACTAAAACGGCAGCATGAGTGCAACCCATACTAGTTTTTTATTTTTTTTAATGGCAACCGACTGTTTTTTTTCCATTTTCATATTCAACTCTTTCTTTAATATCATTAAGAATATATATATATATATATATATATATATAATCATTAAATTTTGTTTGTTTGTTGAGAAACACTAAAATTAGTTTAAAAGGACACTATTTTCCGTGTCACTCTCATTGTCTCATCCTCATAAATTATCAAGAATCATGGTTTGTTCAAAGCTATGTTAGAACTTAGAAGTAAGCCGAGATGGGGTCTGTGCTGGGCTAATTCTTTTAAAGCCCAAAACAATTGGTCCAACAAAAAAAATTTCTTGTGAGAAAGCTTAATTACCTCGAGACTATACGAAATGGGTCTTCCAAAAAAAGAGCACAAAATTATTCCCATCATGGTCCAAACCCGCATGAAAACCCAAAGGGTTAAAGTGTGCAAGTTGTGGTTTTTGGAGGGCATAAAATAGCTTTTTTCTTCACCTATTTTGGGATTCATAGGAAGTCTTGCAAGTAAGCTTGGAGTGGTTGCAAGCCCATGTGCATTATGGATATATGTCCTAAGGAATAATACTAGTTTTTTTATTTTTTTGTTTTTTTGTTTTTAATTTTTTTGAGTAAGGAATAATGCTAGTTACATTTATACACTATTATATAAAGCTCAAATCAACCTAGTATATGCTTGATGTGGGACTTAGCACACACCTATATAGCACACATTTAATTAATCTAATTAAATATCCAATCAGTCTAAGGTATCACACCCCTACAACATAAATATTTCTCTTTTTACACTCAACAGGTTTGAAATTAAGTTTTTTGTTCGTACAGTAACGCTAATGAAATTCTTTTTTTCTTCTCCTCTCCTAAGGAAAAAGATTCTCTCCATTTCAAATCTTATATATTTTCTCAATTTTATTGTTGAGATTTTATGTTACAAATTTAAGGATGTATAAAATTTTTAATGACATGACAATCTGTACATAGATAAATCCAAAAAAATAAAGTTTGAATCATAGTGGTTGCCATATGAGTGGTTAGTGGTGGTTTGTTGGTTGGTGGCTGTTTTTTGAATGGTCGGTGGTGTTTTGGTGGCTGTTTTTCCTTCCAATGTGGAGTTTTTTTTTTGGGGGGAGGGGAGGGGGTGGGTGGTGGTGGTCTGTCTTTGTTGAAGGTCTGTACAGACTTCACAGGTTTTTGCACCAGTTTTTTTTTTTTGATTGTTGTTGTTGTTGTTGTGGAAGGTTTGTGCACACTGCATAGGTTTGTGCACCAATTTTTTTTTGCTGAAGGTCTATGCACCAGTTGAGTTTTGAGAAGTATGAAAAAAATTTATTTTACAGTGAAACATACAATTGGAAAATTATTTTCACTGTATTCATGTTGACAATCAAACACGGTAAAATATTTTACATTTGTAAATATTTTACTTCGAAATAAACGGAGCGTTAATGTACTCACTAGTTACATTCAACTTGCTCTCACCCTCTCAGTGCCATACATTGACTTACTAAAATTTAAAAAGAAAAAAAAGGCACCATTTAGCCATCGTCGATTCCTTCGTTAATATGAATAGCAAACTTGATCGTCAATACAAACTCACATCCAAGAACCTGCCAATTAGAATTTTACACATGACAAGGCAACCAAAAAAAAAAACCCACAATTTTATTTTTGTTTTTTTATAACCCAATGAGAGAGTTTAGAGCTTGACTATTCTTGGCGTGAGTAATCCCTTATCCCACACAAAAACGAGACCCTAACAAATTGAAATCTAGCTAGCATGGTGATAGTGGGCACATGCTAAAGGCCACCAAAGTACTTGTTCACATGCACCAAAAGTCCTCCGTAGACCAGATATACATGTTCTCAACATTTTGGCTCTGACTAATCTTAGCCTATTTGGTTCATGTCCAGGAGCATGTACAATCTAAACAGAACGATCTTGATTATATGACATCGATTGATAAATACCACGTATTTTTGAAATTTTCTGCAAAATAGCATTATTCACAAATTATGTGGCAGAATAACATCCTTTTGGAATTCAATTTTGTGAAAATGGAGTTACTTAAGTGTCATGGAACTGGATTTCAACAATATCGAATTCCATGCATAAAAAATGTCACATGATGTGACTTTTCTCAATAAAAAATGCTACCTAAAACTCGATATTTATAAAATCAAGTTTTGTATAATTTCCTTTTGTAACTCGATATTTGTAAAATCAAGTTCTACACAAAAAATTGAGTTACAAAAGAGCGGTATTCTCTTACGTAGTAGGCAAGTAGTACTATTTTGCTGAAAAGTTTGGGCATATGTTGTATTGCCATTTTGGCCTATAAGCTTAGTACAAATTCAATATATAGGTCATCAATACGTTCTTCCAACAATAGCAAATTACTTTTGAATTTCTTGTGTTAGTATCATGTTAACCATTTGCATCCGATTTCTTAAAAAAAAAAAATCATTTTACCATTTCAAAAACTATTTTATCTATTATAACATACCATTTTACAACACACCCAACATTCCAACTTTTATTTTTTTATACAACATATTAAAATAATATATATCTACACAATAAAATATACAACACAAAACCATCTCTCCTCTTTCTATTAATAAAAAATTGGAGACACAATAAAATAATATTATTTAAGAATACAATCCTACTACAGGAGCACAATGGAATTTTTTTTTTTTTTTTACAATTACAACTTCAGGTAATACGTGCTTTTAGTGTTTGTGGATTGCGAAATACCATTTTGGGGCTTTAGCCCCAATACTAATGCTCTAATATAGTTCATCTTTTAACCAAAGTAGCTTAGAATTGTTAACTTTTGTGGACTGAAAACTTTCCACGCCAATCTGAAATGTTAGGATGTGAGTGTGACTCCCTTCAGGGAAAAGGCTTCTCTTTGGCCCTTTTCTGTGCCGACAGTGCAGTTTGAACTTTGAAATTCATAGTGCCCTTCCTTTTATTCCTTTGTGCAATGTGAAATTCTCCTTTTGCAATAAAAAAAAAAGCAGAAAAAGCAAAATCTAAATGTTGAGGCAAGAAAAAAGTTCTCAGTAGATCAACCGAAGGAAGAATAGAGAGAATTTGCACTATGTCTATTCGCGTACTTCAAGTCTTCAACATGTGAGGGGTTGCAAGTAATCCAAGCACACAGACCGAACGGCAAAGTACTGCAGAGCAGGCTATAAGGGAATATTAATATGTCTTGGGTTCAGCGATCCTTGCCTTTTGACATGTTCAGATTTCATGCAAAAATCTTATTTTGTGTGCATTAAGTATGTTTCACCTTTCAAAGTCACTTCTAGAAACTAGTGCTTAATCAATGATTTCAACTTGATTATCACTCAAACCAAGGCTCAATTGCAATTCTTGAAAGTTAGCTATGTCCAGTCCTCACGGGCCACAGCAAGCTTACACAGTTTTACACCGATGCAAGCTTGCCTCTCCAGCAAGCAACACAACAATGCCATGTATGCAAATGTTATTTCAAGAAATTTTTTATGAGAAAAAAAAGATTTATAACTTTTTATAATTTTTATGAAAGTGGCTTCAAAATTTTCCTTAAATAGTTTAAAGATAATTGCCCTAACCCCTAAGGGTATTTATTAATAGGACCAGTAACAAATTTCATAATTATTTTAGGAATGGTTGGGAGGGCAAATTTTAAAAAAATTGTAAGGTATTTATGGTGGACAAGTGATATAGTTTACTATTCTACTAAAAGATTTTCACTTATTTAAAATTACTAAGTTAGAAATTTTTTTTTAATAGAAACTAATTACGGACTCAGCAATTTTAAATAAGTGGGAGTCTTTTAGTGGAATTGTAGACAAGTAATATGTTTCACTATAAGGAATGTATAATTTCTCCCGATTTTAATTAGTTTGTGTAACATCACTTTTGTATGTTTATTGTGCATCAATTACAACTTGTACATAGTGTTTGTGAAAAATCTCATGCCTTGGCTCAATACTTATTACTTTATTAGTGCTTTGTAGTCCCCTCCTACCCTTTTCTTTCGTAAAAAAATAAATTTTACCAAAAATATTAACCTTGTATATTTAACACTAATCGAAAACAAATAAGCCACTGTTTGGCCAGCCCCTATCACGAGTTAAAGAGCAAAACCGAGCTAATTGCTGTCCAAGGACAAAAGTCACGTTTACATCTCTTTGGGTTCGGACAATCATTCGAGTCAATGGACCCAAATTCAATTGAAGCTTGATTATGTCGAGTGTTGGGACTTGGGGGGTTGGGACCCAGGGCTCAGCTTAGAACTAATTAACCATATAAGCAACAAGCATTAGCCTAAATTGAACAATCAAATCCTGTAAATAGAAAGTCACTAGTATGAAGTGACCACATCCAACTGACATTCAATCACTTTCAAAGCTATACACTAACTTGTAAGTACATAAGCACAAAAAAGAAAATGGCCCAGAGTTGAGAGTTGGGACCCAAAGCCAAAAGCATGAAAAAACAAGACAATCCCCACTTCACATGCTCTCTGTGAAGCGCACAATCAAAAATAACTTTATTACCATCTTAAAATAACGCTCAGATTAATGCAAATACTTAATATTCTGCTAATATTGCTATGCTATCTCATCCTCTGTTTGCTTCAATGCAAAACAAACAGAAATGGCTTTATCTTTCTGAAATGTCTCTTTCTATAGTACTATTCAAAAGAAAATTGAGATAAAATGTTGTGCATACTTAAATTGGACCAACACGAACCATGTGTCTTCTCTGCATTGAGCTCTGAATCTCTTCCCTGATATTCCTTAGCGCATTAAGAACTTCACAAACACTTTCATTCAATGGCTTCACTTCAACAGTCTTTGAGGTCATTGGAAAACTCAACGGAACTAATGCCAATGAGTTATCAACATCATCCTCATGAGCACTCTCATTTTCTACTATTGAAGATTTTAAGCTCGAACAACTGAAACAAATTAGCAAATTGAACTTGATTAGCTTAATGACTAAAAAAAAAACCTTTCTTTTGAAATATATTTAAAAATCAATGACTTTGCAGGTTTGAATTGTGTACCTATGATTATCAGTCCTTGGATCTTCAGAGCTGGGGCTCAATTTATGGGAAGGATCATCGTGATTAGAATTAGCATTGGAACTAGCACTAGCACTAGAAGTACCTTGAGGACTAGAATCATTTTCAGTGGAAGGACTTGAATGGCTTTGAGTGGGTGTAAAGGTTTCTGAGACATTGTGCTCAAGATTTTGTGAAATTTGTGGGCTTGAGAATTGGGATTTGGGTTCATCTTCTTCTGGGTGTCTGGAACCTGATGTACTTGTGGATGATGTACAATACATTTCACACTTTTCAGATGTACTAGACTGCTCTGATTCTACAGATATTGTAGAAATATTCAAAGATTCAAGCTTCTTCTTCAATAATTTAAGCTTCTTCTCAGCTTTGTTCCTGAATTTAGTCTCTTCTTTAAGTTGTTTCTCTAGCTCTATCAACTTAATTCCCAAACACATTTCAGAAAAAGTCAGAGGAAGACAGTTATGTTATATAAATGGTTTTCAAATCTTTTTGAAAATGTGAATCTAAATCTGACCAGTCCTAGGAAGGGAACAGTGAATCAAATTCAAAAAGAGCATTACCTTGTTGCCTAGGAGCTCTGCATTTTCTTTAGCAACCCTTGAAGCTTGCCTCTCTGCAAGCAATCTGCCTCTTAGACACTCCACAGTTCTGACACCATCATCTCCTTCCACTTTCTTATCACTGAGAGAAAACCCATTTCAAAAAAGTGAAAAGAATGTGTGTTTGAATATTGAAAGAGAAAGAAGAAGAAGAACCCACCTCCATTTTCTATCAGCTATCATGTTCTTTTCTCTTTGGCCTGTCACTGCAGCCATTTCTTGATCTGAATCTTCAGTACACAGCTGTCCCTAGTCACACTCCCCCGGCTAAATTGTTCACTATTTCTATCTGTATATTAAAATATGGGAACCAAGATATGTGATTTTTTTTCTCTCTTTATGTTTGGTGTAGAATCTATGCTTATGCAGAAACAAAAATGCTACTATCGATGTCAGAAAACTAAGTTCAGACAGCTTGGACTCTTCTTGCCTTACCCTATCAGATGGGTTATATATCCACTACCCAAAACCAAAAGGCACTCACTTTTACTATTTTGTGGGTAAATGGTAACTGTAATTTTATATTGTTACTACCATAATTTTATATTATGGCTCCTGTGCCTAGTTAAGTCCAAGCTGCGGTTTAGCCAAAAAAAAGTCCAAGCTGTGAGTCTTTATGGTCATCGACCTTCCCAATCCATGGCACATGATCACTAATGAAAAAGTTGTTCTCGCATGCCTTCCTCAATCTAATTGGTCATCTAATTTTCTCATTGATTTCGAAGTTTTTTTTTTTTTTTTAAGAAAATTTTATTTTTAAGCCCATATAAAATGATACAATTTGTGCTACAACTATTCATATAGCAGATTGAGTAGTTGAGAAAAAATGATGAGTTCATGTGAAAATGACAGATAACTAATTACAATCTGACACATAAGATAATTGTGACAAAAATTATAATAGTTTATATGGTTGAGAAAAATTTCTAATGCTTAATTAGGCAGCCAAATGTTTTATACTTGCTTAACAGATGGTAAAATCAGACAATTACGGTGAACAATTAAGTGAGCAAGCTGTGACATTAAAGATATAAAGGAGGGGTCCATGTCAGTTTAATTAGCTATAGCTGCAATACAGGCATTTATTGATTTTATTAATTTGCATGCATATTTAAATTTATTAAATACATACAGGAGAGAGAGAGAGAGAGAGAGAGAGAGAGAGAGAGAGCCCGGGCATTTGAATAAATTTAAAATTTGAAAAAAAAAAAAATCACAGAACTAACCAAAAAAAATACTGATGTCACTTCTGTCTCTATTCCTTTCACGTGATGTTCCTGAGCTGTGTTCGTTCATCCGTCTCCTACATCTTGCTCGTGTTCTTTTTTTATTTATTTACTTTTTTTTTTTGCACTCCGATCCTTACTATACATTTATTTATTTATAATTTTTCCCCCAAAATAGTGTGCATGCAAAACCAATTCAAATTTGAGCCATTATATATAAATAAATATATTGTAGGTCGGTGAGGTTTGGTGGATAGATATTTGATGGAATGTCTTACAATAGGGCGATCAAATTGTTCAGCACCCGCATAAGACGAGCGTGGCAACCCCAATAGGGTCGATAGTGAGCACTTTTGATGATTAAATTAGGATTTTTTTTCTCCGAAGTTTTGGTGAGCTAAATTGTTATGGATTCTAAATTGCTTTCCTCAGGGCAAGGGATGGGGAGGGGGTATTTATACTTGGAGAAATGCTAATGAATGTTCTTTGGGTAATGATTAACAATTAATTAAAAAAAAATTATGAAAAAAGAAAAAAAAAATTTTGGACAGTTTTTTTTTCATTTTCCATAAAAGTAGTAGTAAATTTTTTCTAAAATGAATTGTTAATTGTTGCCTTAAGGATACTCGTTAGCATAACTCTTATACTAAAAGAGCAACTTAGTATCCCGCCCTATCTGCTCTCGACTGAGGTGACCATTTCCTGCTTGGTTTTTTGGTCTATGAGTGCTTCCAAGCAATGGTTAGGACTTGGGACTCTAGCCAAGGGGACATGCCACATCAAATTAAATGCTATGTGAGATTTTTAGGCGCAATTAATGCAATTGTGACTTACAAGATTTCTTAATCTACTTTTAAAGAGTTGTTCTCTAATCGGCCATAGTGTATGGCATGTTGGTAATGACTATGGAACGACTAGACTAGACATTTTCTGGTCTCATGTATCGGCTTACCACATTGATGTCATATTTATAAAATGAAGTTCCAATTTTATGCACACATACAGTAACATCTTCATAAGAAACTGACATGATGTACATATGCAATCAAAAGTTACTTATTTAAGTAATAACATACTCCCCGTGTACCAAATTTTTACTCCTCAATTCTATTTTGGAATCTCCTAAAATATAATATTAGAATTTTTTGTGTTGGCTAATTCTATGACAAAGTTTGCTTGTAATCGTTGAACAATTTTCAATTGCATTTGTGGGGTGTACTTAAGGTTGAAGACTAAAGATTGTTGTTCATTGTGCAAGTATGCATAATTCCGTTGAGCGAATTTCATGATCAATTGATCGGGCAAGTATGATAAGTTAGATAGAAACTTTTGTCAGTCATTTGCGAGACATTCGATAGAGAGAATGCTATAAGGAAAGCACCAACCTAAGCTTTCATGGAAACTTTATGGCCAATCACACCTTAAACCCTTCATTCTTTATTTACAAAAATCCAACTCTAATTTAAGAAGAAGAAAGACGGCAACACAAAACATTGAAAATCCTTTACAGCCTTTTAAGTCTTTTTGGCATTCGACCTTTCCAATTGCCCGTGCTTGAGAGGTTATTTACTTCCAAACACAAAGACTACCACCTTTGTAACGAAGTTGTTCTTTTTAAACCACAAAGACCGAGCCAAATCATTAAGAAGCCTTTGAGTGACCAAGAAATTGGTTGTGTGGTTGGTGGATCAACGTGTGACATCAAGTAACATTGAAGGCAACAAGGCAAGAATTGCTAGGTGAGTAACATTTGTACTGCAAAAACCATTAATAGTGGACTTGTTGAGTTAGGCTTTGGTAGAGAGTGCTATGACCTATTGGGTTTTCACTCCATAAACAAATTCTTGTTTTTGTGTGTGTAAGTTGTTCATGTGATATTTATCTTGTGCTTGTTAATCTGTCATCACTGTTGTGATTAAATTAATTAAGTACATACCCAGGCTTAATATGGAATCACTGATTAAATTGGTGGTAGCCATATTAAGGGTCTAAACAACATTTTCAGTAGTGTCTTTTGAAATGTCAAGAAATAAATTTCCTTACTACATCCTTTACTTTATTCAAAATGTTAATACTCCTCTTCCACTAGAGTTTAAATTAAGGAGTGTGATTTTGGAAACTTGTACCATTTTATTTGGAAGATAATGTTGTAAATAATTTTCCCTCAAAAATTTAGATTTTTTTAAATAGGACAAACAATATAGGATTGAGTATCTACTCTTTACCTTCTTAGAATTAATTGAAGTTTAGGGGCTTGTTAGGAACCTTGGAGGTCATTGGAGAGTATAAGTTAAGTCCTTCAATACATAATGTGGTATTGATGTCAAGAGATGGAATAAAAATTATTAATCTCATTTAAGAGTATTCTACTTTATAAAATGACCAGATTTAAAATGAAAAAAAAAAAAAAAATCATACACATGATATATTGAAATTGATGAAACGTAAAGTGGAACATTAAGGGTGACAAATAATAGTTAACATGAAATGAGTTCCAAGTTACTCAATAAGTAAATTCTCTTGTCATTAAGTAATAAATCTAGTAGGTTCCAGTTAACTCAACTGGTAAAATCTCTAATGGTTGTATAAGAGATTTGAGGTTTAATCTCCGTTTAAACAAAAAACTGATTTGGACTAATGATAAAGAGTTATTATAATGAACTGACGCCATAGGTTGAATCTCTCTAAAAATAAAAAAAGTAATAAATTTAGGATTCAAATCCCACTAATCTTAACATGATAATAAAGAATAGTCATTATGGAGCGGACGTTAAAAATTAAAATGTATATATATAAAAGTATTGAAAGCAGTATGGATTCGGATCTGTGCTGGCTGGACTTTAGGTAGGCCACGCTGCAATTATCATCTCTAATTACGTATCCATTTGCTGTGAAATCCAAAATCATTATACTAGTTTCTTTCATTAAAATAATAAGGGAACATTATGATTATCAATATGGGTTTCAAAATCTTCTTGCACTGCACTCAAAGAAATGCATAGCAATCACTTGATTTGGTTTTGCTATCAATACATCTATGATCTACATATACCTAACTTCCACTGTAAAATCAAATGCAGGAGCTTAAAGCAGACTCATTATCATTTGACCGGACCACTTCATCTTTTATCAATGGGAGGCAGTTCTGAGTAGGGCCAGAGTCTGGTGGTGTATTCAATTAAATTAGGTTTCTGCATGTTTGAGTAGATTGTAATGTTTAAAAAGAAATTAATAGATATCATCAATGTATTTGGTTAATTTCACCATGGAGTATCTTTTTACAGGAGAAAGTTCTTACCTCATTAGGTTATGTCTCAATTAAAATCTCTCATGCAAGCTTTGAAAGTTTGAACTTTGAATGTCTAAATAAACCAGAAAACCATGAGTTGAAGAGGGCCCAACAAATAAATCAAGGAAGATAGTTGTTCTCTAATTTAAAATAATAAAAATAATGAGAGATATGACATCATGTATGCATTTCTTAACATTCTAGTAGATGCTTTTATAATAGGGTATTATTATATAAATATAATTAAAAATTCGTTTTGACATTTCAATGAGGTATTAATTATTGGTTTTGTTGTAAACAACTCCTTCGTTATATTTTTTTATTAGCAATTTAATTGTTCAATTTCGATGTCCCGCATGTTGTCGTTTGGCCAAGTGATATCCCCCCTTTTTCTTTTATTTATATTCTTTTCCACTATTTCTCCTGATATAATGAGGACAATACTTTTGGTTTTTGTATTTTACAAACTTAAGAATTTTCATTCATTTAACCCAAAAAAAAAAAAAAAAAATCCTCATTGTATTATAAATTAAATTAAATTAAATTAATTATGATAATTTAGCTCTAGAGAAAAACTCTATTATCAAAATTTTAATATATATATTATTATTTTTTCAATTAAATTTCTATTTTTTCAAAATTGTAAATCATTTTCTTTACTTTACATATAAAATTAATTACTTTATAAGTTTTATTGGTATACGGTATAGTATACTACTAGTTATAAATATAATTACAAATGAAGCATGTCAAAGAATGTTTTTTTTTTCTTCTTCTTTATGAATCTAATAATTTTCTTTTAGCCAAATTATAAAAGGTCGTGCTTGCTTAATTATGATGGAAAATCGATTGGATATCTTTCATTTTTCTTTTAGAATTCTTTTTTTTTTTTCAAATTTCTTAGGTTTGGGCTGGTTTTAATGGGAAGATGATGGATTTTGGGCTGTATATGCTGAAATTTTGTGAGACTAATTTGATGCTCAGATAAAATCGTAAAACTATATAACTCTATTGTATCAATTAAGTTTGGGCCAGTTTCCAAAGTAATTGTGTGGGCGAGAGAGGTGTGAGCGTCGCGTAGGCCTCTTTTTTTACACCCTCTTTTCATTAAGCTAATGAGATTGGGCTTTGGGCTCGTCGGGTTGCTCCTATTCACAATAAGAAACACACGGTGTGTACGGCGTCCTTCCCACTTACAGGTATTGGGCTCATTGACTAGCTCCATTTACAATTAGGCAATGGTCTTTAAGGCTTCACTACGTTGGGCTTATTGCCATGCTATCCAAAGCCCAGATTTGTTCTTTCATTAGAAAGTTAGTTCTGTACTTTTTCATCTATATATATATATATATATATATGGCAATACGGATCAGAATTTTCTGACCTGACTTGACCTGATCCAAAAAATACCTGATCTGAATACTATTTTTTACAGGTCAACTCGACCCGACCCAACCCGTATAACCCATGATCTGAACTGTTAAAAAAATTTGCAAATTTTTTTTTTGAACTACGTCTTGATCCTAAGTACATAAAACACAAAGTACCGGAACGGGCTGAACGGCAGAGCCAATCAGCCAAACCAATAGGCTGATAGGCAATAAGTCAAATAGTCAATAATTCATTAAATTACAAAAGACAAAACAATAGCTTTTTCCTTTGTTTCATGCAATTTTCCTATTTGATTTTGAAGCCTTACGAATCACAATTCACAAGTCCAATAAAGCTTTAGCACAGGACCACAGAGACATGAGAATGAGACATGACAATTCACAACCATTAAAAATAAAAAAATAAAAAAATCTAATTCAATCGAGTCAATTGACTAGGTTAGCTGGCGCCTGGAGTCCAACCAAAGCCAAAATTGTGACTATCTTCCTCTGCCCTTCTTTTCCTTTCACACTTCCACACTTGTTCAGTGCCTCTCTACCTCGGACTTCTACACTTGACAGCTTTTTTACGCCTCTGCCCAGACTCTTTTCTCTCTGTGATTGTGTTGTGCCTCTACTCTTTTGTTTTTATTTTTTTAATCTTCTCTTCTTACATGAACATGTACGCTTAAGAAGATTGATAACTTTCTACTTTGTTTGGCTTACTTGTTTTGTTTGTTTTAAGATTTATCTCTTTTTGAAGTTGTAAACTTGTAATTATATGCATTTTAACAACGAACTATTAATATTGATGACTTTTTCCATCATGAATTTATGACTATAAATAATTTTTGTCATACTCAAAAGTTAAAACTGTCAGAATTGGAAGGATATTAATAAGTGGCATTAAGTGCAATTCATTTGCTTAACTGATTTTATTCATTCTCTCTAAACAGGTTGTCATTGATTTGTTTTTGTAATTGAAAAAAAAAAAATTGTTTGAAAAATATGGGTAAACCCGACCCGATCCGCAACTCAATTGACCCCACCCGACCCGCCTGTTTTGCAATGTCTATATATATATATATATATATATATATATATATATACCATAAAGGAGGAAGGGACACAGCATTGGAAGCGGAAGCACAGTTATACAGTAATAATATAAGTTGAAAGTAATGCAAGTAAAAGAATACGTAAATGCAAAACTATAAGACCAGCCAGGTAGGCGGCAGAGCCAGCCAAGTAGGGGGTATAGTTTGTATAATCAAAGTAAATGAAAGCAATTTAGAACCATCCGGTATGGTGGTAATCCGTTCAAGGTGGCGGTAACAACAAGTAGTATAATGAACATAAAACTGAAAATACTTGTTATTGAAAATAAAACACACTTACAGTAGTAGTAATAATGATTACAAGTTATCAACAGGTAAACAGTTACAAGGCTTAGGAACTAGAACTAGTTACAAGCTTTGTAGGGAAGTAGGGAAGTAAGGAAACCTCTCTATGAAAGGCTCACAACTAAGAACTCTCTCTAGGAAAGAAGACCTGAACTAAAACTTGTTTTGAACATAAGGGACAACCCCCCTTAAATAGGCAAAAATTTGGAGTGAACAGTAACAGATGAATAGTAACAATGAATAGTGACAGGTGAATAGTAAATTTCTTCTTTTTGTCTCTAAATTGTAGGGAATCAATTGTAGAGCTGCAACTTCTGAAAATGTAAGAATCTAGGCCAAAATAATGGGTGTCTTTAGATTCTAGACCACCCTTTAGCTTTAGGCCATATCCTTGGTGCCCAAAAGAACCAATCACAAAGGAAGAAGCTTTGTCATCTTGTGCCAATAGAGAGGAACAAATGGGAATCTTCAGAAACATTAAATTTGAGGGAAACAAGCTTGCATTAGTAGTAATCATTAACGTTTTTTTTGGCCATTGTGCAAGCCAGACAAATAGGAGAATCAAAATCTTCTGCTAAATCTGGGGTATCTTGAAACAGATCCGAATTTTCAGTAACATAATTTTTAAAGCATTTTGGCCTTTGTGCAGGCCAGTTAAACAAGGGAATCATCTTTTAATCAGTCATTTGAAATATCACCAGTGGGACTTAACAGGCTTGAAGTGGCCATCCAAGAATCAGTATCATGAGCATCAGATGGGTAGCTATCATCAGGATCCCATGGGGGATCATCATTGCATGCATGATCATGATATGTAGTATGTTGATTACAGAATCCACAATATAGAAGCGGCTTAAACTTTGGATTTTTTCCTGGGGTGAGAAAACTACTTGGATTACAATAATCTATTATCCTTATATGAGAAATGGCATTAGCATAAGGTCTAGGACCAAAAACAAAAATTCTTTTTGTGCTTCCCATGAAGTGATAATCTTTCCATAGGTTCTGGGTGACATCAAGAATTTGATTACTGAAATAGTGTCTCCAACATTTTGCAAGAGCATAAGGATTGCTGAAAGATAAATGAGAATCACCTTCATACCATTGGCCGTGGTGAGTGTATCCATTAATGAGAATGAGATGTTTTGAGGGCTGGACATTCATCCAGTTATCTCTTTCCCATTCGGGCAAAGTACTCCAGCATCTGATGGAAACATAAGGACTTTCAAACTTTGTAATAGCAGTCTGAATAATTTGTGGGAGTTGACTGGCTTGGTCAGGGCTTGTTAATTTTATAAGTCTGATGAAGCCATACTCAAACAATTGGGAAAGCCAATTGGGGCTTCTATCAGCATCATCTGAATCTGAACCATTATCATAATTATTAGCAACATCTGAATCATCATAATTGACTATAAGGCCAGGAAATGGGTGTTTCCTTTCATACACTCTGAGACTGCTCCCAAAGTGATCTTCCCAATCAGCTTGTTCAAGGATGTCACTAATATCGTCTGAATTGGCGGGATCAGGAATAGCAGTTGTAACAAGTACTTTGAAATAATCAAACCAAAGATCAAAAGATCTAGTCATAGCCTTGCTTCTCAGAATACGAAATTGTATATCTGTTGGCAAGTTGGCAACAATACTTCTTAACATAGATTGGGTCTTAAGATTCAATCTAGCATAATCAATGCCCATTAGAGTCATTTTATCCTTTGAATGGATATCCTCTTTGCCAAAGAGTTGACTAAGGTAGGGATCATTTGTAATATGTGAATAGTTAAGAGGATGGCTTCTAAAAGCCTCATTTTCTGAAACAAGGTTAGCATTTTTTGAAACAAGGTTAGCATAGTGGCTTGTATGAACCTCAGTTTGTGCAGTAAGGTTAGCAAGGTGGATTTCAAGTGCTTGGAGGGTTTTTTGGAATAGTTTGTGGTGGTTTTTGGTATAAGCAGCTTGAAGGTTATCAAGAATAAATTTGATTGAATCTGGTAATGCCGAGTAGATTCTATTATGAAATTGTGAATTTCTAGATAAAACTTCTTGCAACACAACTACCATATTACCACTGGAATATGTCACCTCTACCGGGACAAATTCCTGAAGGGATGTTGATCTGCTGGGTTTTACCCCAGAAGATGTGCCTTCATGCATTACAAAAGGTTGTCCCGCTGGGATCCTTTTGTCTTAAGAATAGTCCTGTGCTGGAGCTTTTCCCTTGTTCCTCCTCTCTGCCGAGGAAGTCATAATAATCCACTTACTTGTGGTATAAGTATTATAATTCCTCTTACTAGTGGTACTTATCTTCGAATCTTGTGAAGAAACATTGATAATATTAGGTCGGTTGATAGTACTGGCACTATGAATATTACCTTTAAAATCATCTGTGAAATATTGAAAAGAACTCATCATTAGTTCTTGGATAAGAGCATTCATGGGGGAATCTTTTTCATAAGACAAATTATCAATATCAATTTCAATCTTTGAAGCAAATTTGAATTTTACTTTTTGTCCAAAAGGATCAGTAGTAATTCCGTCATGTTCAACAAGAAAAGGATACAGAGCATTTATAAAAGGTAAACCAAGAATCACTTTATCAGTCAAATTTTTAACAAGAACAGAAGGAATCTTGAAACAGGCATTATCATGGCAAACATGAGCATTATTCAATTCATATTTGATTTTCATTTGGCTTCCATTAGCAGAAACCAATCTTTCAGTAGATTTTTCAAAATATTTTGAAGGAATCAATCCTTCTTGGATACAGTTCATATCAACACCAGAGTCAATCATAGTAATAACAATGAAATGATAATTAGGAGAAACAACAATTTTAACTTTTGTAAACCATTTTGGAGGAAGTATTTTATTGACAAGAGCAAGTTGATTAGTAAAAACATCAGCAATACCTTTATCAAAAAGAAGAGCTTGTTGACTGGATTCATCTTCATCTTTGTGCTCATCATGTTCACTATTAGATTTATCAACTTTTAACATTATCATTTTTGGTTTAATATGATTGTTATCACGTTTATTGTTATGTTTTAATTCGCTTATTTCTTTTTTAAGAATATTAATTTCATGCTATAAATCATTAACAGTTAAATCTTTGGATTTCTTTTTATTAAGTTTTTCTAAAGTTTCTTCAAAACTTATAGTTGATTTTTGTTTTTTACCAATTTCTTCTTTTAACGAATTCTTCTTAAATTTGTCCAAATATTCTTTTTGTAACTCAGGGTTTTGAATTTGACTTATTAATTGAATTATTAATTTTTTATTTTCTTCACCCTTAGTAAGAGTATTAACAGAGTTAATAACATTGCAACAGGAATTTCTACAACCAACCAATTTTAATATTAGGAGAATCAGAAGAATCATCAGCAGAAGAAAAATCATCTTCCAAGGAATCAGACGAATTATTTGATTCAAGGATTTTGAATAATTCTTCTTGGTCTTTATTATCAATATTTAACATGTTAAACTTATTCTTTAACTTACCGGGTTTCTGGTTACAGTCCTTACTGAAATGACCAGGTTTTCCACAGTTAAAATATTTACCTTTACTTAAGCTTTGTTTATCATATTTTTTGGAAACATTTTTTCTTTTTAGCATAAAAATCATTAGGTTTAACAAAATTATTTTTGTATTTTTTATATTTCTTATGGCTATAATTTTTATGACTTTTTTTTTTTTTTTTCCCTTTTTGCCTGGAAGGAGCAATAGGGGGCAAACCATATTGTTCACAAAAATTACTCATTTCATATTTAGCTTTTTTCTTAGTTTGTAATTGGTATTTTAACAGTTTTTCATCATTACACATATTAATACCAAGTTTTTTAATAGAATTAAAAATGTCACCATAAGTTAGGTGATCATAATCAATAGAATCAATTTTACCCATTAATACTTGTTTTACCTTATGAGCAAAGATTGGAGGCAGACCGTCAATAAACCTTTCTTTCCAATAAGGCTTGTGGCAATCTTTCCGAAGCATTACTTTGGAAATAAAAACATCTTGGTACCATTTGTAATCAGTCATACTAGGACATCTCAAATTATTCAATAAATCAGAAACTCGAGATGAAATATTAGATGGAGTACCAACAAAATGTTTGAGAATGTTATAGATCAGAGTATTCACACCATCAAGAATACCGCGACCAATACTTTCATAAAAAATAGGCAAACCTTCATCATTCTTTTTAACAGCATGTCTAATAGAATCTCTGGATTTTTCTATGAGATATGAATCCCACCATCCACGAAAAGTACTAGAAAAACCAGTAACAATTAAATTAACAATTTCAAGTTGATCAAGATCATGGTTATTTTGATAAGTAATACCAACCATGGACATACGACTCATTTTATTAATGATTTCTTGTTCAGACAAACCATCAATATTTCATTCATAAAGCTTATTAGCAGAAACAGAAAACTGTGTTTGAAAAACTCTTTTTTCAAACTGCATATCAGGAGGAGTAGGTCTTGAATACTAGTTTTTAGTAAAAGACACGGGTTTGGGATTTCCAACAAATCTTTTAATTTCAGGTAAATCATTATCAAAAATCTTTTTTGTAGAAACAGAGGAAACAGTATCAGAATCTGTACTTTCATCAGAAACAATTTCATTTCCATTTTTTGAAATAGTGCAAGCTGTACTTCTAGAAGTACCTTCAGTTTTAACCTTTAAATCAGAAAGCATTTTGTCAAAAACTTCAAGCATTTTAGACTGGGAAGTTTTGAACATAACTTCCTCTCTTTGACTGGGTAAATCAATCAAAGGTTTCTCAGTTTTTACAAAAACTGATTTTTCAGAAGCAGGTTTCTCAATAGAAACAGTTCTTTCAACAATTTTTTCTTCAATACAGTCAAGTTGTTGACCAATAACATGCAAGGATTCATTAGTAAAATTGTTTTGTTCAATAATACTAGTGATAGGGGTTTGATCATCAGCAATTTTGAAAGGAGTGGTCTTAACTTCCGTCTTTTGATCTTGATAAGTTATCAAAACTGTCTCAAGAGGCAGATGATTAGACCGAACAATGGCTTTATCAGCTGCTTTAACAAAATTTGATTTTTTTATCACACTCAAATGTTGTTTTGAAACTTCATCATTTGGAACATAATGGTTTTCAAGAAAATAAAAATAAAAAAAAAGTTTTTTCAATTGATTCATCTTTTCTAACCATTTTCTTTTAACACGGTTTTTCTCAGACTAAGCAAAATTATCTTGGAAATATTTTCTTTTAGTTTTGTTTTTTGAAAGCATAAACTCATCGTACAAAGGGATCAGATTAACTTCAAAATTTTCATTTAAAACAGTTAAAACTCTCAATTGTTTAACATAATCAGAGTTATCAATAGGAGGAAAATCAGAATCAGATGGACAAACAGATTTACCATCATCTTCTTCTTCACTAGCAGGTTTGCTATATGAAGAGGAAGTTTCAGGTTTAGTAGAATAGTAAACAGAGCTAACTTTATCATATGGAACACCTTTTAATTTTAAATCAGCAAGTTTTTCAAGATTCCTTTTCAAAAATTCATTGAGATTTTGGTCTCTTTTTGAAATACTTTCAGATCCAGCAAATGAATGCCTTCATTCGTTGATCCTTAAGGGTTGATTGTTTTGAAAATTTATTTTAACAGTACCATCAAGATATTGTTGAATATGAGTAAGATCGAGCTCATCAAAAATAGGTTTAGCAATGGGAGATTCTTGTTTCAAGAACCATTCTATGGAAAGTTTAATGTCTTGCCATTGAGTCATTTTTGGAATTTGAACTTTAGCATCAGGTGTTGAACATTTAATTAACATGGCTTTACCAGAAGGTTCTCTATGGTTTATAGCACTATGATTTATTTGAGTACCAAACAGTCTATAATAAATGCGATAAATCAAAGCAAAAGGTTTACTGCCTTCTTCCATGTGATAACTAGATGAAGCAATATTCAAAGTCAAAGCTTTAATAATATTAGGATCATCCAAAGTAAGAGTAAGATCAGGATAACAACTGAAATAAACAAGACCATCATACAAAGAAGCAGTAATCATACCAAGAATGCTATCTTTAAAGTTCTTAAATCTAGCATCACGTAAACACATGAGAATAGAAGCATTAATACCCTTTCGGGTGGGTGGTTTAATAGCAACTTGAACCATTCCAATATGCAAATAATTGAATTTTTTAGAAGTAAGATATTCACCAATATTTTTTTTAAAAAAACAAGCAGCATTTTTCATGAGTTTTTGAAAAAGAAAATATTTGTTCAACAGATTTAACTTTATAAGCAGAATGAAAAGTACTTTCAGCCCAACTTATTTTATAAACATTTTTAGTATCAACCTTAGGAATAGTCCATTTACTGAAATCAGGGATCTCACTATCATCAACATTGTGATCTTCTTCATTTACTATATCAGGAGGACAACCAGTCCTGGAACTGATAGAAGAGTTGGATTTCCACAATCTATCCATACTATCCTAGTTTTAATACTCAATTATCATATTTTTCTCACAACCGTTGCATTTCGTAACACATACCCTAACCAACCTTATACCTCTCATGCCCTACACGCCTTCTCTTGGCTCAAACGGGCCTTACAGTTCGGTTTTAGGAATTCACTTTACGACTAGGGTGGCGCCAATGACGGTAAGAAGGGAACACAACAACGGAGTACCAAAGTTTCAGGTAAACACAGATGGAGAGACAGAGAACACAATACCACTATCACTGGCTAGAAAAGAATGGCTCTGATACCATAAATGGACACAGCGTTGGAAGCGGAAGCATAGTTATACAGTAATAATATAAGTTGAAAGTAATGTATATATATATATATATATATATATATATATATATATATATATATAAAACCGAAACTTTTGAAACTCCCACAATTTTTCATGTCAGTACAATATTTAAATAAAATTATCATTTTATTTGAATTAAATTAAATTTTCCATGTCATCACTATTTTCTTTTTCTTTTTATTTTAGATTCTTTTTATTTTAACTTTTATATCTTATATATTTATTTTTTCTCTTCAACGTGTAATTATCTTATCACGTGTTACAATAGTTTAGTTTAAGTAAAATTCTATTAGATATATGTTTAAAGAGCTTGAAAATTCTACTTCAACTAAAATTCTATAACAAAAATAACCCTAATGCAAATTAGACTTCTAGCCAAATACAAGGACACTCTCCCACCGCCTCTACTCTCTCCTATTTAAGAATTGCTTGCGTAGAAAAACCTAAAACCCAAAAGCTATTCGCGGAGAAGATGATGTTTGAGGACCTTCACCACGAAGTGAATATTGAAACTGACATCTTTTTATAAAGATTGGTCAATATCTTATATTTTTATATGTATGGCCGTTTCTTGTTAAGTTATTGTTTAGCTACATTGTATTGTCAACGGAAAATATACAAAGCTATGAAGGGGTAGTTCTTCCTCTTACTGAAATCCATCTTTTGCTAGACTCTTTGAGTTTTGACATATCAAACATTAATTTTAAGATTCTTATTAATACATATAAGTTGAAGGTGCGTTCGTTGTATGGTATTGTTTTCAGCTAATAAACTAATTTTATTAGCTGAAAACACAATGGCTCAAAAGCTCTTTGCAGTGGAAGGTTCAAAAGCTCTTTGTGGGATCATGTTATAAATCATTGTTATCTCTATTACTTGTGAATCTTATTATAGGCTACATCAGCATAAGATTGTCTCTTCCTTTATAGGATGCCTTCAGAACATTTATTTAATTGTTTTCAGTTATATTCCTTAATATTTTTTGGTATTTTAGAAGTTTTAACATATGAATTTTTGAGATATTATTTTGCAATATTGAAATTATTTGATAGATTTCCACGACTATAGTGATAAATTATTTCTTTTAAAGGTAACACTATAGTCACATTTTTTTATGTTGTTTCTATAATTTGTAGGTTTTGACTATTTTGATTCTTTATTTTTTTTTTTGTCATTTTGGAAGTGTAAGGACCAGTTTTGACTCGAACCAAAAACAGGAATGGACTCAGGCCCAAAAAGCCCGAACAATAAATTTGTAGAGAGTGGGAGGAAAAGTTAGTCTGAATCTAGGGAAAAGATATTGGTTGATAGTGTTAAAGGGAAAGAGTTACACATGCACAAGTACAAAAAGCATCCTCGGTTGTGCCCTAATAGTATGATCAATGGTTTAAGGTTCTTCATTTCTTTCTACTGTTGTATTTCTTCAACCTCCTTTATTCTTTTTGTTTTTTGTTCCTCCCCCTTCTTTTCATTCCTTTTTCTGTTATATACCATGGTTTCTGTGCCATATCTATTATCCACGTGTGAGTCAGGAGTTGGGAGCTTCCCTGTCTCATCTCCCACCTCCTTGAATCTTCTACTCTTAACTGTAAGGCTGCTTGTTTACTGTTCAGACATCACCTCCACATTAATGCGGCCAGAGAGTTAGTTGGGCAGCATTTAATGCGGAGGTAGCAATATTTCTGGATATTTGTTATCTCTCATCCTTATCCTTTATCTGGTACTTGCCCATTCCCTTGTCGCAAGGTTCCTTTAATATGCTATATTAAGGGATTGGGAAGGTTCCTTGCCACCTCGGACAGAGGTTTCGAGATGGTCGTTATCCTCGGACACGATTAAGTCATCCATAAATATTCTTTACCTTTTCCTATAGTACAGTTTTCATTTCTTCCTTAGCTGATCGTCCTCGGATACGCTCTTATCCTTGGACTGGGTATTGGGCCATAGGCCCAGTCCTTTTCCATGTGAATAGTACCTATGGGATCAATTGGCCCCCACAGGAAGTTTTAATATCGATATTTTTGGGTTTTTTTTTTTTTTTTTGTAATATCTAAAATAATTTGGCAGATTTCAACCGTTATAATCATAGATCATTCTTTTGAAGACAACACATCTTTCTCTTATGTTTCTCTATTGTGCAGTCACATATATATTTTGTTTTGTTTCAATAATTTCTAGATAGTAAATCTTTTGATTCTTTAATATTGTTTGGAATTTTGGAAGTTTTTATATCTGAATTTTTGATTTTTTTTTTTTTTTACAATATCTGAAAACGTCTATCAAATTTGTTGTAAGTCATTGCACATTCAAGTAATGGATTCTTTATCAAATTTAAACATAAAAGACTGGAGTAATTTATGTAAGGGTATAGTTTCATAATCAAGTTAGGATTCTATAAAAATTATTTTAGCCTGTTACACAAATAGGTAGGTAGGTTCCTGTGCGCAGCACAGGTTTGCGACTAGTTTAAGTAGAAATGTTCCATTTTGTCTTGAATAAGTTCTTTCAAAAGGGTTTCTTTCTGCTTCCTTGGTGAATATCTTCGTAGAAGCTATATGATTTATTGGAACTGCAGTTTATTTGTTTTTAAATATGCACATAACTTAACATGAAATTTCTTTATCGGTTCAATTTTTAATGAATCAAGATAACCATTCGTTCCAGTATAAATAGTTAATATTTGGTTTTCTGCAGGGTTGGTTGAGAGTTAAGCTCTTGCCAGTTGATTTTGAGTAGTGTTATCAAGATTAGATGAGAATTGTGCAAAGCCTTCAAATACTACGAGTTGTGTAACTTTTGATTTTGATTTGCCGGCAACTTGTCTAATGGCTTTGATTTGAGTTGTAAATCCTACTCTGGAGACGGAACCCCCATGTAAATATCAAGTTTGATTATAGATCTACTACCTAAAACTCAATGTGCAATCTTAGAGCATTAGCGTAAGTTTTTGTAAATTTTTCAATCTATTTTAGCACTAGAACTTGCTTTTTCTATTTTATACCATCACTTCTCAAAAACACCTACATCCTATTACCTATTATACACACTATTTATTTAAATAATATTTATTTTTCTTTTTTATTAATATTTTTATTTAGTGTCTCTCTCTCCTATCTCATATCTCAAAAGTTTAAAACCCTTAGACCTCTCACACCTCCACCCCCTCAGACCTCCTATGCCTCCACAGCCTCTCACCTCTCTCTCTTTGTAGCTATTGTTGCTGCTGCTTATTCTTCTTCGCTTCTTTTGCCGCCGCCTCTTCTTCTTCTTCTTCTTATTCACTTCTTTGCAATTTTGTAATTTGGGTTTGATGATTCTTGTATATGAGTTTGATCATGGATGAGTTTGGGATCTAGATTTAGGATGAATTTGTCAAAGGAATAGAGTTAGGGAAGATGATAGAGGAAGAGAGAGAATCTGCTGGAGAGAGAGTAGGGGAAGAGAGAGAAGATCTGAAGGGAGAAGCGAGACAAAAAATAATTAAAAATTAAAATAGAAATTACACGATTATTGTAGCAAAAGTGTATACAAACAATGATATAGATAGACTGATATGAGTCGTATTTGAGCAAAATTGACCACTTTTTTTCATTTTACCTTAACTGATACAAGTGTTCTTAGCAATCGATACATATTCATGAATATTCTCATTTTTCAATAATTCAACTATTTTATTTTACCAATTTTATTTTAGGTTCATATGCTTGCTATATTTATAACAAGAGACTTCCTCTTTGGCGCAATATGCAATCATATAAATGCATCTTGTGAGTCTTGTGACTATAGTTGCACCTAGGCAGAATATATTATTCTCAATCAAGTATGATATGTCTGGAAATCAAACAATATAAGTTAAATTCAAATTATATCATGTAGCTAATTAGGGAATTAGGATTGTATTTCATTTCAAGTTGTATTTAAATTTAGGATACATTTGAATACCGTTTATTTTGCTAAAACTGAAAACAATAAAAAAATAATTTTCAGATTACTGTTCACACCAAAAACACTGTTCATGTGCCTATTTGCATTGTTCATGTTCTATGAATAGTGCAATAGGTGCTTGTTTAAAAAAAAAAAAAAAAAAAAAAGGCTAAAATGCTGAAACGCAATCCCAATCCAAACGCTACCTAAATAGGAGTTTGTTCCTATTTGTTAAGATTAGATTATGATAAGATTATCTTATTCTTGACTATTTATGTATGTAGAAGTTTCTTTAAATTCAGAAGATGGGTTATTTCAAATTGACTACTCCGTATTGAATTAATCAAATCTAAGGATTATAATAACATAGATTAATAAACAAAAGAAGCAATACTAAAAATAATTATTGAATTGTTGTCATCATTATCGTAAATCATAATCACGTACTACAAATCAATGCAAATTAATTTCCAAATTTTGTTATCGTACATAGAAAAGGACTATAATGAATAATTATTTGCAATCAATCATCATATCCATTCAATTTCCATTTTTTTTTTCTTTGCAAAAATGAATAAAAACCTAAACCATAAACATCAAATTCACTTAAAAAAAAGCCTCAAATCTCTCTTAATCTATAAATATCTGTTCATGTCATTTTATTTAGATACAAATCCACAATAAATGCCTCTAACCTTAACCATAGGTGTCTCTATCACAAAAACAAGCAATTTATCTATACTCTACAAAATCCATCCATCACAATTCACAACCATTCATCAGAACCGAACCATCTTGATCTTTCAGTCTTCAACTCTTCATGGCCAAAACACTATCTGATTTTGACACGTGTAGATCATCAAAATCATGATTGGTGAAGATCATGCAATCTATGATCACCTACATTCATCATACATCGAAACTCCTATTACCCACCTTGATCAGGACGTCCCACAGCCGTTGGATCTCTCCGAAAACATCATCAGTAGGAAGCTCAAACCTACAGCAAGGACACGTGTTCCTCTTCCTTAACCATGGCAATATGCAAATCCAATGAAACAAATGCTCACATGGAAACTCACACACGTCTCTCCCTTCTCTCATCTCCTCCTTACATATCACACACTCAACTCCACCGCCTCTCACCTCCACAGACGGCAGAGCCACCACTGTCGCCGCCGACGCCGCCACCTCTCTCCCCGTCTTCCCATCACCATTGTTATGATCACAGCAATAACCCATTTCACCCACAAACCTCGAACACCTCGTCACCATTTCAATGTACGGAATCAACACCGACCCATTATAGAACCCAATACCAGAATTCCTCAACATGGTGTCAGAGACTAGTTTGCTTAGAATTCCGCGCCATTCGGCGGGAGACTTGGTTTCTAGAGACTCTGGGTTGTGTTGGCGAGTTTCACAGAGTAGTAGTAGTAGTAAAATTGCATCGAGGTCTTTTTGCTTGAGTGTGTTGGAGGGTATTGGAGGTGGCGGTGAATATGGTTTGGGGTGGAGGTGAAGTGTGAGGTGGCGAAGGGAAGAGAGGAGGTTGCGAGCAATGAGGAGGGTTTTTTGTGGGAGAGAAAGAGAGTGGAGGTGGTGGAGAGTGAGGGAGAAGAGGGTGGGAGAGGTGAGGAGAGCTGAGAGGCGTTGGTGGCGGTGGTGGATATCTGAGAAAATGGAGTGGGTGAGATTTGAGAGCTGGGGAGGAGTGAGAGTAGAGAGTGCAGCCATGATGGTTGTGGTGGTTGTTTCTTCTTTCATAATGGGATCGTGTGTTTGCACTTCACTTTAGGGTGTCAGAGGACAAAGTATGAGGAATGAGAGTGGAATGAGTGGCTTTTTATGCGAGTTTGACTCACTTTGTGGGTTATTACCAATTGTGCCCCTAAAATTAAGGAACACAATTTTTTTTTTTTTTTTTTTTGATAGGAACAAAATTAAGGAACACAATTAAGGAACACAATTTTTGTCATAATTGTCTATATGACCAAATTTTAGGTGGTAAAAAAAATGAGTCTCTATAAAAATAATAATAAGTCAATCACAGTCTTCCGCATAAGATAATTGTAGTCAAATTGTGATATTTTACATGAGAGTAGAATTACTCTTAGGGTAAGCTATCATGGTGGTGAGAGAATATAAAATCCAACTTTAATAGTTTAATTAGTTGAAATCAATTCTTGTATTATTTAATTTTTAAAATCAAATCCAATGTAATCTTTCTTGTTAATCATTTAGTTGGGATGTATAAGTATCCTTAATTGGGAAATCTTCATTAAGAGAATAGGAATTAAGTTGGTCTTGACTCTTTCTAAGCATTCGCTTGACACAAAATGTGCAACTTTTAAAAGCATCACAATTTTTAAGGGTACTAGTATAACAGAACTTTAACGCAATAAACAAAATAAAGTAATAAAAATAAGTCCATCCAAATAGACATTTACTAATAAAATAATTATGCAACTCGCATTCTTCTTATGCATCAAAATCGAAATGATGAAGAAACCTATTGTAGATATATTATTTTGCTTAACTTATTTTTGAGAATCACAAATATCATTATGTTGGTATATATTTAATTATCCAGTTTCATTATGTTGGAGGGAGGGAGACTTTGAACTCTGAACGTATTTGTTGAAAATATTAGAAAAATCAAACTATTAATTGTGTTACAATACTCTTAACGTTCATGATAAGAACTTGAAACTTGAAAGTCATTGCGTGTCTAGAAGCTAAACAACAAATGATTTAATTGATAAAATCACCATTACAGTGAGGGAGGTTTAAAAAAAAAGGAAAATACTACCATCAATTTTACTACAAAATGTTTGCAAATCAATATGATGATAAATTTGATGCAAGCCATTTCAAAAGCATAATAAATATTTTTTTAGTAAGTGGTGATACATCAGTTTGTAAGACATATGTTATAAAATAGTATCTCTCACATCACTTAAAAAAGAAAATAAGAAAATTGCTACTTGTAATTCTTCCGTTCCTACTTGTGTTTTTTGTCACAGTAATTATTAATTAGAATGGAACTTATTAAGTACTCCCGGTGATATGACACTCCAAACATTCCAATAGAAAACAAACCACCTTATACAAAAATTAACCTTTTCACATAACTTTTTACACTAATGTAATATTTTTGTACTAAGTGACTTGTGGAGTTGGCTATCTGCTGAACTCACATGTAAATATCTGTCAAGTTTGGACACAATGGTAAATCTCCCGAGAAATGATCTATTTCACCAAAAAAGAGAACGAGTGCATTGTATTGGATTTTGGAGATCTGCATAAGATACTCGGAACCCTATAGAGGATTGGATTAAAAAAAAAAGAATAGTGGCCGAAAAATGAGAATGTGAATTTTTGTCAACAAGTGAGTGTCCAGTTCAAGCCCCTTTGTCACTCCTTTTCTTTTCATTATCTCTGATAATTATTGCCTTAATTCTAACGGGGAACCAAACAAGCAGAAAGAAAAATAAACATTTTGGCCCATCCATGGCTCGTTGCTCTTGTCCCCAACAAACTAATACATTAACAAACAAAGGCGCGAAGCTGGTGGCAACTAGTCATCACATTCACACTGTAAACCCTGCGCTTGTTACGCTTATTTGTCACCAGTCACCTTTACATAAACCGCCTTCTTCTCCCATAATTCTTCTTTGGAGTTTGAGCAACTTGCTTGTGTTTACATTACATGCTAGATGAGAGAAAGGGTAGTCTAAAATTCCATGATGAACATTGTTATAATGCATAGTAGGACTCAAAACCCCTAAAGGAAATAACATATTGAAGCAACCAAACTACACTCAGGGTCAGGGACCTACTAAAGCAGGGACACAATATATACCATCGAGGTGTTAACAAGAAGTAAAGGTTTCCCACTAGAATCAAAGCATGAAAAAGCCAAAAACATTCTCAATTAAAAGAGATGAGTCAAGCAAAAAAGTGTAAAGATGAGCCATGAACATTCTTACCCTTTGCTATTGGTATAATTAACAGCAATCTCTGTCAGAAGTAACACCATAGTTCATCCAAAAGTTTTACTGACAGCTGCTTCCCAAAAAAAAGAGTCAAAAGTAACTGTCACTATCTTCAAAAAGGCTTACATGTGGAACAGTACTTAACAGAAAGTGATCATTTTGTTCACTTTTCACAAAGCATATTAATTCAATACTTTCAAAAAAGAAAAACAAATCATAATGGCATCAACCTCGGTTCACTTAAGTTTGGGGATCCAATGTTCTTAGATTTTTTAGCTCTGCATTGCCTTTTCATCACATTGCTATGACATAAACACAATCTAATTAACTGATACCCAGTCACTACTTCTAACCTGAAGGACATGTAGAAGTCACCAAGCAGCAGCCACTTCCAAGGACATTTGAACTGCAGGAAGCTGAAATTATCTCTCATTGATATTGCCAAATTGACCACATTAGATACCATAATTGCCAGTCACGTACAGGCAATCCCTCTAATAAGTACCTCATTTGCATTTTCAAAGTAAACTGAGATCAGGCTTTCCAGAACCTTTAGGTTTACAACCTTGGATGGAGCTAGAAGTTTTAACTTTTAAGTCTCGCATCAACGATATTTTACGAACATGGCTCTTTAATGAACGATCAAGGAAATTGAACGGCAACTGAAAAGAGAACCACCACTTAGCCTCGATTAGTGTTCTACCTTCTAAGATATGTTATCAGCAAAAATAATCCTCAGAATGAAATTATTCCATATTCTAGACAGAAAAAGACCACTTGTTTGTTTCAACTTTAAGTACCCATGCCAAGTCATAGAACTCATCCACAAAAATGATTTGTAGCTTCAATTTCTAGCTATAATACTCTGAATTCATAGATTCCTACTAGTAAATATCCAGGTGCTATTTCACAATCAATTGGATATCCAAATTATAAGAAATCCACTAAATGGTGAGTCACTGTGGCCCTTTTAATGGATGGTGCACATTGAGCCCCTCAGTCCAATCCTTTATTTCAAAGATTTCTTCAATATTGATGATCTGGTTTCAACTAAAAACACTCTCCTCATCTAACTCATCCCTCGAAACATACCCTTCCTCTCTCATTAACCCAAGCAATCCTCCCAAAATTTCATAAATCTCTTCAGCTCTTCCATTTGATACATCCCTGGCTATAAAGCTTTGCAATCCTCCACTTGTTTCAATCCAACTACTGCCTGGGATCTTTTTCAACCCAATTTTTTTCATCCTTTCCCTGGTCTTATCAGCTTCTTCCCATCTCCCAGCTTGAGAATACAGATTTGCCATAATAATGTAATTCCCAGTGTTTTCAGGCTCAATCTCAAACAAATGATCACAAACCAACTTCCCCAGCTCAACATCACCAGAAACAGCAGCCCCGTTAAGTAATGCACCCCAAACTTTAGCACTTGGTTCAATTGGCATTTTGGAGACAAATTCTGCAGCTTCAGATAGTCTCCCAGCTCGGCTAAGAACACCTACCATGCATGCATAATGCTCAACTGAAGGCTGTATGCCATATTTCATAAACATGGCATCGAAGATCTCCCAAGCTTCTTCTACCACTCCAGAATGAGCACAAGCTGACAATACAGCAGTGAACGTTACTGGGTCTGGCCTAATGCCATTATTTAGCATCTCATTAAAAAGACGAAGAGTGGAGTTAGCATCTCCATGGGCCGCATATGCTGAGATTATTGCTGTCCAAATGATCAAGCTCTTACGTTTTGATTGATCAAAAATCCGTTGTGCCCCATGAAGAAACCCTGATTTTGCATAAGTGTCTATAATGGCAGTGGACACATAAATATTGCTGTCATAATTGTTTTTAACAGAATAAGCATGTATTTCCTTTCCTCCTTTTAGGTTTGATAAGCATGAAATTGTAGGGAGAATGCCTGAAATTGTTACAGTATTTGGTTTAAAACCACATGCTTGCATTTCTATAACTAAATCTAAGACTCCTTCATGCCGGTTGTTCTGAACCAAACCTGAAATCACAGCATTCCATGTACTTAATCCCGGGTTTTTCATGTTTTGGAAAAGATCCATTGCGTTGTCGACAAAACCATGAAGCATGTACCCTGAAATTATCGATCCATAGGTGACTTCATCCTTGTCACTCATCTCATCAAACAATTCTCGAGCATAGTCCAAGCTACCACATTTTGCATACAACCCAATAATAGCATTATAAACTGAAACATCAATGTCAATTTGGCTCTCATTTATAAACCGATGAACTTCTATCCCAAAAATAAGGTCATGCGACTGCCCACATGCCTGCAAGACACTGACAATTGTCATCCCATTAGGCTGCAACCCAGATGAACCTAACATCTCTCTATACAATTCCTTACACTCCTCATAAAACCCAGCTTGAGAATACCCTGCTATCATTGAATTCCAAGACACAATATCTCTCTCAGGCATTCTATCAAACACAGTTCTTGCAAAGCCAATCTCATCACATCTCGAGTACTGCGTAATCAAAGCATTAACAACAAAGATATCCAGGTCAAACCCACGTCGAAGAACAAAACAATGAACCTCCTTGGCCAACCTTGAATGAGAAAACAAGGACGATAACGCCTTTAAAACACACGAAATCGTATAACAATCGGGCTTTACATCCGTCAAATTAGAGGACACCAGGGACATAAACAGTTTCAGCGTGTCGAGGTACCTGTTGTTGAGGGAGTACCCAATGAGCAAAGCGTTCCAAGAGAATATATTTTTGTCGGGAATTTTATCGAACACGTTACGGGCATCGCGGAGGTGATTTGATTTTGAGTACAGAGTGATGAGCTTTGAGGCGAGAAAGTTGTTGGGTGCGACGGAGAAGAGGACGAGGCGAGAATGGAGCTGCCTGCCCAGGCGGAAGAGGTGGTGGTCGGTGCAGTGCTGGATGAGGCAGCCATAAGCTCCGTAGTCGAGACCATTGGCTGCTAAGAGGCTTTGTAGGGCTTGTTGGACGTAGCCGTTGGAAGCGGTCTGTATTCGAATGTTCAATGCCTTTGTTATCCTCATTCACTTGTTTGATGATATTCCAATTCCATTGTTGCTCGAAAATAGTAAATACACACTTCAATATGGCCTAGGCTCTAGCGTCTCAGAACTCATTCATTTTATTTTTAATTTAATTTTTTTCAAAAAGTTTTCGAGTATTGCTTATTTTTTTCAATGATTCAAAGTTAGGGAAAAGTGAATGAATGTGTTATGAGTATTGATATAATAAATATTTTTAGAAAAAAATGAAATTAATTATTTTTTTGACAAGTTTTTAAAAATGATTTATTATCAAACATAATCTTTTGTAGTATATAAAAGAAGTTAAGCTCATTTTTCACGCATCCATATACACAATATTCACCATCATGAAATGTGAAAAAATGATAGTCACATTTAAAACATAGAAAGTAAATGTGTACGAAAGATGTAAAATAAGTTGTGTGAGAGAATCATTATCTCATAGAAAAATATTTATATTATATTCTTAAAACTTAGAAAGAAAATTAGTATAGGAGAAGGGAAGTGAAAGAAGACAATCAAAGAGTACAAAGAAGATGGATGGGAATTGATGCATAGGTATATGAGAATTGGTACATAGATATTGTAACCATTTAAGTGATATATAGAAAGACTTTATATTATGTTCCCTATTCTTACAAAGAGAATTACACTCCTTAAGAAGTGAAGCGAAAGAAGACCATAAAAGAAGACAATTACTACAGAGTAGATAGGAATTATCAAAGGAGATAGGAGCTGGTACATAAGTACATTTGAAGTGTCTTAACTTCTTTAAAGTAGCTTTTTTGCCCTTCGTTATTTGTAAGGCATACCAAGTTTGTAGCATAGTCTATTTAATCCTTACATTTAATTGATAAGGTTGAGATATTTTTCTTTGTCTAGTGGAGGCAAAGAGTTAGGTTTTTGACTGTTCTTAATATGACAGAAGGCTTTTATGTCATCTACAAATAAAAATAAGTCGTATGACACATCAAGATTTTTTTCTTGTGGCTATGTCTTCTAACAAATCTTTAGCTTTAATTATTTGATTTTCAATTGGCGTGTAGTTGATTAATATTTAAGTAATAAATAGCCTTCTACTAAATGTTACCATAAAATTTTTGAAAGTTGATTCATTGATTTCTTTTGCTTAATTGAACAAACTAATTAAGCTTTGTGCCAAATAATTGTTCCATCAACATATACTAATTCAAATAATCATTTTGTTTTCGGAGATATATTTAGTTTTTCATAAGAAAATGAAAAATTTAACTCTTAAAGTTATGTTATAGAAATAATTTTGTTGACATGTTATTTTTAAAATTATATGTGATGTGGGATGAAGTAGGTTAAAGAATTGCAAGACATAAATGAGGATATCAGGTGGAGCATAAAAAGGTTTCATCTCACCTCATCTCATTATCATTCCAAAATAATATGGAAAGAAGAAATAGTGGATGTTATTTTTCGACTAAGTCATAGGAATTCATCCTCCCCCCAAAAATAAGGAGTGTAAAAGTGAAGAGAAAAATACACGGTAGAAAAAGAATGTTTAAAAATATGATTTTACCTTTCTTTGATTATATTCTTTAATATTTTTGCATCATTTTCTTAAGTTGTTTTTAAAACTGTTGCTAGCCCAGAATAAGACAAATTTTTATATGAAAAAAACGAAGAGTTTTATTGGGACGATTTCAAATGAATTTGTAACAACAGATAAATAATTGAGCTTAAATAATATATATTTAATAAAAAAATTAATAGCTAAAATTTAATATTCCAAATAAATAATAAATAAAAAATATGTGAAACATATATATCAATATAATTATTTTTTCAATATAAAATATTAATCATTATTAAATAAATTTCCTCTTCTTTTATCCTTCTATATTAAAATTCAAAAAAAAAAATTTTGATTTCATTATTATCTTTTTACTTTTTTTATTTTCTCTATAAAATATATACAATAAAAAAATAATAATCTCTTTTATTTTTTCTCCCACTTTCCTCTTATTTATATAGTGAAGCTTTAAAACAAACATAAAATTGTATTTTGTATTATTAAATTATAAATATCATACTTGAGTTTTATTTTTTAAATGAATATTAATGCTATTAGATTTTTACTAGCATTTTTGGAAAATTACTACAACGTAGCGGTGTGAAGAGATAAAAACCCAGAAACTTTAAAACTCTTCCGCTTCAAAATTCTTGCCTTTTTCATTTCAGCATCTTAACAATTTCCACCTGAAACCAAATTAGGGTTTTGTTGCTTTCTACTTCTAGATTCAAAATAAAGCTTCCCAGGGTTTTTTGGGTTTTCCAGAAAAGGAAAAAAGGGCAAAGCTTTCTAGGGTTTCAAAGTCGCCTGAGGCGGTTGAGAATAGCCGGAACTTCGACACGGTACTCACACCTAAGCACATTATAGAGAATGCTTTTTTAGTTTTTACTACAATTTTATTGTATTATTGGTTTTTTTCTTTTTGTTTTTTGGAAATGTGAAAAATGTATTCTATGTTATTTGTTTTTGATGGGTTTTTTGATAATTGTATAAACTTGAGTGTAGAGAATTTTAGGATTAGGAGAGTGGAAAAACAAACATTATGGTAAAAGATTTAGGTACGATGTTGTACTTTTGTTAGTATAAGATTGTACATAGAATGAGTAATTTAGTTGCTTATTATGAGAAAAAAATTAAATCATGTTTAGATTAATAGAATGTTGTGTGATTAGGTGTTCAGTTTAAGGATTTGATATCTGTTTATTTATCACCATTGTTGTTTTGTGGGAATTTTTTGTGTAAGTTTGAGTACAATGTTTACCTGATATCTTAAGTCTCGTTCTTCTGTTCAAACTTGAATTAGCTGGAGATTATAGACCATGTTTGTGACAAATGAAGTCAATTAGCAATTGGGAAATATCTGGTGAACTTTTTAGTGAGTTAGAAATGGGATTAGGCCTCAGTTAAAGGCATCTTGTGGTTTTGACCCGTGTGTTGGTAAAGTGAGTACAGGGATGGACAAACTTAACAGCAAATATGTATGTTGCAACTTTTGTCATAAAAATAACTACAATCATGTTTGGTCACTTAGGATTTCATTTGGTTTTTGTAAGATTTGGTAATCAACTTTTCCATAATTACCCACCTCTGCGTGTGGTGAAGGAGCAAGAGGTTTTTTTTTTTATTATATATAAATGACAGCAGAAGGAGCAATACTTAGTTTTTGAATGTGCTGGAACTGGGGTGAAATAATAATATGTCTTCTGCTTGGGACTGTGTTTATGCCTTCTGCTTTCCTGGTGCACCACACATGCTTTCCAATTGTTCATTCTAGGATGAATTTTGTTAGTATTTAATTGTTACGATTTTTCACATTCTAGGCAATCTGATCTATGTACTTACAAAAAGACCTGATAATCATATTTTATTCTTACATACTGTTTCTCTCTTTTCACAAGCTTTGTGAGAAAGAGTGCTTGAAATGGAAAACACAAGCACAGAGCAGGAACCAGAGTCTTCATCAACAGGGATTTTCAAGTTACCAGGAGAACCGGCTATTGTCATTAATGGGGTCCCTAATGTATCTGCAATTGACAGCACTCCTGTTCTTGGTAATACTGTGAATGATGCAGAAAGAAACAGAAATACAACTTTTGGTGATTGGTTAGAAGGAAGGGTAGTTCAGAAGTTGTTTGGGAATCGATACTTTTCTGGTGTGGTTACCGAGTTTGACAAAGAAGCGGGCTGGTACAGGGTGGTGTATGAAGATGGTGACTTTGAAGATCTTGACTGGCATGAGTTGGAAGAGGTGCTTCAGCCTTTAGATATAACAGTTCCACTGAGATCATTAGCACTGAAGACTAACAAGAAAATCCAAAAACTTCTTCATAAATCTGGCAAAAATGTGGCTCAATCTCGGGCTCGCCGGGTAAAACACGTGGGAAGTAGGGGTAAGAATATTGTGGAGTATCGAGAGGCATCATAGATGAAGTTCAACTGTTCATTGGGTTTAACTTGTGGCACAATTTCAAAGGTTGATGAAGAGAATTCAAAAGACAGTTCCACTTGTCAAAACTGGTAATTTGAAATTTGGCCTTGTGAGATGGACGAACATAATGTGACTCATGAGGAGAACACTAAATCTGAGTAGCCAATGTTTCATGGTGAATTTGGAACTGAGAATCCGATGATTTTCTCATTCGTAGTGTCTTAATTTTGTATGTTTGTGACTTGTCAAATGCAGTGCATATGTAGTAGCCATTCATAGTATTTTCTGTGTTTGTAACTTGTCAAATGCGGCACATATGTAGTAGTATCAACAAAACTCTGAGTACTTCTGTGGAACCTGTGTTGAAACTTGAAATGTTGAAAGATGAACAAGAAAATTTTTTTTGTTATATTCAGTTAGAGTACTGCAATTCCTTTTCTTAAGAATTAGTTCCTTAGAAAAAGGGGCAAAATTGTCATATACTGCTGTGCCCAACTATTTTGTGGGCTTGCTATTGAATTCATCAAGTAGATGACAAGGGGACTTGGATTTACAGATGATTGTTTTTGTGATTCCAGCAATTGTCTTAGCAGAAGCCCACACCTTGGCTAAGTTAGCCTCCAACTGCTATAGTAGTACCATAAGAGTTGTGTAAACTTTTAATTCTGACTTGTGGTTTGTATTCTGCTTGTCTTCCTTCAATGGTATAAAAAAGTTTTGCCATGAAATATAATACCGAACGGTTCCATTTGGTAGAAAATTTCTCTTCTAATAACTATTTTAAAGAATACAGCATTTTAAAACTACACTTTTTGAAAGTGTGACTTCAAATCAATATTTCAAGTTGAGTTCTTAACTGCCAACATACTAACCAGTGATGCTGCTCGATGATAGCTTGGCTCAATAATACTTAATACCACGCTTGTAGAGACTTCCAAATCCCTTAAAGATGATGATTTTTGTCTCGGATTTTGGTGTCCTTGTTTAATTTGTTAGAATCATTGTTGTCCCATGTGGTCTTGATATCGTGGGTTCAACCCATTATTTGTCTTCAAATGAAACTCTGGTTATTTAGGATTAGACTCCAAGCTTAGATCATGGATTCAATTCACGATTTCATATGTTGACAATCTTGCTTGTCACCTCAGCATAAAATCGTGACTTGAAGATGAAAATTGAAATCGTCATTTCAAAAAGTATTATATTTTGAGAAATAGCTTTATAAATGATATATTTTCAGAAAATCGCTCTTACAAATTTCATTTCTTTTGCCAATTGCCTCCAAGAGGAGGTGTGTGGTTTTGATTTAGGTATGTCCCTCTGTTGAGATTCGTGATTGGAAGTTTTCTAAGAATAATAATTTAACACTAAAGAAGAAAATATTTTCCAATTCCGATCCAAATACTTTATAATATAAATGAGTGACTATAATTTAGGATAAGAAAGGAAAAAGAAAAGTGTGTGACTAGAGAATAAAGGGCAGGAAACATTTAGAATTGATATGACAAAATGATTAAGAAGGCTCCACAGATTTTATAACTCACTTATGCACTTAGGAGTAACAAAGTAATTTCAAGAAAAACAAAAATATGTAGTTAGGAGAATAAAAGGCATGAAACATCTAGAATTGATGACAAAAAAATGAAAATGGCCTCAGATTTTTAGCTCACCCATCAACTTAGGAGTAACAAAGCAATTTCAGCCCTATAAATAGCTGTCGTTTAAGTCATTTTTGAGTCGTTTTGCAAAAAACGAGCAGCTTAACTCTCCCTTTTTATAAAGTATAGAAATTTCATCACTAGAATAAACAAAAGAATTCTCTAAGAAAAAAAGACACAGATTCTATTGATCCCCAAAACAATACACACACCACCCTTCATGCATAGCATTGAATAGCTATATATAGGAAAACTACGTAGACAACTAATAAGGAGACAAGACAACTTCCTAAAATGACTCACCTAAAACTTGAAAAGCATGAATAGAAAGATCAAGAAAAGCAATACATCTTGATGAGTTTTGGTTTGGAATGAATGGAATTGTTCGACAAAGCTGTTCCGGGAAGAAACTTTCACATAGTTTTCAAACATTATCACATCCTAAACCTTTCACTTCACACAAATGGAAACGTACACCGCAAAACAAGAGGCGGCTGGACAAGGCACTGGGAGTTCTCGACCTTATCACACCCAAACCCAGTAGTGTCACCTCAACTCGACAAACCCACCTTCGTCTCGTTCAAAACATATTACCAACCGATGATTTTGCTGCTACAAATGCAAAGTTCGGAATCACAGATGTGTTTGATGAAATGCTTGAATCGTATTCTAGGAAGAGTGTTGTCGATGCGAATGTGTTGTCACATGCTGTGAGTTCGTGCGGGTCTATGCGTAATCTGCGTGGCGGTATTCAGTATCATTGCTCTGCAATAAGAACTGGCTTTGTTGAGAATGTTTACGTGGGGAGCTCTTTGATCAGTCTGTATAGCAAATGTGCGGAGTTAGAAAATGCTTATAGGATGTTTGAAGAAATGCCTGTGAGAAATGAGGTGTCGTGGACAGCTATTATTGCTGCATTTGCACAAGAGTGGCAGGTTGATGTGTGTTTGGACCTTTTTCATCAGATGAGGAATTCGATGTGGAAACCGAATGAATTTACTTTCACAAGTCTTCTGAGTGCTTGTACTGGTAGTGGAGCTCTTGGGCATGGGAGAAGTGCTCATTGCCAAACAATTCAAATGGGTTTCGATTCATACGTCCACATTGCTAATGCTCTCGTCTCAATGTATTGCAAATGTGGGGCTGTTGAAGATGCGGTTTACATTTTTGAAAAGATTGATGGTAAAGATATTGTATCGTGGAACTCAATGATTGCGGGGTATGCCCAGCATGGGCTTGCACTGCAGGCAATTGATCTTTATGAAGAAATGAAGAAGCAAAGCATTGAACCTGATGCCATTACTTTCCTCGGTGTCCTCTCTTCATGTCGTCATGCAGGTCTTGTTAAAGAAGGATGGTTCTACTTCAATTCAATGGTTGAACTGGGCGTGCAGCCGGATCTAGATCACTATTCGTGTGTCGTTGATCTTCTTGGACGGGCTGGGCTGTTGGATGAAGCTAAAGATTTTATTGAAAAAATGCCTATCTATCCTAATGCTGTTATATGGGGCTCCCTGCTATCTTCTTCTAGGCTTCACGGGAGTGTTTGGATTGGCATCTGGGCTGCGGAGAACAGGCTGTTGCTGGAACCAAGTTGTTCTGCTACCCTTGTGCAATTGGCAAATTTGTATGCCAGCGTGGGGTACTGGGATCGGGCAGCTGGAGTGCGGAAATTGATGAAAGATAGAGGGCTAAAAACAAAACCAGGGTATAGTTGGGTTGAAATAAAAGATAGCGTGTGCCAATTTAGGGCAGAAGACAGGTCAAACCCTAGAATGGCTGAAATTGTTTTTGTGTTGGACATTTTGGTAGACCATATGAAAACTTTAGGTTATGAGGCTGAAATGCATGAGGAAGTTGACAATGCTTTATTTTCGATAGGATAAGTTAAGAAATGGCACCATGATGTGGTTGTCTACATCAGTCAAAGTCCAGCTTCATAGGTATTTAGTACCTGTCTTTAAGCAGTGTGATGTTGCATTCATTGAATGGACTTTCAACAACAGAGTGCAAATGACACGAAACACTGGAGTTCAGACCTGTCTGGTGCACTGCATTGAGATGGAACCACTTACACGATGAATTTATGTTCCAGAGATGTGTTCTAATTTGTTTGTTTCCTCTAGAAATAGAGTTTGGACAGTCCTCAATCTCATGGGAACCATTTTGGAGAAAGTTGGTCATCATACTAGCAAGGGTCTGGAAGCAAGTTTACCGAGGTGCCTGCCTTCTACTGCCTGATGAGTGATGATATAATGCCTAGAGACAGAGTACATTGCTGCCCTAGAATCAGTGGAGTACTAGACAAAAGAGAGGTCCCTTGGTTTTGTTAATAGTTGCAGCAAGGAAAGCCCAAGATCTGGGGGCACAACTGAATCTTAGGGCATTCTTATGGTGATTGCATGGGAATAGAATTTAGTATAAGAAGCTGAATTGGAATGAGAACTGCTATTCATCTATGTGGTGATAACAATGGGATAGAATCCCAAAATAGTATTCCACTCTACATAATAAGATGGTGGAATGAAATCATATTCAAGTCAAATTTTCCAAAATAGCTTTATTTATATATAGAGTGAAGGGAAGCTTAAGATCTTTATTATGTATAAATTGAAAATTCTTAAATTAATATTACTTCCTTTGTTCAAAATTATTCTCTATGAAAGTTAAAAGGGAAAAAGATTGATAGCGTCTTTTTATGAACATTAAAGTCAAAATTCAATCTTATAAAACAAGTTTGGATTTATATATTTATTTATGCAAATTACATTATCCAACTTTCTTCAACCACTCAAAACTCAAAAGTCGCCAATTGATCAAAGCCCTTTCACCCATTCCTCCTTATCATCAAGAGATTCATGAAAACGTGATCCTGTGGTTGATTGGGGAATGAGATTTATTGGCACCTGACTTGCACATAAATTCCCACCTCTGGACATTTTGCTTGAAAAAATGAAAAGAAGTTAAAGTAGGAAAGAACTAAAGATAATATGGTGGGAGCAATGAAAGAAGTTGCAAACATGCTTGGTTTTCAATTAAATGATGCATTAAGCAATCTTAACAAGGCATTCAATGGAGCAGTAGCATTTGAATGTAGGTTAAGAATCAATGGGAGCTGTTGAAACTTGAAGGTATTTGGCCTACCACTAAGAAGCATCACTAGGAAACAAAATCGATTGCTTGTTAACATGAATTGATATATTTTTTTTCAACATGCCATATAAGAGGAATATTGCACAAATGGACTTATTAACAGATACTTTTTAGGTCAATAGCCTTATAACTTAATCGGCATCATCTAATATTTCTAATAGATATATTCAAGGTTCAAATCTCTCCTCTCCAACCATCAAATTATTTTGGAGGGGAGAGAGAAATATGACTTTTGAGTAGTTGATAAAAGTTGGATAATTTTTTTTTTTTTAATATTTACATTATAGAAATTCTACTTTAACCTACTCTAATAAGTGAATATATGTATGAAGTTCCTTTTTGAAAATTTGAACCTCGACCCTTGTTCTCCACACCCCACACCCCATAAACATTTATACTTGTAGAGTGATCATCACGTCAAGGGTGTGCGGTATGAAGTTCATTCTTGGAAACTTGAACCTCGACTCTTGTTCCCCTCACTCCATAAACGCTTATACTTGTGGAGTGATCATTGCGTCAAAGGTACGCGGTATTATTCTAAATCTTATAGGTGATGGTCACTCCACATTTATATTTGTAGAGTGATCATCACACCAAGGGTGTGTGATTGAAACCTAAATCTTTTAGATGATTGTGATGCTTTCTAGCCTTCTATATATTTGGAAATTTTAAACTTACATCAATTATATGGGTTGTAAGATTAACATTATATATATATATATATATATGTTAATTCCAAACTTATTTCATATGACATCTTGCTATTCAAATAGTCGAATTAAGAATTCATCGTTTATAGAAATTGTTATCATCTTTTTCTCGTTTTAAAAATATATGAAGTTATTAATTTTAACAAAAGACAAGTAGATTAATATAAAATTGTTTCAATTTATACATAAACAGGTGTTAAGCTGAACCCATAAAAATTGTAAATATACTTTTATTGATAAAGGTATTTTAGGAAATTTGACTTCACATGATTTTATTCCACCATCTTATCTTATCTTTTTTTTTTTCTTTTTTTTTTTTGAGAAGCATTTCCACCATCTTATCAAATAGTGCCAAATTGTAGATTTATGGTTCTTCTCCTGTATTGTTACCAAACATAAATGGGAATAGTGATTCCATTACAAATTATATTTATGATAATACTTAAATTGCACAAGGCATGACATGGACAGATTATTAGGATTGTGAAAATTTTCTGAATTCTTAGAAAGAGATTCTAATGGGATCATTCAAAATCCCAGTTGCATCAACCTGATTAAACGATGGGAATCAGTTAGGCTCAACATCAAAATTCTGTCACCTCCATTATCACCAATCATATAGAAAAATTCATTCCCAGTAGCTACAGGAGCAATTAGATCAAACATTAACTTAAAAGCTCAATTATGAAGCATCCACCATTGAAGATTATCCAATCATTGAAAACTGTAACGTCTAAATGGCTTCAAGTGGACCAAGTAATATTCAATCATTGCAGATTATCAAAATGGAATTTGAAAAAAAAAAATACATACATATTGATTTCAGATGCTTCGCTTCAATGAGTTCAAAAGTCCGTTTCAACTGACAAACAAAGAGAGCATGTAGGAAGAAGGAACAATTTTGCTTATCTCCTTAATAGCTTTTCAAGGCTCATTTCTTATCCTCAAATATTAGTTCAGGACAAAAATGAAATGCATTCACATGATAAAACTAACAAAATTGTGAACAAGAAAACAAAAAAGGTTGCCTACACTTACCAATTTGCATTTAGCGATTGACTTCTTTAAGTTGTACAAAAACAACAGTCTTTCATTTCTCTAATCAACGAAAACATAAATAAGACTGTAAGAGATAACATGCTTCCAGAACATTTAAATTGATTTCAAAATGCCCAAGAAAAATGCCTCTCATAAAATAGGAAATTTCCTATCTATGTTAAGGCACAAAATCAAAGCAAGTGCAATTAGAATAACAATTCCTACCCTTGCTTTAAACCACCGACCAATACCACCAGATATAGGAGACAAAAGGGACCAAACTATTACTGGAGGACGCGCACAGAGATTTGATTATTAAGACAGAAGCCTCTGTTCTTTTTGATGAATGCATTCATTGCTTCATTCTTTGAAGGAAAGTTTACTGTTGCCATTCTAATGGCATCAGGGAATGCACCTCTGCAATGGTACAGAAAAGGATTCAGTTTGAGAAAATTATCAGAAGAAATGTATTCAATATTTAACATTTTTAAAATCTAATTGACATAAACCTCATAAACATCTCAATTGAGGATGCTTCATATACACAACCGGTCAGGAAGCGTTCCACATCTTCTGGAAGAGCATTTCGAGGGAGCCCTTGCAGTAAAACCTGACAGAAATAGGCAAGGGAAAATTACATCATTAGATGTACAGTAAGGAAAAAAAGAAAAAAATCATGTAAATACTAGAAAAAGTCACAATGCTTCAGCCAGCAGTCTCCAAGTTCGAAAAGATCTACCATAAAATGCAGATAACATATGTACATCAAAGAGTTTTGGATATTGTTGCAACAATTAAGGTTCCACAAATTTGTGGCATATTTTTAACACAAAAAACCCAATATGCAAAGTCAAAACATCTTTGCAGAGAATGCCTCAATCTCAGACATAAGCAGCTATACCAACTAATAATGTCGACACGGCAGCAGGGATAATCATGAAACTGTGCAGATAAGATAAAATAAATAAAATAGTCCATAAGCTCTTCAGCATGGATATATATGCCATATGTATGAACAATTTATGAAATAATTTGTGAAATAGTTAAGAGAATCTGCATAACTAATAAAATAGTTCTTCAAGAGAGTAGTAGTTTGACATGGTAATCCAAGATTCAAGTTCATGGGGACTTTGTTAATAATTGGAATATACTCAATTAGAGACAGAAAGAGGCGTAGCATGGTGATAACATCATTGTGCTCTCAAGTTACAAAGGGATTAGGTGCATACAACTTCATCACATAACCCACTCAAACTATTCATCTAAAACATGGCTCAGTATCAGAACCCACACTTTAGATATCATGAATCAATGTACCATTTCTTGATCCACTCTCAAAATTTCAATCAACATTCTACAAATTAGGAGAACATTTAGCCCCTATGTGGACGAAGTAGCATCCTAGGTTCTAACAGCCTAAATTTCTTAAGTTCTACAACAAGTGAATTCTGTTGCATAAAACAAGATAGAGCTTTGGAACAACTGCTACATCAACTAAAGATTAAAAACACACACATAATCGAGAATTTTGACTTACAGTTTTTCCATTATAGGGCATAAGAAGGTCCCACTGTGAACAATCGCCCTGACATCCAAGAAAACAAACATAATCATCCCTAGACATATTTGCATAATAACACAACCTAATCAATTATATCTTAGCAAATGTGTTTATAGTGACATTACCCTCTCCAATCTGTACAATCGACCCTTCCTTCCAATCATCCTAAAAGCTTGATCATAGGCATTACGAAAAGGAAATTGCACCATCCTGATAATAGCAATAGATCCCATTTGAAAAAGAAAAAAGAAAAACTTCCAGGTATCAAAACAATACTATGTAAAATCCACTAAGTGCAAACAAAGAAAAAAAAGGTCAAAGAATAGAAGTAGCAAATGCACAATGTGTTGCTTGCAAAGAGAAAGCATAAATCAGAATTCTCTATCGGCTTCTAGAGAGATATAATACAAACGCATTTCTTATTTAATCAATAAAATGTAACAGAAAACAGACAATATGCATGATTGAATACTGAATTACTGCATATAATTCTAAAAAGCATAGTGAAATCAAGGGAAGATTACACTCCAATTGGCATAAAGCTCCAGTTGTAGTTAACTTTCACATCATCCATGGTCAAATTGCACCCTTTAAGCATGTTGATAATGTCTGTCTTCAGCGTATGCTTTGTAATTCCAAATATCTTCCCATAGACCGGACCTGATATCATTCAGGAGAGAGAGTACAAAATATATGCCCATTTCAGTGATATGTTTTGTGTATTTAAAGGTTATTTTTTAAAATTATCATTACTTTAAATTATGCTCATTTCCTACATCTTCTCAGCAACCATACAGAGCCAAAAATATATTCCTTGTAATTCCAAGTAACCTCCCATAGACCAGACCCGATATCATTCACAAGAGAGAGTACAAAATATACGCCCATTTCAGTGATATGTTTTGTGTATTTAAAAGGCTTTTTTATTATTATTTTAAATTATGCTCATTTCATACATTTTCTCAGCAACCAAACAGAGCCAAAAAATATTTATAACTTAAAACCCAAAACCCATTTGCCCATTTCAGTGAAACGCTATGTGTATCATTTTTATAATAATAATTATTATTTTCTTTATAACATTTCCAACAGTTTCTCAGCAACCAAACAGAATCAAAAGGACAACATAACCTAAAACCTCTCTCCTAAACCCTACTATTCGATAACCCCAAAAAAACCCAGACTGGATAACTAATAAAACCTAAGCCTAAGCCTATGATTGTCATTGAAAATTACGAAAATGGCGAAATCAAAGCCCGAAATTTCCCGAACCTGTGTCTGTGGCGTTTTGAAGAAATGGATCGATCGGTGAATTCTGAGGCGGCTTCTCTGCCTCGGTCGAGAACCTTCTCGGCGATTCGCGAAGAAGCCACGAGGCAGGGATGCCATGGCTCGCCTTAACCGAAAAGTTAGATCTCAATGCGGTTCCGAGATAACCCAGCTTTGACATTTTTCTCAGCTAAGCGTTTGGGACTCACTGTGACTAAAATAAACTCACTAAACTCTACTAATCTACTGTTAGAGCTAGCTTCCTCTAATGTTTATCCATATATCGATATAGGCTCCTTAACTTTTGGAAAATTGTACTTTGCCACAATATTTGCACAACAATTTTATAACTAATTTTTCGTGCCACGTGATAAAAGCATAATTTCAATAATAGACATGTATTAGAACTAGCAGCTGCTTGCCACGTTAAGATTTTTTGTGAGAATATTGTGGACTTAACATTACTTATTTTTATTTTGAGTCTTTTGACTAAATTATAAATTATAATCTCTAATTTAATTCAAAATTCAATTCAATTATGTAATTTTTGATATATTTATATCAGTTCTATATCTTCCATTCGTCTTGAATGTAATTTCTTTTGTGAGTTTTGTCAAGGGAAGTTGTACATTATCTTCAAAGGTTCAAATGAACCCCCTAACTTGAAAAAAAAAAAAATTATATATATAAATTATTAGTTTAATTTATACTTAAAAGTATTTTTGACTCTCTAATCATATATCAGCCTAATCCAAAACCAAAAAATAAAACAAATCACAGATTACTCTTACTTTCTCTCTCTAATCTGACCTCTAATCCCATTCTTTTGAATCTAATCTCATCTTTCCTCTGAGTATCTCGGTATCTTTGACTCTACGAGTAAAAAGTGAATGTTTATGAGTTGTGGTGCCTCTCTCTTTATTATAAATTTATATTATATGTGTATTTGTTTGAATGTGTGTGTATATAGTATAAATATAACATACTTTTATATAATTTAATTTAAGAAATACATAAGGTTTATTACGTGTGCATGTATTGTTATCATGTTATAAAGTTAATGTATTATTTATGTTAAAGCATTTGATTTTTTTTATATAAATTTTATGAGAAGCATTTGATTAATTAAGTATGAATGAATGTGAGTGTGTAGGTCAATAATTAATAAAGTACCAATGGGTTGAGTATTGTCATTTAGTTTAAAATATTTTTACAAAAACAAGAACAAAGAAAATTGCATAAAATTAAAAATATTATACAAACTTAACAAAATAAAATGGTCACATTTACTCCGCTTGATTAAGTTTATGGCCCGCATAAGGCCCAGCTAGGTTGTTTAGCACATATCAACAAAATAAAAAACCTGGGTTTAACTAGGCCTTTTCAATCTCTCTCCCCCGTTAGGTAATTTTCCATTGGCCCAAACCAGATTCATATCGGTTAGGCGGTTTCATGTTTCAACGTTTTTTTTCTACCTCTAAAAAAAAAAAAAAGGAAAAAATGCAAAACTGACCCTTTAACTTTCACATTTTTTATTTCAGTCCTTTAACTTTCAGTTTTGTCAATTCAGTCCTCTAACTTTCAATTTTTGTCAATTCAAGGCTCCATTACAAATCTGTTACTGTTGCCGTTAAACCCGCTAAAACGACACCATTTTGCATGTGGGTTTTTTTTTTTTTTTTTTTTTTTTTTTTTTTTTTTTTAAATAAATTCGGAATTAAAAGAAAATAAGCAAAAAAAAAGAAAAGAAAACATTAAGGGGAACGAGTTCATCTTCTCGAAGGACCTACCGTTTCTCTCTTCTTCTTTTTTTGTTCTCTTTTGTTTTTCTCTCTTGGTATCCACTCTTTCTGATCTCGATCTCTAGTAGCTACTGATCTATTTTGATGAAGCACGGTGCTTTTTTTCTTTTCTTTTCTTCCTGCAGTGGCTATGGTGGTGGTTTAATTTTTTATTTTGTTTGTGGGTTTGTTTGTGACTGTGAGTTGTGGTTGAAATGGTGGTTTGGTGGCTGTGTTAGTGGTGGTTTCGTGTTTGATTTTGTCTATGGGTTTGATTTTGGCTGTGGGTTTGGTTGTAGAAGTGGGTTATGGTTGTGGTTGTTGTGGGCTGTGTTGTGGTTGTAGTTGTGGCTGTGTTGGGTTTGGTTTGGTTTTGGCTATGTTGTGGTTGTCTTGGTAATGGAGTGGCGGTGGAGTGGCTGTGACTGTTTTTGGTGTTGGCAGCAGACCTGCCATTTTGAACTCAAAATTCCTTTTGTTTTGTTTTGATTCAGGGTAAGGGGGAACGACAATGTTTTCTTTTTCTTTTTCTTATCTTTTCTTTTTTTCCAGATTTTTCTTTTAATTCCGAATTTAAAAAAAAAAAAAATGAAAAACGTCGTCGTTTTGGCAGTAGTAACGGCAACAGTAATAGATTTGTAACAGAACCTTGAATTGACAAAAATTGAAAGTTAGAGGACTAAATTAACAAAATTGAAAGTTAGAGGACTGAAATGAAAAAATGTGAAAGTTAGAAGGTTAGTTTTGCATTTTTGCCAAAAAAAAAAATTATTTAGTAGTTCTACAAGTAATACAAAAATTTTGTTACATTGATCTTATTAACCAACATGTCACCAATTAGAAAGAAGTAATTCAAATACTTAGTTATGAGATGGTTGAGACTCACTAATTATATTCATTATCATATCAGTTTGTAAGTTTCATGTAGTAAAACTTATAATACCAACTTTTTTTGGCACGTGTATATTAGCTTATCTGGCACGTGTATATTTGTCAGTTTTTTCTAAGATTGGTGGATGAATGATATTTGCCTAGATGTATTTTTCCAGATTATTTTGATACTTGGCTATTGTGGTTTAAGTCCAAATAGTGCATCGGGTAGAACAAGGGCCAGGCATTATTAAAAAATTGTCAACATCATCTCTCAGACTCATAGTGTCTCACACATAATAAACATTGGTGGCCAAATGGAGTCTACGTTGGAAGTTTATTTTCAACTCCAAAATTGATTTTTTTGGCTTTGGTTTTCAAGTGTGAAATATTTTGTGTAGTGAAGTATGATTGTGATTATGCAAAAACTGCTTGGGTTTAAAAGGGGCTGGTGCTTATGGTTATCCCCTAGCGTTGAATGTTGTCATAAATTGAGGGGATAAAATCAATAATCTAGAATGTTAAAGTTCATTTTGAGTTAGATGATTTTGTTTATTCCAAAATGTGGTTTATTATGTCACAGCAATGCAAGCAATGCCTTTAGACAAGCTGTCGTTTCTCGATGTTGATGAGCTTGAGCTTTTACAAGAGTATGTTGATCTTGATATTCATATTAAAGCTAATAAGGACAATGTAATTGTTACTTTCATGTAAGCTTCTTGAGGATCAATAACTATATTCTCTCAAACCCACAACCTTCAGAAAAACCTTGAACCAAATCTGCATTAGTTATAAATTATAAGATTTCAATTATCATTTTTTCTAAATCATGTGTTGATGCCAAGTTGGTCATTTTCAGAACAAGAGTGTGTGTGTGTCTTTTCTTTTTCTTTTTTCTTTTTCCTATCATTCATGCCCTAGGTTTAATTCCATAATTAGAGAAATGTATAAATGGAATTTTGAGTTCTTTGAATTGTGTCTGTGTCCTAATTAAGAGATAATTTAGTTCACAAGTATTTTCCTTGAGGTTATTTATGTACACATTGATTTTTGAGTTTAAAATGTTTACATACTAGGTTCAATTCTTTAGTGCATGTATGAATTTAGTTAGTTCGAAAGTAACTGACTGATATTAGCTGATTAGTGGCAATGCTAAAAATAATTTCAAAGAATTCCAGATTGGGTTCCCCTTTGAAACTGTTGTTGTTGGTGGCAAATTAGTTGATGATGTTTGTCATCTCCTTATATTAGATTCAGTACATACAAAGAGTGGGGAAGTGAGGGAATGTCTATTTCTTTTTTATTTATTATTGTTTTAATTTTTTGGTTTCCTCCTTTCTATTTGCTCTGTGTGTGTGTTTTTCTTTTATATAAAAAAAAAAGAAAAAAAAAAGAAAAAAAAAAAAAAGAAAAGAAGAAGAAGAAGTAGCGTTGGAACTGTGCAATTATTGTTGCATGAAAATATGTGATTTTATTTAGGTTGTATTTTTATTTGCAGGTATATAGAGTTGAATACAAGAAAATTCCCAACAAATTTCTTTGTAATATATACCCACCACAAAATTAAGTTTAGTCCCTTGCATCTTTTTTTTTTTTTGTGTATGTTTGCTGGAATTTTTTTTTTTATAATTTTATTTTAAGGACATTGTAATATATAACTCTAGATTTTGTGAGAATCGTTTCATATTTTTCATCTAAAATCTTATTAGTGGCTTTTTTTATTTATTGATTGATTGATTATAACTCTGTCTATTGTAATTAACAATTTGAAGTTGTTTTACTTAAATGAGCTTGAATCACACAAGTACTGGTGTGATAAGCCTGACATATTAACATGGAAACCAAAAGAGCAATTGTCATTGGAGAATGAAGAGTAGAAAAACATAATGTTTTCAAAGTATGTGTTGTGAATTAAGGTTATGTTTTGTCTCTATAAACCCAAGGCTTATTAAAAGGAAAAAAAAAAAAAAACCAACATAAAAGACCAAACTTTGCTTGATATATATATCATGTGCTTGATGTTTTGTTTCTAGATGAAAACTATTGTAACAGATGAAGGGAGTGATATTTTGTATTGTATTTTTTAGATAGAATTTTTGCAAGTATAGGACAAATGAGGGGCTGTACAACATGCACTTGACGAATTTTAAAGTATTGCTACGTTAAGTTGATTGTTTTCTATTACATAAAATGATCTCGCGCATTGCGCAGGTTAAACGCTAGTATATATAAAAGCAAAGACCTCATGTTTGAGAGTATGAGGTTGTGCCATGTGGCGCATTCCTTGAAGTTCTCTTTATTTAGTTTTCTATTTCAACAAAGTTTGCATTTATATTAAATTATTAGTTCATTGAATTAGCCAATAGAGTAAATGTATATATTAATTATCTATTGTTGTGCATTAATTATTTATATTAAATGAATCTATATGATTATTTTTATAACTCAATATAGAAAATAATTTTTAGTTGGAATAATAATAATAAATTTAGAATATAACATTCTTACTTATAGTTAGTTGCTTTGACAACAATTGTCACAAAAGCCATAAAAAAAATTAAATATTTGTGAATTCACTAAAATTAATCTTAATCCTTCAAATTTCCTAACTCCTTTGTGTGTGTGTGTGTGTTGAACTAACATTGTAGTATATATTCTATGTAATTTGAAAGATTACTAATATAATAAATATGTTTATTTTGTTATATCAATTATTTTAAGCATAATGAAATTTTAATATCATTTTTCTAAGATTTATATGAGAAACAATTGGTTTTTTTATGTGAGAAATAACTGATTTGAAATATGACATTTTTACTCAAATTTAGTTGTTTTCGCAACAATTGAAACCATGTCCAACAAAAAGGGGAAAAAAATTTAGTAACACACAATCAAGAATGTAAAAAAAAAAAAAAAAAAAAAAAAAAAAAAAAAAAAATCTCTCTCAAAAAGAAAAAGAGTGTAAAAAATTTTTTTTTTTGAAGGATATATGCATTTTTTATTAGGCATGAAACATATTTATTTATATTAACTACTATATCATGCAATTTTCAATTTGTAAACACATATATATATATAATATGATCAAATCACTCTACTACTCTTATTGTATTTCTATTTTGTCTATATATAAAATAACTAAAGGTTACAATTTTTTACAATGATATTTATTGAAATATTTTTTTTATACATCAGTAGTTAGGGGTGGAGATTTGAATCTTGAATGTCTATATTGGAAATTGAGGTGCCAATCAGTTAAGTTACAAGATTTTTTGTAAAACTTATCGAAATATTGAAGAAAACTAATAATAAGTTGCATCGCACATTGTACAAAAACTCAACTAGTTATAAACAATAGTAGTTTCAAACAAAGTACAAATAAGTAGACATCTTAAGGATTTCACAAGAAGTTATAGTAAACATGATACTAGAAATAAGTATGACACAAAATTTTGTTCAAAAACATCAATTTTTTTTAGGAGTTAGGTTATGTTGCTCCAATTTCTAGGCCCCATGGATTGGATCAAATAAGGTGTATAAATCCAATCAAGGGTTCTGTAAATGGAAATTTTAAGCAACGAGGCCGTAGAAAAATTACAATATCATCATATCCTCAAACTACAGAAGAAATATATAAAAAACATTTTATTTTCTTTTCTTTCCCTAATGTAGATCAAGAATTGTGCAAAATTAAAACGAAATAAAACAATTTAACAATCTATTCAAGATCAAGGAATTGTTATCATTATTAATAAAGCATTGTGTGAAGGACCAAAGGGAGAAGTAATTCTGGAGTCCCACATCGCCTAGGAAAACACATAGAAATGTGTTTATAAGGAGCAATCTTCCTTCAAGGTGTAGAAGAGTAGAATGTTCACTGAGATGAATAAAAATCTGAAAGAGATGAATACTAAAACAAACAATAGACAACAGTGAATGCCGTGAAATATTACAACAATGCCATGGGGCCATGGAATACAGAGAGTGTGCAAGTGTGCCGATACATTGTTTATGAATGCCTTATATTACAACAATGCCATGGGGTACATTGTTTATGAATGCCTTATATTACAACAATGCCATGGGGCGGCCATTGGAATATGCCATGGGGCTAAGTGAATGCCTTATATTACAACAATGCCATGGGGCTAAGTGAATGCCTTATATTACGCCATTGGAATACTTTGGCCATACAGATATTACAACAATGAATAAACAATGCCATGGGGCCGCCATTGTCCGCCATTGTAATACTTGCCATGAATAAACAATGGCGGACAATGCCATTGTTTATATTACAATGCCATGGGGCTAAGTGAATGCCTTATATTACGCTGGGGCCGCCATTGGGATGCCATGGGGCCGCCATTGGGATTACTTTGGCCATACAGATATTACAACAATGCCATGGCGCGGCCAGCCTTATATATAGTTTCGCTCAAAGAACAGACATTCACACAATAACTTATACATAGTTTCGCTTAAAAAACAGCCACAATGTCTGAAACATACAGGTAGTGTTTTCATTTTCTTCTTCAATATCATAGTTTTTTTTTTAAAACACTCTGGGGCCATCGTAGAAGGTACCAGAGTGTTAAAAAAACGCCGTTTGTACATAAATATTAAATAGCTCGCATTCACATTGATTTTCTTTATTTTTTTTCCAATTTACAAATTTGATTGTTACTTAGAATTTTTATTATTATTATTTAATAATTGATATTCTTTTTTCATTCTTAACCAGCTTCATCGCAACGATCGGATTGAAAGCTGCTTTTTATGGCCTATTGAGCAGGTTTGGGTTCTTGGTTTTATCTCTATATTCCTTTGTTTTTCATTTTTTTCAAGATGATTGGATCAATTTTTGTTTAATAATTGATTTTTTAACTTTTGTTTTCTACAATTTTCAGCTTAAAAACTGCTACGCTCAAACTAGTGAAACTAATTTATGAAGCACTTGTTTACGTACTAAACAGGTTTGGTTTATCCTTCGTTTTTCAATTTTTCAAATTTGATTGTTATTCGCCTTTTAGTTTTCTACAAGTTTCAACTTAAATTCAGCAGTTAATTTATTGAAGGGATTTACCTTTTGTGTGTGTGTGTGTGGAAGTTAAGTGGATTTTGATTTTCCTATGTTTGGAAGAAAAATTAATATTAAAGCTGAAGGGTTTCTTGTTTGTGTATGTGCCAGTAATGAAGCACTCTCTTTCATTGAAGCATTTCACACGCTTCTTGGTGACCTCGCCTTGTTTCCAATTGCCTTAATTGGTATACACTTTCAAGTCTTGGGCGTCTCACCACTTCATACACATTTTGCTATCATCTTACTTTTCTTCATGGCTACAATCGTCCATCGCATTGCATATATGGAGATTAATCTACAACCTCAAGATGCTGGGTTCCTTCCCATATTGAGGTTCATTTGTTTGGTTTCTGGAATTATTGCTATTGAGCTACTCTTTGCAATAATCATCTCTCCCTTCTGGCTCTTCATGGTTAATTTATGCCCAATCCTGATCCTAGGGGTATTGCGTCATTTGTACCAACAAATTTATCAATGTGTTTACTACATAGCTAATTTAGTATGTAGCTTGTTTAAAAAGATTTGTCAATTACTTGATCAGATATAGGACTGGGTCCGACAAAAATTTTAGTAAGCAGATTCTCAAGCATTTTCTTCAAGGGAGAAGGAAGACAATTGATGAGGACAAGAAACAGCTCAAGGAAAAAGAAGATTAAATATACAAAGATTCAAGAATTGTGGTCTAGTTTTGATATCGGATCTTCTTAGCACCTTTGGCAGGTTATTTTAGCTATTATTGAGTCTTACTATTGAGTCTTTTAGGTTGGGAAGTTGTTGGATTAGTTTTAAATAAGCTTACTAGAATAAGGGCAATTTGGTCATTTTCAAAAATTATGGAATAAACTGTCCTTGGCTATACCAAAGACCCATGAGTCTTATTTAATGTTTTGAGTCCTCCTCCTATATGGTTTAGGAGTTATTGAGTCTTTTAATTATTTAACTGTGTGTGTATAATGAATACAACTCCCCAAAAAAACCTCTTTTTTTTTTTTTTTTTTTTTTTTATCTTTATTCAAATTTGTTTTTCTTCTATTTTGGTGGGTGCAGTGGCGGTGCCACGTTATGCTCAGGGTGTTCCCAGGAACACCCTGACCTGAAAAAAAAAATTATATATAATAATTAAATTTTTTTTATTTGTTTACTCTTAAAAAAAATTATTTGTTCTACTTTCAAGCAAAAAAAAAAAAAAAAAAAAAATTGTAACAGAGCAAGCGGCAAGCCCACAAATTCTCAAAAAAAAAAAAAAAAAAAAAACAAAACAACGGATGGCAAGCCCACGGCAAGTCCAACAGATTACAGAGGTAGCAAACCCACGGATTCTCCAAAAAAAAAAAAAACCAAACCCCAATACAAAGCAAATCACTATGGCCTGTTTGGAAGTTTAGAGAGGGAGGAGAGGAGAGGAGAGGAGAGTAGAGGGGAATAGTTACCTTGTTTAGATGTTTTTAAAATTAGTAAGGGAGAGGGGAGTAATTAGCCCTTCCTCTTATTTGGATGTTTTAAAAATTAGGATAGAAATGAGAAAAAATGATTAAATATTTTTAAATAGACAAATTTACCCTTATTTGAAAATGGACTTACAACATTGGTCTATGATTAATTTGCTAAATTAAATATTTATGACTATGACATGCAATATTTTTTTTGATAATTTTTTTTTCTGATGTGAATTAAATAATTAACATTGGTCTATGATTAAATATTTTTTTTTCTTTTTTTATTATACTAAAAAACCATCCCTAATCGATAATAATTAAAATAAGAAAAAAATTTGCAAAGAAAAGATTTGCTCCAAGGCTAGTACATGGTGTTATGCAGGAGAAAGTATACGATGATTTAGGAACTCCACCTCAACATCTAGTTAGTGTTTATAAGAACAATAATAAATTGACATCTGTCCTAAAAAGAAACATCAACATACTAAATCATTTAAATTAAAAAGACGAAAGTGATCCTAAAAAATTCAAAGACCCGCCCTGTCTTGTTTTTCCTCTTTTTGCAAAATCAAAATGTTCATCTCTTTCTCTCTCTCTCTCTCTCACCGTTTTTCTCTCCACCACCACAACACACCAGCACCTCCATGACTCCATCTTTTCTCTCTCAACTCCAAACCAAAAACCACTTTACTTTTCCTCTTTTCAAAATCAAATCTCAATGTCTCTCTCCCCAGTCTACACGCCACCATAGCCTTTATTCTCTCTCAACCCCAAATCCCAACAGCCAATGCCCAACGGTAGCGTCTCTGCCGACACAACACCGCCGACATCACAAGTTCTGAAGAAACCGGCCTTTCTCTCGACAAAAAATCCCCAAAATCTTCTCTTTCCAGCAGACCCACCCTACACCGGAAACTTCACGCTACTTCCAACACCCGACATTCACAAGAAGTTTTTTTTTTTTTTTCTCTGTTTCTTTTCTGCATTTTTCACATTTTTTTTTGTATGCTTTTTTTCTTCCCAAAAGGTGGAAATGGGTAAATACCCATAAAAATGAAAGTATTTAGTTAGTAGACGCGGTTCTGAAACTATATACATAAGTAGCAACTCGAGCCTCAGAGGCTCGATTTTGGGCGTCAAAATCGAGCCTCTGAGGCTCGGTTTCTACGTCTTAAGTGGCAAAATTCCACGTGGCGTGTCCACGTGGAACTCGAGTTTTAAAAACTCGAGTTCCACGTGGACACGCCACGTGGAATTTTGCCACGTAGATATCGAGTCTCTGAGACTCGGTTTACTAAAAGTGAAACCGAGTCTTAGAGACTCGAGTTTCAAAGGCCTGCTAGCAGTCATATCTGCTTGGTCATGTGTGGCACAGGCTGTGTGTGGTCATGTCATAGGGCTGTGTAGCTGTGTGGGCATGTCAGAGAGAAATATGACCTTGTGCTGGCAGCTGTGTGGGCATGTCAGAGAGAAATATGACCTTGTGCTGGCAACGTTTACTTCTATCAGACCTTGTGAACCAATTCAGAGAATATATTCTAATAGCACAAGCAACAAAAACTTGTCTCAGACCTTGTGAACCTATTTTGTTTGTTTAGGGACGTAGTCAATGAATATTTGACTAACAAAAAAAAAACTCTCACACTACTCTCAGTTGCAGAAAAAAAATCTCTCACACTACTCTCAGTTGTAGAAAAAAAAACTCTCACACTACTCTCAGTTGCAGAAAAAAAACCTCAACAACTCTCACACCTTCAGCAACTTCAATCACTAAACAACTCTCACAGAAACTCATAAACTTTCATACGTATTTAGCAGCAAAACATTGCTCCTCTCACTCTCATACAATATCAACAGTACGTTTGCACATCATCATGTCAGGTAAGGGTCTCCTCACTCTCTAATTAGTTGTTTAGTGTATATAACTGCTTTAAAAAGTGTTGGTTGCATTGAACTTGTCATGCCATTTCCTAATAAAATATTTGTTTGTATTAGGCAAATATATTTGTTTCCTGATAAGATATTTGTTTGTATTAAAATATGTATATTTGTTTCCTTATAAAAAATATGTATATATATATATTTACATTTATATCTATATTTATATTTATACAACTATATAATTAAATATGTATATATACATATTTTTATTTATATATTTATACAACTATATAATTAAATAATTAAATAATTAAATATTTATATAAATATATTTATATTTATATATTTATACAACTATATATATAAATACTTATATAAATATATTTATATAAATATTTAATTATTTAATTGTATAGTTGTGTAAATAGGCTAAATATAAATATACTTATATAATAGTTATATAGTTATATAATGGTTTATATAAATATACTTATATAAATATACTCATTCCGTCGCACATCCTCATGAGTTTTGTTTTTTGGTTTGATTTTTTTATTTATATTTTTGTTAAAGCTGATTTTAAATTTTGTAATGGGGGTGAGTTTTGTCTGTAGGTTTTTTATTGTTTTTGTACGAAATTATAATGACTGAGTGTGTTTGTATGTGATGTGGGGTGAGCATATGCAATTGTTACACCCAAGTAAGTTGTGATTTTTGTATTATAAGTATATAATTAAATATTTATATATACATATTTTTATTTATATATTTATACAACTATATAATTAAATAATGAAATATTTATATATTTATATTTATATTTATATTTATATATTTATACAACTATATATATAAATACTTATATAAATATATTTATATAAATATTTCATTATTTAATTATATAGTTGTATAAATAGGTTAAATATAAATATACTTATATAATAGTTATATAGTTATATAATGGTTTATATAAATATACTTATATAAATATACTCATTCCGTTGCACATCCTCATGAGTTTTGTTGTTTGGTTTGATTTGATTTTTTTATTTATATTTTTGTTAGAGCTGATTTTAGATTTTGTAATGGGGGTGAATTTTGTCTGTAGTTTTTTTATTGTTTTTGTACGAAATTATAATGACTGAGTGTGTTTGTATGTGATATGGGGTGAGTATATGCAATTGTTACACTTTTAGAAGTTGTGATTCTTGTATTATAAGTAGATATAATTCTCTTTGAAATTGATGTTAAATGAAAGAGATCAAATATGTCACTAACATAAATTTACTTGGCTCTCTAATAGGTTCACAATCTTTGAAGAATATTGATATCAATGTATACTTCGGTGGACCCCTTGACAATCCTGAAGGAATTGACGGATTCCCATTTACAGGGGAGGGTATCGAATGCTACTACATGATGTTACGTCGTAAGTTGAAGACGTTGACTGATTTGAAGAGAAAAATAATGGACGAATTGAAATTGAACCCTGCTTGGTATGACATCAAGATTATTTATCGTTACCCACACGAAGTCCTTCATGAACGGATAAATTACAGATATATGGCGATTAAAGAAGATAAACATGTAAAGATGATGTTTAATAGGATCCAAAAAATGCCCCAAGTAAATGCTGCTGAGTTGTATGTAAGTTTGGAGGCGAGTGTAGACAACACTACTGAGGTGGTGCAACAAACAACTACGGCTGTGCAACAAACAACTACGGCTTTACAATTTACAGCCCTAGATGATGGATGCAGTACAATGGGAGGGTATGCAATGGGAAGGTATGCATCACAGGAAGGGTATGCAATGGGAGGGTATGCAATGGGAGGGTATACACTCCCATCTCAAGATTATGTTGCGAATATTGGTGAAACCCTCTATTCTCAAGAGACACATTTAGAGGAGGAAGGGGAAGATCCTCTCGAAGACGAAGATCATGCTGCGAATGATGGTGAAAATATTGATGATATGGATCAATACGAAGAGAGGATTGAGCAAGGCGACTTTGAGAATGATGTGGATGAGCATGAAGTCGTTCCTAATTTTGCTCAGGACAATATGGAGTACCATGATGAAGGTGATGCAGATGATGATGATATTGGTGTCCAGCATGATATAGATACGACCACTGGCTACAGACCTCCTGCGGACTCATTCTATGCAAATACTTGGGAAGATATGGTTGATCCTTCACGTCTTCAGATACCATTTCTTTGTACGTGGGAAGATGGGATGCATTTTTGTAAAGGGTTGACTTTTGCAAATAAAGATGCGGTGAAGCGTGCATTGATAATATACGGAGCAAAGGATAATAGGAATTTCTCCATCCAAAGGTCGACCACAACTCAATTGTGCGCTGCATGCGTTGACGATAACTGCAAGTGGTATGTTGGGGCATATAAGAAGCCTAAATTCAATGATCTGTGGATGGTCACGTCTTATGTGGGTCCACACACTTGTATACCCTTTGGGCTGCATAGAGACGGTAAAATGATGGATTCTAATTTTGTAACATCAGAAATTGTGGGAAGATTGCGACAAAAGCACACTGCTTCCATTGATGAGCTTTGGGCGATCATACGTACTAAGTATGATCATGAGCTTTCTTACTATAAAGTATGGCATGCAAAACAAAAGGCAATTGCTAAGATTTTTGGGGATTGGGAGGAGTCTTACCAACGGTTGCGAAAGTTGTTGTTGGCATACTTAGATCAGGATTCGGGTACCCAGTACAGCTATCACACCATACCTAGGCCATTAGAAGGTACTACGTTACTGCGCTATGTATATTGGGCATTCGCTCCATGCATTGCTGCATTCCAGTATTGTAGGCCAGTGATCAGTATTGATGGAACTCATTTATATGGTAAACACAAAGGGGTATTGATGGTTGCAATGGCAACCGATGCTAACCAAAAGGTTTTGCCTATCGCCTTTGCTGTTGTGGACAAGGAGTCAGGGCCTAGTTGGGGGTGGTTTTTAGAGTGTCTCAGGACTTCAATAGAGCGTGTTATACCTAACAAGGACATTTGCATTATTTCTGACCGACATAAAGGTATCAAATGCGCCATGAGAGAGTGGCCTAGAGGGGAAGACGGAAGAGAACGGGTATATCATCGATATTGCCTTCGACATGTTGCTAGCAACTTCAACACACACTTTGATAACCCGACTCTAAAGGCATTGGCATTGAAAGCTGGATATGCAACTCATGAAGCTAAATTTGAGTCGATAATGCAAACCATTAAGGAGGTTGAGATTAATTTACTGAGGGGTGTAGACCCTACTGATCGCCGGATTGCACGTTATATGCCATACACATATCTAATGAGTGAGGAGCTGGACAAATGGACCCAGTCACATGATGGTGGAAGACGTTACGGGGCAATGACAACCAATATCTCTGAGTGCTTTAATGGGGTTCTTAAAGGTGCCCGCGGTTTGCCCATTGCTGCAATGGTTGAGTTCACTTTTTTTAAACTTGTTGCATATTTCCATGATCGACATAAACAAATTACTTCTGATCTCTCTCGAGGTAAGGTGTGGAGTGATTATGCAATGGAGATCTATAACAAAAATGAGCAGAAAATTGCAGGACACACTCTGAGGAATTATAATCATGCAGAGGGTATATATCAAGTCGTTACCCCGTATAACGACCATAGAGCTGGAGGGGGAAATCACAGTCATGATGTGCGCATATTTGATAGAACCTGTGGTTGCGGAAAGTGGCAAAACTTGAAGATCCCTTGTTCACATGCAATTAAAGTTCTTAAAGGTCTGCACCTCGATGCGCCCAGCTATATTGATCCATGTTACAGTCTGAACAACGCCATTCTCACATATTCACATAATTTTGTGGTGCCAAAGTCAGAGTCATTGTGGAGGGACGTTCGCGGACCACGGTGGGTGCCTGACCCACAATTGTTACGGGGCAAAGGTCGTCCTACGATGTCAAGAATAAGGAATGAAATGGATGGGGTACGGCGAGAACGGGGAAGCCGGAGGGAAGATCCGGACTTGAGGGAGATTCAACCGAGGCAACGATGTAAACTGTGTCATCAAGAGGGGCATAACCGCAGATGCTGTCCCAATTCTCGTGGGGCTTCGACAAGTGGTACTGCTATAAACTAGGCAAGTGTCGTCACTGTTTTCATATATTATATTACTGAGAATGTCATTTGGTTTTTGTTCTTTGCATTTGGAAACTAATAACCGTATGTAATGTTTGTCAGGTGAGCGGAGACTCGATTTTGGTTAGTGACATTATACGTGGAACTTGTCGTTATCTTCTGTATGGACAAGTGCTAGGTGATTATGTAGAGTATGTTGTATCAATATGGACAAGTGTTAGGTGAGTATGTATAATATATTATATCAGTATGGAGCTTCCGGTAGGTGAATATGTAGACTATGTTGTATTAACTTAGTTGTAATTTTATGTATTGTTGTAAACTCCAATTAATTGAACTATTTGCTATCCATTGTACTCGTTACATTAGTTGCGTTGTGCAGCTTTTTCCTATAATGCGAACAATGATATTACTTTGGCATTACTAGCTACTACTTTGGCAAGTTCAACCACAACTCCCTTCTAGTATTGAACTGGCATTGTGTCGTAAGAGGGCAACTATAATGGCCTTTGAATAGTTATTGTTTTACTCTGGTTGTAGAACTTTAATGTCTGCTCCCTTTGCGTATCGCTTGTAACTGGATGTACTTAGTCTGCTGCAGGGGAAAACTAATTCAATAAATGCTGCAGGAAATGAGACTAAAAAAAAAAAAAATTCCGAGTAGAACTCGAGTCTCTAAGACTCGATTTCTATTTATGGAAATCGAGCATAAGATACTCGAGTTCCACTGGGAAATTTTTTTTTTTTTTAATCGTTTTTGTATTACCCCAATTTACTTATTAATTTCAGGTAATTTGAAGTAGGTATAAATTTCAGCTATTTAGTCGTCCCCAATATTTTTTTTAAATGTACCACATTTTTATCCTTCTCCGAAAAAAACAAAGAAAAAAAGTTTGTGGCCGAGTCTAAACAATGTGAAATAATAATACAGGTTATTAGATTTTTTTTTCTTTTATTACTCTTATATCACACACAAATATATATATATATATATATATATATATATAGCAGTATTGGCACATTAAATCAAAATATATTAAATATCTCTTTTGAAGTATATATATAAAATTGGACTGTTCATTATTTTTAGTTTTTCTAATTTGATACGTAACCTATATCCTAACATGGAAATTTGATTGTTGTGAAAAATAAACAATAAAAGAATGCTCTTCCTTGTACTTTGGTTGTTTTCTACTAAACCGCCAACATCGAGAAGTAAATACCCTGTAAATCCAAAAATATAACTGAAATTAAACAAAATAAAATTATACTTAGTTGTAATTTTTTGTTTCAACTGCCAACATCTAAGTAACCCAACCTTGTAAATCCAAAAAAAAAAATTGCACTCAAAATCAACATCTCATGTCGTCCGAATCCAACAATACACAAAAAGTACACATTCAGTATAATATCATAAGCCTGTCAAAAACAGAACATTAATACCTTATTTGTAATAATTGCATACACAAATAGGATCCCAATATATACAGGAAATGGTGCAATTACCCCACTGAATTGTGTTAACAACATGTACAAAAATGCATTCAAACATATTGAAGAAGAAAAATGCCCTATAATGCAAAACATCTCATAATCACTGATCTGTACCCTTCTTATTTGCAGTGAAACCTTCTTATTTGCAGCTCAACAAACAGATCACCTCTCTTCCTATTACTTACAATGATCTCTCCCTTCACAACTGCAAGGATAATCCTAACCTTGTTTTCCAACTTCAACAACTCCATTTCATGTTTGTTCAATACAAATTTCTGCACAAAATACAAAAATTGCAATTACTAATTGTTTCCCTAAAAAATGGCTGAACTTATTGAGTATCAGTTCTACTCTTTTGCCATGACCATAAGTGAGCTCACCTTTCTTTTCTCATAAAACTCAAGTCTTAAATGAAAAAAACATCTTCAGACTCCATTTTTTTAGGACGTCAGAGGTAGGGTCCAAGGAAACCGATGAAAAGGCTGACGAGGTTCTAAAGTTGGAGATTTTGGACTGTTGGACTCCACAAAATCATTATCGATGGTCTAAATCCAAATGCAGTCAAACATTCAGATTTAGACCATCGATAGTGATTTTCTGCCGTCCAACAATCCAAAATATCCTACTTTAGAACCTCGTCAGCCTTTTCATCGGTTTCCTTGGACCCTACCTCTGAGGCCCACGAAAAATCAAACTTGAAGATGTGGAAAATCATCTGAGCGTAGGATGGCCCCATAACATGTGACTGTTCAGTAGGACGTGGGGGAAAATAAGCATATCTCTTTGAATCCCATCTGTACAAGATTCACAGAAAGTCAATTTGCAGCTTCATCTAAAAAAGTACACACTACAATGCATTATTTGAATCTGGACTCAAGTAAAACTGCAGATTATCACTTAAAACCAGGAGCCTTGTAGCTCAATTGGCACCCCCTAGTGTTTTTAACAAAGATATCCAAGGTTCAAATCCCCCCTCCCCCATTATTGTAACTATTGAACTATGAAAAATAAAGAATAACGATAATAAATCTGGCCTTAAGAGTAATATTGTACATTATCACTTTTTAATGAGAAGGCAACATTATTTAAACCTTTGATGTTGTCTTTGCCATTCTAAGATCCACAGCATACTCTGCATAGTTTGAATAGCCAAGTAATCGAGCATATTTATGGCGCAGTTGGACCTGAATAATAAGAAAAGAATATCAATGCATAACAGCCAACAAAATATTAGTAGAAGGCAGAAAGAAAAACTCAAGCCTCAAGTAGAAAATCCTGCTCTCTTATTTAAATTTTTGAAGATATTCCAACAAGAATCCTATTTAGTAAAACCAGTTACCATTGAGCACCAGTAATATGCATACAACAACTGATAGGAATCATCTAATAACATTCAAATACCAAAGCCAATCAGAACTTTGACAATAAGAGATTTCCTAGAGTTGCCAACCAAAAGCTCTTGTGGCATGCGTTTTAGAAGTTTTCCTCAAAACAACCACAATGTCTTGGTTTTCAAAGAAGGCCATTCATAGTAAATTTGGTACCAGCACAGAGCAGAGCACAATTAATGATACCAGAATGTAATACCTTGCAGAGTTCCAGCACTGCGGCAACAAAATTACTTCTCAGGTTGACCTTGAATTTACCATTTTCAGCTTTGTCTAAGCCCTGCCTAGGAACAAAGTCATGTCAGCACACAATACATTACAGTGAAAATACATTGACTTCCTTATAGCATGAAGAATACCCACAACATTTAAACCATAGTTCGATCTTGATATGATTGAGCATCGGCAGTACATACCATATTCAGTAAATATTTAATATTTAGATCTTGAAATTAAATCTTCAATTTGCATTTATCTCTACTGTGGCCATTCTCATATAAAATTATTTAAGAAAATTGTTCGTTCAACATCTTCATGTGGTTAGTTTGCATCAGGCATTGTCCAATATCACATAATTGAACAATTATGTGGGGTCTGGTCCCTATCAACTGATCCCTTTCAACACAAGCAGAGGTATGTTTCTTGATAATCTTGACATAGAATTGTAAATTACTTCAGACCATTATAGTAAAAGAATTTACTAGTTACAAGCCCACACCTAAAAACAAAATTAACACTGCCTAAAATATATTTTGGATAAGGCAAAGGGAAAGGAGTCTATTCATTAGTTCCATTACTAAGTAGAAGAAAAGCATATCTGGAATAGTTGAAAATAGATGAGGAAAGAATAAACGTATCAGCACCTTAAAGAACTGTGGCGGTAACCCAGCTAACTCAGCCTCACTGAAGAGAAGAAAAGTACTTTTCTCATTCAGATTTTTTATATATTGCAAGCTTAGCAGATCAAAGCGTCCAGGGCGCATAAGTGCAGCATCAATCGCATGAGGACGATTTGTAGCAGCGAAAACAAGAATTCCCTTAAAAAGAAAATAAGCATAAACATGAATTAGAGGAAAAGAAACTAGAAGCTCTTTCCATTTTATCCTACAGAAAATTTTAAGATAACTGGAAAATAAAATAATTATTGCGAACAAATGCTTACTTTAGTCTCTTCTAAACCATCCATTTCAGTTAGTAAAGTAGATAGAAGCCTCTCTCCAACTGTAATGTTGCTGCTTGAACTTCCACCTCTGCCATTTTAAATAATAACAATAATAATCATATAGAGGAAGAAAAAAAAAAAAACTACAAGTTTATTAATTGTGTTTCGATCCCATCCTAACACCTTCCATTGAAAGGCAGGACATAACCTAGCTCTCAATGCAAAAACCGGATTAGGTCATTAATTAAAAATCTTAACAGAACTTATACATCACACGATCATAGTTTTGCAACATTGAACACTAATAAGGTTTTTGTTTGGGGGGGGGGGGGGGGGGGGGCGTGGTGGGGTGAGGAAAAGAAGCCAAATTAAAATTACATGTACTATAAGGCAAGTCGGTTAGCAAGTAAACCAGGCTAGCTGATATCATACTTAATCCTGCATGGTGATAAATAGTTCATGGTTCTCTGTCATCAAATTTAATGGTGCATATCAACCAGTGTTGTTAATTACTAATTCTGATCTATTGCTTCAACCAAAAATACCTGTTGAAACAAGACTAATCCTGAACCAATTGTAAGAGCTTTCAAGCATTTTCCTTTGAACATTTCACTTAACGTAGCTTCTTTTTCGTCACCAACATAAGCAAGCTCAGTCAGTATCTCATCTACTTCTTCAGAAGCTGAGTCACCAAAGGCTGGACCCCTGAGCCGGTACAAGCAACCTATTGCAGAGTCTCTTAATTCCTGCATGTTGCCTTTTCCCTGAATGGCACGTACAAGTAGCCATCTAGGTGATGCTGGTAGCCACCACATTCCAATCCCCATAATCACTGCCAAAGGGGTACTAGCTCCATACATGTAGCGCCAACCAGCAACTGTGTCAACTAAAAGGCTACCAATTCCGTAACCTCCCTGCACAAGATTGCAAGTGCTTACAATTTGTAGACTATATGCAAATACATTAAATAAATATACTAATGATAATTTTGTTGAGGAAGCTAGAAAAGAGACATGTAAGTCCAAGACAATTCTTACTAACTGCAATTTATGTAGGCTCTGTTTGGTTGGGAGGATAAAAAAAATTAGTTTTCTACCATTTGTGTTTGGTATAGAGGATGGAAAAGTTATTTGAGTGAAGTTCTCCTATGTCATCAAAAAAAAAAAAAAAATATAGAGAATGGAAAAGTGAAAGGATGGAAAACAAATAAAAATTTCCTTTGTTTGGTTGACAAGAAAAATGAGAGAATAGAAAAAATAGTTTGGTAAGAATTAACTATTATAATTTATAACACAACTACATAGTACATAAGAAGTAATTTTAAAATTATTATATAAGAAAAACATTACTTATTATTAATAAAATTAATAAAGATAACATCTTATAAAAGTTAACACATCACATTTACTTTTTTTTTTTTTTTTTTTTAACTCAGCCATTTTCTTAACTCAACATTTTGGCTAATTTATTTTAACACACATGCTGGAGAAAAAAACAATGTTATTTTAACATTTTGGCTGGCTGTTACCTAGTAAAAAGCAAGCCCAAAAAGTAGAAGAAGATAGGAAAGATTGAATTTGGCTGGCTGGTACCTGGGTGGTTGAATGCTGGTGAGAGGGTAAAATTTTAAACACAGTTTTCTCCCCATTTCGGGGAGATGTGGTTTTGGTGGGCCCAGGTGGAAAAACACCTGGACAACTACTCTTCCTCTCTATTTTCTTTTGCGAACCAAATGGAGGAAAGCTCCTCTTTTCCTTTCACTTTTCTCTCACCCATTTTCCATCCACCCACTTTTCACCCCAACCAAACAGAAGCTTACTGCATACCCTAAAATAAATTATCCTCAGTTCAAAGTTGAAGCACTTACAACCATCCCAAGGACTATAAAGAACTCTTTCAAAGAGATTAGTCGACCACGTATCTTACTTGGAGCTGTCTCAGCAATGTACATAGGAGCTGCATGCATTGCCTAAAAGTGAAGAAACTAAAAATCATGTCTTATACTTATCAAAAAAAAAAAAAAAAATCATATCTCACATAAAAATAAAAAGACAAAACTACATTTTTTTTAACATCTATATTCTTCAAGAATGCATAGTTAAGTCATATATCATAAGCAGGCGATATTTGCTTTTCCCTGATGTAGACCAATGATATCTGATGCCTAAATTAATGCAGCACATATTCTGAAAGGGGATTGAAAATCACCAAGAAAAAAAAAAATCAGCACCAAGAATTGTTTGAAGTCAGCACCAAGCAGGATAGAAAACCAAAATATCAACACCTATACATTGGAAAAATAGCAACTGAAATTGTACTCATCCTAAACTTGTCTCCATAGAAATAGAATAGCACGCTTATATAGACTACTTGGACTAGATCCTAACCCTAACTGACTTGGATTAAATTATGAAAATAACTTTGACTCTAGGAAATTAAATAAAACTTAAAGTAAAATACCAATAACCTATTTAGCTAATAAAATCCAATAGAGCAATATAAAATAATAAAAATACAAAATAACAACAACATAATTGACTCCTAAATTAAAATAAATTTGTCTTCCTGCCTCCTGCATCATTTCTTTTTGCTCTTTCCTTTGCAAATCTATTCCCACATTAACCTCTCCAGAAGTAAGAAAACCACAAGTGCACTTAGAATTGAAAAGGGATAAAAAATTATGAAGACCTTTAAGATAAATACCTCACATAAATATAATGGATTTATAATTTCAATATATGTGCCAAGTTATATTACCTAGTGGTTTAATTTTACTTTATACCAACTGTTTAAGGAAAATAGAGGTATATGCATATGCATGTTAATATGGAGATAATAGTGCCTAGATATGTGCATTATATTAACATGGACATGGTACCACATAGATGTGTGTGTGTGTGGGCATGTCCATATCTGTAGATATGTATAGAGTGAACAACACATGATGTTTATTACCAGTCCAATTCCTATGCCATACACAAAGCGCCCAATGACCATAATAGGGAAGTCAGGTGCTAATGCTGTTACAAGCGCTCCAACAAAATACAATAGAGCAGCTGCAAGCAACTCCCTTCTTCTTCCTTTGGTTCATATTCACCATTTAAACTTCATCAAGACATGGAAAATATCACAAATATTTAATGTATAGCTCTCTATGTAACAGGAAAACTAACCGAGGAAAGCAGCAACATTAAAGGCCAAGACAGAGCCAATCAATGCACCATATAATGAGCCACTAGTCTGCAATAGGTAGCATCCACAAAATTAGAAACAAAAGCAATGTATTTGTTTCCCCATCAGTGTAAAATATCAACCCATAAAGATATAACAATAACTAGAAAGAGTCAGTTGTAAACTCACTATGAGACCAATCTCCACAGAAGATAAGTCGTACCATGATATTCCACTTAGTGTTGCTGACTGCAAGAAAAGACAAAGGTTATTATGAAAGAATGTCATTAACTTGACTTAGTTATTTAAGAAAACTACATGCTATTAACAGTAGTATGGGGTCAAAAAATAATAAATTATCTTATATAAGCTGCAGTTTTAGAGTGAGTCCTTCAAGCAAGGAAATACAAATATACATTTTTGGCTCTTAAATGAGAATTTTCATTTAAAAGAATGAAAACAAGCTAAGTCAGATGAATATAATGCCACTACAATTCAAAATTACATTAAAAGCACACCTCTATAGATATTGTGGCACAAGATGTAGCACCAATGTCATAGCCATACAGTAGTCCTCCAAGAGCCGGGAAGAGAAATCTGGAAATAACAAGACACTCCTTAAGGGTAAGGCTACAAATAATCAGGTGCAAATTTACTGTTTCAATTTTCGAGAGCAATCACATTATCAGATTGAACCCTTGGTCTTAGTGGGCCATGAATAACACCAAGCCGGTGGCACCTAACACTTTTAACCTTGTCTTGTCTCAAATGGCCAAACAAAGATACAAATAAAAATATGAAGCATCATACTTTTAGTAAAAATTGTAAATTTAAAGCTGTAACTAATTAGCTATATGCATAAATTGATACAAAAAACATAATTCATAACACATTCCTATCTGGGAAAACTGCTAAACATTCTAATGTCGCAACTATTCGCCAAACATCATTATCATAGCATAAGGCACCACAAATTTTTCCAGTTAAATCAGCTCAAAAGGGTAAAATTTATGACAGAAATTTGAATACTCACGGTAGGATTGCAGCGACAACGGAATAGTTTTCAGAAGCATGAACCCCCCCATTAATAAGAGGCTCCTCTACACCACCAATCTCACCAGACTGCCATTCATGGACATGATTTTGCTATCAGGTTGTGCTCCAGTCATCTGCTATGATGCATTATCTTGTTAGAATTGGAAGAACATGGTTTGTGTTTGGGGCTGAAAATTCTTAGCAGAAACAAAAGAATCAAACAAAAAACACAAAAACAAAAGAAGAAAATAAACCTGGATAACCAGCAACGGTAATGCCAAAGTAATCACCATATTGGAATATCTACCTCCAGCTAATGTCCTTATTTGAGACATTCACCTAGTTCCAATAATGTACGTTGAAACCATATTGAAAACATAAATAATATTCGTAAGTGAAATGTGAAAAGAGAAATAATTATCTATGTAAAGTGTGTTGTTTCACATTAAGCTTTCAGATACCTTTTTTGAATTTTACGCCGTCTCGTATAATGAGGAGGAGGTCTTGCATGTCCTTCGTCAGATGCCTCGGGGCCAACATTGTGTCCATGTTTGTGCCCCCCTGTCCCACACGGAGGTGGCTTTGATATGCATTTAGGCCGACCTTCAGCCGCTGTAGGTAACCCAACCGCCTGCTCAGCCTGAACATGGGGTGGGTCAATGGCATCAGAAGGGGTAGTAGACTCACTATGGGAGGGTGGCTCCAACTGCATGTCAGGTGGGGTTAGATTAATACCCAGGTCAAATGATGGAATGGGTGACAGCTGAAGAAATGACTGTGGGGTGGGTGGACGAACGTCAGACCCAGGTGAAGGAAGTGGGGTGGGTGGAGGGATGGTGGGGCAAGGAGATGGATGTGGGGTGGGTGAACGGATGGTGGGCGTAGGGGCTGGATGTAGGGTGGGTGGACGGATGGTGGGCGTAGGGGCTGGATGTGGGCTAGGTGAAGGGATGGTGGGCGTAGGAGCTGGATGTGGGTTGGGTGAAGGGATGGTGGCGGTAGGGGATGGATGTGGGGTGGATGAAGGGATGGTGAGGCTGGCGGATGCATGTGGGGTGGATGGAGAGGGATAGGGGGTAGGGACAAGCTGAGGGGTAGCAACAGGCGGACGAGATTGACATCCGGCCGGAGCTGTGCTCGTGCTTGGGCCAGCAGGCATAGCTGCCTCCTTAATCGGGGCCTCAGGGATAGGAGGTTGGACACGTGTCATCGCCTGCACTGCCGTCAGCACCTCAGTAATGTCGTTGTGGTCCTCCGTGCCCACTGGGTGACGCCTCAACAAACGGACGTATCCTTCAATCTGCACATAGAAAAACCACACATATTAGTAATGCAATACGAAATGAACAATGCCAATCGATAATTACAGGCCATGTTGGTTCTGAATTGGTTCTACTACTAATAATTGCAAATTAAAGGGAGATGAAGTGAAGTGCTAAGTGGAAAATTTAGTAACGAACATCATGCTCTCTAAACAGTGGTTTCATGGTAAGAGCTACGGTAAGATGTAGAAGACATTGAGAACTTACCAGTAGAGTCACTACAGCACCAGGCCTATCGATGAACCTCCTCGTCACCCTTTTGAACCAGTCATGGTACTCGTGCTGTGGAGGCATATCACCAAGCACTGCTTCACAACGCCGATAAAAGCGATTACCCCACTCAAGGATATGCACAGCATGTTTCTGCATCCAATTAACACCGACCTTCCCCCTCAAATCAATGCCATGAAGCACTCTGTCGGTGTCAACATCGCGGGGAATTTCTTGGATCATCCCAAATTGACGAACTACACGATCCGGTGTATGTCTCTCTACTAGGTGGAAACATACAAGCGGGACCGTTGCCGTCCATACGGCTCTCCCAGCAACGCACCACGGCGGGAGGTCATCAAAATGAGCTTCATATGGCTGCCACACCACCTACAACAGCCACAAAAGAAGTACACAACACATTAGGGAACAATGTTTATATTTCAAGCAAGGTGAAACCTATATGGACGTTTGTAAAAGCATAAAATAAGGCATTTTCATACCTGGTCTGGCAACATGGAAGCTAGTTGCTCGCGATACCTGTCCCTGAAGATGTGGGCGGGCCTATTTTTCTTGTTTGGGACCCACAACCACCTACAATCAAGAAGAATGGATCAATAAGTACTGAGATAATCTTAAAACTATAATGTAATCACATATAATGTACAAACTATAATGTAAAACTAAGATAATGTTAAAACTAAGATAATGTAATCACATATAAGTACTGACATAATCTTAGAGATATTAAACTTGATTTTACTAATATCACTAGAATAAGAAACGGCCCTTTGAAAAGGCAAAGCACAAACCAACTATATTGAGAGTCACTAAAATTATAGTAGATTAACATAGTCATATACATTGAACCTTGGTTTAAAATGTTGTTATGTTGACAAAAAAAATTGCTAGAAGCCTTTAAAATCAATAAATAAAATCAAGTTACATGATGGTGGGGTTGGTAATGATCACATAACAGTATGTTATAGGGGCATTCGGTAGAGACTTACTTCAGGGATAGTGGACCACGTACTGGAGGACCATAAGCACCCACTGGCGGGCCACGCTCAACTGTCGGGCACAAATAAGGGAACCTGGCCCATGCCCAGTACTGGAGCAACAATAAGCACCCACCAATCTGACTAGTGTCCTCGCTTGCCCTGCATAGCTCTCGATACAACCATGCAAGGCAAGCACTTCCCCAACTGTACCTTCGTGGGTTGTGAAGGTCTTCCAACTGCTGCACCCACATTAGATGCACCCTATCGCCGGATTTGTCCATGAATATTGTGTCTCCCAATAGCGCTAGGATGTAGCATCGTGCGTACTTATGCAGCTGGTCCTCATCAGCATTAGGCGGCAATGGATTAGCAACTTCCTCCAAAAGCCGGTTGATGAGAATCCTCTGGCCATCAAGTTGCTTATGGTTGTCGTGATTTACAGGTCGAAAGCCAAGGAACTTCCGGCACACATCCACTCAAGTTTTTTGTGTGCTCCCTGTTATAGCATCACCATCAACAGGAAGCCCGAGAAGAACCTCCACATCCTGCAATGTGATGGTGACCTCACCATGTGGCATGTGAAAGGTGTGAGTCTCGGGCCGCCATCGCTCCACTAAGGCCGTTATCAGGCCATTGTCAATCTCTCTACCCGGGACCCAGAGGAGTCCCTCCAAACCAACTGTGTTGATGATGTTCCTCACTCGGTCGTCCACCATTGGAGGTTGCTTGGAGAACTCTGAACTACGGCTACGGCAGGTAATGGACCCTGGATCCTGCACATAACAAAACCATGGATTAATATATGACAACAAAAACGTGTACATTGTATGGATTATATGCATGTGCACAATTAAATATTTAGTTGAGTGTTTTACCCGCCCATTCCAAATAGCTTCGGACCGATGCTTCGCCTGCTGTGACAACACCGAGTCGTCAATGGGTCCAGGCTGTGTATAGTCAATCCGTCCAGCATTTGCAGCAGCCATACTGAAGAACAATGATAACCAGTTAGTTTCAGAATTGAACACACAATATTTATATAATATATAGGTATAAGTTAGAGCAACTAAAGCCAGTTTGTACAATGAGAATTCAGTAAAAGATGAAAGACTGAACCAAACGAGGCCAATATGAAGACAGCTTTTTAGACTTAGGATATTATTTTTAAGGTTACAGTTTTGAACACACGCAGTTTTTGTATTTATTTTTATTTTTTACAAGAAGATCACACACAGAATAATGCTTAGTTACAAATACCACAATACAATGAAGGGCTTTGATAAACTTACTATCAAACATGAGATTAAAGGGTAATTTAGGAACATAAAAAAAGAAAAAGAAAAAAGAAACTAATGTATTAATTATAATGATTGAAGCACATAATGGAGCTATTATGTCTTCTTGATCCAAAAGAAGCATTAATTTTGTCTCTTACTTTTTCTTTTTCTTTTTTGTGATTTCCAAATCAATAAAGGTCTTGTCAATTACTTATTTAGATAAATGTTTTGTTTTTTTAAAAGAAAAAAAAAATCTTTGCGAAGAATGATCTTTTTCTAAGTAATTTAACAAATCATAACTCTCGTTTTTCTAATTCTTTAAGTGGTGATTGATGATTTCTTATCAAACTCATGAGATTTATTTGGATATTTATTTTTCTTTCATATTGTTGTCTATAGGTTTTTAGCCAAATGGTCAAGCTCCAATTTCTTCCACTAATAGGCCTGTGAAGGAGATAATCAAAAGCGCATATTTGATTATCTCCTTCACAATGACTATCAGACTATTTGGAGGTATATTGGATTGAAGTTTGTCATTGGACAATCTGTTTGTCTTTATCCATTCAAGCATTTCAAAGTGTCAATTATGTATCAGCTGATGCATAAACTTTCTGCCTCTATAATAAAATTACATAGAATGATGGCGAAGGCTGTGGCTGTTCTTGGCAGTAGCAAGGGTGCCTGTGGCACTATCTACTTCACTTAGTAAGGAGAGCGTAGCTTGAAATTCCTATATGTGCCTGTGGCACTATCTACTTCACTTAGTAAGGAGAGGGTAGCTTGAAATTCCTATATGATTAATAAGGAAATGTAAATTTCTATTTTCATAAGTAAGGTTATGGTTTTCATTTCAAATTTTTGAGGCGCAACTACTGTGACTAGAAATATTTCTGGCAGCCTTTAAACCTAGACTCCATGGCTGGCTTCCTCGTGCATGTTTTTGGGGGCACCATTACTTCTAACTACACTGACCGGTGTATTCCAATGACCATTATGTTTATTTCTTTGTACCTAAAGCATATTGGGGAAAAGTAAAGAGTAATTCCCACTCAGTTCCAATTAAAGGCCCTTTTGTCTTTAATTTTTATAATTGTTTTCTTATCTATCTGCTTGCAGGACCACATTTCAGTCCTGCTGGCAAAGAGCTTGGTGCTCGTGAGGATGAGAATTGTCATGTTGGTGATCCGGGGAATGTCAGGGGCTGTTTGGCACTGTTCTTTAAACAATAATTTTCAGACTTCTTACATGTATTTCTATAACATTCAAACACGTATTTACAAAATACTGAAAACTGAACATCAATACTTAAACACTATCACTAGATGGGCCCTCAATGTTGGTAATGATGGTATGTGTTGTACTTAACTCTATAGTGGCTTCAAGTTCCATTAGATTCTATATTCTATTTTTGTATTTGGCGATTGATTTTGCTGTTAGTTAATTGGTAAGAAGGCTTGAGATAGGAATGTATTCTTTGTGCTTAACCTCACCACTATCCTTTTATTTTTTATTTATTTATTTTAATAATCAACAACCAACACACAACAGGTAACATCACACCTCCCTAAACCCATTTTTCCTTAAAACCATTGGGGCAGCGACAATGAGTTTACTCACATAAATATTAATAAAATTAAACATAGAAGTTAAGCAGTTCAACAATAAGGAAAACTATAAAAGCAATTGAAAGTAGCAACCAAACCCTTTAACTTTCACCAAAATAAGGATCACAAAGTGCCGTTATTTAGCAGATACCAATTTAAGTATGAATATTTCTGATAACAAATCTTGTAAATATCCCAGCTATAGTCTGCTGACTCTGCCCATGCTGATTTACCATGCCAACAATGAATAATTCATATGCCTACCACTGAAGAATAAAAGTTCCTCTTTTTCTTTTAAATGACTTCATCTAATATGTATGTTTTGCCTTCTCCTTATCTCTGTACCTTACAAATAATAAGCCTATCTCATTTCAATCTCCATATCATAAGGAAACAAGTACTGTTTCTACTAAGACGTTGTCAAGGCAAAATAATATTTTACCTCAATTCAAAGAATATTTTACCTCTATTACAAATTCAGTACAGAATAAAATTACATAGAATGATGGCGAAGGCTGTGGCTGTTCTTGGCAGTAGCAAGGGTGCCTGTGGCACTATCTACTTCACTTAGTAAGGAGAGAAAAATCAAATATAAAAAATTTAATAACTTAAATTTAATCTCTCTATTATGAATGAATTCATCACAGATACACATTAAGGATTTAGTCAATACAAAAGATTGGGACTAAAGTAATTGTTTTTATAAAACGTTTACCAACTTTCTTATCATTTTCTTTAATAGCTTAAAAATGATTCCTGTGGTTACAAATTGTCCTAAATTTACCTTATGCTCTCAAAAACAAATCAAATTAACATTAGGGTTTGTTTTTGTTAGAAAACATTTCATTAATGGTTATACTAATGTGTCCATTAAGTGACACATAAGCCTGCCATATGTGCTAGTTCGACCCATTAAATCCTACCACGCAGATTTAATTATCACATATAATTAAATAACCTAAAAATATTTTAAAAATAAAATATATCTATTTAATTAATTTTTTTTTCCTTTCCTACATTTTATAATTGTTCTCCCCAAACCAGAGAGAGAGAGAGAGAGAGAGGAACATTAATATAAGATTTTATTTCTTTAACGATATTTAAGTGAAAAACCAATATAAGCATGCATGAACAAAAACTCTCTTAAGAGGAAACATGAGCAACAATGGGGCTACTCACTTGATGCACCCCATCAAACCAAATCAAGGACCCAGAGATTATACTTTGATTTATCTCTGCTATGAACCTTAAGGAAAAGAAATTTGTTTGCCCAAGAGACTCCAATGAAAGGACATTTGGTATTACTTCAATTTTTAGGCCTGTTGGTGCGTTCACAATGGCTTTGTATATGGATACTGGTGACCCAACATTTGTTATAGTCCTACGGAAAATGCTAGTGATCACAGATTTTGCCGTGGAAGATAATATAAAGGAAGGATAGTTTAGATGCGAAGCAGGTTTCTTTGCTTGAGAGCAACTACTGTTATCTCCTGTGACAAGTCCTAAAGACTGGTTGCTATAGCCTTGCCCACACAAGAAATTTACATAATCAATCTCTCTAGCATCATATACTAAACCGGGGTTAACAGCCCTTGTGGGATTTATATGACCTATCCCATAAGCAAACTCAATATCTGTGTTCTTGTCAACACCCATGGGATAAGTTGTAAGTAGCATAAGAGTATCAATTATACATAGAAATAGTTTGTTTAATTTAGTTCCTTAAGGACAAAGCTTCAAATTCACTAAAGAGTAAAGATGAAGCTAATCTAGTGTTTTTTTTTTTTATAAAATGATTTCGAGGACTAGAAATTTGATGATTTTATATCTCTCGAAGGTCTTTAATTTAAAAATGGAAAATTCTAGAGATACGATATATTTTGCTATATAAATTTTATAAATTAATATGCCAATTAATATAATTAGTAGATTTGAACACCATAATATATGTATGTTGGAATTACTTCTTTTTAATTTGTGAAACATTAGTTTGTAAGGTTTGTTTTAGTAAAATTTGTATCTTTGACGTTAATCTTTATTAATGACCTGTTGTCAATAGAGCAGACTTATTGCAGCAGGGGACCATGTTGGAACTAATTTTTTTATTCTTGCAAAATCAGTGAGTTGATTGCAACCTCCATGGCTGACTAGCTAGTTATTGTTTTGATCACAATGCTAGCCCACGAGTTTTCTGATTAAAAAAGATAGAGGAATAATAATACTAATAGGCCTATGAGAGAGATATACATGCCTTTCAATCATCATCAATCGCCCCATAACAGGAATTAAGCAAAGTACATGTAAGGCAAAAAATGAAGATTAGCGATGGGAACAGAGTCGTTTGGCTTTTCCATCAGAAAACTCCCCCAAGAAGTTGTTTTTTAGTTAATTCTTAAACTTTTTCACTCAAAGCGTGAGATAAATTGGCTTATTAAAGGAAGGAATTGAAAGTTGTCTTTGCTTTTTTGGGTTCTCAAACAGCTAAGAATATTCACATCACCTCATGTAGAAATTTTTACAGAATCTTAACAGAAATTCAAATAGAAACCTAGAGAGATGTTTGGGAAAATATCTGTATATTGCATTGAAATGAATCTATACCAAATACTCTGTTATATACACTAAGAGCAGCACTAACTAACTAATTCTACTAAGTTAGTTATAGCACGTGTGAACACAAACCACGCTTATTTGCATGTGTGAAATAATTAAGGCACTAGAACTACTTGTAGCTTTATTCAGTCTTTATGTCATTTTACTATTGCTTCTGTCGATTATCTCCACTCCAACTTAGTCTTCAGCTCTTCTTTTCCTTTCTTTATGATCTTTAGGACTTTAACAAATATATGTCTATTTTTGCATAAGATTTTTTTTTTATTCTAACCTCTATTCCATTAAATATTATTTTTTCTTTATTTTTTAATTATTTCGCTCTCTTCATACACCTCAATAACTATTTACTCTCTTCCTTCGTCTCCTAAAAACACAAAAGAAGAATAAAAAAATGAAATGCACAAATATAGTGCTTGTGTATATTTCCACAAGTACTCTAGCAAAAATGCATTTTGCACAATTAGTGCATAAGATGAAATGGATGAATTCTAGGATTGGTTAGGCAAAAGTTGACCCTTATGCCATTTTACACAAGTTGATACGGATGCTCTAAGCTACGGTGAAGCACATCAACAATCGAAAGGTCCAAAGCCGGAACTAGCAATGTTCTTGTTGTGAAAAGAAATGGGCTTTATAAGAATGGAATTGAGATTAATTTTGAATTCTCAAACAGCTATTTTTAAAGCCCACCAACAAACAGAATTGCCCAAAGCCAGTTAACCTCTTTTGTAAATTCTTACCTCTAAACTTTTTTATCAATTTAGTTTTCAAACAGGGATAAACAATTCAAATAATTTTATTAATGTAATTTATCAAACACTCTAACCGTCAAATCTGTCCTATACCTTATGTAAAAGATGTTAGTCCTTCACTAGTCTTGTTTGGATATGCTACCGAGTTTGATTAGGATCAATGCATTTCGTTATTCTATGAATGATAATTGATGAAATTACAATTTAGTTATCCAATCAAGTTGGCAATACGAGAATTTACATGGGAGGGTTTCATTAGGATTAATGCATTGTGTATCCAATGAATTTTACAATGGGAGCAATCACATTTTATTTCCCTGTGGTTTTGTCTTATTACAATTTAATTAATTCACAAATTTTCAATTGATATATTTGATCCCCAAAAGTTTGTACTAAAATTAAATCGTTAAGATATAACACTTTTTGAGCCTATATTTGCTCCAAAAAAAAAATTAAACTAACGTTAGGATTAGTCTTGATTGACAGTGATTTCATTAATGGCTATGCTGATGTGTTCATTAAGTGACACCTAAGCCTACTATATGCTCCAGTTAGACCAATTACATCATTCCATGCAGATTTAATTACCCCATGTAATTAAATAAACTAAAAATCTCTCAAAAAATAAAATTAATCTATTAAATGAATTTTTTTATTCTTCAAAACATTTCATTATTGTTCTCCCCAAACCATACTATGAGAGAGAGGGAGAGAGAGACAGAGGCAAAGACAGAGGAACATTCAACGTATTGTAAAATAGGATTTTATTTCTTTAACATAATAATTACTAAAAAACATGTTTATTAATTTGCTTATTAGATAAAACATAATTAAGCACTTCCTTTCTTGAGTGAAAAAACAATATAAGCATGCATGAAAAAAAAAAAAAAATATATATATATATATATATATATTTCTCTTAAGAGGAAACATTAGCAACAACGGGGTTCCTCACTTGAACTTGATGCACCTCATCAAACCAAATTAAGGAGCTAGAGATTATACCTTGATCCATCTCTGCTTTGACCCTTACGAAAAAGGATCTCTTTTGCCCAACAGACTCAAATGAAAGGACATTTGGTATTACTTCAATTTTTAGTCCCATTGGTGGGTTCACAATGGCCTTGTATGTGGACACTGGTGACCCAACATTTGTCACAGTCCTAGGAAAAATGCGAGTGAAGACAGATTTTGACGTGGAAGATAATATAAAGGAAGGATAGTTTAGATGTGAAGCAGGTTTCTTTGTGGCTTGAGAGCAACTGCTGTTATCTCCTACAACCAATCTTAAAGAATGGTTGCTATAGCCTTGACCACACAAGAAATTTACATAATCAATCTCTCCAGCATCACATACCAAAACAAGGGTTAATGGCCCTTGTGGGATTTATATGACCTGTCCCATAAGCAAACTCAGCATCTGTGTTCTTGTCAACACCCATGGGACAAGCTATAAACAACATAAGGGTATCAGTTATACATATAAATAGGTTGTTTAATTTAGTTCTCTAAACACACATGCCGTTTCAAATTCCCTAAAGAGTGAAAGAAAAATGAAGTCTACTTTCTTTTCTATTATAAAATGACTTCTAGAGGATTTTAAATTTAATAATGGAAAATGATAAAGATATGATGTATCAGTAGTAATCTATCAGATGATTCTTTAGTGAAGATATCAGCTATCTGACCTGTGCCTAAAATTTGGTGTGCTTAGTGTTTACATTCAGATCTCTCAAGATTTTAATAAGTAACCAAACTATCTCACGTGTAGCCGATGCAATAGCTCGGGTCTTTAAGAATTAAGGCACTTTCTCTATTACTATGATAAACTAATTCTAATAAGAAATGGTGAAATTTAGTCATACTCTAACATACGATTACAAGTCATTCTACTCATACCCAGAAATGTGAAACAGTCTTGTCATTCTCTAACGTATTGCACAATGCAGCTATGAACATTTGAAAATAAATTAATGAAATGGATAAAAAAAAAGCAAAGATAAAGTAACCAATTAGTTGCAGAAACCATAAACAGAGAAATTAAACCTGTAAATCAGAAACAGAAAATTACCTAGTGTCTCTTATCTCTAAGTCTCTTTCTCTTTCTCTCTCTCTATCACGGACCGGTGAGGCTTTCTGGTCAGTGGGTGAGTGGGTCGGCGTCGGCGACGGTGACGGTGCGCTGAGAGAGTGAGCGAAGGAGAGGGTGAGTGAGAGAGTGGGTCGGAGACAGAGAGGGTTTGACTGATGAGGGAGAGTGAGATTGGGGAGAGCGTTAAAAATTCAAAATATATTCCTATTAGAAATCGAGTTTCTGAGACTCGGTTTCACTTTTAGTAAACCGAGTCTCAGAAACACGAGATCTACGTGGCCAGATTCCACGTGGCGTGTCCACGTGGAACTCGAGTCTCAGAGACTCGAGTTCCACGTGGACACGCCACGTGGAATCTGGCCACTAGACAGGCAGAAACCGAGCCTCAGAGACTCGATTTTGGGCCTGTAAATCGAGCCTCTGAGGCTCGAGTTGCTAATAATGCATATTGTTTTAAAACCGGGCCAACTAACTGAATAGTTGGATTTTTATGGGTAAATACCCATTTCGTCCTTCCCAAAATTAGAGATGTTTAAAAGAAACAAAAGAAAATCCAAATGAATTTTTGTGTAGAAAGGAAATTTGTACCTGTTTGATAAAATGTCTCAATGAAGATGGATGCACTCCTTTGTTCTTAAACTATTATCAATCAACAGAATATACAATATACAGTTAATGGTTAATCTTTTTTTTTTTTAATGTTCTTTTGGATCAGATTAAAGTTTTTTTCTTTGTTTGACAAATAGCTTGCTGCCTTTATTTTGCTGATAAAATGCTTTGCTGATACGTTTATTGAAATCTTGGTCTTGAACAACTTCATTTTTGTGTGTGAAGGTTGTTGACTGCAGTATATTTGGTTTCCCCAATTCTAAACTTCGTTTTTTCCGCTGTTGAGTTTATTGATGATAACATACACACAATAGTATATTTGGGCTCATATTAATAAGTAAAGAAAATTTGGCATACACCAACCGAATGCTGAGTTGAGTTTTTATGATGTTGGATTTGGCACCATATGGATGCTGGGTTGAGTTTTTATCAGGTCTGCTGCTCTTCTTTAGTTTACATTTATACAAATATAATTGTTTATGTTGTTCTCATGTCATAGGCTTGATCAAGTGATAAGTATTGGATTGAAAGTTATATAATGAAAAACAAAAAGGGACAAGAAAAAGGTTTGAAATTTGTCTATTTTTTACCACAACCATGTGCCTTTGGCATTCAATTTTTCTTTTAATAAGCAGCTCCCAACTTAGTTTTGATGGTAATGGTATATTATATTGAGTGAATTTGAAGGATAGATTTATAGTAGTCCCAAATTTTTTATTTTCGCTTCTTTTGTGGCTATTCTTAAACTTTTATTTTTCACTTTTTATATGAAGTCTTGAACTTTAATTTGGTTACTTTGTTTGAAAGTAAAAATTTGAATTTTCAAAACAAAAATCTGTCAACTAGTATCTAGATTCAATATTGTCTATTGTTAGTGTGTGTTTTCTATTAAATTTTAATTTAATTTGCTTTAGTATTGGAGTAAAGTGACCAACTAACCAACCTTGAATTGATTTTGCAGATTGTCTGAAATTGCTTGTTTATAATGGCTGTCAGAAAATAAATTTTAGTAGCAATAGCAATATTGGAGCAGCCACACATAAGCAATAACTTGAGGAGCATACTTGAAGACATGCTGAATTTAACAAATGAGATTGACCAAGTTTCATTTGGGATGTGAGAGATGTAAATCAAGTAGCTTGTGAGCTTGCTAAGTGGGGCTTTGTTAACAATTGGAATGGTTTTGTAAATTGTGGCCTTACTGGCCGGATCATCTGATATATGTGATCATGAAGGATGCTTTGGATTGTACAATTTGAATTTAGTTCTTTTTAATAAAGCTTGGTTTATTGAAATTTTTTTTTTTTTACATATATATATATATAATGGGTGATTTGGTCACATGCCCAAGATATCTTTATGCAACTTTTAGAAAGAAAAAAACAACACACAAACATTGATAAGATTTATTAAAAAAAAAAAGTAGAAATGAATAGTTATAATTCATTTCTTGGCTTGGCGATACAGGGACAACCATTCTCCCTTGTGAACCTGTGAACTTAAAACTATTGTAAGATTTGAGTAAAAAGGGAGCAACTTGTAGCATTCACTATATCATCAAAATAACAAAAAAGAAATAGTCTAGCACCAAAAAATTGCCATTCACTATATCATCCCCTTAATTGGAACTTTTCATGAGTGCTACCATTCATCCCTATATAGCACCACAACAATATAGCACCTGCAATAATCTAGCATTGCAATTCCACCACCATGCACATATAGAAATTAATATATAAGAATAAAATTTACTATTGCATTAAAAACTTTCATAATTTGCATATAATTAGTCTTTTAACTAGAAGCTACTCAAACATACACGAAATCTATCATGTTTAAGTAACTTCATTAGTTACAAAAGTTTTCCAAAATGATAGCTGTAATTAGTGTTGGCTATGCAATCACTTGTCCAAATTTTTAGTTATACTATCTAAAAAATTATCAAGTCAAAAATACTATCTAAGATGTTCCTTCACTGTGCAATAATGTCCGAAATGCTTTCCAAAAAACTATCCAAAAATGTTGTCCATTAGCTTTGCAGTATATTGTCCAAAATACTATCCAAAAGAGCTTTTCATCATACTTCAGAATTTTTTAGCAGAGCCCTAGAAAAAAAGAGAACAATATTAGGGGGAAAAAAAAAAAAAAAAACAAAAGCACACATTAGAGTAATAACAGCATTGTAGAATGATGAAGTTTCCTGCTGAAATGAAAGATGGTGGACAATAGATAGTTATGACACAAGGTTGTGCCAATGCCTTTGCCTTTGAATAAATGAGATCATCTCGAGCTCTATCCAATGCTTTTGCACTCAAAAGCATTGCACAGAAAAGAAACTGTGGGAGATAGGTTATTAGAAAATGCTCCGTATTTGAAATCAATTTTGAGACAATTAGAGAAGGAGAGGGGGGGAGGACTAGAAACGTAAAAGAACTAAAGCAAATGATAATGGTTGTCAACAGGGCCACATCCAATTTTGAGTGTACTTCTCAAATACAAACCAAAATAAGTATATATGCTTCTAGTATTTTAAAAAACATACCACAAAAATCAACTAACACAGCCATATTTCTCTTGCAAAGGCTATCATGCATATGCAAGGACAGCCTGATAGGGGATCATATATGCAAATCAGAAGTTTGTTTCCATGAAAGGTTACTTAGCCATAGCCATTAAGTGCTTCACCATAAACATATTTGATTTAGCTAGCTTCAACTTGAAGTTCATGTTGAACTCATGATTTACTATAGTTTATGTAACCTCCTCGGTTTGTCAACAAGGCTTAGAATAAGTCTGCATCTGAAAATTTTAATTCCATATTTTGAAGAGAGATTTTACTTTGGAGTTGATAGTTAAAATTTTAACCTACCAATATCCCTTTTTTGGGTAAACGCTACATTTCAAAATTTGTGAGAAACTTTGAACTTGGAATTTTTATGCATCCAAACGCCAAGTTCAAATTTCATTTGAAAGGTATCATTAAGCAAATTCAACAAATAAACATTTTCATACTACCAATATTACTCTTCACACTGTCACCACCATTGTTCCCTTTTATTCTCTTTACATGTCTAACTGATAAGGTCTTAACATCACCAAACACCAATTTCTCAAAATCTATGGTGTAGTAATTATTAAAAGATTTGTCGCGATAGCAACACAACTGATCACATTGTAGCTATCCTAGGTGTCCAATATATCACTGACCACAAAATTTCATGCTAAAGATTGCAATTAGAATATATCACGGTACTTTTAAGTTACATACACAGTACTTTGATTTAATCCATAAGAAAAAGATAACAAAGAATTGATTTAAGTTCCCAAACAACAAAACAAAATCTGTCATGTTTATCAATATACACCACTTATAACTATGTCAAGGAAAACCAGCAAGTAAATTTTTATCCTATTGATTGTTGAGAATTTGTAGAAAGAAAATAAATGTGAAAAATTTGAATTTAAATAGCATATTATTTTTCAGTTTATTTAAAAATGGGGATTGTTTTGTACATTAAAAAATTGAACTTTGAAATGATTTTGGCTGAGCCTAATGTGATACCTGAAAAAATCTAACTAATAAATAATACCTGAAAATCAAGCACAACCACCAAATACATTAAATCAACTAATAAAAAAAAAAAGGCTTTATTTCTCTATTTATAAAACTACATCAGACTAAACACTTTTAATCTAATCCAAAATAACATTTTAAAAAAAAAAAAAAAAAAAACCCTTTTACTTTATTATTAGTGCATCCATCCTCACTAAAGTATTTTATCAGACAATACGAATTTCCTTTCTACATATGAATGTATATGTCAATTTATAAAATCAAAACAAAACAGAATAAAACACATATGTAAATAGAAAAATTCAAAAAATAAATTCAAAACAAGAGAAGAAAACCTTCTTGCAACGTCAGGTGTTGGAAGTGGAGAGAACTTCGGACGCTGGTGGTTGGAAACAACGACAGAGAGACAGTTTTGGGCGTTTTCTGAAGAGAAAAAGGTCGATCTCGTTGGAACTGTTGATAATCAATAGTGTATCTCTATCTCCGGCAGAGATTTAGGCAGCGACTGTCAAGGTTTGGTTGAGAGAGAAGATGGAGTCATGGAGGTGCTGGTGTGCTGTGGTGGTGTAGAGAGAAACGGAGAGAAAGAGAGAGAGATGAACATTTTGATTTTGCAAAAAGAGGAAAAGCAAGAGAGGGCAGGTCTTTGAATTTTTCAGGGTCATTTTTGTCTTTTTAATTTTAATGATTCAGTATACTGATATGTTTCTTTTAGAACAAATGTCAATTTCTTATTGGGCTTAGAAACACCTACTAGATGCTGAGGTGGAGTTCCTGAAACATCATATACTTTCTCATTATGCAGGCCGTGCCTCATTTTTCTGTGCCACACCGTTCTCGTTCAAGTTCATTTTCAAAATCAACACTTTCTTCGCCTAATTCAGTAGATAAACAAAAAGGTATTTTTATTGAAGATGATGTGGCAGGACCATCTTCCTCCAATCAACTATTTGATGATGAAAGACCAAATTTATGAGAGCTGTGTGATTACAGAAAATTCAACAACCAAGCTATGGGTTGAAGGCTTGAAGTTCAATCCATATCAGTGGACATTTTTTTCAAAATTATAAACTGTTGCAGAACAAGGCCAAATAACTAGCAAGAAAACAGTTGAACCAAAGATTTTTGACAAAATGTAATGAAATAGTAACACCGGTGACATAGTTTGAACTTCGAACGATTACATCCCTTGCAATGATAGAGTGCAATGACGGATTCCAGTAACTATCATATTTCTGTAGAATGGGGCTGGCTCAAATTTATTATTTTTTTCCACTAGTCCTAATGGGATTGCAGATTCTCTTGAGCCATGTCAGCCTGTCCTCATACAGTTTTAAATCCATGACCTGCCGTTCATCTAATGACCATTGAATCACCTGTTCAATGGCATCTTTAATATTTTTCTTAGTAGCAGGGAGAAGCTTGGCACCAACTTTATCGTCATTGATAGCATTCTTCATGTCGTAGGCATAGTTCTCCAAATCTAACTTAGCCTTGACCTTCTTCAAGTGATCATCATCTTCAGCCTTGTATCTCTTTGCGTCCTGGACCATCCTCTCAACCTCTTCATTGGACAATCTCCACTTATCATTGGTAATAGTGATGCTCTTTTTCACACCAGTGGCCTTCACTAGCAGAAACATTAGTCTCTATACCGAGGGACAGAGGAGTGACATCTGAGAGTACGATGTCTTGAATTTTATCATTACCCATTCCTGTCAAGATAGCAGCTTGAACAGCGGCTCCATAAGCAACAGCCTCATCTGGATTGATGCTCTTGTAGAGCTCCTTCCTATCAAAGAAGTCCTGCAACAATTGTTGCACCTTGGGAATTCTGGAAGAACACTCTTTGGTGGTGCTCTCAACTTCCCAAGAACTTCATCAGACAATGTCTCGGGTACCTACAAGAGAGCCAGACATATTTGATCAAGTTAAGACATTCTAATTTTTTGCAGAAGACAATACCAATTCCATATTCTAATTTTTTCTGTTTATCCCCTAGCCAATGTTTCTTGGTAGGCAAGCTACAGTAGTGCAGAAACATTGTTGAATAAGACAGTCCAATTCAATTCTTAGATGCCTTATAGAATTCATGCTAAAGAATTAAAACATATATATAGAGAATCAAATATATATGTGCAAATGCCCTTGCCAAATTAGGTACCGGTCAATAGCTATGTATATTCAGAATTATGAGAAGGAAAAAGAAGGGGGGGGGGGGGGGGAAGGGAGTGGAGTCAGAGCTGTGTGATTACAGACAGATTTATGAGAATTAAAGCGCTTCTAAAGGAGCATCCTCTATCCTGGACAATTCTTCCACTTCATTGTTCTTCTTAACTCAAATCCTAATCTTTCCCCTTAGCAGCTAAGCGCCAGTGGTTTCTGACAGCCCATGTTAAATATATTATGTATGAGAAACAAGGCAGGTCAAGACAAAACCAGAAAAAATAGCTCCAGATGAGGTCAACATAGCTTCACTCAGATGTGAAAAGCATAAAAGATGAACGTAAGCAGACAAAGTCTTCAAGCCACTTCATGGTTATAGTAATGACTGAAATTAAAATCAAATAAGAGAACTAACTTCATAGCAACGAACAACATGCAAACACAGAGACATGTTCAATGCATGTGTGTGCGCACACGCTAGAATATGCACACTATCAAAGAAACTCAACTGTGCAGTATGTACTATATCCAGCATCAACAACTTTACAAGACAAATAAAAGTATCACCATTACTAATTGACAAACCATGTTCCCTATGAATCACAACATAAACTATGAAAAAATTAAAATAAAAAAGAATATTTAACATTAAAATCACAATATATTTAACAGAGACCAATGTTGAAATACGAATTACGAACACATGTTGGATGTAGACAATATAGGATGGTTCATGGAATATGATGGTGCTTTAGGTCTATATATGTATAACATAAGATATGTCCTGCATGGTTTTTATCACAAGAAACAAAATTCAACCTTGCTCATACTCATACATTCCCCTTAAATGAAATGAAAGCATGAACTAGCCTCAAGTTAGGATCCTGACAAAAACAGTAATATATGAATAGCTTGTGTTTTATATGTCATTAATTATATAAAGCAAGGTTACTACCAAAAAATGAAGTTCAGATAAGGGTGCAGCTCGGAGTGCAGTAAATATGTTTGATGTGGTCCTATTGCGATCCCAGTTGGATCCATTGGCCAAACATGCAATTCCTTTACCGTAAAAGGCACCAACAACTAAGGAGAAGAAAAGAATAACAAAGAGAGAGACAACTACACAGTGAGATGCTGCACAAACTCAAGTGAGTTTGATTATACACAATCAAACAAGCAATTTATCAAACACAATGTGAGCAACTCTTTGAAACTTTAAAATTCTAATAAATAAATAAATAAATAAACCCCAAATCAGAAACCCATTCACAAAAATCAAGAAATTATTCAATAAAAATCACAAACACAAACCAATAATCAAAAACCTGACCATAAAATCAAACTTACACAGAATAAACAATCACAAAGCCTAGGTTTAACCATAGTTCATCCATATATCACAAACTAAAAGGATTGCAAGTGTTTAGATAAAAATAAACAAGAAACACAGATCCATATATAGCTACAATATACAAATGGCGTAAAACTCATTTTCGTCCCTACATTTTCACGCGATTTCTACTTTGGTCCCTAACTTTTTTTTTCACCGCTTTTAGTCCCTAAAATCAAAAAAGCGATCTCGTTTTTGTCCCTACCGTCAGTGCCCTAACAGCAAAGTCCTAGGTGGCAAACGGAACACCCTATTAGCTGACATGGCTCTGACATGGCACTGATGTGGCAATTAAAATATTATTTGGCATTTTTATATGCCACATCAGCATTTTAATTTTTTATAAAAAGCCATGTCAGAAAATTTAAACCAAAAAAGAAAATAAATTAAAAAACAAAACTTAAATTAAAAACACAAACCCAGAAATAAAGAAAATTAAAAAACAAACATTAAACCCTAATTAAAATATATAACCAAATTTTCATTTTCTTATCTCTATCTCCCTCTCGGGTCAAACTCCTCTCTCTCCCTCTTGGCTTTCTCTTATTTCTTGTTCTCTTTAAGTTCAAGTTGTAGTTTTTGGGATATGGCTTTGATCTGGGTTTAGAGAAAGAGAGGCTGAGATGTGGTGGTTTGGATTTGGGTAGAGAGAGGGGGGCTGAGATCGGCGGTGGTTTGGATTTGAGTTTAGAGAGAGGGGCTAAGATCGGCGGAGATTTGGAGTAGATAAAGGGGAAGGAACCTCTGAACCGGCCCTTTCACTTTTTGGATTTTTCCTCGACCAACGCTGAGCAAAGCAAGGGGCATTTTTTGTGGGTATCTGACCCAATCTTCATCAACAACGAGCAGAGGAAGGACTAACGGAAAGTCGCCTGTTTGGGTTTGAGAATATTGGGGGTTTTGGTTTGTTTTTCCTGTGGGTATTTGACTCGAAATTCATCAACAATTCATTTTCTCTCTCACACAATTCAACCAGTCTGGATTTTTTGTGTTTGTTTCCCAAGAAAATTTATAGGTTTGAAGGTTAAGGTTTACTTTGTTGATCGGTTTGGTTGTTGGGTTTATTGGTTTTCTGGGTTTGGTTGTTTTGCTAGAGATTTGGGTTTGATTCTTTGTTAGAGATTGATTTTGTAGGAGATCTGGGTTTAAGAGTTGTAGCTGCAACTGTAACTGCAACCTCACCCATCTAGGTTTGAAACATTTTGCAGGGGATTGATTTTTCTTTGCTTTGCTATGTGTATTTGCAAGTTTGTTTACTAAGAAAATGAAAGAAAAGAAAAAAGAAATCTTAAATATTTTAATTTTCTACTCCTTGCGTTTCTTCCTCGGCATCCGATATAACAATGGCTTCTACTCCTTGCGTTTCTTCTTCTTCAAATTGGAACCTATCAATTTCATCCTCGAGCGAAGAGGAAGATGCAATTCCTTCCTCGGCTACGGCTTGTCCAAGAGGCACTTGCTGAATTGGCTAGGCGGCCAAGGGAACACCTTGTGGGATTAGATGATCAACTGGCGAAAGGTCATGTGGGGCTAAAAAGTGAGGCCGAGACACGTCTAAACGAGCTAGACGATAGTCGTTTGCCCTGATAGCGTTACCGACGTCTAGAAAGGATCTCGAAAGGGGTTCGTAGTCCAAAATTAGATAAGCAGCGCGAAGTTGTCCATCGTTGTTCACAAAAATCTAGGATCTCAATAGATAATTAAGAACAAGTACGTTGATTAAGCTGATCCGAGGAGTTACTTGTTCTTTGTCTGTTAAACAAAGGAAAACTAAACAGTTAGAAACTTGGAGTTCATTGTAAAAAAAAAATAATAATAAAAATATCTTTTTGACATAGCAAAGCAAAGCTGAGGACGAGTAACTTAAATCTAATGTTAGAAAACCTAAATCTAAGGACCTGGCTCTCCTAGTTAGGTTGGGCAAGGGAGACTGTCATGCCAAAGGCCTGATGCAATTAGGTAGTCATCCTTTATCCCCTTGTTAGACTTGGGAAGACACGAAATGAGCCCGACAGCGTTGGACTGGGATTTAAGGTAAAATGCCGCCCCTTCTTGTTTATGACCCTCGTATAGATGAACTACGTCGTGCCAAGTTAGCCCCAACCCTAAGTGTCGGTCCAGAGCGTCAACTGCTCCTAGGATCCTAAAGAAATTAGGTGCGCATTGTTGAGGGCAAAGCCTATGGTTACGCAACTAGTCTCATGTAATCCTACCTATGGGGAGAATCATCCCTCCCTCTATGAAGGCTATCATAGGGATTATGACTTCTCCCACCTCTCGGTCAAATGCTAGTCCTTCTAGGGAACAGTATCGCAATGATACCTCTTGGGGTATGTGATATTTGTCTTTGAATATTTCTATCAAAGCAGGGCTATCCACTAAATACTTAAATCTACCCATTTCGAATAAGTAGAAAAGAGAAAATGCTTGGGGTGACAACGGGGTAATGAGGAATGATGGGCCGAGGAGGCTGTCCGAGAAAATAAAGACAAATTCGAAGAAGTTAAAACTCACGTGAACTAAATCAAGAACTAATCTTTGAAATCCTTAAGAGGATTTTTGGAAATTTTTGGAAAATAGGACGGATGATCTGATAATCAGTATGAGTTTAAATGTTTGAGTGCGTTGGAGATTCTGAACTATGATGAAGAAAAGAAAAGATAATTCTCTTATCAACCTTTATATAGGGGACTGAAAATGAGTGGGATTTATCCCACCCAAATCTTGAAGGAAAATGCGGTCCGTTGGATCAAAACCCCTCTGTTGGATGCCAAAGACACAGCACCACCCAAGGTAATTAATGACGCTTTGCGAATTCTGAAGCGTCAGAAGCAATAGTGAAATGACTAAAATCACGTTCCTACGTGCGTAAATTTGAATATCTTTACAATTTTAACCACGGTTGCTTTGGCAAGTCAAAAATCTATTTTTTCTCCTTGGATAAAAGGGAAAAATTAAAATTTTTAGGGGCTATTGTGGGGGCAAAAGCTCAAATTTGTAAATTGGGCCTTAAGCCCTATTTGCTAACGTGGATACATCCAAGGAGGAGTAAATGATTGAAGAGGCTTCAGAATAGATAGTCGTGTAAGGAGAGGGAGGATGGCTGAAGTCTGAGGAGGTTATCCTCCTCGGACCAGATGAATATCAGTCGAGCAAGCACTCGGGTGACTTAGGTGACCTTCCAGAAGTCTTCAACGATGAGGATAAACTTCAGGTATATATGGAGAGGATAAGAATACAGAAATATCTAAGAGAAAAGCTACTACCACCGCATTAAATGCACTGCAGCAACTTTTCAGGCCACATTTATGTGAAGAAGTCCTTTGAACAGTGTAGTATCAACCACTACCGTTCACAAAGAGCTAAGGAAGATGCTTGATAAGACATATACTCGAGAATAGGTTTAGATGATGAACAAGTGTACGGTGGAGATGACCTAAATAAGTGTATATAAGGTAAAAGACCTTCAATAAGGAAGGGATCGAAAAAATATAGTGGAGGAGAATAGAAAAAGAACTATTGTAGCACTAAGCGTTAAACTATCTTTCAGAAATAGTGATTTGATTATTAATCCATCTCCTCGGACATACATTTCATCCATAATTACAAGTGATTTCATGCTTGGTTACACTTGAAATCTTGGCTAACCGTTAGTCAATTCACTAAAAATCCAGTTTTTTCACCCACTCTCTACAAATTTATTGTATTGGGCTCATTGGGCTCATAACCCAACTCTTTTGGGCTTGGGCTACAAACTGTGTCCCTACAGCTACTATATCATGCAATTTTAAATTTGTAAACACATTTATATAGTATGATCAAATCACTATACTACTCTTAGTGTATTTCTATTTTGTCTATATATAAAATAACTAAATGTTACAATTTTTTACAATGATATTTATTGAAATATCTTTTTTATACATCAATAGTTGGGGGTGGAGATTTGAATTTTGAATGTTTCTATTGGAAATTGAGGTGCCGATCAGTTAAGTCACAAGATTTTTGGTAAAACTTATCGAAATATTGAAGAAAACTAATAATAAGTTGCACCGCACATTGTACGAAAACTTAACTAGTTATAAACAATAGTAGTTTCAAACATAGTGCAAATAAGTAGACACCTTAAGGATTTCACAAGAAATTACAGTAAACATGATACTAGAAATAAGTATGACACAAAATTTTGTTCAAAAACATCAATTTTTTTAGGAGTTCGGTTATGTTGCTCCAATTTCTAGGCCTCATGGATTGGATAAAATAAGGTGTATAATTGCTGCAATATTATAAATCCTATCAAGGGTTCTGTAAATGGAAATTTTAAGCAACGAGGCCTTAGAAAAATGACAATAGCATCATATCCTCAAACTACAGAAGAAATATATAAAAAAACATTTTATTCCCTTTACTTTTCCTAATCTAGATCAAGAATTGTGCAAAATTAAAATGAAATGAAACAATTTAACAATCTATTCAAGATCAAGGAATTGTTATCATTATTAATAAAGCATTGTGTGAAGGACCAAAGGAAGAAGCAATTCTGGAGTCCCACATCGCCTAGGAAAGTACAAAGAGGTGTGTTTATAAAGAGCAATCTTCCTTCAAGGTGTAGAAGAGTAGAATGTTCACGGAGATGAATAAAAATCTGAAAGAGATAAATACTAAAACAAACAACAGACGGGCATTGCAACTTATATTACAACAATGCCATGCCTACAACATCAATGCCACGTATGCCTGCTTACATTACGGGGGTGCTTAGATTACAACACAATGCTGCGACAATTGAATTACAACAATGCCATGGACAACAAGTCAATGCCTGCTTAGCTATTGCTTTATTAGTGCCTACATATTACAACAATGCCATATGCTTACATACTTATATAACAATGCCATATGCTTACCTACTTATATTTAGTTTCCCTGCCTGAAAGAAAGCATTTCAACATATATATAGTTTCCCTCAAAAAACAGCCACAATGTCTGAAACATACAGGTAGTGTTTTCATTTTCTTCTACAATATCATTGTTTTTTTTTAGAAACGTACTAGAGTGTTAAAAAATCGCCGTTTGTACATAAATATTAAATAGCTCGCATTCACATTGATTTTCTTTATTTTGTTTTATTTTTCCAATTTACAAATTTGATTGTTACTTGGATTTTTTATTATTATTATTTAATAATTGATATTCTTTTTTCATTCTTAACCAGCTTCATCACAACGATCGGATTGAAAGCTGCTTTTTATGGCCTATTGAGCAGGTTTGGGTTCTTGGTTTTATCTCTCTATTCCTCTGTTTTCCATTTTTTTCAAGATGATTGGATCAATTTTTGTTTAATAATTGATTTTTTAACTTTTGTTTTCTACTATTTTCAGCTTAAAAATTGCTGCAATCGAAGTGGTGAAACTAATTTATGAAGTACTTGTTTACGTACTGAACATATTTGGTTTATCCTTCGTTTTTCAAATTTGATTGTTATTTGCCTTCTAGTTTTCTACAAGTTTCAACTTAAATTTGGCAGTTAATTTATTGAAGGGATTTACTCTTTTTTTTTCTTTTTTTTTTCTTTTTTTGGAAGTTAAGTGGATTTTGATTTTCCTATGTTTGGAAGAAAAATTAATATTAAAGCTGAAGGGTTTCTTGTTTGTGTATGTGCCAATAATGAAGTACTCTCTTTCATTGAAGCATTTCGTGTGCTTCTTGATGACCTTGCGTTGTTTCTAATTGCCTTAATTGGTATACACTTTCAAGTCTTGGACAACTCGCCACTTCATACACATTTTGCTATCATTTTGCTTTTCTTCATGGCTACAATCATCCATCGCATTGCATATATGGAGACTAAACTACAACCTCAAGATGCTAGGTTCCTTCCCATATTGAGGTTCATTTGTTTGGTTTTTGGAATTATTGCTATTGAGCTACTCTTTGCAATAATCATCTCTCCCTTCTGGCTCTTCATGGTTAATTTATGCCCAATCTTGATCCTAGGGGTACTGCGTCATTTGTACCAACATATTTATCAATGTGTTTACTACACAGCTAATTTAGTATGTAGCTTGTTTAAAAAGATTTGTCAATTACTTGATCAGATATGGGACTGGGTCCTACAGAAATTTTAGTACGCAGATTCTCAAGCATTTTCTTCAAGGGAGAAGGAAGACAATTGATAAGGACAAGAAACAGCTCAAGGAAAAAGAAGATTAAATATACAAAGATTCAAGAATTGTGGTCTAGTTTTGATATCGGATCTTCTTAGCACCTTTGGCAGGTTATTTTAGTTATTATTGAGTCTTACTATTGAATCTTTTAGGTTGGGAAGTTGTTGGATCAATTTTAAATAAGCTTACTAGAAGAAGGGCAATTTGGTCATTTTGAAAAATTCTGGAATAGACCGTCCTTGGCTATACCAAAGACCCATGAGTCTTATTAATGTTTTGAGTCCTCCCCCTATATGGTTTAGGAGTTATTGAGTCTTTTATTTATTTAACTGTGTGTGTATAATAAATACAAACTTCCCAAAAAAGACCTTTTTTTTTTTTAATCTTTATTCAAATTTGTTTTTCTTCTATTTTGGTGGGTGCAGTGAGTGACAGTGCCACATTATACTCAGGGTGTTCCCAATAACACCCTAACCTGAAAAAAAAAAAAAAAATATATATATATAATAATAATTAAAAAAAATTTATTTGTTTACCCTTAAAAAAAATTAGGAATAGCCTCAAATTAAAATAAATAAATAAAATTATTTGTTCTACTTTCAAGCAGAGAAAAAAAATAAATAAAACCCAAAAAAAATTTGAACTAAAACTTGAAAAAATAAAATAAAATAGTAACAGAGCAAGCGTGAAGCCCACCAACTTACTGGAATAATCCACTAGCAGGGGAAAATGGAAAATTATTAGGTACTTTCGGAGTACCATAAATGCGTACTTCCTCCTCTCATATGAATAGTGGGTCCCACCATGAATTTAATTAGTGGGACCTATCATTCATGTGAGGGGAGGGAGTATGCATTTATAGTACTCCGGGAGTACACAATAATTTCTCGGGGGAAAATAAAGAACCTGAGAATAGTTTTAATTTTTTTAAAAATTTTTTATTGGGCTAAAGTATATATGAATCAATTGATGAACTTGTGGAAATTGTACAAAGAGCAAAAACAAAACAGAACAACCAAAAAAAAAAAAAATCTGAGCTGTCCATATTCCGACAAAAACTTGGCAAAATTTCGGTAGATTTGGCTGAAAAAACCAAGGCTATGAACTTATTTATAGAAAAACCATTGAAAGAAACAAATTTTGATTTGAACTAATCGCCCCTGCCAAAAATAAACTATAAGATGATTTCAGAATTAACAGAAAACCTCTTTCTAGTTCTTCGAAATAAACAAAAAATTCTCATTTATAGATAGAAAGCAATCAATCATTCATATATATAGCGGAGATCCTTAATTCTCTAGAAAATCACACCCAAAATAACAGCTAAAGAAAGCATCAGCCAAACAGAGTCTGCTCTCTTCCAAAGAGATGGAAAATAAAAATGAAGAAAAACAATGGATAACCAAATATTTCATAATATATCAATGGATAACCAAATTTTCTCTTCCAATATTTTTTTTCCTATTTTTATGAAAACAAAACAGCCATAAAGTGCGATTCTTAGAACATGTTTTAATTCCTGTTCCTCAAATTTTCTCAAAAACCAAACACAGTTTATAAGAATGAAAAACGTGGGGGGGAGAAAGACGAACCATGAAGAGGTAAGCCAGAACGATCCACAACCATGGTCGCAGCCAAAGGTTTCAACATGCCCTCAAGAAAGTCCCTCATCCACACAAAATCCATTGTCAAAAACAAAACACAAAACACAAAACCAAAAAACAAAAGCAAAAGCTTCCCAGAAGAATGTGAGTTGGCTAGGCTAGGATGACTCGGTTCAGTGCACACTGTTTAGTATTATGCGAATGGAAATAAAACAAGCTCTGTGTGTGACTGTGTGGTTGTGTTTATTTTTCGTGGTGGCTAAAACATAAGAGGTGTGTGTTGGTTTAAGAGGTATGGAAGAATTTTGTCTAGTCCAGGCACATGATATATTGTATTTGTAACAGTAAAAATTATTTAATTATCAAAAAATATTTTTAATCTTATATATATAGCTATCATGGTACAATTTAGGACTAGTACGCCATCATGGGCCTTGCAATTGTGTTGTAGGTGAGTAAATTATTTTAGCTGTGGAATTATTCAAAATACCTATGGCATAATAATTCTTTAAAAAAGTGGAATCTATATATAGGAGAATAGAGTATAAATCATTATCAAAAAAAGTAGAGTATATATGTATGTATGTATATGAGGAAAAGTTAATTGAATGTATGGAATAATTTCTCACTTCACATTGACACATTTTCTCTTCAAACGTTTGCCTTTTTTTGTGTTATTATTTTCTCTTCATTACCTAAAAAGGGGGACCGAGTAGAAACCGTGTCCTTTGATTTGTGTTGTTAGTTTCATTCAAAGGAATATCACGGAACTGATCCGAATTCCTACGCGTTTATTTTTATATGTCTGTGACATGGATATGACTTGTCGGCCCACTTATAAGGATAGTAGTACGTACCTCTGCACTCGGTATCAAGAAAGTCAATATCATACCGTATCGGTTGGTACGGTCGAAATTTCTCCTTCCGGCGAGCAAACCGATACAGGTGATCTCCTGTTTCGTACCGCTTTTTATACCGGGATGTTTCGGGTTATTTCGGGAAGTTTTGGTCATTCCGGCCGAAATATTGATTTCGGTCCGAAATCATTCAGAAGAAAATTACCTCTTTGAAATTGATTTTTGCCGGTAGAAACCCATAGATACGTGACACTGATACAATGACGAAGTTCAGGCGAAGCCCACCACAGCACCATTTCCTCGTTCTGTTAATCTGCATCTCTTGTTCTTACTGGTTTGTCTTCTCTTCTTCGCCCAACACAGACTTCTCGTACCAGTCGTTTATAGCTTCTCAGTGCATTTTTAAATCGTGTGGCTGTGAAGTTATGTTTATTATTTTTTTGAAGTAACGATTGGTTTTGGTAAAAGTTAAAGTCAGGCATTCAATTCAATTCAGAATTCTCGTGGGTATGAAAAAATAATACTCTTTCTTTTTATATTTATTATGGATCTATCAAGAATTTAATGAACGGAGCTCACCGTAAATGTGAAAGAAGGGAGCATCATTCTTTATGCTCCGAAAGTACCTAAGAATTACTCGTTAGGTAGAGTCTATACCTAAGAATTACTCGTTAGGTAGAGTCTATACCTTCTACACTTTTTTTATGAGAAATATGCCTTTTTGTATTGCATTTCGTTTGCCCTTTTTTTGAGACATTGTTTGTCCATTTTAAAAGGTACAAGCTCTTATAGTATATTACTATATGTTGAAACATGCTGCTTATATTATAGTTGTCTTTTTCTAATTTTTACGTAGGATAGACCAAGGCTATACAATGGTTGATTGCAAAACGGAATTTATTACTTCATATAATAGAAACTGGGTTATTTATTTGTGCAGAAACAAAGGACGAGCCGTTTCTTCCGAAGCTTATCAGGCACGTGTATATCTGTCAGTTTTTTCTAAGATTGGTGGATGAATGATATTTGCCTAGATGTATTTTTCTAGATTATTTTGATACTTGGCTATTGTGGTTTAAGTCAAAATAGTGCAACTGGTAGAACAAGGGCCAGGCATTATTAAAAATTTGACAACATCATCTCTCAGACTCATAGTGTCTCACACATAATAAACATTGGTGGCCAAATGGAGTCTAGGTTGGAAGTTTATTTTCAACTCCAAAATTGATTTTTTTGGCTTTGGTTTTCGAATGTGAAATATTTTGTGTAGTGAAGTATGATTGTGATTATGCAAAAACTACTTGGGTTTAAAAGGGGTTGGTGCTTATGGTTATCCCCCAGCGTTGAACGTTGCATAAATTGAGGGGATAAAATCAATAATCTAGAATGTTAAAGTTTATTTTGAGGCGTTAGATGATTTTGATTATTCCAAAATGTGGTTTGTTATGTCACAGCAATGCCTTTAGACAAGCTGTCGTTTCTCAATGTTGATGAGCTTGAGCTTTTACAAGAGTATGTTGATCTTGATATTCATATTAAAGCTAATAAGGACAATGTAATTGTTATTAGCATGTAAGCTCCTTGAGGATCAATAACTATATTCTCTCAAACCCACATCCTTCGGAAAAACCTTGAACCAAACTTGCATTAGTTATAACTTATAAGATTTCAATTATCATTTTTTCTAAATCATGTGTTGATGCTAGGTTGGCCATTTTCAAAACAAGAGTGTGTGTGTCTATTCTTTTCTTTTTTCTTTTTTCTTTTTTTTCTTTTTCTTTTCATTCATGCCCTAGGCTTAATCCCATAATCAGAGAAATGTATAAATGGAATTTTGAGTTCTTTGAATTGTGTCTGTGTCCTAATTAAGAGATAATTTAGTTCACAAGTATTTTCCTTGAGATTATTTATATACACATTGATTTTTGAGTTTAAAATGTTTACATACTAGGTTCAATTCTTTTGTGCATGTATGAATTTAGTTAGTTTGAAAGTAACTGACTGATATTAGCTGATTAGTGGCAATGCTAAAAATAATTTCAAAGAATTCCAAATTAGGTTCCCCTTTGAAACTGTTGTTGTTGGTGGCAAATTGGTTGATGATGTCTGTCATCTCCTTATATGATTATTTTTATAACTTAATATAGAAAATAATTTTTAGTTGGAATAATAATAATAATAACAACAACAATAATAATAAATTTAGAATATAAAGGTATGTTTGGTAACTGTTTTTTCCCATTGTTTTCTATTTTCAAAAACAATTTCCTATTTTTGAGACAAAAAAACTTGTTTGACAACCCAAAATGGACAGAAAACAAAAACTGTTCTCAAAACTCAATTTGTGAAGGAAACTGAAAACATGCAAAAGGCTGTTTTCAGTTTCTAATTTTCAAAAATCAATGAAAACACGCATTAAATTTAATAAATCTGTCTCATTTAATGAGTTAGCATTAAAATTCAAATCCTAATAACAACATATTTTAGTATTTTCTATTTTTTTCTTCAAAAAACTATCTTTTTAATTTCAATTAACCAAACATGTTTTTGATTTCTAAAATACAAGAAAATTATTTTTTCTTTATATTCCCCAAAACAAGTTTTTGAAAATAGAAAATAAAAACTGTTACCAAACATAACCTAATATTCTTACTTATGTTTAGTTGCTTTGACAACAATTGTCGCAAAAGCCATAAAAAAAAATTAAATATTTGTTCACTAAAATTCATCTTAAAATTCTTTAAATTTCCTAACTCCTTTGTGTTTGTGTGTGTGTGTTGAACTAACACTATAGTATGTATTATATGTAATTAGAAAGATTACTAATATAATAAATATGTTTATTTTGTTATATTAATTATTTTAAGCATGATGAAATTTTAATATCATTTTTCTAAGATTTATATGAGAAACAATTAGTTTTTTAAGTGAGAAAAAACTAATTTGAAATATGGAATTTTTACTCAAATTTAGTTGTTTTTGCAACAATTGAAACCATGTCCAACAAAAAGGGAAAAAAAAAAATTTAGTAACACACAATCAATAATGTAAAAAAAAAATAATAATAATTGAAGGATATATGCATTTTTTAGTAGGCATGAAACATATCTATCTATATTAGCTACTATATCATGCAATTTTCAATTTGTAAACACATATATATAGTATGATCAAATCACTATACTACTCTTAGTATATTTCTATTTGTCTATATATAAAATAACTAAAGATTACAATTTTTCACAATTATATTTATTGAAATATCTTTTTTATACATCAATAGTTGGGGGTGGAGATTTGAATCTTGAATGCTTATATTGGAAATTGAGGTGTCAATCAGTTAAGTTACAAGATTTTTGGTAAAACTTATCGAAATATTGAAGAAAACTAATAATAGGTTGCACCACACATTGTACGAAAACTCAATTAATTATAAACAATAGTAGTTTCAAACATAGTGCAAATAAGTAGACACCTTAAGGATTTCACAAGAAGTTACAGTAAACATGATACTAGAAATAAGTATGACACAAAATTTTGTTCAAAAACATCAATTTTTTTAGGAGTTCGGTTATGTTGCTCTAATTTCTAAGCCTCATGGATTGGATCAAATAAGGTGTATAATTGCTGCAATATTATAAATCCGATCAAGGGTTCTGTAAATGGAAATTTTAAGCAACGAGACCTTAGAAAAATGACAATAGCATCATATCCTCAAACTACAGAAGAAATATATAAAAAAACATTTTATTCCCTTTCCTTTCCCTCATCTAGATCAAGAATTGTGCAAAATTAAAATGAAATGAAACAATCTAACAATCTATTCAAGATCAAGGAATTATTATCATTATTAATAAAGAATTGTGTGAAGGACCAAAGGAGAAGCAATTCTTGAGTCCCACGTCGCCTAGGAAGCACAAAGAGATGTATTTAGAAGGAGCAATCTTCCTTCAAGGTGTAGAAGAGTAGAATGTTCACGAAGATGAATAAAAATCTGAAAGAGATGAATACTAAAACAAACAACAGACGGGCATTGCAACTTAGGCTGCGTTTGAATTAGCAGTAAACCGTTTTCGGAAATCATTTTCTGTAAAACCTGCGTGTTTGGCAGCTACAGAAAATAGAATTTCCGGAAATTCATTTCAGTTTGACCAAAATTTGCCTCATTTGACCCGGAAATCATTTTACAGACTTATTTTTCCTTCAAACTATTTCCTTCCACGCGCAAAAGAGAGAGAGAGCCAGAGAAAGAAAGAACTCAGCGAACCAAAAGAGAGAGTGAGCCAGAGAAAGATCAATCCAAACACCGATCAACGAGCGAACCAAACGCCGATCAGCGAACCAAACGCCGATCCAGTGAGCGAACCAAATGCCGATTTCGTCACGAACCAAACGTTGATTTCATCACGAACCAAATGCCAATCCAGCCACGAACCAAACGTCGATCCAGTCAGCAAGGCAAACGCCAAGTTCGTCCCACTCTGGTCACACCAAGCTCACCTCACCGCCGATCCTTCACGGTAGTCCGATCATCAAGCTTTAGGAAGACCGACGGTGAGTTTTCCTTCCACCTTTGACCGATTCAACCTCCGATCCACACATTACCTCACCGCCGATGCACTGTCACCGAACCCCACCTCCGTAAAACACACAAGTCCGATCCACATGCACATCGGATCCAATGTGCATTATATATATATATATATATATATATATATATATATATATATATATATATATATATATATATATATATATATATATATATATATTTATTTATTTATATAAATATTTATATATCTTCTAAAATAAATATATATATAATTTTTTATTTTTTTTATTTCATTTTTTTAATTATCCATTTTTTATTTAAATTGTGTTCATGGATGTTTAAGGGGATCAATGTGTAGAACTTGGTATTGTGATTTTGCTATGATGGAACCACTGTTCTGTGTAGAATTTTGTTGTGTTCACTTTATAATGTTGGGATATGTTGGTGCTGTGAACTTGATAATGTTGGGTTATGTGTAGAACTTTTGCTATGACTTTTTTTTTTTTTTAATTTGGTTAGTTGGGGGCTTCTAGAAATTTTGGAACTTGACCCATGATTGGTGTTATTATTTTCTTGCAGTAGAATATGTGTGTGTTTAAACCTTAATTGAAGGTGCATTGGGTATATAGGTGACTGTAAATAGAATACAATGTGATGGTATTGTGATGATATCAATGTGCAGTTATCAATGTGATGGTATTGTGATAGTGTAAATATTAATTGTAAATAGAATGCAATGTGATTTGGTACTCGTTATCAATGTGGTTTGGATGTTTTTGTTTGTGGCTGTTTTTATTTACTATGTAATCAATACCATACTTGTTTACATACCTCTTAGACCACAGTGTTTGTAATTTTGTTAGATGAAGAAAAAAACCAAAGCCACAATTCTTGCCTCAACTGCATCTGTCCTCCTTGTAGGGGTTGCATTGTTAAGGAAACTGTGGCGTAGACGTAGACGACTGCCTAGGGCACCTTATGTTAATCATGCCACCGAGAGAGAGGAATGCATAAATAGTGTTCTGCATGGAACTGAGACACATTGTGTGAACCAACTTAGAATGAAGCCTATAACTTTCCACCATTTATGTCACATTTTCATTGAAGGGGACCATGTACCCCCGACTATTCATATGTCTGTTATGGAGCAAGTGTTCATTTTCTTACACATTATTGGTCATAATGTGAAGTTTCGTGTAATGGGTAGTCGGATCTATAGATCAATTGAGACTGTTTATAGATACTTCAAGGTCGTCCTTAGGGGGGTCCTGAAATTATATAGAGCTCTAATAAGACTGCGTAGCGAAGATACACCCCCAGAGATAACGAATAGCATAAGGTTCTACCCTTATTTTATGGTAAATATTGCAACTTGTGTATTTTTGTAAATTGTGAAGATTTGTATAATTTTAAACCATTATGTCTGTCGAAAATTGGAATTGTGTTAGAGCAATAGTGGTACACATGTTCGTGCATCTGTGCCACCTGAAATACAAGGAAGATTTCGTGGTCGCAAAAATGGAACCATGCAAAATGTGTTAGCTACCATTAGTTTTGACTTAAAGTTCACTTACGTATTGGTTAGATGGGAAGGTAGTGCACATGATTCACGTGTGTTAAATGATGCATTTGCTAGGCTAGGGGGATTTTCAATTCCCGACGGTATTATACGATTACTTCACCTTTTTAGTTTATTAGTTTAATAAATATTGTGCGTTTTCCTAAGCATAGTTGTGATTTGGTTTTATTTTTGAATATATGTAGGTAAATATTATCTTGGTGATGCTGGGTATGGTAATAAAAATGGAATATTGTCACATTATCGAAGTGTGCGATATCACTTGAAAGAGTTCAGTGATCGTCCTCTTGAAAATGAGCAAGAATTGTTCAACCTTCGACACTCTTCGTTGAGAACTACCATTGAGCGAGGGTTTGGAGTGTTGAAAAAACGTTTTCGAGTGTTGGATGCAGAACCATTTTGGTCTTTTGAAACCCAAGTGAAAGTAGTGTTAGCATGTTGTGTGGTTCATAATCATATTATGGGGGTTGAACCAAATGACCATATTATGGAAGATGCAATGAACCAAGTAGAGTCTAATGACCCCCAACAAGAAACACAATCACGTCAGGAGTCCGTTGAAGATAGTAGATCGTGGAATGCTAAGAGAGATGAGATATGCCAAGCTATGTGGTCTAATTATACCAGGAGTGGAGAGTAGTACTTTATTTAGATTTCTATGATTGTAATATGTGTTTTTTCTTTCTGTTTTTTGTAAAGACAATGTATTTACTATAAACTTCTGGTGGTGTAATGAAAAAGTATTTTCAGCATTACATTGTTATGAGAAATGGGTTTACATTGTCATTTCCAGTGTTAGCATTTATAAGCGTGGTTGTATGTGTGTTTGATTTGTTGTTCATATTCCGAGCGTAATTACTAAATGCTACTCTCATTTTTAAATTCTACTCTCACTATACAATTTTCATATGTAGTGATGTCAAAGGGCAAAGAAAAAGTGAGCAGCAAGCAATTCAGGTGGCTGCCGCCCATGCACGAAACAAGACTTAGGATACTTGCACAAGAGGCGCATAAGGGCAATAAGCCCTCCAGCACTTTCAAGGCAGGGTCCTTTGCGCTTGTTGCAAAGGAGATAACAGCCCAATTTGGGGTTGAATGTCACCCATCTTATGTAGAAAATCGGATGCGGACTTTAAGGACCATGTGGTCCACTATTCAAATCATTAGGAAGAAGAGTGGTTTTGGTTGGGATGACAACCTGAAAATGATAACATGCGACCCAAAGCATATCAAGAAGAAGTCATGGTATGGCTTCCAACTGTACTTTATTTAATATAAATGATAATATATGTTTCTCTCTTTTATAATCTATGAATTGAGAATAAGACAAGGTTGCTTAAGTACCCTCTTTATATGAAATTGATAGTATCATTCTTTTTAGGATTCCATTGCTTTTATAAGGTTTTTCAAATAAAACTTTCATATGCGGATCTATTGTAAAATCTGGTCTTAGGATTTGTAGATTGTAATTTATACAACTATATAATTTTTTTTCTTACTTCAAACTACATAGTTGAATTTCATTAAAAACTTATACATCAAGAAAATGTACCCAAGCTTTATATATCATTTTAAGTGAAAGGCCACAGTTAACAAAAATTGACGTTTCTAACAATATCACATGACGTACTTATATACTTATTTGCATATATTTAAAGGTCCTGAAAAGATCATTGGGATTGCTGGCAAATTATTAAAAACCATGCAAATGCTTTTAATTATTACTGGAAAAAAATTAAATATTAAATTATTGCTATTAGTAAAATTATAATACATATGACTTTTTGGTCTTTAACAAATTATAGACATTTGTCAGATTAAGGTTGTATTGTCAATCTAAAGCAGCTTGCTCTAATTTAATCAACCACTGGAAATAATTTATTGATGAAGATGATCATAAAGAATTTAACTTAACTACATGTGGGTACGATTGATATGTGTAACTGTGTTGGTTGAGAATTCCACTTGCAAAAGATCAGAAATATTGAATTTATGAGTGAAGTGATTATTGCATTGTTATTATACTTTCCTTTCTCCCTTACAGGCGCATCAAAAGCATGCAGAATATCTGAACAAAAAAATTGACATGTATGATGAATTAGCCATAGTTGTCGGGAAGGACACTGCCACAGGTGGCTTTTCTAAGTCTTATGTGGATCTTGAGCATGAGCCATATAATGGTGACAGTGCTGAATTTGTCACAGACAATGTGGAAGAAGGTGTGGTCGAAAAAGGGAAGAATACAGTTGAGTCATCCACCACTTGGTCGGGAATTTCCAAGTCCCGCAAAAGAAGGCGTGCAGCTTCTAATGCTGATGAGAGTGTGCTGACTGATCTATCTGATCAGCTGAAGGAAATAGCTGTGGCTTTGAAAGAAATCAACCGGGGCGCAGTGGATTACACAGCTCTTTACAATGAGGTCATGGCTATGATGGCAGATGGGTATAGCGAAAACATGCTCGCAACTGTGTTTGACCATCTTTGTGAAAATGAGTAGACAGCACGGGGATTTCTAGCCAAGAATGCTAGGCTGAGAAAGCTGTGGTTGGATAGTTTTTTGTTCTCACAACTTTGAGTATTTGGCTATTTTATGTTGACTGTGACAGTAGTTTTAGGAATTAACTTTTGTTGTAATACTAGTATTGATGTACCATTGTATTATATATGTAGTCTTTTGTATTGTTGGGAGGATACAATTGCCCAAATTATGTATTTGTACTATTTAGATACCATATGTAGGTATCATTTTTCTACACCATGGAGGTGTAATACCAAACACCTAAACGATTGATGTGGCTATTTTTATTTGAATATTATGGGTATATTCAAATGATTATTTTTAATATTGAAGTGGATGAATATTTTTGTACTGTTACAGATGTGTTTGGACAATGCAGATGTTTGAATTTGGATGAATATTTATGTACTGTTACAGGTTTATTTAGGTAATGCAGGTGCTTGAAATTGTTATTTTCTGTAAAATGATCCACAAACCAAACATGAGAAATGATTTTCTGTAAAAAATGAATTTCATTTTCCGTAAAATGTTTGATGGAAACAAACATGGGAATTGATTTTCCGTAAAACGGAAGTCATTTTCCGTAAAATGTTTGTACGAACCAAACACCGGAATTGATTTTCCGTAAAAGGAATTCCGACGCAGCCAAACACCTGAATACATTTTCCTTTCCGGAAAATAGCATTTCTGGAAAATGAAATATTTTTCGGAAATGCTTTTACACGAACCAAACGCAGCCTTATATTACAACAATGCCATCGCCCATGGAATCAACAATGCTTACATGGAATCAACAATGCTAACATAGTGTGCCGCCGTCAAATGCCATAGTGTGGAAAATACAATGGCAATTGCTGGCGCTGACGATGCTTGCCAAATGCTGGCGCTGACGATGCCTGACGGCCCTAGTGTGGAAAATACAATCATCGCCCATGGAATCAACAATGCCTGTCAAATGCCATAGTGTGGTAAAATACAATGCCAAATGCTGGCGCTGACGATGCTTGCCACATAGTTTCCCTGCCCGAAGCATTTCAACATTTACAACTTATATATAGCTTCCCTCAAAAAACTTATATATAGCTTCCCTCAAAAAACAACCTCAATGTCTGAAAGGTATGTCTGAAACATTTCTTGTTCAATATCATAGTTTTTTCCCTCAAAGAACAGCCACAATGTCAATAGTTTCCCTGCCCGAAGCATTTCAACATTTACAACTTATATATAGCTTCCCTCAAAAACAGCCACAATGTCTGAAACATACAGGTAGTGTTTTCATTTTCTTCTTCAATATCATAGTTTTTTTTTTTTTTTTTTTTTTTATAACACTCTGGTGCCATCGTAGAAGGTACCAGAGTGTTAAAAAATCGCCGTTTGTACAAAAATATTAAATAGCTCGCATTCACATTGATTTTCTTTATTTTATTTTATTTTTCCAATTTACAAATTTGATTGTTACTTGGATTTTTTATTATTATTATTTAATAATTGATATTCTTTTTTCATTCTTAACCAGCTTCATCACAACGATCGGATTGAAAGCTGCTTTTTATGGCCTATTGAGCAGGTTTGGGTTCTTGGTTTTATCTCTCTATTCCTTTGTTTTTCATTTTTTTCAAGATGATTGGATCAATTTTTGTTTAATAATTGATTTTTTAACTTTTGTTTTCTACGATTTTCAGCTTAAAAACTGCTGCAATTGAAGTGGTAAAACAAATTTATGAAGCACTTGTTTACGTACTAGACAGGTTTTGTTTATCCTTCATTTTTCAATTTTTCAAATTTGATTGTTATTTGCCTTTTAGTTTTCTACAAGTTTCAACTTAAATTCGGTAGTTAATTTATTGAAGGGATTTACTCTTTTTTTTTTTTTTTTTTTTTTTTTTTTTTTTTTTTGTGTGTGTGTGTGTGGAAGTTAAGTGGATTTTGATTTTCCTATATTTGGAAGAAAAATTAATATTAAAGCTGAAGGGTTTCTTGTTTGTGTATGTGCCAGTAATGAAGCACTCTCTTTCATTGAAGCATTTCGTGCGCTTCTTGTTGACCTTGCCTTGTTTCCGATTACCTTAATTGGAATACACTTTCAAGTCTTGGGTGACTCGCCACTTCATACACATTTTGCTATCATCTTGCTTTTCTTCATGGCTACAATCGTCCATCGCATTGCATATATGGAGATTAAACTACAACCTCAAGATGCTAGGTTCCTTCCCATATTGAGGTTCATTTGTTTGGTTTCTGGAATTATTGCTATTGAGCTACTCTTCGCAATAATCATCTCTCCCTTCTGGCTCTTCATGGTTAATTTATGCCCAATCTTGATCCTAGGGGTACTACGTCATTTGTACCAACAAATTTATCAATGTGTTTACTACACAGCTAATTTAGTATGTAGCTTGTTTAAAAAGATTTATCAATTACTTAATCAGATATGGGACTGGGTCCTACAAAAATTTTAGTAAGCAGATTCTCAAGCATTTTCTTCAAGGGAGAAGGAAGACAACTGATGAGGACAAGAAACAACTCAAGGAAAAAGAAGATTAAATATACAAAGATTCAAGAATTGTGGTCTAGTTTTGATATCGGATCTTCTTAGCACATTTGGCAAGTTATTTTAGCTATTATTGAGTCTTACTATTGAGTCTTTTAGGTTGGGAAGTTGTTGGATCAATTTTAAATAAGCTTACTAGAAGAAGGGCAATTTGGTCATTTTGAAAAATTCTGGAATAGACTGTCCTTGGCTATACCAAAGACCCATGAGTCTTATTTAATGTTTTAAGTCTTACTCCTATATGGTTTAGGAGTTATTGAGTCTTTTATTTATTTAACTGTGTGTATAATGAATACAAACTCCCCAAAAAATACCATTTTTTTTTTAATCTTTATTCAAAATTTTTTTTTTCTTTTATTTTGGTGGGTGCAGTGGCGGCGTCACATTATGCTCAAGGTGTTCCCAATAACACCCTAACCTGGAAAAAAAAAATTGTATATAATAATTAAATTTTTTTTATTTGTTTACCCTTAAAAAAAAATTAGGAACAGCCTCAATCAAAATTAGGAACACTCTCAAATTAAAAAAAAAAAAATTTATTTGTTCTACTTTCAAGCAGCCAAAAAAAAAAAAGCCCTAAAAAAATTTGAACTAAAATCTGAAAAAAAAAAAAAAAAAAAATTGTAACAGAGCAAGCGCGTCATGCCCACGGATTTACAAGAATATTCCACTAGCAGGGGAAAATAAAGAACCTGAGAATTTTTTTTTTTTAATTTTTTATTGGGCTAAAGTATATATGAATCAATTGGTGAACTTGTGGAAATTGTACAAAGAGCAAAAACAAAACAGAACAACCAAAAAAAAATCTGAGCTGTCCATATTCCGACAAAAACTTGGCAAAGTTTCAGTAGATTTGGCTGAAAAAACCAAGGCTATGAACTTTTTTATAGAAAAACCATTGAAAGAAACAAATTTTGATTTGAACCAATCGCCCCTGCCAAAAATAAACTATAAGATGATTTCAGAATTATCAGAAAACCTCTTTCTAGTTCTTCGAAATAAACAAAAAATTCTCATTTATAGATAGAAAGCAATCAATCATTCATATATATAGCGGAGATCCTTAATTCTCTAGAAAATCACACCCAAAATAACAGCTAAAGAAAGCATCAGCCAAACAGAGTCTGTTCTCTTCCAAAGAGATGGAAAATAAAAATGAAGAAAAACAATGGATAACCAAATATTTCATAATATATCAATCACAAAACAGCTGAGCCTAATGCAACTCTTTTAGCCAAATTAAACCAATATTTTTTTTCTTTCTATTTTTATGAAAACAAAACAGCCATAAAGTGCGATTCTTAGAACATGTTTCAATTCCTGTTCCTCAAGTTTTCTCAAAAACCAAACACAGTTTATAAGAATGAAAAACGTGGGGAGGAGAAAGACGAACCGTGACGAGGTAAGCCAGAACGATCCACAAACTATTTTCCCGACTGAAAATGAATTGCAGAACAAACCCAATGATAGAAATCTGAAGAAATGCCCTGGTAATTGAATAAGTCATCTCTCTTTCCAAACCCAACTTTTGCAAATAAGACAACAGCACCGCCATGACCACCACCATGGTCGCAGCCAAAGGTTTCAACATGCCCTCAAGAAAGTCCCTCATCCACACAAAATCCATTGTCAAAAACAAAACACAAAACACAAAACCAGAAAACAAAAGCAAAAGCTTCCCAGAAGAATGTGAGTTGGCTAGGCTAGGATGACTCGGTTCAGTGCACACAGTTTAGTATTATGCGAATGGAAATAAAACAAGCTGTGTGTGTGTGACTGTGTGGTTGTGTTTATTTTTCGTGGTGGCTAAAACATAAGAGGTGTGTGTTGGTTTAAGAAGAGAAAGAAAGTTACCATAAGGTTTATGGTGGTTCTGAGACTGAACTATCTCGTGGAGATATACTATATGAGGTATGGAAGAATTTTGGAGTCTTTTGGCTTAATATTGCCATTTTCAATGTTAATTAGTTTTATAGGTACTATTCCAACTTAATTGGTAAATTGAGGAGAGAGAATGAATTTCGGCAACAGTGTTGCCGAAATTCAACAAAAATGAGGAGAGAGAAAAAGAAAAAGGGGGAGAGAGAAAGCAGAGGAATTTCGGCAATACTGTTACCGAAATTCCTCTGCCCAAAATGCTGCCCGGTCAGTTAAAAAAAAGCAATTGCGGTAATGCCATTGCCAAAAAGGAAAAAAAAATTTGTTTTGGCAATTGTGGCAATTCCATTGCCGATAATGTAAAAAAAAAAAAAAAAATTTATTTTGACAATTGTGGCAATCCCATTGCCGAAAATGGAAAAAAAAAAATTATGAAATCTGTGAATGAGTAAAAAAAAAGTTGTCACGTCCACAATATTTTCACAATAAATCACGTGATTAATTATTATTAGTTCAAAAAATTTGTGACAAATTAATTGTGGTAATGACATTGCCGAAAATGTAAAAAAAAAAAAAAAAAAAAAAAATTGGCAATTTCGGCAATGGGATTGCCACAATTGCCAATATATATATATATTGGCAATTGTGGCAATCCCATTGCCGAAATTGCCAATTTTTTTTTTTTTTTTTTTTTTTTACATTTTCGGCAATGGGATTGCCACAATTGCCATTTTTTTTTTTTTTTTTAACATTTTCGGTAATGTCATTGCCACAATTAATTTGTCACAAATTTTTTGAACTAATAATAATTAATCACGTGATTTATTGTGAAAATATTGTAAAAATATTGTGGACGTGACAACTTTTTTTTTACTCATTCACAGATTTCATAATTTTTTTTTTTCCATTTTCGGCAATGGGATTGCCACAATTGTCAAAATATTTTTTTTTTTTTTTTTACATTATCGGCAATGGCATTGCCACAATTGCCAAAACAAATTTTTTTTTTCCTTTTTCGGCAATGGCATTACCGCAATTGCTTTTTTTTTAACTGACCGGGCAGCATTTTGGGCAGAGGAATTTCGGTAACAATGTTGCCGAAATTCCTCTGCTTTCTCTCTCCACCTTTTTCTTTTTCTCTCTCCTCATTTTTGTTGAATTTCGGCAACAGGTTGCCGAAATTCATTCTCTCTCCTCAATTTGCCAATTAAGTTGGAATAGTACCTATAAAGCCAATTAACATTGAAAATGGCAATATTAAGCCAAAAGACTCAAGAATTTTGTCTAGTCCAGGCACATGATATATTGTATTTGTAACAGTAAAAATTATTTAATTATCAAAAAATATTTTTAATCTTATATATATAGCTATCATGGTACAATTTAGGACTGGTACGCCATCATGGGCCTTGCATATGAGCTCTCCCCTATGTATGACATCTATAAAGAATCTCAATCTACCGTATGTGTAAGTACATCTAATATTGCTTTATCTCAAAATTAAAAATATATATATATATATATATATATTTTATAATATTGCTAAAAGTTGCAGAGAATAGGGGGGCCAGTCACGTGGTCCAATGTTGAAGGGATGTAGCATATATGTTAGTGCGGTGCATATGCACCGAGTCAGGGATGATTACATTTATTAATTGATACACCTCATAACATTATCAATCACCTTTGATTCTAATTACTGCAATACTTCTCTATTCTCAACCCAAAATTATTTTTTAATATTTTTCTTTTCTGTAAGTTGGAGATTAGGATTTAAGCTTTAAAAAAAAAAAAAGATTTCAATAATCACTCTAATATTTTAAGGTGGCAAAATTTTTTTTAAAAAAATAACTCTAATTTTTTTTTTTACGAATATATATATAAACTCAACTTGCCAATGAAAGTTTAGTCCAACGCGGCAACTTAGCTTTATTATTGACTGTGTAGCTAAATATTCAATTCCAATTGTGTTGTAGGTGAGTAAATTATTTTAGCTGTGAAATTATTCAAAATACCTATGGAATAATAATTCTTCCTTTAAAAAAGTGGAATCTATATATAGGAGAATAGAGTATACATTATTATCCAAAAAAAGTAGAGTATATATGATATGTATGTATATGAGAAAAAGTTAGTTGAATGTATGGAATAATTTCTCACTTCACATTGACACATTTTCTCTTCAAACGTTTGCCTTTTTTTTGTGTTATCATTTTCTCTTCATTACCTAAAAAGGGAGACCGAGTAGAAACCGTGTCCTTTCATTTGTGTTATTATTTTTATTCAAAGGAATATCACGGAACTGATCCGAATTCCTACGCGTTTATTTTTATGTCTGTGACATGGATATGACTTGTCGGCCCACTTATAAGGATAGTAGTACCGTATCTCTGCATTCGGCACCGTGACACTGATACAATGACGAAGTTCCGGCGAAGCCCACCACAGCACCATTTCCTCGTTCTGTTAATCTGCATCTCTTGTTCTTACTGGTTTGTCTTCTCTTCTTCGCCCAACAGACTTCTCGTACCAGTTGTTTGGAGCTTCTCAATGCATTTTTAAATCGTGTGGCTGTGAAGTTATGTTTATTATTTTTTTGAAGTAACGTGTGGCTTTGGTAAAAGTTAAAGTCAGGCATTCAATTCAATTCAGAATTCTCGTGGGTTAGGTAGAGTCTATACCTAGGGGTGTCCAACCCAACCCGGAACCCGACCAACCCGAGCAACCCGCCCGAACCCGAACCGGCAACCGCCCGAACCGACCGAGCCGACCGTCGGTGACGGGTTTCTGCGCCCAAGACCCGACGCCGGCGGGTCGAGTGGCGGGTTTTCTTCTCCAAAACCCGAGCCACCCGACCCGACCGACGTTATATACAAATCTGGCAATATGCAAGGAGATCCAAACGAGATTTGGTGAGATCCGGCGACATTCAAGCGAGATTTGGTGAGATCCGGCGACATTTGAGGAGATCCAAGCGAAATTTGGTGAGATCCGGCGACATTCGAGGAGATCCAAGCGAGATCTCGACCATATTTGGTGAGATCCTGCGAGATTCGAGGAGATCCAGGCTGATTTCGGCGATTTTTGGTGCAGATCTACTGGGTTTTTGCAGATTCCGGTGAATTTTTTGAAGATTCCGGCGACGTTTGCAGATCCGGCGACTCTCTCAACCGACCGAATCGACCCGAACACCACCCGAACCCAAAACCGACTCGACCGAGTGACGCCGGCGGTCGGTTTCGGGTCCCTCCGCCTCCCACCCGACGCACGGCGGGTCGGGTCCGGGTTGGGTCCAAAACCAACCCGCCCGACCCGTGGACACTTGAAATTGACTTCCTTGCTCTGCACTCTTTTTTAGACTATACCTTCTACACTTTTTTTCTGAGAAATATGCCTTTTACACTTGAAATTGACTTCCTTGCTCTGCACTCTTTTTTAGTCTTTATTATGTCATTTTTCAAACTTCCTTTGAGACCCCCTTTAACTTTATCTCAATCTGGTGGGGGGATAACGGACTCAGTACATGTTTATGGGAGTGGAGGGGTGTTTTATGGATAGGAATGATAATTTGTGTTTACGTGATAGGTTCACAATGCATCGAGCAATGACGAGTTTATATTGGGTTAAGTTTTGAGCATTGCACTATATAGGTCCATCTGAATATGACATGTTTAGTAAACGAGTTAAGATTCTCCAACCCTAATACGATGGATTTATTAAATGGATAATCTGACACGATACGTTTAACCTATTTAATTAGTAGCTCATATTAAGGTCGACAAAAATGACTTGTTTAATAATCTGTTTGATTAATAGATCATAACTGATTCAAATAACTTGTTTGATTAATAAGTCATACTTGACTTGAATTATTTGTTATCAATTTTCACATATCTAAAATTAAAATAGAACCATAAATCAAGTAATAAACATTCAGTTACAACCATAAATCTAGTAATAATAATTATTTCCTTTGTTTAAAATAAAATTACCATTCCAAAACGTTTCAACCTCTATATCACCAAATTCAATAATATGTTAAAGTTCCGTATCAAAAAGTTCTTATAAGTTAATTGGGTCAAACGGGTCTTATGTTGAACACAAATATGATCTATTTATTAAATGAGTCAGCCATATTAACCCGAATATAACTCGAACCTATTTAGTTTCAACTTACGACACATTTATAAACAAGTGGATCATGTCGAGTTCGCAGATTGTGTTGTATTTTGACACCCCTATTCCCGGTGCGATCTAGTCCAATTTTGGTTATATTAAGCACCATAGTGTAATTTGTCCAAAACTCTTATCACACCTCACTTGATTAATTTTCACATATATGAAAGAGATATATTATGTATCTGTTATATATATATATATATATATATATATATATATATATATATTAGCCTTATCACACACGTTAAGCGCGTGTTATGAGACAAATTTTTTTCTTTTTTTGGGTTTGGTGTCAAATTGTTTATGTATTAAAGAAAATAGTAAGTATTTGTTGAGCCAAATTGAAAAAATGCAAATAAAAGTTCAAGCTAGAATTTTGTACCTATAGGACTATTTTCTTTTTTTCTCTCTCATGTTGGTGCTTCCATTTTAACTCAAACGCATTTATGATACTTGAAAAACCAAAATGCAACACGGATTAGCATCATATCTAAATTAAGCAATTGTATTTTTTTTTTTTTTTTTTGGTTTAAAAAAAAAAAGCAATTGTATTTTAATGCAATATCAATTATAAAAATAAAAAAAAAGGAAAGGGGGATGAGAAATCCCCAAAGCACTTGCCATGAGTGAAAGAAATTTTTTAAAAAATAAAAAAGAAGAGTTTTTTTTTTGGGGTGGGGGGGAGGGGGGAACCAAACGTGAGATTAGGGGAATAAAAGGAAACGGCAAATTTTAAAAAGAAAAAGAAAAAGAAAAAGAGAGAAAGAAAAGCGAAAATGTGAGTGATTAAAGGAATATAGTGAGTTGGAGCAATTTAAATATCTGAATATTTAAGTTTGAAAATCAACGGAAGAGTGATCATATTATTTTGTGGGTAATATTTTTAGGTGAGAATTAAAGATATGTTTTTGTCAGATTGTCCTCCAATTTTGTTTTTGCTAAAACTTAGGATGTCGAAGTATTTTTGAATCACTAAAAAGTCCATCTTAGACAAGGAAAGCCCTTTAAATAGTAGTATAGACTAAATATATGTTAGATATTCATTAAATATATTAAATTAAATACAAAATATAAACGTATATATTAATAGGTTTGGTGCAATGTATTTTTTTTTATAACGAAAATTCGCAAACTGCACCACACTTGGTTTTTGCACCTCCACCTTGGTCAGTGACAAAGTGACCACATTTCGCGGTCGGTTTAGATGTGATTGTGAGGTTAAAACGGTTTTTGGTACAACCCTAAGTAGTTAGACTAGACCTAACTAGGTAGCTAGGGGCATGCATTCACCCACTAATCTTATAGAATCGATCTATTCTAATTTAATTTAACATTTTGGATTGGTTTTTATAAGTTATTGAGTTGGGTTGGATTGGAATTTTATTTTCAAGAATCGATTTTGGTCAAATTAAGTTGAGCTTTCTTTCAATCTCGTTTTTTTCATACTTTAAAATATTTCACTTTAATTCCTATAATTTCAAAATAGTTTTAAAATGTACTCATCATCTTATTGATAAAAAATGTTAATATGTCAAATATAATTCATGTCATAACATAGGCTCACATCATCAAAGTGACTTTAGTATTATGAATATCGTTTGCTTTATCAACATTCTAAATCTAACAATTGACTGTAAAAGACCTTTTTAAAAATATTTTAATATATAAAGATGATTTAAAATAAAGTTTCAAATTTGAAAGCCAAAATTTGCAATTTAATTAAAAATATATATAAATACAATAGGATTGAACTAATGAAGACCACTTTTGTGGGAGGAACGAATCATTCCCCAATCAGGTATTGTCTGTTTTGGAAATGGCGTTGAATCTTGGTCCTTATGTGTAATAGTGGTACACTCATCCTTAGGCCAAAGGCTTATAAGGCATGAGTGGGAGGCATCTCTCCCTGATATGGGATTGAGCAAATTCGTGAGGACTAAAGTTCAACGCCATTTCCAAAGCGGACAATATTTGATTAGGGAAAAATTTGTTCCTCCCACAAAAAGGCACCTTTTGGGGTTTAAGGGGAAACCCCCACCTTCCCCCTTCGTAGGTTCATGTGTGACCCGAAGGAGTGCACTACCACAGCATGCGAAGCCTAGATCTCATTCTTGCTCACTACACATGTGTAGTAGTGGTACACTCATTATTAGGCCAAAGGCTTATAAGGCACGAGTGGGAGACGTCTTTCTCCGATGTGGGATTGAACAAATCCTTGAGGATAGGCTCAACGCTATTTCCAAAGAGGACAATACCTGATTGGGGGCCGAGATGAAAGTCCTCCCACAAATTTATAATAATTGTTATTTATCATGTCATATATATGATTATAGACATAATAACATTTGGACCTATGGCTTTCATCCATAATGACTACTATTTACCATCAAAATTAGATACCGATTAGTTTGTTTTTAGTAGTAATATTAAAATTTATCAATTGAACTAACTGAAACCAACATTCTAAATATTATTTCAATTTTGTTTATTAAAACGGAATATTTTAGTATTTACCTATTACCATTTCAAGATGAGCGCAAATATATATTATTAGTGCTATTGTACTCTCTTTTTTGGGCTGAGAATTAGTGCTGTTGTACTAATAACTATAATAATAACGAGCTTAAATATTCAAATTGGTAATCTCATGCACAGTTTAAAGTTTAAACTTTAAAAGAAACTTTTTAAAAGTGATTTGATTTGTTATGACTTATAAAAAAAAAAAGGGATTGTGGGGAAGCAAATTTGGTATTTTTGTAAATAAGCAGGTATGTAATGGGGTTTATAAATCATGCACCTTCCACGAACCTTCCTCTTTATTATTTGCAAAAGTCAATCCCACGTGTTTATCTTTTCCTCGTAGCTCGACCTTTTAAATCAAATCACATCCATTGCTTTTCTTCCTCAGCCTCAGAAATTTAATGAGATTTTTTGTATTGAAATAAAGTTTAGTTATAAAATTAATTATAGTTTAAGGATATAACTTTACAGCCAAATCTTAATAAATAAAAATAAAAATCCCAAAAATTACTATAACAGAAACACACTTGAATTACCCGAACTTTTTTCAAGATGGAACTGGAGACTACCTTTCCAGTTTGCATATTGGTACGAGAATTTTCAATCACAAGGAGATAGCATTGAAAATATAGGTCAAAAAATCATAATAAGTCATGATGATAATTGTGGAAAAATTTACCTAGACTTACCGTTAGTACTTAGTAGTGGGGGCTTTGTTTTGCACCAATGCATGAAGAGCCATCTATTCTAAGGTCTTGGGACGTGTTGAGATTTGACTCCACATATTAAGCACTTGTTTGGATACTAATAATTTACTTAGTGTTTGTGTTTTCCAGTTTTTTTTTGAGAACCGCCGTTTCAACAACTATTTTGCTTTTTCAGTGGGTTTCGTTAGGGGTGTCAATTCGGGTTAGCATGTCGGGTTCGTGTCGTGTCGAGGTAGGGGTATTCGACTAAATGGCTCAACCCTAACCCGACCCATTTAATAATCGTGTCATAATCTTTCAACCCTAACCCGACCTGTTAATTAAACGGGTTGACCTGACCCAACCCATTTGACACGCTTAATAAACGAGTCGTGTTGAGTTGACACGAATGTAATACAACCCATTTCAACATGCATAATATTAAATATAACATTCATCTAGAAATAATTTTTTTTACATCCCAAAAAGCAGTGCATATACTTCAAGTCTTCAACCCACATTCAAAATAATATAGTTCAACAAAAATATAACATTCATTTAGAAAATAAGTTCTTTGCATCCCAAAAGAAGTGCATACACTTCAACCCAAATTCAAAATAACAAAGTTTAACAAAAATAAAATAATATAGTTCAACAAAAATATAATATACTTGGAACTCGCCAAATGCTAAGTCAATAGCGGAGTCAGAAATTTATCTTTGGGGGGGCCATATATATATATATGTATATTTTTTTTTGTATGAAATGTAAAATAGTAATATACAATACTTCATAACTCAAATTTTTCCCTTTTATTTGTTAAAATATCTATATGTTCATTTTAAAGATAGAGAATGTTTAATTATTGTTGTGGGGGCCAACTATATCCGGTACTCAAACCACGCTGGAAGAGGCCAAGCCCAACATCCGATCTCATAGATATGGGCTGTGTAAAAGGGTGCCAGGCCCAACGTCCTATCTGAAGGTGAAAGAATATCCGATGACGATCAACAAAGGAAGAAATAAGGTTCTCCTCCGAGGAGAGGTGAAGAACGCTCGTGGGGATTTAACCATGTCCGAGGACTATAGTCACCTCGGGAATTCCATCCGAGGTATCTAGTGAACTCATCAGTCATTTAGAATAACACCTCGGACAAACCTCACAGCAAAACGGAAGGGAAAAATATCAAATAGAAGATAATAGTGAACAGGAACAAATATCTTAAGGTATTGTCCCCTCCGCATTAAATGCCGCCCAGCTAACCTTCTAGCCGCATTAATGTGGAGGTGATGCCTGAACAGTAAACGGGCAGCCTTCCAGCTAAGAATGGAAGATTCAAGAAAGAGCAAGAAAGATGATGAAAAAGGACTTTCAACGCCAAGTCCACACGTGGATAAGGAAAAAGGTAAAGAAGCCATAGTATATAAGACAAAGAAAGGAAGAAGGAAAGGGGACGGAAAAAAGTTCTTCTAAAATCATTGCACTGGGACATATCCGAGGAGACTCTTGGTATAAACTACACCTGTTACCCCAATCTCTTTACGCTAAAACCCAATATCTTGGCCCAAGATTAGACTAGTTTTCTTTCCTGCACTCTATAAATTCATTGTTTGGGCTATGTGAACTTGGATTCGTTCCTGTTTTGGATCCAAGTCAAATCTGGTCCTTACAATTGGCGCCGTCTGTGGGGAATTGCTTGATCTGATCAGAAAGAGATCTGGGTTTAGCGCATAAAATGGAAGAATCAGGTTCGCATCAACCAACGGTAGGGCCACAGCAGGATAATGACAATCTGCACCAGGCGGCATCAGGAGGTTCGCAGCATAATTACTCGGGAGTCCATCCTCAACAGAGGGGAGGTCGTGAGCAAAGTGGGCAAACAGTGTACACTAATAGGAGCCAATCGCGTGGGAGAAGTCACGTATCCCATGCAGGGAATGAGAAAGACATGCAACATGAGATAGATGAGTTGAAAAAGAAGTTACACCGCGCGCGGCGTAAACGGGCATCATTTGAGTCTGAGTCTTCTTCTGGGGATACAGAAGATGATACATATAGGCAAAGATCTAAAACTCCACCTAGTGAAACCTTCTCCGGTGATGAGGAATACAGTAATTATAGAAGGAAGAGCAGAAGTACCTTGCATAAAGGCCTGGGAAACAGAGCTATGAACGAGGCCTTGAGTCAAGTGGCCAAATCACCTTTCACACGACGGATTGAGGCTGCCAGCCTTCCTCGGCGATTTAACCAGCCAACTTTCTCTCTTTATAATGACCGGACAGATCCAGTGGAGCATGTAAGCCATTTTAATCAAAAAATGGCCGTCCATTCGAAGGATGAGGCCTTAATGTGTAAGATCTTTCCGTCCAGCTTGGGCCCAATGGCGATGAGGTGGTTTAATGGCCTTAGGGCAAATTCTATTGATTCTTTTAAGAAGCTTACCTAGTCCTTTGGCGCCCGCTTCATCACGTGCAGTAGGGTACCTCTGCCTTTAGGATCTTTGCTGTCAATGTCCATGCGTGAGGGAGAGACCTTGAAAGCTTACTCGGATAGGTATTGGGAAATGTTTAACGAGATAGATGGGGACTATGATGATGTGGCTATTAGCACATTTAAGGCAGGGTTGCCGGCGGAGCACGACCTGAGAAAGTCACTCACTGGTAAGCCTGTCACCAGTGTACGCTTGCTGATGGATAGGATTGATAAGTACAGGAGAATTGAAGAAGATCAATTGCAAGGTAAAGGGAAAGCGAAGGCGATCCCCCAGGAGAGGAGGGATTCCAGGTCGGATAGGCTGCAGAGCAATCGTCCTCGGAGAGACTTTTCAGGGCACCCCGCATCTACCAACGCTCAAGCGGTCAATGTGGTGTTTCGAGAACCAGTGCAGAAAGTCTTGGAGAAGGTAAGGAATGAACCATTTTTTAAGTGGCCGAATAAGATGGCAGGAGATCCAAATAATCGTAACCAAAACCTGTATTGCCAATATCATCAAGATCATGGTCACGCTACTGAGGATTGTCGGAACTTATGGGATCATTTAGAGTAACTGGTTCGAGAAGGGAAGTTAAAGCATTTATTGCATCACTCCAGTGGCCGAGGAGGCCAGTCCGGCGCAGCACTTCAGGGAAATCCTGCATCCAAGCCTCCTTTGGGAACCATCAATGTTATATTCGCCGCCCCAGGGAGGACTGGATCCTGCCCAACTAGGTTAATGTCGGTATCACATTACACCGATGATGAGCCTAATTCAGTGCCGAAGAGAGCCAAGACAAATGTTCCTCTAGTGCTGGGTTTCTCAGAGGCGGACAAACAGGGAACTATACAGCCGCATGATGATGCTCTGGTGGTTACCCTTCGAATTGGCGGATATGATGTGAGGAGGGTCATGATTGACCAGGGAAGTGCAGCGGAAATCATGTATCCTGACCTCTTTAAGGGATTGGGTTTGAGGCCCGAGGATTTAGCTACATACAGTTCGCCTTTGGTGAGTTTTGAGGGTAAGATGGTGGTCCCTAGGGGCCAGATCAGACTACCTGTGCAAACTGGGTCGGACGTGGTTGAGGTAGATTTTATCGTGGTGGACGCCTTCTCCCCGTACACGGCCATTATGGGCAGGCCATGGCTGCATTCCTTGGGCGCCGTCTCTTCCACCATTCATCAGAAAGTAAAATATCCTTCTGAGGGTCAAGTGCTGGAGATAGTGGGGAGCCAGTCTATGGCTAGGCAATGCTTAATTGCAGCAATCCAGCACAAACCGGAGGCTGGCGCGTCAGCCAGTAAGGAGAATGACTTATAGCAGTTAGGGGCCTCGTCGTCACTGCTCGGGAGGCTAGATGACGAGATGAATTGTGAGGGCCTGGAAAGGGTGATTATAGGGGATGACCCTGAGAGATTCTTCCAGGTGGGGGCTCGGTTGCCCCTACAGGAGAAGGAGGAGTTGGTTGAACTTCAGAGGAGAAACATAGACGTTTTCGCATGGGATGCCTATGAAGCCCCTGGTCTGAATCCAGAATTCATCTGTCATCGTTTGAATGTAGATCCCTCAGCTACGCCGAGAAAGCAACCTCTGCGGCGCCCCTCGAGTGAACACGTAGAAGCAATAAAGACTGAAGTGGTTAAACTCAAACAGGCTGGGGCTATTAAAGAAATTTTCTACCCCCAGTGGTTGGCTAACACCGTAGTGGTGAAAAAGAAAACAGGAAAATGGCGCGTCTGCGTAGATTTTACAGACCTTAACAGGGCTTGCCCCAAAGATCCTTTCCCTATGCCGAGGATAGATCAGCTGGTAGATGCAACAGTAGGACATCCTCGGATGAGTTTCTGGATGCCTTCCAAGGTTATCACCAGATACCATTGGCAGCGGAGGATCAGGAAAAAACGGCTTTTGTCACTCCTGTGGGGAACTACCACTACAAAGTAATGCCCTTTGGCCTGAAAAATGCAGGATCGACTTATCAACGGATGATGACAAAGATGTTTGAGTCGCGGTTGGGAAAAACTCTTGAGGTCTATATTGATGATATGGTGGTGAAGAGCAAGTTGGTATCCGAACACTTAGTAGACCTTGCAAATGTTTTCGAAATCCTGAGGGGGCACAAGCTACGACTGAATGCCTCAAAATGCTCCTTTGGAGTAGGATCAGGAAAGTTCCTAGGGTACATGGTGACTCATCGGGGGATTGAGGTAAACCCAGATCAGCTTAAAGCAATCAATAGCTTGCAACCACCTCGGAATCCAAAGGAAGTCCAGAAGCTTACTGGGATGATGGCAGCATTAAATCAGTTCATATCCAGATCGGCAGAAAGGTGTAGACCCTTTTTCCTTTTGTTGCATAAATGGAAAGAGTTTCAGTGGTCCGAGGAGTGTGTCAGGGCATTCCAGGAGCTCAAACGTTATCTGTCACATCCACCCATAATGTCTAGCCCAGTGGTGGACGAGGTCCTTTTTTCTTACCTCGCCGTTGCCTCACACGCTATAAGTCTTGTGCTCATACGGGTGGACGATGGTGTACAACGACCAGTTTATTATGTGAGCAAGTCACTCAACGAGGCTGAGGTGCGCTACCTGCCACTAGAAAAAGTGATACTGGCTGTAGTACATGCCACGAGGAAACTTCCCCATTACTTTCAGGCGCATACTGTGGTCGTTCTAACTCAACTCCCCCTCAAGTCAGTGCTCAGAAGTGCCGACTATACAGGGAGGATAGCCAAATGGGGGACGATTCTGGGGGCTTTTGATATAAAATACATGCCCCGTACCTCTATCAAGGGACAGGTGCTCGCTGACCTGGTGGCCGAGTTTGCTGAGTCTCCAGAGGAGATGGAAGTGGGAAGTGGATCGGTGGATGAGGGATCGGTAGGAGTAGCCTCTATTCAGGACCTACAGCCTTGGGAATTGTATGTTGATGGAGCTGCCAATCAACGAGGATCAGGAGTGGGGCTAGTAATGGTATCCCCTGAAAAGATTACCATAGAAAAGTCCTTAAGACTGAATTTCTCCGCTACTAATAACGAAGCAGAATATGAGGCTTTGTTGAAGGGAATGGAAATGGTGCAGAAAATGGGGGGAAAGGCAGTAAGAGCTTTTTCGGACTCGAAATTGGTTGTTGGATAGGTAAGAGGAGATCTAGAAGCGAGAGACTCGAGGATGCTAGAATATTTATGCCAGGTCAAGAGTATACAAGAAAAGTTTGAAGTTTTTGACTTGTCCCATATTCCTACAAGTGGGAACACCCATGCAGATTCTTTGGCCACCCTTGCAACGTCCTCGGCCCAGGGTTTACCTCGGGTGGTGTTGGTGGAAGACCTATATACGCAAGCTCTGACGCATCATGGTGCCCCACGGATACATCAAGTTAGGCTGGGTCAGAGCTGGATGGATGCTATATCAATGTTTTTGGAAAAAGATGTGTTGCCTGAAGAAAAGTCCGAAGCCGATAAAGTACGGAGGAAAGCTCCTCGGTTCTGGTTATCCGAGGACAGAAAGCTGTACAAGCGTTCGTTCTCTGGACCTTATTTGCTGTGTGTCCACCCAGAGGCATCGGAGCTACTCCTAGAAGAATTGCACGAAGGGGTTTGTGGAATTCATACAGGGGGAAGGTCACTGTCTCACAGGGCTCTTACCCAGGGATATTGGTGGCCAAACATGCAAAAGGAGGCGCAGGAATATGTCAGGAAATGCGACCAATGCCAGAGGTTTGCACCAAACATTCATCAGCCTGGAGGGGTCCTTAACCCTTTGTCTAGTCCGTGGCCTTTTGCTCAGTGGGGCATAGACATTGTGGGCCCTTTCCCAAAGGCTGTGGGGAATAAGAAATACCTCTTGGTATGCACAGATTATTTCACTAAGTGGGTTGAAGCTGAGCCTTTAGCCAATATTAGAGATGTGGATGTCAAAAAATTCATCTGGAAGAGCATAGTCACGCGATTTGGAGTTCCCAACGTCCTCATCTCGGATAATGGTCTTCAATTTGATAACAAAGCTTTTAGGAAGTACTGCTCTGACCTGGGAATAAAGAACAGGTATTCCACTCCGGCTTATCCGCAAGGAAATGGGCAAGCCGAGGCTGTTAATAAAGTCATTGTGAATGGACTTAAAAAGAGGTTGGATGATGCCAAGGGAAGGTGGGTTGAAGAGCTACCACACGTTCTCTGGACTTACAGGACGACACCCCGAAAGTCTACTGGGGAGACCCCCTTCTCAATGACATACAGGGCTGAGGCTGTAATTCCATTGGAAAACGGTTTCCCCACAATGAGGTCTAGCGCATTCACCTCGGATGGAAATGACGACTTGCTAAAGAAGAACCTGGATCTAATTGAAGAATGGCGAGAAAACGCTAGGGTACAGTTAGCCTACTATCAACACAAGCTAAAGCAAGGCTGTGATATAAGCGTGAAGTTGAGACCATTGGCCCCAGGGGACTTGGTTTTGAGGAAAGTTCTGGGAAACACTAAAAATTCTGCCTGGGGAAAATTGGGGCCCAATTGGGAGGGACCATATCGCATTACGACGGTGGCAGGAATAGGAGCTTATTACTTAGAGGACTTAGATGAAAGGGCTGTACTTCATCCTTGGAATGTAAACAATCTGAAAAGGTATTACTATTGATAATAAAAATTATCCTGGTTTCTTCTTGTTTCTATTTTATCTTATGACATCAATTGAAATATTAAACAGAAACTAAGTTATGTCAGGTCCTCAGACCACAGACTTAGTGGAAATTAGTATCCTATGACATCAATTGAAATATTAAACAGAAACTAAGTTATGTCAGGTCCTCGGACCACAGACTTAGTGGAAATTAGTATCCTATGACATCAATTGAAATATTAAACAGAAACTAAGTTATGTCAGGTCCTCGGACCACAGACTTAGTGGAAATTAGTATCCCATGACATCAATTGAAATATTAAACAGAAGCTAAGTACTGGCAGGTCCTCAGACCACAGACTTAGTGGAAATTAATATCTTATGATATCTTTTGAAGTATTAAATAGAAACTAAGTACTGGCAGGTCCCCGGACCACAGACTTAGTGGAAATTAATATCTTATGATATCTTTTGAAGTATTAAACAGAAACTAAGTACTGGCAGGTCCTCGGACCACAGACTTAGTGGAAATTAATATCTTATGATATCTTTTGAAGTATTAAACAGAAACTAAGTACTGGCAGGTCCTCGGACCACAGACTTAGTGGAAATTAATATCTTATGATATCTTTTGAAGTATTAAACAGAAACTAAGTACTGGCAGGTCATCGGACCACAGACTTAGTGGAAATTAATATCTTATGATATCTTGTGAAGTATTAAACAGAAACTAAGTTCTGTCAGGCCTCGGACCACAGACTTTGTAGAAATTAATACCCTATAGTATTTCCCACGTATGATACTTTCAACGCGTGATACTTAGTGTAAAATGTCATTTCTTAAGCTAGGCACTGCCTTATTTTTGAGCCATATGTTAGACTTATAATTAGCAAATTAAAGGTTAGTATGGTGTCCTTGATGACATGTCTTGCCAGCGCACTATGTTCCTTAAATGATCTATGTAAAAGATAGGATGAAAAACAAAGGGAAGAAAAGACCATACATTCAAGTAAAATAATGACACTGAGAAATGTAAAGAAGAAGTAAATAAAATTGCTTCAAACATTACAAAAATCTGTCTTTTAAATATAACAAGAAGTCTACTGATAAATACCTATAACAACAACTACATTATCACTACCGTTCATGTCATCAAACAAAGAAAAAAAGAAAAAAAAATTACAAAAAGAAAAATTGTCATGAGGCTCATGGCTTCAGCTTGATCTGGAGCTTGTGCTTAGGAGCCTGGTCAGCTACCTCAGGGTTGGTCTCCTTCTCTTTGTCCTTAGGAGGCTCCTGCGCAGGTAAAGTGACTAGGGCTAACTGCTTCTCAAAATCCTGAGAAGCTGTCCCTGGTTGGGGGGCTTCGGTCACTTCACCTGAGAGGGGCCCCTTTTCGGATTCTTTCTCTTTGTCCTTTTCTGGCTGGGCGGCAGTGGGAAGGGGCTGAGAGGAGGCTTCGGCAGGTGGTGGAGGGACGAGAGGGGCCGTCTCAGTCTGCTTAGGAATCTGCAGGGCTAAGGGGAAGATGATGCTTTCTGGCTTCCTCAGCCCTGATGAGGCTTCAACCCCGGCCTGGTTGAGAGCCTCTTCCCAAGTTTGGGTGCAGTAGGCGCGGCAGATGGCAGGTACCTCAGCCCGAAGAGCTTCCTCGGTCTCGGCCACGCCAACGTCATACCCATGTTGCTCGGCCTCATCTCTCTCCTTCTCGGCCTTGAGCTTATCCTCTTCAGCTTGCATTTTTGCTTTTTCGGCTAGAGATTTGAGCTGGTTGGCCTCCTCCAATTGCTGCCTTAGAGTTGCAATTTGCTCCTTGGCCGTAACCAATTGGCCTTTGACCTCGACGACTAGTTTCCTCTGGCTCTCAGCTTGAGTCTCAGCCCCTTTCAAAGCAGCCTCAGCACTTTTCCTTAATTGCTCCTCAGTTTTCAGTTTCTCCTTAAGGTCAGTATTACTCTTCTCAGCAACTGACATCGTCTGCACCGCAGCGATCCTTCTTCTTCTCTCCTCGTCCAGCTGCTGAGCAACGGAATGGTAAATTTCTTCCATCCTAAACATGCTTTGAACAGCCTGTTTAACAAAAAGGGAGGGAGGTTTAAAAATAAAGAAATTAAAAATAATAATAATAATAATAATAATAAAAGTAAGTACAGTAAAAGGAATAATATTAATAATAATAAAGTAGCAATACATACCATCCCCAGGCACCTCTTGGCTTGGAGGAAGACCTCGTTCCTCCTCAATCCTCGCAGCTCCACCATGTCTTTAGGGAGGAAGAGGGTCTCTTCCAACGCCGAGGCCACCTGGCAGCCAATGCCCCCATTGTAATCTCTGATTGACGCATCGTCGGTCAGAGGCTCATCCCCAAGCATGGGGGCTGGAAGCCATGCTCGGGGTTCAGTTTGTTGAATCTCTCCCGTTTCTGGTCCTCGGCTGGGGGCAGGGCCGATTTTCAATTTTTTCGTTGGCCTATGGGCCTCCTCGTCATGGGAAGATTGAGTCCTCCCAGCCTCCACTACTTCCTTGCCCTTGGGCTCCCTTCTCCTCTTGGGGTCAGGTTGTTCGGCCCTAGAAGGAGGAGCTGGCTGAGGGGCACGTAGAGGAGATTTAGGAGGAGGGGGAGGAAGTTTTTGTTGGGTTAGCCTCCCAGCCTCCCCCCTTCCAGGTTGGCTCTCCAACAACTCCTGTAGACTACGTTGGGGTTTCCTCTGAATGCCCATGTCTTCGGGGGTGTTAGGTGATGGAGTGAGTAAATCAAAAACTTCGTAGTCGTCGGTGGCCGAGGAGAGATCTACAAAGCCTTCTTCCTCTCGGTCAACTTTTTCTTCCTCCTTTACTTGAGGAACGTGGGGGGAAGATGAAACAACTTCTGCGAGGCTGGCAACGGGCAGTGCCTCGGTATGCTGGGTGTCTTCTGGAAGAGGAACGCCTTGGGGGATTAGGAATCCTTCGTAAGCAACGCTAATTCTGCGAAGCCGAGGATCCTTTGCCTTTATCACGCACGAGGGAGCTTGAAACGCACGTGATATGGGAGTGTAGCCGAGGATAAGATGAGCCGCCCTTAATTGACCGTCTGAAGGATTGACGTAGATTTCGGCTTGGAGAACTCTATCCAAACTGGCTTTGTTAACCAGGTGCAACGATGGCGTAGTGGCGCGGGGATCTGCAATGTCAGAAGAGACAATAAAGGATCACTTTAGTATCAGCCGAAGACAATGGGAATTTTAGAATAGGGAAGGTTAAACGTGAAGATTAAGTAAGTTAGATCCCCACCTGGCTCACCGTCTTTAACTGGGCATGGTAAGCCATCATGCCACTGCCCAGAGAAGATTAAGAAATCTTCTTTTAACCCCTTATTAGACTGAGGAAGGCACTGAATCATCCTGACCTCGGCCTGTCTGGATTTTAAATAGTACTCCTAATTTTTTAGGTGCTGGAGATTGTAAATCCAGTTTATATCGTGGTGGGTCAGGTTTAGGTTCATCCTTTCGTTCAGGGCTTCTATACATCCTAATACCTTGAACATATTCGGTGCGCATTGTGTGGGGGATAATCTAAAATACCTAAGGTAGTTCCTAGTAAGGGTGCCCATGGGAATGGTCATTCCCCCTTCTATAAAGGCGATCATAGGAATGACCACCTCGTTTGTCTTTCTTTCGTCATACCACTCGCCCTGTGCCGCGTACCTAACGCCCACATGAGGAGGGATGTTATACTTGGCCCTAAAATTTCTCATTCCCTCCTCGGTATCAACTAATTCCTTGAATCTACCCATTTTCTAAGAGATCTTATAGGGGAAACTTTACAATAAAAGGAATAAGAGCTCGAGATAGTTTAGGAAAACTTACAGGTGTGAGAAATGGTCCTTGGACAGGATTTTTGTATTTGTAAGACACGCAAAGTAGCGAGAGAGAGAAAGAGAGTAACAGATTCTAGAATAGCGCAATCGTTCAAAAGTGACAAGAAATTGATTTGAAGGTCTACTTATAGTTGCGCAAAAAATTAGGAGCGGGAATTCGCCCGCCCAAATTCCCAAAAGGCTCAACCGCCGTCAGATTGTCATCTCACCGTTGAACGTGGGAGACAGGAGAGTTGCCAAAATTAAATGAGGGCACTCCCTGGACACTGAAGAGTCAGGAACGAGGTGAGAGAAGATAAACACGTGTTGATGTGATTTCACCCAATGAAACTAGATCACAGGGCAAGTCCGACGAGAGAGAGTCAAAATCCTCCTTTTCTCCTGAGAAGCCGAAAAGCAAGATTTTGAGGGGCTATTGTGGGGGCCAACTATATCCGGTACTCAAACCACGCTGGAAGAGGCCAAGCCCAACATCCGATCTCATAGATATGGGCTGTGTAAAAGGGTGCCAGGCCCAACGTCCTATCTGAAGGTGAAAGAATATCCGAGGACGATCAACAAAGGAAGAAATAAGGTTCTCCTCCGAGGAGAGGTGAAGAACGCTTGTGGGGATTTAACCATGTCCGAGGACTATAGTCACCTCGGGAATTCCATCCGAGGTATCTGGTGAACTCATCAGTCATTTAGAATAACACCTCGGACAAACCCCACAGCAAAACGGAAGGGAAAAATATCAAATAGAAGATAATAGTGAACATGAACAAATATCTTAAGGTACTGTCCCCTCCGCATTAAATGCCGCCCAGCTAACCTTCTGGCCGCATTAATGTGGAGGTGATGCCTGAACAGTAAACGGGCAACCTTCCAGCTAAGAATGGAAGATTCAAGAAAGAGCAAGAAAGATGATGAAAAAGGACTTTCAACGCCAAGTCCACACGTGGATAAGGAAAAAGGTAAAGAAGCCATGGTATATAAGACGAAGAAAGGAAGAAGGAAAGGGGACGGAAAAAAGTTCTTCTAAAATCATTGCACTGGGACATATCCGAGGAGACTCTTGGTATAAACTACACCTGTTACTCCAATCTCTTTACGCTAAAACCTAATATCTTGGCCCAAGATCAGACTAGTTTTCTTTCCTGCACTCTATAAATTCATTGTTTGGGCTATGTGAACTTGGATTCGTTCCTGTTTTGGATCCAAGTCAAATCTGGTCCTTACAATTGTAATTTGTTGACACATATATTTATAGATTGTATTTTTATTTAAATGAAAATTATATTTAATTTTAGACTTTTTTAAATATGTATGTATATTATTAGGTATAGATGGCCAAAATGATAAGATTATTTGAAAATTATCAAATTATTTAAGATATTTTAAAAAAAATTTATTTTTTTCAAAATTTTTGGGGGAGCCCAGGCCCCCCTTGGTCATCAAGTGGCTCCGCCACTGTGCTAAGTATCAATATTAAAATAATTTGAGCAAACAATAGACTAATCCTGACTATGACCACAATTATCATCCATAGATTCTTTGTTGATGTCCAAATTCATAACATCTTCCACAAGCTCATCCAATTTCATTTGTGCAAGTTCTATGCCAAAAAAAAACAAGTATTGGTAGTTCTAGAGTCTGTAAAGTTTCAATTTACAATTATATCCCTTGTAAATTTTTGTAATTACTCACTTTTTTTTTTTTTAAATTTAAAATATATGTTCGATATAAAAGATATTTGACAAATCTAAAATAAAATAAATATTTATTTGTTATACAAGTTGAACGGGTTATGATAAGTGGGTCATTTCGGGTTGACACAAATAAATTGGCGTGTCAAACGTGTCTATTGCGGGTTACGCAGGTTGACCCGTTTATGACACGTTTCTTATCGTGTCGCTTTCGGGTCGACCTGTTTATGACCCAAACCCATTAAGACCCAACCCTAACCCGAAAAAACCCGTGTTGGGTTCGTGTCGTGTTCGCGGGTCGAGTCGAACATTGACACCCCTAGGTTTTGTGCACTGTTTACGGAACCTACAAACATCTTTTTTAACAGAATTTTTATTAAAAATGGGTCCCATTATACTATTCACATATTTAAAAATTATTTTGTTACAGTATTTTCAGTTTCCAGTTTTTAGTAAAATAAACGGTATCTAAATATACCATAAATGATGACAATTCCTTCTATCTAGTCAATTTAGTCATCCTGCATACCTCCGATTGTTTTAAATTTTAATGATTGGTTTTACTAATACGTGTTCTTAGAGTATACATTAGTATATCATTTTATGAAACTTTTATGGAAAAAAAAAATAATTGTTTTGATAGTTTTTTCAATTTTTTATAAAAACTTTTTCAAAATGGATGATTAATATATGCTCTAAGGCTAAGGGCATACATTAACCAGACTTTTTTATGATAAAGGTTTGTTACACATGTTATGCACATTTTTTTTAATTGAAATTTTGAGTTGAACAAATATCTCAAAAAAAATTATATAATAGTGTGTGTAACAAATATTATCCAACTGATGTTTTATTCATCTTAAATTTTAATAAAACTTATTTATGTAATTTTTTTTTTTTTTTGAGATCCAAGATAGAACTTATTTATGTAATTAAGTGTGTTGGATTGTGCATAATCGCATCCCCATCTAGTGCCCTTATCTTTATTATTTTTCTTGTGGGAAAATAACGAGAAATAAACCAAACAAAAAAAAGAGTTGAACCTTGTCCTTATTCTTTACAATTCAGTAAAATATAGACTACAACATTTAAGGTGTCAAACCCAAGTGAACCTTTCAGGCTTTTTCAATTTTCTTGAAAATCTAGAAGCAACTAAGGGGGTGAATAATTGAATATTGAGAATTGAAATTCTCTGATCCCATTTCTCGAGTAGCTAGTTACCAAAATGCTGTATAATATACGCACAACCACATTAAATTAAGTTTCACATGCCATGTGTCGAAAATATCATCTAATATAAGTTCATAAAAAAAAAAATTTAAAAAAAAAAATCATGCTAACGAGTGCCCTTAGGACACTCTTTAGTAATCCATTTTAGAAAAATTTTGACATCACTTTTATAGGAAATAAAAAAAGTTGTCAAAATATTAATTGTTTTTTTTTTTCTCATAAAAATTTTCTTTAATTGGATTCCCATAAAAATAGATATCACAGGTTTTGTTTTTTTTTGTTTTTGTTTTTGTTTTTGTTTTTGTTTTTTGTTTTTTGTTTTTGTTGTTGTGGGAATTACGGATGAGATTGAGATTATAATATAATAAAATAGATCTTTAAAAAAAAAATTTCGAGGTTGATTTTGTGTTATTGTTTGAGGTTATTTTTGGACTGGTTATTCGAGCAGAATATTTCGATATCAGAGTATATATGTGTATTGTTTTAGGATTCTAGCTATATATATGATTAATGTTATTATTGTATTATTATTATTAAGCTTTTTTTTAGAAGATTATTATTATTAAGCTAAATGTGAGAGAAATGCATGCGAAAGTAATACACTTACAAGCTTTATATAAAGCATTCAAGCCACCTGACACTCTTAATAGTACTTGAATTAGGAGTCTTAAACCTTGTGGTCAAGTTTTCCTATTTCCCCTTGAAATAGAAGTCTAAGTGGGCTGGACTCTAGGTGCCGTGCACCGTACATGATGCACCATTTGACTTCCAGAACTAGAAGTGAAGCCAGTTCTGGCAAACAGTGTGGAGCCAATTCATGTTCAGAACAAAATCAAGGCTTTCACTTGGCGAGCTTGCAAGAACATACTGCCCAGTAAGGTTAACCTCTGCCATTGGAGGAACCTTGACAATCCTACTTGCAAAGCTTGCGGTTTGGAGATTGAGACTAGCGCCCATGTGTTTTGGCATTGTGAAAAGGCACAGGAGATATGGCAGCTATCTGGATTTCAGTTGATACCCGTGGGGCTTACTGCCATGAGTTTGTAGACCTACTGTGGCACCTAAAATTTGTTCAGCATGTGGACAATGAATTCTTGAGCTTGATATAGTTAACCATTTCATGGAGCATGTGGTTCAACCGAAATGCTGTTAGACAAGGACAACCCAGGCAACATGTATCATTCGTGCTGCACAAATGCAGGAGCTTGTTTACAGAGTTCAGTTAGCAAACTCTACTCCAACACGGCAGTTAGTGACCGGGGACCTCACCTGGAAACCTCCACAGGAACCGATTTACAAGATCAATGTTGATGGGGCTGTCTTTGCTCAACTAAACGCATCAAGTGTGGGAGTGGTTATTAGGACCCCTGGAGATGGAAGCTGTGGTGTTGGCAGAAGGAGTTCGTTTTGCCTGGGAGGTGGCTATGTGATGTAGTGTTTGAGAGTGATTCCAAAATAGTCTCAAATGCAGTTTTAGGCAATACAACTCCACCTATAGCTATTGCCAACGTTATTATGGGGATCCAACAGCATTGACTACTTGCCACATAAGTTTTTTTGTGAAAATATTATGGACTTTTAACATTATTTATTTTTATTTTGAGTCTTTTGATTAAATTATAAATTATAAATTATATTCTCTAACTTAATTCAAAATTCAATTCAATTATGTAATTTTTGGTATATTTATTTCAGTTTTATAACTTTCATTCATCTTGAATGTAATTTCTTTCGTGAGTTTTGTCAAGGACAGTTGTACATTATCTTCAAGGGTTCAAATGAGCCCCCTAACTTAAAAAAAAAAAAATATATATATATATATAAAAATTAGGCGGAAACACTATTTTGGTCACTACATTTTGATGTCACAGTCAATTTGATTCCTATATTTTAGGAGCGGTCAATTTGGTCCATATTATTTTCAAGTCATAGTCAATTTAATCTCTGCTGTTAGATGACTAATGGAATCTACTTAAGTGGTAGATAGAAGGCACACATGACATAAATTAAATTAAAATATAAATATAGTCATTCCATGTCAGCCCTTCCACGTCAGTTTCTACTACTGTTAATTCCACATGATAGTCTCTCACATGACCCACATACCATCAATACTCTCACCCACATGACTCTCAGTCTCTCACATGACCCACATACCATCAATACTCTCACTCATTGTCAAACACAATTGAATTCAAAATACCCAAATTAAAATTCCAAATCTCTAACCCACAATGAACATGAACTCCTTCACAGCCAAATCTCTTCTCGCCTAACTAAACTAAAAATACTTAGGAAACATCTTCAATTCCACTATATCCCCTTTCATTTCTTCCAAGAAATACCTCACCTTGGAGAGCAAATTATTTGTAATACTAAAAGTCAACAACCCAGGTGACCTTATCACCGTACTAACCACTTCCTCATAAGAAAACCCCAGACTTTGTAAAAACTGAATCTTTGGCAAAAGGGTATCTTCCACACTTGAAACAATAGCACTACGGTGTGAGAAGTGATTGAATGAGGACCCACAAAACCCAAGTTTTGTAGAAAAGAGAAAGTGGGTCTTAATTGGTTTGGGACACTGGAAACTAAATTCTAGGGCATCGAGTTGTGGACTTTGGAATGTGAAGAAATGGGATTCAGACCTCATTGAGAAGGAAATCAAAGATGGGGTAGAGTTGGGAGTTGTGGGTACATGTCTAGAATTCGACCAAGGGAAGAGCGAGTGAGGCCAAAGGAAGAGAGGCATTGCTCGACAGAGTGGAGGGAAGAGAGTGGGGAGGAATGGAAATCTAGGTTGAGCTGGAGAGCTTCGTGGGAATTGATGTTGAGGTTTTCAATGTAGTGGATTTTCTGGCAGAAGGGGAGGCCTGAGTTTGAGGAGGAAGAAGAAGGTAGAAATCCTAAACCCTAAAAGTACACCATTATTGCCTTTCAAACAAATGTGGCAGAAATTTTAAAACTTCAACAAATTGAGACATCACCATTACTTAGCAGTTGCGTTCATCAAATTTTGATTTGTCCCTTCACAGGTAACTAGCTCTTCAAAAAGCAAAGTAATCAAGGTATGGACATGGGTGAGTTACAGAGTTGATCATCAATGGTTTCAGTCTGGAATCACCAATGGAGTCTTTCGAGATGAAAGGAACTTTGATTGTGGGGATTAGGCGAGTAGAGATTTGGCTGTGATGGAGTTCATATTCATTGTGGGTTACGGATTTGGAATTTTAATTTGGATATTTTGAATTCAATCATGTTTGACGGTGAGTGAAAGCCTTGATGGTAAGTGGGTCATGTGATAGTCACGTGAGAATAACAGTAGTAGAAGCTGATGTGGAAAGGCTTGCGTGGAAGGACTGTTTATATTTTAATTTAATTGATGCCATGTGTGTATTTCGTTTGCCACCTAAGCAGATTCCGTTATTCATCTAAATAGCAAGGACTAAATTAACTGTGACTTAAAAATAGTAAGGACCAAGTTGACCGCTCCCAAAATGTAAGGATCAAATTGACTATGACACCAAAATATATGAACCAAAATGATATTTCTGCTTATAAATTATTAGTTTAATTTACACTTAAAAGTATTTTTGACTCTCTAATTATATATCAACCTAATCCAAAACCAAAAAATAACACAAATCACAAATCACTCTTATTTTCTCTCTCTAATATGACCTCTAATCTCATTTTTCCGCTGAGTATCTCGGTATCTTTGATTCTACAAGTAAAAAGTGAATGTTTATGAGTTGTGGTGTCTCTCTCTTTATTATAAATTTATATTATATGTGTATTTGTTTGAATGTGTGTGTATATAGTATAAATATAACATAATTTTATATAATTTAATTTAAGAAATACAGAAGGTTTATTACATGCGAGTGTATTATTATCATTTTATAAAGTTAATGTATTATTTATGTTAAAGCATTTTATTTTATTTTAAAAAAAAATTTATGAGAAGCATTTGATTAATTGAGTATGAATGAATATGAGTGTGTAGGTCAATAGTTAATAAAGTACCAATGGGTTGAGTATTGTCATTTAGTTTAAAATATTTTTATAAAAACAAGAACCAAGACAACTGCATAAAATTAAAAATATTATACAAACTTAACAAAATAAAATGGTCACATTTACTCACATTAACAATAGATAATAAAAACTTATAACGAACTATTATATAAATATTTCAAAATTAAAAAAAAAATTGGTAGAAGGAAATTGTAAAATTTTATATATTTGGATGCTTTTTTCTAATTTTTTATTTGGCCGATAACTTGATATATTTAACTTCTCTTTTTATTCCTTATATTTAATTGAAGTTTCTTTATGCCCTTGAAAAAAAAAATTTGGAGCTAAATAAATAAAAAAAATAGTGTATAATTTATAATTTAGGTTTTTTTTAATTTTTATTGGTGCGTACATACAAACAGTACAACTCCGCTTGATTAAGTTTATGGCCCGCATGTTTCTCAAAAAAAAAGTTTATTGCCCGCATAAGGCCCAACTAGGTTGTTTAGCCTATATCTACAAAATAAAAAACCTGGGTTTCACTGGGCCCTTTCAAGCTCTCTCCCCGTTAGGTAGTTTTTCATTAGCCCAAACAAGATCCATCCCGGTTAGGCGGTTTCATGTTTCAACATTTTTTTTCTACCTTTTAAAAAAAAAAAATTATTTAGTAGTTCTACAAGTAATACAAAAATTTTGCTACATTGATCTTATTAACCAACATGTCACCGATCAAAAAGAAGTAATTCAAATACTTAGTTATGAAGTGATTGAGACTCACTAATCATATTCATGATCATATCAGTTTATAAGTTTCATGTAATAAAACTTATAATACCTTTAGCATTTTCCATTTTTTTTGGGGGGTTGTAAGGGTTTATGGGTTGGATCATTCTTTTCTATTATCTATTTTTCTACTTTTTTTTTTTTTTTTTTAACTTTCTATTTATGCTTCTCCATCACCCAAAATATATACCCACACATAATTTGGTGCTCCATGGAAAAAATTATCTTATAGGGCCACTATATCTAGCTGCTTCTTTAAGTACATTCACTCATATGTTGTGAGTAGTTGCATGAAGTGCTCTCTCACACACTTTCTTTTTTCTTCTTAAGGGAGTTCTTAGGTGTGGTCCCTTCTCCTAACTCACTTAAACTCTACTCATAAATGTCGTGGGACCACCCATGCAATAGTGGAGCTTCCTACTACTAGAACTCACAATCTCAAACTCGCAAAGTGATGGGCCATGAGTGCTTCCTATCAATAAACCACCCCGTTATTAACCAACATGTCACCAATCAAAAAGAAGTAATTCAAATACTTAGTTATGAAGTGATTGAGACTCGCTAATCATATTCATGATCATATCAATTTGTAAGTTTCATGTAATAAAACTTATAATACCTTTAGCATTTTTCCTTTTTTTTTTGGGGGTTGTAAGGGTTTCTGGGTTGGATCATTCTTTTCTATTATATATTTTTCTACATTTTTTTTTAAAACTTTCTATTTATGCTTTTCCATCACCCAAAAATATACCCACACATAATTTGGTGCTCCATGGACAAAAATTATCTTATAGGGCCACTATATCTAGCTGCTTCTTTAAATACATTCACTCATATGTTGTGAGTAGTTGCATGAAGTGCTCTCTCACACAATTTTTTTTTCTTCTTAATAAAAAGGGAATTCTTAGGTGTGGTCACTTCTCCTAACTCACTTAAACTCTACTCATGAATGTCGTGGGATCACCTATGCAATATTGGAGCTTCCTACTGCTAGAACTCACAATCTCAAACTCGCAAAGTGATGGGCCATGAGTACTTCCTATCAATATACCCCGTGAGTGGTGGACACTCCCTCACTCATCAAACAACTTAATTCGGAGGGATTTCAGCTAGCTAAAGCCTTCCTTTGTTTAGTCTATTCCTTTTATATAGTATTTTTTAAAGTAAGAAACACACGTATATGCAATGGATTGTGATCCTACATTCCTACTATCTCAACCTATAAGAATTATTTGAGTTAGTGTAACGTTTTATATCTTACTATTATTGTTGTTGTCAATAATCTTTACGTGTATAGTTGTGATTGTTGCATGCATGCGTATTGGATTTTCTTTTCACCTTTCCCAAAATGGTACTGGATCATAAAATTTGACGCACATTGTTCTTGATTTAAGTTTTACACTAGCTAATGAAGCTCGTAATTTGTTTTAAAAAAAAAAAAAAAAAAGAAGAAGAAGAAGAAGAAGAAGAAGAAGAAGAGAGAAGTGGTTTTTAGTCCAACAAAATCATCTACCTTGGGAACTGGAAACAACACCTTCGATTTAGTAAGCATTTCTTTACAGTAAGGTTTCAAATCATCTATAAATTTAATACTTAAAAATTATGGGTATTTTTTTTTTTGTATTCCGTTTAAGCAATTAAAACTTAAATTAGAAATCTACTACTGTTCTCTCCCTCTCTAGCTATTTCACTCGGTTTCAAATAAAATCCAAATGCAACCTTGAGCAGTTGAGCTTTTGGGCACATGTTCCTGGATACAGTGGGTCACAAATCACATCCCACAAGCACAACACAAATCTGGAGTAGGATCAATCATAAGCTTTACTGTGGCATTATTTTGCAATCTTGAGGGAATAGTAGTTGTCCTATTATTGATTGATAAGTTTACTTCTTTATCATTTTTTGATGAATATTTGTTTTCTTTATCATTTTGCACTTGTGCACATGCAAGAGGCCTCAAGTGGAAATATGTCGATTTTTATATCTATGCAGACAATAATGTATCGTAGACACAGCTTTCCTCGTCATGTAATTGTAAATGCAACGGTCATATTATTATGTGCCCTTACGTCCTTTAGGCGTGAAAAAGTACCAGCCCAATGATCTGGAAAAAACAGGAGAACTGAATTGTTTGACGCCAAAAAATAACTAGAACTAATTTTGGCTCAGTCCTCATAAACTTTAGCTTTTGATATGATAAAGAGCTATGGACAAAACTAAACCTTGATTTGCGTTTTGATTCCAGATTTAACAAACGTGGTCAAAAGAAAGTTGAACCCTTAATGAATTTGTCTCTACTTGGCGCCAGGGGCGGTTGCATCTAGGGCTATCTTTTATATATTTAAACATGACTTTTTAAAAAAAATAATTTAAATATTGTTTAAACTCTATTATCTTGTTTTAAATACAAAATTACTAATTAACATAAACCACTTAGAAATTTTAGAAAATTAAGAGGCACAAAAAATTTAACAGAACTTTTCACACTTGTTGAGGTGGCGAATTAATAGTGGTAAATAAAAAAAGTGATGTTAGTAGTAGACTTAGATGAGAACTAGTAAAAGTTTGCCAACTCAACTATTGTAAAATTTTTTGTGTATTGTTTTTTTTTTAGAAGTGTTACAATCACAATATTTTCACAACAAATTTTAAGTGTTAAGTTGTTACTTGTTCTAATTTGAACCCACCACTAAAATTACTTTTTTAACTACCAATAACAGCCAGTAATAACATACCACTTCGAATTTATTATGAAAGTATTATGAAAAATATTGTGAAAGTATAATTTCTTTTTTGATAAAAATATTATTTTATTTATTGGTTAATATATAGGCTTAATTAATACTATTTTAATTAAAAAAATAGCCCTATTGGTTAAAATTAGAGGGTCTTTTTTAACTTCGGACTTGAGGCAACTACCTCTTACTTATACGGTAGAGCGGGCTTTTGTCTCATTTCATAACTGAGACAAATTCATTATTTATTAAAATGCAGTACAAGAGTGACGAAGGCTCAATTTTGTTCGTCCCATTGCTTCCCTTTCTTCAATAGCCATACACTTTTCAACAAAAGGAGGGCTAGCAAAATTTCAATTTCAATTTTTTTTTTTTTTTTAAAAATAGAGCTGGCCTTTTTGTATTGTCTTGACCTGGTTGCAACCCAAATTTCATGTTCTTAATCATCCATCTAATCACGACAACAGCTAATTTCTCTACTTCCCTTCTCTACTTTGAAATCATGTCTTCAGCGTATGATTTCAGTTGTTTTTAACGTGTGTGTACGGACTTATGTGAAATCATATGTGTGCAACAAGTTTTATCATTTTCTTAGTTTTTCCTTTCTCCAGCATGAAAATAATTGTTTAAGGTATTATACATCAAATGTGTATATATGCAGCTTTTACATCACCTAGATACTGTTCTATATTGATGGTGGACTTTTTTATTTTTTTTTTCTTGGGTTAAATGGCAGCATAACATTATCAGATCAAATCAGCAGAAGTATTGATGGTGGACTTTGTACTCAAGTAGTAAAAGATTCAAACGATAGCTCATATCTCTTCTTTCCAAAATCAAGCTATTAATTTTTTTTTTTTTCATATAAAAATTTAAAATTGGCGTCTAGCTATAGCAAAATCTTGATTTCCTATGTACACACACTCATATCTTTTCGAAAAACCCTAATTCATTCGTAACCATTCCAAGGCCGAGATCTGCTTTTTTTGAGGTTTATGTTGAACTTAGGAAAAAACTCCTTTATCTCCTGGTTTGATTTCAGGCTTCCTACATACATCGAGTATACTCTTGTGAGTAGAAGTCCCAAATGAGAAAAAGAATGGTGTGGTTAATATGATATAATTAAGTACAAACCCATATAAAAGTATAGAACAATACTTTTGGGTAAATGATGTTTTTGATGTTCTTATATATTATTTATCTTGTATTTTTTTTTTCTTCTTATTTTTCTTTTTCCGGGCTTAACGAAGAAAATTTTTTAAAGACAGTGAATATATTAAGCTTGATTTTAAATTTGAGTCCAAGAAACATTAAACTTTTCCCCCTAGAGATGACAGATGATCATACATTGCAGTTTACACTTCACACCAGCAAAATATAGAACAAAGGAGACTTGCAAACCCAAATACAAAAAGTAATGATACTTTAGATCTGTTTGGTAACGTTATTTGAACAACATTTTTCGTTATTTAAACAACACAACACGTATTTTTACAATATTTTTTTATTCATATGTATTTTTACAATACTTGAATAACATTATTAGCACATTATTACTAAATGTGCCATTTGTTAGGAGGAGGATGAAGAAAAATAAGGCAAAAATGGTTGTAAGTTAAAAAATATTAACGTCAATAGAAGAAGTACTAATTAGTCACGTAGGGATCATCGGAGAAACTTCCAGGAAATTTCGTAGGGAAAAAAAAAATTGTCCAGCTGCATTTTTACTCTTTAGTTACAAAGTGCCATGCACAGTACCAGCCTAAGATATTTTGAGGCCTTACACGAACTTTTAAATGGATCTTTTTTACTTTTTAAATATCTACTTTATATTATTAATTTTATATTTAAGCAAAATACATGCATATTGAGATTGAAATTTTCATGTATTGACTATAAATTTTATGGTTTAGTTAATAATCTCTAAGATAAATAATCTAAAATTATTTTCTACGAGTCTTTTAAATAAAAATTAAAGTATTGGATAAGTATTAACTATTATTTGAGATTATATTTTTAAATTTTGTTGATCTGAGTTTTTTTGTTTATTTTTTTTGGGCTTTCTACCACTTGGGAGCTTTAGGCAATGGCATCAGTTGCTTATAATATTGAGCAGGCCCTAATCGCGAATGTCACAAAAGACTTTTTATTTATTTATTTAGCACTTGACCCTATAATAAAGTATTCTTCCCTCTTTTTTTATTATAATTTAGAAGGAAGTAATAAACTACTTGATTACTTTCACATACATTTCTCTCACATGTAGCTTAATGATAATAAGTTTCTAAAAAAAAATCTTAATAATAATAATAATAATAATAACATTAATAATATATATATAGCAATAATCTTGAAACAATATAAAAATATATTTTTCCATCACCCAAAATATATACCCATACATAATTTCGGTGCTCCATGGAAAAAATTATCTTATAGGACCACTATATCTAGTTACTTCTTTAAATGCATGGTCTCACATGTTATGAGTAGTTGCATGATCTATTCTATTACACTTTTTTTTTTTTTTTTCCTTAAGAAAAAAAGAAGTTCGCAGGTGCGATCACTGTTTCAAGCTCACTTAAACTTTATTCATAAATGGCGTGGAACCACCCATATAATAGAAGGGCTTCCCATTACTAAAACCCACAATCTCAAACTCGCAAAATGATGGGCTATGAGTGTTTCTAATCAATAAACTACCCCAGTGAGTGGTAGTCTGGTAGATACTCCCTCACTTAACAAACAACAAGTAGGAGAGATTTCAGCTAGCTAAAGCCTTCCTTTGTTACTCTATTCCTTTTATATAGTATTTTTTTAGTAAATAACACATATGCAATGGATTTTGATTATACTATCTCAACCTATAAGTATTATTTGAGTTAGTGTAACGTTTTATATGTTATACTGTTATTGTTGCTGTTTAATAAACTTTACTTGTATAGTTGTGATTGTTGCATGTGTATTGGTTTTTCTTTTCGCCTTTCTTAAAATGGTATTGGATGAGTTTTACACTAGCTAATGAAGGTTATAATTTGTAAGAGAATAAAGAGAAGCTGATAAAGGAGACTGGTGGTTTAAGTCCAACAAAATCATCTACCTTAGGAACTGTTAGTTAGCATTTCTTCACAGTAAGGTTTCAAATCATCTATAAATTTAATACTTAAAAATTATGGTATTTTTTGTACTCCATTTAAGCCATTAAAATTTAAATTAGCGGTATGAATACAGTGGGTCACAAATCACAACCCACAACACAAATTTGGAGTAGGACCGTGTATAATCATAAGCTCTACTGCTAGGGCATTAGTTGTCCTATTATTGACTGATAAGTTTTCTTCTTTATCATTTTTTGATGAATATATAGTTGTCTTCTTCTTTATCATATTTCGCCATGATCCCTGAAATTACATCTCCCCAACTAGGTTCGGCATTTTGCAGTTGCACATGCAAGAGGCCTCAAGTGGTGGAAATATATTGATTTTTATATCTATGCAGACAATAATGTATCGTAGACACACTTTCCTCATGCAATTGTAAATATTGCAACAGTCATATCATGTGCACGTCCTTAAAAACCGTTTTTTACTCTTGAAAAAAAGTTCCAGCTCAATGATCAGAAAAATAGGACAACTGAATTGTTTGACGCCATATAACTAGAACTAATTTTGGCTCAGTCTTTGTTAACAATATAAAGTGAGAGAGAAAGACTGAATAGTCTGTATATTGATGTATGTATAATAATGTACAATAGAGAACCTTATATAGGCTAGGTATGTGTGCAGTACAAGCAAAAGGAGTAAACTACAAGAATAGTATATTGGGCTAAGCCCAATGGGTTAAACTAGACTAAGCTATACACTAACATCCCCCCTCAAACTCGCGGTGGCAAGGAGGAAGCCAATGGGAGTTTGGATATAAGATCTCGAAGACGACCAGGCGAGTGAGTCTTGGTAAAGATATCAGCAGGCTGGTCAGCAGAGGAGATGGAGAACAACTTGAGATTTCCTTTCTTGAGATGCTGGCGAGTGATGTGGCAGTCGATCTCAATATGCTTGGTGCGTTCGTGGAAGACATCATTATGAGCAATGTAGATAGCACTACGATTGTCACAATAAAGAGGAGTGGCAGTGGGCTGCGGAGCATCCATGTCAGCCAAGAGCCAGCGAAGCCAAACAAGCTCGCAAGTGGTGTCGGCAAGGGCACGATACTCTGCCTCAGTACTGGAATGGGAAACCACATCCTGCTTCTTGCTGCGCCACGAGACAAGAGAAGTACCTAACAGGAAATAGAAACCTGTGATAGAGCATCGATCAGTCGGATCACCTGCCCAGTCAGCATCTGAATAAGCATGAAGCTCGAGGGAAGATCGAGAGGAGTAATGCAGACCGTGATAAAGTGTGCCTTTGACATATCGGAGAATCCGAAGAACAGCAGCATAATGGATTGAACGAGGTGCATCCATGAACTTACTAACCATACCCACGGCATGTGAAATATCCGGACGAGTAACAGTGAGATAGATCAAACTGCCAACCAATTGACGATAGCGAGTAGCATCGGATATAGGTTCACCATCCAAAGGTGTGAGCTTTGCATTGTATTCTAAAGGAGTGGAAACAGTCTTGTTGTCGGTGATACCGGCTTTGGAGAGAAGATCAGAAGCATATTTAGTCTGGGAAAGATAGTATCCATCAGAGGATGAGGTAACCTCAAGCCCAAGAAAATAGCTGAGAGTGCCTAGATCTTTCATCTCAAAATGTTGACTAAGGAACTGCTGAAGAGAGCAGATACCTGCAGAATCATCTCCAGTAATAATCATATCATCAACATAAAGAAGAATAAGAGTGATACCAGCAGAGGATCTTCGGACAAAGAGAGCGGTCTCATGAGGACTCGAAGTGAAACCCTGCTGAGCAACAATCGAGCTAAACTTTTCAAACCAAGCTCGAGGAGCCTGCTTAAGGCCATAAAGAGCACGGCGAAGGCGACAAACTTGGCTGCCTGAATGTGGATAGCCAGGGGGTGGTTGCATGTACACTTCTTCATGGAGGTCTCCATTAAGGAAAGCATTCTTCACATCCATTTGATAAAGAGGCCAACGGCGAACAGCAGCCACAGCAATGAGACATCTGACAGATGTAAGGCGAGCAACAGGGGCAAATGTTTCCTCATAGTCAATACCATACTCCTGAGTAAAGCCCTTGGCAACTAGGCGAGCCTTGTATCGTTCAACAGATCCATCAGCCTTGGTCTTAATCTTGTAAACCCACCTACAACCTACTACAGACTGACCAGGAGGCAAATCAACCATATCCCAAGCGTTATTCTTATGAAGGGCATCTAGTTCTTCGTTCATAGCTTGCTGCCAAAGAGGGTCAGTATGGGCCTCATGATAGGTGTGAGGTTCATAGAGGGTGGCAAGAGCAAAAGAGCAGTGATAATCAGTAAGATAAGGGGGAGGAATGCTTACCCGAGTGGAACGACGAAGTTCAGGACCAACAGGTGACTCAGGAGAGGGTGGTGCCACAGGATCCAAGACAGGCGGATCATATGCCGGAGACAAAACCAGAGATGAGTCGTCTGGAGAGGCAGCCGATGTTGAAGAATCCTCCACAAGTTCAGGATAGAGAGGGAGGAAAAGATCAGTAAAAATGGGAGACTCTGAGGAAGGAGATGCAGGAAACTGCTGAAGACTCGTGAAAGAACGATGTTCCCAAAACTCAACATGACGGGAGACATAAAGGCGATGAGAAATGGGATCATAGCAGGGAAACCCCTTTTGAGACACACCATAACCAAGGAAACAACAGAGACGAGTACGAGGCTGGAGCTTTGTTCGTTCATGAGGAGGAAGAGAGACAAAGCAAGCACAACCAAAAACCCGAAGGGAGGAGTAGTCAGGAGGTTGACCATAAAGAAGCTCAAATGGTGATTTGTTGTGTGTAGTTGGTGAAGGAATACGATTAATGGTGTACACAGCAGTGAGTGCAACCTCACCCCAAAAGCGCTCAGGAAGAGAGGCAGAAATGAGAAGGGTGCAGACAACATCAAGAATGTGACGATGTTTTCGTTCGGCACGACCATTTTGTTGAGAGGTGTAAGGACAAGACCGCTGAGGAAGAGTACCATAACTGTCTAAAAAGGATAAGAAAGATTTATCATTATATTCTTGAGCATTATCTGATCGAAAGACTTTGACGGTGCGATTGAACTGTGTTTCAATCATTTTATGAAATGTTTGGTAAATAGACACAAGTTCAGACCTATGGTGAAGCAGATAAATCCAAGTATATTGAGAAAAATCATCCACAAATATGACAAAATATTTAGATCCCCCCTCAGTAGGAACAGGTGCAGGTCCCTAAATATTAGAATGTATAAGATCAAAAGGGGCAGAAGAAAAGGAGTCACTTTTATTAAAGGGCAATTTTGTTTGTTTGCCAAAATGACAGGAAGTACAATCAAATTTTTGAAACTAAACTGAACCTAAATGACCTTGAGAAGCTAACAACTGAAGACGAGATAAGGATGGATGACCAAGACGAGCATGCCATAGATCAGGTGAGGAGGTGGTAGTGGTAGCAGCTGCAAAAACAACTTGTGAAGGAATCTTCAAGTCATGAACCTCATACATGCGACCAACCTTACGGCCTATCCCAAGCACTTGACCCATCCGGGGATCCTGCACATCCACACCATGATTAGTAAATAGAAGATCTACGCCTAATTCACAAAGTTGACCAACAGAAAGCAAATTAAGGGATAACTTTGGAATATGAAAAGTGTCATTAAGGGATAGTCTAGGAGAAGAGATTGTTCCTTTATGACTAACAGGCATAGGAGTTCCATCAGCAGTGTAAATGGTGATTGGATGTTCTAAGGGTGCCTTATCGAAAAATTGGGATTCATCAGGAGTCATATGGTTATAACATGCAGTATCAAAGAACCAAGGTTGTTTACCTGAGGTGACAGAAAGGGCAGTGGAAGTGCGGGATAAAACCTGTTGAACAACTGCCTCAATATCAGCCGTAGTAAGTGAGGAAGTCAAAGATGGACCTGTAGGAACCGATGGATCTGAAGGACATACAGCAGCTGCCCGAGGAAGAGAAGCCTTATTATGCTCTTGCACAAATTTCTGCAGTTTGCGACAAACAGATATGTCATGACCTTTGCTGCGACAAAACTCGCAGCGAGTACCTTTGGAAGGCTGAGAGTTGGGACGCCCAGGGTTTATTCGTGGAGGAGCAGTGAATGCAGCAATGGGAGGCTGTGGAGAGGGTGTAGCCAATACATTATCAGATGATGACATGTGATAAGTAGGCCGACAGTTCTCCTCAGAAATGAGCTCCTTGACTGCAGCATCAAGAGAAGGAGTAGGAGATCGGCTAAGCAGAGAAGCCCTAGTAGGCTCAAAATCCTCACGTAAACCCATCATGAAGTGCATAAATTTACGACGATCCCAATATTTGACAAAGAGCTCAATGTCCTTAGAACACACTAGTGGAGGATCTACAGCAGAGAGTTATTCCCACATAGTAGAAGTCTGAGAATAGAAATCAAAAATAGACTGACCTGTCTCTTGACGCATTTGATAGAGCTTTGATTCAATGTGGAACTCCAAGCTTGAATCATTAGTGCAATCATAGCGATCAGCCAAAAATTTCCAAGCAGCCTCAGCAGTTTCAAGACGAGGAAGAAGATTATGAATGGAGGGAATAGAGATATTGATAAACCAAGACAAGATCTTACTTTGAATACTATCCCATTCCTTTAGGCGTTCTTCATAATCATCTGTTGTAACAGCAGTCTTCGAAGACTCTTCAGCAGTTGTGGCTTTGGATTTAGGGTTTGGTACTGGCTTAGGAATTGAACCAGTCACATATCTCCACAATTTACGACCCTTGAGAAAGATAATCATATTCTGAGACCACGCATGATAACTAGTAGGACCATCCAACATAATAGTGATAGGACGGATGATATCTCGTTCATTTTGTTGAGCCATAATGAAGAAAATGACCAAAAAATGGGATTTAGAGACCTCAAATGCAGAAACGGAGCTCAAAATCGGAATCTACGCGAAAAACTGAGCAAAACAGGTCCGGTTGAAAATTTTTGACTATGGTCAAAATCAACGGTCAACGGTCAAAGTCAACTGTCAGAGTCAACGGTCAACGGCTGATATGTGCTGACGTGGCAGTGTGACGTCACCTAGGGCTGACGTGGCAGGAAGAAAAGCAGCAGCAGGCGCGTGTGGCGCGTGAGTGCGCGTGGACTGGCGCGTGCGGGGCGCGTGAGGGGCGTGGCAGGTACCAGCGGCGCGTGGCTGCGCGTGGCGGCGCGTGGAGCGCGTGCTCGTGAGGCAGAAACTTCAACCGGCGCGTGGAGGCGCGTGTGATGCAGTTTCTGGCCGTTCTTGGTTAGGTTTTGCTCGGGATTGGCCGTTCTGTCTTTCTATGCCTGTTGTTTGGCAGTTGAATGCACAAAACGTTGATATCCGAGTGTTGCAGGTACTGTGGGCGTGACGACGGTGGCTCGCTTCTGACAGTGATGACTGGATGAAGGCGAGGGCAGCGGAAGAACGCCGGAGATGTCCACAGGAACCAGAAAGTCAGAGGAATGGCTCTGATACCATGTTAACAATATAAAGTGAGAGAGAAAGACTGAATAGTCTGTATATTGATGTATGTATAATAATGTACAATAGAGAGCCTTATATAGGCTAGGTATGTGTGTAGTACAAGCAAAAGGAGTAAACTACAAGAATAGTATATTGGGCTAAGCCCAATGGGCTAAACTAGACTAAGCTATACACTAACAATCTTCATAAACTTTATCTTTTGATATGATAAAGAGCTATGGACAAAACAAAACCTTGATTTGCGTTTTGATTCCAGATTTAACAAATGTGGTCAAAAGCTGAACCCTTACCCTTAATCATGAGCCTGGACCTGGAGGGCATGTGGTTACAGTGCTTTGGGTAGGGAAGGCCTAGTAAATAAAAGAATTTTTTTTCCAAATAAACTTAAATATCAAATCATTTTGTTAGTTGTCACGTTTTAAAACAATTTGAAAAACTAGCATATTAAGTGTCTAAAACTCGAGTTCCAAAATAAAACTCGAGTTTCTAAGTCTCGATTGGTAAGTGGTAGCGTCTGATGTGGACAAATATATCCACGTGAAACTCGAGTTTTTAAGACTTGAGTTTCACCGTTTTATGTTTTTCCTTCTTCCTCTACGCGTTCTTCTTCCTCACGTGCGTTTTGTTTTTTCCTTCTTCTTCTTTGTTCTTCGGCGCTGCAGATTGGCTCACCCAGATCGTGCCTCTTCCTCTGTTCTTCAACGCTGCAAATCAGCTCGCCTAGATGGTGCTAAGTTCTTCGGAGCTCCACATCATGCATCTTCAGATCTGTTGGTTCTTCCTCTGTTCTTCTTCAGATCGTTGTTGGTTTGGTCTTCTCCAAAATCGAGTCTTAGAGACTCAATTTTGCTTTTTAGAACTCGAGTCTCTAAGACTCGAGATCTATGTGGCAATACCTACCCAGATCAGTAAGTAGAATCCGAGTATTTGAAACTCAATATTTAGATTGAAATCAACCCTTTGAAACTCGAGATACTAGTTTGCAATATTCACCCATGTCAACTTATTATGTTCCTGCAAATTCCCTCGTAAATAAAAATTAGTCTCATTTCTTAACTAATCAGCCAAAATTCATTATTTTTTGAAATGCAGAACACAAGAGTGACAAAGGCTTAGTGTTGCTAGTCCCATGACTTCCATTTCTTCAATAGCCATACACTCTTTGGCAAAAGCAGGGCTAGCAAAATTTAAATCAGAATTAAAAAAAAAATAATAATAATTACAGAAAAAAGAGAGCTGGCCTTTTTGCATTGTCTTGACCTGGTTGCAAGTTGCAACGCAAACTTCCTAATATTCTTGATCATCCGTCTAATCTTTACCGACAACAACTAGCTTCTCCACAACCCTAGTTTGAAATCATATAAAACTATACTTTTGGGTAAATGATGTTTTTATATGTTATATATCTTGTATTCCTGTAGTTTTTTTTCTTTTTCTTTTTTTTTTCTTTTTTTTTTCCGGGCTTAACGAAGAAGAAAAACAGTGCACATATTAAGCTTGAATTTGAATCCAAGAAATTGCAGTTTACACTTCACACCAGCAAAATAAAGACCAAAGGAGACTTGCAAACCCAATTAAAACTAAAAGGCAAGAGTAGAGAAATTGCTTGTGATGTTAAGGACCAAAGAAGGACAGAGACCGGAGAGGAAGAAGAATAAAGCAAAAATGGCTGTAAAGAGTTTAAAAATATTAAAGTCAAAAGAAGAAGTACGGAAGCAGTCAAGTAGCGGAGGAAACTTCCAGGAAATTTCATAGCCAAGAGAAAGAAAACTACTGAATGCTGCAATGGACTTTTTTTTTTTTTTAATAATTTTTTTTTTATTCAGACCCTATAATAAAGTGATAAGCTACTTGATTACTTTCACATGCATTTCTCTCACATTTAGCTTAATAATAATCTTCTAAAAAAAAGCTTTAATAATAATTTTTTTTTTATGAAAGAAGGGGGAGCAATCATATGTGACTTACCCCCAGGGCATGATCTAATAGGGGCACCTCCAACTAAGAAATGTTAGACTGAACCATAGCTACTGTGACCAGGGTGCCACAGACCTCACCCTAGCACCCTAAGAGAGCCAACAGATAAGGTGCAATGCATGTTAAGAACCCACCCCCACATGGTACACACCACGACTCAAACGAGGGATCTCATGCATGCACGCGAGATCTCACACCACTGGGCCACCCCCCCCCCCCCCCCGAGGCAAAGCTTTAATAATAATAATACAATAATAACATTAATCATATATAGCAAGAATCCTAAAACAATACACATATATACTAATATCGAAATATTCCACTTAAATAACCAATCCAAAAATAAGCTCAAACAATAACACAAAATCAACCTCGAAATTTTTTTAAAAAAAAGATCTATTTTATCATATTATAATCTCAATCTCATCCGTAATTCCCACCAAAAAAAAAAAAAAAAAACTCGACTACATGTTTGAGTCAAAGAGAAAGTGTATGAGTTAAACAGAGACATAGCACCATTGTTGCTCTAGAGTTTGGAAGCGGTGGTAACAACAACAACAAATCCCAGAGTTCAGTGTTTGAAGAAATTACAAAATCCTAATGAGATCAATCCCCCTAGTATGTACTACTACAATGTAATTGGTGTTCCTTCTCCAGCTATTTCTTTACATTTTTGAGATTTTGAAGGTTCTCTCGTGCACTCATCCATACATCCATTTTTGTTCAATAATTCCATTCTTTTACTGAAAATACACTTCTTATTTCAATATTATAATTAAAGTTTGGTTCTTTTTGTGGGGTTTCTGTCTCTGTTCTTGATGGGTTATGGAAATTTATCTCAAAGTAGTAGAACAGGAGAAGTGTATCTTAATTGTTTGATAAAGTTCCCTAAAGAAGTATGGGACCAAAAATTTACATATGTTGAGGTTAATCTATAGCTACGATACTAGAGTTTAGACTCCAATAAGTTTTTTAAGCACTGGGGTTTGAGCATACCTCAACCTCACATCACTCAAAATCTTGACTCTATCCTTAGTCAGAGAAAATTATTTATCCAACAATTTCACACCTCCCTTCACTACTAAAGCTAAATCTTTACACTTAAGAAGAAGAAAAAAAAACATTATAAGGATAAATAAGTATAATTTTTGTATGGGGTTGAATTAAATTTTCTAGTGCTTTAGGGAAAAACAAAAACAATCTTCGAAATCCTTTCCTGACCTGCGTCGGATCAGCCTGATTTTAACATTATTTCCACTAAACATGTGTTATCAGTCCCAAGTCCAAGACCTAGCTAGGTAATGATTCTCTTTGCTAATATTTTGAAAGGTAATTGAGAGCCAACCTGGGTCAAACTCCAAAGAATTGAAAAAACAGAGAAAAGTTCTTAATCAGGGGCGGTAATAACTTTTAGCAGTTACAACCGTCTGGTAGGTAGGTCTGACAGGTACACCAATTCTTGTGGTATCCAATTTAGTAAATCAACTTTATAACGTGTTCTTAATATTTTAGACTTTTAAGAGTTTATACTAAATTAAGACAAGTGTCTGGAATGGATCTGGGAAAATGCTTTTCGTTTCTTTTCCTGATTCGTGTTTGTCTCACATTAATTAAAACCCAATTTTGGTTATAAAAATTAAAGTAATAGGTCATTTGGGTAGTGCATAAGGTAGGTGTGTCCAGGCCGGTCCAGATTGTCTCTCGTTCATTTGTTACCTTAAAGACATGGATAAAATCTAGTATTCTAGATCAGAAATCCAGAATAAAGATGAAAAAAAAACATTGCTTTTGGTATATATGTTAGATGATACTTTCGACACATGGCATGTGAAACTTAATTTAATGAGGTTGCGGGTATACCAAAGCACTTTGGTTTTATACAGCATTTTGGTAACTAGCTACTCGAGAAATGGGATCAGAGAATTTCAATTCTCAATATTCAATTATTCACCCCCTCAGTTGCTTTTAGATTTTCAAGAAAAAGCCTGAAAGATTCACTTGGGTTTGACACCTTAAATGTTGTAGTCTTTATTTTACTGAATTGTAAAGAATAAGAACAAGGTTCAACTCTTTTTTTTTTTGTTTGGTTTATTTCTCGTTATTTTCCCTCAAGAAAAATAATAAAGAAAAGGGCACCAGATGGGGATGCGATTAATATGATTGTGAATGATACAACAACATCAAAGTTTGATCCGATAGATGATCAAGAAAGGTCAAACTTAACCAATCGAAAAACAGAATCAACCTGTGTAATGAATTAATATGATGGACTCATACTTAGGAAAAAAAAAATCTTCTAACCTTTGTTTTTCTTGGGTCTAATTTTTTTTTTTCCATTATAAATTTTAATTACTCTATAAGTAAAAAAAATTTTAAAAAAAAGTGATTGATTGTGATTTTTTTTAAAGAAGTGATTGACAGTATATAAAATAAAAAAAAATAAAAAGTGAAATAACCTATTTTTATTTGGAAAATGTTAACGAATGCATTATTTTTCATACTCCATCAACATGCATTATGCACAATCCAACACACTTAATTACATAAATAAGTTTTTCTCAAAAGAAAAAAAATTACATAAATAAGTTTTATTAAAATTTAAGATGAATAAAATATCAATGGGATAATATTTGTTACACACTATTATATAATTTTTTTTTGAGATAATTGTTCAAATCAAAATTTCAGTTAAAAAAAATATGCATAACATGTGTAACAAACCTTTGTCATGAAAGAGTATGGTTAATGTATGCTCTTACTCTCAGGGTATACATTAATCATCCATTTTAAAGAAAAAAAATTATAGAGAATTGAAAAAATTATCGAAACAGTTATGATTTTTTCTTTTCTTCATAAAAAGTTTCATAAAATGATATACTAATATATACTCTAAGGAAACATATTAATAAAACCAATCATTAAAATTTAAAACAATCGGATTCGGAGGTATGCAGGATGACTAAATTGACTAGATAGAAGGAATTGTGCTCATTTAGTACGTGGAGTCAAATCTCAACACGTCCCAAGACCTTAGAATAGATGGCTTTTCATGCATTGGTGCAATACAAAGCCCCCACTACTTACTACTAACGGTAAGTCTAGGTATTTTTTTCCACAATTATCATCAGGACTTATTATGATTTTTTGACCAATGTTTTCAATGCTATCTCCTTGTGATTGAAAAATCTCGTACCGATTTGGAAAGGTAGTCTCCAGTTCCACCTTTATAAAAGTTCGGGTAATTCAAGTGTCTGTTTTAGTAATTTTCAAAAATTTTATTTTTATTTTTTAAGATTCGACTGTAAAATTATAATATTAAATTATAATCAATTTTATATCTAAACTTTATTTCAATACGGAAAACTTCGTTACATTTCTGCGGCTGAGGAAGAAAAGCAATGGATATGATTTGATTTAAAAAGATGAGAAGGTGTGTCAAAGGAGAGATAGTCAGACAGCAATTAGTAGAGTGGGAGAAAACTAATAAAATAAAATATAAAAGGTAGATCTATGAGGAAGAGATAAACACGTGGGATAGACTTATGCAAATACTAAAGAGGAAGGTTCGTGGAAGGTGCATGATTTATAAACCCCCTTACATACGTGCTTATTTACAAAAATACCAAATCTGCTTTCTCCCTTTTTTTTTTAATAAGTCATAACAAATCAAATCACTTTTAAAAAGTTTCTTTTAAACTTTATACTTTAAACTGTGCGTTAGATTAACTATTTGAATATTTAAGCTCGATATTATTATAGTTATTAGTACAATAGCACTAATTCTCAGCCCAAAAAAGAGTACAATAGCACTAATAATATATATTTGCGCTCATCTTGAAATTGTAATAGGTAAATACTAAGATATTTCGTTTTAATAGACAAAATTGAAATAATATTTAAAACGTTGGTTTCAGTTAGTTCAATTGATAAAATTTAATATTGCTACTAAAAACAAACTAGTTAGTATCTAATTTTGATGGTAAATGGTAGTCGTTATGAAATGAAGGCCATAGGTCCAAATATTATTATGTCTATAATCATACATATGACATGATAAAGAACAATTATTGTAAAGTGGTCTTCATTAGTTCAATCCTATTGTATTTATATATTTTTTTAATTAAATTGCAAATTTTGGCTTTCAACTTTGAAACTTTATCCCCCAAAAAAAAAAAACTTTGAAACTTTATTTTAAATCATCTTTATATATTAAAATATTTTTTAAAAATGTCTTTTACAGTCAATCGTTAGATTTAGAATGTTGATAAAGCAAAAACTGATTACCAAAAACCGTTTTTGGTACAACCCTAAGTAGTTAGACTAGACCTAACTAAGTAACTAGGGGCATGCATTCACCTACTAATCTTATAAAATCTATCTATTCTAATTTTTTTTTAGAAAGTTTCAACCTATGGCATCCGCCTCTGATAATAGCTCTTTATTATCAGATCAAGACACCAATAAGTTTTTGGTGTAGGCGGAAATTGAATCTCTAGCTACTTGGTTAGGTCTAGTCTAACTACTTAAGGTTGTACCAAAAACCGTTTTGACCTCACAATCACATCTAACCCGATTGTGAAATGTGGTCACTATGTCACTGACCACGATGGAGGTGCAAAAACCAAGTGCGGTATAGTTTGCGAATTTTCTTTTTAAAAAAAAACACATTGCACCAAACCTATTAATATATAGGTTTATATTTTATATTTAATTTAATATATTAAATGAATATCTAACATATATTTAGTCTATACTACCGTTTAAAAGGCTTTCCTTGTCTGAGATGGACTTTTCAGTGGTTCAAAAATACTTCTACATCCTAAGTTTAAGCAAAAATAAAATTGAAAGACAATCTAGTAAAAATATATCTTTAACTATTACCTAAAAATATTACCTACAAAATAATAGGATCACTCTTCGATTGATTTTCAAATTTAAGTATTCAGATATTTAAATTGCTCCAACTCACTATATTCCTTAAATCACTCACATTTTCACCTTTCTTTCTTCTTTTTTTTATTTTTTTTTTTTGGGAATTTTTCCGTTTCCTTTTATTCCCTTTAATCTCACGTTTGGTTCCCCCCTCAAAAAAAAAAAAAAAAAAAAAAATCTTCTTTTTTATTTTTATTTTTTTAAATTTCTATCCTTCACTCGTGGCAAGTGCTCTGGGGATTTCTCATCCCCCTTTCCTTTTTTTTTTTTTTTTTATAATTGATATTGCATTAAAATACAATTGCTTTAAAAAAAAAAAAAATTGCTTAATTTACATATGATGCTAATCCGTGTTGCATTTTGGTTTTTCAAGTATCATAAATGCGTTAGTGTTAAAATAGAAGCACCAACATGAGAGAGCGAAAAAGAAAATAGTCCTATTGGTACAAAATTCTAGCTTGAACTTTTATTAATTTTCTTTTCAAAAATGATGCATTTTTTTCAATTTGGCTCAACAAATACTTACTGTTTTCTTTAATACATAAACAATTTGACACTAAACCCAAAAAAAGAAAAGAAAAAAAAATAGTCGCATCACACGCGCTTAACATATGTGATGAGGCTAGTATTTATTATTATTATATAAATATTTATTTATTCATTTAACAAATATATAATATAACTCTTTCATATATGTGAAAATTAATCAAGTGAGGTGTGATAAGAGTTTTGGACAAATTACAATAAGGTGCTAAATATAACCAAAACTGGACTAGATTGCACCAAGAATAGGGGTGGCAAAATCCAACACAATCTGCAAACTCGACACAACCCACTTGTTTATAAACATGTCGTAGGTTGAAACTAAATAGATTCAACTTATATTTGGATTAATATGGCTGACCCATTTAATAAATAGATCGTGTTTATGGTGATACAGAACTTTGACCCATTTAACTTATAAGAACTTTTTGATATGGAACTTTGACATATTATTGAATTTGGTGATACGGAGGTTGAAACATTTTGAAATAATAATTTTATTTTGAACGAAGGAAATTATTATTATTATTATTACTAGATTTATGGTTGTAACTAAATGTTTATGGTTAAAATAGTCAAATACCACGTTTTGACAAAATTTGTAACAAACTAGTATTGTTTCGTAAATATTTAATAATGTACCATTTTTTTAGTACTCAAGTTTTACAAAATCGAGTTCTAAATAGTACTCAAATTCAGTGAACTCGAGTTCCTAGATGAGTCACCAACGTGACATTACTAACTTAAAATTTGAGAAATTAAAAAAGTAATATGGTACTTGATATTACGAAAATCGAATACTTCTTTATTTTACTTGAGGCTATCAAAGTCGAGTGCCTTAGGGCTTGTTTGGTTAAGCATTTTTCATCACTCAATTTCCGTCACTCAATTTCCATCACTCATCACTCATCACTCATTTTTTCACACTCATTTGGCAACATCACTTTTATTTTCATCACTCAATTTTTTCACACTATTCATGGGTCCCACACCTGTCAGTCGGTACAGTGTTGTTTTTTTTTTTTTTTTTTTTTTTTTTTTCTTTTCTTTTCTTTTCCTGGGTTGGCGTTGGCTGTTTGTTTTTTTTTTTTTTTTTTTTTTTTCTTTTCTTTTCTTTTCTTTTCCTGGGTTGGCGTTGGCTGTTTTTTTTTTTTTTTTTTTTTTTTTCAATACTGAAAAAAAAAAAAAAAAAAAACGGTCAACCCCAGGAAAAGAAAAAAAAAATGAACGGTCAACCCCAGGAAAAGAAAAAAGAAAAAAAAAAAAAAAAAAAAACAGCCAACGCCAACCCAGGAAAAGAAAAGAAAAGAAAAAAAAAAAAAAAAAAAAACAAACAGCCAACGCCAACCCAGGAAAAGAAAAGAAAAAAAAAAAAAAATAGCCAACGCCCAACCAAGAAAAAAAAAAAAAAAAAAAAAAAAGTCAAAAGTTGGTCAAAAGTTGCGGCTGTGGGTCCCCTATGTATGTTTAATTACAATATTGACATTGAGTTATGAGTTATGGAAACTGAAAACAGCCAAAAGTTGTTTTCAGTTTCCATAACTCATAACTCAAAAATCAGAGAATTGAGTGATGGAAACAGAGTTATGAAAACAGAGTTATTGTTTGCCAAACAAACTTTTTACTATGGGTCCCACCATTTTTGAGTTATGAGATATGGAAACAGAGAATTGAGTTATCAAAAAACTCAAACCAAACAGCCTCTTATTTTTTTTATTTTTTTTTTCTATTTTTATTTCGTACAAAACTTCTGCTTATCTTATCTTCAATTGTTTGTCATCGTTGTGTCCACCTAGTGGCCAAATGGCCTTTCCTTTTACTTCTCCACCTTTTTCTTATTTTCTTTCTTCCTCACTCTTCACGTCATGTCACAATCCTTTCCTTTTATTTCTTTATCTTTTTCTTCTTTTCTTCCTTCCACACTATTCACGTAAAGTCACAATAAATGCAAGCCAACTTTTCTTGACTTTTGTACATAAAAATGACTTAAATTCTTCTCATGGATTGAAATCTGGTTTTTTAAGCATAAAGAATCAAATATATATGACAATTTTGTGAACCCTAAAATTGAGATTGGATCGCACGATTCATGCAGAACAGGTGGTAAGAACTGTACAGTCTAACCCCTTAGCAATATTTTTTTTATAAAAACAACTTAACACAATTTTATTCTACTTAATGAATTTATCCATCTCTTATAAGGAATAAAAAAAATTATAATTAAAATCCTTCAAAGATATTCAACTTTACTTTTAAAATTAATCATAAATTTTAATGTTTTAATGGTTATTATTTTATTTTATTAACTTTCTTATTTAATTATTAAATATATGCTTGAAAATCATTAAATTTCCCTCAAATATATTGATATATTAGTTAATTTTTCTAGTTTTATAAATTTAATATCTATATTTAGGCTTTAATTAATTATTAAATTAATTATGACGTCATCACGGTTCGACCCTGATTTGACCTCGAAAACCTTGAACCTCTCCATTTTACGATTCAATGAATGGTTTGGGTCTGAAAACCTTGTTGCTAACTTCTTGCCAATTTTTCAGCAAGCTCATTTAATGAGCTAAAGACAAAGTGTGTGCTAGACCATGGTGCAGTGCACCCAACACAAGTAGTTGAAGATGTAATAAGTAAAATTTTGTACAAAACAACAAGTATAAAAAAAGAAAAAAGAAAAACAAGATACTTGATTTTGTTAAGCTCGAGAACTATATGTTTCAATATCGAGTACTACATTAACTTTTTTAGTTACACAAATTTCAGGTTAGCAGTGCCACGTTGGCGACTCATCTAGGAACTTGAGTTCACTAAACTCGAGTACTATTAAGAACTCGATTTTGTGAAACTCAAGTACTAACAAAGTGGTACATTACTAAATATTTCCGAAACAATGTTAGTTTACCACAAATTTTACCAAAATGTGGTATTTGGCTATTTTCAATTCTAGTTTACCACAAATTTTACCATAACTTGTTTTATGGTTCTATTTTAATTTTAAATACATGAAAATTGATAACAAATTATTCAGGTTAAGTATGACTTATTAATCAAGCAAGCTATTTGAGTCAGTTATGATCTATTAATCAAACAAGTTATTAAACGAGTCATTTTTGTCGACTTTAACATAAACTGCTAATTAAATAGGTTAAACGTATTGTGTTGGATTATCCATTTAATAAATTGATAATGTTAAAGTTAAGAATCTTAACTCGTTTACTAAACAAGTCATATTCAGTCGACTCATATTGCGTAATACTCACAACTCAACCCAATATAAACTCGTCACTGCTCGACCCAATGTGAACCTAACACGTAAACACAAATGTTCATCCCTATCTATAAATCGAGCTGCCTCTCATGCGCCAGACCCACATAAAACAACCCTCCACTCCCATAAACATGTACTGACTACTGAGTCCGATATCCACCACCAGATGGAGATAAAGTTAAAAGGGGTCCTAAAAAAGTTTGAAAAATGACATAATAAAGACTTTAACAGAGTGAAGAGGGCAGAGGTACGGTACTACGATCTTTATAAGTGGGCCCACAAATCATATCCACGTCACAGACATATATAAATGTATAAATAAACGCGTAGGAATTAGGATCAGTTCCGTGATATTCCTTTGAATAAAAATAATAGACACAAAGGACACGGTTTCTACTCGGTCCCCCTTTTTAGGTAATGAAGCCTTCCCCAGTTCGCAGTTGGCCCAATTCGTATCGGTCGTACGTACGTCCCGTTACTTTCGTTGCCCAAATGCCTATTATTATTATTATTATTATTTCCACCTTTGCTAAAACTAACTAATCATTAATCCAGCTGCTAATCTGGGTTAATTTTATCGATACTATCGGTCAGGATAAAATAAATAATAATACTAGTTAATTTGTGATATAAGGTTTGTTTGGTAGGTAAGTTCAAATTTATATTTTCACATTTTAAATAACTTTACACATATTTTAATATATTTTTTCACTCACACGTATATCAAAAACACTCAAATAATATTACTCAAACACTTTCACTAATCGGCTCTTATTTTTTGAGTGATTTCGTGATTTCACTAATTCCAATATATGTTGGGGAAATAAAACTAATATCATGATGGCCTCATTTTTAGAGCAGCACATTTTGCATTAGGAAAATTTCATTTACTAGTTTAACATAAAATCTTGCTTGTTTCTATTGACTTTGACACGAAGGGCATCAATTATTAAATTTGTTTGGGATGTAAAAAAGAAAAAGAAATAAGAAAATGTGTTAAGTGTGAATTATTGTGAGGTTCAACTCATAAAAAAAATAGTATGAATTGATAAAAAGACTAAAAATATTACTCCCCCGTCCCACTTTTTTTTGTCCTGATTGAAAAGTCAAATTTTTTAAGAGAATATCATTTATTGTCTTGTCTATCTTTTAAAAATGTATAAGTTTCCAAAACTACCCTTAAAAAAATTTATCAAAAAATTGAATTAGTAAATTAATAGAGGTATAATATGAACATTAGTAAATTAATGACTTTTATTTTTAAAAATAGGACAATATTTTGGGATATCTCAAAATGGAATAGAGGACAAAAAAAGTGAGACGGAGGGAGTAGTATTTAAGTAATAAGTAGAACTCAAAGGGCAAAATTTATTGGCTCTAATGCTTATAAAATTGGTAAAAAATTGGCATGATGCAAAAAGATTTGATATAAAACAATTTATTAGCGGATGCTTTATAGTGCTCATTAAAACTACTTTAAAAAAAAAAAAAAAACGTTTGATGAGAAGATGTGTCAATGTGAAGTGAGAAATTATTCCATACATTCAATTAACTTTTTCTCATATGCATACATACATGTATACTATACTGACTATACTCTACTTTTTTTGGATAATGATGTATACTCTGTTCTAAGTCCTATATATAGATTCCACTTTTTTAAAGAAAGGATTATACCATAGGAATTGAACAATTCCACGGCAAAAATAATTTACTCACCTACAACACAATTGGAATTGAATATTTAGCTACACAGTCAATAATAAAGCTAAGTTGCCGCGTTGGACTAAATTTTCATTGACAAGTTGAGTTTATATATATATATATATATATATATATATATTCATAAAAAAAAGGTTAGAGTTATTTTATTTAATTTTTTTTGCCACCTTAAAATAATAGAGTGATTATTGAAATTTTTTTTTTTTTTTTAAAGAAAGCTTAAATCCTGACCTCCAACTTACAAAAAAGAAAAATATTAAATTTTTTTTTTTTTTTTGGGTTGAGAATAGAAAAGTATTGCAGTAATTAGAATCAAAGGTGATTGATGATATTATGACATGGTGCATATGCACCGCACCAAAATATACGTTACAACCCTTCAACACCAAACCCATTTTTATCTCATAATTGGACCACGTGAATGGCCCCACTATTCTCCGCAACTAAAAATTAGTAATATTAGATGTACTTACACATACGGTTGATTGAGATTCTTTATAGATGTCATATATAGGGGAGAGCTCATTATGCAAGACACATGATGGCGTACCAGTCCTAACTTGTACCATGATAGCTATATAAGATTAAAAATATTTTTTGATAATTAAATAATTTTTACTGTTACAATATCTCATGCGCCTGAACTAGACAAAATTCTTTCATTCCTCATATAGTATCTCCACGAGTTAGTTCAGTCTCAGAACCACCTTAAATCTTATGGTACCTTTCTTTCTCTTCTTAAAAACCAACACCCACCTCTTATGTTTTAGCCACCACGAAAAATAAACACAACCACACAGTCACACACACAGCTTGTTTTATTTCCATTGGCATGATACTGAACTGTGTGCACTGAACCGAGTCATCCTAGCCTAGCCAACTCACATTCTTCTGGGAAGCTTTTGCTTTTGTTTTTGTTGTTGACAATGGATTTTGAATGGATGAGGGACTTTCTTGAGGGCATGTTGAAACCTTTGGCTGCGACCATGGTGGTGGTCATGGCGGTGCTGTTGTCTTATTTGCAAAAGTTGGGTTTGGAAAGAGAGATGATTTATTCAATTGCCAGGGCATTTCTTCAGCTTTCTATCATTGGGTTTGTTCTGCAATTCATTTTCAGTCAGGAAAATAGTTTGTGGATCATTCTGGCTTACCTCTTCATGGTTCGTCTTTCTTCTCCCCACGTTTTTCATTCTTATAAACTGTGTTTGGTTCTTGAGAAAATTTGAGGAACAGGAATTGAAACATGTTCTAAGAATCGCACTTTTTGGCTGTTTTGTTTTCATAAAAATAGAAAAAAAAAAAATTGGTTTAATTTGGCTAAAAGAGTTGCATTAGGCTCAGCTGTTTTGTGATTGATATATTATGAAATATTTGGTTATCCATTGTTTTTCTTCATTTTTATTTTCCATCTCTTTGGAAGAGAACAGACTCTGTTTGGCTGATGCTTTCTTTAGCTGTTATTTTGGGTGTGATTTTCTAGAGAATAAAGGATCTCCGCTATATATATGAATGATGGATTGCTTCCTGTCTATAAATGAGAATTTTTTGTTTATTTCGAAGAACTAGAAAGAGGCTTTCTGTTAATTCTGAAATCATCTTATAGTTTATTTTTGGCAGGGGCGATTGGTTCAAATCAAAATTTGTTTCTTTCAATGGTTTTTCTATAAATAAGTTCATAGCCTTGGTTTTTTCATCCAAATCTACTGAAATTTTGCCAAGTTCTTGTCGGAATACGGACAGCACAGATATATATATATATATATATATATATATATATATTTGTTCTATTTTATTTTTGCTCTTTGTACAATTTCCACAAGTTCACCCATTGATTCATATATACTTTAGCCCAATAAAAAAATTAAAAAAAAAAAAAAAAAACTATTCTCAGGTTCTTTATTTTCCCCTGCTAGTGGATTATTCCTGAAAACATTGTATATGTTAATCTGAAGATCTTTATATCCCTTTGTGAATGACATACAAATTGAAGTGAATTTTCACCTTTTCTTTAGACTACTCACCATTTTTCTAGGAAGCAGGTACGGGTACGGGGCATGAGTATAAGTAGTGACAATAATTTTAGAAAAATTAACCCTTATTAGCTCTTTCCTAGGAAGTACAAGAACGGTACAATACAGGTATGACACCTCCAATGAATTGTTCGTGCTTCCTGGCATTTTTCCCCCAAGACTCCCTTTATAAATAATACTGCCAAGTAATTGAATCCCAATGAATTACAGTTGCCTGGACAGACAAGAAGAGAATATAGACAAATGCAATCAGAATTCCAGATCAAATTCTAGGGAGGCAGCAAAATTTTAATTCAACTATTCATAAAGGGGCAAACTTTATTGAATACAATTTATTTCTTGTTATACTTGTAAAATTGATTGATACTGGTAAGTATACTACTAACAAAAACTTTAATATATAAATATAATGTAAGAGAAGGATTTCCATTGTAACTTTCTGTATTGCCATAACTGATCTGAATACTGGTTTGACCTACTCAAAACTCAAAAGTCTTTGTGATTGATGCTAAAACATTGTTCCCCTGCAGGTCTCTGTTGCAGGTTATACGGCTGGTCAACGGGCTAAACATGTCCCTCGAGGGAAGTATGTTGCAGGAGCTTCCATCCTGGCTGGAACTGCAGTGACCATGTTCCTGCTGCTTGTGCTAAATGTATTTCCTTTCACTCCACGATACATCATCCCTGTTGCTGGTATGATGGTTGGGAATGCAATGACAGTAACTGGGGTAACCATGAAGAGACTCAGAGATGACATTAGAACACAAATGAACCTGGTATGTCCAATGCAAGAAACATTACTGGGTTAAGGATTTCTGTTGTTATTGTGCGAGGCTCCAAATGTATATCACATGATTTTTTCATTCAGATTTGATAAATAATAACTTATCTTAGGAGTTTAAGTGGTTAGGAAATGAAGAATTTGAGTCTATTTGGTTGGGCGATTTGGGAGCCTAAAAGCATATTTTTAAAACCCAAAACACTTGTTTCGCAACAGCAACTTCTCATAGCTTTTTTTTTTTTTTTCATTTTACAAACGTTCATTTTAAACCCAAAATGCTGTTTTGTAAGCTAGAGCTTATACGAACCGACCCTTTATTATGGTATTAAGTAGGTAATTAAGAGTTTGAACCTGTCTTCGCCCTATTTCCTATTTAAAAGTTGACAATCCCACGTGTTGAGTCCCACTTATTAAGGAGAGTTTGTGTGCACAGAAAGGGGAGAGTAAAAAATTCACAATTTCCTAACTTATTAAACTTTTGAAATACCTAGTAATATATCAAGAATTCCCAATGAGCTGTAAATAATATTTTATTATTCATGGTCATCATTGTAAGTGGATCATGATTATTTCATACAAATCTTTGAATGAGAACAAATGCCTATATTGTTTTGGCCATCATCTTTTATAAAATGATATTCTCACTAATAAATTTTTGTTTATTACTCAAGTTGGAGTAATTTACAAAGTTGAATACTTCCAAAGTCTAAAACTTTTTTGCTACATCATCCATATGATTAAATTTATTGTTTCGTTTGCAGGTGGAGACTGCATTGGCTCTCGGTGCAACTCCGCGTCAAGCAACACTTCAGCAAGTGAAAAGGGCTCTGGTTATTGCACTATCTCCAGTGTTGGACAATGCCAAAACTGTTGGTCTTATCTCACTTCCTGGTGCAATGACTGGACTTATAATGGGAGGAGCTTCCCCTCTGGAAGCCATTCAGCTACAGATTGTGGTAATGAACATGCTTGTAGGTGCATCAACAGTTAGCAGCATCATGTCTACTTACCTGTGCTGGCCTTCCTTCTTCACCAAAACTTTCCAGTTAGAAACAAAGGTCTTCACTGCCGAATGAGTTTCGCATATAGTTTTGCTCCCAATGCTCAGCCCCGGTTAACCGAAAAAGGAGCTGATGCATGAGTTGTGGGAGAAGCAGCTTCCACATCTGAGGCCTCTCTACTCGGTTATATGCATATATGTATCGGTTTTTGTGATGGTTAATTTTCCACTCGAGAATGTTTAGATGTAGAAATTAACCTTTTTTCTAGGCTAAAATCCCCATCCCCCCTCTCCTAAATGAGGAGAATTTATTCCCAAGAAGATACCCTAAAAAAATTTCAGGGTATATATGTACAAAAATATGCCAAAATTGTATAAAGGTTGGCTCCCCTAGTGCCGAGTGGCATGCTGAAAGTCTTATTCCTTTTGGTGAAATAAAAAATTTTATTTTTTAAACAGTTAAAGTTAGAATTATTCGATTTAGCATTAACGATTTGTGTCTTTAGTATTATGGAGTGGACTGTGCCGGTGGCGTCTTAGTATTATGGAGTGGACGCTTGAAATTCTATCGTATTTAATATATATATATACTGATCTAAGAAAAAAAAAATTATAATACAGGTGGGCGTTATCAATAGACCAATATCATAAACCATCCTTTCACGTAAATTGCTTTGAATGGGTAAAGCAATATATTTTTCTTCGTGGACCCGACATTAATCCTTTCATACCAATTGTTTTGGAATAGGTGAGATGCATTTCCTATTGCAAAAAGAGAGAGGTGAACAATCTAGAGCTGTACGCCTGGACGGCTTCAATTATGCTTTTTGGTTGATTCCATTATCTACAAAGGGGAAAAAAGAGAAGACAAACTCTTGGAAATTCTTTGGCATTTTCCCACTTTTTTTGAATAATTGGGGCAGTGAACTGACTAAATTAAATCTCTAACATGGTATTTGGAATCTTGTTCTGTTTCTAACTTTCTATTACTCCATTGTCAACATAAGGCCATCTTACCAAAGAGGCAAAGATTTCAAGTGGTAATTAAAGGTACACAGTTGACGCTACAATGGTTGTTGGGCCACATGAAGAGTCGGTCAATGGGCAGAGAATTATAATCAGATAATCTATCACGGATGAAACTTCTAAAAAGAATTTATTATTTTCTCTTTCCCCAGTTGCCTTCACAATGATCCCCTTTATATCAAATGACACTAAAACAAGACTAAATAGTGATTGGTGGAACCATTACTTTCCCCCCTGATTCAACCTAGACAACCAAATGTGATCCCTGTATCCAACCTAGACAACTACATTTCATCGGTTTATTTAACCTAGATAAGCATATGCCACACCCAGATTCAACCTGGACCTTACCTATAGGCGTAACCCGCCCTAACCTTGAAGATTTTTACTCAATTTCTAATACAACCTTCATGCTTTCAAGGAACTTAACAACAAAAATTCTCAATTTTTTCATAAACTATTGAAATGACATATTGTGATTAATTGATGCCTTAATAAAAATGACATCAATGGCGGGGCTCCTGTATATGGAAATAATAATTCACAAATCACAACTTGTTACCCAAGCAAGTTATGGAAAAAATAAAAAATTCGAAACTGTTATGTTACTCTAACTCAAACCTCAACCTACATCAATGGTAGAAAGAAGAAAATGTTTGTATAACATGACTCAAACCGACCATTAAATCTCATCATGGTCAAAATTCCTCTCGCTTAAGGAATCTTACTAAATTCAATAATCAACAGTTTAGTAAATGAGAGAGAGAAAAGGTGGGCCAAAAAAAGCACAAGACTTGGATTTTATACAAAAACAAGTCACATTATATATATAGTTTTTTCTTTTGATAGGAACAATATAAAGTCACATAAGCCTCATTAGATAGACTCAACTTAAGAAATTTCTGTGCTGCTGCATTGTTATTATATTACATTACGTATGAAAATTCAATCAACATGGAAGTAAAAAAAAAAAATGCAAATTGTATGATAAGATGCACAGCCAACCTACACATATACTTTCCTTTTTAACTCAATAAAATAAAATAAAACCACTAATCTTCATCAAGTGATACCTTGAATCCAATAGGCTAGCTGTGCTTAAAGTATGAGTAATTTCATGGAAATGGTATAAGTGCAAACTCGGGAATTATCGGAGGATTGCCAAAGGGGCTCTCGTTAACGTAATTCCCTGGTGGATCATACACGCAAATCACATACAAACCTCCATTCTTACATTTGATGCGTGCACACCCAACACGCTTTGTCTCTCTCCACACAACCTGCGTGTAATGTCCACACATATGTCCTTGAGCGCACGCTTTTTTCCGTGGATCATAGTACTTTTTCTCTTCCACCCACGATTTCACTGCCTCAGATGGTGTCCAGTGATCATGCTTAGCCCAGAAAAGGTTTTCGCCGTAAGGACCGTACGAATGGACCATCCTGCAATCGAAGGCACGCTTCACGGCCCAGCGGCGAGCATAGCGGGCAAGTTTCTTGTTCCACTTCAATGGAGGCTCATCATACATCTTCCTTATCTTGTTGTGGGCACTGAGAAATTGCTTCGAAAACGAGTGGTATTTTTTCTTCATTGCATGATGGCCATTGCCCTTGTAATGGTGCTTTGTTATTGAATGAACATTTTCAGCAGAGCCATGCACACGGAGTTGTTCCTTGTTCGCTGCAATGGAATCAATTTGTTGGGTATTTTCTATTTGTTGTTGCGCCGAGACGCCAAGAATGAGGAGGAAAATTGAGAGAATTATAGCGAGGAAGATTTGAACTTGCCCCATTTTTTTTTCTTTTTTAGATTTATTTTCTGATTTTGAGGTTCTTGCTTTTGATTTTTTGGCTGCTCTCAAAATTCCGCGAGCAGCGGCAAGAGGGCCGAGGGAAGAGGAATGAAAAATGCTTAATTTATAATTTGATTTTAGCCTCTAAAAATACCCCCTTTTTTCAACAAATCTTTACCATCTTTATATTTTCTTTAATTTCTAGATTCTAGTGATTTGATTTAATTTTCTGTCAGGGTTTCCTTAGTTTGTTTTAAGCATGTAAATTCGAACTCTAACACCCAAACTAACTTAATTTAACCTTGAATCCTTTTATTGTACAAGTTTTTATCACGTGTAAGTATCCGTTAAACGTTGAAATTTTGTTATTTTTAGTTTACTGTTACGACATAATACTATAATAGGCTTGTTATTTGATTTATGTTACTATTTATTATGTGTTCTGAGAGTTTTTCTCTTCGATTTAAGGTGCAGAGTCTCTTAGCGGTTTAGAATGGGCGCGTTCCTACTTCCTACTTTGTAGGAATATAACGTTGTAATCAGAGATTCGAAGTATTTAAGAGGTTATAGGAATATAAGAACTTGCCCTTTTTATGGTTCAAATTCTTGAGTATTTGGAGGAGGTGGTTTCTTCCGAGTAACCATAAAAATCAGATTGTATTCCTTCATCCGTGCAGTGGTATCAGTCTATCGATCAGAGCCTTGCAATGTACCAAAAAGTGGAGTAGATAGATAGATAAGACTATGGAGTCTCTTTATGTTGGGCAAAAGAACCTAGTGAACCAGATTATAGAAATGTTTGGGAACGATGATGCATGGGGATTACATGCGGCTAAATCCAAGAATATTTCCTTATTTGCTAAGTTAAATTGAAGTTTTTTTTTTTTTTTTTTTTGAATAAAAAAAGGAGTTTTCGGTGTGAACACATCAATCTCACGCCACGTGACAACAATGGGTAAAAATCACATGTACCATCTATGTCTTGATGAGATTATCATCATGGGTACAACACATTCGTTGAAATGCCACTATTTGAACTGCCCAACTTATGTTAAGTAGCATGTGAAGTGATACGAGAACTCTTACTACCAAATTACACCCCACAAAATGATGCACTATGGCCTATGGGCATGTACTATCTAAAATGTGTCTTACTCACAATAGAGCTTTAATCAATCGTTTTAATTTTAGGTCTTACTCCAAAACTTGGCTTGCTATGAAAAAAGGGGCAAATGTGTTCAAAAGAGGCTCAAAGTGATAGATAGGATAGAATTAAACCTATGACATCAGCTTTATATATGATAATTGTTTTTTATTATCAAATCAAGACATCAATCAATTTTGGTGTAAAGGTAGTAGACTTTCCATCTGAACAGATTAGTGGTTTGCTGGCCCACTCAATAGAGGAGAGGAAGAATCACAGATCAAGGATGTGGTTTTATTGAATGGTTGAAACTATGATTGGTTTTCCTTCTGCCTTCTAAGACAACTGAACTAATGTTAGAGATAAAAGCAACCCTGGTGTAATTGCTTTCTGTTACTTGGTGTTCCACCATTCCTTTATTGATGGTCAATTTGACTTGAAGAAAACCTCCAAAATGACTTCATTAAAGCCTAGCATCGATGTTGCCTTTAGAAACCAGCAGATTTGGAGAGTGGAAGTAATTTTATATGGTTATTTTTAGGGACACAACTTTTACCACAATTATTTAAAGTAATCGATTGTAAGCAGTGGACAATCACTTTCACATACACTAGTCGCAAACTCGCACGATGCGTGGGAAAATTTGATATGAATATGTTTTATTAGATAATTATCGAATTAATATATTAGATTGTATATTTTTAAAAGTCAATATGTATATTTTGTTTAGTACTATACAGATATATGCGATTCAACACTTATAGGTATATTTTTCTCCAAAACATAGATCCATGTCTCTTTCTTCCACACAATTGAAGCTAAGTGAAAAAGTATATAAAGATAACTATGCAATAGATCATAATCAATAAATCATATATCATAAAGTGGAAATATAAAATAAAATAAAATGCAAAGAGCAAACTTTATTTCATCATATGAAATTTACATGGTATATGTTATTGTAGGGTCACAAATTGTAGCCCACACCTAGATGGAAACAGGAGATGGGCCCAATAAGCCCAATACAATAAATTTGTAAGAGAGTGGGTTAAAGAATTGGGCTAATAGCGATCCTTACAACAGTTACTGAAGATTAGGTGCTTGGCCGAGGAGACTAAAACACATAAACAAGTTAAGATCTCATGTCCGAGGAGTAAGTTTTGGGCTAATTGATGGATTCGAGTTAGGTCCGAGGGGTATGCACTTAGATAGAATACTTTTCTTTGGGTTATATTTTTCCAGATGCTACAGTAGTTATTTCTTAAGGTTTCTTCTATTTTTCTCTCCCGTCTTCTTCTGGAGGTCTTACTCCATTATATAGTCCTTCATTGTTCGATCCTATCGTCCACTTGTCTGCCATCTAGCTTGGTACTTGAGTTTCCCACTTCTTCTCCCACAGCTTTTTGATTTCCTGGGGGTAAAGATGATTTAGAACACTGTTCAGGGGTCTTCTCCACATAAATGCGGCCAGGAAAGCTGCTGTAATGCATTTAATGCGGTGGCAACAGCTTTTGCTCAAGATATTTCTGCATCCTTATCCCTTCCACGTGCATTGGTAATCTATCTTCACCTCTGGAATTTCCTGGAAGGTGGACTAAGGGGAAGCCGAGGCCCCTCTCACCGACATATGCTAGACCCGAGGAGGGTATCCCTCTCGGATCAATATCCCTGGACACTTACGCGTTCTACTTGTTAGTTATAAGGGTTCCCTATAATTTCTTCTCCTCGGACGTATTGTTGACGAGAAGTTGTACCTGAGCCCACCTCATGGGCCCAGGTTTTACTCCCCCACAATAGCCCCTCAAAATTCTAATTTTCCTTTCTAATCCGAGAAGGAAAGTTAGGATTTTGATGTACATAAGTAATTACGATGTAGTCCTTAGCAGTATTTAAATTTAGGCGCGTGTAAGGGTCATTTCTGCCATTTCACGAGGGCTCCTGACGCTTGGGAACTTGCACAATCATCATTAAACGCTTAGAATTGCGTTTCAACCCAGGCATCCTACGGTGAAATACGAATCCAACGGTCCAGATCTCAACTTCAATATTTGGGCGGGATTGTGGTTTTTCCTTTTTCCATCCCCACTATAAAAACCTCTTGGCGTTACTTTTTGTTTCTTATCAGAACTTGCAACTTCAGTGTTCATATCCAGGCATCCATCGTTTTTCACAAGAAAGAAAGCTTGACGATCTTCCAGCGACCAGAGGAACAAGCCGTGTTCATTCTCACGTAAGTTTCGCACTCCGACTTCCGTTGTATCCTCGGATAACCTCCTCGGCTAACCACTCCACCTTATAGAGACTAACAATGGGTAGATTCGAGCGCTTAGTAAACACTCCGGCCATGATAGAGTTGTTCAAAGAAAAGTACCACATTCCCCCGGAGGTAGTGGTACGTCATTGCACCACAGAGGGAGTGGAGTTTGACCGAAAAGTAGGAGAGGTGGTCATCCCTATAATTGCCTTCATAGAAGGGGGGATGACCATCCCCATGGGTAGGATTACACGGGACTATCTTCGCGCCCATAGGCTCTGCCCCCATCAGTGTGCCCCCAACTTCTTTAGAGTCCTAGGGTCAATCGACGCTTTGGACCGGCATCTGGGGCTAGGATTGACGTGGCACAACGTCGCCCACCTATATGAAGGCCATATAGAGACTCGGGCAGACTTTTACCTTAAGTCCCGTAGCAATGTGGTCAAACTGATATCCTGCCTCCCCAAGTCTAATAAGAGGATGAAAGACGACTACTTAATCCTGTCGGGGCCTTAGAGCGACGGCTTAGCCTGCCCAACCAAGGCCAGGACACCAGGTGGAGCAACCTAAACTTAGGATTTCTAACTTCAGCATTGAGGAGTATTCTGATGCCTTTACGCTTATTTGCTTAGTTGTTTTATGTTAGTGTTACTATTATTGTATTTTTTGTAGCCGAGGCTTAACAATGTGATTTACTTGCTTGACAGATAAATTTTTTACCAACCCAAAGCTCAGCCTGATCAACGTTCCAGCACTGAATTACCTGCTGAGATCAGAGATTTTTGTGAACGACGACGGGCAACTACGAGCGGTTCACCTCATTTTGGATTTCGAGCCTATTTCGAGGTCGTACTTAGACGTCGGCAACTCCATCCGAGCAGGAGACCATCGTTTGGCACGTATAGACGTGTCTCGGCCAAACTTCCTCGCCAACTACGATCTTCCTCCCGTTGACCATCCCATTCCACAGGGGATTCCCCTTGCCGCCGAACCACTGCGCGAAGTACCACTTGGGGAGGCTATTCTCCGAGAAGGCACAGCTTCTTCTTCCTCCCTCGAACTAGAGATTGACAAGTTCAAGTTTGAAGAAGAAACAGTCTTCATAACAGAGGCCGAGGAAGGAGCGGACGAGCAGTCGTGCGTGCAAACTCCAGCTCAAGCGGTAACATACATTGTCGATACAACTGACGAGGAGGAAGACATGGCTCCCCGGACTGGCCCTCCTTTAAGAGAGTTGATGAAGGGCAGGAACAAAGGGCCATCTTCTCAAGATAAGGGCAAATCCAAACAAACTGCACACCCTCCCCCTCCTCCGCCCCAGGTGCCTGCAGACCTCGGGCTCAAACCAAACCCAGATCTGAGGAGGAAGAGGCCAGTGGAGCCCACCGAGGAGGGGGAGCTAGGCCCGTCAAGGGGCAACAAGCAGGCCAGACCTACTCAGGAACGTCGGAGTAGGAGGGCCCATTCTGTGGAGAGCCGAGAGGAGCACCCACCAGCCCAGGTTCGTCAGTCAACACGGACTTGGTCGCCAGCGCTGGAGGTTGATGGTGGCCCCATCTCAGTGGATGCCTCACTTAGGCACTTCCGCGGTGGTCATGCAGGCCGACTGGCTGATGCTTTGCTGCAGCCCCTTCTCCTACCTACGGACTTGGCGGCTTACAGGAGTTTCGATTATCCTGACTTACTCCTTTCCATGAAAAGGGACTTGGCTATGGTAAGTACAATTTTGTTTCTTTTTATTTGCCTATTATTTCTTAAATCTAAGCCACTTTTTAACTTTCCATAACAGGTTGCGCAACAAGTGTACGTGGCTGAGGAATGGGCGAAGCGCTTTCGTGATGAGACAAAAGCCGCCCATGAGGCCCGAGAGACAGTGGAGGACCATCTGAGTGTGCTAAGAACTCAACAAAAGCAGATGGCCGAGGAGGTGAAGAAAGCTAATCAGGAGAAGGCCAGTGCTGAGGCTGGACTAAAAACGACTGAGAAGCAGGCTGAGACTCTTCGCAGCGAACTACACCTCTGCGAAATCAACTTAGAAACGGAGAGGCAGATGGTGAAAAATCTGCGCGAAGAGCTTCATAAGGCCAAGGAAGCTGCACAGCTACAGAAGGAGGCAGCCGAGGCCGAAAAGCAAGCTTCTTACGATCTGGGGGTGGAAGAGACTCAGAGCAGGTTGACTGAAGAGTTTGCTTCTGTCGCCAGGGACTACTGCGACATCACTTGGGAAAAAGCCCTTGACGCCGCTGGGGTCCCTGCTGACTCCAGCCTCAGGAGGCTTGAGAGCGTGTACTATGAACCTGATATTCAACCGCTCCCAGATTCTGATCCTCCTCCTTCAGAGCAGCCAGCCCCAGTATCCGAAGCTCCTGCGACAAACCAAGCTCTTCCAGCTCCTGTGGAAGTCTCAACAGCCTCCCATCAAGACGCTGGTCAAGGGGAAAGAGCTGAGCCCTCCCAAGGTAATGCTCCAGATGCTGCCCCTCCGCAGTTTGAACAAGTAGCTGATCACCAAGACCCCAAGACGAAGACTTAGGCTGTTTGTCTTAGTGTTGTTTTCTTTTTGTTTTTTTTTTGCTTATTATTTTAAAGATTTGTACTGCGTTTTAATCATTAATGAAGATATATTCCCTTTGTTTTACGTATTATGACAAGTAATAGTGAATCCTTCTGCTGCCATTTCATTTCTTTTTTTTTTTTTTTTTTTTTTTTTGCGTTGTGTGGATGACCAATTTGATTAAGAAGTTTTGGAAGTTGGGTTATCATACTAGCTAAATAAATATAACTAAACAAGAAATTTGAGTCATGCATTCATATCTATATTTGAATGCTTAAAAGGGAAATAGAACAAGTGTTAACTAACCCAGATCATCTGGTCCGAGGACTCATGCTTGACTGGATTTAAGCTCAAACACTTCATAGAACGGTGAGGGTGTTAACTAACCTAGATCATCTGGTCCGAGGACTCATGCATGACTGGATTTAAGTTTAAACACTTCATAGAACGGTAAGGGTGTTAACTAACCCAGATCATCTGGTCCGAGGACTCATGCATGACTGGATTTAAGTTTAAACACTTCATAGAATGGTGAGGGTGTTAACTAACCCAGATCATCTGGTCCGAGGACTCATGCATGACTGGATTTAAGTTTAAACACTTCATAGAACGGTGATGGTGTTAACTAACCCAGATCATCTGGTCCGAGGACTCATGCATGACTGGATTTAAGTTTAAACACTTCATAGAACGGTGAGGGTGTTAACTAACCCAGATCATCTGGTCCGAGGACTCATGCATGACTGGATTTAAGTTTAAACACTTCATAGAACGGTGAGGGTGTTAACTAACCCAGATCATCTGGTCCGAGGACTCATGCATGACTGGATTTAAGTTTAAACACTTCATAGAACATCGAGAGATACGAAAAGAGGCATACATATTTAACATAAAGAATGAATATTGATTGAACACAGATTTATTAATAATAATACCTTTTCAAATTATTGACGTTCCAAGGGCGGGGTACTACAAGTCCGTCCAAGTCTTCCAAGAAATATGCTCCAATGCCAGCGTTGGAGGTGATGCGATATGGTCCTTCCCAATTTGGCCCTAGTTTTCCCCATGCAGAGTTCTTTGCCGAGCCCACGACTTTGCGCAGCACCAGGTCACCCGGGACCAAAGGTCTTGTCTTTGCATGGGCATCATAACCTCGCTTCAGCTTTTGTTGGTAATGAGCCAATTGGACCATTGCGTTTTCCCTTTTTTCATCAATCAAGTCTAGACCTTTTGCCAAGTTTTCATCGTTGTCTTTTGGATTGAATGAGCTCGTTCTTGTCGTTGGGAACCCGGATTCCAAAGGTATGACTGCTTCAGCTCCATAAGTCATTGAAAAAGGGGTCTCTCTAGTGGACCTACGAGGTGTGGTCCTGTACGTCCAGAGTACATGTGGGAGTTCTTCCACCCATCTGCCTTTCGCATCATCCAGTCTTTTCTTCAATCCGTTTAATATGACTTTATTCACAGCTTCAGCTTGTCCATTCCCTTGAGGGTATGCCGGAGTAGAATATCTGTTAGTGATCCCCAACTCTCCACAGTAATTTCTGAACATCCTACTGTCAAACTGGAGTCCATTATCTGTAATGAGTACACGGGGGACATCGAATCGAGTAACAATGTTTTTCCAAACGAATCTTTTCGCATCCACATCTCGGATATTGGCTAGAGGCTCTGCTTCAACCCACTTTGTAAAATAGTCCGTGCCGACTATGAGATATTTTTTGTTTCCTACAGCCTTAGGAAATGGTCCGACGATGTCCAAGCCCCATTGAGCGAATGGCCATGGACTAGATATTGGATTGAGGACTCCTCTCGGCTGGTGTATATTCGGTGAATACCGTTGGCATTGATCACACTTTTTGACATATTCCAAAGCTTCTCGCTGCATATTCGGCCACCAATAACCCTGAGTAATGGCCCTATGCGCTAAGGACCTGCCTCCAGTATGGCTTCCACAGATTCCCTCATGCATCTCCTCCAAGAGCAATTCCGTTTGATCGGGATGAACACATAGCAGATAAGGCCCAGAGAAGGAACGCCTATATAGCTTGTCGTCCTGCGACAGCCAATAGCTAGGAGCCTTCTTTCTTATTTTGTCGGCTTCAATTTTCTCCTCGGGTAGAATATCGTCCTTTGAGAATTGCATGACAGGATCCATCCAGCTTGGCCCCATTCTGACTTGATTGATCTGAACTACGTTTGCTACTGTCGAGGGTCGATGCAGGTCTTCAACGAGGATTATGCGAGGCAAGTTTTGCGCCGAGGAAGTTGCGAGGGTGGCCAAAGAGTCCGCATGCGTGTTGCCACTTCTTGGGACATGCAGCAAGCTAAAGGATTCGAACTCCTTCTGCATGATTTTTACTCGGCTAAGGTAACCTTGCATTCTCTCGTCTTTGGCTTCAAATTCGCCTTTGACCTGACCAACAACTAGCCTTGAATCCGAGAAGAGTTCAATGGACTTTCCTCCCATCCTTAGGACCATAGCCATACCTTCTAGTAGTGCTTCGTACTCTGCTTCGTTATTTGTGGCAGGAAAGCTTAACCTCAGTGACTTTTCAATGGTGATCATTTCTGAAGATGTCAGCACTAACCCAACTCCCGCTCCTTTTTGGTTTGATGCTCCGTCTACATGTACTTCCCAAGTCGGAGGGAGACGCCTGGAGATACTACAGGCTAGTTTTACATCCCCTTCTTCTGATGCTAATAGACTATCCGCTTCTGGTTCGGTGAACTTTGCCACCAGGTCGGCCAGCACCTGGCCCTTCACTGAGGTGCGAGGCATGTACTTGATGTCGAAAGCTCCCAGAATTGTGCCCCACTTGGCTATCCTTCCCGTGTAATCTGCACTTTTAAGGACGGCCTTTAATGGGAGTTGCGTAAGAACAATCACCGTGTGCGCTTGGAAATAGTGAGGCAGCTTGCGTGTGCCAAGCACCACCGCCAAGATAGCCTTTTCCAGTGGCCTCCTATGCATCACATTCCGTCGACCATTCAAAGCTTTTCCATTTATTGATCAACAGGAAAAAGGGTCGGCATCTGTCCGCTGATCGAGATATGAATCTATTCAGAGCAGCGGCATTCCGGTTAGTTTTTGCACTTCTTTTGGGTTCCGAGGAGTTCGCATACTGGTGATGGCCTTAATTTGGTCGGGATTGACTTCAATTCCCCTATGAGTAACCATATAACCCAAGAATTTGCCTGAGCCAACACCAAACGAACATTTGGAGGCATTCAAGCGTAGTTTATGGCTTCTGAGAATTTCGAAGACAACTCGAAGATCCTCTAGGTGTTCAGATGCTCTTTTGCTTTTCACCACCATGTCATCTATGTAAATCTCCATATTTCTCCCCAATAATAATTCAAACATCCTCGTCATCATCCTCTGATAAGTGGAGCCCGCGTTCTTCAAACCAAAAGGCATCACCTTGTAGTGGTAGTTCCCTACTGGCGTGACAAAAGCAGTTTTTTCTTGATCGTCCAATGCTAAAGGTATCTGATGATAACCCTGGAAAGCGTCCAAGAAACTCATCCGAGGATGGCCGACTGTGGCGTCTACCAGCTGATCAATTTTGGGCATGGGGAATGGATCTTTAGGGCAGGCTTTATTTAGATTTGTGAAATCAACACATACTCGCCACTTCCCAGTCTTTTTCTTGACCACCACTGTGTTTGCCAACCACTCGGGGTAGAAGATCTCTTTGATAGCCCCTGCCTTCTTTAGCTTCGTCACTTCCTGACGGACTGCTTCTGCATGCTCTTTAGATGGCCGACGAGGGAGCTGCTTCTTGGGGGTCATTGCTGGATTAACATTCAAATGGTGACAAATGAAGTCTGGGTCTACCCCCGGAGCCTCATAAGCACTCCATGCAAAGACGTCTATGTTTCGTTTGAGGAACTCCACCAATTCCTCCTTTTCCAACTGGGGTAGTTGAGATCCGACTTGAAAGAATTTCTCAGGGTCATCTCCTATTGTGACTTTTACAAGATCTTCACATTTCGCTTCCTCGGATAACCCATCTCGGGGCAGCATTGAGGATTTTAATTGCTATAACTCTTCTTTTTGAGCTTCAGATTCTGCTTCAGGCTTATGTCGGATAGCTGCTATCATGCATTGCCTCGCCATGGTTTGATCATTTAGTATCTCTTCTATCTTACCTCCAGAGGGGTATTTAATCTTCTGATGCAGGGTGGAAGAGACTGCTCCCAAAGTATGAAGCCAAGGCCTCGCAACAATTGCTGTATAAGGGGAGTAGGCATCCACCACTATAAAATCGACCTCCACTATCTCCGTTCCGGCTTGTACTGGCAGTCTAACTTGCCCTTTCGGGATAATAATCTTCCCTTCAAAGCTTACTAAAGGGGAGTTATAAGGTGTCAGGTCTTCAGCCCTTAGGTTCAGCCCCTTGAAGAGGTCAGGATACATGATCTCGGCTGCACTGCCTTGATCCACCATTACCCTCTTTACATCGTAGCCTCCAATTCGGAGGGTAATTACTAAAGCATCGTCATGTGGTTGAACAGTTCCAATCTTGTCTTCGTCCGAGAATCCCATGACCAGGGACCGGCTCGATTTAGCTCTCTTCGACTCGTGAAAGTCAGCCTCAGGGTACAGACAAGCCACCGACATTACTCTGGAGGGGCATGACCCTGTTCTGCCAGGTGCCGCAAAGATGACATTAATAGTTCCAATTGGAGGTCTCGGAGGATTCTCCCTTTCTGATCGAGTATCCGCATGGCTACCCAGATTATTGGAATGATGCAACAGCTGTTTCAATCTGCCCTCCCGGACAAGCTGGTCCAGGTGATCCCATAAGCTTCTACAATCCTCGGTGGTATGACCGTGGTCTCTATGATATTGACAATAGAGGTTTTGGTTTCTCTTTTCTGGGTTTCCCATCATCTTATTGGGCCACTTGAAGAAGGGTTCGTTTTTTATCTTTTCTAGGACTTGGTGCACAGGCTCTCGGAATACAGCTCCTACTATTTGGCTGTTACTGGATATCTGCTGCTCGGCATAATCCCTTTTCGGCCGGTTATTATTGTACCTGTCCGGCCTAAACTCTCTCCTTTCTTGAGGGACAAGCTTAGCTTTCCCTTTTCCTTGTTGCTGCTGTTGTTGATCATCTTCTATCCTTTTATATTTATCCACCCTATCCATTAATTGTTGCAAGCTGGTGACCGGTTTCCCTGTCAGGGACTTCCTCAGACCATGCTCGGAGGGAAGACCGACCTTGAAGGTTCTGACAGCAACCTCATCAAAATCTCCGTCAATCTCGTTAAACATCTCTCAATACCTCTCGGCATATGACCTCACAGACTCCCCTTCCCTCATTGTCATGGACAGCAGGGAATCAAGGGGTTGAGGAACTCTGCTGCATGTAACAAACCGGGAGCAGAATGATTGAGTGAGCTTCTTAAAGGAGCCGATGGAGTCAGTCTTCAACCCATCGAACCATCTCATCGGCATCGGTCCTAGGCTAGAGGGAAATACTCTACACAATAAAGCCTCGTCTTGAGAGTAAACTGCCATCTTTTGTCTGAATTGGCTCACGTGTTCTACAGGATCGGTACGTCCGTTGTACATAGAGAACGTAGGCTGATGAAAACGTCTGGGAAGCTTTGCCTTTTCTATTCCCCTAGTAAAGGGGGACTTAGAAATTTGGGTCAGAGCCTTCTTCATGTCTTTGGTCCCCACTCCCCTTCTAGACGAACTTTTTCTCCTTCTCTTGTGAGAATGCTCCTCTTCATAGGAATAGGATTCACTGGGGGGAGTTTCTGAAGAATCCCTATAACTGCCCTCCCCTTCACCGTTGGAGGAGACATCAGAACTTGAAGGGGTGTGATTTCGTTGTGCTCGACGAAGCTTCTTTTTCAAACCTTCTATTTCACGCTGCAAGTCCTTTTCATCAGCGTGCCCTTGCACCAGATGGCTCTTTCGTCGATAGCCGCTCTTCCCAGCATGGATCGTTCGCGAACTACCCTCACGCTGGTTATCTACGTGGTTTTCCCGTTCAAGATTATGGAGTTCATCTTGTTGACTGACGTTTACTGACTCTGCACAGGGCGGACTGGCCTGTTGCGGTCCTGAACCTGCCATAACTGCCGTAACTTTCTACTAGCGCTAATTCTCCCCACAGACGGCGCCAATTGTAGGGTCACAAATTGTAGCCCACACCTAGATGGAAACAGCAGATGGGCCCAATAAGCCCAATACAATAAATTTGTAAGAGAGTGGGTCAAAGAATTGGGCTAATAGCGATCCTTACAACAGTTACTGAAGATTAGGTGCTTGGCCGAGGAGACTAAAACACATAAACAAGTTAAGATCTCATGTCCGAGGAGTAAGTTTTGGGCTAATTGATGGATTCGAGTTAGGTCCGAAGGGTATGCACTTAGATAGAATGCTTTTCTTTGGGTTATATTTTTCCAGATGCTACAGTAGTTATTTCTTAAGGTTTCTTCTATTTTTCTCTCCCGTCTTCTTCTGGAGGTCTTACTCCATTATATAGTCCTTCATTGTTCGATCCTATCGTCCACTTATCTGCCATCTAGCCTGGTACTTGAGTTTCCCACTTCTTCTCCCACAGCTTTTTGATTTCCTGGGGGTAAAGATGATTTAGAACACTATTCAGGGGTCTTCTCCACATAAATGCGGCCAGGAAAGCTGCTGTAATGCATTTAATGCGGTGGCAGCAGCTTTTGCTCAAGATATTTCTGCATCCTTATCCCTTCCATGTGCATTGGTAATCTATCTTCACCTCTGGAATTTCCTGGAAGGTGGACTAAGGGGAAGCCGAGGCCCCTCTCACCGACATATGCTAGACTCGAGGAGGGTATCCCTCTCGGATCAATCTCCCTGGACACTTACGCGTTCTACTTGTTAGTTATAAGGGTTCCCTATAATTTCTTCTCCTCGGACGTATTGTTGACGAGAAGTTGTACCTGAGCCCACCTCATGGGCCCAGGTTTTACTCCCCCACAGTTATCAATTGTGAATGAAGTAGATCCATTAATTTTCAGTTGTGCATGTTTTGTATGTGATACAAACTATGTTTTTCTAACAGACATTTCATTTTGTTAAGTTTGTGTGACATTTTTCTCTCATTATGCAATTGTCTTTGTCTTTGATAGTAAAATAATAAACCTATCAAAATAATAATAATAATAATAATCTATATATATAATAATAGGTGAAGTAGAGAGAGTGTAAAATTGAATTCCAAATTAGGACTCTAATTTTGTGCCATGTATTTAGAATCTGAAATTGAAGTTGAATTTTGCATCATGTGGCTAAATGTATGTAGGCTCGTTCTCATTAAAACCACTTCTATATATCGGGTCAAGTGAGTTACTATGCTAATTAAGTTTTTTCTTGATTTTGCAGTCAAATGTGAAAATCAAAGAGATTAATATCGATGATAAGAACTTGGTTTGGGTACATTGTATAATTTCCAAAAAGATAGCAAAGCCAGAGGTTGCATCTTTGTTATAAATTGCTTACAAAGTTTGCATATTTACATTTGCATTGAGTTTTGGATTAAAGTGTTTTCTTCTTAGTTCTGACACTGAGTTTTGTTTACTATTTACTTACAAAGTTTGCATCTTTACATTTGTTATAAATTGCTAATATGTGATTAGATGCACATTATGCCTAAAATTCACTATCCTTATATTTGGCTTTTTGTTCAGGTTTGGCACCTATAACAATGAAGAAAGCATTGTTGTAGACCGATGGATGATACTTTTTGCAGGTTGCAAAGGAACTTATTGATCAATGGAATCTCATGCAAATTGGAGAGGACCTGGCTGTAGATGTCTAGATGACATATGTGAGTCACTATGTTTTTAAAATTTTCAATGAAGGTAAAGATTATGAATAATGTAAATTTTCCAGAGAGAGATTTATTATTCTATATTTACGCAAGTTTGGTTGCCTTCTTGGAGTGGATCACTCCACCCTGTCTTTCTACTGGAATTTTTTATTCAAATTGTTACAATTTAATCCGAAATTTTATTTGAATTTTCCTATTGTTGTTACTATCATATATTATTATTCCAATTGTTCAATTAGAATTTGAAATTGGAGTCCAATTTTACTATACACGTGTACAATCTAATTATTTTTAATTTTGCTGTCATGTGCAAAAGTCAATGAGATGAAATTAATAACACATTAAACACTCATGCTTTGGGAATCGGTAGTACCAATCTAAATCTATTGGACCTGCTTCGTGATAATACAACTATAAAGGATGTATAAAAACACGCACAAACTCATCTCTCTATAAAAAGAAATTGAAGAGAATTTCTTTTATCAACCATGGAACTTCAGAGGTTTTTTCTTCACACAAATGTCCATCATGCTACAAAATGACCCACTGTAAAACTACAAAATGAGTACAACTCTGAGGGTTTTTTTTTTTTTTTTTTTTTTTTTAATTTTAAATTTTTTAAGATGTGAAAATTTCAATCACCAATAGAGATTGAAGATTCAAAAGCGTGAATGGATCTTTTGGATAAACATTGTCACCAAGGTTCATCTTTCTGTGTAAAATATATATACTGTTAAGTTTTGTTAATGAAATTTTCTGGTTAATAATGTGAATTTAGACTTAACTGAGCCTTTTTTTTTTTTTTTTGAGAAACTAACTGAGCCTTTTAAATATGAATAAACTCATGATTAATAATATATTTATTCCCGTGCGATAGCACGGGGCTACATACTAGTAATAATAATAATAAAATACTCTAAACTAATAGACAAAACTTATCCCAACTTTGTTAATTATTCAACCACACCCACACTAGTTGCTCTGCTAGATTGCTACCCATTAATTAACAAATCAAATACTCCAAACTTTACTTTACTACTTCTCCTATTAAAATTAAGGCAAGAAACTAAAGAGGTGTTTGGATTTTGAATTTCCATAACTTATAAATAAAAAATGGTGGGACCCATGCAAAAAAGATTGTTTGGATTTTGTTTTCAGTTGTTTCTAATTTTTGTTTCCATCACTCAATTCTTTGATTTTTGAGTTATGAGTAATGGAAACTGAAAACACATTTTAAGTGTTTTCAGTTTCCATAACTCAGTTTCCAATGGCATTTTCATAATTAAACACACATTCATGGGACCCACAACTAGAGACAAGTCACGTCAGGCGCACCTTTTTCTTCTTCTTTCTTCTTCTTTCTTTCTTCTTCACAAACTCACTCCAACGGCTATTTTTTTCTTCTTCTTCATTCTTTTTCTTTCTTTTCTTCTTCACAGAAACACCAAATATACTTTATCAAAAAAGAAACACATGGGTACTGATTTCTCAAACCCAGAAAATCAAACCCATAAACACATGAGTTAGATCATACACACTAACACAGAAACACAAACCCACAAACTTTTCTCTCCTTAATCTTGTTTTTGTGTGCTTTCTCTTCAACCAAGCACCAACAGAGGTAACCACAAGCACCATAAAAAAGAAAAAGAAAAAAAAGAAGCAATAAAGCGCAAGCAACAGAGACAAAGAAAGGGGCATGAACAACAATAGAAAAAACAGAGCACAAACATAACAATACCCACAAAAATCAAGCCTTGGGGTTTTCAAAAATCAACACCGATAAAACGTGGAGATTGGTGCTGGGTTGAGAATGTGGGAGATCGGCGCCGATCAACGCTGCTACTCGTTGGAGGTGGGAGATCAACGCCGCCGCTACACTGATCGTCTTCTATCTTACCTAGGTTTGGGTTTGTATTGGGAGAGTAACAGGGCAATGGTGACTGAAGGAGAAGAAAATGAAATGAAAAGAGTTGACGGAGGCGGGTAGGCTAACTATACTCACTGACATGGTGGTCCAATAGTGGGTCCCACAAACAGTAGAAATATTTGAGTGATGGGAAGTTTGAAACTATTTTCTCCACCTCACTATATGACAATTTATAAAAACTTAGTCATACGACTTGTTAAAATAGTCATATAACTGAAACTAAACATGAATAATTTCTTCAATTATCATATAATAGATCGAAGGAAAATAACTCTAAAATAATTTGTAGAAAAACTTTTTGGTAATTTAGAATGAAACAAAATGAAAAAAGAGAGAGTGGAGGCATTTACATGATTGCCATGTGCTACATCTTGTAGTCAATTTCAAATATCTTTATGAATGTAATGCTTCATCTGAAAATTTAAGAAATATCTTTATAACTAGGGTAAATTACAGCTAACACCTCTTGAGATTTAGGCTAATACCAACTAGGTTCAAAACATTTCAAAATTGATCAACTTAGTTCCTAAACTGTTACTCATTTTTCTTTTCTCTCTAATGGTAATTAGGGACCAAGTTAATCCGTTTTTAAATGTCTTGAACTTAGTTAACTCCTCTCATACATTGATTACACAATTCAAATTGATCCCAAATCCTAGCCTCCTAACCCGGTCTAGTGGTGAACCGGACCGGGCCAGGCCAGCAGGCTGACTTAAGAATCACAAAGGTGGCAAGTGGCAACTTCTCTTCTCCACTCGTCCAGATGACCATCTAGATCAAGCCACGCAACCACTTCTACCAATACATCCAACGTGGCAAAATCACAGAGCTCGTACGAAGCATCCCCGCGTAACATAGACGCAGCCCACCGTGCAAGCAACAACGCGCAATGCGAACCGGTCAGCTCCCACTTTGCTCAGCACTAGCCAGCTCAACCAATCCCCAAAACCTCTCTCCCACGCAAAAACCAAAACTCTCCCAAACCGCCATACCTTACCCACCAAAATTACTCTATTCCGACCAAACCGAAACTCGTCATCATCGTTCGATCGATCCGAGATTACTTTTCGAAAATTCTAAGAATTAATTAAAATTTTTATCAAACTAATCTCGCTATGTCGATTTGGTATTTGTTGAATTCTAGGGTTTGTTCTGTATTTCTTGTCTTCTCAGTATTCCTCAGCTGTTTTCCAGGTAAACAATCAATATGTTTTTTTTTTTTTATAATCGGATTAGATTGTTTTGTCGTGTAATAAAATCTAAATGTGTTTGGTGGTGACGGTGTCGTTTTGGGGGCAGGATTGGTGTTGTCGGCGGATGTTACATTGAGATCGATGGAGATAAACACAACCCACGACTGGTTCAAGACAAAACCAACGGTTTATTTCATGTGTAAAGACGAGAACATGACGGTGTTGCCGGATGTGAAGGAAGCCCATGTCTTGTATAATTTCAAGGGCCAAGAGTCTTGGCAGGTTCGTGATCAAACCTTTATTTTTTTGAGAAAATTTGAACATGTTTTGTCGTTAAGCTTTCCTTAAGACATTATGATTCCTGGGATGTCCTTACATGTGTTGTCTTAGAATGCCTTTCTAGGCCTTCAATTGTGTTCCTTTTAAACATGAATCTAGTTCTTGCACGTGGGGTCAGTTGCGCGTAGGTTTTACTGGTTAGAGGCGAGTCCAAAAGACTCTTCTTTAAAAATAAAAAAAAATAAAAACATGAATGATGATGTTTTTAGTTTCCAACATCTTGTTGTTTTTCTTCTATTTGCACATAATTAAGGTATGGACCTGCAATTTTAAAGCCATTAGATAGTTTGGTTGTGGATGTAGGAAATTACATAGCGAACGGAACCTAGTTAATTTTGCTTTTCTAGGAGCTATTGCATTACAATTTAATAGTATTATATTTAGAATTGGTTTATAGTTGTCTCTTTTTGTGTGTAAATTTCATCCAAACTTGGGACAGTTCGAATCTACTCAAAATGTAGTATTTGTCTGTGAAATTTCTGTTCGCTATTCATATTGATGCCAATGAGCTCTAGCTTAAATGACACCTCTTTCCCTTGTAAGAGCAAGGTGGAGAGTGAGGTCGTGGGTTCAAACCCCACCGGAATGCATGTGTAACTACTCACCTATTAAAAGAAAATAGTGAGAAAACACATGAAAATGTATCAGCATATGTCAACTTCATGCTAGTGTGTTCTTTGGGTGATTAAGTATTTCTTGGTAATTGGATTTTTGGAACGTTAGCTTTCTTAAATAATACTTCTTTGAATCATAAATTCCTATTGGGAGACCAAGTGTGACATTCTTTAGAACTGCTAATGAAATTACATTCTTTATGTGTTCAGCCTCTGACGGTATTTTCAAGTGGAAAATGCAAGCGATGTGGATTTTATGAGGAGGATAGATTAAAATCAGATGACGTGTTTGAAGAGTGGGAGCTTTGTCCTAGTGATTTTACACTTCCTGATGGGAAATATATCCGAGTCAAGGACAAGGAATTTAGTGCTACTTTTTTGTGTTCGGAGTGCATTCCTTTTGCAAAAGGTGAGTGCTTCTTACTTTCTTACTTTGAAGGCCCTTTCACTACATTATATTCTATATTAACATTTAGTTCATGATTGTTTGGTGCGTTTGGACATTCCATAGCACCATCCATTTCTGTCTTCCATCCCCACTCTCCCACACGGTGTGGGGGGGTCTTTTTAAATGAGTAGCAACTTCATTCTAGAAGAGGCTTTTCTGCCTCGTAATGTTCATCCAGCTAAGTTCCTCTGGGTGCCATTATGTGGCTTAAATGACTATGGATATCAGGCATTACAATTGAAGGGTTTGTGGATTTAAGGCTAAGTCCATGTCAATCATGTTGTAATTTTCTGCTTTAGTGGATGTCACTTTTTCATTATAACCAAAACTTGTCATTTTTATATCTGTTTGCATAAGCACTTGTCTGCATGCGATGTCTGTTGATAAAATCACATTACATTATATTTTAGTCCAAATAATAATTACAACTTTGGTAACCCATTTTTGTAGATTCCTATTCTGCATCTGACTCTCATGTAGGAGAAAAGCGAATGCATGCTGCTCTAATCATATTGATCAGCGTTGTGGTTTCAACTGTATTCATTCTCGGGGGGGTGGCTGCATATAAATACTGGCAAAAGAAGAAGAGGGAACAAGATCAGGCTCGGTTTCTGAAGTTATTTGAAGATGGGGATGACCTCGAGGATGAATTGGGCCTTGGCAATGTATTATGATGACTGATGAGGGATAAAACTTGGTTACCTTTTGTACAGAAAGTTGATCTCATATAAATTTTGTAACAGGAAACAAAAATTGTGGACTTTTGAGTGCAATCTAACAGTGCTGAGAAAAAATGTTACTATAACCTGGGAGATCTGTGCCATTGTGTCTTCCAAATATGTCTTGGGCAACCTTGTATCCTTCAAACTGTTGGTGGGTGTTATGTGGGTTGATCTCTCGTAACCATGCCAATGGATGCATGAGTTTATCAAAACAGGTCAAGGGATGCCTACCTCAGCCCATACATGGAGTGTAACTTGTTGCTGGCATGTACATAATGAGAATTTTAAGGTGCATTCTGAACATCTTGAATCAGCAGTTGTAAGATCATATACATTGTTTCTACCTAATAAAAAACAGAATAAATTGAACTCTTGTGGCGCATAATAGAAAATGGGATGACTCAATTTACTTTGATGCAACTATGTTTTTTAATTTCTCTTTTCCCTCTCTCAAATTGACTTCATACCATATGTTATTGATACAAATACTGGAATTTTCATGCTAGTAACATGAATGATACTAGAAAATACAGAGGAATGACAGAAGTAGAAGGCAAAGAGGACCAATGATGCGTAACTAAATCAACTTAGTGAAAACATCCATGAATTAAACAAGGTCCAGCATAGCATGCTTGGGCAATGTTTGCAGTAACTACAACTATGTTTACTGTGTTTTGTAGGATTCTTGCACTCAAATCTACATGAGATTCATAAATTCTACCAAAAGAAGAAGATAGAAAGAAAGATCCCTTGTGCTAATTGTGTCCTCTTCCACTGATTTGCTTTGTCTCTGCTCAGTAGTGTTCTACTGACCAGGTAATTGTTGATTTTTCCCTAAACAGGCAAGGCCAGTAACCAAAAATGCCCTCACAAAGTCCCAAGTCATCCAGATTGTAGCCATAACAGTTCTGGGATGTTGCCTACCATAATCATGGGAATCTTCCTCTCCTCCATATGCACACCAAGGATTATAATCACTAACAAACTGGTTAGCCGTGTCTTCATGATAACTGAAATAATTGTCATGTTGTTCTTCGCCAAGAGAGAAGTCTTCCATCTTCCCCAAACTGCTGCCACATCCAATGTTCTGAGTACCATCTTCAAGGGAGTAGAAATTATCTCGCTGTCAATCACTGAAACAACTTGATCAGTTCCAATTGTCGCCGTAAGCCAGCTGTTCTTCCTCATAAGAATCCTCAATTAGTCCATTCTCGTTCCAAGGTTCACTTATGAAATTATCCTCTTCTGTCCCATACAGTGAAGAGATGAAACCATGAAATATTCCCTCTTCAAAAGAAAATTTGGGGTTGAAAACAGAACAGGAATAGAGACATTCAACATTGCCAGCAATAATAGAACTATCACCAAATAGAGTTGGAGGATTGTCAATAAGTTCCGGCTCATACATCTCCTATATAGAGCTAGTTATTGCGTTCTAACTCTTCAAACTCAGTTATATGGTCGCTCTTTGCAACTAGAATTGAAATGGTTTTTTTTTTTTTTTTAATCTGAATTAGAAAGTGTTCTATAGTTAGGAAGGGACGTCAGTTATATACTGTGAAAAAAAAGGGAGGAAAGCGAATTCTGCTGTGAAAAATTAAAGGCGGCACAATCTAACACTACCCATTGATGAGAGATTCTATTCCAATCTCTGAATTGAATTCTCTCTCACAAATGACCATTAATTCGTTTACCTACCTAGAGAGTTTGATTGGAATCTCTTTTTTGGATAAGAAAGCAGCTATAGAGATGGACATCACAAAGTGGGTTGCCAGAGCATCGTATGCAATTTCTTTCACCATGTCATAGAGATGAAAATAGCAGCTTCCACTTGTTCAGAAAAGTTTTACGCTTTCAGTCACAATCCTTCTTGGATACCCCTATTAAAGTCCTACTCAAAATTTACACAACACGCATGTGTCTTTGTCATTTGATTAGAAGTTTACCCTCCTAGACCCACTACACTCAGGTTCCAGACCTCTAAAGTTGACAGGCATGAATTCTAACATACGAAATGCTAATTCATGAGAACTCAGTATGCCCAGCACAAGTTCGGCTACCATTCAGTATTGCATGCCAGTTCTTATTGCCCAACATTCCTAGCATGACAAACAAAAGAAATTGGCATGCATAAGTAGCAAAAATGGTGCTGCTCTGTGGTTGTTTCAAAGCCGTGTTGTTTGCTCAGTGGCTAACAAATGGTGAAAGCCTGAGGACTTAAATCAAAATGCTATGGTCTCAGATGCACACGTAGTACATCCAGCTTTGCGTTCTGTGCACAAAGGACGCAAGAGGCAAGGTGATATTTATGTGATGGTTGCATTCAATATCCTTTCTGACATTGGGGTGAGTCCTAGCAAGAGGGATGTTACATGCAATGATTTCACAAAATAATAGATTCATATGGTGCTAGAGAGACCCTGATAACCAGGCAATATCCACATGGTCAAATCCAAAACAGACCACACAAATCAGATCATGCTCATCAATTGAAAATTCTCATTTTTGAACTAATTTCGAACACAGGAAGTCAGACACAATCTTGACCATCAACAATCCAAATGTAAAAAAAAAAAAAAAAAAAAAATGGAAAATCAGATTGCATACAAGTTACAACAAGAAATCGCCATCCTAGTAAGAAGCAAGACATCATGTTCATGAAGAACCCATCAACAAAAAACAAGAAAGAAAGCCAAGATCTCTTAAGGTCTCAATGAAGATCAGGTTCCTTAGTCCCATTCCCATCTACAAGATTTGGATGGTGTGCTCTACGGATGAATAGAATATAATCTGAAATCTGATGGAAACGACGCCTTGGAGGATATGCTGGAGATGGTGAGACATCATCTGGCATCAGTGGCCTATCAACACCATGAATTGAGCAAGATCCATCAATGTAAAGATTCGGGACAACGACAGCAACATTATTGAAGGATACCCTTTTGCCATCATTGCCAACAATGAGAGTTGTGTTGTGGTGGAGAGTGGGGAGGGTTGTGTTGGCTGGTAGTGTGAGGAGATACTGGTAAGGGAGGGCTCCTGCAGTGGAAACATGGCCAAGGAGGGTGTCGTAATCAAGGGGATGGTTCACGAGGGTTGTGTCTGGTGGTGCAAGGTACATGAGGGGGGTTGAGTAGGTGGTAGTGGTGGTGATATTGTGGGCACACAGAGCATGGGCGAAAAGGGCAAAACCATTTAATGACAGGGAGTTGGCCATGGCATCTGAGCAGAGGCCTTCAATGGTGGGACCGATTGCAGAGAAAGTTACAAGTAGTAGCATGGTGGTGGCTAAGTTCTTACAGATTACCTTGGCCATTTGGCAGAGAAAGAGAGAAAGAAAGAGGGAGAGATCAAAGAATGATTAATCAATCTTGAACCATATTTGTGCGTTTGCTTCTTGAATAACTGTTTTAACAGAATTTGGTGGAACTAGTATTGTCTATTGAGGAACCTGCTAGAGTAGAAATTATAGTCCCACGTGCTTTCTCACGATTGAATCAACCTTAATAAGCGTTTCCTCTCTCAGAATTTTGACCAGTTAGCTCCATCTTTAAGAAGCCACTTTAGGGAAAATACAGAATATATATAATTGAGCGCCACTAACCAAAAATGGGTTAAAATAATGCCCCCAACCCTGCATTGCATGGTTCAGTTCAATAATTTTTATTCTATTTATAATTTCTTTTTTAATATATAAGAAAGAATCAAGTTATTAGATATGGGGCATTCTGAGAAAATATACAGATGAACTTCATTGAATTTGTCTCTCAGATACATTACTGGAAAGTGGAAACATAAAAACAAGTAGAAAAGCTGCAATAAAGTTTTATACAAAGTATTGTGATTGGTATTTTTAATAATCACGATAGAGGAGATATTTCGCCTCAGTCTCTTGATCAATCTAGTTAACTGAGTCCAGGTATTGGCCATGTTTCACAGATATTATGGCAATCTTGCTCGTGAAGGAGTCAAGGAGGGAGAGGATGAAAATGTTTTCAAAGGTGAATTTTTAAGTTTTCCTTGCTCGTCAAAAGGCTACAATACCAGCTAGACCATTGTTCCCAAGCAGTTGCCCTCCATGCTTGGAGCATTAGAAGCCTTACACGTTTTCTTTTCATGCTTGCAAGACTTTTCCTTACCAGAAGGGAGAGGATGACATTCAATCCCTGTTATACATAGTATATTGATCCATTAGCTGATAGATTCCTCATTGTATGCTACTCTGACTTACCTTAACATAATAACTCTAGTGAAGGATGGAGGAGGGGTGTTTACCTGAGGCATTTTGAGCAATGAAGTGCAAAATGATCTAACTAAAACCAGAGTTCTTTATTGAATGGTTGAAGTTATCCAACTCCTTTGATTGGGAGCCATAAATTTCTTTGATGATATCTCTGCAAAAACTGCATCCAGGACGAATGATGAGGCAAACTCATGATGATTTTTATCTAGGATAGAGAACTTTTTTCCACAATGCTTAACATATGAGAAGGAGATAATGAATAAACCTGCACGCCTCTTTGTTAAATTTCTTCTTTTTAATTCCAAACAATGATTGGAATACCTCTGGCTCCACACGACAAAAATATGGACGATCTGCCAAAGAAAAAAAAATCCATAAAGTGAGAGTCAGAAGTAGAAACTGCTGAAGGATATGACCAAGTGGATGCTCACCATTGTAAATGGAGCATGTACGATTTCCTTTATCAAAGTTTATACACCATCCATCTGGACCCATTAAGCTTCTGTAAAGCTGTTATTAACAACATTGATACCAAAGACAAAAGGAGCGCCTCAGATTCAGAATCAAATGGACATGATAAAACAATCACAGCACAATGCATGAAGTATCCTGCTTATTATAAGACCAGAAGAATGTCTTACGTAATGGAGACAATGTCCAGCCTACTTACAGTAACAATACACAGCTAACCTAAGATTTTAACAATTTAGCACCCGAGAATTAACCAAATTCATTCCAATCGTGCCTTTCACATCTCATGTCACATTCAACTACATAATGATTTGGCTGAATGTATTAGCATACGTGAGCTTGAATAATTATTAACCCATCTTTATGGACAGCTCAAGCTGTCAATTTAACAACACAATACCAAAGTCTGTCTGTTTGGTCATGTTCTTTACTAAAACATTTTTTTTTTGAAATATCATGAAATTCTGTCATTGTAGGGGGAAAAAAATACAAAGGAGCCCAATCAGCTCTAGACCACAGCTCAAGAAATGCATTCACTAGTTCAAATCTCCCATCCCCCTTCCCCTAGGCCAAAACTCACTTGTCCTGCCAACCTAGTAATTTAAACTTTTTTGCCGAGGGCCTTTAGCTCAACTGACACATGTCAGCATATCAACAAACAATTCTAAAGACTCCCAATTCGTATAAAAAAAAGATGAAGCATATGCTCGTAGACCAAAGATGTGCTAAAAAAACAGTATTCGAATATAAGTAAATCTGTACGTCAGAGAATCAATAAAAGTTGAGGTCTAAAAAAAGGGGGTTCATTTTCTCGTACATATTCTGAGCAAAACAGTACTAAAGAATAAAAACCCAACCTCAATGTCACGAGGGTCAGTGAAGATTTCCTCAGGGGTGGGAAAGGAGGGACCCTTGTCGAGCTTGCAGCAGGCCCCACAGCCCTCCACGCACCGCCACAACGGCTCTTTCCTCCGGCTGCCGAAGCCTACACTGCTCGGGCTTTGCTTTCCCTTGGCTTTCATGTTCGCTCGTGCCACTGAGCATACGGTGCTGCAAGTGGGCAGTGCCATCGCGTGAGACATTTCGGGCTTTTTGATGGAGAAAAGAGTACAGGAGGGGCTTCCTATGAACAACTCGAGTTTAACCCGTAAAAATGCTTGTCGATGTTTTTATTTTTATTTTTATATTTTGAGTTTTTTATTTAATTTTTTTATATTTTGTAAATGAGTCAACAATCTTTATAATAGACTAATGAGGCCAAAATGGCCAAAAATCGTGTTTGGCTGAAATATTTGGTAATTTACTTCTGATTGTGAAATACTCTTCTTTTTTCTTTTTTTCTTTTTTTTCTTTTTTTTGAGAGTGAGATTGTGAAATACTCCATTTAACAATTTATCACTTTTAGTTTAACATGTAACTTGAGTTTTTAAAACCCAAGCTCTATAAAAAAAACTACGGCATTTTAATTAAAAAAGACCACATCAAACTTGAGTTAGTGAAACTCAAGTTCCTTATAATGTGTTACTTTACCATAAAATTGAAGCCTTCTTCACTTCAACGTGTCCCACACGCATAAGGCCACATCCCCGACATGAAGTAAAGCATGTGAGACAAGTTCCTTAAATAAGTCTTTGACTTGTCTACTCTAATGACCACACTTGCTCTTGAGGGATAGTATGGTTTAACTGGTTTCAATTAAGGCTTGGGTAAAGACAATGAAATTGGAAAAGAAAAAGAGATGTATAGAGACAAAGGAATTTGTGCTTGTTTCTCACTTGTTCAAATTTTTAAAGGAACTCGAGTTTCAAGAGCTCGAGTTTCATTTTAGTATATTACGAAGAACTCAAATTTTTAAAATTTGAGTTCCACATGGAATTTTAAATTATAAAATGTCAAATCAACTTCTGCCACCATGTCACATTTTTTTGGAACTCGATTTTTATAAACTCGAGTTTCAAAACAGTTGTAAATTACTAAAATTTCGCAAACAGTGGTTGATTACTAAATACTTCGGCCAAAGATAGTATTTGGTCATTTTAGTTAGACTAATTAAGCTAAACTAATAATAATTTTAATGAAATGAGGATTGGATTCCACTAATATGTAAAAGTAATATTATAGATACTTAATATATTAGTGTATTTTAGGTTTTAAAAATTCAAATAAGAATAAGAGGAAATGATAATACATCATATTTTATATATATAGCAGGCAAAAAGTAAAACAGAGAAACTAAGCAGGTGTTAATTGTATTACTATTTGCTCACACAATTAATTTTTAGAACTGGAATGCAAGGTCAACCTTTAAGTACCCATTATGTGATAAAAATTGATAGTCAGACCAGTCTTATGTGTGTAGTAAAAAATATTCAACTAGAAGAAGCCCTGAAATGGCTAAGTTTTCGTCCTCGGGTTTGGTTCGAGGAAGAGGTTACAATTGGATAATCTCTCTCTTTTTTCACTCTCTCTTTTTTCACTCTCTCCTAAAAAGAACTCTCCCTAATCCAAATGTTTCTTGGCTTTATATAGCTTAGCCAAAATGCATCTAGATTTTACATTTGGAGGGTTAGGATTAGGCTTTCTTGATACTTGTCCTATTAAGGCCTTGCTAGAAGGTTTTACACCAAGGTCTGAGTTGTGTGAGCTCTATTCATGGTCATTTTTCCCATTAATGTGGCCAGTTAAGTGATTACAGTACATTTAATGCGAAGAGGATGGCTAATTTTTCCTTCCTTTTTCTTATCTTCCTTGTTCAGTGCCAAGTCACCCTTTTTCTCCCTCGGGTTGCATCGTGCTCCCTTCACCCCTAACTTTTGACTTTCTAAGGTTAGGTAGGAGTCCTCGGTGCCCTTATCAACTGTAGTAGTTCAAACTCTTCACAAGTTAGGTGAGTACTTTCCAAGGGCATACCACCAATATTCCACGAAGTTTACCTCCTCAGAAATGCCCTTACCTATCCTATTAGCTGTTTTGGATCCTTATCCCCCCACAATATATATATATATATATATATATATATATATATATATATATATATATATATATATGTATGTATGTATATGTATAATATTATGTTGAAATTAAAGTAAGCAAAGTAAAACCAGCCAAGAAGGCGGTAGCACAAGATATAATCAAAGTAATTTAAAACAATAATAAGGCGGTAAAACCAGCCAAGCAGTATATCAAAACAGTTTTAAGTATAAAACTGTCCAGGGAGGTGGTAGCAGCAAATATATTAAACACAAACTTGAAAGTAGTTATTATTGAAAATAGATAACAGTACTTACAGTAGTTGTAGTTACAAGATTGAAACAGTTCAACAGTCACAAGGCTTGGAACTAGTTCTAGTTACAGGCTTTGTAGGAAAATAGTGGTGGTAGTGGAAATTCTAGAGAGAAATTCTAAAGGAGAGAAGGAGTCCTAAAGAGAGTTCTGGCTCTAGAGAATTCTTAGTTTAACATAAGGGACATTCCCACTTAAATAGACATAAAAAGCATAGTGAATGGTACCAGTGAATAGTAATCAATGAACAGTAATCAGTAAATAGTAAAAGTGAACAGTGTTTTTTCACTTTTTGACTCAAATCATCAAGAGTAAGGGCTTGTCTAGTTCTTCAATCCAAAGATCCAAATGTGCCGAAAGAAAGCATGAGGTGACCAAAATGATGAAGAATCTTCTTTTTCAAAAACATCATCATTTGCATGGGCCAGTAGTAATATAATAGTGGGAACTTCATCAAGGGTAAACATTGTAGCATTTTGGCCATTATGTAGGCTAGACAAATAGGGTGAACCAATCAATCAATCTTCTACTAAATCAGGGGTATCTTCTTCATCATGACCAAACCACTCTTGATTGTAGGGGTAGTATGGGTTTATCAGTGGATTAAACAAGCTTGGCGTATGTGGAAACAAGTGCATTGACTGATTCAGCTATGATGGCTTAATCAATATCAAGGGCATCAAATGGGTAACAATCATAAGGATCTCATGGGGAATCATCATTACATTCATACTCATGGTAAATAGCATACTAATTACAAATCTGCAATATAGAAGTGGTTCATACTTTGGATTTTCATCTGTAAGATATTCTTTGGGATCTGTATGTCCAATTCTTTTTAAATTATGGATAGCAGTATCATAAGGCCGAGGACCAAAAACAGAAATCCTATCCGTGCTTCCTATGAAATGGTAATCTTTCCATAGGTCTTGGATGACTTCAAGGATTTGATTATTGAAATAAATTCTCCAACATTCAGCAAGAGCATAAGGATCCCTGAAGGATAAGCGAGAATCTCCTTCATACCATTGTCCTTGATGAGTGTACCCATTAATAAGTACGAGATGTTTGGAAGGCTAAAATTCTTCATCTACTAAGTAAAATCAACCAAGAAGGTGGTAGCAAAAGATAAAATCTAAGTAATTTAAAATAATAATAAGACGGTAGAACCAGCCAAGCAGTATATCAAAACAGTTTAAAGTATAAAACCGTCCAAGGAGGCAATAGCAGCAAATATATTAAACACAAAGCTAAAAGTAGTTATTATTGAAAATAGATAATAGTACTTACAGTAGTTGTAGTTACAAGATTGAAACAGTTCAACAGTTACAAGGCTTGGAATTAGTTCTAATTACAGGCTTTGTAGGGAAATAGTGGTAGTAGTGGAAATTCTAGAGAGAAATTCTAAAGGAAAGAAGGAGTCCTAAAGAGAGTTCTGGCTCTAGAGAATTCTTGGTTTAACATATGGGACATCTCCCCTTAAATAGGCATAAAAAGCGTAGTGAACAATACCGATGAACAGTAATCAGTAAATAGTAATCGATGAACAGTAAAAGTGAACAGTGATTTTTCACTTTTTGACTCAAATCATCAGGAGCAAGGGCTTTATCTAGTTCTTCAATCCAAAGATCCAAATGTGTCGAAAGAAAGTATGAGGTGATCAAAATGATGAAGAATCTTCTTTTTCAAAAACATCATCATTTGCATGGGCCAGTGGTAATACAATATATATATATATATATATATATATATATATATATCATTAATGGTCATACTTATCAAGGGCCATGGTTTGAAGGAAATTCTCAATTATCCTTTGCTGATCCTTTTACTCTTGCAGAATGTTGGAGAAATTATTTTAATAACCAAATTATTAATGTTGCTCATAATCTATGGAAAATTTATCATGGGAAGCACAGATAGAATTTCTGTCTTTGGTCCCAGACCATATTCTGATGCTATTGCTAATTTAAGGGTGGCTGACCATTATAATCCTATAAAGCTTCTCATCCCAGGGAGAACTCCAGCATTTCAACCAATTTTTTATTGTGAATTCTATAATCAGTATGCTATTTCCCATAAGCATGACTGTGGTTCTCCACGAGGCCCTTTTGATGGTTATCCTTCCGATGCTCCTTCCACCGATTAATGGATTTTACAGATAAAAATGATTCCCTTATTTGACTGGCCTACACAAAGGCCAAAATGCTTCAAAAATTATGTTACTAAAAATCCAGAATTGGCAGGATCAGGAATAGCAATTGTAACAAGTACCTTGAAATATTCAAATCAAAGATCAAAAGATCTAGACATAGCCTTGCTTTTCAGAATACGAAATTGTATATCTGTTGGCAAGTTGGCAATGACACTTCTTAATAGAGACTGGGTCTTAAGACTCAATCTAGCATAATCAATGCCTATTATAGTCAATTTATCCATTGAATAGATTTCCTCTTTGCCAAAGAGTTGACTAGTGTAGGGATCATAGGGTTCATCTGTAATATTTGGTTGGCTAACAAGATGGCTTTCAAAAGCCTCATTATCTGAAGCAAGGTTAGATGATTTTGATTAACAATTCTTCTTGCTCTTTATCATTAATCTTTAACATGTTAAACTTATTCTTTAATTTACCAGGTTTTTTATTACAATCTTTACTGAAATGACCAGGTTTTCCACAGTTAAAATATTTACATTTACTTGACATTTGTTTATCATATTTTTTTAGAAACATTTTTCTTTTTAACATAAAAATCATTAGGTTTAACAAAGTTGTTTTTGTATTTTTTATATTTTTTATGGCTATAACTTTTGTCACTTTTATCATGTAAGTAGGGAAGTTATAGTAAGCAAGAAAATCTCTCAAAGAAAGGCTCACTAGTGATAACTCTTTCTAGGAAAGAAGACCTGAACTTAAGCTTAACTAAAACTTGTTTCAAATATAAGGGACAACCCCCCTTAAATAGGCTAAAATTTGGAGTGAACAGTATCATGAACAGTAACGGATGAATGGTGACAGTGAATAGTGAATTTCTCTTTTTGTCTTCAAAACGTGGGAATCAATTGTAGAGCTGAAAATTTTTGTCTTTGATGCAGATTTTGTTAGGAGAAGCATGGCAAAGTGCAGCAAAGCATGAAAGTATGACCAAAGCAAAACATGACATGATAAAGGAAGCATGACCAAAGCAAAGCATGTCATGATGAAGATTCCTCCCTTTTCTTTTGGAAAGACTTCAAAATGAGCTTTATATATAACATCATTAGAGAAAAAATGACAATTTTTTTTATAACATAAGTGGATCCATTCACCGTCCAAATTCTCTTGATTTGAGAGAATTAAAAATTCAAACCCCTTCCTTATACTTTTAAAAAAATAATCTAGATGAGGGTAATTAAACACCCCTCATCCCCTCTACTCTACTCCCTTCTCTCATCCCCCACCCCCTCCATCCAAACACAAAATGGTATATAATGCTAGTCTTCTCAAAACCCCAGTTCCTAGTTCTTTCTAGGGCCTAGGTTTATGTAAACGTTTCAGCCTTGTGTCATTACAAGTTTACAACCCCCTCTCGATGTAGTGGATTTTTTGTTGTCCATATATGGATGTTGGACAGGAGGGAGATGTAAAAGAGGTTATTGGTCACGGAAGAGATTAGTGAAACAATGGAGAAGTGATAAAGAACACCCTCCATTGAAAACATGAAACTTAGGAAGCGATTGAAATTATGGTTAGGTTGGATCAAAACACCCCTGAATCAAAGAAGTGCAAATAAGGGAAATCAGAGTCATGTGGAGAACATACAATTATGAAAAATGACAGTTGTATAAGATCTATTGCTCACATGTAATCATAGCTTGTTGTGATCAGCATATCAATGCTTACCAATGTATGATCCATTTTATAAACTCACTAAAAGGCTTGCCTACAATGAAACACAATTTCAGCCGATACAGCTAGTGGGAGCTAAACTTCCTCAAATTGTATGTTGAAAAGAAAAGATTTGTTGAAAACATGAAACTCATCTTTTTCAGAGACGATTTCCACTTGGATATGATGTCTAGTCAACATAACGAAGGTGCAGAACTTATCTCTTCAAGAGACGAAATTACAAAGAAAAAATAAGAGAAAAACTTTTTTTTTTTTTTTCAAATTTCTTTCAAACGTCACTATTTTGGCAATTGATTAACAAAAATGGCTCGAAAAGAAGAACTGAGTGGAGAGAAACATGAGTTGTCATGGCTGAAAGGGTGAAATGGCTACAATGTCAACATAAGTAAAAACCAGTGATTAAAATATTCTATTGGTTACAGTTGTCGATAAGCATGATTTCGTACTGAGATTCTTAAGCATGTCAAATGCACTCTCTTTTTTTCTCCCTAGGCATTCTACTTAGATACTTTTAAGCTTCATCTGGTTGGAATGATTTGTTTGGTTCGGGGAAGAAACTGGGAGAAATTTTGGTAAGATCCCCTAGTTTTCTCTCCTACCTCACCAAAACACAATCTCCCCAAATTGGGGAGAAAATAAGAGAGAAAAGTGAGCAAAAATATTTGAACAAAACTGCCCATATTACAATTTTACTTTTTTTGGCTACCTAAGCATAAATGTGCTACCTACCATTTTTTTCTTCTTCTTCTAGGTTTACATTGTTGTTGTTGATTATTTATTTATTTTATTTACTGTGATTAGGTATACATTGCCCTTTTTCTTTTTCTTTTTTACATTTTTTATTTATTTCTTTATTTCTTATTTTTTGCCGGGCATAATTTTTTTTAATTAACTTGGGTGATTGTCTTTTTTCTTTGATTAATTGGATATCATTTTTTTTTTTGAATTAGATATCATTTTTAATAAGATTTTTAATAAGACATATAAGTAAATTTATACAAACTCAATTTTTTATCCTCCTATTTCTCTTCTCAATCAAACAAAAAGTTTCACATCCCTCACTTTTCTATCATTCTAATAAGAAACAAACAAGTGAAACTAAAATATCTTCTATCCTTCCCCTTTCACACCCTTTCTCCATTTTCTATCCTCTTGCACATAAAAGTACAAATTTTGGTTTAAAACCGTCTGTACTGATTAGGATAACAACCTACCTAGGATACCATATCTAAGGTCTTTCGACAAGTATCCCATTTCCTCGCAAAAACAAGTCAAACCAAACCCAATATCCTGGACAATATCACCACCACACCATCAACATACCGTTAACCACCTAGTAACAGAACAATTAAAACCCTCATATGGTGTAGACCAACTCCATAACTTTCAGTGCATTTGTTACAAGTAACTTATTTGATTAAGAATTAGAAGAAATCAGTCTTAGGCTCTTGGGATTTCCAGTAACTACTTCCACACACAAGGAAGGAAAGAGAGAAGCATAAATCTTATAATACGAAAAATACCCAAATCAGAGTATCAAAAGTCTAAGTGCTCACTCATCCCAATTATCCTTACCTAGTTTTAAGTTCAAGCAATTTTCAAATTGGCATGAATTAAATCCGCAGGTACATTGGTCTAGTAGATGCCCATGTATATGCAAAGAGAGACTTCATGCTCCCCCACCAAACACTTCATGGTGTCTCGCTGCCTCGTGGAGACCTGCGGTTGTCATCATCTTCATCAACAGGGCTCCTATCATCTCTAGGGCTAGCACTGCGGCTGCGACCATTAGCTTCAGAAGGACTTCGATAACTCCTAATAGGACTCTCTCTTTCAGGGCTAACAGGACCTCCTCCACTCTTCCTCCTAGGGCTGTCACTGTAATCAGACCCGTCTTGATCGGCAGCCAATCTGCTGTTTTTGGGAGACGGGGTATGTCTCTCCTGGGGACTGCCATCATCAGGTGTTAGGCTACGCTTCCTCCCCTTGGAGGGAGGTGGACTTCTCCTTGGCTCAGGGCTCCTGTTGCGAGGACTCCGTGATCTCCTATCTTCACGCTCAAGGCTTCTATTTCTCCTTGCTGGGGATCTTGACGGGCTGGCAGGAAAACATGATCAAGTCAAAAGGGGTATGCAAAACATATATGACAAAAAAAAACATTAAACAGGTTTTAAAACTGCATTTCTTTTGGGGTGGGGGTAAAATAAAGACCAATTGACCAAAATCTCTTCACCCAAGCAGTAATTTTTATGCTTTTCTGTTTCTCTTTTTATAACAACCCCCCTACCCCCCAACCAAAAAGAATCTACTACACTTGGTTAAATGGCGGTAGCAACAGCACACTTTTAAATCCTTATAAAATGTGAGGTTTAGCCACAGTAAGAGGGGGAAGAGGAAACTCTAACTAATGGCCTGAACTTTACAACACATGTTCCCCAGCTAAATTGTGCAACCACTTTCTCTTAGGGATAACAAGACACTTTTAAATCCTCTCATCGTAACAACAGAAAACGATCAATTACAAACTACAAAGTCAGTTAAACACCAAAATCAAGAAACATCAAAGAACTGTACAGTCCATAGCTCACCTGTAGCTGCGACCTCGACTGTAACTTCGGCTACGGCTCCTGCCACGACGAGGAGAGCGAGATCTATCTGGTGATAGTGAATCACTTCTTGCACGGCTGCTATTAAAAAAAAAAAAAAAAAAAAAAAAAGAATATAAGAAATGTGAAGTGATAAACATCTTGCTTTAGCAATAGCTGGCTGACCAAGGAAAACACACACACAGCAGAGCAAATAAGTCAGGAACTCTTTGCAACAGTAACTGACCTTAGCTTCTTGGGACTGTTCTTGCAGTTCTTCTCTATATGACCTCTTTCTCCACAACGATAACACTTGTTTTTCCAATCTCCAGCTTTGCAATCACGAGCCCAGTGCCCATCAATGCCACAATTAAAGCACCGCCCAGCTCCAGGAGGAGGACCTCTGCCCAAATATTCACGGGAACCACGTGGCCCCTACTCCACATCAAAGCAACAAAAGAAAAAAAAAAATCAATCAGACTAAAAAAAATAGAAAACCAATTTACCAAAAATTAATTGATAGAAACATAGAAAGAAGAACATGAATAAACTTCTGACAGTGGACACTTGAAAATGCCAATTCATACAATAATATGCTAATTCAAGTGCGAAAAATCTCCTCAGTACTAGGAGAGGAATAAAGCAACCCATTCATATTTAAAACTTCCCATACAGGAGGTTAGGACCTTTAAACACTAAACCAGGTATCCAGATTACCAAATTGTGCAGGCTCTACAGTCATGGGGAAAAAAAATGAGAGCAGAAAATAAGAACAAGCATCAGATCATAACAACCAAAAATGAATTTATTTAACTTTGGAACATAAGGAATTAATTCAATAAAAGTAAAAGCATTACACAGGCAATATACTAATAATGTCAAGAATAAGTTGGGAAAATTATTGATAATGTGTCCATGACTCTTTTTTTTGTTGTTGATAAATGATAACGTGTTCATTGACTTTCCAAAGAGGACCATATTTTGGGACATTTCAAAATGGAATAAGGTAAATGGTACAGGATGGAGGGGGAAAAAAGGCATGTCAATCATGATATGCGCAGTTCAACTGTGATGGCCAGTATGGCGAGGAGACACTTCTTTCACAAATTCTCTTTATACCACCATACCAATAGCACAAGTGTATTAAGGTTTGATGTAACATGACTCCTTAAGAATCATGATTCATGAGATTAAAAGATCTTACCCCCTTTGCAAACTCTACAATAATACGGCTTCCGTCAATATCCCGTCCATTTAGTTTATATTGAGCATCATCAGCATCTCGGGGATCACTAAATTCCTGTTAAAAAGAAGTGAGAGCAAAAACCCACAAAGGGACATCCATATTTTTTAATCTAAAATTCAACTCTCTCAAGAAAATAAAAAGCTTTTGATCTAAGCCTTAGGAAAAATAAAAATAAAAAATGAAAGGAGGAAACTTACAACAAAGGCAAAGTCCCGCTTCATATCCACATCTCGTACTCTGCGGAAATGGTTGCCAGAAACAGTAAGGCCATCATTACTTAACTACTGCAAGTGTATGATACTTCGCCCCTCACAGACGAACTAAACACCAGTTTGAGATTGTTGCCATTTGCATAAAAACACGCATTAACATAACAGAAAGAATCGCGAAGTCCTTTAGACACTCGACAAGAATTTCCACCAATTCCACCAAGGCCACCCTCCCACCAAGGACTTCCCGGTTTGGGCAAAACCCCCAGAAACCTTCAACAAGATCATTCAAGTCAAATTAAATGACACCTAGGGGAAATTGTTCCCACACATAACATGATGAATAGTTAAGGTGATCCATACGCAAAACAAGCTTGGGAAAGACCTAAATGTCCTCTACAGCTCAGTTGAAGACACACCCACATCCCCCGATTGATTGCTAACTTAAGGACTTACTATGTGATCCACATAACATATTAAGTTAAACTATTGGGCACATACCACAAATAATGTTTTTAAATCTTCCAATATACAATAAGATTAATAACACATTATGAGAAAAGACCAGGAACAAAAGTTCCAAAAGCAACAATAAAGACATGGGGTAGTCAAACCACAATGATAGCACGATTTCTTCTCAAAAAAATATAAAAAAATTTGTTGATAACATCATTACCAAAATCAGAGAAGACTTTTACCTAAATTGATCAAAAACAAGCATCAATTTTAGAAAAAAGATAAAGAATTAAGCTAAGCTGATGAGGAGCTTCTGCATCTAGTTAAACACGCAATTCATATTTGTCAATACTCAGGAGGGGAAGAATTTACCGTCCATATTTGTTGAAAAGGCGTTCCAGATCACGTGAACGTGTCCGAGAAGACAAGCGACCAACATACAGCCGCGTTTTGCTACCATATCGATCATCATAACGAGGCATTTTTCAAGCTATAACAAAGTAAAGCATAACATCAACAACCACAATAAGCCCCAATAATGCAAACAACCAAGTCTTGAACAATTCCAATATAAAAACACAACAAAGGCACAAACAAAGCTTTTCTCTTAATCAGTCAGCAATAATCATAAAAACCCAAAATTATTTCATCCCAGTGACATCAAAAAACCCCAAAAAAAGAAAAGAAAACCCACACCCCCAAATCTGGCTTAGGTTTGAATCAAAGAAAAAAGACTCAACCTTGGAGGTTCATTGTTCTTAGATAACCATTAGCATCACACAATATATACATAATTTCATGCAAAAACAAATACTTGAATCCAATTCAACCTAATTAAACACTAACCCAGAATGCAAATTCAACAGCTTCAAAAGCGAGTTTAGACACAAATTTCTCATACAAAATCAAAATTAAAGACATCAGTGGACCCAAATCGAAAAACAAGGAATGAAATTTATAAGAATTCGTAGCTTACCTTTACAAGGTGATTGACGCAAAAATACTTTTGTTAACCCTAGAGCGTTCGAAACGGCAAGAAGTAGGTGTGGATCTTTGTTATTTATAGAACGAAAAGCCAAGATTTTAGTTTTTCACGGACCAGATTCTATTAATTCAACGGTCAAGATTAGATGATAATATGAGATTCACTGACACCGTGTGTGCGGTTTGAGTGCCTCACCGGCCAATCAACTTCTAGCGTGTGTGGATAGTAGTACGCTGGATTTTTTTTCACTCTTTTGCCTTTTTGCCCGAGGAAAAAACCATAATTTTAGATATTTAACTCTACCAAAAGTTATTTTATCTATTTTACATTTTACTCGTAATTTTTTTAGCTTTCAATACAATAAAATAATATAAACAATATAATAAAATAATGGGGTAATTACATATAACCCACCTATGGTTTTGGCAAAAATCACTTTGCCTACTCATAGTTTGAAAAGTATCACTTAACCCACTTATGGTATGTTTCCGTCAATCTCCGTAACCCACCTCAAATCCAGCCGTTACAAAAACACCTCTGAACCCCAAAACACAACATAACACGAATCAAAACACCCAAAACTCAAAAACTTTTCAAGAGAGAAACTTGTGGTGAGATCAATGTGTTCTTCATGATTTGGAGTGTCTAGAGGGAGAGAAAACACAAGTTTCGCAACATCAAAGCTAAGGGGAGAAAACACGTGTTTTTATAATGGGTTGTGGGTCTCCATTTGATGGTTTTGTGTCACCATTTGTGGATTTTGCATTTGGGTTTGCTTCTTTTTTTTTCTTTTTTGCAGAAATCACAGTGGCTAGTGGTTATGGGTTCACAATAGAGAGAAAAGAAAGATAGAGGTTTTGGGTTTTAGAGAATTTGGTTATGGGTTCACAATCTCAATCTCACCACAACTATATCAAACACCTGACTTCTCTAAATTCTTCTCCAAATCGTCCTTGTATGTTGGTAAGCTTTTTTTCTTTTTCTTTTTTTTTTTGAGGTTTAACACATACCCATTATTCAATTTTCTCTCTTTGTTTGGTTTTCAAGAAAATAAAAGGGAAAAAAATATTGGGTATTGTAGTTTGTGCTGTTTGAGCTTTATATTGCTGTGTAAAGGTTGGAACTTTTGATTTGTTTTCGATTGGGAAGGAGAAAGAAATTTTGGGTTTTGTGATTTATGTTGCTGAGGTTCTTGTAAAGATGAGAGACTTATTGAAAGTTGAGCCAAATGGGTGTTTAAGACTAAGATTGAAGAGTTTGATTTCTTTTATAGTTATATGGTTGCTGAGAAAATTTGAGAGAACTTGGGAATGTGAAAAAAAAAAAAATATATATATATATATATATATATTCTGGGTTTAATGATTTATGTTCTCCATGTTCAAGATTTATGTGAATTGAGAGAGAGACCAATACCACTTTTTGATCTTGTTTCTTTTGCATTTTTGTGCTATTTTTTGTTTTGAGAGGAGAGAGAAAATTTGAGCAAAAATACCCATTTACCCCTGATTTTAATAGAGGTGGGTTACAGAAAACAAACGGAACATACTACAGGTGGGTTAAGTGATACTTTTCAAATCACGGGTAGGCAAAGTGATTTTCGCCTAAACCACAGGTGAGTTTAGTGTAATTACCCCTAAAATAATATATCTACTACAATAAAATTTATCATTCCAATTCCCTACAAATTTATCATTAGAATCAACAAACATAAATTCCTTGCAAACAGAAAATTCCAAACTGACATGGAAAATTTATCATTCCAATTCTAGCTGACTGGAAGCAAAAACCCCAAATAAAAAACCCTAAGCATTACATGATGAAGAAGACAGAGACAACTCACCTGTAAACCAACAAGCAAGCTATGAAGAAATTGGTTAACCAAATAGAGAAGAGAGGCCAAGATGGGTCGGAAAGGGCGAGATGCGTCGGCGTAGGTCAACTTGGGACTTAGGGCTTGAGTCGGCAGCAAGGGCGAGATAGGTCAACGTGGGTCAACGGCGTGGGGCAGGGGAGTTTGATCAATGAGGAGTGGAGGAAGAAAGAGAAAAAATGAAAGGGAGAAGGATGATGAATCGGTGATGGTGCGATGGTAAGCTTCAATGGCGGCGGTGAGAGGATGATGAATCAACGGCAGAGGTGAGAGTTTGATCTGAGAAAGGGAATGAGTGAAACTGGTAGAGGAAAAAAAGAAAAAAAGAAAAAAAAAAAGGAAAGTAAGAAATAATATTTTAATGTGAGGTGGGAATAAAAAATCATTTTTGAGTTTAGCTTTGAGTTATAGTGCACAACCATATATGGTTGTGCAATGTAGCTGAGTGCGTAAAAATTTTACCTGTACCACCTCCAACGTTGCACCCTTTTTGTATATGGTAGTGTTAAAAATAGTAATTTAGCTTTTTAGCACCACCAATACTAATGCTCTTACTATCCAAAAATACAACCGTCTTGATTAAGATAAAATATTATTTTGGTCTTTAAATTTTACCCTTTTTTTTATGGTTATCAAAAAAATATATATATATTCCCTAAGCTTTGAAAATATCTTTTTTTAATTCTTAAAATTTGTAAAGTTTTTTTTTTTTTTTTCAATAGTTTATAGATAAAAATAGGAATGTAGTTTTTTTTCAATAATTAAGGAATTAAAAAATATAGTTGCTTAAATTTAAGGACGAAAGTGAAACATTTTCAATAGTTTATAGATGAAAAATGAATTTTTTAATAGTTTAGGAATAAAAAAGAAACTTGTTAAAGTTTAATAATGAAAAATAACTTTTAGTATAATTTAAGAACTTAAATAGTATTTTACTCTTCAGATTATGTTTCAGTAAATGAATGGTCATCGGTTTTATATATATATATATATATATATATATATATATATATATATATATATATATATATATATATAAATATATATATATGTAGGGTCACAAATTGTGGCCCAAACCCAAAAGGAATAGGATATAGGTCCAATAAGCCCAATACAATAAATTTGTAAGAGAGTGGGTGAAAGAACTGGGCTGTTAATGGGATTTCTATCGGTTAATCTAGGTTTGAAGCTTGTCCGAGGAGAAAAGACACATAATCAAGGGTTGAATATAAGTCTGAGGAGTAAGTTTTTGGATAAATTAGCTATTTCAAAAAGTTTGTCCTTCACCATACTATAGTAAATCTCCTTCAATATTTTTTCCTAATATTTTTCTCATCCCTTTCTTATGGAGGATCTCCCTCATTATATAGTCCTCCCTAATTCATTCTCATCGTCCACTTGTTTATCATCCAACCCTGTACTCAAGTATCTATCCTGCTGAGCAGTTTTTTTGGTTTTTTGTGGGCGATAGTGGTTGAAAACACTGTTCAGAGGTCTTCTCCACATTAATGCGGCCAGAAAAGCTGCTGTAGTGCATTTAATGCGGTGGTAGCAGCTTTTCCCCAAGATATTTTCGTATTCTTATCCTTTCCTTGCTCACCTGAAGTCTATCTTCGTTGCTGAAATTTCCTAGAAGGTTACCTAAGTCAAGGCGAAGTTCACTTGACTAACATTCGTCAAGTCCGAGGAGTATGATCCTCTCGGATTAGTGTCCTTCAACATTTCTCTATACAACCACATATTATGGGGCATCTCCTAACATTTTCTCCTCCTCAAACGTGTTCTTGTCAATAAATGGGGCTTGAGACCCAACACAAAAGTTCAAGTTTTTGCCCCCCACAATAGCCCCTCAAAATTTTAATTTTTCCCTCTTGCCCGAGGAGAAAAAGTATAATTTTGACTTGTGAACATAATTACATTTAAAACCATAAAGACATTCAAACCTACGCACGTGGAAGGGTCATTTTCGTCATCTCACAGTTGTTTCTGACGCTTCGGAACTCGTGAAATGTCATTAAGTACTTTGGGCAGCGTTACGCTCCTGACATCCAACGGTGGGGCTTTAATCCAACGGTCCGGATTTTTCTTCAATATTTGGGTAGAATAAAATCCCCCTCGTTTTCAGCTTCTTATATAAAGGCTCCTGAACACCATTTCCTTCTTTTTTCATTGCAGTTCATAATCTTCAGAGCATCCAAACATCCAAACTCATCACCCATCAGACTGTTCATCATATTTTCAAAAAGAGACTTCAAAGATCCTCAAGAACTACGAAGATCAGTTCGCGCTCTTGTCTACGTAAGTTTTACTTTCACAACGTCCTTTATCTCCTCGGATAACCTCCTCGGCTTTTCATTCTCTCATCCATAAATTCAGAATGGGTAGATTTGAACGCTTAGTGAAGACTCCAGCCTTGATAGAATTGTTCAAAGAAAAGTACCACATACCCTAGGAAGTATCGATACGATACTGTTCCACAGAGAGATTGACATTTGACCGAGAAGTAGGAGAAGTCATAATCCCAATGATTGTCTTTATAGAAGGAGGCATGACCATCCCCATGGGTAGGATTACGAGGGACTACTTACGTGCCCATAGACTCTGCCCCCAACAATGTGCTCCTAACTTCTTTAGAGTTCTAGGAGTGATTGACGCTTTGGACTGACATTTAGGGTTGGGACTGACTTGGTATGATGTAGCTCATCTATATGAAGGCCATATAGAAGCTCGGGCAGGATTTTACCTTAAGTCCCGATCTAGTGTTGTTAAGTTAATCTCATGTCTCCCCAAGTCTAACAAAGGGATGAAAGATGACTTCCTCATCGTATCAGGCCCTTGGAGTGACGGCCTTCCTTGCCCAACCAAGCTAGGAAAGCCAGGTGGAATAACTTAGTTCTAGGTTTTCTAACATTAGATTTAAGGAATTTGTCCTCGGCCTTGTTTTGTTGTACATAAGCCTCATTTTCATTCATTATTCATTTTTTAACTGTTTGTTGTACCTGGAGTTTCTAACTGTTTGATTCTTTTATCTGACAGATAAAACGTATACCAACCCCAAGCTCAGCTTAATCAATGTACCAACGCTCAACTACTTGCTGAGGTCTAAGATTTTTGTGAACGATGACGGACAGCTTCATACCGTTCACTTGATTCTAGACTACGAACCAATTTCAAGGACTTTCCTGGACGTCGGCAATTCTATCAAAGCAAACGACCATCGTTTGGCTCGCATAGACGTTTCTTGGCCAAGTTTCCTAGCTCCCTACGATCTTCCACCCGTTGATCATCCAATTCCACAAGGAATACCTTTTCCCACCCAGCCACTTCAACAAGTACCACTTGGACAAGCTATTGTCGAGGAAGAAGCTGCCTCTTCTTCCTCTCTTGAGAAGGAAATTGACGGGTTCCAATTTGAAGAGGAAGCCATCATTATATCAGAGGCTGAAGAAGAAGCGGACGAGTATTCGTGCGTTCAAACTCCTGCTCAGATAATAACCTACGTTGGTGACTCTTCAGATGATGAGGAAGCAATGGCCCTTAAGACTGGTCCAAGTTTAAGGAAACTTATGAAAAATAGGAACAAAGCGCCCTCACCTCAAGATAAGAACAAGTCCAAACCCCTAGTAAATCCTCCTCCTCCTCCTCCTCCTCCTCCTCATCAGCTTCCTGCTGATCTTAAGCTAAAGCCCAACCCCGATCTAAAGATGAAGAGGCCCACTGAAGCTACTGAGGAGGGAGAGATGGGCCCTTCCAAAGGAAGCAAACAGCCCAGACAATCACAGGACCAAAGGAGCAGAAGGTCCAACTCGGTTGATAGTCAAGAGGAGCCTCCTGTGGCCTAAGTGCGTCGTCCAACCCGCACTTGGTCGCCCAAGTTGGAGGTGGACGATGTGCCAATTGCGTATGATGCCACCCTTAGGCATTATCGCAGGGGGCACGCTGGTCTGGTGGCCAAGGCTCTAGAGCAGCCACTCTTCCTCCCAAAGGACATGGAGGCCTATAGGAACTTCAACCATCCAGAACTCTTTCTATCCCTTAAAAGGGACCTGGCTATGGTAAGTAACTGTATTCGTTGTTCCTCATTTATACATCTCCATTTCCTTACACTTATAGTAAAGGTGAAATACTTCTTATTTTTGTTTGTGTTTTTTTTTATAGGTCACACAGCAAGTTTTTGTGGCCGATGAATGGGTAAAGAATGCACATGGCGAGACCAGGGTTGCCTTGGATGCCCGAGCCGAAGTGGAGGCGGAATTAGGCGCCCTAAAGGAAAAACAAGCTAAAATGGTCAAGTAGCTGAAAGAAGCTGTTAGGGCGAGAAATAGTGCCGAGGCAGGCTTGAAAACGACGGAGAGGCAATTTGAAGAAGTGCGCAAAGAACTGCACTATTCTGAAATAAATCTGGCAATGGAAAAACAGATGGTGACAGAGCTTCGTGAAGAACTTCGCAAGGCCAGGGAGGCTGCCCAATTACTTAAGGAGGCAACTGAGGCCGAGAAGTAAGCTGCGTACGCCTTGGGGGTACAAGAGACTCAAGGCAGACTCACAGAGGAGTTTTCTGCTGTAGCCAGGGATTACTGCGATATCTCTTGGGGTAAAGCCCTTGATGTTGCTGGGATTCCTGCTGATTCTAGCTTGAGGCAACCTGAGAGCATCTACTATGACCCAGACATCCGCGAGCTCTCAGGTCCTAGCTCCTCTCCCCTAGAGCAACCTGTCCAAGTGTCTGAGGTGTCCATAGCAGATCAAGTCCCTCTTGCCCCTGTGGAAGTTCCAATGGATTCTCGCCAAGATGCTGGCAAAGGGAAAGAAGCTGAAACTCCCCAGGGCAAGGATAAGGGCAAGGGCAAGGCCTCAGACACCACTATCTCTCAGCCCGAGCAAGCTACTGATCCAGGGGCTCCCAAGGCACAAGCTTAGGATATTAGTTTTTGTGGTTTTTTTTTTTTTTTTTACTGTTTTTGTATCTTCTTTTTGTCAAGGAAATGTACCACACTTTTATTATCAATGAAGATATGCCAATTTTACTTCATAAGTCATGTTTAATAATGGAGAACTGATCTGATGCCATCTTCATTTAATTTGAATAGTATGTATGGTTATATTAGGCAAACAGAACATATTATAAGATAAGTTCAACTAAAAAATTCAGGACTTTGGTCACAACGCATAAATTGGATAAGCATCTTCAAAAGTAACAGGGTAACAATAAGTATAATTAACTCAAATTGGAATTTTAAGTAATACGCTTAGGTTTAAATTTAAATACTTAAAGAAATTTAGAGTGAGTGTTAACTAACCCAAATCACCTGGTCCGAAGACTTCAGTCATGATTGAGTTTAAGTTTAAACACTTAAAAGAATTGAGAACGAGTGTTAACCAATCCTAAATCATCTGGTCCGAGGATTTCAATCATGATTGAATTTAAGTTTAAACACTTAAAAAGAATTAGGAACGAGTGTTAACTAACTCAAATCATTTGGTCCGAGGACTCCAGGAATGATTGAATTTAAGTTTAAACACATAAACGAACTGAGAACGAGTGTTAACTAACCCAAATCATCTGGTCCGAGGACTCCGGGCATGATTAAATTTAAGTTTAAACACTTAATAGAACTAGGAACGAGTGTTAACTAACTCAAATCATCTAGTCCGTGGACTCCAGGAATAATTGAATTTAAGTTTAAACACTTAATAGAAGTAAAAGATGAACAACATAAACACTTTATATAAAGAAAACATATTGATCAAATAAACACTTATTAATAGAAATACCTCTTTAGGTTATTTACATTCTAAGGACGTGGTACTACATGTTCGTCCAAATCTTCTAAAAAATATGCTCCAATGCCAGATTTGGAGGTAATACGATAAGATCCCTCCCAATTCGGCCCTAATTTTTCCCAAGCTGGATTCTTTGCAGCGCCCACAATTTTGCGTAATACCAAGTCACCAGGAGTTAAAGGTTTTAACTTTACGTTTGCATCATAACCTTACTTCAGTTTCTACTGATAATAAGCCAACTGAACCATCGCATTTTCTCTATTTTCTTCAATCAAGTCCAAATTTCTTGTTAGTTGCTCATCGTTATCTTCTGAATTGAATGAACTGGTTCTTGTCGTCGGGAAACCAATCTCTAAGGGGATAACAACCTCAGCTCCATAAGTCATTGAGAAAGGGGTATCTCCAGTAGACCTGCGAGGCGTGGTTTTTTTACGTCCAGAGTACATGTGGTAATTCCTCCACCCATTTATCTTTTGCATCATCTAATCTTTTCTTCAACCCACTGACTATGACTTTGTTTACAGCTTCAGCCTGCCCATTCCCTTGGGGATAAGTAGGAGTAGAATACCTATTAGTAATCCCCAGCTCGCCACAGTATTTTCTGAATATCTTACTATCGAACTGAAGACCATTGTCCGAGATGAGCACGTGAGGAACTCCAAACCGAGTAACGATGTTCTTCCAGACGAATCTTTTCACATCCACATCTCTGATGTTGGCTAGAGGCTCCGCTTCAACCCACTTCGTAAAATAGTCTGTGCCGACCAGGAGATATTTCTTGTTTCCCATTACTTTGGGAAATGGTCTCACAATATTTAAGCCCCACTGAGCAAATGGCAATGGGCTAGATAACAGATTAAGGATTTCACCTGGTTGGTGTATGCTCGGCGCAAACCGCTGGCACTGGTCACACTTCCTGACGTATTCCAGAGCCTCTCTCTGCATATTTGGCCACCAATAACCTTGGGTAATGGCCTTATGTGCTAATGATCTGCCTCCAGTATGGCTTCAACAGATTCCTTCATGTAGCTCTTCTAGAAGTGGCTCGGTTAGTTCGGGGTGGACGCATAACAAATAAGGTCCTGAAAAGGAACGCTTATATAGTTTATGGTCCTTCGATAACCAATAACTAGTAGTCTTTCTTCGTATCTTGTCAACTTCTATTTTTTCCTCAGGCAAAATATCTTCCTTCAGGAATCGTATAATGGAATCCATCCAGCTCGGCCCTGCTCTGATCTGATTAATTTGAACCGTCTCTCCTGTCCTTGATGGTTTGTATAAGTCCTCAACAAGGATTACTCGAGGCAAGTCCTGTGCCGAGGAGGTTGCAAGCATAACTAAAGAGTCCGCGTGTGCATTACCACTTTTGGAAACATGCAGCAAGTCAAAGTAGTCAAATTTTGACTGTAAACATTTAACTTGGTTAAGATATCCCTGCATCCTCTCAACTTTTGCCTCGAATTCTCCTCTTACTTGACCGACAACCAGCCTTGAGTCTAAAAGGAGTTTTATAGACTTTCCTCCCATTCTTTGGACCATAGCCATTCCTTCCAACAGAGCTTCGTATTCGGCTTCGTTGTTTATGGCTGAAAAATCTAACCTCAAAGATTTTTCAATGACAACCTTCTCAGGGGACATCAGTACTAACCCAACCCCTGAGCCTTTTTGATTCGATGCTCCGTCTGCATATACCTCCCATGTCGGAAGGCAATATTGGGAGATAGTACCAACCAATTTTTCATCCATGTTTCCATCTGATGGTAATTCTTCTATCTCAGGTTCAGTGAATTCAACCACCAAATCTGCGAGGACTTGTCCTTTTACGGAGGTATGGGGCATGTACTTAATTCCGAAAGCCTCCAGAATTGTACCCCACTTGGCTATTCTTCCTGTGTAGTCGGCACTTCGGAGTATGGTTTTAAGCGGGAGTTGTGTAAGAACAACCACTGTATGTGCTTGAAAGTAATGAGGTAGCTTACGTGTGCCAAGCACTACTGCCAGGATAGCTTTCTCCAGTGGTAGATAACGCACTTCGGCTTCGTGCAATGATTTACTCAAGTAATAAACTGGCCGTTGTATGCCATTATCAACTCGTATCAGTACCAAACTTACTGCATACGGGGCCATAGCAATGTAGGCGAAAAGAACTTCATCTGGCTCAGGACTAGACATGATTGGCGACCGAGCTAGATAATCCTTGAGTTGCTGGAATGCCTTGGCACATTCTTCTGTCCACTCAAAATTCTTCAATTTGTAGATCAATAGGAAGAAAGGTCTGCATCTATCTACTGATCGAGATATGAACCTGTTCAAAGCAACGACCATTCCAGTTAATTTTTGCACTTCTTTTGGATTCCGAGGAGTTTGCAGATTGTTAATAGCTTTAATCTAGTCAGGGTTAACTTCAATTCCCTTGTGAGTGACCATGTAACCTAAGAATTTGCCTGACCCTACACCAAATGAACATTTGGAGGCATTTAAGCGTAGTTTGTAGCTTTTAAGAATTTCAAAGATAACTCGAAGGTCTCCCAGATGCTTCGAAACCACTTTGCTATTCACCACCATATCATCTATATAAATCTCGATATTTTTCCCTAATAGTGACTCAAACATCCTCGTCATCATTCTCTGATAGGTGGATCCTACATTCTTCAAACTAAATAGCATTACTTTGTAGTGATAATTCCCAATAGGAGTAACAAAAGCTGTTTTCTCTTGATCGTCCAAGGCCAAAGGTATCTGATGATAACCCTGAAAGGCATCTAAGAAACTCATCCGAGGATGGCCGACAGTAGCGTCTACCAGCTGATCTATCTTGGGCATAGGGAATGGATCCTTAGGGCAAGCCTTATTCAAATCCATGAAATCAACGCACACTCGCCACTTCTCACTCTTTTTCTTTACTACTATTATATTTGCCAACCATTCAGGATAGAAGACCTCATTGATAGCCCCAGCCTGCTTGAGTTTCGCTACCTCCTCTCGGACTGCTTCTGCACACTCTTTAGATGGACGACGAGGGAGCTGCTTTTTGGGAGCTACTAATGGATTAACATTTAAATGGTGGCAAATGAATTCTAGATCCACCCCTAGGGTCTCGTAAGTATTCCAGGCAAAGACGTCAATGTTCTGTTTAAGGAACTCTATCAGATCCTCTCTCTTTTGTTGAGGTAGCTGGGATCCGATTTGAAAAAACTTCTTTGGATCATCTCCTATTGTAACTTTCACAAGATCTTCACATTCTACCTCCTCAGATGTTCCGTCAATGGATAACACTGGGGATTTTAACTGCTATAATTCTTTCTTACTGAGAGTCACAGGTTCAGCTTCGGGCCTATGTCGGATGGCTGCAACCATACACTGCCGCGCCATGTCTTGATCATCCAATATTTCTTCGATCTATCCCTTGGATAGGTACTTGATCTTCTGATGCAGAGTGGAAGAAACTGCTCCTAAAGTATGAAGCCAAGGTCTAGCAACAATTGCTGTATAAGGAGAATATGCATCCACCACGATAAAGTCTACCTCCACCGTCTCCGAGCTAGTCTGCACAGGTAATCTGATCTATCCCTTTGGGATAATAACCTTCCCTTCAAAACTCACTAGGGGAGAACTGTAAGGCATCAAGTCTTCAGCTCTTAAACTCAGCCCCTTGTAAAGATCAGGGTACATTATCTCAGCCGCACTGCCTTGATCAACCACTACTCTCTTCACATCATAACCCCCAATTCGGAGGGTGATCACTAAGGCATCATCATGAGGCTGAATAGTTCCAATCTTGTCCTCGTCCGAGAACCCCATGACCAGGGGCCGCTCTAGTCTAGCTCTCTTCGGCTCGTGACAAATGTCCTCAGAAGACAGGCGAGTCACAGACATTACTCTAAACGGGCATGATCCTGTTCTGCCAGGTGCTGCGAAAATAATGTTGATAGTTCCCAGAGGGGGTCTTGAAGGAGTCTCTCTTTCAGACCGAGAATTGGTCTGTCCACCCAGCCCGCTAGAATGATGCAACAGCTGCTTCAATTTGCCTTTTCGAACAAGTTGGTCCAGGTAATCCCATAAGTTTTTGCAAACCTCTGTTGTATGACCATGATCTCGATGGTATTGACAATAGAGATTTCGGTTTCGCTTTTCAGGATTTCCCACCATCTTGTTGGGCCATTTGAAGAAGGATTCGTTCTTGACTTTTTCCAATACTTGATGCACTGGCTCTCGGAATATAGCCCCGACCACTTGATTGTTATTTGACCCTGGTTGCTCTGCATAATCCCTTCTCGACCGGTCATTATTGTATCTATCTGACCTAAAATCTCTTCTTTCTTGAGGGACAACCTTAGCTTTCCCTTTTCCCTGTTGTTGATCATCTTCTATCCTCTTATACTTGTCAACTCGATCCATTAACTGTCGCAAACTAGTGAGAGGCTTACCTGTCAGGGATTTTCTCAAACCATGTTCGGATGGGAGGCCGACCTTGAAAGTTCTAATAGCGACTTCATCAAAATCGCCATCAATTTCATTGAACATCTCCCAATACCTTTCAGCATATGCCTTCACAGATTCCCCTTCCCTCATTGTCATAGAAAGCAGAGAATCTAAGGGCTGAGGAACCCTGCTGCATGTGATGAATCGGGAGCAGAATGATTGGGTAAGCTTCTTGAAAGAAAGGATGGAGTTCGTTCTTAGCCCATCAAACCATCTCATTGGCATCGGTCCTAAGCTGGAGGGAAATACTCTGCACAACAAGACTTCGTCCTAAGAATGGACAGCCATCTTTTTTTTGAACTGACTCACATGCTCCACAGGATTCGTGCGTTCGTTATACATGGTGAACGAGGGCTGATGGAAGCACCTGGGGAGCTTTGTCTTTTTTATTCCCCGAGTAAAGGGGGACTTAGAAATCTGGCTTAGAGCTTTCTTCATGACATTAGTTCCTACCCCCCTCCCAGATGGACTTCTTTGCCTCCTTTTGCGAGAATGTTCTTCTTCACAGGAATGAGATTCACTAGGTGGAGTTTCTGAACGTTTTCTGTAACTGGCATCTTCGTCGTCATTGGAAGAAACGTCAGAGCTGGAAGGGGTTTGTTTTCGTTGTGCTCGACGAAGTCTCTTTTTTAGATCATCAATTTCTCGTTGCAAATCCTTTTCATCAGCTTGCTCATGTACTAAATGACTCCTTCATCGATAACCACTTCCACCTGTATGGAGCGTCTGCAAGCTACCTTTCTACTGATTATCCATATTATTTCCGTGCTCGAGGTCGTGGAGCTCGCCCTGTTGATGAACGTTAGCTGATTTTGCATGGTGTGGACTAGTCTGATGTGGTCCTGAACCCGCCATAACCGTTATAATCCTCACAAGCACTAGTTCTTCCCACAGACGGCGCCAATTGTAGGGTCACAAATTGTGGCCCAAACCCAAAAGAAATAGGATATAGGCCCAAAAAGCCCAATACAATAAATTTTGTAAGAGAGTGGGTGAAAGAACTGGGCTGTTAATGGGATTTCTATCGGTTAATCTAGGTTTGAAGCTTGTCCGAGGAGAAAAGACACATAATCAAGGGTTGAATATAAGTCCGAGGAGTAAGTTTTTGGATAAATTAGCTATTTCAGAAAGTTTGTCCTTCACCGTACTACAGTAAATCTCCTTCAATATTTTTTCCTAATATTTTTCTCATCCCCTTCTTATGGAGGATCTCCCCCATTATATAGTCCTCCTTAATTCATTCTCATCCTCCACTTGTTTATCATCTAACCTTGTACTCAAGTATCTGTCCTACTGAGCAGCTTTTTTGGTTTTCTATGGGCGATAGTGGTTGAAAACACTGTTCAGAGGTCTTCTCCACATTAATGCGGCCAGGAAAGCTGCTGTAGTGCATTTAATGCGGTGGTAGCAGTTTTTCCCCAAGATATTTCCGTATTCTTATCCTTTCCTTGCTCACCTGAAGTCTATCTTCGTTGCTGGAATTTCTTGGAAGGTTACCTAAGTTAAGACGAAGTTCACTTGACTGACATTCGTCAGGTCCAAGGAGTATGATCCTCTCGGATTAGTGTCCTTCAACATTTCTCTGTACAACCACATATTATGGGGCCTCTCCCAACATTTTCTCCTCCTTGGACGTGTTCTTGTTAGTAAATGGGGCTTGAGGCCCAACACAAAAGTTCAAGTTTTTGCCCCCCACAATATATATATTTAATTTGAAATTTTGAAATACTTGGACAAAGCATAACTAGGGTGTGAAAAATTACCAAAAATCTGATCCAACCAACCAGTTGATTCCAACATACCCTTCAGCACCATGGTTTCGCACGCTGAAACCAAATTAAATATAGTCTTTAAAAAATATTTTTCCACACATGGTAACATACCATAGGGGAATAAAAAGGTTGTACAAACTCTCACACAAGCCTAGCTAAAGCTGACTTATGTGAGGGCAAATGGAAGACTATTTAGTATGTATTTACTTATCAAAAGAAATTGAAAGCAATCTATAAGTATGTATTTATTGTAGACAGGTTAATTATGGAACTACATGATGTAATGACATTATGATTTTGTGAGAACATAACCGTATTTTGGAAGGGGAGGTGTCAAGCACAGTGTTTGGACTCAAGACAATCAGCTGTGGTCAAATGAGTTTAGGGCATAATGTCACATTTTATTTATTTTTAGGTAAGTTTTTAGGGAAAATTATTTAGTATTCTCAAAGTACAATGACGTGGTATTCCTCCTTTTACATTATGATGAATTTTATTATTTATTTAATTAATAGATCTACCATGATGTGAATTGAATAATTATCATATCATTATATTCCAGAAACACCTAATAATTACTTAAGATTTAGTATAGTGATCCTACATTGGTCTCACAGCTTTTTTTTTTTTTTTTTTTGAGGAACAACAACCTATTTACTTGAGTGATGCCCATCATGTGCCTGTAGGAGCTATTAATTGTTAATTTGTTATGGCCCCCAAGTGGTTAGGCATGCCCATTTTAATGGATGTCTTATTCCATAATAGCACTCACTTTAGTGCATGTATATTAGAAAAATGTGTAAAATTTATATAATTTGGCTTAAAAATAACTCACATCAGTTCATATATAATTGTGTAAATTTACAAGTTTGTAATAGTAATAGTATAATCTACACTGACACTATTTATTTTACATTTAGTTTTTTATTAGTATTTTAAATATCTAGAAAATGAAGGAAGAAAGTGGATGGTAGTTATTGTCTGTAAAAAAAGATAAAAAAAAATTTTAAAAATCAAGAAAATATGATGTTTTAATGAAATGTAGTATAAAATAGATAATCTTGTGTGAAATATTTTGAAAAGTGAATATGTCAAATAAAAAAAGTAAATTCTTATATTAAAATAGGTAAAAATTTATGTACAAGCTTCTTATACAAATGCTCCAATGCTTCAAACATTCAAGTGGATAATATTTAGCAAAAAAAATCCAAGTGGATATTTGCATTAGCCGTTGCATGCCTTTCAATGGGGAATGGCTATATATAGATCTCATTGAGCTAAGTTGTGCACCACCTTCAGGAAGTTCTATTTTTGCTCCATGCAAGCCAGACTCAATATAATTTAGGGCCTAAATCCATAAATTTAAGTGGGATCCTTTATATTTAAATATCAATTAATAAAATTATTTAATACCAACAAAACCAAGGTTATTTTGATGAATTAAATAAAATATTTTGATAAATTAATACTAACCAAATCAAAGTTAATTTTATATAGAGAAATAAATATTATGGTTCAAGAATAAAATTTAACAAAATAAATAAAAATTTATTATTCTTTTAAAAAAGAGGTTTAGTTTATCTTGAATAAGACATTGCATCATTATAAATTTTGATTTTGGTGTTAAGAAAGAGATAGAGATTCTTTGGTATGTGTGGGCTATATGGGATATTGGTCTACAAAATTAAAGCCTTATAACATTTTTTCCCAAACAGTTGATAGTTTTTAACTGGGTTAAGTTTCTATTGGTCTAATATTTTGGAAACCTTTTTGGAGACAAGAAATCACTTATTATTATACAATTTTTGGAAAATGTTGAAGGTATTATAAATTTTATTACATAAATCATACAACTGATGGGACAATGAATATGGTTGGTATGCTTCAACCATTTAATTAATGAATGTTTGAATTGTTTTTTGTGACAAGAGACATCAAGTTTTAAGCTTTATATAATAAAGGGCAAATTACAACTTCTCCACCTGTGGTTTAAAAGTTGACATTTTGCCCACCTGAAGTTCATTCTGTTAGACTTCCGTAACCCACCTATGTACTTTCACATTTAAAAACACAAAAAAAGCATAACAAAATTAAAAGAAACAAGGTCAAAAAAATGGTTTTTGAAATAAAATTTGGAAGCTTCAAGAGCTATAACAAGAACACAAAAATAAGATGACATCTTTTGATAGAGTGTGGTTTAAAAGTTGACACTTTGCCTACCTAAGGTTCATTCCGTTAGACTTTCGTAACCCACTTCTGTACTTTTACATTTAAAAACACAAAAACACCTCGTAATTAACCCACTTCGTAATTAAACTCACAACTCTCTCACTGTTCAGCCGCAATGTTTGACTTTTGGGTTTTTTTTTTTTTTTTGAAACAAAAAGTAACGGCAAAACTGAGCGATGAGTGCTAAATGGGTGGGTTTGGGAAAATTGGGGTATTTTAAGTGATGAGAAAAAAAAATCCAAACAGCCCCTTAAATTGCCGAACAAGTGAAGGAATGAATTAAAGCCAAAAAAAAAAAATGTGAAGGGATGAAAGAAAAAGAAAAAAAAAAAAAGGAAAAAAGAAAGAAAGAAAGAGAGATGGACACGTGATGACTCTAAAATAGCAAAATATATACAGTAAGTGTATTAAATTGCCACACCACTTCCACCTAACCATCTAACATCATTAATAGTTAGATATGAAAATTTGAAACACACAAAGCTGAGAGCACATAGTTGTAGTGCATTAGCAGTGAAGAAACCAAAGACACAAGAAAAAGGAAGAAGAAGGAGAATAAAGAAGTTGCAGTGGCAGCTACAATGGAGAGAAATTAGAAAAGGGTATAGAAGGAAAAAAAAATGAAAGATTTGGAGCACAGATCTCAGTCATTAAGCACCAAGTCAGTGAGTCACAAACCCATTTTTCTCATCTTCTTCTTCCTTTTCTTTTTCTTTTTTCTTCTTGTTTGTACTGGTTTGAAACCTCTTTACCGGCTGAAATGCTCAGAATATTCCGAAATGACCGGAACGGACCAATACGACCCAGTATCTGAGGCGGTACAAATCACAGCAGTTTTTGTACCAGTGATGGTTCCGGTATGAAAATTTTCGGCTGAACCAGCCGATACGGTATGGAATTGACTACCTTATTTGCAGTTTAACCAAGGCAATAGTATGCTTTGTTTGTTTCAGTAATGATATTTTCTAGAAAATGAGTCATTTTCCAAAAAAACATTTTCCATAAAACTATCTCATTTTCCCATGTTTGGTAACAATCTTAAATGAGTTGAAAAACAATTTCATAACTTCTCTTATTTAAATAGAGTTTTTTTCCAAAAAAAATTAGTGGAAAACAATCTCTTAATATAAGCCATACTTTTTATATTGACTAAATATAGTTTTCCTTTTACTCATTTATTCTAGTGCTATGAAACACTGGAAAATACTGAAAACTATCTTTACACAATGTTTTCCATCAAAACAAATAGAGCATAAAGTTAGCCACTTATACACACATCAAACCAAATCATTTCAAAACTCAAACAGACTCCTAGATCTAAAATAAATTTCTAAATGCCAAAGAAAAAAAGTACAATAATTGCTTGCCTTGATCCATATTGAGGGGTTGGAGAAAGGAAATAAAGAGGTAAGGAGATGCATAAATTTTTTTGAGCCAAGCACCATGAAAAAATAAAATAAAGCCATATTCGATGAAAGTCGTATGTATCTTGAGAAATCTCCCCTACCGATGCCTTTTACATTTCACAGTTTCGGCAAATCACTTAGCCCCATTTATCTTCGGCGTAAGAGCGCTCGATCAGTGAGCTATTACACACTCTTTCAAGGGTGGCTGCTTCTAGGCAAACCTCTTAGTTGTCTCTACACCCCTACCCCCTTTATCACTGAGCGGTCATTTAGGGGCCTTAACTGGTGATTCGGGCTGTTTCCCTTTCAACGATGAAGCTTATCCCCCATCATCTCACTGGTCGACCTTGACCCCTGTTATTTTGAGGTCATATCTAATATTCAGAGTTTTCCTCGATTTGGTGCCACTCTCGCGGCCCGCACTGAAACAGTGCTTTACCCTTAGATGTCTAGTCAACTGCTACACCTCAACACATTTTGGGGAGAACCAACTAACTCTAGGTTCGAGTGGCATTTCACCCTTAACCACAACTTATCCACTAATTCTTCAACATCAGTCGATTCGAACCTCCATTTAGTTTCATCTAAACTTCATCCTGGTCATGGATAGATCACCCAGGTTCGAGTCCATAAGCAGTGACACTTGCCCTATGAAGACTCGCTTTCACTACGGCTCCAGTGGATTCCCTTAACCAAGCCATGTAAAGATACCTAATCTTGAGTGAAATAAATACCGCAACTTCAATCTTGTTCAATACAATCATCACATAGTAAATCAACAAAGCCTAAAGTGATTTCTCTTTCCCCTTCAAGTTTACCTACTACAGTACCAGAATGAATATGATTTCCACCAAACATATGTAATGCTTTAGCTAGTACAAGAAAGTGTATACCATGATTCTTCTATTGATCAATAACTACATGCACTGAATGATGGATGTGAAGAAGTAGACCATTATCTCGGCAATAATGAGCCAAGCTAGTATTTGCAGTGAACCCCCCAGTTAAGTAGTCATGCATTATGATAGGAGCTCTCAATTCTCTAGCAAATACAGCCCTTTTGATCATTTTTTCGCATGTACCTTCAATTGCATTCAAGTAATGCCCTTTGATTTCACCTATTCAGCCTGGCTTTATAAATTGCTTCAGCACAAAATAGGAAACGGTCTCTCCAACACATAAATGGTTGGGAATTAATGTTCTCATCAACTAATTTGATCTTGTTTTTGTGTTCTTGTTATAACTCTTGAAGCTCCCAAATTTGTTCACAAAACTATTTTTTTTTATCTTGTTTCTTTTAATTTTGTTACGTTTTTTGTGTTTTTAACGGTGAAAGTACAGAACTGGGTTACAAAAGTCTAACAAAGTGAATCTCAGGTGGACAAAGTACCAACTTTTAAATCATAAGTAGACAACTTAAATTTTGACCAAACCATATGTGGGTAAGTTATAATTTATCCTATAATAAAAATTTTAATATTCCTAACACCATTTTACAAATTTGGCCTTTTTTACAATGGGGTGAGGCCTTTTTATAAATGACGGCTTTAGGCTAAGACCTTGAGTTGACTGGTTCATTGGTTCGAAAAAGAACCATAGGAGGAAAAATTGGAGGTTCATAGCTTTATAGATAGTTGAAGTTCTTTGAGACAAGCCTTGGACAACATGGAACGACCATGATTTATTTCAATTTATAATGGAAAAAACAGGTACTACCTGTTGAAATTGTCATTCTTTGTTGTTTAAAATGTTTTCAACAAAAAGGCATAAATTGACCATTTTTCCCCTTATAAATAAATGTAATTTTTTATCAAATGAAAATGTGAACATCTAATCATCATATCATGTCATATATATTATGTTAAAGTGGAAGTAGGCAGAAAGTTTAATCAATAATTCAAATTAGATGCTAATTGAATTTTAACTTTGCGCCAAGTGTTTGTTTAACTACCCACAAATTTAAAGTCAAGTGTCTCTTATTTTAAATGGACTTCAATTATTTTTATATGTAGATCCATGAATCTTTTAAAAAAACTCAATCAATAAATTATTACAATTCTTTGTAAAATTTTGAGTGTGTAATACTTTTTTTTTTTTTGTTGAAAATAATGTGTAATACTTCCAACGTACCAAAACCTACTTTAAATCAATCTAAGACTTCTTCTTTCTCATTCTATACATTTAGTTCCAATTTGAAACCACTTATATTCTATTTAAAATTAATCCATATTTTCTTACACAAACTTATTATTAGTCTAAATATAAATATTAACGAAAAAGTATACCATGTTCTAAAGATTGGTTTTTTTTTTTTTTATATATATATCTTATTTGAAAATGCACACATGAAAGTAATTTATTACATCTCATATTAAGTTAAGAAGCAACAAAAATATTTATAAAAAAAATACAAGAATGAAAAAAAATTTGCATGTTCTACCAAATGATATTCTATATATATACACAATAAAATTTGAACATATGTTGTCCGCTCTATGATAATTGTCTATATCATAATGTCAAGCAGGGGCAGCTTGATGTATTTGGGGGCCTAAGGCGAAAATTGATCGTCTTGTTTGAGATGCAAAATTACTACTAATTAACATGAACTATGTATAATTTTTTCTTTTTTTAAAAATTTTATAGACAGAAAAAATTTGACAAATTTTTTCATACTTATTGATGTGGTAAATTGATAGTAATAAGTAAAACAATGGTATTAGTGGTAGACTTAGATGAAAACTAGTAAAAGTTTGCTAACTAAACTCTTATTATTATTCTTATTTTTTTTAGAAGTGCAATATTCACAATATTTTTTACAACAAATCCTAAATTTTAAGTTACTTTTTGTTTTCTATTTGAAAATATCACTATAATTATTTTTTTTGCCATCAACAATAGGCTGTAACAATCTGGTACTTAGCATTAGTTGTAAAAGTATTGTGAAAAATATTGTGAATGTTGCATTTTTCTTTATTTTTTATTTGTTTTTCATCTAGTATAACAAAATTATTTTATTTATTGATTATAAATAACCCTATTGGTTAAAATTTGGGGGCATTTTTTTTACTTATTGGTTAAAAGTATTATGAAAAATATTGTGGATGTTGCATTTTTTTATTTATTTGTTTTTCATCTAGTAAAACAAAATTATTTTATTTATTGATTATAAATAACTCTATTGGTTAAAATTTGGGAGCCTTTTTTTACTTGGGGCCTTAGGCGATTGCATTTTTTGCTCCACCATTCAGCCGGCCCTGATGTCAAGATACCAACTAATTTTTAATGCGGGCATAGTTTGAATCCTGACCAAATAATATTCTTATAAGGTTTTTTTTTTTTTTTTGGTAAAAGAGTTGACAAAATATAAGAACCATTAATAGCATTTAACATAGATAGAAGTTTTAATATGCATCTAATTATGTATCGATAAACAAGTTAGTTGCAATTATCTTTTTTTTTTTTGAGAATGAGTTAGTTGCAATTATCTATAGTAGCAATGTGTCACTGAGTTTGATAACGTAAGCTTATTGCTAAGTGGGGCATTAAGGTGGTTGGATCTATTTGTGAATTGCTAAGGTAAAATCATGCCCCAGGTCCATGGGTTTAGTGGGCCAACCCCTACATAGGTGGGTAGCAATCACACATAGTAGCAATGTGTCAAGGTAGCATATACATATAATTGCTTGATTTTTCTTTTCTTTTTGCTGGTATGGATAGTGAATACTGGATATTCGGAAGTTGTTGGATGGGCCGGATGTAGGCTGGGTTAGTACATTGTCATGCCACTATGCAGATCTAAACACGAACAAATTCTGAGCTTGAGCCTTAGCCCAAGGATAAACTAGTAGTGCCTAACATAGAAAATGTCTCTTTTTATGAATTGGGCCGCAAAGTTGTCCACTGCCCGTCGGATCTGGCACCATTTCTTCTGGTCCAATAGAAACTTAGAGTCCGTTTGAATACAGTTTATTTTGTTGAAAACTGAAAACATTGTAAAAAAATAATTTTTAAATGTGTGAATAGTACCGTGAGATCCATTTTTAATGAAAAAGTTGTTAAAAAAAAAGGTTTCTAAGTCCTATGAACAGTGCACGGAATCCACTAAACAGTATCATTCAAGTGCAAATTTGGATGTCAACGAGGTGATGGGTCCCATGCATAGTGCACGGGACCCACTGGTAGGTATGTGTTCACGTGCTTCTCAATAAAAAAAAAAAAAAAAAAAGGCGTGAAACGCTGGAATCGCAGACGCAAGGTAGAATAATTTATACCCAAACGCATACTTAGTGTCCATTTGGCATGATTAATTTTGCCAACTTATTTTATTATTCAGCTTATTTTTGCTACAATTCATGGGTCCCACTGTAATTTTTGGTACTATTCATAAGTCTCACTATACTATTTCAGCTAATTTTTATATTTATCTACGATACTTTCAGTAAAATATTTTTAGTTTTAGCAAAATAAACAAATCCCAAACATTACTCTCCCTCCCAATATAATTAGACTATTACTCTGTGCAGCACAATTGATGCATGCTCCTCCTATCTTAATTATTAGTTCACATAAAAGCCTGGTTAGTTGGGTTCTAGTAGTTAAGTTTCTCGTCCACCTCGCTGTTGTGCTTGGGTTCAAATAGTGTGGGAGTTATTAGCACTGGGCCACAAGCCAATGTGATCATGCTCAGTAAGATATGATTTACCTCCATGATTGGATGATCCTACCTCTTTTTTCACGCTTTTGTTGGTTGGCTAGCAATTCAGGACAAGTTATTAACAAAGGAAAGGCCATTTGCAATGGGGAGTAATTGCTGATGCTAATTGTGTTATCTGCAAAAATAGAATTGAGATTAGGGAGCACATTTTCTTTGAATGCCCCATATCCAAGAGAGTATGGAGATTATTATGGGCTGGATCGAGTTTTATTCTATATTAAATAGAGCTTCCTGTCGCTCTTGGAGATTTTTTTTTCCTGCTGGCTTCTAGCATATTGCTTTGTCATTTCTTTTTTTCTCTACTATGTGTTATTGTGTGTGTGTGGGGTTTTTTTTTTTTCTGCGTTGCTGGCTGTTCCAGCTGTGCTTTTGTAGTGTCTTTATAATGAATTGATGTATCAATTTTATTGAAATAAAAGAGCAAAAACATTAGAAGGTGGGGAAAGGAAGAAGAAGAAGAAGAAGAAGAAGAAGAAGAAGAAGAAGACGAAGATAGGGAAAGATCAGAGAAATAGGGGTGGGGTAGGTGGAATCGTAAGATGATGGCCCTGATGAGAAATGCAAAAAAGAAAGAACAAAAAAAAGAAAGGGAAATGGATTGGATTGAATAATGGAGGAGAAAGAGAAAATAAAAGGACAAAAAAAGAGTGACAGATTTTTTTTTTTTGGGTGACATACAGCTATGGTTGGGGTATGCCGCTAAGTTTAATTGGTGGAAGAGATTGTTTTTAGATAATAGAAGATTTTGTTATTATTATTATACAAGTGATTTTATTTTTAAAAATATATTTATTAATGTATTTTGTTATTATTATATTGGTGATTGTATTTAAGTAGATATTATTTTATTAAGATTTTGAATTTTTTATTTTTGAGATTTAATGTAAATGTTGTCAATTATAATGTATGTCAATTTTGATGTATACAATTAATAAGAAACAATTAATTTTTTGTTACCTTCTTCATCCTCATAAAAATGGTTAAATGTGCCAAAAATGCATTATTTACTTTTCAAACCAAACGCAATTCCATTCAGCAAAATTGTCTTTAAGAAAAAGTTTTAGCATCATACCAAACACAATTTTTCAAAAAAACACACTTCACAAAATGCATTTTTCTGAGTAATCTTTCCAAACACTACCTAAGGAAAATTTTGTCTTATTCTTTATTTATTTATTATTTTTTCCCGTCTTGTGCTTTTATAGTAGCATGATGCATATATTAGTCTCTTGTAGAGGTTCATAAACAAAATAAAAATGCTGAACATATATTATATAGTAACAAATGTTGTGAATTACAGGTTTACATTGAAGGCAAGTGGGATCAAGGAACAATTAGATCCCATCTTTGTAGACAAATTCAACATTTTTTTTTTTTTTTTTTGCTGAATGTAAACAAACTCAACTAACTAACAAAAGTTTATCCCAAAAAATTAAAAAAAAAAGAAAAGAAAAAAAAGACAGTAACCACAATTAATTAATTATTAAAACAAGAATCTTTTACTCACGGGGCCACCATAGATTTTGTAGCTCTTCCATCCCTTCTAACAATTTTGTCTTTTACCTCCTCTTGTTCTTGCTCCCAAGCAACAAAGAAAAATAAAACAAAATCCTAAAGAAAAAACCCCAAGCCAAAGTGATCCACAAACAGTTCCACTTGCTTATATCAGTGATTCCCTGTTGCTTTAGTATATCAGAACCCGTGGTCACACAAGTTGTGCTCGTGATGTTCATGCCCAATGTATCGCTAATGCTCTTCAACAGGTTCACCTTAACCGAGTCTGGCACCAACCTAAGTGGCGTGTTATCGAACATTTGGACTCCTCTGACAAAGCACTTCACTGGATCATCGAATTCGTTTTGCAAAACTCCTTCATAGGGGTACTTCACTAGAGAAAGATAATGGAACCAAAGCCAGTAAACTGGGATTCGATCCCTGGTAATGAAAAACCCACTGAACAATAAAAAGTAAGCTAGGATAGCAACCACAACTGTGTAACCCAACATGACATGTGCTACTACCCCTGATAGAAACGTTACGAAAGAACTTCCAGCCCAAAACGATGCGAAGATTGTGAAGAGGAAAAAGAAGAACCCTGAGAGTCCACCAGCTAGGCCAACTGCCCAGAAAGTAATGGCTGCGAAGGTGAAAGAGAGGAAGATTAAAGAAGGGATTGAAATGATGGAGTGAGCAAGAACGTAGGAAGATCGACGATAAGCATTGTAAGCTGTTTCTCTCATGAAAATGTAACGCTCTTGAAGGAACACAGGGATGGCTTCAGCACAAGTATAAAAGGTTGTGGACATAGCGAAAGCGAAGAACCCTAAACGCTCTTGTGCTCCTCTTGGTGAATTATCGAGCCGCCAGAACATGGTGGCTAAGATAATCCCAGTAAGGAGCACTGCACCGAGTCTGATTCCGAAAAGTTCAGGCATTCTGCTCGAGTTTGTAATGGACCGTTTGGCTACGACCATCATTTCAATCCAACATGGGTTGGCAAAAGTCGGGACCGAAGATGTGAGACCAGTGGTATTGTTTGGTGCACCAGAGACTAATTTTCCTCTCGAAATGCTTGCGCTTATAGCATCTTTGAGGGACAGCTTTGGACCGTTGTGGAAGTCGCTGTTTCTTTGGTTCTTCTTTGATTGCCATGACTTGTTGAATTCGACTAAGTTCTTGATTCCTTCTGGATCTTCTTCGAGCTCTCGAATCAGATCGAGGGCGAACTCAGTTCGATTCTCGTTCTCGGGTATTGGGTGACCAAACTCGGCGAAGAAGTGAGGTAAGCTTGTTGGAGAGCCGCCGAACACGGTTTGTCCGTGTGAGAGGAAGATCAAGCGGTCTAATAAGCTGAGAATTCTGTAACTGGGTTGATGTATCGACATGATGACAATGCTTCCACTCTGAGCAATTCGCTGCAACACTTTCACTACCATGAACGCACTAGTCGAATCTAGTCCAGAAGTTGGCTCGTCGAGAAAAAGGAGTATTGGGTCATGAATGATATCGATTCCAATCGAAACACGCCTACGCTCACCACCGGAAACACCTCTATGGCCTTCATCACCAATCACAGTCTTGGCTGCATTTCGAAGGCCTAATTGGTCGATTAGCGCCTGAACTCTGGCTCTCTTCTTTGACTTCGAGAGTGATCGAGGGAGCCTAAACTCGGCTGAGAACATGAGCGTTTCTTCCACAGATAACATAGGAAACAAAAGGTCATCTTGCATAACATACGCAGAGATCACTTTCGAAAGACTCGACTCCAACACTTCACCATTCAAAGTCACAGACCCTTTGAGGCTTTCTTTTGAAATTCGATCAGCAAGAGCATCGATGAGCGTTGATTTCCCAGACCCACTAGCGCCAAGAACAGCCATGATCTCTCCCTCTCTGGCTTCCCCAGAGATATCATTCAGTAAAACCTTGGTGTTAACACTGATCTTATTACTCTCCACCGCTTCCAAATTACGCAACGACTTGTCGTTTCGAGAGAAGCATGAGGAAAACGACATCTTCTGGCGAACCTTGACACTGTAGGTGAGGTTTTTGAATGAAAGAATAAAAGGGTAAGATGAAGATACGGAGCTACATGCGTATGAGACATCGAGGACTCGATGAGGGCGTGGTGTGTTGGGGCCAGAAGTGTCTGACTGTGCATCCTCGACTCGCTTCAAGAGCTCGCCGAGCGTGGGGGAGATGTGTCGTTTACACGAGAGTGGCTTGAGCTCCATTGTTTGGGTTTGGTTGAAGAAAGAGAGCTCGTCATCGGCTATTTTTGGTGCTGATGTTGTTACTGCCGATGACATGTTTGAGGGTACAACACGAGAGATTCGTGGGTGTTGTGTTGTTGGGGTTTAGACAGAATTTATAGTAAGTAAGACAAATAGAGAGAGAGGATGTTTGGTGATTTTTAAGTATCCAACCTTTGCGTAATGTGGTACAGTAGGTGAGAGGAGTTGTGCAGCTTTGCTAGTTTACATTTCTACCAAGTCAAGTCTTGAGGGAGAAGGCTTCATGAGTTTTTTTTTTTGGTTTTTCTAATGCTTCATGAGCTTTACTAACGACAAATTCAGCGTCTAGAAATTCCAAACTGAACTTTAGAAATTTGACAACCAACCTCTCACGAGCTTGGTTGAATAATGTTAGTAAGGCGGTAAAATTCACAACTTATCCGTATTAATGAGTGTGACTTTATGGAGTTATGAATTCACTATTTACATCTTAGCATACGGACAAGTTGTGGGTCTTATTATGGTATTAGCATTATTTTCATTATTGACATGAGAAATGTTAAGATCACAATTTTTTATATGGGCCAGGCTTAGATTCAATGTTTCATAGCACCTGACTTATTCAGATGATGATATGTTTTCACTTTTAGACGTGTTATCGTCTAACCGGGTTCAGTGTACTAGATGTACTGAACATAAACCAAGTCATTTTTATATAACTTGACTACGTGACAAATTGTTAATGATAGAGTAAAAGTGATGAGTCTATATGAATCCATAACTTCATCTTTCACAACTCATTATACGAATAAATTGTAACAAAATTGTGTGAAAAGTTATAGTCCTAACATTTTTGTATTAACATTGTTTCGTCTAATATTTAATCCAAAAAAGAAAGAGTTATTTAAATTTACCACAATATTTATCACACTATCCTATGTGCATATTAGATTATGATTAATTACATATCACTTTTACATTAATCCACAATTTTTTTCTCCATTAACCATAAATTAAGGCAAATTATGACATAAAAGGTTGTGGTCCTAATTTTTTTTATTTTTTATTTTTTATAGAAAGAACATGTTTGGGTTGCTCTAACAAAGTTTTCCTTTAAACCCTTTCAATAAAATCTTCTCCAATCTTATGTGACTATTCATTAACCTATCTATGTACATACACATAATTTGGCTCATTGGACTGCTTATTGCAAATTTGCAATTGAGATAGTTCCTTTATCGTCTCTTCTCTTCTTACGTAGGTTTTTCTCACCGATGCAAGAGATGGGTTTGGACACATTCTTATGGTTTCTTCTTAATATATTATCTTTATTCATAAAAATAAATATTAAACCATGTGATTTCTTAAATAATTTAAAAAAAGTTATGGATGACTTTTTAAATTGGTCATGCAATTAAAAATATAGGTGGAAAATTATATGAATTGCCATTCAGTTTGAGGTATTTGGTTGCTTCATTTTTCCATTTTTAGGCTTTGTTTTGATTCTTTTCTATTCTTAATAATATTTAACAATCCATTTGTTTTGAAATAAAAAATATTATAGAAAATGTTTTCCCATTTTCAAATGTTTGTTTGAGGTAAAATGTGGTTAAACTTATAAAATATTTTTCGCTAATCATCAAATCCTTTATAAAAATTTGTAAAATGTTTTACCTTTAAAAATTTGGTAAAACATTTTACAAAAAAACACAATGGCTTTACCCCATCTGGTGGCTAGGTCACTTGTCTGATGGGTTGGGCAGCTAGTGCCAGTGTTTTGGTGGCCAGAGTTACCTCTTTGACAATCGACACAAGGGTCCGATGGTCGGAGCTGCCGCTCTAACTACCAGTGTTGGCAATCTAGTGGCTGAAGCTGCCATTCTGCTGATCGATGCTAGCAGTTCGATCATCGGAAACACCACTCCAGTGGTGGTTGCCATCAGTTTAATTGTTGGAGCCATTATTTCGACTGCTGGTTCCAACGGTTAGGTTAGTGGATCTTCGACACCAACAGTTTCGGTGGCTGAGCCACTAGTTTTTGTAGTTTGCTTGAAAAATTTTAATTGTCATACCAAATGCCTGAATATATTTTACGAAAAGTATTTTACATGTATAACTTTTTATTTGTAATTTTATGTTTGAAAATATTTTACTTCAACGAAAAAAAGAGCGAAAATAGACTTCATTTTTCATGTGTATTCTTTATATCTATTGAGAAATGGTGCAGTAAAAGCAACTATAATGGAAGGTATTTTTTATACAAAATTTGTGCATAAAAGATTTGTATGAGGTTACTTTAATAATCTCTAATCTTATAGTCTAATATATCCAACTATTTTATCTATATTTAGTTTCAACAAAATCAATTGTGGACAGTGACCTTGTAGATAAAAGTTTTAGACGGACACAGATTTGTGAAATCAGTCGAAATGATCTACAGGAATTCAGAATTCTATAAAGAATAAAAGAAAAATAGTTTTAGACAAGATTTTTCAAATAGTTGTCTTTTTAGACAAGTTTTAATGTCTTTGAAATCGTAAAGCTGTCTTTTTCTATCACCTTCCCTCCCAGGATTTCCTTGCAATCAGCAAGGAATAAAAAACACATTCCTATTTTTAAATTATAAATAATTTTTTTTGTTTGAAACCTAAATAATTTTATACTACTACCGAGAAACCTAAAACTTTATCGTTGAATTATAACACAAATGACTCATTTTTTAATTGTAAAAGTAATGTGTAGGATGAGATTTTGAATTCAATAGTTACTGGATAGTGGATACGTGTGTGAATTTCTAGTGGATGAAAAAAATAATCTAAAACTTTGATAGACACTATAGACAACATGCTTTATGAAAGAATTTCCAGTACACCTATTTACGGAAGAGGAATGATCAGAGTCTTTGATTGTTTTCATTATTTTTTATTTGAAACAAGATATTATTTATTATTTGATCATTCAACAAATCATCTATAAGATTTTTTGTGTTTCACTTGACACTTTATAAATCATATATGGTATGCCATGTAATTGATTTTTTTTATATTTTAATTTTAGTTATTTTATAAAGAAAATCAAATAAATTCACAATAAGTTATGATTGATAGGATCATAGAACATAAAGTGTGTGTTTGACATGGCTTAATTTTGCCAGCTTATTTTATTATTCAATTTATTTTTGCTATTATTCATGGGTTCCACTGCACTTTTTAATATTATTCATGGGTTTTACTATATTATTTCAACTAACTTTTACCTTTATGTACAGTATTTTCAGCAAAAAGTTTTCAGTTTTAGTAAAATAAGTGGATCCCAAACCGACCCTTAGTATGGCAAAAAATTTGTATTCAACTAATTGGGTAGTTTTCCCAGAGATGAATGGATAGATATGTGGTCAATTCGCTTCCTAAATGCAATAAAACAATGATAATTAAATCCATTGCAATTGGATTTTTAATTTTTATATGGTTTTGTTCACTAAATATCTTTGCAGGAGCCAAGTTTGAAAAAAAAAAAATTTTTAATCATGCCCCCACAGCTTGGTAGTGTGTCAAAATCAAAGAAAACCACTGTTATCCATATAATTTTTCTTCCTAAATGCCAAAATCGTTTATTGGATATTCCAAAATTTACTTCACTTGCTTTTGTGAATTTGGGACACTATAATTATTTATCATTAAATTTAAGGAGGCAGAACTTTTTGAACTTTAAATAAAATTAAAAATGTTTGCCCTTAATTAATTTCAATTGCATTATTATTGGACTACTAGTCGCTCTGCTTTTATTGCAAAGTGGTTACCTACGCTTCCTAATCTAATCTCCACACGCATTCATTCCCTTCACGAAAAACTATTCTGGTACATGACGTGCTCTTATTAATAGGGATATTTTTTTCTTGCTTGTACTTAACCATACTTCATTTCGAGCTCTTTTTTCTCATGCAATTGAGATTATGGTAGGTAAGGATGTTATATCTGCTGTGGACTGAATTAGTTGAGTGTTTATCTCTTTATCTACCATGGACTCTCTGCATGGTTAGTGTTTGTAGGCAAGAAAACAATCTTAATGTTGGCCTTCTCATCACCTATATTCACTTTATAATATTTTCCCCAAATGCAATTTGTTATTTTTTGGCTTTAGTGTTTTCCCAAATGCACTTATATATATATATATATATATATATATTCCTTTATCATCAGTATGAACATGTTTCTTTTCCTATGATATAATAGTTTGTTATTCCCTTTGCCTTTCACTAATCTGAATCTAAAATAATTTCAGCAAAACACAAAACTCAAAAACCCAAATAAGTTGCTGACAAACGGACAGATCTATCATGATCACAAATATGAATTTTTTAACTTGGACATCCAGCACCTAACCAACAAGCCCAGATGGTCTTTTTTGTTTTTGGTGGAGCTGGGGATAATTTGATAGTCGGGTCGGGGAATTTAAAACCTAAATATTTTTATTAAAAATACTAAAATGTGTTAACCATCTGAGTTATAAGGTTCTTAATTTATATAGACTTTTTAAGTGCTCCCAGGGCTAATCCTACCACTAGGCCAATTAGACGGTCACCTAAAGCCCCAAATTTTAACTAATAGGGATATTTCTATACCTATAAGAATATTAATTAGGCCTTAAATATTAACTAATAGATGAAAAAAATAGTAATGCAATGGACACAACAAAATCAAAATGTTAAAATAATTTCACAACGTTCTTAAATTAACATGTCAACTCACACATGGGCTTACCACAATCTCTAATTAAATTTTTTTGCTATGCTAATTTAGGAATGTTGTGAAATTGTTGTGTTCCTAGCATTATTCCAAAAAAAAAAAAAAAATTGTTTAGAGTAATATTACGTTCACCACATTTTCACAACAAATTTTAGGTAGCAATCTTTTTATTGATAAGTAAAAAAATAATGTTAGTGGTAGGTCTAAATTAAAAACAATAATAGATTACTACCTAAAATTTGTTGTGAAAGTATCATAAATCTAACATTATTCAATTGTTTATAGACCCAAAAAAAGGGAAAAATTGGCAAAGAGTAGGTGGACCATACCATGTCCACTCATTTCTTTGTTTTAATTATTTCTTTAATCTTCGTAGCTTTTTATATACATACTAGTTTAATCAAGTTTCTTAAGAGCTCTCTAGATAATTTGTTACTAGCAATGAACACAATATAATAATAATAATGAAAAAGTGAAAATCTACAAAAACAAATAAAAAATTTTCTAAAAAAAATTATTAAAATAAAATTAGATGAACAACTCACATATCAACATGAAATTCATTAAAAAATAAAAATAAAAAATTACATCTTAACAAATTATAAAAATAGATTTTAAATGAAAAATATTATTTAATTAAATTTAAATATATAAAATGCCTTCATTTAAACATAGCCTTATACCCCAAAATCCCTTGGGCTGCTCTGAGTGCTCCTATTCTCAAGTAATGGGTTGCAAAATCTAGGATGGTTCAAAAAGAACATAGTGGACTATCTCATAGTCATAGCTATCAAGCTCGATTTGTTGATACACAAGGCGACTAATGTGTTTGATGTCATAAGATTTTCTAATTTCTTGTGAAACTGGTTAATCCAGCTCAGTAAACAGCTGACCAAGTAAAAGAAAATACCATTAAAGAAAGAAAATTTGAGGCCTGGGTCAAATAGATTGGCGTGGAGGTCGTCATATGCATGATTACACAATGGAGAATTTGTTACTAAGTTGCCTAGCTATCTTCTTCATCCTTTGTTTTTTCCATTGGAGATTATCTAATTCTCTAATGCACAAATCATATGGGACTCTTCTGGGGTCCCATAAGGCCCTAACGTGTGGATGTATACTACATTTCCCAAAATTCTAGAGCCGCTCGAAAGTACTCTTGACAAGTTATTGTATTTGTAGGAAGAAATTTGGTATGTATACTCTTTTTTTTTCCATTCTAAAAATCTTGGAAAGTTGGAAGGAAGATACAACTACAAAATGCATGAGCAAAGTCCATGTTTTGAGTCAAGGGGTAGTAACAGTGGGTTTGGGTGTCGATGTTGAATATATTTTAATTGGTTGATCACAGAGGTTGATAAACATAACAATCCCTTATGCTACATCCGGAACTTCTTTTAACTCACAAATTCTCATATATTTTTTTAAATTTTATGCATCATTTTTTGTATTTCACCTTATACCCTACCAACTGTGGTATGTCATATGTTTGATTTTTATTTTTGCCCATTTTAACTTTAGTTATTGAGAAATATTATATTTACAATATTTTCGCAATAAATCTTGGTTGTTATTAATTGTTAGTAATAGACAAAAAAATAATTTCAGTTGTGAGCTCAAATTAAAACCAGTAACAAATTACTACTTAGGATTTGTTGTGAAAACGTTATAGACATAGTACTTCTCTTAGTTATTTTATAAGGAAAGTAAAAACAATACATAATAAGTTGATATTGATGGAGCATAAAGTAAAATACAAAAAGTAGTACATAGAATTTGTATCGAGTGCCTTTAAACAAGATTGAATTTTTTTGAAATTTCTAATTTGGTTTTAAAATGTGTATCAACTAGAGAAACTCGCAATTAAGAAGTGGGTTTCAAGTATTGAAGCTACGAGGAATCTAAGGAAACCATAGGTGACTAATTAAGATGATGGAAAGCTGTGCAAGGTATCATGGTTGTTCAGGAATACACAAATTAGCTTAGAGGAAACAAAATAGTAGCTTTGCAAAGAGTTTGTTTCATGGCTAAGACTTGGTAGAGGCTGCAAGCCATACATGTGTTGAGGACACCAATTGGATTGCTGGGCCTGGGACAAGGAAGCCTTGCGTGGGCTAGGTTGTGATCAAGTTGTTGTGCAATGAGTAGGTCAATAGGGCTAGGCCACCTGATTCTGTAGTATGCTAGTTTAGTGTGGGAAATAAGAAAGGGGCTGTGTTTAGCATGGCAAAGTTGGGCTATGTTTGCATATGAGTGATGATGTGATAAATGAGTTGCATGTGTTGGGCATGGGCTAAACCATCCGTATAGTGGTGCTCATGGGCAAAGCTTAATGTTGGGTAGGTGTGTTTGAGCTGCTAGACAACGTTTAAAACTGAACCTTTCAAAGATTCAAAAAAAAAAAAAAAAAGTTCAAAGTTTTTGAGCTCAAACTGAAATTTGATTAGATATTGAAACTCGATGATGTCATAATTAATTTAGTAAATAATTAAATACAACTAAATGTATTAAATTTGTAAACATTAACAAAATTGTCTTAAAAAGTCTAAATAATATTAGGCGTATTTCAAATGAATTTCATCGTTTTTATAAGGTAATAGAAAATAATAATATATAAACAAGCCTAAAAATATTGTTAATTAATCCTCCAAATTGAAACCATTTTATTATAAAGGTTAAAATATTGTTTTTGTCTGTAAAGTTTGATTGAATTTCACTTTTCATTTCTAAATTTTAAAAAATTATATTTTGTCCTTAAACTTGTTAAAGAGTTTTTCTCTTATTTTTTCAATAATTTAGGGACAAAAAAGAACTTTTAAAATTGATATTTGATAAGTATAATATTTTTAGTAGTCTAGAGATGAAAAAAGAAATTAATGGAAATTTAAGGATGAAAACAATATTTTTGCCTCATATAAAATAAGATCATTTTAAGAATAAATTTATAAATAGCACATTCTTACGGAAAGTATAATTCTTAAATAACAAATAAATTTAGAAAACAATACAAATTCAAGGGTAACAATATATAGAGATGTGGAAGAATAAAATTAAACTATTATCATTTCAAAACAAAGGTCACAACAATTTCATTGTCAGCTAGCCTAGTCGTTGGTAACTTGGTATGCCTTAACTCTAATTTAATAACTTGGGGGGTTGAGGTTCGATTCTGAAAACCATGCTGCCAGGTTATTGGGCAAGGCTTGCTAAGGACTCGAACATGTGCAAACTATGTCAACAAGAAGTACGTCTAATGGGTTAGTCAGAAAATAGAGAATTTAATTAAGCCTAGGTGGCCGTGTGTTTAGACTTTAGACTGAGTGAGGTAAAGTAAAAAAATTTGGGGTGTTTACTCTTATGTGTTGTTTGCTTACATTGTATCCTGTGTTTACTTGATTCGCACAAACTATTTTTATAAATGTGTGAGTATTGGTTAATGGATGAGACTAATTAGGCAAAAATAATTGGAGTGAAATACTTTCCATGAGAGCATCTGCAACAGTCTCTTTAAATTTTTGTACCATTTAGAGAATGAATAATGATTTCTTCTTTTTATCTACTTATTTTTTCAAATACACTTTCCAACAAATACTCTATCTTTTTCTCCATCCCATTAAAATATTCTTTTTTTAATATTTCTTCATTCATTCATAATGTCTATATTTTTCAAATTCCAAACAACATTAACAATTATATATGTTTTTTTAATAAGAAGTGTTGTAACTATAACAATTTTTCGCAATACTTTCATAACAAAATCTTATGTGGTAAATTGTTATTAGTTCTAATTTGAAGCCATCATTTAAATTATTTTTTTACTCACTAATATCAACTAATAACAATCTGTCACTTAAAATTTATTATGAAAGTATTATGAAAATATTGCGTATCATTTCTCAATTTTGATTTTTTATTCTTTGTATTATTTTTCATTTCTTTCTTTAGTTTTTTTTTCTCCACACACGTACACCTACCCCTATCTCTATCTTCACTTTTGTTTTACTTTTTGTTTTTCAAGTTCTTGATCTCCAGAGCATATCTCCAGCTCTCCCTCTTTCTCTTTCTTTCTCTCTCTCTTACACACACACACACAAAAATCTCTCTCCCTCTATCTCACACAAACAAATTCTCTCTCTCTCATACACACATAGATCACCTGCAGAGAACAAAGACTAGAGAGAGTTGGCCTTTTAAATCCACGTTCATGCATGCCGCTCGTCCTCCTCCCCACTTCTAGGAACATGCAGCTTAATCAGCATATGGGTCAGATCGACGTTCTACATGTTTTTTTTTTTTGTTGGGGGGGGGGGGGGGGTTCTAGTTTGATTAGTTTTATTTCATATGAAAGATTCTAATTTCTCTTTATTTTGATTGTGTCTCCCTCTTGAGTTTAGAGCTGATTGAGAGAGATAAAGAACTTGGGATGAGTTTGTAGCAGTTGTAAATATTAAGGGGGTGTTTGGTATTATTGTTTAAATAACAGTTTTCAGTGTTTAAACAACATTACACGTATTTTTACATACTTTTTCATCCATATGTATTTCCACAAAACAAAATAAACGTTACCAGAAATCTCTTATCAATTAGTCCCTAAGTAAAAACTGAATATTTTAATTGATTGGTTGAATTTTTTATTCTCATAAAGTTTTTTGTTCATTAACAGTGATTTAAAGAGACCATTGAAGTAATCTTTTGTAGGTTTACTCTCCAAATTTGGGGTTTAAAGAGCTCGTTGGAGATGCTTGACACCTAGAGATATGATTAGAAATAGTGGCTCATATTCTGAATTGATATTAACACTGGTCTGAGTGGTCTCTAGCCTATAGCTCATGAGCCCCGATACGACTAATTAATTTTTTTTTTCATGGGCTGAATTATAGGTTAGGGGTGCGGGGGCGAAACCTCCCGCAATATGGCAAAAATACATTGGTACATTTTAATGTATTGGATTGGGATTTCTTTTGAGGCACTATAAAATCATTGTAAACTCTTTATTTTCTGATAGGGAAGATTTTTTGCCACTAGCTCTCATAGATGTGACTCAAAAAAAAAAAAAAAAAAAAAGGCTCTCAAAGATGTAAGCAAGCTGTCGAACCCCACAAATCTATGTGTTGGTTTCTTTTTATTTATCTATTCATTAATATTGAGAAGATCCAAAATCTTCGACTGACATTATAGGTATACATGATTAGATATATAGAAGCTGCATATATTTTGTTTACAACAAAAAGTGGAGGGGAGGGAATTGAGTCTTTTATGTACAAAAACAAGGAAAGTAAAATGAAAGGAAAATTATTATAGTCAAGCCCGTTATTCAAGGCCCAGGTCATCCTCGTTGTAAAGGATTGAAGGACACTACCGACCATTAAAGAGGCAGCTTTATGAACTATATCTCCACAAGTTATCTCATTCTGACTTGGGTTTTATTGCTGTCTTTCTAGTCGATGCTTGAGACCCACTTGTACGTCTCCCTATAAACTTTAGAACCTCATCAATCAGAATCACAGGGAATGCAACTACGAAAACCAAGAACCATTCATTCAAGTTGAGGGGCACGATGCCAAATACGTGTGCTAGGAATGGGACATAAAGGATCAAGAAGTGCAGGCCAAATGAGACAGACATGGCCAAAAGGAGCCAAGGGTTGACCCATGGGGGCATTGTTAACAGGCTTCCATCCTCGGAAAGGGCATTGAGGGAGTTGAACATTTCAATGGAAACCAACACAGAGAGTGAGAGTGTCATGGCTTTCACTTTCCCAGCTTTGAAATAATCGCAAGGGTCATCGAAAGAAACAAGTTGATTGCCGGCTGTGAAGGGTGAAGCAGTAAAATTTGTCCATGTTGAGCACTGCCCCCAGTTGGTAAGTTGTGAATATGTGACCAAGGTGTGACCATCTCCACTAAGGTCAATGCCCAGGAAGGAACCATAAGTATACCAAATGATAAATATACCAACTGTTGCCATCCCAACATACAGCCCAATGACCTGTGTAGGAAAAGTCAGAGTGGATAAATTATAGATTCAATCAAAGTAGTGATTATCACAATCTCACTAGTGTACACCATACATACACACTGTCATTGTTCACGTTTTATTGTGGATATCACGCACACAATTCTAGATATGATGTGTATGAAGTGTACAATATTGAGCGTGTAACAAGATTTTTCTATTCAGTTAAAATTGAGTCTTATTGGAGGGAAAAGTGCAGAAATCTTGAGTATTAAACCGACATAAAAGTTAAGAGCCTTGTAGCTAAGTGGTTTACTTGTTCTCCTTATAAAGGAAAACCAGGGTTGGAATCCGCCCTCCCCGTTAGATCAAATTATCAAAAAATAATCAAAAGAAAGTTTGGAACAGAAGTAAAAGGAGAAATACCAGATAACGGAATAAAGTCCAAGCACTGATTAGAGAGTCATCGCTTCTACGAGGAGGTTTCTTCATTACATCCTTATCTGGAGGATTAAATCCCAGAGCAGTTGCAGGTGGCCCATCTGTAACAAGATTGACCCACAGAAGTTGAACAGGTAGCAGGCCTTCTGGAACACCTAAAGCTGCTGTTAGAAATATAGAGGCAACCTCACCAATGTTGGAGGAAATCATGTACCTGAAATAGGGTGGAACCACAAAAATACATGTTGCCATGTCTTAGTATCTAAATTAATAGGGTAAAATGGTAGTTGACTCAAAGGAAATTTCTAAGATTTATATATTAAACAAAGTTTAAGGGGTGCCTTTCAAAGTGCTACCGATCTTGGGTGTGCTAGGATTAGATAATTATACAAATTGACTTGCGTTAGTGTTGACAATAAATTATTTAGCCTATAATATTCCACTATCAACAACAAGATTAGGCTCAGTTCACACAAATACAAAATGAATAAGCTGAACAGTGGTGAAATAACTAGATTAAAAATTCACTCAGAAGTCAGAATGCAAGTCAGAAAACATGTATGGATAATGAAAAAGATATTAGTAGAACAGGTAATATCGTATCAAAGGAGAAGGCAGAGGCCCACAAACACAGGATTTATAATTGTTAAAAACGTTACTCCAAGCCCCAGTTAGGAAATATCTGCAAAATCCAGAGAGGATAGTACCTAGTAATCATTTTTTTATGATTTTATACATGTTCCCTACCAAGCAATATATCAACAACCTCCAAGCCTTAATCCCAAAATTTTGCAGTCAGCTTACTAAGCAATATATCAATTATTTAAAATAGAAGAGAAAAGAAAAGTCCAATGCAAAATGATTTCATTGACATAACACAGAAAACACTGAATTCTGTATGTCAATGTGAAGGAAACCATGTTTTCTGTATCAATATGAAGGAGACTACAAATTTTACTATACAATTCCCTAACAAAGTAAGTATGCTATACACACAGGCAGTTCACAGACCTCAAAACAAAGTAACAATGTTATCATTCATACTATTTCATATCAATACACAGGCCACCAAATAAGCCAAATTTTAATTATCTCTTAAGGCAAATAAGGTTAAGGCACAACCCTTAAAGATCTATGGATAAAAATATAATGAAAACAAGAAAAAATATGAACCAACCTGATAAAAGCCTTCATGTTGTTGTAGATAGATCTGCCTTCACCAACAGCAGAAACAATTGTACTGAAATTATCATCTGACAACACCATGTCTGAAGATTCTTTCGCAACCTGAAAGAGGGAAAGAAATAATGATTATAAGACAAAAATGGTGATTTACAAGGAACATAGGATGATAACAAGTTACAAATTTTTGACCAGGAAACAAAGTCTTGGCATTACAAGTCAACCATAATACTGAATTCATACTCCCTTGTTCTGACTACTAGTGCATAGGTAACACAAATCCTGTTCAACAGTACCCCACTGTTACGTGTCTGTCAAATGCATCTCATTATTTTCTATACAATTAAATGGAAGATTTCCATTTTCTATAAGCATGCCCTCTCTGGCCTCTCTGTAATTCAAGGATTAATATTTGTGCACTTCTCCCCTGCTGATTTCTTTTAATTAGTTGGCTTTCCCACTGATTATGCCTTTTATTTAGGTTTACCAATCAACATGTCATGCACATCAAAATGTAGATTTGAGAAAATTATAAACTAAATAGAAAGGAAAAAAAAACCTCTGTTCCAGAAATGCCCATTGCAATCCCAATATCAGCGAGTTTCAAGGCAGGTGCATCATTCACCCCATCACCGGTCATGGCAACCACCTCTCCATCCTCTTTCAGCAACCTCACAATCTCTTGTTTGTGCCCTGGTTCAGCCCTAGAAAATAGGAGACCACAGTTTTGTCTTAGATGGCCTTTCTGATCTTTCAGTTCCATGAACTGTTTTCCTGTTAAGCTTTTTGAACTTATGTCTTCATTTGGTCCAAATACACCAATTTCTTGACATACAGCTTCAGCTGTATTCTTATTATCTCCCGTAATAACCATAACACGAATCCCAGCTGCTCTGCAGTCCTTAATCGCTTGGAAAACCTCTTCCCTAGGAGGGTCCTATGAAGAAAAGCAATCACGCAAGGTTAGGCCATTAATATAGAAATGACATGGACTAAGTAAAAAAAAGTGGATTAGCAATGTCAAGACTCACCCTCAGTCCGGCCAAACCAACAAAAATGAGGTCACTCTCAATTGATGGATAATTGGATGGATCAAGTAAAAGTGCATGGGCTGGGTGATCTTCACCATCGTAGGTTTCAAACTCACCAAGCTCTTCCTTGTATGCAAAACCAAGACAGCGTAATGCACCAGTAGACATCTCCTGAAGGGCATCCACAATGAGTTTCCTTGTATTCTGATCCAGTGGTAAAACAGAACCATCAAGCAACTGAATCCTAGTGCTCCTCTCCAATACATTTTCTACAGCACCCTGCAATAGTTAAGCACTTTAAATTAGAATAAAAAAGTTATGAGAAAATTTGCAAATTATCCGCCTGTGTTAAACATCATTGTTTAATTTTGGAAACATTAAACAAGCTCTTGATTGTATTTTAAAATTTTAAGTTTTAAACACGCCAAGCAATACTGCTATCATGCACAAAAGTTTAACTGAACCATTAAATTCATAGAGGATTTCCAAAGGAACCTTGCACTTCAGATACCTCCAATTAAAAAATGGGGGGAAAAAGCAACTCTATGGTCAAAGAGAACCAATGTTGTATCACAAAAACATTGCTATATTTAAGAGAGAGGAAAAAATAGTGCCCTTATATATAATATACTACTACTTGTTTTTATCTTCCTCAAAAAAACATCCTCTAAATGGTCGTTAGTTCTACCATACTCACCCCTCTATGACCTCATCCCAAAACCTCTTAAAATTTTCTGGCTTGTATTTGAAGAAAAGAAAAATAAGAGAATAACCTCTACACTAGCCACATCTGGCTAATGATGTGTGTATGAAATTGACAAATCAAAGTACACCGAAAAACTGCATGTTCCGTATACTAAACCACCAGTAACACACACATTCAGAAAAGGAGAGTATACCTTCACTAGCAATGACTTCTTCCCTGCACGTGAATTCACAATAACACCCATGGACTTCCTATCACGGTCAAACTCAAGAGATGCAATCCGAGGTTCATTTTCATTCCACAGCTGGCAGCAACCTGAATATACATAAAATAATTTTTTACCAAAAAGAACGGCAGCAGACTGCATAAACTATCAAGGTTCTCTTTTTCTTTTTTCCCTTTTCTAGAGAGTGGATGGTGGGGTAAGAACTAATAGCATTAAATCCAAATACACACTTTTTCACAATTTTTAATGTGTCATGCTATGATTAGTGTTAATAAAAGTGGTGTCCTCGGTAGGTCCATTTGAAAGTAAATTTGCTCAATTTTTACAACTCTAGCGGTTCTTAAAACAAAAAGAAAAAAAAAATTTGTGAAAAATTGTGTTCCTAGAATTAAGTTTGCCAGTTTCAATTACTTACGTAGCACATCATTCTTTGGTGATTTAGGAGATTTTGGTGTCATCGGTGCTTCATCAAATTTAGATCCTTCAGGATGGCCCATCTTCTCAACCAAAACCTGAAACGCATAGAGCAGGGCAGATTTAATTGAGAATCTCAACAACAATTTTAACTTTCTTTTGCAGAGCAGGGGCATATACAACAGTAATTCTAATACCATACAGTAATACCATTTGCAACAAAAAATAAACTTTAAGAACGAATTTTTTTTTTTTTTTTATCCCAATCACACAAGTTATTAGCAAACAAAAGGAAACAGAGAAAATCACCTTCAGAGCTGCCTCAGTAGGAATGCCATGGGCCATGTACTTATACTCTGCTTGAGCAATGTCAGCATCATTGCATAGAGCAGAGATTTTAGCAATCATTTGAAGATTAGCATCAAATTCAGTTGGCCAATCATGTATTTTACCATCAAATGGATTGTATGTAGTGCCATCAACCTTAAACGATCGCAAGCTATCAACACTGCTCCCCATAGCCACAAGCTTCGACACTGCCATCTGATTAGTAGTCAACGTACCAGTTTTATCAGAACAAATCACAGTGGTACATCCCAGAGTTTCAACACTTGGCAGCTTCCTCACAAGGGCATTCTTCTGAGCCATCTTTCTCGTCCCTAGTGCCAAACACGCTGTAATAACAGCCGGTAATCCTTCGGGGATAGCAGCCACAGCCAATGCCACAGCAATCTCAAAGTAATAAGTACACTTCTCGAATGAAAACTTGAAATTCCTAGGCCAACCATTTTCATTGTAATCCCAAGTGAGAAAGTACTTTACATTTATAATCCACACAACCGCACATGTAACTCCAATTATTTTTGTTAGAGTTTCACCAAACTCATTGAGTTTCTTTTTCAAAGGTGTGTCTTCTTCGCTTAGCGAAGCCTCTTGAATTTGCTCGTGCACTTTCCCAATCTCTGTTTCCATTCCAGTCTGAGTAACCAAGCAAACGCAATTCCCATTCACAACTGTGGTTCCAGCAAAAACCATACACCTTTTTCCTTGAATGTCAGAGTCTTCTGGGACAGCTTTAGTGGTCTTATTCACAGCCGCACTCTCTCCAGTTAGAGACCCCTGTTCGATCCTCAAAGTCGAGCTAATCAATTGCAATACACGCATATCTGCAGGGACTTTATCACCAACCTTGAGCTCGACAATATCACCAGGCACGAGCTCCTTGGCAGGAAGATTAGCAATCCTCTTGCCATCTCGAATAACAGAGGCGTGCTCAGATTGAATCTCCTTAAGCGCTTCGAGTGCCCTTTCTGCATTGTTTTCCTGCCAAACTCCAACAATTGCGTTCACAATAAGGATCAAGAAAATCACCAAAGGCTCCACGAAGGCAGTGATTTCCTTCTCAGCTCCATCCTCGCCATCATACCAGGCAAGAATAAAGGAAATCACCGCCGCAACAAGTAGGATTCGAACCAAAGTGTCGTTGAACTGGTCGAGCACCAAAGCCCAAATCGACTGGGACTCATGCTTCTCCAAGTCGTTGTAGCCATAAGTTAAGATCTTCTTCTCTACATCATAGAATCGAAGACCAATTTTTTTGTTCACTCCGAAGTGTTTTTCACATTCTGCAACATCTTTAGCCCACGCTGGGAACACTTGTCGATTGGCACGTCGAGGACTAACGATTTCTCGAGCACCGTTCTCTTGTCCTCCTCCTCCTCCTCCTCCTCTCCCCATTGATGAAATCAAAGATTATGGAATAACAAAAACTCTAAGAGCTTCAGTTTATAAAAGATTTCAAAAACTTAAGCTTTACCCCTCCCCCACTTTAGCGAGCTCCGAATGGTTTTTTTTTTTTTTTTTTTTTGTGTGTGTGTTTAAAGTAATAGTTTAAAGTGACAAAAAGATAAAAGCTTTCAATGATTCGAAGTGGGCACGCCCAAAAATCGAGAAATGAGTGCTTTTTCCAGTGTGTTTCCCACAGTCTCTGTTTAGTGAAATATAGGATTCGAGGGAGGGGCTCACTGGTTCTTAGTCAGGTTGTTTGTGACATTGTGTGTTTGACTTAAAAAGGAGAGGGTAACGAATTGTCAGGCCAATTAAGAAATATTTAGGAAGTTTCCTGGTACTCTCCGTGTGATTATAATACTAAGGAGAGGGTGATGGCGTGACGTTTGCTAAGATCTGACGAATTCTTCATTAGTTTATTACACAACTTGTTCTTCATTCTCCGACACATGGTGAAGGTGGTTTCAGGTGTCTCTGAAATATAAAGTTGAGCATGTTCATGGCTGCCCTAAAGACTAAGCAACCCTTGAAGTTGAAGATAATAAAAACGGGTTTCACCTGTGTTAGGAAGAAGTGAAAGCAACTAAAGTTCAATAAAACTTAGATTTTTTTTTTTTTTTTTTTTTTTATGGGTTAATCTTGTTGTATACAAATTTTAAGAAAAAATGGTTTGATTGTATTAAGAATTCTACCTTATTTATTGTCGTTACAACAATTTTCGGACTACGACTAATTTTACAACTATTTGACCTAATTGATGGTGAGTTGTGAAAAAAAAAAAAAAATTGTGAATTTATGTAAAAGTGATATATTCAATCATAGTGAATGTGATTTTAGATGCTTTGAAATGTAGAAAGGAGTATGTTCATGGAGTATGTTCATGGCTGCCCTAAAAGCTAAGCAATCCTTGAAGATGATAAAAACGGGTTTCACCTATGTTAGGAAGAAGTGAAAGCAACTAAAGTTCAATAAGAATTTGGATTTTTTATTGATTAAACTTATTCCACACAAATTTTAAGAAAATTGGTTTGATTGTATTAAGAATTCTACCTTAACTATTGGCATTACAAAAATTTTAGGAATACAACTAATTTCACAACTATTTGACATGATCGATTGTGAGTAGTGAAAAAAAAAATTGGTGGATTATTTATGTAAAAGTGATGCAATTAATCACGGTATGCCATATATGATAGTTGTTAAAATGGGTGTGAAATTGGTTGTGCTCATAACTCTTGTCCATAAAGTACTCGACAAGACAATCCAAAAAGTAATACTATAGGGCAAAGCTTCCATCCACCACTTAGCTAATAATCGTTTTTTGTTACATAAGTTTATAGTAAAATTTGTAATAACTTAAATAGTTTTCTATTACAAAATTTTCCATATGAATCTCATAAACTGACATGTCACTTAGGAAAAAAAAAAGTAATTCAAATATATACTTTTTTTTAAGAAAGAATTCAAATATATACTTATTATATCTTTAATAATTAAACAAAATAATCAATTTCTTTAAAAATTTCTCCCCTCTTCTCGTGTTTGTGTATTAAAATACTTGTTATTTAAAAAAAAAAAACAATTAAACAAAATATAATGCATAATACATACACATGATTTTTTTTTTTTTTTTGAGAAATGAATGCTTTTCTATATTTCTTATTAGTTTAGCACAAGTGCGAATGTATATGTGAATTTTGGCCAACCTTTAAATCAAAAAAAAAAAAATGTATATATATATTTATTTACTCCACCATATAATATAAGGGTCCGGATTAGATCCAGTATCCAGTAACTCTGAATCCATTAAAATTGTAACACATATCTATTTTTACACAAATATCACCATTCGACCGGATCTAATGCACTAAAAACGCCGGACCAAACCTCCCCCTTAATGCAATTACTCCTCAGAACACTTTTTTAAAGTTTAACAAAACACCTTTGAACCTGTGCTGAGGTGTTCATTGTGCACCATTATTATGAGTTATGACGTGCGGCCTCTAAGGGAAGTGGACATCTAGCTACCGTTGTTTGACAGGTCCTAACAAAATTAAATGAGTGCTATGGAAAAAAGAAACTAAAGGTTGCCAAATACAGGTAATAACTATACCGAGTTTGCCAAATCCAAACTTTTTTGAAGCAAAATTTAGTTACAAACTTGGTTATAGGTTAAAATTATAGTTTTTTGAACAAAAAATTAGTATTACTATATATTTTGAAATCTAACCGTTGAGGTACATTTTTTTACACTCTTAACACACAATCAAATTGCATGCCAATTGGATGTTATTTATTGTATGATCTACATACTTATTTTTTATGCATAATTTTAGATTACAAAAGCTTACAATTTAAAAAATTGATTAATGACATAGTTATTGATCTTGGATCTTCTAGAAATTTTGTAAATATGGAAAATATAATAAAATAATGTAATCCAATGGTAGATTTGTTAAAATTCATATCCAATAAGAAGATATTGAATGAAGTAATAACCTTAGGCTACAATCAAGTTTGTAGCCAAATTTTGTTCAATTTTCTCACCCTCCCTTTGGTTATTTTATTATAAAAAGAAGCAAATTACATTAACATCTAGTTTTATTTAAGTTAAATTTGGTCGAGATTCCTCTTGTTTTATACTGCTATTATTTTCTTTGGGCTTTAGGTAACACTTTAAATTGATTTTAATACCCTTTAGATGAAAATGTAATTTAAAAAAAAAACCAATTGAGACATTCAGGATTCAAATATTCAAATATTTTACTATTAGTTAAATGAGTGCTAAGAAAAAAGAAATTAAAGGTTGCCAAATCCTCTGAGGTGATAACTCTGCACTAATATTGGAGTGTGCCAAATCCATAATTTTCTCACCCCCTTTATTTTTTTTTTTTATGAGACCTCTTTATTTATTTTATTATTAGAAAAAGCAAATTACATTAACATCTTGTAGTATTTAAGTTAAATTTGGTTGAAATTCCTCTTGTTTTATACTGCGATTATTTTCTTTGTGCTTTAGGTGACACTTAAAATCAATTTTAATAACCTTTGGATCAAATGGTATTTTTTTAAAAATTTTCAACAAAAACATTCAAGATTCGAATTTTTTACTAATACTTAAAATATTCAAAAAAAAATATTAGTATTATTTTATTTGTCCTTAAGACGACAAATCTGTCATCCTTAAATCAAGTCAATGCTTGGAAAAATTATCCTATAGTAGTAGTATATATCATATACTCACATTCACGTATATAAACCATGGATCTCTCTCTATCTGTAGGGGTGTTTATGTGTTTGACTTAAAGAGAGATGATATCACAAGGAATTCATGGGGATTAACTAATATTAACGAAATTTCCTATGTTCCTTCCCTGTGATTAAAATACTGTGAAGAGGTTGGAAGGCCTGGCATTAGATGCAACTGCTGGCGTATGAATATATTTCATTGTGGATGATTTTGGCAATTGATATATTATAAATGTGGGTCTTTCTTGTTCCTTATTGGCTAGGTGTTCTAGTTCTGATACCATCTTTCTCTTTTTCTTTTTCTTTTTGTTAAAAGAAGCAAAGTATATTGCCCTCATGGAGTATTTTAACTTAAATTTGGTTGCTGCTAATAATATTTTTTTGTGCTACACTTCACAATTATTAGCTGCTATCCATATAAACAATTCACACATGTCAATCGTAAAGATTGTCCTATAATTTACGGTCGAAATTTTCTTCTTCTTATCTATGTTAGATTTTATCATAATTATTCATAGTTTTGGCAGCTCCATACGCAGCTCTAAAAAAAAATTGATGTGTTCTATCAATTGATTGTGATTTATGATCAATACATTACAATATGAATAAGATACATGTGCCTGTTCTCTTTACATGATATCATCTTTTTTTTTGTTTTTTTGGGTGTGGTCAAATGAAGTATGTATACCATTTGCCATGTTCCTTTCAGGCTCTGTTGGAATTTGTAAAAAAGTTATATATGGAACCATGTTTGGTTACCAATGGTCCAAAACTAGTAACTAAAATGGGAAAGAATATTATCTTCTATTAATAAAAAAGATAAACTAAAAAGATGTGTTAAAAAAAAAAAAAAAAAAAAAAAAAAAAAACACACACAATAGAATAGTTTAGGGGTTTTTTTTTTGCCTTTTATCCCAAAAAAATTAAAAAAGAATTAAAAAAATTTAGGAATATAACACCTTGTTAGTTTCAAAAATAACAAAGCTACACCCTTCGAAATTAAAAAAAATAAAAAATAAAATTAAACCTTAAGTTTTCATAAAATAGCAAATAAAACCTGAAATATAAAAAACGTATATAAGATCGAATCTCTTTACAAGAGATATGGTCACTAACACATACAAGTTCATCAAAAGTGTTTGTTTGTTTTTGTTTTTAAAAAAATATGATATGATCCAAAATTTATGATTGTTTTGTGATAACTTTTATCTATTATCAAACTAAGACATCAATTGATTTCTTTTTAATGTAAACGTAATATACATACATAAAATCAAATTCATATATCTACCTTAATTATGGTTGGTTTCATGAATTTACTTTGATTTCAAAGGACAGGAATTTGCATTTTTAGTATTCCTCTATATTTATTTATATTTGAGGAAAAGGGGTAAAGCTACTAAAGTAAACAAAACAATATGGAAGCAAAGGGAGAACCATTATGATTTATGAGGTCTAAGTAACACAGGTTCTAGGGGCACTTTGAGCCCATGCTCTCAGGTCACAGGTCAACACAGTAAGCGCGTATGGTATGCGGCAAGCTAGAAGCTTGTCCCTGATCTCTAGATGAAACAATGAAAGTAATTCTTGGTCCCCAGATTCCTTGATTATAAGGACATATAGACCATTACTTTCTCGAGTCTTGAATAAGGTATAACGACTACCCTTGGAAATAATTCTCAACTTTTGACGCACTACCAAGCCCACATAAAGACCTACCTTTGAAAGTAGAAACCTGTTAAGCCAACAGAAGGCATTTTCTGATTTTCAATGCATGATTGTGATAGAAATCAGAACAGAAACTTCAAGGAAAAAGCTAGAGTGATAATTTTATATATTAAACTTCACTAGTGGATTTCCAACGTGGCTTTTGATATATATATATATATATATACACATGCCTCTCAGCACTTCAGAAGGACAAAGACACAAAGTATTTATACCCTAAAGTTTTTTTTTATATATTATATCTTATATCACTCAAATGCCACCTATGTTTGGAATAATTAATACTAATCACACAAAAAAATGTTAGTTTAAGACCTATAAAGTAAGCCCCCCCGACCCCTGAGGAGTGTCATAGAACCATGCATAAAGGCAGGAGGATCAAGCTAATGATTTTTATGCCAATATGATCGGTTTTTGGAGTCTCATGGAACTATAAAGTAGGGCCCCAGAACTCTCTCATAGTCATTGTACACTCAAATCTCCATTGTCTTTAGGTTTCTTAGAATTTTTATGTACTTTAAGAACATATTCATAACTGGCTGTACTTTAAGCACAAATCCTTAATCAATTGGGCCACCACAAGTCAGTTTTCCACCACCGAGTCCATCTATATATGCTAATGTGTCTCCCAACACAGTAAAGTCCAGTCACCTCACCAGTGTATGGAATTAAAAGCAGCCTGATGTGGGAACCAATAGACACTTGAACCGTGGGACCAACGTTTTGTTCTTGATTCTACTTCAGTGGTTGAATGCTTTTTGAAAAAGTGGGAGAGTCAGGTTGACTATAATGTACGTAGTCCATAAGTTAGAAAATAACAACAATTACTTTAGTTGAATCTGAACTCCAAAGGAACTAGTGAACGTTACAAGGTGGTTAATTGTACTTTGGATACTTAACCAAAAAAATATATATATTGTACTTTGGATCATTGAACAAGTCTGCTTCTGAGCTCGATTCATCATGATCCTATTGGAAGGATTTGTATGTATATATGTACTTTATCCAACTTTTGGGGACTAATATCAAATCATCCAATGAACATTCCTCATGTCATTTTCATGAATTGGATTACTTGTGAGTTAGAATTCCGGGTACTAGACGATTATTGATTTGTACCGGTCATTTTTCTTTTTCTTTTTTTATTTTTGTTTTGGAACTCAGCAAAAGAAAAAAAAAAAAAAAAAAAAAAGACTTGGTCGAGCTAGCGGTCAATATACACTAGTACTTGTTGGAAAATACAATTGTATACACTGTTGCAAGTCCAGCGAGCAGTCAATGTTATTTCTAAGCAAGGAACTTGACTTCTATAAATCTCATCATGAATGATAGTGCACAGTGAAAGAAGTTCTGAAATCCAATGCATTGAACAGGTTATAAAAATAAATCAAAGGCCAAAATGCAGAATCACCCATGGAGTTTGGGTAAGTTGCAAAGTCACTCAAAGTTTCATTTCTTTCTAATAACTTCTATAAGCTCTTATGAGCGGATCAAAAAAAAGAAAAGAAAAAAAAAGAAGCTCTTATGAGCGGAACAAACATGTGAGCATCATGTGATTAGTGACTAATTAGATGGTGAGTCTTTTTAATGTGGCCAAGTGATTTTTTTTCATCCAATAAGCGAAGTTAGTCATGTGGGTCAATGTGGCAAATATAGAAACCTTATGGAGTTGTAAAGAAGAATTGAAATCCATAAAGTGTTTTTGCAACTGACCCAAACCCTTAGAGGGTATTTTTGCATTCTAACCATTAAAAATTGCTTTTTAATTTAGTTAGTGAATATGTTACTTTTTCTCCCACTTTAAACCATGGTATTATTTAAATTTTTTTTTTTTTTTTTTTGGTTGAGAAATAGGTTTTTTTTGGATCTAGATAGATATTAGTGTTATATACTTTAGAGAGAGAGATTTAAATTAGGACTGTAAAATAAGTTAAGGCCAAGTTTAGGCTCGGCTATTAAATAAGTTAAGCTCTAACATTATTTGTATATGAACAAGCTTGTGAACATTATGAACAATTTAATTGTATATAATATTATATTTTTATAAGTATAATTGTCTAAAAATATACTTATGTAGACTTAAAAATATATCATGTAAGTTTGTAAATATGTTTATATAATATCAAATTATTATTTTTAATTTATTGATAATATAAACAGTTCGTTTGTTGTAAAAATTCAAAGATTTGTGAAGAAATAACAAAATTTATTCATGATTTTATTATATATAGGAAAAAAATAAGTTAATTAAGTAGCTCATGCACTAGTTCAAGCTTGTTCGACAAGAAAATGAACCAATATTGAGCTTGTATTGTAACCTTGTTTGGTGATAAGCACAAGTTCAACTCATGTTCAAAATAAAATTAAATAAACAAATATAAACTTTTAATACTTGACTCGACTTATGTGGAACTCTTTTTTTAAATAGAGATGAAACTTTCTTTAAACAAATGAGGTAGATGGCCTACTCCTATTTTATTTTATTATTAATAATAATATAAATAGATATCTAATAGTATAAACTTTATACTTTAAAAAAACTTATATCTCCCCGCCTTAAAGAATTGAAAATTTTTAATTAAAAGAACCCAAAAAATTAAATGGTCATATGGCCTATACCTACGACCTTCTCCCAAACGAAAAAATACACCTTGTTACGGGTGTATGTTTCTCTCCTCTCACAATTGGTAGGACCCACCAGCTATGGGTCCCACCAACTTGTGAGAGGGAGGAAGCATACACCCATAACAGGGTGTACTTCCTCCTCCCAAACACACACACACACAAAACCTTTTATTTTTAACAAATTCTTTTAAACTTGTTCAAAAAAAAAAAAATCCCTAGTTCATCCACAACGGACCACCAACCTTGAGGTCCAAAAGTGGTGTTACTAAGGAAAGCAACCACCGCAAGGTCTCTCTCTCTCTCTCTGAGCTAGTAATTTTTTAATTGATTAATTGGGTTTGCAATTATGTGTTTGAGAGCCAAACTTTAGGGGTTAATATAGTTAAGACTCTTGGAAAAAAAAAATTATGTTTGTTCAATTATTCAGCTCTTCTTGGAATCATCGTTTGAGTATTTTATTTTATTACTTGATAATGCTAATTGTTTTTTTTAGTAAAAATAATATTAGAAGTCATAGTTTCATTTTTCATGCATTAATTTTGTTTTGAACCTTATTATATCTTTAGTTGAATTGTGAAAATTTATTTGTTCATGCTTTATCACCCCCCCCCCCCTCCCAAAAAAATGTTGGTTTTGTCCTTGATTTAAACATGAGTATTCCCGTGAGTTCTAGTTAGTTAAACTAGTAAAACCTATGATAGTTGAATAAGAGATCTGAGATTTTATTTCCACATACACCAAAAATCGATTGGTGAATTGGTTTGATAATAAAGAACTATCATCAGAAGCAGATGTCATAGGTTGAAACTCTCTCAAGAAAAAAACACGAATATTCCTTATATGAGAGATCGAACAATGCCACTAAGTCATAAGACTATTGGTGATATTAATGAAAATGCTATTGCAAGAGATTTTAGAGGTGTATAAAGAGGGGGAAAGAAGGAAAACTTGAAATTAATTTCTATGGGAATTGGTGAGGATCAATATATTATTAGGCAATATAGTCAAACTAGTGTTGTAATAGCAGAAACTTTGATATTAGTTTGTTGTGATAAAGGGCTTTTGAATAGCAGTCTCATACAAGATTGATTATGAAAATTAGTGTTTACACACTCAAAAGAGAACTCACAAATAACAAATTATCTCCAAGGCCCCCTTAAAATAATTAAAACTATCTCTCTATTAACAAATTATCAACAAACCCTTAATTCTATTAACTATTTATAAAACTTCAATGCATGCATATTTCATGATGAACAAAAAACATCTTTCTTGGTAGAAAATAAAAAATTAAATCGTGTTAAAGAATACCTTTCTTTTGTGGACAAGCATTAAAAAAAAAAAAAAAAAAAAAAAACCTAAATAAAGTCCAAATTAGAAATTTAAGACATTTATCTAACAATTTGTTTTCTTGTGGGGGTAAGATGCAAAGTAGATCTTATGATCAACCAGGTACGTACCTAACTTATACAGCTGCTCTTCTATTTTAGTGTTTTCAAATAAATCATTGTCTCTAGCTTTGGTCTATATTGGATTTCTTCACTATAAATTGTAGAGAATCAGCCTCAACCTCCATGATTTAGAGACTGAACTGTTTAAATTTTATAAATAAAAAGGACATTACAACACATCTCATAAATGCACCAAAATTTTTAAATTAGTGTTGACAACTATTATTGTATTAAGAAGCAACCAAGAAATAAAGGGAAGAATTTAAAGTTTCTCTTGTCTTTGTCCTTTCTAGCGTTTGATTATAAACTCAGACATGTTCTCTTTATGACAGAGCAAGCCTTCTTGGTGTCGCATGACATTTTTATTTATATAAACCAGGAACTATTCAAAAGTCACATCAAGTTGAGATTGAAATGGCAACAGCAAATTCAATAAGATAGGTTCAGAAAAGGGAAATAGTGGGGTTTGACTTTGAATAAACGAGGCCTAGCAAGAATTTTTGGTATGTAAATCATGTAAGATTGGGTGGGACTAAGCTGCCACACTCTGGGGCAGCAAAGACTCTGGGGACTGAGCCAAGGTTCGATCTGGGGTCCAACGCAGCAGTTTCTGTGACCCACCTTTTTTTATTTTCTCGTGTGTCCTGACTTGAATATTTTGATATTTATTCAGCAAAAATAGAATATTTTGATATCTGCGTCTGTTTTAATGGTTTGGTTGGCTGTCGATTGCGTAGACTGCCATTTCCAAATTTGCACAAAATAAGTTTTTTTTTTCATTCATGAAAATGAAAATATAATAGGATTAATATTTGAGTAAAACATTCAAAAATTTGGGTTAATGGATAGTGCTATCAAAACTTTTCAAATGTACGCAATTTAGTGATTTACTCCCTAAGCAGAAACGTTATTTAACATTGTTGGAAAATTTCCTTACTCTTCCAATGGTTCAACCTCCTTTTCCATTTTTGGTTGTTATAACTTATTTATTTACCAAAGGTTATCCAAGCACTTCGTCGCGTATATAATTACAATAATGCAGTCATTGTATGATCAGTGTAATTAAGACAAGTTTTGGAAGAAAATAAAAAAAACTTGGAGGAGTAAGGACCTTTCAAATTTTATTAAGCGCCATTAATGCTTAGATTCTTAAAAAGAGTAAATTGCATATTTTTTGAAAAGTCTTGATAGTATTTAGTATTATTACAAATCTTAAGGGTGGTTTTTGAATTTGCTCTAAACATTTTTACAAGCATAATTTAAGATCCATAAACTACATTGTTCAACTTTAAAATAAAGTCAAGATTCTTGCCAGGAGCCATTTTTTTAGCTCGGTATGGCCTATTCATCTTTACTAGGAGATCAAGGATCAAATCCTTCATCTCTCATTGTATTATCAAATATTTTTTTTAATTAAAAAAATAAGTCAAAAGTCTTATAGCTCAGTGACATTATTCAAATTTTCCATGAAAGAGAACTTGGGTTCAAAGATGGTATGTAACTCAGTGACATGCCTTCTTTACATATTATGACTTTGTAAATGCAAAGATGGTATGTTATTTGTATACTGTGGTGGGTCAAGCCAACCAAGATGAGACCTGATACCTTTCACAAATTATTTGTATATAAGAACTAAAAAGCATCTTACAATGGCAAATCCCAAGAGAAAAGATCCAGAGGCAGGATGATAGGAAAGATTATCAATTCAAAACACATATGCAAGTTGGAATATAGGGTAACTCGGGTTGCAATGCTCCTTGGATCAATACTTATGCCAATAGAACACTCTAATTCTAACTAGGATTCTCTCTCTTGTTCAAATATCTTAATTCTAAAAATTATGAACCCCTTATTTTTAGGGATTCCCCCTTATTTATATCATATTTATATCAGTGTAAGTGGTGGGGTTGTAATGATGGGGGCCCACTCTATCAAGTGTTCCATCCCCTTTTGAGAATCATAGTAGGAATATGTGTCTAACTCACTATTTAGGCTGGTCACTTCAACAATCAATGTATTGGCCCCTGTTGTCCCCTTTTGACATTAGCATTGCTATTATTTCTTGTAATTAGTGTCATACTTTAGGGAAAGTGCTCGGTTGGGAGTGTATCCGCAAGTATTGTGATTCCTCAGCCATATACCTCAGGCAAGTTCTCAGCAAATCACTTTAGGTAAAAATCTCCTTAGCATGTGTAGTTAAGCCAAACGAGACTCCTTGGGGTGACTCTCGGCTTAATAGGCTAGGCCAGACTAGGCATCCTTCCACTACTAGACCTTTTCTGTTACCCATTGGGCCTTCGGAGTTCAATCAATGACCGTATCAAGTGGACAATTTATTACCCCCCACAATTGCTCGGAGAATGCAGTTGGGCCAAACGAGACTTCTCAAGGTGACTCACAGCTCAACAAGCTGGGTCAAACTAGGTCTACTTCCTTTATTTGACCCTCTTTGTTTCCCATTAGGGCTTCAATCAATGGCCTAACATCGGGTTGACAATTTATTACCCCCTCACATATACCATTACACTTGTGCTATATATATATATATATATATATATATATAAGGCATTTAAATCACAAGTAATGTTAGCGATACAAGTGGATTCCAGTTAGTTTAATTGGTAAAGTCTCTAATGGTTGATTAAGAGACTTAGAGTTCAATCCCCGCCTACACTAAAAACTGATTAGTGTCTTAGTCTAATAATAAATAGTTATCAATATCAGCAAAAGTAGATGTTATAGGTTGAAATTCTCTAAAAAAAATGATAAAGACATAATATTTTTTACAATTAGTGATATGTCTAGAGATTAAATTCTATAAGGATGAGATGTAAAACTCATATTTTACACCATCCAATAAGTGATTGCCACGTCAGCATTTTACTTAAAATTTAATACATCCTACCACACCTAATAACATTTCGATAGATTCCCAATTTGGTTGGATTTATATATAAGTATTAGAATTGATTGAGTGTGATTGTGTTTATTCTTAAATATGTGATAAGATGATGTGGAATATTAGGATCGGAAGGGTAAAACATGGATTTTACACTATATTCTTATAGAATTTAATCTCATATATCTATTGTGATTAAAGCAAGGTCAATTTCACTTATTCCACTATTGATACCAATTTCATTATTTATCAGTTATAATAAGTCACAACAACAATTGTAACATAGTATTGTAAAAACATTACCAACTTTCCTAACTAAGAAAGTAAGACCCCATTGGTTATGTTTGCTGAAATTTTTATTCTCAATTTTCTAAAACTAATTATCTATCTTCAGAAAAATTGATGAATTGTCAATTCAAGCGAATTCAAACCACGAACATGCAGCTCCATGAAAAATGTTATTACCGCTAGACTATCACTAAAAATCCCCCTAAGCCATTTATGTTAAGAAGAACATTATTGTAACATCCATTTTTGTTTTTGTTTTCCCTTTAGAGCGCATGCAAACATTTGCGTCGGCAATGACAATGAAGCCCAATTTGGAAGTCCTATTAAATATGGGCCATGACTGATTAACAGCCCCAATTTTTTAATAAATGCAGTTGACGTTTTGATAATGGGCCTTACCTAGTTACACCTTTTTTTTTTTTTTGAGTAAATGCCTAGTTACCACCTTCCTCCCTTTTTTTGTTTATATTAAATGACGTGTGTAGTTGACATTTTCTTGATATGCTGCCGAATATGATATTTAGTTTACATGATTAGTAAGTGACATTTTTAATAATAATAAAAAAAATAGTAAGTGACGTGTATTTGAAATATTTTTATTATATGCTGAATATAGATTTGTCATGGTGGTACGGTTTGTCGGTAAAATGTTATAATTTATATCACGATTTACAAGTATATACAGCATCTCACTCACATAAGGGTAAGTGTTGTTTATCTTTATGAGGCTATAATATAAAATTATAAATAAAAAATTCATGTTTGAAGAAGATGTCATAATGTGTCATTGTTCATGTCAAAGGTGGTTAAAATTGAAATTTAACATGTTAAAGGGGGCTTTTGTGGATTGAATTGAGAATAATTAGATTTTATTTTATATAAAACAAAAATTACTAAATAATACTTATGTATGTCAAATACTCATTGAAATAAATAAAGGATAAAAGATAAATTTGACATAGTGTAATTTTATACTTTACATTAAACATAAAAGATCTCAATTCCTTAAAATTCATTTTTGGAAGAAAATTTCTTAAAATATTAAACCAAGTAAAAGTAGGTAAGGTAAATAAATTTCTTATAATATTACCAACTCACATTTTAAAAACTTTTGTGAGCACATAAATAAAATAAATCATTGATGACTTTGTGACAGTCGAAAGGCAAACATGTAGCTTTAGAAAGAATTAAACTAACACCTTATCAGTTATCACAATTAGGATCAACTCTTTTGCTAGGTCACCTAAGGTCCCAAGGAATGGCCAGAGGCCATCGAGTAGAATAAATCCTATGAGACTATGAGTACTGTCCAGTACTGAGTGAAGTCAATAAAAAAAAAAAAAACTACTAGGGTCTGTTTGAGATCCGCTTATTTTGTTAAAATTGAAATTTTTTGTTGAAAATACTGTAGACAAGGTAGCAAAAATAAATTAAATAGTAAAATAAGCTGGCTTTTTAAACTGAAGCCAAACACACACTTAGTTGATAGATGAAATTTTTTATTGTGTTTGTATTTATTTCTCACCAAAAATAGATAAAAATAGTGTGTTTGTTAGTTTGTTTTTGTTATTAATTATATTTTCATGTGTTTTGCTGCTTTTGCATTCTCTCTTTAACGGTTTTTATGTGTGTAGAAGTTGGGATAGATTTAGGAATTTTTAACCAAAAAAATTGAAATTCATTTTTTTTAATTAATTCATTTTTATTTTCCATTAAAAAGGAGGAATGAAGACTTTTTTTTGTTGTTGATAAATTCTTATGTGGATTTTATTTATTTATTTAGACACAAATGTAATTTTTGAAATATATTACAAGTTTTACTACATAAAACTTACAAAGTGATATGATAATGAATGTGATTGATAGACTTCAATCACCTTATAAATGAATATTTGAATTGTTTCTTTATGATTTATGATACATCGGTTTACAATATTTTTGTGTCATTTAAGCATTTTTTTTAGCCACCTAACCAAATTCTTTAAGCAAGAGATGATAATGACCAAAATGTTGTCCAAAAACTTAGGAACTAAATAAAACTTATAAAAACACAAAGACTAAAATAAAAATACCCTATAAATACTTGGGGTGTAAAGTAAATAGCTAAATATTGCCAAATAAAAATAAAGCAGTCAGAGCAGTCTAGAACCCATATAAATCAACTGGAGGAGATGAAGGGCTTTTGCTTGGGTTTTTTGGGCTTTGCTGCAATAGAACGCTAAATGCCTCTGCATTGACAATCCAAACCCTAAAAGGCCACCAACATCATTTAGGCTTGTATTTGGGCTTCTGTACAGTTCAACAATGGGTTTTAAGGAATATAATCCAGCGTTTAGTGGGGCTTAGAAAATTCGGCTCATTCTCATTTTTGGGCCAGGTGGCCAATCAAGCACCCTAACTGGGCTTGGCTAGGCTCACTTCAATTGGGGGCATGATGAAGTTTGTGCAGCCTCAATCTTGGGCAAGATTGAGAGAACAGTATGGTACTGGCATAGCATATAAAGATGTACCAAAAAATGTATCACATAGAGAAATAAACGCAAATTAAGAAAGATCAATTAACGTGTAATAGTAGAGTCTACCTTGATCTTTTACAAAGCTTGTTCAATGCTACAACTAATGAATCTAAATGTTTGCTTGATTATATACATCTATTTCTATTTTGCATATAGTGAATAGAAAAGGGTTTAGAGTTCTCTCTCTCTCTCTCTCTCTCTCTCTCACACACACACATTTATATATATAACTACTTTGTAACTTGTGCTTAAGCACAAAAACATTAAACAACGATGATAAAAAGGAATGAAAATCAATAATATTAAACAGTTGAAATTGCAAAATTCCTAAATTAATAAAAAACAATCAATATTCCAAATAAGAGAATCAAAACTAAATGAGAAATTTGGGGAGAGAGAGAGAGAGATGAACCTTAGTGAGAATGATAAATATATATGAAAGAAACAAATAAACAAATCCAGAGACAATAATTAAACATGAAGAACTATTTACTTAGAGGGAGAGAGGGAGAGAGAGAGAGAGAGAGATAATGGATCTAAAGTAGAGAATGATGGCATAGTGATGACAGTTGGCATCTCTAAAACCTTTGAGTAAAAACAAAATTACTTACTTTGATTTTTTGCTCTAAAGCTTCATCAACAATTTCATGGTTTCCATTAAAGAGAGAGAATTCAAAGACTTTAGCTTTTATGACAATCCAGTTTCTCCATTGCAGCATTTATATAGTTTTTGATATAAACTTACCTATAACAAAAAAAAGTTTTTGATATAAACTCTTCAAGTTTTGCATAGCATTTGTATAGTTTTATTTATTTATTTAAACTCTTTAGTTTTTGTACTAATAACTTACTTGACACAAAATTAAAAAATTTAAATGAGACATGTGGCGCAAAATTGAGAATCCAATTAAAATTTAATTGGATTTTCTTTGACCTTTGGCTTTAATTATATATATATATATATATATATATATATATATATATATATATATATAGATATATAGATAGGTGTTTTGTCTTGAACAAGGGACTTGAATTTGAATCACGCTTAAAAAAAAAAAAAAAAAAACTATTATTAATGTTTTGACTTGATAATAAAAGACTGTCCTCATGGAGTAAATGCCATTATATATATATATATATATATATATATATAAAACCAAAAGTCAAGAATGAATAAAAATCTCACGCTTAAAGAAAAACTATTATTAATGTTTTGACTTGATGATAAAAAAAAAATATCATCATAGAGTGAATACTATAGTTCATAATTTTCAAAACATGAATCGTATCGTGAATCAATCTTTAACTTTTCTGTATCGTGTATCGTAAGTTACACAAACACTTAATAAAATTTATAAAAAATTATAAATATACATATATAAAGGGTATTATAATTATAAATTTTGAATATATTCAGCTAATGACTAATTTATTCATCACTTATGTAATCATATTTAACAAGCTAACTAAATAAATCAAACTAGCATAAGTTTATAATATACACATTCAAATTGCTTAAATTCAAAAGTGGTAATATATTACAAATGACCCAAAAATTAATTTATTTTCATCATATTCATTATATTGGCTAATCAACCCCATCAAAGTCAATGCTATCATCATGATAATCATTTTGTAAATTTATTTCTTCATTAAAATTTTCTTCATTGTCATTAACATTTACTATCTTTCCTTGCTCTTTTTATTTAAAATTAAAAAAAAAAAATCTTCTTAGCATTCTAGTTTCTTGGACTTATAACAATAATGAAAAAAATAAAAATAATTATATTTTCAATTAATATCTTATTCATAGTATAGAAAATAAATTTGTAAATATTAAAGTGAAGTGTAAGTGTGTACTGTGTACTCCAAATTTTGTAGAAGAAAGAGAGGGAAAAAAAACTTATGAATATGTTATTTTATTAGGTTAAATTAAGTAACCTAATAATTTTAAGTTTAAAAAAAGTCAACAATTTGTTAGATTCAAATAAAAGTACAAATTTTAACAAAAAAAATCATTTTAAAGCATTTATCTATGTATTGTACGATATGTACAATTTTACGATATGATACAATTCACACTCTATATTGTATGATTTATGAGCACTTACGATACGCTGATACGATATAGAACTTTTTACACACGATACATGTACGTGCAAGTTAGATTTTGAGCTTATATGGGAGATAAAATAAGTTATCAAACAATACATCTAAATGAAAAAGCTTATGAGTGACAAAGATACAAGCTTTGACATCACAAAGGTTAGAGAATGAGAAAGTGGTTGCAAGAATGTAAAGTTGACACAAGATGTACGTGAAAAACCATGGTTTGAGCAAGAATGGAAAGAAGAGATAACTCTTGTACAATAAGGGTGTTCTTCCTTAAAAGAGAGACCTTGTTTTCTGTCTTCCTATTTTATAAACTTTATACTTTCTTCTCAAAAGATCTACTTGGGGTCTTACCCCAAAAGTCCAGCTGCATGTTCTTCTTATAATCTGAGAAATATATATGGCTAAGTACAAAGACAGGTGTCAAGTCATCATTTTCTTATTTTTGGACCTTTCCATAGCTGGGGTACTATTGGTGATAGGAGGAGAGAGAATATGCCAACATGGCACTGTAGTATCTTTTAAAGTTTGTGGTGCACCATGTACCATTATTTGGAAGAAACAATGGATATTTCAAATTCATGTTAATTTTGACAATACTAATGCCAAATTAATGCCGAAAAATTTGTTTGCATTTTTATTTGCAGAGATGCATTGCATGACGATGACATAGCATCCTTCACAATCAAGTAGATGAATTCAAGATTCTCAAAAAAAAAAAAAAAGGTAGCTGAATTTAATACCAGAATGATGTGTATTATTCAAAGTTTTTGGTGCACCATTTAAGTTATTTGGAACAAACAGTGGAAATTTCGACATTCTTAATCTCAAATTCATGTTGATTTTGACATTAATGTCAAATTAATGCCGAAAAATTCGTTTGCATTTTTGTTTGTTTGGCAGAGATGCATTGCTTGATGATGACATCGCATCTTCGACAATCAAATAGCTGAAATTACTACCAAAAGGCACATTAACTTACATTTTACTAGAGAAGAAAACATAAAAATGCCATATTCTAATGTTACAAAGAAATATAATTCCTCTTTATCTATTAATCAGCATGAAGTTTCATAGGCATATGAACACATTATTATTATTATTATTATTATTATTGGAACATCATAAAAGCGACAAAAAGCATACAAAGAATTTTTTTTTATTCCATTAGAAAAAAAATTATTTTGTAAGCTTGGGAAGTACCCACTAGATATAATCAAAATAATTGTAGATGCTAGTATTTCAGTGAATGCTTTAATTTTAATAGTAGAAGCCCAAGATGAAATAGATAGGGTTTATTTTGGCACCTTAATTTGACAAAGAAATTTAATTCCAATGATCCTTTAGTGGAGAAGCAGAATGGAATATTGGGCACTGCCATTAGCCAAGGTAGAGGAATTCAAGAACATCACAATGTTGTATTAATTTCTCTCTTCCCCCTTCTATTTGGGAGGCTTGGTTGAAAGAGTCTAGCAAAGAAATTATTGGGTCATGCTAACGAGAGGGACATTAGAAGTACTGTAGGTGATACACGTGTCTCTGAAGTGGTCTAGTATGCACTTAGCCAATAAGGAGTGTTTTATAGTTGCTGGCCTTAGAAAATCACTATCTCCCTTTTGTGAGTGCTTAAGTACCATGTCAAATGCATATTTTACTTCCTTCCCAAGGAAGTCACGCCTTTGGCACGGGCCAAGTATAGGATTTTGTAGCCAACATTTCCTCTTCCTCTACTCACAACCACTCCACGTGTAGGGTTCAGGTCCAACAACATAGACATTCCCCCATGCCTTGGTTGGTGGAACGTACAATACAATACATATCACGTATCGTACATACTAAAAACTATGCTATAGTTTAAAAACTTATATATATATATATATATATATATATATATATATATATATATATATATATATTTAATTACACAATTAGTCCTCAACCTTTACCCATGTTTCAAAATTGTCCGTATCCTTTAATATGTTTCAATTTAGTCCTTATACTTTAAGTTTACGTCAAAAAGTTAAATTTTAGGGTTTTGATGGAAATAAATGAGGGATGAAATTGGTTAATTCATATACTTTGTTTAGTTATTTTATGTCTGTTTAGACTTGGAAGATAGAGAAAATCAAAGTAATTGTTAATGATAGGGATCATTCTAATACAAACTCAAAAGAATAGGAAATAAAATGAAACACTTTCAAATATAAAAAATAAAAATAAAGGTTGAGAACTAAACGGTGCAATTAAAAATAAAAATAAAAAACTGATTGAAGGACTCTTCAAGCGAATATAGCCATTGGTGTACCAAATTACAAATCACTTTCGTGCATGGTTGTTAAAATCTCAATCTAGATCCTACAATCCTGCGATTTTTCGATTCCACCTACCCAAAACGATCCAGATCTTTCAAGGATCTTTGCGATTGTTCAGGATCGGTAGGATCGTATGATTCTGACGATCCCAAATGATCCTGATTTCTTGTAATATTCTTTAACTTGATAGAAGACTCAGTTGAATCTAAATAAAAAATAACATCTCAATAAACCAAGTTTTGCTATTCTAATGTAGAGAGATAGAGTGTCACTTTTTGAGATTTTTTGCCTCTTTAAATTATGCTTACAAATGGATGTAACATCCCAATAGAGTGTCACTTTTTGAGATTTTTGGCCTCTTTAAATTATGCTTACAAATGGATGTAATGATGTATGTTAATTACATCAAATGGATGCAAATTTTTGGTTTTTTATGAATGAATGTATAATATAATTTATGTGATTATTTAACATACCAATGTGTATTTTTTGTTTTTTTCTCAAATAATGTAGGATCTTATAATCCACGATCTGATCCTACGATCCACGATCCCACATACCTTCCACAATTCTATGTAGAATCCCAATTTTGACAACCTTGCTTCCATGGCATATATCAAAGGCACATTCTCAAAAGATGTCTTGTTATTTTTCTACGTTATTTTGTTGTTTAACAATTCACCTTAGTATATTGTGTTAGAATTCAACTCTTTGACTCAAGAAAAAAAAAAGAAAAAAAGAAAAAAAAGAAGAAGCTAATTACACAATCCATCTTAGGATAATTTTTGTTTTTTGTTTTTTTTGGTTGGGTAGTGTTAACAAGTGCCTTTTGGACATTTATAAATAAAATGTTTTAAGAAAGTTTTGATACCATTTTCATGAAAAGTATAAAAATGTGTAAAAAAAATCGTTCTTTTTTTTTTTTGGGTTTCCGGATAACAATAATATAAATGAGATTATATATATCACTGCGCCAATCTGAATTTTGCAGCATCTATGAAGAAGTGGGGAGGATTTGGTTAGCCATATATGCATGCATTGCTCCTCTTTTATCTTTTTCTGCATCCCCTTATTTATTTTATTCTTTTCTTCTGCCTCCTCCAAATCTTCAATAACTAACCCAATCTTTTGGTTGGATAACGAGGAAAACCAAACTAATATTACCTTTTTTTTAATTTGTTTTAAAAAAAATTGTGTTGGGTTGACTTGTCTATGAGTGAGCCCCATTAAAACCAAACTCTTCGCAGCCATTGCGGGTCACACCATAATTTCGGGCTGAGGAATAGTTAAGCTTAGGAAGGCTTATCTAGTTCAGCCGTTGAGCGAAAAGCATCCCTCACCCAACAAATTTCATGGAGTGTAAATTGGAATATAACGTAGCATATATAAGGTTTGATTATGAAATTTTTTTACTATTTTCATTTGTGTTTTACTCTATGAATTCTCACATGCAACTCTTTATGAATCTGAATCAATGAATCTATGACTTTTCGAAGGGTCCCCCCTTAAAATTTAGGTCTTGAATGAGATTGTCATGAGTCATGCTCTTAAAAAAAAAAAGTTGCCGTCTAATATGGGTGGACACTAACATGTGACACTTGAACTTTAGGTTTTTCAGTTAAATTTAATAATATTGATACTATATTTAGGAGTGGACATTAACATATGACACTTGAATTTTAGGTTTCTCAATTAAATTCAATAATAACACTATATTTAGGGGTTAACATTAACATGCATGTGACATTAACACATGACACTCGAATTTTAGGTTTCTCTATGAAATTCAACAATGATACTATATTTATGGGTGAACATTAACATGTGACACTCAATTTAGTTTTTCTGAAAATGCCACATCATCTATCATTAATTCTTCACAAGAAAATTCCTAGTCATTGAAAAATCTAGATCTAGCTATGGGAGGCAGCAATCTTCACTAAAGATAATTGCCTCTTTTCTGCCCTTGTCATTAGCCTCTACTCCTTATTATCAACATGCCACACCCACAAATTCAACAAAGGCTGTGTTTGGCTTGACGTAAAATGTTTTTCGAGTGTAAAATATTTTTAAGTGAAAATATTTTTTAGAAAAGAAAAACTTTCAAGTGTTTAGTTGCATTCCGAAAAAATGCTTTGAAATATATTTTCAAGTGCTTGGTTGTGTTCCTAAAAATGTCCTAGAAAACACATTTTCTACTAGTTTCTCACATTTTTCCAGCTACCAAAGAAAATCTCAAAAGTCAATAGACACACCAAAAGAAACAAAAATCAAAACAAAATCATTCATCAAATCTGGTAAAACTGAGAGAGAGAGAGAGAGAGAGAGAGAGAGAGAGAGATAGAGGCAAAGGTGACGATCTAGAGGCGGTAACGGCGAGCTTCAAGCAAAGACGTCAAGATCGGGTCATGGGTGGTTCAATTTTGGTACCTACTAGCTCGATTTGGACAAATCGAGTTTTAGGGCTTCATAGCTAGGTCTAGGCAAAAAAGAGAGAAAAAGGGAGAACGAGGGCAGTGTTCATCAGTGGACATTCAACGGTAAGGATGAGGTTAAATGTAGCATTCGACAGTGAACATGAGGCTGAGAGCAGCATTTACATGAACAAGGGCTCTTTGTTTATGTAGCTGAAGGGTGTAAAATGAATGTTTGGAAAACAAAACTAGAAAATATTTAACAGTCCACCAAATCCTATTTTATGGTCAACTAAAAATTGATTTTAGTTTGACCGTATTTTCTTGTCCACCCAAAAACCTTTAAGGGTGTAAAACACTTTACGTAAAAGTTTTTCACCCGAAACAAATGCAGCCTAAATTTGAATAATCAAGGTACTGATCAGTTGAATATACAAAAAGTGAGACAAATGATATGTATTCTAAATCTATGAAATAAACTTATTCTTATAACTTTACCAAAGAATATAATTAAAAGAAATCAAAGCAAATACAATAACCAGTAAAGGAAAACGTACACACCATAGATTTATAATGACTCGTCATTTGGTGGCGCTAAGGAGCTTTAGCCAGTGTTCTTTAATTGTAGAAAAGATAACACGTACCTGTTAATAGTATACAGTATACTACTAAGTCTACTATACTGTGTTAGTTCACTACTATTATACTCTATGTTAGTACCATGCTAGTCACTATCAATCCAAAATTTTACCATTTGAAGGTGATGAAGGGTTAAATGCGTTATGCATATGTGTAACCCTTTGTTGTCATTCGATCGAACAAAAAAGAAAAAAAATCCTCACCATTATAAATTTATAATCTACTTACTTATATTTATAAATTTACTCCATTCTCATGCTAATCATTTGCTCCAACTCTATCTCACCATTGGCATATATATTTGTAATTTGTTCAATAGAGTAGTTCTCTTTTTTGTGCCTCTTTTTGTGTTGGAAGAATAGTTTATCTAATCTTGGCCTAACACTAACACCGCACACACGCGAAGACACAGTCATTGCTAATTATGCCAAATCATTATAAATATGACACATTTTAACATGATAAAAATCCCCACTAGCTACAACGTACCCCATTAATCTCTCTCTCTCTCTACCTTCTATATACCTTTTCTTACAATCTAAGTCTTATCTCAATTTATACCCCAAAACCAAAACTCCGTAGTACTGCACAAACTCTCTGAACCTAGCTCATACACCAAAAAAATGAGCTCAGTTTGCATATCAAGCTGTGTCAATGACGCACGTGACCCTCGTGTTCCTGTCCGAGCCACCTATGTGAACCTCTACAAGTGGCCGGAGTCTGATGCAGAGTTTGTGAAGTCAGTGAGCTTAGAGCGCACAGGAGGTCATGGTCATGGCCATGGTCAAGGGCACCCCAAGGTTGTGGATAGTATTTCATGCAGACAGCTTTATTTGAGAAGCTACACGTTTTCAAGGAAAGAGACTATGCCTGAGAAGACCCAGAAATGTTTTGGGAGAGTGAAAGAGAGAATGATTCCTGGAAGGAAGAGAAAGATTCGAGGGGTTAAGAGGAAGTGTTTGGTTTTCAGGAAAGTGAAGGAATTTTCATGCGACGCCTTGTTTAGGATCTTCCACAGGTTTTTGTCTTGCAGTGCTAGTGTAGATGTGGTGGATTGACATGATTGACTTGACTCACACACTTGAGTTAATTACTTCCTCTCTTTTCTTTTTTTTCTTTTTTTATTATAAGTTTTATATGCTTTATAATTAAGAGAAGTTCTTCTTCTACACACAAAAAAAGAAAAAAAAAGAAAAAGAAAAAGGCAGGTGTTTCTTTAATTTTGTGTTAAGTTATGTTAATGGGAAAATACAGTAGGGACTTTGTGGAAAAATGGGTTGTATCTGCATGTAATGGGATTAGAAGGAAGTGTAATTCTGTTTTAATTTTTTTTTTCCCACTTCTGAGTTGTTCTAATTAAGGATAATCTTTTTGTATCTCTCTCTCTCTCTCTCTCAAACACACACACATAGAACACACATGTTGTTCTAGTTAATGAAATAAATTTATTGTATTTTCCCATTAACTTAAAGTTTTGTATGCATTATAATTGAGAGAAGTTGTTCTTCCCCGCACACAAAAAAATGGCAGGTGTTTCTTTAATTTTGTGTGAAGTTATGTTGATGGAAAAATATACAGTAGGGACTTTGTGGCAAAATGGGTCTTTGTTGTTCATGTAATGTTCTAATTAAGGAATAATCTTATTGTATCTCTCTCTCTTTCTCAAACACACACGCACACAGAACAAACACGTTGTTCTAATCAAGGAAATAATTTTATTGTGTATCTCTCTCTCTCTCAAACACACACACAGAACACACACGTATTGTAATGTTTTTCTTACCATGGAAGGAATGAAGATATAAACGTATTTTGTAGCTTTTTTGTTGTTACAAGCGACGGGAAAGTGCGGAAAAGGGAAGTACTCTTTGTTGTTACTTCAACTTTTCAAAGGAACAAATTCTATGATAAATTGGGTCCAAAGAGGACCACTGTTTTTGGTACGAGTCTATAAATTTCTTTTTTCTTCTTCTTTTGATGAGCTTTGATCAGGTATTATTTTTAGCATATAACTATTGAAAATAAATGCTTATTTTTAAATTAAAAAAATATAATTGGTGGCTTAGCTAACTAATCCAATCCAAATTCTTTGACGAAAGGTATATACAATACTTACTTCATTAGATTCTCAAGCAATGCATGTGAATTGCAAAGCCTATTAATTAATACTAATTTCGTATGACGTTGGAGATGGGGACTTTTGTCCATATAATCATGTTTCCAAGCTCATTAGGAGACTTGTTTAGGTGTAGTTTTGGTACAAAATCGCTAACCTGCTTAATTAGGGGTTCATATTATGAGTCAAGTCAGACAGTAATTAGTTAATTACTGCACCAAATGGTTCGATGTAAAGGAATATTGTGACGAATTGGAAGGGTAGGGCCTATAGACAAGCTTATATACGGATCAAGATCAACCACTGTTCGATTAAATAATTTCAATGGCCATGATGAAGTCTCAGTGCAACATTACTAATAAGTTCCATTCCATATTCTTCACTGGGAAAACTCAATTTATAGTAATTTCTTTGAGTGGAAAAAAAAAAAATCTAATTTGCCTTGTCCCTTGGATGCTCTTTTGTGATAATGAATGGTCGACTGTAAAGGCCATAGGGGAATAAAAATGGTTCATTGGGTCAAAGAAATCTTCTCATTGAAAAGCCTACTGTTTCGGCAAAATTCTCCACTAAGTACTGCTGTAAGCCATTTGAAACATCTTTGCATCTCAATTTAGTAAAACCTACAGTGAGTTTTCACTACACGCATACACACACATATATCTATATAGTAGTATTCTAAAAAAAATTGTTACAAATTGGCTCAAATAAAAAATCAAGTTTACAATTTAAACAAAGAGTAATACTTGTTACACATAAATAGTTATACACAGTTTTACATATACTTCATTTTTGAAAATTGTGACTTCAAATCATTATTTCAGTTCAAGTTTACATATACTTCATTTTTGAAAATTGTAACTTCAAATCATTATTTCAGTTCAAAAATAGGATGTGTATAAAACTGAGTAACAATTATGAACACAACCCATTAAACAAATGGACTCTTTATCAAGTTATAATCTCTAATAAGTAGGAAATAAAGAATAAGATAAACTTTGGCCATTTAGTTGAATTACAAAGGTTTTTTTTTTTTTAATATGTATATAAAGAAAAGTCATACAAATATAACAAATATTTTCGCAATGAGCATGGCCATATATTATGCTAGCAATTATTCGAGTATCTTCCTTTTAAAAGCAAGCATTACCCCAAAAAAAAAGAAAAAAGAAAGAAAGAAAAAAAGAGGGACAATGTATAGGATGCTTCATGTGATTGGTGTCGTCAACTGTATGGGCGTGAAAGAAAGAAGATAAAATATAATCATAGCTAGCAACCACCAAACCAAAGGCTTTGCTGAAACTTGCATTCTACGGGTCTAATCAATATGCTTTTGCTAAAACTTGCATACTAAATGGGACTCATGAAGATTTTCGAGTATGGAAGATTGAGAACTGATATGATGACTAGCAAATTATCAATCTCTTACTCACTTTAATTTCCATGAATCAAAGTTCATGCTGACAGCAATATGCACAAAATGTTGTCGGACCCAATGCAGCGAGCTTGATCATTAGGAAAAAAAAAGGTGCAATAGTTTCGTAAGTTTCAAGTGAGGCCCAAACTCCCCCACAACCAACCAGACTCTCTCGGACCCAAGTCAAGAAAAGAAAAACAAAAGGGAAAAAACTAAGAGAATGTTTGGTTTTGCCTTTTAAAATCCGTTTTGTTGAATGGGATGGGAACCGCACTGAAAGGCTTTTGAATGATTCTTTTGTCAAGACACAACTAAAAACCTAGAGGGGTCGGGTGATGTTTATCCTGAAATTACAATGCTAACTCCAAAAGTGAGAATAATGTCTTTGTGATGTTTTCAACTTCAACTTAATATTTTCAAAAGGGGACAATGTCAAACTTATATATAAAACCAATTGAGCTTGGAATCCTTGCTAGAGCTTCCCCCATCTCTATTTCTCTCTCTTGCATAAGCATTCACCCATTAACCCAAGATGAGAGGTATGCTAACTTCAAACTAAGGGTGTGTTCGGATATCGCTTATTTTGCTGAAAACTAAAAACTCTATAGCAAAATAATTTTTAAATGTGTTAATAGTGCCGTGAGACCCATTTTTAATAAAATTTTTGTTAAAAAAAGAAGTTTGTGAGTCCCGTGAATAATGTATGAGACCCACTGGAAAAACACTACAGCCACAAAATATGCTTCTAAAAAAAAAAAAAAAAACTAATAAATGTAGACGCAGATGTTATAATCTGAATCCAAACGTGTACTAACAGACCACGCAATCCCATTGAAGTCAATTTCATCATATTTTCAATCACTTTAATGCCCTACTTGATTACAAGCTTACATTACTAAGCTGTCTCTCTCTCCTCCTAAAACAATGAAAAAAAATTCTAACTCCTGTCTTTCTCACTGATCTACAACCTTTACCAACTTCTTCAATTTAAGTTGTTTTGAGGGCAGTAGTGGCTTATGGTTGAGGTTGGAAGTTGGATGTTGCTGTTGTGGGTTTGTAGGTTGGGGATTTTTTTTTGGGGGATGTTGCTGTCGTGGGTTTGCCAATTTCATCATTGTAATTGTTTCAAAGGTTATCGTCGTGATAGGGTTTATGTGTCGCTGCTTGGGATAGGTCACAGTCGCATGCATTGATGCGATGCTGATTGATGCTTGGGTTGCTGACTTTGTTATTTTTTTTTTGCTAATAAGGTGCTAGGTATCTATGATTGATTTTATCAATGGTATGTCTATTTGAGGGTAAACTTTTTTGGTCGGTTTAGTTTGTTGCAATCTCGCGGAGTAGTGCTGGATTGTTGTGAATTGAGGCCCGCGGAACCTGATGAAAAGGTTGCTACTCAAGTACTCATAGAATTAACAAAGCATTTGATTGGATAATGAGGAATGACATTTCTACTAAAGAGTATCATTTTTAGGGGTGGGAAAAAAAAAGAAGCTACTGTAAACCAACAGAAAGGGTAATGTATATATATTTTTAAGTGTATATTTTTTTATATATATATATATATATATATATATATTTTTTTTTTTTTTCGCCGGGGTTTAAAATTGAAAATTTTCAGAGAATGAGTGATAATAATCAAATTGCTTTTCGTGAGCAGGTACAAAATTTATCTCGTGGCTGCAACTGTGCATGTTTTTCCTGAATTTGCATAGCTAAAATGGGTAAATAATCCATGTTTGTGTAGTTTATAAAGGTATTGTTTTGATATTTTCTAATTAGTTTTTTGTCTATTGGTTTTAGGAAATTTATAAAGGTCTTGAGAATCCCTTGAATCCAGAAATTGTACCATATGGTACCCATGCCATCCTCGTGGTAGTGTATGGTACTAAGGAGGGAGAGGGTATTGGTTGATTAAAAACTCGTGAAGCTTAAATAGGGGAATTAATGGCTATGGAAAAATACTTCGATCCGTCTGTGTTTTGAACAAGACAAAAGAGAAAGTATATCCCCTTGTTCACATCCTCATGGTAGGGTATGGTACTGAGGAGGGAGAGGATTATTGGTTGATTAAAAACCCGTGGAGCTTAAATTGGAAATTAATGTCCATGGAAGAATACTTTGATTTGATCAAAAGGGAAGGTAAACCCTCTTATTCAAAGGGTATCATATAAATATATATATATATATATATATATATAATCTATAAATCATTAATATGATGAATATCACAACTTTAATATTTAACAACTTCTAATAGTCTTTAGAATTAAACAAAGGATATTGTTTAAATTTCCTTCTCATTTTTTCTCCCTTTCAAAAGAATATATCCTTATGAGCCTTAGGGGTTTTGTGTATGTTTTCTCAGCTTATACAATATTATAGTCTTTGGCTATTTGTCTCCTCTCTTAATGGTTTATTAACTATTGTTTGTGTTAGAAGAACTAGATGGAAATTGTAAGGTTATGTTTGGTAACAGTTTTTATTTTCCATTTTCAAAAACTTGTTTTTGGGAATATAAAGAAAAAACAATTTTCTTGTATTTTTGAAATCAAAAACATGTTTGGTTAGTTAAAATTAAAAACATAGTTTTTTGAATAAAAAAAATAGAAAATACTAAAATATGTTGTTATTAGGATTTGAACTATAATGCTAACTCATTAAATGAAACAAATTCATTAAATTAAATGCGTGTTTTTATTGACTTTTAAAAATTAGAAATTGAAAAGAGCCTTTTGCATGCTTTTAATTTCTTTCACAAATTGAGTTTTGAGAACAATTTTTGTTTTTTGTCTATTTTGGGTTGCTAAACAAGTTTTTTAGTCTCAAAAATTTTAAAAAAATGTTTTTGAAAACAGAAAATAAAGGGAAAAAATAGTTATCAAACATATCCTAAAGATTCCAAAAATTCTTCGTTTTTCTCCTTTTCAATAAAATACATCCTATTGATATTTATGTTTTCTTAGTGTTTGATATATTGTTTTTAGTTATTTGCCCCCTAGTGTTTGTGTTGGATAACTAGATTGAAAATGACAAGTTTCCAAATAAAAATAATGGAAAATGGCGAGAAGCTTTAGATTTGAACCTAAGTTTTGCTGGAGAAACCCAAAAAAAAAAAAATATATATATATATATATACACACACAAAACTGAAAGAAAATCTAATAAAATTTTAATCAGAAACTAACTTTGCACCACATAATCTAGCCAAGTTTTTGGTTATTGGGAAATGCTCCACATAAGCAATCAAACATTAGGCTTCTATGGTAATTTGTCTAATTTGGGAAGTAAATCATGAGCAAACAAAGTATTTCACAAATTGAAAATGTAATGGATAGTTACTCCATCAGTAATTATTTAATCAATCAATTCAGATGTTATCTCCTTAGAGATAATTACATATTTGAATCCCATTAATCAATACTCGATTCGTGTCTTTGAATGCCCAAACTACCCATGGCTTAGGCCAAATCAATATAACATGTTAGAATCACATTCCATGCCATGCATGTGTATTTATAAGGTATTCTCTAATTAACAAAGGTATTCTTATAAGTGTTATGAGTGCTTATAAGTATTTATAGGGCATCTCAACATGTTTAATTTGTTGAAAGAGAATTCCCCTATGAGCAATGGCATATGCTTCGTCCTCTATGCCCATTCAACATATTCCCCAATGCTTCCTCCAGATTATCAAACACAAAGAAAGCATCGCTATCGCCAAATTCAATATGAAGGGAACCCATCCATATAGGCCAAGGGGCATAAATCAGGGAAAAGATCCTCTCCCATTGGATTTTCCTCTTATTTTTAGCTAGATGTGAGGCATGTGACATTTATGTGATTTTTAAATGTCATGTGTCTTACATCTAAATAAAAAAATTGAGGAAATTAGAGGATTCGAAAGAAGGAAATTTTTTTTCATACAAAAAATAGAAGAGAATTTTATCCCCCATAAGTCTTTTTTTTTTTTTTATAAGAATAATTTTATTAAAAGACAACTTCATATACAACAGGCGCAAAGTAGATGAAAGAATTACAAAAAAGACAAGGACTCAATAAACATTGGAATGGAATTGCTAGTTGTAAAACCCCTTGCCCAAGACCAGTCAAACAAAGAGCCAACAAAGGTGGTTAGAACTGATTCCTTGTGCTCTTGACATCCTCAAAAGTACATCTATTGGGCTCCGATGATACCCATTGAGCATAACAGAACAAAGTTCCAAGCGTTCTAAGAGTAATTACCCACACAATTCCTCCAACCAAACATAAGATCAATCATCACTCTTTCCGATAATATACCCACTACATCGGCTCATGTAGCACCTATCTACAGTATAACCTCTCTTCATAAAATTTTCACAAGTGAGAATCTTCCCCCATGCTACCATCCAAATGAAAAATGAAACCTTTGGGGGGCCTTCACTCTCCATATGCCTTTCCAGGGAAGGACAGAAGTAGAACCCCTTAGCATTATATAAGGAACGAACATCAAACTCCTCATTCTTTTTCAACCTCCACTTCACTTTGTCACCATCCTCTGTAATGGGAATATGAGATTCCAGAAGATGGAGAAAAGAAGCTACCAAGTCCAATTCCAAGTCATTGAAGTCCTGCAAGAATCTAGAGTGCCAACTCTGCCTCTCCCCCATAGACGACCTCACCAATAAGGACGCCATTGAAGCATCCCTATCTCTGAAATTATCATACAAGACTAGAAAAACCACTCTCAACGACTGGTCACCACACCAACAATCATGCCAAATGCCAAAAGCGAATCTGGTTACCAATACCAACCTCAAAGTGCATAACTGACATCCCATCCTAATGCTCTTCCATAAACCACATCCATGGATACCTGGAACCGGTTTTGTACTAACACCCCACTCCTCTCTGAATTTTGATATGACTACACGCCTCCATAAATGTGTTTCCTCAATCCCAAACCACCACAACAACTTCCCCAAGAGAGCCTGATTGAATGTTGCAAGCTTCCTAATCCCCAGACATCCATTAACAATAGGAGTGCATACCCTATCCCACCCACCCCAACCAATGATGTTTGAACTCGTCCCCCAATCCTCCCCACAGAAACTTCTCTATGACTTCTCGATCCTATCTGCCAGACTGCCACACTCATGGGAATGGTAAAAATGGATAAATAATACAATAGGAGACTCTAAAGGGTACTCTTCAAAAGGATCAACCAGCCTCCTTTTGAAAAATATAACCTCTTCCAGCCCACTAACTGACATTCAAACTTTTCCAAAACGGGGTTCCAAATTGACATCAACTTATAGGAAGCCCCAAGGAACATACCTAAATAAGTCATAAGCAAGCTCCCTATCTTACACCCCAAAATATCCACAAGGGCATTTATCCACATAAGTCAATAAATTGGATCACAAAAATGTATTGTAAAGAGCTTAACACACATAATGAAACAAGTCTAAGATACAAACACACAAGCCATACAACCAATCACTATCTAATTCAGTTTAAATAGTCATTAAAGTAGCATGCACGTAATGGAGACATCCAATCCTGAAAATTTTTCCTAAATTTTTTAATACTGTAACCCAGAAGGCAAAGAAGTTTCTAGGATGCGCAACATTTTGAGATGATGATAGATAAATCTGATTAATTCATCAAATAACAATAACATCAGATTTAATCAAACTAAAAAGTTACAAGAAATTGAAAAAAAAAAAAAAAAAAATCTCATGCCGAGCTCCAAGAAATGACACCAACAAAATCACTTGTAACCACTAAAATTTAACAAAGAGCTGGAATTATAAGATTTTAACTTTCTGCTGACCCAGAACCCTGTGATTTCCTCTGAATTTGGGGTTGAGAGATTCTCAGTCATCTGAGAATCTTGTGGCTGCAACTGTGCATGTTTTTCCTGAATTTGCATAGCTAAAATGGGTAATAATCCATGTTTGTGTAGTTTATAAAGGTATTGTTTTGATATTTTCTAATTAGTTTTTTGTCTATTGGTTTTAGGAAATTTATAAAGGTCTTGAGAATCCCTTGAATCTAGAAATTGTACCATGTGGTACCCATGCCATCCTCGTGGTAGTGTATGGTACTAAGGAGGGAGAGGGTATTGGTTGATTAAAAACTCGTGAAGCTTAAATAGGGGAATTAATGGCTATAGAAAAATACTTCGATCCGTCTGTGTCTTGAAAAAGACAAAAGAGAAAGTATATCCCCTTGTTCACATCCTCATGGTAGGGTATGGTACTAAGGAGGGAGAGGATTATTGCTGATTAAAAACCCGTGGAGCTTAAATTGGAAATTAATGTCCATGGAAGAATACTTTGATTTGATCAAAAGGGAAGGTAAACCCTCTTATTCAAAGGGTATCATATAAATATATATATATATATATATATAATCTATAAATCATTAATATGATGAATATCACAACTTTAATATTTAACAACTTCTAATAGTCTTTAGAATTAAACAAAGGATATTGTTTAAATTTCCTTCTCATTTTTTCTCCCTTTCAAAAGAATATATCCTTATGAGCCTTAGTTGTTTTGTGTATGTTTTCTCAGCTTATACAATATTATAGTATTTGGTTATTTGTCTCCTCTCTTAATGGTTTATTAACTATTGTTTGTGTTAGAAGAACTAGATGGAAATTGTAAGGTTATGTTTGGTAACAGTTTTTGTTTTCCATTTTCAAAAACTTGTTTTTGGAAATATAAAGAAAAAACAATTTTCTTATATTTTTGAAATCAAAAACATGTTTGGTTAGTTGAAATTAAAAACATAGTTTTTTGAATAAAAAAATAGAAAATACTAAAATATGTTGTTATTAGGATTTGAACTATAATGCTAACTCATTAAATGAAACAAATTCATTAAATTAAATGCGTGTTTTTATTGACTTTTGAAAATTAGAAACTGAAAAGAGCTTTTTGCATGCTTTTAATTTCCTTCACAAATTGAGTTTTGAAAACAATTTTTGTTTTCTGTCTATTTTGGGTTATCAAACAAGTTTTTTAGTCTCAAAAATAAAATAAAAATGTTTTTGAAAACAGAAAATAAAGAAAAAAAAACAGTTATCAAACATATCCTAAAGATTCCAAAAATTCTTCTTTTTTCTCCTTTTCAATAAAATACATCCTATTGATATTTATGTTTTCTTAGTTTTTGATATATTGTTTTTAGTTATTTGCCCCCTAGTGTTTGTGTTGGATAACTAGATTGAAAATGACAAGTTTCCAAATAAAAATAATGGAAAATGGCGAGAAGCTTTAGATTTGAACCTAAGTTTTGCTGAAGGAGAAACCCAAAAAAAAAAAAAATATATATATATATATATATATACACACAAAACTGAAAGAAAATCTAATAAAATTTTAATCAGAGACTAACTTTGCACCACATAATCTAGCCAAGCTTTTGGTTATTGGGAAATGCTCCACATAAGCAATCAAACATTAGGCTTCTATGGTAATTTGTCTAATTTGGGAAGTAAATCATGAGCAAACAAAGTATTTCACAAATTGAAAATGTAATGGATAGTTTTTTTTTTTTTGAAACGAAAATGTAATGGATAGTTACTCCATCAGTAATTATTTAATCAATCAATTCAGATGTTATCTCCGTAGAGATAATTACATATTTGAATCCCATTAATCAATACTCGATTCGTGTCTTTGAATGCCCAAACTACCCATGGCTTAGGCCAAATCAATATAACATGTTAGAATCACGTTCCATGCCATGTGTAATAAGGTATTCTCTAATTAACAAAGGTATTCTTATAAGTGTTATGAGTGCTTATAAGTATTTATAGGGCATCTCAACATGTTTAATTTGTTGAAAGAGAATTCCCCTATGAGCAATGGCATATGCTTCGTCCTCTATGCCCATTCAACATATTCCCCAATGCTTCCTCCAGATTATCAAACACAAAGAAAGCATCGCCATCGCCAAATTCAATATGAAGGGAACCCATCCATATAGGCCAAGGGGCATAAATCAGGGAAAAGATCCTCTCCCATTGGATTTTCCTCTTATTTTTAGCTAGATGTGAGGCATGTGACATTTATGTGATTTTTAAATGTCATGTGTCTTGCATCTAAATAAAAAAATTGAGGAAATTAGAGGATTCGATAGAAGGAAATTTTTTTTCATACAAAAAATAGAAGAGAATTTTATCCCCCATAAGTCTTTTTTTTTTTTTTTTATAAGAATAATTTTATTAAAAGACAACTTCATATACAACAGGCGCAAAGTAGATGAAAGAATTACAAAAAATTATACACAAAAAAGACAAGGACTCAATAAACATTGGAATGGAATTGCTAGTTGTAAAACCCCTTGCCCAAGACCAGTCAAACAAAGAGCCAACAAAGGTGGTTAGAACTGATTCCTTGTGCTCTTGACATCCTCAAAAGTACATCTATTGGGCTCCGATGATACCCATTGAGCATAACAGAACAAAGTTCCAAACGTTCTAAGAGTAATTACCCACACAATTCCTCCAACCAAACATAAGATCAATCACTCTTTCCGATAATATACCCACTACATCGGCTCATGTAACACCTATCTACAGTATAACCTCTCTTCATAAAATTTTCACAAGTGAGAATCTTCCCCCATGCTACCATCCAAATGAAAAATGAAACCTTTGGGGGGCCTTCACTCTCCATATGCCTTTCCAGGGAAGGACAGAAGTAGAACCCCTTAGCATTATATAAGGAACGAATATCAAACTCCTCATTCTTTTTCAACCTCCACTTCACTTTGTCACCATCCTCTGTAATGGGAATATGAGATTCCAGGAGACGGAGAAAAGAAGCTACCAAGTCCAACTCCAAGTCATTGAAGTCCTGCAAGAATCTAGAGTGCCAACTCTGCCTCTCCCCCATAGACGACCTCACCAATAAGGATGCCATTGAAGCATCCCTATCTCTGAAATTATCATACAAGACTAGAAAAACCACTCTCAACGACTGGTCACCACACCAACAATCATGCCAAATGCCAAAAGCGAATCTGGTTACCAATACCAACCTCAAAGTGCATAACTGACATCCCATCCTAATGCTCTTCCATAAACCACATCCATGGATACCTGGAACCGGTTTTGTACTAACACCCCACTCCTCTCTGAATTTTGATGACTACACGCCTCCATAAATGTGTTTCCTCAATCCCAAACCACAACAACAACTTCCCCAAGAGAGCCTGATTGAATGTTGCAAGCTTCCTAATCCCCAGACATCCATTAACAATAGGAGTGCATAACCTATCCCACCCACCCCAACCAATGACGTTTGAACTCGTCCCCCAATCCTCCCCACAGAAATTTCTCTATGACTTCTCGATCCTATCTGCTACACTCATGGGAATGGTAAAAAAGGATAATTAATACAATAGGAGACTCAAAAGGGTACTCTTCAAAAGGATCAACCAGCCTCCTTTTGAAAGATATAACCTCTTCCAGCCCACTAACTGACATTCAAACTTTTCCAAAACGGGGTTCCAAATTGACATCAACTTATAGGAAGCCCCAAGGAACATACCTAAATAAGTCATAAGCAAGCTCCCTATCTTACACCCCAAAATATCCACAAGGGCATTTATCCACATAAGTCAATAAATTGGATCACAAAAATGTATTGTAAAGAGCTTAACACACATAATGAAACAAGTCTAAGATACAAACACACAAGCCATACAACCAATCACTATCTAATTCAGTTTAAATAGTCATTAAAGTAGCATGCACGTAATGGAGACATCCAATCCTGAAAATTTTTCCTAAATTTTTTAATACTGTAACCCAGAAGGCAAAGAAGTTTCTAGGATGCACAACATTTTGAGATGATAATAGATAAATCTGATTAATTCATCAAATAACAATAACATCAGATTTAATCAAACTAAAAAGTTACAAGAAATTGAAAAAAAAAAAAAAAATCTCATGCCGAGCTCCAAGAAATGACGCCAACAAAATCACTTGTAACCACTAAAATTTAACAAAGAGCTGGAATTATAAGATTTTAACTTTCTGCTGACCCAGAACCCTGTGATTTCCTCTGAATTTGGGGTTGAGAGATTCTCAGTCATTTGAAACAAGCATCTAATCAAGGGCATAACTCAAATATCAAAACCTAGTGGCTAATTACATTATTTAATATGTATAAATGTAACTGCACATATGATATTTTACCTAAACATATAAAACATCAAACATATGCTAAAAGAACAGATAGCCTTCCTCAACCATTTTCTTAACGTAGTTCAGCTTTTTGCATAATAAAGTCCTCTATTCAAGAATATATATGTTGGTTGCCAGTTGCAAATTCCACATGTCTAATACATGGGAATGGGATTTGTGTGACATGTGAATTGTTATGTGACATACCAGCTTGAGCTGCCTCCACCCAATTGCACACATGATTTATGCAAGTCGCAAATTCCTCTTAAAGACCTCGATCATGCTTGAGTCTAATCAAGATTAAAGGGCATTCAATTATGACATTCTCAAATCACAAATATAACTTAAAGGGCCCAACTTAAAAAGCCTTATCCCGATTATGTTCAATTATCCATTGTTTGATTCACCAAATTAGGAACCCTCAATACAATTTACCTTTCTAGATAGAAAATCCCTTCAAAATTCTATTCAATCTTAGGGATGCTCAGTACAATTGTTACAAGCTGAAAGAGAAGCAGATATACAAGGCCAGCAGCCACAGGGCTGAGAAAACAAAACATACTTAGAAAAAAATAAACATCATAGAAGAAACTCTTATACTACAGGAACAAGATCACTTATTCTGCAGAACAGAATCGGCTGCTCAGTTCAATCCTAAATATCAAATACACAATTATCAAACCATGAAGGAAATAAAAAAGGTAACTTGGGTTATGCTGCATACTGTTTTGGGGCTGTTAGGGTATTGGCAAGGCAGCTTTGGTTGTCATCGAAATGGTTATATATGGTCCATCGTTCCTCATTGCTTAATGTGGTGTCTTTGGAGGGAGAGAAATAGTAAATGTTTTGAAAATATTGAGAGATCTATTCCGGACCTCAAGCTATTCTTTTTTAGAACTTTATTGGATTGGTTGTTTGCTTTGCAAAAACAATCATTCCCTTCTTTTATTGATTTCCTAGATTCATGCAATTTTTGTATTTGATTTGATGACCCCTTGTACACTCCCTGTGTACTAGAGTGTCTCTTTTTTTATATCAATAAAACTTATTACTTATAAAAAAAAAAAAGTATATCCCTTAGAAGATAATATAAAAATACACATGTCAGATGAAAAAGGTTAACTGTAACCCAGTGCAACAAGTACCAATTTGATCATTCAAGTGAGGGTCTCTCTCTCTCTCTCTCTCTCTCCCCTTTATTATTGGAATAGGTATTTTTTATCATTATTATGAATCCATCCCTCAAGGGAATCAGAGATAATATAATCAAGAAATGAAAATTTAATCTGTATACATTCATATTCAATACACACACACAGGTTGAGAGTTGCTTGAAATCTGTCAAATACGAGCCCTTCTTTCTACAATATTATATAGGATTGTTTTCGAGTTGGCAGGGTTCCTTCGGTGGGCATCGGAGCATTGATTTATGACGGGCTGTCCCACATTGTGTCCTATGGTGTATTTGGCGAGAATGGAACTCAAGATGTTTCGAAGGGAAGGAACGGTTTATTTTAGAATTTAAATCTCTTCTTCACACCTTGCTGGAGTGGAGTTCTTCCTCTAATCTTTTTCCTTGTTTTAATTTTTTTTAAATGCTTGATCTTTGTAATTTATGCGTTTGATGTACTGTTATCCATGTACACCCCCAGGTTGGACTTTTGATTAATACAATTCCGTTATTTATCAAAAAATATATATTATATAGGGTTGTTGCGGTAAGACCCCCCTAACCTTTTTTCCTATCAATTTAGTACATAAACTTCGGTGCCTTGTGTCCATTCTCCTATCAATTTAGTACAAGAACTTTTGTTTTGTTTACCTTGGTCATAGGTGAGATAAAAAAAAATTAACATTGTTACCCTATGTATAACTATACCTTAAAATTAATAGGAGAACAGCACAAGAATCTGCACATATATAACGAGGTAAAATTGCACAGCTATATTTACAACTTAATAAAAAAATGGTTAGCCAAATAGAAGAACCCAGAGGATTGAAAATTTTCAGATCTTTATAATATTGTGCGTCTTCTAGAATTTATAATTAGATAAGGTGGGAAGATTGTTACACTTGGTTGAGAATGTTTCAACTAACTTCAACCTTTAAATGTCCCTATGATAAGAATCAGTATCTATGCCCTCATTCATTCACTTAGTAGTTGAATCTAAATTCTTACATTTTCCTTTTTCAAAATTAGATAGATCTGAAACACAGACCGGTCGTGTGGCCCCTTTTGGAGCCCTCAGGTGGATTTTCTAATCAAACCATATTACATGCATGCATAAAAATTCAAAAACTACTTACAAGTTACAACAACATAATATATGGGAGTTCTTAGCCAAGAAGAAAGATATTAGAAAATGAACAAATTCCAGCATAATCTCCGTCTCTTTAATGATCCAACTATAGTATATTAAGGCATTTTCACATTTATTATGTCAACCTAGACCATTTGCAAAAGAGGCCTCTTACAAGTAAAAGTGGACATAATCAGCAATGACTTGTATCCTGGTCAAAACTAAGAGCCCTCACCTATTTGTACCATGTTAGAAAATATTGTGAAGTTGGAGTGAATGGAGAAAGAGATAACTAGCTCAAAGTTTTAGGACATAACATATTAACATGGATAAATACGCATGTGGCACTATGAGATCCCAAGCAGAGACAAACTAACCTGAATGCATACGTATATTGACATTAACAATCACATTCACAATGATTTTTCATAAGCAATAGAACTACAGAGTTGAATTTTTTGAATAAAATTCAGGAAAACAACAGAAAACAAAATCCTGTACATGGTTTTTCTACAATCGTGCACAATATGAACAACTTAAACAAGTTAAATACATGATACACCGCAACACGGGCTGGTAATAAAGACAAGGCTAAAGCAGCACCAAGTGTGATGAAATTTGTTAACTCTTTCAATTAACAAAAGTAACGGAAACATTACAAGGCTAGTCATGTAACAATTTTCACTACACATACAGCCACATGGCAGCAACCAAATGAACAAAAAAGGATAAACAACATGATTGAAACTAAACCTATATCGGGTAATTCATTAGCAGCATTATGAAAAGAAAATTCAAATTTTCAAACATACAAACACTATCCCATAAACATATAAATTCAAATAACAATTCTTTTGGAAACTAAAAGTAAAATGTGCAAAACAGAAGGAACAGCAACCTGACCCAGCAATTCTATTTGCATTTGTAGCAGCAAGTTTCGGCAAAATCATCTTTCAAAGCTCGAATTCTTCATCCCTAAGAGCCATTTCAGCAGCCTCTTCGTCCTCCTCATCAAGAACAAAGTACTCATTCTTCTCCACTGGCCTAAACATGTAGAACATAATCATGTAGAAAATAAGGCTAGCAATCTCCTCAGCTGCATTGCTCACCCACTGATACTTATACGCCGCAATTGTTCTAAGCGCGAACACGACGATTCTCGTGAAATACAAGTACCCAATCACCACCATATAGAACTGCCTGAACAGCTGCAATTTCGCCAGATTCCTCGCGGCCTTCCCGTCGGTCTTCGAGGTCTCTCGAAGAGACCGAATCGACCACACGATTGGGAAAATGATAGCGCAGCAGCATATGATATCGACCAACAGGAACACCTGGTTCCACGTCACCCAATCCTTGATAAACGGTCCGGTCTCGCCGATCACGACGGAGGCGATATTGGCGAGAACCTGGAGAGGGATCACAATCATCAACACCTTCTTCTCCTTCTCTTGCAAGAAAGGCTTCAAAAACGACCAGCCGGTTCCGATCAAAACGATCACGGTGAACAGCAGCACAACCCTAATGAACTGGAAGATGTAGAACAACACGTCCCAGCCGTGAGGCGTGCCGGTGACCTTAACGTAATGCTTGTCCTCGGCGGCGCAGATCAGATTCAAGGCCTTCATGAGCAGCAAACCGGCCATGAGGAGATGGATCCGGTGAACGGAGCGCTTGTTGGTGAAGCAGATGTAGATCCAGAAGCCGACGAAGGCGAAGTAGGCGAGGGAGAAGACGAAGAAGAGGGAAGGGAGGTGAGTCTGGCCGGCGGAGAGGAAGTCCTTGGAGCCATCGCGATCGACGTTGTAGACCTCGGTGCGGACGTCCATGGAGACGGAGGATTCCGGCGCGCAGTTGGCGAAGAAGAGGGAGTACTCGTTGGGGGCGGTGACGGGGTAGGAGTGGACGAAGGAGGAGTTTGGAGGAGGAGAGAGGTCGCGGAAGGTGAAGAGGAGAGAGATGTAGTGGGAGTTGAGGACGCAGAACTGAGGGTTCTGCTGGATCTCGAGGAGGACTTGGAGGAGGGACTCTTCGGAGAGGAGGAAGAAGCCGAGGAGGGAAGGGTCGGTGCCGGAGTGAGGGGAGGAGAAGGAGACGTAGGAGACGGAGATGGTGACGTGGCCGGTGTGGGTGAAGCCGAATTTCTCGAAGAGGATCATGGGGCGGGAGTCGGAGGCGATGGAGAGGGATTTGATCTCGGCGGAGGAAGGGTAGAGGAGGAGGGAAAGGAAGAGGATGGAGAGGAAGAGGAAGGGTGTTTTCGTCATTTTGATTTGGGTTGGTCAGTCAATTTGGGGTGGTGAGCGGGTGGGAGAGTAGGGACTGGAGAATGGAGGAGGAGGAGGAGATTTGAGAATGATGGAAGTTATGGAAAATTGGAGTAAAATTGAAGGGAGAGGAAACTCGTTGACTTTACGGTTTTGCCCCTGGAAAATGATACGGAGTCCGTCGGTTGTTTGAAGAGCCAGTCAGATCTTGGGACTTGGATCTTAATCTTATGAGCATTTGTTTCACAATGCAAAATAAAAAAATAAAAAAAGGAAAAATACTCATTTGTTTAGAGTCTTTTGGTTTAATATTGTAATTTCTCATCTTAATTAGCTTTATAGGTACTATTTGAACTTAATTGGCAAATTGAGGAGAGAGAAAGAATTTCGGCAACAGTGTTGCCGAAATTCAACAAAAATGAGGAGAGAGAAAGAGAAAAAGGCGGAGAGAGAAAGAAGAGGAATTTCGGTAACACTGTTACCGAAATTCCTCTGTCCAAAATGCTGCCCGTTCAGTTAAAAAAAAAAGCAATTACGGCAACACCATTGTCGAAATAGAAAAAAAAAAATTTTGGCAATTTCGGCAATGCCATTGCCACAATTGCCAATTTTTTTTTTTTTTTTTTTTTTTACATTTTCGGCAATGCCATTGCCACAATTAATTTGTCACAAATTTTTTGAATTAATAATAATTAATCACGTGTAATTTATTGTGAAAATATTGTGGACGTGACAACTTTTTTTTTTACTCATTCACAGATTTCATAAATTTTTTTTTTCCATTTTCGGCAATGGCATTGCCACAATTGCCAAAACATTTTTTTTTTTTTTTTTTTTTTTTTTTTTTTTTTTTTTTTTTTTTTTACATTTTCGACAATGGCATTGCCCACAATTGCCAAAACTTTTTTTTTTTTTTTTTACATTTTCGGCAATGCCATTGCCACAATTAATTTGTCACAAATTTTTTGAACTAATAATAATTAATCACGTGTGATTTATTGTGAAAATATTGTAAAAATATTGTGGACGTGACAACTTTTTTTTTTTTACTCATTCACAGATTTCATAAATTTTTTTTTTCCATTTTCGGCAATGGCATTGCCACAATTGCCAAAACAATTTTTTTTTTTTCCTATTTTGGCAATGGCGTTGCCGCAATTGCTTTTTTTTTAACTGAACGGGCAGCATTTTGAGCAGAGGAATTTCGGTAACAGTGTTGCCGAAATTCCTCTTCTTTCTCTCTCCGCCTTTTTCTCTTTCTCTCTCCTCATTTTTGTTGAATTTCGGCAACACTGTTCCCGAAATTCTTTCTCTCTCCTCAATTTGCCAATTAAGTTCAAATAGTACCTATAAAGCTAATTAAGATGGGAAATAGCAATATTAAGCCAAAAGACTCCATTTGTTTACGTATTTAAATCAATCGAATTAAAAATGCGTTAATTTGGAAAGTTGTTACAATAATTTGTTAATTTAAGTTATCACTATTAATTTTATATTTAGTTTTTCATTCTTTATTCTTGTATCTCAATGATAAAGAAAGACGGTTTATAATAGGTAATGTTTGTTGTATATAAAGGAAGATAAACAATTAAGAAAATATTAATATTTTAATGAAATAAATTTTATAATAAGTAATTTATGTATTTTTTAAAAGAGGTTATGTAAAAAAAAAAAAAAAAAAATTGAACTAAACAGAAGGTTTCTCTTCAAAGTTCAAACCTTTCTCATTCCTTCTTCTTCTTCTTCTTCTTCTTCTTCTTCTTCTTTTTTTTTTTTTTTTTTTTTTTTTTAAATTGTGTGTGGATTTTGAAAATATAACAATTGAATTACATATTCTTATTATATCCTCAATTCTTGCAAAATTTCAAGAAGATCAAAGATTAATTGATATGTCATAAATCATATTTAAATTTCAAGTTTTTGTGATTTAAAATTATACATAAAAAAATAAGTTTATTAATTGGAATAGTAAATAAAATTTGACATGTTTTTTTTTTTTTTACCTCAAATTTGACATGTATGTTAAAAACATAAATAACACTAGCCTCATCACACGTGCTTCGCGCGTGCGATGAGGCTTTTTTTTTTTAGTGGTCTTATTTTGTAGCAAAAAAAATATGTTTTTATTTTATATATGTAATTTTTATTTTGAAATTTTAATTTATAAGTGAGGCTTTTTTTTTTTTCAGTGGTCCTATTTTGTAGCAAAAAAAAAGTGTTTTTATTTTATATATATAATTTTTGTGGGGGAGCAAAACCTAGGCCCATGTGGTGGGCTTAGGTACAACGTTTCATCAACAATACGTCCGAGGAGAGGAAATCATAGGGACCCCTCGTAACTAACAGTATAGCGCGTAAGTATCCAGAGAGGTTGATCCGAGAGTAGTACCCTCCTCGGATATAGCATATGTCGGTAAGAGGAGCCTCGGCTTCCCCTTAGTCCACCTTCCAGGAAGTTCCGAAGGTAAAGATAGATTACCGATGCACATGGAAGGGATAAGGATGCAGAAATATCTTGGGAAAAAGCTGCTACCACCGCATTAAATGCATTACAGCAGCTTTCCTGGCCGCATTTATGTGGAGAAGACCCCTGAACAGTGTTTTAAATCACCTTTACCCCCAGAAAATCAAAAAGCTGTAACGGAAGAAGTGGAAACTCAAGTACCAGGCTAGATGGCAGACAAGTGGACGATAGGATCGAACAATGAAGGACTATATAATGGAGTAAGACCTCCATAAGAAAGGGATCACGAGAGAAAAAGAAGAAACATCAAGAAATAACTACTGTAGCATCTGGAAAAATCCAACCTAAAGGAAAGCATTTTATCTAAGATCATACCCCTCGGACCTTGCTCGAATCTATCAATTAGCCCAAAACTTACTCCTCGGACATAAGATCTTAACCTGTTTATGTGTTTTAGTCTCCTCGGCCAATTACCTAACCTTCAGTAACTGTTATAAGACTCGCTATTAGCCCAATTCTTTGACCCACTCTCTCACAAATTTATTGTATTGGGTTTATTGGGCCCATCTCCTGTTTCCATCTAGGTGTGGGCTACAATTTGTGACCCTACAATTTTTATTTTGAAAATTTAATTTATAAGTGGATAAATCAATTTGAAAATCAACAGGAGAGTGACCCTATTTTTTAGGCAATGTTTTAGTAGAAGTTAGAGTTGTATTTTTACCAGATTGTCTTTTAATTTTGTCTCTACTTAAACATAGAGATGTAGGGGCTTTTTAGAATTATGAAAATGAGGAATCCAAACAGGGGAAGCCCCTTAAATAATAGTATAGATATAGATAAATAATAGTATAGATAATAGTATAGAAACCAACGTAAGTGTACGGGGAGTGTGGTCCTATTTTTTGTAGATAGTGTTTTACGTGGGAACAGTTTTTTTTTTTTTTTTCATAAAAAAAAATTTAAAAGTAACGTGAGATTAGAGTAAGAAATTGCAAATTTTTTTTAAAAAAATGATTTTTTATTAATGTTAAAACGGTTAAGCCTTGATAAAGGTAAAAAAAAAAAAGAAAAAAAAAAAGGAAGTTGCAAACGTGAGTTTATTGAATAGAAAATATTCCTATTTTGTAGGCAATATTTATGCAACATTTAAAAGAAATAGTTTTACCAAATTATCCTTTAGTTTTGTCTCTACTTAAATATAGGAATGTGTGGGTATTTTGGAACAAAAAAAAATAGTTTTACTAAATTATCCTTTAGGTTTGTCTCTACTTAAATATAGAAATGTGTGGGTATTTTGGAACAAAAAAAAATCCGGTTCAAATAGGTGCAGCCCCTTAAATAGTAGTATAGATACAATTTAACTAGGGGTGTTTACCAAACCGCACAAATCGCACCAAAACCGCCCGTAAAGAGACATAACCACACCACACTGTAAGCAACAGTGAATCGCACTGCACTGCACCGCATAATACAATGCAGTTTGCGGTTTTATAATAAAAAACCGCAACACACTGCACCCTCTCTATATATTAATATATTTATTTTTTAAAATTAAATATATTATTAATAGTTTAATAACCCTAATTTTCAAAAAAAATAATAATAAATAGTTTAATAACCCTAGCAAGTAGCAAGTGTTGATTAGGAAAGCTAGCTCAAAAAAAAAAAAAGTTCAATAGTTTAAAAATTGGCACAAAACAAAGAGAAAAATCAGTTTTGGACTGGGCAGGAAAAAATCCAAAATTTGGAAAATATTCTGGTTTCAAACCGCATCTTATACACTGCATCACATGCGATTGCAAAAATGAGGTACAATGCGGTTATAGTTTTGGCTAAACTTTAAACCGCACTGCATCGCACATGTGATCGCAAAAATGAGATGCAGTGTGGTTATGATTTTGGCTAAACCACATCACAAAATGCGAAACTAAAAATTACCTAAAATCACACTACACCGCACCGCACTGCGAACACCTTGGACTAACCATTAAATTTTTAAAATTCAAGCCTAAATTAAAAAGACGGAATTTGACAGGTGTCCTTATACGACATTGTTTGCTTGAACTTTAAAGGACAAAAGGTAAGGCTTTAATGTGATGTTTCGTATGAGGAAATCCATATTACTCCTGGCATCCAAATTCCTAGGAATGTGATTCCTTGCAATCTGGATGCCTAAGAATGTAGCTTTTCCTATGTTTGGTTTCATTGGAAATCTCTTAAAATTCCTAAGAATATGAGATGATAATATTTAGTTTATTCCTAGAAATCTTAAATAAATTATTTATTTTTCCCATTCTATCCTTAGATTTGAATATAAACTACAAAGTCTCTTAAAAAAAATGCCTCTAAATAAATAATGAGAAACAAAATATAAACTATTAATAATTTGTTGAGCAACACACACACAACAACAAAAGTGAATACCTGGTGTAAGGACCAACTTTGACTTGAACCCAGAACAGGAATGGAACCAGGCCCAAAAAGCCCGAACAATAAATTTGTAGAGAGTGGGAGAATAAGCTAGTCTAAATCTAGGATAAAGATAGTGGTATATAGCGTTAAAGGGAAAAAGTTACATGCGCACACATGCAAGAAGTATCCTCGGACCTGTCCTAGTACTATGACTAAGAGTGCTGAATTCCTCCTTTTTACTGTTGTATTTCTTCACCCTTTTGCTCTCTCTCTCTCTCTCTCTCTCTCTCTCTCTCTCTCTTTTCTTATCTTTTTTCTTCCGTCCCTCCCTTTGAATCTTTTTTCGTATTATATACTATGGTTTTTACACCAGTTCCTCCATCCACGTGTGGGTCAGGCGTTGGGAGTCCTTTTTCTCTGTTCTCCCTTGCCTCTCCTTGAACCTTCCACTCTTAGCTGTAAGGTTGCTTGTTCACTGTTCAGGCATCACCTCTACATTAATGCGGCCAGAGAGTTAGCTGAGCAGCATTTAATGCGGAGGTAATAGTACTTCTTGATATTTGTTTTTCCTCATCCTTATCATTTATCTGATATCTTCATATTCCATTTGTTGCAAAGTCCTTCTAAAACGTTACCTTAAAGGACTGAGAAGTCCACTGGCCATCTCGGACAGAGGGTCCAAGGTGGTCATCATCCTCGGACACAATTAAATTCTATATAGGTATTGTTTACTTCTTTTTAGGGCATAGTTTTTATCTCTTCCTTTGCTGGTCGTCCTCGGATACTCTCTTATCCTTGGACTGGGTATTGGGCCATAAGCCCAGCCCTTTCCAATGCAAATTGTACCTATGGGATCAATTGGCCCCCACACCTGGCAATGATGGAGGGTCCCCTTCAAACTTTTTTTTTTCCACACGTGAAACCTAAATAGAACTTTGTTAAAAAATATATCAACAGAGTTGTCTATCCTGTTTATGTTATTTTGGCAAGAAAAAATAAAGACAAGGGAAAATATATTGATAATTTGTTTTATATTTTATCTTAATTGCTTAAATAGTTAAATGATAAGAAAAAATGGATTAAAATTGTCAATTTATAAAAAAAATACAATTTCCTTTAAGTTTGGGAATCTAGATACCCACATGTTTGAAAGGAAAATCCACATTCCTACCAAGAGGGGTTTAAAGGGGGAATCAGATTCCGCTGGCATCTGATTCCTTAGCGTGATTTGCAACCAAATATGAGAATTTTTAAACATTCCTGGGAATCCTAAAACATTACCTCGCACCAAAAGTCAAATAAGGGTTTTACTGGTAAAGAATAGTGAAGGCCCAGTCCACCTATGAGTTGGATTAGGCTTCCGGTTGCCAATATAAATGGGTTCAGCCCAAACAAATGTAATTAATCAAAAGTTTACACTTGGGTTTATTGATTGCTTTGTTATCAAAATAGAATGGAAAGTCGATCTAGCTAAAAGATTGATTTAAAAAAAAAATTATGATTGGTTTATTGATTCACTGGTTGAATCAGTGGTTTATAGGTTTAAACGTTGGTTTAATAAATAAATATATTTTATTATTATAATAAAATATTATTTTCACATGCTAAAAATAGGGTTCAATAGATAACTAATATGGGGATCAAGCGCTCCAATTGTTGCCCAATTTCCACACTTAGGAAGAACAAGATGCATTTTATCGGATATTTTTCAAAATAACACCCATTTTCAAATAATTTTGTTAGTTAACATCATTTCCAAACTATTTAGGAAACTAACATCTTGAGTTTATTAGACTCGAGTTCACTGTAGCAACTCGAGTATCAAAGACTCAATTTTTATGAGAATCTACGTGGAACTCGAGTTTTAGAGACTCAAGTTCCACAAAAGAAAACCAAGAAATCAAAAAATGGGAGTCTCTTCTTCTTCTTCTTCTTCTTCTTCTTCTTCTTCTTCTAGTCTCTTCCTCTTCTCCCTTTGAAAAAAAAATCCATAAGTTTCTACAAACAACCAAAGAAACAAAAAAAACACAACACAAACAAGAGATCAAAACAGAAACCACATGAAACAAGAGATCCACGAATCCAAGCGACGAACCCACAAACTCAAGTGGTGAACCTAAGCAACAAACCCACCAACCCAATGGCAACCCCACGAACCCAAGCAACAAAACTCACAAGCAGCAAACCCACGAACCCAAGTGGCGAAACCCACAAACCCAAGCTCGGGATTGAACCCATGAACCCAGATCTTCCTAACCCAAACCCCTTGGCTTGGACTGAACCTAGGTAGTAAAGGCTCCAGGAGAATGATTTATGTAGAGGTTTTTTCTTCCTCAAGCAAGGTTTCATTTTCCTTTGTGTAGAGTAGGAACTCGAGTCTCTAATACTTGAGTTCTACGCCACCTCATGGAAATCGAGTCTTTCGGACTCTAGTCTGAAAGACTCAAGATGTTAGTTTCCTAAATAGTTTGGAAACGATGTTAACTAACAAAATTGCTTGAAAATTGGTGTTATTTTGAAAAAAAAAATTCCATTAGATCTCAATCTTTAATCAAAAAGAACTTTCCATTCCATTCTTAAAATCAATCTTGTATGCAGGGGTGGCGCCAAGTACTAATGAGGGTGGTCACAAGACCCCTCTAAAATTTTTTTTTTTTAATATACCTTAAAAAATTTTGAATTTTAAATTAATATGGGTCTTTTGAGTCTTTACTAGCCTAGAAAAAAAAACTTGACCACCCTAAAAAAAAAAAAAAAAAAAAAAAAAACCTTAAACACCCTTAATAAAAATTGGGCCCATTAAAAATAAAATTCAACCTCTCCAAAATTTTGATCCGCTGAATGTTGAACAAAAAAATTGCAAGAAATGTAATGTTCACAATATGTTCGCAATATTTTTGTAATAAATCCTAAATAACAAGTTGTTACTAGTAAACAAAAAAATAATTTAATTGGTAAGTTCAAGTTAGAACCAGTAAAAACTTACCACATAGGTTTTATTGTGAAAGCATTATAAAAATGTTGTGAACATAGTGCTTTTTTTTGTTGTTGTTTTTTTTTTGGGTTTGTCAATTGGGGGGGTGGGGGGGAGGAGTAGGAGGAGGAAGAGATTTGAGAAAGATGGAAGTAATGGAAAATTATAGTAAAATTGAAGAGACATGAGACTCGTTGACTTTACGATTTTGCCCTTGGAAAATGATACGGGGTTCATCGGTTGTTTACAGAGTCATATCTTGGAGTTTGGATCTATAAGGACCGGATTTGAGTTCCTAGCCCAAAGAGTGGATGAACTTAGGCCCAAAAAGCCCAAAATAATGAATTTGTAGAGAGTGGGTTGGAAAACCGAGGTTTAATGAATCAGACAGGTACTCAGGTAGATTTGGATGACAAGAGAATGTAAGTAAAATAAGTTTATATTGAAGAAAATCGTTCTTGGCAAAGTCTGAGGAGATCTGTTCTTATATATTTCTCACAGGTTTGATTACACAATTAGTTCTTGATGCTACAATGTTTTCTATGTGTTTTTCTCAATCCCCTTGTCTCGTTCCCTCCTTCTTCTTTTATACTATCTCTCCTTTTCATCTCCACCTTCCACGTGCATGCTAGATGGTTGGTATTGATACTTGTCCCATCAGTGCCTCCCATAAGTCCTCACGTAGTAGCTGTAAGGCTGAAAACTACTGTTCAGATATCACCTCCACATTAATGCGGCCAAAGAGTTAGCTGCAGAGTATTTAATGCAGTGGCAGCATCTTTCTCCTAAGATATTTCAGGACTTTTCCTTGTATGACGTCTCTACAATGCTTATCAACACCAACTAGACTTCTTGGAACGTCACCCTGAGCAACAGGCAATCTCTTTAGACCTTGGCATTGGTCAGCCGAGAATGCATTTATCCTTGGCCCACCCTCTTGAGCCATTATGATCAAAACTAACCTATATTTACTAACACAGTCTTTTCTAATAAAGATTTCTCCTCCTCAAACAACCCCTCGTCCTCAAATTGGGCCACAGGCTCGAAAAAAAAACAAATGATGAACTCTTAGGCCGAATATCCCTACAGGATCTTAGAGCATTTTTGTATCACAATGAATCTATATATATAATAATAAGTAAAATTGAGAGAAACTCAAATTATAATTCCAAATTAGAGTTTCAATATTGCGCCATATGTCTTAAATTATTTATTCTTAAATAATTTTATTTCTTAATTTTAGAATCAAATGTGGGATCATATCATAAATATTCATCAAAGTGAGTCATTAAGTACAAAAATCAAAGAGTTTAAAATAAATGAATCGTAAAAAAAAAAAAAAAGTGCTTCACACTAATTTAAAAAAAAAAAATTGACAATTTGCATTTTATACATAATATTATCTTTACAAAATTTTTTAAAGAGTTAACAAAATATAAAAATTACTACCTGTAGGGGCAAGGGCCCAAAATAATATATTGGACCTTGGGCCTTATCCGAGGACATTAAACTGTCCGAGGAGAGACCAGAAATTATTAAAGGTTCCAACGTAGAATTTCATGTGTAAATGACACATGGAAGAATGTCCGAGAAGGAAATACTCCTCAGATATGGCTAGTACAGCTTGAATGTGTATCCCCACAGTTGGAGGGACCTTCCAAGAAGCTCAAAAGATGAAGACGTGTCTTATGAACATAGAAGAAGGAAAGAAACACAAAAATATCTAAGGAAAAACTGTTACCACTTCATTAAATGCACTGTAACCACTTTCCTAGCCGCATTTATGTGGAGAAAACATTTGAACAGTGAAGTTTTGGCTACCACAACTCACAAAAAGTCAGGAGAGGTGTCGATGGGACAGGTACTCAAGTGATATCTCAAACGGTCGATAAGTGTAGGGTTAAGATGATCTAGAGAGAGCTATATAATGTGAGGAATTCTTTATGAGAAGGGGATCAGAGAAATTCTATAGAAGATACTGTAGCAATTTAATTTACAATTGTACTTAGTCAGAACTGATTTATATGAATGTGAAGCTCCTTGGACTGGGAACCTATTCCTATTTGTGTCTGAAGTTCAATTCAAATTGTCTTTGAACTCATGATAACTATTGTCCAAATTCACTAAGACCCAATTTTCCAACCCATTCTCTACAAATTTATTGTCTTGAGCTCATTGGGCCAACATACCCTATATTAAGGTTTGGGCCATAAATTGAGACCTTACACTACCAATAATATTTAAATTATATATATATATATATAGGAATAATATTATGCATCTTATTGTATATCTTTAAGTGTATCCATGCATATACATGGAGTTACAAGCTAATAATAAATAAAAGAAAAAAACTCATTTTACATATTTAAATATTTTAGTCTCAAAATCATTCAAATCAGTCATGATAGAGACAGGTAAATTTACAAAGTTGTTACAATAACCGTGTAAGTTTAAGCTGTCAATATTCATGTTATATTTAGTTTTTTATTCTTTATTTTTTTTATTTTTTTAAAAATGTATCACAAAGTAAAAGTAATGATTGTAGAAGGTGCGTAGAAGTTTTTATGCTTTTCTATGGACAAAGGGATGCCTGGGTTTAAATAAAAATAATGATTGTAGAAGGGTGCGTAGAGGTTTATGCTTTTCTATGGACAAAGTGGTGCCTGGTTTTGTTACAGGGCTTGAAGGCCTTGTATGGAGTTCTTGGTTTGACTATATTTTCTTGCAAGATATTCACACAATATAAATTTAATTTTTCATGCCTATTTCAATTAAGCGTTCTTTCTCCTCTGATTTTAACTTAGCTCTTTATCAACGTTGATTCTTTGTTGTTTTTTAGGGATATGCTTTTGATTCTTGCAAAAAAAAAAAAAGGATATTAATCTTTTTATTCTTGATCAAGTTTGAATGTTATTTGGATGTAGTTAAGCATCGGAGGAGTAGACCTCATTTTAGTTCACGTGGTTCTTAATGAATTTAGTGCAAGACAATGAGTTGAAAGGTCTAAGTTTACATGTGTCGAAGATGAAATTTATGCAATCTTCCTTAGAAGGTGGAGCATTCAAACAGTGACGCTATAATAATACTTTAAAGATTGTAATTTTCATTCCTGTTTCCTAGCCAGAAGAAATTTTGCTTTTTAAATTAATAATAACGTATAGCTATAGGGCATGTACATGCTTATATTTGGCAAGTTGCTATGTTAATTAATTTACAAAATGTTCTGTGTATGACGAAGTTTTAAAAGCTTTGAATCAATTTTCAACCATTGTGGGTTCGGTTTGTTAAATAATAAGGTCATATTCATATTAGTTTTTGACTTACAAAAAATAACATAGTGTTGCCAAATTTGAATTTGGCACTAACTATATATACTCACTAGAAAACTTCATTAATTTTGAGTTTTAATTGGATTTGATCAAACATTGAAATGTGGAGTACGGTAATACTTTTTTTTTTTTAATGATGATTCCTTTAATTTCTTAAACATTGTAAATATATGTCACATTACCCTTCTACCATTCATGACAAAACACTTCACAACAAATGATACCCAACTTTGGGATAAAAAACATGGTTAGGGACTAAGGTTTAGTTTAAATTTAGTTTTACTAGCAAACTTCGTAGATTAACTGCAATATTAAGGTCAAACGTTGTAGATTTGTAGGTTTTATAAAGACTATGGGTATTTGAGATGTCTATTTTTGTTTTAGAATTTATTTGGATTGAGAGGGAGGGAGGGAAAGTAGAGAGTAGATTTGACTCAAAATTAACCTATTTTCAGTCAATTCTACTTTACTCTCTCTACTTTACTCCCCCTCCTTTCCCCCTTCATCCAAACGGGCCTTAAGGAGAAAGAGAAAGACACATTTTATATAAACTTATCAACTATGCTATAATATATACAAGGGCGGAGGAAGGGGGGGCGAGGGGGGGCATGTGCCCCCCGAACTTTCAAATTTTTTAACTAATATGACATGAAATACCATCTTTGCCCCCCTTACACAAAAGACAAAAAAATTAAAAAAAAAATCCCAATACCAAGCTACCTGTAAAAGTCTCTAGCTATTCAATGAATTCACATTATTCAATAAAGCCGTGGGTCCCACTTGGTACTAATTAAAAAATTTAAAAAAAATAACAACTTTGCTACCTCTAAACAGAATAGGAATTAGAACTAGCATAGAACTCAAAAAAAAAAAAGGTATATATAATGCAAATAGTGCACGGCCTCCCATCAAAAACAAAAAAATTTATTTTCAAACCAGTCTCTTTCTTTGGATCTCAGAGTTTCTTTGCAGTTTTTAAAAGCATTCAACAAGGAGAAATTGATTCGGCTTGCTCAGTTTTATCCAAGTGATTTTTCAACAGTTCAAGTTTCTTTTTTGGATAACCAACTTGAGACATACATCCATGACATGCGGTCCACTGAAGAGTTTTCAACATTTAAAGGAATTGGACAGCTTGTTGAAAAGATGGTAGAAATGAAAAAGAATGTTTCATATCCATTGGTTTACTCATTAGTGACTTTGGCATTGATCTTACCAGTTGCAACAGCTACTGTTGAAAGAGATTTTTCAGCAATGAACATAATTAAAAATCGATTACGCAATCAAATAGGAGATTAGTGGATGAATGGTTGCTTAGTCACATAAATTAAGAAAGATATATTCAAGACTATTGAGTGTGAAAAAATCATGCAGCGGTTTCAAAATATGAAAAATCGTCAAGGGCAATTGAGTAAAATAAGCTAAATGTGAAAAAATAAATTAAAGTTTACATTTTATGTTAGATTCTGTATGACAATTACATTATCATATAGTTATTTACTTATTTTGTTATTAATATTAATTAATTTTAACATATGGTGTCCGCTTATCATCAGACCAAGATACCAATCGGTTTTTTGTGAAGGCGGAGATTAAACTTCAGATCTTTGATTTAACCATAAAAGATTTTACCAATTGAGTCAACTGGAACCCACCAAAACCATCATATAGCAACTTACTAATAATAATAATAATAATAATAATAATAATAAGAGGTTCAGTTGACCGGATCATGCTCAAATTGGCATCAAAAGACCATGCATGTTAATTCTAAAATAAAATAAACACTGTGACTTAAGTACAACATTTCCAATGATATCCGATTATAACAGTAATGAGAACCTTTTTTCTTTTGACTAATTTCATAACCATTAAACTCTATAAAAATTGGTATTTATATGCTCAGGATTCTTTCTCTTTGAGATATTTGTCCTCACACAACTTAGCGATCAAACCTGTGGTCTGATGCCATCACTATGGATGGGCCGTATGTGCTACAGCAGGCACCATCCAAAAGCTTTTTGGCAATTAACATGGTTCATTAATTTATATGTTATATAGACTATAAACAAGTAGTCGCGGTGGTTGAGGAAGTAGGCAAATAGCTTAAGGAACAGAAACTTCAAAGCATTTAAGTAAAGGGAGATTAAAAATTTTGCATTGATGCAATCTATGCTATTATGGATACGGTATTGTGAGAAATTGCAGTCCTGGCGGCCGATGCAAAGGAGTTAGCAAGGTTTTTCTTGTACTTTGGGACGTGGGATGATGATTACACACGCGAGCTCCTTTTTGTTTCTTAAAAAAAAAAAAAAAAAAGTCTTTCATAAGTTGTAATTTCTAATAGCTCAGTCGTTGTAAATGGGCTGTAAAATTTACAGCGTTTGTGTTTTCCTTAGCTTGTCTTCCTTCTGCTGTTATTTCTTCTTGGAAGAAAGAGTTTTGTTCTTAAATAATATTCTGATTTATCGCTTTATATGTGTCCAAAAACGGAATTAAGAAAAAAAACCAAGTAGTCAACTAATTTACTCAGGTCGTTTGAGGGCAACCTTGTCTCATTACTTTCTCACTGAAAGTTTTTTTACTTCAAATTCCAATTCAAAATTTCCAGAGATTTAATGGTTCAATGTTACATCCCAATTCTAATACACAGGTTCTGCTCTTTAAACATTTTTTCAGAAAAATTACCTAACCAAAAAAAAAATCCTAATAAAAGAACAGATAACCCATAAACAAGTAATGAATCTTACGAATAGATAGACTGACAAGGGGCGTTGCCGGAGAACACAGTGTGGGGTTGGTGGGATGAACAACAAATCAAATGTAAAGACAGGTCAGTACACTTAGTAGTTCAACTTGGAATGAGATTGTACAAGAACACCTAAGGATGAAAGGTGCAAAATGGTTTGGTTTCCAGACAATATTCCTGGCATACATTCATCAGTATGTTGCCTGTTAATGATAGACTATGCACTCTATACAAAGTTGGTAACTAGGGATAAATGGGAGATTTGTGTTGTCTATAGAAGCCAAATTAAGAGTAGAAAGTAGAAACCATCTGTTTTTTAGCGTTTTCACTAGGACATCAAAGCAGCAAGTTTTGAAATTGTGTTCTTTCAGTTGGGAATTAAGGGAAGAAGGTTTCAAATGAATCTAGGTAAGATTTCTTCGGCTGCTACTATCTACTATATATGGCTGCAAAGAAAGACAAGGATTCAAAATAGCAATGTCAAGATAGAAGGCATTATTCAAGCCATTAGAGATGATGTTAGGAGGGTAGGTTTTTGTTAAAAAGAAGAAGAAAGTGCAACTCTGAACTAAAACAAATGCACTTGTTGGCAACAAGCTGTTGGTTTCTAAAGAAGCAAATCAATCCAACAGCTTGTTGGCAACTAGCATGCTATACTAATTTACTCGGTTTTATGGATCTCTCTAAACAATTTACTTACCAATATCATGTAAACTGCAGTTTCAGATGTTGTATTTCAAATTTAGAACACAAGATAAATAGATTCACTGTAACTTAAATTCACAGCATCACAACCATACATTTATAGAAATATTGTTTCTAGCTTAAAAACCAGAATGCGAAATTGTATTTGGCCACCAAAAAAGTCAGGGACTCTTCAATTAAGACAATGGTCTTAGAAATCACAGTATACCAAGCATTTGATTAGCTTTTTGCTGAAAAGTACAATGATAGCTAGGGGGAAAAAAAAAAAAAGATGGTTTACAAAGTGTGAGTTTGGATAGCGTCCCACGGCATGCGTTTGCATTTTCCTTGGGTCTCGCACACTGTTCACGGGACCCATAAGTATGGAAAACGCAAAAAAAAAAAAGCAATAAATCTGGTTCCACGTGCACTATTCATAATTTAAAAACTATTTTTCTACAATTTTTTCAACAATAAGCAATATCTAAACAGACCTAAAGTAGTACATAACCAAATCATGCTACAAGAAAAAAGGCCTATTACAATGAAAAAAATCGTTGCAATAACTACAAAGTCGTTGCAATAAGGTGTTATTGCAACGTCGAAAAAGTTGTTGCGAGCCGTTGTAATAAACTCTAAGGCAATAGGTTTACGCAACACAAAAATCTCATTTCAATAAATTCTACATATTGCAACAAATAGGTTGATGCAATAACTTCTTTATTACAACAAATAACTTTGTGGCAATAGTTTACTACTTCAAAGGTTTTTTGTAATACGTGAACAATGTCATAGCTTAGCTTATTACAACAAACAACCTTACTACAATAGGTTTAAGTTTTTTTATTAATTTGTCTATTACCCTGTCTTGCAATATACCCATTATAAAACAATATAAACATTATATACATAACATGTACAGGTCTTTTTTCTTATAGTGTAAGCTAATAAACTACTGGAAAAAAGAAAAAAAAAAAGGAAAAAAAAAGAAAAGAAAGAGCTAATCCAAACGAATTGGAGGGGTAACCAGAATTGGTCGAGAATGAGAAGGAGGGCTGACCTTACCGAATGGAAGGGATTGCATAAACCTATTTGCCATGTTAAACCCTCCCAGATCACAGCCTCCATATGCCCCTCCTAGGTACATTGGCCAGTCCCAATGGTCATCTGTGAAATAGATCCTATTAGTTACTGCAGGGATCGTGCTTGTAGGAATGCTCCAGGAGTTGCCATCACCGACAAAAAAAGCATGACCTTCTAAGTCTCTCACTTCCTCAAAAGCCAATGCACTGAAGTTGAACATGTAGACCAAAAAAGATGTAGTCACATGCCTCCTCTGCGAAGGAATAAGATATCCATAACGAAAAACCATGTAAAGCTTTCCCAATGACTCCACCAAATAAAGTTGTCGGGGTTCCCGTACATCTGGCTGATGGGAAGCAATAACTTGTACCTCAGGTAACAGAGGAGCATCAAGTTCAAAGCGGACCAGTGTGCCTCCATCACAAAGTCCATATACTTGGTCATCAAGACATGCAACATCTTTGAATCTCAAATTGCCTGCATCGGTAACTGTGACCCATTCATCTTGTCCTCTTCTGTTCAAAGCTGCTCCTTCTCCCACTCTAGCAAAAGCCAAGCAATTCATGGGGCTATAAATTGCAAAGACAAGAAAAGATTGCTCATGATCATGGGAGGGGTCCTTGAAAAGAATGAATTTGTGTGCAAGGCGAAACCACTCTTCTGGAGCATCTCCTCGAATTGTGTCTAGTGGTGGAAGAGCAATGGGCTCTCCTCTCACAAGGGGCACAAGGTGGGCTCTATAATCAGGACCCAAGGCTACAAACCAATTATGTTGAGACCCCCAACAGCGTTTTCCGCAGAGTGCTTTGGATAGTGGTAATTGATAACGATTTTTGTTGAGGAGACTAAAGAACCGTCGCCAGTGAGTGTGTGGTGTCTCGGAAAGCATCAGCCAAGGAAGCTGATGAGGCCTTGTAATAGTAGTGGCAAAACAAGCAGAACGCCATGTTCGGGAAACCCCTGTAGCCGCCATAACATCTTCAAAGCCATGAAGTCGATTTACAATTTCACTAACGAAATCTATGTGGAGTTGGGACCAGTCATTGGAGTCTAACCCAAAATTCAAGGTCACAATAGAAGAACGATTGACTAGATATCTTTCCATATACTCAGGAAATAAGTCAATTGAGAAAATAAAAGACCCAATCATCCATTTGAATATGGGACGCTCAGCAGAGGAAATGTTTAGTATCAGACTTGTAAAGGTCAACAAATTTATCGCTTGAACACTGATGAAAGATATAGAATTCTTATATCGGCAAGTGGGAGTGATGGAGCTAATTCTACGATTAAGAAGAGAACTTTCCTTAATTCTAGGTAATATCTCAAGCAATAAATAACAAATCCCAATTAAGGTCATCATCAAGCAACGCTCAACCCAGGAAATGTCTGGGATCAGGACAGTCAAGATCAACGAAATTACAAAAAGAAATCTAGGCAACCTCAAAGAAATCCCGTGGCGTTGACTGAGAGTGACGGAGCAAACACTATAATGATGAAAATAACGAGCAAATAGAAATTTTACCATACTAGATTTGATAATAGGTATATATGCCATGTAGTCAAGTACCAAAAGAACAACGACGAGGCCAAAACAGATCCTAATACTGTAACGAACAAAATAGTCAAGTAAAGCCCTCTCTGGCCACATCATGGAGTTGAATGTGTCACTCTGTGAAATTTTTTTTTTTCTGTTGGTAAAATCACTCTGTGAAAATTAAAAACCTCAAAACAAGCTAATCAATAATCACAACGGCAAACTTAGCTCCAAATGATAATATATGAGATCGACAAGAAATTTAGACCAATCTAGATCTAGGTCTGCTATGGGTGAAAGCTAACAAATACAAGAGCGGTAAGAATGAATGAGATCGAGTTTGGGAAAGTAAAAGTAGGGCTTTCATCTGGAAAAGTAATTGGAATATTCAATCCAAGAAAAAGACAACTGAAGAAACTACTATATGTTACCATAGGTGCGAAGTTGAAGGATGATGCTAATTCGTTAGTTCACAATATTTAATTTATTACTTTATAAGTTAATTAGTTTAGTATTTGTCGGCCAATATTTGAATCATGCAGCCGATCACCAATTAGCCGTGTCCTTTTTTGGTAGAGTAAACATCACCAATTAGCTTCATAGTTAAGGTTTCAATAATTTTAAGGTGGACAAACCTTTAAAACACACCCAGCATACAAACCCATTATTTTATGTCTCTTGTCATTATTGTTTTCAGGGTGAGTGGCTCAGCTTTTTGAAAAAATGGACGATGAAAAAATAGCGTTTTTAAGAAGTTCATAATAAAAAAGTGTTTTTTCAAAAAGTTGAGAGGGTGTTTGGTTTGTGTTTTTAAACAATCATTTTTAGTTTTTAAACAATATTTCACGTATTTCAATACATTTTTTTACTTACACGTATTTTCATAAATGTTTTCAAACAACAATTTTCGGTTGTTAAACATATGTACCAAACGGGCTCTAAGTGTTTGGTAAAAATTGTTAAAAAGTGCTTTTTAAAAAAACTAAGGGGTGTTTGGTGAGTGTTTCTAAACAACAATTTTCAGTTTTTAAACAACATTTCACGCATTTTCACACACTTTTTCACCCACACATATTTCCACAAAAGTTTTTAAACAACAGTTTTCAGTTTTTAAACACATGTACCAAACGAACCCTAAAAGTGTTTGGCTTGCACTTATAAAAATGGCCGTTTGAAAAATAAATTACTAAAAAGGACAATGTATATATAAGTGAGTTTATTTGAGTCTTTTGGCTGAATATTGTTAAATTCGAAGTTAATTTGTGTTATAGGTACTGTTCCAACTTATTTAGGAATCTGAGGAAAGAGAATGAATTTCGACAATACCATTGTCGAAATTTAACAAAAGTAGGAGAGAGAAAGAGAAAAAGTAGGAGAGTGAAATTTTTGATTTTCGACAACACCATCACCGAAATTCCTTCTGCCCATACGTGCTACCTTAGTGGGTGCTCGAAGTGTGAGTGCGCGCAAGGAAAACCAAATGTGGCAATGGCATTGCCGAAATAGAAAAAAAAAAAAAAAAAGGCAATTGTGGCAATGCCATTGCCGAAAATGGGAGGAAAAAAAAAATAGTGTTTGCCGAAATCACATGTGAGGAATTTAAAAAAAAAAGTGCTACGTCTATAATATTTTTACAACATTTTTACAACAAATCACAGGTAGTTAGTTATTATTAGTTAAAATTTGAATTTAACACTAAGATTACTTTTTTAATCCAACAATAACAACCTGTCACTTAAAATTTGTTGTAAAAATTGTGTGCACATATAATTTCTTATATAAAAAAAAGTGAAATGTGGCAATGGCATTGCAGAAAAAGGAGGGGAAAAAAAAATTCCCCCTTTTATTTCGGCAATGCCATTGCCACATTCCACTTTTTTTTTTTTTTTTTTTTTAAGAAATGATATGTGCACACAATTTTTACAATATTTTTAAAACAAATTTTAACTGACAGGTTGTTATTGTTGAATTAAAAAGTAATCTCAGTGTTAAATTCAAATTTTAACTAATAATAACTAATTACTTGTGATTTTTTGTGAAAATGTTGTAAAATATTGTAAAAATTGTGTGCACATATCATTTCATAAAAAATAAAAAATTAAAAAATTAAAAAAAAAAAGTGAAATGTGGCAATGGCATTGCCGAAATAGGAGGGAAAAAAAAAATTTCCCCTCCTCTTTCGGCAATGCCATTGCCACATTCCACTTTTTTTTTTTTAAAGAAATTATATATGCACACAATTTTTACAATATTTTTACAACAAATTTTAAGTGGCTGGTTATTATTGTTGGATTAAAAAAGTAATCTCAGTGTTAAATTCAAATTTTAACTAATAATAACTAATTACCTGTGATTTTTTGTGAAAATGTTGTAAAAATATTGTAGACGTAACACTTTTTTTTTTTAATTCCTCACATGTGATTTCATCAACCACTATTTTTTTTCCTCCCATTTTCGGCAATGGCATTGCCACAATTGCCAATTTTTTTTTTTTTTTCTATTTCGGCAATACCATTGCCACATTTGGTTTTCCTTTTGCGCGCACTAACACTTCGAGCACCCACTCGGGTAGCAGGTATTGGCAAAAGGAATTTCGGTGATAGTGTTGCCGAAAATCAAAAATTTCTCTCTCCCACTTTTTCTCTTTCTCTCTCCTACTTTTGTTGAATTTCGGCAATGGTATTGCCGAAATTCACTCTCTTTCTACAAATTCCTAAATAAGTTGGAACAAATTAACTTCGAATTTAGCAATATTCAGCCAAAAAATTCAGTTTATTTCATACTTAAATCAATATTGTGAAATTATTTTTTTCTCACCAATATTAGCTAATAATAACCTACCACTTAAGATTTATTGTGAAAGTATTATGATAATTTATACTGATTTTAATTTGAACGTACTATTATATTTATTTTTTTCTCTTTCTAAACAAATTATTTTTTTTCACCAATATTAACTAATAATAACCCACCACTTAAGATTTATTGTGAAAGTATTGTGAAAATATTTTTTTTTCTCACCATATTTCCTTCTTTTTTTTCCTTCTTCTTTTTTCCCTCTTTTTTTCTCCTCCACACACGCACCCTTAATTTTTTTCCTTATTTCCTTCTTTCCTCTTTTTCCCTGCCACTTCCTCCACACATGTGCCCTTACTTTTTTTCTTTTTTTCCTAATTTCGTCTTTTTCCCTTCCACTTCACACTCCACTCCAAAATGTTCCACACACTTCAAACCCCTCTCTCATCCCTCAAAGTCTTTGCATCTCTCTTTTTTTTTTTTTTTGACAGTTCAAAAGCTAATGATGATGAAGATGAAGATGAAGATGAAGATGAAGATGATGATGATGAAGAAGTCTCTGCATATCTGCATCTCTTTTTTCGTCTTTTTTCTTTATTTCCTTATTTCCTCTTTCCTTCTAACAGAAAACAGAGTTCCACAGAATAGAGAAACTAGAGAGAGAATAAGGAAATCAAGATTGAAGAAGCTCAATAATTCTTTGTACTAATTAACAAAATGATATATAAAGGTTTATATAGCCAAGTTAACAAAGGAAATCAAAATAACTAACTCTAAAACTACCTCCATAATATGCGGATCAACTGTCTACAACCTATCATCACATTACACGTGTCAATACATAACAACCAACTAATCTAAGACTAAACTACCGGTCGTATATGATATAGTAGTCGTTTAGTGAATTAGTAAATTCATTCACAAAGCTCTCAGTGCTCTGCTCCAATGCTTTGCCTCTTTGCCTGATGCTCTGCCTCTCTGCATGAACACATGTCTTCATTTATTCTTCAACAAACTCATCTTGAATTACTTGCATCTGACTTCTTATCATGTAAACTTTGATACCTTCTTTATTCTTTTTTTTTCACACTCCAGAGAAGATGATGATGATGATGAAGATGAAGATGAAGATGATTGAAACATAAGGATTTTGGGTGGATTTTGGGTTTTTTTTTTTTTTTTTCTATGGATTTTGGGTTTGATTTTGAGTAGAGTTTGGGATGGGTTTTCCAATGGGGTTTGAGTTGATTTTAAGTTGTTTTGTGTTGATTTTGAGTTATTTTTGGTTTGGTTTTGTTGATTTTGTGTTTGGATTATCAAATGTTGAAATGGGTTTTGTTGATTGTGGTGGTAGACCGATGAGAGTGGTGCTGTGTTTGTAGCAACACGATGAGAGGAATCAAGGGTAATTTGGTAATTGAAGGAAGAGCCCAACGGATAGTTCCAAAACGCGCATGGACTTTTTGTTTATAGACCTTCAGTGCTCCATAAGTTTTGCCCGTTCTCAGCGCGTTTTCAGCAAAGTTGCGTTTTGGGCTGAACCAAACGCACAAGTTGCTCTAGCTTTTACAGAAATGTGCGTTTCAGCTCCTAAAAGCTGAAACAAACGGGTACTCATTCATTAGTTTTTTCTTTTTTTCCAATTTCCATAAATTTCATAACTACAACCTAATTTCATCCCATACTCTTTCTAGTCTGTTCGTATTAATTTAGTACAAACCCAAAAATAAAGCAATTGAAGGTAAAGATAACGTGAGTTACAAAGGCAAACCAAGTGAACCCAACAAAATGATTTTAAAGTTGAAGAAAACACAATTAAAATTTACAAAATGGGAAAAGAAAAGGAGTAAATTATCCGAGGAAGCAACTCTTGAGAAATCTGAGGTCTTTTCAGCAATGGGGATTGTCCTAAAAATTACAAAGTAATCTTTGGCAGTAGACAGCAACAGTCTTGGCATATTTCCGATCGTGGGTCTGCCACTAGAAGTTGTTGGTGGTTTGTGGGTTTGCTAAAGAGAAGTTGGTTGCTAAAAGGTTTCAACGTGAGAGAAATAATTTAGTTTTTTGGGTGGCTTGTTTTGTGCCGTTGGATATTTTTCTTGACACATGTCTTGCATCTGGATAAAAACTGGAGGAAATGGGAGAAATTTGAATGGGAGGGGAGCTTGTCCCTTGCTCTGGTGCCAATGTCAACAATATCCTTAATATCTTTTGGTGCTCATTTGGGAACCCAATATTTTGGCACCAACTTATTTGGACATACAATTTCAGAATTATCACTAAATTAGTAATAAATAAAAAAATGTTATTTCTCATTGGATTTTTTTAGTAGAGTTATTAGTTATTACTCATTGCTATTATTAAGCCAAATAATATAAAAGAAAATCATAATAAAGTAATTAAATTGATTATTCAAAAAATGGCAAAATACTATTTTAGTCCTTAAACTTTATTAAAAGTTTTTTTTTTATCCCTAGACTTTAAGAAGTTTATTTTTCGTTCATAAACTATTAAAAAGTTCATCTTTCATCTATAAGCAATTGAAAATGTTTAATTGATGTCCTTAAACTTTATTAAAAGCTTATTTTTCATCTCTAAACTATTGAAAAATGTTCTTTTTTATCCCTATTTTTGTCTCTAAACTATTGAAAAAGCTCTTTACAAAGTTTAGGAATGAAAATAAAAAATAAAAAATAAGTTTAGGGACAAAAAACAATTTTTTGTTAAAATTTAGGAATCAAAATAATATTTTATCCAAATATTTTTGGAACATATTTATAAATCATGAAATTTCGAGGAAGCTTTCTTTCTTTCAAGAAAGATTTCTTTCGAGGAAGCTTTCTTTATAAACCAAGATTTATTTCCTTGTCCACAGCAATAATCTTGGTTTCAAGTTTGTGATTTTTAAAGGTGATGCCAAGTTTGTCATTGATTCTATAATTTGCTCATCTTCCAATCCTCCATGGGAAATCTTTTCCATTATCTCAAACATCTACAATCTTTTTCCTTATTTTTCTATTGCAAAATTCTCTTTTTGTTATCGATCATGTAATGAGTTTGCTCATCATTTAGCCCGTTGGATATGTATTTCTCCAAATTGGGGACCCCAAACCATCTTTTTCATCCCTTCTTGGGTCTTTTGTAAGGAAGTTAATGGATCAATTCCTACATTGTTGTCTTTGCCTTTTTTGGAGTTGTTGATGCCCACTTTGGCAAGGAGGCTCAATAATAGGAAGAAACCCAAAAATATGGGAAAAAAGAGTTAATAAATTGAGAAGAAAACCATTAAGCCCAAATGACAGGAATAATGGATCATAGGCCTAAAAAAATAGCAAAAGGGCCTCAAAAAAAGCAAGTGGGCCCAAAAGAGCCCAAAGAAAGAACTGGTAAACCCATGGGCATTATGAGAAATGGAAAGCAAGCAAGAATGGGCCGAAGGAGCCCAAAGGAAGGAACTAAGTAACTGAGGGGTTGGTGAAAAAGCCCATAAACCTCGAAAATAAAGGATGTGGTAATTTGAGCCGAGGAAACCCAAAAGACTTAGTAAAAGCCCATGGAAATGAAGAATTGGAATGGGCCAAGGATGCCCAAGGAAATGAAATGGGCTGAGGATGCCCAAAAGAATAAAATGGGCCAAGGAAGCTTGAAAGCGATGAAATGGGCCAAGGAAGCCCAAAACAGCATAAGTACTAGCCCAATGATAATGCTAGGCTACTGGAATTAAGCAAAAGGAAAGTGTACAGCAAGCCCAAAAGAGGCCTAGCAAGTATAAGTCAAATAATAGCATGGCAGGAACAACGAGATGGCATGACAGAAATGTCAACCGACCCATAAAAGAGGATAAGGAATGGATTTGGAGAAGGAAAAGCCCACGATCAAACAAGACCTAGCCCAGGAAAGAAGTAAGACATATATAATGAAAGCTCAGAGACTCATCCACGCCACAAGAGGTCAATAACGAGTAGTAGAACATGCAGACAAGCCTTAAGGTCATGGCAAACGCATGAACATCAGACAAGCCATAGACATACATGGAAGTGGAGCATGCACAAGGCTCAAGCACCACCAACTTGTACCCAGCCAATACAGGAGTGGTGGGCCATGAGACAAAGGTAAGAGAGGATATGGTCTGGCAGTGGGGAGAAGGGGAAATCCCATTCTAGGGTTCCTGCTCGGGGGAAATGTCTTGCTGGGATGAGATACCACCTAAAAGAGGGAAAGATGAGTTGAGATCACTAGGTGCATGCCATGAGGGATAGTGAGAGAAAATACCCACCCTTATCTGAATGGGAATGCCACGGTGAGCAAGCAAACAAAATAATACTCTTTTGTCTGGGAATGGGATGTGGCATGGCCAGCACAGGTAAGTCGTGATGACTGGGCAGCTGACAGACTAGTGGGTGGTTTAGGAAGGACACCCATGCTAGGACAAAAGCGGTTAAGGGATAAAATAGTAAAAACTCGTCACAGCAGGAAGTGTAAAAAGGGCCTCAGCCGTGCACAGTGGGGAGATACAACAACATAACCATAGAACATGAGGGAACAAGAGAGAATGGAGAGAAAAGAAAGCAAGAAAAGGAGTGAAAGTTAGAACAGAAAAACTTAGAAAGGAAAAAAAAAAAAAAAAAAGGAATTAGAGAGAAAAAATATAAAGTAAACAAGAGTGTGGTAATGTGCATGCACCAATAAGCTATTCTCTTATCTCCCTCTAAAAGCCTACTCTCTAGTGAGAATTAAGAAATTTGAGGATAAGCTATTTAGACCCATTCTCTCAAAGTGGGTAATTTCCATGGTAGGATTTTCTTATGAGATTGCCCATGTTGAAGGGTGGTTCCCTTCTTGGACTTAACTCCGCAAAGAAGTCAAGCACGACAGATTGACTGTTCTTCCTTTATTTTATTGATCAAGCATTAGTGTTATTTCCTTTTCTTTATTGTTATCACCTTATTTATGTTGCATTTATATTATTGCATTATTTCTTCCTTTATTAAGATCATGATTTAGCATTTTCTGTTTTCTGGCTAACAGTAAGCATATTCTCCTTATTATTGTTATATTACATCTATCTGCCATAACTTTTTTGTAACAATTTTCTCTGCTGTGAGCGCGTGTCAGAGGTCTTAGCAAAAATGGGCTCTAGCTTGTGTACCAACTGGCTTGGGGTGTGTTGCAGTTAAGCCAGTCCTGACTCTCCTACCCAGAACCATTGGGCCATAACATGGCAGGAGGCAACCCAGCCTGCAATTGCGAAAAAGGCCCACCACAGAAGTCTGGGTCTCCCCTTCTTTTTTCTTAATATATCATCTTACTTAAAAAAAAAAAAAAAAAAAAAAAAAAAAAAAAAAACAAAACAAAACAAAGCGGCTAAGTTCATATTGGGGAACCTAAAAGAAAAACCATAACGGCGAGTGATGATCCTAAGACCATCACTAACTAACCTCAAGATCATGGAATTCAATGTGTTTTGAATGAGATAGACAAGAAACTGAGACCGATCTAGCTAGAGCCAAGTCTATTGTGTGTGGAAGGCTAACAGATACATTTTGGGAAAGCATGTAGGGTTTTCATCGGTAAAAGTAATTTGACAATCAAACCTAAATGCATTCACATTGGGTCTTGCAGATGCTATATGTTGGTATGTTTAGCATCAAAGCTCCAAAAACCCCCCATTACCCGAACCTGTAAACTCAAAAAAATTTACAATTGTGCTACAATACCATCCCAAATATATGATGGTACTGTAGCACAATTGTATAATTCTTAATTAGTTTATCCTCTCTCCTCCCATCCTCTATCTCTCTTCGTGTCTCATTTCTTTCTCTAATTCTCTCTCTCCATCAGTCCTCTCTCCCTCACTCCCACTCTGTCTCTTCGTCTCCCACTCCTTGTTTCTTTCGATATGCAGTGGTGGCCTATTTGTGAAGGATCTCATGTTGGCAAGGTCATGGTGGTGGTGTTTTTTTCTGCAAGGTCACGATGTGGTGAGTTCGGTGGGTTATGGCAGAGGTGGATGAGGTGAGGCAAAGGAGATTTATGAAAAAAGGTGGGTGTAGCATGGCAGATGTGGGTTTCTTTTGTGTAAATTTTGACTTGATTTTTTTTTTTTTTTTTGTGGGTCATCTTTTGGATTCGGATTTTGCTATTGGTTTGATTTGATTTTGGGATGGATTTTTTTTGAGGATTCATGGTGGTGGAGTTGGGGGTTGCCATGGTGGTGGTGGAAGGGGGTGGGGTTTTTATTATGGATCATATGTGGGTTCATGGTGGTGAAGGTGGGGGGTTGTCGTGGTGATGGTGGTGGCGTGGCCATGGGTTTCGGTGGCTAAGGTTTCTGGGTTTTGTTTTCTCTATGGGTTTCTCGGTTTTGTTAATATATGGGTTTCTAAGTTTCAAAGACCATGAGGAAGCTTCTATATGTGCTTGAAGATGACTTTGGTTTTCAATTGATAAAAATCAGTTTGGGTACTGAGTTTTGGAGATAGAAATCAGTTTGGGTATGTTCTTCTTGGAGGTGATGGTAGCAGGTGGTTGCAAAGGTGATTTGGGTTTTTGTTTTTATTTGGGTTTTGGATTATGTTATTTTATTGTGTAAATATATTATTTTTATGTGTTGTATGGTAAAATAAAAGTTGGGATGTTGGATGTATTGTAAAATGGAATGGTATAACTAATAAAGTAACTTTTAGATGGTAAAATGAGATATTGTTTACAAACCAGATGTGAGTGCTCTAAGAAAAATATATATATATATATATATATATATAATAATAATAATAATAAAATAAAAATAAAAAAAAACACACACACACACTTAAGAAACAGACAAGAAAGGAGAAGCAAAAAAGGTGTGTGTGTGTGTGTGTGTGTTTTCTTTACAATTCAATTTCAACCCAAGAAAGAAAGACATTGAAAAAACAGACAAAACCAAAAAAAAGTGCCGAAAGTTCTTGCATTTCATTCCAGCCAATCACCAATTAGGAATCAGCTTCACAGTTTTTTATTTTTATTTTTTGATGAAAGGAATTAACTTCATAGTTAGTATTGGCATCCGAAATTGCAAATAATATTCTATTATACTATTTAAAAAACTACTTTATCTATTATACTATCCCACTTTACAATATACATATTATCCCATTTTCTATTTTACCATACAACTCATTCAAATAATACATACAACCCAATAAAATAATATAATCCAATCTCTTGCTATAGTAAAAGAGAGAGAGAAGAGAAGAAAGAGACATTAAAAAAGTAATTAAAAAAATAGGAACTTGCTACAGTAACATCTTACTTGTAATATGTTACTGTACTATAGTTAAATTGTAATAATTTTTACAACTAGCATGTTGGATAATGCCCATTTTTATGATTTGATGCTAAAATATAGCATATTTGGAGTTTTACAACTCCAAATACTAAAGCTCTTAAGGCTGCTTTATTGGAACAAAATGCTAGAATTCATTTTGTTTAAAATGTATCACAACAGAATTTTTTTTTCCCTAGAAAACTTGCCTTTGATATTATTTAGTTTCCCACATGGTGCACGGATACTTTGCAAATGTATTTGAAATAATTTTTATGTTTTTTAAAACCTATTTATAATACTCATTTTGTTGTATAATATTCATGTTTTACCACAATATTGTTTAATGCTTTGAAACTAAATTTTCTTAATTTATATTTTATGTAACAAAAAATTTATAGAATTGGTTTCCGAATATTGAGTGAAATTGCTACACTAATCTAAATTTCTGAGGTTGGAACAATCAAGACTTTTAGACATTTCTAGGAGACTAACATATTATATTATATGTAGACTTTAAAATGATTTTTAAAACTGAAAATTTTAAATTTAAATTAAAAGCATAAAATACTTTCATATCCTAAAATTACAAAAATTCAAGCAATCTCCCAAACACTTCCTCAACTACTCCATTTTCATAACCAAATACCAACCCACAAATCTCAAACACCCATTTCATTATCTCAACGAAAGGAAATCATTTATTAGTACCGACATATAAAGACTATAATAAAATAAAGAAAAAAATGGTTAAAAACATTTTCATTTATAAAAAAATTAATTGCCTTTAGCTAGACTTCCAAATAAAACAAAAAAAACAAAAAAAAAACACACAAAAAGACACTCTAAAATCATCATTGACTTTCACTTTTATTGTCGTGGCTCATATCGATATTGCACTATATAGCAATAAAAAACTACAAAGAAACTTGAAAATTATGAGGTCTAAAACATAATATATAGAAACCAACTAATCTAATCAATAATCAATTAGAATGTTTCTTTTTATTTCTTTTTAGTTCTAAAACAAAATACAATTATGACTTTCTCACACCAAACACCTAAAGATCCAAAGCTAATTACATCCATTACAGAACCCACAACATCTAACCTTAATATCAAACCAATGAGTTGCATCGTTACTCATTAAAAAAAAGCAGATTCTCTTCCTTGGTTATAACCAACTCATATGGGTTAAGATTAGATAGGACGACGAAGATAGAGTTAGGTAGTTGTCATTGAAAGGTTGAAGATATATGACATCATTCTTGATTATGATGTATTTGAGATGAGATGGCATGAAGGGTTGTGGGCATAGGAGGTTTTTTAGCTTGAAACATTAAATTAAATAAAGCAAAGAGTCTTACAAAGAATCCTTATTCTTTAATAGGAAAAGTTTTGAAGCATTGAACCAAGCAAACCAAAAGTCTCTATTCATGTTAAGAACATAAGGAACTTGCAAACCAATGGTTAAATTTTTAAAATTAACTCAATAAATAAATATTATGGGGGCCTTTTTGTGTTAATGGGCCAGGGCCCGTCCTGCTATGCTCAGGCTCGTGGAGTAGTGGGTTAGAGAGTTGGGACTGACCTATTATCCTAATAGGATTATGTCGCAGGCTAGACTGTGTGCAAGCGAAGCGTTCCCAATACGCAAACAAGGCAGGGAGTGCTACGGCAGACTAGGTATCTCAACGAACACAGTAGATAATGCCACTGTAGAACAACTGATACAACAAATATGATAAAAGATGCCACGACAGAACAACTGATATAGCAAATATAATAAAAGATGCCACGACAAAACAACTGATATAGCAAATATGATAAAAGATGCCACGGCAGAACAACTAATATAGCAAATATGATAAAAGACGTCATGGCAGAACAACTGATACATCAAATATAATAAAAAATGTCAAGGCAAAACAACTGATACCGCAAATATAATAAAAGATATCACAACGGATATAATAAAAGGTACCACAGCGGGATAGCTAACAGCAAAAGATGCTATAACAAAACAAATATCAATACAGGTGATAAGTAAGTTAAGAGAAGCTATAGCAAGATGGTGGCAGTAGTTCTAGGCAAATAGGATTGCATGAGTTCACCACCTCAGTCTTAGGTCAAGTCTTTCAACAAGAAACAGTCCAAGAAAGAATCCAAACCCTATATAGACAACCTTGTCATAGGCTTTTGCCATCAAAGTTGTAGGTTCCGGAGCCAGGACCTAGATGGTTATGCGTTGTTACTTATAGGGTTTCAAAGAGCGGGTTTCATAGGGAGGAAAAATGCGGTCTATTGATACATGCCCCTATTTTTGTCGTATTTTCTCTCTTCCCTTTTACCACTTTCTTTCTTTCCATTTTTTAGTTTCTTACTGTTATATCACTATGGGTTCCCCCCCTCCCCCCCCCCCCCCTCGGTCCTCTCTCTTTCTTTTTTCTCCTTCCCCTTCATCTATGGTTATCTCTTCCTTTTATAATGAATTGGTTCAATGGGATTTCTCATTTTTGCCTCTAAGGCTTCACCAACTGCTCTTGGTGTCTTATGGGCATTCCTTAAGGACTACCCACAAACCCATTGGTTGCTCGACCACTACTTCTGCTTAAAGTGTGCTTGATGCACCACTCCCCGTTCTAGGACAAAACATTCATTTGTTTTATTTGTCCACTCACCTTTCCTACCTTACCCGAATGGATAAGGGTTCGAGTCCTTTGTGGTGGGCCTTTTGTGATTTTGGGTTGGACTACCTCTTGTCGTACTGAAGCCCAAGTGTACTGGACAAGAGAGTTGGGACCGGTCCAATTGCAACTCACCTTGGTCCGGCTTGTGCAAAACTATGCCCCAATTGCCGAAGCTTTGGTCACGTACCCATGGCAGGCAAAGCTGTTATAGAAGAGTTATGGCAGACACATACAGTATGACAATAAAGGCAATACGCTTCCCGTTAGGCAAAATAAATAAGGAATCCTTAAGTAAAGTAGGAAAAGAGCGATATAAGAAACACGTTATAAGTGAAATTACAAAGGCAAGAAATGAAATAATTTTGATAAACAACGAAATCAAAAGGAAAAGGTTAGTCTGCCGTGTCCAACTGTGCTACAAGGCTAATACTAAGGGGGGAACCACTTCCTCAACGTGGATAACCTCGCAGGAGAATCCTGCTATAGAAATGATCCACTTTAAGGGAACGGACCTGAATGGCTTATGCCCAAACAAGTTCTTTATCCTTCACAGAGGGTATGCTTTTAGAGGGAGAGAAATGATTAGCCTATTGGTGCATGCCTACCATTCTACAATCTTTTGTTTTTTCTTCCTGATTCTTTCTTTCTTTCTTCTCCATTTTGTTACTTTAATTCTTCCCCACTCTTTTTTTTTTCTTTCTCAGTGCTTATTCGTGTAGTACTATAGTGATATTGTGATTCTCTCCTAGTGGTTGCTATTGTAGTGATGATGATACTATGCACGGCGAGGGCTCTTTATATACTGCCTGCCGTGACTGGTTTTTACCATTTTAGCCTTTAACTACTTTTGTCTAGATCTGGGTGTCCTTCCCAACCACCATTGGTTTGTCAGCTGTCCAAACACCACCACTTACCTATGCTGGCTACACCACTCTCCATCATCAGACAAAGAAGATTATTCTGTTTGCTTGTTCACCGTGGCATTCTTATCCACCATAGCGTGGGTATTCTCTCTTGCTATACCTTATGGCATGTACCTAGTGGTTCCAACTTATCCTTACTTCTTTTGGGTGGTATGTTATCCCAGCAGGACATCTCCCCCAAAAGAATCTGAGCAGAAACCCTAGAACAGGCTTTCCTTTCTCCCCACTGCCAAACCATCCCCTCTCTTACCTCTAACCCATGACCCACCACTCCTGTATTGGCTAGGTACAGGCTGATGGTGTCTGGGCCTTACATGTGCTCCACTTTTGCATACATCCAAAGCTTGTTCGCTGCTCATGCGTTTGCCGTGGTCTGAAGGCTCGTCTGTGCATTCTGCCGCTCATCCTTGAACTCTTATGGCATGAACTGTTTTCTGATTTCCCATTCCTTACGGCTTGCTTCTTTCAAGAGTTGGGCCTTACTTGATTGTGGGCTTTTCTTTCTTTAACCTACTCTTTGCTCCTTCCATAGTCTTGTTACCATTCCTGCCATGCCACTCTACTATTCCTGCTATGGTGGTATTTAACTCGTGCTTGTTGGGCCTCATTTAGGCTTGCTGCATGCTCTTCTATCAATTGGTTACAATGACCCAGTATGGTCATTAGATTTACTTATGCTACTTTGGGCTTTCTTGACCCATTACACTGCTTATGGGCTCCTTTGGCCCATTTGCTTTCCTTGGGCATTCTCAGCCCATTTCCTAATTCTGCATTCTCATGGGTTTTTACTAACTCCCTTGGACTTCCTTAACCCAATTACCATATTCTTCATCCTTAAGGCTCATGGGCTTCTCATCAACCCCTTACTTTTTTACTTCATTACTTTGAACCTATTGTGGCTCATTCTCACTTTTCTACATCACATAATGCCCATGGGTTTACTACTTCTTTCTCTGGGCTCCTTTAGGCCCATTTGCTTTCCTCAAAACCCATTTGCTTATTTTATGGGCATATGATTCATTATTCCTGCCATTCAAGCTTAGTAGTCTCTCTCTCAATTTACTAACTCTTTTCTGCCCATATTGTTGGGATTCTTCCTGCTATTGGGCTTCTTCCAAAATGAGCATCAACATCCTTCTCTCTACCTACCTTTATAGCATGTATCAGGTGGTCCTAACCCTTTACTTACCTCTTTCGAGCGTAATGTCATCCTAACAGGGCATTTTTCCCAAAAGAAGCTTTAGCGGGAACCCCAAAATAGACCATTTTCCCCCCACCACCAAACCACACCCTCTGAGTCCCTTGACTATGGGCCTACCCCTCCTGTATTGGCTAGGTACAAGTGGGTGGTGCTTCAGCCCTTATGTGTTCGTTCCATTACCTTCTGTGTTTGTCTTTTTTTGCTTCCACATCATTTCTGTCATTCCTAACATGTCTCATTCTACTGTGTGTCTCTTATATTCGTGCTTATCCTCCATGGCATGAAAGGCGTGGGCTTTAGGGCTTACATTGTTTCTTCTTATTTCCTCATAAGCTTGGGCATTGTCTTGGCAGAAGTTCCTGCTCATTTTGTTCGTTGGGCTCTTGCCCTTATTGCTTCTCTTCTTGCTTTGCCTATGGGCCCGTTGGCTATCACCAGGCCTAATGGGTTCTTCTTCCTTCTTTTCTTGGGCTTCCATGGCCCATTTACTTTGCTTTTACCTTTTGTTGTGCTCGTGGGCTTGCTGGCCATTATTCTTGTCATACTGGCCCATTGGGATTTTTACTTTTCTCATTGGGCTTCTGTGGCCCATTTACTTTACTTTTACCTTTTATTGTGCTCGTGGGCTTGCTAGCCATTATTCCTGTCATGTTGGCCCATTGGGCTTTTTTCTTCTTTCCTTGGGCTTCCGTGGCTCATTTACTTTACTTTTACCTTTTACTGTGCCCATGTGCTTGCTGGCTATTATTCCTATCATGCTAGCTCATTGGGCTTTTACTTCTTTTCTTGGGCTTTCGTGGGCCATTTACTTTACTTTTACCTCTTATTGTGCAAGTGGGCTTGCTGACCATTATTCTTGCCATACTGGCCCATTAAGCTTTTTACCTTTTTTTCTTGGGCTTCCATAGCCCATTTTCTTTCATCATGCATCTTTCACTTCCTTCCTCTTTCATCTTTCTTCGTTGTTGGGCTTCTTCTACTGTTGGGCCCTTTGTCCAAAAATGGGTATCAACAAACTTGTTTCTCTCCAAACTTGTTTCCATGTGAATGCTCTAATTCTTGCGAGTACCTACCATTTGAAGGATGAAAAGTAAGGTTGTAAAGGGTTTTAGTGGTAAACAATACTACGATAGTGCAGGCCCAATCCAACTATGTGTGGATTAGGCTTCCGATTGCCAATATAAATGGGTTCAGCCTAAACAAATGTAACTAATCAAGACTTAAAAAATGGGTTTGTTGATTGCTTTAATGATATGGGTTCAACCTCCCCAATTGTTGCCCAATTTCCTATACTTAGAAAGAACTTACGAGATGCATTAGTTCTCAATCTTTAAGAACTTTCCATACCATTTTTAAAAGGGCAAAGTTTACTATATATTTTGAAAATCTAATTGTTGAATTGCATGTTCTTTATGCTTTTAATACGCATATCAAATTTTGTGTCAATTGGATATTATTTACTATATAATCTATAAGCTTATATTTTATGCATAATTTTAAACTACAAAAACTTGCAATTTAAACAATTTATTGATGATATAGCTATTGATATTCAATTTTCTAGAAAATTTGTAACCATGTAATCCAATGGTGCATTTGTCAAAATTCACCTCCAATAAAAAGATATTGAGTAAGGTTGTAGTCTTAAGTTACAATCAAGTTAAACCTTGTCCATCTTAAAATCCATCTTGTATGCATGCATGTAAAAGCCTCTAAATGAGTGGTATAGATCCAAAAAATATTGTTAATTGATGTATGCTAACATGTTTGCATTCAATGATAACACGATAAACGTACTACTCTAAAATTAGAAATTATAAAATACAAACATGCTCAAAAAATATTTATGTAGCTCAATCTAAAGATTTTATTTTATTTTAGTTAAGCACTTGTTCATCCATCAGTCAAAATGGTGATTTGCCCTTTTATCATAAAACAATGTTTTTGCATGTAGTGTGATGTAAAACGATAATTGCAAAATAGGATCTATAATTTTCATTGCTAAATAGCATCTATAATACCTCAAAAGTTAGGTGGATGTATTTAAAAACTACCCAATTGGCTTGTAGCCTTTTTCCATTTTCCCTTTACTTATATAAAATGGGTTATACAAAGGCTCAAGTGATAACCAAATTGTAATGATATATTCTACATTGTCTCATGTTTGTGGTTTGAACCACATCATTTTCCTTCCTTACTATCTACATATCTCCAGAAATAGGGATGACAATGGAGTGGGATGGGGTAGGATTGTTGACACCCATTTTTGATAAAAAAGGCTCAACAGCAGAAAGGCCCAATAGCAAGCAAAAATGAAGAAGAAAAGGATGGAAAAGCAAAATAAAAGCAAATGGGCCATGAGAGCCAAGGAAAGAGGTAAAAGTCTAATGGGCCAACATGGCAGGAAGTGACAGCTAGTAGGCCTATAGGCATAATAAGAGGTAAAAGTAAAGCAAGTGAGCCATGAAAACTCAAGGAAAGAGGTAGAAGCCCATTGGGCCAACATGGCAGGAAGTGACAACTAGCAAGCCCATGGGCACAATAAGAGGTCAAAGTAAAGCAAGTGGGTCATGAGAGCCCAAGGAAAGAGGTAAAAGCCCAATGGGCCAATATGGCAGGAAATGACAGCCAGTAAGCTCAAAAACGCATAAGAGGTAAAGTAAATGAGCTATAAGAGTCCAAAGGAAAAAGTAAAACCCAATAAGCCAACAGGTCCATGAACACAATAAGAGGTGGAAAAAAAAGGGAATAATGTGCAAGTCAGTGGATTATAGAGGCCCAAGGAAATAAGAAATAAGAAAAGCAAAAATCCAACAAATTAGTTTGGCAAGAACTTATGCCAAGTAAACACACAAGCCTAGGAAGGGATGAAAAGAAATAAGGCAAACCCAAAAGGCCATGCTCTCTTCCATAGAGGATAAACACAGGCAAAAAAAACACGCAGCAAAACAGAACAAAACTAATTTGCTATGGCAGAAATTGCGTGGGAACATAAGAAAAAAAACAAAGGATAGTGGAGCAAGCACACAATGGCTAGATCACCACCAATCTGTACCTAGCCAATACAAGAGAGGTGGACTCATGGTCAAGGGATTCAGAGGGTGTGGTTTGGTGGTAGGGGAAAAAGAGTCTATCTTTGGTTTCCAGCTAAGGCTTCTTTTGGAAATATACTTTGTTGGGATGGTATCTTACCCAAAAGAGGTGGTAGACGGTTGGGACCACCTAATGCATGCCATAAAGGTAGGTGAGGAGGTAGCCAAATCCTTATCCATTTGAACCTAGAGGTAGAGGCTTATAGCAAGATCAAACAATGAGAGATTTTGTCATGGAATGAGTAGTGGAAGAAAGAGAATGCACTAAGTTTACCCAGTAGTAATAGTGGCATGTAGGGGTGTGCATGGGTTGGGTTGGGTTGGGTCGAGTTAAGGGGATTTTTTGACCCAACCCACCATGGTGGGTAAAAAAAAATTCTACCTAATCCAACCCATCACATAAGTCCAACCCAACTCACATGGGTTGGGTTGAACCCATGGGTTTGACAAATTTTTATTATTATTATTAAATTGAGTAGAAAAAAATATAAATATTAATATATTAAAAAAACCCAAAGATTAGTATCAATGTAACTCCTTAAAGGTAAACAACACTAATGACTAAATAACAACAGTAATTTACTAAGGTTTGTATGAACTAATTGGCTTTTATATAGGATAGAAAGAGCTAGTTATTTTAAATTTTTTATTAATTATATAATATTATATATATATATATATATATATATATATATATATATATATATATATATATTAAATTAGTATTAGTAGTAGGAACCGAGGAAGTGCTGCTCTACGGCTAGTTTTTTTTATAAATGATTATATATATATATATATATATATATATATATATAAGTGCCCTACAGTTGGTTTAAAAAAAATTATTAAATATATAATATATTTTAAATATATATTAAATATGAATGGGTCGGGTCAGGTTTGGCGGGTTTGTAATTTTATGACTCAAACCCAACCCGACCTGCTATAAAAATTTTTTTTTGTAACCCAACCCAACCCACCAAGCCCTAAAAACTGACCCAACTCGGCGGGTTGGGTCTGGTTTGGTGGGTCGGTGAGTTTTCTGCACACCCCTAATGGCTTGGCAACCAATGAGTTGGTGGGCAGTCCTGAAAGGATGTCAACAACAAATGGTGAAATCCTAGGAGTAAAAAGGAGAAATCCCATGGAATCAGTCCACTATAAAGAGGGGCAATAGCCATAGATGAAATGGACAAGGACCCAATGGGAAGAAAGTTGAAAACTGAGAGAGGAGTAATAGAGAAAAAAAGGGAAAGAAATGAAGTGGTAAAAAGAAGAGAGAAAACACGGCAAAAATATGAGCATGCAGTAATAGACTATCTCTTCCCTCCTTTAGCAAACCCACTCTTTGGAATCCCAAAAGTAGTAACAAGTAGTGATTTAGGCCAATTCCCCAAAATGCACAATTTTGATGGCAAAAGTTTGTGACAAGGTTGTTCAAATTGGGGTTCGGGCTCCTTCTTAGTTCACTTTCTGCGGAAAGATTCGACACTCAACTTTGATTGCGAATACATATAATTTTACTTGTTAGAACTTATATTTGTTGTATTTGTTGTTTTGTCGTGGCATCCTTTACCATATTTACTATATTAGTTGTCTACCGTGGCATATTTGCTGTATTAGTTGCTCTGCCGTGACATCCTTTATCATATTTGTTGTATTAGCTGTTTTGCCGTCACATTCTTTACCATATTTGTTGTATTAGTTGTTCTGCTATAGCATCTTTTATTATGTTTGCTATGTCAGTTGGTCTATTGTGGCATCCTTTATCATATTTGTTATATTGGTTATTCTGTTGTGCCAGCTATTTTTTCATTTCACTCCTTCTTGCTATTGTTGGTCCACTGACCATAGTCCAACTCTCTACTTTGTGTGTTTCATCGTCTACATCTCTGGAGTGCTTGGCTTGCACACAAATTGGCCTATAGCATGGTCCTGCTAAGGTATTGGGCTAGCCTCAACTTCCTGACCCACGACTCAATAGGCCTGAACATAGCAGAACAGGCCCTGGCCTATTAACACAAATAGGCATCCACAAGGATCATGGGTGCTCATCCCCGCCATGTCTACTCTTTAAGGCAAGGAAACTCATGCAAAGCGAGTTAGATGTGTTTTACAAATCCTAATGAGATTGTTAAGATAAAGATGAAACATAAAAGAAAAAGGCCAACCATGAGACTACTAATAAGAGAGTAGAGAACTCTGCAAATGGGGGGGAATTTGCAGAGTAACCATTAATAGGGAATGAATATAGTAAGTTACGCACTGAAGGAAATAATTAAGAAAACTAGCATCTCGAGTTTAAGAAACTCGAGATGCTATTAAAAAGCGAGTTTTAGAAACTCGCTTTACCAGGACTAAGCTAGTGCTGAGTTGGCTGAAAGTGGCCTACGTGGATCTCGAGTGTTAAAGACTCGAGATCCTTATAAGGAAACCGAGTCTTTAACACTCGAGATTTACGCGAACAAAAGCCAACCTTTTCAAAAGAACTCGAGTCTTATAGACTCGAGTTTCACTGAAACTACACGTGGTATATAATTTACAACCTCACTAACTCTCACCCAACTCTCACCCAAAAACAGACTTCTAACCTCACTAACTCTCACCCAAAAACAGACTTCGAACCAATATTGCTCAGGAATTCACCATTACTCATTGCCACTCAAAAGAAACATCTTGCTCTGTGATTCCACCTCACAATATCACACTTTGGTTTGTCTTTTTTATCTTTTATCTTTTATCTTTTATGGGTTTTGTTTGTTTTGCAATTATTATGTATGTGCAATTCTCATTTTGATGTAGTGTGTTTTGTGTTTTTTGGGTATTGTTAATTTTGTGATATTCTTTTTTTGGGTGATCATTATTTTATGCTATGGATTCTGAGACTGAAACATACTAAACATTTATACGAGGGACAGTTATCATAGTTTCCATCGTTGGATTGGTTTAAGGAATAAAGATCCTTTGGATAGTTTGGTGATTTCATATTGCTCATTTGCAAAGTATTTATAAATTGACAAATGTTAATGATTAAGTAAATAGGATAAATGGTATAAAACTGATTTTAAAGTCTATAAAACTGACAAATTATTGACATAAAACTAGGTAACTGAAAAAAATTATGACATAAAGTTAGGTATTAACACAACTTATAAATCAAAGCTAATTCATTTTTAAAAAACTAAAAGCTAAATTATTTGAAAAAAAAATTAAGAGAAAAAGCAAAAAAACTAACAAAAAACTTTTTACCTTTAGCATTACTAGACAAAAGAAGTAGGCAGTTTCTATGAATGAAGAAGCTACCTGTAGTGTGTTTGTAATGCACAGAATATACTATGGTAATGTTAGGGAGAAATTCAAGAGACAGCCACATTGGCATAGAGAATGTTCCACATATATAAGCCATGTGCGATTAAGCTAATCTTTGACATAGAGGAGAAGAAATGGGAAGAACAGAGGGATTGGTGCCATTGATAATATTGCAAGAATTTCTCTCTCTCCATTAAACCTTCTTAATTTTTTATTAGAAAATTCTTAATTGCTACACATATCAAACACCCAATTGTGTGTATTTAGTTTAAAAAAATGTTTTGAAAACATGGCTCTAAACACAATTTTTTTTTTGGTTGCATTATGACTTATGAGTACTCTAAACACATATTTTCAGTACACTTAAAAAAAAAAAAAAATCACATTTATAGTGAAGTAGGGGATGGAAATATGTTTAATGCTGTGTTATTGCTGTCCCTTTCGCACTTGATTTCCTCACCATATATACGAAATATACTAAAAATCCTCATGCAAGTTCTGCAGTTCTAGTCGAACTTTGGTGTTGAATTGTTACAAAAGCCTTGCGTTTGTGCTTTTTAATGAAAGTGTATGTCCCAATACTTAATACCAATGTTCTTGTACCATTATCGTACGAAGTGGGGTGTTTGGACCACCATTATAGTCAAAGTAAATTGATGTTCTGTTTCGTAGAATGCTAAGAAATTTGTAAATAATTGTCTTGATTGATCTTATAACACTAATGTGAAGAACATAAGATAAGATAAGGTTGTCTTTTTATTAGAAAGTTAAATACTTGCTTCATGTTTCTTTTAGATTAGGGAACTTGTTCATGTTTTGTTAACTAACATAGTGACTTGACTTTAACAGGTTCACAATGCCTGAAATTGAGATAATCCTATACTACGGTGGTCCATTGAAGAATGCCAATGCGAACAAGGGATTGCCATTTGAAGGGCCGGGTATAAAGAGCTATTTTACCCAAATTGATCGTAGGTTCAAGACCCTTGACGAATTGAAGATGATGGTTATGGAAGAGTTGTGTGAGAATCCTGTTGTGCACAACATACAAATAACTTATCGTATGCGAAATGAAATTCTAAAGCACCAGATCAATTACAAGTATATGGCGATAGAAACAGACAAACATGTGAAGATAATGTTTGACAAGTTGGAGAGAATACCGGAAGTAACTAACATTGAGTTGTACATACAGTTGGAGCCGCGTGTAGAAGTGGGTATCGAGGAAATCCAACAAACACAAGCAAGTTTACAAGTTACAGTTCCGGATGCTGGATATGAGTATTTTACACATGTAGAGCGTGATGATGTTCATGCCAATGATGACGATGATGATGATGATGATGATGATGATGAGGGTGATGATGAGGACGACAATGATGACGATGACGATGACGATGATGATGACGATTATGTTGATGAGAGTATTGCCATTGACGGTGCAGATCTTGTCGATAGAGATGAGATTGAAGATAGAGTTGACCAAGGGGACTTTAGGGACTTTGAGAGGGACATTGATGATGATCAGACATTTGACGGTAGTGAACCTGAAGCAAACAATGTTCTTATTGTCCAAAACATTGCAGACACAATCCCTGCCTACACACCTCCTGCATTGTCATTTTCTGCAAATACTTGGGAAAATATGGTTGATCCTTCACTTATTGAGACACCATTTGTGTCTAGTTGGAGAGAGGGGATGAATTTGTGCAAAGGCTTGACTTTTGCCAATAAAATGGAGGTGCACCGTGTGTTAACAATTTGTGCCCTGAAGGAAAACAAACATTTTATGATTAGTAGGTCGAGCACGACAAAACTTTGTGCGAAATGCGTTGATGAGTCATGCAAATGGTATGTCTGTGCAGTCATGAAACCCAATCTCCAGAAACTATGGATGGTCACCGTGTACAAGGGTCCTCACACATGTATAAGGACTGGGGTGCGAAATGATGGTAGAATGATGAATTGCAATTTTATTGCATCAGACATCCTTCAGAAGTTATGTGAGGATCACACTACCCCAATTAAGCATCTCAGATCTATGATAGAGTCGAAGTACGAGGGTCAAAAGCCTTCTTACTACAAGGTATGGGATGCGAAACAAAAGGCGATTGGGAAGATGTTTGGGAATTGGGAAGAGTCTTACCAAAGATTGCAAAAGTTGCTCATGGCATATGTTGATCAGGATCCGACTACTCAGGTGTACTATCGTACCACATCCACCGGTGAAGATGACTCTGTATTTTTACAATATGTGTTTTGGTCTTTTGGTCCAAGCATTGATGGATTCAAATATTGAAAGCCGTTTAAAACAGTGGATGCCATGTTGGCAGGGAGAAGGACAGGAGAAATTTAACAATCAAGACCCGAGTGGTTGAAGCACAAACAGAAGATTGTCAAACTTATGTTAGATAGTAAACTGGATGCGACTCTTATTGATGATCATTATTCTCGGAACACACGCCAATTTATGGTACTTGGTAACTAAATATTCTTTAACGAGTATGGCAATAATGCAACTGCATGGTAATCAGCCACAACTCTCATTCCAAAGTAACATTTACATATGATGGTAAATCACAATTATTTTATAGAACTATGGCAAAATGAACTACATTTGCCACCTAATTCTTGTCCATCTCTAGCAAAATGCATAGTATAGTTTTCATGCTTAACAACCAAACAATAATAACAACTTAGGGACTATGATTTTGATTATTCCTGAATATGCTCCACATATAATAGCCAATTTTTCATACTAAATGTTTGGGGACCCAAAACCAGAGCCATTTATGGTACAAGTTAACATAATAAGATATCAAACTAGAATTCCAAGAAGCATTCTCAACCTTCATTGGAATTGAAGGGAAATTGAACGAAAGACACCGGACTACTTCCAAATACTGATCCAGCCGTTCGCAATCCAAAAATTAGTTATTTTAATCTTGTTATTTTAATCTTTATGCCATGTCTTGTTATTTTAATCTTGTTATTTTAATCTTGTTATTAAAATAACAGGATTTCACTAGATCCCTCCCCTGTATCTTTATGCCATGTCTTTTTGTATATATTCTTTTGCAATTCATTTATATGCTCTTCAAATTTCTAAGTCTTCGTAAAGGTTAAGTTTCAAACAACCCACCCACAACCCAGATTACGCCATTAATTCCCAAAACCCAAACAAAAACAAACAACACAAAGTTCAGTTCACCCACTAAACGAAACTGCAAAAACCCAAAATTTGAACAACCCAAAACAAAAAAGAACTCAAATTTACAATAACCCACGACACAAAACAAAATATAGCATTAAAAAAAACAAAAAAAAGAAAACCCAGTACCTGAAAGCAGAGAACGAACGGCAAGCACGAACGGCGGCTACGAACGGCAAGCACGAACGGCGGGCAGAACGGCGGCCAGAACGGCGGGAGAACGGCGGGCAGAACGTTTTGGACTGAGAGTGAATGAGAGAGACTGAGTGGGTGAGTTTGAGAGTGAATGAGAGAGACTGAGTTTGAAAGAGCTCTGTTCTTTCAAAAGTGCCGTTTGAGTGCATTTGGGATGATTTTAAATGGTGGCAAGAAATCGAGTCTTATAGACTCGATTTCTGTGGCTGCTCCACGTGGAATTTATGTCCACGTAGGTACGTCTAAAAACCACAAACTCGAGTTTTTAAAACTCGAGTTCTAATTAGAACTCGAGTTTTAAAAACTCGAGATGTTATTTTTACATTTACTTCCAACTTTTGCCAACTAACGAATTTATTCTGTTAACGTGTATATTTGGCAAGGGTGTTCCTGCAAATGGTAATAAATTACAATTAGGATACTTATAGGAAAAAAAAATTATAAGCATTAATAAATTATACACACACACATTCAGGACAGGGTGGGGTAGGGTAAGAAGGAATAGGGCGTGCAAAACCCGTCCTTGTCCCATTCCCTTTTTGAGGCGAAACAAGTTCACATAGAACATGGCAAAGGGTGGAGGAAATTCATGTCAAAGGGTAGGCGTGTCAATTAGTTGATTTGGGTTTGGTTTGTGCCCACCTCGTACTCGACTTGATCAAATTGGGTGGAGAAGAACTAGACTTGCCATTGACTAGTAAGGAAATTAGATTAGACGGATCATATAATCATTGGGTGGTGGTCAGATTCAGGCAAAATTGAGAATTCCAAAAACAATGAAGATTTAACGAATTAATGGAGAAAAATAGCAAAATTTTGGTGAGATCTTGGTGGGAAGAAGTGGAAAACGGCGAAGATCTAGTGAGATCTCATCAAATTTTGCTTTGGTTGCCACTTGAATTGGGTTGCTCAGGTTTTAAAAGAGAGAACTCGTGACTCGACCTTTCGGAGTCAGGTTTTGAAGAGGAGACCCACTGTCAACAGCCACAACCTTTGAGTTGGATCAAGTCCGGTCGGTCTAATCAGATTCTTTGGATGGTTCGGAACAGGGTGTTTTTGTCATCCCATTAAATAAAAAATATCAAAAATAAAAAATAAAAACAAAGGGGAAAAGAAAAAATACTCATTGAGTGGGGTTTGAATTGGATTATGATTTATGAGATTCTATGCAAACCCCGCCTCCCCCATTTGTGTGTAATTGTTCTTTAACTTCTAACTTCTAAGCTGCCACCGCCAGAGAGAAAGTGAGAGAGCTCACTGCTCACCCTTGCATAGCACACACATGTTCTCCCAATTCCTCCAACTCTCACCATCATCCCCGCAAAACCTTTTCTTTAACCCATTGTTCCTTCCTCACTACCCTCTTTTTTTCCACAAAATCCCATTCAAGTCCCACCCTTTTCTCCTTCCAAAACCAAAACCCCTCCTCCGCTTCCAGCCCTTACTCGCATCTCCACCAAGCAACCCTGCGCCTCTACCCAACGACCAATCATGGCAAACCCATGAAGCCCAAGAAGCCATTTCCGAGTTTCTCCAAGGATTCGGGGTCTCCCAGGCCGATTCGGACTCCATTTCTTCAAACTCGCCAAGGTATTTGAAGATGCTTGTTGATGGGGTCAGGGATTTGGACGAGCTCTCGCTGTGGGGTTCCTGCGGAGCTGAAGGTAAAGACTTTGCTGTTGCTGGAGATGCTGTTGTTGGGTTCAAGAAGAAGGTCCTTTATATGGCCAAGGAGAAAGGTGATAATGGCAAGGTTGCGTTCTTGGAGAGTGTGGGGTTGAGTCTTTCTGCGGCCATGAATGTTGCGCGGTATTTGTCGGCTGAGTCGCTTCCTGCTCTTGTTCATAAGGTGAGAGACTTAGAGAGAAATGTCCAAAATGGTTGCTTCTTTTGCTTTGTGTATTAGAATGTTTGTTGGGTTCTTTTTGGTTTCTTGATTGGTTGTAGATAATGGCTGTGAATCTCTGTTTAGTTGCTGAGTGGGAATGAAAAACGATTGTGAAGCAATGGCTTGAGGTTTAAAATGAGTGTGTTTTTCAAATTATAAAATTTGAAGTAGAAATGGAAAACTATGCCATTGGGTCAGGTAAAAAAGAGGAGAAAGTTCTGGATTGTTCATTTTAATTTTATTTTGAACACTAGCTGAAACTCGAGCTTATCATCAGACTAGATTCAATTTCCAAGCTTGGTTCATTTTTTTGTTTCCATGTTTTATATATAAGTATATATATTTTTTATACATGTATACATATTCATGAGGTTGCTCACAAATAAGTTGTTATGTTTGAGCTTGGCTTATTTAATAGTTTAGCCTAAATTTTTTTTTTGATAAGTTAAGTCTAAGCTTAGGGCCCGTTTGGATTGAGGGGGAAGGAAGGGAGTGTGAAGGGAAGTAGAATAGAGTTGGCTGAAAATAGGTTAATTTTGGGCCAATTCTACTCGACTCCTCCTCCCTCCCCCTCCATCCAAATGAACCATTAGGCTTGAGCTTGACTCATTTGCTAAATAAACAAATATAAACAAGTTTTTCCCGAGTGTGCCCAATCTGTTCATAAACAGTCCAGTTCATTTATAGCCCTCTATGCTGTGAACCCGGAATATATCTTGAACAACGAAACAACTACTTTTTAGTTATTGGTTTGAAATACTTTTGCTGTCTTTCTTTGACATGGTTAATAGTAAATCTGGAAATTGGCCCGAGATATTATTTCTTTTAAGAAGTAAAATTAGGAGTATGGATTTTTAATGTTATTGTTATGTTGTTATCACAATTTCGTGCTATGAGCTAGAATGTTACACAAGAAGGATTAGTTAACAGGCACTGAATGTTGGCAGCCTGATTCTTTGATCCTAGGCTTACACTTCAAGGGCCTTGAGACAGTTTTAATACTTTATTTATTACTCAAATGTAATTATTAGGTACTCAGGGTGTAGTGCTCCTGCCTCTCACATGATAGTATGTATAATAATTAAATTCATTGCGAGACTCACATTCATGGGAGAGGAGGGAGCATTGCTCTAGGAGTATTGAATACTTGTCCAAAACTCTATAGGATATGATGTGGGGTCTATCTAGGTAAAGTTATTCACTTATTTGGTACCTTGTGTTGTCAATATTCAATAAGTCTCAGTATCAATTAATGGTCCTATGTTATGCTCTTGTACAATAAACTCTTGCATATTTCTATATGCTTATTCTCTGTTTTTGCCAAATTTTGGTGATTTTGATAATAAGATGATGGAGCAGTTTCATGTTATTGGTTTTTTATCTTATAGATTTTTTTTCTGAAATGAATGTCTGACAGAATTGTTGCTTATTTTGCGTTTCACTTATAGGTTAAGTGTCTGAAGGAACTGTTATTTTCTGGTAACAATGATGGCGGCCGCATAGGAAAAAATGCTCGCCGTATGATGATATATTTATCAATTCCAATTGATGAAGAATTGCAACAAACATTATCCTTTTTCGAAAAGGTCTGGTATGTCTCACCCAAATTTCTGTCATGTATCATGTTAATATGTTCAGTGTGGATATATGTATGTTTGGGTGATTTACGAAATTGTATGATAATTTTTCAATTTTATGCTGTAGATTCAAGCACGGCGTGGAGGTTTAGACGTGTTGGGTTCCAACGATGTTTCTTTTCGATATCTAATCGAATCATTTCCACGACTTCTTTTGTTATCAGTAGAATCCCACATGAAACCTATGGTGGAATTTCTTGAGAATATTGGAGTACCAAGAGGACGCCTATTAAACTTGATTCTATTATTTCCACCAATTATTTTCTACAATATTGAGCTTATTAAACTAAGAGTCCTGGCTTTCAAGGAGGTACTGTGAAATTCAATCATTCTTTATGTTATTTTAACATGCGCACAAAAATGTACTGTGGTATGCTTTGAAACATAAAGTTAGGTTTTATATATTGCATTATGCAATGATAGAGATGTAATGCACATGGGCAATTTTTGTTAGTTTTAGGTCTCTCATCCCCTGTATGGATATATCTTTTTCCTTTGAATAAGTAACAAAATTCACTGTTTGAGAAGCTTATTTAATATGCATTCTGCTATGGCTACAACACTCTTCTTAATTTAAATATGTTAATATTTGTATGATTTTCTAGTCAATATTGAAATTATATTTCCTTTGTATGTTTCTCTTGTTATGTTGTTATCCTGTCTGTCTATGTTGATGAATTGTCTTGCAGGTTGCAGTAGTGGATAAAGATATGGGAAAATTGTTGCTAAAATATCCATGGATTCTATCTACTAGCATTCGAGAGAACTACAAGGAGGTCCTTTATTTTTTTAATTTGGAGAAGGTATGATATCCTACTAAGTCATGTTTGCTTGTCCAGCCAAGTTTTACTAAGATCATGGCTTTTTTTTTTTACATGATTTGTTTTTCCTGGTCAAACATTATAGTTTATATTCATAAGCATTACAGTATTGCTTGCGTGTCTATTTTAAAGAGGGATGTAATCTGTAGTGTCTTGTATTGCTCGTTTGCTTTTGCGTTACTTATGGAAGTAACCTGGCCGAGTCTGGGGGTTCTTATTCCATTTAAAGATATTACTTTTATCTTTTTTTCTTTCCTCTCTTTTGGGAAATAGGTGGGTTGGGAGGGGGAGGCACGGATGCTTTATTGTTTGAAAATGTTGATTAATTACTTTGTATTGGAAATATTAGTGAGCTATTATGCTTTGTGACAGGTTCCTATATTGAGCATTCACCGTGCAATCAAAAGCTGGCCACATATATTGGGTTGTTCAACCAGCAAGCTAAAGTTGATGGTGGAACATTTTGACGAATTAGGTGTTAGAAACAAAAAGTTAGGTCAGGTTATTGCTAAAAGTCCCCAGCTACTACTTCGGAAACCTCAAGAGCTTCTCCAAGTAGGTGTAACTGGTTTTATCCAAATTTCTGGCACATATATATTTTAACATTTCATTGCACCTATGGATTGGTGGCAGCTACTTAATGATTTACTTTAGATGTTCTATTGTTTCTTAAGAGAGCACTGAAGCATTTCTAAGTTTCTTTTTTAGTTAAATATAGAATACTGAACTGTCATGTGTCTCTTTCATATATCATTAGTTTCTTCCCTATTGCATGTTTTGGGTTTGGTTTGTTTATCTATGGGGTGTGTTTGTACATGCATACATACATGCATATATATTTTTATATTTATATTTAATCTGTCTTTGGAAAGTTTCACAGATGTCTTGTTGTACTATGGATATTTAGGGTCCGTTTGGATACAGTTGAAAACTGAAACTGAAAACTGAAAAATACTATAGCAAAATAATTTTTAAATGTGTGAATAGTACCGTGGGACCCATTTTTAATGAAAAAGTTGCTGAAAAGTGAAATTTGTGGGTCCGTGAACAGTGCACGGTGTGCACTGTTCACAGGAAAAGTCAAATATTTCAGCTCAAAAAAAAAAAAAAAAACAGAAACGCATAACGTGCGTTTGGGAAGCGCAAACACGCTTCCCAAACGCACCCTTAGTTTCAGTCTAAGATAGTAGACTGTGATTCCAATAATATGTAACACATACCAAAAAAGACAAGTTAATGCAATGATTGTCTAAACATTGATCATTCTCCATTTACATGGGGTCAAAATAGCTTAACTTGTCTTGGTAAATAATCAATTGTAATATCTATGTTCATAAGTTTGCCTAATTCCAACACAAGACTAAAAGCTCTTTGTCAATGGTGCCCTTGAATGTGCTTGGTTGGAGAAATTAAAAATGTTACATTCCCAAATGATCCTAAAAGTACTTAGATGCATTGTTGGCTTGCATTGTTTGCAAGACACTTACCATAATTTGCCTTAATCTCGTTGATTGTGCTTATGGAGCCTAAAATAACAAATCCTCAATTGCAGGTCAATCTCAATTGCTTGTACACATCTATCATAATATAATTTAATCCAACCATCCATCTCAAGTAGCTCACCTGTTGGAGTGAGACCAATCAAACATTCAGTAGGTGATTAGACTTGAAGTGGAATGAAAATCAAAATGGAGGGGATCTAAATTCCAAATGCCAGTGTCTCTATGAAACAGTTGGCAGTCATGAATCAGGATCTAGCTCCAATGAGCCTAAGTCAAGCATGTAAGGGACCTTAAATGCAAAATATACATGTATAAGTATATATTTATTTAAATTGGTTCAGGGGTTAGTTTACTTTAAAGCATGTTGTAAGTGCCTACTAATCATAGATTGGGCATACAAGAATTTCAACTCGTTGAATAGGACATTGAAAGTCCTACCTAAGGGCCCATAACATTTTGTTAAATTTCACTACTTACCAACCTTTGCCATGTTCCCTCTCTGTATTCAAGCTCTTTAGGCTTTTGGTATTCATTGGGTAATGCCAGGATCGGTGGTGGGATTGTTATCTTGTTGGTATCAATGGCTTGGGAAGCATAACTCGAATATTTGGAATTTGATTCCAAGATGCTTAATGTGGATTATTTGGTTGGAACGAAATCGTCGCTCCCTTGAGAACATGGAGAAGACGTTGGATGAGTTAAAGGTTTTATGCCAGCGTAATCTTTTTGAGTGGTCTCACTGTTGGGGTTTTACTGATTCTTCATCTCTTTCCGAGTTTATGTTTTCCCTTAGATTAACTTTATGATTTCCCTCTCCTTTGTTTGCTGTTTGTTTCATTTGTTCCTATTGTCCATCATTATGAACATCTTGTACTTTTCTTTTCTTTTTCTCATTAATATTAGTTCTCTGATTACCTATAAAAAAAAAAGATAAAGAATTAAGAAAATTAGATTATTTGTCAATATCAACCAAGAAGAATGACATTATGTCTAAATGCAATTGATACACTTAAAAGTGCAAATCTTTATGTCAATTAGAGTTCCTTGAGTATTTTTCTAATTTTTATGTGCAGGTCATTTCATTTTTGGAAGATCTTGGGATTGATAAAGAAACAATTGGAAGGATAATTTGTCGCTGTCCTGAAATTTTTGCTACCAGCATTGAGAAAACTCTTAAGAGAAAACTTGATTTCCTTACTAGTATTGGTGTTTCTGGAGCTCACGTTCCTCGTGTAATCAAAAAATATCCGGAGCTTTTTGTGTCTGATGTTGACCGAACTTTACTTCCTAGGTATGACTCTTACTTAAATACATTAGCCCTGGTTTCCTTAATTTATACTTTTATGAAAAGGATTACAAATTACTATGCCATGATTTTCTACGAGGTCATGTAATAGTGATCTTTCACATGTGTGGCTGTTAATACAAATGCATGACCATTTTACCTCATTCAACTCTAGGTAACTGATAAGGTAATACTGACGTAAGAGTATTACACAATACACCATGAGTATGTAGTTCTTATCACTAACAAGACTTGCTACCCACAATTTCTCTCATATGATATTTTTGTCGTTTTGAGAAGTATGAATTACTTGATGAGTTACGTCAACATCTAGACCATATTTATAATGATTACAATGCATTTATATGGGTTATTTAAAATTATTACAGTTGTTTTAAATGTTGCCACACACATAAATCTTGTTTTTGTGGGTGCTTTTGTATGCAGGATGACATACTTAATGACATTAGGGCTATCAGCAAAGGATATTGCATTTATGGTCCGCAAATTCTCTCCTCTATTAGGATACAGCATTGATGAGGTTTTGAGACCAAAGGCAGAATTCCTTGTCAACACAATGGAGAAGCCAATAACTGATGTGGTGGACTATCCAAGGTATTTTAGCTACTCGTTGGAGAAGAAGATAAAGCCAAGATTTTGGGTAATAAAGGGGAGGAATGTTGAATGTAGTTTGAAGGATATGCTGGGCAAAAATGATGACGATTTTGCTGCCGATTATATGGGTGTCGGAAGCATGCTTGTTACTTCTCCCATTGCCAAGCAATGAAAGATTAGGTGCTTGTTTCATGGTAATACTTTGTAAATATTATACCACAGATTTAAATAGAATCAAGTGCCATTACATATCTTTTAAGATCAAATGATCAGTGCTAAACAGAGTTTTGTAGATTGTAAAGATTATGCATCATTTATTGGATATATTTTAACAATTTACTTTTGTAATAAAGCAAAATGAACAATATACAGATCTAAATATAAGTAATAACACAAATTGATGTAATAGACAAACACAATAAATAGATACTGTATACATATAAGAAGAAATTTGCAAATAATTAAAAACTCATAGACCAAATTCGTGAAGGATGAATGGTTTAGATTAAGTCTTGTGTTTGACACAAATTCCTTAAAGCAGATTTTGCCCCTCACACAATCATTGTGGTTGTTTTGACACTCATAGACGTCTGTCTTCCATAATAAAATGATTTATAGCACGAAAACGAAGCACAAAAAGTCGTATTCTACGAACTACTTAATGTCTCTTTCTCTCTTTGCCATAGAATGAAATGCACAAAATATTCTCTCGGGGAGAGTTTTCTTAAAAGTAGTTTTTATAAATGAGGGACTATGAAAAATTATATGTTATTGAACAGGCACTCTGTTTCAGTAAAAATTGTTGTGCACAGACTAACTGACTCAAAATTAAAATAATAAAATATTATTATTTGGATAAGTAAGCCCAGTCCACATATGTCAAAAGCCTAACCCAATGTTCAACTCATGAGCATATAAACTCATATATTATCTACCTTTCCTATTTGGGACTCAAGATTTTCATCACTTTAAATAATATCTTCAAGTGAACATAGAAAACATCAATTTCTTATTCACTCTACGCTATTTTTCCAACAATCCCCCACATAAATAGAAATTGATAAATATAATGCAAATGATGATGCAAACATAAAGAGAGTAGAAGAAAAGTTACTGTATCGGGAGAGGTGGCTTTTGGCTTTGAACCTTCCTTTGTGAAAGACTATCAGATATATTAGCTAATTAATGAACACGATGTTTTTGAACTATCAGCCATTTGTGTATACTAAGACAATAGAATTCACACAACTCCTTTTTGAACATATTTCGTTCTTATAGTTGTGTTCATTTTAGCCCTGAACATATCTTGGTAAATTCATGAAGTGTTTTAGAGAATTCAGCTTTAAAACTCTCATGGAAGCAGTCCACTTCACACTCATATAGATGAGTCTTATTAAGAGTATCCTGCTATACCCCACTTGGAATTTCAAGATATAAGAATCATTAAAAGCAAAGTTTACCCTGAACATCGCTTACAGGCATCACTATTTCATCATAAAAATGGGTGGGAGATGTTATCTCCATAGTGATACAAGTAGTCTCCACGATTCGGTTGTCCCTTTGAACCTAGATCTTGGGATCTCTAGTCAGCTAGGTTGGGTTGCCATCCTGGAGACTTTTATGTCAAAGGCTTTAACCCCATTCCCCTCGATGAGCAGTTTACTTATTCTCTACTTAAACCTTTGGTTAACGAATCCACTATATTCTCTTTCGACTTTATGAAGTCAATGGAAATAATTCCATTAGAGAGCAACTGTCTCACGATATTATGTCGTCGACGTATATGTCAAGACTTACTGTTGTACATATGACTCTGTGCCCTACCAATAGCTGATTTGCTATCAGAATGTATACAATTAGAGGGCACATGTTTCATCCACATTGGCATATCCTCCAGGAAATGACGAAGCCACTTTGCTTCTTCTCCTGCTTTGTCCAATGTAATAAATTCTGATTCCATTGTGGATCTAGCAATGTATGTTTGTTTAGAAGACTTCCAAGATACCGCTACACCACCAAGTGTAAAGACATATCCATTCGTGGATTTGGTGTCTTTTGTGTCGGATATCCAATTAGCCACTATACCCTTCTAGTACAGCTGGATACCGAGTATAGTGCAACCCATAGTTTACAGTGTATTTCAAATACCTCAAAACCCTAACTAATGCCTTCTAGTGGTCTTCCCCTGGATTACTAGTGTATCTACTCAACTTGCTAACAGAATATGCTATATTCGGTCTAGTGCAGTTCATTATATACACAAGACTACCTATTATTCTCAAATACTCCAATTGAGATGTGCCTTGTCCTTTATTCTTAGTTAGATGTAAATTTACATCTACAGGTGTTCTCACTGGACTGTCATTATATTTCTTGAATTTCTCAAGATCTTTCTTAATATAATGTGATTGAGATAAGACAAATCCATCAGGTTTTCTAGAAATTTTCATTCCTAATATCACATTTGCAACACCTAAATCTTTCATATTGAACTCATTAGTCAACATTCTCTTGGTAGCTTTAATGATATCATTATTACTACCTATAATGAGCATATCATCAACATAAAAACACACAATGACATAGCCATTTGCAATATCCTTAATATACACACATTTGTCACACTCATTGATTCTAAACCCATTTGACATCATTGCATTGTCAAATTTCTCATGCCATTACTTTGGAGCTTGTTTTAATCCATAAAGAGATTTAACAAGCCTACACACTTTCTTTTCTTGACCAGGGACAATGAACTCCTCAAGTTGTTCTATATAAATCTCTTCATTTAATTCACCATTTAAGAATGTAGTTTTTACATCCATTTAATGTATCTCAAGGTTATGCAATGTTGTAATAGCTATCAACATCTGAATGGGTGTTATTCTTGTAACAAGTGAATATGGGTCAAAATAATCCACACCTTCCTTTTGTTTGTAACCTTTTACAACAAGTCTTGCCTTGTACTTGTCAATAGATCCATCAGCTTTCAGTTTCCTCTTGAATATCCATTTATATCCTAAAGGTTTACAACCTGGTGGAAGATCCACTAGTTCCCATGTATGATTTTGTAAGATGGATTCAATCTCACTATTAACAGCTTCTTTCCAGAAAGGCGCCTCAGGTGTAGAAATAACTTCCTTGAAGCTTTGAGTTTCATCTTCTAACATATAAGTTAGAAAATTCGGACCAAACGATTTTGTTGTTTTAGCCCTCTTACTACGTCTAGGCTCAACCTCATTCCTCTCTTCCATCAACTCTTGATCATGAGAGGTACTAGACGTAGACTCAAAGTTTCTCTTAAGAGAACTTGATACTTGTGTGGATTTGTAAGGAAATATTTGCGGTAAACCAAAACTTAACAACATCGCATTCATCATATCCTTCAAGGTTCTATTTTTCCTTTCAGCAACTCCATTTTACTGAGGTGAATAAGGTGCCATGGTTTGATGAACAATACCATGCTGTAAACAGAACTCACCAAAAGGTGATTCATATTCCCCACCTCTATCACTTCTTATAACCTTTATCTTCTTGTTGAGTTGATTTTCAACCTCATTCTTATATTGAATGAATGACTCAATTGCCTTAGCCTTGCTCCTTAACAAGTACACATAGTAGTATCCAGTGCAATCATCTATGAAAGTGATGAAATATTTCTTACCACCTCTAGTTTATACAACTTTCATGTCACATACATCACTATGTATTAATTCTAGAGGTCCAGTGCTTCTTTCAACTGATTTAAAAGATGCTCTAACCATCTTAGGTTCCACACAAATTTCACACTTATGATTAAAATCAATTTTAAATTTAGGCAATAAATTTAAATTTATCAATCTATCTAAAGTATAATAATTAACATGACCTAATCTACCATGCCAAACATTAGATAACTCAAGCATGTAAATAAAAGATGTACTCTTATAATTATCAATAGTAGGGAAAACAGTCATTACATTTATCTTAAACAAGTCATTGCTCAAATATCCTTTGCCCACATACATTCCACACTTAAAGAGTGAAAATTTACTAGACTCAAAAACCAACTTGAAACCATTCTTGCTCAACATTGAGCCAGATACAAGGTTCTTTTGAATTTATGGCATATACAGTACATCTTTCAAAATAAGAAACCTGCCCGTTGTCACTTTGAGCACAACCTTTCCAATTCCTTCAATCTTAGAGGTTGAGGAATTTCCCATGAAATTTTTTTTTCCATTACCCACAGGATTATATGTAGAAAACATTTTTTTTAGAACATATATGACGAGTAGCCCTACTGTCCACCCACCATTCATTAGTATTTCCTCCTACCAAGTTCACTTCAGAAATCATCGCAGAAAGGTTCATGTTGGTTTAAGCCGTAACAGGATTCACAACAATTTCGTTTGACATTTGTGTTCAACAAAATTTAGACAAATTGAATCCTCGAAACCAGCCAAGTTTAAGAAATAAATATAAATATTTACTTTCAAACGTAACTGTGCAAAATAGAAAGTAAAGCTAACTGCATAAACTGAGCAAACACAATTCCAACACAATAAACAAAAGAATCTAAAAAAAAACCCAGCCAAGCAATAAACCGTAAGAGACAAAATAAGCTTAATATTATATGGCGTAAATGCACTTTTAATCCCTACATTTTGACTTTTTCTATTTTAGTCCCTACATTTTAATTTTACCACTTTTAGTCCTTAAATCAATTAACGCGTTCCATTTTAGTCATTTCCGGTAGCCTACTACCGGAAAGTGCTTAGGTGGCAACCGGAACTATTAAAATAATAACAAAGAATTTTATTTTACTATTAAAAATGCCACACGTCAGCTTATAAATTAAAAAAAATTATATTTATTAATTTTACCTAAATAAAAAAAATTAAAAACAGATAGTTTAAAAAAGAAATTAAATTAATTAAATTAAAAGAAATTTCAAGTCCTGCTCTCTTTGTGGATTTTGAGCTCTATGATGCAGCGATGTTGGTTGAGGTAGATTGATTGAAGCATTGCGGTTGATGATGGGTTGATTTATGGTTCATGGGTTTTAATTTGGGGTGGTTTTTGATGGGTTTTGGGGTTAGAATCTAGTATGGGTTTTGATTTAGGAATGGATTTAGGGATGGGTTTTCATTTTGGATTCAAATTTTGTGGGTTTTGTGTGGATTTTGCTTTGATTTTTTTGTGGGTTTCGTGCATAGTGGTGGTGGTAGTGAATCCCCTCAATTCACATTTTCTTTGCCTTCCTGAATCTCCTCCCTCAAGAACTCCCAAACCCCAACGCACAAACCCCTCATCGCCGCCTCCACCTTCTCCGGCTCCCTCCACCTCTTTGCCAACGCCGTCGAAGCCTTGCTCGAGTCCGAGTGCTCGGTCCTAGCGAAGGAGCTACACGTTGGGGTTGTGTCTTGTGTCGATGTGAAGGACGGTGGGGCTAAGTGCGTGACAGTGGAGGGGCTAAGGTCGGTGGTGGTTTACCTCCAATCTCTCATAGATTAGTGGGTCTCTATTAGATCGGTGGGTTTAAAATTTATGGGTTTGTTTACGGGTTTCCCGAATTTGGGTTTGAAATTTATGGGTTTGTTTCTAGGTTTGATGTTTGTATGGAGGGTTTGATTTTTCATGTGATGTTCTGGGTTTGCTAGAGATTGAGGGTTGGGTTTGGGTCTGTGTTCTTTGTGTTTTGAATCTTTGAAGGTCTTTTGTATTTTCTAGATCTGTGCCCTTTGATTTTACGTGTTCCATGTTGGCATGTTCTTGATTTTTTTAATTTCCTCGGCAACCAAACATATTATTTGAGGAAGAACATGAACATGTTCTTCACGATGATTGGGAAGTACATAATGTAAATTTTTTTTTTAATTTAATTAATTTAAGTTCATGTTCTTCATGATGACTGGGAAGAATATAATCTAAAGAATTTTTTTTTTAATTTAATTTCTTTTTTAAACTATCTGTTTTTAATTTTTTTATTTAGGTAAATTTAATAAATAATATTTTTTTAATTTATAAGCTGACATGACATTTTTAATAGTAAAATAAAAATTTATTATTATTATTTTAATAGTGCCAATTGCCACCTAAGCAATTTTTGATAGTAGGCTATTGAAAATTACCAAAATAAAACGCATTAATTGATTTAAGAATTAAAAATAATAAAACTAAAATGTAAAGCCTAAAATGAAAAAAAAGTCAAAACATAAAAACTAAAAGTGCTATTACGTCAATATTATATTATATAAACAAAACCACCGACACTGTCAAACACGAAATCAGCTTTATCAAATGCTTAGAAGATATCCAAGACACAGAGCAGGCACAATTCGTACAAAGACTGAACAAATGAAAACAAACCCCAGCCAAACAATGATCCAAGTAAGACAAATATCCTAATATTATATAATATAATTAAAGAAGATGGATAGTCTTGAAAAATCAAAATTACCAGCACACTCAAACACGTAAACTTTTGAAGATCATAAATTAATTTATAATATAAACAAGTGGATATTTATGCTAAGCGGTAAACACAACCCCAGTTTTTCCAAGTTTTGCGCAGAGCAGGGGTGTAGCTATGTGTAAGGCCCCCCAAAATTTTGAATTTTTTTTAATATATATATATATATATAATTATTTAAATATTTTCAAAATTTAGTCTAAAAAATAAGAGTTAATCCCTCCAAATATTTGATTTAATTTAATGATGCTCTTAAAAAAAATTGTCTAATAATTATAGATATAATTTTATTTTTCGTAATTTTATTTTTTATTGTAAAATATGCTCTTATATCTATTAAATATTTGATAAAATTTGATACTAAACATGTTTGAATCTATATCTTTTCAACTAGTTACGTGACAATTAACAAGTCATTGACTCATTAAAAAAATAATGTCACTAAAACTACACATGAAATGTTTTTTTAGTTACCACATAATGGGTTAGAACAAGATAGCTTTAAACATGTTTGAAGCCTAACTTATTTCTTCAAGTTTTGGATTATTCATATTTTTGAAAATTTCATTAATTCAATTAAAAGATTTTTTTACTTACTTTAGTATAAAATTTGATAATTTGTATCGAAAATGAAATTTTGTAAGAATTTCACTATAAAAATAGTAAAAAAGAATTTTATTTTATGAAAGATCGCCATCAAACATAATTTTGATTGAAATTACTAAACTCATTTTATTTTTATTTTTATTTTATTGCGTGTGTGTATAGGTATAACTTATCAAATAAAAAAGTGTGTATATAATAAAAAAGCTTGTGTATATGGGGGATTGTCTTGATAAATCTATTAGAGCTGCAACTTGGCCCTCTTAAATAAAAATTTACGGCTTTGCCCCTGGTGCAGAGTACACAGTTGCCGATTTAGTGTTTTTCAACTAACACAAAATTCATTTCACCTAAATCACAAAAATAAATTAAAATATATAAAATTTGCTTTAAGATTATTGGATATATTTTAACAATTGACTTTTGTAATAAAGCAAAAGAAACAATATACCGATCTAAATATAAGCAATAACATAAATTGATGTAATAGACAAACACCATAAATAGATACTGTATACATATAAGAAGAAATCTGCAAATAATTAAAAACTCACAGACCAAATGCGTGAAGGATGAATGGTTCAAATCAAGTCTTGTGTTTGACATAATCTCCTTAAAGAAAATTTTGCCCCTCACACAATCACTGTGGTGCTTTGAGACTCACGAACGTCTGCCTCCCAAGATAAAATGATTTACAACACGAAAACGAAACACACAAGGTCGTGCTTTGCGAACTACTCAATGTCTCTTTTTCTCTCTTTGACACAAAATGAAATGCACAAAATATTCTCTCAGGGATAGTTTTCTTAAAAAGTAATATTTATGAATGATGGACTATGAAAAATTATACGTTACTGAACAAACACTCTGTTTCAGTAATAACTGTTGTACACAGACTAATTGACTCGAAAATTAAAATAATAAAATATTATTATTTGGACAACTAGGCCCAGTTCACATATGCCAAAAGCCCAACCTAATGTCCAACTCATGAGCATATAAACTCATATGTTATCTCTTTCCTTTCCGTTCTCAAAAAAAAAAAAAAAAAAAATCTCTTTCCTTTCTTATGTGGGACTCAAGATTTTCACAACTTTTAATAACATCTTCAAGTGAACATAAAAAACATTAATTTCTTATTCACTTCATGTTATTTTTCCAACATCTTTGTGATTCTTATTCTCACATATGATGGTTTCCTCATACCACCAAACACCCTTACCATATTTATTTTTCCAAAATCACCTTTAGCCCCCAGAATATTTGGTAATTGCCTCTTACAGACGGTCTCTTTCCCCTATAGAGCATTATTGAATTATTTGTAGTTGTGGGATGTCATTTGAGGTGGTCCATATGTTTTATAGCTTTTGCGTGATGCCTAGTTTGTAATTGTATGTGCCTACGGGTTTGTAGCTGAATTGACACATTTCCGTGCATTAAGTGCTTAGAGTTTAAGGGAGGGAAAATTGTTCGAATTACGAAGTTAGCAACATATTGTAATTATTTTAAAAAAAAAATTGTAATGATATATTAATGTAATTGTATGTCAATACGTTCGCATGTTCATGCCTACTATAAGCTTGACTTCTTTCAATTAGGAGGGATGCAAATGCTTTTTTTTTTTTTGGTTAAAATTGCAGATGGTCCTTACCTTCAAAAAGCTTTTTTTTTTTTTTTTTTTTATAAGATAGAATTATACTATAACTTAATCTAATTGTATATGTGTGTGAAGCTCCCTCCTGGAGACTTGAACTTCAGCTCTTATCCCCTACACCCCATAAGCACTTATATTTATGGAGTGACCATCACACCAAAGATATACGGTGGTCCTACCTTCAAAAAACTGACCATTCAATTCAATGTCATAATTAATTAGGGCCGATCCAACTGTTAAGAGTTGACGAGCTTGATTTATGGGACCTTGTCACATTCTTTATTAAACACGCAAAAAATGCTACAAAACTGTCCAATGTGATGTAAGTTATCATTAAACGCGGTAAAGTTTACTATCATTTGTCACGTGTTGCTATCTATCCAAAATGACCAAAACATCTCAATTTTTAAACAATAATAAAGAGAAATAGATTAGCATACTTCGTGGTCATATTTGACACACAAATGCCAACAACATAGGAATAATAATAATAACTTTCATCAAACGGTGAAGTTATTACTTAACGTGACACATCACACAAGTTATAGTTGGAAATTAAAGCCACTATCATTTGTTTTCTTTATCAAAATTGATAGAAAGGAAGAATTGTTGATGTGTGTGATGGACTGATGATGTGAGTTTTAGCATTGAATTTTAACAAAATTGCCGGCATTGACTTTTGTGTTACCTTATTAATACTGCTTACGAAAATTGACCAAAAATAGAAAATAAAAAATATATACTACTATATAAGAAATTGGTTAGTACGCAATGTGATGGGGAGTAGTGCCAGATTTGGGAGCTGTTTTATTGGACCCTGTCAGTTGATTTGAGAATCGGTTCTCCACTTCTCCCTGTGCTCTAGATGGAAGAGATTTGAAGCATTTGGATTTATGTACAAGTTTGCCACCATGTTTTTGTTAAAAATAGAAAATGAGTGTTGAAAAAAACATCTTTTTGGTGCTCTTAAAAAAAACCTACTTGCAGTCTTGCATAGTAATTTCAAGGCATGATTTTTAAGGCCTTGTTTGGTTCTAAAAAGTGATGTATTAACTTTTTATTTTCTCTTTTTGTATTCAAATTCTAAAATTGAATATATAAAAAAAGATCAATTTTTACATGTGAGGGTGTTTGGTAAGTTATTTTAAATATATAATTCAGGTATAAAATTTATCATACGGGTTTGATATTGTTTATTAATTTTTTTAAAAGTTAATTTTTTCACTTACACACACTCATATCAATCAAGTGGGCCCTTTGCGTTTTCATAATATTTACAGAATTGCCATTGTATCCATTTTCTATGAAAATGAAAATGCTGAAAAAGTGGTCATTTTTTGCATTCAAATCCAATTCTTAGAATACTGAAAATGAAAACTGAGTACAAATTCTTAAAGCAAACAAGTTTTTTTTTTTTTTTTTTTGTGGTGGGTCCCACTGAAAATGAAAATAGAAAACACTTCTTTATATAGCTAACCAAATAAACCCTAATTTTTAAAAAAAAAAAAAATTGAAAACACTCATGGCTCAACCAAACAAAAATTTTAGTGAAATTCACAGTTTTTTGTTTCCCAGTGTTTGAAACACATTTTAAAACTGTGAACCAAATAACACTAGCGTGCGATATAGCAAAGTCTATCGGTTAGATCAAATGTAACTATCTCATGTGATCATGTCACAATCTAATAGGAAAAGGAAATTAATTGTGAAGTTGTTGCTAAATGTGATGTGAGTTACTAGTGAATGTAACCGGTCATTATAATGTGACTTGTTATTGTCAAAAGTAGTTAAAAAAATGAGGGGTTGAACATTCCATGCGATGAACTTTAGTCTTCTAAAAAAAAAAAAAAAAATTGTGATGAATGAACATGCTGTCATTGCTTGTCCTTGTTAAAATTGTTACTTGTTAATTACTATATAAAGTGATTAAAAAGGAAAGTAGACAAAAACCTAAATTTATATGAGGCAAAAAGAAGAAGTAGCGTTGTCTTTACTCTTTAGTTATCTAGACAGATTTTATCTATATCTTTTATTTTTGTATATTGACCGATTAAATAGATAAATGGTGGTTTCCTCAAAAAAAAAAAAAAAATGATGGTTAGATCAACTATTTAGGATTATGTGGGTAGGAAGGATACTTTAAAAAAAATTACTTAAAGAGAAGGATACATATATGAATATTGTATGAGAATGATAAGTTATGTTTTAAATATACTAATAATTTTAGTTTATCCAATATAAGTTATAATAAAATAAGTTATAGTATTTAGTTTATCTAATATAAATAAATTATTTTTATATAGCAAAGTAGATATAAATATGAAGAGATTAAATTCTATAAGGAAGTGGTGTAAAATTCATGTTTTACCTTTCAAATCCCAACATGCCACATCATCTTATTACATATTTAAGAACAAATACAATCACACTTAATCAATTCTAATACCCATATATAAATTCAACAAAATTAAGAATTTATTGAGATGTTATTAGGTGTAGTAAGACGTATTAAATTTTAAGTAAAATACTAATGTGGCAATCACTTATTGGATGGTGTAAAATATGAGTTTTACATCCTATCTTTATAGAATTTAATCTAAAATATGAAATGCGATATTTTCTTTACGGGCTTCTCTTATTTGGGATTAAATTAGATGCTAAAATAAAACAAATTATTTTTATTGAAAAGACAATATATTATAATATGCCATGAAGAACAAGAAATTTAAATTATTATTCTTTTATCATACGAAATATTAGACTATTGTTTTACAATTTTAGTGAATTGACTTGATTGGCTTTTTATATTATTTTTCTCATTATTTATTTGTTGAAAGATGCCAAAAAAGTGACTTGATATTTTGTTTATAAATGTAAGTACTTTTTTGGAAATAACAAATAATTCTCAGAAGATTCTTAAGAATAAACCCTATATAGGAATCTAATCTTTCTTGGAATCTTATTAGATTCTTAATTCTTAATCAAACCAAAGTACTACCAAACATAAAAGGCTCTTGTTAATGGGTGTCTTTAGAGCATTTATTAATGGACAATTTTAAAAAAGTTTTGATACAACTTTTATGGAAAATATATAAAACTATTAAAAAAATTAGTTACTTTTTAGTTTTCCTATAAAAAACTTAATTTTTTTTTTAAACCAATATTCATAGAACATTCATTGACTTTTCCCAACTCAAAAATTATTAAATTTCTAGGCATCACACGTTTCCAAAAATTTGATATCAAGGAGTAACGTGGATTCTTCAAACCAAACGCTACCTTGTGCAATAGAAAAATATATAAAAATATTGATATTTGGATATTTATTTCCAATACGTGTATTTCAAAAAAGTGAATGAAAGATTTGAAGTTGGATTCTTATTTATTCTCAAAAAAAATCAATTGTATAATAAAGATCAATTGATATCTTGGTCTGATAATAAAGATCAATTATAAAAAACAGTGACTGAAACAAGGAAAATAAAAAAAAAGAAAAGAAAAAGGGTTGTTGGTTGGGTCAAAACCACCGCAACTATACCCTTGGAAGGACAACCAAAGTTGCCAAACTCGAAACCGGGGCGTGGAGTTGACAACTCTGTTCCTGTTATAACATAAAACTTCAGTTCTGAGGGTAAATTAGTCTTTTAAATATCAGCCATCACAGTTCGTTCACTCCAAGGTCTTTTTACTGGTTTTAGTTCCTTTTGTGTTCAATTCAAAGTCCAGACTCCTCCAGAAGACACCGAAACTAAAAAAAGCTTCAAAATTCCCAAAACACCCTTCTCATCACTCAAAATTTACCTGTAACCTTAACCGCCCTTTTCTGTAATTATAACAAAAAAAAAAGAAAAAAAAAGAAAAAGAAAAAGAGGAAGCAATTCAATCCCAGGAAAGGAATACCTATTTATTACTTGGCCATGGAGGTTTCTCTTACTCTGTTGTCTTTGTTTTGTTATCCAAACAAAGCTCCCCAAAGTCCAAGCGACGAAGCCTCCAAGAAATTTTAACCAAGGAGGTTTGAAAAACCAAACAAAAACATTTTAATTAAAATTCAACGAAGATTTTTTAGAAACCTCACCAAGATTATATAGCAAGAGAAAGAAATATAAGAAAGAAAATCTTTTTTGTGCATTTGAGCTTTCAGATTGGTCTGTCTTCGGCTATATCCAAAAGGGTTTTCTTGGATTCCTCCAATTCTCAATCTGTAAGTTTTTTTCTAACCGCCTTAATGTCGTTATTTTGCTCTGAAGACTTGCTTTCTCATTCTTTATTTTTTTTTTTTCCTTGAAGTTTTTGTTTTGGTTTAGTTTTCTTTGAATGTTGGTTTTTATGCATTTGGTTGATGATAGTGCATAGAAATCAATCAAAGATTTGATTTTTTGTTTAGTTTTTTTAGTTTCTGTGCGCATGTATATTTCGTGGGGTTAAAATTGCTTTTGGGTCAGTTCAAGTTTTTATTTTCTTTCCCCTTAATTTCTCAGTGACCAAATGGGCATTGATATCAACTTAGTGATGTATTTTTATTTGTTAAAAGTGATCTATTTGATAGTACTTATTTTATCTTGCATGTTATGCAGTGCCATTGAAGTGGGAGAATCATAATCAAGAAGAAAAAAAAAAGAATCCAAGAAATTCTGAAATATATTGCATTCTTGGTTGGAGAGGAAATAATTTATGTTCAATTTGTTGGAGTTTTTTCTTTTATTGAAAGGAAAGGAAGATTTAATTTTGTAATCTAATTGGGTTTCCTAAAATCTTGAGGGTTTGAAAGCTGGTTGACCAGATGAATGTGGTGGGTAGAGTTGGGAGCCTAATTTCCCAAGGTGTTTACTCTGTTGCCACCCCTTTTCATCCCTTTGGTGGGGCCGTTGATGTGATTGTTGTTCAGCAGCAGGATGGCACATTCAGAAGCACACCTTGGTATGTCCGGTTTGGTAAGTTTCAGGGAGTTCTGAAAGGTGCTGAGAAGATTGTCCGCATCAGTGTCAATGGCGTCGAAGCCAATTTCCACATGTATCTTGATAATTCAGGGGAGGCATATTTTGTAAAGGAGGTTGATGCTGGTAAAGGAGTTGAGACAAATGGGGTTGTAAAGGACTCTGATACTTTGGAAGTTACAGGAGGGGATAGTAGTGTAGGTGATATTAGAAAAGATAGCAGTAATGATAACATTAGTAACATTCATAGATTTGAACATTGTGTCTCTGATCCAGGGGTGGTCCGATTGCAAGATGAATCTGATTCTGTGCTTGCAAACCGAATTGAGAGGGCAGAATCTGATGTTGAGCGAAGGTTTTATGACTTCCAGGATGAGCAATCCTCTTTGGATGGAACAGTTGAGTTTCCAGAGTATGGACCAAATCAATTTGAGGGTTTAGATAGTGATAATTTTGTGGAACCACAGAATTTGGATTCAGAAGTGATCTTGGTGAGTGTGGATGGTCAAGTACTAACAGCCCCCATCTCAGCATCGGAACAGGATACAGAGAATGTGCAATTAAGCACCACGCCCCAGTTTCATCTGGGCCCAGGTAAAGGGACAGAATTTTGCGATGAGGATTATAGTTCAAGTGAAAATGCTTGGGCTACTGATTATATTAGTGAGCAGATTACATCTACAGCTAATGCTGCATCTGGTGATGTTTGCAGCATTAGTATTGATGACAATGCTTCTGGGCACCAACTGGAAGTTTGTGAAGGAGAGGAGGAGCATGTCTGTCAATCTCAAGAAGCTCTGAACACTGCAGATCAGGGAGCAGAGGTTCACAACCAGAGTGATTCAGAAGTGGTGTCTGCCAGTATCAAGAGGAAGGATATTTTTAAGAGCTGTTTGGAGCTACCAGACTTGACCAAACAAGTTGGAAATGCCAATTTAAAAGGTCTTGTTTACTCATTGGATGCTCAAATTTCACAAGAGATATCTCAACAGAGTTCTCCCATTGTTGGTGAAGATGAAGATGGGGCTGTTGTTGAATCTAGAAAGGATGAAGGTCTATCTGCCTCCTGTAGTTCCAGTTCTCCTGGTAAGGAGACATCTCCATTTGTGCAAGTAGGAATCGAACCAATTGATGAAAATTCATACAGTGCAGAACACAAGTGTTCCGACAGCAAATCCATTCATTTTGTTAGTAATGGTTCAGAATCTGAGGACAAAAAATTTACCACATCAGCAGCAGTTGAAGAGACAGATCATAGTCCAAAAAGTCCTGCACCTGGAGATGAAGGCAGTAAAAGTGAGCTTTTGGGATGTCAAACAGCATCTTCCAGTGAAGGAATACACACTCACCCTAACATAAGTAAGGACCACTAAGTGGCATGTATTATAATTATGGGCTCTCCTGTTGTTGATCTTATAGAGTGTTTATCTTATTCTATCCATCTTATCGTTTGCAGGGTTTGAGATCTCACTCTGTAGGAAGGAACTTCGTCCAGGTATGGGCTTAGGTGCTGCTGCCGAATCTTTTGATGCACATCGCATATCTGCAGAGGAGTTTAAAAACTCTGCATCATCAATCATTAAAAATGAGAATCTAATCATCAGAGTTAGAGAGAGGTACTTGCCATGGGAAACAGCTGCTCCCCTGGTTCTTGGAATGGCTGCATTTGGTTTAGATTTACCTTTTGAGCCCAAAGATGCGATTCCTGTGGAACAAGATGGCACACCACAGCCCAGGGATGATGATTCTGGACATGCTACTTCATCAGGACGCAGATGGAGGCTCTGGCCTATTCCATTTAGAAGAGTCAAATCAATTGAGCATGCTAGTAGCGATTCATCGACTGAGGATATCTTTGTTGATTCTGAATCTAGTATTTCACATTTGGGATCAACTATGACATCAAGTGATGGCAATGATTCCCCTCGCAATCCATATATAAGGACCAATGTTCCCACTAATGAGCAGATAGCATCTTTGAATCTGAAAGACGGTCAAAATAAGATAACTTTCAGTTTCTCTACCAGGGTTCTTGGAAATCAACAGGTTTGTCAATCATCTAGTACTAAAATCTTCCAATATGCAAGTGATAGCCAATAGAATTGGATTTTTTGCATATTTTAACAGCTAAGCCACATTTAATTTTACCAGGTTGATGCTCATATTTACTTGTGGAAGTGGAATGCGAGAATCGTAATTTCAGATGTTGATGGAACAATTACCAAGTAAGGCTATTTAATCTTATGCTTGTTACTGGAGCTTGCTAAATATTAGTGCTGCTATATTATGATGTTCTTTGGCCTGTCTACTTTTTCTTTTTCTTTTGTGTTGGACATAATTTTATAAGATGACCTAACCAAATGCCAGACCATAGCTACTGTATGCACGATTCTTTTAAACTTTTTTGTATGTATACATATCATTAGCGGGAGCTTCTCTTGAATGGTCTTCCAATTTTATGGTTTTATTGATGTTATTCTCATTATTTTTGTTTTTGGAATGTTAACTAACTTTAAAAAAAGTAAAGAATAAGAAAACATTGAGGTTTGACAGAAAGGTTTATTTGTCATGTACATGTTGTTCCATGTGCTGACACAGGCAATCAACAATTCAATACAAAATCATTTTTAAATTTTTTTTTTACTTTATCCATAATGGCATATTTTGTGATGCAATTAAGTGCACTTAAGAACGCCTTCCACAACTAAAATCACTTTTAAGCAGGACATGTTATGGTTCTTGCTGATAGGATAGCAAGCGTCTATTATCAGATATTTGTTCCTGTTCCATAATTGTCTTTTCACACGGGAGGCGATTTATTTGTCTTGATGGTTGTGTAAACTATTTCATGGAAATGGTCCTTTTCATTTTGTTTATCTCCAGGTCGCTTAGGCCTCATTGTGATTGAAGTTGGAACATTACACATATCTAGTGATAGGGGAGATAAACATTAGAAGTATGGTATTAAGTAAATGATAGTGGAAATGTGGAACTAATGACTTATCAGCTAAAAATGAAAAAAAAAAAAAAAATTTCTTTTTCTAATGGAAAGAAGAAACTCTTCATCCATAATGAGCTCTAGTTTTAATGCAACTATGAGCATTGTTGTTGCCAAAATTGATTAACTTATGTCTTCCAATTAACTATTTTGTATGACATGTGCATTACCTTGACCTTTTTATTTATTTTTTCTTCCTTTCCAGGTCTGATGTTTTAGGTCAGTTCATGCCTTTAGTTGGAAGGGATTGGACGCAATCTGGAGTTGCTAGACTTTTCTCTGCAATTAAGGTATGCCTTTTTTGAAACCTAACCTTCTCAAATTGTCATTTGATTTGTGTTTATTCCTCAGTCCTTAAGGTTGTGTTTAAATGTGAGGAATTATAATCAAGAGATTTGAAAAACAATTGCTAGAATAAGTTGCTTGATAATAATTTGACAAGAGAAAAATGATTTGAGCTTTGAAGAACCTAATTGTTTCAAATCTGCATATTATTAAAGCACAAATCCATCCATAAATTTCATCAATATAGTCATTTATATTAAAAATTGAAATCCAAATCCTTCTTTTTATATAACTCAATCTAAGTGAACCATTAATATTACTGAATTTTGAGGAGCCAATTTGATAAAAAGAAATTGGTGACTTTGGAAAACAAGGGGAGATTTTATGATCTGAGATATGAGTCCAAATGTACTTTGCAGGATAAGAGTTATTTGATTTAGCCTTGGGCAAGGGTTTAACTATGGTGCCATTTAGTGGTTAGCCAAGGTTAAAGTAGTCAGTGTCACTTTTTGTTCAGTTACAACCTCAATCTAACCAGAGAACTATTATTCAACTTAGAGTATCGTTTTGCATCTGTTCTGTGGTTTGAACTCTGGTTTTGCCACTATATCAGGGGAGCGCTTGTTTTTATAGTATTATGCTTCTTCTATAGTTTTCTTTTTATTATTTACCATTTGTTAATTTTTAATTATTTTTATATGTATGCTGAATCTCTTGCTTTTCTCTTGATGGAATATCCATAGAATTTGATGGCCATCCAGTACCAAGTCATATGATGTGAATGCAAAAGGCTGGCTTGCTTTGCATCTTGTCTTTATGGGACATTTATATAAATATATATATATATATATATATATATATATATATATATATATATATATATATTTATAACTAGTTGTCCCAAAAGCTTAAGCTATTAGAAAATAGTGAAGTTAAGCATTTAACCATTATTCTAACACTTCTCATGTGTGAGCCTCTTCCCCTCTTTTCAAGTAGAGCCTAACTTATGAGATTTTTTAACTTTTTAAATGTTAGGTGGTAGAGTGGGGACAATATTCGAACTTAGAATCACTTGTTCTCTTTCCATGATAAACTACCACTTGTACTAAAAGCCTTAGGAAAGGATAAATGTAATCATTTAACCAATATTCTAACAATTTATTCTTTCCCCCCATTTTATTTTATTTAAAGTCATACTCTCTGTAATTTTCTTAATTTACCATTTACATGTTATTTTTTTACCATTTCTACTAATGTTATTTTTGGTCTTTCTTTATTTGAATCAATATAATCATATTGTTAAATTAGCGGTTCTCCCAAAAGTTTAAGCTATTAAAATGGGAGATAGAGTGGAAACAAGGATTGAACTTTGGATCAAGATCTCCTCCTCTAATACTATGTTAATTACTGATTCTCCCAAAAGTTTAAGCCGTTGGGAAATGGTGAATTTATTCATTTAACCATAACTTTAACATATTTTTTCTTTTTTAATTTTTTTGTGGGGCACGAGTCATTTGTTCTGAGTATTATTTATACGTTTGTTTGACTATCTTTCTCTCTAATCAATTTAAAGATTAGATTAATTTTGTTCTCTTCTCAATTTGGAAAAGGGATTGGACGGGGGGTGGGGGGGGGGGGGGAGAGTAGGGAAAAAGAGGAGAGAGAAAATTTTAATTCATAGACAACAATAAAAAGGCTATCCAAATCCTAGTTTTGTTCGACTATTGCAAAATTAATGCGAAACATGGCATTACCGTCTTAGCTCCTGCTTCATGGAAGTATGTAAAGTGATAAATAACTTTTGAAAGTATTTGCTTTCTTTGGAGTTTGGGGCATTACCATCTTTGCTCCTGTTTCATAGAAGTATGTAAAGTAATAAATCACTTTTGGAAGTATTTGCTTTCTTTGGAGTTTGGTTTGAGTGATAAATGTTATCCAGTGGTGTGGTTGTTGATTTAATGCCTTCAACTATTCCCCCCCTTCCCCCTGATAATGGTATGGCCTTCTTTCATATGTTGGTATCTAATATTAGATCCTGTTTTTTTTTTTTTAACAGGAGAATGGATATCAGCTACTGTTTCTGAGTGCACGGGCAATTGTTCAGGCATATCTAACTAGAAGTTTTTTACTCAATCTGAAGCAGGTACCAAAATAAAATGGTTTTTGGTTGACTGGCTGGTTCCCTAACTGGTTGAAAATGGAACCAATCTGTGAGATTTATACCTTAATGAAAGCTTTAGCATTGAAAAATAAGAGTTGCTAGTATCGTGGCAGCAGCTTTATTATTGCCTTCTAGTTTCTTTGAAGGGATTGGGTCCTGATCTAGCACCTAAAGAATTGATTCCTGTATTATAAGTGTTGTGTATTTGGCTCCCTGGATCATATCATGGGCCATAATGATGCAGCTTTGGTGCTAATAGAATTATAATAGCTGAAGTGACAACTCTTTTGTGCACGGGCAATTGTTCAGGCATATCTAACTAGAAGTTTTTTACTCAATCTGAAGCAGGTACCAAAATAAAATGGTTTTTGGTTGACTGGCTGGTTCCCTAACTGGTTGAAAATGGAACCAATCTGTGAGATTTATACCTTAATGAAAGCTTTAGCATTGAAAAATAAGAGTTGCTAGTATCGTGGCAGCAGCTTTATTATTGCCTTCTAGTTTCTTTGAAGGGATTGGGTCCTGATCTAGCACCTAAAGAATTGATTCCTGTATTATAAGTGTTGTGTATTTGGCTCCCTGGATCATATCATGGGCCATAATGATGCAGCTTTGGTGCTAATAGAATTATAATAGCTGAAGTGACAACTCTTTTGTGCACGGGCAATTGTTCAGGCATATCTAACTAGAAGTTTTTTACTCAATCTGAAGCAGGTACCAAAATAAAATGGTTTTTGGTTGACTGGCTGGTTCCCTAACTGGTTGAAAATGGAACCAATCTGTGAGATTTATACCTTAATGAAAGCTTTAGCATTGAAAAATAAGAGTTGCTAGTATCGTGGCAGCAGCTTTATTATTGCCTTCTAGTTTCTTTGAAGGGATTGGGTCCTGATCTAGCACCTAAAGAATTGATTCCTGTATTATAAGTGTTGTGTATTTGGCTCCCTGGATCATATCATGGGCCATAATGATGCAGCTTTGGTGCTAATAGAATTATAATAGCTGAAGTGACAACTCTTTTGTACATGCAGGATGGAAAAACTTTACCGAATGGACCTATTGTTATTTCACCTGATGGATTATTTCCCTCATTGTACCGAGAAGGTGAGATTTTTTTTTCTTCCCATCCCTGAGAAATTATTTAATGTCAGTAACTCAAATGGTGTGTCTCCTTCATCCTTCCTTTGTAAGAGCAAGATGGAAGGTGAGGTCATGGATTCAAGACCCACTAGGTTTGCATGTAACATACAAATTAAAAAAAAGAAAGTAATTTGAAAGAAATGCTTTAACTTGCATCAAGCTCATAGTACAGTTGCCTATAGTGCCAACACTGTAAGGGTAGACTCACTGATTGCTCTCTAGCAAATATGATTTCTGTCAGAATGCTTAGTGGTTCTTGTGATTTTTCTACTGCGAACAATATGCATAAAAATTTGTTCCCTCATCCAGCCAGGGGGAAAAAGCGCATAGTAATATAGCAATTATAATGCTCAAATATGCAAATCTAAATGTTTGGATTTCTCCATAGAGTAAATAAATTTGAGTTCTAGAAAACTAGCTTCTAATGAATTTAACAAAACATCAAATACGGTAACTGAAATAGTTTTACCATAGCCTTTAGTTCGCCTTTGATGTATGATGAGGCTAGTTGCATGCTCTAATGAGTGGGGGTATGCAAGCTTATAAATACCGCCTAGGTTTGCTGTTTGCTGTTTGCATGTAAGTTCTTGTTCAAATGGCACTTCTTCATCCCTTAAGAAGGGTGAGGTTGTGAGTTAAATTATTGGGTGTTTGTGTGTGTTACTTACCTATGTGTGTGTGTGTGTGTGTATATAGAGAGAGAGAGACAGAGAGAGGGGTTTTCCTGTTGCTTACTTGGCATGCCTTATTGAACAGTTTTTTTTTTGTCCATTTTTTGATGGCAGTAATAAGAAGAGCACCTCATGAATTCAAGATTGCATGTCTAGAGGTAAATAACAAAACTCAAACCTCATTACTGGATGCTTATTTAGAAACGTTACTAAGCATATATGGTATAATATCATATTTGCAGGATATTAGAAAACTCTTCCCTTCTGATTACAATCCATTTTATGCTGGATTTGGAAATAGAGACACAGATGAACTCAGTTACAAGAAAATGGGGATTCCTAAAGGAAAAATATTTATTATCAACCCTAAGGTATTTATCCCCAACTTATGTTTTTCACTATTCAGTTTTAGTACTATTTTGGTTCACTAGACAGTTTGTATAAACTGGCAGGGCGAGGTGGCCACTAGTCATCGCATTGATGTGAAGTCATACACGTCTCTACACACTCTTGTCAATGACATGTTCCCTCCAACTTCGTTGGTTGAGCATGAGCAGGTAAACCTTAGATTAAAACAGGGGAAGGGACATGTCATTCCTATTTTTTTCATGAATATCTTCATGACAACTTTGATTATAAATAACTGCGCAGGAAGATTATAACTCATGGAATTTTTGGAGGATGCCATTGCCAGACATTGCTTTGTAGGACCAATATATCAGTGGCTAGGGTAACCGACAAAGTATGGGTGCGCTAATCATTCTTCTTGTTTGGCTGTTTGCCCTGGCTTTATGCTGGCATTAATGCTTCTGGGTTCATTGGTGGCTTATCTTCACAAGCAGTCGGGTTTTACTGGAAGTTTTGAGTATTTGATGGGTCATTAGATCTCTTAGTGAATAAAATTTCTAGTGATATTTAACCCTCCCCCTTGTATCCATAATTTCAGCTTTGTTTCTTTGGAATTGTATGATGTATTGACACTCATAATTCATTAAATGAACATGTATCCAAAGATTCATAGCAAGCTGTGTACACTTCTCGCCTATCCAGTATCTTTCATGATGAGCAGGTGGTTTTGTAGAAGCTTTCATGCTTGCATCTAGTGATTTCATGGCAGCCATTGCTGCATCATGACGGTTCATGTCACATGAATTTTTTTTCCTTAATGAAAAGTATCTTCTTCTATTCCATCATGACACTATGCACAAGCTATTACTATGAAAAATATTAAAATTCCTGTAATGTGAAGAACAAATTAGCTCAAAGAGTAAAAAAAAGAAAAAGAGAAAAGAAGTGTGTATGTATTCACTTCCAAACCGGAAATAAAGAAATCGTACTCTCCTAATCAATGAGAGCACATAAATGGATGTCTTAGGCTATTTAAATTTAATGGATATAAAACTTATAGTCAGGTGAATCTATAAGGATTCTGAAAAGAGAGTTTTAATTTAAAGGGATTTGATACATGAATATGTGAATAATAAACTTGTCAAAAAAATAATGTGAATAATAAGTTAGCTAAAATAGAAAAATTAAGAATTTTAACTTGAATTTGACTAAAACTTTTTTGAACTTGATGAAATGGGGTTTTATACATGAATATGTGAATAATAAACTTATCAAAATAAAAAATGTGAATAATAAGTTAGCTAAAATAGGAAAATTAAGAATTTTAAGTAGAATTTGACTAAAACTTTATTGAACTCTTGACTCTTTGATAACAGTGTTGTGGAAAACCAAACAATGCAAACCCCATTGTAAGTTTTTCCCCTACTAACAAATAGGGAAGGTTATGGGGTTGGGGTGAGGTCGAATCATTGGTACGTCTCTTCTCTTTTAATAATGGAAACAAAATCTTTACCATGCAATAATACTCAATAATTAATATAAACATATATTGTGGGGAGTGGAAGAGTTTCCATCCAGGCCTTAAACCCAAGAAGTAACTGGGCCATGGGAAACGAACTGGGCCTAGCATGTATACTTGAAGGAAGGCCCAAGGGGCAATGGGCTATGGAGGAAAGGAAACTAGACCATCCTAAGTACCTAAAAGGAGGAAAGTGACGAGGGAAAATAATTCCCATGGAAAAGGTAAGAAGCTAAACTTACTCGAAGCAAGGTGCACGGATGATCCACACATGATTTCTAGAAGATGTCTGGAATCATGGGAAACTTTCAGAACATGCAAGAAGATGAAGATTTTTACCTCCGCATTAATGAGGGGGTTCTTACCTAACTTCTGTCGCATTTAATACATATGAGACAGCCTGAATAGTACAAACATCCCTCAAAAGTCAGAGTTCTAGAAAAAGGGAAAGGAGGTAACCGATAAAGTAAATAAAAATATCATAGAGAATTTGGCTAGCAATAGGACAGCTATAAAGATAAGAACAAGAAATGTACCTATAAAGAGCGGAGGTTATCACGGGTTAGTTTTTGTTCACCCACACACACACACACATATATATAAGTAAAGGGGCTAAAATAAAGTTTTCAATGCTAAAATTTGCATGAAGTTCGTTCTTCATTCTTAAATGAAAAAAAAAAAAAAAAAAAAATTTGTTCTCAAACTATTGAAAATGTTACTCTTTATTCTTTAAGAGATTTTTTCAATAATATATGGAAGAAAATATGGATAAAAAATACTATATTTTTTAAACAACTCACATAATTAGCATGGAATTCATGTACTTTAAAGTAAGTACATGTAGATAATGTTTATAGTTGTCACTTGTCACATATTTGAACAAAAATGATCAGATTAAAAACAGTAAAAGTCTTATCCAAACAGTAAAAGGAATGGGCTTATCAAAATTTTTTTGTTGGTGGGAGAAAAGAGTTAGCAAATGGACCTGTAATGTAATTGGACTAGGCTTTAGACTAGAGGGTCCATTTCTGATTTCTCAACAGATAATAGTTATTTATCGAAATCGAGCCCAAAATTTCAAAATAACAATTTAAAAAAGAGGCTGATCCGAAAAATCGAGTTTTGAAAATTGAAATCAGAACCGAAACCAAAGGCAAGGGACTCGAACTAAATAATAAAAACCAGAGAAAAGAGAAACAAAACAAAAAAAAACAAACGTGTTTTCACTTCACAGCGACGCGGTCCGCGGATGCTCCTTTGACTTCTTCTTCTTCTTCTTCTTATTCTCTCTCCATTTCTCTCTACCTTTCTCTCTCACCACTGGTTTGTTTCTAACAAAAACCAGTCATTATAACTGAATTTTTGGATTAGCTTCCATATTCCTCTGTTTCATCCATAATACAAAAGTTTTATTATTATCGTTGTTTTTTAGATTTGAAGATTGATTCAATCTCATTTTTTTCATTCACATTTTGACCTAAGAAAAAGCAAATAGATATATATATAGAGAGAGAGAGAGAGAGAGAGAGAGAGAGAGAAATAGGTGATCATGTCGTGGATAAGAACAGCGGTGACCAAAGCGGTGGAAGCTGGTGGCGGAAACAACCTGACTCGCACCGTCCGCAACTACGCTGACTCCGTCGTCTACCACGCCGGTAATGCCGTCTCCGAGGGCGCCAAGATCATCCAGGACCGCATTGTAATTTTCCTTATCTTTTTATTATTATTATTATTATTATCCATATTGCTTTTTTATTATTTATTTTTTATTTTCAGAATTAAATTTTGACTTGCATTCCTTTCTTATTTAATGTATCAGTATAACCTGCATTTCCATCGATAAATCTTACTATATTTTGAAAATCTGGTGTGATTTTTACGGACTTAATTCATATGTCAAATTTTGTGTCAATTGAATATTATTTACTATATCACCTATAAGCTTATATTTTATTTATAATTTTAAACTATAAAAATTTGCAATTTAAATAATTTATTGCTGACATACTTAATAATTTTTAATTTTCTAGAAATTTTACAAGCATGAAAGATATAAGAATAAGATATAATCTTGTGGTGGATTTGTTAAAATTTATCTTCAATAAAAAAATATTGAATAAGATTGTAGCCTTAGGGTACAACCAATTTTTTAGATAAACTTTGTCCTTTACTAATTATTAAAAAAGTTAATCCATTAGGAAATAGTGAATCTAATCCTTTAACAGCACTCTTGTTTTGAGTTGTGGTGGGCCAGATATAGTATTTTATTTCTTTTTATTTTGAGCTAGGATGGGCTGATAAGAATTTTTAATCATTTAATCTAATACTCTGCCTTTATTAAGTGGGGCCCACAGAATTATTATTATTATTATTTTTTCAATTGGGATGTAAGGTACAGCAATGTTTAACTTATAATCTTTAGTTCTGATACCATGATAAATTATGATTCTCTAAAAAATTTAAACTATTAGGAAATAGTGAATTTAATAATTTAATCTAAGCTTAAGCTAAAATTCTTCCGTTTCAGCTTGTAATTTAGTCTAGTGTTTTGGTGGAAATTGAGTAATAATGAGCAATGCTGGTTTTAGAGGGTTGGGTGCATTTGAGATTGTTTCTTTAATTTCTTTTTTAATCAGTGCTTTTTTATTATTCTCTTGGAGTTTGGAGATTTACTTTGAAGTTGTTGAACAGGGTCCTCGGAACTTGAAAAGCTTTAAGCACACCTTGAAACAATTGGAAGAAATGTCTGTGTCCTGTAGAGGGGTAGAAAGGATTCAGTTACTGAGAAGGTGGTTGGTTGCACTCAAAGAAATTGAAAGATTATCATTGGGTTCTAATGACCACAATGAAAAGAATCCCGAAGAGCGGCTTACTTTTGATGATTCCAAGGACTCTCCTAGAAAACCTACTATGGTGAGGAGCAAACCTGATTTTGTTTTTCTTAAGTTTTATCTCTCTTTTAAGTGTGTTTTATTATATATGACAATGTTGTGTTGGTTTTTAGCATTTCCATTTTTTTTTTTGTTTGATTTGCTTTTTAATAATTTGTGTGCAATGGTGAATAGGTTTATTATGTGGACTCTGACATGGTTGGTGAACCAAGGAATTTTCGTGATGTCTTTCTTCAGAGCGAAGCTCTTGAAGGCATAACGTTGTCTATGGTATGTTGAAAACATATCCATCTTCCTGTAGGTATTTTGTAAACTTTCAATGTTTTAGTGATTTAGTCTTTATAGCTTTAAATTGGCTACCAGTAGACAAGTATTGATAAGAGAGGATCATGCATTTCTTTAATATTACCTATCTATCTCTCTTGGGTCAAGGAGGAAGGGTAAGGTTCGAGGCTGTAGTTTGGATTAGAAACTTAAATTAGATTGAAACAAATGGCTGCTGGTTGAAGGAGGGGTTTATTTTTGATGATCTTGCTTGGATTGGGATTTAGTCGATGGTTGTCATCCTGGAACCAATGGTTAGAAGGGCCTACAATGTATCAAATCTGTTATCCACTACAGGGATGGGCTATGCCCTTGCGTATTATGGAATGTGCAAGGTACTCAATTTAGTTTACTAAACACATTTATAGTGTATGATACTATGATTGTATCCTATATGTTCAAGGTCATCTTGAATTTGGATGTTCTTTGCTGTATTGAATGGACCTTGTATTAATGATATAGCAACAGTTGGGATTTGCTAGGAAGTATTGTAAATACTTTAGGAATTTTTCATTTTTATTTTTTGTTTAGGAATATAAAATCTTACTACTTGACATTTTTTATTTTTCATATTTTATCTGTTAGAAAGTTCTGATATTGCAGCCGATAAGTTCTAGCTCAAATGGCACATCTTTCCCTTGAAATACCTGGGTAGAGGGTAGGTTGTGCGTTCAAGACCCACCGAATGCATGTGTTATTAAAAAAAAGAGATAAAAGATTGGCGTTGCGATACTTATAACCTTCATTCCTTAGTGCCATTCTTGATGCTATTTCTGATCTTTGTATTTGCTGATCCATGGAGTTTAACCGCAGGTTAACTCTTTTTTATGAATCAGATTCTTGAAGCACCAAATGAGGAAGAAGTTCCACTACTTCTGGAGATATATGGGTGATTTGTCTCAATTTCAATTTTCTTTTAATCCCTAATAACAGCTTCTTCGGCCTATTCTATTTGCTTGGAATCATATATTTGGTATATTGAAAAAAGAAGATGATCAGTGCATATTTCTGCCTAGTATTATTTGATTTCCATTAAACTTCCTTGTGGTGTGTTTCATACAGGCTCTGTCTTACCGGAGGAAAGGAAGTTCATAATGCTATAATCAGCAGTGTATGTGATTTGGCAAAAGCATTCTCAGGATACCAAGATGAAGTACTGGTAATGACATGATATGCATGCTTATTGCATTAATGTGCATGTGTTTAATATAAGCATTATGCCCTTGAGTATCATGAGGAATGGACACATGAACTTGTTATCACAATTTGATTAGAGACTTTCTGTTGCTGAGAATTTTAAATCTTGAAAACTATAGATTCTTGGGTGTTTAAACTCACAAGAATTAGAATTTCCAAAAGTTGGCATTTCTGTTGTTTGGATATACTTAGAATTTGATTTTAACCATATTTTAGATAAACATTTTTTAAAAACATTACAATTATACAAACTATATATATAAATTTTATCTATTTAAAATTGTCTTATACAAACTCATTTAGGAAGTAAATAATTAATAATTTGAACATTATGGATAAATTTTAAATGACAAAAATACTCTTGAACATTGATAAACATCTTATTTGGATGAAAAATAATTATTTTATTTTCTAAAATTAACTCTATGTAGTAAGTTTTTTTAAAAAAAGAGTCAAAAGTTGAATTTCAGTGTAATGTAGGCAATTCTCAAAAATACAAGATACACGAGAATTGGCATTTCTTACCGATAAGATAGGAGTCATAATTCCTATGCTTCATGGGAATTGAGACGTTCATGGGAATTACAATTTGTAACTAATTTTATTAAATAAACAACCAAATTTCATGAATTAACAAGAATTAAAAATTCCCATCATGAATTCCTACATAAAGAACACACCATTATAGAAGTTCTTTGCTAGGAGTTTCGAAAAAGCTTTATAAATTCATCATCATTGCTGACAGACACACACTGCTTCTTATTGGCTGACATTCAATTTTTCTTTCTTTATGTAAAAAGATTATTTTACTTTGGATCCTAATCTGGCCATTGATCTATTTGATTTATTAGTACTAGTCATTTACTTATTTGACAGTAATACTCAAATATTGCCGCACTTTCCTAGTAAGCAATATGGTGCACTTCACATAAAAGCATTGCTGTTGTTTACATTTTACAATGATGTTACGGCTGGATTTGTTAGAGTTTATGTGATCCAGCTGCTCTCTCCTTTTATCTCTTCCTTTGATTTCCTCTTTTCAGGTAAAGCGAGAAGAATTGCTCCAATATGCTCAAGGTGCAGTTTCAGGATTGAAAATAAATGCTGATCTTGAAAGGTGGTCAAGGATTTTTATTTTTTATAGTTGAAATTTGAGGCTTACAATTAGTCTGCTAGTTTTTTTTATATGCAATTGTAGATATTATGGATCAAAATAACTGCTGCATGCTTCAGTTCTGATGATCAGCAGTTGTCACTGGACTTTGTTGTCTCATGTGTGGTTAAATAACATATGTTTTATAGCTCCATGTTTAAACCTTGATGAGAGGGAACTTTGATTTTATATGCAATAGTAAATTTTTTATCAAAGTGACTGTTGCTTGATTGACCTTTTATGCGTTAGCACATGGCTCTGTTACAATTAGTCACAGATATTGTGCACTTTAAGTTTTTCCTTGTTGTTGGTTGATGTTTGTTTGTCTGTTGCATTTCCTTGTGTTCATCATCATGAACACCTTGTATTTGCTTTCTTCTGTTTTTCAGTTTGTTTAATAATACTCTTTTTAACTATAAAAAAAAAGTGTATGTTGTGTGTGGAGGGTTTGTTTTCTTTTGTTTGCCTCCAGAATACCTTTCAGCACTCTTACCTGGTAAAGCAAGGTTTTGAGGAAACCTTGTAAATTAGTTGATTTCTTGGCCAATGGATATTCCATATCCTATAAGTTTGCGGTATATGATTAGACTATCAAGTCATCATCTGCATGCTTTACCTATTGGATTCGAATCTGGCTTGAAGGTTCCAAATCATAGTTGCTTCTGTGTTATTTATTATTGCACAATTGGTAAGGTTGAAATTTTAATTCTTTTTGTCCACTGTTTTTTGTGTCTTGTTTTCTGCTCTCAGAATAGATGCTGAAGTTAGCAGTATAAAGGAAAAACTTGATATAATGAAGGAATCCCATCATTCTTTAATTGAAAGAAGTGCAAAATCACATGAAGAAATGACTTTTCCAACTGTAGAGGTGAGATTGATCTTCTCACTCACACACGCACAAACGCACACATGTCAAAACACCAATGATTGAATACTAATAACATTAAACAAATTTGGCGTGAACTTTCCATTGCTTGGCAATTCCTTTATATGTATATATTTAGAAGTTCATTATTCAACAGCAGGTTAAAATTTTTACTTTAATAATTGTTTTTATGTGCACATAGTTATTTTAATTTCAACGTTTTGACATTTGTATTCCCATTAATAGTGTGACCTCAATTTCCATAGTGTTCCTATATCATTTTTGAAATTTATAAATACATAAAGGTTAAAAAAAAAAAAATCTCATACAAGACCTATGTATTCTCTTGGTGTCTTAAGTTAAAGGAACTTGTCAGAAAAAAAGAGTTAAAGCCATAATTTGATTAAAAAGTTGTCTTTTAACATTTTGTTCTTTGAGTTCAGCATATCCATTCTTCTATATATATTTTTTGTCATATTTTTCAGGATGCATTGAGTATTTTCATAATCATGTGCTTCAACCAATTGAATCAGGGTTTCCTTTTTTCAATGAATTTCATTCTTATTCAAAACACACACCCACGCACACAGAGAATTTTGTTTCATTTTAGCTGATATGGAGTAGTTGTGTGCTGAAGGCAAGTAGTTGAATGGTGGAAATGATATGTTGAGACATATTGCAGTGATATCCTAACTCTTATTTACCAGGGAAAGTAAAACTATCAGAAGTTTTACTTAATGTTTAAAGGCACTCTTAAATCAACTTTTGCATTCAATTTTTGACTTGGGGCAGCTTCTCAATAAGATTATTAAACTGAACTCGTTTGTTTCCTTGCAGACTATAAAAGAAGAAATTGCACAAGTTCAACTATGTTCCAAGTTGGAGGCACTCTTACTAAGGAAGAAATCATTGAGCAATGGGGATTCTCAAGAACTTCACGCTGAAAAGGTTTCATTTCCTTGTGATATTGGTCATTTATGATATTTCTCCCCTTCCTGAAGTGTAACCAAAATTCTAAACTGAGTCTTTTCTTTTGATGCTAAGTTAGTTCTCATTTCTCTAACTTAGGACAAATGAGGTCTCAAATAATCAGATATTGGATATGGTCAAAACAGTTTTTGCTATGCACCTAACCAAGAAGCACCCTAAATTTTGTGTAAGAGGAACAGATCCATGAAGAAGATTCAAATATTTTACTGACTGTTGTCAGCATTGTCTCTGGCAAATCCTCTTTATTTGTTATTTTTAAAACGACTAGTGTACTACAAACTCAATTTTGCCTCTGGGTGACAGATGGCATGTGTTCAGGCCCCCATATTTTTTGGCCAGGTAGTCCTCTCGTTGATAATCTCTTAAATGAAAATTCAGGGAACTTGTGTACAATGGTTGTTGATTGAGATGTGATGCAAAAATTGCTGCGGTGTTGCTGCCACACCACCACAGCATGTTCTTGCTGTACTGCTGCGTTTTCTGAGTTCAAAATATGGTTATGGAGTTTAAATTGGTTTGAGGCTGTCATGCCTATATCTTAAGCATATTGACATTTCTCCTTTTTATGTGTTTCCTTGAATTAGTTTCTCTTAAATTAAGACAGTTTTCTGAGTATTTTTAATTTCACGGTCTATATTTATATTTAATTAATACTTATAAGGAATGTCGCTTCATGCATACCCAAATCTGATTGTTGAATCTAGCAACATACTTTAAGAAGTGTATTTTTAGGAAAATTATTTAACTGTTAATAAGCATTTATGAATTTAATTTTTTATATACTACATAGACTTGCGTAAGGAGGCTTGGTGCATGCTTGTGCTATGTGTCAGGTTCATCTAACGTCTAATTATAAGATACAGAAAGATAGCTGCAGTATTTGCATGTTGGTTTTCATCTTTTGTACAAAAATGAAGTGTATATCCAGCAAAGCCTTCTGATATCGTTGCTTTTACTAATCTGTTTAATCTGTTCAACCAAAAAAAAAAAAAAAAATTAAATCATAAAAAGTAACTTAACAACAATACACTGAGTTAGGGCCATTTTCCTCTCTATGTTGGAGTTACTTGCTAGATATGTGTCCATTGGTAAGCAACTAGAAGGCACACTCCATACATGTATCCGATATAAATACTTCAATGCATTTTGACTAGCTCATGTGAAATTTTAAAAACAATGGTATTGTGAAAGTGGTTCTGAAGTTACAACCAGAAAATTTATTTTTAAAATTTTCCAGTATTTTGATTGATGGTCCTAAATTGGTTTATGTTGCAGGTAGATAAATTGAAAATATTATCAGAATCTCTTGCTAATTCTACCTCAAAAGCTGAAAAACGCATTTTGGACCACAGGTATCAAATCATAACTTAGAACAACTTCCTTTTGTGTTTGTGTTCTTGTGTGCAATTTTCTTGGCTTTAGTTTGTATCTTTGCCTGAGCAAGGCTGCATATGCTTCAATGTACATACATGCATGGATGCATTTGCTTGAATGTTGACATTGTATAGTTCTAGCTTTGTAGGACAAGGGGTGCCCAATTTTTCTGTAAAGATAAGATAATAAGTGGAGATTCTCATTAATGAGGGTTTTTAAAAGGAAAATGCCAACACTACTACCAATTTCACTACAAAAATCTTACAAATTGACGTGACAATGAATGTGATTGGTGCCACATCAACATGATAAATAAATTTCTTAATTACTTTTTGTGCTTTTATATAAAAGTTAACACATCAGTTTGTAGAGGTTATGTAGGTAAAATTTGCTGTATCCCTAGCAATAGCAATAGAATCGCTCTTTTTTCAATTATCACCGCTTTAAAATATCAAGTGGCCCATGGGTATACCATTTTCTTTGTGTCCCTTTCATACCAATTAGACTGAGCAAGTCATTGTATAAAGTATCTTCTATGTACGAATTAGAATGATCAAGGCATTGCATTAAGTAACAAATGATATTTAGGATTTTATTTTCTCCCTATGCCCTTCATTCTTGCACTATTAAAATAACAATTTCATCTGTTCATATTTTTAGTCTTTTTTTAATCTTAAAAATATTAAAAATTAAGAATATTATGGATTTGATGGTAAATAACATTTGATTAATATGAAATTTGGCATGCGTGTTAAAGCATGAAGTGAACATCTATTCAATAGTGAAATTTTAAATAGAACAAAATTTAGCTACAAAATTGGTTGTAGCCTAAGGCTACAACTTCATTTAAAAAAATTAATATCATTATATATTTTGAAAATCTAATCGTTGGATTGTATGTTCTTTACGCTCTTTAATACACATGTCAAATTTTGTATCAATCGGATATTATTTACTATATGATTTATCTTTTATGCATAATTTTAAATTACAAAAACTAGCAATTTAAACAATGTATTGATGATATAGCTATTGATTTTTAATTTTTTGCAAGCATGGAGGATATAAGAAGAAAATGTAATCCAATGGTGGATTTATTAAAATTCATCTCCAATAAAAAGATATTAAGGTTGTTATTTTAATCTACAACCAATTTTGTAACTAAATTTTGTTCTTTTAAATATTCATCCATTTAAAATTTATTAAGTAGTGTAATATTAATAAAAAGTTACAATGGATATGAATATATGTATGCATGTTTATAAAGACTGTGTTCTATTAAAAAAAAGACTAATCATTCAAAAAGCAATGTCGAGTGGTTGAAACGAGGGATAGAACCACAATTTGGGGGCCTAAAGCATGAACCAAAAATCATTCAAGATAGAGAAATATACTAAGATTTAAAACTAAGTTAATACATGAAAAAATAAAACTAGTGTCTATTCAATGTTAAAAAAATATAAACAAAAGAAAAGACAAAATTTGTTTCTTAATACATTTGAACTGAATATCTATCAAAATGGAACTCAACATTCTTTTAACTCGGGAAAATCAATTATGATTGATTTTGTACTAAATTTCACTGCAATTACCTTACCATGATAATCTCCTATTTATGGAAGCAATTTGTAATCATGCTCCACTGAACTAATATCAATTTCACTGATTTTAGTCATTTGAAATTTTGTATGAGAATTTTCAGAATTTGGATTATCAACATTAGAGGTTAGCAATGCTGCATTACCAGTATTGGCTTATGAATTTTTTACATTTTTCCTTAAAAAAAAAAAGTAATATTATAGTTAGCTTTCCCATAACATCTACAAATCAAATAAAATTTATATTTAGTATCTCATTATAGTAGTAGCTGCCATGGATGAGATTGGGATTTATTAACTATAGGGTTATTTATTTATTTTTTAGAGGGGGCCACAAATATGGATCAACTGACCATTTATTTGTTAGGGGTCCCTTTAGGCCTGTGTTAAACTCTTCTATAATTGTATTTATAATTTAAGAACTTAAATTTGGGGGGGGGGGGGGGGGGGGGCGTGTGGGGAGAGAGATGGTTGGCCTCCTTGGTTATTAGTAGTTCAGTCCCTGGATGAAAAAAATCCTAGGAGGTTTTTTTTTTTTTTTTTTTTTTTTTTCTTCTTCTCTGGAATTACTGAGAGAGAGAAATAAATAGTTTACATTTATAAACGTAGGAATATGAACAATCAATTCCTCTAATCGATTGGGTTCTTTACATACAAATTCAAAGTGAAAGTCAATGGTTTCCAAAAGTGAACAGGGAAAAAAAAGTATAGACATTATCTAAATGAAAAAATCCCCAGTTCAAGTGAAGCATGCCTCTCTTTTAAGCATATTTATCATCAAGTTCAATTGTCATGCATTGCCAGTTTTAGAACATGATAACAGACAGTTGAGTGAAGAGAATTTAGGGAGAGTGACTTCCTAGTCAAAAAAAAAAAAAAAAAAATCTTCTTACCCTAATGGTTTAATTTAAGTGATTTTGTTCTCCATTACTCTTGGCAATAGAGTTGGCAATGTAATAATATAAGTAATGGTTTAAATTTATTAGAAATTTTGATAATAAGTTTTAGATTGAACTTATTATCCTTTTTATTGAGAAAATTTTGGAGCTTTTAATTGATGAAAATTTTGCAGTTTTATAAAACAAGAGGCAAAATAAATAGCATTTGTCATTGATACATCTTCATAAGTAATTAGATAATTATTATGATAAGAGAAAAAAAAATTCATTTGCATACTAATTAGAGAAGAAAAATTGAGATTGATGGTACTATCTATAATATATTAATATTAATATCAGTTTTGTAATTGAGGTTTGGGTTCTTAAAAAAAAAAAAAAAAAAGATCTCTTAGTCTACTGCAGTTTGAGTTTTGAAAACATAGTTGCATTATGATTTTACTTCTAAGGAGAAATGAGAACTCAAATAAAATAGACTACAGTAAAAATTATACGGTATACGCTTGGTGCAAAAGAAGGTATTCATTAAATAATTTAAAATAAATAATTAAATTTCTTTCATCTTCCTTGAAACTTTTAGTAATAGGGTTCTAATTGGAATAGTATTTTAAAGTTCTTGAAACTTTGGTAATAGAGTTTCATATATAACAAATTATTTTAATGATTTTAAAATCTTTTAGTGGGCCACTAACTAGTAACAGTGGCCAGAACCTGCAACACCACAAAGATGGAGTCTTAGCACCGTCAAAAGTAGGTCTGCATGAGCCTCACCATGAGAAATGAAGCTTATTATTCAAAATTAAAGGTCTTTTCTGGGGACTTTTTTTGCAGTTGTAAGTATTCAAAATTTTGATGGTATTTAATTGGGACAGGCAACATAAACAATATTGAACATTTGAACTGTTATATGGAAAGAACTCTTAACTTATGAGCCTCATGGGTTTAGTTACTGAACATCAGTGTTGTGGTAGATTAAGGTGATATTTTTATAGGATTTTTTTGCATGAATTTTAGAATAGTAATGGTGTATTACAGCTCAATGCATTTTTCCGACATGTCAGGAATTTTCCCTTCTGTGTGCTTTTTGTCTACTTGAAATATGACATGGGAAAAGGTGGGAATATTGACTATAAAATGGCTTGTCCTGACCCATTTCTAAGTTCACACTGAAAGTTTTTGTTGCTGTCCTCCCCATTTTTGTTTCATTTTATTGGTCTTTCTTATTATTAACCTCCATTTATCAAGCAGGTATCACAAAGAAGAAGCTCTCAACTTTCGTGTGGCTAAATCCAATGAAGTTACCCAACTTGAGAAGGTGCACTGCCTCTTTTTATGTTTTTTTTGCATGGTACTGTATTTTTTCTCATGAGAAGTTACATTAAGGACTGTAAGAAAGCATTCAACTTAGGGACTCTCTCTCAGAGATACATAATGTACGGAATAAATTACCGTGAGTTTGTTGTACAAAAGCTTCGAATATCAATAATGTGTTGTGATGCTTGTCCATTTGAGTACTGCATACTCCCAATTCAACACAATTTTTATATTTTTCTCTTTTTATCCTTCTCCTTATCTCTATTGACTAATAAATGAAGACATTCATGTTTAGACTTCCTTTTCCAATTTCTTATCTTGACAATACAAATTTTAGCCATAGAGGTCATAATCTTGAGGTTTGTAAAACCAAACTCACTAGACACACACACACACAAACTCACACACATATTTATCTAGGGTTCTATTTCCAGTCAAGAAAGATCTTGTTTATTATGCTTAAATCGAAACCTCTTATTCGATAAGGAAAGATAATACAGGGAAGAATGAAAACATAAAATGTAAAACATCCAAAGAAAAGTTTCTGCTCTATTGATTTGATACATTCATATTGAACATAATGAATAATCATAGAAGAATGGCAAGAAGAGCTTCTTTTTCTTTCTTCCTAGTTTGCCTTAATAAGCTTCTTATAACGTGTCTTTCAAATAAACCTGCAGTTTTACTGTGAGAATTTGTGCTTCAAATCTTCTTTTTGTTCTCAGGTTCTTGGAATCAGCAAAAACCTTTTAGAAACTACCATTGGGTTGCAGTGTTATGCTTTTGTTCTTTTTCTTTAGTCCATGGTTTCATGGACTTTTTTACTTTATGCACTTGATTTGTTTTTGTCCCTGATGTATACTTTCCATATACTCAGGTGACACACTTCTTCTTTTTAATATATTTTTATTACTTGTCAAAAAAAGAAACTACCAACAGAGAATCTTCTAGTTTCACTTCTCAAGTTTTTTTTCTTTTTTTTTTTCTTTTAACAAATCTCTCTGCTACACTGCTCTTTTCTGGTGAAATTTCAGCAGAGTTTCAGCCTTTACTTTTTCACAGGATTTGCTCTCGTTTATTGAAGTGCTGCCCTCTATTTATTGGGCATGAGCTGGTAGAGGCCTATATGAAATTAAGCCAATTAGATTGTGTTTAAGTAATTTTGATTGTTTATGATGAGTTTCTCATCCATTAGGACTTCATTTTCTGATCAACTAGCTGCTGCCAGCTATGGTTTATGTCATCCAGAACAGCATTCTCAAGTCCTACGTGCTCTGGGAGTCTACGAGGAAATCTCTTTTGATCCCAGAACATATATGGAGCTTGTGGGACCCAAAATGGGCTTATTGTAGCCGCTAGAAAATCTCCATTTATGGGCTTCGAAAGATGTCCATATTTTACATGCAGTCAGGATATATTTGGGCCTTTAAAGGTTCCTTTTAGAAGCCCAATGCTGCCTTCTTAAACCATTCCAGTGCAGGCATTTTTCTTTAATTTGTAAAAGCTTATTTGGACCATTTCAGGACTGACTCGTTTCCAGAAATTATAATTTGATTGCCAAAATATTTTAGAGAATTTAAACTATTGTGCTAAAATCTGATACCTATGAAAAGTTTCTACCTTTTATGATATGCAGTGCTGTTTTTTTGACAATAGCTTTTGTTTGTTTGTGATCCATTTCATTATGGTTTTAAACAAAAGATTATGGCATTTTCCAGGAATTGGTGGTGGAGGTAGGAGAACTTGAGAAGCAAAAAGGTGAACTTGAAGCTGCATTGAAAAAGGTTTTTTTTTTTTTTCCTCCTACCTGTCATATTGGTACTTCTAAAATGCAAAAGAATACTTTAAGGTGATAAGGTCATCTTTGATATTGTCCAATTTGAATTTGGTTCTGCATGTTCTTTAATTTGTATAACCGTTCTGGAGATTACTTTAAGTAAGTCAGGTTGGTTTTGATCCACGAATCTGTACATGACCACATGCATGGAAAGGTGAATTGCCAATGTTTTTCCTATGCATCCTTAGTCCTCAATATGACTCCTACTGGGTCTTTCCATTATTCTTTGCTGTGCTTTCATATGGCTAAGCATTTACCGTAGGTCAATAGCTCTTTGGCTGCGACTCATGCACGGCTACGCAATGTGAGAGAAGAAAGAGAGAATTTTGATGAAGCAAGTAATGAGATTCTTGTTCATTTGAAAACAAAGGTATGTAAACCTTTCTTACGTCCTTTGTCACTTTTGATTTATAAATATGAAGATTTAAGTTTATATAGTTCTACTCTGAGTTTGAATTTATAGCATGCTGCAAACCCTTTTCATTTTGAATCTAATGATTGTACTAAAAAAATATTGTTTGATTGTAGGAAGATGAGCTGTTGAGATCCATTTCTTCTTGTAGAGTGGAAGGCAATGTTGTTGATACATGGATCCATTTTCTTGATAATACCTGGGTTCTTCAGACCTCGTACACAGAGCAAAGGGAGAAGCAGGTCAAGTATGTATGCTTGTGTTGCTCTGATTGGCAAAAATATCTAATGCAAGCACTCTTTGTTGGATAGATTTTGTCTTAAAAACCAGAGTTTTTTGCTTTTATGTTTCATGTGCTTACATTTTGTGTCCATCTCATAATTGTATTGTGAGTTCATTGTGTTTGATGATGTTTTCTTATTTGCATGCTCTAGTGGTGAATTGAAGAGATATGGAGAATATTTTGTGAATTTGGTTATTCATCTTCTTTCTGCTTATAAGGTATTAATTTACTTATCTCAGCTAGATTGTTTCATTGAATGTAAAGTTATGCCTCATTTCCAATCTGTTTCTGTGATATGGTATGCTTGCCTATTCCCTAATTAGCATGCATATCTTGAATCTTAAATTAGGAAATGTTGGGGCCTTCCATTACTCGTATTAGGAAACTTGTGGACAGCTTGAGTTCAAGTCAAGGGTATTTTGCTATATTTCTCTTAAATTTTTATTATGCCGTGAAACCAAGCCTCTTATTGTTCATTTATATCAGGTCAGAAATATTGGCTAGTGCAGCTGATGAAAGTTCAAAAATAACAAAGTCAAGGAAACAGCTTGAAGAAGAATATTTGGAGGTTGAAGCCAATGTATGTATGATTCTTGTGTTTGTTTAAATGACATTTTGGCATTTTGAATAGTTTCAATAATATTTTGATGTCAAATTTTACCCTAAAAATTTGCAAGATCCCATTCATTTTTAAGTTTTTCCTAAATTCATTGTGTTCAAAACCTTAACCCTTCATGTCAGCACTCATATTTTTGAGTTGTTGATTACTTCTTTTTTTCAACTTCAGCAGTCGGGGGGTGTACTATGTTGCAAAATTTGAGCTCTTATCTATTTAATAAACACATTTATCTTCTTCTTCTTTTTTTACTCAGTTTATAACCACCATAAGTTCAGTGGACTCCATTAAAATGCAATTATACATTCAGAATGAAGGCATTTTCAGGTATGCAGTCTATAACTAACTTTCCCTCCCCTCCCCTGTTCCTCCTCCACGCTGCACTCTCTACTCTCAATATGAACCTCACTTGAAATGGGATACTTGGTGCACTTTTCATCCAGGAAAGATAATCAGAAGGTCAAAGAACTGTTTGATGCCCTTGAAAAATTAAAAGACGAATTTGAATCAATTGGGAGACCGAGATTGGAAATTGAGACACCAACCCAAAATCAAGAGACCCCATCCAGTGATAGGCCTCATCAAAGTCCACAGCCTACCTCTAAACAGAGTGTTGGGACCCTGCAAAACAAACAAGATAAGGTAAACCACTCTTCCTCGATTAAGATTGTAAACACATCGGACCGAGTAGCAAAAGTGGCAAAGAAAGAGTCAGAATTTGGGAAGGTTAATGGAGATGACTTGGCAGACGAGATAGGTGAATGGGAGATTTGATGCCATTGTACAGTACTAAAAACCAGAAGTTGATCAGCGAGAAGATAAAGACAAAGATCATTTTTAATTTTATAATTCATAGAGAAAAGAAAGCATTTGTCCCACACACGAATTTCTTTCGTTAATTACTGAACAGATCACTCCCCCACCATCTTCATGTGGGAGTTCTCTAGCTGTATATTGATTTGATTTTTGAGTGATGCAATATAGATACCGAGCATATGTAACTTGTTATCCTCGTACATCCGAGGTTTGTCATTTTTTAAGGAAACTTTTATGATCAGTTAAAAGATGCCAGAAAATTTGAACCAAGCATGAGCTATTTTCCACCAATCTCCTCCCTTATTTGTTGCACATGGTTTGAAGGGTCTTCTTGTGTGGTTTGATTAGCAAGTTCCTTGTATTTGACCAGTCTCTTTCACCAAGGTTACATGTTCAAAGATTGACTAGTTGCCAACTTGTACAATATTTGGGAAAGTTTGACGAAAAGATGTTTATAAATGCTACACATTTAATGAGTACAAGTATTAATAAAATAAAAAAATCAAATCAGAGAATTTTTTTGAAAATAAATTTATCTAATTTAATTTAATTTATTACACCCTAAACTATGTGATCTATCTAATTTATAAACCACATAGTTTAGGGTGTAATAAATTAAATTAATCCCTATAGTTTTGAAAGAGGAGAATTATTCTAACCTCCTCTAAGGTTTTTTGTTGTTACACTTAGTACTCTTCTACTTTAGAACTTCTAGTTTAGAATAAAGCACTTACCTCCACCAAAATACAAACTATTTACATTGACTTCTCCTAAATGGCTAAAAAAACGTTTAAAAATAATACCAAAAAAAATAAAAAATGGTTTATACAATCCCGAATTTCCTATTAGAGGGGTGTGAATGACAGCTTAAGTAGATGACGAAATATGAAATTAAATTATTTTTTTTTCAATCATCCAAGAGAGGTTACTGTAAATAGATTGCATTTTAAGGGATGTGAGTATCTTATTCCAAACTAGAAGGGAGGTAGTGTAATAACATAAAAAACCTCTGGGAGGGTTAGTGTAATTTTTTCATTTAAAAAGTAATAAATTAAACCCTGAGATTTCAAAAAGTAATAAATTAAATCCTGTATATTTAACCTTAAACACAATATTGTTTCAAGTAAAGGGTTTAATTTGCTACATCCCCTAAATTATAGCGTTTAAAATGTAATTTTCCAAAACTAATTAAATCAAAGTTTGTTTAGTAATAAGTTGCTTTAAAAAGATTATGAGTTTTAATTCATTTTAACTAAAATAGTTTAGTATTATTTGTAACTCTAAAAACAAAATTAAGAAAAATATATTTGAATGATCATGTGAAAAAATGTGGGTCAGTTCCAAATCAAACCATTTAAACTTTTACAACCATATCAATTTACAGTTAAATCCCTAATAAAATCCAAAAATTGAACTCTCAAATCAAGCTTGAAAATTCCTTGTTATAAATTTATATGATTTTTAAAGATCATATTTTGATCTGAAACCATGAACTATATGATTATAATAGTTTTAAACGTCAAAGTTCAATTTAAAACTTTTTAAAAATAAGGTGTAATTTGAAACTATCCCTAAAATTTACCATAAATTTTCTTTTTCTATAATCATAAAATTTTGGTATTACAAGATGTGCTTTCACAATGTGATTTGAAAAAAAAATTGTTCTTTTATTTTTATTATGTATTTTATTGTCCAATTTAAATATTATATATATATATATATATGATTTTTCTTTAATTCTTGTATAGCAAGACCATAATTCTAGTTTTTTTTTTTTTTTTGGTTGAGGAAAACTTAATACTAGCTTCTAATAAAACATGAAGGGAATTTTTCGGGAAATTTTTCATTAATTCTTGTATAGCAAGAACATAAATTTTTTTTTTTTTTTTTTTTTTTGAGGAAAACATAATACTAGTTTCTAATAAAACATGAAGAGATTTTTTTGGGACATAATTGTAGTGCTAACGTGGAATTAACAACCATTTATTATTGGCCGGTTAGACTGTTGTGTAGACTATTGTGTAATTGATTTTCATTCAAAACCTAGGGGAAAAAAAGTATACCCTATACATAACATATTGAATGGATGATGAAATTCATTTGAGCTTTTGTTTTGAGGGTACAATCATTGTATTGGACTCCTGCTGCTTGCTGCAATGAAAGCTTCAAATGTACTAGACTGAACTTGCCTTAAAATGAAGTACTTTTAACCCTACCCTATACTCATAATGAACGACAGTTTCCAAAAGTGACAACCTTTTGGGCTTTCTGCTAACTTTATCTCTGCATGAATAGCATTCATCGCTTTCCCTCAACACTGCTCTGTAAAACCCTTTACAAGTCACAAGATTAGCCATGGACAAAGAGCCTCGATGGCAACGTGACCATGTGACCAGTACAAGAAAATCGCTTTAAAAAGCAGCCTGATAGAGCAGCACTTGGTCAAGCTTTTGAGGTGTTTCAGCACAATTAATGGCTCTGTCACGAGCAGACGTGTGGAGTGTGGTGGCTTCCAAAACTCGGATAAGGGAAAATTATCAAGGGATTAAGAAGTATCAAGGGATTAGTTTTTGAGAGTCGAGCTGATAAAAAATTGGTGAATATTAATTAAAAGGACTGAAAATACGGTTGAAATAATAAGTGAAACTCAAAAAATTAGAATAGTGAGTATAAGAGGAATTCCGATAAAGAATCATTTCAATTAAATTTTATCTCATTTTTAATTGGATATACGGTACATGATATTTATATGACTTTTAAATGCCACATATTTTATATATAAGTTTAAAATTGAATATTGGAGGATTTAATGGGAGAGAATTTTTGTATGGTATCACTGTTAATAATTAATGAGACTTTGGAGATGGAATGGATCTTACAAAGCTACACAAAGAAATCCAAGCAAGTACAAAGTAGCTAAGATATTTGCATCTCTCAGCAGATGAGAGATAAAATAAGAGAGGAGTAACTTACCCTATGTTTGTATATGGAGGGACCCGATAAAGAGGAGAAGGAAAGGTCATCGAAATGTAGTAAAATTTAGTATATTTTGACCACTTTTCCCTTTATTCTTCTTTCCTCACCCTCCATCTCCCTTTGTTAATGTCATCCACAATAGAAGTGATGGTCTACTATGATGAGAATGAATGAAATTGATGATATGCACATCTCCCTTTAGAATGATGGAGCAGAGACCCAATTCGATAGATAGCTTTCAAAATCGCAAGGAGGGTTGTGTTAGCCTCATCCCACAAAGGCTCACCACATCCTACCAAATTAAACCAAGATTTGGCTTACCACCATTGTTCTTGTGCATGGGAGGCAAGACAGATACGACACATGTCCTAAATAATGATGAGATAAATCATACAAAAAAAAAAAAAAAAAAAAGTACATGCAATGACTTTTAATTTGTGTACTAAAATGACACTCCCCCAAATCATGGACAAAATAACACTAATCCCTCGAGGTTTGTGTAAATGCAACATGACCCCACATCCTGTTACTTCTCTAATGGAATATTCCATTTTAAAAAAAATTATATATTTCTACTCGTTTATACAACTTTAGAAGGAGTTTTATTTATCCACAAACCTTAATAGGGAGTGTCATTTTATCCATAGTTAAGGTAAAATATTTTCTTATACATAAATGGAATATTTCGTTAGGAAAGTCAGGGAGTGGATTATAGACTTACCTATAACATTTATATAAAAATCAAGATAGAGTATTATTTCGCAAAACATTTTGGGATAATGTATTTCCGAAAATATCAAGGGAATTTGGTTTACTTCACCACATTCTTAAATACTCTTTAATATGTGACCTCGAAAGATCAATCACTAAGTCCTATTAAATTCTATCCTTATATTATAATTTTGCATTTTGAATGAAGAATTATTTTATTTTGGTCCTCAACATTTGCTCTATGTGGTAAAATGACTGCTAACATTTTAATTTATCACTTTCATCCATAAACTCTTCGTATTATGTCAAAGAGTAGTGATTATCACACACTTACTAGTGTACATTGTCCGTACACATTATCACTGTTCGCATTTTATTGTGGACATCGATCTATACAAAAATTGTGGATATCACACACATAATTATGGATTTGATGTGTATAGAGTGTACATTATTGAGTGTGTAACAAGATTTTTCATATGTCAAAATAATCTCTCCTATTAAGTGGTGGATATATAGAAAAAGTTGACATAACTAAAGGTAATGAGTAATACTATAGACACAAATTATTTTACAACATTTTTATAAACTGCTAATTTGGTTTAAACATTTTCCAAATAGCTATTATAAGTAAAAATTGGATATTAGTTATGGACCCATATTAAAATTAATAAGAATTTGTCACATCAACCGTTTGTAAAAATATTGTAGAATAGTTTGTGTCTGTAGCATTACTCAAATGTAATATTAAAATATGAGTATTAATGCCACATAAAATGTCACGTGGGTTGCCATGTGGGTTTAAGAATATTTCGGATCATTTTGACACATAAGGTAAATGTCAATGAATATCTCAACTGTAGATGTATGCTGAGAACGAATCAAAGTCTTGTAAAATTTTCAAAGCCAAAATGAATTACAAAACATTAATTTGGGTTAGTGTTCTTCTATCATAAAAAGCAGAAAAATGGGTCACTGTTGGGAGTGAGAGAGAGAGTTACGAGGAGGAATACAAAACCACAAATGCCCTCAAGCTTCGAATGCATCACTTTCCATTCTTCAATTACTCCCTTGAGGTGATGAGATAATTGAAGTTTCAAGTTGTTGTTCACTTGTTCTAGGTTAAGTCAAACAGAAGTTAAAAAAGTTCCAAATAATTATAGAGCCAAAGGACGAAGAGTATAGGTTAAAAAATCTCCCTACTTGTTGAGTGCTGACCAGGTCAGAATTGGACAATCATAGCCGTAGGTGATAACCCATAACAGATCTTGGAGAAATAAAAAATACTAGCAGTGGAAAGCGGGAAAAATGAATAGTTAAAAAAATAAAATAAAATCAATTGCTCTCCTTCTCTATCCTCACTATCCTGATTATTGAATTCTGATGAGTGTGCGAAACACCATGTGTTTCGAGAAATGGGATTGCTTTTCAAATTCGAATTTTGGTTGCAGAGAGAGAAGTCTGTGGATGTTGAGAAAAAATAAAACTATTTATGGAGTAGTATTATACTATTTGCTATACATGTATTATTGTAAATCTATAATTTTGTACGATCCTTTTGTTACTATAGCATGTATTCTTTTTTTTTTTTTTTAAATGGGAAAAATCAAACTTTATTTAGAATGGGAAGCAATGCTATAATTAAATAATGAAAAATAGCTTGTTTTAGAAAATAAAGATTATTTTTAATCTAAATAAAAAAATCAACAATACTTAATTACAACATTTTTAGCTAACAAATGAGTAAATGCGACTGCCTTGTTTATGTACATGGAAGATATATATGAACTTGGCGAAATTCATGCATAGAGGACAACATACCATAAACAATTGGGACAACAGAAGCAGGAGGGAAGGGGAGTGATCACTTCAAGTTTGTGAAATAATGAGAGAGTCACCTAAAGCATATATTCTTTTCAAAGTACTAGCCACATTTTTCTTAATTAGATAATCACATTCTTTTCATGATGTGAGTTGAATAACACGTACATAGCACATGCCTCAATACAGTACAGTAATTAGATAACCACTGAGGATATAGATAACGTTGAAGTAATATCATTAGGTTTGTACTTTCGATTTCTTAACACTGTTTGATTCATGTGTTTGTTAAGTACTTACATTGAAACTGTCTATAAAAAACAAGAACCAGTCAACATCTTCCTGTAGTGGAAGACTATTGTCTAAAAGCCCATTTCAGACATTCAAATTCAAGGAACCATCATTACAGGTGTGCATGAAATGAAAGAATGAAAGAAGATTCATGGCCATGAGATACGTTCTTGCTAGCTCCAGCAATGTCATCCACAATAAGCTACCGTCCATGCATTGTAGAGTTGCAATCAGATATGGTTCGAGGTTATCCTAATCCTTAAGCTTTCATATTCTTTTCATTTTCTCCTTTTAAAGAATCAAAGATTATAATAAAATTCAACTTTCTTATTAGATAACTCAGAAGAAACGGACATACCAAAAACTTCGATGGCTTAACCATTGCTTTCATGATGGCTACCATATAAGGATTAATTTAGAGTGACTCAGTGGTATGGCTTTTCTATTTTATTTCATTATTTATGTAGGTAAAAATTTGTGATAATGTGAGGGAGAAGAGAGACAAAAGAAGATATGAGAGCCATGTGGTCAATATCTTTGGAACAAGAACTCAAAGGATTATATTTTTTCATTCATTTTTCTTAAATACATTATAATGAAATCTATATTTATAATAGAGATTTTACACAAAAGTTTAGTAATAATTTGAATTTAAATTGAATATTTTGTTAGAATAATAATTAAAATTTACATTTCTTAACAACTTAAATTAGTAGGATTAATGGATAATTTATTATCAAAGCCAATGTATGAGATCAAGTGGTAATTTATCACTTTTTCAAAAAAAAAAAAAAAAAAAAGTGGTAATTTATCAATGTATAGTTTTTTTAAAAGTCTACTTCTTTTCGATACAACATTTCTTTTATTCATCTTATTTTTTAAATCAAACAAGTCAATTAAAATAAGCTATAACTTAGATTAGGTAAATCAAACAAAAGCAGCAAGCATATAAAATATAGAAAGAGAATAAAGTATATGTTAATCATGCCAGTATGTAACATATGAAATATGATATTATGATCCCATTCATTTCAACGTCAACCTTCATTTAAATTTTTTTTTATAGTACATTCATTTTAAATTTCAAATGAGATGAGATGACAATCTTCATTTTTACATTTACCTTCGTTTTAAATATGTACAATGTCCTACACATTTATTTAGTTTACAATGTAAACCTTACATTGATATCAATGTAAAATTGTAAACTAATAATTTTCGTTTATAATATTTCATTTGAACTAGGAAAGAGATTGATTTCAAAGAGGAGGTCAGATCTTGTCCTAACGTATGCAGTGGCATTAGGGTAATAAAGAAAGAGAACAAGCTATACGTATGGGCCAGTGAATGGCTCCTCTGTGGGGAAAAATCCATAAAAATTTTCTACACTTTGTTATTTGGAAGCATTCAAGATACTCAAAAGGAACTGACAATTCCTTGCCATTCTAATTTTATTATTCTAAATTAATTGGCACCATCCTCACTTTAAAGGATACCCTGCCCTCCTCTTCATTCACCAAGCTCACCTCCCCATAAGCATCTATACAGAGAGAGAGAGAGAGAGAGAGAGAGAGAGAGGCTCAAATAAAATGGCCACAAACCAAGCTTTATGTAACCATGCAGATGAAGACTATATTGACATGGAAGTGAGCTCTGCCTCCAGCATCCTATGTTTCTCCATTAGTTCTCCACCACAAGCCAGAGAGTTTGAGTTCCAAATGACTTCACTCTCACATGAAAAAGAAACCACAACTTCCCCTGCTGATGAGCTCTTCTACAAGGGAAAATTGCTTCCTCTTCACCTCCCACCTCGCTTACAAATGGTCCAAAAAATCCTCCAAAACTGTAACACTACCACCCTTGACCGCACACAAGTAGCCTTTGAAGAAAACTATAGCATTCCTTTTATCACTACCTCCATTTCCACCACACCTTCCACTAATACCAGTACCCCAATTGAATCCTGCAACATTTCACCATCGGAGTCTCGCCGTGTTAGTACTCAACTAAACCCAGATGAATGTTTCTTTGAATGGTCTATTGGAAGTAGTAGATTCATTGATAATAATCATCCAAAAAGGTCTTGGTCCAAGAAGCTCGAGCAAATCAAGCAATTCTCACTGGGCCAGAAGCTCAAGGCTTCAAGAGCATATCTCATGTCTTTGTTTAGCAAATCTGGTTGTTCAGATGAATCCTGTGCCAAGGCAGCATGCAATGTAGAAGCAGAATTTGTCACCAAGAGCAAGGACTCTCTAAATAAGTACGCAAAGGTAGCCAAAAAAAACCCATTTGGCAAAATTGACAATGAAAAATACCAGTTGTCAACCACTTCCATGAGGCGCATTCAAAGAGATATAGTTGAAGATGGTTTTAATAACCACAGGAGGTCTTTCTCTGGGGTGATTCAACGGCATTCTGCAACAAAGTCTTCATCCTCATCCACATCTTCATCTGGTTCTTCATCTTTTTCATTTAGTTCAAGTGGATTTTATGATTTACAGCTTCTCAAGAGGAGTGGCAGTGCGAATTCAGAGATTGAAAATTCAGTAGAGGGAGCAATCGCTCATTGTAAACAGTCTCAGCAGCTATTTACTTCCACAACTGCTAGTGAAGCTGGGGTTTGTTCACTGTTTGATTCAAGAACTGCAATTTGAGTGGATCAAGAAAAAAGATAGACTTTGCATGATTTTTTTTTTAAATAACAAAAAGGGTGCTATAGGGGACCAACACAGAGTCTGAGACAAAGAGAAGATGGCAATGGACCCCAAGCGCTAACATTCAGCCTTTGCAGCATCTGATTGTAATTGGGGGAAAAGGAATCTCAAGAAAGAGACATGGAGAGAGGGAGCGAGAGATGCATTTGATGTATGAGAAAGATGGAAACACGTTTAGGCCTGTTTAACTTTTCAAAGTGAGTCACTTTAATTTACTATGATCCATGTTCAGATACTTGAATGGTTTTATTCTGTACTATTGTGTTAGACTAGTTCATATCATGTAAATTTAATCGAAGATCCCACCAGAGAATTTTATTTTTGAGTTCAGTTTTTATAGTCAATTGGTCCCAAATCTTTCTGGGCTTCCTTTTGTACTTGCACTAGTTAATATACTCGATTGTATTCTTCTGTGTAAATGAAAAAAGCAACTAATACAGCTCGAGTTCATTACTATTAAATTAGTGACATGTTTTTGGTTAGCTTATAGTTCAAGTTTTAATTCCTGCTAATCTTTTTTTGTTTTAGCTCATCTATGATAAAGTAATCAACATGTTCTCTTTTAAAAAGACTTGCCTGCCACCGACTACTCTATGTTTTGTGTTTTGACAAAGATCCAAACCTCTAAAATAAAATTTGACACCAATTATTATGCTACTTTACGATTCTTCTTTTTTTCCCAATCTTTTTAGTAAAGAAGCACTAGCAGTCCAACCCAAGTGAAAATTTGCCTTTTTTAAAAAAGTTACCAATACTTTTCTTGTTGTCTTCCTTGACATTAGGTTTTTGTGGTGTGGTCCTTCACTCCTTTTCCCTATATTAGGCTGCTTCAGGCTTTATTTATCAGGACCATCACCTTCAGCAGAAAACGGTGGGAGAACTAATAGTATTTTTTTTTGTTGATAAAAAAACAAAGATATGGACTGTAAAAAAGAAGACAAAAAAATAATGCAAAACTATGAGTTCTCCACCTCATGACGGTGAGGGGTATCAATCAAAAACGAAATTTCAGAAGAAAACCAATTAATTGTGATATTGGGTTCTAAGGGCCAACTTGTTCAAAATAGGCATTAATTATCTCCTGCAGCATGGCATGGTCCTCCTTCCTTTGAGACCTTACACTTATCTTTGCAAAAATATATCATTGTACTGCATTTGGGATTATTATTATACACACTATTACATATGCATGAAAAAGCAATTGATTGTGTGTTTGGGAAGCAATAAAAATTATAAATTATTTCACTATTCAACTTATTTTTGCTATTATTCATAAGTTTTACTGTACTTTTTAGTACTATTCATAGGTCTCATTGTATTATTTCAAGTAGCTTTTATCTTTATGTACAGTACTTTCAGCAATAAGTTTTTAGTTTCAGCAAAATAAGTGGTATTCAAATAGACCTTGAAACTGTAACTTTTTCATTTGTGTACTTTGTAGAAGCTTTTATCCTTAACAATTAGGGGATTCGATTGTCAACAAATAAAGGGTATAAAAAAAAGGCATTATAATTTGGAGGCATTTGGTTTTTATGACGCATTACAGCAACATAACCATAATGTGGATATGATGGTGTTTAATTCATTTATGATTTATTTGCACACAACTTTACGGTAATGTAAGATTATCTAAAATTTTCACATTTTACAAAGCGAGTTCCATTGCCTCAGATTGTCGAGAAAGTGGAAGCATTGGCGTGTTGATGGGCAGTCCAATGCACAGCAGAAATTGGAATTCATAAAGCCATTTTTTTAGGGTGATGCTCAAACCATTATTAATTAACTGCTATGTGAAGAAGATAGTCTAGCTCAGTATGGTGAGGTAATTCGAGATTGCAAAGTGTTGATGTCGGCTTTTAGAAGGGCTGAAGTCACTCATGTTAAATGCAAGGGCAATAATGTTGCTCATGTCTGGAGATTTTCAGTTGTGACCTGAAGAGGTTCCACCTGATGGTCTTCCCTTTGTAATTCATGATCTGCTTTAGTTTATTTTCAATATAAGTTAGCTCAGCTTGATTCTAAATATAAAAAATCTAAAGCTTCACATTAACATAAATCACTATAATGTAATTACCAAAAACCTTAACTTGTATAGTTTCTAATGGTTGAACAAGGGATTTGGGGTTTAATCTCCGTCTATATAAAAAATCTATTAGTGTCTTGATGTGATGATAAAAAGTGCAATCATCAGAAGCAAACACTATATGTTAAACTCTATTTTAAAAAAAAGAAAAAAACTATAATATAATTACCAAAATATATCTAAATCCTCCAAAATTACTAAAATACACTTGAAATTTCTATATGGACCAAAATACCCTTTAAACGTCTATAATAACACAAATATCTCAAAAACCTTCAAAATGACCAAAATACCCCTAAAATATCCAAAATATCCCAAAATTCCGAAAATGACCAAATAGCCCTAAAATATCCTTAAACGTCTATAATAACACAAATATTTCCAAAACCTTCAAAATGACTAAGATATCCCTAAAATATCCAAAATATCCCAAAATTCTTAAAATGACCAAATACCCTTAAAACCTGGAATATAATCAAAATAACCTAAAACCTTTAAACTGATCAACATGTCACTGAGACAAAAATATTTTTCTGTCAAATGGACACTAATCAAAAGGTTGCCTCGACAAAAGTATTTTGTGATGACAATATTGCCATTGCTACTAATTTAACTATGTGATTCATTCTAACTTTAACATCAACCTAATACTTTATGGTAACACCTGCACAACACATAATTTTGTAATGATAAATCTTGTTATACACTTTTATTGCACACTCTATACAAACTTTGTGAAATCGCATTTTTCAATTAAAATTATGAAATTTTATTTTCAATTTTAACTAAAAATTATATTTTCTAAACATTATTTCAAACCACATGATAGCATATTAATAATGAATGTGCAATAATGAGTGTGTAATAATCCTTACCTATTTTGTAACCGATATTACGAGTATCACCAACGAGCCTATCCAATCCAGGTGACACTAAAATGTCGCCAAACTCAAAGGCATCTATACAGGTGGCCTTTCGCCTTGAAGACAAAAGTCGTCACAATAAATATATTATTAAAATTCTATATATATTTGGGAAACTTTTGAAGGGTGAAAACTTATGTGTACTTTTTTTCTTGTCGTTTTGATTTTTACCTAGCCTTAATCTTAGCCAACATGTCTGCTTGACTTTTGACAGGTTTTACGGAAGAACCAAATAGTAACAAACCAACTGATACTTATTTAGGGTACTGGGAGTACAGACAAGCACATACCACAAGAAATTCTTTTCCCCAAGTAAATCATGGTTATCTATAATCTGAACTCTAAAGTTCAACATTTCATGCAGCTTTACGTTTTCTTAGAATGTAAGCATATTATATTATCCATTATCATTGTGATCTATTGTATGAATGTTTATTGGGTGTATTATGATTTTGGGATTGTGAATTTATGTTAGTGACTGGTAAGGTTTGTAAGTGTTGTTAGGTTTTGATTAAGTGCGTAAATTTGTAATTCACGTTGTTGATAGTGAATCTTTGGTTGACGTTACCTATGAACATTAGCATGAAGTTGGCTATACCACATTAAATATTATTGTCTTGTATGATTGTGATATTTCTTGTTCATTTGAATGCATGCGCTTTCACTAATCCTAAATCACAACAATTGATATTAGAGCTTTTAATATTATAGGATTAGTTACGTTAACGTAACATTATCATCTGGTTTCTACTTACAAATCAAATTGAGCTAGCTATCATTATTTGATCTTAAGATCTTTCTTGTATAAATATCTACCTCCACTCAAATAGATATGCCCACGGGCTCGGACAAGATATGTTTCAACATGTTCATGCTTTCAAACTAAAAAGAATGTTTCTGTCCATTGGAAAATTAACCATTTAATTTGGAGGTGTTTCAATTAATCAGAAAACAATCACAATTGCTCTGATTAAAGTTCTCATTTCCCTAGTATGTGTTCTTTTGTGCTTGTGGAGAGACCTAGTAGGACAGGAATGGGGTCAAGGGGTTTCAAATTCTTGGATCTTTCTTAATTTCCATTTCCTTGAAACTTGTTTTCTTTTTCTTCCTTGTGTGTAAATCAATCACTTGCCATTTTAAGCATTCAAGAAAGCAGTATTAATTGCATAATTAAAAGAACATTATGGGATATATAAGACAGTACCGGGACCAGTAGGCAAGTGGAGCATGTGAGTAATGTCAGTGGAGATTGAAGATATCAAACACACTTTCTTGTAGATTTTTCCGGACTAAATATTTTTCTGCACTAAGTTGTCATCTTCTAAAGCTTTATATATGTGTGTCCTTTGGAAATGTGACAAGTTATTAAAAAAAATTAGTAGAGTACTACTTCTTCTGGTTCTGGGTGGGCTAAAGATATGAACTTGGGTTATACACCTATAAAACCTTTCTCTATTCCTCTCATTCCCCTTAATTATTTTAGAATACATATAAATCTCTCTTCTTCTGCACTTTTTTCTATAGCAAAATTGGCATCTGGGTCCCTGTTTGTGGTCTTGTACCGAGGTTCTATCATCCACAATTACCTAAAATATATATACCACTAATTAAGGATGAGTGGTCCAATAACAAAGGTCTGATGTAACATGAATGGGATCGACGTCTTAATCTATGAATGAATCTACATGAGAAAATTTCTTTTAACACCAAGAAAATCCAAATAGGTAGCCAAGTCAAAACAGAAATTTGAGTAAATTTTCAACCATTACAGGAGCGCACTTATTGGATTTCACCTATATGAGTACAAAAATGGGTTGCTTCATATGAAAATTCAGGCTAATTCTCTAGAGAATTTATTGAACCGAGATAGAGAACGCGTGCAAAAATATTGTGCCAATGTAAAATTCTCATATTAGCACTTAGATTATTACGTGTGAGCAATTATTCTTTATTTTGTTATAGTTTGAGGGTCTGTTTGAATACAGTTTATTACTAAAAACTAAAAATATTGTAGCAAAATAATTTTTAAATGTGTGAATAGTGCTGTGCATGGGACCCAATTTTAAAACAAAATTTGCTGAATTCCATACTTGCGGGTCTCGTAAATAGTACACAGGACCCAATAAAAAAAACGCAAACGTACAAAACGCCACTCCTGCCGCTATCCAAACTCATGACACTGAGCCCACAATTTGCTCTACAGTGGAAAATGTTATTGTTGTTATTTGCTACATGATCTTTCAACACATTCATGAGGTATAATGCTTCCTACTTTATCCAATAAACTCTTTTCTATTATTTTAAAGGGTAATTATTATATTTTAAATCCTATAATTTAAGGGTGGTTTCAAATTATTCCACATTTTATAAGTTCAAATTAAACTCTACAGTTAGAAAACCTTTCAATTTAATCCATAAACCCATTACATATGATGCTTTTTTCTCCCTTTCTGCTGTCATCTATGATGTTGTTTATAGAAAATACTCAAACAAAATGACACCAAGTGACTTGGAGTGAAATAATTTACATACATTATAGCCATATGTGTTGAAATAACTACATGATGTCATTTTGTTTAATCATCTTCCATTTAACAACATCACCATAATGGGTGTATGGTATAAATTGAGACAATGTGTGGGGTTTAATTTGAAACTTTTGAAAGTTGGGGTTTAATTTGAAACCGTCCTTAAAATATAGTATTGAAAAAATAACTTGTACTACTATTAAAATGAGTAAGGGAATATTTGTGTATTTTAATATTAATTATTAAATACATATATATATATATATATATTAAATTTTCAAAATATGGATTAATGGGTTAGTGAATAAGACGTGTGACAGATAGTGATCAATTTGTAGAATCAAGCAATAGAATATATTTTCTTTCTCAAAAAAAAAAAAAAAGCAATAAAATATATAAGAGAAACCAAGATACTAACATACAATATTCCAAGACATCTTTGGTCTGATGGCACTCCCTAGGTATATACATAGGGGAGAGGGGGGTTTATGGTTCAAGACCCCAAGGGTAGGGGTGGGTTATATAGATTTCAAAGCAAGACAAAAAAAAAAAAAAAAAAAAAAAATATATATATATATATATATATATATATATATATATATATATATATATATATATACATAAATATATTGGGATCGATATGAATAAAAATAATTTATTACACGGCCTTAAAAATTGACAACCATTTTTGGCTTTTGTTATTGTGGGTACCTAAGGCATGCTTTGCAAGGTCCTTGGCATGCTTGGCAACGTCCTTGGCCAACCTCGACATGCTTTGCAACGTCCTAGTGGTACACTACTCCTTCGCTTCACAGCTTATAAGGCAGAAAGTGGAAGGATTTCTCTTTGACGTGGGACGTCTAGGACGTTGCAAAGCATGCCGAGGTCGGTCAAGGACCTTGCAAAGCATGCCGAGGTCAGCCAAGGACGTTACCAAGCATGCCTTAGGTACCCACAGTTATGATTATAGGTCTTAGTCAATGTTTAAGCAGAAGTTTTTAGTTAATTGGAGATTTTAAAGGACATTTTGATCATTTTGGATATTTTAGGGGTATTTTATTGGTCATTTCAAAGATTTCAAGTGTCTTGGTTTTTGTTTTTATTATTATTACGATAATTTTGGAGGCTTCAATAGTATTTCAGTCATTTGGAGATTTTGGGAGGGGGGGGGGGGGGGTAATTCAACCATATCAAAGATTCAAGGACCATTTCAATCATTTTGTAGATTTAGTAAGATTTTGGTCATTTTAAGGTTATTTTGGAGGTTTTAGGTGTATTTCAATTAATTTGGAGGCCTTGCAAGATATTTAAATTATTTTGGCAATTTTAGAGATTTTGGGTATTTCAGTTATTTTGAAGGTTTTAAGAATATTTTGGTAATTTTTAGATATTTGGTAATTTTTATCATTTTGGGGTATTTGGGACATTTGGAGTTTTAAGGGTATGTCAGTTTAGAGGACTTATGGTATTTCCGTCATATTTTAGATTGCAAGGATATTTTGGTTTTGTGGGGACGGAGGTCCAAAATTCGTGTATATTGGGCCTTAGGCTTGTGATAGCCCAAATCAATGAGTATTGAATTCTAATCCTTATACATAAACCTGAATTGCCGAGGAGGTAAACTAAAAGATTAAAGAGTACTAAGGTTTGTCCACTAAAATTTTGGGCATGGGAAATAACGGGAAAGCTTTCCGAGGAGACATTCCTCCTCGGATTTATTGAATACGGTTCAAATTGCTTACTCGGACCAATATAATGGTACTACAAGAAGATCCTACCCCGTAGAAATACCTCACAGCCACCCTGGGAGAAAAGGAGATTCCAAAATATCTATGGAAAGGCTGCAACCTCCACATTAAATGCATTGTACCTACCATTATGGCCACATTTATGTGGAGTAGACTTCTAAACAGTGTTTCCAAGGAGATTATTGTTCAGAAAAGCTGAAGAAGAAAGTTAATGGGACAACTACCCAAGTGGTGGCTTAAATGATGAATAAGTGTAGGGGGAGGATGGTTTAAGATGACTATATAATGGGAAATATCTTCCATAGAAGGGAACGGTGAAAAATTGAAAAGAGAGGACATGAACAATGAGCGTTGCATAGTTACTTTGTTCTTAAAAGTTATATTCCCATTTGTCTCCTCGGATGTAAATTTTTGATTCCGTAATCAAGAAGTTCATCCATATTAGTCGTTATTCAATTCGTTAATACCTAGTTCTTCTACCCATTCTCTATAAATTTATTGTACTGGGTTCACTGGGTTAGGATTTCATACCTTTTGGGCTTGGGCTCCAAACTGTGACCTTACAGGTTCTTTTGGAGATTTATTAGGTATTTTTTGGCCATTTTGAAGAATTTAAGGTATTTTTATTGCTTTAAATATTTTGATGGTATTTTAGTTATTTTAAAGATTTAAAGGTATTTTGGTTATTTTAAGAATATTTGAGTCATTTTAAATATTTTGGAAAGATTTTGATCATGTTTTTAAGAGGTTTGGATTTTTTTTTTTTTTTTTAGTATTTTGCTAATTGTTAGGACATATGTGGATATTGTTAAAGACATATGTTATGTAAATTGGTTAATCCTTTGAAAAAACGCACTTTACTTGTAATTGGATAGATCTAGAATGAGTTTAGTACTTTAAAGAACAAGAGTTCAAGTCTAGTATTGAAACCATGCAAATCTGTCCAAAAAACAAGTGAAGAAGTGCTCGACAGATGGCTCGACAGATACATTAAAACTCAATAGATGGCTCGACAGATACATATCCATCAAGGTTTAATGAGGACAGATACATTAAAACTCGATAGATACATATCCATCAAGGTTTAATGAGGACGCTCGTCAGCAGCTCAACCGAAGGTGTATTTGTCAAGGATTATGAAATTCAGATTTCCAGATCTGATTTCACGCATATCCAAGTGTATATGTGTAGGGTTTCTTTTCTCACAACTTTAGACATATATAAGGATTATTTTAAGGGCCGTCAAAGGTGATGCAACTCAATGCAAATTGATTGTGCATGCAAATTGTGACCGGAGACAGAATTTGCCCTAATTCATCATATTCCTTGTAGAAGCTACTGCTCTTTGCACTAAGGGTTTTGTAACCAAAGAGCTTCTTGATCTTCACTGCTGGATGAATTGATGAACTTTGTAGCTAACATCTTCCTCAAGTTGGTCTGTTAGTCACGTACTTGGATCCGTGTATCAATTGGTTAGTCACGTACTGGAGTTGTACATTAAAATGAGAGATTGACACTACATTACAAGTCCAATTGGATATTGAGGTAAGGGTTCAATTGTAGTTTGGTATTAGGTACAGAGATTCCTTTTACTTATAACTGTTTGTTTTGATAATAGTGGATTCTTGGGAGTGGTGACCTTAAATTCACCCGATGGGGTTTTACCTCGGTGGTTTTCCCCATTAATAAACAAATAATTTGTGTCAAATTTGTTTTCTACTGCTTTTAACTTAATCAGTGATTTGTTTGTGCTACCACGCTTATTGCATTTAATTGAATTTAATTAATTTCACTTGGCTAAATTAATTGATTAAGTTACCAAAGAAGTCAATACATTCTTGGTCTATTACTAATAAAATATTTGTAGTAATTGCTTAAGTTTGAATTTGGAAAAGGGTAAATTCTCCTAACCACTCCTGAGGTTTAGGCTAATACCAATCAGGTCCAAGACATTTTAAAACTAACCAAATTGGTCCATAAGCCCAACTTAGTCCCTAAACTCGTTAGTCTCCGTTAGCCATTTAACTCTTTTTCTATCGCTGCCTCTTCTCTCTCTCTAATCTGAGGTTTGGGCTTGTCATTTGGAGTATCAAGTTTGGTTTTCTAATGATTTTTATTTTTATTTTTTTGGGTTGAGATTTTTAAGTGCGTCTTTGCAAATCCGTCTTGGACAAGCTCGGATCCATCTCCGACTCCGCCAATCTCGACCAATCTCCTCTCTTCGGCCTTTCTTCCTCCGATGCCGTTTCCGTCCTCCAACCTGTCATTCTCGCTCTTGAATCCAGCTACGCCAAAGTCATTGAGCCCGCTCTCGATTGTGTCTTCAAATTGTTCTCCCTCAACCTCGTCAAGGCCGAGATCGATCGGCCCAATCCCAACTCCAATTCCAATTCTGATTCCAATTCCAATATTGTTTACAAGATTATCGATTTGGTGTGTAAGTCCGGGGAGCTTGGAGAGGAACAAATTGAGCTCGGCGTGCTTCGGGTTCTTCTCTCCGCGGTTCGATCTCCTAGCGTGTTGATTTGTGTGGTGATTGTTTGATTCATGTAGTGGGTTCCAATATGGTGGTGGTATTGTTGTTGGGTTTGTTGTGGGTTTTTTGTTTCTTAATTTTAGGTTTTGTTATTGTGAATGGCTGTGTTTTGGTTGTAGCAGATTTAAGGGGGGAGAAATTCACGTAGTAGAGAGAGAGAAGAGACAAGTTTGAGAGAGGAAGAAATCACTAACGGGTGGGCTAACGGTGTTAGGAACTAAATTGGGCTTAGGGACCAATTTGGTTAGTTTCAAAATATTTTGGAATAACGAAATGATATAAGGACAATTTAAAAAATGATGTCTTATTAACTTGAGCAATTTAATAGTCTAGATAAAATCTCATATTCTCTTGGCCGCCTGGCTGGTAATCTATTAATTTCATGAAATAAACACTTCACCATGATTCTCTTTGTATTACATTCCGGTAATGAGTCACACAAATAATGTACCAAACGTGGTAATATTCACCAGCCTTGCCTGGACGTAGATGTAATACTGTATTACAAACCAGACACACCCAAGTGACCCAACATGATTGAATTTTAGATGATAAGCTCGGTCGTGTTAGTTTGGTCATTGAGAAAGTGGAGGAAAAATAAGAAGGAAAACAAAATTTTAGCCAAATGAACAAGTAAAAAATACTCTTGCATCAGTGGCTCCCGTTGCCATTTACTAGCAAAATCCGAGAATACGTTACATACGAATCCTAAATATATATACAAAAGGAGAAAAGATTCATGTGGAACTCGCAAGGTTCAAACAATGGCTGGGAAAAGAGGCACAGAAGATTTCAAATGGCATAGACTGTCTTATACTCATTGGGTTGGATCTCAGAATCCGATATTCTTGCAGATATAGACCATGATCGTGATCTACTGCTCATGGTGGAGGACCTCCTTCGCAATTTAGAGCCCTCGATTCGATGCATAATAATCCAGTAACACATTGTACCCAACGTTGTTACCATAATGACTGTCCCTACGCATGTTATCCCAATGGCGTACCACCTATTATCTTTTCCCACAACAATATATGACAGTGCAAGAAATGCCACTGAAACCATCACACAAGCCAACCACATTAGCTTGTTTATAACAGCCATCATTTGCTTCTTAGCTTTTCTCTCTATCACCACAACTGAAGTTTGAACAACCACAACAGCCAATGATATGAACAGGGCGATAGCGTCAAAGATGATAAATACCAAAAACTCTGTTGTAAAAGCGATTTCTGCTTGCCCGGGAGAAAATCCGGGTTGAAGCTTTTCCTGAGGATCAGCATATTGGCCTGGGACATTGAATATGGCAGCAAAGGCAACAGTGGCAATAAGGACAGCGACAACTGTGGTGGAGTTGATGGCATTGTTAAGCCCCTCTGAGTGCATTTTGTTGAGTCTCTTTGCTATGCCTTGCACACGCTTTCGCGTTTGAATTGTGTGCTCTAGCTGATTATGCACCCCATGTTTAATGTCACTTACGGTTTGTTTCAGCTCTTTAGCCGTGGCTGTTGGTTTGATGGATTTGGCACTTTGAATTCCATGCTCTCGTAGAATGGCAGCAACCTCTGAGTGCCCGGTTTTCTCAGCAGTGTCAAGAGCAGTTTCTCCAGATTTGTTAATGGCCATTTTGAATTCCACTTCCTCATGATCTAGTAGCTTACGAACAATCTGCAAGAATAGCATATATCTTGTCAAGACTACAAATTCTCTTCTGTAGCTAATCTAACTGGCAGTCAATGATGTGCAAATTTGAGACGTCAATATAAAAATTGAGCAACATCTAGTGTGATAGTAATTGCATCTGTAAATTAAATGTTGGAACAAACAAGTTCAGATGGCAGATGATGGTTTATAATTCCAGCAAGACACATGTTCAAAGATAAGTGCAGAATCAATTCCTTTTAGGAGCTAAATATTCTATTCAAATTATTTGAAATAACTCATTTGTCCTTGTGCATATGAACAAAGATACAACTACACAAACGCTCCTGTAGAAAGTCCTCAACTCAAATTTGCCGGCTAGTCGGCAAACAAAGTAAGAATTGGCACAAAGCGCACAACTTTTTCGTTTAGAAAAATAACAAATATCTATTTTACTCTAAATTTCTTAATTCTTATTGAAGTGCCTATTGGAATTAAGGCACAATATGTACTAATCATGTTCATAGAAAAAATAGTAAAGCAAAAAAAAGCTGTAACTTTTTGTAGATTAGACACTTAGGAAAAGAGTTTTCTGACCTGTGCTCGACCCTTCCGTGTTGCTATATGCAACGCAGTGTTGCCCTTGTTATCAGTCATGCTTAGCAAAGAAGGATCTGACTTAACCAGCTCATCCACAAGATCGAAATTCATTCCTTTAACAGCCATGTGGAGAGCCGTCTGCCCCTTCTTATCAATTCTTGTTGTGATGCCAGATTCGTTGCTCAAAAGGGCCCTGAGAACCTCCAAATGCCCGTGCCTTGCAGCTGAATGCAAGGCAGTTTTCCCATTGCTTTTTGCTATGGTAAGCAAGCTGCTACCTTCCTCCAAGAGAAATTTTACTACTTGAATATGGCCTTGTGCTGCAGCAGTATGTAACGCAGTGGTGTTGGATGGATCAACAGTCATTGAAAGTTCAGGAAAGGCATCCAAGAGGACCTTCAATATTTCTGCAATATTATAACAGAATAACTTAGTATAATTCAACTCCCAGAATCATTTACTAGTATTTGACTATCACTGGGACAAAATGTTAGAAAAGAATTAAAAGGAAAATTATGGAGCAGCAGCCATGACAATTTGCACATTCTTGTTTTGTATTTTCAATTTCAATTTCCTATGACCGAATTTACAAAGATTTCATATATCTTGCAAATAATAACTGAGGTACCGAATCACATGGGACAAAATCAAGCTAAATTCTTTTACCCAAAACTAGCTCAGAGAACTTATCACAACTCTCTAGAACATGTTGAAACAAGGTTATATTCGATGCCAAGAAAAATATAGCAAAGACAAAGGTTTAAACTAAAATTAACTTTCATAGAGACGTACCCAAATCCCCTTGCTTGGCAGCAATATGGAATGCATCATAGCCATTTTTAGCTTTGGTACCAGCCAAACTAACGTCATAGTACTTTATCATCTCTTTCACCAAATCTACATAACCATGCTCAGCAGCAACATAGAGGGCAGTTTCACCCGAGTTGTTCTGCTTGGACAGCAATTGCTTCAACTCTGACTCCTCAATGTTAGAGATGATCTCCACAACCAATTCCAAATTCCCTGCTCTAGCCGCCGTATGCAGCTGCGTGTCATCCCGTTTTCCAGTCAACTGCTTTGTCATCGTCTTCCCATGGGAACTTTGTTGCCTCTCTGGAGATTTCATTGATACCAATCACAGTGATGAAACCCCAAAAAAGAAACAGAACAAGGAGAGAAAAAAAAAAATGAAGAAAGTCCTCCACTCGACAACTTTCTTAGTATTTAAATCTGAGTTTTACACTTTTCTATGATAGCCCCAGATCAAAAACCAACCATAAATTGGAACCGAAAATATCAATTTGTGAATCAATATGAAGAAGATAATTCAGATGCTTCCATAAATTAGCACGTGGGGGACTTGTGGAGTTTTAAGACTCCATGTTGCATAGCAGTCCTAACTCTTAAGGTCTTCTGCACAAACAAACAAGCACTAGCATTAAATATCGCCCAACTGGCATTAAATGTGCAAATTTTGTTCACCATTAATTATCATTATCATCAATCATCAATATAAGAAAAATAGGAACCACAAAGGCGTGGACCATGGAAAAAGAAAAACGTTCCCAGTTTGAAATATGTATATCCATTGAATGGAAGACTAGGAATAGTTTAGTTCGGTGGGTTGTACCCACTACCAAAAAGAGAACAAATTCAAAAGTATACTTACTATAAATAAATAAATCGATAAGTAAACGACTAACTAGTAACTAAGTGATTATTACTTTCTCAAAAAAAAAAAAAAAAATGATTATTACTACTACAGAAAAAGAATAATAATAATAATAATTAATCACCTTGTGGTGTGGAAAAGCTAATAAGCTTCTCTCTACCTGTCTCCAATCTAGAAACGTAGTTACTTTAGTAATATTCCACACCCAAATGCTTGAAATCAGGTGCAGAAGGCAACATGGGATTGAGAAGTAATGAATTAATAGGAGCATGAAGTAGTGTGAAGAATGGTGAGGCTGAGCCACAATTTCAATAGGTCACACCCAACCCCAAGAATTTAGTGGAGCTCAGCAAGCAAAGACTTTTTGAAAAAGCTGATAGTGACAGTTGAGAGCAACAACAAACGAAGAAGATGAAGAAGAAGAAAGGAAACGTCGTGAAGCAAATGCTTACGGTTGCCGGTAGAAGGTGCCCTTTGTTTGTTTGTTTGTTTCACGAGACACACCCCTTCCCACTTACATATGTGTCAACTCGTGAGAGGATTAAGATTATTCAATACGCTAAAACTTCGAAAATGTTATTTCAGCACACCAAACAATAAAAAAAAACCTTACTTTACTTGTGTGAAATGCTAGAACAAAATTTAATTATAAAATTAGTTGTAATCAATTTTATTCAATATTTTTTTTATTGAAAGTAAATTTTGACAAATTTACCGTTGGATTATATATATATATATTTTATATCTTTTATACTTGTAAAAGTTTTAGAAAATTAAAGATCAATAGTTATATCATAAATAAATTGTTGCAAGTTTTTGTAGTTTAAAATTATACAAAAAATATAAGCTTATAGATCATATAACAAACAATATCTGATTAATACAAAATTTGACATGTGTATTAAGAGCATAAAGAATATGCAAATCAAATTTTTAGATTTTCAAAATATGCAGTATTGTTTATTTTATTGAGTAAGGTTGTAATTTTAGACTACAACCAATTTTATAGCTAAATTTTGTTTTTTTTAAAAAAAAATTGCAAATGAACTACTATAATATGCTACTAGTAGTAGTTATTGTAGCTCAAATATTAAAAATTTAAAAACAATTCTCTCTCACACACACACACTCTCTCTCTCTCTCTCTCTCTCTCCAACCCACATGACCAAATCCTTCAACCTCTTATAGCTCATCGCCATTGCCACAATGACAGTGGTTTCCTTTTCTCTTGGTCTTTAGATCAAATTGCGGTTTGGTTCCTTAGGTTTAGTGGGTTTGAGCAATACTAGTCCTTGTTCCGGGCTGTGGGTTTACTATGGGTCACAATGGAGTTTAATCTGGGTTTTCAGTTGCTCTAAGTTGTGGGTTCTTTTTTTTTTTGGGGGGGGGGGGGCATTGCTGATGATTTTTTTAAAGGTTATTTTAATGGGTTGGTATATTAAAACAAGAGATGGGATGTAGGGTGTATTGTTAAATGGTGTATTAGAGCATTCACATCAATTAATGTATAATAGCTTAATAATTAAATTTTGCATATCTAACCCCTAAAATCACCTACATCAATTTATGTAAACTTGTGTAAAATAGGGTGTGAGAGTTACAGTAATCATATAAATATACACTGTTACTATTATTGTTCAAATGAATATTTTATTATTTTATTATTATTTCATCTCTCTCCCTCTCCTTCTTGCCCTCTTCTTCACCCTCACGGTCTCATAAACAAATCCACCCAGTATCATCCAACCACCATTGCAACCCAACACCATATAGCCACCACCACCACAACCTAAAACAAAATTTAATCATTCAATCACAAAACCTGATCGATCCATCAATTGGAAAATAACCTAAATCAAACACAACGACAACTCAATCTCACCAATCCAAACCCAAAATCAAATCCAATTGGAAGCACAAAAAACCATACAACATACATCCAAAATTAAACCCATCAATGAAAATTTGGAGATGTGGGTTGCACTGTGAGTATGGTTTGTACAAAAAAACTGCTCTAACCACAAGATCGCACCTAAACTGACCTCAAAATAAGGTCACTGCACCACCAACCGCGATGGAGGTGCAAAAACCACACCCACCTATAAGTGTAGTTTGTAGTTTGATTTTTTAGAAAATTGCAAAAAAAATTTCTCTGCACTGCACCTACTAATATATAAGTTTTATTTTTATATTTAATATAAATTTTTATAAATATTTAACATACATTAAATAGAAATTTAGCATGTATTAAATACATTTAGTATCTATTTTTAATATATATGAAAATTGACCAAACCGAACTGTACCGCAATGCACGTTTTCTATTAAGATGAGGTGTGGTTAGAGTTTTACACAAATTGCTCCACATAGTGCAGTACTAAATATGGCCTAAAACCACTTTGAACTGCATCGTGTTTACCTTTAATTGTGAGGAGATAGACGATGAGAGAGACCTTGAGGTCTTGCTCATTTTGATGATATGGGTCCTCAGCCTCTCCATGATTAAAGTCACTAAGGACGATGCCAATCTTCTTTAAGGCCATAGTGTTGCTAGAATGGCTAGCGGGGAAGGCGTTGCAAGCTATCACTACTTCTTTTATGAGGTTCTTATGGCCCTTGCATCTTGACATTGACTCTTCATTGTATATCTTGACTGTGCGCAACCTATTTCAATTGTGGATACCCTGAGGGGTTTGAGAGAGAGAGAGAGAGAGAGAGAGAGAGAGAGAGAGAGAGAGAGAGAGAGAGAGAGAGAGAGAGAGAGAGAGAGAGAGAGAGAGAGAGAGAGAGACATTGAAATAGAGAGAGTTGAATGGGAGAGACTTGAGAGGAGAGAGATGATGGAATATAAAGGAAATTAACGAAAAAAAGACAAAAAAAAAAAGAATTAAAAATGATTATTTAAATAAAATAAATTGTATAATAAATAATTTGATTATGTGTTTTTGAAAATGGTTGTGTAAAATAGAAAAATTAAATTCTTATGCTATAGAATTTTTACATAAATTTATACAAATGCTCCGAAAGTAGCAAAAATAGTTTTTTAGTGTGTTAAATTACCATTCTTTTAGCACATCATATGCTAATGTTCTTATTAGATTTTTGTACTTTCCCATATGTCCACTATGGATACTAAGCATATTGTGTCAGCTTATGCACAAATCGTAAGCATATACACAAGCAAAATGTAAGCAAAATGTAGATAGAACTCTTATAATACCGTATCATAAGAGAGTTTTTCGCATGCTAAACACTGGCCACTAGCGTTTCACCACATCATAATCTGTTGGACCCACCTTATTGGGTCACATGATTAGCGGCCAGTCTTCTAAAAATTGAGGACCACATTACGTCATTATCCAAACCTAAGCAGGAAAAAAAAAAAAAAAGTGTGGGACATACGAACAACTGCTACCTTAGATTATGCAATCCGTTTAGTAAGACTATTTTTAGAATAAACGGGTCCACCTTATAACGTAAGACGTTAGACCACATAACGAAAGCCGTTTGGTCAGATCAGCTTTCGCATTCTTATCATGTCAAATGACCCCCCTATAATTAAATGAGATTAGACATATTGAATTATCAATGAGTCACCAATGGTTGAGATTATAGAAAATGTAGCATCAATTTAACCTAAAATTAGATTTTGTATATAATAAAAAATGGCGGGTAGATCATAAGACCGGACCAATTAGAATTTAGACATATAGTGAACTTAGAAAAATGTGTCTTGGGCAGATAACACCTACCCTTGAAAAAAATTTGGGAGAAAGATAACATCTTAGTGTGACCGACAGGCTAATTGAATAATTGATTGTTCGGTTCTAATTTTGTTATATTAATCACTCTTTTGTGATGATACCTAATGATAAGTTCATTAATTTAAAGTGTGATATAAATTCAGAGATTTAAGATTTAATCCACAACATTATCAATCTATTAATATTTAAGATGTCACATAGACAGAAAGCAAAATAATTTAACTTTAGCAAAAAATTTAGACATCAATTCTATTATATGTATGACATTAGACTCATTAAGATTGTAACACGAGTCTATTTTTGTTCATGTGTCATCGTTTGACCAGTCTAATGCACTAAATACATTCAACCTAAATTAAGTCTATATATATATATATATATATATGAAAACTCATTTTTTTGATTAATATATAATGTAAGACTCCGTTGCTTAACGAATCATACTAGTGGATATTTGGAAGGGGTGGCTATTGTCAGTGTGCGGTTGTAACTATTGGAACTTCGAAGAGACAAAGAAGGGGTATTGACTTTTATTAGTCCGAAGAATAGTTGGTCAAGCCCGCCATACAATCAGGGGCCCCACATGGGTTTTGGTCCTTTTCTTCTGACGTGGGTCTTGGCCCTTCTTTGCTAACACGTTGACACTCACATACATGCCTCAAGACAAAATGATAGCCACATTTTTAAGTTTGTTTTCACATTTGCTGTTTGGGTGTAATATCATGCTAAACCGCGTGTACACCAACCGACCATGATGATTTTCACGTGTAATAATCTAAGAGCTAGATTGATTTCTCAGAAACTGAGAGAGAAGCCCATCTTTGTTTTTGTTACCATTTTTTTTTTTTTTTTTTTTTGTAATAAAGGGTTATGTATGTTTTACCCAATATGTTTAAATTGTGTCTTTATAACTTGAAAACAAGACTTTTAAACTACGTTTTTAGTTATAAATTACGTACAGTGTGTGTAAAATAAGGCTACATGAAACAAGTTTTTCCCTTTTGTAAAGTCATTGAGATGAGATGTGTTGTTAAAGAAAATTGTGATCCCCGTGATTTGTAATCTAAAACCTGGTTTTCCTAAATTCTCCAACTACATGGAATATTAATCATGGGGATTTTCATGTGTGTTTGGGACACTCCCTAATCAGAACACAACCAATGTGGTAAGATCTATTAAAGTTGCCATCCATATAGTGGACAAAAACTAATCACGCAGATGAAATGGCAAACAAAGGCATCCACCAACCCTATAGAAAATTAAGGAAAAAAGGTCCTCTCTATGGAAGACTTCATATGCTCCTCAGGTGGGCTACAGCACTTAATGAGTCTATATTGTCTCCATTATAAACAACTTTTAGCTCCAAAATAAGTTTGGAGCTTTATCCTAAGACTATTACTGTATTAAGTATATGTAGCAATTTATAAAATTATTTATATATATCATTTAAGAATATAGTTTAATTCTAAACCAATTTAAAATTTTGATAGTTTCTTTAATTGTCACATGGTAGCTTGAAGGAAGATAAGCCTAAATTAGTTTGAAACTAAACTTTTTTTTATTATTTAAACAAATCACATAACTTATTAAAAAAAATAATGTGATTAAAATTACGTATAGATGATCTTTTTAATGAATTAGAGATTAGATAGCTTCAAACTGGTTATTTGGAATTAAAATTTTTCGATACACTATGTACATGAAGAACTTGAGATAACTCCCAATGATATGCTTTGATCATATTGCTCTTGTGATGCTCCCAAAGAGGCCAGTATCATAATGGGGCTGTCGCAATCTAGACTAGTGGGCGGTACCACCGTCCACCAAACCAACAAAATAATAGCCTAGCTTTTCATAATGCGGATTACTTTACAAGTTTACATTGACCTTGACTTCAATCGCTAGTGTTATATGACCGGTGTTGATGGGAAATGAAAATCGGTTTTTGTTAGGTTATAGAGAAATTAATGGATGAAGTGCAGGTTTGAAACATGAATTCCACAAAATTCAGTAGTTGGTCAATCAGTACCATCGAAAGCCTTCTCCTTTCATTGGATAAGTAAAAACTCGAGACAGAAAAATTACATTTTGATATAAGCTTAAATGAGATATATAGAAGCAATCCTCAAGACAAATGTAAGAGACAAGTTTGTTACGCCAAAAAAATGTAAAGAAAACGACTTTAGGGTCTGTTTGATTGGAGAGGTGGTGTAAGGACCAGTTTTGACTCGAACCCAAAACAGGAATGGGCTCAGGCCCAAAAAGGCCTAACAATGAATTTGTAGAGAATGGGAGAAAAAACTAGTCTGAATATAGGGAGAAGATATTGGTTGATAGTGTTAAAGGAAAAGAGTTACACATGCACAAACACAAAAAACATCCTCGATTATGCCCTAATAATATGATCAATAGTATAGAATTCTTTCTTTTTACTGTTGTATTTCTTCAACCTTTTGCTCTTTCTTGTTTCTCTTTTTTCGACCTCCTTCCTTTGAATCCCTTTTCGTCTTATATACTATGGTTTTTGCACCCTTTTCTCCATCCACGTGTGAGTCAGGTGTTGGGAGTTTTCCTGTCCCATTTCGCCCCTCCTTGAACCTTCTAATCTTAGCTGTAAGGTTGCTTGTTTACTGTTCAGGCATCACCTCCACATTAATGCGGCCAGAGAGTTAGCTGGGCAGCATTTAATGCGAAGGTAGCAGTATTTCCAGATATTTGTTATCCCTCATCCTTATCCTTTATCTGGTATTTTCCCATCCCCTTATCGCAAAGTTCCTTTAATATACTATATTAAGGGATTGAGAAGGTTCTTGGCCACCTCGGACAAAGGTTCCGAGATGGTCATTGTCCTCGGACACGGTTAAGTCTTCCATAAATATTTTTTACCTCTTCCTATAATACAGTTTTCACTTCTTCCTTCGCTGATCGTCCTTGGATACGCTCTTATCCTCGGACTAGGTATTGGGCCATAGGTCCAGCCCTCTCCCATGCAAATAGTACCTATGGGATCAATTGGCCCCCACAATAGTCCCTCAAAATCTTGCTTTTTGACTCATCAGGAGAAAATGGGGATTTTGATATCCTCGTCTTATTCCCCTTATGGCTTTGCTTCGTTAGGTCGAATCACAACAATACGTGTCTACCCTCCTGGGACTCGCCCCTGACGCTTCAGTGGCCAGGGCGTGCCTTCATTTAATTTTGGCAACTCCCTTGTCTCCCACATTCAATGGTTGGATGAGAATCCAACGGTGGATAGGCTTTCTTGGAATACGAGCGGGCGAACTCCCGCTCATAATTTCTGCATCACTATAAATAATCTTTCAAATCGATTTCTTTTCACCTTAAACGATTGCGCTATTCTAGAACCCGTGTATTGAACCTACTATTTCCTTTCTCTCTCTCACTCCTCTGCGCATCTACAAATACCAAAACCTTGTCCGAGGACCATTTCTCACACCTGTAAGTCTTCCTGAACTATCTTCAACTTTTATTCCTTTTCTGCGAAATTTCCCTTATAAAACTTCTTAGAAAATGGGTAGATTTAAGGAATTAGTAGACACCGAGGAGGGGATGAGGAGTTTTAGGTCTAAATACAATATTCCCCCACACGTGGGCATTAGATACGCGGCACAGGGGGAGTGGTTTGATGAAAGAAAAACGAATAAGGTGGTCATCCCTATGATTGCCTTCATAGAAGGAGGTATGACCATTCCTATGGGTACCATTACTAGGAATTACCTTAGGTACTTTAGGCTGTCCCCTACATAGTGCGCACCGAACATGTTTAGGGTGTTAGGGTGCATAAAAGTTTTGAATGAGAGGATGAACCTAAATCTAACACACCACGATGTGAATTGGATTTATAACCTGCAACATTTGAAAAGGCAGGGATATTATTTTAAGTCCAGGCAATCCGAGGTTAGGTTGACTCAGTGCCTCCCTGTATCAAATAAGGGACTAAAGGAGGACTTTTTGATCTTCTCTGGGCAATGGCATGATGGCTTACATTGCCCAGTTAAAGAGGGTGAACCAGGTGGGAAACTAACTGTTTAGTTTTACCATTTAACTTTACACAATTTTTGTACTCCCTTTGCTGTTTGCCATTACTGAAATGAGTCCTCATTGTTTCTACTGACATTGCAGATCCCCACGCCACAACGCCTTCACTCCGCTTAGTTAACAAGGCGAGCCTGGACAGGATTCTACAAGCCGAGATTTACGTCAACGAATCAGATGATCAACTAAGAGCGGCGCACCTCATCCTCGGATATAATCCCATATCGCATGCATTCCAAGCTCTGTCGTGCGTGATAAGGGCCAGGGATCTTCGGCTCTGTAGAATTAGTGTCGCCTACGAAGGGTTTGTGGTCCCACAAGGCATTCCTCTCCCAAGATACTCACCACTCACGGAACCTCTACCTATTGCCACCCTTTCAGCTGGAGCAGCATCTTCCCCCCCCCCCCTCGTTTTCCAAGTAGAGGATGAAGAGGAAGTAGAACAAAAGGAAGAGGGTTTTGTGGACCTCACCTTGCCCACTGACGACTACGAAGTTTTTGATCAACTCTCACCATCCCAAAATGCGCCTGAAGATATGGGTATTCAGAGGAAACCCTAGCGCAGTCTTCAAAAGTTGCTGGAAAACCAGCCAGGAAGGGGGGAAGCTGGGAAGCCTGCTCAACCCAAACTTCCTCCTCCCCCACCTAAATCTCCTCCTCGCGCTCCTCAGCCAACTCCACCCTCCAGGATTGAACAAGCTGACCCTAAGAGGAGAAGGGAACCAAAGGGCAAGGAAGCAATGGAACCTGGAAGACCTCGTTCTTCCATTGAAGAAGAGGCCCACAGGCTAACTAAGCAGCAGAGAACCAGTCATGCCCCCAGCCGAGGATCAGAAAGGGGCGACGTTCAACTGCCTGAGCCCCAAGCATGGCTCCCAGCCCCTATGCTTGGTGGTGAGCCCCTGACTGACAATGCATCAATCAGAGATTACAACGGGGGCATAGGTTGTCATGTTGCTTCAGTGCTGGAGGAAACCCTCCTACTCCCCAAGGATATGGTGGAGTTACGAGGACTTAGGAGGAATGAAATCTTCCTCCAAACTAAACGATTTCTGGGCATGGTATGTATTTATTTTTTCACAGTTTTTTTTATTTTATTTGATACAACACTTTTTTTTTTTTTTTTTTTAAAAGGCTGTTCAAAGCACTTTCAGAATTGAGGAGATGTACCACTCCGTCTCACAACAGCTGGATGACGAGAGAAAACGAAGGAGTGCTGCTGTGCAGACACTAACCATTGTTGAAAACAGCAATTTTGATCTCAAGCAGAAGCTGAAGGCTGAGGAACAGGCCAAGAAGAGCGCGGAGGCTGCTTTAAAGGGTGCTGAGACGCAGGCCGAAAGCCAAAGGAAACTAACGAATAAGGCTAAGGAACAATTGGCTACGTTCAAGGAGCAAGTGGCAGCTTTGAAGCAGCAGCTAGAGTAGGCTAAGAAACTTAAGGAGCAGGCTGAAAAAGCCAAAATGCAAGCTGAGGAGGACAAAGCTAAAGCTGAGAATGAGAGGGATGAGGCTGAGCAGCACGGCTACGACGTTGGCGTAGCTGAGACCAAGGATGCTCTTCAAGCAGAGGTCACCGCCATATGCCGTACTTACTGCGCTCAGACCTGGGAAGAAACTCTCAATCAAATTGGGATTGAAGCTTCTTCTGAGCTGAGGAAACCTGAAAACATCATCTTTCCTCCAGCCTTACAGATCCCTAGCCAGAAAGAGGTAACCCCTCCTGCTCCCCAGCCGGTCAAAAAAGCCCAACCTCAGCATCCTCCCTCCACTGATCAGCAAGAACAGGGCAGAGAACAAGAGATCTAGAAGGGACCCTCTTTGGATAAAGTGACTGAGGCTCCTCAGCTAGGGGCAGCTCCTCAGCCAGGGGCAGCTTCTCAAGACTTTGAGAAGCAATTAGCCTCAGTTACTTTACCTGCGCAGGGATCTCTTAAGGGTAAGGAGAAAAAGACCCCCCCTGAAGTGGCTGACCAGGCTCCCAAGTCCAAACTTCAAATCAAGCTGAAACCTTAATTTTTGTACTTGTTTCTATAATATTTACAATGATTGTAACTTTTTTTTTTTTTTTTGTGTATTGAAGGACAAATTTTGATAATATATGAGACATTGTTCTTTGGTCCTGATAACATTTGTTAGTATTATTATTTTACTTAGATGTATGGTATTCATTTTATCTTATTTCCTATCCTTTCTTCCACATACGTCATTAAGGAGTAAAATACATTGATAAAACATATCATCAAATCTCCTTATCAAAAGTATATTCTTCTTTTATCTCAACACTTATGTAATAAGCAGAATGTCAATACATTGAAATACACTGACACTTACTTAATATCTATGAGGTTTACCATGACTTATAAAATAAGCCAAAACTTGGCTCAAAAAGTAACAACTTACATTAAGGATCGTGTTCTAAAGGTTTTTATACAACTTATACTTTGTTGAATATATCTCTTGATATGGCAAGAATGACTGTCTTTACAATGTTCATGGTCCGAGGACGTGATACAAAGGATTTTTCCCTTTTATATTCCAAGAAATGCTCTAGAATATTAATTTTCACCAAGCTTACGGTCTGAGGACCGAGCACAACTCAGCTTCTGTTTAATATTTCAAAGATGTCATAGGATATTAATTTCCACTAAGTTTGTCGTCTGAGGACCTGACATACTTAGTTTCTGTTTAATATTTCAAAGATGTCATAGGATATTAATTTACACTAAGCTTGTGGTCCGAGGACCTGACATAACTTAGTTTCTGTTTAATATTTCAAAAATGTCATAGGATATTAATTTCCACTAAATTTGTGGTCCGAGGACCTGACATAACTAGTTTCTGTTTAATATTTCAAAAATGTCATAGGATATTAATTTCCACTAAGTTTGTGGTCTGAGGACCTGACATAACTTAGTTTCTATTTAATATTTCAAAAGAGGTAATAGGATATTAATTTCCACTAAGTTTGTGGTTCGAGGACCTGACATAACTTAGTTTCTGTTTAATATTTCAAAAGATGTCACAGGATATTAATTTCCACTAAGTTTGTGGTCCGAGGACCTGACATAACTTAGTTTCTGTTTAATATTTCAAAAGATGTCATAGGATATTAATTTTCATTAAGTTTGTGGTCCGAGTACCTGACATAACTTAGTTTTTGTTTAATATTTCAAAAGATGTCATATAATTCTCAACACACAATTAAGATGAATGGAAGCAAAAAACATAGTATAACCTTTCTTATCAATAGTAATACCTTTTCAGGTTATTTACATTCTAAGGATGAAGTACAGTTCTTTCATCTAAATCTTCTAAGTAGTACGCACCTACTCCTGCCACTGTCGTAATGCGATATGGTCCTTCCCAGTTAGGCCCCAATTTTCCCCAAGTAGGGTTTTTAGTGTTTCCAACAACTTTCCTTAACACCAAGTCTCCTGGGGCCAATGGCCTTAGTTTCACACTTATATCATAGCCTTGCTTGAGCTTGTGCTGATAATAGGCCAATTGCACCATAGTATTTTCACGTCGTTCTTCAATCAGATCCAAATTCTTTTTTAACAGCTCGTCATTTCCATCTGAGGTGAAGGCGCTAGACCTTATAGTGGGGAAACCATTCTCCAAAGGGATTACAGCTTCTGCCCCATATGTCATTGAGAAGGGGGTCTCTCCAGTGGACTTTCGAGGTGTTGTCCTATACGTCCAAAGGACGTGTGGCAACTCCTCAACCCATCTTCCTTTGGCGTCATCCAACCTCTTTTTAAGTCCGTTCACGATGACTTTGTTCACAGCCTCGGCCTGTCCATTTCCCTGCGGATAGGCTGGAGTAGAATACCTGTTCTTTATACCCAGATCAGAACAGTACTTCCTAAAAGCTTTACTGTCAACTTGAAGACCATTATCTGAGATGAGCACGTTAGGAACCCCAAATCGTGTAACAATATTCTTCCAGATGAACCTTTTAACATCCACATCCCTGATATTAGCTAGAGGCTCAGCTTCGACCCACTTAGTGAAATAATCTGTGCAGACAATGAGGTATTTTTTATTTCCCACTGCCTTCGGGAAAGGTCCCACAATGTCCAGGCCCCATTGAGCAAAAGGCCATGGACTAGAAAGAGGGTTGAGAACCCCTCAAGGCTGGTGAATATTAGGCGTAAACCTCTGACATTGATCGCATTTCTTGACATACTCATGCGCCTCTTTTTGCATGTTTAGCCACCAATAAAGAGCCCTATGAGACAGGGATCTTCCTCCTGTATGACTTCCACAAACCCCTTCGTGTAGCTCCTCCAAAAGTGATTCTGATGCTTCAGGGTGCACACAAAGCAAGTAAGGACTAGAGAAAGAGCGTTTGTATAGTTTTCTATCCTCGGAGAGCCAGAACTGAGGAGCTTTCCTTCGCACTTTATCAGCTTCAGACTTTTCCTTAGGCAGTACATCCTTTTCCAAGAACAGTGATATAAAATCCATCTAGCTCGGACCCAGTTTAATTTGGTGGATCCGAGGAGCACCATGGTGTACTGAAGTATGCGTATATAGGTCTTCAACCAATACTACTCGAGGTAAATCCTGCACCAAGGATGTGGCAAGGGTGGCCAACGAATCTGCATGTGTGTTTTCACTTCTAGGAACATGAGACAAGTCAAAAACCTCAAACTTTTCTTGTATGCTCCTGACTTGACATAAGTACTCCTGCATTCTTGAATCACGCACCTCTAGATCACCTCTTACTTATCCCACCACCAGTTTGAAGCTGAGAAAACCTTCACTGCCTTTCCTCCCATTTTTTGTACCATCAGCAAAGCCTCGTACTCGGCTTCATTATTTGTAGCTGAGAAATTCAACCTTAAGGATTTCTCAATGGTAATCCTCTCAGATGACACCAGAACTAGCCCCACTCCTGATCCTCGCTGATTAGCTGCCTCGTCAACATACAATTCCCAAGGTGGTGGGTATTGAACAGAGACCACGCCGATCAACCCCTCATCCAGTTTCTCACTCCCCCCTTCCATTTCTTCAGGACATTCAGCAAATTCGGCCATGAGATCTGCGAGTACTTGCCCCTTTATAGAAGTATGAGACATGTACTTTATATCAAAAGCCCCTAGGATTGTGCCCCACTTGGCTATTCTTCTAGTATAATCAGCGCTTCTAAGCACGGACTTGAGTGGGAGTTGAGTGAGTACGACCACAGTATGCACTTGGAAGTAATGTGGAAGTTTTCTTGTGGCATAGACTACGGCCAATATCGCATTTTCTAATGGTAAATAACGCACCTCAGCTTCATTAAGTGACTTACTCACATAATAAACTGGCCTCTGTATGCCACTGTCCACCCGTATGAGCACAAGGCTTATGGTATATAGAGCAACTGCGATGGAGGCAAAAAGAACTTCGTCCACCACTGGGCTAGACATTATGGGTGGATGGGATAGATATCGTTTAAGCTCTTGGAATGCCATGACACACTCCTCGGACCATTGAAACTCTTTCCATTTATGTAGTAGAAGGAAGAAAGGTCTACATCTTTCTGCTAATCTGGATATAAACCGGTTCAATGCAGCCATCATCCCAGTAAGCTTCTGCACCTCCTTTGGATTCCGAGGTGGTTGCAAGCTATTAATGGCTCTTATCTGAGCTTGTGTCTCCTTAGGATTTCAAAAATGTTCGCAAGATCCGTTAGGTGTTCGGACACCAACTTGCTCTTTACAACCATATCATCAATATAGACCTCAAAATTTTTACCTAATTGCAGTTCAAACATTTTAGTCATCATCCGTTGATAGGTTGATCCTGCATTTTTCAGGCCAAAAGGCATTACTTTATAGTGGTAGTTCCCCACAGGAGTGACGAAAGCTGTTTTTTCCTGATCGTCTGTTACCAATGGTATCTGATGATAACCTTGAAAGGCGTCCAAAAAACTCATCTGAGGATGGCCTACTGTTGCATCTACTAACTGGTCAATCCTAGGCATTGGAAATGGGTCTTTAAGACAAGCCTGGTCAATCCTGTCTTCTTCTTGACTACCACGGTATTTGCTAACCATTGAGGGTAAAATACCTCTTTAATAGCCCCTGCCTGTTTAAGTTTAATTACTTCATTCTTGACTGTCTCTACATGTTCATTAGAAGGGCGCCAATGTGGCTGCCTTTTTGGAGTGACTGAGGGGTTCACATTCAAATGATGATAAATGAATTTTGGATCTAAACCAGGGGCTTCATAGGCATCCCATGCAAACACATCTACGTTTCTTCTCAAAAGCTCAACCAACTCTTCCTTTTCCTGTAGGGGGAGTTGGGCCCCGACCTGAAAGAATCTCTCCGGGTCATCTCCAATGATCACCTTATCCAGGTCTTCACATCTCACCTCGTTGGCTGGCCCATTGAACAAAGATGCCGGGATTTCTAATTGCTATAAATCATTTTCCTTAATGGCCGAGATGTCACTCTCTAGTTTATGTTGAATTGCCGTAATTAAACACTGCCTAGCCATAGATTGGCTTCCCACTATCTCCAGCACTTGACCTCCAGAAGGGTACTTCACCTTCTGATGAAGGGTGGATGAAACAGCACCCAAGGAATGTAGCCAAGGCCTGCCCATAATGGCTGTATACGGGGAAAAGGCATTTACCACAATAAAATCAACTTCGACCACATCTGTCCCTGTTTGCACGGGCAATCTAATCTGTCCCTTAGGGACAACCATCTTACCCTCGAAACTCACCAGAGGCGAGCTGTAGGTCCTCAAATCCTTAGGTTTTAAACCCAACCCTTTAAAGAGATCAGGATACATAATCTCCGCCGCACTTCCCTGGTCAACCATAACTCTCTTTACGTCGTACCCACAAATTCTAAGGGTAACCACCAGAGCGTCATCATGTGGCTGTATGGTTCCCTGTTTATCCGCATCCGAAAAGCTTAACACTAGGGGAACGTTCATCTTGTTCTTCTTTGGCATTGAATTACATTCATCATCGGAATAACAGGACACTGACATTACCCTGGAAGGGCAAGATCCAATCCTCCCAGGGGCAGCAAATATGACATTTATGGCGCCGAGAGGAGGCTTCGATGCAGCATTCCCCTGAAACGCTGAACTAGTCTGGCCTCCTCGGCCATTGGAATGGTGCAAAAGGTGTTTTAACCTCCCTTCTCGGACCAACTGTTCCAAATGATTCCACAAATTCCTGCAATCTTCAGTAGTATGCCCGTGATCTTGATGATAATGGCAGTACAGGTTTTGGTTGCGATTCATTGGATCCCTTGCCACCTTGTTCAGCCATTTAAAGAATGGTTCATTCCTAACCTTCTCTAAGATTTTTTGCACTGGCTCCCGAAACACAACGTTGACCGCCTGGGAGTTAGTAGGTGCAGATTGCCCTGAAAAGTCTCTTCGAGGTCGATTGTTTTGCGACCGATCTGACATGGAATCCCTCATCTCCTGAGTGATCACCTTCGCTTTGCCCTTTCCCTGTAACTGATCCTCCTCAATCCTCCTGTACTTGTCAATCCTATCCATCAATGAGCGTACACTGGTGACAGGTTTTGCCAATGAGGGACTTTCTCAAATCATGCTCGGCCGGTAATCCAACCTTAAATGTACTAATAGCCACATCATCGTAGCTCCCATCTATCTCATTGAACATTTCCCAGTATCTATCTGAGTAAACCTTTAAAGTTTCTCCCTCTTGCATAGACATAGACAGCAAAGATCCTAAAGGTAATGGAACCCTGCTACATGTGATGAAGCGAGCGCCAAAAGACTGGGTAAGTTTCTTGAAAGAGTCAATGGAATTTGCCCTCAGGCCATTAAACCATCTCATCACCATCGGACCTAGGCTTAACGGAAAGATCTTACACATTAAAGCCTTATCCTTAGAATGAACGGCCATTTTTTGATTAAAATGGCTAACATGCTCCACCGGATCTGTCCGACCATTATAAAGAGAGAAGGTCGGCTGATTGAATCACCGAGGAAGGCTTGCACCCTTAATCCGTCGTGTGAAAGACGATTTAGCGACTTGGCTCAATGCTTCATTCATGGCCTTGTTTCCAAGGCCTTTGTGCGATGTACCTTTGCCCTTATACCTATAGCTACTGTATTCCTCGTCGCCGGAGAAAGTTTCACTGGATGGAGTTCTGGATCGTTGCCTGTACGTGAAATCCTCTGTATCCTCAGAAGAAGACTCAGATCCAAATGATGATCGCCTTCGCCGTGCACGACGTAACTTCTTCTTCAATTCGTCAATCTCACGTTGCATGTCTTTCTCATTCTCTACATGGGACACATGACTTTTCCCACGCGACTAACTCCTGTTAGTGTGTATAGTTTGCCCACTTCCCTCACGATCTCCCCTTTGCTGAGGGTTTACCATTGAGTGATTATGTTGTGAACCTCCTGATTCTGCCTGGTGTGGACTATCATTACCCTGATGTGGCCCAATCGTCGGTTGATGCGAACCTGATTCTTCCATTTCTAGTACTAAACCAAAATCTCCTTCTGATAAGATCAAGCCTTTCCCACAGACGGCGCCAATTGTAAGGACCAGTTTTGACTCGAATCCAAAACAGGAATGGGCTCAGGCCCAAAAAGCTCGAACAATAAATTTGTAGAGAGTGGGAGAAAAAGCTAGTCTGAATATAGGGAGAAGATATTGGTTGATAGTGTTAAAGGGAAAGAGTTACACATGCACAAACACAAAAAGCATCATCGGTTATGCCCTAATAGTATGATCAATAGTATAGAATTTTTTCTTTTTACTGTTGTATTTCTTCAACCTTTTGCTATTTCTTGTTTCTCTTTTTTCGACCTCCTTCCTTTGAATCCCTTTTCGTCTTATATACTATGGTTTTTGCACCCTTTTTTCCATCCACGTGTGAGTTAGGTGTTGGGAGTTTTCCTGTCCCATTTCACCCCTCCTTGAACCTTCTACTTTTAGCTGTAAGACTGCTTGTTTACTGTTCAGGCATTACCTCCACATTAATGCGGCCAGAGAGTTAGCTGGGCAGCATTTAATGCGGAGGTAGCAGCATTTCCAGATATTTGTTATCCCTCATCCTTATCCTTTATCTGGTATTTTCCCATTCCCTTGTCGCAAAGTTCCTTTAATATGTTATATTAAGGGATTGAAGAGGTTCCTGGCCACCTCGGACAGAGGTTCCGAGATGGTCATTGTCCCCGGACACGGTTAAGTCCTCCATAAATATTCTTTACCTCTTCCTATAATACAGTTTTCACTTCTTCCTTCGCTGATCGTCCTCAGATACGCTCTTATCCTCGGACTGGGTATTGGGCCATAGGCCCAGCCCTCTCCCATGCGAATAGTACCTATGGGATCAATTGGCCCCCACAGGCGGAAAAGTGAAAGAAGAGAAAATGAGGAAATGATAGAAAAGTAGGAAGATGAAAAAGATTTAGTTTTCCCTCATATGTGTTTGGTTGGGAGGATAGAAAAATAAAGAAATGAAAAACTCAAATGCCCTTACTATGTAAAACTATTAAAACATTATAATTTTTTATTATATTTCCTACAAATATATTAAATACATTTATAACTTATAAGTACTAACTCTACTTTTTTTTAAGTTACACAAATTATTTTTCATAAAAAAACCCAAACACAAATTAAAAAATAAAATATGTAGACTGGGTTTCATTAAAAAAAAAAAAACATGCATTCACTGGGTTCACTTTCGTCCTCTCTACCCATTGAGCCAGGGTTAGAAAAAACAAAACACGTTAATAATTTGTTCTGTACCCAAATGCAATAGTAATTATGACTCACTTGATTTGGATAGAAACTTTTGAGGGAATTTGTGTAATCCAATACTTGGTTCATCTTTTCGCCCCTTCTCTTCTCAGATTGGGAGGATAAGGGCTTGTTTGGATAAAAAAAAATGGTCACTCAATTTTCGTCACTTATCACTCATCACTCATCAATCAAAATACCCCAATTTCCTAATTCCATCAATTTGGCACATATTTTCAACTTTTCATCACTCAAATTTTCTTACTTTTTGTAGGACCCATACCTGAGCAATGCTTAGAGACTGTTGTTAGCCTACCCGCCAAACCCTCATCTTCCACCATTTTCTTCACTGCACATTTCATTTTGCCACTGCCACAGTTACAGTTTAACACAAAAACTCCACTCACAGATTAACCAAAGAAGTACAAACAACAAAAACTCTCAACAATTTAACATCGCTTAAAGCAGCTCATCACCCCAAATTCAAAACTCCATTCATACTTATTTATGATATACCACGGAAAAAAAATAAAAATAAAAATAAAAAAGGAGCTTCCAGATAAAAAACGAGCTTCTAATGGAACTGTTCCCGGTGCCGACAATAGAGCTTCTAGATCGAAGAACAAGCTTCCAGATCGAATCGTTTCCAATTGTTTCCAACGGAGATCCGCCATTGCTGTGGATGCCGATTTCAACGCTACAGCCAGATCGAAGAACGAGTACGATAGCAGCGATGAGGAGAATGATTGCGTGGTGGATCTTTTCAGCGTGTGATCAAAGATCAACGTCTATGATCTCTCGGCTTGGGTTGGCGTGGCGGTGTTGAGTGGTCGGGTGTGAGTGGTCGGCGTGTGAGTGATTGGCGTGGGTCGGCGTGTGAGAGACCGTGTGAGTGGTCGATGAGTATGAGCTTTTTGCTCTGAAGAAGAACAAAAAGAAGAATAGATACAAAGGAAGAGAGAAAGAAAGATAAGTAGAGAAGAAAGGAAAAACGAAAAAAAGAAAAGAAAAGAGAGAGTGATTGGTGCGATGTGACAATGCCTAACTTTTGGGGCCCATAATTTCATCTAATTTACCGACTTGCCACTGAAACTCAGTTTTTGAGTTTTGAAAACAGGTGAAACCTGTTTTCAGTTTTGGTCACTCACATCCGTGACTCAAAACTCATCCAAACAAGAATTCATCTGTGGGACCCATGAGTTTTGGATCATGAATTACCAAAACTGAGTGATATCACTCAGTTTTGTGGGTTTCCAAACAAGCCTTAAATATTTGTGGGCCTAGAGTGATTTTTTTCTTCATTATTTTATTTCCTTCTTGTTTTCTCTCCTAAACCAAATAAGGAAAAATAGTATTTTCTTCTCTATTTTCCTTTCCTTTTTTTCCATCTTTCTTATTTTCATCCCAACCAAACGGAGCCTTAGACTCTAGTGAATGCATACATAATTACTTCTTCGGGTATGATTTTCAAAACAAAAGAGAAGCTATTTATTGACACTGTTTTAAACATACTTAAGAAAATATCATTTTCACAAACTCGTATTTTGAAGAGACATTTAGAGAGATGAGTTCAAACGATGAAATCGTTTTTCCAAAAGATATGCATGTTCCACTTCTATTATGTTGACATGATAATGCTGACTATTATAAGAGTTTGAAAGACAAGTTTCATGTTTTTCATACCATTTTCTTCTCCCAAAAAAAAAAAAAAATCATACCATTTTAAACTGAAACGAGTTCTACTTTTAATTTGAAATTCCTTAGATCTAAGTCTTTGCCCAACTAGAAATACTTCACATTGTAATTCTAGTTTAAGACATCAATAATAATGTGTTAAAAAAATTGATGCGGTTGAATTAAAGAAAATTATGGACAAACCCAAATAAAAGAAATTAGGACAAATGCAAACATCTTCCAATATTCATTTATATATAATGTTGGTTTTTAGACCCCTTAAAAACAATTGGATTAACCTAGGAATTTAGCCAAGTTGTTATTTAGTCAAATTAATTAAATCTAGGTTAAAACAATTAAATAATCATATCAAGTATAGTAGCGAAAATATAAAGAACACAAATATATGATCACCCAGGAAACCAAACCGGTAAAAACCTGGGGAGGATTTAACCTAGCTATCCTCAAGGTAAACTTGAATCCACTATCTTGAAAGAATTGAAGTTCATACAATAAGACTTACAAGCCCCCACGCTTGACTTCTTATTGCTACCCACCAGTTGAACTTACTAACACGACCACGTGCAAGCTCCGAATCCACGGACTCCTTCTTTCTTGGATTCTCCACCAAATACAAGCACACCCGCTTGTGTTTTCTTTAAACTTCAATGATAGCAACTGGAATGATCATCAAGGTGTAGAAAAATCTTCTCCTTGAAAACCCTAAATTTATGTGAAGGAAACCTCCTCAAAGATCTCACAAGAGATTCATATAAACCGCAATATGAGCAACACAAAAACGTGGCTAGGGTTTCCCCTATATACCTAGAGTAAATTAGAAACCTAAACCAATTAAAACTCTTTAGGGCTGAGTTGGAAAACCTATTTAAAAAACGTCAGGTACGATTTTCGATTGATCGAGCCTAAGCTTCGATCGATCGAAATGTACTAAATCTGTTTTTTAAATAGCTTAGTATTACATTCCAACTTTACAACAAAGAACCAACTTTGAGCACTTCTAAAACAACTTAAATACATTGTTTTAATCATGGTTTGCCAACAATACAAATTAGGATTCTAAATACATAAAACCTAAGTCTTTAGAACCTAACATATAACCATAACAATAGCACCAATAAAAAATAATAATAATAATAAGTCTCAACAAAAGACTAATGCCTATTATATATACAAGATAGGCTGTAGGCTACTAGCTTCTTTTTCGTAGGCGTGTTGCCTGTGTTTAGACTTAGAGGCTTTTCTATGTTTTTTTTTTTCATCTCCAAAAATTTATTTGTGTTTAAAATTTAAATGTGATTAAAGAAAAGTGGGTGACTGTTTTTTTTTAATTATCCTACTTAATTATCATCAGAACTATTTGAAGTTTATTGCTTGTTCTATATTTAATTCTTTTTGTTTAAGTTTTTTTTTTTTTTTTAAGGCAGGACTCAAACTTTCAATCGAAGGTTTTTTTTATTGTTGTTTTTGTTAATTATCCTACTCAATTATCATTATTTTTTGAAGTTTATCTGTTTGTTTTATATTTAATTATATTTTTTTAAGATTAAAAAAATGCAAGACTCATTCGTAGGTCCTTTTTAAAATATAAATTATAAAGACTCAAAAACATAATTAAACCTAAAATTTAAGATTTTTTTTCGCAAAATTTTTAAAAAACAGTAATTGAAAATTGAGTGATTTACTTATTTTCCCTATTCTTTAAACATTTTGAAGACTTAATAAGGTATGGGTATTTTGGGACAACAGAAAAGTCGTTCTAAACTTAAGAATCCTGCTATTATTAGTGTGTATGAACATTATTATACACACTAAATTAAGGTGAGTATTTTTTCTCTCTAGGGAGAGACTTTTCTTCTCACATTTTGGGTGAGGACTAGTAAATTCACAGTGTTTGTCTGCAATTTTGTTAGGGTTCAATGGGATCTATGTGTTTTCCTATTCACATGATGGATTCGGATTTTGTAGACAAATTGCAAAGTATAACCTTGACGGAGGAGGAGGAAGAAGTTATTAAGGTTGGGGTTACACAGAGGGAAAGGATGTTGGAGGAATGTTCCCTCGGTTTGTTGGGAAGATTTCTCACAACACGAGCTTTCAACTAGCGTGCAACCAAGGCTTTGCTAAGGTCTGTGTGGAGGATGGGCTCGGATTTACGTATTGTTGACGTGGGGGATGATCTTTTTCCATTCAAATTTACCATGGAGAGTTAGTTGAAGTGGGTGCTAGCAAATGGTCTGTGGAGTTTTGAGGACCATCCTTTGGCATTACAAAGATGGGAGAGAAGTATGATAGCCACTGCAGTTAGATTCACTTCCATGCCAATGTGGGTTCAGGTGTAGAGTTTACCTTTCGATTTGTTATTAAAGGAGGTGGGCAGGGATATTGGCAGTGGTTTAGGAGAATTATTGGAAGTTTATTTAAAGGCATTTTCGTCTGACCAAGCTTGTTTTATCAGAGTAAGGGTGGAGTTACCATTGGATAAACCATTATGTCAAGGAGGAGTTGTCGCCAGCCTTGAAGGAGATAAGGTTTGTATTGGTTTCAAGTACGAACGTTTAATTGGGCTCTGTTATCAGTGTGGTCGGATTGGTCATAAGGTTAGGGATTGTTCTTTCCAAAGGGATCGATAACAGGGAGGTCTTCCTTATGGGGAGTGGTTGAAGGCGGGGTATCGTAGAAACTATGGTAATGCAAACAAAGTAAGAAGTAGTCTAGGGCGGCGGGATGATGATGTCCAAGCTGATCAAGGGTATTGGGTTTCTTCACAGTGGAAAGTAAATGAGCAGGGTAATCCGGCAATTGGAAGTGGAAGTGGGAGTACGTTGTTAATGCAGTTGGGTAGTTTAATTGAAGGTGGTAGCTTTGACGGTGTTCCGGCAAATGGTGGTGTTACGATTGATAAGGGTGCAATCATGACGGTGAAGAAGCACGTTCTAGATTTTGAGGAGTTGATTACGGAGATTAATCATGCTATCCAAATTGGTTCAGATTTTTCAAATTCAAAAGCAACTCCAACTAATTGTGTGCCAAATAATAGCGAGATTTCCTCTAACTTGATTGAGGTGGTAGTCATGGATGAGGATACAATCATCCTCAATTGTGACTTAATGGGGAAACAAGGTGAGCAAATATCTCCACCAGGTTTTAAGGGATCAGAGATAAGTTTTAAGGTTGGTTGTGGTAATGGGCAAGGTAACAAGAGTACTAGTAAGGGCCGGCCCAAAAAAAGTGGTAATAAAGATAAGGGTGTGAGTCAATCCATGCACAACCAAAAGTAGTTGAGTCTATGGAGAAGTCTACAATTGGAAGCTCGAAAGCAATGATGAATTGGAAGAGGCGTACCACAAGACCTCAAACTCTTATTAATTCTTCAATTATTGACGTGGAACCTGGACAAAAATGAAGCAAGCAGAAAGCATGAATAAGGAGGCTACGATTGTTAAGGGAGAAAAGAAACATAGAACTGTGGAGAATGAGTAAGGTGTTGTATCAACTATGGGATCGGCAGAGGTTGCAGGGCAACCATGCCGGGCATGAAGACGCTCCTAAGTTGAAAAAAAAAATTAAAAAATAAATAAATAAATAAACTCATCACTTTGATGTCCATGTAAATCAAGAAGGTGTCATTTGACACTTTTTCTGGTCTTCTGGGCATTCAAGTGAAGATTCGCTTTTCTTACAGTAGTTTTGGATTTTGAAGATTTTTTCTTTGTTCTTTTTTCTTTCTTTCTTTTCTTTACAATGTAATCGTGCTACTCTAACTTATGCTAGTGTTGCAAAAGAGAATGAGGGGATCACATTTAGGGCTGTAAATGAACCAAGCTGATCATGAACAACTCGGGCTCGGCTCGATAAAAAGCTTGTTCACGTTTGTTTGTTTATAAATAAGTCAAGTTTGAGCCTTAGTTTTAGGTTCATTTAATAAACAAGTCGAGTTCAAGAAAAAAAATTTGTTCATGAACAAGCTCGTGAGTTATTAGGCTTGATACACAACCATTCAAGCATAGACTCATTTATATGTTTAAGTGTTAGCTAAATATACCCAATACACATCTTAATTTCATGGCCAACATGAGACCGTTACCTATATTACCTTAATTTTTTCCTTCCCTTCAACTGATCAAAAACCACTTTAGACTATAGTTACATTTAAAAATAAATAAATAATTAAATAGGTCACATATGATCCTTCCCTATCAATCATCTAAAGTAAAGTTATGAAATATGTTAGTATTTTCTCATTCATAATAGTTACAAACATGTATTTTTCAAGTCCTTTACCATCTAACATGAATGTAAAAATTGTATTTTGAGCAATTGTTGAAGCTGTAGACAAGGAATGATGAATGAATGAATTTAATTATGTAAATTATTAATTTAAATAATGGCTAATCATAAGTAGGACTAGGTGCATGGTAAAATGAGTATACTATTTTCTTTTTCTTTTTTCTTAATTCTAAAGATTTAAGCATTTCATAATGTAATTTTTTTAGATCTCAAGCTCAAAAACTTGACATGAGCTTGAGTTTGAGCTTGATATTAAGCTTGAGTTTGGCTTGACTAATTAATCAAGCCAAACCAAGCCAAGCTCAAGCTTTTTGGCTTTCTCACAAGTTCAAGCTCAAATACTATTTTTAGACTTGTCACAAGTTCAAGCCAAGCTTGAACTTTTGATTTTTTTTGACAAGCCAAGCTTGAACATGCACTATTCGACAAAGCTTGGCTCGTTTACAGCCACTCACATGTCTCTCTTTTTCTTTCCCATTGTATATCATGTTTCTCAATTAATAAAGGCTACTATAGTTTTTTCTCAAAAAAAAAAAAATAGTAAGTATGGATAAAAACCTTATATGTATTTTTTTATAGGATATATGTATTATATATATGGTTTGTTTGATTTTTGCAGAAAGTTTAATACTTTTGAACTTATTAAAAAATGAACATTTTATTAATCATTTTGATATCCAATTTGAGGTTAAGTTTTCTAGTTAGATGAGGATAATTTTGTCATTTAGAAAAAAATAGAACAGTCTTGCCTTGGGATTGTGGATGTTCAAGATCACATGAGGGAATACACATTCCATAATGTGAGGCAACCACAATCCACTCTGGTCATTCCGGTAGGGAATACACATTCCACAATCCACTCTACTGCCTATTAGTATTTACTACCAAACAAGAAAATACACGGAATTTCTTAGATAATTAAGGCAACGCTCGAGAATCCTCAATGAATTCTCAAAAATGTTATGATCGACCCAAATCAAATGCCTTGATGCAAATCATATGGTCCAATATTAAGGCATTGAAGTTCTCCATGGTTTGTTCAGATGGTGATTGAATCATTGCTATTCAAGAGAGCAATGATTGGTGCAGTTGCTGTTCAGTGTTCAAGAGAGCATTGTCCACCCCACACTTGTGGTTTGAGTTTTCCATTATCTCCCATCAATTTTCTTCTAAAGTATTGAAATTAACCACACACAAAAACCAAGAAGTGATTTTATGAACAAAACACGAGAAGATTAAGTATAAAAGAAGCTATCAGGAATGCATGAAAAGAAATGAGAATTATGACAAATTGTAACTGTGGGGTGCTTTTTTGTGCCCAGGCAAGGGTGTCCCTTGTACCCTTCGACTTTTTTGCTATCTCACATCGAAGAAAACTCTCTCCCCTCTTTGTCTTATAAGCATGAGCTGAAGAGAAAGGAATACCATCAGTAACTGTAGGGTTAAGGGCTCAATTCGTATATTGGACCTTGGGCTCTAGCCGAGAGCATGGCGATTCGAGGACAAATAAATGATAGTAGATAGATCAAGCTCAGAATCTTGGGAATGAGGTACGATTGGGAAGGTGGTCCAAGGAGGAATATCTCCTCGAGTAAGCCAAGCACAGCTCAAATGTATATCTTGATAATCAAGGTGATTTCCCAGAAAGCTCTAGTGATAGGGACATGCATCATAAACGTACAAGAGGGGATGAGAACTCAAAAATATCTAAAGGAAAACTGCTACCTTGGCTATCCCAACTCACAAAGAGTGAGGGAGGGTGTCTGATGGGACAGGGACAAACACTCAAGTAGTAGCTTGGATGATCAGCAAGTAGAGGGCCAAGATTGTCCAAAGAGAGCTATATAATGTAAGAGACCCCAATAACAAAGGGGGTAAAAAAAAGGAGAAAGAGACACTGTAGCAATCAAAAACCAAACTTGTAACCATACTTAAGAGCAATATATAAGAATAGTCTCCTTGGATTTGGCCGATGACCCTTTTTCTTTAGTTTGAACTTGTTTATTTTTCACTCTTTTTGTCATCAAGACCTATCTAATTCATTGTCTGGTTAACTAAAGCCCAGTTTTTCTACCTATTCTCTACAAATTCATTGTTTTAGGCCTAGGTCCATCCACACCTTGGGCTTGGAATTCAAATCAGGCCCTTATAGTAACTTTGCATCATACCATTTTTTCAAGGATAAAATTCAATTTAGTTTCTTGATTTTAACTTTAATTGTCAAAGTAATCCTTAAGTTTTAATTTTTGTCCATTTAGTCCATGCTCAATGCTCACTTTATCAAAACTAGTTGAACATCCACACAATGCACCGTAAAATATAATATAATTATTTATAAGAATATAATGTAAAATTTATAGGTTAAATTGTGCATGTGTTATAAAAAGTTTTTTTTTTTTTTTAATTTTATAAACTTTAGGTAATGAAATATATAATGCATTTTGCATTCAACAGCAATATATAGTGATATATATATATATATATATATATATGAAGAACATAATTTAATAAAAAAGATTTAAATTACATAATTGTAATATTGTTTTATATAAAGAGAAGATGTTATTAAAACAAATTTTTTTTAATATACCATAATCAATTGAGTAATTTAAACACATCCAAGAATATTAAAAAAAAATGTACACCCTCATTTCATGGAACACATGTAATATATTACATTAAGTTTATTAAACATTTTTTTTTCTTTCTAAATACAATTATAATGCCTATATTATTGAAATTTGAATTTTAAGGTAATCTTGTGGATATTTATCATTGTTATTTCTTTTCTAGGACCCATATAAATTTTTAGTGCCTATTTTGTTTGTATTTTTTAGCCCAAAATTAAAGAGTTTGGCCCAAATAGAATAAAATTTCATACTTTTTTCAACCCAAAAATTAAGGGAAAAAAAATGAAAAATTGAGCTAAAACTAAAAATGTATCCTACAAAAATGAATCAATTTAAGGCCCAAATTGAACAAATTGGACAAGAGGTTGCTTCAAAATGCTAACAAAAGGTTTCAAACCCAAGATTTAATGGATATCATGGTTCCTTAGGAACCACTTAGCCAAATCTATTAACAAATGAAATTGTTTAAATTTTTTTTTATAATAGAAGTCAGCAAAATATAAGGTTAATAATCGTGCATCTCATGAATATGTTAAGTTAAAATTTTAATTAAGAAAAAAAAATTTGAACGGCATCATTTTCTAACATATTTGGAGACAATGATCAAATTAACTCATTTTTAATAAAGTAAGTGATTACATTGACAAAAACTAAACTTCAGAGAACTAATTTGTTAATTGAAATAAAAATTGGAGGACTAGATTTAATTTTAGTCTTCTTCTTTTTTTATGAGTACAATCGGACCGAATCATCCAATTCAAACAACCAGTAAGAGTTAAATCAAACTAGTTTAATATGTATTAAAATTTTAATGAGCATTTTAAGCAATCTCAATAAATATTTTTTAACCAAAATTTACATGAAACCCGCAACTTGAAAGTAAAAACTATAGCACTAACGTAAAAAAAAAAAAAAAAAAAAAAAAAAAAAAAAAAAGAAGAAGAACAAAAAAAACAAAACAAAAAAACAAAAAAACAAAAAAAAAAAAAATACACAAAAACAAAAACAAAAACAAAAACAAAAAACAAAAAACAAAAAAAAAAAATCAAGAATATCAATTATTTATGAGTAAATACAATTTCATCATGAAGGTTAAAACTTGATATATAAAATCAACATTGTAACAAAATTTCCGCCATAAACATTTTTTTTTCTTTGTGCTGTTGTAGTAGTCTCGAAAAAAACCGTAGGGATATGCTTGGTTGTAAGGAAGGCAAGAGAAAGGAAAGAAAGAGAAAAGAAAGAAATAAAAAAGAAAATATATATTTGGATATAAGAGTCTATTTGGGATCCATTTATTTTACTGAAACTAAAAACTTTTTACTGAAAGTACTGTAAATAAAGGTAAAAGTTAACTGAAATAATACAGTGAGACCAATGAATAGTATCAAAAAGTGTAGTGGGACCCATGAATAATAGCAAAAATAAGCTTAATAATAAAATAAATTAACAAAAAATAAATTAGCCAAACACACACTAAAAGAGAAAAGAAAGAAAAGAAAAATAAATGTACAACAATTTCATCATTTTAAATTATAAATTAATAAGGATATAAAAGTAACTCCAAAAAAATTCAAAATTTTTTTTAGGGGTATAAGAGTATTAAGGAAAATGGTAGTTCTCTAAATAAAATAAAATAAAAAATAAAAAAACTTTTCTCTCTTAGTGAGTGTTTGGATCCATGGCGTGTTTTTGTGTTTGCGTTTTTTTTTTTTTCACACGTTTTTTGCTTTTTGAAACAAATAACATTGTTTACAACACTGTTCACATACTGTTCATGGGACCCACAGCCACTTTATTCAGAAAAAATATTAAAAATGGGTCTCACGGTACTATTCACACATTTATTTTGTTACAATATTTTTAGTTTTCAGTTTCAGCAAAAATAAGTTGTATCCAAACGGACCTTTAGGCTCTGCTTGGGATCTACTTATTTTGCTAAAACTGAAAATTTTTTGCTGAAAGTACTATAGATAAAGATAAAAGTTAGTTGAAATAGTACAATGAGACTTATGCTTGGTTGTGATAGTGCTTCTTATGCTTGGAGGAGTTTGCTTAAGGGCAGGGAGGTGCTGTGGAGAGAGGCACGTTGGAGAGTGGGAAATGGGGAAGCAATCAAGATTTGGGAATACCCTTGGTTGCCTAGCTTGGAGCAGCCGAGAGTCTTATCTCCAGCCCTTGAAGGTCTTCAAGAAGCTACGGTTGATTACCTTATCAATCCTACAAATAGAAGCTGGGATACAGAGTTGTTGGCGGGCATATTTGCTCCTATAGAAGCTGCTTTGATACAAAAAATTCCACTTAGTCCGATCACTGTTGAAGACAAACTCATATGGCCCCATGTTCCCAGTGGGGTGTATTCGGTGAAGTCAGGTTATAGGTTTCTAGCTAAAGAAAAAGGAGGTTCACGGGATTCTCCTCAAACCCGAACAGACTCTCCTAGTGTTTGGCGCCAGATATGGGGGCTTTCGGTTCCGAATAAAGTGAAGAATTTCCTATGGCGGGCGTGTAAGGAAGCTTTACCTGTAAAGAGCAATCTGGTTCACAAAAAAGTTTTATCTGAAGATCTTTGCTGCCACTGCAATCTGAAAGCAGAAGACGGACTCCATGCGCTGTGGGATTGTGCTAATCTCTCGGCCATTTGGGAAGCTGACTCTTTATGGCTGTTTTGCAGGTCAAAAAAATTCTCCAACTTCTTTGAGTTAGCAAGCTTTGTGATGGAGAATAGCAGGAATCCTGAACTGTTTGCTGTGTTGGCATGGACTATATGGACTAGGCGTAATCAGCTTCGAACGAGTAGCAAATCTTTTCCGATCACGCAAGTCATCCCTTCAGCTACACAGTTGATCCAAGATTTCTCTCAAGCTCAAACGGATATTCCTACTGTTATGTCTCGGGTACAAAGGCAACCAGTTAAGTGGGAACCTCCTCCTCCACCACTCTTGAAGATTAATTTTGATGGTGCCGTGTTTAAGGAGAAGGGTGAGGCGGGAATAGGAGTGGTTGTACGGGATTCCCATGGGATGGTAATTGCCTCTTTGGTAGAAAAAATTCAACTTCCATCCTCATCAGATGAAGTGGAAGCTTTAGCAGCTGTCAGAGCTGTGACCTTAGCTATGGACCTCAACCTACCCTCTTTCATTGTCGAGGGAGATTCAGAGGTGGTCATCTCTAACTTAAGAAATGAAGAAGAATCTTTCTCGTCTTTTGGCCATTTAATTTCCTCTATTAAGCATTACTTACATTCTTGTTCTTGTATTTCCTTTTCTCATACCCGCAGATTAGGTAATTCAGTAGCTCATTCTTTAGCAAAATTTGCAAAACATTTGGTTGATCTTTCTGTGTGGATGGAGGATGTTCCACCACAAGTCCATGATGTTCTTTTAGCCGATTATGGCTGATTTGTTTTTTTAAATTTAAGTGGATGGTTTCTCAAAAAAAAAAAAAAAAAAAGACTTATAAATAGCACCAAAAAGTACAGTAAAATCCATAAATAATAACAAAAATAAATTGACAAAAATAATTTTTTCCAAACATACACTTATTATTCTCATTTCTTTCCGCTTTTTCATTTTAACCAAATGGGAGAAATCCTTTCATTTCTCTTCTCTTTCTTCCATTTCCATGTAACCAAAACGTAGCCTTAAATCCCCCTGACCCCATTTTCTTCGCGTTAGTTTGGCCTACAAAAACAAAATCACAACAAAACAAAAAACCAAAAGAACACTGAATTCTTTTTTCTTTTCTCACGCCACAAGATTTCAAACACACGTTAGCCGCCCCCACGTTTTTTAGTGACGTGCCGTGCTTGAAATTTCAAAGTGGGGTTTGTATTGACTGTGGTCCGAACTACTCAACATGGAAGACTGCTGTATTTGATTCTAAAACAACGGACCGTGTTTAAAAACATTGAAAAGTGACATTGTGTAATGTTATAAATATATTGAAAATCATGGTACTCATATGATTTGACCAAATAATCTATAAATGACAAGTGATGGGACTCTCTTTCTTTTTCTTTCGCGTTCCTTTTTCTTCTCCCATTTTACAAATTCACGCTATTAATAATTTTACTGTTCATGTCAAATCAGTCATCACTTTTGTTATAAAAACACACATATCAAATATGGATTTTTTTTAATCACTTTTGAAAAAAATGTTATTAAAAATATGGTGTCAAATTTTTTTTTTTCATTATAAGTTTTTTAAGGATTTGTTTAGAATCTGTTTATTTTTTACTTTTATCTACAGTACTTTCAGAAAAAATAAAAAGTACTGTAGATAAAAGTAAAAATTAGCTGAAATAGTACAATAGGACCTATAAATAATACCAAAAAGTGTAGTACGGCCTATAAATAGTAGAAAAAATAAATTAAATAGTAAAATAAACTGACTTTTTAATTTTTACCAAACAGACACTAAACATGTGTTTTCATAATGTTTTTTAAATAACAATTTTCATATAATTTTGAAAACTTTTGTTAGCAATCACATACCAAACAAGTATATTTTTTCTTATTTTTAAAAATTTGTATGAAAGACTATATGTTGGATTAAGGGAATTGAAGCATGAACATCCAACTGTGCATTGTGAGCATCACCAATGAGAACTCATTGACTTGAAGTCTAAATACAATCAGCTTTTGAGCTTCAGATCTAATGCATATTAAACTTTTTTTTTTAATTTTTAATTTGCATTCCATAATTGAATATCACTCAGCAGTGAATACTACTCATTTGATATGTGATTTTAAATTTGACAAAATTTGACTACAAACTTGGTTGTAATATAAGATTATAACTTTTTTTTTTTTTAAATTAACATTATTACATATTTTGAAAAACTAATTGTTAGATTTCATGTTTTTTACACTCTTAACATATCTGTCAAATGTTGTGCTAATTAGATTTTATTTACTATATGATCTATAAATTTATGTTTTATGCATAATTTTAAACTACAAAAATTTTTAATTTAAACAATTGATCGATAACATAGTTATTGATCTCGGATTTTCTGAAAATTTTACAAGCACATAAGATATAAGAAGAAAATATAATCCAGCAGTGGATTTGTCAAAATTCACATCTAATAAAAAGATATTGAGTGAAGTTATACCCTTAGCCTACTTTGTCCTTTTAAATTTAAACAATAGCAAGTGTTTAGCCATTGAAAACTATGGCAAATAAAGTATGTTTGGTTAGGGTATTTGATTAAGAACATCCACAACAATGTTCTTAAAATAGCTTTTTAGTTATTTTATAGCTCCAAACAAACAAAAACACCACACAACAATGTTGCTAAACTTAAAATATTTTACTAACTTACTACAATGAGCTTTGCTATAATGAGATGTTAGTAAGTTGTTACAAATATTAAATTATTTTATCTTTCTTCTCTCATTATTAAATCAGTTTCTCTCTCTCTCTCCCCCCCCCCCCCCATTTTGACCATGTCTAATGTTTATAATATTTATTTTATTTGTTTGTTTATATTATTTTAATATGTTATTTGTTAAAATAAAATTTTGATATTAGTTGTATTATAAAGTAAATTGTTAAAATAGATAAAGAAATTTTTATATTGCTAAAAGTTATATATTTTTTTTAGAACCTTACCTAAAATGCTCTAAAAGAAGCCATAATTAAAAAAACACCACATTTTGAAAATACATTAAAATAAACTATTAGAGCCTATTTGATAGATAAATTCAAACTCAAACTCTACTACCAAACATACCCTGACTAACATTGTAAGTGGCATCGGGGCAAGGCTTGTGTCCAGTGAATTTTTTCACTGGACACGGCCAGATTTGGACACGTGTCCAAGAGTGGACACGTGTCCAAGATCCAACGTGTCCAGTGAAAAAATTCACTGGACACAAGCCTGGCCCGTGGCATCGTACATACCCTAACTAACATTGTAAGTGGCATCGTGCATCATGTAGATATATTGAAAATCGTGTAACCCATATGATTTGACCAAACACTTTGAATGATTGCTGATGACCCCCATTTTCTTCATTTCACTTTCTTTTTTTCTTTTTCTTTGTCTCTTTTACCATACATATCGAATTAGTCATCACCTTAAAAAAAAATCATACACATTAAATACACAATTTTGAAAATATTACCATAAATACTCTAAAGGGAGTCATAGTTCTCAATTTAATTAAAAACACCATATTTTAAAAACACATCAAATATAAGGAATTATGTGGTACATCATTTTAAACACATATTTTTAATTTTTAAATAATATTATATATATTTTTACAAATTTTTTTTACTGATATATAGTTTAAAAAACTAAAATATGTCATTTACATCTTAGACTTTTAGTTTTTGACTAACAATATAAGTGCGGCATCGTGCTTTGTGTAAGTATATTAAAATCGTGTAACCTATATGATTTGACCAAACAACATGAATGATTGGTAATGGGACCCTCTATCTCTTCATTTCACATCTTTTTTTATTCTTTTTTCTTTTCTTTGCCTCTCTTTCTAGAAACTCACGACAATTAATAATTTTAATACACATATCATATCAGTCATCACTAAAAAAAAACACATACACATATTAAACACATCATTTTATTTTTTTACTTTAAAAAATATGTTACTAAAAATATGATATTAAACACATTTTTTAAATTATGAGTATTTTAAATATATATTTTCAAAACACATTTTAAATCATAATTTTTACATCATTTTAAAACTATTGTTTGCGATCATATACCAAGTGGGTATTTTTTTTTACTTTTTATTTTTTAAAATATGTATGAAAGACTGTATGTGTTGGATTAAGGAGATTGAAGCATGAACATCGAACTGTGCATTGAGAGCATCGCCAGTGAGAACTCATTGACTTGGAAGTCTAAATGCAATCCGCTTTTGAGCTTCAGACATTTTAAATTTGCATACCGTATTTGAATATCACTCAACACTCAACAGTGAACAGACATGTACATTTGCAAGTCAAATAATTAAAAAAAAACAGACAGAATGGATTCACAATAAAGAATTGGATCTACAAATACAAAAATTAAACCACCTGTTTGGATTGAATTTATTTTTCTTGAAATTAAAAACTAAAAACACTATAGTAAAATAATGTTTAAATGTGTGAATAGTGCTGTGGGATCCATTTTTAATTTTTTTTTAATAAAGTAGCTATGGGTTTCATGAACAGTGCTGCTACAGTGCATGAATAGTATTGCTACAGTGCATGAACAGTAAATTTGTCTCCTTGAAATGCATGAATGAAAAAAAGAAGAAGAAAACGCTGAAATGAAAACGTAGACGCCAAATCCAAATCCAAACCCACACTATGTACCCGTTTGGATTGCGTGTTTTGCGCCTTTGTTTTTTTTTTTTTTTTTCAGCGCATGAACAGTAAAATCACATGAATTTACCATGCATAGAAAAAAAATTACTGTTCACACACTGTAGCAGAACTGTTCACACACTGTAGCAGCACTGTTCACATATTTAAAAATATTAAAAATAAATCTCACAATACTATTCACACATTTAAAAATTATTTTGCTACAGTGTTAAAAATAAGTTCAATCCAAATGCACCCTATATTCTCCATTTGGAGACCGTATCACCTGTAATTAGTGATACTTAATGAATTAAAAATACGTACATAAATGCAATAACCACCTGAGATTCCTAGCCTTTGAAGATTCATGATCAATGACCAGTTTTGCTCCAATATTTTATATTCATCCTCCAAACACCAAAAAGAATTCCTCCACTTCCAAGAAAGGCATCCATTTGCACTATTCTTATCCATGGATGTAGTATCTACTGCACAAACTACCATTTTTCTTTTCTGTTCTCTTGACATGCAAAAAAATCAGACTTGGCAGCAGTGGCCACTTTAAGGCCAGGATGAAAATAAAAAATTTTGGGGTAGTCAAATCCATGATTTACATCAAATGGCATAAATTGGGTTCAATTCTGTATCAGAATCCAATTGATTCCATAAGCTAGTCCCACTTCTTGACATCTTTTCTTTCTTCTTCACTTTGCGAACTTGTTTCGACTTAACCACGCAATATGTCATGGTTCCAAGAACTCCTGCCATGGTGACTCCCCCTATAACTGTAATAAGCACTGCAGCCCACTTGTTATGCCGACCAACCACTATATATGCTGAAGAGATAAATGCAACCGTAGTGCAGACAGAGGCCAACCACATTAGCTTATTGATCACCTCAACAACCTGCCTCTCAGACTTCATCTCCCCTCTGACAATTGTGATTTGTACCAGCACAACAGCCAATGATGTAAAGAGTGCAATGGCATTAAAGATGAAGAAGATCTTGAATGGTGTACTGCTCGCCATCACAGCAGTCCCACTATCAGCATCACCACCAGGAACTGTGAAAATCGCCGCAAATGCAACAGTGGCAAATAGCACGGCAACCACTGTGACTGAGTTGGTGGCATTGTTGATTCCAGCCATGTGGAGCTTGCGGAGCTCCTTGGCAATCCCATTCACATTCCTGTTCGTTTTGCGGGTTTGTTCAAGCTGCGTGTGTACATCTTTTTTTATTTCCGTCACTGTTATCCTAAGCTCATCTCGTGGCTGGTTAAGTTCATTTGCTCTAACGGCACCATAACGAGCCAAGCAATCCTTAATTTCTGAGGATTCTTCTGAGAGGGGCATTCCATCAGCTATGTCAAAGGCTGTTTTATGGTCTCGTGTTAGTGCATTCACATTAGTGTCGGGAAGCAATAACAGCTCATTCACTATCTGCAAGAAATAATAAGTGTCACAATTGTTGCATTTTAACTGACTTTAAAATTGTGATTACGTGTTCTTAACTACCGGTAAGGTAATGATTTCAAACATTACAACTATTTTGCTATATCTATGTAAATAATAAAATCCAAAAAAGAAGAAGAAGAAACCGAATAGAAAACAAAAAATCAAATTTCTGAAAACTGAACCCCGTAGAGCTCACATGTACTCTATGGCTTGTTATGAATGTTTGATAAATCATATTTTACCAGCCATATTATATGTGAGAAAATAAATCCAAATCCATTTCCTAGCTGGTATAGAGTTTGCTTCTGAACCAAAATAAAAATGGTAATATGCACTAAAGCGAAATCATACAAAAGACATTATTTTGCATTTTTGATCATTTCCCTAGAACCTGTAAAAGCATGTTATGCTATCCTTTGAAGCAGTTCCCAACCAATTTCCAGACATCCATTAATCAAAAAAAAAAAAATCTAATTTAAGACTTGGGACACGAGAGAGAGAGAGAAGAAAAGGTTCTCTAAATATTGAAGCAGTTTTTCAAATATAACAAAATTTATTAAAAGAACATTACGTAGGAACATGTCTATAAGATGTGGATAGCCAGCACAAGTTAACTATAGCTGAAATATCTATTAACCTTCACAAGATGTTTTTGCATAACTGAGGGTCGAAATCAAGCAAGGCCGAACCAAGTGGTACTTGGCTCATAACATAATGGGTTAGGAATATCATTTGTCAGGGGAAAAAATGAAAAGATCTCCAGTGGCCTAAACTTGAGTAATTAAAGTATTATCTCATTCTCAACTAACACAGTGTTGCAGGTTCAACTGAGCATGAGAATGAGGAAGCATATAAAGACTTAATATCTCAATACTTGGACCAAACTTTGCTCAAACTAGGCTCAGATGAGCTTGAAGAGTGATTTTTTCAAGGAACAACAAGAAGGTATTAGGCTATCTCAGCTTAATTTAACCCTTCTCATAAGGCTGAAAAGCATGAAATTAAGAGAAATAATTATAATTGTAGTCAACAGCAGAAAATATCTATACATGAACATAAGAATTTAGCAATAACAATAAATACCTCTGCCCGCTTTTTCCTGGTGGCTACATGTAATGCCGTATTGCCAAACTTGTCTGGGAGCATGACAATAGCTGCATCTGCCTCAAGAAGCAACCTCACCACTTCACAACTAACCCCTTTTACAGCCATGTGCAGAGCAGTCTGCCCTTTCTTATCGGTCCTTCGAGCTAATTGTGGATCTTTGTCAAGCAATGCTTTTACAATATCTTCATGCCCTTGCCGGGAAGCTAAATGTAACGCGTTCTTTCCATTGGATCTAGATATCTCAAGCAAGCTAGGATCTTTTGATAGCAATTCTTTAACTACTGCTGTATGCCCTCTTGTGGCAGCAGATATAAGAGGGGTTGCATTTGATTGGCCAACTGTTTTGCTTAGCCCTGGGTCATGATCGAATAGCACCTGGACAATGGCTGCATAGAGATAGTTAACGATTGAGGATGGCCCAGAACTATGATGTATTTACAGTGCACATATTGAAAACAGAACCATGAAGGCAAACAATTAGACAGCGTAAACTTAAGGTTGCACATACTGAAAGATAAGCGGACAAACACTTATAAGAAAAGCATATCTGTTTCTGAAACCATGTTGAAAACAGCACTACCCCTAAATATTAGAAGACTTATTTTAATAAATGCTTTGAGAAGACCATAAAATTAAACAGAATTTTACTAGAATGGACTCTGAACTCCTTCCAATTTTTATTAGTAAGTTACACATGTACTTAGTGGATTTTGAACCCACAACCTCACCCTCCACCTATTCTTATGGGAGAAAGAAGTGTCATTTGAGCTAGAGCTCATTGGCTTTCAATAGCTCATTATTATTTTTTCTTCTTGTCTTAGAATGTCTCAACAATATCTTTCAATTTCTATCATATACGTTACAGAATTAGTCTACTGTGGGTATGAAGAACAAATTGCTCCTCTCGTTCAACTTACACATTAGAGGCATGGTATGGACCTGTGGTCATCAATTTTAACTATCACATCATTTGATTCATAGCCTATAAAAGAGAACAAGATTAAACAAACCAACTCAACTATGATACAAACGATTAGACTGCACAACAAAATCAAAATTCTAAAAGGATTACCTTCATGACCTTGTCTTGCAGCAATGTGCAAAGGATCAAACCCGGACCTATTCTTAAACGAAATTGCCTCCTTAGAGGTATACTGCAACAACTCCTTAACAACATCTAGATGACCCTTCTCGGCTGCAGTAAACAACGCGGTCTCGCCCAATTCATTCACCTCATTCACAATGGCTGCCCTTATATCAAGCACCTCGGCATCAAAATCCGCCCCGCTTAGTGTCCCAACCAACTGTGCATCAATTTCACCCAAAATTTGTTTCACACCTTCCAAATCCCCACGCTGCACAGCCAAGTGGAGCTCAGTGTCATTGTGGCGACCCGTCACCTGCTTCACATACTTCTTCTTATCTATCTTCTTGCCCGAATTCGACATAACCAAAGACTTGCTAGAATTCGAAACCAGCAGAGCCTTGCCGGAATTGGATAGCACCATAGTCGGTGTCCTTGGAGTTGGAGGTTCAGAGACATGGTTGGCATTCCAGTCCAGGCCTAAGCCCAACCCCAAGCCCAAGCCCGGACTCTTCTCCATACACCTCTCGTCTCCTTCACAACCTACCATTTACTTAAGCTTTCACATCAAATCGATCAAACATACTAAACATACACAATCTCGCTACGTTTTTCAAAAAAAAATTTGTGGGTTTGATTCAAAGAAACCAAAATATTCAAAAATTAATGTAGAATTAAAAAAATTAACGCAAACTATGCTATTTCTATAGACGCCAGAATGACACGGTAACACAAGCAAATTTTAAAAAATTATAACATGGAAAGGCCAGTATGACAACGAAACCTTAAATGAAGTGTATGTGATTCTTAGCTTTTCATTTAAGAAACACATAAAACTCAGTTTTCATTTGCTTTATATCAAAAGATAATGCAGGGAAAAGGAAAATTACCTTCTTCAGGTACAGACTCCATATGGAGATGGGACAATGGAGCTCTATTGATTCATAATTGAGAGAAACTTTTTTTTTTTTTTTGATAATAATAAAAAAAAAATTCCAAGAGGTTAGGAGGAGGCAGTGATCTAAGGAAATGGAAATGTCAACGGCGCCGGAGATAGCATAATGACCACCGGACCACCCGGGGTCGGGCACGAATCACACACCAGGAAGCTTTTATTGTGACTTGGGAGGTCGTTGGGTTGGTTGGTTGTTTGTATTTGCCATGTCAGCATAATAATGATAAAAATATGTCAAAAATTATATACTACATCCTTTTACGTTGGACAGTTTTTAGAAGCATCTTGCTTTAAGGTGGGGATTGAAACGATCTTTGGTATGTATTTTTAGTTATAATGACTTGGTTAAATAATAATAATAATAATAATATACACATATAGTTTTATAATGAGTTGGAAAATATAGATTTTAGTCGGTTTGAAGTCAAACTTTATCTTTTTAAATTTGATCAATTATCATATTCACATACAATTAGTGCTTCCTACATTTAATTAAAAAAGTTTTTGTTAAGGACTAATTATGATAGCTAATGTGGCTAAAATAATAAAAACTAAACTAATAAAACTAAAATGACAATTGACCAAACTTTTATTTTTTATTTTTAAGAGAATTTCAACCTATAGTGTCTGCTTTTGATGAATGCTCTTTATCTTTTTTTTTTTTTTTTTTGGGTAAAACGACGATTTCATTAAAATCAAAACATTACATCTTGCTCAGTACATAGTCTGTTGAAGAAAACACCATTACAATCATCCTCCAAATCCTTAGCTAAGTCCACAGGCGGACTTGAAAACAACCTATACTCTAGTTCTTATTTAGCCCCTAGTCTAGCCATCAGGTCAGCGCATTGGTTAGCTTGGCGGTAGCAGTGCTTCAACTGAACTTGCTGAAATCTGGTCATCAAATGCCTGCAATCGTCCAATATAGGAGATATTATATGATTTACATATGCAGAATTTTGGAAGACATCCACAATCACTTTGGCATCTATCTCAACAGTAAGACAAGGGATATTCAAGCTACTACATAGTACAAGACCATCCCTAAGCCCCCAAAGTTCAACAGGAAAACTGTTGGTTGCTCCTACATGCCTTATGAACCCGACAACCCAATTCCCATACTCATCCCTAACTACTCTTCCACATCTAGCCGCTCTATACACCCTATAACCGAGCCATCAGTGTTCAACTTTTTCCACCCTATCGGCGGCTTTTCCCACCTGATTTTCTTGCTAATTTTACGGACTGGGTTTCGAGGTGAAGCTACACAAAACATAAACTTAGTAGCTTGATTGTAAATCTCCCTATGCAGATTTGGATTTGGGCTCTTTCTATTAAATACAAAAGAATTCCTGCTCTTCCAAATACTCTGCGCAGCAAAGTTAAACATGATTCTCCATGGTGGCTTCCCTTGAATAGGACTACAGCTCACTTTCCCATTGTTTTGTAGCCAATTATGCAGATTACTCCTCCAAAAATCACTACTATTTCCCTTTACACCTAGTTGACTCCAGATATGCTTTACCCTTGGTTAATCTCTAAGGGCATGCAATATGGTTTCCGATTCTCTTTAGCAAATAGGACACCCTTTATCATCCACAAATCCTCTTCTAGCAAGACAATCTTTCACTTCACTCCTATGCTATGTGAACACATCTCCATAAGAAAGTCTTAATTTTAGGGAGAGTTTCTAATTTCCAAATCCAACCAGCATCTATTATTCCCACATCATCCACCTCTCTAGCAAAAGAATAGGCACTTTTGAGATCAAAACAACTTCTAGCATTACCTCTCCATCCTATCCTATCCCTTCCTCCATCCGCTAAGGAAATAGGACTGACTTGGATAATTGATTTAATTTCAGGTGTAAGCTCAAAGGGAATTTGATTCCAATCCCAACCTCCACTCATCAAAACATCTTTAATCTTCCATTAGCTTGCATCACGGGTTAAAAGACCATGAATGAGGCTGCGGATAGGACCTTTACATGTCTAGTTGTCCAGCCAAAAGTTGAGTGTACTGCCTCTATGAACCACCCACATGCTGCCTTTATTAAAGGTTTCTCCAAATCTGAGAGCAAGGCGGTCTATCCATATTGACAACATTTAATCTCTTATTGCTACAATATTTTCTTTTCAGCAATTTCACCCACAAAGCATCATCTTCTGTATGAAACCTCCAATTCAACTAGCAAGAAGTGCAGTGTTTCTATCCTTCGCCTCTTGCAATCCTGGCCCACCTTCTTCTTTCGATTTTGTTACTTTCTACCAGCCAACCCAATGGATTTTCCTCGTAGTCTCCGATGAACCCCACAAGAAGTCTTTATTAACCCGGTCTATGCCATCCAAAATTCTTCTTGGTAAGTAAGTGCCTTGCATGACGTAAGAAGAAATTGATGACGAGGAAGCTTGAATCAAAATAGCCCAGCCAGCCAAGGATATCATGTTAGCTTTCCACCCCAACAATTTTTGCTTGACTCTATCCAAGATAAAATTAAACTCTTGAGTGTTGGTACCCGGATGCTTGATGGGAAACCCAGGATATTTTCCAAGATAGGCCATGGAAGCAAACCCAAGAATATCACATAACGATTCTCTTGTATCCCTATCCACATTAGGAGAGAAATACATTATTGATTTGGTGATGCTCAATAATTGCCTCGACATGCTACAAAATTCATCAAGAACATCTCTAATAACAGCACAATCCCTCCCATCTACCTTCCCAAATAAGACTAAGTCATCCACAAAGAATAGATGCGAAAAGGATGGCCCACTTTGAGAAGCCTTAACAAGCTGCCACCTTTTTGCCTCGCATTTTTCTTGAATAAGTTGACCAAGGAAGTCCATACACATTATAAACAAGTACGGGGAGAGCGGGTCTCCTTGCCTAATCCCTCTCGATGGATGAATGGGGTCCAATGCTTTTCCATTCACCAATATTGAGGTCGAAACTGTTGAAACGCAGCTCATAATGAGATCAATCAGATCAGCGGGCAAATTGGCTCTAATAAGCATGCCTCTTATAAAGCTCCACTCAAGCTTATCATATGCTTTCTCTAAATCCACTTTAATGGCCATATACCGCACTTTCACCTTCTTTTTGCTAAGGGTGTGTACAATTTCCTACACTATGATTGCATTGTCAATGCCTTTCCTCCTCGACACAAAGGCAGTTTGAATAGGGGATATAAGCTTCTCCAAATAAGGCCTAAGCCTAACAACAATAATCTTTGTAATCACTTTATAGACTATATTGCATAAACTAATAGGCTTATAGTTGCCCAACGTCTCCGGTCCTTGAATCTTTGGAATAAGGACAATGTGAGTCCTATTCAAGAACTCTGACACTTTCCTCTCAACAAAAACTTTGTTCACCAAATCAATCACCGAGTTACCAACAATCGGCCAGAATCTATGGAAAAACCTCGCATGCAAGCCATCCGGCCCTGGAGCCTTAAAAGCCTTTACAGACCACAAGGCATTTTTAATCGCTTCCACCGAAGCATCCCCACTAATACTCTCCCTTTCCTCATCTGACAATCTGCCTTGCCATATAGTGGTAAAAGGGATAGACCAAGAAGCATTAGAGAGAGAGAGAGGAGTACACTTCATTGAAACCACTCCTAATGACATTTTTAATTGCCTCATCCTTATACAGCCACTCCTCTACTGAATCTTTAATCGCCAAAATCTGATTCCTTTTTCTCCTAACCAAGGTAGACACATGATAAAATGCAGTATTTCGATCTCCTTGAATCATCCAATTAACTCTAGACTTTAAAGCCCAAATTTCTTCCTCTTGGTTTAGCACATTATCAAACTCTTTTGGTAGCTCACTCTCAAGATTTAGGAGGAAATTTGATGGTTTGATCGCTACAGCCCGCTGAATACCATTCAAGCGAGCCATAATATTGTTTTATCTAGCAAACACATTTCCAAATTGTGTTCTATTCCACTTCTCTGCCTCTTTAGTGAAACAATCTATAGCATCCGCAAGCATAAGGTAATGTCTCCACGCTTGAAAGACTATGTTAGGAAAGGTTGGGTCAGACAACCAACAAGTTTGGAACTTGAAAGGTTTCTTCTTATTAACAGCAACTCTCGGTTGCATTTCCAAAAGCACAGGGCAATGGTCCAAATGGCATCTAGTCAGGTGTACCACTTTTGCTTTAGGGTACATAAGGCACCAGTTGGGGTTAACAAAAAATCTATCAATCCTCTCTTGAATGAGAGCTTGAACATTTATTTTATTAGTCCACGTGAAGTGCAGACCAGAGAACCCAATATCTATCATATTACACTTATCCAAGCACTCCTTAAAAAGTAAAGATCTACTGACACTGACCACCCTACCCCTAAATTTATCACTCTCCGTAAGGGGCTCATTAAAATCACCAGCTAACACCCAATGCATATCATGCATCTCAACAACTTTAATTAAGTTATTCCATAAAACATGTCTTTCTGCAGTTCTAGGACTAGCATATATTGCTGTAAACAACCAGCTAGAGTTAGAGTTTCGTACCTTTACCACGGTATGAATCTCCTGTTTAGTATTGGCTAATGCCGTAATCTCCACTCTGTCAGAATTTCACAGCATCCATAAACCATCTGCATACCCAATGGTCTCCGTGTGGATAGCACCATCAAATGGTAGCCTATCTGTAATCTCCCTAGCCCTCTCGCCTCCAATTTTAGTTTCCATCACTACCAAAATTGCAGGATTATGGCACCAGATCAACTCCCTAACATGTCTCTGAAAAGAGGGCTTCAGAACACCCCTACAATTCCATACTAAAATATTCATGATGATCAAGTGCTCTATGGAAGGACTTTTATCAAAAGCCAAAAGTGCCTTCGCCTCCACCCTCAAGCTCCATCCGATCCAGACCACCATCTTTTCCATCTGCCTCTCCTCTAGAAGCATCACTCGCTGCATGGTTAGACACTCCATCAAACCCAATTCGCATAGAATGGGATTTAGTGCTATCTGCGTCAACGGCTTCCACATCATAAATCTCTTCCCCTCCACCTTCACCATAGAACCTCTCCGAGGACTTTTTACTGCGCCCTCCATCGCACTCCTCTCCATTAAAGGATGCACCTTGATCTCTGCTGAACCCACCTCTAAATTGAAAGCCTAAATTAGATTTTGACCCGATTGAGAACTGAACCTGAGAAGGAGAACCCGTGAGCTTTCCTACACTTCCTATCTCTTCTTCATGTGGGTTTCTTCCTAGTGCGTTAAGTAGCAGTGGCAGACTAGCTTTAATTTCTTCCTCACTAGCATTAGCTCGAATAGAATGAGATGCCCTGTTTCGGGTAATACCCTTCTTGAACTTTATTGAAGCTTGCGGGTTGGACGTGATGGGCTTGATAAATGCATCTTTGTCATTGGGCTTAAAAGAATTTACCATGTTCCCAGGCCTAAAATGGACATTTTCAAAATGTAAAGCACTTAGGCTTGCTTCGTTGGATTCGTTAACCTGCTTTGGACCCTCCTTCACAAGGTGTTGGATTGCGTTAGCCACTTGAAGGCCATCAATAGTCGAGTGCTTTCTTTTTTAATATCTCTACTCGACCCATTACACGTTTCTGCTGAACCCGAAGGCATGAATGGCTATATCTCCTTCCCTACGCGTGGCTGCCCATGCACCATGTTCATTGTAGTCCCATCACGTCTTTGTTGTTTTGTTCCTTGTTTCTTGTGCAATACCACTACCCAAGGTCCGTAAGTACTCTCAGGTACACCCTCTTGCGCACTACCATGCACGTTCAAGCTGGGTCCCACATTTTGCTTGACATTGTCAGATTTATGCAAATTGCATGCCTGCGCCTCAGTTTCACCATCAGGTTGGTTAACCTCCTTACTCGGTGGCGATGGCTGACGGATGACAAACGGACATTACGGTGTCCTATTCTTCCACACTCGAAGCACAGTTTGTGGATTCCCTCGTAACACACAAGCTGCTCACGTTTCCCTATCAAAATGGTCGTAACAAGTGGCTTCTCAACATCAACCTGTACGCAAAGCCTGGCAAATCTCCCTCTAGATTCAGAGGTCGTATGTGTGTCCACCCTCAACACGTTTCCAATCGCTTTTCCTATCTGAAGCAAGGCCTCTGCATGGTAATATTCTATTGAGAGTTCGTTTAACCTTATCCACACTGCCACTGAAGAAACATTTGCTGTCGTCGGTAAAAAATTTGGTTCCCAAGGTCTAATGGATAAAAAGTGCTCTCCAATAAACCAAGGTCCCCTTTTCAGCGAAGCTTCATAATCTTCTTTCAAGGAAAATCTTGTAAGGAAGAAGCCATGGCTTAAGTCGACACAGTCCAATCTTCCAGCCGGCCTCCACATAGATAGCAGTCTATTTTGTAGGAAATTTAACTCCACTGACCGCCCATAAACCTTAACTATGAGGGCTTTGTACCAAGGGCTATGAATCCTCTGTTTAAGCTCCTTAGAGAATTTCATTGCCACCAATCCTTCCTTCAGGCCTTCAACCTCTTCATCAGAATCAGCATCGTCTTCCATGAGGTTTCCAAAGTTGAAAGCTTGAGTGAAAGCACCAAGAATTTCACCGACCAGTTTGTCTTTGAATGACGTGGGTTTGCTCCAAAAACATCCATTGTTCCTCGGTGAAGAAGCAGTTGAGTCCATCCCTTCTCATCAGTTAAGTCATCAATTGGTTTTTGGTATAGACGGGGATTGAATTACAAATCACTTATTCAACTACAAGATATTTTACTGGGCTAACTGGAACACAATTGACCAAACTAAAATGGTCTTAACTATGAAAAATTAAATTACAAATTTACTTAATGATGGATATTCTTATATTTATGATAAAGTAAATATCCTTATATTTAAGATAAAATAAACATTCGGGGAAAAAAACAATATCATTAAAAGATAAAAAAATAGGTTTAAATTGTGTAATTTACTTAACTATGGAAAATCTAAATTACAAATCTAAATTACAAATTTACTTTAACAATGGATATCCTTATATTTAAGATAAAGTAGACATTTGGGGGAAAAAAAATCATTATCAATAGTAAAAGATAAAAGAGAGGTACAGTTTCAAATCTAACGGTCCAAAGTAGTGTCCCGCAAAGATCAACCAACGAGAAGGCTCAGATGGAATAACATTTTTACATATCCCAAGCAACGAATAAAACCTTAAACCTCGAATGTCGGCAGTTATCTCTGTTAACAGGAGACAGAGACAGAGACAGAGACAGAAACAGAGACAGAAACACACACATACACACAGCTTTAGAGTTCAGTTACAACTTTAAAAGTTGAAGTTCCAACCTTCATTAATATCTGAGCTAAAAAAGAAACGTCTGCAATTAAATGGGGAACATCCATGGCCATCGCAAACACCGTAACAGCTCTCATCAAAATAAACCGCCTTCAAATTCACAGCCCTTTAGATATGGTCCGTCCGATCAAGCTCCACAAGTCCCCAGCTCCACCAAGCCTAAGCCCAAAAACAACATGGTCTCCTTGCCTTACGGTCATGTGGACTCGACCCTACGAGCCCTCGCCGGCCAAGCCGAGGGGTTCGGCCACCGCGCCATCGGTGGGCTCCACGGTTCTCTTTACCATGTCACCAGCTTAGCAGGTCACAGCCTTTTCGTCCCTCTATTTTGTTTATATAAAATTATGTGTTTGTGTTTATGAAATTCAAAATTCTGGCGCATTGGGATTTTTTGTGTTTTTATTAGGTTTCAAAAGTTGGATGCGAAACGGTGGTTTATGGTTATATGTTAGGCTTTTGGGATTTTACTGTTCACTGGTTTAACAGTTAGTTTATTGAGCTTTACTTTTTGGTTACTTATATATATGTAAATATGATCACAAGATAATGTGAATTACCTGGACATTGTTAATTCGATGGGGTTGTTTCAACTGGTTAGGTAGATTAGTGAGTTTGGAATTGTTGCATTAATAGGGATTTTACTAATGCAAATAATGGAAATGTTCGAGGTTTTAGCAAATAGTAGAATTTTGGCAAGTGGAATTGAGGTAGAGTTTTACTAGGTTGTTCATTGTTGCAAAGTTTAGACTTTGGAAAATGCTAAAAATCTGTGTAAATTTTATTAGAAAAGTTTACAAATTGACATGGCAATGTAACAATGAATTTGATTGGTGCCACTTCAACGATATGATAAGTAAGTTTTGAATTACCTTTTTATGATTGATAACACACCTATTTGTAAAACTTATATAGTAAAATTTGTAATATCCCTAACATCATTCATAAACTTTGTAGCACTATAAGTTTTTATTGGGGCTAAAAGTATATTTTATTGATAGTCTTCGGTGTGATTATGGTTATGCGGGCTTCAATCAATTAAAAAAAAAATGGTTATGTGGGTTGGGTTGCCAAACCTGAATTTGTAATTCAATTTGGCATTCCCTACCTGAACTATTGATAAATTGTATTGGTGTAGTTGGGGCCTCAGCTTGTCAAACTCTTCTCTTTGGAGGGCCATTCTAGAGGTTTCCCAGAGTCTGTATTTGATTGTGTTCTGATGTGCATAACATATTCTTCATTATGGTTTTGCAGATGATGGGCCAGGATCACTTCGTGAAGGATGTCGTAATAAAGAACCACTATGGATTGTGTTTGAAGTTTCAGGCACCATTCATCTCTCTTCTTACTTGAATGTGTCATCTTATAAGACCATTGATGGCCGAGGCCAAAGGATTAAACTCACCGGGAAAGGCTTGAGGCTGAAGGAGTGTGAACATGTAATTATATGCAATCTGGAGTTTGAAGGTGGTAGAGGTCCTGATGTTGATGCCATCCAAATCAAACCTAATTCAAAACATATATGGATAGACCGCTGCACCCTTCGTGACTATGATGATGGACTGATAGATATCACTAGGGAAAGCACGGATATTACTGTTTCTAGGTGAGATCAAAATTCCTTGTTTCAAGAAATTTCTCTCATTGAAAAATAAAGAATAATAGTTAATGTCTTCAAACATTGGCTTCAGGTGTCACTTTTTACAACATGACAAGACAATGCTCATTGGAGCAGACCCTTCTCATATTGGCGACAGATGCATTCGAGTGACCATTCACCATTGTTTTTTTGATGGGACCAAACAGCGGCATCCTCGAGTTAGATATGGGAAAGTGCATCTTTACAACAATTATACCAGAAACTGGGGCATTTATGCTGTTTGTGCCAGTGTGGAATCACAGGTGCTATTTTTATTAACCAAATTCTATTATTTGTTGGTTTGAACATTTAAAAATTAAAAGGTTTCAAGTTTTTTCCTACTCTAGGTGATTAAAGATTTTGTACCTATATTGTGATATCAGATATACTCCCAATGCAATATATATGAAGCAGGACAAAAGAGGGTTGCATTTAAATATCTCACAGAGAAGGTATATCCACTTTCTAGTTTTGAACTGAGTACATTTCTGAGGTCTGCACAATCATCTAGAACTGATTGGTTTTAATTGTCTGAGGGCTTAAGTAAAGTTTGTATACATAGATGTAAATACACACAAACACAACGGGATTTTGGTTGTGAATTCAGCTCTTTGAGCATTCTTTAATTGAAATGGCAAAAGGAAAACAATTTTCAAAAAAAAAATCCTTGGGAGATTACCATGTAACATACATAAAGACACATTTTTGCATTAAAATATCAGTTTCTTATTCATGTAAAAAATTTATCTGCAGTAAGAGAGCTTTATATGCTAATAATTTTCTGCTTTCCAGTAGGTAGATATTTTTTTGCTAGTATATGAAAGTAGAAATGGATAAGCAAACCTATGGATTTTCTGTGTCTTTTTTTTTTTTTTTTCAATTTCTGTTGTCTCTATTGTGTTTTGATCTACGATATCTATCTCTTTATGTTCCTTTCTAAATGTGGTATAGGAGGACAACAATTATGACTGCATAAATTAAGACATCTTGGCTTCCTCTCAACATGAGTGACTATATTTTAGCATTCCACAAGAGCTTTTTTTATCCTCTTTTTGGTTCCCATTTCCATTTAGCAGTGAATTTCTTTTAATATTTCATGTCTTCAAGTATCAATGATTGAGATTAATAATCTTGCTATCTAGAAGCCATACAGCACCCAACATTTAGAAGTAGGAAAAATAGAGGAAAAAATAAGAAAAGCAAAAGATTTTCAATGATGAGGCCCCAGATGCCTATCTAACTGAATTATAGAAGAATTATCCACTGGAAAGAGGACACCTCATAGCAATGGAATAGATGGTATGTGACTTTTGCACATGATGCAAAATTGAGGAGAATGGCTGTGCGCTCTCTCACTCATAAAGGCGTGTGACCTATAGTTCATTAATCAAGAACTGTGAAAAGACTCCCGAGACCTGACCTTTAGTGCCCTTCTACAAGCATTATTTCTTATAGTTCATGACCAGTTGGATTGAACTTTGAAATTAACTTTCAAGGTGTTCATAGGAATTTTCCGCTCCAAAAGTAATCCAAACAATTTCCCATACCCTCCCATAAGAAAAGAAGACAGATATCTTGAGTTGTCAATTTCATACATAAACCCTTGTGATGGTTTCATATGTGAACCATTCATATGAACAAGTTGAATTTTCATGAGACATATACATGAGAATCTTTGGATATTGGAGGTCTTAGTCAGGATAGGTAGGAACCGACTCTTATTGTGTTATTTAAAGGTTTGTTAGTATTTTATTTTATTTTTAAATGTCAAGCTTTGTTAGTATTTATGATAGGCTTAAACTCAGCTTTCAAGGAATGGAAGGATGGAGGGAATGGTCCATTAGCTGATACTTATCTGATGTGTCTTGTGTATGCTTATGCATTTTTTTTATTTAATTAATGGTTTCTGGTATTAGCCTCTGCATTGAGAAACAAAATATTTTTTGTTGCTTGACTAGATAATTGAGGATGCATGACATAATTTAGAATTGTGTTTATGTTGGATTTTTCTAATTGCCTACTTTGTTAGATCCACCTTTTGATCGTCTTAGCCATATACAAGCAACCAAAATGTTGGTTAACCATTTTTCCCTTGTGGCCTTATCCTGTTTTCATCTACTGGATGGTTGACACTATGAATCCCTGTGCTAGATATTGGGAAAAGCATGACATTATGTGAAAGTATATATGTTGGAATTTTACTAGCTGCCCCTACATTGTAAATCCATTGGTTGATAGTAATAGCAATATTTAAAAATGCTTGCCAATTAAGCTGCACAGACAAATGCCATCAAAAGTGTTGAATCAATAGTTTTTGAGTTGTGGAATTGCGGAATTGCGGAATATGATCTTTTTCAAAGTACCACATCTCCATTTGGTTAGAATGATCCTTTCTGTGAAATTGTATATTTTACTGGAAGTACGTGAATCTGTCCATGACCAATAAATTGTTTCAGCATCTAACAGCCGAGACGTGTTTTTCCTAATGAGATTGAAGTAGGTTTTTTGTGACCTCTGTCTAGGCAACTGACAGGGAGGAGGCAACAACTGGCTGCATAAACTCTGAAGGGGATTTATTCATAAGTGCAACTCAAGCGGGGCTAATGACCAAGGATACTGCACACAAAATGTTTCATCCTAGCGAACACTACCCTATATGGACAGTGGAACCGCCCACGGATGATCTTAAGCAAGTTCTCCAGCATTGCACAGGATGGCAGTCTGTTCCACGACCTGCAGATCAGAAGGCAGTAGCGTAGTATCTTGATAACTACATATATAATCTCTAATTAGTAATTTTGACTTTGATGTTTGTTTCAACAAAATACCTCTTCCCGTGTGTAAAAGGCAACCAGTGAGTTTTCCTTTTAGGCAAGGATGAAATAAATAAGATTTTTGTTTTGATGTTGTTATATGTACCTACTTTTACTTCCCCATTTTCCTGGTTGACATAGACACCTGACAGGTCTCAGAATTCGTTGTGCCCCATTTCTTTGGTTAGTGTACATCAGATCTTGCTGATAGGTAAGCTGATTATCTAATTTGATGTGTTGGTTTTACTGACAATATATATATAATTATTATAAAAGTTTTCTTGGTCCTGTTTTGCACTTTTGTTCTGCTGTATTCTTTGAATTTTACTTTAAGAAGCAACAAAAATAGTTTTAAATTAGCAGCAGGCCAACTTGGGAAGAAGTTAAAAAGAAAACTATTTGTTTGTTTGTTTTTTTTTTTTTTTTTTTTTTGAAGAGAAAGAAAATTATTTGTTGAAAATAGCATCAAAAGATTGGAAAATCCACATGCAATTAATGTGTTGGTTATGACCCGGCATTATAAATGATATAGGTTTGAGTGTCAAGAGGTAGGTCATATAATCTTGGAAATTTTTAATGGCTCTAAATGATTCAAATGTATATGTATGGAAACTTTGAAAATGATAATATATATGATTATATCTAGAAAGTGAAAGGGTATATCGACATGACCATACAACCCAATTATAACTAGAATCTTCTTTGGAGCCCACATAAGCAGTGGTTGTTATTTGACTCACCATTTTGTGAAGGAGAATTGTCGCTCATTTATTTCAAGGTCAAAAACTTTTTCAAACAATGACGCGCCCTTTTGAGACCACAACTCAATAGCCTTTTGTCCTCAACGTTCATGTGTAAGTATAAACGGGGGAAAAAAACCATGCAAGTGAAATTGTCCTAAAAAAAAAAAGGTTAATAGGCAAGTATTCCATTATTATTATAATTATTATTATTATTATTCTATGCATTGTACAAACATAATAAGTTAATATAAATAAAATAAATAAAAAACCTAATCAAAATGATGGTAACAATAATATTAATTGATGATACTGTTGATGGATGGTGAAATCTTACCTTGATTACCTACCAACAAGGTAAAAAGTAAGAACAACTAGAGATTTGTCAAGGATGATTCTAGCAGGGACTCTTTGTCTTTGGTACATAAGTTTGTAATGAACTTTTCAATAAAAAGGAAAAGGGCAAAGTTTTGCCATAAACTAGTTTGTAATGGCTACAATTCCCACTAAAAAGTTAACACTACTTCATATTTTGTAAATCTAATTATTGGATTATATGTTCTTAATATGCATATTAAATTTTGTGTCAATTCGTTGTTATTTACTATTCGATCCATAAGCCTTTTTTTTTTTTTTTTTATGAATAATTTTGGACTATAAATACTTGAAATTTAAACAATTAATTGATAATATAACATTGATCTTTGATTTTTAGAAACTTTTGCAAACATGGAGAATATAAAAAGAAAATATTTGATTTGTCAAAATTCACATTTAATAAAAAGATATTAAATTAAGTTGTAACCAAACTTTGTCCGTAAAGAAATGCAATATTTGAAAATTAAAATTGGTCATAAAAGCCAATAAAACATAATAAACATCTCGTTCCTTGTGACTCGACACTATATGATCAAGTGTATTTGGGTGGTGTGTGTACTTATGTTTATTGATTTTGACTTTTTGTAAACTTTAGAACACATTTATTGATTAATTAGCATTTTTTATATGCAAACGACTCAAGTTGTATAGTTGTTTGACATTGGTTATTTGTTGTTTGGGACTTAAAGTTAGAATCTTGGTTCTTTTTATTTCCTTGGCGATGTTAATTATTTTTTTTAGTTCAATAATATTTGACATATAATTAGATGATAAATATGATTTATATTTGATTGGTAAATCTAGCTACAATATTAGATTTATTTTAAGAAAAAAAATGCAAATAATTCAAAAACGACTATCATGTGTCTTTTTATTATTATTATTGATTTGTTAAATGAATATATTTAGAATGATGGAGAAATTATTATAAATTTTACTAGATAAGTAATAAAAATTGATTTATCAATCATTGAAACACAACAAATAAATAATTAAGACATTTATTTATTATATTATTGAAATAATACCAAATACATTCATTGTCATATCAATTTGTAAATATTATATGATAAAATTGGTAGTAGTTTTGAAGTTTTATTTATTATGCTCTTAACATGACACTAATCTAATTGTAAACTTGTAAACATACTAACACACTAATAGTAATTAGTGTAGGGTCCACCTTTGGGAGGTTCTTTACTGTTGGCACAAATGAGCCCAAACCTAACGGGCCCGATACAATGAATTCGGTAGAGAAAATGGGCTCAAGAACTGGGTTTTAGTGAGAGTTCCAACAACCTGACATGATCATAAGGAGGTGGGATGATCGAATCGTCTGGAGGAAGGGTAAAAGTATATCCTCGGGCTTGGTCCGAGGATTGGCTCTTCGTCTCCTTGGTTCTTTTATGCTTAATGGCGAAAGCTTTCAGGGGTGATAGGGGCTGCAACCGTCCTTCTTCCTTTTTTCTCTCCCCCTCATTCTAGGAGGACAGTTTCCGTTATATATCCCTTTCCCATTGATCTTGTCCGTCCATTTGTTGATCATACAGGTCGCTACTGGAGTGCCTGTCCCATTCGCCGCCCTACCTCAATTTGCTGTGAGTTGCGGCAAACAAGGTGGTACTATTCAAGGGTCATTTCTTCATAAATGAAGCCAGACTGTCAAATGACAGCTTCTGCTGGGGTTGCTTTTCTACCATACTCTTATGGCTGACCCATTGGGCTCAGAACCTCCTTTGGGATCCTCGAGAGGACTGCTTCTGGCAATGTGGTGCCTTCCCCTTCAGTGATTTTGGTATGCCGAGGACAGGGTCGTTCTCGACAATGTATCCTGGCAGTCTAGATTCCCTTCATTTGTCCTCGGGCATTTCTTCATCTTCAGCATGGACCTTGGGCTCGATATGACACGGGCTGGGCTTTGCCAAATCCTTCAACCCCACAATTAGTTTTCAAACTTTATATATTGTAACGTTAGTTTGTAAACTTGTAACATAATTAATAGCAGCTTTAGTGTTTTTCTTGTCGAAATTTTATTAATACTAAATAAATACTAGTTTGCATTTAATAAAAGAAAATCAATTATACTTGGCCCCGCCTAAAGTAAATAGGCAAGTATTCCATTATTATTATAATAATTATTATTATTATTCTATGCATTGTACAAACATAATAAGTTAATATAAAAAAAATAAATAAAAAAAACCTAATCAAAATGATGGTAACAATAATATTTATTGATAATACTGTTGATGGATGGTGAAATCTTACCTTGATTACCTACCAACAAGGTAAAAAGTAAAAACAATGTAGAGATTTGTCACGGATGATTCTAGCAGGGGACTCTTTGGTACATAATTTAGTAATGAACTTTTCAATAAAGAGGGGAAGGTCAAAGTTTTGCTACAAACTAATCTGTAATGGCTACAACTCCCACTAAAAAGTTAACACTACTTCATATTTTGTAAATCTAACTATTGGATTATATGTTCTTAACATGCATGTTAAATTTCGTATCAATTCGTTGTTATTTACTATTTGATCCTTACGTTTTTTTATTTTTTGATGAAACTATAAAAACTTGAAATTTAAACATTTAATTGATAATATAACATTGATTTTTGATTTTTAGAAATTTTTGCAAATATAGAGAATATAAAAAGAAAATGTTTGATTTGTCAAAATTTACATTTAATAAAAAGATATTGAGTTAAGTTGTAACCAAACTTTGTCTATAAAGAAATGCAATATTTGAAAAAAAGTTGTGCACACCTTTTTGGAGGTCCTTCTTCCCCTTTTAAACTTTTTTTTTTGGGGGGTAGAAAATGAAAATCTCTCTGCCATTGCCGCACATACATCATATTTGACTTAGGGGTTGTTATGGATATGATCCCGAAATATCAAAGGTAGGGTTCAACATTTCCAACGGGGTCAGTCGCATTTCTATGTTGGGAAAGGACATACTTCAAGCTTGATTTTACACGAGGTAGTTAGGGTTGAGGACAGTAATAGATTACTTTTTTGGGACATACTTCAAGCATTTCTATGTTGGGAAAGGACATACTTCAAGCATTTCTATGTTGGGAAAGGACATACTTCAAGTTGTATAGTTGTTTGACCTTGGCGATGTTAATTACTTTTTTTAGTTCAATAATATTTGACATATAATTAGATGATAAATATGATTTATATTTGATTGGTAAATCTACCTACAATATTAGATTTATTTCAAGAACAAAATGCAAATAATTCAAAAACAACTATCATGTGTCTTTTTTTTTTTTTATTGATTTGTTAAATGAATTTATTTAGAATGATGGAACAACTATTATAAATTTTACTAGATAAGTCATAAAAATTGATTTATCAATCATTGAAACACAACAAATAAATAATTAAGACATTTATTTATTATATTATTGAAATAATACCAAATACATTCAGTGTCATATCAATTTGTAAATATTTTTATATAGTAAAATTGGGTACCGTTTGGATTCCACGTCTGCGTTTCCAAGCTGCGTTTTGTTCTTTTTTTTTTTTTTTTTTTTTTTTGTTTTCACGCGTTTTGGAGTATTGCGGTTACTGTTCAATGAACAGTAACCGCAAATGTTGACTTTCTGCAGTGAACAGTGCATATATGCACTGTTCACGGACCCACAAATTTCATTTTTTATCAATTTTTTCATTAAAAATGGGTCCCACAGCACTATTCACACATTTAAAAATTATTTTGCTACAGTGTTTTCAGTTTTCAGTTTTCAGTTTCAGCAAAATAAGTTCAATCCAAACACACCCTTGGTAGTAGTTTTGAAGTTTTATTTATTATGCTCTTAACAAGACACTAATCAAATTGTAAACTTGTAAACATACTGACACACTAATAGTGATTAGTTTACAAACTTTATATATTGTAACGTTAGTTTGTAAACTTGTAACATAATTAATAGCAGCTTTAGTGTTTTTCTTGTCGAAATTTTATTAATACTAAATAAATGCTAGTTTGCATTTAATAAAAGAAAATCAATTCTACTAGGCCCCGCCTAAAGTAAATTCTTGGGCCCATTCCTGACTTAGGAGCGTTCCTCGTATTTTTCTTGAGTTGACATCGAGTTGGTAAGGCTCCACCCATTAAAGGTGACCAGCCATAAATTTATATATCATCATCAATGATGATGACTAACTATTAAAGTGAAATTTTATAATTATCACTAACTTGAATTTGATCATCCATGCAATCAGGATTTGAGCGGTAAGTTCGATCAGCTGAAATTTTCCAAAAATTAATACCAAAATATAAGCCAACTACACCATTTTTCTTTGTTTTCTGTTCACAGGATGTTTCTTTGGTTTGTTTTTTACTCGAGTGTTTGGCGAAGGATTACTAATAATAATTAACAAATGAAGCAAGCCCGGAAAAACGAGAAATTCTGATACAATAGACTCCAAATAGGGACACATCTAGTCACATTCAAAGAATCAAAAGTCGATTTTGCCGTGATTCGAGCCGCACGGTTGGCCTTGTAATCAAATATGGGGTACACCTTTGTTTACTGTTTCAACAACATCACGTCACATATACTAGCTTTTTCAACAGTATCACATCACAAATAAATATAGTGACCACTCATTCGGCCTTAATTTTTATAACTTGATCTGAAGTAGGAAAAGATTTATGGACACAAACTTTGCCATAATTTGTTAAAGTAGTCAATCACGAGAGGGTAAAGAAAACAAAAACACAAGAAGAACATGTGAAAGTTATTATTTAACGCTCACAGTTTCAAGTTTCAACCACTTCGATAAATTATAGCATGTACTTATTTTTTAACCCGCACTTATGTTCAACTTATGTCCAGATTAGGAACTACAAGACTACAGTATGAAAAGAAAGAGTTTGAGAATCTAAATGGGATATGGAAAATCCGAAATAACACTGTTCTAGAAACGCTGGTATAAAAAATTGAAAAGGGATATAAAGTATTAACGATCGACGTTAGACAAAAGTACAAGACATAGCCAAAAAAGTCGTTGTATAAACTGATTATTCAAACTGAGTACTTTTACACAAAAGGAAAAACAATGAACAACATGTACATCTTTATATATAATCAGGTAAAAAAAGTCAAAATCTGGCGATCAAAACAAAAAATCGCCAGTTAAGCCCAAAACCCGTTTGGCGCAGTTGTTTACACAATAATTCTCAGTATTTTAATAATAATAACACTTTTAATATGTATTTTTATAACATTTAAACATGTATTTTTTAAATATTAAAAATTAAAAAATAATATTTAAACACTTTACCAAACGAGCCCTTACCCTCTGGACCATGAATGTCGTTGATGAGACGAGGAATATGAAGAGGAAACACTAGTACTCCCCGAGTTACTGTTGTTCCCAAAGAACAGGCCCGACAAGTAATTCCCCACATCCTCAGGGGCAAATCTGACAATTAACCCAACATTTCGCACTCCAACAACACTAGACCTGTGAGAGTCGTAGAATTCCCGATAACTTGGGACAATCTTTCTCTCTAATGAGACTTTCATTTCGTCTCGGAGTTTCGGGTCCGATACGACAAACGAGCTCTGTTTCCTAAAAGTTTCGTCGAAGCTCGAATTGAATTTCCTGAAAATTTCCTTCGCCTGAGCTTGAGTAATCGTAGCCGTTGGATTTTCCGGCAGCGTTGAGATCACTGGGCCCCACGCTAATCTCTCGTAATTCGCAGCGAATAGTTTCACTTTCTCTTCGTGCTTTGCGATCCAATCCTCGCCGAGAAGGTACTTCAAGTTCGAGGTTTGAACTTTGGAGACAACGTGATTAAGGTTGTTCGCTAAGAATATGTACGAGAGACAAACGTCTTTGTGATGTTCTACTTTGCCGTCGAGTTTGCAGAGCAGTACGAGGATTAACCAAGCCATGCGCATGGAAATCGCCGGTGCCGGAGAGTCATCGGTGGCTGGACTTTCGAAGTAGGATTCCGGTAACGATGACCTCGGCGGCGGAGGCCAGTCGGCGAAAATGTCTGCGAGGATATTACTGTAATCGGCGAGGAGAGAGAGGTAGTTCATGGTGGTGAGAGTCAGAGTGTGAACACCGCCGCCACCGTGGATTTTCGACTTCGGCGAGTCCTTTTGAATTGTTGACTCGAACTCTGATAGCATTGAGCGGACCGAGTCGCTGAGTTTGTTCAGCGAGTTGAGAGCCTGAGCTCGAACGGTGACGGTTGATTCGAATGAGAAGATGGAATCGATTTCGATCCAGTTGGTTGAAATCGCTGTGTACATGTCAAGCACACGGAAAATTTTCTCAGGATGAGATTTCTTGCTCTTAGCTACGAGTTCGGGGAATCCGAAGAGAAGAGTAGCTCCTTCTTTGGAAATCTCAGTAAAACAAGACTCTCTGATCGAGTCTGAGGAAGCGAAAACATGGTCGCAGAGGATTCTCTCTCCGTTGAAAAGAATTGTCATGGAAACTTTCACTGCTTCCAACCAATCCTTGATTCTGCGATCGAGAACTTCCCAGTCCATCTTATTGATTTGTGAGGAGCTAATTTTTTCAACACCTAGTCGATAAATGCCTTCGTCGATAATCGATTTTCTAATAATTTTGTATATACTGATACACTCTTTGGCGTAACCAGAAGAGATCATACACTCAGCTATGGATCTCAAGTCAGTCATAGCTATGGAAGAAACTTCTTCGACTTCATCGATTGAATCGCCTACGTTGCGCACTTCATCGTCGTGTGAGACTGAGCCATCATCATCGTAATCGGAAATGCTTGATCGAGCGGAGGCGCGTGAGGATCGAGCGGAGACTGATTCGGGGTCCAAGTAAGCTCGATTCATGGAAAGAATTTGATAGAACTCCTTCTGTAGTCTCTTCATGGCTATCTGCATAAGGTTCTGTGCGTGCACGAGCTTCTCTGAGGTCGAGTTCTCGGTGACCAAGGCGTGCATGGATTTCTGAAGATCGTTCACGCACCTGATGAATTGCATGGCTTCACTTTTGCTCTCGTAGAACAAAGATGTGACTTTGGCATAAGTGGAGGTTTCTGGGTTCCACTTGTTTATCAAAACCGTGGCCGCTTCGATGCTCTGCTCGATCAATGACTCCGAAAAGCTGCGTCGAGGAGTACCAGCTGAAATTGAGTTTCTTGCAGGTGAAGAATATCGAGACATAGAGAAAGATGAAGTTTTGGAGTTGAAGCAAATACTCCTCATTCCTTTTCTAGGCATTTTTAAGATCTTGGAGTGAATATGAGTGATTGTTTGTTTGTTTGTGTTTGGGTGTGATAGATAAATACTTGAGCTCTGTGATGGTGTGTGAGAAAAGTTATATCGCCGTATCAGAGCTAAAGATTTATGGTTCTTAGTGTCTTTGTTTATGGTAAATTGTGAGTTGGAACGTTGTTGTGGGGGTATATATAGACGAATGAACAACGCCGTTGCTTGGCCGAAACTCAAAAAAAGAAAGAAAAGAAAAATGAAAGAAAGAAATGAACGCCACCATTATTGCTTAAAGAAATGTTGAAACGTGTATACTGTGTAGGCCTTAGGGAGGAACGTGGGGTATTGACTTTTTAAATTGTATAAGGAGTCACGTAAATTGACCCTTACACGTTCCACGCGTACAGTTGTATAATTGTAAGGATCACGTAAATTGACCCTTACCCGTACACGTTCCACGCGTACAGTTCTCATTTTTCTCATATTTTTTATAGGGTTTATTCATTAAATTTAGGTTAAAATATAAAATTGATCTTCTAATTTTCTTCAAATTTTATTTCAGTCTTTTAATTTTGTTTTTGTTCATTTCAGTCTTCTAAGTTTTAGATTTATTCAATTAAGGTCTTTCAATTAACTTTTGTTAAAAATTTTTTTTTTTTTAAATCTAGAAAATATTTTTCAATCATTAATTGATTTTTTTAATTTAAAAAGTTTAATTTTTTTATAAAATTGAAATTAACAACAACATATAACAAAATTTGATGGAAAAAACTTAATTGAATAAACTTGAAAGTTAAATGAAATTTGAACAAAAGCAAAGTTAGAGGACTGAAATGAAATTTGAAAAACTTAAAGGGTTAATTTTGCATTTTACCCTTAAATTTATAATGGAATTCACCGTAAATATGAGGAGAGGGAACATATTTTTCTTTGAAGTATCTAAGAATTTTCCGTCTTGTATTGTGTGTCTCTCAGAGAAGCTGGGACTTTGAAATTTGATAAAAGTAAAACCCAAGGAAATATCAAAATAATAAGAGGTGGAAATATTTTTGTATAACTGATGAGAGAAAATAGATTTGCCCGTGTGTAACGACACCCAACTGTTCCGTTTTGTAGTGATACATATTAAAAAAAAAAATTTCTGAACTGGGTATATTATAAAAATAATAGTACTAATTATTTCTGGTCTGGGTTTATTTGAATCAACTATCAAGTCAAATAAATATCATTTCTAAAATAAATAAAAACTATCAAGTCAAAATGGATAAATTGAACCCTTCAAAAGAGGATAAATTGACATAAATATCAAAGGAGATATAAATCTCTTGAGAACTTATCCTTACGTGCGCTTGATAGTTTTGAAAGATTATTGCATGTGATTTGAAGATCTTGACTAGATTTTTGTAATTTACATACATTCTTTATTTATTTTTCTCTAAATCCCACCTTAAACAATTTTTTTTAGTAATTGTTGGAGCATTTTAATATTAAATAATTAAAATGAATAAATGTTATAATATAAATATAAATATATGGGAATGAATATGGAAGATGAAGAGTTAGTGAAAATGGTTAATCCCACATTGAAAAGGAGAGAGACTATTTTATTCTTTTTAATTGTGGTGATTAATGGGCTAAAATGTATTGTCTCAGATATTGGGCTAGATACGTGCGCAAGGGGGAGGTGAAGAGTGGAGGTATCAAAGAAAGCGAGTGTCGCGCCTCAGTCCAAATTGTGTTATGTAATTCCTTTCTTTATACTAATAATATTCAGAAATATTATTCAGTTCCTCGTTGTGTTATTTCCATTATTATTATGATTGCACCAACAATTTTAAGGAGATTCAATCATGGAGCCTACACAAGAGAAACCAAATGAGCCAGTTAGAGATCTCAACAAGCCCTTTCGCTTTAAGGGAGCCCACTTCAAGAGGTGGAAAGGAAAGGTCCTCTTCTATTTGAGTCTTCTCAAAGTCTCCTACATCCTCACTGACAAGAATCTATCAAAAGTTCCTACCGATGAGATGAGTGAGGAAGAATATAGTCTCCATCAAGAAAAATTAGATAAGTATACAAAAGATGAATATAATTGTCGTTCTTATCTATTGAATTGTCTTGCGGATCATTTCTATGATTATTATGATACAACTTACAATTCTGCTAAGAAAATTTGGAAAGCTTTACAAAACAAGTATGATACCGAGGAGGCTGGTGCAAAGAAGTATGCTGTTAGCAGATTTTTCCGTTACCAAATGGTGGATGAAAAATCGGTGGTGGATCAAGCACAAGACTCCCAAATGATTGTAGCAGAATTGAGATCCGAAGGCATAAAGATTGGAGACAATTTGGTGGTAGCTGGCATAATTGATAAACTACCACAATCTTGGAGGGAGTTCCAAAAGACTTTGCGGCACAAACAAAAGGAGACATCCTTGGAGACTTTGATTACACGCATCCGTGTGGAGGAGGAGGCTAGAGGACAAGATGCACTCATGACACAAGAGAGCAATGGTAATTCTACTACAAAGGTAAACCTTATTTCATCCAATAATAATATGCCCAAAAATCATTTTCCTAAAAATGTTCAATTGAAGCCTAAAAAAAGAGCCTTTAAAAATAATAATAGACCTCAAGGAAGGGGAAACCCAAATAAAAATTACAATAAGAACCAAGGACCCCCTTCACAAGATCAATTTAATAGATCCTGTTTTGTCTGTGGCAAGAATGGGCATATTGCTCGATTTTGCAAATTTCGGAAACGTGAATCTGTCTCGCATGCTAACGTAACCGAAGAGCTTTTAGTGGCTATGATTATAGACATCAATATGGTGCAATATGTTGAAGGGTGGTGGGCAGATTCTGGTGCTAATAGGCACGTCTGCTATGACAAAAATTGGTTTAAATTGTACACTCCTTTTGAAGAAGAAAAAACTGTTATGCTTGGTGACTCTAGCAAAACCAAGGTTCTTAGGAGTGGTGAGGTTGAATTGAAATTCACTTCTGGACGTGTGCTAACATTGAAAGATGTACTTTACACTCTGTCCATGAGGAAGAATTTGATGTCAAGTTTTTTGCTTAACAAGGCTGGCTTCAAGCAAACTATGGAATCTAATAATTATGTAATCACTAAAAAGGGGTTATTTGTGGGCAAGGGTTATGCTTGTGATGGAATGTTTAAATTGAATGTTGAGAATAATAAAGCATCTACCAGTTCAATTTATATGCTTTCTTCTATTAATTTTTGTCATGCTCGTTTGTGTCATATAAATAGTAGATATGTGGGAATCATGAGTAGTTTAGGATTAATTCCAAGACTGTCAAAAAATTTTGAAAAATGTGAAACTTGTAGTCAAGCTAAGATTACAAAAAGGCCTCATAAAAATGTTGTAAGAAATACCGAATTGCTTGAGTTAATTCACTCCGATTTATGTGAATTTGAGGGAATTTTAACTCGTGGAAGAAATAGATATATTATCACTTTTATTGATGATTTCTCAAAATATACAACTGTTTATTTGTTGAAAAAGAAAAGTGATGCTTTTGAAAAATTTCAAGATTTTTTAAAAGAAGTTGAAAATCAATTCAGTAGAAAAATAAAAAGAATAAGAAGTGATAGAGGCCGTGAGTATGAATCAAGTGCATTCAACTCATTTGTTCAGTCTTTGGGAATTATCCATGAAACTACTGCACCATATTCACTTGCTTCTAATGGTGTGGCTGAAAGAAAAAATAGAACTTTAATTGAGTTAACAAATGCCATGCTAATTGAATCTGGTGCACCTTTACATTTTTGGGGTGAAGCTATTTTAACTGCATGTCATGTTTTGAATAGGGTGCCACATAAAAAGTCACACACCACACCTTTTGAGATGTGGAAAGGACATAAGCCAAATTTGGGATATTTGAGAGTATGGGGTTGTCTTGCTTATGTAAGGCTTACTGACCCTAAAATGCCAAAATTAGGTATAAGAGCTACTACCTGTGCTTTTCTTGGTTATATGATTAATAGTGTAGCTTATAGATTTTTTGATCTTGAAAACAAAATAATTTTTTAATCTGGTGATGCAATTTTTCATGAAGAAAAATTTCCTTTTAAATTGAAAAATAGTGGGGGTGAAGAAAATATTTTGTCACAACCTAGTTCTTCTACTTCACATTTACAAAATCAAGAAAATTTTGAAATGGAACCTAGAAGGAGTAAAAGAGCTAGAGTTGAAAAGGATTTTGGTCCTGTTTATTATGTTTTTAACATTGAGGAAAATCCCCAAAATTTAAAAGAGGCTTTAACATCACCTGATGCTATATTTTGGAAAGATGCTGTAAATGATGAGATGAAATCTCTAATTTCTAATAGAACTTGGAAATTAGTAGATCTTCCATCGGGTTGTAAGACCATAGGTTGTAAATGGGTCCTTAGAAAAAAGTTGAAACCGGATGGATCAATAGATAAGTTTAAAGTTAGACTTGTTGCAAAAGACTTTAAACAAAAAGCTGATCTTGATTTCTTTGATACCTTTTCTCCGGTAACAAGAATTACATCTATTAGATTGTTAATTGCTATTGCTGCAATTTTTTATATAAAAATTCATCAAATGGATGTAAAAACTGCTTTTCTAAATGGGGACCTAGAGGAAGAGATTTATATGGACCAACCCGAAGGCTTTGTAGAGCCTGGACAAGAAAGCAAGGTATGTAAGCTAATTAAATCCCAATATGGCTTAAAACAAGCACCTAAGCAATGGCATGAAAAGTTTGATTCCTGCATGATTGAGAATGGTTATAAATCAAATGAATGTGATAAATGTATTTATTCTAAATCATGGAATAATTTACATGTTATTATTAGCGTCTATGTGGATGATATGTTGATTTTTGGCTCAAATATGCATGTTATAAATGAGACAAAAAATATGCTTAAAAGCCATTTTGATATGAAAGATCTTGGTGAGGCTAAATTTATTTTGGGCATGAAAATTACAAAAGCATGTGATGGAATATATCTTGATCAATCACATTATGTTGAGAAAATATTGAGAAAATATAATTTTCATGATCACAAAAGTGTAGTTACTCCTTTTGATTCTAGTGTTCATTTATTTCCTGTGAATAATGATGATGAGATTTTTAATCAAAAGGATTATGCTAGTATCATTGGTAGTTTGCGTTATACTACTGATTGTACTAGGCCTAACATTGCATATGCTAGCAAGCCTAGTAAAGATCATTGGCTAGCTATTGAGCGAGTCATAAGATATTTAATTGGTACAAAAAACTATGGCTTATTTTATAAAAAATACCCTGTTGTGATTGAAGGTTTTAGTGATGCTGATTGGAATACTTTGTCAGGTGATTCTCCCTCTACCACTGGTTATATTTTTACCTTAGGTAGTGGTGCTATTTGCTGGAAATCTAAAAAGTAAACAATAATTGCTAATTCAACAATGGAAGCTGAATTAATAGCATTAGCTTTAGCTAGTGAAGAGGCAAATTGGCTTAGAGATTTGTTATATGAAATTCCACTTTGAGAAAAGCCAATTCCACCGATATTAATTCATTGTAATAGCACTGCCGCAATTGGTAGAGTTAAAAACCGTTATTACAACGGTAAATCCAGACAAATAAGAAGAAAGCACAGCACCGTGCGATCTTATTTGAGTGGTGGCATCATAACTGTGGATTATATTAAATCTAATGATAATCTTGCAGATCCATTTACCAAGGCATTGGCAAAAGATAGAGTCTGGAATACATCGAGGGGGATGGGACTAAAGTCCATAGAATCATGAGCCATGTATGAGAATATCCAACCTAAGAACCAGAGATCCTAAGAATTGGGTTCAATGGGAAAAACAAATCATACAATGGTCATAAGAAATGCACAATTTATTTATTTTTAATTATTTATTTTGTAAATAATTTTTTAATTGTTCATCCCTATGATGTAAGTGCATTTATCCTGTAATGTGGAGAGGATGAGTTAAAAAACTCCTAATGAAATTTGTAGCTCGTATGAGTGGGGTGTCAGAATTACAGGAACACCCTTGACAAAATTTCACCTATGTGAGTGTGGGGGTGGGGCCGCTCCCTATGAGATTTGGACTTAGTCTCAAATACACTCATGAAACTAGGATCAACACACGGCCGTAAAGTGCTAGCTATAAAAGCTCACGTCAACACCTGGGTTATTATGTGTAAGCAGTGACGCTTAATTTCCCTAAAGCAGTCCTAGTTCAAGTCGGAGACCACTACGACTCTGGATTTGAGATCGCTGTTTTACTAAGTGAAGGTTCAATGCAGAGCACACCTTCATGATGCATAGTGACCCGTCCTTGCCTGGTAATCTCTCTTTAACTAAAAGTTTTAATATTAAAATGAGTGGGGGATTGTTGGAGCATTTTAATATTAAATAATTAAAATGAATAAATGTTATAATATAAATGTAAAGATATGGGAATGAATATGGAAGATGAAGAGTTAGTGAAAATGGTTAATCCCACATTGAAAATGAGAGAGACTATTTTATTCTTTTTGATTGTGGTGATTAATGGGCTAAAATGTATTGTCTCAGATATTGGGCTAGATACGTGCGCAAGGGGGAGGTGAAGAGTGGAGGTATCAAAATTGGAAATGAATCAGCCTCTTGGATCCTCCTACTCAACAGCCCATTCATAGAAATTACCATATTCGTTGGTGAGTAAATGGCCCGGATTAATACTCCATTTTTATTATGGAAAATAAAGAGCCATTAACCCACTTAATGGACTTTCCGTTTGGGCCTATTCATTCTTCAGAAACTCCTTATCTCACCATTAATTATGTAACTCCAGCCCATCAGAATAATGGACCTAATTAAATCAGAATAAATTGGGTAATAATTTCGTGAGGCCCATTGAGCCTATAAATAGACTCATTCAGACCCAATCCAAGTTACTGCAACATACAATACACACAAAGAAAAAATAGAGAGATTCTTGGCAAGGAAGGGTGTTCTTTCTGGTGGAGCTTTGGGCTTGAACACTTTGTGCAGAGGTTGTTCTAGCCATACAACACTTGTTGGGCTGTTGTATCCTAGGGGAGACAAGTCAGAGAAGGTCTGCACCGGTTACGAAGTTTAGCTAACCAAGGGCTTGAATCTCCTTAAAGAAAGCGAGTGTCGCGCCTCAGTCCAAACTATGTTGTGTAATTCCTTTCTTTATACTAATAATATTTAAAAGTATTATTCAGTTTCTCGTTGTGTTATTTCCATTATTATTGTGATTGCACCAACAGTAATCTATATATACATAAAGAAATTTGTGTTTTACTACATGAAAAAAAAAAAAAAAAAAAAAAAAACCTTAATGGTGTATTATATTGTTTGCTTTTTGGGGGGGGGGGGGGGGGCGGGTGTCTAGTTCTATTTGAATCAACTATGAAGCCAAAAATGATAAATTGTAATAAATATTGTAAGAACTGGGTTAGCAGCCCAAGCTCACTTAGAATAGTGGTGCCTTGTACTTCAACCCAAACCCAAACAATAAAATTGTTTTGTGTAGATGTGGGAAGACAATTACAATTTAGTCACAAACTAAGTTTAAGGCTAGTGAAACAATTGTCAAATATAGAGGAACAAATCAGGTAGTTGATGGTAAGAAAAGTTCTCCTCTGTCACTTCTGAGGAAGAGTTCTTATATAAGTCTTACCTGGGTTTTTATCAAGTTATACACTGTTCAATTTTCTATTTCTTACTCTCTTTCTCTCAGCCTCTCCTCGGGTAGACCAACTCCTCGGGTCAAACGCGCTTTTCCCAGTGGCGGAGCCACATTGGGACCCAAGGGGGCCTCGGCCCCCCCAAAATATTTGAAAAAATTAGTATATATATAGTAGAGTTATTTTAATAAAGAAATGCTATATTCACAATATTTTTACAATAAATCTTAAGTAGCAAGTTATTATTGGCTGTTACGTGTGTGCAAAAAAGTTATTTAAGTTGTGGATTAAAATTAGAACTAATAACAACTTACTACTTAGGATTTATTGTGAAATTGTTGTAAAAATATTGTAGAGGTAGCACTTAAATTATTTTCCTCCACTGCATAACCATGTGTGTGGTTAAAATACTTCCTGCAAAAGCAGGTGTGTAGCTGTGTAGGATACTCTCACTTTCTCATATTTTTATTTGTTCTTAAAATATTAAAATAATCAATTTATCATAACATCATAAATGTATATGATTAAAATATATTATTTTTATCATTTAATTTATATATAAAATAATATAACATGTATTTGGTTGTAGTTATAGTTTTTTTTTTAATATATTGAAATTTGAATGATTCTTTGTCTTTTATTTAAAAATCTTTAAATTATTGGTATTTTTAAAAATTTTAGTCATTATATTTAATGGGTGATAATTTATTTTGAAAAATCTAGGTTCATGGACAAGTTTAGGAGATGGTAATTCAAAAATAATATACTTTTGGGTTTCGATTATTAAATTGTATGTACATTATTGTTAGTATGAATATAATTAATATATACACAGAAATAATTAATGGTCTAATTTTATGTTTGGCCCCCCCCAAATATAAATTCCTGGCTCCGCCATTGGCTTTTCCAATGAGTTGGTGCAAGACCTGCTCCTTATTCTTCTCGATCCTCAGATGTTCGACAAATATAATTGGGGAAATGGAGAATATGATTTGAAGATTATTAAATATGACTTTGAAAGATCATTAAATATGATTTGAAGATTTGATTAGAGTCTTCTAATTTACATACATTCTTAAATTGTTTGAATAGAAATTAAAATCACATTAATTTGTGTCTAGAAATTTGGAAATGATTCTTGACGAGTAATAAATAAATGGTCCACATGGACGATTACATTCAAGCTAGCAATAAGTAATGGTTATAAAACCATTATATGGGCCTTCATGAGCCGCTTCATGTCCGTTACAAACACCTTTATAAGCCATTCCATTACTTTTAATCACTCAGCTCAGGCACAACGTCCAGGGGAGATCAACAAACCTTGCAATAACTCATAAGTTGTCTATATAAAGCCATAAAAAGCAAGTAAGTAAACACACACAAACTAAGCTACAATACATATTGGAGATTTCCTAAAAAAGATTAACGAAGCCAAAGCATGCTTGGGAAGTAACTCTTTCCCAAATTCTCTAGCAACAAAGAATTTTTACAATATGGCAACTTGTAGATCCATGGCATCTAATTTTTTTTACTGAAGAATGCATGAACCACATGATGGAGCATCAACACCAAGAGAAAGTGACATCAAATCCATCCAATTGTCCCACATGCTGGGGGGCTAAGTCTCATTTTGCGGCAAATCTGGGAAGGCTTCTGCAGAAAGCTAAGGACTTATTTTCATATGCTGGGGGCTGCATTATTCTGCAACAAATACAAAAAGCCTTCTGCAGAAAGCTAAGGACTCATTCTCACATAATGGGGGCTGTCTCACTCTACATAAAATACGAAAAGCCTTTTTTAACATGTTAAAGACTCATCCAGTTATCTCATATGCTGGGGGGCTAAGGCCCATTATGCAGCAAATTTAGAAAGCCTTCCATAAAGCGCTTAGAGTGTCAATATGCAACAGTAACATTACCCACCACGAAATAAGTATTAATTGTGGCATTTCAGTAAGTATACATCCATTTGCCACTTGATCTGCAGCAACTTCAAACTTCATGATATGGCATAGTGCAACACCCACGCAATTTGTTGCAACCTACCATGGTCAAGTAACGTTCTAGTTTGTGATAAGGCAGCAACATCATCTATCTTTTGTAGAAGCATTAACTAGCAATTGGAGAGTAAAAGTTCTCACACAATGCAAAGTCTATGTAGCAGTGAATCCATGAGAAGAAATTTTACCACCCTTGTTGCGGCAAATGTAAGTGGAGTAAAGAAAGGAAGCAAGAAGAGAAGGCCTACAAGTACTCCGACAAAAACATATGTAAAGGTGAACCAACAAGCGCTACAGCAGAAAATAAATGCTCTTCGTGTGACTTAAAGGCTTCAAGAGTGCTCCGCAGAAAAGTTGAGCAACAAAGGAACTCATAGCAGAAACAAAAGGTGGAAATCAATGATGAAGTCTAAACATCTCTCTAGCAACGCATTCAATGGCAGACCACCTTCCACAAGAATTGGAAAGACACTGCTAAGCTTAGCAACGTGAGAAAGAAGAATTGGGAGAAATAAGATCTACGAAAGACTACAGCAAAGTTAAGAGATTCAGTTCACAACATCTATGCCTCTTCATCAAAGAGGCAGTGATATCCTCACCAACAACGCCTGTGGCAGAATGACAAGAAGAATGTGTTAAAGAAGAGAAAAGCAAACACGAAGGAATCAATAGTTGCTGTGGCAGAATGACAAAGAAAATGTTTAGAAAGTGAAGATTTCTCATGAAAGCATCCTCATTTCCCCTTGGAAAAATATCTATAGTGGCACCACTTGTAGGCGCCTTAATATTAGTGGCAGACTCAATCACTTCTGCGGAAAGATCAATTTTGCAGCAGAACCAGAATTTATGGTAGAATCAGAAACAGCCTGCAATGCAAACAGCAAAGGAACAACAATATTGATGATCTTGGGGGCTATAAGGTCCTCTACTATTGCAACAATACATTTGCCCATGTTAGTAGTAGCTTTGAATGAGGAGGCCTTCCATAAATACATCATCACCGAAAGAAATTTGCAAGACCCAACATCTTTCTCCGCGGAAACTTCATCCTGGCAAAGAATACGTGTGTTCTTCAACACAGCAGAAAGTATTATCAACAAATAAAAGACTACTCTACTATGATGAGGGCTTGCAATGTTAGCTCTATGCTTTGTTTTGAGCAAAAGAAATGAAGATATGTTAATGCAAAGAGAAGAAGAAGGCACAAGAAAAGGGAGCGAAGTCACCCTTTGATCTACACACTCAGAGGAAGCTTTCCTCTTGTGAAAGAACTCTACTTGAAGAAAGTAATGTGGCTGAATTATTTTGATGAAACTCTTTTCAGTCAACAGCTTAGATGCGAAGATAGTAGAAGACAACACTTTCTCAATTTTTAGAGAATGAATGAAGCCGAAGTGAAGCAACCTTAAGTGGCTAAAAGAAAAGAAAAATGAAGACCGTAAGAAGGATCCTTGCTTCACAAAAGTGTTGTTCGCGAAGTTGGCAGAAAGAAGAATTAAAGAATCCAAAGAACCAATTTTAAGCATTCTGCAGAGATGAGAAAATGTAAAACATCATAATGAAGGAGGACCCAACAAGGAAGGATTCCATGGCATTTGCGTCTTCTGACCATTCTTAGAGAGCAACTACACTTATGGAAGAATGAAGAGATGATACTAAGGAATACATGGGGTAAGTAAATTAGCTGAAGCAGTCAAATCTAATTCTTTTACCGCAGAATCCTACAGTATAGATGCTGCTCTAGCAAAAGCAGAGTAAGAGTTGCATTAATGCAGAGAAATAAGTGCATGTACTGCAACAAAAAGTGTCTACATATTCTGTGGAAGCAGAAGAAAAAAAAAAGTATTTGTCCCCCAAAAGCGAAGAAACGAGTACGTGCTACTGCAAAAGCGTGAAGAAATAAGTATAAAAATTGTTGCAGACATAAAGAAATGGGTACCGGTGTAGAAGTCCAAGATCACAAGAAATTTCCAAGAAGCAAACCAAGAAACAAGAAAGGGAATGATGAAGAAGAGAAGGATGCACACATCATCATCATTGACAATCCCTTTGAATGAGGGTAGTGTTGATGCCCACTTTGGCAAGGGGGCCCAATAGCAAGAAGAAGCCCAATAATATGGGAAAAAAAGAGTTAGTAAATTGAGAAGAAAACCCATTAAGCCCAAGCAGCGGGAATAATGGATCACAGACGCATGAGATAAAACAAATAGGTCTTGAGGAGGTAAATGGGCTTAAAGGAGCTTGGAAAGAGAGAAAAAGCAAACCATAAGCAGTGTATGATGTGGAAAAGTGAGAATGGGCCACGGCAGGTCCAAAGTAATGAAAACAAAGAAAGTAAAGGGTTGATGGCAAGCCCATGAATCCCAATGATGAGAAATAAAGTAATCGGGCCGGGGAAGCCCAAAGAATTCAGTAAAAGCCCATGGTGATATGAAGTTAGGAAAAGGACTGAGGAAGCCCAAGGAAAGCAAACGGGCCTGGGACGCCAAAGGAAAAACAAATGGGACAAAGGAGCCCGAAAGCGATGAAACGGGTCGAGGATGCCCAAAATAGTAAAATGGGACAAAGGAGCCCAAATGGGACAAAGCAGCCCGAAAGTGATGAAACGGGCCAAGGATGCCCAAAAGAATAAAATGGGACAAAGGAGCCCGAATGGGACAGAGGAGCCCAAAAGCGATGAAATGGACCAAGGAAGCCCAAAACAGCATGAGTACAAGCCCAATGATAGTACTGGGCTACTGGAACTTGGCAGAAGGAAAGCATACAACAGGCCCAAAAGAGGCAAAGTTTGCAATAAACTCGCTTTGGGGTGACAACAACAAAACCACCACCCGTATAAAGAGAAACTTTTTTTTGGCTACCCTTGGAGGGTCATGAATTTGCAGAAAGAAAGAGAACGACTTGCCAAAGGAAAGTAAAGATTGAAACCACAAGCCCGCGAAGAAAAGAAGAGAAGCATTCGCATGTGAGTTATGAAACAACCCATGAAAGAAAACTGCATAAGTTTTCGCAAATGAATCGCAGGAGCAATCCATATGCTTAGGGGGCTGAATGTTGATACCCATTTTTTGAATCCATGCCCAAAGTCCCATACAGAGGAAAGCCCAATGAAAAGCAAGGCCCAAAGACCCACCAAGAAGACCGAAGAGCAAGAAAGGTTCAAAGAAAGAAGTGCAAGGGAAAGGGATTTGCAGCAAAATACAAATTTGCTGCAGAATACAGTTCTTTGGCAAAATGGCTTCGGCTGACAAAGACAAATTAGGCCTAAGACCCTTTTAATCCAGTCAACATTATCTAGCCCACAAATGCCCAAATTCTTTTGTATAAAAGGATAGACGTGAAAACTGATATGAAAAAGCACGACAAAAAGAAATAAGGAACGGTAGGAAGTGTTAGCAGCAGGAATCACGTGAAGGAAAGAAAAGCCAAATCAATGGAAAATGACAAACGTAGTAGGAAACGCGTGAAGAAATAAGACAAAACACGCGGCAGAACGAAATAGAACTAATATGCTACGGTGGAAACGGCGTGGCAGACAAACACAGAAAACAGTGGAGCAAGCGCAAAAGGGTCGGAGCACCACCAACCTATACCCAGCCAATACAAGGGAGGTGGGCCCACGGTCAAGGGGATTCAGAGGGCGTGGTTTGGTGGTGGGGGGAAAAGGGGATCTATATTTGGTTTCTTGCCATGACTTCTTTTGGGAATATATCTTGCTAAGATGGTATCTTACCCAAAAGAAGTAATAAATGGTTGGGACCATCTGATGCATGCCATAGAGCTAGGTAGTAAGGTAGAGGTATACAATAGGAGCAAACAAAAGGGAATTTTGTCGTGAAATGAGTAGCGGTGCAGCAAACATGTATTGAGCAATGGTAGGGGCAACCAGTGGGTGGATGGGTAATCTTAAAAGGATGCCTACAACAAACCAAAAACAGTTGGTGAAGCCCTAAGGGTAAAAGAGAGATATCCTATTGAATTAGTTCGTTATAAAAGGAAGGTAACCACAACAGAAAAAGGGGGATCGGAATGGAATGGGAGGAAAAACAGGGGAAGAGAGAAAAACACCGAATGAAGGGGACCCAAGGGCGCAGAGGCACCTAAGGGAAAAAACCCATAGTAAGAGAGTAGTAAACACATAGAGAGGGGGACCTAAGGAAAGAAAAGACCAAAATGGGGAACAACCCACGGCAAGATAGTAGTTAGAAATTAAGAGTAAAAATAAAACGGAGTGAAAGAAAGGAAGTGGTAAAAAGAAGAGAGAAAATACGGCAGGAATAGGGGCATGCATCAATAGACCATCTTTTCCCTTCCTCTTAGCAAACCCACTCTTTGAAATCTCCAAAAGTAATTGCCAGTATCCATTTAGCCCTATTCTCCAAAATGCACAGCTTTGATGGCAGAAGCCTATGACAAGGTTGTTCAAGTTGGGGTTTGGGTTCCTTCTTGGTTTACTTATTCTATGGGAAGATTTAATACTTAATTTTGATTGCAAATATATTTGATTTCTCTCATTATAAACTATATTTGCTGTATTTAGTTATTCTGTTGTAGCACGTTTTTTATCACGTCTGCTGCATCAATTGTCCTGCTGTGGTATCTTTACTTTTTGTATTAGTTATTCTGTTGTAGCACATTTTCATTATATTTACCGTGTTAGCTATTATACTAGCTAAACCTTTTCTGCTGAAACTTTCTTCTTTTGTTATTACATGTTTTACTTTTGACACAAACTAATCCTGTCATAAGTATATATATACATATATATTGTTTCTCATTTTTTGCAAAATATATTTTATATATGTATATGTGAATACGGATAAGTATATATACTAATATATGTATGTATATATTTGAGAATATGCTAACCCTTTTAAACTAACTTTTGTTTAATGGGTATTTTTTTTAGGTTTTAGATTTGTTTATGTGCAGGAAGTATAAAAGTATTTCTGCAATAAAAACGAAGAGTAGTCATTCACATTGTAGAAGGCTTTACAGCAAAAAGCTATAAAGCACAGCAGACAGCCTTAAAGCACAGCAGACAGCTTTAATGCACAGCAGACAGCTTTATTACATAGCAGAAGGCATTACGGCAGAAAGTTTTACTACACGGCAGAAGGCTTTAATGCACAACAAACAACTTCAATACACAGCAGAAAACTTTACTGCACAATAGGAAGCTCTATTGCACAGCAGAAAGTTTTGCTGCATGGTAGAAAAGTCAGTCTTGCGGCAGAAACTGGAGAAAAATTCCTTTTGCGGCAGAAACTGGAGAAAAGTTTCTTCTACGGTAGAAACAGAGGATAAGCCCACTTTGCAGCGTCTTCCCTTGGACTTGGACTCAACGTTTGCGCACAACCTGGCAACGACAAAATGGTACTTTGAAACCCATTCTGCGGAGTGCCAGGCCCAACTTCCTTCTTAGAAAAAAAAAAAAAAAAAAATGTAAAAAGAACCCCCTACAATATATATATATATATATATATATATATATGAAATTTTAAAATAAAAAATAAAAAATTTTATATTCGGCCTCCCTAAAAATTAAAATTGGTCATCAAAGCCAATAAAATACAATAAACATCTCGTTCCTTGTGACTTGACACTATGTATTTGTTTGGATAGGAATTCTTTTGCGTCTGTGATTTGAGTTTTGCGTTTTTTTTTTTTTTTTTGGCACACGTTTTAGGGGAAAAATTTCACTGCTACAGCTACTGTTCATGAACAGTAGCCGCACTATTTGACTTTTCAGCCACATTTTAGCACATCAGTGGATCTCGTGCACTGTTCACAGGACCCACAAACTTCACTTTTTAGCAACTTTTTTATTAAAAATGGGTCCCACGATACTCTTCACACATTCAAAAATTATTTTGTTACAATGTTTTCAGTTTTCGGCAAAAATAAGTTGTATCCAAACGGACCCTATATGATCAAGTGTATTTGTGTGGTGTGTGTACTTATGTTTATTGATTTTGACTTTTTGTAAACATTAGAACACATTTTTTGATTAATTAGCATTTTTTATATGCAAATGACTCAAGTTGTATAGTTGTTTGACATTGGTTATTTGTTGTTTGGGACTTAAAGTTAGAATCGTGGTTCTTTTATTTCCTTGGCGATGTTAATTATTTTTTTTAGTTCAATAATATTTGACATATAATTAGATGATAAATATGATTTATATTTGATTGGTAAATCTAGCTACAATATTAGATTTATTTCAAGAAAAAAATGCAAATAATTCAAAAACAACTATCATGTGTCTTTTTTTTTTATTGATTTGTTAAATGAATTTATTTAGAATGATGGAGAAACTATTATAAATCTTACTAGATAAGTCATAAAAATTGATTTACCAATCGTTGAGACACAACAAATAAATAATTAAGACATTTATTTATTATATTGTTGAAATGATACTGTAGGGTCACAGTTTGTAGCCCAAACCCAAAAGAGTTGGGTTATGAGCCCAATGAGCCAAATACAATAAATTTGTAGAGAGTGAGTGAAAGAACTGAGCTTTTAGCGGATTGACTAACGGTTAGCTAGGATTTTAAGTGTAACCGAGCATGAAACCACACATAATCATAGATGAAATGTATGTCTGAGGAAATGGGATTAATAATCAAATCACTATTTCTGAAGGATAGTTCAACACTGTGCTACAGTAGTTCTTTTTCTATTCTCTTTTACTATCTTTTTTTGATCACCCTCCCTTATGGAGGGTCTTTCACATTATATACACTTGTTTAGGTCATCTCCATCGTACACTTGTTCATCATCTAAACCTATACTCGAGTATATGTCTTATCAAGTATCTTCCCTGACTCTCTGTGAACGGTAGTGGTTGAGGCTACACTGTTCAGAGGTCCTTTCCACATAAATACGGCCAGAAAAGTTGTTGCAGTGCATTTAATGCGATGGTAGCAGCTTTTCCCTTAGATATTTCTGTATTCTTATCCTCCCCGTATGCGCCTGAAGTTTATCCTTATCGTTGAAGATTCCTGGAAGGTCACCCAAGTCATCCGGGTGCTTGCTCGACTGATGTTTGTCCGGTCCGAGGAGGGTAACCTCCTCGGACTTCAGCCCTCCACTCTTTCCTTACGCGACTATCTATTCTAGGGCCTCCCCAGTCATCTACTCCAACTCAGACGTATGCCCATTAACAAATAGGGCTTAAGGCCCAATATACAAATTTGAGATTTTGCCCCCACATATACTAAATACATTCATTGTCATATCAATTTGTAAATATTTTTATATAGTAAAATTGGTAGTAGTTTTGAAGTTTTATTTATTATGCTCTTAACAAGACACTAATCTAATTGTAAACTTGTAAACATACTGACACACTAATAGTGATTAATTTACAAACTTTATATGTTGTAACGTTAGTTTGTAAACTTGTAATATAATTAATAGCAGCTTTAGCGTTTTTCTTGTCAAAATTTTATTAATACTAAATAAATACTAGTTTGCATTTAATAAAAGAAAATCAACTATACTTGGCCCAGCCTAAAGCAAATTCTTGGGCCCGTTCCTGACTTAGGAGCGTTCCTCGAATTTTTCTTGAGTTGACATCGAGTTGGTCAGACCCATCAAAGGTAACCGGCCATAAATTTATATATCATCATCAATGATGATGACTAACTTTTAAAGTGAAATTTTATAATTATCACTAACTTGAATTTGATCATCCATGCAATCAGGATTTGAGCGGTAAGTTCGATCAGCTGAAATTTTCCAAAAATTAATACCAAAATATAAGCCAACTACACCATTTTTCTTTGTTTTCTGTTCACAGGATGTTTCTTTGGTTTGTTTTTTACTCGAGTGTTTGGTGGGAGGATTATTAATAATAGAGAAATGATAATTAACAAATGAAGCAAGCCCGGAAAAACGAGAAATTCTCATACAACAGACTCCAAATAGGTCTTTACCAAAAAAAAGACTCCAAATAGGGGGACACATCTAGTCACATTCAAAGAATCAAAAGTCGATTTTGCCATGATTCGAGCCGCACGGTTGGCCTTGTAATCAAATATGGGTACGCCTTTGTTTACTGTTTCAACAACATCACGTCACATATACTAGCTGTTTCAACAGTATCACATCACAAATAAATATAGTAACCATTCATCGGCCTTAATTTTTATAACTTGATCTGAAGTAGGAAAAGATTTAGGGACACAAACTTTGCCGTAATTTGTTAAAGTAGTCAATCACGAAAAGGTAAAGAAAACAAAAACACGAGAAGAACATGTAAAAGTTATTATTTATGGCTCACAGTTTCAAGTTTCAACCACTTCGACAAATTATAGCATGTACTTACTTTTTAACCCGCACTTACGTTCAACTTATGTCCAGATTAGGAACTACAAGACTACAGTATGAAAAGAAAGAGTTTGAGAATCTAAATGGGATGTGGAAAATCCGAAATAACACTTTTCTAGAAAAGCAGGTGTAAAAAAATTGAGAAGGGATGTAAGTAGGGGTGTTTGCGATGCGATGCGATGCGGTACGGTTTTGGGTCATTTTTAGCACCGCACTTTGCGGTGCGGTTTAACTAAAACCATAACTGCACCTCACCTTATTTTTGCTATCGCATGTGCGGTGTGGTGCGGTTTAAAGTTTAGCCAAAATCATAACCGCACCGCACCTCAATTTTGCGGTTACATGTGCGATATTATGTATAAGATGCAGTTTGAAATCAATATATTTTTCAAATTTTGGGCTTTTCCTACTCAACTCAAAACTAATTTTTCCCTTTTTTGGACAAAGTTTTAAATTATTGAGCTAGTTTTTCTTTATTTTGGGTTAGCTTTTCTAGTCAACACTTGTTAGGGTTATTAAACTTTTTTTTTTTTTTTGAAAACTAGGATTATTAAACTATTAATAATATATTTAATATTAAAAATAAATAAATATATTAATATATAGAGAGGGTGCGGTGCAGTGCGGTTTGTGTGGTTTTCTTATTATAAAACCGCAAACTACACCACACCATGCGGTGTGGTGCGGTGCACTATTACTTGCGGTGCGGTACAATTATACCATTTTACGGACAGTTTTGGTGCGGTTTATGCGGTTTGATGAACACCCTTAGATGTAAGTATATAAAGAGATAAGACAAAAGTACAAAAGATAGCCAAAAAAAGTCGTAGTATAAACTGATTATTCAAACTGAGTACATTTACACAAAAGGAAAAATAATGAACAACATTTACATCCCTATATATAATCGTATAAAAAAAGTCAAAATTTGGCTATCAAAACAAAAAATCGCCAACTAAGCCCAAAACCAGTTTGGCATTGTACTTTGACAATAATTTTCACTATTTAAATAATAATAACACTTCTTATATGTATTTTTATAACATTTAAATTCGTACTTTAATAATACTGAAAATTGAACGACAATACTTAAACACAGCTAACAAACAAGCCCTTAACCTCTAGACCAAGAATGTCGTTGATGAGACGAGGAATATGAAGAGGAAACACTAGTACTCCCCGAGCTATTGTTGTTCCCAAAGAACAGGTCGGACAAGTAATTCCCCACATCCTCAGGGGCAAATCTGACAATTAACCCAACATTTCGCACTCCAACAACATTAGACCTGTGAGCGTCGTAGAATTCCCGATAACTTGGGACAATCTTTCTCTCTAATGAGACTTTCATTTCGTCTCGGAGTTTCGGGTCCGATACGACAAACGAGCTCTGTTTCCTAAAAGTTTCGTCGAAGCTCGAATTGAATTTCCTGAAAATTTCCTTCGCCTGAGCTGGAGTAATCGTAGCCGTTGGATTTTCCGGCAGCGTTGCGATCACTGGGCCCCACGCTAATCTCTCGTAATTCGCAGCGAATAGTTTCACTTTCTCTTCGTGCTTTGCGATCCAATCCTCGCCGAGAAGGTACTTCAAGTTCGAGGTTTGAACTTTGGAGACAACGTGGTTAAGGTTGTTCGCTAAGAATATGTACGAGAGACAAACGTCTTTGTGATGTTCTACTTTGCCGTCGAGTTTGCAGAGGAGTACGAGGATTAACCAAGCCATGCGCATGGAAATCGCCGGTGCCGGAGAGTCATCGGTGGCTGGATTTTCGAAGTAGGATTCCGGTAACGATGACCTCGGCGGCGGAGGCCAGTCGGCGAAAATGTCTGCGAGGATGTTACTGTAATCGGCGAGGAGAGAGAGGTAGTTCATGGTGGTGAGAGTCAGAGTGTGAACACCGCCGCCACCGTGGATTTTCGACTTCGGCGAGTCCTTTTGAATTGTTGACTCGAACTCTGATAGCATTGAGCGGACCGAGTCGCTGAGTTTGTTCAGCGAGTTGAGAGCCTGTGCTCGAACGGTGACGGTTGATTCGAATGAGAAGATAGAATCGATTTCGATCCAGTTGGTTGAAATCGCTGTGTACATGTCGAGCACACGGAAAATTTTCTCAGGATGAGATTTCTTGCTCTTAGCTACGAGTTCGGGGAATCCGAAGAGAAGAGTAGCACCTTCTTTGGAAATCTCAGTAAAACAAGACTCTCTGATCGAGTCTGAGGAAGCGAAAACATGGTCGCAGAGGATTCTCTCTCCGTTGAAAAGAATTGTCATGGAAACTTTCACTGCTTCTAACCAATCCTTGATTCTGCGATCGAGAACTTCCCAGTCCATCTTATTGATTTGTGAGGAGCTAATTTTTTCAACACCAAGTCGATAAATGCCTTCGTCGATAATCGATTTTCTGATAATTTTGTATATACTGATACACTCTTTGGCGTAACCAGAAGAGATCATACACTCAGCTATGGATCTCAAGTCAGTCATAGCTATGGAAGAAACTTCTTCGACTTCATCGATTGAATCGCCTACGTTGCGCACTTCATCGTCGTGTGAGACCGAGCCATCATCATCGTAATCGGAAATGCTTGATCGAGCGGAGGCGCGTGAGGATCGAGCGGAGACTGATTCGGGGTCCAAGTGAGCTCGATTCATGGAAAGAATTTGATAGAACTCCTTCTGTAGTCTCTTCATGGCTATCTGCATAAGGTTCTGTGCGTGCACAAGCTTCTCTGAGGTCGAGTTCTCGGTGACCAAGGCGTGCATGGATTTCTGAAGATCGTTCACGCACCTGATGAATTGCATGGCTTCACTTTTGCTCTCGTAGAACAAAGATGTGACTTTGGCATAAGTGGAGGTTTCTGGGTTCCACTTGTTTATCAAAACCGTGGCCGCTTCGATGCTCTGCTCGATCAACGACTCCGAAAAGCTGCGTCGAGGAGTACCAGTTGAAATTGAGTTTCTTGCAGGTGAAGAATATCGAGACATAGAGAAAGATGAAGTTTTGGAGTTGAAGCAAATACTCCTCATTCCTTTTCTAGGCATTTTTAAGATCTTGGAGTGAATATGAGTGATTGTTTGCTTGTTTGTGTTTGGGTGTGATGGGTGTGATAGATGAATGCTTTGAGCTCTGTGATGGTGTGTGAGAAAAGGTATATCACCGTATCAGAGAGCTAAAGATTTATAGTTCTTAGTGTCTTTGTTTATGGTAAATTGTGAGTTGGAACATTGTTGTGGGGGGTATATATAGACAAATGAACAACGCCGTTGCTTGGCCGATAGTCAAAAAAAAGAAAAAGAAAAAGAAAGAAATGAACGCCGCCATTATTGCTGAAAGAAATATTGAAACGTGTATACTGTGAAGGAGTCACGTAAATTGACTCTTACACGGTCTACGCGTACAGTTGTATTGTGTGTCTCTCAGGGAAGATGGGACTTTGAAATTTGATAAGAGTAAAACCCAAGGAAATATCAAAATAATAAAAGGTGGTGTTTAGCAAAATAATAATAATAATAATAAGAGGTGGAAATATTGTTGTATAAAATTGATGAGAGAAAATAGATTTGCCCGTGTGTAACGACACCCAACTGTTCCGTTTTGTAGAGATACGTATAAAAAAAAAATTCCTGGATTGGGTATTATAAAAATAATAATACTGATTATTTCTGGTCAGTGTTTATTTGAATCAATATCAAGTCAAAAAAATATCAATTTAAAAAAAAATAAAAACTATCAAGTCAAAAAGGATAAATTGAAACCTTCAAAAGAGGATAAATTGAAATAAATATCATTGGAGATATAAATCTCTTGATAACTTATCCTTACGTGCGCTTGATAATTTTGAAAGATTATTGCATGTGATTTGAAGATCTTGACTAAATTTTTGTAATTTACATACATTCTTTATTTATTTTTTTCTCTAAATCCCACCTTAAACAATTTTTTTAAGTAATCTATATATACATAAAGATATTTTTGTTTTACTACATGAAAAAAACCTTAATAGTGTATTATATTGTAATAAATATTGTAAGAACTGGGTTTAGCAGCCCAAGCCCACTTAGAATAGTGGTGCCTTGTACTTCAACCCAAACCCCCAAACAATAGAATTGTTTTGTGTAGAGGTGGGAAGACAATTACAGTTTAGTCGCAAGCTAAGTTTAAGGCTATACAGTGATACAGTTGTCAAATACAGAGGAACAAATCAGGTAGTCCGTAGTTGATGGTAAGAAAAGTTCTCCTCTGTCACTTCCAAGGAAGAGTTCTTATATAAGTCTTACCTAGGTTTTTATCAAGTTATACACTGTTTAATTTTCTATTTCTTACTCTCTTTCTCTCAACCTCTCCTCAGGTCAAAAACGCTTTTCCAATGAGTTGGTGTAGGACCCGCTCCTTATTCTTCTTGATCCTTGGATGTCCCACAAATATAATTGGAGAAATGGAGAATATGATTTGAAGATTATTAAATATGACATTGAAAGATCATTAAATATGATTTGAAGATTTGATTAAAGTCTTCTAATTTACATACATTCTTAAATTGTTTGAATAGAAATTAAAATCACATTAATTTGTGTCTAGAAATTTGGAAATGATTCTTGACAAGTAATAAATAAATGGTCCACATGGACGATTACATTCAAGCAAGCAATAAGTAACAGTTATAAAACCATTATAGGGCCTTCATGAGCTGCTTCATGTCCATTACAAACGCCTTTATAAGTCGTTTCATTACTTTTAATCACCCAGCTCAGGCACAACGTCCAGGGGAGATCAACAAACCTTGCAATAACTCATAAGTTGTCTATATAAAGCCATAAAAAGCAAGTAAGTAAACACACACAAACTAAGCTACAATACATATTAGAGATTTCCTAAAAAAGATTAACTAATTTAAGCATTGGAGGGTCTTTGACTGACACCAATCTATTATCACCTTGTTTTCTTTTAACAGGAAACCCAAGTCATCCATCGAGAGAAACGAAGAATATATGTACTGACAACACTTTCTGTGTTTTATCAATTCTATTCTAGAAAAATAAAATAAATCCACGTAGAAAAAAGTATAAATTGAAATAAATATCATAGGAGAATATAAATCTCTTGATAACTTATCCTTACTAGCGCTTGATAATTTTGAAAGATTATTATATGTGATTTGAAGATTTTGACAATATTTTTCTAATTTACATTCGTTCTTAATTTTTTCTATATAAAGAAAATTTTTGGGATCTAGTTTTATTTTATTTTTTGGAGAGAATTCTAACTTATAGCGTCCATTTCTATTAATAGTTTTTTATCATTAGACCAAGAGTCTGGTTTTATTTGAATCAACTATTAAGTCAAAAATAATAAATTGGAATAAATATAATTGGAAAATATGATTTTGAAAAATCATTAAATATGATTTGAAGATTTGACTAGTCTTCTAATTTACATATATTCTTAAATTGTTTGAATGAAAATTAAACGAGGATAGTGAAACAAGGGAGGAAAAGGAAATAGTATTTGATGTATACTCGTATTTGATATTTGTTTCATTTGTTTATTTTTTTAGCACCTCGTCAGCACTTATATAATCGGAGGAAATAGTAAATATTTCTGAAATATTTTTTCATGCGCGGGTTGACCATATTCAATGGTTCAGAGGCTTTGCCCTTTAGGTTGAAAAGGCAGCCATTTCTCTCCACAGGAAAAAAAAAAAAAAAAAAAAAAAGTTGAAAAGGTAGCCAATAGAAACCATTTTAAGTTGCGATTTACATGTGGACGTACGTAAGCATAAAAATAAAGGACAGCCTAGCAAAGAAGGAAAGACCAAAATAGAGGATCAGGCATGACGCAAACACAATTATATCATGGCCCTCGCTCTTTCCGAAGTAATTTTCGAGACAAATCATAATCAAGGTGTTGTAAACAAAATAAAGTACAATACTTGTTCCGCACGTTTCATTGTGGTTCAACTAAAAAGTCTAATTTTGTTTCTGTCTTTGCTTGTCGAGTAATAATTCTTCTTCTTATTTAAAATTGCAACATTTTTCATGATTATTTCCTTGTAATATTTATGGTAAAAACACAAAATTCTAATTAAGGGAAAATTTAACGAATGCCTTGAAGGTATTGTCATTAAAAATATTTTAAAAAAATTTGTATGAGAAAAGTTTTTTTTTTTTTTTAATTTAATTTTTTTGATGCATTTTTATATTTCTTTTCTAAGCGAGTGTATTCTTATAAATAGAAGATGCATTCTTCCAGGAAAATGTCAAAATGGTCCTTGATCACACAACATCCAAGAGAAAATATGACCACAAATTTCATTTCTCTGTCAAGAGATTTCTATCTAGGCATGTAGGTAAACCAAGTAATCCTTAGGCTCTTAGGCTTGTGGAAGATTTTAGGCTCTTAATTCCTATTAATCCTTAGGCTCTTGCGGTCTTCTTAAGTCCTATTAATTTAGGCATTACTGAACCCATATCCTCTCTCAGAGTGACTATGCACGTATCACCCAGAGTTGCAAAAACCTGGGTGAATGCATATAAGTTAGTAGGGGTTTAACGTAGCTTTAAAATGATAAGTGCAAAAGGGATAAAAAAAAAATGTTAAATCTAATGTAACCAAAGGAGCAGAGGCATATTGAGACACTTATGAGGATGTTGTTATGCTAGAATGGATGATGCCATAAATTGAAACGAGTAATGTGTAGTTGTCCCATACCCATTTTGTACAAGTGGGAAATTATAGAAATATTGGGTTAGACCCAGGGCAGAACCATCCATGGACTAACGGGACAATGGCCCCCTAATTTTTTATTTTTTTTTAATATTATTATATATATGTTTACTAATTTTAACAATTTTGTTTTATAAAATTACATTTTCTTAAATAAAACCACAGATGCACAGGATCTCAGTTATGCAGTCAAAAGGGATTGCAATCGCTTGTTCAAACCTAAGCTAACACTATGTTTGTTTTGTTGAAAAACCTTTTGTAAAAATAGTTTATTTTTAATATTTTTTAGTGTTTGGTAGCACAAAAAAAGCTAGTTAACCACAATTTTTAGTCAACAAAAAACCATAATAAAAATAAGGTTTATTCTCTATAGGTTGTTTTTCAAAAAATAATTTTGGAAAACAATCTCTCTCACATGTTGTATCTCCTATTGCCAAGAGTTTCATCTCTTGGTTTCATATATACTTCTTGGTTATCAATCTCTCTCTTACAATATCTAAGATCCTAAGCTCATTTAACAGTAACTCTTCCTCACTAAGATAAATATCTCCATTATTAAGAGCATCCTCCTGCCGTTGAATTTCACCTTCTACCCAAGATTTGTGAATCAAAGATAAAGAAATTTAAACATAGACCCAAATAATCATTTGCAAAACGGCCTCACATATCAAATAATCAATACATAAATACCAGACAAGAATATGTCCATGAGAAAGAAAATCTGCAACTCAAGAATGTTGAGAATAGGCACTTGTGCAAAGTTAGGGGTAAATTAAAATAATCATTTGCAAAATGGCCTCACATATCAAATAATCTATATGTAAATACCAGATAAGAATATGTCCATGAGAAAGAAAATCTACAACTCAAGAACGTTGAGAATAGGCACTTGTGCAAGGTTAGTGGTAAATTAATTAGGAGAGAGAAAGAAGGTAGAAAAGAAAATAATATAAGGGTCATGCTAATGAGTGCCCTTAAGGCAATGGTTAATAATTCATTTTAGGAAATTTTTTATACAACTTTTATGGGAAATGAAAAAAACTGTTAAAATATTAATTGTTTTTTTTTCTTTTCTCATAAAAACTTTCTTTAAATAGATTGTTAACCCATACTCTAAGGGCATCCGTTAGCATTTCTCATAAGAATAATGCTACAGACACAAACTTTTCTATAAACATTTTACAAACGGCTTATGTGGCATACTCCACCTCAGCTTTTTTTTTTTTAAAACTAAAATACCACGTCAGAAATTAAAAAAACAATAAAGAAACCCAAATCACGTTTGCAACAAAACCCTCTCCCTTTCTGCGCCTCCTTCTCTGCCTTTGCAGTACTGTATGGCTCTGCATCTCCTCTGCCTCTTCGGTCTCACATTCAAGCTAAAGAAATTTGCTTCCTCTTGCCGACTAATGCCGCCGCCACACCTCTCGCCGGAATCATTGCAGAAGTTGCCGGAACCATAGCTGAGAACGGTGTTGCAATCAAAACTGATGAGAATGATGCTCCCACTTCGGTATCTGATCATGGTTCCGGCGGGTTCCGGCGACTTCTGCAACGAATCCGGAGAGAGGTGTGGCGGCGGCATTAGTCGGCAAGAGGAAGCAGATTTCTTTGGCTTGAATGTGAGACCGAAGAGGCAGAGGAGATGCAGAGCCGTACGATACTGCTGAGGCAGAGAGGGAGGCGCAGAGAGGAAGAGGGTTTTGTTGCAAACGTGATTTGAGTTTCTTTTTTGTTTTTTTTAATTTACTTTGTTAATTTCTGACCTGGTATTTTAGTTTTTAAAAAGCTGAAGTGGAGTATGCCACATCAACAATTTGTAAAATATTTGTAGAATAATTTGTGTCTGTAGCATTACTCTTCTCATAATATAATACTCTCTAAAATTAATTAGCTAGGTTAGCTAATTTGGATAGTAATTAATTTTAAAGATGACATTAATTAGAGTGATTTTCTAATCATTATATATATTTTTAAATCTACGGTCTAAAAAATGTATAACTTTTGTAGAGCTATACCAAGTGTAATTTGAATCTATATCGTGTGTATATATATATATATATATATATATAAGTTTCCATTTCAATCCAAGAACCATGCATACTGTACGAAGGAAGGGAGGACTTATTGATTGACTATATTTTAGGCCAGATTATTGTTCTGTCAAGTAGTTTACACACGTTTAAAATAAAGGTGAGAATTTTCTTAATTAAGAAGTAGTCTCTGTTCGATAAGCATCTTATTTTATAGGCACCATTTTGAGAAATACTCGACTAGAAAATCAAAATAACTCATTCTCGGACATCATCCCCCCAGAATATGTATTTGACATGCAGATCCCAACACACCAACTATACGAGAAAGGAAGCAGCAAAAGTTAAAAGACTATATTTAATTTACAGAAATATTACGCAAATGTTTACCATGTCTTCCTCCTTGTAATCGTTAACACGCACTGTTTTCAACCAAAAAAGAAAAAAAAAAAATGATACGCTTAATTGAAACTCCGTACCTCTGTTCATTTTTTTAATTTTGCTGACTAAATCCAGAACCAAGAAAATATTCGATAGCGCTTCATAATTGACTACTTTGCTCCAAAAGAAAACAAGGAAGAAGAAACTTCTATGAGGAAGTTTAAGCATGTGATGATGAATTGATGATGCATTGTTTGAGATATGCTTGATGTATTTATTCGAATAAAAAAATTATGACCAAAAAATTTGCATGTGGGTTGTATTTTATTACAGTGAAGATCTATCATGCGAAAAACCTGCTTTAAAAAAAAAAAAAGAGAAAAAAGTCTTCAATTTGAGGCTTCATGCATATATCACTGCCTAATAAGGTTATTATTGTAGTTGTTGTATTTTATTTTTTAGCACTTACTAATTTTTGTTTTCTTCCAGTTTCATGTGAGACAAAGTTTATATCCGCAGTCTCTGTATGATTACTACATGAACTGCCAATTTTAAATTTGTATTATGGCTCACTTGATTGTACAAATAATTCTTTAATTTTGATTGGATTTCTACGTTTATTTGAGTATTTAGATTAATTCATAATAAAAACATCTAACGTCTTTAAGAAATCAAGGCATACATATAATATTTTAGAAGTTTTCAATATTTGATCATACTGTTAACTTCTAAGTTATTTTATTTTTCAACTCTACTTCTTCTCTCTTTTTCTTTTTAAAAAAAAAATCTTTATGTGATCAACTTTTCTTTTAAGTATTCATAAGATTTTTTTGAATATCTTATACTTTGATTAATTTTTAACTTCATATATTAATTACTTTTTTTTAGAAGAACTAATTACTATTTAATGGTTTTCATTTTTACTTGTTTGAAATATACATTTATAGTTAGTTTAAATTATGAAATATCTTAAACAAAATAATGATTATACTAATTCCTACAAACACTAGGCTCAAAAATGTATTTTTGAAACCAAGCATGAAAAGAAAAAATTATAACTTACATTTATATTATAATTTTTCTATGTTAATCAAGTATTTTTTTAATAACTTAATTTTTTTATATTTAGAATATTTTTAAAATTAATTTTATCTTAATCTTGTCCCCTAAATCAAAATCCTAACTCCGTCATTGTTTGCGTAAATAATTATGCATCATGATATATATTATTAATTCATAATTGCATATTAATATTAGCCCATGTCAATTAATTAATAAAATGGATACTGAATTATTGATCATAACTTCTTGAGTCATGGCTGAATTATGGGCTCTAAAGGATGGTCTCATGCTAACTTCTCAACTTAGAATTTCTGACATATGTGTAGAGCTTGATGTCGAGTTTATTGTTTTACTTCTTACTAATTACTTGATAAATAATCTCATGTTAGAGCCTTTGCTTGATGATTGCAGGACCCTATTGAAGAAATTCCATAGTTTAACTCTACTCCACATTTTCAGGGAGGCAAACTAATATGCTGATGCATTGGCTAAGTTTGGAGCCAGCCTTTCTTCGGACTATGTTAATTTTGCTAACTCACCACTTATGGTGGAGAACTTGCTGGCTTTTGACAAGACCGAGTTTTTTTGTAATAGACTTATTAATGTTTAATCTATTTCAGCATTGGTTTACCAAACAAAAAAAAAAGATCATACAAATAATTAATCGTATGTGTCAGGAATATTTTTATTTATTTATTTTGATAAGGTGGAATCAGATTTTTTTTTTTTTAAATTATAAAAATCGGAATTAGTCAGATTTGTTGAACTACTGAAATGGGAATTTTTAGTCCGCTAATCTACCAGTTAACTATTTGACCTTGTAAGCATATAAGCTTGTAACTAAGAATCTGTATCGACACATCCTTCCATGCAAATCAGACATAACATTTTGGTAGCAAAATATCATTTGTTACTCGTGTGACGAGTCTTGTAGTACCAAGATAAGTCTAAAATGCAGCTTATTCGGTTTTCTGTTACTTTTAGTTAATCATGCATTTTTTTTGTGGGGGGGGGGGGGGGGGGAGGTGGGGGAGATAATTGAAATAATTTAAAACTTTTAAGGCTTTAAGCTTTAAATTAGAATGTTTTAAAATATAAGGTTTATTGCATTATTTATTGTGTTATACTTTTATAATTTAAAATGATTTGATTTTTGTTTATTTAAAACTGAAGATACATACATACACATACGCAAGTACAACTTATATTGTCATTAGGGTCTAATAATCTCAGTTATAGAAATTAGAAAGTTCATGACAGATAAGGAATTTTTTTTAAAAAAATTTAATAAAAAAAAGAATATTTGGATGTTTAATACAAATAGTAGAAAACAAAAATAAAGAATGCTGATTTGATAATTTTCTTATTGTATACTAGCCTCGTCACATGCGCTTTACGCTTGCAATGTGACTTTTTTTTTTTTTTTTCCTTGTCTAGTGTCATAATTTTTCTTTTTTTAAAAAAAATTTGGATATTTTTTTTTAATACATGAATTAGTAGGAGCGTGTCCTATTTTATAGGCATTTTTAAAGTAATTGGAGATATATTTTTACTGAGTTCTCCTCAAGTTTTTTCCTTATTAAAGGTAAGATTTAAAAATATTTCTAAATCACATAAAAGTCCAATCCAAAGAGAGAAATCATTTTATAAATTGTATAAGTTAAATATACTTTATAGAGTCCATAAGAGTTAGTCAAACTAAAATATTTTTATAAAACTTTATATAAATATGAGTATTTTACTAGGGTTTGATTGGATTCCGCTTATTGCTGAAAATTGAAAACACTGTAACAAAATAATTTTTAAATGTGTAAATAGTACCGTTGGACCCGGTTTTAAAGAAAAAGTTGCTGAATAAAGGTATTTGTAGGCTTCATGAGCAGTGTCTAGGACTCACTGAAAAAAAAAAAAAAAAAAAAAAAAAAAAAAAAAACATTTCCGTTGTGAAACGCACAAAACAAGCTTCCCAAATGCAAGAACGCACATTTTCCGTGCGTTCCTGTGTGTTTGCTGAAAAATAGTAGGTCTCGTGCACTGTTCACGGGACCCGCAAGTACTTTTTTCAGCAAAAAAAACTTTAAAAAATGGGTCTCACGGTACTATTTACATATTTAAAAATTATTTTTCTATAGTGTTTTCAGTTTTCAGTTTTTAGTAGTAAGCGGTATCCAAACAGACTCTAGAAAAAAAATCTAAATTATTTATTCTTAAAAAGTTTTATTTAATTTTAGAATCAAATGTGGAACCATATCATAAATATTCATCTATATATATAATAATAGGTGAAACTGAGAAAAACTCAAATTAGAATTTCAAATTAGAGTTCAAATTTTACACCATATATCCTAAATTATTTATTCTTAAATAGTTTTATTTAATTTTAAAATCAAATGTGGAACCACATCATAAATATTCGCACAAACACGCTTCCCAAATGCAGGAACGCACATTTTCCGTGCGTTCCTGTGTTTTGCTGAAAAACAGTAGGTCTCGTGCACTGTTCACGGAACTCGCAATTACTTTTTTTAGCAAAAAAAAACTTTAAAACTGGGTCTCACAGTACTATTCATACATTTAAAAATTATTTTTCTATAGTGTTTTCAGTTTTCAATTTTTAGTAATAAATGATATCCAAACATACTCTAGAAAAAAAAAAAAAACGGAGGACAACAAAATCTACTCGGTTTTATAAACCATGCAGGGCCATTTGCAATTCAACAATGTCATTCTACGTATGGGTATGACCATGTAAATAAAGTACGTATACCAACGCGTGAACCTCGCAATTAATAGAAAGTAAAACTTTAGTCACCCAATTAATGGACTTTATCCTCTGTGTGCATTAATGTGATGGTTTCCTGGACCATCAACCACCATGACTTATTAGTATGCTCGTGTTTGACTCATTGAGATTGCCTCAATTTGCTTCTATCCCATTTTTTATGTGAACCCTTAGAAGCTGTGTGATATCAGATTTATGGACTTTTTGAGTCTTCTATTAATTAAATGCATTGCATTCATTTCTTGTTTATTTATCTCTGGAAACTTTCACAGTCCTATTTGGCGGCTTATACATGTGTGACTCATGAGTTCTTCTGCCATGGAAAATTATTTACTATGATGAACCTTCTGGCTAGCTAGGTATACATAATAGTCTGGTTGGTGATTATTTTCCAGATGCGTTTAGACCAATAGTACTTCCACATTCATACATATGATTGTCTTTTTTTTTAATTTTATTGATAGTGTTGTCCTATTTAGATAATAATGAACTGAGCTCCATTGTCAAATTCATAACGCTAGTTCTTTTATGAATCTATATATATATATATATATATATAAATAATAGGTGGAGTTGAGAAAAACTCAAATTAGAATTCTAAATTAAAATTTCAATTTTGCACCATGTGTCCTAAATTATTTATTTTTAAAAAGTTTTATTTAATTTTAGAATCAAATGTGGAACCACATCATAAATATTTATCTATATATATAATAATAGGTGAAATTAAAAAAAAAACTCAAATTAGAATTTCAAATTAGAGTTCAAATTTTGCACCATATGTCCTAAATTATTTATTCTTAAATAGTTTTATTTAATTTTAAAATCAAATGTGGAACCACATCATAAAGATTCGTACAAGTCAGTTATTAAGTACAAAAACCAAAGACTCTAGAATAAATGAATTGTAAAAAAAAAAAAATACTTCACAATAATTTAAAAAAAAAATGAACAACTTACATTTTATACCCAATAATATCTTTACAATTTTTTTAAAAAAGTTAACAAAATATAAAAATAACTATCAATAGTATATAAATTATATATATATGAATTATATTATGCATTTTATTGTATATCTTTTAGTGTATACATGCATATGTATGGGGTTACAAACTAGTTCAAATAAATGAGATGTACAAATATAAATAAATTATCTAATATGTATTTGCTTCTGAGTCAGACTTGGGTCTAATGTCCAGTAGTGGACACATATCACCATATAAATAAATTACCTAATAAGTGAACACATGTTACCATTTAACCGAGTCTAGTGAATTAAATGCATTGAACCTAAACCAAGTCCTTTGCTTCAAAGAGAGAGAGAGAGAACTAGATTTATTCCTTTTGGCCATTTGATCAATCCCATAATTATAACATTTAAAAAAAAATTTGATAATGACAACATTGACGTTCAATCCGATAATGATAACATTGCTTTCAGTCCATTCGCCCCCAAAAAAAATTTGTTCGTAATATAAAGTCTATTAGATTTTTTTAGAAGCTTTTATTTATTTATTTATCTTATAATTTGATACATTGGGGGGGGGGGGGGGGGATTTGATTATTGGAGACTTCTATTGAAAATAATAGGAATTGCTAATTGAACTAACATGTTTTTTTATATATTGTATTTGTGTTAGAATCTCATATTCTTTTTCCCTTGTGTGAGAGCTTGTTTCTTTATAATAAAATCAAATAAAAAAACAAAACAAAAACTAAAATGGTCTTGGGACTCTTGGCAAGTCTATTAGACTTATTCTTCTAGAAAACGATCATGATTTTATCTGGAATAAGATCAATGACTTCTTTTAATGGCTGTTTCTGCATGTTGGTCACATGACTCACATCAACATGTGCTTCTCGTTTAGGATTTAAATCAAAATGTCTGGTTATAACTCATTGTAAATACTAATAAGATCACATGTATAATAAAAATTTTCGTTCAATTTCTTTCCTGTTTAGTTGTCCCAATTTTTTCATCGATATTTTAGAGAAAGCAAGTAGCCTGTTCTTGATGAAGTTTGTTTTTAAAGCTCATTAGGTAGAATTAATGATGGATTATATAATTCCCTCATAATTTAGAGGTATTATTAATTTAAACCTTAAATTTCAATTACTTTTAGTTAAAACTAATTAAAACTTCTAAATATTTTTAATTGACTTCTTAGTGAACACCATTAACTAAAACTAACAAAAGCTTAAATAAACTACACTTAAAACTTATGCTAAATCACAAATTACTCTATGTTTGACATGTTTTCAATTTCATTTTTAATGTTTCATTCTTTTCAATTAATTTGTACCGCGACTATCATTTCCTGTCAGTTTGGCTATTCCCTTCACTGCCGTCAAGTGGTTTGCCATTAACTTCTCAAAAACAACATATTTGATTTGAATTTAATCAAATTAACTGAATCTTAAATTGGATTTCTTGATAAATTTTTTATTAGCAATATAAATAATATAATGAATAATTTAGATTAAAATCTTACAAATGTATAAGAAATTCATATATATATATATATATATATAAAAGAGTTAAAAGATAATGAAATACTACTAAAATAGAAATATAATAATGAAATTAATTGCAAAAATATTCAAATATGTATTTTAACAATTCTTGATTATATAATCAAAATTAGTTTGTTTTCTTATTGTATGTATCACTTATAGAATTTTACTGACAATGCTTTGACAATTGTTAAGGTAGAAAGAAAATTTTCAATATTAGAATTTATAAAAACCAACTTTAGATTGATTATTTCATAATAGGATTAAGTGGATTAGCCTAGAGGCAAAAATAATATAAAAAAATTAAGGTGATCAAGATAAATATATCAACAATTTTTTAATATCCATAAAATAAACATTTACACACACGTATAATTTATACTTAAAGCATATTGTGGGGGCCAAAAACTTGAGCCTTTGTGTTGGGCTTAAAGTCTCATTCTTTAATAATAATGCGTCCGAGGAGAAAAAAGCATGGGGAAAGGCCCTGTAATGGGTAGTAGAGTAGATAAATATCCGAGGGTGTTGGTCCGAGAGGGTCATCCTCTTCGGATCTGACGAATGTCAGTGAAATGAACTCCGTCTTACCCTGGGCAACCTTCCAGGAAGCTCCAGCAGTGAAGATAGATTTCGAATGTACAAGGAAGGGATAAGAACATAGAAATATCGAAGAGAAAAGCTGCCACCACCGCATTAAATGCACTACAGCAGCTTTCCTAGCCGCATTAATGTGGAGAAGACCTCTGAACAGTACTTTCAACTACTACCGCCCGTATAAGACTATAAAAATCTACTTAACAGGATAGATACAGGGGGTCTAAGGTTGGATAAAGGACAAGTGGACGATAGAAATAAATCAGAGGGGACAATATAATGGTGAAAGACCTCCATAAGAGGGGGATCAAAAATATTACAGAGAAAAAATCAGAGAAGATTCACTGTAACACTAGAAAGAACATAACATTTGAAATTGCCTATCCCTTCAAAAACTTACTCCTCGGACTTGAATTCAATCTCAAATTATATGCGTACTCCTCCTCGGACCAACTTAGAACCCTGATTAACTGTTAGAAAATCCATTATCAGCCCAATTCTTTCGCCCACCCTCTTACAAATTTATTGTATTGGGCTTATTGGGCCCATTTCCACTTCCTATCTCTTTTGGATCTGGGCTGCAATTTGTGACTTTACACATATCTTTTAACATGATTTATTATATATATTATATCTCATATTGTTGGAAATATATATGTGAGTGAAATCTCAGATTGAATAAAAATGACAAGAGGAAGTGGTTAATTTAAGAGCCCAAACTCATAAATTTAATCTTTTGGATTAAGTGGTGTCTTTAGATGTTATGTTAACATTTCAATTGGAATCTCCTCCAATGTGTTAATTGACTTAACTCCCTAACAAGTGGTGTGGCTAGGTGGTGAGGTGCTTAAGGTAAATTTCCAAGTTGGAGCAAGGACAAAGCAAGCCTAAAAGGCTCACCCAAAGGATCTTAGAAAAAGACTTAACAAATTAGTATTGTCAATAATGCTATGTCACGGTGTAGCACGAGAACATGGAAGTGTGGATCAAATTCCCATGGATGAGCGTGCTAGGTTGACATAGGATTCTTATGAATAGTGTATAAAAAGCCCATGGATGATGCATTAATGAAGAAAAAATCTTAGAATGCAAAGGAAAATCAGTAGGACTTGTTCGTGGCCCACAAAGAGGTAAAGACTCACATGTGAGGCAAAGATTGTTGGGTATATATGAGACAAAGACTCACATGTGAGTGTTAGTGAAGAAAAAAACTCATAAGGCAAAGGGAAATCAGTAGTACTTGTTTGTGACTCACAAAGAGGCAAAGACTCACATGTGAGACAAAGATGGTTAGATATATATGACACAAAAACTCACACGTGAGGCAGAGATTATTTGTGACCCACATTGATAATTTGAAATTTATAATCTAAACACAAAATTTTAATTAATATATAATCTTGCATTTAAAAAAAAATTATAATATAGCTAGTTAAATAAATATCATTTTATACATATTTAAATATAAAAAATACTTAACTTAAAGGTATGGTCTTAGACCTCAAATCGTATCGAGTTGATGTCGACAAGAGTCACAATTCTTCAAAAGGTATTTTCTTTCTCAAAGGATAGCAACACATCACCAAACAATATCCATGTGAATGCAAAATTGTCATTTCAAGGCCAGAACAAAAAATATCTGAGGTTAGTTAAATTGTCAACCGAATAATCAATTGGCAAAAGAAAGTTGCCTAAATTTTTGGTTAAACATATCTTCATAATAATCCAGTCCTGAATAAAACCAAGTTCATTCGAAAACGTGCTAGGGCTTTATTGTTCACTATTAATCAAAAACCAGGAAAAAAAAATTGTGGTAGTGGCTGAAATTCATCAAAAGAAAGAAAAAAGAAAAAGAAAAGTGGGAGTTTTATTATTTCTTAATTAGGTAGGTCAGTCTATTGAAATTTGAAAGGTCCTAATTCACTCTTCAGGGCTTAAACACCACAGAAAAAGAGAAAATAAAAAAAGGTATACATTGCCAACGACATATACCTGAATTCGGATCATAACTTCATATAGAAGTATAGAATAACTGGACAGCGTAAAGAAAGAGAGGTTCACAGCGACTTTTCGAAATTCAAATATTAATTATATTACTAACTATTATAACATGCATGCAAGTTGCAACGGCATTTATCATCCGTGATCGATTAGTGCCTCTTTTGACATCAACTACTTTTACTTTTATGCTTTTAGTTTATTTGCATATTTATAATTTTTAAAAGTTTTATTTTATTTTTCTAGATTTAATTGATACTTTAATAAACTTTCTGCAAATAAATAATTAGCAACAAAAATTTTTATAAATAGAACACCTTAAGAGAGACTTCTTGAGTAGTTAATATAATATATAGAGACACATTTAGCCCAAAAAGCATAAGTCCATTGGATATGAACTCAACTATGTTATTTTAATCGCTCAATTTTCTCATTAGTATCTGTGGGGAGAAAAAACTTGAGCCTTTGCATTGGGCTTAAGTCCCACACTTTAATAATAATAGGTCCGAAGAGAAGAAATCGTGAGGGAGCCCCGTAGCTGATAATAGAGCGTACAAATGTCCAAGGGTGTTGGTCCGAGAGGGTCATCCTCCTCGGATCCGACATATGTCAGTGAAGTGAGCTTCATCTTACCCTAGTCCACCTTCCAGGAAGCTCCAGTGACGAAGATGAACTACAAATGTACAGGGAAGGGATAAGAACACAGAAATATCTAAGGAAAAGCTGCTACCACCGCATTAAATGCATTACAGCAGCTTTCCTGGCCGCATTAATGTGGAGAAGACCTCTGAACAGTGTTTTCAACCACTTTTACTCCCAGAAAATCAAAAAGCTGTGGGAAGGGAGACAGAAACTCAAGTACGAAGCTAGATAGTAGACAAGTGGACGGTGGGATTGAATAAAGGAGGACTATATAATGGAATATAGTCTCCAGAAGAAAGGGATCGAGAAATATTAAAAGAAAATATTGAGGAAGATTCACTGTAGCACCAGGAAGAACACCATCAGAAATAACTTCATCCACGAACTTACTCCTCAGACACCACCGGAAATAACCAATTTACTCAAAAACTTACTCCTCGGACTTGAGTTCATCATTTGATTATGTGGTTTATCCTCCTCGGACAAACTGTTTGCTTCCATTAATTGTTGTAAAACCCATCGCCAGCCTAATTCTTCCACCCACTCTCTAACAAATTCATTGTACTGGGCTTATTGGGCCCATATCCTATTCCATCTGGGTTTGGGCTACGATTTGTGTCCCTACAATTGGCGCCGTCTGTGGGGAGAATTAGCGCTAGTAAAGTTTACAACAGTTATGGCGGGTTCAGGACCACAGCAGATCAGTCCACCTCATGCAGAAATAATAATACTGATTATTTCTGGTCAGTGTTTATTTGAATCAATATCAAGTCAAAAAAATATCAATTTTAAAAAAAATAAAAACTATCAAGTCAAAAAGGATAAATTGAAACCTTCAAAAGAGGATAAATTGAAATAAATATCATTGGAGATATAAATCTCTTGATAACTTATCCTTACGTGCGCTTGATAGTTTTGAAAGATTATTGCATGTGATTTGAAGATCTTGACTAGATTTTTGTAATTTACATACATTCTTTATTTATTTTTTTCTCTAAATCCCACCTTAAACAATTTTTTTAAGTAATCTATATATACATAAAGATATTTGTGTTTTACTACATGAAAAAAACCTTAATAGTGTATTATATTGTAATAAATATTGTAAGAACTGGGTTTAGCAGCCCAAGCCCACTTAGAATAGTGGTGCCTTGTACTTCAACCCAAACCCCCAAACAATAGAATTGTTTTGTGTAGAGGTGGGAAGACAATTACAGTTTAGTCGCAAGCTAAGTTTAAGGCTAGTGATACAGTTGTCAAATACAAAGGAACAAATCAGGTAGTCCGTAGTTGATGGTAAGAAAAGTTCTCCTCTGTCACTTCCAAGGAAGAGTTCTTATATAAGTCTTACCTAGGTTTTTATCAAGTTATACACTGTTTAATTTTCTACTCCCTCCGTCCCACTTTGTTTGTCCTCTATTCCATTTTGGGATGTCCCAAAGTATTGTCCTATTTCTAAAAATAAAAGTTATTAATTTACTAATGTTCCTATTATACCCCTATTAATTTACTAATTCAATTTTTTGATAAATTTATTTAAGGGTAGTTTTGGAAACTTATACATTTTTAAAAGATAGACAAGACAATAAATGGTGTTCCCTTAAAAAACTTGACTTTTCAAACAGAACAAACAAAGTGGGATGGAGGGAGTATTTCTTACTCTCTTTCTCTCAACCTCTCCTCAGGTCAAAAACGCTTTTCCAATGAGTTGGTGTAGGACCCGCTCCTTATTCTTCTTGATCCTTGGATGTCCCACAAATATAATTGGAGAAATGGAGAATATGATTTGAAGATTATTAAATATGACATTGAAAGATCATTAAATATGATTTGAAGATTTGATTAAAGTCTTCTAATTTACATACATTCTTAAATTGTTTGAATAGAAATTAAAATCACATTAATTTGTGTCTAGAAATTTGGAAATAATTCTTGACGAGTAATAAATAAATGGTCCACATGGACGATTACATTCAAGCAAGCAATAAGTAACAGTTATAAAACCATTATAGGGCCTTCATGAGCTGCTTCATGTCCATTACAAACACCTTTATAAGTCGTTTCATTACTTTTAATCACCCAGCTCAGGCACAACGTCTAGGGGAGATCAACAAACCTTGCAATAACCCATAAGTTGTCTATATAAAGCCATAAAAAGCAAGTAAGTAAACACACACAAACTAAGCTACAATACATATTAGAGATTTCCTAAAAAAGATTAACTAATTTAAGCATTGGAGGGTCTTTGACTGACACCAATCCGATGTCTTTTATTATCACCTTGTTTTCTTTTAACAGGAAACCCAAGTCATCCATCGAGAGAAACGAAGAATATATGTACTGACAACACTTTCTGTCTTTTATCAATTCTATTCTAGAAAAATAAAATAAATCCATGTAGAAAAAAGTATAAATTGAAATAAATATCATAGGAGAATATAAATCTCTTGATAACTTATCCTTACTAGCGCTTGATAATTTTGAAAGATTATTATATGTGATTTGAAGATTTTGACAATATTTTTCTAATTTACATTTGTTCTTAATTTTTTCTACATAAAGAAAATTTTTGGGATCTGGTTTTATTTTATTTTTTAGAGAGAGTTCTAACTTATAGCGTCCATTTCTATTAATAGTTTTTTATCATTAGACCAAAAGTCTGGTTTTATTTGAATCAACTATTAAGTCAAAAATAATAAATTGGAATAAATATAATTGGAAAATATGATTTTGAAAAATCATTAAATATGATTTGAAGATTTGACTAGTCTTCTAATTTACATATATTCTTAAATTGTTTGAATGAAAATTAAACGAGGATAGTGAAACAAGGGAGGAAAAGGAAATAGTATTTGATGTATACTCGTATTTGATATTTGTTTCATTGTTTATTTTTTTAGCACCTCGTCAGCACTTATATAATCGGAGGAAATAGTAAATATTTCTGAAATATTTCTGAAATATTCAATGGTTCAGAGGCTTTGCCCTTTAGGTTGAAAAGGCCGCCATTTCTCTCCGCATAAAAAAAAAAAAAAAAAAAAAAAAAAGTTGAAAAGGTAGCCAATAGAAACCATTTTAAGTTGCGATTTACATGTGGACGTACGTAAGCATAAAAATCAAGGACAGCCTAGCAAAGAAGGAAAGACCAAAATAGAGGATCAGGCATGACGCAAACACAATTATATCATGGCCCTCGCTCTGTCCGAAGTAATTTTCGAGACAAATCATAATCAAGGTGTTGTAAACAAAATAAAGTACAATACTTGTTCCACACGTTTCATTGTGGTTCAACTAAAAAGTCTAATTTTGTTTCTGTCTTTGCTTGTCGCGTAATAATTCTTCTTCTTTAGTTAAAATTGCAACATTTTTCATGATTATTTCCTTGTAATATTTATGGTAAAAACACAAAATTCTAATTAAGGGAAAATTTTACGAATGCCTTAAAGGTATTGTCATTAAAAATATTTTTAGAAAATTTGTATGAGAAAAGTTTTTTTTTTTTTAATTTAATTTTTTTGATGCATTTTTTATATTTCTTGTTCTGAGCGAGTGTATTCTTATAAATAGAAGATGCATTCTTCCAGGAAAATGTCAAAATGGTCCTTGACCACACAACATCCAAGAGAAAATATGACCACAAATTTCATTCCTGTGTCAAGAGATTTCTATCTAGGCATGTAGGTAAACCGAGTAATCCTTAGGCTCTTAGGCTTGCGGAAGATTTTAGGCTTGTAAGTTAATTTCCCTCGTACTTGCGGTCTTCTTAAGTCCTATTAATTTAGGCATTACTGAACCCATATCCTATCTCAGAGTGACTATGCACGTATTACCTAGAGTTGCAAAAACCTGGTTTACACTCAAAACAGTTTTGCAAGTTAGTCACTTCCTAAACATTATGACATAATTTTGAATGCATATAAGTTAGTAGGGGTTTAACGTAGCTTTAAAATGATAAGTGCAACAGGGATAAAAAAATGTTAAATCTAATGTAACCAAAGGAGCAGAGGCATATTGAGACACTTATGAGGATGTTGTTATGCTAGAATGGATGATGCCATAAATTGAAACGAGAGATGTGTAGTTGTCCCATACCCATTATGTACAAGTGGGAAATTATAGAAATATTGGGTTAGACCCAGGGCAGAACCATCCTTGGACTAAGGGGACAATGGCCCCCTAATTTTTTTTTTTTTTTTTAATATTATTATATATATGTTTACTAATTTTAGCAATTTTGTTTTATAAAATTACATTTTCTTAAATAAAACCACAGATGCACAAGATCTCAGTTATGCAGTCAAAAGGGATTGCAATCGCTTGTTCGAACCTAAGCTAACACTATGTTTGTTTTGTTGAAAAACCTTTTGTAAAAATAGTTTATCTTTAATATTTTTTAGTGTTTGGTAGCACAAAAAAAGCTAGTTAACCACAATTTTTAGTCAACAAAAAACCATAATAAAAATAAGGTTTATTCTCTATAGGTTCTTTTTCAAAAAATAATTTTGGAAAACAATCTCTCTCACATGTTGCATCTCCTATTGCCAAGAGTTTCATCTCTTGGCTTCATATATACTTTTTGGTTATCAATCTCTCTCTTACAATATCTAAGATCCTAAGCTCATTTAACAGTAACTCTTCCTCACTAAGGTAAATATCTCCCTTTTTAAGAGCATCCTCTTGCCGTTGAATTTCACCTTCTACCCCAAGATTTGTGAATCGAAGATAAAGAAATTTAAACATAGACCAAAATAATCATTTGCAAAACGGCCTCACATATCAAATAATCAATACATAAATACCAGACAAGAATATGTCCATGAGAAAGAAAATCTGCAACTCAAGAACGTTGAGAATAGGCACTTGTGCAAAGTTAGGGGTAAATTAAAATAATCATTTGCAAAATGGCCTCACATATCAAATAATCTATATGTAAATACTAGATAAGAATATGTCCATGAGAAAGAAAATCTACAACTCAAGAATGTTGAGAATAGGCACCTGTGCAAGGTTAGTGGTAAATTAATTAGGAGAGAGAAAGAAGGTAGAAAAGAAAATAATATAAGGGTCATGCTAACGAGTGCCCTTAAGACAATGGTTAATAATTCATTTTAGGAAATTTTTTACACAACTTTTATGAGAAATGAAAAAAAAAACTGTTAAAATATTATTTTTTCTTTTCTTTTCTTTTCTCATAAAAACTTTCTTTAAATAGATTGTTAACTCATACTCTAAGGGCATCCGTTAGCATTTCTCATAAGAATAATGCTACAGACACAAACTATTCTATAAACATTTTACAAACGGCTGATGTGGCATACTCCACCTTAGCTTTTTTTTTTTAAACTAAAATACCACGTCAGAAATTAAAAAAAAAAAACAAAAAAGAAACCCAAATCACGTTTGCAACAAAACCCTCTCCCCTTCTGCGCCTCCTTCTCTGCCTCTGCAGTACCGTATGGCTCTGCATCTCCTTTGCCTCTTTGGTTTCACATTCAAGCTAAAGAAATATGCTTCCTCCTGCCGACTAATGCCTCTGCCACACCTCTCGCCGAAATCGTTGCAGAAGTTGCCGGAACCATAGCTAAGAACGGTGTTGCAATCAAAACTGATGAGAATGATGCTCCCACTTCGGTATTTGATCATGGTTTTGGCGATTTCTGCAACGAATCCGGAGAGAGGTGTGGCGGCGGCATTAGTCGGCAAGAGGAAGCAGATTTCTTTGGCTTGAATGTGAGACCGAAGAGGCAGAGGAGATGCAGAGCCGTACAGTACTGCTGAGGCAGAGAGGGAGAGGGAGAGGGTATTGTTGCAAACGTGATTTGGGTTTCTTTTTTGTTTTTTTAATTTACTTTGTTAATTTCTGACATGGTATTTTAGTTTTTAAAAAGCTGAAGTGGAGTATGCCATATCAACAATTTGTAAAATATTTGTAGAATAGTTTGTGTCTGTAGCATTACTCTTCTCATAATATAATACTCTCTAAAATTAATTAGCTAGGTTAGCTAATTTGAATAGTAATTAATTTTAAAGATGACATTAATTAGAGTGATTTTCTAATCATTATATATATATTTTTAAATCTATAGTCTAAAAAATGTATAATTTTTATAGAGTTATACCAGGTGTAATTTGAATCTATATTGTGTATATATATATATATATATAAAAGTTTCCATTTCAATCCAAGAACCATGCATACTGTACGAAGGAAGGGAGGACTTATTGATTGACTATATTTTAGGCCAGATTATTGTTCTGTCAAGTAGTTTACACACGTTTAAAATAAAGGTGAGAATTTTCTTAATTAAGAAGTAGTCTCTGTTCGATAAGCATCTTATTTTATAGGAACCATTTTGAGAAATACTTGACTAGAAAATCAAAATAACTCATTCTCGGACATCATCCCCCCAGAATATGTATTTGACATGCAGATCCCAACACACCAACTATACGAGAAAGGAAGCAGTAAAAGTTAAAAGACTATATTTAATTTACAGAAATATTACTCAAATGTTTACCATGTCTTCCTCCTTGTAATCGTTAACACGCACTGTTTTCAACCAAAAAAGAAAAAAAAAATGATACGCTTAATTGAAACTCCGTACCTCTGTTCATTTTTTTAATTTTGCTGACTCAATCCAGAACCAAGAAAATATTCGATAGCGCTTCATAATTGACTACTTTGCTCCAAAAGAAAACAAGGAAGAAGAAACTTCTATGAGGAAGTTTAAGCATGTGATGATGAATTGATGATGCATTGTTTGAGATATGCTTGATGTATTTATTCGAATAAAAAAATTATGACCAAAAAATTTGCATGTGGGTTGTATTTTATTACAGTGAAGATCTATCATGCGAGAAACCTGCTTTTAAAAAAAAAAAAAGAGAAAAAAGTCTTCAATTTGAGGCTTCATGCATATATCACTGCCTAATAAGGTTATTATTGTAGTTGTTGTATTTTATTTTTTAGCACTTACTAATTTTTGTTTTCTTCCAGTTTCATGTGAGACAAAGTTTATATCCGCAGTCTCTGTATGATTACTACATGAACTGCCAATTTTAAATTTGTATTATGGCTCATTTGATTGTACAAATAATTCTTTAATTTTGATTGGATTTCTACGTTTATTTGAGTATGTAGATTAATTCATAATAAAAACATCTAACGTCTTTAAGAAATCAAGGCATACATATAATATTTTAGAAGTTTTCAATATTTGATCATACTGTTAACTTCTAAGGCTGTGTTTGTTTCGTGTAAGTGATTTTCCGGAAAATACTTATTTTCCGGAAATGCTATTTTCCGGAAAGGAAAATAGTTTTAAGTGTTTGGTTGTATTTTAGAAAATGTTGTGAAAAATATTTTCTGGTGTTTGGTTGTATGGTTGAAAATGCTATTTTCCTACAAATTTTTCACACAGCAATTCAACCCACAGCAGCAAACTCCGGCAATCAAAAGCCACAACCACCAAAACACTACCATCGCACCACCACAACAACAAAAATCAAAATCACACAGAAACACAAATAAAACCCAGGAAAAAAAAATCATAATCCGATCAAATTGAGAGAAGAAGGGAGGGAGGACGATCGGTTTTGGGGTGCGACGGATCTGGGTTCGCGATCGGGGACGACGAATCGGTGCTGTGATCTGGGTTCGCGATCTGGGTTCGCGATCGGGGTTCGTGATTTGGGTTCGCGAGGGGTTCGCGATCTGGGTTCGCGAGGGGTTCGTGATCTGGGTTCGTGATCTGGGTTCGCGAGGGGTTCGCGATCTGGGTTCGCGAAGTCGAACGGATTCGAAGTCGGACGGTGAACCGATCGTCCCCTCTCTCTTCTTCCTCTCTCTCTCTCTCTCTGCGCGCGGGCGCGTCTTCCTCACCCTCAGCTCTCTCTCTGTTTTCCGGAAAATTTCTATTTGAAGGTAAAATAGAAACGGAAATCAATTTACACCCGTTTAAAGGCCAACTGAAAAGCATTTCCGGAAAATGCATTTTCCGTGCGCAACCAAACACCCGTAAAAAGGTGAAAAGCATTTCCGGAAATGCTTTTCACCCAAAACAAACGCAGCCTAAGTTATTTTATTTTTCAACTCTACTTCTTCTCTCTTTTTCTTTTTAAAAAAAAAATCTTTATGTGATCAACTTTTCTTTTAAGTATTCATAAGATTTTTTTGAATATCTTATACTTTGATTAATTTTTAACTTCATATATTAATTACTTTTTTTTAGAAGAACTAATTACTATTTAATGGTTTTCATTTTTACTTGTTTGAAATATACATTTATAGTTAGTTTAAATTATGAAATATCTTAAACATAATAATGATTATACTAATTCCTACAAACACTAGGCTCAAAAATGTATTTTTGAAACCAAGCATGAAAAGAAAAAATTATAACTTACATTTATATTATAATTTTTCTATGTTAATCAAGTATTTTTTTAATAACTTAATTTTTTTATATTTAGAATATTTTTAAAATTAATTTTATCTTAATCTTGTCCCCTAAATCAAAATCCTAACTCCGTCATTGTTTGCGTAAATAATTATGCATCATGATATATATTATTAATTCATAATTGCATATTAATATTAGCCCATGTCAATTAATTAATAAAATGGATACTGAATTATTGATCATAACTTCTTGAGTCATGGCTGAATTATGGGCTCTAAAGGATGGTCTCATGCTAACTTCTCAACTTAGAATTTCTGACATATGTGTAGAGCTTGATGTCGAGTTTATTGTTTTACTTCTTACTAATTACTTGATAAATAATCTCATGTTAGAGCCTTTGCTTGATGATTGCAGGACCCTATTGAAGAAATTCCATAGTTTAACTCTCCTCCACATTTTCAGGGAGGCAAACTAATATGCTGATGCATTGGCTAAGTTTGGAGCCAGCCTTTCTTCGGACTATGTTAATTTTGTAACCCACCACTTATGGTGGAGAACTTGCTGGCTTTTGACAAGACCGAGTTTTTTTTGTAATAGACTTATTAATGTTTAATCTATTTCAGCATTGGTTTACCAAACAAAAAAAAAGATCATACAAATAATTAATCGTATGTGTCAGGAATATTTTTATTTATTTATTTTGAAAAGGTGGAATCAGATTTTTTTTTTTTAAATTATAAAAATCGGAATTAGTCAGATTTGTTGAACTACTGAAATGGGAATTTTTAGTCCGCTAATCTACCAGTTAACTATTTGACCTTGTAAGCATATAAGCTTGTAACTAAGAATCTGTATAGACACATCCTTCCATGCAAATCAGACATAACATTTTGGTAGCAAAATATCATTTGTTACTCGTGTGACGAGTCTTGTAGTACCGAGATAAGTCTAAAATGCAGCTTATTCGGTTTTCTGTTACTTTTAGTCAATCATGCATTTTTTTTTTGGGGGGGGGGGGGTTGTGGGGGGAGATAATTGAAATAATTTAAAACTTTTAAGGCTTTAAGCTTTAAATTAGAATGTTTTAAAATATAAGGTTTATTGCATTATTTATTGTGTTATACTTTTATAATTTAAAATGATTTGATTTTTGTTTATTTAAAACTGAAGATACATACATACACATACGCAAGTACAACTTATATTGTCATTAGGGTCTAATAATCTCAGTTATAGAAATTAGAAAGTTCATGACAGATAAGGAATTTTTTTTTTTAAATTTAATAAAAAAAAGAATATTTGGATGTTTAATACAAATAGTAGAAAACAAAAATAAAGAATGCTGATTTGATAATTTTCTTATTGTATACTAGCCTCGTCACATGCGCTTTGCGTTTGCAATGTGAATTTTTTTTTTTTCCTTGTCTAGTGTCATAATTTTTCTTTTTTTTTAAAAAATTTGGATATATTTTTTTAATACATGAATTAGTAGGAGCGTGTCCTATTTTATAGGCATTTTTAAAGTAATTGGAGATATATTTTTACTAAGTTCTCCTCAAGTTTTTTCCTTATTAAAGGTAAGATTTAAAAATATTTCTAAATCACATAAAAGTCCAATCCAAAGAGAGAAATCATTTTATAAATTGTATAAGTTAAATATACTTTATAGAGTCCATAAGAGTTAGTCAAACTAAAATATTTTTATAAAACTTTATATAAATATGAGTATTTTACTGGGGTTTGATTGGATTCCGCTTATTGCTGAAAATTGAAAACACTGTAACAAAATAATTTTTAAATGTGTAAATAGTACCGTTGGACCCGGTTTTAAAGAAAAAGTTGCTGAATAAAGGTATTTGTTGGCTTCATGAGCAGTGTCTAGGACTCACTGAAAAAAAAAAAAAAAAAAAAAAAAAAAAACATTTCCGTTGTGAAACGCACAAAACAAGCTTCCCAAATGCAAGAACGCACATTTTCCGTGCGTTCCTGTGTGTTTGCTGAAAAACAGTAGGTCTCGTGCACTGTTCACGGGACCCGCAAGTACTTTTTTCAGCAAAAAAAACTTTAAAACTGGGTCTCACGGTACTATTTACATATTTAAAAATTATTTTTCTATAGTGTTTTCAGTTTTCAGTTTTTAGTAATAAGCGGTATCCAAACAGACCCTAGAAAAAAAATCTAAATTATTTATTCTTAAAAAGTTTTATTTAATTTTAGAATCAAATGTGGAACCATATCATAAATATTCATCTATATATATAATAATAGGTGAAACTGAGAAAAACTCAAATTAGAATTTCAAATTAGAGTTCAAATTTTACACCATATATCCTAAATTATTTATTCTTAAATAGTTTTATTTAATTTTAAAATCAAATGTGGAATCACATCATAAATATTCGCACAAACACGCTTCCCAAATGCAGGAACGCACATTTTCCGTGCGTTTCTGTGTTTTGCTGAAAAACAGTAAGTCTCGTGCACTGTTCACGGAACTCGCAATTACTTTTTTTAGCAAAAAAAAACTTTAAAACTGGGTCTCACAGTACTATTCATACATTTAAAAATTATTTTTCTATAGTGTTTTCAGTTTTCAATTTTTAGTAATAAACGGTATCCAAACATACCCTAGAAAAAAAAAAAAAAAAAAACAGAGTACAACAAAATCTACTCGGTTTTATAAACCATGCAGGGCCATTTGCAATTCAACAATGTCATTCTACGTATGGGTATGACCATGTAAATAAAGTACGTATACCAACCCGTGAACCTCGCAATTAATAGAAAGTAAAACTTTAGTCACCCAATTAATGGACTTTATCCTCTGTGTGCATTAATGTGATGGTTTCCTGGACCATCAACCATCATGACTTATTAGTATGCTCGTGTTTGACTCATTGAGATTGCCTCAATTTGCTTCTATCCCATTTTTTATGTGAACCATTAGAAGCTGTGTGATATCAGATTTATGGACTTTTTGAGTCTTCTATTAATTAAATGCATTGCATTCATTTCTTGTTTATTTATCTCTGGAAACTTTCACAGTCCTATTTGGCGGCTTATACATGTGTGACTCATGAGTTCTTCTGCCATGGAAAATTATTTACTATGATGAACCTTCTGGCTAGCTAGGTATACATAATAGTCTGGTTGGTGATTATTTTCCAGATGCGTTTAGACCAATAGTACTTCCACATTCATACATATGATTGTCTTTTTTTAATTTTATTGATAGTATTGTCCTATTTAGATAATAATGAACTGAGCTCCATTGTCAAATGCATAACGCTAGTTCTTTTATGAATCTATATATATATATATATATATATATATATATATATATATATATATATATAATAGGTGGAGTTGAGAAAAACTCAAATTAGAATTCTAAATTAAAATTTCAATTTTGCACCATGTATCCTAAATTATTTATTTTTAAAAAGTTTTATTTAATTTTAGAATCAAATGTGGAACCACATCATAAATATTTATCTATATATATAATAATAGGTGAAATTAAGAAAAACTCAAATTAGAATTTCAAATTAGAGTTCAAATTTTGCACCATATGTCCTAAATTATTTATTCTTAAATAGTTTTATTTAATTTTAAAATCAAATGTGGAACCACATCATAAAGATTCGTACAAGTCAGTTATTAAGTACAAAAACCAAAGACTCTAGAATAAATGAATTGTAAAAAAAAAAAAAAATACTTCACAATAATTTTAAAAAAAAAATGAACAATTTACATTTTATACCCAATAATATCTTTACAATTTTTTTTAAAAAGTTAACAAAATATAAAAATAACTATCAATAGTATATAAATTATATATATATGAATTATATTATGCATTTTATTGTATATCTTTTAGTGTATACATGCATATGTATGGGGTTACAAACTAGTTCAAATAAATGAGATGTACAAATATAAATAAATTATCTAATATGTATTTGCTTCTGAGTCAGACTTAGGTCTAATGTCCAGTAGTGGACACATATCACCATATAAATAAATTACCTAATAAGTGAACACATGTTACCATTTAACTGAGTCTAGTGAATTAAATGCATTGAACCTAAACCAAGTCCTTTGCTTCAGAGAGAGAGAGAGAGAACTAGATTTATTCCTTTTGGCCATTTGATCAATCCCATAATTATAACATTTAAAAAAAATTTGATAATGACAACATTGACGTTCAATCCGATAATGATAACATTGCTTTCAGTCCATTCGCCCCCAAAAAAAATTTGTTCGTAATATAAAGTCTATTAGATTTTTTTAGAAGCTTTTATTTATTTATTTATCTTATAATTTGATACATTGGGGGGGGGGGGGGATTTGATTATTGGAGACTTCTATTGAAAATAATAGGAATTGCTAATTGAACTAACATGATTTTTTATATATTGTATTTGTGTTAGAATCTCATATTCTTTTTCCCTTGTGTGAGAGCTTGTTTCTTTATAATAAAATCAAATAAAAAAACAAAACAAAAACTAAAATGGTCTTGGGACTCTTGGCAAGTCTATTAGACTTATTCTTCTAGAAAACGATCATGATTTTATCTGGAATAAGATCAATGACTTCTTTTAATGGCTGTTTCTGCATGTTGGTCACATGACTCACATCAACATGTGCTTCTCGTTTAGGATTTAAATCAAAATGTCTGGTTATAACTCATTGTAAATACTAATAAGATCACATGTATAATAAAAATTTTCGTTCAATTTCTTTCCTGTTTAGTTGTCCCAATTTTTTCATCGATATTTTAGAGAAAGCAAGTAGCCTGTTCTTGATGAAGTTTGTTTTTAAAGCTCATTAGGTAGAATTAATGATGGATTATATAATTCCCTCATAATTTAGAGGTATTATTAATTTAAACCTTAAATTTAAATTACTTTTAGTTAAAACTAATTAAAACTTCTAAATATTTTTAATTGACTTCTTAGTGAACACCATTAACTAAAACTAACAAAAGCTTAAATAAACTACACTTAAAACTTATGCTAAATCACAAATTACTCTATGTTTGACATGTTTTCAATTTCATTTTTAAAGTTTCATTCTTTTCAATTAATTTGTACCGCGACTATCATTTCCTGTCAGTTTGGCTATTCCCTTCACTGCCGTCAAGTGGTTTGCCATTAACTTCTCAAAACAACATATTTGATTTGAATTTAATCAAATTAACTGAATCTTAAATTGGATTTCTTGATAAATTTTTTATTAGCAATATAAATAATATAATGAATAATTTAGATTAAAATCTTACAAATGTATAAGAAATTCATATATATATATATATATATATATATATATATATATATATATATATATATATATATATATAAAAGAGTTAAAAGATAATGAAATACTACTAAAATAGAAATATAATAATGAAATTAATTGCAAAAATATTCAAATATGTATTCTAACAATTCTTGATTATATAATCAAAATTAGTTTGTTTTCTTATTGTATGTATCACTTATAGAATTTTACTGACAATGCTTTGACAATTGTTTAGGTAGAAAGAAAATTTTCAATATTAGAATTTATAAAAACCAACTTTAGATTGATTATTTCGTAATAGGATTAAGTGGATTAGCCTAGAGGCAAAAATAATATAAAAAAATTAAGGTGATCAAGATAAATATATCAATAATTTTTTAATATCCATAAAATAAACATTTACACACACGTATAATTTATACTTAAAGCATATTGTGGGGGCCAAAAACTTGAGCTTTTGTGTTGGGCTTAAAGTCTCATTCTTTAATAATAATGCGTCCGAGGTGAAAAAAGCATGGGGAAAGGCCCTGTAATGGGTAGTAGAGCAGATAAATATCCGAGGGTGTTGGTCCGAGAGGGTCATCCTCCTCGGATCTGACGAATGTCAGTGAAATGAACTTCATCTTACCCTGGGCAACCTTCCAGGAAGCTCCAGCAGTGAAGATAGATTTCGAATGTACAGAGAAGGGATAAGAACACAGAAATATCTAAGAGAAAAGCTGTCACCACCGCATTAAATGCACTACAGCAGCTTTCCTAGCCGCATTAATGTGGAGAAGACCTCTGAACAGTACTTTCAACTACTACCGCCCATATAAGACTATAAAAATCTACTTAACAGGATAGATACGGGGGTCTAAGGTTGGATGAAGGACAAGTGGACGATAGAAATAGATCAGAGGGGACTATATAATGGTGAAAGACCTCCATAAGAGGGGGATCAAAAATATTAAAGAGAAAAAATCAAAGAAGATTCACTGTAACACTAGAAAGAACATAACATCTGAAATTGCCTATCCCTTCAAAAACTTACTCCTCGGACTTGAATTCAATTTCAAATTATATGCGTACTCCTCCTCGGACCAACTTAGAACCCTGATTAACTGTTAGAAAATCCATTATCAGCCCAATTCTTTCGCCCACCCTCTTACAAATTTATTGTATTGGGCTTATTGGGCCCATTTCCACTTCCTATCTCTTTTGGATCTGGGCTGCAATTTGTGACCTTACACATATCTTTTAACATGATTTATTATATATATTATATCTCATATTGTTGGAAATATATATGTGAGTGAAATCTCAGATTGAATAAAAATGACAAGAGGAAGTGGTTAATTTAAGAGCCCAAACTCATAAATTTAATCTTTTGGATTAAGTGGTGTCTTTAGATGTTATGTTAACATTTCAATTGGAATCTCCTCCAATGTGTTAATTGACTTAACTCCCTAACAAGTGGTGTGGCTAGGTGGTGAGGTGCTTAAGGTAAATTTCCAAGTTGGAGCAAGGACAAAGCAAGCCTAAAAGGCTCACCCACAGGATCTTAGAAAAAGACTTAACAAATTAGTATTGTCAATAATGCTATGTCACGGTGTAGCACGAGAACATGGAAGTGTGGATCAAATTCCCATGGATGAGCGTGCTAGGTTGACATAGGATTCTTATGAATAGTGTATAAAAAGCCCATGGATGATGCATTAGTGGAGAAAAAATCTTAGAATGCAAAGGAAAATCAGTAGGACTTGTTCGTGGCCCACAAAGAGGTAAAGACTCACATGTAAGGCAAAGATTGTTGGGTATATATGAGACAAAGACTCACATGTGAGTGTTAGTGAAGAAAAAAACTCATAAGGCAAAGGGAAATTAGTAGTACTTGTTTGTGACTCACAAAGAGGCAAAGACTCACATGTGAGACAGAGATGGTTAAATATATATGACACAAAAACTCACACGTGAGGCAGAGATTATTTGTGACCCACATTGATAATTTGAAATTTATAATCTAAACACAAAATTTTAATTAATATATAATTTTGCATTTAAAAAAAATTTATAATATAGCTAGTTAAATAAATATCATTTTATACATATTTAAATATAAAAAATACTTAACTTAAAGGTATGGTCTTAGACCTCAAATTGTATCAAGTTGATGTCGACAAGAGTCACAATTCTTCAAAAGGTATTTTCTTTCCCAAAGGATAGCAACGCATCACCAAACAATATCCATGTGAATGCAAAATTGTCATTTCAAGGCCAGAACAAAAAATATCTGAGGTTAGTTAAATTGTCAACCGAATAATCAATTGGCAAAAGAAAGTTGCCTAAATTTTTGGTTAAACATATCTTCATAATAATCCAGTCCTGAATAAAACCAAGTTCATTCGAAAACGTGCTAGGGCTTTATTGTTCACTATTAATCAAAAACCAGGAAAAAAAAATTGTGGTAGTGGCTGAAATTCATCAAAAGAAAGAAAAAAGAAAAAGAAAAGTGGGAGTTTTATTATTTCTTAATTAGGTAGGTCAGTCTATTGAAATTTGAAAGGTCCTAATTCACTTTTCAGGGCTTAAACACCACAGAAAAAGAGAAAATAAAAAAAGGTATACATTGCCAACGACATATAGCTGAATTCGGATCATAACTTCATATAGAAGTATAGAATAACTGGACAGCGTAAAGAAAGAGAGGTTCACAGCGACTTTTCGAAATTCAAATATTAATTATATTACTAACTATTATAACATGCATGCAAGTTGCAACGGCATTTATCATCCGTGATCGATTAGTGCCTCTTTTGACATCAACTACTTTTACTTTTATGCTTTTAGTTTATTTGCATATTTATAATTTTTAAAAGTTTTATTTTATTTTTCTAGATTTAATTGATACTTTAATAAACTTTCAGCAAATAAATAATTAGCAACAAAAATTTTTATAAATAGAACACCTTAAGAGAGACTTCTTGAGTAGTTAATATAATATATAGAGACACATTTAGCCCAAAAGGCATAAGTCCATTGGATATGAACTCAACTATGTTATTTTAATCGCTCAATTTTCTCATTAGTATCCAATATGAGATTTTACTCACACATGTATACAACAATATCCCCTTTTATGGGTGAGTCTCTGCCTCTTAGTGGGTTTCAAGACCTGCATGTGGGCTATGAACAAGTCCTACTCGCTCCATGGAAACCTTGTACCTCCCTATTGTCTAACACTATTGACAATACTACTTCGCTGAACATTTTTTTTTTTTTTTTTCAGAATCTTTTGTATAGGTTTTATGGGCTTATCTTGTGCGATATATCATCTTTGCTCCATCTGCGAAAAAGCTCCAACTATACATACACGTATAAGTACCTAGTCGATCCCCACTCCAACTACGAAAGGGATTTTGATTTTTGATAACTTTACCACCTTTGCCGCACATCATTCCATTTGTGAAAGGGTTCTAAGTACATGTATCTCGTCCTCACTACAACTACGAAAATAATCTTAATAACCTTGCCACTTTTGGAGAGAGTAACTTAGAGAGATTCCTTAAATAGTCAATATAACATATAGAAATACATTGAAATAAAAAAATCAAAGCCTAAGAGTATGACCTCAATCATATTATATTAATCTTTCACTCTTCCCATTAATATCTAATGTATGACCTCACTCTATATACCTAACAAATAAATCTATGATCTATGTATGAAAGTGAAACTATGGGTGAAACATTTTCTACTCATGCAATTTCGCTTTCTGAATTCCGAGGACCTTCATGATTTACATAAGGATGCAAACCTGTAAATTCGTACACGTAAAATCAAAATTGGTCCGTACATGTATTGATTTCTGGGACGCATATTTAAAAAATGATAGTGATTTAAATTTAATCGAATTTAAGAAGCTTGTACAAGTAATTCAAGACAATGAACCTTCAGCACCGACCAAATTAATGCATAACTTGTTATTTCCTTTTGGCGGTCCTAATGAAAAAGGCTGAAAGACAGAGACCTTTTACAGCTTTAACTTTGCAAACTCAACATTTCAATTCATAGCAGAAGTTCGAGTTCCCCACTTCCTCGACACAATCAAAGGAGCTATCGGCAAGTTAAATGCCATTAAAAGCTCACAGCGACTCGTCCTACGTTGAAGTTGCTCATTTCTAATGGCGACGAGACGTCCAACAGTTATGGGCCACATTTGGCTAGCTGGAATGGAAGTAGAGAGTAGAGACTGGGACCAATGTCTAGTTCAAAAGGATTGTGATATCATGGAGGTGGACAAGGTGGAAAAGACGATCATATCTTTTTTCTTTTTCTTTTTTTAGTATCAAATAGCAAGAATTTGTTTTTTTGCCCCTTATATGGTATTGGCAATTGATGAGAGTGTATGGAAATATTTATTTTAAATTATTTTATTCATTTATAAAGGTTAATTGTATTTCTATTAGTTAAATTTGAGGTATGTTGTTGTGGGATCCTTTTTGGGACAGTTTCCTGTTCCAAAGCCAATATTTTATCTTGGGGGATTGAAAAGAGCCTAAGTAAGTATTAAAAGAACTGAGTTCGGCTCACCATGGCTTATTTGGGTTATTATACGAATTGATTTGTGCACAAGTTAGATAAACTCTATAACAAAATATCAAGGGTAGGTAGAGGTCAATCAAGGGGAGAGGAATAGACTAGCATTACATAGATGCTTGAGAGAATTTCAACCTTGCACGTTGCATGAAAGTGACCTCACTACCATTTTCAAGATAGCTTGAAAGACAAGATACTAAATATTTTTTATTTAAGAGTTCTTCTAGTGCCACAAAAAAAGCCACATAAAATATCATAACTTGCCCACGTGGCGAGTTATGACTTTTTTTTTGTGGCACATGACTTTCCCTTTATTTAATGGATTTCAGTTGAGAAATATTGGTGACATACACTTATGCACAACTTTGTGCCACAACTCACCACATGACGAGTTGTGGTTGGTTAGAGTGTGTTAGTGAGCCATGTGGGGACACACTCTAACCAACCACAACTCGCCATGTGGCGAGTTATGACATAAAGTTATGCATAAGTGTGTGTGACCAGTATTTCTCATTTCAGTTTTAGGGTTTAGGTTTAGGTTTTTGGGGTGATGATGACAGCAATTTGAAAGGAATTTGGGTCAGTGGTCTCATGAGGTGACGGCTTCAAGGTCATAAGAAACTTTTAGGGGAAATGAGGTTTGGGAAGGCCCAATCGTTACATTGGTTGGTGGTGGATGCATGGTTGGGTCGAGTCTACTATTGGGTTTAGGTCTAGGTTTGAGTGTAGGTTTGCTTGTCTGTATGTGAGATGATGTTGATGGGCATTCGGGAGTGTGGGGAAGAAAAAAGAAATTTATCAAATGGTTTTAATAAGGTATACTACAAAATGAAAAGTGTGAGATTTTTAACAATGATGAGAGATATGTGGTGTATTTGAAGAGTGGGCAATTAAAATAGAAAAAAAAAATGTATACATTTTCTATTTTAATATTTGATCAAAATTTGCAAAACTGGTAATGAATGGTCTTTCTCATGTACTTTAACATCGATTATAGGAGTTCATTTTTAAGTTTTAAAACATTTTTGTCTACTTACTTCTCAGAGCCAAAGAATGCACAAGAAAGAATCACATAGGAGAAATTGTTCGGTTCTAAAGTGAGATCTCTCTCTCCTTTCACAACAGGTGCATGCTCTCATGCGGGACCCATGGTGGGATCCACACTCATTTGAGAATAAGAACTACTATTGTGGATTGAATAATTTTACAATCACATAGGGTCTGGACCTGATGAAATTGACATTTTTAGAAGACATGAAAAAATAAATAATAAAAATAAAAAATAAAATTTGCACCAAATTGATTTGGAGCTATCTTTTTCAACTTATTACATGGTGATTTATAAAATTATTCATGTATATTATTTGAATAAGTCACATGGCTTATAAAAAATTAATGTGACTAAAACTATACATGAGTGGTCTCTTCAATCATCATATAAAGGATTGAAGAAAGATAATTCTAAACCAGTTTGGAACCAGACATTTTCCCAACAAAAAAATCATTTGCTACCACCAAAAATTCAAAGAAACATAATTATTGGTGATGATTTAGCAATTGTTAAAAAGGTTATGATGTTAAAAGAGATCACAAATTTGAACTGTGAAATTCATAAAAGAAAATCTAATTGTTGGAATACAAATTAAAATGGTTGCAAGAAAAATAAAAGTTGTTGAGAATTTTTTGTTGCCATTAATTTTCCATGAATTTAAAAAATAAAATAATTTATACTTATCTTAAATAGTTTACTTAAAAAATAAGTTAGATAAAAGTATCATTATACCTTAAAAAAATAAGGCCTTCAAAACTGTAGATAAATTCACTATGAAAATAAAGTGAATTTAAGTTATCTAAAAAAATAAATTACAATTAAGTTAATTCCAATTTTTGCCAACCTCCTAATAAAAAATATTTGTAAAAGAAAAACTAAATAGGACTTTGAAAAGCCTAGACTTCAAATGTACGTATTTTGCTCATTTGATAATATTTGTTTAGAATTTTTTTAACTCTGTGATATGGTCTGTTGTTCTTTATTAGAAAAATCAAAGTTGATATCTCCTCACTTCCTACTATTAAATTACCAAATTATATATATATATATATATATCATTCTTTTCACAACGTCTAAAAACAAACGTACATATCAAATATGCAAGGTTGGTACAGGCTTTTATATTTGATATATACATTTGAATAATTGAATGATAGTTGTGTGTTGACATTTGAGAGATTCTAAACTCTAATTTCAATGATATGTAAATAGTTTCTCTTGAACCTTTAACGCAATCGCGATGTTTAAAAAAGAAATCAAAAATACAAAATTATTATTGCTAGACATGTAAAAATTAAACGCAAGAATTCCTTGTCACTGCAATTGAGATTTATATATAAGAAGCATAACTCGTTCACAAAAGACCGCATAGCGCAGTGGATTAGCGCGTTTGACTTCGGATCAAAAGGTCGTGGGTTCGACTCCCACTGTGGTCGATCCTTGCCTAAGGAGTTACGTACCGTTTCTTCTATTTTGCACATTTTCACTTTTTGACATTTCGTTTTCAATTCTTTGGAGAGGCCATGCCTGATGTCTCTATTTTGATATGGGCCAGTGCTCAAGTCTTGGTGTCCTGGTCCTCCACAAGTCAGCTAAGTTTAGTAAATCCCTCTAGGCTCGAGCCCAAAATCAATATATTACTTGAATGAAAAACTCACATCCATAAAAAAGGCTTCTTTTGATTCTCTAATGTAAGGGTTGTAAATGCACAAAACACTATATGACATAGCAGACTCGTTTCATGAAAAATCTTAGTTCAAATTCTGTCTCTTATGTTAATATTTGTCATGGCTTGGCTCGTTAATAATCCTATTCGATATAGAAACAAGTGTAAGACCTTTTTAAAGAAATTCTTTGTCCTTAGACAATATTAATCAAAATAGAATCACCTTATGCTAATAATGGAACAAGGAGGTCTCCTATTACCAATTTCTTTTGTCAATTTGGAAGCCCAATTTTACTTACTGCATCAACAATTTTGTGAAGTTTACATAGATATAGTCACCTATCCATCACTAACTTAACCAAAATTTTAAATTCCTTGGTAATAAATTGATCAGTGGAAAAGGACAGATCCATTAGAAAGTCTTGTTTCCCCTTAAATAATATTATTCCTTATGAATATTTGAAATTTGATGGCGTTTTCTTCTAATCAAAAAAGTAAGAAGTCAAAGAAAAACTCACATCCATAAAAAAAAAAAGGGCTTCTTTTAATTCTCTTATGTTAGAGTTGTAAATGCACAAAGTTGAATACAACACAGCAGACTCGTCTCATGAAAAATCTTGGTTCAGATTCTGTCTCTCGCGGTAATATTTGTCTCGGCTTGGCTCGTTAACAATCCTATTCGATATAGAAACAAGTGTGATTTGGCCTTTTTAAAGAAATTCTTTGTCCTTAGACAATATTAATCAAAATAGAAGCACCTTATGCTAATACGGAACAAGAAGGACCCGTATTACCACTTTCTTTTGTCAATTTGGAAGCCCAATTTTACCTGCTGTATCAACAATTTTGTGAAGTTTACGTAGACATAGTCATCTGTCCATCACCAACTTAACCAAATATCTGAACTCCTTGGTAATAAATTGATTGGTGGAAAAGGACACATCCATCGGAAAAGTCTTGTTTTCTCTTAAATAACATTATTCCTTATGGATATTTGAAATAACTCATTTATTTGACATTTCATTTTCAATTCTTTGGAGAGGCCATGACTAATGTGTCCATTTTGATATGGGCTAGTGTTCTAGTCTTGGTGTCCTGGTCCTCCACAAGTTAGCTAAAGTTTAGTAAATCCCTCTAGGCTCTAGCCTAAAATCAATATATTACTTGAATGAATAACTCACATCCATAAAAAAAAAAAAAAAAGGCTTCTTTTGATTCTCTTATGTTAGGGTTGTAAATGCACAAAGCTCTATATGACATAGCAGACTCGTGAAAAATTTTGGTTCAGATTTTATCTCTTGTGTTAATATTTATCTTGGCTTGGCTCGTCAACAATCCTATTCGATATAGAAACAAGTGTGAAGCCTTTTTAAAGAAATTCTTTGTCCGTAGACAATATTAATCAAAATAGAATCACCTTATGCTAATAAAAAAACAAGGAGGTCCCCTATTACCAATTTCTTTTGTCAATTTGGAAGCCTAGTCTTACCTATTGCATCAACAATTTTGTGAAGTTTACATAGATATAGTCATTTGTCCATCACCAACTTAACCAAATTTCTAAACTCCTTGGTAATAAATCGATCGATGGAAAAGGACACATCCATCGGAAAAGTCTTGTTTCCCCTTAAATAATATTATTCCTTATGGATATTTGAAATCTCATGGCATTTTCTTTTAATCAAAAAGGTATGAGTCAAAGAAAAACTCACATCCATAAAAAAAGGCTTCTTTTAATTATCTAATGTTATGGTTGTAAATGCACAAAGCTGTATACGACATAGCAAACTCGTCTCATGAAAAATCTTGGTTCAAATTCTGTCTCTCGTGTTAATATTTGTCTCGGTTTGGCTCGTTAACAATCCTATTTGATATAGAAACAAGTGTGATTTGGCCTTTTTAAAGAAATTCTTTGTCCTTAGACAATATTAATCAAAATAGAAGCACCTTATGCTAATACGGAACAAGAAAGTCCCCTATTACCACTTTCTTTTGTCAATTTCGAAGCCCAATCTTACCTATTGCATCAACAATTTTGTGAAGTTTACATAGTCATAGTCATGTGTCCATCACCAACTTAACCAAATTTCTAAACTCCTTGGTAATAAATTGATTAGTGGAAAAGGACACATCCATTGGAAAAGTCCTGTTTTCCCTTAAACAATATTATTCCTTATGGATATTTGAAATCTTATGGCATTTTCTTTTAATAAAAAAGGTATGAGTCAAAGAAAAATTGTGACTCATAAGAACTAAGAGCATCAGCATTGATGGTAGGGGTGTCAATGTTTGATTCAACTCGCAAACACGACATGGGTATTTGCGGGTTAGGGTTGGACCTTAACGAGTTTGGGTCATAAATGGGTCGACCCAAAAGCGACATGATAAGAAACGTATCATAAACGGATCAACCCACAGACCTGCAATAGACACATTTGACACATCAATTTATTTGTGTCAATCCAAAATAACTCATTTAACACAACCCATTTAACTCGCATAATAAATAAATATTCATTTTATTTTAGATTTGTCAAATACCTTTTATATCCAACCTATACTTTAAACTTAAAAAGAAAAGCAATTACAAATACTTACAAGTGATATAATTGTAAATTGAAACTTCATAAACACTAGTCATGATCAGTCTACTGTTTGCACCAATTCTTTCAATATTGATACTTAACATTTGGCGAGTTTAATGAATGTTATGTTTTTCTTGAAACATGTCATTTTGAATTTGAGTTGAAGTGTATGCACTTATTTTGAAGGATAAAGAACTTATTTCTAGATAGATGTTATATTTTTATTGAACTATGTTATTTTGAGTGTGGGTTGAAGATTTGAAGTGTATGCATTACTTTTAGGATGTAAAGAACTTATTTCTATATGGATGTTATATTTAATATTAAGTAAGTTAAAATGGGTCACGTTGCATACATGTCAATCCAACACAATCGGTTTATTAAACGTGTCAAATGGGTCGGGTCGGGTCAACCCCCTTCATTAACAGGTTGGGTTAGGGTTAAAGAGCTACGACATGATTATTAAATGGATCAAGTTTGGGTTGAGACATTTAGTTGAACACTCCTAACTCAACACGACATGAACTCAACACTCTAAACCGAATTGACACCACAAAAAGCAACTTTATCTATTTTACCACCCTACTTTACAAAACACTCAACATCAGTGGTTTTATTTTAATATTTAGCACAATAAAATAATATAAACAATACAATAAAATAATATATCTACTATAATAAACAATAACCACCACCACCAATACAATAAGATAATATAACTTTTAATAAAATATATATATATATATATATATATATATTTTTTTTATCATCTTAGCTACAGTGCACAATCATATTTGTCTAAGCCAAATTTTTTGGCTTTCCCTCCACCATTGTAGTATGTTTTTTAGTATTGGTAGTGCTAAAAACTAAAAATAGCAATATGGCTTTTTAGCACTACCGGTACTAATGCTCTTACAACACAGAAGGAAATTGCCAGAACTAGCACATTTAGCAAGGGTATGAGCCACACCATCGGCCTCCCTTTTAATTTAATTAAAAACACAACTAGGATAATTTCTCAAGTCTAGTGCATTGCCAAGCAGAGTAGAAACAGACTATATCAGCATTGTTGATTGCGTCAAGACAAACTTTTGCATCACCTTCCTCCATAATATTCAGGAAATTTTCCTCTTTGTCAATTAGAGAGCTCATACTATAGCAGTGGCCTCTGCAAATTGTAAATCATAGTACAAATGACTCCTAACCCATACTTTGAGGATAGCACAATGTTCATTTTGGACAATCAAAACTAAGGAGGTGGAACTCTTTGGCCAGAGCTGCATCTACATTAAGTTTATTAGAACCCAGGAAGGGGCACTACCCTATTTTTTAGCAATCAAAACAAAATATTTTAGTATTGGTGTATTCCTACTCCTAAGTCCTACCTACCATTCCAAGATTATATATATAATTTGTATATTTATAAATAATAATAATAGTTCTCATTGATTTAAAGCATGAATAAATGTTTTCTCCCCCAAAAAAAAAAGAAAAAACATGTAGGTTACATTACATTGAGTTGACTTTTGTGCTGTATTACTAAGAGCCCTTGTTTTGTTTTGTTTTTTTGTTTTTTGTTTTCTTGTTTTTTGTATGTTTTAACCACCAATTTAACATTTTTACTTTGATAGAAATTTTTTGACCCATTTTTGAAACTTTATATATCGTCGCTTCTGAACTAGGGCTAGGGCTTGATGATTATAAGCCACCTATGTAGTTTGTATCGTCCTCTCTTACATAGAGAAAATCATTGCAACACCATGAACGCGCTAGTGTTGAACCATGTAAATGTTTCGTGGTTATTCTTTACGTGTTCTCTATTTTTGCTTCTCACATGTTCTGGGAATTATAGATTCAATTCCCATCACTCTTTGGGAAAGGCCTAGATGAAGTATTCTTTTGTTTACCTGCTAGGAACATTTTCTATTCTAATTTCAAAAATCCTTGATCAAATTTATGTTTAATAGTATTAAGGAAAGGAAAATAATCAAAATTGAGCATTGATCTTCTGTTATACAGCAAGCAATTTTCCAGCATACCAAATTCAGAGGCAGCAAACAAGCTGAATTCTAAGCAGCAAATTGACATCAAATCTTGCCATAAAATAACACGACAGGCACAACTGAACATTTCACCTAAGGCAATGAATGTCTGATGGGGGGACGAACTAGGGGTTTCCAAGAAAAGGGGTCGAGGGTTTGCCCCCTATCTACCCTCTCATCAAACCAAAGCATAAGCCTAGAACAGACATCATACAGGAGAAATCAAAGATAAATTTCTGAAAGATGAGTAAAAAACAATCTCATGTTTAAAACTTAAAGCTAGATGGTTCAAACCCGATACAAGATAAACAAAAATGCTGCCTGCATGGCTGCAACTAATGGCAAATTCAGGGAAAAAAAAAAAAAAAGGTCCATAATGAAAATTAGGAAAAGTAGACCCTAGAGGCCTAGCCTACACTTTGATAGCATACTTCCTCAATGGAAAGTACATCTCCTTCTTCTTCTCGCGTTCTGTCTTCAAAGATGCCTGCATGAATACAAGGAAAAAGGAATACTATAAGATCTAGAACATCTATCACCCCAAGTAGAGCAAGCAAACAGGAAAAGGCTTTCCAATAGATTGGATTTTATGGTTATGTGAAATCAAGGCACTGGAAATGCATAGAAATTTTTTAGGTTCTTAAATTACCAATAGCTACAGATTTCTTTTAAAGAAGCTTGTTACTTAAAAGTTCATGAAACTTCATTTAAAATTCAACATTAGGATAAGAACCAAGACTTTACCATCAATCTATCAGGTACAGCAAGATAACAATCCAGTATTTCTATCATTGTAGAAGTTTCCCAAATACATTAACCGATTTTACAAATCCATCCTTTTCTGTACATTCTCTCTTCATTTGAAATGAATCCATTTTATGCTTGAGATTAAGTATTACAAGTCTTAGGTTGTATCATTTAAAAAAAAATAGATGTGGTGACAGATATAAAATTGAAGTCTTAACAGTGAAATGGACCGTGTCAATTTCACTTCAAATGGAGAGGACATATGGTTAGATAACTCCAAATCCAAGAAGCAAATAACAACATTAGAAAAGTAGGTGAACAACGCTTGTTCCTAACCGCTTATGCTAAGCGGCATGAATGCTTTGCTACCATTGCTTTTACATAGAGAGAAGTTTCCATTAAATTAAACATGACACGGTTCCACTCACTAAAATCCCTCATTTCTTTTTCTCCTAGTGTCACCTCAAAAGCCATTACAACCAATTACTATATCTCATCTATTGATTTACTAAATTCACAATAATATTCACAAAAGCACCATTTTCCATCTTTACCATTAGCCCATCCCAACATTCAACAACATCAACCTTATATCAATTGAACTAACCACCAAAAAAGCACCAAACTAAATTCAAAGAAAACTTATATTAACAATTATTAAAAAAGAAAAAAAGGCATAGATTACAAATAATGACCTGTTTCTTGGTGAGGCGTCTGCGGATAGCACGGGTTTTCTTGGGACGAAGATCGAGAGGGATGTATTTCTTGTTCTTGTAGACCTCCCTAAGAGCTGATTTCTGCTTCTGCGATATCACTGTCAACACTTGCGCTATTCCAAGCCTCACTACCTTTCTGCACACACACACATATACACACACACACAGATCACAAAACTATGAGTCTTTTTTATACACAAAAGAGAGAGAAAGAGAGAGAGAGAGAGTTTGTACATCTTGGAGAGCTTGTTGGGTGCACCACCAGTGACCTTAGCAACACGGAGAAGAGCGAGCTCAGCTTTGAGGTCCTTCAACTGAGCCAGCAGTTCTGCCTTTGTCTTGTTCCTCAACTCGTGTACCTTAATCCTCGCTAAAACAACAACAACAACAACATTTTCAATCAATCAGATAAATTCAGATCAAATCGAACCACGAAACAAAACATACATTAACAAATACCGTGGATTAATAATAAAACATCAAATAGTTTTAAGGATTTTTTTTTTCTTTTATTCTTTTCTGTGTGTCTCTTACCCATTGTGAAATAACGCGGCGGCTTGGGTTCCTCGTCGCTCTCTGAATGAAAAACCCTAGGAGTCTGAAATGAAAGGAGGCGAGAGAAGCAGAGAGAGCTTATAGTGCTTTAAGCCTTGTGTGATGACTTTGTGGGCCTTGCTCTAGCTACTGGGCTTTATTCAATTTGTGTTAATTGGACTCGGGACAAAAAGTGTTAACCGGGTTCGGGCTTCGGTGGCCATCAACAAAATTCATTGATTGGGCTTCTAAAATAGAACTGTTTGGGCCTCGACTGACTGAATGAGCCAGGCTGGAGCTCATGTTTTACCTAATGGGCCAACCCATAGCTTGCCTTTCAATTTTTATTTTTTTAAAGGTTAAATTATGAATTATACTTTCTAATTTGATATAATTTCAATTCAGTCTTTTAATTTATTTTTAATTGATTTCAGTTCATTAACTTTCATTTGTTTCCAATGTAGTCCAATACTAACAGTGAGATTTGATGAAACTAAGACAACATAACTACACTAAAAAAATAAAATAAAATAAGTTAAAGGATGTAATTTCAAGGATTCAATTGAAAGCAATTCTCTTCTTAAAAAAAAAAATTTGAAAACAAATCAAAGTTATAGGATATAATTTGTAAATTTATTTGTTTTTTTTTTTTTAAAGTGTGAAGAATGAGTAGATGAATGGTTTATATACATGAGTCCTAACTAAGTTCATTTTAAAATGAGTTCTGACCTTCTAGCTAGATAACTCTAACCCATATAAAAAAATAGGGAAATGATATGTCTACAACATTTTTACAACATTTTTACAACAAATCTTAAATGGCATGTTGTTATTGGTTATTATTGTTAGGGCAAAAAAGTAATCTTAGTGTTAGTTTCAAATTTGAACCAATAACAACTAACCACCTGTGATTTGTTGTAAAATTGTTGTAAAAATGTTGTAGACGTAGCATCTCTCAAAAAAATATAGTAGTTTTAAAAACATATTGCTAAAAAATTGTAGTTGGAACACTTCGTAACTAATGCCACCGAAGTTTAAAATGAAAGTTTGCAAACTAAGCAACCTTTCAATAATGATGTAGCAAATATTATTGACTTTACTAAAATAGACTATGAAGTTGTTGTAGTATAAGATACAGTTAGTTGGTTGTGGTCCTTGTCAAATATTAAACAAGTCTGTCCATTGTTTTTTGCTTGGATCAATGATTTCTATGCTTTTTTTTTGTTTTTGTTTTTATCCTTGTGATTTTTGTTTTGGAGAATCAAGACAGTAAAATATTATTAACTTAGGCTACTCAAATCAGCTAAGTACATAGAGTTAAGGTCCGGTGGTATTTCTTCCATCCAGATTGACAAATCAGGGGTAGAGGATGCACGTCATGTTAAAGCATGTGGCAGGCTATTAGAATGTCTCCTAACATGAGATAAAAGAAGCGATGAAAACAGAGCCATAAGAACATGAATGTCTGCAAGTAAATGACCATAGTGAGCCAAAGAATTGTCGCCCTTCACTAAAGATTTGATCAAAACTTCAAAGTCCCCTTCAAGAGTGATGTTATCGAAGCCTAGTTCAATCGTAAGCTCCAATGCTTTCCATGCAGCCAAGACTTCCACCTCTATAACTAAACTGGGTAGAGGTATTTGCTGAGTAAGAGAAGCCATGAACAGTCCATGATCATTACGGATCACAACTCTCAAGTCAACAAGTCCTTCGTCTGCGAATACTGCACCATCAAAGTTGACTTTATAAGCATGTTGAACCGGTGCTTGCCAAGCTGTTATCTAATGAGGTCGTGACTGTTGAAAAGCAACATTGCAATGATTTTTTCTAGTATTCAATCTTGAGCAAATTCCACCACTTGACCGAGTGAGAGAGCAGGCTTGCCCAGGTGTAAATTATTCCTAATATTCCATAGAGTCCATAGCATAGCAGCAAAGAGATCAGGCTCTCTATTACCTGCAAAAATAAACTCAAAAATATCAGTGAAAAAGGAGCACGCCTGAAGCGTGCTGTGATTCCATTGAACCCGAGACCTCCAAACTGATTGCAAAGCTGGGCAATGGAACAAAGCATGAACCACATCCTCTTGGTGTAGTTTGCAAACATCACAACAGCTCTTAGTAATGACCTTTCTGCGAATCAGATTAGTCTTGGTTGGGAATAAATCCATGTAAGCCTTCCAAGCCAAGTGCTTGACTTTATTTGGAACTTGTAGTCCCCAAATTTTCTTCCAAAAAGGCATGAGCACTGAATGATCTGAGGGCCCAGGTAAACCATGTTGCTGCTGCTCATGTAAATACTGGGATCCGGATTTGACAGAATAAACTTCATCAGGGTTAAAAGGCCAAATTAGGACGTCATCCTGTACGGACCTGCAGAGAGGCATATTTTTAATAATGGCTGCTTCAAAGTCATAGAATATATTATCGATGATGTTCCCCTTCCACTCCTTATTGATCAGATCAATCAAATCAGCCACCAAATTCACTCCCCTCCCTTCAACCCGAGGTGATAACACCTTGGGATGAACTGAGTTGGGCAACCAATTCTTACCCTAAATATGTATAGCTCTATCCGATCCAATCCTCCATTTTGCGCCTTGTTTAATCACATTCCTACCCTTCATGATACTTTTCCAAGCATACGAGGAGTTGGCTAGAATTTTTGCTTCCATAACAGAGGTATCAGGGAAGTATTTTGCCTTGTGATTATTTATCTTTGTCCTGTACATATGCACCAAATTATTTTGTGTCAAGACCAAATTATCCATATATAGATACATGCACATAACTTTTTTGTAAAAACAATAATATAATTAAATAAGAAAAATATTAAAGATACTACAAATTTTATTAATGAATATAATTAGTAAGTTTCAACTACATCATAAATGAATGTTTAAATTATATTTTTATGATTAATAACACATCAATTTATAAATTTAATGTAGTAAAACTTATAATACATGTAGTACTACTTGTTAAATAATATTAATACATTCACCACCATTAAATTCTCAAGGAAAAAAAAAAAAGATATGCTTAGAAGAATCATTTATGCTTCTTAAGCAAAAAAGAATTATGAATACCTCTTAGATTTTGTAAGCTTGAAAAGATTTCATGACATGAAAATCACAACCGATACCAGCTAAATTAAACCTAGTAGTTTCAAAAACAACAAACTGCATAAATCTCAAATACAACAAGAGGAATGATATGTTCATAATATTTTTACAATAAATTTTAAGTAGATTACTTTTTTAACCCAACAATAACAATCAGTAACAACCTGCCACTTATAATTTGTTATAAAAATATTGTGGTCATATCATTTGTTTAAAAAAAGAAAAAAAAAACACGTATCATAGAATTATTTAGCTACACTGTTGATTGTTGAACCTTGATTTCAGTAACCACCGCAGGTCCCACTTTTTAGTTGCTATTGGACCAAGAAATGCTAAAATCACGAACGGGTACATCCACACACAGTACCAATATTCTCTCCGCTGTCTGCTTGTTCATGGTAGCATTAGCCAGTCGAAAATTCAAAGCCTTCCCGACAATCTCTTTCCCTTTCTATTTACTCAATCAACTGTCTTTCAACAAACACGGAAGAAAACTAAAAATAAAAACAGACCATCTCTCACTCTCAATCACAAAACCACCATAGTTGCACCTTCACTCAATATCGATCCTATTGTTTTGCTTGTGGCTAAAAAGAAAAGGGTTTCCAATGATGAAACAATTGCACAAGCAATCGAACCAAAGAAGAGATGACGAGATCCCAGTGGGCGTGGGGCAAAACGCGCCGTACTCACCAAAAGCCTTCAAGCCAACTCGATCTCTCCCTCGATCCATCAACTACCTCTTCAAAGAACAGAGGCTTCTTTTCATTCTAGTCGGAATTCTTATTGGCTCGACGTTTTTCATTCTCCAGCCCACGCTCTCTCGACTCGGCCCATCCGAGCCCACTTCGACAATCCCGCGCACAATCTCGACTATCGACCGGGTCTCGACTCGATTTCCCGCCATTCCGGCCAAGCTTGGGCGGGTCCCAGCTGGGATCTCGAGGCGGAGATCGAGGATCGTGGTCACCGGTGGGGCCGGGTTTGTTGGTAGTCACCTTGTCGATAAGCTTATCAAGAGAGGTGATGATGTGATTGTGATTGACAATTTCTTCACCGGGAGGAAAGAGAACTTGGTCCACCATTTTGGGAACCCCAGGTTCGAGCTCATTCGACACGATGTGGTCGAGCCTATACTTCTCGAAGTCGATCAGATCTACCACTTGGCTTGCCCTGCCTCTCCTGTTCATTACAAGTACAATCCTGTCAAGACCATTATATCCTTATTAATAATAATTCGTAAATGGGTCATTGTTTTATTTAACTATTGCCTATGATTTTGTTGTTTTTTTTTTAATATTGAATGGGAAATGTTTTGAGGTCCTTGACTGTGTGAGTGTGATTACAAGACCAATGTGATGGGTACATTAAATATGTTGGGTCTGGCAAAGAGAATTGGAGCGAGGTTTTTGCTTACGAGTACCAGTGAGGTTTATGGAGACCCACTTGAGCATCCTCAGAAAGAGACTTATTGGGGAAATGTGAACCCAATTGGTGAGTTTGGTAGTTAAGTTAATGTTGTTTAATTGTGATGAATTGGTGTTGGTTGGTTATGTTTATGTGATTTGACAAATGGTTTAGGTGAGAGGAGTTGCTATGATGAAGGAAAGCGGACGGCGGAAACCTTAGCAATGGATTATCACCGAGGTGCTGGTGTTGAGGTAATTCATTCCGAGATTTCACTTGGTACATTGTTAATCTAGATATGCTTTATTATCATCAGTATTAGCTCAAGAGAGTTTTGGAGCTTACCATCCTTGTCTGGCATCATTGAGTTTACCATTTCAGAGATAATTAGAAATACTTAACATACTAAATATGCTGCCCCCGTAGCTCGAACCCACGCCAAGTGCCTGGGGAGGTAACAACTCCCTCAAATGGTGCGGTGGTAATTGAGTTTTAATATTTATGATATTCCTTTTTCTGTTGATATTGTTAGAATATTGGTTAAAGATTAAATTCAACTTTTTTTGATGCTTTTGAGGTAATCAGTAATTTATTAGATTTGTTGGTCAAAAAGTTTCATAGCCAATATATTAAGTTTCATGGTCAATAGACTTATATATCCAGCTTAATTAAAAGAGAGATAAGGAAGGAAAAGTGTAGGGCTGTACCATTACGGCTCCTTCTCTATTCCTTTTCTTTCCATCTATAATTAATCCCCCCCAATAGCAGTATTTATTGTAGAACTTATCACATTTGCAATGATTTCTCATATTTCTCCTTCCTATGGCTACTAAAACAAATCAGGAAAACTTCCTTGAAACTGTGTCTGGTTTTAGAGGATTTGTCAGTAAGCCCGAAACCAATCAACCAGAACTTAGTTTTAATCTTCACAAACAAAAGAGCACACTTTCAAAACTTGAAAGTTGCCGGTTCTTCCAATTTTTGCTAAATTCTAAATTATGTGATTGACTTGCCATTATGTGTCCAGGCATGAAGTTGGATGTGCTGTAGAATCTGAATGCTTTGCAGATCCTCTATATTAGGCAAATTTGTAAATTTTGTAACTGAAAGTCCTCTCACTTAATGAGAGATGATTTATTTTTGAACTCTGTCTATATGTGATTGTTGCTTCTGCCATTCACCACACTTGTATATAGATAATTGACATGTGGTACTACTGATGGGGCTTACTGTTTACAGGTTCGTATAGCTCGCATTTTTAACACATATGGACCTCGTATGTGTTTAGATGATGGGCGTGTTGTCAGCAATTTTGTTGCGCAGGTTATAATCTCTCAACTGATATCTTTTGTTGTTCTAACATGTTTATTTGATGACTTCTAGAAAATGAACTATTCCTGAAGTTGTCATTGATGAGGTCTCTGACTAACATAGCTATACATTGCAGGCCATCCGCAAACAGCCATTGACAGTATACGGTGATGGAAAACAGACACGAAGCTTCCAATATGTCTCTGATTTGGTATGGCAGCTTTATATCTTACATACTTTTACTATGACATTTTCACTAGTCCACTATCAATTACGTATTTTTGTGCTTGCCACATTCTTCTGGAACATGGAGTCTGGACTTTAAAGTGCTGTATTGGGCTCATGGATGCAGCAGTTTTTGTTCTATGCTGGCACAAAAATGCTGTCGATCATGAACCAAATTAAAAAATAATAGCAAATTTTGCATGAGAAGTTTTATTAGTGTTTGATATTACCAAGAAATTGAACCTAAGCTGCCAAATAAAAAGCTTGTCTTTCATGCCATTTTTATGAATCTTTTGGGTCAAAATGCTATTCTGGTCACCATTCATGGATTCTTAATTTTTATTTTTATTTTTTAAAAAGTTCCAGGCATGAGTTCATATGGCTTTAGCAAAGACACTATGAAATGACTAAAAATAGCTTGGTTGGGAAGCTAAACTAAGAAAACATTGTATAAGAAGCTGCAGATTGAAATTCTGGAATGATGTGAGAGAGGAACTTAAAACCTTTTTAAATGACAGGTAGACGGACTGTATGCACTGATGGAAAGTGAGCATGTGGGGCCTTTCAACCTGGGTAACCCAGGGGAATTCACTATGCTAGAGCTTGCAGAGGTTTGTCTTCCTTTAAAATTTCATACTATTTATAAATAAGGCTTCTATCTTTGAAAATGCTTAAATGTAGACTTTCAGAAGTATCCTCTATTTGGAGGTGCTCATGGATTGGTTGGACTTGGGTTTAGGGTCGTTCTGTCACTCAACCTGAGCATGGGTTGGGAAGAACAAAAAGGGGCACTGGCCAACACAATTGAGCTGTCCAGCCGGACTTTTTTTTGGATTGGATTGGTGACTTTGGGGTAGGAAGGGGGCTAGCCAGAGGGAAAGAAAAGAGTATGGGGTCACTGGTGCTGGATCAATGGTTGCCATGCCAGGAATGCTGGTTGAAATTGGAGAGGGGCCATCGGTGAGAGAGAGGTTGGGGATATATGGGAGGTTCAAGTTAGGCGGGTGATAGGTGCCTAGACCCATAATCCTAATGTCAGGGTCAGGCTTGAAGCTCCACAACCTTACACTGACTGAGCATGCTGTTGAAACCATCCTGAGAAGATCAGGTTGGATAGGAATAGTCTGATTGCCTGGACCTCATTCAATATTATGCGGGTTATTTCTATTTAGCCTTTCAGGGATCCAACAGATGCATGTGGTTTTTCTTTAAAAGTGTTCATATTGGGATCCAATAGATACATGTGGTTTTTCTTCAAAAGTGTTTGTAGTTCTCAGTGAGAGAGAGATTCATAGTTTACATTGACAGTACTAAGACAGTGAAATTATCTTTTCTCCAAAATATTCAGGTTGTCAAAGAAACTATAGATTCAAGTGCAACAATAGAATTCAGACCAAACACTGCTGATGATCCGCACATGAGGAAACCAGATATTAGCAAGGCAAAGGAACTGCTGAACTGGGAGCCAAAAGTCTCACTTAGAGAGGGGCTGCCTCTTATGGTGAGTGATTTCCAGAACCGCATTTTGAATGAAGACGAAGGAAAAGGGGTTTAAATAAAAAATGACAGCAAACCAGCATGTATAGTGTGAAGTGCACTTCTCTATGTTGTCCATTCATTTAATTAGTATCATTCTTAGTTCAAGTTACCTGGAAATTCTAGCAACATTACACTGTTGTAGGAAGGTATACGGTACCAGTCGTTTTTCTACATTGTGTGCTTGATCAGCAAAACAACTTCATTTTTGTTAGGTTTTAGTAACATTTTTTAATACCACTCGTCTGGCACTGAACTGTTGATGGTGAAACTGTATTTTTGTTTTTGTTTTTTCCATTTTATTTGGTATAAAATAATGCAGTTTTATTTAGATATTGATTCATATCAGAGCTGTCACAAGGTTCTGCAAAAACTCAGGAATCCCCTCTCCATACTATTACAGCCTCTGTCTTTGAGGCTCTTTTGGCCAACACATAAGCTGCAGTTTTACAATTTCTACTCACACGCACTAGTTGAGTTTCTTGGACTGACTTATTAGAAAACCGGGGTTTGGTCTTCAAGTGTAGAAAACCAAAGTAAAACTAATTTGGTACTTGGTACAAGACCAAACTTACTTGGGCCCGTTTATACACAGACTAAGTTGGGCTTGGACTTAGTGAGGACTGCAACTAGTATAGTAATTTTAGTCTTAAAAAGTCCAAGAAGTAGAAGTATGTGTTTATTGTGGGTCAGTTTGGTGGAGTAAACCATTTGAGCCTAGTATGGGCTCCTGTGGGCTCATTTAGTCCAAAACCAATCCACTTCATTCCAGTTTCGAATCCTCGTAGCTTTGAACAAGATGTTTTTTCATTTTTTTTTTGGGCCTTTTGGCTAAGATTATGTGCTTTTTTATTTTTTTGCTTTTTTCCCTTTCAAGTTTTTTTTTTAATTTTTTTTTATTTTTAGAATAAGTTAGTTCCTTTCAAGTTTTGGATCATGGTTTCAATAGAAAGAAAAAGTTCTAAAGCCATCTGTCTGTTGGCAACTCTTTTCTACAGCACATGATTTCCATTTATTGAACGGCCACGTGTTCCTATGTAGAATTTTTTTTTTTTAGTGAAGGCTAAAGTCACCGAAGAATTAAAAAGAGTTGTAACTATCTAGGAGTAGTGGAGTACAGTGTTTTGGAACTCTTTATTCTCACATAAAAGTTGTTCTTTTTTCTTAAATTTATGGTGGGATTTATTATTCATATGAGAGGAATGGATATCACTTAATTGCACTCTAAAAGTAGCTAATAATTTTTCTAAATAAATAAATTTTGTGACATTGATTAAAAACCAGTGAGTATATATATATATATATATATATATATATATATATATATATTTTTTTTTTTTTTTTAAACCTAAGAATAATTGGCATTTTGGCACAATTTATTTATTAAAAAGCTGAGACAATTTTATCAGCGGAAAAAAAAAAGTATTAAAGGAAGATGCATAGGAAGGGAGCAAAAGAAGAATATGGAACAAAGAATAAGGGAGAAAAATTTTGGACTTCGAATGCTAACTGGAATCTGGACCCACTTATTCTTCCACTAGAAAAAGTCTAGCTCTTTTAAATACATTGTAAAAAGACAAAGTAGTTGCCAAATGATGCCAGACAAGTACTTGCAACATGTAATATTTGAGTTCCATTTACATTTATAAAATAAATAATAATAAAATTAAATTGTCAAATTTCCTCCAATGAGTATTTAAATCTTTAAAATTAGCAAAAAAGGGGTCACAATTATCAATTATTGTGTCAATTCTCTTCCACCCTCTCATTTCCACCCTCTATTCTTCTCTCCCTCTAATCTTCCAAACACATTGTTAGGTTTTCTTGGCCTTGTTACATGTCATTCCCTTGTGTCATACCGCATAATCCTACATCACAAATAATTCTATAGCTCAATGTCGTAAAAGTATATTATGTTTTCATTCCATAAAACATCATATTCACAATGTGTGGGACACACCCAATTGTCCCACATAATGTGAGTGTAATGCTATATGAAACGGAAACATTATATATCTTTTTCTCAGTGTCATTACTTTCTTTATTTTACAAAGATAATTAGGGATCAAACACACTTGTTCCCTTATTATTGTAACTATAGAATTATATGTATATGCATAAAAGATAATATATAACTAGATGGCTTGTGCGAAAGATTGTGGTCAATGAAAGCGTAGGGACAAATAAGGAATCGTCTGAAGCTGGGATTCTCAACTAGGCAAGGTTAGGCAGCTAGAGAGATACAAAGAGAGGGAAAAAGAAGAGAAGAAAGCCATTGAAGCATCTGATTCCATAAGCTTGCGAGGGAGAATATGAATTGATGGGTGGAGAAAACAAAGTTGCTTTGTCTCTCATCTATCCATATGAAAGATATATTCCTTACTATCTGGCAGATTTTGTTCCATTTGAATTGAAATAATATTGCACCAAAGATTTCCCTATTGAAGCCTTTCTTTATATCTTTGTTACAGTTGGCAACCTTTCACGTGGAAACGACTATTTTTTTGAAATAAAAATAAAATTTTGGGACTTTTTCTTTTATTTTTTTAGCTGTTCCTTTTAATTTCCAACCATGGAGACATGTAAATGCAATGACATAGTTGGACCACCTAATTTTAATCCATTTCAACTACCATGGGAATCAATATCAAAGGAGAGAGACTTTACTACATAATAGACTAGAGAGAATTTAATGGGAATGAAATTGGACAAGAACAAATTTATTTATTTATTTTTTATTTATTACGTCTAACTTTATTTTTTTGATAAGTACACAATGAAGGAGAAAGAGGCGATGTTTAAATTATAGACATTTGATATCATAAAAAGTATCATTACAAGTGAACTATCAGTCTATCACATATAACCCCAATTATGACAAGCTTAGTTCTGAGTTTGACGGCACCAATATTTTCACAACTCTTTGTTGCTGGCCATCACTTATTCTATATACTTTGGTATATATTCTTCTTCAAAGGAAGAATTACTTTAAAACCCAAAGACCTTAAATTCATTTTTGGTGTACTATGCTAGGTGTGCCTTTAATAGAGTTGGTAAATGAATAGTCTTATTAGGACTTTTCTTTTTCCTTTTTGAGTTTCTTCCTTACAAGAGATTACTTACTATAACATATTTAAGAACTTGAACTATCGTTTTCTTTTTTTGATGGGATGAAACTATCGTTTTCTAGTCAGGAAAAAAACAAAGAACTTGAAAATTTTAATGCAGAAACCATGCTCAAGTCTAGTACAAATTCAATAAGCTTAGCACATGAAGCCGTTGCTGGTTATTTAGCCGTTGCTCTGTCTCATCTGACCCTTTTGTTTCTGTTCAAATATTAAAAATTTTGGACAAACTTCTTGCGAAGTGTTTAATAAGTAAAATATTAATTTGTAGGCCATACCCACAGGCCAACAGGCATACATTAACTGACAGTATTCAGTCATTGTTTTTCATCAGAAACAGTGAATTTTATTCTGTAAAGTTTGTAAACCAAGCTGAATCACCACATGAAAGTTTCACGGGAAGTCCACGCACATTCAAACCAAGAAACTTAATCATATTGTCATTATTAAACATATATTTGCCCTGGTTTTGCACATTTGTGCTTTCTGTTTCCGATCACCTTATGTGAATCCTATATTGGAAAAGGAAAATGCAAAACGAAGGCACGCTTGAAAAGAACTTCATAAATACTTGTCTTTAGTTTTGAATATGGAGCTCCAACACGCTCTTCAATTAATTAAATATGACTAACACCGACATTAACTAAAGAATACAAAGAGAATTAAGAAAATGTAAAAAGAAGAGAGTAGTATCAAGTATCAATCAGAGCATTAAAGTGCATTTATGCTATAATCAATATCTGAATTATTTGCTTCTATGAGTTACATATCAAGACTTAAGAGAATGAATTCCTTTCTCCCCTTACATATGATTGAGGCACAGGTACATATAACCACCAATGTAGACTTCTTGAATGCAAGGATTTTTTAAAAAGAACTGGCAGGCAAATGTAATAGAGCCTTAAGATAAAGTGACTCAATTCTAGAAGTGGCAAAATTCGACACGACTTAACACAAAATTAGTAGATTATGAGTTGAAACTTAACGGATTCATGTCATATTTGGGTTGATATGACTGATTGGTTTAATAAACGTGTCGTGTTCGTTTCCAACCCATGAAACTTGTCTGACCCGTTTAATTAAATAACATTTTAACAATATACCCTCCAAATTCTAAGTATATAAACTTTTTAATTGTTGTGATTATTTGATATATTGTGATTGATTATTTGTATAAACTTTAGTTTTGAATGATTATTTGTAATGCAATTACTCGTTAATTCTGAATTTTATATTTAAAAAAATCTATTTGTTTGCTTTTTTATAGTTCATATCAATTTGATTAATACAAAAATTTATATATATTTTTTGCTTTGATAAAATCTTATAAACGGGTCAACACAACTAATCCGTTTAATAAACACGTCGTGTTAGAGTTAAGAAATCTTGACCCGTTTAATAAACGTGTCAGATTAGTGTTAACAGATATAGTCGAATACTCAAGAGTCAATACGACACGAACTTGACACCTGAACATGACCACCCTGCTCAATTCCATGGAGCTCCTACTTTCTCAAAAATTATATTTTGGCAAGTCTCAAGCTTAATACATCACAGTTGAAATGTCAAAATCAAGTGTACTCCCAACAACCCTTCTTCTTTCGTTTCTTTTCTTTTTTTAAGTGGGAGAAGTACTACCAAAAACTCATACACCGTAAAAATATGGCAAACATAGATAGTGCATCATTTTCATTCGTTAAAACTACGGAAATGTTGGTTGAATCTCATAAAGAACACTGTTTTTTTTCTGTCCTCAAGTGACCTTCATTTCCTCTAATTTCTCTTGTACTTCTATTGTCAATTAGGCTAATTGTTTAGCAGAATAAGCAGTAGGAGTTTTTAATTCAGGAAAAATAAAAAACCCCAATGATTTTATAAAATGCCAAAGACTATTTATAAAACCATTATGTAAACTTTGAATTATAACTTGTTGAATGTATAGTCTCTTGCAAGTAAAGCGCAATCCCCCCGCGGGGATCATACTAAAGTCATGGATGTTTTCACTTTTCAGTAACACCATCTTTTAATTAGGAAAAATGCCTATTTAGTTTAGGTTGTATTATTAAAATTAGAAGTCCTCGTCTAGAATAGTTGCTAGGGAAAAACTAAAAAGAGTGTTCTCATAATCAAAGCTATCACATTGCACAAATTCTTTTTTTTTTTTCAAAAAAAAAAAAATAATATAACTATGTGTTTAAATATAATTAGGAAAATAAATGTATTGTATTAAAATTGAAAAATTATTAAATACTTCGGAAATACTATAAATGCATATTCTCTCATCGATCTCACATGAATTATGAGTCTCACTATAAATTTAATTAATGAGATCTACTATTATATAAAAGAGGAGAGTACACATTCATGATATTATGAAAATACTCAATAATTACCCATCAAAATTTTATCTATGCACAAAATGTCGGCATTAAGATGGGAGAGAAATGAATGGAGTCCCATGTTATATCCGTTTCTTTAGAAGAAGAAAAAAAAAGCAAATAACCATTATGTCATCACCATCTCCAAAAGTTAATTACCTTAACATTGAGTCATTTACACGGTCAAGTTTGTAAACCATTATCACACTTTACGTTATCACACTCGACAAACATCACTGGCATAATAAAGGATTATAGGCACAATGAATTATTACTCCACACAGAAGTCTAATGTGTAAACTTTCAAAACTCTCTCCCACTCTCTTTAGTTCAGGCTTAAAAGCAGAAGAACCAACTTTTTTTACATGTACACAGAGCCACCAAATTTGTAATTCTATACTCTAGCTCTCTCTCTCTCTCTCTCTCTCTCTCAATCATATGCAGATTCTCTAAACCACTAGTTCCATCTGTTAGCATCATCCAAAGATTAAAGGGCATAAAAATGTTGTGCACATCCCAAGCCTCAACGGCCATATGTATGAGCATGGAAGAAGCATCATGTTCCTCTTCATCCACCATTCAACTCGGCGGCCGAGCCATCGACCGCCACAACCCAATAATCAGAGATGCAAATAGAAGCTCTAGAACTCTCTCCGCCCCTTGCTCTTCTCAGCCACCTATCAATCCAAAACCTTACCATCAACTCCAAAAGACCAAGAAAAGCTCTTCTTCTTCTTCAAAGCCAGCTGACCGTAACAAGAAGAAAAGTTCCACCAAGCCAATTGATGAAAAGAAGAAAAGTTCCACCAAGCCAATTGATGAAAAGAAGAAAAGTGTGGCTAAGCTAACTGATCATCATATTATCAACAAGAACTCTTCTCAGCCAACTGATATTATAACCAAGCGTTGGACTAAACCATTTGCTGATTTAATCACACCTCCTGGTTCGTCTAGATACTTGTTGAGCGATACGGCCTTATCGGATAGCGACCCAGTTTTGGCATTGGTTCCGGTTGAAGAAAAGAAGATAACTCAAGCTGGAAATCAAGATGAATCCAATGCTTCAAAACCCTCTTCCTCTTCGTCGTCTAGCTCAAAAACTTCTTCGCCTGATCAGGTTTGTTCTCAATCTCCTTTTCATTCTTATGCATGAAAGACAAGTGGCAGACATGATGGCCAGGCTATTTAATTAATTAGTATGATCTATTAACATTATTGAAGTAATTGTTTTGCATAATATACTATTGCTCAAAAAAATGAGAATTGAGATTTGCATATATGGTGTTTCAACTCTTGTCGTTTTAAAGGTGCAAGCTTAAATTGAATGGATGCAACAGCTTGTTGCAAAGTATGTTTTTTTTTTTTTTTAATTATTATTACAATCTAAGTCTAAATTTTGCATCTTGCTTCTGTTTAATTAATTAGTATTATTATTATTTTTATTTTGGGAGAAAAGAGAGGAAATTTTATTGATTTAAACATCAAGTACAATATGATCTATCAATATTCTTGAAGTTTTCATTTTCATATACTATTGCTCAAGAAATGAGAATTGAAGTTTGCATCTCAAATTAATCCTATTGTTTTAAAGATGCAAGCTTAAATGGATGGATACGACAGGTTGTTGCAAAAGACTTTTTTTTTAAAAAAAAAAAATAATAAATTAAAGCTTCTCCCTGTGTCAGTTCAAAAGAGGAAAGGAAAAGGAAAAACTAGAAAGTTCAGCTTGTGGGATTGATATTTTAATGTTCCTAAAGTCACTTTAGGCCTTTTTTAATGGTCTCTCCAGCTCCCCTCAAATGGACGAGTTCGGATTTGAGCCACCCATCCTTTGAGGTTGAGCTTGGCTAGTTGGCTTCTTATAGTTCTAGTAAAAAAGAAAAAAGGAAAACCCAATTGCTATTAGATAAGTTTTGGAATGATCTTACTTTTTAAATCTACTTCAGATAATGAAATGATTTACTGAGTTTTACATTCTTGAAATTAAGTTGGTATGGTTGAAAGTACAAGCAAATTTACTAAATCAAATCAAATTTTAACATTAATATTGATACAGTTTACAGTAACGGGTTGATGAAATTAATGATATTGTTTGCAGGTTGTGGTGTTGAGGGTGTCACTACACTGCAAAGGCTGTGAAGGAAAAGTAAGGAAACATCTCTCTAGAATGGAAGGTACGCATATGAATATGACTTAGGTTTTGTCAAGCCATCAATTTGAGAAATTTTACTAGCCTGCCACTCTTTTTGTCAAAACTCCATCTTTCTTATCTGCAATAGACCAGTTGTACTTAGGTAGGTCAGATTTTTCGTCCTTCATTTTTTTTCAGGTACTAATTTCGAGGTTATCTTACAAGTTTCAGATGTTGTTAAATCTTTTGCCAAAACAAATTATTAATATCTTTTACCAAAACAAACTGACAGTGTTTATTACGTAAACACTTTGTTACACACCTATTTTTTAAACGGAAATCATGTTTTCAACTTGATTTTAGTTTTTTTTTTTTTTTTTTTTTTAAATGTGTGTAATATATGCATCAGTTTTTATCACCCAAAAAATATTATGGAAGTTAATTATGTGAACAGGAGTGACATCATTCAACATAGACTTTGCAGCGAAAAAGGTAACAATTATTGGAGATGTGACCCCAGTAAGCATTCTGGCAAGTGTGTCAAAGGTGAAGAATGCTCAGTTTTGGCCCTCTTCAATTTCTGCAACTTCTGCCCCAGTTGGTGGGTCTAATAATGTCGAAACCAAGTAAAGAAAGAGTTAGCTATTGAGAAAATCAGGAAATTCTGCTATGGGTTATGTGAGAAACAAATACTTAATTTAGTGTAAATGCCAATTATTATGCTAGAAGAATTTGTAACATTTGCTTTCCATTTGTAAGAAAAGAGTGGGAACCTTCTTCATTTTTTTTTTTTTTTTTTTTAAAGGTATTCTAATCAAAGCAGAAATATGCTTAGCTATAGCTTTTTCCCATCCCATGTTCCCCATGGACCATGGTTTTGCTATAATACTACCATGCCTTTGTGCTTCCCAACAACATATTTTTTAGTCTTTACCATATTTATTCTCTTGTAGGGTGTTTGGGGAAGAGTAAAGTTTGTTTATTAACTCAAAGGACCATGTATTCTTGCTTCTTGTTATGGTTTGAAATTAATCAATTATATAGAGGCAATGCATCCCGGAAAAAACCATAAACTTTTTACATCTGAACTTCAATTTGAAAGCGGTCAGATTAGACTGACCAACAGACCAAGGCCTTTGCCTTCCAAAAACCCAAAAAGGAAAAAGGAAAAAGAGATGAGATTTTTTAGGATAATAGAGCTTGAGACAATATTTGTCAGAGATATATTAGTTCATTAGTATAGGCTCAAGCCCAATTTTATTTTGTGTGCAAGACAAGTCTTTTACTTAATATTACAGATCTATTAATTATAGTTAGCATAAGGTTAATATAGGGTTTAACCTGCTATATATATACACATATTAGGTTCTTTGTAACATAAGACACTTAAACTTGCATACAAAGTAAGATTGAGTTTTAGTCTATACTAATGAGCTAATATATTTTTAACAATACTCTTATACATAACAAGTACATACAACATCTTTTTTTTTTTGGGTGAAAAAGTACATACAAAATCATTTCAGGTATGTAAAATTTATATACAAGTAATGGTCTTCTTTTTGAAAACATATACAAGTAATGATCTAAGTCCCGTATATACATTAGAAAATGACTACTGTAAAGTTACATATTTGTCATTTGCTTTTATGTAAGAACGAAAAAGACAGGCCTTTTTTTGCACCCATTTACAATGGCACCATTAAAGGTACTGTGCACTGAATGAAGAAAAGTTTATCTTCGAATACCGTTAAAATTCTCTTTATTTTGTTCAATGGAAACCCCATGGCAGCATTTGGTTTCCTCTCAAAAGTCAAAAGTCAAATCCCTTTGCTTACTTTTGGGCCGCCCCATTTTGTTGCTTTTTAGCCAAAATGAAAAAAAAGTTGGCTTATTCGCCAAAGCATATCATATTTCAGACAAAATTTAGGTGAGTTTGATAGATAAATAAATAAGCTGCCAGGCTCATTTCTTATCCAACTCTTTTTAATGCCCTTTGTTAGAGGGTAAAACTTAGAAAAAGTTTATTACATTAGATTCCCCAATTAAATTTAAAACAACCAAGTGTTTGAATACAATTGAGAAACTTATTATATTACATTTAAAGTGTTGTATACAAGTTCGTTACCTAATTTGTTGCTCTCAGGAACTGTAATTAAATTTTGCTCTCATTTTTCTGAGGCAAAATCACACTAAAGATGAGCCTTTTATCTCCCCAAAAAAAATTAAAGGAAAGGAAAGGGGGAATAGGTGAGTTGGTGGTAAAAAGGAGCCAACAATCTACCGAAACAAGTATTAATCAGGCTTTGCCACAAAATTTTTTTTTTCTTTCTCTATATGAATTTGTTCTTCGTGTCCCAGCGGTGAAGCATTTTTTTGGTCCCAAGTTGTCGATAGTGAGGCATTAAAGAGGTTGCACATGGCACAAACTAAAGCATATATGGCTGGTCACTGTGTTGGTAAGATGACAAGTACAAAGGCCATGGTTAAGTTATGGTGTATGACTCAATGGGCGAAGAATTATTGGTTGTGTCAGGTGGATCGTTTTGACCACTCTAGTCTAGCTTTGGAGCCCAGCCAGCTATGTCGGAACTTCATCCTTGCATCTTCAAAGAGCATCTTGAGCAAAATAGCAACGGTTAAAATGTACCATAAATAGTCATAAAACAACTCATCACTCACTCTACCGGTCTATTCTAGTTAGTGGGAAAATGGCTATCGTTCATTTGAAATGAATTCATTTCATTTCATAGTTAAGATTAATTTTATGAATTTAAAAGTATACATATTGTTATATCATTTAAAATTATTTTAATGCCGTGACAATATATATATTATTAAATAACATAAAATAAAATCTTTATCGTGAAATGATCAAAATTGAGAGAGGATCTTGTTACTTATTAGTAGGGTTATTTTTATCAGCACACGATAGTGATGATTGCAAACCTCTTTTACTAATGTGCACTTAAATTCCTCCGTAGGCCATTTGCATTTTTCTTCATCGACTAGTGCATGCATTCTCCGCCCTATCTATTGGGCTTCCTCATTGACTTGACCTTTATTGGCTTAGTCTTGGTGACTTTTGTGATATCCTAGATTGATTAAATATAGATTGAGTGTGTTTTGTGTGGTTGTGTGTTGAGTCCCACATCAGACATAAACTAAGTTATTATGGACATTATTAACAACCACAAGGAGCACCAATTGTGACTAGATTAGTCCTTATGGGGTATAATGCAAATGTGGCAAACACTCTTTCGTGGATTGTTATAACTTTGCTCTACCCTTGTTGTGCCTAAACTTTATTAGGTTTGTAGAATTTGTAAGAACATGGAACACCTTACAAATGAATATCCTACAACTCCAACCTTTAAAAAAATGTTATATGATCAAGTAAATATTATAAACATGGTGAAAAAAACCATATCCTTCCCCCTATTCGGAGAAATATAGTCAAGGGCGGAGGAATCTAACAAATCTTAGTTTGAGGAATGATAGTGTGGTTGCACTTCCTACTCAAGATTATCCTAATTTTGTTCCTTACAATCCTCTCGAAAGAAGAGTCTTGAGGACACATTGCAACAATTCATGCAAACCCAAGCCACCGTTAATAATTAACACTGCTAGGCCATAAAAGGACATTAGGAGCACCCTCATTAAATTAACCACATCCTTGAGCAAAATAGAAAATGGTAAGTTTTTAGTCCAACCACAACCTAATCCCTAAGGTCAATTTAGTGTAGGTGATTGTGTTTCCTTTGAGAATAAAGTGGGTCATGTTAAGTTTGTAACTATTTTTTGTAAGTGGAAAATTATTGAAAATAATATTTCTAAAGACTATAAACAAGATGAATCTTACAAAATAAAAGGAGGTGATGAGTTCCTTTAGTCTGAGTCTAGTGAGATTGAGAGGCACCCTATCCATGCTCCTTCTCCCCAAAGGTCAATCCCACTTCACAAAACAATTCTAAACATTGAAATTCTTGAAATGCTCAAGCAAGTTTAAGTGAACATTCCCCATTTGGATGCTATAATGCAAATTCCTTCATATGTAATTTTTTTTTAAAGAATTTTGTACAGTTAAGTGTAACCTTAACATATATAAGTAGACATTTTTTACTAAAAAATTTACAATAATCATTCAAAATAATAGATCTCCTAAGTATAAACATCCAGGTTATCCCACTATTTCATATATGCCATTACAATGCCACACAAAACCATGCATCATGAGTGTGTGTGCTCTAGTATCACATGTTCAAATATTCTCTCAATTATTTTATTTATTGATGTTTGTTTTATTTTAATTTCAAATGAAAGATTTTTTTTAGTCCTTTAATGCGCTCTATATAAAACACAAACTCCACCACCACTCATATCACATATTATACTAAAGTTATTCTTTGTGAGTTAATTTTGTTTTATCATCTAACAAAAGCTTGTAAAAGTGAGCATAACTAAAGATATAATTGTTAAGGTCACAATTTTGTGAAAAATAATTGATAAGGATGAGAGGATATTAATTGGACTACCTCTAATCAATGTTCATCTTAATTACCATCCATTTTTCCCAAATTAAGATTAGCTTGTTATTACTAGTAATTATTACAAAATTCGAAGAGAGATAGAATATGAAAAGAGGGCTAGTAAATGGAAAAGGTAAGATGAGAGGATATCAATTAATTGGATTCAGATCCTCTAGATTTCCTAGGGTACTCTATTAATAGATTTCTTTAAATTCTAACAACACTTTAATGGTTTAATGGTCTAGATTCTGTCATGTCAGCATTCCATTAATGGTTTAATGGTCTAGACCATTAAATCATTAAAGAATGGTTAAGATTTAAGGAAATCTATTCGGTAGAGTATCCTAGGAAATCTAAAAGATCTGAATCGACCATTAAATCATTAAAGAATGGTTAAGATTTAAGGAAATCTATTTGGTAGAGTATCCTAGGAAATCTAGAAGATTTGAATCCCAATTAATATTAATGAAAATTCAATTCATCACTGAGTTAAGTATAGCTAGTAATTAATAGTAATTAGTACACAATATGAAGAGATTTTGAATGTGACAAGTGTTACATGAATATGACAAGTGTTACATGAAATGACAAGTGTTACAAGACAAGTGTTACATGAAATGACAAGTGTTACAAGAGCATGAAATATGATACAAGAACATAACAAGTGTTACATAAATATGACAAGTGTTATAAGAATATGAATGAGAGAAGATAATCATTTCCTATTTAAGGGACAACAAGTTATTTAAAGGGAAATAAAAGAAGATATTGTTAAAATCATATGGAGAGAAGCACAAACAACATGGTAGCAATTAGTCAAAAATTGTTTGGGATAGTCTTTATGCTTGTAATAGTTTTGGGCTTGTCCTCCTACCAAGCAAAGGCTAGAAGATTAGCAAAATTTGAAGAAATGCTACCATCTGGGCCCTCTACATGGTCACTCGATAATCCCCTTCATCATGCACAATTGCCATCAAAGATTGATAATTTCGGGATGCTACCATCTGGGCCCTCTACGTGGTCACCCAATAATCCCCCTCATCCGGCAAAATTGCCATCAAAGGCTGATAATTTTGGGATGCTACCATCTGGACCTTCTACCTGGACACCCACTAATCCCCCTCATCATGCACAATTACTAGCAAAGATTGATAATTTCGGGATACTACCATCTGGGCCCTCTACGTGGTCACCCACTAATCCCCCTCATCATCCACAATTGCTATCAAAGACTGATAATTTCGGGATGCTACCATCTGGACCCTCTACGTGGTCACCCAATAAGCCCCCTCATCCGGCAAAATTGCCATCAAAGGCTGATAATTTTGGGATGCTACCATCTGGGCCTTCTACCTGGTCACCCACTAATCCCCCTCATCATGCACAATTGCTAGCAAAGACTGATAATTTCGGGATACTATCATCTGGGCCCTCTACGTGGTCACCCAATAATCCCCCTCATCCGGCAAAATTGCCATTAAAGGCTGATAATTTCGGGATGCTACCATCTGGGCCTTCTACCTGGTCACCCACTAATCCCCCTCATCATGCACAATTACTAGCAAAGACTGATAATTTCGGGATACTACCATCTGGGCCCTCTACGTGGTCACCCACTAATCCCCCTCATCATCCACAATTGTTATCAAAGACTGATAATTTCGGGATACTACCATCTGGGCCCTCTACATGGTCACCCACTAATCCCCCTCATCATCCACAATTGCTATCAAAAACTGATAATTTCGAGATGCTACCATCTGGGCCCTCTACGTGGTCACCCAATAATCCCCCTCATCATGCACAATTGCTATCAAAGACTAATAATTTCGGAATGCTACCATCTGGGCCCTCTACATGGTCACCCAATAATCCCCCTCATCATGCACAATTGCTATCAAAGACTGATAATGTTGGGACACTACCATCTAGATTCTCTACAAGTCAACCCAGTCATGAGATATCACCCCCTCCTCAAACTATGTAACTCAAAGCAATTGAAATCATGGTGAATTAAAGTCCTTTGTCTTGAGTTGGAATATGAGATGTTTGAATCCAAGCTAATAAATTATTAGTGTAGGCACCCCATTTTACAACTTGCATTTAACCAATAGTTAGATCTTCAGATTTGTGATACAAAACAAATCTTGATGCTCTAATGATCATAATGGTATGTCACGAGTTTTGATCGGACCACCTGATCAAAAGTTATCATGCAAACTATTTTCAACGATCATGGCTCACCTACACCATGGGCCCGATCACATCCTATTTTAAACACTTAATTTTGATTGGTTCTTATAAGAATTAATTTAAAATTAATTAAGTGTGATTTTTTATTGGATTTCATTTTACTTCATTTTTTAAAGAAATAAAAAAAAAAATGTTTTCCTTTATGGCATCTTATCTACTCTTTAAAAAAAGGGAGAGATAAAAAGATATGATCCAAGAAATTTTCAACAAAAAAAAAAAGCTAAAAAAAAAAAAACGTTATTATTCTCAGCAGCAACTTGAATCGCATTTTTGGCCGTGAAAACATTGAAATTTTGTTTTCTCTATTTTTGGAAGAGTTGTAGAAAATTGAATTTCATTAATCCCGAATCAATTGGAATTTTGAGCAGAAAATTATAACTAAAATATGAAACAGGTGCAGAAGATAACACAAATTCAACATCATCTTCAATTTTCTTTCAAAATTTCAAATGGGGATCAACATCAAATCTATTCAAGCTTATCTAATAGGCTTATCCCTTCCCTTAGTTTCAAAAGAAAGCTTTTGAAAAATAAGTTCGATAGAGAAACAGATACATTCTATGAAAATTTTCAAAAAATAGAAAAATGCTCAAAAAACGTTACTATTTCCAGCAGCAATTTGAATCACATTTTTGGCCTGGAAAACTTTGAAATTTGGTTTTCTCTATTTCTGGAAAAGCTGTAAAGAATTGAATTTCCTTTAAAAAACACCAATACCAAATCAATTGTAATTTTGAACAGAAAGTTAGAGCCAAAATACGAAACAGGTGCAGAAGATAACACAAGTTCAGCATCATCTTCAACTTCCTTTCAAAACTCAAATAGGGATCAACACCAAATCCGTTCCAGCTTATTTAAACAAGTTTATCTTCTCCCTTAACTTCAGAAGAAAGCTAATAACTAAGCTTTAAAGCTAAGCCATCCCTTCCTCTATAAATAGAGAATACCTCTTCCATTTTCTGGACCCCATTCCCTCTGGAGAGCTAGTGAGAAAGCAGAAAAGAAAAGCTATTGTGCAATCATTGTTCTTACTTTGGTTGTAGTTTAGTACTTCCTTCCTTTCTCCCTAGCTCTTTAAGTGATCACTTCCCCTTTTAATTTATGCTCTATGCTGCTAAGTAGTTAATTGTGTTCTTTAAGTTTCTGCACATGCTTGAATAAATGCTTCCAAGACATTATTTGTTTCTTTCATGATATGCTTGGATGAACATGCCTATATATCTCATTGATATTCCTTTTACATGCTTAGATGAACACTTCTAGGCTAATACACAACATTCTCTTGAATGCTTAGATGAACATGTCTAGGTAGTTGTTTTATTTTTTTTAAAATGCTTAAACGAACATGTCAAAGTATTTTGATTTTCTCTAGATGAACATGTCTAAGGGATTTTTCTTTACTTTTTTTTCATAATTGCTTGGATGATCAAGTATACTTAAATGTGTTGTTTTTCTCTTTGCAATTATGTTGATGACAAATAACATGACGATTTTGTTTTCCTTCACATGCTTATATGAACATATTTAGGCTAGGAATTCCTTGTTTACATTAATTTCTTGGATGAACATACCATTACTTTCATGCTTTCTTTCATTTACATTGTTATCTAACAAATTTCACTTTTTGTTGCTCTTCATGTTAAATTTCCCAACACATACTTGTTTACAATTCTTGCAAATTAACATGTTTTTATGTTATATTGTTTGTATTTGTTTGACATAATATGATATTGGCCACCTTAACCTAGGAGACTGATTTTACCGGGCGAGATAGGTGCTTAATCCCTTCCCATCTCGGAAATTAGCCTTTGAACCAAGATCAAGGGTTCTAGACTAGGCTCTTGTATATGCAATTTTACATTTTTTAGAATGTAACTAGGAAACAAAGCAATGTAATTTACTTTCTTAGATTGTATCTAGGACTAAAAAAACATTGTCAATTTTTGTTACAAAATTGATGTAAATTGTCATATATAATAATACAAAAGAAGCATTTTTTTATAGAGAAGGTTTTCTTATTTTTCCATTTAAATTAAATAAGTGGCGACTCCATGTAAAACCCTCGATCTAGGGAGGAGTACATTTTACAGTGAATTCGACATTTTGAGCATCACAATCTCACCCGTTTGCGTAGGTTAGGCCTAGTTTGAGAAAAATTTGGCAGGCTAAAGTCGTAGTCACTCACATATTTTTGTAAACAAGTTTCACAATAATGAAATTTCATAAAGTTAATTTTCAAATAAAGTAAGAAATAAATCTATACAAGCTATCAACATCGGATTTTGTCACTCGACCCCCACTCTTGAAACATGTGTAAAGTGTGTGACTTGTGTAGAAACTTAGGGTAATATGTGTGCATTAGTGAGTCACTTTTACTTATCTTTTCAATTTTTAAGAGTTGCCACTAACCATGGATTTTCTTGGTGTGATTACTCATTTATGTCGAATCCATTTTATCTCCTAATTAACTAGAGGATTTCCTAAGGGTTCCTAAACTAAAAATGAAGGGAAATGTATAGAATAAAAAACATGGACTTAGAAATTTGGTTACATATAGAGAATGTGTTAGGTACCTCACAACACCTTTGTAAGATAGTGCATTGCATTAAATTTATTCCTAATTTCTACCCATTGAAAAGTAACTCAAGTTTTTTTTGGCACTTGGACTCTAAAAAGACTTGTATAAAAGGTAACTTAAAAGCACAAGTATACATGCTTTAACCACATATCTATTGAAAAGAAGAAGAAGAAAAAAAAGAAGAAGACATTGTGTACTATAATTTTAAATGGGCTTACCTCACTCCTTTAAAAGCAAGCAAGTTTAATTTTGACATCTCATGCATGCAAAAAAGACAACAAAAGAAAAGGTAAAATTGAGGGGAGGGGGACCTTGTTGTCTTGGTTTTGAGAGCACTAGTATTGGGAGTGTAAAATCGTCCATGTAAGGGCGGAGGTCCGAAATAATATATTGGGCCATGGGCTTATCTGAGGACACTAAACTGTCCGATGAGAGGCTAGTAATTATTAAAGGCCCAGCGTAGGACCTCATATATAAGAGACACTTAGAGAAATGGCCGAGGGGGAAATCCCTCTCGGATATGGCTAGTATGTCTCGAATTTGTATCCCAGCAGCTGGAGGAACCTTTCAAGAAGCTCAAGAGATGAGGACGTGTCTTATGAACATGAAAGAAAAGGGGGGAAACACAAAAATATCTAAGGAAAAACTGCTACCACCGCATTAAATTTACTGTAACTACTTTCCTAGCCGCATTTATGTGAAGAGGACATCTGAACAGTGAAGTTTTAGCTACTACAACTCATAGAAAATCAGGAAAGTGTCTGATAGGACAGATACTCAAGTGATATCTCAAACGATCGACAAGTGTAGGGTTAAGATGATTCAGAGGGAACTATATAATGTAAATGATCCTCTATGAAAAAGGGATCAGAGTAATTCTAGAAAAGAGGAGAACAAACTTATTTACAATTGTATGCAATCAGAATTGATCTATATGAACGCAAAGCTCCTCAGACTAAGAGTCTGTTCCTCTTTGTCTCTGAAGTTTAATTCAAATCTTCTTTGAACTTGTGATAATTGTTGCCCAAATTCACTAAGGCCCAGTTTTCCAATCTACTCTCTACAAATTTATTGTCTTGGGTTCATTGGGCCATTATATTATACGTTTGGACCACAAATTGAAACCTCACAGTCCCAATTGCTATTTTACATCCTCATAAGCCAAAATGATGCTTCGTCTAGGTTGGTATTTCTAAAAAGAATTGGCAACTATGAACATTCAGTTGGTGTTTATAGAACCTACTGTACAAAAAAATGTAGACTTATTTTTCATTATTTTATTCATCTTTCTCCGTTTTAAATAAAAAATAACTCCCATCTCTCTACTTTTTGTCGCTCTCTCTCTCTCTCAAACTCTTTGTTCTCTCCGGACTGAAGGCTCTTTCTCTCAAACTCTCTATTCTCTCTGGATCGAAGCTCATAGACCATCATGGCTCGAGCTTGCTCTGCCACTTGCCAAGCCTCCACGGCTATGGCTCACCTTGAGCTTGCCCTCTTCCTCCTTCGGACCCGATCTGACCACCATAGTCGCCACCTTATTTTCTTTTATTTTTCTGCCCAAACATCCCTCCTTTTTTTCTTGTCCGTGGGTTTGGTATTTGGTTTGAGATTTGAGAAGTGGGTATGATTGTGGTTGTGTGGGTTTGGTATTTGTTTTGAGATTTGAGAAGTGGGTATAATTGTAGTGGTGTCTGTATGTTTTGGTTTGGTCATGGGTTTGGGGTTTGTACTGGTTATGTATGTGTATTGGGTATTGAGTTTGTGTTTGAATCCGTGGCTTTGGTGGTGGGTATTGTGATTAGGTTGCTCTGTGGTGGTGGTAGTAGGTGGTGGGTGGTGCATTGGGTTGCTTGACGATGGCTTTGGTGGGTGATCTAATCGAAATATTTTTTTAAGGAAAGGGAAGAGACCGAAATTAGAGAGAGGAGAGATAGACTATTTTTTAATATTATTTTGTTGTGTAGTTAATATTATTTTAATGAGTTAGATGTAAAAATAAAAACGAGAATGTAGAGTGTATCATAAAGTGGGTTTGTATGATAGATAGTGTAACTTTCTAGATGATAAAATAGAGACTGGCTTACAAACCCAAATGCTAGTGCTCTGTGATCCTTGGGTATGATGGGTTTAAGTTATGGGCCAAGCATTTTTTTTTTTTTTTTTTGAAAACCACTTTGGAAAAGAATCTATAAAAAAAAAAAAAAAAAAAAAAAAAAGATTTTGTGAAAACAAGTTTTGGAAGCATATTATTAAAAAATTGTTTTAATGACTTCGAAAAGATTTATTTGGAATTCTTGAGAAAATAAGGCCCCGTTGGGTACGCACACTTCAGCAACGTTGTTTGCTGTTTAAACACCCAAACAGGTAGGCCTCATGCTAAACTATGTGTCTGGTAAGTGATTCAAAACAAGTGTTGTTTAAGTTTAAGTGTTCAAGTGTTATTTGAGTTTGTGTTTGACATATTACTGCAGAGAGTGAAACACTCTGGACCTATCGGACAATAAACTCTCACTCTTCTCTCCCACGCGTCTATGCATTGTGGCATCTCAGCAACAATGCACTAAGACCGATGTGTAATCAATTCAAAACAGTACAATTGTCAGCTTTTTTTAAATAAAAACACACATACCAAACACACAACTTATATTTCTAATACCAAAATATACTATTTGAAACACATTACCAAACACATTTTTCTCTTTATGAATACTATAAACACGTATTTTTGACAACACTTTTGAAACTACATTATCCAAATTATTTTAAACAACTTTACTCAAACTCCTCTACCAAACGACCTGTAAGTCTCGAGAAAATACTTTTGAAAAATATGTTTTAGTAAGGATCTATTTAATTTTAAGTCCTTTTAGGAAAATATGTTTTGGAAATTGATTTTTACTTTTTACTTCTTCTTTGTTTTTTTTGAGAAACCAGACAACACGCCTGGAGAATTAATAAACTGAAAACAAATCAATGAACATCCAAAAGGACAAGGGGAGAAATGTCTTTAGGTAGATCTTCCAACCAAATCCGAATCCCCAACAAGTCTTTGGTGTTTTTAGCAAGAGCATTGGCCACAACATTACAAATTCTTTTAACATGACAGAAATAAAAAAACTGGAAATCAGCAGCAAGGAAGAGGATATCCTCAATGTATTCCCATAGGAAGCAAAACCGCCAGACCCTTGAGATAGAGCATTGATCACCACTGACGAGTCACCCTCAAAGATAACTTTCCGAAACCCGATTTCTCCTGCAAACTGTACCCCTCGGCGACAAGCTAATGCCTCCAATTCATTCACATTATGAGATAGAGGAATGGGCAGGGATAGAGTTGCAATTGCTTCACCATGCCAATCACGTATAATAACCCCGATACCAGCCAAGTTCCACGCTTTAACTTTTAAAAGAAGGTTTTTGAAGAGGGAGTGATTTTAAGAGGAGTTCCAATGGCCTTTAGACTTTATTTTTTTTTAAATTCACATTGACGTTTTGGTAAAGTTTTCTAATACTAAGGGACTTCCATGGGTTTTTGGGATAAAATATTTTCAAGGAAAGTTTTTTTGAAAGAAAATTCCATGGAACAAATTTTGTTGAGGGTTTTTCATAGGAAATTCTGTTAAGTCTTTGGGAAAGTTTTATAAAAGGTTCTCCCTTTTTTTTCCTTTTCTATTTAAAAAAGGAATTTTAAAGAAAACTCACACGGTTTTTAAGAAAGGTGTATTTTTCTTTGTTGGGAAAATGTTTTCCATTGGTTTTTAAAAAAAAAAAAGCTTTTAAAGATACGTCCTATGGATTTAAGAAAAATGTATATTTCTTTGTTGGGAAAAAGTTTTCTATTGGGTTTTCAGAAATAATTTCTTAGGGAAAAAATGGGTCTCATGGAAGTCTCTCGGACAAAGTGTTTCTTTAAAATATTTACACTAAACTTGATTGATTTGGAAAATATTTTTGAAAAAAAATTAATTTGAACACAATTTTGTGAAAATTACTTATACTTGAACAAGCCTTTTGATGCGAGGATGGTTGAATTTACAATACTAGTTATTGAACTAGCAGTAAACCCATTCACAAATAAGGGAAAAATCAACAAAGACAATAAGCTTATACTTGAGTGTACAGATCTATGGAATGAAGGCTAAATTTATGATAAAAATAACCCATAATCTTAATTCAAACAATATCATCAATCATATAATGCATGTATATATGTATGAGCCCATGAGAAGAAAGTGTTGGGATTTATGCATAAAATCCTAATGTAAAATCTCATTTGAAGAAAGTGTTGGGATTTCCCAATAATTATACAAAATATCTAAATTTCAATTTATTATCAACTAATAAATGTTAATTGATAGCTAGTAATGAAATTTGTCATTTCATTTATAAGACTATAACATATCAATCATGACCATTTGTCTTGATCAAAATGGAGAATTCAAATTAATATATTGATATATTTGGAATACATTGAACCTGGCTATTATGAATTGTTGTTCTATAAACTTGTGTCACTCAAACAAACTATCTCATGGCTACTTTTGCATCAACTCTTAATCATGAGAGGAATGTGAACGCAAACATGAAATGTGGGTTGCTTTGATGGGTAATTATTGAGTACTTCCAAAATACTATAAATGCATACTCCTGGAATATTCGATAATTTTCCTGCTTTGATATATACCAGAGTAATATCTTGCACAATTAATACCTTAGCATGTTGGCTACTCATATGTGGGAAATTATTGTATACTCCCGGAGTACCATAAATGCGTACTCCCTTCTCTCACATGAATGGTGGGTCCCACTAATTAAATTCATGGTGGGACCCATCATTCATGTGAGAGGAGGGAGCACGCATTTATGGTACTCCGGGAGTACCTAATAATTTTCCCTCATATGTAGTGTTGTGGGAACACTATTCCTCAAGACAAAACCCATACTTTTAATTAGAGACAAGAAACATCCCCTTGAAATAGATTTAATGAAAATTGATTATTTGGAGAATTGACACTTCTTTTTAGTAAAGGGTTACTAAAATTTATATTCCATAAAATTATATTAAAAAAGAATATAAGAATAATCTAAACATTAATTTGGGGACTTAAGGACTTAAGAGTTACTCTCTCTCTCTCTCTCTCTCTCTCTATATATATATATATATTAAGGGTGTCCACGGGTCGGGTTTGTGCCCGACTTGGATTTGACCCGAAGTTTTTGGGTGGGTAAAAATCAAAACCGAAACCAACCCGTTTTAATGGTCGGATCATCCGGTTTGGGTCCGTCGGTTTTGGGTAAGTTGTCGGTCGGTTTCAGGTTTTGAATCAGGTGCCAATATTTCGCCAAATCAGTCAAGATCTGGTCGATATTTGGCCGAATCTGGACTAGATCTCGATGATATCTCGCCAGATCTGGTGGATTTCATGTGGATTTCAAGAACCTCTTTGTCGGAAAACTTTTGGATCTCGCCTGATTTTGTTGATTTTATGGTTGGGTCGAGTGGCTCGGGTTTTTGGGGAGGAAACCCGCCAGCCAACTCGAAGGGATCGGGTCTTGTGGGTGGCGACCCGTCGGTGACTGTCGAATTGATCGGTTCAGGTGGTGGTCAGTCGGTTTCGGGCGAGTTCGGCGGGTTGAGCGGGTCACTGAGTTGTGTGGACACCCCTAATGTATATAGACAAAGTTGAGAGAAAATCCAATTTGATTTTAAATTGGAATTCAATTGGAATATAATTCTGCGCCACGTCTCATCTAATTTAAGTTTTTAAATTTTTGTGCCAAGTGAGTTAATTCAGTGTATAAATTGGATTTCAATTAGGATTTAATTTTGCATCATGTGTCCAATCTACTTAGTTTTTTAATTTTTGTTTCAAATGAGTTAATTCAATGTAGAAAACAAAGAGTTCAATATAAAGAAACCATAAAAAAAATCTAATCATATATCTAACTCTATATATAAAATTAGGGAAAAGAGAGTTTGAATGATTTTATATATATATATATATATATATATATATATATTTGAATTATTTTTAATTACACAAAAAAAAATGTATCATATATATATAACACCAAAACTTAGAGAAAATTCAATTAGAATCAAAATTGAATTTTTCTTTTGTTTGTTTTCCATAAAAATTAAATTGTTTAGATTTTTGCTATTGATATAGATATGTTTGAAATTTTTTTTTTTTAAGGTAATGCAATAAGACCTCTTCATGTTCATTTTTACTAACATCCTATACAAAAAATGAAATCTTTTCTTTGGTTTGGATTTTCTTCAATCACCTTAACATCTTTTTTATGGTTAGGATTTTTTTTCAATCACCTTAACGAATAAGGTGGACTTCAACCAAGCCAACCCTTCTTATGAAGTGGCAATGGAGATTTCCAAAGGAAAATAAAAAGCCATGGTGCTCATATTTGGTTGCTAAGTACCTCTCTCATGGCAAAAATAAATTGACTAAGCCACATCTAAAATATCTTGCATCTAGAAAGGTATTATTTGGTACAAAGAGACTTTCATAGACAAAACTTTGGTTAGACTTTGGTTAGGTAATGGTAAGCGGATTCACTGGTGGGATGATGTTTCTGTTTTTTTCCTCTAAACTAATGTGTATATTTTTTAAACTGTTTATGTTCAGATATTTTGTATGCAAAAAATCTTGAATATAACAAACTATAATTGAGTTGAACGATCCCATGCTCCTAACCCCAATAGGAGATACTATTGGATCAATTTTTTTTTATTTTTTATTTTGTGTTGTATTTAGTATAATTTCAGTGACAGTGATTGTGAATTGATATTGTATATGTGGTATTCAATAGTGATTTTTAAAATTATATATTGTATTATGTGGTATTCAATAGTGATTTTTAAAATTATATATGTAATAGCAATATAATGAGAAATTTTGTGTAACTAATATCATGAAAATTGTAAGGAAAAATCATTTTAATACCTTTAAATGTCTTGGTCGAATTAATGTCCTACATATTTAATAACTCAAGCTAAAATCAATAACACCACTACAATTTTATTATTCCCATGCATTAGTACGGATTACATATTAGTGTTAATAAAGAGGCAGTAACTTTCACTATGGATGATTTTAGGGAGGGCTTAAATGCAATTTAGGTAATAAAGAACACCTTGTGTAATTAAATAAAACCTAAAGTACAATTATATTATTAATGGAAACTTCCATTGGAGTCAGGATTTTATTTTTCCTTTTGGTACTACCCCAAGCTACATTTATTAATATATAAAGCTCTTATGGGCCAGCCATACAAGTACTTTTAAGTGCTAAAATATTTGTAGGTTTGAGATAACTTAACTGGTATAATCTTTGATAGTTGAATAAGATATTTAAAAAAAAAAAAAAAAAAGTGATGTCATACTTGCATAAGTGGCAGTATTCTAATGGTTGAAAGTACTAAGAGATCACTTCAATAGTCCTCCTGATAGACCTAATAATTTCTAAGTCGAAAAAACTTCGAAGAAAATAAGTATTGTCATGCCGAGGAAAGGCCATTAAAATCCAATCCAAGGAAAGGCCATAGATCCATCCAAGGAGGTATCTCCCCGTCCTACATCCAAGACCCAATTCAAGTTAAGAAATCAAGTTACCCACATCTAAAGCTTAAAGGAAGAATGAGTCGTACTCATATTCAAAACCCCAAGAACATTCAAGGCCACCCTTGAATCCAACATCGCTTGTATAAGCTCGAAGTCTTCGGGAACTACACTCCAGACTCTGGCACCGATTCTTACAAAGGTTCAAGTGGTAGAGATGGATATGAAAAAGGCATTGAGGTCTAAATGTCTAATTGGCCTTTCCAACAGCCTCCAACACCGATTCTTGCAAAGGGACTAGTTTGTTTGTTTTCAGAGAAGTTTGTAGCTTTGTCTAAGCGAAGTGTGCCCGGATTAATTGATCAAATACAAACCAAAATAATCTATTTTTGATTATAACTGTATCTTGCTTGGAAGAACAATTTTATTCTTTGGGATGAACAAGACAACTATTATAGAGCGGGGAGGGAGCCATGCTCAAAGAAATCAATTTTACAGGACAATATGTTGTTTGGAAGAATAATATTTCTTTTGGATGAACAAGGAGAGCTAATATATTATATAGGCGTCTTTCTCACCTTCCTTTGACTTTCCCTTCCCATTTATTTACATTTGATCTAGAATCTGATTTTTCGATTTTGTGTAAAGATTTTGATCCTTCTAATGATTCTCATGAAATGATCATTTCATCACTTCATTTACGTACATGTAACTTCCTAGACCAAATATAGCCTTTGGTTCCAAATCTCTACACTACATGGCTACTACCTCTGCTACTAGCTCATCTATCATTAATTTCTCAATTTCCCTACCTATCACATCAATCTCATCTCCCAAATCCAACCACTGTGACTCCCTTGTCAGCACCTTCCCCAGAGTGTCTTTATTAGATTTCTTCTCTTGGCATCCCAACATCACATTGAGGCGATCTTGGAGCCTATCCTTAGAACCGACTGTTGTTGCACGCCTCACCCATGGGTGTGGATCCATGAATTGCTGGAAGATCTCCAGTAGTGCTGAATTTATTCGGTCAAACAGTAACCTTCGTTCAGACCTTGGACAAGAAGCTTGACTATACTTCTCAATTTTTTCAAATATGACGGGATCCACAGGGCATTCTGGAGAGTGCCATGTTGCCATGACAACATCAGGTTCAGCATCGTTAAAACCAGAGGCAATTAAGACATCAACAATGTAGGAACGCTCCCAGCTCTCTTCAGTTTCACCCAGTCCCTTATCATTCGGATGCCCAATGGATCCTTCCCCAACTTCTTCATCACTTGAGACATGCATGGGTCCCTCTGCATATGCTTCTGACTCCAACTTGAGTAGATGAAGTTGCATCCGAAGCCCTAGAAACAGACGAGGCAATGGAACTTGAGTGGGTGAGACTTACAAGAAAGAACTTGCAAACATATGCTGATAGTACGCTCCAAACAATAATGAGTTATTCATTTTTGAACCACAAAGCAATTCAACTAAGCTAGTAAAATGAAAATTTCTGAAAGGATGACATTTAAAAAACAAAAGTGAAAGTGGCAAAAAAAAGTACATAACCATTGTTTCAATCTTGGCAACAAGTTGTTAAGTTGTATCCAAATCCCATTAGAGACTTGTAATTGCGCTAAAAGCCTGTTATTCTATTAAGAGTTATAATTATAGAATTTAGGGGACGAATCCTGTAATTATAGTAAATTTGAGTAGAAGACAACACCTCTTGAGATTATCATTTAAACCGCCAGGGTGGTGGGGGGGGGGGGGGGGTGTGTGGAGACAAGGACAGCACCCCTTGAGATAGAATTTAGTGCAAATCAGCTAAGGTCATCTGGTTGTGGCATCCTGTATTTTCCCCTAGCTTATTTGTTGATAGATGAGACAAATAAGTTGGATTTTTTTTTTTTAAGCTAATTTATTTGCTTATTTGACAAAAGGTGAGACAAAAAGTGAATTAAGTAAATAAGTAGGCTAAAAAAAGAGGATCCCAAATGCACTCTTGACTGCAGTTGTGAGGAGCAACAGGAGCGAGATAATGTAATTTGCAGGTGCTACAAGAACCAGTCTAAGCTCAAAAGTGGAGAGAGTTTAAATGAAAATAGGCTCATAGAGCAAAACAGTGAAAAGGGACTTGCATATGTGATCCATAATAGATGAGCTAGGTCTTTTAGTTAAGGTTTAGCAGCATTTGCACTAACTTTGAATTGCACATGACCCACACTTATGATCAGAACTGTATAATTCACTCAACAGTGAGGCCACAACAAGCAGCAGAAAATAACAATTTTTGTCCCTTTGTGCATCACACTATATAAAATGACTAATTAACTTCAAATTTTGTATCATCTTTGAAATTTTAGAATTTTAAATACAATATTTTTCTCATTTTTATGCATAATACTTGCTTTCACGGCATTCTAAATGAAAAATGAGCACATAGATATTCTATGAAAAATGGAATGCCATTATGTTGATCGCTAGAGGGATCTAAACACAAACTAAGAATTCGAAAATAAATGGTGTTTGAAGTTACCATGGAGATCAGCATTGAGACTCTCAAAGCATTCAGAACATGATGAAAGATCATCTGTAAAAGGAGCTTCCAAGACTGAAACTGGACTGGGCTGATCAGCCTCCTTAGAGCTTACTGGAGATTCTAGTCCAGGTGAAGGGTGGAGCAAGGGGACTGAACCTTCCTCGGATGGCCCAATGGGTGGTTCCTGAAATATCATGAAATATTGAGAAACCTTAGGGGGTGTTTGGTAGAGTAGTTTGAGTAATGTTGTTTGTAGTTTTTTGAAATACGTGTGGGTGAATAAGTGTGTGGAAATGTGTGAATGTGAAAATGTGAGTTTGAGCTTGCCTACCAAATAGGCCCTTAATATCCTTGATGCAAAATTGAAGGTGCAGAAGTAACACATACTTTTTTTTTTTTTATTAATAAGTAATGCATCACCACAAGGGTAAACCCATGACCTCACTCTCAATAATGTTATTATGAAGGAAGGATGTGGCATTTGAACTAGAACTCATCGGCAGAAATAAAACACAACACAAAATTTGGAGGGAATATCTAACATGCATCTACATACATGTATGCAAATTCTGTATAGCTAATGCAAATGAGATCTCCAGTTAAGCTGTAAATCATTCACTAATTCATTATAATTTCTATTACAGAAACCACTTCCCAGCAGCTTTGATGAGCATCTGGAAAACAGCAAATCTTTTAACAAAACTTTTACATGGAACAGTATGATTCTAGTATTACTTAGTAATTATTTTTAGGGTATGAAGAGTTTTGAAGATAACACAAATGTGCAGACCAGAGGCCTCTATCCATGGTGGCATGATTAGTGGTATTCCTTGAATCTATTTGTCATGGTCCTCATGGAATGCTTATTATTCTAAAATCACAGGACCAAACATCACTTAAACCTCTAGTTTTACAAATTGTGAAGCACCTCAAACAGTTAAAAAACAATACATAGTTAAAGATTGCAACTTTAAAATCAAAAGTATAAATTTTGAATCCTTATCTCACATGAATGACTAGTATATGGGCCCCAACACATGTAGACACAGTTTTCAAAAAAATGCTCCATGTATACCAAAAGACTACTACAATGCATAAAAACGTCCCTGACCTCATAGGTAATGATGTGGATTTTTTTTTTTAAAGGGCTATGTTAATCAGATTATCTAGGCATTTGTATCACACACACACACACACACACACCCATATATATACATATATTTGAATTCTTTAATATTAAATCAATCTAACTTGAAATATATGTGCTCCATAGCAGCATTTCACAAAATTGAAGTTCTGGGTAGATCAAATCATACATAACAGCTCTGAAAGAATCAAAGCAAAAGGAAAGCATAACCAACACACAGATTGAAAAATTAATTGAAAGAGGGGAAAAAAAGAGCCAAACTTAACGTACAAAACTATTTAACATCCATTAAAGTGATACTAAAGTCCAGTTGAACAAAAATATACAAACACACAGCTAAAGGCTTATCACAGATTAGCAATGACCCATATGCAACTGTTTAATTTTCTGAAAAAAGAGGTAATTACAAAAGGGAAAAAGAAGTGATTTAATGGGCTGATTCAGTTATCATTAGCTATGATATATTGGAAGGAATTTATTGCAAAAAAATATTACTGTCATTATTGCATTAGTGATATGCAGTGAAGAATCTAAACACCAGCCGGAAAATGTTATAAACCAAACCTGTGGAATTAAGGTATCTTGGCCACCAGTAGATATATCTTTAACAACACAAGCTGATACGTTTGTTAGCAACTCCTCAGGAGATTTAGAAGCCATGGTCATATTGTCACATCCCACATTGACCACATTTTCAGGAACTGGACTCATATCATTGACATTACTAACTAATGTCTCAAAGATCAACGCATCTTCTTCATATGGATCCTTCTTTTCAAGGGTGCTCTTCATTTGATTCTGATTTGTAAGAATCTCTGCTGGAAACGAATTGCTTTCCCTAACCATGCAGCTAGAAGAATGAGATTTCTTAGTACTGGATTTTGAGTTTCTAGGAACTGACGCATCTCTCCAATCAGAATTACCCTTTGTTCTCCTGCTCCTTTCTTTCTTCAAAGCCTCTTTTGGCATTAGATACCTGTCATCACAAAGAGTTTGACGGCGCATGCTTCTCTTAGGACTTCCAAAGGCAGTAGAAGAAGCAGGAAGAGACCTTGATCTTGATAACTTTCTGACACAACCATCCTTCCATCCATCCCTACTGCTAATTCCCAAGGGTTCAACCCACCTAGTAGACCCATCATCACTAGAAAATTTTCCACTGTTTCCATCCTCACCAATCATGCCATCCAAATTTGCTGGTATCAATTCCTTTTCAGGGATAGAAAGCATTTCAGCCAGTGTGCTGCCCCTACCAAGCTCTCCCAACTCTTGAGACCTGTGAGTCATTTTCCACCTCTCTGAGAGTCTCTTCTTGGCCTCTCTACTGACGGAGGATTCAGTCGAATGGGAAGATGAAGGCTTGTATTGGTTACTCAAGTCAAAAGAATTTCTGGAGGTCACCATAATCACCTCTGATTCATTTCCAGACATGTCACATGAACTCTCATCCCCAGCATATCCTCTAAGCCCAGCGGATGAAAAATTCATAGAACCACTGCAAAAGCTATTTCTCATTTGCCTAGTTATTTCTCTAGCAATTTCTCTAGATTCTCTGGAGTTATGCCTTGAAAGCCCAACATTATCAGAAAATTTCTTCATTCCATGTGTGTCTCCCTCCCTATTTTTAATGTTCGGAAATTCCAAGTGCACCCTACAATCTGAAAGAAAGGCATGCGAAGACCTAGGTGATGAAGCAGATTTAGCACAATTCTGGGCCTTCCCAAGGTTTGGTTTTAGAACAACTATCCTGGTAGGTAGAGTGGCCAACTCATCATTGCCTTCAAATCTAATTTTTGATGAATTGGGAGAAGTACAAGTAGCATGCCTGCTGTTAGAGTGGCTAAATTGACCATCACGATGCTTCTGAGATCTACTGTAATTCTTCCATGGAGTTTGTCTATCTGATTTCCCAAGGTCACTGCTTTCATAATGCTGAGCATCTGACTTCATAGCTGATATGCGACCACAATGGGTTTGGGGAGGAGCACCCTGCATATCATGCAAATGCTTTGTGAACAACGGATCCGGTTGATGAAGAAATTTCACCAGAAGATCCTTGTTGGAGGCTAGCACCTCAAGTGCATCATGGAACTCCTTTGAATCCTGTAACTTCTGATCAGTTGAAAGGCGTTTAGCATCCATGAACTTCTGCTGAATAAATGCCATCTCAGCATCAGTAAGATTCGAGTTCGTCATCCCTTGCGATAAGCAACCACTACTCTTCATATTTGATGTTTCCGAAACCTCAAATACATCCTTACATTCTTGCTGCTCCTTTGAGATACTCCTAGACGATTGACAGTCATAAAATGTGCCACTCTTTGGAGCTTTCTCTACTGATGTTGCTCTTTTTATAGAGATATCTGGGGACATTTTTTGTTGTTTATGAGTAAGCTGCTGAGGTGGCAACCCATCTAGACCCATCAATTTCGCAATAACACTTGGGGACCTTCTTTTGGATTCGGTTTCTCTCGACATCTCTTCTGCCAATAACTTTTTCATAGGAGTTACAACAGCTTGTTTTGAAGATCTCCACCCCAATTCAAACGTAAACTGCAAAGGTCAAATGAGTTTGAACATAGCTGTCAGGTCAGTATTTTCTTATTCAATACATAATTAAAAAGAAAAACAGGGAAGATATTAAAGAGGAAAATTGAGAATCACTCAAAAAAGGAGCATCTTCAAAGATTTACAAATGGAGACTCATGATCCAAAAAATCAACAATGGAACTACTACATTATACATCTATTAACAACCATCACATTCCTTTTAATAAGGTTATTTAAGGTAAGTAGGCTGCTGTTGATACAAAGAAAGCCAGCATACTTGGTATGTTACTCCCCCATACCCCTTTCCAAGGAAAGAGTATTTGGTATCAAATGATACCACATCAACTGTATAAAAATCCAATTAAATGAGAGACACGTGCATAAAAAATAACTACCCACTAACACCCCTGAGAGTAGTAGTGAAATGCTGATGTGGTTATTTTGCATACATGTTTTTCAATTGTTGGATTTTGATACGGCTAACGTCATATCATTTAATACTAAATTACTTTTTTTCATTTTGAAGGCTCAGGAGACTTTGTCTTTTCCTAATGATTAACTCAGCAAGCTTGCTTCTCCACTTTTTTTTTATATCTTTGATAAGTTTGTTTCTCTACTAATATGACCAAAAAAAAAAAAAATCAACTCATAAAGCACAATGAACACAAACAAGAAAAGGTGCACACCGAATCTTCGTCAGTAAAACCACTACTGCAAGAGCCAGAATCGGAAGCCAATTTTGGAAAGTTTCTCTGTTCCAGAACTTGCCTGCTTCCTGAAAATGAATCCATATAATATTAGCAAGACCATCCAAGAGTAGTAAAAGTGGGGAAGGTTCTTATTCACAACTTTAAAAAATAATAATAATTATACGAAAGAGAATGCTTTTAAAGAGCACTCAGTAGTCAAGCTGGCGATGCAATGATATCTCATCATATCTCTAGAATTTTCATTATGGAAGCAAAAACAAAATCATGCTGATTCCACTACAGAAAAAAGTCACACTTGCTACTCGGAAAATTGCTTTATCTAAAGCACGAGCATAGCCAAGACTAAAAAAACCTAGCTCATGATCTCTACGTTGCACAAATGGTACTATCAAATCAAAAAGAAAATGAGCTTTTTTAAGAAAACAATTTACTCAGAAATTAAAATTTCATATCTTTACCATTTTCAACTGTTTTATTTAATTTTAATTATCGCATTTTCGGAAAGCTAAAGGAATATAAAACACGAAGAATTTCGATTTCCTTCTTCTTTTTTCCCTAATTTTCTTGAGTTTTCTCAGCGACCAAACGGCGGGACAGGCTCTAACTGGTAGCTAAGAAAATGCAAAAAAAAAAAAATACAAAATAATAACACATTGATAAAAATAATAATTAAAAAAATCATACTTTTTTAATCATCTGAGCCTAATTTAAATGTACGGCTCTGCTTTCAAACAGAAAATGAATATAAAATTTTTCATTTTTCAAAATATGTTTTTCGGATTTCTCGGTAACCAAACAGAGTGAAAAAAAAACATAAGAAGTGAAAGTACAAAAAAAACAAAAAGACAATCTGACCTTCCCGGTGAGCTCGTTCAGCGGAGTAAAACCTATCGGAGGAGCTCCGATCAGCAATGCTAGTAATCTTGGACCTCTTTTGTCGAAATTTCTCCATTCTCCACGCTCATCGAAAGCACATTTCCTTTCAGACTAAGGAGAGAAAAAACCAAGCACACAGTAATCTAGATCCGAAATCACGGAAAGAAGCTCGCGAGAAAGCAAAGAGGAGACAGAAAAGGAACCGATAGAAAAAGTAGAAGAGTTTCAAAACCCTAAAAGAAAGAGCTTTTCATTAGTTTTAGCTCATATTCATTCAAAAACAGCTTTAAAAATCCAAAATCCAGATCTTATAGCGAGAGAGAGAGAGAGAGAGAGAGTCAAATTAGGTTTGCATAGTCGAGAGGGAAACTAGAGAGAGAGAGGACGGCGAGTATTAATGAGGGGTCCGTTAGAAACCGTGGATGAAGAGCGGGGTGGGTGAGTGTGAGAGAGTGAATTGGTCTAGTAAGTTTTTTGTTTTTGAACTTTCAAATACCGATAGAGTGATAGAGGGACCTGGAGCCTCTGGGCGGGCAAGTGGCCTGTTTACTGTTTACTGCTATCTATTTCTATTACTCTCTCAACGTGTCCTGTTATTACAATGCCACGTGGGTTTCTTTGCTTTTTTTCCCAACGTGTCCATCTTTTATTGGCAGGTATTGATTACGGCAAGCTCGTCTTGAAAAATTCTATATATATATATTTACACAAAAATTTCATATCGGTTGATTTTTTTTTTAATAACTATTAATAATACTCTTGGGTTTATACAGTACTACATGCACCAAGTTATTATAAGGAAGAATTTAATAAAGGTGGCTCCAAATTTGAATCTGAATCTCATGAATATTATGAGACTTTAAGAACCACTAAGCTAACTCTTTTGAGTTCATATCCAGTTGCTAATGCATTAGATTATTAATAGTAATTAAAAAAAAATAACAAAGTTTTAACTTATGATGTTGTGAAAAATCATAAAAGCTTGTCGATTTAATTGTTGTAAATTTTTTTTTTTTTTTTTTTTGTCTTGCCCCACTTGATTTTTTATTATTTATTTATAGAATTTCAATTTATAGCATTCATTTCTGAATATTATAATTTTTATCATCAAACAAAAACAATAATTAGTTTTTAATGTAGACAGAGATTTAACTCCAAATCTCTTATTCAACCGTTAACATTTTATTTGTACCGATTACCTATTTTATTTGTTAAATTATGAACATTACATATATAGTGTTTAAATTAACGACTTTGTAATAATATTTTCTTAACTTGTAAAAACTTACCATTTAACTCTGGTGATAATGTGAAAAGAGGAAAACTTAAACACAATATTTTATGTCCTCTATCTTACGTTCTCTTTCTAAAATTGAGCAACGTGACTACTTAGCACAAACACTAATAAGTTTCGTTCTTATGAAAATGATTGAGTTGCTTTGCTTCTCCCACCTGCTTGGTGCATGGATTTGGTTGGTGGTGAATTCGAAATTCTCACGCCATGCCCAATAAGAAAAAAAATGAGAAGCCAACTAAGAAAGTTGAAAGGTGCTGATAATTCTACTACAACTCTTGGGTTGGGGATAAAGTAGCATCAATTTTGTTTATTAAAATATTAAAAGGTTACACTAAACAAGTTAATTAGCTAGCATCTTCCCTAGTCTAGAAGTTCATTGAATCCCCATTAGATTTTTTTCCTACTAAATTATCTCAAATTTGGTACAAGTGTTAGATTATTACACCTTCCTTAACGTCTCTTTCAAGCCAGAAAGTAATAAAATTTAAAAGATTATATTAGAGAATCTAGCTAATTAACATCTTCCCTATTCTAGAATTTCATTAAGTTCACCTTAAATTTTTCCATTAATTATCCCAAATTTAGTACAAATGTTTGGTTCACATGCAATAACTCTTCCCAACGTCTCTTTCAAGCCAAGTCTAGATAAAAAAAACGTTACCAAATAGGTGCATAGGCAAATTCGAATGGGGCTACTAGGTCATTAGTTGGGCAACACTCATTCATGATTATTGTCCAATGAATTGGTTCATGATTCATTGTTTTTATAATAAAAAAATGCTAAAATGAATTTTTGTACAAAATTTTCACAAACTAACATTATGAATATAAATATGTAAGAGTTTGACTTAGTGATTCTTAAGATTTTATAATATTCCTGAGATTCTAAATTCAAAACATTTTGCCAGTATCTTGGAGTCACCCTCAAGAGATTCTTTCCTATAACAATCCAGTATATATAGGATAGAGAAATTGCATATATTTGAGAAAATAGTCAATTACTTAAAGAGATTTGGATACCTCTTTCCTCAACCAAAAAAAAAAAAAAAACCGTAATTAGTATTAATAAATTTCTTAATTATTACTTTTTTTACATTTAAATATTAAAATACATGTTTGTAAAATCATGAACATCACTCTTGATTTTTTTTTTCTCTGCGTAAATATCTAAGATGGTCCACAATTATAGAGCCCCGAAACATGCAACTGATTATTGGGGTGATTGACAATTTGACACTGGCATTTCTAATTATCAATTCATTCGCTAACACACACAATATTATACAAATATATTCCTAATCTGTCAACACGTACGATTAAGGACTTAATCTACACCCTTTATTTACTTGATGTGTATGTCAAAGGATAGGATTAATTTTCGCGGTTGCTGCGAAAGGTTGCGGCTTAGGTGCTGACACTTCAGTTCATTTTTTATTTACTGAATTAATTTGGACTATTAGGGTTATAATCAATATTATTATATATATAATTAAGAGTAGTGATAATTACACATAATGTGGAAGAGATACACATCTAAAATTATGTTTTGAAAACACAATTTTAGTCGAAGAAATATCACATTTATAATATTTTTCACAACAAATTTTTAGTGATAAGTTATTACTAGTTATTATTTAAACTTACTATTAATTTTTTTTTTTTTTTTTACCATCAGTAGCTGCTAATTATAACTTATCATTTAAGATTTGTTGCGCAAGTATTGTAAAAATATTGTGCACATTTTTTTAATTATAATTATGAAACCACTTCACGATTATAATTGAAATCCTGTTTTCAAAACACAATTTTAGAGGCTGTGTGTAACTAGTTGTGTTGTGTGCAATAATAATTAGTGTATTATTATTACCATACATGGGATTAAAAAAATTTACATAGGGGACAACATCTTTCTAAAAAACCAAAAGTGAACAACATATATTGTATAGATTTTAGAGTAAGACTTTTTTGGATTGATGTGTCTAAAACTACCATCCCCCATCAGTAAGATCAGACGATGACACAGACCAAACAAAGTAACGAATCTAATTTTGAAATGAATCAACTAAAGGAGCCTAGTTAGCCAGAAGGGTACGTACGTGTTGTTAAATTCTTCTGTGTTTTGCAATTTGTTTTGTTTGTGAAGTTGACTCACTCTTTTGTTTTGTTCTGGGCTTCTGGGGAGAAGGAAGATACAAATAATCAAATATATATACAACCATTTTTTTCCCTGAATGATACAAATATACAACTGCTACCCTATAGGGATTTGTGTCTATAACGCACGCTAGTATATCATGGTTAGGGCATGAAAATGGTTCAAATTTACCTGGGATTCCTTGAGACATGGATAGATTAATTCGTGTAAAGAAAGCCATATATGATTTTGGTAACACTAGGCTACAAAAAGTCACCTGCCTCGATCCAAGACCATTGTTCATTTTAGAAAGCCATATATGATTTTGGTAACACTTAGCTAAAAAAAGTCACCTGCCTCGAACCAAGACCATTGTTCATTTTATTGGTTCGTGTGTACATGTGAGGACAGTCTATCAGGAAGGTTTTTTTTACTTCAAGTTAAAGCTAACCTTGTTTTTTTTTTTTTTTTTTTTGTGGCGGGGGGGTGTTGGGGGGCTAAGTAAAGCTAACTTTGCATTATGTTCAAGTTGCATATGGTTACAGTGTACAAAACAAACGAGATAGCTGATCCCAAGATTTCTGTATTGAAGGAAAACCTTCTAACATGCGCAACCATAAATTGATTTTGCACTTAATTACGTTGAAATTTGTGATAGAAGCAAGCTCTATATTCATAATTGGGCAAATGATGTTGATAGACATGCCATCTAACATGCATAATGAAATCGGATAGGTTACCTTTCCTTTTTTTTTTTTTTTGGTAAACAGGTTACCTTTCCTTTCGTTTGCATAGTTATTCCTTTACTTTCAGCTTAGATTATTTCATTTTACAAGCAACAATCAAGTAAAGAGGCCAACCTTGCCTTAATCATCCACCCAAAAGAAAAAAAAGAAAAGAAAAACTTACCTGACCCAAAATCAAAGGTAAAAGAGGTCAAACAAAAACATAGTGTATTATATCTGCATGTTCATTAATTTATTTTCTTTCGGGTTTTACCATCTGCCTCATATAAATGAGTGAAATATGTTCTAACGCCACATTTTCTTTTCTATTTTGGCTAATAATACTTTCTATTAAAACAAACAAAAACAAAATGATATGATGCTTACATCCCCACCTTCTAATTTCTATTCCCAAATTGTGAATGATTTTAGCCTGGCACCTTTGTTTCCGTGAACATGGAATCAAAGCAAAAAAGCATCATAACAATGAGATCATTGTTGTCTCCAATCCCTAAGATAAAGCTAGCTAGTTCATTCTTCCAATTCATCACAATGATGCAGGCGCTTCTATATATGTTTTGTTTCTTTCTACTTTTTCATAGAGGGATTGACTGTTCATAGAAGCATGTGAAAGTAAGAGGTCTGAGAGCCCCACCACCCATATAATGCAGTATGTTCATGAATAATCATGTCTGGTCACCCATTTTATCACACAAAACCTGATAGAAAATTAGAAATGACGTTTTTTCCTTTCTAAACCTTACTTATTATGTACGTTGTCTTCTGTCAATAATTTGAAATAAATTTGTCTGTGTTCATCACAATATTTGCATCTTTCGGCAATTTCTATAACTTTCTTCCTTTTGTTTGGTTTTTGAGCACTTTCTACAACATGAGTGAATATATAAGCATGTTGTCTAATTATTTAGAACTTCAAAACTTAAAAGTTGAGCTAGTGAGCTAGATTTTGGATGTAAAATCAATCCATCCTTCAAAAAAGGTACAAGCAAGGACTCTCTAGAGCCTAATTATCCTCAGAGATAAGAACAAATTTCTCTTGATCATGTCAGTGAAATTCATAGGTTTTCTTTTACAAACCAGCACCAATAATTTTGTAAGATACAGGATTGGAGAGGACAGAATAGTTATAGGACTAGAGTATGTGCATGAATGTGAACCAATTGTGTCATAGATGTTTTACTTACAAGAATATTTTTAAAACATAATGAAAAAAGATGCTCCTACTACATCTGGGGATGGAGATGCTGGAGAGAATTCGAGAAAAAAGATCCATGATTAAAGAAAAAGCTAAAGCGAATTGTCTTAAATAAAGTGTTCTATGTAGTGTAGGTCGAAATCAACAATCATGGCTTTGGAATGGTCGATATTTTTTATATGTGAACTTTTGACAGATATTGGCTCTGGTTAAACACCAAGATTTCAACCATAATTTTGACTGGCTGACTCGAAGACATTTAGAACAGACAAAATTAGAAGAAACCACTGATTAGGATTTAGGTTCTGTTAACCATCATTTTCTCCCATCCAAAAAAAAAACATTTAAAAATTGGCCATGCTAGAAATAAATTATAGAATGGTTAGCTAAAAGTCCACTCAGGAGAAATCTAGGCTTTAACTGTTATAAGATTCTTAATTAATACGTGTAATTTCTGAGCAATAGTTACAATACAAATTTACATGCTTTTAGTATAATAAGCAAAAAGTAAAGATATACATCTCCTTTGAGATTGGAAAGTAACCCAACCCCATTGAAAGGCAGTACTTTAAAAACCCGTCAACCTAATCTGTTGGCACAAGAAGAACACTTGGATCAACTAGTCAAACCCAGTACAGTCAGATATGACATTACTCAAATTAGAGTTATAAAATATCATATGCTTTGGTATAGGTTTAGACAACTTTCATGGCCTGCTTTTCTCTGTTATCCTATAGCATGCATTGCTTTTTGAAACTTTGGAGTTAAAAATTCAGCAGCTGTGGCATATTATTCCAAAAAATAACCTATTTGTAGGCTTGAACGTTTGAATTTGAAAGGCAGCAATTGTTGTTCACTTCATCTCTTCACTACAGACACAAGTTTATCAATTTTTAATTTTTAAAATTTTACGTACCATAATATTAAAAGATGATGAGTACTGCATGTAGGACAAAGGAAAATATAGAGTCTACACTCTACATGCTTAAAAGAGCAATTACATTAACCTCCCTAAATATCAGATGCAAGTGCAACTGGCCATGGGAATTCAATTTTTAACATGGCTGGAATCTGGCAGGTTCATTGAACACATTTTGACGAGTACCGATTTGAAGGTGAATTAGCTTGTCTCATCATGGACACCAAGTTTCTTTTTTACTCTGTAATTTTCACAGTTTTAGCGAAAATCTACATGTTCTCGGATTGAGTTTGGTGAAAAATAATATATATATATTAAAAGAACAAAATCAATTCAAAAACTAAAGGGGTAGTAAGTATATCATTTCTGGGTTCATATTTTTGGATTAGGACATGTTAATTAATGGGTTTGTATCATCTATTGCCACCCATATTATAAGGATGATGCTAGTAGTTTAATTATTAATAAAGTGCATAGGCTGCTTGTTTAGATGCACTAAAAGTTGAAGTATTTGCAGCATTTATATTTTTAGCTGCTTGTCTTGCATTGTACAGTTTATAATTTCTTTAATAAAATTTACTTGTTTATATATCTGCAGGTTCATCCCAATGTAAAGGGAAACCCTTTTCGTATATCTTGGAAGTTTCAAGTTTCAATAGAATATTTTCCCGGGAAAAAAACACACACACAGAGAAAAATTATACGACCTACGTGGTCTCTAGAGACCTAGTGGAACCAGTTAACCAGGACAATCCAAATGTTCCACTGTTTTTTCCGACCGAAGTTTCCTGGTTCTAATAAATTCTAATGGTCTTGTGTCTGGGTAAAATAAAATAAAAAAAGATCTAGTGGTCTGAGAATCTCCGTCAAGAGCGCGGGGAGCCCCAGAGCCCAAGAAAAAGAATCTATGCACAGTAAAAAGCGAAAGTAAAAAGTAAAAACAACTAGTATTGGGGACTGCTATCTAAGTAGGAGACACATGGTGCTATAATATTTGAATTCACGATTCCTTATCCGTGACTCCATTTGATGATCTTGTTTTATGTCTGTGGCACGAGGAGAGCGCTTTATTTATTTCAGTTTTTGGTTATAGTTAGTTTAATTAGTAAAGTCTCTGATAGTTAAATAAGATATCTGAAGTTCAATCTCTGCTTACACCAAAAATCATTTGATATCTGTAATGTATATTAATTAAAAAATGAGTTTTTTTTTAAAAAAAATTATAATTGGTAAACTAGTTTATTTTTTTGAGTGTCCATCGCAACGTGCAACTAAAGGGGTATTTATTTATGAGGAAAATTAATAAATGTCCTAAGAGTATTATTTTAGGAAATATTTTTATAAAATTTTTATGAAAAAAAGAAAGACTAAGGGTATGTTTGGTAACTGTTTTTTCTCCTTATTTTCTGTTTTCAAAAACAATTTTCTATTTTTAATATTGAAAAATTTGTTTGGCAACTCAAAATTGGCAGAAAACAAAAACTGTTTTCAAAATTCAATTTGTGAAGGAAACTGAAAACATGCAAAATGCTGTTTTCAATTTCTAATTTTCAAAATTCAATGAAAACATGCATTTAATTTAATGAATCTTTCTTATTTAATGAGTTAACATTAAATTTAAATCCTAGTTACAACATATTTTACTATTTTCTATTTTTTTCTTCAAAAAACTATCTTTTTAATTTCAACTAACCAAACATGTTTTTGATTTCAAAAATACAAGAAAATTGTTTTTTCTTTATATTCCCAAAAGTGAGTTTTTGAAAATAGAAAACAAAAACTCTTACCAAACATAACCTAATTTTTTTAACGATTTTTTAAATTTCTCATTAAAGTGGTATTAAAATTTTTCTAAAATGGTCAATTAACATATATCCTAAAAGCACTAATTAACAAGACTCTTTATTTATTAACTTTTGTTACCTTCCAATGTAATAAGACTCGTTTGATTCCTCTTTAATTGGTACACTTTGATGCTTGTTAACAAAAGTCAAAAACCAATATCCAATTGTTCAAACAAATGAGACAAGAGAAGGACAACCCATTGAAACACCCTCCTCTTCAAGGCATGTTTGTTAATAAATGAGATGTTCCGTTTTAATGAGATGCTCCGTTTTAAACCTATCAATATACGTAAAATAAATACTTTTAAATTAAGAATAAAAATAGTGAATATTTTTAACTACTAACAAAGGTTAAGTATCACAATGCATTCTTGACGCAATGGTCATTCCACAAATACAAGTTATCTACAAATACAAGTTCTTATGGAATGAGAGGAGTAAAAACCAAAACAAGTCTCTAGAAGGAAATTTCACACACATATATGCTTAGAATATACTAGAATAAAGTTCTATCCCAGATTTTAATAAATAAATAAAAAACAAACAAAGGATGAGGGATTGCTGTGAACTGCCATAACTAATACCACTACCATGAGAGGTCTATGAAGTGAATAATTTTTCCGTCCCTAGCAGGGTATCCAAAGACAAGTATCCAAAGACTTAATTCATGCCAACCACTCAAAACCTTACTCTCTACTTGCCAAATCGCTTCTCCCCTGCTACAAAATAATATATTTCTTTGAGCTTGAATCATAGGTTGCACTTGCACCTAGAATGGAGTTTTTAAAGTGGACAAGTTGCCTCCTGATTCCCTGAACATGCATGGCCTTAGCCTTATGAACAGAATTGAAGACTTGGGTCGTCCATGAGTTGGGTTAGACTCATGGACCAATGGCATAGCTAAAAAAAGCCCTGGCAACGTAACTACTACAAAATTCTTAGGCATATGTTTGAAAGTTGGGGAAAATAATAATGATTTGTAAAGGCCCATAAACTTAGTAAATATAGAGGATAAGATATTACCAAGAAAGTGAAGGAAAAGAGAAGAGGTACATTTTGTGTGAATGTTTTAGATGACATGACATGAATGCTAATGAAAAATGTTGATTTGTTTTTCAAATTGGTTTATTAATGCCTTTTTTTGTTTTTCTTTCTATAACAATTAGTCTACAGTGTAGCATAGACATGTGTTTAAAAGTCGTAACGACTAAATGGGTACAAAAAAAATTGTCGAGAACAAAAGTAAAACCCAAAAATTAAGAGAAAAACAAGCATATGTAAGCCTAAAATCAATTAATGCAAATTTAACAACCTTTCTAATAAGCTCTTATTTAAAAATAAATAAATAAATAATAACATAACAACAACAACTTCTTGTTTGGTTTGCTAAGTTTTGTAATTCAAAACTTAGGGGGTGTTTGGATTTCTAGTTTTCATAACTCATAACTCTGTTTTTATAACTCATAACTCAAAAATTGTGGAATCCATGATTCAAAAGGTTCTTTGGATTTCAATAACTCTGTTTCCAGTTTTTGTTTCCATCACTCAATTCTCTAATTTTTGAGTTATGAGTTATGGAAACAGAAAACACATTTTAGGTGTTTTCAGTTTTCAAAACTCAGTTTTCAATGGCATTTTGGTAATTAAACATACATGGAGGGACCCATTGTCAGGTCAGCCACACCTTTTAACCCTTTTTTTTTCACTACTCTTCAGTTCGTTCTCTTTTCTTTTCTTTTCTTTTTTCTTCCTTTTCACAAGAATCTTGTCAATTCGTTCATTCTTCCTTTTTTTTTTTTTTTTGGTTCTTCATCACTGGGTTCGAGTTTCTTCGTTCTTCCTTTCTTTTCTTTTTTTTCCTTCTTCTTTCACTGGGTTCAAGTTTCTGGGTTTCCTTTTTTTTTTTTTCTTTTTTTTCTTTTACTTCTTCTTTCACTGGGTTTGGGTTTCTGGGTTTAAGTTTTTTTTTTTTTTTTTTCCTTTCTATTCTTCATCATTGGGTTCGGGTTTCTTCGTTCTTCCTTTTTTTTTTTTTTTTCCTTCTTCTTTCATTGGGTTCGGATTTCTGGGTTTAAGCTTCTTCTTTTTTTTGTTCTTCGTTCTTCCTTCTTCTTCTTTTTCTTTTTTTTTTCTTTTTTTTTCCTTCTTCTTTCACTGGGTTCAAGTTTCTGGGTTTAAGCTTTTTTTTTTTTTTTTCTTCATCATTGGGTTCGGGTTTCCTTGTTCTTCCTTTTTTCTTCTTTTTTTTTTTTTTTTTTTTTCATTGGGTTCGGGTTTCTGGGTTTAAGCTTTTTTTTCTTTTTTCTTTTTTTCAATCACTGGGCTTGGTGAGTTTAGGTATTGGGGGAAAAAAAAAAAGCTGCACCGAGTGATAGGTATGGGACCCACAAACAATGTAAAAAATATTGAGTAATGACAAGTGAATGATGGTGCCAAACAGGTAAGGTATTTTAAGTGATGAGTGATAAGTGACGGAAATTGAATGATGAGTGATAAAAAAAAAAAATCCAAACAAGGCCCTAGTTTCTGTCACCCAAAACTCAAAAATCATAGGCCACACCTAAAACATGGTTGTTTGGTTTAGTTTTTAAGTTGAGTTTCCATAACTCAAAACTCAAAATTTTGAATTTGAGTTACGGAATATGAGAAAAAGTTTTAAATGTTTCCAAGTTTTAAGTTTAGAGTTTCAGTGGTAGTATTGTAAATAAATACATCCTAATGGGGCCCACGTCAATGAGTTGTCACCACATTTCAATGTATGACCATTACTCTTTTTCTCTTTACTCCTTCTCATTTACAAATTCACTCCAACCTTAATATAGCACACTCATCCATCTTCTCATTTCATAAATGTCTTCTATTTTCCTAATCCTTCTCTCCTTCCTCCTTTCCTTTTTCCTTTGAAATATTTTGTGCATCCGAAGAACACCTCCAGCCCAGCTAAAGGCCAAGTTTCACTAAGAATTAGTTTTGAAACCCAATTGATCTTTTTGTCTGTCACTCACCTACTTCAGTTTCAAAGATCTCAGCCTAGGTGACCACCATCTCTCTCTCTCTCTCTCATATGTCCATGGTTTCATCTCTACACCTAGAGCCATCGAAGATCAAACCGCTCTCTCGCCTAATTAGACAATCCAACTCAAGAGGAGGGAGAGGCTGAGTATAGGAAGAGAATTGGCTTGTTTTAGAGGAAGTGAAAAAGGCTAGACAAATGAAATGAAAGTGAAGTAAAAGAGAGAATGTCACACGCGAGTAAGGTGTTACTATTCTGTCCTAGCACAGTGTGTGAGCTCCACCACTTTATACATAAATTTGAGTTTAAGAACTGAGATATGCACCCATGACATGAAACCAAACAAAAATTTATTGGAGTAAACAAAAAAGTAGAAATAGAGATACGAATTATGGGAATTGAGTTAGAGGTATGAGATATGAGATATAGAAACTAAGCTATGAGTGATGCTCAAACCAAACACCCCTAGTGTCTTGTCATTTTATCCTTGTAATAAAGGGCTAATGTTAGAGAAAGAGACCCTTCACTTCTCTCTTGTTTCCTATCCTCTCCCATCTCTTCCATGGATCCCATGCAAACAATCTATTAAGAGATAACCTCTATCAAAGTTCAATAACCCTACATTTGGATGGAAGGAGAGTAGAGGGACCCTCCATCCAAGCATACCCCAAAATGCAATTACTTTGACTGTTCACCCAGGCCAACAGGTTTCAAGTCCAATTGGCACCCTACTTCCCCCCAGTTCCTATGTCACGAGTTCAACCAATCTTCCAATACAAATACCCATAGTGAGGGGAAAGGAGAGGTAGGTTGAACACACTACATCGGAATCTCTGATTTTTTTAGCGCTGCGGGGGGGGTAGGTGCCATTTGGCTTACTATATGGTAACCATAGTTGTCAGTATCATATGATACGCGATACATATCATATCGTGTATAAAAAGTTTTGTATCGTAAGTGCTCGTGAATCGTCCAATACATAGGTGTGTATCATATGAATCGTATCGTATCGGTGAATCGTACGTATCGTACGATACATAGACATGTGGGTTTAAAATTGGTTTTTTGGTTAAAATTTGTGGTTTTATTTGATTCTAACAAGTTGTTAGACCTTTTTAACACAAAATTATTGGGAAACTTAATTGAGTCTAATTCCCATGAGTTTTTTTTTTTTTTTCCTCCTTTCTCTTTCTCCTACAAAATTTAGACTACACTCATAACAGTCACTTTCATATATGCAAATATATTCTCTATGCTATTAATAATAAAATGAAAATATAATTATTTTTTATTTTGTTATTATTATTATGAGTCTAAAAAGCTAGAATGCCAAGAAAAAATATATAGAATAAATTATTAGAATAAAAACAAAAAAACAAAACAAAAATAGTAAATGTTGATAACAATGAAGAAAATGTCTATGAAAAAATAATTTTGTAAGATGCTGAACATGATGATAATATTGACTTAAATGGAGTTGATTAGATAAGATGGTGAGAAGATATTATATTTTGATTCATAAATCATGTATTTTCACTTCTGAGTTTAATCAATTTGAATGTGCATGTTACAAACATAAGTTAATTTGATTTATTTAGTTACCTTTGTTAAATTTTATTGCATAAGTAATGATTAAATTGGTATTTAATTGAATATATTTTGAATTTATAATGAGTATATCTTTTATATATGTATATCTATAATTATTTTATAATTTTATTATATGTTTGTGTATTTTACGATACACGATACATAAAAATTAAAAATCGATTCACGATACGATTCAAGATTTAACAACTATGATGGTAATTGGTGCTAAGCATGCATTTGGATTGCAATTAAAATTATAAATTATAAATTATTCAACTTATTTTTGTACTATTCTTGGACCCCACTACTTTTTTAGTACTATTCATGAACCCTATTGTACTATTTCAACTAACTTTTACCTTTATCTACAGTACTTTCAATAATAAGTTTTCAGTTTCAGCAAAATAAGCGATATCCAAACAAACCTTAACTAAAAAATTTCCAAGAAAAACATCAAATCAGAAGAAATTTGCATTAGTAATATCATTCCTTAAGAGGCGCACACATGGATATGAATCACTATCTCATGAGAACTGAACTTGTGAATTATGTATCAACACTGACAATAACAAAAATCATAGCAAATTTAAGCACCCAAAAATACCCACAGCCGCAGTAATACACAGAGCAGAGTCTAGAAACAATTAAAAAACCCAAAAAAAGTTCCAACTTTGGTGCTGACACTATCTCATTGCAAAATGCTCAAACCCTGGTTGGGTCATATTAAGATTTTAGCTTTCTTTTCAACTTTATAGAGATCCAGTATACTAAATATGTAGATTTTGAAACATGAAACAAGATCAAATGCTTTTTTTTAAAAATGATAACATGTAAAAGAGTGATATACACACGATAAACTATATAACATGCTAACGAGTGCTAGCGTTGCTTTTCTTGTAAGGAAATCTGAGCTTCAAGCCATCAAGCCAATTTATGATACAATAATGGAAAAAGGTGATGATCGAATGAAATTGAGTATAAGGAGAAAAACTATCTTACCATGCCACCATTCAGATGGTAAGGTTCAAACATTATATAATACCAAGGACTTGGTTTGAACTCGTCCCACGAGCTTCACCAGCTTTCTTTGCCTAAGAAACACCACTAAACTTTGCCCATAAGAATACAAGAAAAAAAAAGAGGGGGGGGGGGGGGGGGGGGAATGAAATAACCACATATATCCAGTCAAATTAGGGTTGTAATACAGCAGACCCAATAGTGTGAGCATTACAATGGAACTAAAGTAATAAACTATTTTTAACCAAACAGCCTCATACAGCGAGGATAAGAATGAAAACAGGAAGAACAAAGGCACCATAAAAGAAAATTTTGAAAATGTCCAGAACATGTCCGGTCTATATGCATATATGTAGGTATAGATATCACAAATCTACATCAATATAGTTTTACACATCTATCTGCATAATCATATCTTAAATATGTGTATGCACATATTTACATATTAAATTCTTGCAGGACTACTTAGGAACCAGAAAGAGCTGGCCAGTCAGACAGCTTAAGTGGTAATCCAGAACAGAGTAAGAACCCTCCACGGGCCATTTCTACGATACCTTGGTTTACTCAAAAGCCCAGCATAACTGATTGAAAAAAGTTGGTGATAATTACAAACGTACATATTATATAAAATTTACTGAGCTAATAAGTGATAACTGCCAATGGAACCATTTAAACCAAGAAAAAGATTTTTAGCGTATTTCTCCACCCATGCCATGATTGCTGCCAAAACAGACATTGCAAACGGCAGAGACTACTTACAATCAGAAATTTTTAGCATCAAACTAAAGGTCCTTTAGTCATGGACCCAAGGAGCATTGCTGCATTAGCAAAGTCAACAAGGGGCAGATGATGCCCTCTAGCCTTTGCTTGTATGTAGAAATAAGGAACTTTTTCAGCTGTATAAGGGACATCGCTGACCCCCAGTTTTTGCTTGTGTTTGTCCTTAGCCCAAATGTATTTGTGCAAGTATCTGTCACACACACGCACACGTCTTTGCATGTTATAATACATATGCCCTTTACCAAACAAAAATCAAGTCTTTATTAACCGCAACAACATATTTTAATCAATGCCATCATCATCTTACAAACATACACATGCACAGACCTTTGTAGCACACAAACAAATTAAGATATGGAATCGATAAAAACTTATGCTTTAGCCAATCTGAAACATCAGACCAGAGGAGAATTCACTCTCATCCCATAAATCTTTAAACTAATAATAACTTTAGCAATCTAATCTAATTAATTTCTACTAAGGTTCTGGTGATTTCATATCTTGCAACAGAAAACTTGTGGGTGTAGATGAATCATGAATAAAGCTACTACATTTAATTTTCAGTGCAACATGAACATACTAAACCCTCATGTGCCTTCAACGTCGTTAATAAAACATTGATGCATTGTGGATGGTGAGAAAAGTATGACAAAGACTAAATATCAGTTGATGGACCAATGATTTTGACATGATCCCAAAAGTTACAAATTTAATAACAAAATATTTAAGTAATAGTTCCTCTTGGTATCCCACCGAGGATGAGGAGAGTAAGTGTTTGTTTGGATACCACTTATTTTGCTAAAATTGAAAACTTATTGCTGAAAATACTGTAGATAAAGGTAAAAGCTAGTTGAAATATTACAGTGGGGTCCATGAATAATACCAAAAAGTGCGGTAGGACCTATGAATAGTAGCAAAAATAAGCTGAATAGTAAAATAATATATAATTTTCATCCAAATCCAAACACACACTAAAAGGATTTCCAACAATAGGACTAGTTACTATGTCCAGAGCAAGACTTGTTACAGCAATTCATCATGCACCAAAACTATCGTAAACACTTTTTTTTTTATTGCTAAATTACACAACCTCACTCTCACCTAGGACTTTTTTTTTTATGGGTAAGAAAGTGATATTATTAAAAGAAAAGAAGAAAAGATACACAGAGTTCAAGATAGTGAACAAAGAACAACATAGAAAACAAAAAGAAATAAATGAATCAAAAACCTATTCTAAGAGACAAAAGAAAATCAATAATAGTAAAACAATCCAAAAGACCCCAACACCGAGACCAATTGAGAGTCCATTGGCACAAATCTAACAACTGGGCCAGTGATTGCTCTATATCCTCAAAAGAACGCCGATTATATTCAATCAAAATAGTCCATATCAAACATCCTGGTACCAAATTCCAAATATCGGAATTATATTTCCCAAGCCAATGGTGCCAACAACATAGTAAGTTTGAAACCGAACCTGGCATGACCCAATCAATCCCAAATAGCTAAAGCATATGCATTCACATTGAATGAGCTAACGGACAAAAAATAAGAAGGTGATCCACAGATTTCTCATTACAACAGCACATACAACAATTGATTTGCCAAGGGACAACCACGGAGCATAAAATTATCCAAAGTGAGAATTTGGCCATGAGCTGCCGTCCACATAAAAAATGCCACCCTTTTAGGAACCTGTACTTTCCTAATGCCCTTCCAAGGGAAATTAGGAGTAACATCTTGAATCTTATGATAAAAAGACTGAGTGTCAAACTTCCCACTTCCATTGAGGCTCCAACAAAGACGGTCACTTCCACCACACCTAGGATACTGAGATTGGATCAGGTGAAGAAAGGAGAAAGAAGCTGCTAACTCTCAGTCATAGAATTCCCTATAAAATCTTTAAGTTCCACACTTTGTCATTTCTAACCACTGGAGGACTCAAAACATCAGAAATAAAAGCTTCCTTATTGGTTGAACACAAAAATAACTGACGATAAAGAGTTTTTAAAGAGTTATCCCCAATCCACTTATCATGCCAAAAAAAAATACGAGAACAATCTCTCACCACAAAAGTGAAATGCTTAGAAAAGCTCTCCCACCCTTCACTAATACTTCGCCATAATCCACACCCATGAAGCCTCCTACAAACTCTAGTGCTCCACCCCCCTTTCCCCTCCCCATATTTCATGGCAATAACCCCTCACCTAGGACTTAAGGGGAGGAGAGCTCATTGGTAGAACAACCACAAACACCTATAACACTATAACTCTACTTTCTTAAGGTTTGCATAATTCAATTTTTAAGCAATAATTTAAACCCTTTCCTACAGACCGGATGATAAGTTCCAAATCATGAATTCTGTTTGCTGCTTTCTGTTCATAAATTTGATAGAATAATGTGCTATTTAAGTAACAGAGCAAGCAGCTACAATATTAGCTCCAACTTGTATCCTTCACTACACCCAAAAAAAAAAAAAAAAAAAAGCAATTTTATAGGAAAAATAATAATATCTGCCAACAAGAGACACTAGAACTATCCTTACCGTGCCCGAATATTACACTGCTTATCTAATTTTTAAAAATAAATAAAAGGAAGAAGAAAGTAGAATTGTATCTCCCAGACCTATGTAGAAATCCTCAAGTGAAGCATTCTTTTTTTTGCAAATAGTGTAAAGCATGCTACCATAAAACTATTCAGAATACAGGTGACCAAAGAACTAATCCATCTCTACTACATCATTTCCGTCCCTATAGCAGAAAACCCTCACCTGAACCCTCAGCTGCAAGCTCTTGATCATACAAATTCCCGTAAAAATCCTGAAATATACACAAATTATAAAAGTTCCTCAGACTGTCATTCTTTAGCTGCAGTAATATAGTTCCCATCTTTGCCATTTACTAAAAAACCCTGTTCAATGCAAAACCAGCTAATTCAGTCTAGCTCAAATGGTACTTCCTCCTCCCTCAATAATAGGATGGAGGATAACGCCATGGGTTCAAGACCCACAGGGAGCTGTTTAGCTTACCATTCACCAATCAAAAAATGTTCCAAGCAGAGACTTTTCTCAGGTCATTCAACATATCCAATATATCTTCAAAAGGCTCCTAGTAATGGTCAACCCAACAGGGGTTTCCAGTTTGTTAAGTGAATATACACAATCTATGTGCAAAGCTAACTAACCATGGCTCCCTTATTCAATTATTGTTTGTCAATGCCAATAAAGGAGGCCTCCAATGCTTGAAAAAAAATGTAAAGTATCAAAGAATTGATGATATAAGACCGATTTTAAGTACAAAAATCACTATCATTGTGGCTATCACAGCCGTGTTCTACAACAAAAGCATCGGAAGTAAAAAATGATTCATGCATCACTCACGCAAAATAGCTAAATAATAAGACAATAGTGCCAAATTCATATTCCATGGAACATCCAAAATGCTCCAATTAGCTGCTACATTAAACCATACCAATAACATAATGCCATAAGAAGAAAACCAAAATGAAACAACAACAATTTCCGCATCAGAATCATTACTATGTTAACCTCCTCACTATCTACCAAAAGTTTAGACACAAATAACAATTCAACTAAACTTTAAACCCCACCGAACCTTTCATTAATTTTCATAATATCACCCTACTTTCCTACTATCCAAACAAAACCACTACCCAAAGCATCAGCCATTTAGCCTCCCCCAACCTTCTAAAAAAACAGACCAAAAATAAATAAAAGAAAAGAAAAACTCACTGTAAAACAAGGCAGTCATCGCCAAAGAATTATTCCCATTGCCAATCAGCCATTCTCTCAACGCCTCGAACTCTTTCTCTCCCTTTCTACTCTCTGAGCAAAAATCTTTGTTGCAAACATATTATCATCAAAATACTCCTTGTAAGGGTGATTCTTGGGCACAAGCCTTCGAAACTTGTCAAACTGTTTCTCAGCCTCATCTTTCTTACTCAGCAGAGTATACAAAATTCCCTGACACAAATAAGGCCTAAAATCTCTCGGTTCCTCTTTCGCAAGCTGCTCATAAATCCTCAGAGCCTCGTTATAAAGCCCTTTCACAACATTAATCTGCGCCACCAAGAGCTTGAAATCCCTCGCGTCTGACTTCTTTCCAAGCTTATCGCACTTCTCCGTTGCCTCCTCAACCCTTTTCGCAAGTTCCTTCAACATATTCTCATCAGATAGTTCAGAAGAAACCATGACAAGGCCATGATAGGCCTCGACGCGTAATGGGTCTTTCTCTAAGATCTCCTCGAACTTACTTTTGGCCAATTCTTGCTCCCCCATGAAGCTAAAAATGTTCGCTTTCAACAATGGCCACTCGAACTCTTCTGGTTCGAGCTCGATGAGACGGTCAATGACTTGGATAGCTTCTTTCAACTTCCGAGCTTTGATTCTGACCTCCATGAGGGACTTTAGAGCTTCGATGTCTTCTGGGTCTTGGCTCAACCGGTCTTCGATGCTGCTCTCCGTTTCTTCGGTGTTAATCGACTCCTCCACCGTGGGCGGTGGAGCGGTGGCGGTGGCGGCGAAGGCGGGTTTGTGTTGGAACCGAATAAAGAATAATGCGGCGGCGGCGGCGACGGTGACGCATGTGGTTTTGAGGATAGGGACTAGGGTTTTGGAGAGCTGGGGTTTAGGGTTTTGGGGAAAAGCGGAGGAGGAGGAGGAGGATGAGGCTTTGATAGAGAATGATTTGAACGGTGAAGATTGAGATGATGATGATGGTGGGGTCCTGAAAGAGAGGGAAGAAATGGGTCTTTGGAATGATGGACGGTGATGATTGACTGAGAGGTGAAGGGGTTGGTGACGGTAGTTCAGTTTAGAGAGAGACTCCATTTTTGTGAGAGAGAGAGAGAGAGGGGCGGGACTTGGGAGAGTGTATAAAAACCCTGATACTGTGAGGGAATTTGGGTATGAGTGGGTATGGGAAAAGTTCAAAACCCTGAGTTTGTACTTCGCTGCAATATTTGGGTTTCTTCGATTCCCAACCTACCGACGACGGGTCGTTTTTTAACTTGTTGGGAAGAGGGAGAGAAATGAAATGAAAATAAATGGAAAAATAATTTTAAAATATTTATTCTCATCCTCTTGTTGGAGAGTTTAGTACTAATTAGTACATTTCCTTACTTGGTGTTTAAAATTTTAAATGAGAGGTAATTAAATAGGTAAAATAGGGAACACTCATTTTACTCAATTTCCTTAAAATTTCAAATTTTAATTATTCCAAAATTATGAATAATTGGAGGAAATAAAATTAGATTTAATGATTTTTTTACTAAAACTCTAAAAAAAAAACCCTTATATAGACAGTCTTTTGTTTTAAAATAAGGGTCAAAGAGCATTAGCATCAACCATTGTGCTATGCCAAATGCTAATATAAGTTATAACACAAAAAATGTTCTATTTTACCATCAGTTGTACTTTTGCTAATTTAATATAGCATTTGATAATACACTATTATCAAATGTTCTATTTTAACATAACAACATATTAAAATAATATAAACAATCAATAAAAAATTATTTAATTTCTCTAAACCCAAAACCTCACTCTCTTTTCTCTAATCTAAACCTAGAACCCATTCACAACCACCTCCATGACAACAACCAAAATCCATTGTGATTGCCAACCATTGTGATTTATGCATACACACAGAGAAAATAATAATAATAATAATAAATAAAAACCCAACCACAAGCTGCAAACAAAAACCCAACATATCACAAGCTACAACGCAACCTGCCACCTGCCACTAGATTCGAACCTGCTAAATCCACAAATTCACTCCCACCAATCACCACTCAAAATCAACCCAACCACCATTAGCCAAATCCACCAAAAAAAAAATATAAAACAAATAGAAAAAGAGAAAGTTAAAAAGGAAAGTAGAGAAGAGAAAGAAATAGATAGAGCTTTGGCCATGGAGGAGTAAAGGAGTTCAAAGAGAGGCCGATTTCAAGAAGTCATCGTGATAGTGTTGGCTAATGGTGGTGAGTGGTGGCTGTGACAATTCTAACCATGGAGGCTAGAGCATCAACCATGGTGGTCGAAAGCTCAGAGAAAGAGAGAGAGAGAGCGACATCTGATGAGCTATGGTTTTTGCCTTTTTGGTGTTTGGTGTGCAAAATGTTAAAATTTTAGCATTTAACATAGCCAATGCTACTGATGTAGTAACATTATCATAAAATGAGTTCATTTATTTTCCTCTATGCTATCCTCAAATAATGTTACTTATTTTCTATTAATTTATTTTAAAACATTCAAACATGACTACTTAGTTCCATTCCATTATTTTCATTTCTTTATAATCATTCCATTCCATTATTTCATGAACTCCCAAACAAAGCCTTAAAATTTTCAAGTATTTTGATTTTTTGCATTTTCACCTTTTTGTTCTTTTTCTTTTTTAGAAAAATTAAAAAAAAATATATAACTTGTAACTTATAAACTATGGAGGGTTGGAACGTGGCTATCTCATGGACTTAGGGTCGATGAAATAAGACCAAAGACACACTCTTGAAATAAGAACTTGGCCTAGAACCCAACATAGAAAAGCCCAGGCCCAAGAGAAGATAGCTCATCTGGATCGACTGTCGAGGTAATCCAAAGAACAAATTCATCTTGAGATTTAACAAACTGACCAAGAAGAAATCAATGGATTAACCAAGGACGCAACTTCAGTTCCTGGTCCTGAGGAATGCGAAGAAGACGACACAAAGCTTAACATAACAATCACCTCTACATTAATTAGGTGTTCCTGCTTAATGTCAGATGCATTAAATGTTGAATGATTGGCCTGAACAGTAGAGACACCCTAAGGGTGTGTTTGTTTGGAGGTGAAATAGGGTGGATGAAAAATTTTGGAGAGAAAATGGGAAGGAAAACTTTTTTAAGTGTGTTTGGTTGGGTGGGGAGGAATGAAAATAAATGGTGGGGCTCAGGTGTTTTCTCCCCGGGCCCACCAAAAAGTTTTCTCCCCAAAATGGAGAGAAAACTGAAGGGAGAAAATGAGACTGTGTTAATAGACAAAAATGCCCATGTCCAGTTCATTTATTTTTTTAATTTTTTTTTGTGCTGGGCACGTTGCCTCTTTTCCTTCTTTTCTTTTTTTTTTTTTCATTTTTTTCTTTTCTTTCCTGGACGTTGCTTTTTTTTTTTTTTTCTTCTTTCCTGGATGTTGCCTCCTTTTTTCTTTTTCTTTTTTTGGCTGTGGGATTGATAGTTGTTATGTTTTTCTTCTTCTTCTTTTTTTCTTTTTTTTGGGTTTAACTATACATGATTTTTTTTTTGGACATGTTTTTTATTTTTTAATAAATTGGGTGATTGCTTCTTCTTTTTTCTTTTTTTTTTTTTTTTTTTTTTGTGGTTATTTGTCACTTTTTTGTATTAATTGGCCATCATTTTTTAGTAATGGTGTATGAGTAAATTTATATAAAGTACAAACTCACTTTTTCCATCCTTCCACTTTTCCACTCCCAACCAAATAAAAATGAAAGAAATTAAAATCTTTTCTATCCTCCCACTCTTTCATTCTCCCACCATTTTCTGTTCTCCAACTTTTCCACCCCTCCAACCAAGTAGACCTTAAAAGTATCCTTTCATGATCATAAAAAATGGCAAGAGGGGTGTTTGATGGGACAAGTATCTCCTTGAATCCAATTAGCTGGAGAGAAAGGAGGAGGAGAAGATAAAAGGAGGGGATAGCCAGCAAGAATGGGGATCATGAAAATCAGAAAAGGAAAGTTAGAGAGAGAAAGAACTTATCAATCAAATAGTCTTAATCTTCCATCTTTGTCCTTCAATTGTTTGTTTAATCTTCCTATTATGGATTTCTTTTACCCTTCCTTAGAAATTAATTGTATTGATCTACAGCTTTAGTTTTCTTTGAATTTTTTATCTCCACAAAAACTATAAAGTTTAATAATTATAGATTTTAAAATATAATTTCCTCCTTTTTATTTAAAAAGTGATCACGTTATTCTAAGGTGGCAAAGTAAACAAATTTTATTAATGAAATTAATTGAAACTTGCTTAAATAATTTGAAAATATTTGCATTTCAAGAAAATAGCTGCTACTAAAATTAGGTCATTTTCATAGAAAAGTTATTCATGAAACAATACTCTCTCATTTCACATAAATGATACAATAAGTCTTTATCATTAATGTCTTTTTTTTTGGTGAGAAGAATCGTTAATTACTTAATTTAATTAACAGAAGCGCTTTCAGAGTACCAAATAATTACACATTTTCATATCTATTAACTATATAAAAAGAGCCTATGCCATCTACAATGATTTTGGTTTATTCAACCCGCATTGTGCTTCACTGCTTTGGCCTTTTTTTTTTCTTTTTTCTTTTTTTTTTTTCAGCCGGTTTTATTTGTACTTTTTGTTTTTTTGTCTTTTCTTTTAATTATTTATTATTTATATGTACATATTCAATTACACCGACTTAAGAAATTCTTACAATATTTTCATAATAATTCGACAATCTCCACCGTTCATGGGCCTCTTTTTCTTTTCTTTTTTCTTTTTTCCACCGTATGCCAGTTTTGCTTGTGCTCTTTTTGTCTTTTCTTTTAAATATTTATATGTGCATACATAGTTACACTTATACAACATATTCTTACAATATTTTCACAATTATTGAGGTGTCAATTTTTTAAAGGTCAAAATAAAATAATAAAAAAAGAGATTAAGAATTACTACCATCTAAAACTCAAAATACATGATGAAAATTTTGGGGATATTAAAATTTAGTGAGAGTATTTTAGACATTTATTCCTATGCGTAAACAGTGTTTTGCATAGTGCATTTGGTTTGTTCAACTTGCATTGTGCTTTGGCCTTTTTTTTTTTTTTGTGCTTTTTGTTTTTTTTTTTTCTTTTCTTTTAAATATTTATTATTTATATGTACATATTTAATTGCACTGACTTAACAAATTCTTACAATATTTCGCAATTTTTTGACAATTTGCACCGTTCATGGCCTTTTTTTTTTTTTTTTTTCCACTGTATGCCTATTTTGCTTGTGCTCTTTTTGTCTTTTCTTTTAAATATTTATATGTGCATACATAGTTACATTGACAGAACACATTCTTACAATATTTTCACAATTATTGAGGTGTCAATTTTTTAAAGGTCAAAATAAAATAATAAAATAAGAGAATGAGAATTATTACCATCTAAAACGCAAAATATACATGAACAAAATTTTGGGGATGTTAAAATTTAGTGAAAGTATTTTAGACATTACACAATAAATATTTTAAGAATCATAAGTTTTTATTAAGGTTTAACTGAGAGAATAACAATATGACATGTAAGGACCAGATTTGACTTGAACCCAGAACAGGAATGGACCTAGGCCCAAAAAGCCCGAACAATAAATTTGTAGAGAGCGGGAGAAAAAGCTAGTCTGAATCTAGGATAAAGATATTGGTTTATAGTGTTAAAAGGAAAGAGTTATACGCGTACATATACAGAAAGTATCCTCGGACATGCCATAGTACTATGACTGAGAGTACTAAATTCTTCATTTTTGCTGTTGTATTTCTTCAACCTTTATGTTCTTTCTCTTTCTTTTTTTTCTCCAGTCTTTTTTCTGTGTCCCCTCCTTTTTCTCTTTCTTCGTATTATATACTATGGTTTTTTTACACCATTTCCTCCATCCACGTGTGGGTCAGGTGTTGGGAGTCTTTTTTCTCTGCTTCCCTTACCTCTTCTTGAACCTTCCATTCTTAGCTGTAAGGCTGCTTGTTCACTGTTCAGGCATCACCTCCACATTAATGCGGCCAGAGAGTTAGCTAGGCAGCATTTAATGCGGGGGCAACAGTACTCTCAGATATTTGTTTTCTCTCATTCTTATCATTTATCTGATATTTTCTCATCCCCTTTGTTGCAAGGTTTGTCCGAGACGTTACCTTAAGAGACTGATAAGTCTACTGGCCACCTTGGACAGACGTTCCGAGGTGGCCGTTGTCCTCGGACACGGTTAAATCCTACATAGGCATTCTTTGCCTCTTTTCGGAGTGCAACTTTCATCTCTTCCTTTACTGGTCGTCTTCGGATACTCTCTTATCCTCAGACTGGGTATTGGGCCCAGCCCTTTCTAATGCAGTATGTACATATGAGACTGGATATTGGGCCCAACCCTTTCCAATGCAATTTGAACATATGGGATCAATTGGCCCTCACATGACATATTTACTATTTTCCAAAATTGCTTGATTTTAAAATTTAAGGAGTAATGCTATGTCTACAACATTTTCACAATAATTTCACAACAAATTTTATGTGGCAAGATATTTTTTATGGATAAAAAAGTGATATCAGTAGTGGGCTCAGTTTAAAACCAATAACAACTTGTCATTTAGAATTTGTTCTAAAAATATTATGGATGTAGCATTTATCTCAAATAAAATAAAAAATATCTCTTTGGATCCTAAAAATGAAGGTATTGTGAAAATGTTGTAATATTTTATTGTATTCTTAGACTTCTTTTTTAATATAGTCAAATTGGGTGAGCCAAAATTCATGGTTTCACACATAATTTTCTTGTGTTGTCTTTTTGTTTGTTTGTTTTTAATGTATAATTTTAAAACCAGAAATAATTTTTCACCTAACATTTGTTATGAAAATGCTATGGATGTAAAAAATAAAATAATAATATCAAACTGAGACCTACCACAGCTGGGAATAAAAAAAATTGGGAAAATGTTGTGACATTTTGTTGTGTTTTTAGGATTCTTTTTTGTGTGACATTCTGTTTTCTTCCTAGGCTTCTTTTTTTGTTTAGTCAAATTTAGTAAGCCGAAATTTATTGTTTTAGGCACAATTTTCTTCAATTGGCTTTTTATTTGTTATTTTTTTTATTGCACGGTCAAAAGTGGTTAGCCTAATTTAAAACCAATAACAACTTATCATCTAAGATTTATTATGAAAATGTTGTGGATGTAACATTACTCTAAAATAAAATAATAAAATATCAGACCAAAACCCACCATACCTAAAAATAAAAGTATTGTAAAAATATCGTGATATTTTGTTGTGTTTATAGACTTCGTTTTTGGTTTAGTCAATTTGTTGAACTAAAATTCATTGTTTTATGCATAATTTTTTAGGTTGATTTTTTTAACACCATTGTTTCAAGTTAAATAAAAAAAAAAAAAAAAAACACATTGTTTTACACACACACACACAAATTGACGAAGTAACACTTTTCTCCTTTATGTTTGGGGTAATTTCAATCCCCCCTAAATTAAAGTTGAATAATTTCCTCCTTTATATTTTGTAAATGAGCATATACTCCTACTATTACTCTCTTAGTTAAACCCTAACAAAATCTTATAATTCCTAAAATTTCCTTTATGCAATGTCTAAAATACTCCTACTTAATTTTAATGTCCCAAAAATTTCTTCTTGTATTTTGAATATTATGTGGTAGATTGGTAGTCATGCTTGGAAAGTTAGAATGATGATATATAGTGTTCTATTTGTTACCTAGAGAACACTAAATTATTAGGTTTAAATCTTCTATACTTATAATTCTATTTAATAGAAACTTTGATGACAGATGTCTTTTGTTATTTTGTTCTTTTTTTAATTTCTTTTCCTACTTAAAAGGGTGTTCATTAAAAATAAGTAAGTTAAACATCGTAGCTAATTAGACTCATAAAATAAGATGATAAAAAATGAAGTATGAATAACAAAATCTTCATTGTAGATGGTTGCAAGTATTTAATTTGATGAAGATCTTTAAAAAAATTGTAGAATATATCATCATTCATTGCGAAAATTTAAATATTGTGGAAAGATGATGATACTCATTAGTCATTATCATTCTTTGTAGCATTTTTTGGTGAGTAGATATTACATTTAGTAAATAGGTTCTAAGAAATTATCATAGTAAATACTAAATAAATATTCAAATAGCTATTTTAAATTTAAGTATATGATTTCATACTTTTTCAACAAACAAAAAAAAAATTATATTAATTCTTTCACTAAAGGGGTAGCACGTGCCTTGCATGTGCAACTCACTCTAGTATTGTCCAAATTGCGGCCTTTGGCTTTGATCAGAAGACGTTTTGGATGGGGATCAAAGTTGCTTCAGCCAATCCAATTTTAACAAAGTACAAGACTCCAGATTCTCAAAAATAAATAAATAAATAAATAAAAAAGTCCAATACTCCAGCATCACCTGACCCAACTATATATTGTTGACAATCTTCTAAAAAAAAACTGTTGTTGACAACATTTTAGGCCGATTTGGCCTGGCTAATTTGTTTGTCGTTTGCCGCATCACAAAGGATTTTTAAAAATAATATAGAGTAATTCTTTTTGAGAGAAATAAATTAAATAATATACTAGAGACTTTTTAATTAAATGGCCTTGTTGGAGAGTGGGGATAAGGTTGGCTTAGATGTTAGGCATATGGACCGTGGATTTTTCTCAATGTAATAGAGAAAAAAGTGATCAAATGATTTAACAAAGAGAAAACAAAGAATATACTCAGAATTCACCTACCATAAAGCCCTAAACCCATAAATAAAACAAGATTATAAGAACCTCAGGCAACTTCTCTACAAATTTTCACTGCTGGACTGATTAATTAGCAAAATCGTTTCTGTGATACAGGTCCACTAACTAACAATGAGATTAGCCCTGTTGAAAGAAATTTTCAAAGTTGAAGGCATTGCATGGACATTTCCTCCACGGACAATTCCATTCTATGAACTAAAAAAATATTTTTCTATGGTATATGCTTGGAAGCCACTTATTTAGCTTTTTGAGTTTATATTTTATTGAAATTACTGTAAAAAAAAAAAAAAAGAAGATGAAAAGCAAAATAAGTTGATTTTTTTTTTTTTTTTTTTCTGAAAGCTCCCCACCCCCCCCCCCCCCCCCAAAATCTTTGATATGCAAATTGGCTTACAAATGAGAAACTAACAATATTGAATAATATTATTATAATAATAACACCAAAAAAAAAAAATTTGTTTTGAACTTAATTTGCTATCTATTTGCTTTACACCATACATCAAGAAGATAAATATTTCAACAAGTTATCATAAAAAGTGGATTTCAGTTAACTTAACTGGTAAAGTCTCTGATGGTTGAATAAGAGACCTGGGGTTCAATCTCCGTCTATACCAAAAACTGATTGATATTTTGGTCTGATGTAAAGATATCATTAGGAGCGGACACCATAAGTTGAAACTCTCTTTAAAAAAAAATGATTCACAAAAAAAAAAAATGATATATATATATATTTTTTTTTTGAGAAACCATCAACTGAATTTATAAATTCAAATCAGCTATAATCGGCTAAAAGAACATCATGGACTTGTGGTGGAACATCCTCCATCCACACAGAGAGATCAACCATATGTTTTGCAAATTTTGCTAAAGAATGAACTACTGAATTACCCAATCTTAGGGTATGTGAAAAGGAAATACAAGAGCAAGAATGTAAGTAATGCTTAATAGAGGAAATTAAATGGCCAAAAGACAAGAATGATTCTTCTTCCTTTCTTAAGGCAGAGATGACCACCTCTGAATCTCCCTCGACAATGAAAGAGGGTAGGTTGAGGTCCATAGCTGAGGTCACAGCTCTGACAGTTGCTAAAGCTTCCACTTCATCTGATGAGGATGGGAGTTGAATTTTTTCTGCCAAAGAGGCAATTACCATCCCAAGGGAGTCCCGTACAACCACTCCTATTCCCGCCTCACCCTTTTCCTTAAACACGGCACCATCAAAATTAATCTTCAAGAGTGGTGGAGGGGGAGGTTTCCATTTAACTGGTTGCCTTTGTGTCCGAGACATAACAATAGGAATATCCGATTGAGCTTGAGTGAAATCTTGGATCAACTGTGTAGCTGAAGGGATGACTTGCGTGATCGGAAAAGGTTTGCTGCTCATTCGAAGCTGATTACACCTAGTCCAGATAGTCCATGCCAACACAGCAAACAATTCGAGATTCCTGCTATTCTCCATCACAAAGCTTGCTAACTCAAAGAAGTTGGAGAATTTTTTTGACCTGCAAAACAGCCATAAAGAGTAAGCTTCCCAAATGGCCGAGAGATTAGCACAATCCCACAGCACATGGAGTCTGTCTTCTGCTTTCAGATTGCAGTGGCAGCAAAGATCTTCAGATAAAACTTTCCTACGAACCAGATTACTCTTTACAGGAAAAGCTTCCTTGCACGCCCGCCATAGGAAATTCTTCACTTTATTCAGAACCAAAAGCCCCCATATTCGGCGCCAAACACTTGGAGAATCTGTCTGGGTTTGAGGAGAATCCCGTGAACCTCCTTTTTCTTTAGCTAGAAACCTATAACCTGACTTCACCGAATACACTCCACTGGGAACATGGGGCCATATGAGTTTGTCTTCAACAGTGACCGGGCTAAGTGGAATTTTTTGTATCAAAACAGCTTCTATAGGAGCAAAGACGCCCGCCAACAACTCTGTATCCCAGCTTCTATTTGTAGGATTGATAAGGTAATCAACCGTAGCTTCTTGAAGACCTTCTTGAAAGTAATTAATTACAATAATATTAACAAACCAAGTAGTAAGTAGAATAAATGTATAGTGTGCTAGTTCTAAATATCGATTCTATGAATTTGTTATGAATTACTTTTATCTTGGGTTTATCTGAAGAAAAAATCATGTGTCAGTAATGATCTCTCTTTCTATTTTCATACATCATACATGTCATTAAATTCGTGTCGTATCTACAAATTAAATTACTCCCAATATAATTTGGCATATGTCTCAATATTCAACATCTATTTTTTCAAACACCAAAAGTCTTCTCAATGACAAAATGAAGTGATGAGTAGACATAATTTAGTTATATTTTAATAGTTGGTAAATGGCTTACAAATAAGGAAAAAAAATCAAATATTGAAGCATAAAAATTTAAGAACAATATATAAAAAATAAAAGGAAGGCGAGCTTGCTTAATAATAATAATAGCATAAAAATAATCTTCAAAATGATTTTTTAATGTTGAAAATAGAAATGACGGCATTTTAAGAGAGTTGACGGAAATTTTTTTTATGGTAATGGATGGAAACTAAAGTGATACATTATCAAAGTGACAATTTTAAAATTTAGTGGGTGAAAATGACAATCAATCAAAATTATATGGTGTGAAGTGAATTTAATTTGGTCAATATTTTTTGTCATGTACTATGATTATTAGAAAATTTTCGTGTTGTATACGTTACGTGTCTCTACTGTGTTTTACTTGTATTTTGGTAGTAAGTGTTCACCGACTTAGCATGCATGATATTATTGAAAACTACTCTATATTTGGATAACGCTTTTTATTAAAAATTAAAAATTGAAAACTGAAAATACTGTAACAAAATAATTTTTAAATTTGTAAATAGTGCTGTGGGACTCAATTTTAATGAAAATTTTACTGAATTCCGTATTTGTGAATCTCGTGAATAGTATACGAGATCCATTATTTAAAACGCAAACGCGTTGAAAACGTACTAAGCGTGAGTTTGGATAGAGTTGAAACTCACTTTCAGCTACATTTGCATCAAAATCAATAGGTCTTATGCACTGTTTACGGGATACACAAGTACTTTTTTCAGCAAAATATTCATTAAAACTGGGTCTCACGGTACTATTTAAACATTTAAAAATTATTTTATTATATTATTTTCAGTTTTCAATTTTTAATTTTTAGTAATAAGAGGCATCAAAACAGACTCTAACACTCATATACTTTTTTTTTTTTTTTTTTTTAAAGAAACATTCATACAGCTGTTAAACCAATAAAATTTCTTTCTAAAAAATTAAAGAGAAAAAAGAGAGTAAAAAGTAGCTACTATTCATGGAGTGTCCACATGGGAGTTGGGACCCGCAACCAATGAAATTTTGGGACAAGACACTAGTACACTACCTCAAAGGCTCAAACGTGAAACATGAAAATCAAATAAGCTGCTATTTTTTTGCGGGGCTTTTACGGTTTTACCTGGAGCTCAAAAACAATAGCTAAAAAAAAAAAAAAAAAAAAAAACCCAGCTACACTATACTCTCAGATTACTTTTATTTTGCTGAATATAATCTCAGATAACTATCGGTATACAATTTATACTGGTAAAATATATAAATAAAAATAGTTAAGATATAGTCATGAATAGATTAACTTAAAAGATTAATCTTGTTTAAGTATGTAATGTGTTATCAATTCCAAGAGGCAACTCAAAGAAGACAAGAATTGATGATTTCGATAGCTCTTCGATTGATCAAACAAGTGTCATCGCTAGCCTCTCAATAATCCATTGACAATAACTCAATTGATCAAGAATTGTGAAACTTGAAATTTAATATGTTTTAAAAAGTTGATTTTTCCTTGGTTTGTGTGCCATACATGCAAATATATATAAGACGCTTTAATGTACTACAATATCAGAGGTCTAGAGAGCTTGTTTTGTGTAATACAAAAGAGAAAATCTAAATCTAGGAATCAACTCGTGAGTCCATAGAGTAAATAAAATTATCATCTAAGGTGTTGTTGATGTCATAGTGCAGATCAATAGTTGAAGCCGCAAAGTCATCCCAAATTCCCAGTGTCTTGCTAAGGAAATAAAATTTTAAAGGTGATCATTGGAGTCACGAATAAAAGAGTCCTAGCAGCTGGGAGTTAATTCACTTAATTGTGGTCGTATCAGAAAGTCATCTAATTGGTATAGGGATTAGGGATAAGGGTCTATCTCAAATCGTGAACTTTAATTTATTTATTTATTGAATTCCTTTTGGAATTATGGTAATCCTGTAATGGTTTTTTCCTTTTGGAGCTTCTCCATCAATTTCCACTTCATCACTATATCTTTTTTTTTTTTTTTTACTTTATTATTTATTACTTTACATCAGGTGATATGCTGGCCTGTGGTGATTAACTTGTGGTGAGAATATTGTTTGTTTCATAATTGGTTAATTCCTAATTGGCTTAACTTACTTTATTTGCCCCCTAATAAATTAAGGATTCAAAACATATGATCTTTTTCAAATCTAAATATAAAAAATTTAAACAAAAATTTGATCATTTAATAGTAAAAAAAACTAATTTATTATCTTAAAAGTATTAAAATATTTCCAAAGCTTTTAAAAAGTAAGGTAAAATACTATTTTGGTCCCTAAACTTTACTAAATTTTTTTTTTCATCCCTAAACTTTAAAAAGTTCTTTTTTATCCCTACACTTTGTATAGAGTTTTTTGAATAGTATAAAGACAAAAATAAAAATGAAAAAAGAATTTTTTCTATAGTTTAGAGATGAAAAACAAACTTTTAGTAACGTTTAAGGACATAAATAAAACATTTTCAATAGTTTAGGGACGAAAAATGAATTTCTTAAAATTTAGGAATGAAAAACAAACTTTTGGTAAAGTTCAAAGACCAAAATAATATTTTACCCTAAAAAGTATATATGTCCTACCTTCTTTTATAAGAAATTAATAGCAAATAAATTTTCATCGTTTCACCCTTAATTTTCATTTCTAGTTGTTAAATTCAAGCTTACGAGCAAAGAAATAAAATCTTAAAAAGAATGTTGTAGGCTTGTAGTATAGTATATCTATTAAAAGGGTATTCTAGTTTGAGAAAATTACATTTTATCTCCCTAACTCAAAAATCTTAAAGATTCAGTTTATTAGGGATATAGTATACATTTTTTTTTTTTATAAATATTTTATTGCTATATATAGTTTTTTTTTTTTTACCTCCTCTTGACTACTTATAGGAAAAAGAAAAGAAAAGAGAGTAGATTTTTAATAGTGGAGTGGACCATTGAATAGAGGGGGATTATTTGTTAGCAGGAAGAGGAATACGAGTCCAAATCTTCTATCGCATTCTTCCTACTCTATTATATACTCCACAAATAAAAACATGCCACATGTCTATCTATTTTATTTTTCCCTAAATTTACGCCTTCTATTATTTCAATTATCTATATATGATGGGTTATTTATTTATTTATTTTAGATAATTGAAATAATAGAAGGCATAAATTTATGGAAAAATAAAATAGATGAACATAAGGCATGTTTTTATTTGTAGAGTATATAGTGGAGTAGGAATAGTGAGACAGAAGATTTGAACTCGAGAAATACCACTATAAAAGCAAATTTTCTTAAGAAGAGAGTCTGTTTTGGTGGGGTTATCTCTTTTCTCCTTTCATAATTATCTCATAAATTAGATACATTGAAGAGAGTCTGTTTTAATAAAGGGTTATCTCTTGTCTTCTTCCATAATTATCTTTATGCGTCAGATGCTTCAGATACATTCTCTTCTATTTGATTTGAATGCACATAATTGAGATGATTTTGGGCTAAACAACAAGCATGCATTCTCCTGTATTCGATTTGAATGCACATAATGAATGCACATAATTGAGATGATTTTGGGCAAAACAATAAGCATGCCCTCTGTTTTTACTCTCTTTTTTTTCCTTCTCATTTTAAGGAAACAATCAAACAAAAGAGGAAAATTAATAAGCATGCTCTAATGCCACGCAGACCACGCATTCCTCATGGTATAATTAACAAGCACCGTTAGTGTCAGTACGTATCACCTTCTCAAATGGATCTAAAGTCACCTAACAAAAAGAGCATAATGGGGACATCGGACCCTTCAAATAATCCTCACTGTACACAAATTTACTTGACCAAAACAAAAATAAAAATTACTAACATGGTAACAAAATATTAAAAAAAAAAGAAAAAAAAAAAAAAGAGTCTAACAAAGATGACAAGTCTACAATTTTAGTGCTGGAGGCACGCAAACACATACGATACAACAGTACAGCGGGGCCTCGACACGTGTAGGCCACGTGTAGTGATTCCAAGCAACCCCCGGTCACGCACTGTGCTCACGCTTCCCAACCCACTCTTGACCTGTTACACACACTTAATATGACAACAAATAAGACATATAACGACGACGTTTGATGTCTGCTTCTTCGACTTCGATTGCTACTATTTTTTGTTTCTCTTTTTTCTTCTCCTATAGTCTATTTACCTTTCGGTCCACAGTCCATAGTCCATACCAAAAACTTTGCCAATGCTATTACGGTAATAGTAACGAGCTGGCACCTTCACTGGCCCAACCTTGGTTTGTCACTATACTCACTGATCACTATAATACGACTAGTCTTGGGTATCTCTTTTGGAAGATTCAGAAACCATATTTTGAATCCTTTGCTTTGTCTCCATTTCAGAAGTTGATCTATCTTCCCTCTTCTTTGTGTAGGCCTCGAAGAATTCCTTGTTCTCCTTCTCCAATTCCTTCCACACTTTTTTGTACACAATCAAAAAGATAAAACTTTTTTTAGATTTCAACAAATATATATATATATATACACAAGGGTCTATGTAGTATATATGTGTACATGTATGATAGAAATTTGGGGTGGGGGGGCTTTTCTGACTTCTATGTATAAAAAAGGTGATTGACCTGTGGAGGTAATGACTGGTTTGATATTTGCATGCTTAGAGAGGGCTTCCATGCACTCTTCCTTGCTCATGTTAAATATGATACACTCTTCGATCAGGTGGTGCACCTGCATCAACTCAAAGTATTAATCTCCATGAATATAATTAGAACTACAAGACTCTTAGCTCTATATATGTATTTTTGAATCAGAGATACAGTGAAGGATTAGCAGAAACTTACCATGCGTATATATGAAGCTGAGTCTCCCATGATCTTGTGGTATATCTCTGATATACTTCTATATATATATATATAAGACCAAGAGAAATGGAAGCAAATTCTTGATGATTTCTTGCAAAAGAATTAAAAGGTAGAAGGAAAAGAACGATCTGGAAAGTTAGGTTGATAAGACATCAAAGGAAAGAGGAAGCTAGAAGAGAGAGAGAGAAAATTTTTAATGATCAGGTAAGGAATATGGTTGAATTTATAAAAGAAGCATGGTTTCAAAATAGGGTAGGTTATAATAAAATAAAAGGGCACAGGGGGGTGTAAGATGTAATGGGCAACTGGTGGGGTCCAAAGTCCCACGTGGGAGAAGTAAGACGATTGGTGGAGAGGGGATTAGAGAAGATTTTATAAGCAGCCCTTATTTGTCTCTTACGTGGCCACTGGCCACAGTCCACGTGACATGTGGGTCCTTGTCACCTCCTCTATTCTAATTTTTTACATAAGCACTAAAACCTAAAAGGCGGTGCTACGCCAGACTCCAAAGTCCAAAGGCAGCAATATGGCCCACATTTTTAAACCAACGGCCCGTGAAATTGCCGTATCGAAGCGTCTTCATTAACTTGACTCTCCTCGCTTTCAGTTTTTTGCCTTTCAGGATCTTCATGTTAATCCCCGACAGGGGATTCCATTATGAATCTGTTTGGGATTTGGATGTTTGATTTCTCGATTTGAATTCTAAATTCCATGTGAATAACAGTAACGTTCTTATGGGCTTCAATTTCGTAAAAAGTTATTTTATTTGGTGGGTTTTAGTTAGATTAGTTTGGTAAGGTCTCCTATAAAGTTGTTTTTATTTAGTTGATTCCTGTTAGTTTAGTGTGTATTTGACATAATGAAATTTGCCAACTTATTTTTGCTACTATTTATAGGTTTTACGATTTTTTTTGTACTATTCATGAATCCTATTGTACTATTTCAACTAACTTTTATCTTTATTTACAGTACTTTCAGTAAAATAGGTGGATCCCAAATAGACCGTTAATAACTTAACTTAATTAGTAAAATCTCAAATGGTTGAATAAGAGATACTATAGTTTGAAACTCTATAAAAATAAATTTGTTTAATTTATAAATATAAAATTGTTATTAACTTATAATGTTGCATTTAGCCTCAAGAGCTTCACTATTGGTGGAAATCTTTTTTTTTTTTTTGGACTTATCTCTAGGATAATTCATGAGAATGTTATGGTTATAGTTACTTATTCTGAAAACCTGACCATTGAATTATATGTTATTGATATTCTTAATATGCATGTCAAATTTCTTTTAGATTAGATGTTATTTACTATTTGAACTATAAACTTACTATTTTTAATTATTTATAATTTAAAACTATAAAAACTTAAAATTTAAATGATTTATTGATAACTTAATTTTTTTTTTGAGAAGAATAAAAAAAGTAATTTGATGACTGATTAGTCAAAATTCATATTTAATAAAATATTTGTAGCCACGGCCTAGCAAACTTTGTTCTAAGGACTAGTGAAATGCAATAATGTTTACATTTTTGGGATTTTTACAAGAATGCAACTTTCGAATCAAATGCAGAGTACGAAAATCTCAAATCTAATTCCAGAAATTTAGGATTCTATGTTTGGAATTTTATGAGATTATTATAGGACCCTCACAGTATAGGCCCTTTCACCGCCCAATCTTTCATTACCCAATTATTTCTAGCCAATCAGCATAGATACAAATGAGAATTTTATGTAAAAGACAGTAACATTTTTCTTACAAATCATTATTCTTAAATTTCTATTTCTAATGTGTGTATTTTATATAGTAAATATTTCGCTATATTTTTATTCTTTTGTATATAGTATTACTATGAGTAATATTCCTCCTCTTTAAAATTATAATTCTTTTTTTTTTTTGCCACGTTTTAAAATTATAATTCTTTTACTGAATGTTGGCATGAATCTTCATAATTATTTTCATAATTTTTCAAGATGAGCATTTAATTGTGACTAAACATTTTAGTCTCTCTATGTTAAAAAAAAAAAAAAAAAAAACTGAAATGTTGTTGTCTTGTCGCATGTCAATTTAACCTTCAAAGTTATGTTATTTTCAATGTTAATTCAATTTTTTCAAATGAACGATTCGGAGGACCTAGTTTCACTTGTTTGTTTGGGTCGGCATGTATTATCCTTCAGTTCACAATCTAAACATTTTAGTCTCTCTATGTTTAAAAAAAAAAAAAAAAAAAAAACTGAAATGTTGTTGTGGCATGTCAATTTAACCTTCAAAGTTATGTTAATTCAATTTTTTCAAATGAAAGATTTGAAGGACTTAGTTTCACTTGTTTGTTTCGGTTGGCATGTATTATCCTTCAGTTCACAATCTAGGCCTTACTTTTATATTATAAAACAAAGAGTTTCACGATTTTATATCAATGTCAATTTAGCAAGGGTGTCGATTCCGTACCGTACAGGCTGATATATATCGTACCGGCAAGCAAATCGATACATATAACCCCCCTGATTCGTACCGAAAAAAATACCGGCTGTATCGGCCATGTACCAGCCATATCGGCCAATTTCGGACAATACTGGTTGGTACTGGTCATATCGGCCAGTCCAGAAAAAAAGTTTTTTTTTTTTTTGTAATTTTTGAATTTTTGTTAGGGTAGAATGGTAACTTATTTGCATTAACTTATTAGTATTATTTGTATTTCTATTTTTTATATTGTGTTTTTTTTCTTTTTCTTTTGGTTGATACTAAAGTCTAAAACCATGAATAATTAGTTCTGAATTGAGGAAATATTTTATGGTGAACTTTTATATTTATTATAACACACACACACACACACACACACACACACATAAATATATATATTTATAAATATTAAAAAATAGCGGTAAACCCGAAACGGTACACCGGTATTGACCGGTATCCTAAATATATCGTACCACTGGCCAAACCAATACAGCCTCCGGTACAGTATTGACTCCCTTGCAATTTAGTCCCCAATGCAATTTTACTAACCTCATTTCCATCAAATTTCATGTAAACTCAAACTTACACAATTTTAAGTGGGTTATAGTTAGTTTACCTAGTAAAGTCTCTTATTGTCGAAATTGTAAGAATACATGATAGCTACCTTTTTTTTTTTTTTTTTCTTTTCTCTTTCACCGATCTCTCCTCTCTATCCCTCATTGATCTCTCTCCTTTCTTAGACTTGAGCACAACTGTTGGAGTATTTTAATATTAATTAATTAAAATGAATAAATATTACAACATAAATGTAAAGATGTGGGAGTAAATATGGAAGATGAGTAGTTAATGAAAATGTTTAATCCCACATTGAAAAGGAGATAGACTATTTTGTTCTTTTTAATTGTGGTGATTAATGGGCTAATATGAATTGTCTCAGATATTGGGTTAGATACGTGCGCAAGGGGGAGGTATAAAAAATGCCTCAATCCAAATAGTGTTGTGTAATTTTTTTCTTTAAATTAATAATATTCAGAAGTATTATTCAGTTTCTCGTTATGTTATTTCCATTATTATTGTGTTTGCACCAACAATTTTAAGGAGATTCAATACATGAAGCCTACACAAAAGAAACCAAATGAGCCTGTTGGAGATCTTAACAAGCCCTTTCGTTTTAAGGGAGCCCACTTCAAGAGGTGGAAATGAAAGGTCCTCGTCTACTTGAGTCTTCTCAAAGTCACCTACATTCTCGCTGACAAGAATCCATCAAAAGTTTCTACTGATGAGATGAGTGAGGAAGAATTTAGTCTCCATCAAGAAAAAATAGATAAGTATACAAAAGATGAATATAATTGTTGCTTTTATCTTTTGAATTGTCTTGCTGATCATTTCTATGATTATTATGATACAACTTACAATTTTGCCAAGAAAATTTGGAAAGTTTTACAAAGGCAAGTATGATATCGAGGAGGCTGGTACAAAGAAGTATGCTGCTAGTAGATTTTTTTGTTACCAAATGGTGGATAGAAAATTGGTGGTGGATCAAGCACGAGACTTTCAAATGATTATGGCAGAATTGAGATCCAAAGTCATAAAGATTTGAGACAATTTGGTAGTAGCTGGCATAGTTGATAAACTACCACATCTTGGAGGGAGTTCCAAAAGACTTTGTGGCATAAACAAAAGGAGACATCTTTGGAGACTTTGATCACACGCATCCACGTGAAAGAGGAGGCTAGAGGACAAGATGCACTCATGACACAAGAGAGCAATGGTAATTCCACCACAAGGGTAAACCTTATTTCAGCCAACAATAATATGCCAAAAATCATTTTCCTAGAAATAGTCAATTGAAGCCTAAAAAGAGAGCCTTCAAAAATAATAATAGACCTCAAGGAAGGGGAAACTCAAATAAAACTACAATAAGAACCAATGACCCCCTTCACAAGATCAATTTAATAGATCATGTTTTGTCTGTGGCAAGAGTGGACAAATTACTCGATTTTGCAAATTTCGGAAATGTGAATTTGTCTCACAGGCTAATGTAACCGAAGAGCTTTTAGTGGCTGTGATTATAGACATCAATATGGTACAATATGTTGAAGGGTAGTGGACAGATTTTGGTGCTAATAGGCACATCTGCTATGAAAAAAATTGGTTCAAATTGTACACTCCTTTTAAAAAAGAAAAAACTGTTATACTTGGTGACTCTAGCAAAACCAAGATTCCTGGGAGTGATGAGGTTGAATTGAAATTCACTTCTGGATGTGTGCTAACATTGAAAGATGTACTTTACACTCCGTCCATGAGAAAGAATTTGATGTCAAGTTTTTTGCTTAACAAGGATGACTTCAAGCAAACTATGGAATTTGATAACTGTGTAATCACTAAAAAGTGATTATTTGTGGACAAGGATTATGCTTGTGATGGAATGTTTAAATTAAATGTTGAGAATAATAAAGCATCTACTAGTTTAGTTTATATGCTTTCTTCTATTAATTTTTGGCATGCTTGTTTGTGTCATATAAATAGTAGATATGTGGGAATCATGAGTAGTTTAGGATTAATTCTAAGACTGTCAAAAGATTTTGAAAAATGTGAAACTTGTAGTCAAGCTAAGATTACAAAAAGGTCTCATAAAAGTGTTGTAAGAAATATCGAATTGCTTGAGTTAATTCACTCCGATTTATGTGAATTTGAGGGAATTTTAACTTGTGGGAGAAATAGATATAATATCACTTTTATTGATGATTTCTCAAAATATACAATTTTTTATTTTTTGAAAAATAAAAGTGATACTTTTGAAAAATTTCAAGATTTTTTAAAAGAAGTTAAAAATCAATTCGGTAGAAAAATAAAAAGAAGAAGAAGAAGAAGTGGTAGAGGCCGTGAGTATAAAACAAGTGCATTCAACTCATTTGTTTAGTTTTTGGGAATTATCTATGAAACTATTGCACCATATTCACCTGCTTCTAATGGTGTGGCTGAAAGAAAAAATAGAACTCTAATTGAGTTAACAAATGCCATGTTAATTGAATCTGGTGCACCTTTACATTTTTAGGGTGAATCTATTTTAATTGCATGTTATGTTTTGAATAGGGTGCCACATAAAAAGTCACATACCACACATTTTGAGATGTGGAAAGGACATAAGCCAAATGTTGGATATCTGAGAGTATGGGGTTGTCTTGCTTATGTAAGGCTTACTGACCCTAAAATACCTAAATTAGGTATAAGAGCTACTACTTGTGTTTTTCTTGGTTATGCGATTAATAGTGCAACCTATAGATTTTTTGATCTTGAAAACAAAATAATTTTTGAATATGGTGATGCAATTTTTTATGAAGAAAAATTTCCTTTTAAATTGAAAAATAGTGGGGGTGAAGAAAATATTTTGTCACAACCTAGTTCTTCTACCTCTCATTTACAAAATTAAGAAAATTTTGAAATGGAACCTAGAAGGAGTAAAAGAGCTAGAGTTGAAAAGGATTTTGGTCCTAATTATTATGTTTTTAACATTGAGGAAAATCTCCAAAATTTAAAAGAGGCTTTAACATCACCTAATGCTATATTTTGGAAAGAGGCTGTAAATGATGAGATGGAATCTCTAATTTCTAATAGAACTTGGAAATTAGTAGATCTTCCATCAGGTTTTAAGACCATAGGTTGTAAATGGGTCATTAGAAAAAAGTTGAAACCGAATGGATCAATAGATAAGTTTAAAGCTAAACTTATTGCAAAAGTCTTTAAACAAAAAGCTGATCTTGATTTCCTTGATACATTTTCTCCGGTAACAAGAATTACATCTATTAGCTTGTTAATTGCTATTGCTGCAATTTTTGATTTGAAAATTCATCAAATGAATGTAAAAACTGCTTTTCTAAATGGGGACCTAGAGAAAGAGATTTATATAGATCAATTTGAAGGCTTTGTAGAGCCTGGATAAGAAAGCAAGGTATGTAAGCTAATTAAATCCCTATATGACTTAAAACAAGCACCTAAGTAGTGGCATGAAAAGTTTGATTCCTGCATTATTAAGAATGGTTATAAATCAAATGAATGTGATAAATGTATTTATTATAAATCATGGAATAATTTACATGTTATTATTAGCCTCTATGTGGATGATATGTTGATTTTTTGCTCAAATACGCATGTTATAAATGAGACAAAAAATATGCTTAAAAGCCATTTTGATATGAAAGATCTTGGTGAGGCTAGTTTTATTTTGGGCATGAAAATTATAAAAACAGGTGATGGAATATTTCTTGATCAATCACATTATGTTGAGAAAATATAATTTTCATGATCACAAAAGTGTAGCTACTCCTTTTGATTCTAGTATTCATTTATTTCCTGTGAATAATGATGATGAGATTTTTAATCAAAAGGATTATACTAGTATCATTGGTAGTTTGCGTTATACTACTAATTGTATTATACCTGATATTGCATATGTAGTAGGGGTGCTAAGCAGATTAACTAGCAAGCCTAGTAAAGATCATTGGCTAGCTATTAAGCGAGTCATGAGATACTTAATTGGTACTAAAAGTTATGGTTTATTTTATAAAAAGCACCCTGCTATGATTGAAGCTTTTAGTGATGCCAATTGGAATACTTTGTCAGGTGATTCTCTCTACCACTGATTATATTTTTACCTTAGGTAGTGGTGCTATTTGTTGGAAATCTAAAAAGCAAACAATAATTGCTAATTCAACAATGGAAGCTGAATTAATTGCATTAGCTTCAGCTAGTGAAGAGGCAAATTGGCTTGGAGATTTGTTATATGAAATTCCACTTTGGGAAAAGCCAATTCCACCTATATTAATTCATTGTGATAGCATTGTCGTAATTGGTAGAGTTAAAAACCATTATTACAATGGTAAATCCAGACTTATAAGAAGAAAGCACAGTATCGTGCGATCTTATTTGAGTAGTGGCATCATAACTATGGATTATATTAAATCTAATAATAATCTTGCAGATTCATTTACCAAGGCCTTGGCAAAAGATTGAGTCTGGAATACATCGAGGGGGATGAGACTAAAGTCCATAGAATCATGAGCCATGTATGAGGATACCCAACCCAAGGACCATAGATCCGAAGAATTGGGTTCAATGGGAAAAACGAATTATACAATGGTTGTAAGAAATGCAATATTTATTTTTTTTAATTACTTATTTTGTAAATAAATTTTTAATTGTTCATCCCTATGATGTAAGTGCATTTATCCTGTAATGTGAAGATGTTGAGTAAAAAACTCTTAATGAAATTTGTAACTCGTATGAGTGGAGTGTTAGAATTACAGGAACACCCTTTCTTGACAAAATTTCACCTATGTGAGTGTGGGGGTGGGCCCGCTCCCTATGAGATTTGGACTTAATCTCAAATACACTCATGAAACTGGGATTAGCGTACAACCGTAATGTGCTAGTCATAAAAGCTCATGTCAACACCTGGGTTGTTATGTGTAAGTAGTGACGCTTAATTTCCCTAAAACAGTCATAGTTCAAGTCGGAGACCATTACGACTCTGGAGTTGAGATTGTTGTTTTACTTACTGAGGGTTCAATGCAGAGCACACCTTCATGATGTATAGTGACCCATCTTTGTCTGGTAATCTCTCTTTAATTAAAAAAAAAAAAATTAATATTAAAATAAGTGGGGGATTGTTGGAGCATTTTAATATTAATTAATTAAAATGAATAAATATTACAACATAAATGTAAAGATGTGGAAGTGAATATGGAAGATGAAGAGTTAGTGAAAATGTTTAATCCTACATTGAAAAGGAGAGAGATTATTTTGTTCTTTTTAATTGTGGTGATTAATGGGCTAATATGAATTGTCTAGGGGGAGGTATCAAAAATGGAAATGAGAATGCCATGTCTCAGTCCAAATAGTGTTGTGTAATTTTTTTTTTAAATTAATAATATTCAAAAGTATTATTCAATTTCTCGTTATGTTATTTCTATTATTATTGTGTTTACACCAACAACAACCATAAGGTGATAGCTGGGGTGAGGGCAATCAAGCCACCAAATATGTTGGTGAGGAGGACCGAGCTAACAAAGTTGAAGGTGCATTAGGCTATGGTCTGAAAATACTTGATCAAACATATTATCGTCAAGCTCGAAGAGAATAGTGGTGGTGAGAGAATCTTGGGCAAAAAGAGACGTTTATTGTCAATGATATATAGCAAGTGCGATGCCATATATGGTCCTCAAGAGGTGGCGATAGCAAGGAGATGATGACATATGAGATGACCATGATGTTGAGTTTGGGGTGTTGACGGTGTCGAATAGTACTTGGGAGGACTATTGGTTGGACACCTTGTCAAGCAAGAGCTTCTAAATTTAGTGGTGAAGTCAAGATTTCTTTTTGAAAATCGGTAAAATCAAGATTTTAGTCTAAGGAGGAAGATTAAATAAAAGGTTATTAATTTCAAAAACATCAATTAATATAAGTAAACAAATGCTTAATTAATTAAGAAAATGATCGGTAGAGAAATATAATATAATATAATATAGTCAAAATAAGAAAATAACTTCCATGGTAGATCATCCTAGCATAAAACAAAATTGATTCTCCAATATTTTTGTTTTGTATCCTAAGTCTTAACTTATATAAGTTATATTCAATCACTTTCTCCCAACATTTCATAGTGAGACTCATAAATTGAATTCTATAGTAATTTGTATAATTTTGAATATCCTCCTTATTCTTGTGAATAGATATTAAAGTACTTCTCCTCCACTTAAGTTCTTACTGATAAGGTTAGTCAAACAAAATAAACTCACATTATCAAAGCACTTCGATCTAGACATCAAAGGGGATTGCTTCCGGTCCCACAACTTTTTCTATTTTGGACCTCTTCAATGCATTTTTTACCTCAGTCATCCTAATTCTTCAAATAAACCTACACTTTCTATCCTCCACTAGATTACTCAATTTGCTCCAATATTTTGTATCACTTCCATTAAAAAGTTTATCAAAATAAATTTTCCATATCCCCTTTACTAACACTCTTTCATCTTCATCTTCAAAGCATTGGACACCATTTAAGTTTCTTAATTTCATTTCTTGTCTCCAAGTTGCTACATAATTTATCATAAGCCTTACATTTAGCGTATTGGTCAATTATCTTTATATTTATATTTTTGCATTCCTCTTTGATACTTTATAATTTTCATAAGCAACATTGTCTTTACATTTAGGTAAGTTTCTATGGCTCTCTCTTTAACTAATTGTTGCTTGGACCTCCTTATTCTACCATTAAGTCTCCTTAGTTGGTTACCTATATCCGTTCGATTCTCTAAGTACAATAAGTCATTTTATTCCACATCTTATCAAAATCTTCATATAAGATTTAAGAAATCCAATAGTTTTCTAAAAATCTCATATAAACTTTACAAAATCTAATAAATACAAGTTACAACTTATTTCATATTTGTTAAAAAAAATAGAGGGGGATCTTATCCCAAAAAAAGATGAACTCTAAGATCCTCTTGACCCCAATTAAATATTTCAAGGTGCATCTAAGCATCTTGATAGTTTTTTTTGTTTGTTTTTTAGATCATCTTGATAAAACTTTGATGAAGGGAGAAATGGAAATCCATAATTAAGCCCTTCCAACTCACGGTGTGATTTATCAATTATCATTCTATTATTCTAAGCAGGTTATGACTTATGTGAGTGAGACATTATAGTGTTCGTGACTTTCGTAAGCTATAACATTATCCCTCTGTCGACTTTACTGAGTTTATTCCTCCTCCCGAAATCATCTATTACTATTATATATTAATTGTTGGAATATTCACACGAGTAACATGATTAGTTGAGTAGTAAAGTACCACATTAGATACTTAGATACTGATAAATGATAATAAGAATTAGTGATTAATGTAATATAATTGTGCTCAAACTCCTTAAGTCTTTGGATAAAGTGTTATCTTTAGGTGGCTGAACGTCACTACGTTGAGCTTTAGCCCTAGGGTATTCATACGAAATAAATAAATAAATAAATTTATATATATATATATATATATATATATATATATATATATATTAACTAACGCGTTTTGTCTACCTTAAAAAAAATTAAAGACCCTGACTTGACAATTTCATGAATTTGGATTAAACAAAAATAATTTTGGCCCCTTAAACATAATCCTTAATCACTCAAATAATAAATAAATAAAATCCCAAATAATGGTAAAGATAGTTCAAATAACAATAAATAACCAAAATATTCAACAAAAAGTCCATTCAAAAACAAAAAAACAAAAAATCATAATTATTTATATTTTTAACTCATTCAACTCATTCTATAAAAACAATCCATAATTTCATTTTTCCTAAAAAACGTAGCAAAAAGATATGTTGAGGTCGTGATTTCTCCTCGATGGCACTAGCAGTGTTCTCCTTAACAGCCAAGCTCGTAGTCACAACCAGTGGCGGAGCCAGGAATTTAGGTTAGGGGGGGGCAAGATTAAAAGACAAGATTGGAAATAAAAAATTAATATAAAAAAATTAATCAATATTAATAACAAAATAAGTAAAGAATTATATGATAATTTAATTGTCATACAAAATTTAACATAAAATGTAAACTTTAATTTATTTTTTCACACCTAACTTATTTTACTTAATTGCCCTCAACGATTTTTCATATTTTGAAACTATTGCATGATTTCTTCACACTTAATAGTCTTGAATATATCTTTCTAAATATATGTAACTAAGCAATCATTCATCCACTGATCTCCAATTTGATTGTGTAATCGATTGTTAATTATGTTCATTGTTGAAAAAGCTCTTTCAACAGTAGTTGTTGCAACTAGTAAGATCAATACCAAAGTCACTAATGAGTAAACCAATGGATATGAAACATTCTTTTTCATTTCTACCATCTTTTCAACAAGTTGTCCAATTCTTCTAAATGCTAAAAACTCTTCAATGGACTGCATGTCATGGATGTATATCTCAAGTTGGTTATCCAAGAAAGAAACTTGAGACGTAAAAAAAATTCTACAGACAGTTTGGTCTAGTCTATCAAGTTTACTAAGTGGGACCCATTAATTTTATATATAGAATTGTACTAGGAGTAGAAGTCATCTACTACTACTACTACTACTAGGAAAGTTGAAAAGGTAACGTGAATTCACTTAATTGGGTTATTTATTTATTATTTATTATTTATTATTTTTTGTCTTTAGTGTGGGGGGTTTATTTTTTATTTTTTATTTTTGTCTTTAGTGTGTGGGGGGGGGGCATTTGAAATTTCGCGGGGGGGGCCCCCCTCGCCCCCCCCTCCCTCCGCCCCCGGTCACAGCAAGTATCATTCGTTACTCTCTCTCTCATTCATCATTTTAGACATTCCTTCTCTCACTTTATTACCCTCACATTTTTTTTTTTTCATTTTGTTAGTAAAAAAAAAATTGTAAAACTTAAGGTATTAGTGTGTTTTATATTTTTTAATGCCAAAATATTCAAATTCTAACTTTTTAAAATTTCTTAATAACTACTCTACAAAGAATTTATAAAGCTGCCATTGAACCTCTCAATTGATGATTCTCTCTTCTATGTAAACATAAGAAAAAATTTAGATAGTTGAATCTTCCGATATATCCACACGTGGGATCCACATAGGGCTCATCCCCTTTATGAGAGCCTGGAGTAGTACTCTTACTAATTAGACTATGTAAGAATTGATCGTAAATATATATATATTTATGCAGCTTAAAATATTACTTTTCAAATATTGATAAATAAATGATATTTGCTGGTGCAATTAGCCCAATTTACAGCTTAGAAGTGATAGTTACATATCTTGCAGCGGCTATTCACGCACTCTAGGCATTTTCTTTTTTATTTCCTAAATACACCAAGGAAGTCAATTCCATACCATACCAGTCGATACGGCTGGAATTTATCGTATTGGTACCTATGCCGGTACAGAAACAAGGTAGTTTCGTTTCGGAAATATACCGGCCTTACCGGGTCGTTTCGGCTGTACTGGAAATTTATACCGAATTTCAACCGGTAAATTCATACCAGACTGGAAAAGGAAAAGTGTTTCTTTCTCACTCTCACCTTCCACCGGCTACGATTTCTACATTCTCGACCTCAAGTCGGGGCCGTGGACTGATTTTGGCTATTGCTACTTCACCTTCATCTTCTTCTCCCCGTCCTCTCTCTCTCTCTCTCTCTCTCTAACTTTATTTTTCTCTCTCTCTTTCTCGGTTTTTCAAACCTCTCAAATGATAATTAGCACACCTAAGAAATAGACTGTACAGCTAGCATGTTTTAAAAACCCTTCAAATTGATATTTACTTATAGTTGTTACTTTACAGCTAGCATGTTTTGACTTTTGTTACCAAATGAATTGAAATTTTAAAAGCCCCACGTGATGGCAGATTGGTTCTTATTTTTAATAAAATATAATATTAATTTGATTGTTATTATTTTTTAATAAATGTATCTATTACTTTTTATTGGGCTTGGATTAGAATTACAGGTTAAGAATTGAGTCATTGACTGGCAATATGGTTATATAACTTATATTTATGAGATTTAATCAATAAAACTTAAATTAATGAATATATATTTATTTATATTGGTATTGACCGGTACTCAAAATATATCATACCGTTGGTCAAACCGGTACAATCTCTGGTACGGTATTGACTTCTTTGAAATGCACCCAAACATTGTGAGAGCAGTAGAGCACAGTAGGTCCATGACGCCAGAAAATAACATTATGTACTTGTCGTTATATCATATGCCAACAAAGCAGTACTTAAATTAGGTAGCATTATCGAAGAACCTTTTTATCCCCGCAAAGAAGCTTCATAAAATTTAAACAGGAAATTCGCAATTTGCAAAAATAGCCTCTATTGTTTCAGTTTTATTAAGTTCAACTCCACAAACTTTTTAGTGTTTCATTTGAAACTATAAGATTTAGACTAAATTAAAAATGTTAGGATTCAATCCAACGACTCATTAAAGATTTCATTTTATTCTAAATTTTATGGGTCAGATTGTAACAAATGAAATGTTTATAGGACAAATTTATGACAAGTCTACAAGGGATAAGGTTTTTTTTTGGAGAGAGTTTCAAATTTCAACTTATGGTTAAATTTTTTATTCAACTATCATAGACTTTACTAATTAAACTAACTGGTTAAATTTAAAAAGTTTCTTAAAAAAATGCAAAATTTAATATAACACAGTGAATTGTAATTTTTTCAATTTAAATACTACTTTTTTAAAAATTAGATTCAAGATTCAAGTGATAGCTTAACGGTAATAGCATCTTCTGTAGTGTTCCTTGTGTCTGAGAGAGAGAGAGAGAGAGAGAGAGAGAGAGAGAGAGAGAGAGAGAGAGAGAGAGAGAGATTCCATAATTTTGAGGGTAATTTTTCAAGTTTAGAGTCTTTATACAATCAAATCCTATAAGATTAGCAATCCTCAAATTTCTCCATTTGTGATTCTCAAACTTTGGATGAGATGCAATTTGGGTGTGATCAAAGGGGGGTCACTAAAAAGTGCATCTAAAAAAACAGATGATGCTATCAATGGAAAAATGAAAATCCTTGTAACTTTGGGTTTTGGTGAAGACTTGAAGGCTTTTATTTATTTATTTTAAAAAAGAGAAAGTGTGTGGGCAAGACAAAATCTCACCACATTTTAACAAAAATTTTATTTTGAGTTGTGGTGAGCCCAAATATAATTTATTTTATTTTTGACTTATGACGGGTTAACACCTCAACTTTTGTGAAAACATTATGAGATATTGTTGTGATTGTAGGAAAACTCTCTTTATACTATGGTTACCATAAAAAACTTGAAGATGGCTAGGTCGAACCTATACCCAACTAACTCTAAGGGTTCATACGATCAGTAAGTTTCATCCTAAGCCTAAATATCCAAAGAAAAGCTGATAGCGCCTTAAAATGTATACTTGTTATATATTTATGTGGACGTTATCTCCTTATTATTATGCTTAATTTGTATAATTAAGTCATGATTTGCATTAGTCCCTATTATTTATCTTTACATAATTTCTTGAATAAGATGCCATTCATTGTGTGTAATTTTCCACTTTCAGGAAAATATGTGAGAAAGATGAGTTTACAGGAATTTGTGAGAGAATGAAGGCCAAACTAGAATTAAAGTGGAGCTAAAAGACCATGCTTAAATGTGTAAGGTGGTGCAGCTGGAGTGCTTGGATCGTCCACCATGATTGGAAGCTTCAAATAAGAAAAGAAATCAAGGAGGCAGAATCTGAAAAGGAAAAATCTGATTTGAGCACTGATCAGTATTTTGGACGTATCTCTCTCCTCAAAAATCCAATTGACACAAGGCTGGATGAGTTGAAACCGTGACTTAAATATCTACATCTTTCCAGTTTTGAGTTTTTTGAAATTCTCAATTTTTAAAGGTTGAAATTAACTCACAAGTTACTACTGTAAACCTGGACAGAAATTAAAATAGTAAAAGTTTTATTTTCTCTGGACAATTTTATGTTATGGTTTTGAATGGAGGCTGGACAGAACGAATTTTGGCAGAGAAAACCTTGTATTTTCCTTTCTCTAATGGCATCCTAAACTCTTTGCTAGGACTAGGTATTATGTTTCTTCTATACGGTATGAATATTCAATGTGATTCTTTCTATGATTTTATCAATAACATATTTGATTGTTCAATTAGATTTCTTTTGATGTATTAGTTCTTCCATGCTTTCAATAAGTTCAATCATGTTTTTCTTATTGTTTAGATGAATTTCTAATAGTTTCAAATAGAAATCAGGTTTTAAAGTGAATGAGTTTTTCTGGAAACTTTTCTAACCACATTATTAATTTAAGTTATTATGCATTCTTGAATTGTCTTAGTTCAACCGAATCATAAGTATTTAATTGTATAAGAACAATCAATTATGAAATATATCATTTCTTAGATCACAAAGAATTTCATATCGATATAGGAAAACACTTCGATGCCCTAGTATTTACATTATTGATTTAAATAAGTTTTTATTATTATTCTTGTTAACAATCACCTAGCAAAAGTACTTTTCTTCTTCACCCAAATTGTTGTTTAATTATATTGTCTTTGAATTTACCCCGCTCCTTGTGGTTTGACCTCGGTACTCCGAGAATTATATTGCTACGATCTCTTGCACTTTGGAGTGAGCAAGTAGAAGCATTGAGAAAAGATCCCCTAATAGATAAACAAATTTATCACTTCATTAGAATTAAATTAAGGGTGTGTGATGTAGATGGGTGGTAATTGCTAATGTACTTTAGCAAAGATTGAGCGAAAATGCTCGCTAATTGTTGTTTTGATTGAATAAAATTAATGCAAATAAGTTTTACATTGTCTTTGGTAGGGCTGTGCATAGGTCAGTTAAAGTTGATTTTGAGATCAAACCAACAACTACCCTAATGACGGCGAGTTTGAAATTGCATACGCTGTTGCCGACCGTGAAAATACGAGTTATCGACCTCCAAGGCTCCTTTGTTCTGGTGGTCCGATCGATCAAAATTGCCTCAGGTTTGGTGATAAAAACACATGGTGGTAGAGTTACTATGTCTAGTGGAGACTCACTAGATCTAGCTGTGATGTTCCCAAATTTGGCAATGATCTTTCTAGATCTAGCATAGTTCTTGCCAGATTTGGCAGAGAACAATTACACACATTGAAGAATGATGGCTTTGAAGGTGGAGAACGATAGCTTTTTGTTGGATCCATTATAGTCAATCATAGTTGATTTTCAAAGAGGAGACTTGTCACTCAACCCAATATTATATTGGGGAGCTAAACACCTTGAAAAGTTTCCTTGAATAATATAACATATAGAAACACATTTTAATCCAAAATTAATATAACATATAGAGACACACTTTAACTTAAAAGGCCTAAGCCTAATAGGTATGTGTTCAATTATATTATATTAACCACTCATTTTTCTCATTATTATTCAATGTGGGACTTCACTTACATGTGTGTACCTAACAATCTCTCACTCATGTGTGACTCTCTGCCTCTCTGTGGGCTCCAAGACTTCTTTGTGGGTCATGAACAAGTCCTACTCACTCCCTTTTGCTTACGGGCTTTTTTCTTCATCAACACATCATCTATAGGAACCATGTTGTGCCACACCGCTTTTTTAGCACCATTAACAACCTTTTTTTGTTGGGTTTTATTTCTTCAGGATCTTTGTGTGTGGACCATTTAGGATTGCTCTCTCTCCGCTAGGTAGGGACTACGAACACTTCATCACACTTTAATCCAAAAGGCCTAAACTCAATAGATATGAACTCAATTATGTTCTATTAATCACTTATTCTTCTTATCATTATTCAATGTGAGAATTTACTTACACGTGTGTACCAAAAAATTGGATTCTAGAAGATGAGACTCGCAGTCATTTGACCTAGTGATTAGATTGGACAAATTTCGGTCTGGTTTCCTTTGATTCAGATGGTACCTTCAGGTGAGGGTCTTAGCTGGACAGCCCTACTCTTTGGTATGAAATCTATACTTGTCTGTTTTTATATTTTTATTTACCAAGTGCTCTTAAGTGAGGCTATTCTGAACCCATTCAAGAAGAAATTGAAAATGAAACTAGTAAACAATCCAATGAGGAATCAATGTATAAGGTTGTAGAGTGTAGCCAGACCCATAAGGTGTGTGGAATACCGTGCAACCAATGTTTGAGAGGTGTGGATGAGTCCAGTCGAACCTGGGTGCATGGTAGGCTTGCAGTTCTTTTCTCATAAGATGTGCTCGGCATGATATAGTTGACAAGCATAAATCTGAAATATTACAGTTAGATTAGCGTAATAAATTGAGAAGTGTTACGTTCGTAATATTTTCACAACAAATCATAAATGATTAGTTATTATTGGTTATAATTTGAATCTATCATTAATTTTTTTTTTCTTTCTCACCAATAACAATTCACCACTTAGAATTTATTGTGAAAAATGTTGTAAAAACGTTATTATGGACATAACATTTCTCTAATAAATAACAATCAAATTCAAAAAATCTACAAAGTTGGTTGAAAACATGCCAAAATTCAGAAAACAGCGCATAAAATCATTTTCGTATCCTCGTTAGTTTCTCAACAAACAAAAGAGGAAAATGAAACAAATGAGACGCAAATATTTGACTGTACTTTCTTTCCTATATTTTCTCAGCAACCGAACATAGGGGGAAAAAAAACAATTCAACTCGGTATGTAGAAGTGTAGAACACAGAAACGGATTCTCTAAGTGTTGACGGTACTGTACAAATTCTGCGCAGCTCAGAGGCAACACAGATCTCATATGATAGAGGGCTACAATATTCCATAACTTTATCTAAGAAAGCAAATTACGTGACTTTGGAAAGTGACTTTTGAAGGTGATTATAAGTTAGCTTTTTTTGCTTATTTTATATACTGTTTATGAATCTCATACTACCTTTGTTTCAGTTTTATTTTAAATAATTTATCTTTCAGTTTTTAAAAAATATGCTAATTTTTAGCTTTTTATTTTATATTATACACATTTGCTATTGAAAATAACCAATTCTTATACGGACACATATACATACACAAGAGAGTATCTAGCTAGAAAACATATAGAAGACTTAAAAGGTTTCGACTGGTTTGGTAGTTGAAAATCTAAGACTTCAAAATATTGGCTATGTGTCAAAGAATTCAAAACTATTTTTTTTCTTAGAAAACAAATAACTCTGTGAAGGTAGTTGTTGAGGCGCTTTACATTATAAATTTATAAGGCTGCTGTAAAGGCAAAGAAAGACAATTTGATAAAACCTTTTTTGGAGACTTATATAGAATTCAATTTCAAGCTCAATGAGAAATATAGGTTTTCAAAGATTATGTGGCAATATAAGAAGAAGCCAACAAAAGTTTAAAACTTCAGTTTCACATGTATTATCATTAGGTTTTTTTTTTTTTTTTTTTTTTTTTTTTTTTAATGAAATGTATTATCATTAGTTAGGAACTCGTTCAATGCACTAAAAAATTTAATATAATATGATTTTTTTTCACTTTTTTTTTTCTAAACATGAAATTTGATAATTATTAGTAGATATTTATTATGACTATGTTTGTATATGAAATTATCTATTATACTATTTAAATAAAATAAAAAAGTTGTGGCAAGATTTTAATGGAGGGTTTAAATATATAATATAATTTATAATCAATTAAAAATGGATATAAAAATAATGACATGTAAAATTGTGACCTCTGAAAAGATGGCGTTGAAAAATATTAGAATGCCTGCTAAAAGTCAAACAATTTTATATACATATACATATATATATATATTATAAATTATAGATAATTATAGTTCCATTTGCTAACTACTTTGACATTATTTAATAATTAATTTGATTTATATGGTAAGAGGTGGATCCATGATGTCTATGTGTTAAACAATTAATAGATATACTTTTTTTAATGGGAATATATGATACTTTTTTTGATACAAAATATAAATTCTACTCTAGTCTAATCTAAGTGTATATGTGTATAAAACTCTCTTATGAAGATTTGAACCTCAGCCTTTGTCACCCACATCCCATAAGCACTTATACTTGTGAAGTGACTATCGCGCCAAAAGTACGCGGTGACAGGAATAAATAGTACTATTAAAGGATCTAATGTATACTTAGAAGCTAAAGAAGGAAAGGGGAAAAAAAAGCATACATAAAATATTTTATTCTTATATTTCAAGTTGGGTTAGGAACTTATTTTTTCTATTAAAAAAAAAAACACTTGTTTGCTAATTTATGAGACAAAAAGTGACTTAAAAAATAAGGTAGCTAATTTCCAAATCCAAACACAAATTGGACTAAAGTGGGTTAGATTTAATGGGATTTTCAACTCGACCTAACCCTAATTGTAAAGGGTATGTCATTTTTTTTTTTTTTTTTTTTTAACTTTAAAGATCTCCAATTGTTTTAAAGAAAAATAAATGGGTATAACCGTAAGAGGTGAGTTTGAAGTCAAATTTTTAAACGTGCTATGTTTAGGAAACAATGTGCTTTACATACTAAAGTATTTGAACTTGGTTAGGAGCTTTTTAGTTCAATTGATTTGTACCTTTTGTTGTTTTCAAGAGATTCGAGTTTTAAATCATCTCTCTTCCATTGCATGTAACCATGAATTATTGCAAAAAAAGAAAAAAAAAAGAATTTCAACTTAACCTAATTTATAAATTAGATTATTAGAAAATCTTATTATTAATTATTTTTTTTAAATATGGTTTTTATACCAAAAAATAAACGTGTCTCTTTTCTCCTAAAAATTTCTATAGACCTTAGTAACTTTTTTTTGATGAACATAGACCTTAGTAACTTAGTACTCGTATATACGCAGTACACATGAATGTAAAATTCAGATACCTTGGAAAAAGGTTGTGGAATAAATTATGTGCTGTTAAATAGTTTTGATAGTGCGTTTTGATTTGGTACCGACAGCATGCACATGGTGATGTTGAAATTGGTTAAGGACTAAAAAATGTTTGGAAATTTTGAATTCACGAATCATGAATCATGAATCATGGGTGAAAGAATCAAAATTCCTCAATATTCAGACGTCATCATGGCGGCTGCTAATTACTTCACTAGAGAGACCTTGAACACTAAATTAGAAGCATTGTTTGCTCTAATTCTATTTTCCTTTTTTTCTCCAAGTAATTCTAATACCACATAAAAAGTAACAATTTTTGCCATAATTATTATACTTGGCGGGTTATAATTGGTTGTTTGTCAAATTCACATAGACCCACAACATTTTCTCCACTACTCACAGTCTGCCACATAGACAGTTGTGACAAAATCTTTGTGTTACTAGAATCTTTGTTTTCCTCTCACGCCATAGAAATATGTGTCGCCTAATTGGTTGAGAGTGAGTCCCACCTTCCCTTGATTTTTAAAAACTTGATTTAACCTTTTAGTCCTATTATAGTATTATAAATGATTCAATTCTCTGTCTCTTAATGCTTCTTTTTGACTAAATGTGGGTGTCTAGAAATTTTTGAACATCTAATTATTTTCTTGGGTGTATGTAATTCTCCTATTCCATATATATCAAGTAATTATAGGGATGAATCCCATGAGTGTAACCCAAGATAATGTCTAGGGGTTTTGAACCCAAACCTCATTTGATCTCATGAGGCTTTGGGAACTACTAGACCAACCCTTGGGGTTCATTCTTTCCGAATATCTTATATATTTGGAACAATTGATAATTATTGTGTTATCAAAGCATGCCACACAAGATAACAAGCTCCAATCTTAGTCAAACTCAACTATAATCCTAATTAATGTGCAAGCAATCATGTTCAATCATACTTGGTGTGCAAGTAGAAAAAATCCTAGCAAGGCTTGTAATCCTATTTGTCTAGGGTTTAGATTACCCTACTATAGGTTCATTGTAACATAGTTCATATAGCAAATATATAGCCATTAAGGGCTTCTCTTTAGGGATGTTGGCCATCAAGCCTGCTTTGTTTCTCTACATTATTATTTTTTTCTTCTTTCTATTTTCAAATTTTATCAAAGTTATGTCTCCCCATCTTTTCTAACATCCTAAAGTTGAACCATGTCTCCACTTTACCCCTTGAATACTATTGTTAATGTAAGACATTACCTTCTCACATAAAGGAATGCTCCAGCAATTGTTTATTGATAAAATCAAATTTAATGTTACATTTGGAGTCTCACCTTAAGTGCAGTTGTCTTTAATCTTTCGTAAGCATATTTAAAGACATAAAATTTTCGCATTTCAACGGAGGAGGAGATTGGAGTTACAAAACATTGTAACTTACGGTGCTTATTTAGTATGTAGTATGGTCAAGAGTCTTGTAATTTAATTCACATTTTTTGAATGATGTTTTCAACAAAAATTTGTAGGAATCAAATTCTTTCCCACCAACTATCGAATTATATATATATATATATAATAAATAAATGTAGTGTGAGAAGATGTACCCTCTTGGCCCAATTAAATATTACGAGGTGCGATTGATAAAACTTTGACGCAGGATGCAAAATTATATCATTACAGTTGCACACTTTCAACTAGGGAAAAGTCGACAGCAGAGAAGAAGTGACATTATAGCGTACATGACTTTCAAAATCTAATCAATGTAGTATTAGCTAAAGCACTATTACCCACTTTCTTGACATTTAATCTCCTGTGCAGCTTAAAGTATTACTCCATTCAGATAAAATAATAGGTTTTCCTGCAATTAGTACCAGAAATGATAATGACATGGCTTGCTTGTCATTCAAGGTTATATTATTGAGGCTGCCACATACATGAATAACTTGTAAGTTGTTTAATCGAATCAAACCCAATAAGTTAGGCACAAAAAATTTCACTTATTATTACTTATTAGTAGATTAAAAAGGTAATGTTAATGATGAACCCATATGAGAATTCAAAAAAACTTGTATATTTAAATGTAAAAAAAATAATAATAATAGAAATTATTATGTTTGTAGTGTTACTCGATCGAATAAGACTATTGTTACAAACAGTAACAGGTATGGATCCCGTAGCTGTGATGGCAGCTTGGTGAACTTTCACAACCCTCAACCCTCAACCCTCTTACTCCTACTTAACTACATGAATCTAACTTTGCATAGTATCAAAGGACTCTGATCATTCCTTCTTTAAGCCCCTCAAGCACCGTATTTTCTTTATGAGACCCTCAAGCGCCATATATCTCTTCATTTTTGTGCCCAAAATATAGGACAGACAGACATTGGCCCAAGAAAGGCAAAGACACGTACACTTTGCGTCAAAGTACTTTTGTTTTTTTCTCATAAAAAAAAGGTACTTTTGTTTGTTTTTTTTTTCGTTTTGTGGTTCCAGGAATCCAAAGCCAAAGATCTGGAAGAAGGGGGTGAAGTATGAACTACTGGCGAGAGAGTGAATGACAAAAGCCATAATTGAGAGGTGCTGTACTGATTTCATTTTCATGTGAGAGAGTCTAGACTATGTGAATGTCCTCCGCACACAAAACCTGCATGAGTGACCCCAACACCAGAAAAGACGATCCAAACTTTCCAGACTTGTTGCCGTCGATGCCAACCAATTTGCTTCCTTTCGTACTTTATTATTTGCAAAGTTGAACATGTCTTTATAATACTCTTCAGCCTTAATTAATACAATGGTACTAATTGGTTGGAATCGACAGCAACAAGTCCAAGTCCGGAACTTTCCAGACATGTGTTGCACATCAAATTTTCTGACATGTACTTCAATTATATAATTGGATGAGTTTGATCATACATGCTGAAGAAAAACTAAGGCTCCCTAAATTCATATTATTCACAACCATATCTTGTGAATAATATTGCAACAATGGGCAAGAATCATAATAAGGGAGATGTAAGATGTTATCTTTGTATGGATAGAAATTGCAAAAGATCAAGATCCCCTGTAGCAGAAGCCAAAGTAGCTTACCTAGCAGTGGAAAAAGCATTGGAGCTGGGACATAAATTTGTAATATTGTAAGAAGATGCTCTTAATGTAATGATGTAATCCAATCAATTCAGAACTCAACAACTCCTCACTGTTCCATAGATACATCACTGCAATCAAGTGATTTTGAACTCCGTTATTGATAGGTCTATAAACATTCCTTTGTAATTTTGAGGGAAACATTCCTATCTCCTTCGTCCCTATTTTTTCCTGGGGCCCAAGGAGTCTGTTGGAAGTTGGAACTTGAAACTGGCTCTCCTCATGTGCAGTTTCTTTTCTCTTGTTAATTATAAAGTATTATTCAAGAAAAAAATTATTATTATTATTATTATTATTTTTCTTACAAGTAATACTCAACCATATCAAGTCAGTCAAGCAATAACTTTCAAGGATGTAGACATGATGTTTGATTTAAAAATTAGGAACAAGTTTGACTCCAAACATGTTTGGAGTTTTCTTGCTCCAACCTATCATGTGGCAATTGAAGACCATCCATGTGTAGCTTTAGTCACATAATTTTTTTAAAGAGTCATGTGACTTGTTTAAATAATATACATACATAGTTTTATAATTTACCAAGTAATGAGTTGGAAAAGATAGTTTCAAACACAATTGGAGCCAAGCTTTGTCCTAAAAATTATTGTTTTTAATGGACAATGATTAGCTCCAAACCAATTTGGAGGAATCTCCTCAAACCCATCATGTGGTGATTTATAAGACTATCTATGCGTATTATTTAAACAAGTCACAATACTCATAAAAATCATGTGACTAAAATTACACATGCAGTCTCTTTGATTGTCACACAGTGGATTGGAGGAAGAAGATATTTGAGCTAAATTCTTTTCGTACTCAACCACCTAAAACCAATGAGGCTTTTGCATGGGACCAATCAAGTTGAGAAATTATTGTTTCACACTTAATGTATATTCCATACAAAATATCCACACTTTCATATTAGGTATCCACATTTTTCATGACCATCCACATTTAATACATGATGTGTACTAACAATGTAAAAAGGGAGAGTGTGATACAATCAAACCCTGATTAAGTTATGGTTCAACCCACCTGACTTTGTCTAGTTGGGAGCATGAAAAGTAAGAAGATGGAAATTATTTTAGCTTTCCACAATGTGTTTGACACAAAACATAAAAAAGTGAAATGATGATAAATAAATATAAATTTCCTTTATTTGGTTGAGAAAAATAATGAAAGCATAGAAAAGGTAGTTTATTTGAATATTCTATTATGTCCCTATTACATAAGAGGTGGAAAATCACTCCATTTTCTTTGCCCTTCATTTTCTCTCATCAACCAAACAAGAGAGATGCATATGCGGCCTCCCACCCTTTTTCAAAAGGAACCAGGTTATACTCTCAAAGGTAAAGGAGAATAGCATTTACTTAGCTGATTCATTCAACATTGATAATATGAAATGAAGCCTCTCCTCTGCAGAGCCATTCCAGGTCGTCGATCCACATTCAATTCTGCTAAACAAGAAACATTATTAACCAACCAGGCTTCCTCTCTAAATTGAATTAAATCATTGCAAGTTGTTCACCTATTTCAGATTTAGTACTGATGATACACTAAACACCACACCAAAGTAATCCAACAGCAAACTAATGAACTTTCTATTTCTCCTAATTAGCACAACAAAGAAACCTGAGCTTTCGTTGGACAGGTCAATTGGGATCACCATACAAAAAAGAAACCAGTAAAACAAACTAATGGGCACACGAGGGAAAGAGAAGACGCTTAAAAATATGCAGTAATGATTGTATAATGACCATACAATCAAAACAACACAAGTATGTCAGACATACATGGCTCATGCTCAACTTAACATGGATGAGGACTTCCAATTACAAGGGGTACGCACATCTCCTTGGATCTCTAGTAAAGAAGGGATGTCCAAGTGCTTCTCTTGCCTTCAGACGATCTGCTGGGTCATAACGTAGAAGCCCTTGCAAGAGATCAATCAAATCGCCAGCAGAGTGATCAACATGCTGCATTATTAGGTTCTGCAACAGAGAATTCAATGTTCATTTGATTACACATGGAAGATGGCGTATAATTAAGAAAGGTTCAAAGAAATCTTCCATATACAAGTTTGTCCAAGTTATAACATGGCAGCAAACTAAATTAGTATTATTTCTCTAGGTAATTCAAGAAAGCATCGTAGCAAATGTTTTTATAACAGAACCAAATCCATTGATTTTTTTTTTTAATAATTATTTATTTATTTATCTATGAGGAAAGAAATTAACAGAAGATAAAATACAATATTGGATCAAATTGGCGGAACCAGTGTGAAAATGAAGTTCCAGAAAATTTTCTATATCAGCAGCTCAATTTCAAGATGTAATGAGAATTGATGTTTTGAGATCCTACAGATTACAAACTAGTTTAGCACAGTTGTAAGTGTTTTGACATGTCAGAACCTAATCAATTGACTTTCTTTTTTGATCAATTTGTACTTATTAGCCTTTGCAGAAAAAACAACAGAAGATTAAATAAATAATGGATGCAAATTGGCAGAACTGGGGTGAAAATAAAGAAAATTTTCTAATAGATAATTCAGTAAGTCCATTTCAAGATGGTATGAGACTTATGTTTTGAGATCCTACAAATTACAAACTAGTTAGTATGGTTCAGATAGAGACAACAATTGATGAATGCATGCTTATATAGCAACTGAAAATCACAGCCTTTTTACAGAGAAAAGCTGGGTAGAGTAACCAACTAGTCAGAATTTAGCAAGGTCTGTGCAGGTACATCAACCTAAGAAGGGCTATTGAGGATCACTTGGTTATGCAAGACTCCTAGTAAGCATTACTGCACTCTTACATCTTATAAACCCCTCTGAAGAAAAACATTAAAGTAAAAGATAAATATAATGGACAGATCTGGTCCAAATTTATATGAACAATTCTGAAGCTGCAAATTCTGAATGATTACCGGCAGGCGGGGCAATTTCCAAACTGCCCTCATGCTTTCCCTTGATGTTGCACCATCAGGCCAATCTAATCGTGTACCACTCCTGAAGTATTTCTCAGAACGACGGCTACATGAAAACAGGGACAAGTACAAAACATAAGAGCTTCACCCACGTAGGAAACCGAGAAACATTGCAGAAAGAACAATATAGTCACTCTTACTCAGCTCTAAGCACCATATGTTGGGGTATTGGCCCCAAAACCCTCTCCATCATGGCAAGATGTTCCAAGTTTTCATGTGTTTGAAAAAGTGCCTCTCCCTGCTCATAAATGATAGAGGGATTTAAAAGGTAACATGCATCCAAACTCTATAGCCAAATATAGAAGCAGTCCAAAATTCCTATAATTAAAACACCCTAAAACCAAATATAAATATTAAATTAGCTTCAGGTATATTAATAAAAGCAATAGCTCCAAAGTCAATCTTCACCATTAACATTCCATTTCATAAAATTCAATGAGCATATCTTTGCAATGAATGTTCTAGACAATAATTAGATGCCCCCAGCATTCACATTACATGAAAGACAACAATGGAAAATTTCAGCAGTGGAAGAAGAGTTTCAAGTGTGCCTCATATCATAAAAGGTCAGTTTCCACATTAAACTTCCCAAATGAATCACCGAAAACAATACTCAGTAGAATGTGTGACTGTTAAATTTATCAACATGGTCAATTTGACTACACTGTTAACGAACGGGGACCTATACACAGAAGGGTACTTACAGAGCAAAGTTCAACAAGTATGCATCCCACACTCCATAAATCGCAAGGATAGTTCCATCCAAGACCTGCAAGATATTGCCCACAGCGAAAATTATCTAGAAGCAATGAAGCAAAACACTGACTGCAGTAGTGTTATAGGGAAAAATATTTACCCAATATAACCTCTGGTGCACGATAATGACGAGTTGACACTACATAACTGTGATCCTGATGTTCAAATGTAGTACTTCCAAAGTCAATGAGTTTAATGGTGCTTGACTTGGGAAGATTCTTGAAATACGAACCATCTTTTGTTGACCGTGATAGAAACTTAATTGCAGCCATAGAAGAACAAAAGAAATATCAGGCTTTGAATTCAACCAATAATCAGGCTCAAAAGCACAAAATTCACCCATGTCTTCCAATCAAAATAAGACATGAGATGACATAGTACCTCTTAAAAAAAATCTGTGTTTTAAAAACAGATTTCATATAATAATTGTATAATTGTCTTATTATCTAATATTATATAATAATTGTATCATCAGGTCAAATAAGGTATTTATTTAGTTAACAGCCTTCCTCTGATCAGACATTCAAAAACAAAAACAAAAATGATATGCCTAGACAAAGAACAAGTTTAATCAAACAATACCTTATAATCTGGTACTTTGACATACTCAGAGGAAACAAGAAGAATGTTTTCTGGCTTCAAATCAGTGTGAATCAGGCGCAATTCATGCATAACTACAACATAAACAAGTAAAATGAGTCCACAAATGAAAATAGTTATCTTCTAAATCATCAATTCCTCACTTGTCCCAAAAAAAAAAAGTTTGGGCTTGAAAATGGAGAAATCTTTTTAAAATGGAAATGAAGTAAATAGATGCCCAAATCTCAGTATCATTTTAAATATATTTGAGCATCAAGTAGAATGAATCAGATAAAATGGTGCAAGAATTGCCCACACACATGCTACAGACTCCAAAAGTTGTCTGCCCAGCTCCCGAACAAGATCAATGGGAAATGAACGGTAGCTGTTTTTGCGAAGAAAATCGTATAAGCTTGGTCCAAGCTTCTCAAATACCTGTTGAAACCATTTAAATTCATCCGCAAGTTCTTTTAACTCACAGAATATTCAGGCATGAAGGAACATACATTGCCCCTTCAAATTAATCAAATCAGAAGTACCAATAAATACTTACAATACAAATATGATTACGATAGTCAAACCAATTCCGTATTTGCACACAACTGCAAAGAATGAAACCGCTTATACCAAAATCACTTTGAAGTACTACAGCCAATATGGGAAAAAGAGAACAACATCCTTACCGGGTCCCACCAACATCGTGTCTAGCGAGCCTCTGTAAGACATCAATTTCAATCATAGCTGCTTCTCGATATTTGTGTATGGAACGGACAACTTTGATAGCCACAACTTCTTTCTTTTCATTATCAATGCATTCCAAGACTTGTCCAAATGTCCCTACATGAGTTCCAGGGAAAAGATCACAAAGATGATTATAAACAGCACTGAACATTAAGATCCAATATTTAATAGCTCCCATTTGCTTCATGTGGGTAATATGGATAGAAAGGAACAATCATACTTTTACTGATGTGGAGGTCTCAGTGGTGTAGATGAAAAGTGAAAACTTTGTTTGAAAGATTGTTGTTTGAATGGTCCAGGATTCTTGGAGCTAGTGATATATATTCAATGGTAGAATTCCTACACACCCTCTCTTTTCAAATGAATTTCTTTCATATTTGTTAGTTTTTAGGAGAATTTGTGTACACATCCTGTGTACATGAAATATCTACTCATTCCATTACCTAAAAATAAATTTTTTTAAAAAAAAAGGACAAAAGAAATAGATAACATTTACAAATTTCCATATAATGTGGAAATCACTTCATAAAAGACTAATGAAATTGAAAACATACAAAAGATTTAAGGACAAATGAAAACTTTATCGAACTACTAACCTTCTCCCATTTTGCCAATAATCCTGTCTGCAATTATGATGAGAAAAGGTCAGTCACTGATGAGCAAGTTAAGAGAAGCACTCAAGAATCAGAATGAGAAAAAGACACAAGTCAATCCATGAAAAACACAATGGCATAAATGAGCGCATGAACGATTCCATGTTAGGACTCAGAAGGATTATACCTATTTTTCAAACTTGAAAAAAAGATTGTCAAGGTTTTAGTCATAATACAACAAATGGAGATCCAAAATCTTTAACATAGATCCAAGTTAGAAGCAGGAAGCCACATTACAAGAGTTTCCACAATTTTTCCACACGACTTATCAAAAACCATTTTTCCAAATGAAAAATAAGAAAGCTCTTTAAGCAGTGTCCTATAGTGCTATCGTCACAACTCAGCAACTTATTGCAATGTATTCCAATTCTATATTGAAAAAGGCACGATTTTACAATTACAGAGAATAACTCACATCGAGGAGTTAAAGTTTCTCCGACAACGAAAACAAAATGACCATCTTTATCGTCCGGTCTCCAAGGAGGAGAGCCATTTGGAGGCACTCCCCTGTAAAACATAGATGAAGTATACCCATAATTAGGCATTGCCGCCGCACCCCCAAACTCCTGCCCACAGTACATCCCTGGAATTACCTGCATTACCAAAATAACAACAATAGCTCAACTAAATTAACATCAACAATTCGTGTAAATAAGCAACCAAAATCGCAATTCTGCAATTTACAGAGAGATATATAGTATGAAAAAAAAAAAAAAAAACCAAAATTTTCCACAAAATTATTCTTGTAAATTCAAAAATATAATTCGTTTAAAGCGAAGAATTAGAAACTCCATAGCAAATTTAAAGTATGGTTCATATTCAAGGATCGCAAAAATCGATACAGAAATACAAATATTACCTTGGGAGGAGGAAGAGGAGGAGGCATGTCCCAAGTCAAACGCGGTCTCTTCCTTGGGCGCTTATCCATGTTCTTGTGCGGAAACTCTATGATCCTCTGAGTCTCCATTTTCTCTTTCTTCTTCTCCAATTTCGCTCTTTTTTGCGACGAAGACGACGCGATTATTTCTCTAAGATTTGGATCTTCAAAATTTTCACAGATTCTTCGAGCTGATCCAGAATCAAATCAAACAAATCCAATCCACAACACGAATTTTTTTTCCTCTTTCTTTTTTTTTCGAAATCAAGAAAGAAACCCTAATTTTTGAGGCGGATTTGAAATAATTTTTCTTCTAGTTTTTTTGGTTCATCAAAATTCGAAGAAGTAGACTGAGCAGATCTGGAGATTAACCTGAAGAGAAGAAGCTAAACTCGAATCGATGGTGTGTTTCTAACCATGGTTTGGGAGAAAGAGAGCTGGGCCCCGAGAGCTTGGATTATTTCGGGGACCACTGTTTCTCTCTCACTCGGTCGTCCCCTTGAGGACCACAGTGTTGCCTCTCTGAACGTTCATGGGCCCACAGTTTTGGGCCGATGTCAAGGCCCATTATCATTTCTGGACAGACAATTGATTATTTTTGTAATTTGTATATTTTTAAATTTTTTTTTTTTGGTTGGTTGGTTAACTTGGTTCTTAGTTGTAAAGTTGCATTGAGAAACAAACATCATAATTGAAATTCTAATGTAGCTAAAAAAAAATAATTAAATAAAAATAAATTCCAAATAGGCAAAGGTTAAGGTGGTCTCCCTCCTATAAAAAAATAGGCTTGACTTCTATTTCGCATTTTTGCTCAACCGATAAAATTTTTTGTTGTTGAATAAAAAAACTGAGAACAAATCCTATCTATTTTATTAGAATTTGAGGGAGTAATTGATTTAGGATTTCAGAGGCTAAAATATTAATGAATAATAATACAATTGGAGTCTACGTATAAAAATAGATAAAGAAACTAACTGGATATTTTCTAACTGCCTAACAACTTCCTAACAACTAATATGATAGAATCGTGTTTGGCTTATCTCAAATACTTTTTTTAACTGGAAACTTCTTTTGTTTTAATGAAAAATTATCACATCATTCATTAACTAAATAAAATATGGAAATTAAAACTCATTGCCACTTGCCATTGTATTTTTTTTTTAAGAGATGATTACAACATATTGCTAACCCCACAGCTTGAACCCTTTCTCCCCTAAACCCCCAAACACTTTATGCATGGGAAGACGTCAATTCAGTTACAAGGTCCTTGGCAACCATTGTATATTCAAAAAGTACTGAAGATAAGCCTAAGCCAAACCCAATAGAATTAACTACAAGTCCCACTAATACATTCTAGTAATTGACAGATGTCTCCACAAATACTAAGCAATTACACAAAACTACTTGTAGCTTTACAGATGGAATATAGAAGCAAGTCGTATAGCAGCTTCAGCATGTAAACAGCAACTTTTATCTTGAATCTAGCTTACTCCTCTTGATCTTCCTTTAATATACTCCAAAATCAATTGGTATCTTGCATCATGATAAAGAGAAATTATCGTGAAGCCGACATGTTAGATGTGATAAACACAATTGCCATGATATAAGATGGTTAGAACAGTCCTTGAAGATAAGGAATTCAAACTCAAAAATGTCTAAGAACCTCGAGTTGAGAGATGGAACTGCAATTACATTGACTTCAGATAAACTTTTGTTCGGTTTTTGCAGGGCTATGGGTTGTATTTGAACTATCTGCACCTTTTTTTTTGGAATGCATTCTCTGTTAAGGAGAGCACCGAGCACTAGATTTATATTATTCTTGTGAGTTTGAAATTGCAAATGTTGTCAGCATGCCATAAATAGTAAATTTATTAGGAACCCCAAATTATACCATATGCCTTGTAATCTCCTAATAATTGTTGTATTCCCTTTAGTTAGATAGTTTTAGTTAGTTGAGATAAGGATAAGTTAGTAGGAAATTGAGTACATGTATCTCATTTAACACGTGACTTAATTTTTAAAGCACATGTTGAATTAATTAACCAATTATCTTAAGCCATGTGAGCCAATAAGATTAGAGCTATTCTCCTATAAGTACATAATTGTAATTTCAACATTAGATATTGAAGAATAAACTAATTGATTGCTTATTGCATTTCCTCTCTCTAAATCAATGGCAAAGTTAAGAACTTATCTTTGGAGGGTCAAATATAAAATAAGATCATAAAATTTTCCTACATATATTATATCTATATTATGTCTACAACATATATTTTTGTCAAATTATTATAATGTATTTTATGTATATACTATATAATATATTATATTTATCATTCATCAAAATAGTATAGTTTTAATTTATTAAAAAATTAAAAATACAAGAACTAGAGAAGGAAAGCCACGTACCTGGGGACTTGGGGAAAGATATGAGATCAGTTTTTCTTTTGAAGTGTAATGTTTTTAAACCATACACGTGGTGATCTCTTGGAATTTAAGCAAATATTAAAATATTTTTGGACTTAAAAATATGTAAAGTACAAAAGGATTCAGAAAACAAGTCAGACCAAACTAGAAAAATTTTCCCAAGACACAAAACTAAGACAGGAAACAGTCAAGCTCATAAGAACGGTCCTGTGAATTCATAAAATTTTTGGAGGGCCAGGGCCCCCTTCAGTCTCAACATGGCTCCAGCATTGTTCTTAATATTTCTCTATGGAGGGTGATTACCTCAAACTAAGTCAATTCTCCTATAATTCTCATATATTCCCCTACAATTCCTTTCCATCCCCATTGGGAGGTTACTAACAAAATTGGTAATGTAGTTTACTACAATCAGTTTACTACAAACCTGCTTAAGAAATAACTGGGATGCAGTAAAGTTGGAACCCCTGTGAGATCATACTAATGAACCAAGTTCTTGCATTTATATTTAATTGTTGCTATTTTTTTTTTTTTTTTTTGATGATTCTTTGCTGATGCCTTTTATTATGCGCATAAAAAACTTACCGTTCCACCTTTGCCCCCTTTAAAATACCATAATGACTGACAGAAAATATAATTACTTGGTAAATGGTATCAATGTCATGATTGCTGCATACAAGATCAAATACAAGAATGCTTTCAATTAAGTTGCACAACAGTAACAAAGGCAAATTTCAACTTTCAAGAGTGGCATTACTCCTATAAAAAAAAAAAAAAATAGTTACATATACAAATGGATCTTGTTATAACCAATCTCTGGTTCAGTGAATGAGATTCCGTTTCCTTTTGCAGGAAAAAAATGCCACATACTAAAAACTCTAGTACAATTTTTATAACATATTAAATAAATGCAGTCACTAGGATAGATTACTTTCTTGAGAGATCGTCAGTTTTGCTGATCCCCCCAAAACCATGGTAGCCCTGATTGAGTTTCTGGTTTTGGTTGTTGAATATGATGTTGCCAGTGCTGCATCCAGTAGTGGGTCTTGGAATGCTACATACAGCCTGCAAGGAAAGCTCTACTTATTTCTCGCAAACCACTTTAGGAACTTCATTACATTATATATTTGAATAAGTTGGCAGTAGGAGCTTTATTTATTTATTTATTTTGATAAACCAGTAGGAGCTTTATTGAACTTAACCAAATGAGCATAAATTCACATTCGCGTTTAGTCATTAGACTTGTTAAATGACTTAATGAGTCATCTAAAAAATACAGGTGGATGATCATTTGAACTGTCATGTAATAGGTTGGAGAAATCTCCTTCAAACTGCTTTGGAAGGTCCTCTCAGATTTACAACTCCAACTTATAAAGCTGAGCCACTCTAAATCATTTCAAATCTAATTCAACTCATCTTCGATAAAATTGGAAGCTTTAACCTCTCTTAAATGCTCAATACAAAACCTCAAGACCATATAAATTTCATCCTTTTGTTGATGTCTTCTGTCCATAGTTACAAAGACATGAACTTTGCTTTTGATTTCAATCCAACTGCTACCAGGAATCCTCTTCATGCCCTTCTCTTTCATTTCTCTTCTTATTGTTGACACACTTTGCCATCTACCAGCTGCAGAATGTGCATTTGATAGCATTACATACGATGCCACGTCTTCAGGATCCAAAGTGAGGATTTTTCGTGCTGCTAACTCCCCCAATTCCATATTTGAGTGAATCTGGCAGCCTCCAAGCAATGCTTTCCAAAACCCAATTCCAGAATCAAATGGCAATTCACAAAGAAACTCCTCAGCTTGTCTGAAGCTCCCAGAGCGAGAGAGTAAGTCAACCATACAAGCATAGTGCTCAGGCTTTAGCATGCTAGGGTCTTCAAGTCTTGCCTGATTGAAATATGAGTAACCCTCATCAATAAGGCCAGCATGATTGCAAGCCCATAATAGGCCAAGAAATGTAACACTATTAGGTTTACAACCTACATCCTGCATCCTTTTAAAGAAGTTCACGGCTTCCTCTCCTCTACCATTCTGTGCATAACCACATATCACAGCATTCCAAGAAACAATATTTATTTCAGAAAGTTTATTGAATACCACGAGACTATCTTCCATGGATCCACATTTGGCATAAAAGCTAATAAGAGAGTTGCCAACAAACACATCGAGCTTATCCAAGAACTTAACAGCACAAGCATGAAAACTTCTGCCCATTCCTAGTGCTGCTATATTGGCAGCTGCACTAATAGCACAAGGAAAAGTAGATTGATTAGGCATCAACCCTTCTCTAAGCATCTCAATAAAAAGATTAACAGCCTCTTCATTGTGGCCTATTTGGCTACACCCACCAATCATAGCATTCCATGAAACAACATTTCTCAGTGGCATCTCTCGGAAAACCCGAAAAGCATCTTCAGTCCTCTCCTTCTTCAGGTAGCCACCCATCAAAGTTGTGTAAGATACCACATTCGGCTCACGGGTATCTTCAAAAGCTCTTTGAGCCTTCTCTATGGTACTCAGCTTGACATAAAAATCTAAAAGTGCACTACCAACAAAGACATTTGAGTGAAGGCCAATCTTTGTTGCGCAAGCATGAAGTTGCTTGCCTATATTAAAGTTTCCTAGTGCAGTTGATGAGTGAATTACCGTGCCAAATGTGAATTCATTGGGTCTAACATTTGACACAAGCATCCTTGAGAAGAGATATATTGCCTCTTCATACCGGTGCTGGCGAACAAAGCGACCAATTATGGCCGTGGCAGATACTACGCTCAAGTCAGACACTTCTTCAAACAGTTTACGAGCATCCAAGAATGCGGTTGATTCAGAGTGATATAGTATGGCTTTGCTCGATTGAACAGCTGAGTTACCTAATTTAAAGTCATGGGCATGAGTTATCTTGGTTTCCATGAGATGGCTAAAAGCTAAACTCTGGGTTTTTCGCCATATGAGTTGAGAGATAGAGAATCTATAAGTTATGGGTTTCATGTGCTGACTTTTGGCTATTTGAATTCTGAGGGCTCAGTAAACTCACATATCGGGCTGCTTTGCATGATCAGTGGACACAGTTAAGCATTTTAAAGTTAGTGGTGATGGGAAGACCAATGGCTAAGTACTAAGCTACTAACGTTTAGAAGAGACAGCGGAAAATATGTTGCCTATTTGATCCTAATAAACAAAGAGTAATGCTAACATTATAACTTTTGTCACAACTTGCATATAAAGTAAGCCGTGAGCGGTGAAATTGTGAACTTACCATTTTTACTCTACCATTCACAACTTGCCACGTAAGCAAGTTGTGACAAAAGTTGTGACTCTAGCATTTTCCAAGAAAAAAAGATAAGTTATTGTCTATTGATTTAAAATGGCCCCATGAAGTTCTTGACCAACATATGTTCATTATGAGCTCTCAAAAATTAAAATATCTAGTTGTGAGTTGTTTTATTTGTTGTTAAAATTTAATTACAATATCTTAAGTGCAATACATTAAGTTCTTCAATTAAATTTAAAAACATAGTTGTATTGATCAATTAGACACAAATAGTGTCGTCTTTTAGAAAGACAATTACATGTATTTGAATTTAATTTGAAAACCTAATATATTGCACACAAGGTATTGTACCCTAACAAATAATGAGTCTTGAGTCCAAAGCTGGAATGAGGTATGGAGCTGGGAGTATAGGTATCTGTAGTGATGCTTGAAAAACAGGCCACCATCCATGTAACATTTTTTTTTTTGCATTAGAAAAAAGGCACAATTGATTCAGTAACATTACATAAGTCACAACTCAACAGGGAGACATGTCAAGCTGCTTTTACTAATAGACAATATCATTGGATTCAACATCATGAAATAAGAATGTGCAGGAACCAAGTCCATAAGTTAAGCAAAGTAGCCATTGAAGACCAAGACTACAAATAAAATTGGTCTAAATCAATATTTTTGCAGAAGAAAGTAAGTCATTAATCACAGAACATCACAGAGCAGCCTTCTCCGTTTTCCTATTGGAAGTCGATAGTGCAATTTATCTGAATCAAGACAGAGATGTCTATTATTATCATTTAGGCTGCTGTTTATGCCTGAGAGAGAACTGCGTGGAATATGCGAAATTGATGCAGAAGGTGTGCGAGTATATCCATGAGAATTCACAAGGTGTGGAGAACTTTGAATTATGCAATCATTTTTTTGAATGGGATTGGATGGAACTTGCAAGTCAGGTAAAGGTGGAGGATTTCGCCACTGAGGAAGAGGCGGAAGAAGAATTGTCTGAAGCAAAGGTCCTACTCCTAATACAGTCTGCAGGAGCTTTCCTTTTTGAGGAAGAGGTTTTCCTCTAACAAGAGAGTCAATCATAACTGAAGCACGATCAACTATTGCATTTTCTGAAGAAACTAGACTCGTCTGAAAAGACTCGGAACAATCTTGAACTAATGGCTGTTTATGGTTTCTAGAATCAGCTGTGCTTGGATATGTAAAGTCCGGATAGAAAAGTGAACCAAACAAGTGATTTACTGGGGTTGAAATTGAATCATGTGAATTGTAGCTGCTTGCCTTGAAGTTGCTATCTGATTCTATTGCCATTGGGTTTGTTTCGGTGATCTTTGTGGGAATAGAGCTCTGATCAGAAAGGACTTGCAAAAGAGAAGGGCTGGTTTCATCTTGAATGTTTGGCAATAACTTGTTCTGTAGTCTCTGTAGCTGGTCTCTTGCTTCATCTCTTTCTCGGAAAGCAATGTCCAAGAGCTGGTATAACTGCTGTATCTTCTGTTTGTCTTTGCCTATCTCTTCTTCTGCTTCCATTCGTGCTGTTTCTAGTTCATGGTTTTTGCAGAGAAGCTTGTGCTTCAGTTCAATTATGCTCTGTCAAAGTTGAAAGTAATTCTGTGAGCCATTGGAGACCCAAAAAAAAAAAAAGAAAAAGAAAAGTTGGAGAGAGCATTTTACTTGGTATTGTGAAACGTTATTAATCTCCTACATGATTGGAATCTAAGCCATATTCATTATTCAAAAGAATCAAAACAGTTGGAAAAATGCACATAGGTGTAGCTGACTCTTTTATTCCAACAAATACCAACGGAATTTGTGTGTTAGCTACAAATTATTTCCGAATTTCTTATTGGAGAAAGTTTTCCTCCTAATTATTTTAGAGGAATAAACGTCACATTATTCATTAAAATACATGTGACTATTTATTTTTATGCACAACACATTAGCACTTTAAGCCATGGTTTGATTAGCATGTTGGAAGCACTCTTTTTTTTTTTTTTTCAAAACACACTCTCATTCGCACATAGCATTTTTTAAATAAAAAGGATGGAAGGCAACCAACAATGGCTATCTCAATTGGGGCTAGAAAATGAATAGTAGTAGGTTCAGCCGCCCCACCCAAAAGCACCAATGGTTTTAAGTTGGGAATTGGGATTGTGTTATACACATCCTGTTACACACTCATTTTTTTAACTAAAATTGTGAGTTGAAGACACACTTTCAAAACTAAAATTGTGTATTCAACTCACAATTTCAGTTCAAAAAATGTATGTCATAGGGTGTGTGTAACAAGTTTTATCTTTTAGGTTGGGAGAGATAATAGATTTTAAGCTTAATCGATGTCATTTATTATTTTTCAACTATGTACCCAAACCCTACCACATCCTTTCAAAAGTGAGAAAAATGCATTTTCAAAACAAATTATGCTCTTAGGATCAATTGCAAACGATCTTATTCGTGTGGTTGATTGTAAAATTGGAATAAAACATTATATATGTCTCTCACAAATTGTATATTTGAAATATCTTACTTATCAAACTCAAATGCTTTTAAATGTTGAATAGTTTTAAATTTAACATCATTGTTAATTTTTCATAAGCATATCAAAATTCTTAAAGATAAGAACAACATGACAGTTTTAATGTTAGAGGGCGATATGACTATATGAGAATGGAGATGATTAACAGTGTTGGCGAGAGTAATTATGATTACTATTTAGGTATCAAGGAGAGAGAAATTGGTTTTTTGAGAGAGAGAATTTTAAGTTTTATAATGTGTGTTTTTTTTTTTTGGAGATACATTAATTTTTAAATTTATTATGCACATTAAGAAAATAACTATTGTGAAAGTACCCAAGATACAAAGCTCACATTTTTTGCAGAGTGTGGGAGAACCGATTGGCAGGCACCCCAATTATTTTTGAAGACGAAGTTCCACACTCAAACTCCCAAGTCCCAACATGCCACCCAACCTCTTATTCATAGCGAATAAATAATGAAAAGGCTACCAAGTTAATGATCAAATTCTTCTTTAAAAAAATAATCAAATGGCAGATAAATAATTATTCTATTATTTAATGTGCTAAGGGTTGACTTGTTCTCGATGGTATAGATTTCTCCATGAATTAAAGAATAAGTTTAGGGACACAATTTGTTCAAAAACTTTTTTTTCCAACTTTTTGAAGTAAAAGGCGTGAGCGGTGAAAAAAAAAAAAAAGTGACGTTAAGAGTCTATGTGAAAGTGATTGTCAAGAATAAATCTTAGAAAAATTTGTGCTCCAATCATTCTTTACAAAGAACATGAAAATGGCAAAATGCAAAAGATGTACAAATATGCGTGATGCATACTTACAGTAACATGATAAAGCAAACCTTTTTCATGGCAGTATCAGATATCAATACAAATGAACAAATCCCAAATACAAATCAAAATCCAAAACAGAACCATTAGGCATATATAACAACAATACAAACAGAAGCCTCAAAAGAAATACAATGAAGAGAGAGATACTTACCTCCTGATCACTCCAAAAGGCATACATAGCTTCCAACTCTCTCTCTAAAAATCTGCCGGTAACTGGTACTAGTGAAAAGGAGTATATATCAGAGTTGGGGTTGGGTTTTTTTTCTTTAAAATAAGTTGGGGTGGTGCTGAGTGCTGACTTATATATAGCAAGATTCTATAAATACACACAATCTTTTATTTTTATTTTTTATATTTGGAGAAGAATATAAACACAATCTAATAACTTCGAACAATATATATACGAATGAAAAACCTTCTTAAAATAAATTTAAAACCTACGTGTCTATTTGTACCGCCATAAATATAAACCTATCCCATCAACTCTATATATATGTAAACCTAGAAATTCCCTCCGTGTTTTTGGGGATCGTCTCTCGGGAAAGTATTCATTTCTAATCTCTTCCCCGTGTAATGAAATTGTGGGAGTGAAACGGACGGTACTCAAAAAAGAAAAAAAAAAAAAGAAAAAAAACGGGTTTTCTCAAAAATGGGTTTGACTTGCCTCCCGTGCTTTTTTAACTGGATATGTCCTTTTGTTTTTAGAGAAGTATTATATTTATAATATTTTTACAACAAATCATAGATGGTTAATTGTTATTGGTTCAAATTTGAATTTAGTATTGATATTACTTTTTTAACCCAACAATAATAACCAGTAACAACTTGTCACTTAAGATTTGTTATAAAAATATTGTGGACATATCATTTTTCTTGTTTTAAATAGACAATAACAAGTGATAGTGAGTTTTAATCTTCGCATTTTAAAAATGAAATGAGATTCAAAATCCTAAAGTCAATGCTCTTGTGTGATTCAGGTAAGTATTAGAGTTAAAAATAAAAACAAAATTAAGCTTGCTTTTTTTTTTTTTTTTTTTCCTATAAGAAGCTTGAGTTATTATATCTCAAGCCAACCATGAGACCCAAAGGCCACTATCCCAATTAATTATGACTTGGACATCATAAATGTTATTTTAATTGATTTTGAGTCTAGACACTAACTATTATAAGGGAATTTTTTTTTTTTAAGAAAAAAAATGATGTCAATGTCCCACTTGCATCATGTGTTAGAATTAAGGGTGTTCACCAAACTGCACCAAACCACACAAATCGTAAAAATCACACCAAAATTGTCCGCAAAATGGCATAATGCACCTCACCGCAAATAATAGTGCACAGCACGGTGCAGTGCAGTTTGCGGTTTTATAATAAGAAAACTACACCGCACTGCATCTTCTCTATATATTAATATATTTATTTATTTTTAATAATAAATATATTATTAATAGTTTAATAATCCTAGTTTTCAAAAAAAAAAAAAAATAGTTTGATAACCCTAGCAATTGTAGACTAGGAAAGCCAGCCCAAAAAAAAACTTAGCACAATAGTTTAAAACTTGGCTCAAAACAAAGGGAAAAATTAGTTTTTGGTTAGGTAGGAAAAGACAAAATTTGAAAAATATACTGACTTCAAATCGTTTGAACCACATCTTATACATAACAACATACTTGTGACTGCAAAAATGAGATGCGGTGCGGTTATGGTTTTGGCTAAACTCTAAATCACACCGCACTGCACATGTGACTATAAAAATAAGTTATGGTATAGTTATTGCTTTAGTTAAACCGCACCGTAAAGTGCGGTACTAAAAATGGCCCAAAACTGTACCGCGCTGCACTGCGAACACCCATAGTTGGAATCTTATCGTTGATCAACCAAAAACAATGTCGTTTTGAATAATAAAAATCATATTATTTTTAGGTGGGTTAACAGTAAAAATGTGATGAACTAACACAAGGAACCTATTAACATCAATATAATCAATCAACATATATAATCAAGGTTCTTAGACCCGGACCGTTCATTGAACCGTAAAAAGGAGAGGTTCAAGGTTTTTGAGGTCCAACTGAGGTCCAACCGTGATGACGTCATAATTAATTTAATAATTAATTAAAGCCTAAATATAGATAATTTATAAAACTAGCAAAATTGACTAATATATCTATATATGTGAGGGAAATTTAATGATTTTCAAGCATATATTTAATAATTAAATAAGAAAGTTAATAAAATAAAATAATAACCATGAAAACATTAAAATTTATGATTAATTTTTGAAGTAAAGTTGAATATCTTTGAAAGATTTTAATTATAATTTTTTTTATTTCTTGTAAGAGATGGATAATTTAATTAAGCAGAATAGAATTGTGTTAAGTTGTTTTTATAAAAATTAAAAAAAAAAAATTGCGTTAAGTTTACTTCAAATATTTTTTTTGTTATTACTGAGCATCAGCTTGCATGCTTGGCTGAGTGGTTAGGCTTCAGCTGCATATCTGACCGCGCCTGGGTTCTAATCCTTGTAAGCGCATTTTTTGATTTTTTCTTATTTAACAGGGATGCTTGAACCAGGGTTGGATCGTACAATTCATGCCACCGGTTCTGCATGAACCGTGCAGTCCAACCCCGGTTTAAGGGGTTCACGGAATTTCATAGGATGCCCGGTTCTCTATGCTAAAAAACCGGATTTCACTCCGGTTCCTGGTCACCCGGTCGGACCGCCTGGTCCGGTTTGGGTTTGAAAACTATGTATATAATATTTAAAAGTCAAAGCATAACATTTACTGTTTCTATACTCCTATTAAGCTACATCATTGTAGCATTTTGGTCCATTCAATTCACTTGGGTCCACTCAGTCCATTTTGGTCAATTCAGTTCATTTGGTCCATTCGGCTCACTTCGGTCCCATTCGATCCACTTCAGTCTATTCGTTCTTATTCAACCCACTTCAATTTGTTCGATCAATGTCGGTTTAGTTCGGTCCATTTTATTTTTGGCTTTAAATTGATTCTTTTTTAAGTTGTCTTTTTAGTTTTTGGCTCAAACTTTTTTTTTCTTAATTTTTGGGTTAAAAAATATGAAATTTTATTCTATTTGGTCCAAAATCTTTAGTTTTGGGCTAAAAACTACAAACAAAATAGGCATTAGAAATTAATATGGACCCTAAAAAAGAAATAAAAATGATGTACATTTACAATATTATTTTAAAATTCAAGTTTCAATAATACAGACACTATACTTATATTGGGAAGAAAAAAAATATGTTATCAATATTTATTGTATCATCATTTTCTCAATAAAATATTTCTAAAAATAGTTTATAAACCAATGCCCTTAGGGCATTGGTTAAAATTTCCCTTTAAAAAATAATTCAAATTGTAGGAATATATCCCCAAAAAAAGTATACATAACTGCAATGAATTTATGCCTACAAACCAATGTATCAATAACAAGTGTATTATTATTATTATTTTTAAATGTACATTACACTCATAATTGAACATTTTTATTAATCTTTAACATATGTCCTTAAGGCATTTGTTAATAAAATCTTTTTGTAAAATTTCATGTATTTATGATTTTTTTTATTTATGTGTGATGTCAATATATTCAAATTTTGTTTAATTTAAGTTCTTTAATGACCACTCTAAAAAAAATTTCTAAAACTACCATTAATTCGGGTGTTTGCTTGGGTGAGTCTTAACACTTACTCAATTTTCGAGGTCATATAGCATGTAGTTGATAGGATTTTAAATAATTTTTGAAATAAACTAAATAACGATTACAAAGACTCTTGATAATGATTTAATTATTCCTCATTTAAGGAATAGTTTTTCACAAGGAGTTGAAGTTGTGAGAGCATTCACAGTGGTGAATGCTATTCTATTCTACTTTACCATCTCAAAAAGCTACTTTACCAATTATACAATATCATTTTACAATACACCCAACAACCCAACTTTTATATTCCTATACACAACGTTAAAATAATATATCTACACCACTATCCAGCCATCATTAACAAATCTAGCAATCGTTGTCCGAAAAAAAAAATCCAGCCACCACTAGAGGAAAAAAAAAATCCAGAATCACATAATCACAAAATCATAAAATCCAGAATCACAAAATCATACACAAAATTAAAACCCAGAATCACAAAATCATAAAACCCAGACTCACAGCTCGGATCATAGCCCACAACCTCTGCTTCTTACCAAGGTGGAGGCCCAACCACCGGCACAAAGAGAGAGAGTGAGAGATGAGAGCAAGTCACAGAGACCCATGACCCATGCTGACTTGAAAGAGCCATAACCCACACCAATTTGAAGCAGATCTCCACACCTCCGCTGGCATTGTCTCCGAGCCTTATTGCCATCATCTCTATGCCTCCATTGATTTTTCACAAAACCAAAAAACCCGAATCTTAACCCAAACCCAAACCCAAAAACCCTTGGCGACAGCGGCTTGGTGATTCGAAGAGAAAGAGCGAGGCTTGGTGACAGTGGCTTGGTGATTCGGAGAGAAAGAGCGAGGCTTGACAATGGCGAGAGAGAGAGGGGATGAGAAAGCAAAAACCCGGTAATGTAGGAGAGAAAGAGAGGGGCTTGAACGGATTAAAATATACCATTTTGTTTTGGCATTGTGCTACAGTACCATCTTACACTTTAAGAGCATCATAGATATGAGGATCTTTGAGAGACATATTGAAGTTGGGAAAAATTGTAACAAAGATTGTTCTCGCATTTAAAGTGGTCTAGACTGTTCCTATGACAGCATTTTGATATTCCAAGAATTTGGAATCAAGAAGTGAAATTCTAGAGATTACAGGGAGTCCTTATCTTCCATGGAAAGTTAATGTCAGCCTTACTACAGCAAAATGAAGGTATGTGTATCCTTGTTTCTGCCACGGAATTACAAATTCTCTAGGAAGGGCAAGGGTAATGAAGTTTTCTGTTTCACTTATTGGAATATTATATTGGTTAAACTTGGAAGCTTGGACATATTCTTTTACAGTAGAAGGTTGGGAAGGACCTAAGAACTTTTTTATGGATTTTTTGAAAGAAGTTTGGGGTTTATCAAACACAATGTAAGGGTTTACAATAGGAAAGTCAGTAATAGGAATCTTACTATCTTCAGGTACGTGGGAGATTTCATACAAATAATCTAACCTATTTGCAGTGGATTTACGAAGGGAAAGATCAAAGGCGAGTTTAGTGGTATTAGTAACTTCTGAAGATGAACTTGTCATGATAGTTTCTTCTAGAAAGAACGATTTACCAAAGACTTGACTAGACTAAAACGCCAACTCCAGGCTAAAATATCCACACAGGAACTTTGGAAAAGTAAGTTCTTTGAGAATTTTGAGAGCAAACTCCTTAGTGTTCTACTTGATTATTAAATCCAGTGTTTTGATGTGATTAATACAAAGGATCCATGTATTGTGGCAACTGTAAATCACATAACATACTAATCAGGACAATAATCAAAGTATACTAATCAAAGGAAAGAGAAACAAATCACAAGGCTCTGATACCAACTATTAAGAGAAAGACCAAGAAATGAGAGAAAGAGTGTGTAAGAAGATTATGGAAACTAGTTCACAACATATATTACTAGGAACATATAAAAGATAACATGAAAATATGGGATAGAACACAGCACAAGATACAACAAACTAATAGATATTATTAGATTCAACAACTTTTTTACATTAGACATAAGAGAACATCTTACTACAAGGACTTTCTTTTCTTTCTTCACCCTACTCTTTACAAAGGCACCAGAGGCCTATTTATAAGCAAAATGCTACATAAATAATTTTCATTCAGAGTACAATGAGCTTCCGGAGAGAACGATAGGGGCTGTCTTCATGTTGACAATTGTCCAAGGAAGCAGAGGTCTTAGCTGGCCATTGTTGGGTTGATCAGCAGGTGCCAATCCAAGTAGGGGCCCTGGCTTTATAGTTGCACTCATGTAGATATACTTCTGTAAAGTAGTTTTTTAGAGATAAGGATGCTACGTCTGAAGACGTTTCTAGGACCCTTTATTTTTTATTTATTTATTTTTTAAGTGTTAAAGATATCTACTCCCACCCATCTCTTCCTTGAAACCATTCTTCATCAACATTTGCATCTAGATCATGGTTATGATAATAAGGGTCATCATATCTTATAAGAGGATTAGGCATGGGCATTTCCCAATGATTTTCATGTGGCCATTGTTGTCTACAAACTTCTGGATCAATTGAAACTATTTTAGATAAGGTTCCCTTATTAAGGGATTCTGTCATTGTGAAAGCATGGTGACAAGATACCCAAGAAGTGTCCATATGTGTGTGGAGAGTGCCATCTGGATTAGTAACCCAATGTATCTCTGCTGGGTGAAAGATTCCTTCTGCATGGATATCATTTTTGGAATTGAGTTTTGCAACCAAACACATTGAGGTAATTTTGCAACCAAATCTTGGATGTTTTGCTTTAGGGTACTTTATCCATTCTCCTTCATGAGCATCATTTTTCAAAATTTCAAGCCAAAATTTACAAAAATATCTATTTCCACGTGGGAAAATATATCTGTAAAATTTTGGCTCAAGATGAAGACACAGGTAATACTCATTGAGTAAATACCACATATAGAGATAATGTGCAACAATTCATTGGGTTATCCAAAAGGCAAAAGGGGTTTTCCATGGTTGATCTATATCAGGAAAAATAGCAAGGAAGAGTCTGTGGTGATCTTGGGGATAATTATGAAGGATTCTAATGATTCTTTTGGATCTGGCTTTTAGAGTCAAGGTCTTTTATTTGGTCTTTGATTTATGGGGGAATGTTTTCTATCATTTTAAGGATATCATCAGGATTTACAGGAGAATAAGATCCTGAGGAGGATGGATCTTTAATAGGGTATACACATAAGGGTGGAGGAATGATTGTAGTGTTTAGAACTAGAGGTTTTTTGGAAAGGTAATCATTGATAAGATTATCTTTTCCTTTAATGTGCTTGACTTGGAAAGACCATTATGAAAACCAATTTGCCCATCTAAGTAATTGAGGATGTGAGAGCATTTTCCTTTTAATTGTTAGGACATATGTGATTTAGGAAAGGAAGACATGTCCATTTTTACTAAAAAATTATGCCCAAGGAAATTGTTAGGACATATGTGATTCAATGTTAGAAACATATGTCACTATTTTATGTAATTGGCTAATCTTTTGACAAAATGCACTTTACTTGTAATTTGGTAGATCTAGAATGTGTTTAATACTTCAAGAAACAAAATTTCAAGTTCAAGTGTTAAAACCATGCAAGTCTGTCCAAGAATCAAGTCAGAAAGTTTTGTTCATTAAAACTCGACAGTTAGTTCGACAGCTAGCATCTATCGAGGATTAAAAAGTTGTGAAGCCTATGCCTCGACAGCTAGCTCGATAGATGGCTATCTACCAAGGTTTATGAAGTTCAGTTTTTCAGGATTGTTTTTCATCCAATCCGTGAATGTATGTTGGGCTTTCTTTTCTCACAACCCTAAACATATATAAAGATTATTTTAAAGGCCGTAAAAGGTTACGCACAATTGCCTAAAAGTAAATTTCACAAGAGTGAAGAATTGTGACCAAAAACCTAGTTTGCGCTAGTTCTTGAAGAAGATGCTGTGCTTTTACACCATAGGGTTTTGTGACCAAGCAACTTCATGATCTGAAGAACTTTGCAGCCAACAACCTTCTCTAGTTGGTGATTGAAGTCACGTACTGAAATCTGTGCAATTGGTAAGTCACGTACTGGGACTCATGCATTAAAAGGAGAGATTGTCACTACAGAACAAGTCCAATTGGGTATTGGGGTAAAGGTTTAACTATAGGTTGGTATAAGGTACTAGAATTCCTTTACTTGTAACCGCTTGTTTTGATAATAGTGGATTCTCAGAAGTGGTGATCTTAAAATCACCTGGTGGGATTTTTGCCGTGTAGGTTTTCCCCATTCGTAAACAAATCACTATGTCAATTTAATTTCCGTTGCATACTTTAGTTAATTGGTGATTTGTTTATGCTACCGCGTACTTTGCATGTTAAATTGATTAATTAATAAACTTGGCTAATTAATCGATTAATTTATCACAATGAGTCAATACATTTTTGGCCTATCAGAGATGGAACTGGAATTTTTCAATACCATATTTGACCACAAGGATATCTTTGAAAGTAGAGTGGTAGTGAAGTTCTAAAGGCTTGAATGCACCACTTTTATAATCACAAATACTTCTTTTGTCATCCACTTCTTCAAAGAGAGCGGTCGCCCAGTATTTATCACTTGCATCTCTTTGCAATATTCGTTTGTCTGATCCTAGAATCTATAAAGGGGGAAGCTTTTCTGCTAATTTTTTCAATTGTTGGACTACTTCTGTGTGAACAGAATTCCATTCTGGAGGAGATTTTTTCAGCAATTGAGCTAAACAATTCTTGTATCTAGAGATTTTTGGGATGAAGTTTGACATATAATTTACTATTCCAAGAAACTGTTGTATCTGTTTGGCACTTGTAAGCTTGTTTGGGAATTCACCAAGAGAGACAACTATGTGAGGCAGCAAAGTATACTTTCTATCTGAAATATTTACTCCCAAGAAGTCTATAGAAGATTGTCCTATGATCATTTTCTTTTCTGAGAGCATTTTCCCTTGAGATTTCACTAAATTATAAAATTCAGTGAGCAACTTGCCATGCGATTCTTCATCTTTTGAGAATAGGAGGATGTCATCTACATAAATTAATGCATTAGTTAAGAGTGGTTGGAACAATGTTACCATTGCTTTTTGAAATTGGGATGGAGCATTTTTTAGACCAAAATGCATGACAATCCATTGGTAATGGTGGTTTGGGATGCAAAACACTGTCTTATATCTCTTCTGGATGGATTCCTAGTTGCCAAAATCCTGCTTTAAGATCAAACTTTGAGAATACTTTTGCATGTGAAAGATGCTGAAAGAGAGCACTCTTGTTTGGCAAAGGGAATTTATCATTTGCAAGAAAATGATTAAGATCCTGGTAATTAATTACCAATCTGAGTTTTCCTCGAACTTAATCAGCATGCTTGTTGACATAGAAAGCTTCACATGCCCAGGGAGAGGTTGTAGGTTCAATGAGGCCTTCTAAAAAGAGGGTAGATAGTTCTTGCTTGGCCAAGGTTAAATGTTTTGGATTCATTCCTCTGTGACTAGCTTTTGTGGGATTGACATCTTCATTTTTCTTAAAGGGAAGGTGTATAAAAAAGTTTGGATTTTTCCACAAAGGAATTGGATTTTTAAGAAGGAATTTAGAGTGGCTGTTTACACAACAATCATTAATAATCTAAAGTCTCAAAGAATCAAAAGGGTTCACTGTGAATAAATGAGGCACTTGGGTCCAGGTGAGAAGGTGTTGTTTATGCATAACTCCTTCTGAAGACCATCTGAGGCTCGATATTTGATGAAGGAGATCAAATCCTATGAGAAGGTCTCTGCCTGTAAAAGGGGATCCAAGGACTTGGTCTTTGATGATAAGGGTTGGAAAGATTCTAATGAAGATAGGCTTGCTTTTCGGGGTGATCAAGAATGTCTCTCCATTTGCCGCTCTGAACATTTGATTACAAGGCAACCATAATTCTGCAAGTAAATCTTGGGATGGAGAATTGTTGCTGCTGCTCCTGTGTCAAACAAGGCTATTACTGGGATAGGTCTGGAACAAATGTCTAGAAGAATATGTACTTGGGCTATAGGAGTAGGATTGGTTAAAGGGGCTATAATAGGCTGGGATGTATAAATTGTTTGGATTTCTGGGTCTGAGTCATTGTCTGAGTCTGAACCATCTTCTGAAGTAGAATAGGCCATAACTACCAAAACTTGAGGAGAGTAGTCATCATCCAGTGAAAAGAGTGATTCTACATCTGAGAAAGGAGTATCATCTGCATGGATCTGGGCTTGTTCAAGAAGCTTTGTTGCTTTCTCCTTTCTTGGACAATTTTTTGCAAAATGACCTGGCCTTCTGCATACAAAATAGACTTTTGAAAATTTTCCTTTAAACTGCTTTCTTCTAAGAAACTTCCATTTTTTCTTCCTGTGACCTGCGTAGTGTCTTTTCTTCCAGGAGTATTTCTTGAAATGATCTCTTCTTTTCGTTGGACATGGACAATTTTTCTCATAGCACTTTATTTGCAAATCTTTCCTTTTGCAATTGTCTTTAAGTTTGCTATGAACTTTGTCAATTTCTGAAAGAAATTTTCTTTGATTGCAGAGTTTTTCTAGAGCAATAAGCACATGTTGATAAATTTCTCCCAAGGAGGCTTACTGCAAAGTTATTTTTTGGAGATTCATCATATGGAGAGTTTCATCTCCTAATGGTTCTGGAAGGGAGTTGAGAAAGGTATACTTTGAATTAACATCATCCATACCATTAAAAGAGTAATATCTCCTTGACATTCTGTGAAAATGTTTCTCCAAATCTTTTCTTTCAAATGAGCAGCACTTCATTAGTAAAAATTCTTCCCATGACACTTTTGTAAAATGGGTCGGTGAGCCAAGAAACTCATTATGGATGATCATGAAAAAGTCTTCTAGTGTATTGCATTGAGCTGCTTGTCTTTGCTTGTATTCTCCTAAATTGATCCACCATTCTCTTAATCTTCCTGTAACTCTTGCAACAAATTTGGCAATGATTTGGGCAATAGTAGCATTTGGAGCTTGGAGTTCAGCTATACACCATGAGTACATGTTAAAAATCTCATCATGCCATCTGGAAGGAGGAGCATTATCAATGGTAAACAGATGTTTTGAGTCTTTGGTTGGTGAATAGGTCAACCTTGTTTGATTATCAAGAATAAAGGGCAGTGGAGGAAAGATTGGTGGTGGAGGTGGAGGTGGAGGCTGTTTAGGATGGAGAACATCATCTTCTTCTACCTTTGATTCAGTATTTGTCATAAATACTTCCTCTAGACCAAGGTCAGACAAGTCTAGATCCAAGTCCCCAATTACGGGGAGCACAGAAGGTTCTCTTGCATCCTTAGCACCATGCCAAAAAAATTTACACTTTCCCAATTTTGGCCTTCTAGCTGCTGAGACAAAATGGTGTTCAATGCTAAATTTTTTGAACATTTGACATATCCATGTCTCATTGTGAATGCTCTAAGAGTGCGACGGTGTGACGGTAGGACGGAGACATTTAAGTTGTTACAAATAGCCAATGGGGATCACAAGACTTTTGAAAATGATTAATTATTTCTGGAGCTTAAAGTCGTAAGAGTGGGACTGTGGGATAGAGGCCTTTTACATTTGTCTTCTTTTTTTTCTTTTCTTTTTTCTTTTTTTTTGATAGGAGGCTTCTTACTTGTTAAGTACGCAGTATGTCTCCGCCTAACTAGCAGAACTAAAATCAACACCTAGCATCGAAGTCATAAGTCATACTTCAATGGTATTATATAAGTCTTTTTTTCCTTTTTTTGGAGAATCTATTATAACATAAGAGTCAATTGCTTTCCCTAGTAAGAAAAAACAAAAGATCATTGTTTAATTACTTAAGGAGTTGAAGGTACTTATTAGTTTTATTAAGTTAAGAGAGATGTCATGTCTATAATATTTTTACAATAAATCATAAGTGGTTCGTTATTATTGATTCAAATTTAAACCTAATACTAAATTACTTTTCTGCCCCAACAATAACAACAAGTAACAATCTGCCATTTAAGATTTGTTGTAAAAATATTATGAAAATGTTATGGACATATCATTTTTCTTAAATATTAATATTTGATGGAATAAGGATTTTATATAAAGGCTTGAATATCACTGTGAATGCTTCATATATCAGCTTGAAAATTTGTTACTTTTGACAGCACGTGGAACATCATCTGCAGCAATTCTGTATGGTCTATATTTCCAGTTGGATAACTTTAGACTCGCTCAATTATTTTTGTTCCTTGGAAAACCTATCAATCAGCTAAACTTTTCCTCTTTGTCCACAATATATCTGGTTTATATTTCCATTATTGGGTCTAATTGTTTGGTTTTGGTTCAGGGTAAAGAAATCATGGTGGATAGGCTTGATTTGATCAGCGGCTTACCGTTTGAAATCCTCCGGCGCATCTTGTCGCTCCTCCCATTAGAAGAGGCAGTAAGAACTAGCACTCTTTCAACTGTGTGGAAGAACTTTTGGACACCATTTCAAGTAGATATGAACTTTGATACAAACCCAATAACCAATCATGAAGATTGCAAGAAAGTAATTCAAGTCATCGGTACAATATTAAGGTCTTATTATGACTGTCCAGAGGTATGGAAGTTGTGCCTTAACTTCCCGGAGAGCAAGAAAGATCTGATTGTCTTGGCTACAAAGGGAGCAGAAAATGAGGTTCATTTTGAGTTCTCCAAAAGAGAGAAAACAAGTGGTAAGTTCAAGCTGAAATTGGAGCAAACTTTTCAGGGCTTTTCTAACAATCCCACAAAGAAAGCAAGCTTTTCTATTCTCAAAACCCTGCATCTCAGGTCAGTGTCCCACCTTGCCAAAGACTTGGTCTCGGCTTTGTTCTCCAATTGTCAGCTTCTTGAAAGTTTGAAGATTGAAAAATGTGTTGGATTAGAAAGCCTTGATATAGAAGCAGGTAACTGTCTGCAGAGCTTGGTGGTGTTGGATTGTCCAGATATTGTGGATCTCACTGTCTCTGCACCAATCCTCAAGTCATTTAGTTATCAAGGAGTTCTTCCTCAGATTCATTTGGTAAACACTTTAAACTTGGTCAACGTGGTGCTTTACTTGAAGGATGGACTTGGCAATAATGAGTTTGATTGTGAGGAAATCCTATTGCTTTTGGCCTCTCTCAAGGAAATTGAGATTCTCACTATAAGCGGCTGGCTTCTTGAGGTACTGATTCTTCACCTCATTACCAAAATTTTCTTCTTAGACATAGAAATCTTTTTTTTTCTGGTTGACAAGAACTATGTATATGCCATTTCCAAAGTGGCTGTGTTCAGCAGGGGTGATCTTCAGGTGCCTCAGATTCCAATTCAACAAATTAAAGGAATTAAGGTGGATTGATTCTTTGATCAACAGGGCCAAGAGGGACTCATTGGCTTGCTTCCTAAACATAGCGCCTATCTTGGAGAGGTTGTTTATCAAAGTAAGTGTTTTTCTAAGCTTTCACACTCGTGAAAAGATTCCACTCATTCCTTTCAACTAAAAAAACAATAATAATAAATGCAGATTGAACGTGCCAACAGCTCTGTCCCCTGTCCTTATTTTCACCAATACTGGCATGAGCCTCACCTGTGGATGGATTTTGCAACCGTTGAGTCCAATACTTCACAACTTGATCACCTCAAAGTTGTTACGTTTCTGGGCTTTAGCATCAAAGAAGATCAACTACTACTAATGGAGCTTTTACTTAAGAAGGCAAGTATGCTAAACTCAATGTCTGTTACATTACCGACGAATCGAATATGGCGGGTTGTCAAGGTCTCTCTGCATGATCAGCAGAAGCAGGCATCATCGAACCACCAAAACCAGATTGCTGTTTTATCTCCGACCAAGGACTTCTTCTTTGGATTTACAGAAGAAATTTACGATGGTCACTGTTCAACAAATGCTTGACACATTTTATATATATATTTTTCATAATTGCTAACGTGAAGTTTCGTAATTAGTACATAATAAAAGTTGGTCAACAGTAAATCCAGATGAAATTAATATTCCAATTACAACCATCCATATCATATGGTATTCTTAACATCACTGTAACCGACAGTTTTTTTCTTTTTCTTTTTTTGCTTCTCTTCCAAATGTTGATGTAAGTAGTGTTGCTGCCATATATACATAATTCAATTATCTGAGTCCGTGCATATACAGCTTGAGTTTTGCTACAATCTGATTACCCATAGACTTTGGTAACATTGTTCTTGTGAAGTTTCTTTGTTTGATACATGGCAAACAAGTCAAATCAGCAATGGTAAATCGTACCGTTTGCTCTTGAACTTTAAAGTGATAGTATTGACCGAAACTATTTACTTTAAAAACATTACGTGGATATAAATTTTACTTAAAAAAAATTATAAATTGATATAATAATAGATGTGATGGGATGACTTCAACAACATAATAAGTGAATATCATAATTTTTTAATTTTTTTAATTAATATCACATCAATTTGTAAGAATTATGTGAGGAAAATTGTAACATATCGCTAGTATCACTCAAATGAAATTAGACTTTCATTCATAAATTTTTGTGATTTTCAGTCTTAAGAATTTTAGAGATGCTGTTTTTTTTTTTTTTTTTTTTATTTATTTTTATTTTATTGAATTCAATAATCGGGAGATAGGAGATTTGAATTTGAAAAAACATTTAATATATATATATATATATATTAATTAAGTTACACGTTTGTTTCAAGATGAATCTTCCTCCTGCATTCGAGCTTAGCATAACATATATTATCTCATTCGTTGCTGGCAGTTTTTTTATATTTTTTTATTTAATCTTAGCTGTTTATTGGGTGAATAATTTTTTAACATATCCATATGGATTTTATAAAGGTTTGTATCATTATATCTGGTCAACTCCACGTTCCATAACATGGTTACATTAAAATTCAAACAGAGCAATATCACGGACACAAAAATTTTCACAATTTTTATCATAACTTATTATGTGACGAGTTGTGAGTAGTAGAGGTATAAAGTTACCATTTAAATTCCACCATTCACAACTCATCAAGTGACAAATTATGATAATAATTATGAAATTTTGTGTGTCCCTAACATTTTCTATTCAAAGGAATAAATTTGAAGCAGGTGATTAAGGGTGACAACTACCAAAGGTCCAAAACAAATCAAAAGTTAAAAGAAAAGTACTTCGGAGTTGGTGATTGACTTTTGTTATTCCTAGCTAATGAGATAAATCGTGTTGATTCTTAAGTTTATCTAGAATTAGACTGTTTTCTTTTTGGACATATTCAATGCAACTCATTGAATTATTCATGGAATTCACACATGGATTCTTGCGAGTTGAATTTTTCTTTTTCTTTTTTTGTTGGTCCTTGCAGGGGCGGCTTCACTTGGAGCCCAGGGGTTCAAATGAACCCCTGAATTGAACCAAATATATATATATATATATATATTATAATGTTTTTTATTTTATTTTTCCTGTTTTGATGTTTAAAATAAAAATTTGAACACCCTAATCTTAAGCCCAACTGAAATAAACTTAAATATAATTATTTTAACAATATCTTGACCTTTTTAAACCCAAAGAAAAATCTCAATAACAAATCAATTGGATCTAAAATTTGGAAAAAAAATTTAGTTAGCCCAACAACAAAAGTAAAATTCGTTAATCTTAATGTGAGTTTAGCATTGGCTTAAAAAATTAGCTTTTTTACTATTTAGTTTATTTTTGTTATTATTTATAAGTCCCGTTACACTTTCTGGTATTATTTATGGATCCCATTTTATTATTTCATCTACATTTTAGCTTTATTTACAGTACTTTCAGTAAAAAGTTTTCAGTTTCAACTAAATAAAAATGTTCCCAAACAAACACTTAAACCTTAAAAAAAGCTCATTTAGATCTTAAGAAATTTTAAATAAATCAATCAAATGAGAAATTAATGGATGAATGATTGCTTAACTATGTACATTGAAACATATGTAGCTAGTAGGATTGATAATGAAGATATCATGCAATAATTTCAAAATGCGAAAAATTGTAGAAGGCAATTGTAAAACTTTATGTATTAAAGAGTTTTTGTTTTTTTTGTGATGTCAATATATTTAATTTATCTTTTATTTAAAATTTTATATAATTTATATTTTTTATTGAACCCCCTAGAAAATAATCTTGGAGCCGCTATTGGGTCCTTGCAGAAAAATAAGATAACTTCTTCATGTTACTGGAAAGATGGTGTAATTAAACTATAAGGCCACTAAGTATTACTAATTGTATATTGAACGCTTGGTAAGATGGTGCAATTAAACTATAAGGCCACTAAGTATTACTAATTGTATATTGAACGCTTGGTAAGATGGTGCAATTAAACTATAAGGCCACTAAGTATTACTAATTGTATATTGAATGCATGGTAGTTGGTAGATGAGAATCTTGTACAAGTCTTGCTATTAAAAGGATTGTCCAATGTAGGTTTTTTTATTTTTATTTATTTTTTATTTATGGAAAATTGTCCAATGTAGTTATGTAGATCACATGAGCTCTACTAAATCCTAATTTTGTCATTGTCAAAGAATTTATTACAAGCAACTAATCATTATATTGGCCCAATGAGTTATAAATGTAGAGGCACTACTTCTTTTTCTTTTTTCCGTAAAAAATAAAGTTTTGTTTCAAACTAGTTTTGAGGAATCTCCTTCAACTCACTACATGACGATTTATAAAATTATCTATGTGTATTATTTAAATAAGTCACATAATTAATTAAAAAGGTCGTTTGACTAAAACTATATATGTATGATTTTTTCAATCACCACATAATAAGTTGATGGAAAATAACCCAAATATAGTTTGGATTTAAACTTTTTCTTTCCCATAATCACAAAATGGAGGGTAAGATCATGAATTTAAAACTCATTGAATCCATGTGTAAAATTTAAAATATAAAAAAATTAAAAAAAAAAAGAAAAAAAAGAAAAAACACCATCATCATATTGCCCTTGCATCTTCACAAGCAAAAATGAAAACAAGAATTTTCCATTTTAAATTATAAATTACACGTTTAGACAAATGAGATAGAAAAGGTTAGTCAATAAATTTAGGTGATCAAAACCAGTTGTTTGCTACATAACTATCAAAATCGTACTCATGCATTGAATTGTGAAAGGAGTAGTATAATGATTCATTGGTTAAACCATTGAAAACATGTCATTGTATCATGTATATCGTGCCCCTCCCCGAATTTTGTCATTACAAGCAAAACATGATTAAAAACATGATCATGTATATCGTATTTAGGCAATTAGGCATTGAACCGTAAAAGAGTTAGTACAATATATAATTCATTGGTTAAAACATTGACACATGTCATTGCATCATCTATGATTCTATATCATGGTAAGCTCCTGTAATTTTGTCACATTCAAATAATTGCTACATTAAAAGCAAAAAAATGATCACATTGTCCTTTCTTCTTCATAAGTAAAATATCAAAATGAAAAATGGTTATGATAAATTACACGCTAGACAAATTAGAAAAATTCAAATTGCTGACTCCTTAATAGTTAATACGGTGTTTATTCTATTTAATCTCTATGATATTATATAACAAAAGTTTTTTGTTTTTTTATGGAACAAATGTTGTTTTATTAGACTACATTTGTATAATTCTCCAAGTCAACTACATAATAAAATTTCTGATGGTTAAATAAAATATTTGAAATTTAATTTTCACCTACACTAAAAATTGATTAAATATTTTAATGTGATGATAAAAAATTATTATCAAAAGCGGACGGTATAGATTGAAACGGTTTCCAAAAAAAAAAAAAAGTTTTTAGTTAATTTTTGACTTTGTGTTTCTAAGAGCATCCGTAGCAGCTTTCTCAAATGTGTCAAATGCTAAATATTTGGCACATTTGGCACGCCAAACACAAAAACAGAGTTTTATCAGATGTGTTAAATGTGTCAAAATTTTACAACAGTGAACAGTACCCTCACAAATTTGGCACGGTACGGATGAAATGTGGCATATGAATTTTTTTTTTTTATTCGGCTTTTCTCTCTCCTCTCACTTCTTTAATTGATTTTCTCTCTCTCCTCACAATCTGTCTCTCTCTCCCAACCGGTGTTCTTTCCTCAAATCAAACCCAAAAATCTTCTTTCTTCTCTCTTTTCACCTCAAATCAAACTCCAATTCTTAGTTCAAAACAAAACCCAAAAATGGAATCATCACAAACCCAGAAAGAACAAAGGAATTGATGATGGAGGCGAGGTAGAGCTTGGGGCCAAGGACGGCGAAGCCATGAAGATCAGCGTTGAGGTGAGATCGAAATCGTGGGTTGCCGGTGCAAGTGGATTCGTGGCTTTGGGTTGGCGGTGCTAGTAGTTTCGTGGCTTTGGGTTGCCCGTGCTAGTGGGTTTTGATTGTGTTTTCTGGGTTTGAGTTGCTATGTTTTCTGGATTTGGTTAAGTGTGTTTTAATGAGTTTTGTGATGGGTTGTTGATGACGGTAATTGTAGTGGTGATTTTGTTTTTAGTTTTTTGTTTTGCAATGGATTGTGGCTACCACGGTGGTAGTGGTGGCGGCGGCGGCAGTAGTGTTGTGGTTGTTATTTATTGTATTAGATATATTATTTTATTGTGTTATTTATATTATTTTAATGTATAAAATTGAATAATAAAACATCTGATAAATAGGATATTATAAAATAATGTAGTAAAATAATAAAATAGGTCTTTATTATGATAAAATGACATAAATTATGTTATAGCTACCTACCGTGGACGCTCTAACTTTTGCCAAATGCCAATATTGGATTTTCTTAGATTTTTTGGATTTCCTTCTAGAGATTGTAGCTACGTTAGCCTCCGTGCAAGATTTGTAATTTCCATAACTTACCCCACACCATGCTGTGTCCCACAGAGGGGGAATATTCGGTTAAAACAGGGTACCATTTGGCTAGAGAGTTAATGAAGGAGATGAATGTGCATGGAGAGAGCTCTTCTTCTGTGGGACACAGCATGGTGTGGGGTAAGTTATGGAAATTACATATTCCAAACAAAGTCCGCATCTTTGCCTGGCGCGCTTGCCATGACATTTTGCCCACTCGTGTGAAACTTGCCCAAAGATTCATTACGGAGGATGACACATGCCTTCTATGCAACAGAGACTCTGAATCTGCACTTCATGCCTTATGGGATTGTAGTGTGGCTCAGGATGTGTGGGCGGGTTGTGCGAGACGATTGCAAAAAATGGTGGGAGGTCAGCTTGATGTGATGCAGCTGGTGGAGGTGCTACTGGAAAAATTATCAACTGAAGAACTTGAGTTATTTTTTGTCCAAGCTTGGTTGATTTGGAGTCAACGGAATTCTATTATCCATGGGGGGAACTTGCAAGACCCGTCTCGGCTGAACAAGAGAGCTACGGAATTTTTAGAAGAATTTAGAAAAGCTCAACAACACCTAGCGGTCCCTTCGTCCATTGTTAGAGTCGCCCAGTGGAACCCACCACTGGAAAATGAATTTAAGCTGAATTTTGATGCAGCCATATTCGAGGATTGCAATGCGTCGGGGTTTGGTGCAGTTATACGCAACAGAGAGGGCGAAGTGTTGGCGGCTTTGTCAGCGAGAGGACCACCTGTTTCGAATTCTGAGGAGGCTGAGGTGCTGGCGTGCCGCAAAGCCTTGGAGTTCGCTGTGGATGCTGGATTCACCGAGCTTATTTTAGAGGGTGATAATGAGTCAGTCATGTGGACTATTTCACGTTCACAGCCTAACAGTTCACGTCTGGGACACTTGTATGGGGATATCCAGTGCCTGTGCACAGGCCTTCGAGTTGTGTCAGTTGGGTGGGTATGCCGTACGGCCAATGGGGTGGCTCATTGTTTAGCAAAGTATGCTAGAGGGTTGGTTGATGAGGTTGTATGGTTGGGGGAGTCCCCTCCCCCTGCGTTAGAAGCTCTGTATTTGGACCTGGCTAATGTTTAATGAAATCCATTTCACTTTCAAAAAAAAAAAAAAAAAACTAACAAAACACAATACTCTATAATATCTATTCGGGTTGAGCCGTTGAAACTTGAAAAGCAACTGAACCACATTGCATTCAAAAGGAATGGCCTCACTTTTAGTCTGTAATAGACTAATAGTTACGTGTTTCCACCGCTTAAAGTCACTTTAGAGGAAAATTGATTTTTTAGATAGGATTTGTTACCTCCAAAATATTTTTATAATAAATTATAAGTAGTTAGTTATTATTAGTTTTAATTTGAACATATCATAAAAATTATTTTTTCTCCTACCACTAATAATCCGTAATAACTTGTCAAATAAAATTTACTATAAAAATATTGTGAATATAACATTTCTCTTTTTTAGATAGGTCGTGCATGCATATATTACGAAGGAATGGAGGTGTAATTATTATTATTATTATTTGTAGGAGAGGATAAATTACATGAACATGAACACCATAAGATATATCATTATAATTAGGCTATTACACTTCAACTCAAAAAGAAAAAGTATTAGAATGTGTCTTACCCATGATCTAATATTTGCCTCACATGTATTTTTAGCCTATTCTTGAAAAAAAAAAATCCTATATTTATTTTAATTTTGAACAAAATTTGGTTAGTATAGTGTACATTATATTTCTAATTTAATTTAACAAAGTAATCATATTAAGCAATGTAATAAAAATAACATTATTTTAAATTAAAGATAATTAAATTTAACTGTATAATTCATTGATCTATGCAAATACTTGATTGAAATTAATTGAAAACTTAAAAGCACAGAAGAAACTGCGCTTAAGTTTTACCGTTTAATTATTTTCATTTAAAATATCAGACTATTCGAAATCTTTTATTAAAAAAAATAAAACTGGCTTTTTTTGGGGGGTTAACTTACCTATAATTTTATTCAGCTTATTTTTAAAAAATACATAAAATAAATAAACGAATATAAACTCATCCAAGCCTCCTCTTAGTTTATTTTCTATTTGAACAACTAACAATTTACTCTAGATATATATACATGCTATCTTATTATGAGGTATTTGTGTCCATGAGAGGCCAGAGAGTTAAACAAGTATGGGTTTTGTGTTGAAGGCTTTATTGAAAGTGTTCTAAACTTTGTATCTGTTAGATTTATTATATATTGTAATCTCTGGATTGATATTATCCCATAGATTAATTCTTGCCAAAGTATACAATGATTTTTAATTGCATTATTCAACATATATTGTGGCTACATTCGGTAGATCAGGTGAAAGTAGATCCAAAATGTTGTGACTTGTGATCGAAAACTTTCTTTCCAACTACAAAATACAATTCATTGACAGCCAGCTTTAGAATAATGGCTTCAATCTCCAATCTACAATTCATTGAAGTTTGAGTTTGACTCCTCTCCAATCTCCATTCTTTGATCAATTATATTTAAAAAAAAAAAAAAAAAAATCTCATTCAATAATGCATTCCATTCAATTTGACGCAAAGTCTTTAGCATTTTTCAAACGGTGCAATTAATTTACTCGAAAGTGCAACGAAAAATGTCCTAGAATGAGTGCACTATTTCAGTCAAAAGAAAATATGAGGCTCACATAACCCGTACGTGGCTATTCGGACACCGTTAAAAAGGTCCATAAGGCAAATTGCAACTTTGCAAGGGCACTACCGACACAGAGCTTGAGTCATTTGAACGTAAAGCTTAAGTCCAACTAGTAATTTCCTAGCTGAAGATATTGTTTGACATTTATTGTTGTATATCTTGTGTACGCAACGTACATCATTTCACATGTGATGTACACATTTTTTTATTATTGATATCTATATTTAAAATGTGAAATTAGATTAAATTTTGTAATGATGTGGTGTAAAACTCATGTTTTACCCCCTTAATCCTCATATAACATATCATCTTATCATATATTTGAACGTAATGTTGTTAGAAGTGGTAAGATGTAACCACCGCACACTATTGGTGCGATGGTCATTCTATACTTATAAGTACTTATAGGGTGTGGGGGGTAAGGACCGGGGTTCAAGTCTCCAGAAGGGATTTTTCACATATATATACACTTAGATTAGGTTAGAATAGAATTTCTATCTTGTAAAAAAAAAAAAAAGTGGTAGGATATATTGAATTTTAAGCAAGTGTATGTAAATGAGATCCAGGCTTCGAATTTTGGCTAAGCCATAAAAAATTAAAACCAAAAGCACGCTAACAAATTTTAAAACATGCGGCCAAACCCACCACTCTCTCTCCCAATCGCCATCCACAAAATCCTCCCTGTCATACTACCATTGTTGAACCAACCATCAACCTATGGTGCAGCACCACCAGAAACCCACCTTCAAGAAGACATCGAATCATGAGCCCAACATTCTCATTTGAAGTGAAAACCAAGGGAGGTTACAATTGGAATGGAATATGTGCTTGTTAGGCATTCATGATATTCAAATCCATTTTGCAATAGCTCTTCTCCAACCAATTTCATCGTGTTAGAAAATAGGAGCTTCAATGTGCTTAACCTAGGAAGTGGAGACCAACTCATAATGACTTGTGCAGCTATGTTTATATCTCATGTTCAACTTTTGCATGTGTTTGAAAGACGTAATGTTTGTGTTTAGTGCGGGCGGCGCCACCTTATGACCAAAAAATAAAATTATACATAATAATTTAAAATTTTATATTTATCTTCCTTTAAAATAAATAAAAAACAATTTGTGAACACCCTGAATTTTTTTTTTATGCCAATAAAATTAAATTTTAATCTATAATTTGAGCAACTTAACAATATATTAAGGTCTTTCAAGCAAAAAGAACCACATACTTTTATATTTTTTTAAGCCTATACTACAGATTTACTTTTAGTTTTTGCTTTACCTAACACACTGTCATTGTACGACTACTTTTTCTCAAAAACAATATAATATATATTATACAACTAATTAGTCAAAGTCATGTAAATTTAGTTTTTTCATTGTACAACTACTTTTCTTTTTTCTTTTTCTGATAATTTTGATTAGAAAAAAATAGTAGTTTAATTAATTAAGTGAATAAACTTAAAAAGTTATTTAATTTTTATATAACATCAATTAATTCATTATATATATAATAAAATTTTTATTTTTATGATTATAATTAAACATGTGATTATCCATTCTAAAGAAATTTGATTAAATTTACAAGAAAAGTGTCACTAAATATTATATTTTTACATTTTGCTATCATATTATTAGTAATAAACTTGTTATATTTTTATTTATATAATTTAAAATTTTATTAATTATATTATTTATGACGTTATCGGTTCGACCATCGGTCGGATCTCGGTCCGACCAAAAAATCAATAACCAGTCCCTCTTCTGGTTCTTTCACTGTATTGGTTTATAAGACAATGGAAAAAACCAAAAAAAAAAAAAAAACTTGAACTAAAATCTGGAAAAAAAAAATTATAATAAAATCACTAACAAGGCCCAAACCAAATGCCAATAGAAATGCCTAGTACAAGATCAATCTCATCTCAGACTAAGACTATCACTACTCCAACACCAACACAATTACATTTTTAATTCAAAAAATATTTTATAAAAAAATCCTCACTATCTCAGTGCCTTGCGAATTCATAAGTTATTAAACAATTTAAACTAAAACTAAAACTAAATCAAACCTAAAGGCTAAAAGGGAATAAGAAACTCACTTACTCTCCCTAGCCATCGCCGTCATCATTGTTCAGCAATACTAACAACAACCACAATTGAACTGTACAAACTTTATGTATTTACGTGTATTTTGTTGTTATTGTTATTGTTGTTGTTGTTGTTGTTGTTGTCAATATATAAAATTTTCTTTTTATTAGATTGTATAATTTATACTTCTTGAGGAACATCCTAAAAAAAATTCTTGGAGTCATCACTTAGTGGACTTGTTTTACTTTGGCAATATGTGCATGTACTTGTAGTACTAGCATGAGATTGTATAGGCACATGTATTTTAGTGTTTGGCTTTTACAAAAAAAAAGCAAAATAAATAAAGTTTAAAATCAATTATAAAAAAAAAAAAGGTTCATCACTTAGTTATTAGGTTGAGGAAATGCTCACTCAGTTTTATGCTATTTTGAATCGATCAAACACGTTTTTAATTTTGAAAACATAAAAAAAAAAAAAAAAAAAAAAAAAAAAAAAAAAAAAAAAGATTTTTTATTTTTATTTCCAAAAACAAGTTTTTGAAAACAAAAAATAAAAATAGTTACCTAACATGACCTAACTATTAATACAAAAAAGCAACCAACAATAACATCTAAAGAAAATTAAGAAATAGTGTTACTTTTCTTTAAATGAGTAATGAATATGAAACATATGGGCCTTTACCCATTACAAGTTACAACCAGTCCACGTAATAAAACCCATTTACCCATTAATGGGCCTTTAATTAAAACCCATTAATCCATTTTCTCAAACCGCGAAACACTAATGTTAACGGCACTATAAAGCAATCTCTCGCAAAACAACGACAAGCAGCGTCGCTCTACCTGGAGAGAGAGGGAGAGATAGAGAACTTGAAAAATAGTAAGAGTAGTTGGTACTGTACTAGTCCAAATCCATGGCCATAGCCGCCGCAATTTCTGTGCCCCTCACTTCACCTATTCGCCGCCGCAACTCACTCATTCTCACCGGATCTTCTTCTTCATCATCAACTATTCAATTCAGTTTCCCCAAGAACAATATCGCCGGGCTATGCCCTAGGTTTCGCATTTCAGCGTCTGCTGCTTCTTCCATGAGCACCCAAGCTCCACAGAAGGCCTCTACTGCTCCGACGTCGTTTCTGGACCGACGAGAGGCTGGCTTCCTTCACTTCGTCAAGTACCACGGTCTCGGCAACGACTTCATTTTGGTATAAATAGCATGGAGAAAAAGAATTTGAATTTTTTTTTTTTTTTGGTTTAGGATTTAATATTGATAGGTGATTTTTGAATAGGTAGATAATAGGGATTCTTCGGAGCCTAGGGTTACGCCGGAGCAAGCGGTGAAGCTGTGTGATCGGAACTTTGGGATTGGTGCTGATGGAGTTATATTTGCAATGCCGGGTATTGACGGCACTGATTATACCATGAGGATTTTCAATTCCGATGGTAGCGAGCCTGAGGTATTGGCTATGCTTGAAACTTTGTTCTTTGTGCGTTGAATTGATAGTTCTATACATGTCTATATAATTTTGAATGCCTTGTGGGAATGTATAAGGGTTTTGCCGAAGTTTTGAATATTGATTTTTTTTTTTTTTTTTTAATCTTCTAGATGTGTGGTAATGGAGTTAGATGCTTCGCTAGATTCATTGCCGAGCTCGAGAATTTGAATGGGAGGCATAGGTAATTTTTAAGTTTATTTTGTGTTTGATATATTTCGTACTTAACTATCATTGCTGCGTGTGTGTGTGTGTTTTTTCATTAGTGTGTCAAAGCTTACACTCAGTTTCTTTCAAAATTGATTTTTCTCTAAGACAACAATGAATTTGCAACTTGTAGAGGACAAAAATTGATGTCTATAGAAAGCCTAAGTTTTTGGAAAAAATTTTTGATTGCTGTTTGATTTTTATAATTTTAAATAAATTAGAACATAGGTTATTGAAAATGGCGATTGATAATTCCTTTTTATACTATTCTGCAGTTTTACAATACATACTGGTGCTGGTCTCATTGTTCCAGAAATCCTAGAAGATGGCAAGGTATGTTATACAATATCTTAGATGTTGCAATTTACATGAGTTTTGACGTGTGATGTGCTTTTTTAGGCATTAGAAATATGGTGCTTGCGAAGTGCATAGAAACTGTTTTCACATAGGAATTGATAGCCATCTTTGTGTTATTTAGTGTTTTATCTCAATTTATCAGACATTTTTCTTACAATGTCAGGTTAGAGTTGACATGGGGGAACCAATACTTAAAGGATCAGATGTACCCACAAAATTGCCTGCAAATAAAGATCAATCTGTGATTAAGTCAGAGCTAGATGTTGATGGAGTAACCTGGTATGTGACCTGTGTTAGTATGGGAAATCCTCACTGCGTGACGTTTGGTGCAAAAGGAGGTCAGGTATGCATTGTTGACAGTTGAGAGAAGAAATTGTGCCTTTTCATTCACTTTTATATAGCACTTCTATGCCTTTTTTGCTTTGAACTCTCTGCTCTTTGGCCCATTTTTCATCCTATGTGAAGTTAAAGATATAATTGGAAGGTGTGCTGATTGTTAATATCATGTGGTATGTAGCACATTATTTTCCAACAATTAGGGTGCATTTGGATAAGCTGTTGCAAAACGGTGTTTTAGGTTTAAAATGAGCATATGTAAAAAAGCTATGAGGAGTTGCTGTTGGAAAACAAAGTTTGGGGTTTTAAAAACGCACTTTTAGACTCTCAAAACGCCTAACCAAATGGACCCTTAGAGACATTAATAACTACACTATTGTACTTTTGATAAGTTACAATTGGGTCATCATATGACCATTTAGTTTTTGCATTCTTCAGGATGAACTAAAAAATGTGTGCCCAATTAGGAACTCTGTGTGACTTTGACATGTGATAATTCAATCAATCAATAGCAACTATTTCTCTATGACAGGAATTCAAGTACTAAATGTATGTATATATGTACTTGAAATTGAATTTGAAGTAACAATTGTATTATGGTCTGGCTTTATCGTCAAACAAATGTTGGACTTGATAAATTGTATAGTTACACTTGACTCAGTCTACCTCTATTCCTTTGTTGAAACATTTGTCTTGCTGTTTTTTAGCTAAAAAAATAGTTTTGCTGTTGTCTGTTAGCTCTGTTGATGTTAATCTTTTCCTTTTATGCTTGTCATCAAACAGAATTTGCAGGTTGATGAATTAGATTTAGCCAAAATTGGTCCTAGTTTTGAGCATCATGAGATGTTCCCTGCACGAACTAACACAGGTTAGATTTAATCTGTGGTGCTGATTTTGTAATTGGAATCAGTTATGAGTATTTTTCCTCAGGATTCATTGATGTAGACTAGAATTTTTTTTTGTCCTTCTTTATCTCTTTTATTTAGAAGTAGTGCTATTTGCACTGGTCTTGTGCACAAAGACACATGGCAGCCCCCAGTTACATATTGCATGCCAAATGCATGGATGCTGGGACTATGTGAGACATGGCATGACATGAAGTTACACAACCATGTTATTTTACTAAAAAATAGATATTTTACTTTGAACAAAATATTTTGGATCTCTCATTGTTGTCATATTAAATATAATATGCAACAAGACTCTGTCAGTGTTGTCATATTAAATATAATATGCAACTTCTTATTGTTGAAACATATGATTTTCTAATCATGATTCCCATTTGATCTGATTTGCAGAGTTTGTCCAAGTTTTCTCCCGTTCACACCTAAAAATGCGTGTCTGGGAGCGTGGGGCAGGTCAGTTATTGTGAGCTTTGTGCAAATTGAATGTATTCATGTGCTTCACCAATCTCTTCCTGGTTTCTTACTTTGTTTTCTGATTGGAAAACTGAACTCTGGAACTGTTAATTGTAGGAGCAACGCTAGCTTGTGGAACTGGAGCTTGTGCAACTGTTGTTGCAGCAGTTCTTGAAGGTCATGCTGAAAGGGTAAGTATAGCATGCAATGTTGAGAGAGAGAGAGAGGGAGAGGAGAGGGGAGGAGATAATTGTCTAGCTGGTGTATATGCACCAGAAGAATGAATCTGTTCCATTTACTTTGGAAGCTGCATTAGTATTACTCATTTACTCTAGATAATCTATCATTTCCCTAGAAGTATATCTTGTTACACGTTTGGCCTCCTTAAGATTATGGGGCATGTGCCAATTTTCTAACTTTTCTTAAACAACTTTCATGATTGTCAAACTTTTTTTTTTGCTTTTGTTTCACTATAAAAAATTATGATTGTCAAACTTTATTTTTTATTTTTGTTTCACTAGAAATGATTGGTCTCTGGTCTCATATGCTACTATTGAAAAGCAAATTGTATTATTTGCTCGTAGTTTCCAAATTACCTGAACTCTCTCCCTCTCTCTGCTTGCTTTTACTTGTCTAACAGTTCAGTTTTTCTTTCTTTGACATAGAATTGCACGGTTGATTTACCTGGAGGACCATTGCAGATTGAGTGGAGGGAGGAAGATAATCGTATCTACATGACAGGCCCAGCCGAAGTTGTGTTTTATGGATCTGTACCCCTCTGATATTGTGGTGATTAAAATATTCTCCATCAGTGGGAGACTCATTATTTCAGTTCACAGAAATTTTCTTGAATTAAAGAGTATGCCTTTCTGAAGTGGGACGCCTTTTCTCTGTTTCTATACCTCTAAAATCTCAATGTTGAATTTCCCATGGTTGAGCTAGCTGTGTCTACTATTTGCCCATCAGACTTGACAGGAGATCAAGACTTGCTGCTTGAGGGGCCTGAATGTTTACCTCAGCGTAGATCGTCATGTTGTTTCTGGGGCTGGCTATGTTATCTACAAGTTTCCCTCAGCCTAATGATCCATGGTGATTAATTAGGGAACAGTGATGTTTATGGTGTACGTCGCAAGTTTGAGAATCATGTGTGTGTTTTCCAAGTAGTAGTCTGTGATTCTGTGTTCCCTAAAAGATCAATCAAAATGCTTTCTCCTGTTAGTTCAGTTCCATGCATTAAAGGGGATTAGAAAAATAAAAATTTGTATGATTGCTTAGAAGGAATGCTTTGATGCCTTCTCTTTTTGCTCAACGCCTTCATATGCATGATGTGAGCTCTCCCAATCTTTAATTTAGAGGGTTAAAAACACGGTTCAACTGCGCAATCCCCTTCTTTTTCTTTTTAATTTTTTTTATTGTTTACAACTTTTCGGGGGCCTTGTTTTATCACATTTTTCAACAGGAAGATGTTTAGAGCATCTCCAATGGTGCAAAATACTCTCTATAACAGAGAGTGAGAGCAAAAAAAGGGCTCTAACAGCCTCTTTATACATCAAATTTTTTTTTGCCAATTAACAGTAGCTCATCAGGTCTCATGAGCTATTGTTCATTTTCAAATCTTTTTTTTCTATTATAATAATTGGGTGTTGAGTAAAAAAATGTTGGAAGATGTGTAGTTGTTAAAAAAAGAATAAATAATGAATGAAGAAATAATATTTAAATAAGATAGAGAATGAGATAGAGAATCTATTGGAAAATATATTTGAAAAATGGATAGACAAAAGTTAAATGTCACTGTTCATTAGTTAAATAGTACAAAAATTTGGCTAGTTTGCTGGAGATGTTCTTAGAATGTTATCAAATGATTCAAATTCTATTTTATTCTTTTGATGTATCTTATAAAAATTGAGATATTTGTTGTTCAGTTTAGAAAATCTATGCACATAACAAAATCTCACAACAACATAACCTTATTTTACTTTATGGTGAGTTGGCATTCAATCTGCTACGAAAATACTTTGAAATTAAGTCTCTTTCTAATTTATTGATGGAGCAAAGTCATATGTTAACAAAAATTTCCTTTGCTATTGGATTTTTTATTTATTTATAATTTGATAGTTATAACAATGGAAATGAAAGATTTGAATCCTAATTTCCTAATAAAGGAGATCATCTCTTAATATAATAATCAAGAAGACCGGGAATCTTATAGTTCAATGACATAACTTGCATTTAACATTGTGGATGCTCTTACAGCTTGTTTGGGAGGGAAATGAATGAAAAAAAAAAAAAAAATAGAATATTCCTTACTTCCCTTATTTTGAAGTTTTAATAGAAGAAATGGAAAGTTCACTATCTTGTTTGGGAGTTAAATTAAGAGAGAATGAAATGGGTATAAGAGAATACTCATTCTTCTCTATTATCTCAAAACTTCAAACTTTCATTTCCCACATAATTGGAAGAAATTGAAAGGAATTATATTAAATTTAATAAATTTTTTACCAAAATTCTCAAAATACCCTTATACATTTAGCCTTTTATTTTAAAAGAGAGATCTAGTAGTAATATGGTAATAAAATGATTTCATTATTTTCCCTTTATGTAACTTCCAAACTTAATTACTTACCTTGCATTCCATTCTTTTATTTTAATATATCCAAACAAGATTACATAATTTTGTTTCATTCTTTTATGATCATTCATTTATCTTACTTTAATATATCTATTCCATTACATTCTTTTCTGATCATTCTATTTCCTTCATTTATGAACTCTCAAACGAAGCATACGATTGACATTATTTGGCAATTAGAGGTTTTGAACTTAAATCTTTATAGATCTCTTCTAAAAATAAAAAATAAAACTTTATAAATTTTATTAGACTTTAGGTATCAGTCAGTCACTAGACCAAGCACTAAGGATTTTTTTTTTTTTGTGTGGATAAAAGCACTAAGGATTGATTTTATTAATATATATTTTTAAAGAATCTATTAATACAATTTTTATTTTCAATTAAAATAATATTATTTATTAAAAAGATATTATAAATTATAAATATATATATTTTTAATTAAAATACAAAATTTCAACCTAATATGACTCCACTGCTGGCTCCCTCTCACTTGTCCCGCTTCACAAAATCAGAGAGTCACACACAGGCACAGCCCTAGCCTCCAAAATCACAGATTCAAAGCCCCTCCCCTCTGCGCCAACACCAACACCAACACTAACACCAACACCAACACCAGTCCGACGCGCCTCTCCAATCACCTCCGGTACGGTACGGTACCCTCGCTTCCCAACTCCTTGTTCTTTTTCTTCAAAATTCCTGCTTTGTCCTGATTTCTCTGTCACTGATTTCACGCTTTTTTTTTTCTTTTTTCTTTTTTCTTTGTAAGCTCTTCTCTATTTGGATGAAGAAAAAAAAAATGTTTCCTTTAGAGAAATTTTAGTGAATTCTTTATTGATAATTAGTATTTTGCTATCCTTGAAGCTAGATCAAGGATTAGGGTTCTACTCTTCTTTCTGTAACACTTTTGTTGTTTTAAAAAACGAGTTATTGTAAAACTATTTCCAATGGGTAACTACAACTATTTATTATGTGGGTTTGCCTTTGTGCTTCATATTTTGGTCAAGCTTCTACCAAATATTACTGCTTAGACGTTTTGGGATTCACTTGGAATGTTAATTAATAACTACAAATTTTACTTGAGTTATTTTGTGTGTTGATTGTGTGAGATGAATTCGTTGTGTTTACTGTTGATATTGTATCAATAGGTAGAGGAAGTTCAGATTTCAGATAAGCAAAATGAGTGGAACTGGAGAGAAAGGGTCAGCAACTACAAAAACCCCAGGTGATTTCCTCAAAGCAATTCGCGGCCGACCTGTTGTTGTCAAGCTGAATTCTGGGGTTGATTATCGAGGTCAGTTTCTCTATTCCTCATTTGCGCTATGGTTCTGCTTTTTTGTGAACTAGGTGAATGATTCAGGTAGACTATTGTTGCAAGTGTTTGATGGATGTGTAATCTTTGTCATAGCTAACATTCTTTCCATTTGGGGATTGTATTATTTTTGATAAAGCAATGTTTGGAAGAATACTCAAGATCATGCCTGTATTTGTTCGTTCTTTTAATATTTGGGGCACACAGCAGGTGATTATAACAATACGTTTGCACTGAGAGCATAACATGCCCTCACAGAAATTAAGAAATAAAACATAAAAACAACTTTTTTGAGTTCACCTCCTCTCCTCTGGAAAGTGATTGGCTTTTTCTTAAGTACTTTTTTCTAATGGTATTTACTGCCATGATTGGTGGCATCTCACTTTTCAAGCTATAATAATTTTGACGGCAAAATCTTGTGTCAAGACCCTTGTTGCTCAGTGGCATTGCCTGTTCTCCTTTATAAGTAGAACCAAGTCTCAAATCCTGCCTCCTCCATGGTTGTAACTATAATATATAAAATAAACTATTTAAGGCACAATTGGTTTCGAATTTATAAAATTTCCCTGTTTATTCTCTGCTCTGAAACAAATCATCATCTGTCACATAGTGTCCGTATATAGCACTCCTTTATATATATTGGCAACATGTTAAATACACCATTATCAAATTTTATATGGGGACTAAGCATTTCATTCAGCATTACTTTGAGTTTTTAAAAACAATTTAGTGAAAATAATATCTAGTGAAAAGTAGATGAGATTGCATGTATGGTCTAAGGCGTGTTTAGTCATTTCCTTTTATGTAGTGGACTCCAGCTAGGGTTGTGGGTTCATGGGTCACATGTTTTGTAAGAGACTTAACACCAATTTAGATGGTATAGTGGATGTTGTTGCAAACTTCCAAATTAGGGAATTAATTGTGCGTTTCAAAAGTTTGGGGGGACATTGTAATTTGGATAAAAGATTCAGATGGAAAAGTGTAATTTACCCTTGAGTTTTATAAATATGTGTCAGACAATAAAAGAATTGTACAATACCTGATACCACTAATGGGTAGATTCAGAGCTTTTGGAAGGTAAGCACCACTTGACTATTAAGGCCAGTAGTGAATTTTCGACTTACTCTTTGTAAATAAACATCTGACTGATGACTGGAGCACCACACTTTGTTTAGTTCAGAATGGACTATAACGATGTCTCCAAATCTGTGTGCAGGTATTCTTGCATGTTTGGATGGGTATATGAATATAGCAATGGAGCAAACAGAAGAATATGTCAATGGGCAGTTGAAGAATAAGTATGGTGATGCTTTCATTCGCGGAAACAATGGTACTTTCAGAGGACTGACTTGTTATTTTACCTTTATTATACAACTTTCTTTTTTGGCCATACCGTTATTATTTTACTGTTATCAGGGTATGACTATATTCGGGTTCTCTTTTGATGCAGTTCTCTACATTAGTACATCGAAGAGGACGTTGGCAGATGGGGCTTAGTTTTGAAATTTTATCAAGTCATGTAGATTATCTGCAGTCATTATTTTTATTTTTGTATTGTAATGTAATATGGATTTTGGAAATGAGGATTAGAAAGCTATTACAACTTGGACAAATGGAACCTCTCTTATCTATTATGCATAATGGAATGATTTTTAACTGTTTGATTTAAGTAGTGGTGCCTTATTGATATTTGCTAATGAATGGTCATGATTGCTCTAACAATAAATGATCATGATAATGATACCATTGCCTTGCTTATACATTGAAGTTTTCTACATAGCATTCTTGCAGGAATCCTTTGCACCTTGTGTTGATTTATCAAAGTAATTTGTTTTGAGACAGATTCAATTTTGTTAGAAAACTACTTTGCATCGTACTTAAGTTTTACTCAAATTATACTCCACCTAAGAGAAGCATTTTGGTTGGTGACCGATTTTCAAATTATTGTTGCACATATTGTTGCTGTGAAATGGAGGCTCTAGTTCGTACTTTCCTCTATGTTTCATTGTTTTAGAGTTTGGATTAGGGAGAACAGTTTCTGGAAAAATATATATATATATATATATATATAATTTTTTTTTTCTGCATTCAACTCCAGTGGTTGGGAGACCTGAGGTTGATGTGCGGAACTACTATTGCGTGCCTTGTGACTGAAGAGGATGGTGTTGAAATCTTCTGCTCCTTCCGGTGGTAAGTCTGCAATTTTCTGTTGCTTCCATTAGCATGCATGCAACGACAATGGTCCATCACTCCATCTTATTAGATCCTTTTTTTTCCTTAAAAAGTTTTTCTTAGACGGTTAACAGTTTATCATTTTTACTTTCTTTGTTTTTCTACAAATAGTAAAAGAACTTAAACTTCATTATGATTCATTGACGTAGTCACGTAGGGTTGTCCACTTACCTGGGCAACCGACATGAATCGAAAATTGACCAATCTGGTGACTACGGTGTTCAATGTTGGGTCTTGTTAAGAAAATTTGACAACCATAGGTCGAGTGGCAGATCTTTTTTTGCGGACTTTGTCGTTCTCCGACAATATGTTGGTTTCTTTGCTAGATATGGCTAGATTCCAATTAGATCTAGGCTAGATCCGGTGAGATCCATCAAAATTTCCATCAGAAATTAGAGCTCCACCATGACATGGTGGTTTCTATTGATCTAATTGTCAGATCTGTGAAGCTGTGACAATCGAAGACCTGTAGACTCATGGTTTGCCTTGGGTGGCTCGATTCTAAACTCAAGTTGATTGAGTCAAGTGGCAGTTTGGCCTCAAACCTAACTTGAACCAACCCGTGGACTCCCCTAGATTGATGCAATAAAATCGTGTACTGACGAAATACTCTTTTCTTACAACTCTCTATGTCACAAACAATTTGTGTCATTACTATTCTATCGTCAAAGTTTATTGAAGACTGGTGGTGCCATGCAATAGTTGGGAGAGTGTGGCAGTTTGAATCTTAGACGTTTCCACTAGAAACACCAAAATGTGCCAGACAAGGCTCTTGTCAAATTTCATTAAAGATTCCTGCTATATATAACACATCTTCTTGAACATTTTTTTCCTTATATATGATCATAGCCTCCTTTGGTGCAAGTCTTGTAGCATTTATTTTCTAATTGTTTTTTTCCCCTCAACTCCTATGCTAAAAGTATTAGAGGATTTTGTTCTTGTTTCAAACAACTAATTTGGGTCCTACCAACACCTGTTTTTATACCATTTTTATATCTTCTATCGCATGATATTTGCAAAGGTAAATGAAATACATTTTGAAGACTATTGTTTATGATCTTGTGGATGAACAACTCATATTTTGTCCTCTACTTTTTGTTGATAATTTTTCAAGAACACAAAATTAACAAAACTGGGTGGTACCATATTTACACAAACTATTTCAAAGGCAAAAAATATTTTTGAATTTAACAACAAAATATACTGGAATTTAGCAAAACTCTTGGAAAGAGAAGCCCAAAATATAGCAAGACAAATTATGGAAGATTAGATTCTCAATACAAAAGAAACCAAAATATAAAAACATTTGCTATGGTAGACCAATGTTATAAGTCCGTTTAACGGAGAAAGTCCTTTCATTTCAATAACTAAGGAAATTAGGAGTAGAAGAATCTAAGAAGTTGGAAAATGGAGTGGAATAATCAGATAACAATTATTTGATTTTAAGTTGAGAGACAAAATGAGGAAGTGTCTGCATCAGTTAACACCTTATTTTGCCTTCTTGGATTTACATTTTGGCTTTGTTTGCTTTTTTGCATTTTACAATTGGCTTGGTGTGTGTGTATATATATTTATTATTGAGTATAAATAAATACTAAAAATTAAATTAAAAATCATTATTATTATTATTATTTTGGTGTTAAAAGTGAGACATGATGGTAATTAGAAAATAATAAGGTGGAAGACTAAATAAAAGAGTTATCTAAGAATGGGCCATACATCACACCTCGTTCCACACATGAGGTTATGCTTTTATATATAGTAGTATGAAAATTATATTCCAACTTTGAAAAAAAATAACACAACAAAACAAAGTGGTCAAAAATGAGTTTTCAAAGTAAGGTACATATTACACGAAGGAAAGAGAAAAAATAAAATAAAATGAAACAAATAATAAAGATATTTGATTTTTTTTAATATATATTTTGTTATTAAAATAATATTTGCATTCCATGAAATAGACCTATCACTATATCATGCAATTTTCAAATTTGAAAACACATTATATGATCACATCACTGCATTATTTTTATTGTCTTTCATTTATTTTGTCTATAAAATAGAAATTTTTTTTTCATAATTATAAAATAGAATTAATTTGTCACAATAAAGATTATTGAGATATTGGAAGAAATTAATAACAGCTTAATGATGTTTGTGTGAAAAATGTTGGAAAATGGTAGTGTGTAATTCTTGTTTTATTGTGAAAGACTAGAAAAAAAATATTGTGTAATTCTTTTTTATATTGTCCATTTTCTTGATACCTTTTTTCAACACTAATATTTTGATACAAATGGAACCTAATAGACTTTAAAGGGTGGTAAAGGTTCATATTGGTTGTAAGTGGGTGTATAATTTATAGGATCAAGTACAATTCAGATGGTATAATTGAAAGGTACAAGGCAAGGCTTGTTGTCAAAGATTACACCCAACAAGAGGACATTGATTATTCAAAAACTTTCTCACCTGTTGCTAAATCAATTTCTGTTAGAATTATGTTAGTATTGGTTGTTGTGAAAGGGTGGTTGTTGCGCGCATCAAATGGAAGTCAACAACGCTTTCCTATGTGGTGATTTAGAAGAGGAGGTTTATATGTCTTTGCCCCCTAATAGATGGAATATGTTTTTTTTTGTTTAGGATTGTGCCAATTAATTGCTTTCAAAGTGTGGAATCCAATAAATTTTTTTTTTTTTTTAAAAGAAAAGAAAATAATTAATCCCTTCTCACGTAAGAATGAGTGAGTCAAATATTTTTAAAATTGAAGGCCAAAAAGGGATATATACCCCTTACTATATGGGTCATATCCATAGTTGTCAGTATCGTATTGTATCGACATATCGTAAATGCTCATGAATTATACGATACAGTGTGTGTATCATATGAATTGTATCATATTGTAAAATCGTACGTATAGTATGATACATAGACAAATGAATTGTATCATATTGTAAAATCTGCATGTGAACAATTCTTTTTCTAGGTGAGATCCATCAAAATTTCCATCAGAAATTAGAGCTCCACCATGACATGGTGATTTCTATTGATCTAATTGTCAGATCTGTGAAGTTGTGACAATCGAAGACCTGTAGACTCATGGTTTGCCTTGGGTGGCTTGATTCTAAACTCAAGTTGATTGAATCGAGTGGCAGTTTGGCCTCAAACCTAACTTGAACCAACCCGTGCACTCCCCTAGATTGATGCAGTAAAATCGTGTACTGACGAAATACTCTTTTCTTACAACTCTCTATGTCACAAACAATTTGTGTCATTACTATTCTATCGTCAAAGTTTATTGAAGACTGGTGGTGCCATGCAATAGTTGGGAGAGTGTGGCAGTTTGAATCTTAGACGTTTCCACTAGAAACACCAAAATGTGCCAGACAAGGCTCTTGTCAAATTTCATTAAAGATTCCTGCTATATATAACACATCTTCTTGAACATTTTTTTCTTATATATGATCATAGCCTCCTTTGGTGCAAGTCTTGTAGCCTTTATTTTCTAATTGTTTTTTTCCCCTCAACTCCTATGCTAAAAGTATTGGAGGATTTTGTTCTTGTTTCAAACAACTAATTTGGGTCCTACCAACACCTGTTTTTAAACCATTTTTATATCTTCTATCGCATGATATTTGCAAAGGTAAATGAAATACATTTTGAAGACTATTGTTTATGATCTTGTGGATGAACAACTCATATTTTGTCCTCTACTTTTTGTTGATAATTTTTCAAGAACACAAAATTAACAAAGCTGGGTGGTACCATATTTACACAAATTATTTCAAAGACAAAAAATATTTTGAAATTTAACAACAAAATATACTGGAATTTAGCAAAACTCTTGGAAAGAGAAGCCCAAAATATAGCAAGACAAATTATGGAAGATTAGATTCTCAATACAAAAGAAACCAAAATATAAAAACATTTGCTATGGTAGACCAATGTTATAAGTCCATTTAATGGAGAAAGTCCTTTCATTTCAATTACTAAGGAAATTAGGAGTTGAAGAATCTAAGAAGTTGGAAAATGGAGTGGAATAATTAGATAACAATTATTTGATTTTAAGTTGAGAGACAAAATGAGGAAGTGTCTGCATCAGTTAACACCTTATTTTGCCTTCTTGGATTTACATTTTGGCTTTGTTTGCTTTTTTGCATTTTACAATTGACTTGGTGTGTGTGTGTATATATATTTATTATTGAGTACAAATAAATACTAAAAATTAAATTAAAAATCATTATTATTATTATTATTATTTTGGTGTTAAAAGTGACACATGATGGTAATTAGAAAATAATAAGGTGGAAGACTAAATAAAAGAGTTATCTAAGAGTGTGCCATACAACACACCTCATTCCCACACATGAGGTTATGCTTTTATATATAGTAGTATGAAAATTATATTCCAACTTCGTAAAAAAATAACACAACAAAACAAAGTTGTCAAAAATGAGTTTTCAAAGTAAGGTACATATTACACGAAGGAAAGAGAAAAAATAAAATGAAACAAATAATAAAGATATTTGATTTTTTTTAATATATATTTTATGTTATTAAAATAATATTTGCATTCCATGAAACAGACCTATCACTATATCATGCAATTTTCAAATTCGAAAACACATTATATGATCACATCACTGCATTATTTTTATTGTCTTTCATTTATTTTGTTTATAAAATAGAAAATTTTTGTCATAATTATAAAATAGAATTAATTTGTCACAATAAAGATTATTGAGATATTGGAAGAAATTAATAACAGCTTAATGATGTTTGTGTGAAAAATGTTGGAAAATGGTAGTGTGTAATTCTTGTTTTATTGTGAAAGACTAGAAAAAAAATATTGTGTAATTCTTTTTTATATTGTCCATTTTCTTGATACCTTTTTTCAACACTAATATTTTGATACAAATGGAACCTAATAGACTTTAAAGGGTGGTAAAGGTTCATATTGGTTGTAAGTGGGTGTATAATTTATAGGATCAAGTACAATTCAGATGGTATAATTGAAAGGTACAAGGCAAGGCTTGTTGTCAAAGATTACACCCAACAAGAGGGCATTGATTATTCAAAAACTTTCTCACCTGTTGCTAAATCAATTTCTGTTAGAATTATGTTAGTATTGGTTGTTGTGAAAGGGTGGTTGTTGCGCGCATCAAATGGAAGTCAACAATGCTTTCCTATGTGGTGATTTAGAAGGGGAGGTTTATATGTCTTTGCCCCCTAATAGATGGAATATGTTTTTTTTGTTTAGGATTGTGCCAATTAATTGCTTTCAAAGTGTGGAATCCAATAAATTTTTTTTTTTTTTAAAAGAAAAGAAAATAATTAATCCCTTCTCACGTAAGAATGAGTGAGTCAAATATTTTTAAAATTGAAGGCCAAAAAGGGATATATACCCCTTACTACATGGGTCATATACATAGTTGTCAGTATTGTATCGTATATAAAAGGTTTAGTATCGTATCGGCATATTGTAAATGTTCATGAATCGTACGATACAATGTGTGTATCATATGAATTGTATCATATTGTAAAATCGTACGTATAGTATGATACATAGACAAATGCTTTAAAATGATATTTTTTGTTATAATTTGTACTTTTATTTGAATCTAACAAAGATCTATTTTAAACACAAAATTATTAGTTTACTTAATTTAACCTAATAAAATAACATATTCATAAGTTTTTTTTCCTTCTCTTTCTTCTACAAAATTTGGAGTACACAGTACACACTTACACTTCACTTTAATATTTACAAATTTATTTTCTATACAAACGGGCATAATACAACCCTTACAATGTCCATTCCTTTATCACTCTCTCTCTCTCTTAGTGTCCATTCTTTTATCTCTCTCTCTCTCAAACCCAGAGAACAATGCTTATTCCCAAATAGGCAATTATCTAGAGGAGCTGAATCTAGCCCAGCGTTTGATTTCCACTGGCTTTTGCTCTTTACAAGTACTGCTGCATTTTTTATTTCCCAAATATGTAAGTTTGACTTTTCACACAAATTCATCAGGAAAAATGATTATTTAGCCTTAATTTTTTAACTATATAATCAAACAACTTTCTTTTCAAACTAAGTAGCAAAATACCTATTTTTTTAAATTTGATATTACTAATGTCGAGTTTCATACAGGACAGTGGCAGTAGCTGATGGGACTTTTTTGAATAAACAGATTTTTTTTAAGTGGAACTCAACATACTGGACACAGAAACAACCTACAAAATACAGAATCTGGGCAGGCGTGGGACACTCAATAACCTAATCTACTGAATCTGACCAGCAAGCTATTAATTGGAATCTAACCATAGCATAAACTGAAAGGATATGTTCATAATAATGCTAAATCGAAAACTAAATATAAAAAATGTGTGAATGGAAGTAGACAGTAAAGTTGTTCATTATCTGCAGAAAAAGAGTATAAAAGGACTAGTGCAGCCGGCAGCATGATACCTTTGCATTTCTCCCAACTATAACCGGCATACTGCCCCCAGAATCAAGCCGGTATTAGAAGTTGTGAGAGCTAAACTGCATTCCAATGGAATTTACCACATAATTCATATAGTCGAAAAATATACCAAAATCATTAACAATTTAGGGAATAGAGTTAAATGTAAACAAAGGGGTTCTAACATATGACCTCAAACATATTATCAATGAATAATGAACTTTATCAACTGCTTCAGAATACAAGTCAAAACACGAAAACTGCATCAATCTTGAGCACCGAATCTATGAAACCCAGTATGTGTAACACAAATGTGTTGAATTGAATCATGGCTTAACCAGTCAAAGCTTGTGTTTGTTTGTTTTTTTTGTTTTTTTTTTGTTTTGTTTTTTTTTTTTTTGCTTTTTTCAAATTTACTTTAAGTGGAACTTGACATTCATAATGTTGAGTTCCACTTAATTTTTTTTTAAAATAGAACTTGACATTAAGAATGTTGAGTTCCACATGGCATTTTTTTATATTAAGAAAATTTCATTGTAGACACTCAATTTTGCACCCATAATTTAATCAAGGAGAATGACTTGAATGACCATTCATGTAGCACAAAAATCATAATTGCATTACATACATCAATTTGTTCTTGCATTACATACATCAATTCATTCATTGCATATCATAAAAATGATCTTGAGATTCTAATGGTCGCAACGGTGTTTTCGATTTTCAAATCGAGCCATCGGATTGAAAGATATCGCATGATCAAGTTTGCACGGTCAATATGCATTATGTCTAGGTAAGGTCGACCACACATGATTAGTTTAAATTAATTCTAATTGGTTAAACAATTAAAATTGATTAAATAATTTTGTGACTGATTGATAATTAGTGTTTAAAATAGGGATGCATGCATGGGAATAAAAGGGATGATTGGACAACATTAAAATTGTGGATAATTCGAACTTTATCAAGATTTATTTTAAGGTATTTATCTTCAAGATAATTATTCTTAAATAGCTTGAATTATCCAGAAAAGAGGAAAAATAAAAATCATAGATGGAGGATGAAAATGCGTCTAGGTACAAGGACCAGCCAAAAAACTCTAGAAGAGGAGTCCAAACGATACCCAAACTCGAAAGAGTGTTTGGAGCCATAGGGCCAATTCAGCACTTTTAGAGTGCCAAATGGCACTCTAAAATGGCCGAATTTTCATGTGATGGGCTTTGGCCCAACAGCCTTAGGGTGTCGATAAGGCACACCCTTTTCGACCTTTTTGCAAAAGAATGCGTCTGGATTCAAACCCTAATCGTCCGTGCCTATTTTTTAGAGTCTTCTGGCCTCTATAAATAGAGATTGAACCTCATAATTCAACACCTTTTTTCTACACTCTGGGAGGCATATGTTTTAGGCTCTCAAATTGCTCATATTTTTTGATCTCCTTTTTGAGTGTTGCTGCTTAAATTAGGGTTTTTAGGTTTCAAAGAGAATTGCATAAATTTTTTTGAACCCTTAAACATCCTCTCAAGAACAAAGAGTGCTCATGCAAAAGGTTGTTTCTTAACTCTTTTTCTTATGATGTGATATGCATGTTATATCTCTTTCTTTTTCAAATATCCATAACATGAATTGTTAATTGTTGTTTTGTTTACAACATGATTGTTTTTTATTTTTTATTTTTTATTTTTTTATGTGATTGTTATAATCTCTTTCTTGAATGTCAATAATATTTTTCTTAAAATAAAACAGATCTACATCATTATTAGGTGTAGATCTAGATTTTTCTTGAAATAAAACAGATCAACATCTTTATTAGATGTAGATCTAACTTTTTCTCAATACAAAAACAGATCTGCATTTTTCCTAAATGTAGATTTGAATTTTTCTTAATACAAAAACAAATCAACATTTTTCCTAGATGTAGATCTAAATTTTTCTCATAGCAAAAACAGATCTGCATCTTTCCTAGATGAAAATCTGAGTTTTTCTCAATATAAAAACAGATCTGCATTTTTCTTAGATGTAGATCTGAATTTTTCACAAACAAAAAGAGATCTACATCTTTATGAGATGCAGATCTAAAATTTTCTCAAATCAAACTAATTTGTATCTTTCTTAAGATACAAATCTGATTTTTTTAATATATGCAAATTGTTGGAATAAAGAAAGAGATCATGTATTATTGTGTTTGTGTTTATTTTAATTCATGATTACATAAATTCATATTATGAGTGAAACTTTCTTTTTCTAAAAAAAAAAAAAAAAAATCTTTTTCGTTCTTTTTAAACATATAAAAAAACAGATTTGACATGTATAAAAAGGTACATTGGTCACAAGAGTCTAGAAGACCAGACTCTGTCTAGGCGGAATAGGTGCCTAACACCTTCCCATTCCGTAACCTAGCCTTCGGATTTAGGTCTTTGGCTATGTAGATCTAGTCTTGTCTTTGTTTATTTTTGGGTAGAATGTAACTAGGACAACAAGCCATGTATTTTAGGTAGATTGTAACTAGGACCCAAAGCTATGTAATTTTCAAGTTTATCAAATATGTAATATTTATTCAATTAATAAAAAGAATAATTTAGTCATGTATTTATTTATTTATATAAAAAATAAGTGGCGACTTCATACCACTTACTTAAAAAGAGAGGTGCCCTAAAAGGTGCCCAGATCTCTTTTTTGAGGGACACTTTTTTGTTGAGGTTTGTTAGGACATATGTGTTTCTCATGTTATAGAATATATGTCATGATTTTATGTAATTGGCTTATCCTTTGACAAAACGCACTTTACTTGTAATTGGGTAGATTTAGAATGTGTTTAAATACTTCAAGAAACCACATTTCAAGATTTAGTGTTGAAGCCTTCAAGTCTGTTCAAAAAATCAAGCAAGAGAGTGCAAATTCATTAAAGCTCGACAGCTGTTCAATACCTGCTCGACACCACCTATCTGTCGAGGTTTACGAATTTCAGATTTCAACTCTGATTTTCTTGGGATTCGTGAATCTGTCTATGGGCCTTCTTTTCTCCTAACCCTAGACATATAAAAAGATTGTTTTAAGAGTCGTAAAACGGTACACAACTTGCACAAGCATTGGGCAAACTCTCTTCAAGCAAATTGTGACTGAAGACAAAGTTCTTGACCTAGTTCATCTCTTTCATGGAGAAGTTGCTGTGTATTTACACCTTAGGGTTTTGTGACCAAGCATTTTCTTGATCTTCATCGTGTGGATGAACTAAAGAACTTTGCAGCCAACAATAATTTATTAGGTACTCTCGGAGTACTATAAATGTGTACTCCCTCCTCTCATATGAATGGTGGGTCCCACTAATTAAATTCATGATAAGACTCACCATTTATGTGAGAAGAGGAAGTATGCATTTATGGTATTCCGAGAGTACCTAATAATTTTCCTTGAAAGTTGTTTTTAGTGTATCTTTATCCATCTTTGTCATTGTTTTCTTTTTAAAATTTAGACCTTCACTTGGTTCTTGAGACAAAGCAAAACACAATTGACTATGACAGAAACTAAACTTGGCAAGTACATGCCAACATTGTTTGGAGTTTGCCCTTAGCTTTTGTTGATTGTCATGGGACAACATATTAACATCTTCTTAAAGGAAACTACGATATGATTATGTAGGAGATAAAACTATTCAAGGAATAAGATCAATTGTTCCAAGTAAAAGCCTCTCAATAGTTAAGAACAATTCACATTTCTATAATTGAAAAAAAAAAAAAAAAAAAAAAGAGTTGAGCATAAAAAGACTCACTTGGAAATTAAATTGGTGGCGGTAATTGGAGAAGTTGTTGGCGTTTGAAAGCAAGGAGGCAATGAGTCATTGTGGATCAATGTCGTTTTAGGTGATTAATTAAAGTTGCTATTATATTTTTTCTATATTATTGTAACAAATTTTACTGTTAAACAATGGCCATTTTTTGTTTTTATGTATAATCTTTTTTTTTCAAAACTTTGTTATCAATATAAGTTATTCTGACAGATAGTGCGTTGCCTCTTAAACTTATCCTGCTTATTTGGTGTAAAAGCTTCAAAATGATATTTTTGAAGATATATGAACATGAAAGAATTTTATTTCTAAAACTTGAGAAATGTCTTATCAAGAGCCTTATAGTTTAACTGATTCATATATTCTATTTATAGTGTTTTTAAATGAGATATCTAGGTGGGTTCCAGTTAGCTCATCTGGTAAAGTCTCTGATGGTTGTATAAGAGATCTGGATTTATTGTGGATCAATGTCGTTTTAGGTGATTAATTAAAGTTGCTATTATATTTTTTCTATATTATTGTAACAAATTTTACTGTTAAACAATGGCCATTTTTGTTTTTATGTATAATCTTTTTTTTTTTTCAAAACTTTGTTATCAATATAAGTTACTTTGACAGATAGTGCGTTGCATCTTAAACTTATCCTGCTTATTCGGTGTAAAAGCTTCAAAATGATATTTTTGAAGATATATGAACATGAAAGAATTTTATTTCTAAAACTTGAGAAATGTCTTATCAAGAGCCTTATAGTTTAACCGATTCATATATTCTATTTATAGTGTTTTTAAATGAGATATCTAGGTGGGTTCCAGTTAGCTCAACTGGTAAAGTTTCTGATGATTGTATAAGAGATCTGGGGTTCAATCCCCGTCTACACCAAAAATTGATTGGTGTCTTGGTCTGATGATAATGAGATATCATATCATCAAGAGCGAATGTCATAAGTTGAAATTCTCTCAAAAAAGAAGAAGAAGAGATATCTAGGTTCAAATTCCTCAATTATTGAATTTAAAAAAAAAAAAAAAAATGAAACCATGCAAGTGAAGCACATTGGCTTTTTTTTTTTTTTGGGTGCCAAATATTCAATTTTTGCAATAAAACATTATTAAAAAGTCTTTACCCGAAGTTATTTAATTATATAACCTCTTTTCAAACCATGTGAGCACCCATTTGCTTAAAACTCGAGTTCACTAAACTTGACCTTTAGCAAGATCTAGTTTCAAAAGATGCTAAATAACCTTGGTCAAAGGCTTGTTAGTAATTTTATTTTGCAAAAATTGAATATTTGAAAAAAAAAAAAAAAAGGGCCAAAGCAAGTTTCACTTATATAAAAGTAAACAAACTCCTAACATTTGGCCTATTTTAGGGTTAGGCTTATGTCCAGTGGCTAATTACATGGGAAACATTGAGATACGAATAGGTGCCCAAAATTGAACACGTGTCCAAAACTGAACATGTGTCCGTATCCTAGTGTGTCTAGTGGAATTGGCCATTAGACATAAGCCTCACCCCCTATTTTATACTGATAATTTAGGCTTTTTTAAAAGTTTATGCTAACATGTCAGTATACGTGGCATGAAAACAATATTTTATTTTAACCATTAATCGCTTTAGTATTTTCCATCCATCACTTATCAATAGGAACCATGTTGACACAATACTAAATGATTAGGAAATAAGTTAAATATTTGAAAGATTAGGGATCAAATTAACCTACAATGTAAAAGTTGGGAACCAAAATGGAAAAAATAATAGTTATTGTTGCATGTGTGTCTACCTACACACTGTATGTAACAAGAATTATCCAGATAAAAAATAATGTTGTTTATTACACACACCATGTAGTTCAAGTCAAGATTTCAATTAAATATTGAAATGTGTGTTAGTTTATGCGAAAGAACACTAATATTGGTTAAATTGCTAAGATACTATTTTTACCACCACAAATTACAAAAACTATGCTGCATCAGTGGAGCTATATGGAAAATTTTTAGCTTTTGAGCTAAAGTGCAACAAACGGTTTAACCCAAAAAAAAAAAAAAAGTGCAATCCAGGCTACGCGTTCCATTTGAAATTTGGGTTTGACTTATTTCCATTACTTTTTTAACTGAATATGTTTTTTTGTTTTAAATATACAATACTAAGTGGTAATGTATTTTAATTTTTACATTTTATTTAGTTAGTGGGTAATATGACAGTCTCACATTAAAACAAAAAGAAATTGTAATTAAAAAAATATTGAGGTAAGCCAAACCTTTGAAACTTTTTTTTCTTTATTTATTTATTTATTTTAAGCCGTCCCATTTGAAATTGGGAAAATCTTTCATGCCCAGGCGCATGAGTGCCCCACTTTTTTCAAAAAGCCCCAAGAATCTAACCTGTCCCCACAACGGCTGGCCCTTACAAATACCCAAAGTAGCCGTTAGAGATTCAAAAAACAAAAACCCTTTCGGCATCCTTATTTTGAAAAAAAAAAAAACACACACTCCCCCAATCTTCCATATTAGCAAAAAGCCAAAAATTTAAATTTCCCCATATCTCTCAGAAACAGGAGAGAACCAAGAAAGACAGAAATTAAAAGCCCTTTCCTCTTTCGCTCTTTCATCATCAGATTCTCCCATCATTTTTTTTGCTTTTAATCCAAATCCCTCTTTCTCACCCAAACACTCTGTAAGTACAACTTTTGTTTTTGTTTTTGTTTTTCTTTTTAACAACACAGTTATGATCTAGAAGTACTTTTCTATTTAGTTTCTGAAAAAACTAAAAGAAAATAAGATCTTATTCTTGAGAAAAAAGTGAAATTCTTTTAAAAAAATCTCTTACAATTTTGATCTCTCTTCATTTCCTTCATTTTCTCACCAACCAAAAGGGAGGGCTAGGTTTTGATTTTTGATTTTTTTGGTTGTATATTTGTAATCTGTCTGAGTTTTGCAATAATATATATTGTAAATTTTCATGGTTAGACGCTAATTAGGGTTCTTGTTTGTGTTTTTGTGATAATTAAGATCTGAATTGAGTGAAGATGTCGTTCACTCCTGATCAATCCAAGAAAGTGGGTTTGGGTTTGGTACCCTCTCCATCTCCTTTTCTTACGCCTCGTCCTGAACGGCGGCGTACTGATCCGAGACTCGCAGACTGGAACTCAAGCCGTCAGGACAACAGGGATAAAGAGACCAATGTTCAAGTTCTGCTAAGATGCAGGTTTGGTGTTCGGATGTTTATTGGTTTCTCTGTTTGTGATTGTATTTGATAGGATCAAGTTCTAGATGTTATGGGTTAAGTGTCGATTTTTGGGTATCTCAATGATGATTCATGTTTGCTTGTGGTGCCCTTTGAATTAACATGACTGATAGAATTGCTAATGCTAATGGATGACAATATATGATTGAGAATTAGTTGATTGATATAGTTCCTAGAGTATCTCCATGTTACCCATGATTATTTGTTGAAAATTACTTGCTTGGTTGATAGTCTTCAAAGAAAGATTTTTATGTGAGTAAAGTAAATTGGAGGAGACAAAAAATGGTTTTGTTTGTTTTACTTCCTTTGTATTTCTTAATGATTTTGAGAATATTGAAAAGTCATAGGTTATAAATTATCAATGACCACATTTTACTTGGTGATTTTGCAAAGAATTAGGTTGGTTTTGTTCTCGGAAAACCTTGTATTTCTAGCATGTGAGACCATGTATTTGTTTGTGTTTGCACTTGTTGTGTTGTTGAAGTCCTCTTGTAGCTTCGTGGTTGTGCTTAGATTGACATAAATGATGTATGTGACATAAACATAATAGAGAGTTTATATACCTCTTCCCTGTATATCATTTAAACTGTGTGCGATTATATTCTTTAAACTGGTTAGCTGACCTTTGATAGGTTTTCTTGACTGTTCTAAAATTTAGTTTAAGAGAGTTCAAGTACATGTGAATGCATTGTCCACTTAATTTAGTACCATTTCATTTGATTTCAATGTCAGGCCACTAAATGATGATGAGATAAGGTCAAATGTGCCGAGGGTGATATCATGTAATGAACATAAAAGAGAAGTCACCGTAATTCAAAATCTTGCTAACAAGCAAGTAGATAGAGCTTTCACCTTTGACAAGGTGTGCTTCTCTTCTCCCTCTTTTATGCTTTATGACTATTTTTCCTCCATGGTTTTTACAGATGATTAACATTTTAAATATACAAATCCTTTTCTATTTTGTAACATATGCTAGGTTTTTGGGCCCAAAGCACAGCAAAGATCTATATATGACCAAGCCATTGCCCCAATTGTTAACGAAGTTCTTGATGGATTCAACTGCACTGTCTTTGCATATGGGCAGACAGGCACTGGTAAAACATATACAATGGAGGGTGGGATGAGAAAAAAGGTATAGATTGGTCTTCTAATTATATCCTTACTTTTCTAAATGATAGCAGAATAGACATTCTCTGAACATCACAGCTATTTTTCATACTATGATTTACAGGGTGGAGATTTGCCTGCTGAAGCTGGAGTTATTCCACGGGCAGTTCGTCAAATCTTTGATATGCTGGAGGCACAAAATGCTGACTATAGCTTGAAAGTTACATTTTCAGAGCTTTACAATGAAGAAATAACTGATTTGCTGGCTCCTGAGGACAATTCAAGATCAACGGAAGATAAACAAAAGAAACCTATTTCCTTGATGGAGGATGGAAAGGGCTGTGTGATTGTAAGAGGACTTGAAGAAGAAGCTGTATACAGTATAAATGAAATTTATACTCTCTTAGAACGGGGGGCAGCCAAAAGGCGTACAGCGGATACCTTGTTAAACAAGCGCAGCAGGTAAATTTTTGCTTTATTATGTTTCTTGTTTTCATACATAAGGATGTTGGATCTTAAAAAAAACCATGATTTACCAAATTAATTTTCTTTGTTTCAGCCGTTCTCATTCTATCTTTTCCATTACTGTCCATATAAAAGAAGCCACTCTTGGTGATGAGGAGCTAATTAAATGCGGCAAGCTTAATCTTGTTGATTTAGCAGGGTCAGAGAATATATCTCGCTCAGGTGCACGAGAGGTATGATAACATTGCTAGTAATTCTCAGAAGATTACTTCACCTTGTCTTTCAATTAGGACAATTTGATGGCAGTGGGAGCTATTGCTAGTAATTCTTAGATGATTACTTCACACAAGGCATAAATGTTGTGATGCTTTTTGTCTCCTAAGACACTTCATGTTTGCTAGTATACATTTTTATATTGTTTCAATTTCAAAAGTATGTCCATATCTATAGCAGTATACAATTAGATTCTGAATCTCTCAATTCTACCTTTTGGGTGACCATCAGATTTTGATAAGTATGAAATTTAATTGCAGGGTCGTGCAAGAGAAGCTGGGGAGATAAACAAAAGCTTACTCACTCTAGGCCGTGTTATCAATGCACTTGTGGAACATTCTGCCCATATACCTTACAGGTTCATGCCAACATCTTATCTACTCTCCTAATATGTTGGATTTCTTGTAATTATGTTCCAATGCATTTTCCATTTTTTCTGACTTCAGGGATAGCAAGCTTACAAGGCTATTGAGGGACTCCTTAGGGGGGAAAACAAAAACTTGCATTATAGCTACAATTTCTCCTTCTGCTTATTGTTTGGATGAAACTCTAAGTACTTTAGATTATGCCTGTCGTGCCAAAAACATAAAAAACAAACCTGAGGTTTGTTGCTACTGCTCCTTTTTTCTCCAATTTATTCTATTCTATTTTCTATATTTATTTATTTATTTTGGTGCTGATGACAAAGCTTATTTTTTCAGGCAAACCAGAAAATGTCCAAAGCTGTGTTGCTCAAAGATTTGTATTCAGAAATTGAGAGAATGAAAGAAGGTTTGATGATTCACTTGCCTTTTTGTATTGTATTGTGCTACAAAAGATCCAAACTGAGTCATAATTTTGAAAACCAATGCAGACGTTCGAGCAGCCAGGGATAAGAATGGTGTTTATATTCCACATGAAAGATTTTCTAGGGAAGAAGCTGAAAAGAAGGTGGACTTGAATGATGTTTATATTCAGTTTTTTATACGTCTTTAATTGAAAACAAATATCTGCTAATAATATTTAAGGATGAGATTCAGTTAATGGTCCAAAGTTAATTGGGTTGGCACTGAGATTTTTTACCTATACTCTATTATAGATTTGGGATGATATCACTTGAATTTGTCAAGCTGATCCTAATTAGTTGGGACTAAAATATCATTTTATTTGGCCAATCTAAAAGCTAGACCATGGCCTACTTTAAAACATCCACAGTTTAAGGACAGCTGAAACATGTAACTGGCAACAGTTTTCTTCCTATGTAAGTCTGATGTATTTGAACACCTGCAGGCAAGGAATGATAAGATAGAGCAATTGGAGAATGATCTCAGCCTGAGCGAGAAGGTTTGATTCAGTTGCTCCTCGGTCAATTGTATCATTCTCCTACTATGTGATTGTTTTAATTATAAATGCCCTTCTTCCTGCAGCAAGTGGACAGGTTTCGTGAGCTGTATCTAACTGAGCAAGAACAGAAACTGGATTTTGAAAGTGAGCTCAAGGATTGCAAGGTAGGAAACTTTTGTTCTTTCTTTTTGTTTTTTCTTAGTTTTCTCAGTGCATATATCTGTTTTATCAATAAAAATTATGTTCTTTCAGATAAATCTGGAAAGCAGTAACAAGGCATTGCTTGATCTTCAAGAGAGTTATAGGTTAGCCATCTCAACACTGAAGGAAAAAGAGTTTATCATATCCAAACTGCTATGCTCAGGTAAGTCGACAGAAAGAGTACTGGCAAACTTTTGTCTTTCTTGCTGTATATTTGTCCCATTATTAAATTATAAATGTATTTTTCAATGCATATACAGAAAATTCTTTAGTTGAACATGCAAAGGAGTTACGCACCAATCTGCAAAGTGCATCAGAGGATATAGATTCACTGTTTACAAAATTAGGTATGATAACTTCTTTGCTTCCACTCTAAAGTTACATTCTTGAATATTTTTTGTAGTGTATGTCAATCTTCTCAAACCTATAAAATAAATTTTAATTCTTAAAAAGTGGACATTTTTTTGGAAATTACGTCTTTGGGACTAAGGCTTTGTTGTTGATATGGCATATGAATGTTATTACTCTGCAGATCAGAAAGACAAGATGGAAACAGAAAACCAGAGTATGGTTTTGAATTTTGGCTCTCAGCTTGATCAGAGCTTAAAAGACCTTCACAGGACCATACTGGGGTCTGTTTCTCAACAACAGCTACATTTAAGATGCATGGAAGAACATGTCCACTCACATATTGCTAGTAAATCTGATGTAAGGAAAGAATAACTTTTGTCTCCTCCTTATGCTTGCATAGTTTGTACTTGTTCTCTGATTCTTTTTTTTATCAATATTTCCAGGCAACGCAGGCTCTTGAATCAAGGATTAAGAAAATGGCAGAGACTTATACTTCAGGTGTAGCAACCTTGAAGGAGCTTGCTAATGCATTCCAAAGGAAAGCTTCCTCAGACCTTGAAGAGATAAATTCTACAATCTCATTGCAAGCAACAGCAGTTGAGAATGTATGAAGCCAAAGAAGAAGATGCATTTTTTTTTTTTTTTTTCCATTTTTGCTTATGTAGGTGTTAGATTAATAAATGATTAGAAAATTTGTTGCCTTTACAGTTTCTTGTCACTGCGGTTTTGGAGGCCAGCGAAGTTATTTGTGACATCCAAAATTCTCTTGATGAACAAAAACAGTTACTGGCTTTTTCCACTAGACAACAGGAGGAGGTAGATTAGATTATAAGTGAAAATCTGTTTTCTTGATGACCAAAATCTCTTGGCTATTTTTCTTGATAATTTACAAATATAATGTGTATTGAAAATAATTAATCTTTGTGAATCATAGGGGTTACAACGTAGTTTTGTATCAGCACAAGTAATTTCAAAGGCAACTGTGGAATTCTTTAATAACCTTTATCATCGTTCTTCTAAAGTCATGACAATTCTTGAAGAAAGCCAAACAGCGAGATATCATCAATTGGTAAATTTTGAGAAGATGTTTAAGGTAAGATAATTTTGAGTCTCACTCCATGATTTACTTATGTCAAGAACAGATTGAAGGCTGATAGACTTCTACTGCTATTAAACAGGACAAGGCTGCTAGAGAGGAAAAACAGGCTCTGGAGAAAATTGCAGGAATATTAGCAACTTTGACATCTAGCAAAACTGCTATGGTGGGTTAAGTCACTCTCTGTTATTTCAATGTTATTATGTTAACTTACATTGAACAGTTTGCAAATTTTTAATGCTTGACAATTAAAAATGTTATATTAGGTCTCAGAGGCAGCAAGGAACATCCAGGACTCAAGTATACAAGAGAGCAAAAAACTGAAGCAAGAGATGTCTGAGATGCAGCAAGTTTCATCTGTTGCTAAGAAGGAGTTGGGTGAATACATAGAAATGGCAGAAACTCATTTCATAGAAGACACATTCTCAGCCACAGAGTCTAGGGCTATCATGGAAGAATGCCTCCATGAGTGGTAAGCTTTTATTTTCATGGCTACAATTTCAAAATTAGCAAGAACCCAAACTTCATTCCGGGTGATTATTTTGGAAAGATACTGAAAAGGCAAATAATAAAAACCAAGACAAAAGAAGTAATTTAAATTTTTAACTGATATCATATAGGGTGCAATTATCCTCGTTGCCTCCCTAAAATAATACAGCACAGAAGTATCTTTGAGTGAAATATTATCCAGAAATTATACAAAAATTAGTAGTTCAATGGTCAGTTGGAAAGGATGTGTTGAGGTTTGCAGTAAATTTGTCTGTAATTTTCGCAAAAGTACAGTGATACAATTGTCCTTCAAGTGTCTTTGCTCAATTTGGAACTCACATTTCATTGAGTATGTTATCTTCAAAAGAATTTTATGATCATGTCCTTCATCATACCACTCAAGAGTGCGATTTACTTCAAAGGCCAGTTAACTGTAATATTTGATTATTTATCTGTTGTTTTCTGTTATATTTTTTTGGGTTATATGGGTAAGAAAATACAAATCCTGAGTAGTATCAGGTGATGTTATAGAAAAATGCTTGCCACTCAAGAGTGTGATTTACTTCAAAGACCAGTTAACTGTAATATTTGATTCTCTCTGTGTTGTTTTCTGTTATATTTTTTTGGGTATATGGGTAAGAAAATACAAATCCTGAGTAGTATCAGGTGATGTTATAGAAAAATGCTTGAAGTGATTGAAGCAGCCATATTTAAGTCTTTTGGTGATGTTATAGAAAAATGCTTGCCACTCAAGAGTGTGATTTACTTCAAAGACCAGTTAACTGTAATATTTGATTCTCTCTGTGTTGTTTTCTGTTATATTTTTTTGGGTATATGGGTAAGAAAATACAAATCCTGAGTAGTATCAGGTGATGTTATAGAAAAATGCTTGAAGTGATTGAAGCAGCCATATTTAAGTCTTTTGGTAATTAAAAACATCCTTATTCTGACATATGATTGTATCTTTCTTTGATGCAGCTCAAAGAGAGTGGATTATTCTTGGCAGCAATGGGGAAATGCCCAGTCATCCATAAACAGTCTTAATAAGACTGGTGTTGCAGATATGGAATCTACTGTGAAGTAAGTTTTTCTTTTCTTTTCTTTTCTTTTTTTGAAAATTTCTTCTTGGTATCTCTTAGCTTATACCATTTGTGTCTTCAACCATTGTTTCAACAGGGAAAATATATACACGAATCATTTTGCACATGAGGAATTTGTATCTGCATCTTCCTCTGTAAATGCAGATTTTGATGCTGGAGCTTGTGAATTGTTGGCAGCTGTTAATGGTAACTAAATTTCATTACATGTTGATTTAAGTTTCTTTTTCTTATTAAATCATGCATTCTTCTCAAACCTATCTGGACTGGGCAGATTCACTAATGCTGGACCATGTGAATAAGAAGGAAATAGACTCCATGACCACCTTGTGCTTGGATCAAATTAAATTGATACAGGAGACGCATGGTACAAACATATCGGATATCCGAAGCCAGGCAGAAAAGTGCCTAGTAAAAGATTATCTGGTACTATCTCTCACTTAGAACTCCTTTTTTTCTCAATTATAGCATAGAAAAGAGAGAGTTCTCAAAATGCTGAAATATTTGAAAAAGGACTTGATTTATTTAGGGGTACTTTTAGTAGGATCTCACAAAACAACTCCTTTCTTTCTCAAGCATTGGATAGAAAAGAGAAGTTTTAAAAATGTTAGGCTCTCACTTAAAACTCCTTTTTATCAAGCATTGGATAGAAAAGTGAAGTTCTCACTCTGACTTGAAACTTATTTGTTTCTCAAGCATAGGATATAAAAGAGAAATTCTAAAAATATAAAAGAGAGTTTTTGACAGCCTAAGGCCTGTTTGGTATAGCGATGTTTAAACAATAGTTTTGGGGGGAAAAAAAGACTTGTTTGATAGTGATATTTTATTATGGGTTTTTGAGTTACAATTCTCAAATTATGGTGTTTAAAACATGTATTTGGAAAACTCTCATTCATACCAGTTTTTAGTTTTCAAGCAATGATGTTGAATGGTTTTTTTTTTTTCTATGGGCCTACCTCTTTGTCCTTCTCTCTTCTTTTTTTCTCTCTCCTTAACTAAAATAGCATTCTTTTACTATACAATCATCACTTTAAAAAAAAAAAAAACACATACACATACCGAATACACAATTATGTTTTTTCATATTTTAAAATATGTTATTTGAAATATTGTACCAAACTCATTTTTTGCATTATGAATACTTTAAACTTGTATTTTCACAACACTTCTAAATCCCAGTTTTCAGTCATTTTGAACACCAATACTTAATAACAGCTGCCAAATGGGCCCAAATGTGAGAATGGTTTACCTAGGCAAATACATAGATAACACTACAGAACTCTTGATTGATGATCTCAAAATAATGAAAAACAAAGCTCTGGAGATGCTATTGCGGAATTTTAAGTTGTTTACTGGTGTTTGTATGAACAGGTCGATAACCATATTAGCACAACACCAAAGAAACGAGTTATAGTAGTGCCAAGTTTGGCATCCATTGAGGAGATGAGAACACCTTCCTATGAAATTTCAGAGAAAGAAGTGAAGTTGGCCCTTACAGAAAGCAAGATACCACATCTTCAGAGAACTCCTTTTGCAGATTTAAATTGACTTCTGATTAGAAAGTGTTAGTTTTAGTTAACTCCTTAATAATGATGGAAAGATATTAATTAAAGCTAGCTTATTAGTATGTTAACTAAGTCTCCTTTTTCAATCAAGAATTGTGCTCATCAACTGATGAGCACGAGCCCAAATATCATGTCAAGGTTGAAATGTCATGGATAATACAAATTTCTTATTCAGAAAACCAAGGAGTGTATGTATTCAGAGCACATGTATCTCATATAAAAGTTGAACAGTACTAGTTCTTTGGTAAATGGCATTGAATAATTCCTGCCTGCTGTTTCCCATGTATCTTGTGACAACTTTTATATCTGAAAATGCTGTATGCGCTCAAATGCTCATTAACTGACAAGTATGAGTCCAAGTTGTTAGGTCAAAATCAAAATGTGAAGGTAGTCCAACATGTGGATTTATTATGTTGATGTTGAATATTTCATTGGTGGCTGTCTTTGAATGAATAATTCCTACAAGCTCTTGCCCATTTATCTTGTGATTTGCAATTTTATACATGAGGTTGGAATCCATGACTTCGTACTGGAAATGTAAAGAAGGTGAGGGTGTTTGAAAATTTCAAACAAGAACTTAAAATTTGACTATTACGTTGAAAGTTAGCTAGCTTTAATTTCTTTTCCATTACTATTTAGCTCGGAAATCTCTTGGAACAATAGTGCCTAATGTCCCAGAACACCTGGTTACCACTTGCCAGTGGTGTGCTCTTGCGGACATTCACCCGAAAGTTGCACCAAATATTATTCCTAGTCAAGTAGAGTGCGGTGTACATGCCCCACACGTTAAGGAACCAACCTAGACCTCTGTCCTTAAAAGACAAAGATCAGTGTCCGAACAGTCGCAACTAATTGATATCACGTTGTTACACTACCCGCCAAAAACGGCAAAAGAAGGTACGTAGTAATAATGTTAATAACAAATAATCAAACTGGACCGCGTAAAATTAAGGTGCTCATGTACGCTAACTACTACACTATAGACCGACACCAATACGTACTACGAAACGTTCTGGAATGTTCATCCAAAAAAATAAAACTTTCTTCGTGAGAACTTGAGGAAAACAATTCTAAGCGTACCCATTAGTGCACTTGTATTACACGTTCTTATATAAAAGAAAAAGTATCACATTTTAGCTAATCAAATCCAAAATTCTTTCGCATAAAAGGTCTTGTAAAACTGTTATACTATACACGACACACTCTCTTAAACGATGTGGAACAATTACTCATTCTGTTTTTAGAAACAAACACACACACACAAGGGAAAAAGAAAAGGATACTAACACAAATGCACATCACAACTCCACTGAAAAGTTATAGTAACTTTTAAGGGAGAGTGAGGTGTTTTAAAAAATAAGTATTTGAAAAAAAAAAAAAGTAAGTTCTTTTGTTAAAATAGATAAGAAATTTTGCACAAATTAATACGAATGCTTTGTAAATTTGCAAAGTTGCTATAGCAATCATGTAAATATATACTAACACTATTAATTTTGTATTTATTTTTTTCTTCTTTTTTATTTACATATCTCGATAACAAAAGAAGAGAATAAATAACGGTTGTTGTATATGAAGAAAGAAAAATAATTAAAAAATTGATTTTTTATTGAACTAAAGTTTAAAATAGATTATTATTGAAAATTAATAATGTAAAATATATAAAAATGTAATTTCTTATACTAAAATAAGCATGAATTTTTTGCTTGAGTGTAACGCTCTAAAGTCTAAACCAGTCCACATTTTAGGGAGCAGCACAGTGTTTAACTTGTAAAATTCAACCCAAAAAAAAAAACGTGCGTAAGCTGTGAACACAATCTTGTATTCTTCGCCGTCTTTGTATGAACGACATGGTCAGAGAACAATTTTAAATTTCTAGTTGTAGTAGCTAGGTCCTGATTCGACCATTCCATAACAACTAAAATCAACATCTGGACTAGATTAGGGATAAACTTTTGTGTAGTTTATCTGCTAGCGCCCACCAAAAAAGTGTGTGGCGGTTCCTATAAAATATAAATAAATAAATCTTCTTGTACTTTTTTTTTTAAAAATTCGGATTAAGACACTTTTAGTTTTTGAGACCGTAACCTACAACAACTTTGAGATTTCAAACTAGCAGGATTATTCTTAAAATCTTGGAAGCTTCTATGGAAGATTCATTTATTAGCTTAGCTCGCCACTCATGACCTCATATCAATCTGTTGGCTCATCAACTTTTAGAGTCACTGCTTACGTCTCATCCCAAATTAAAAGAAATAATAATAATAATGCAAAAAAAATATATATAATATAAAAAAAATTGTTATGTTTACATTATTTTCATAACACTTTCACAACAAAAATATAAATGACAGATTATTATTAACTAATATTGACAAACAAAAAAATAATTACAATAATAAATTCAAATAAAAACCAATAATAATTTACAATTTATAGTTTATTGTGAACCTATTAAGAAAATGTCGTATACATTACCATTTTTTTTAATAGAAATTTCACATGGTATTTTCTGTGCTTAACTAAGACAAGCGTCACACGGTAACGGTATGAAAAAGACAATAAATTATTATAGTTTCTTAACATAAAAGTAATATATACTAATAATATTGCTATTCTCTGGTGATTGCACTAGTCAAAGAAATAGTCCAAGCTGCCTACTAGGCTGCTGCTACTATATTTCCTTGATGTGAAACCGTTGGTCAGACCTGTCCCGTTCAATTAATTTGGTCCAATAAACCATTCTACACTTCTAGACCCCTTTAACTCGCTCACACGCCTATTATAAATACCAATACTACCATGCTTCTCTTCCTCGTTAAACATTTGCCTTTCATAGTTTCATATCATTTACGTTACCAAAAGTTGACCTCTAAAAAACCCCCCCAACAACAACCACATTTGTGTTCTTACTTCTGTTTTTTACGTAGCTATGGCAATGAAGAGAATGAGAGAAGATGGTGGGATGAAGAGCTTAGACATGGCAAATTGTCTAATGTTGCTCTCTCATAGCTTAGAGACCCAGCTCAAGAAAACCTCACGGGTTGATGTGTTTGAGTGCAAGACTTGTAATCGCCAATTCCCATCATTTCAAGCTCTTGGTGGCCACAGAGCTAGCCACAAGAGACCAAAATTAATGGGGGAAGAACTGAAAGAGCTTGCGAAAACTCAGAACCAGGGAAATAAGCCTAAGATGCATGAGTGCTCAGTATGTGGGCTTGAGTTTGCTATGGGGCAAGCTTTGGGTGGTCACATGAGGAGGCATAGAACAATGATGGATGGTTCATTTTCTTCCGCCACAATAGAAAAGAAAGTGCCGGTGCTGAAAAGATCAAATAGTGCGAGGGTTATGTGCTTGGACTTGAACTTGACACCTTTGGAGAATGATTTGAAGTTACTATTTGGGAAGAAGGCTCCTCAAATTGACTTTACTTTGATGATTTGATTTGATACCACAATTGTAGTGGGTGCTAACAATTTTTCATTTCAGATTCATTGATTTATTTTATGTACAATGCCATTCCTTTTAATTTTTTTCCAATTTTGTATTGAATATATTGGATCTTAGTTGTAAAAATGGTTTTGGCCTTTTGCATAGGCATGTCCTTAAGTTTGGCATCCATTGAGGATATGAGAACACCTGCCTATGAAATTTCAGAGAAAGGAGTGAAGTTGGCTCTTACAGTAAGCAAGATATATACCGCATCTTCAGAGAACTCATTTTGCAGATTTAAATTGACTTCTGATTAGTTAGTGTTAGTTTTAGTTAACTCCTTAATAATGAAGGAAAGATATTAATTAGCTTGTTAGTATGTTTACTAAATCTCCTTTTTCAATCAAGAATTCTGCTCATCAACTGATGAACACGAGTCCAAATATCATGTCAAGGTTGAAATGTCTTATAAATACAAATTTCTTATTCAGAAAACCTAGGAAGTGTATGTTTTAGAGTAACCTGTATCTTATATAAAAGTTGAATAGTTCTTTTGGTAAATGGCACAATGTTTCTTGTGACAATTCTTCTTTATGAAGCATGTTGGAAGAAAATTATAAGCTGTATGTATGTGCACAAATGCTCATTAACGGATAAGTATGAGTCCAAGTTGTTCGGTCAAAATTCAAATGTGTGAAGGTAGTTCCAGGGGTGGCCTAATATAATTTGGGGCTTAAGGCGAAAAATTTATGCAGTGCCTTTAATAATTAAATATTAATTAAACAAAATTATTTAATACTAATCACATTATTTGATGCGAACCTCAATAGACACGTATTGAGACCCAACAAATAATATTAGAATATGATGCGAACCTCAATTGACACGCTTTGAAACCTAACAAATAATATTGGAATACTTGCCCAAGAAAGCTAAAATTCATATTTTTGATAGAACCTTGACCCAACGTTTATAAGTGAAACGCGAACCAAAGGTATAAACAGACTTTGACCCAATGATTATAATTGAATCACGAACCAAAGGTATAAACAGACCTTGACCCAATGATTACAATTGAATCACGAACCAGAGGTATAAAGTTTGAACGCCACAAGGAAGAATCCCTGATAAGTTCACAGTTCTTAAAGAACCAAAAGAAGAGCAAAGCCTAACCTTTTCTGATTTTTTATTCAATCAATTTCTTGAAAACGTTTACAGACTTAGGGGCCTATTTAAGGGCTCCATAAAACTTGATATACAAGAAAATATATTCTAAAATAACCCCTAATTGATACCTAACCATATTAGGATTCAAATTTGACCTAAAAAGCATTAAATGCACCTAAAAAAAAGGAAATAAATCACCTAAATCTAAAATAACGTTTTTTACATAAAAATACCAAAAATAATAAATTACAATAATTAAATAGTAAATTTTGTCGCGCATTAGACCCCTCCTCTTGAAACAAACTCGTCCTCGAGTTCATCTTCGAAATCTGAAATCTTCCGCTCCAAATAAACAAATACTTCGAATGCTTTAATAACTTGATCCGGTTCTGAAACTTGAATCCTTCATAAAATGTAGCGTAAAATTTCTTCTCATCTACTTTCAATTTATTTGCAACATCAATCAACACAGGGTTGATAATAAAATTAAAATTTTCTACTCCAAGAAAATCAACATATTGTATAGTCATCTTCAACAAATCAACTAAGACTTGGGGATTGTGAGTTGTGGACTCATTCTCATATTTGACCTCAATTGAATCTTCCACAATGTTTTCAATAATTACCATATCTTTTTTTTTTTTCACTTTTTTTTTTTTTGGATGATAACAAGAAACAAAAAGATAAAAGGGATAGAAAACTGATTTTAGAACTTGTGCTCTGATACCAAATGATGCGAACCTCAATAGACACGCATTGAGACCCAACAAACAATATTAGAATATGATGCGAACCTCAATTGACACGCTTTGAAACCCATCAAACAATATTGGAATACTCGCCCAAGAAAGCTAAAATTCAGATTTTTGATAGAACCCTGACCCAACGTTTATAAGTGAAACGCGAACCAAAGGTATAAACAGACATTGACCCAATGATTACAATTGAATCACGAACCAGAGGTATTAACTTTGAACACCACAAGGAAGAATCCCTGATAAGTTCACAGTTCTTAAAGAACCAAAAGAAGAGCAAAGCCTCACCTTTTCTGATTTTTTATTCAATCAATTTCTTGAAAACGTTTACAGACTTAGGGGCCTATTTAAGGGCTCCATAAAACTTGATATACAAGAAAATATATTCTAAAATAACCCCTAATTGATACCTAACCATATTAGGATTCAAATTTGACCTAAAAAGCATTAAATGCACCTAAAAACAAGGAAATAAATCACCTAAATCTAAAATAACGTTTTTTACATAAAAATACCAAAAATAATAAATTACAATAATTAAATAGTAAATTGTGTCGCGCATCATTATTTTTTTGAGAGACTAATACTAATCACATTAAGGTTAATTTGATACATTAAATACATAAATAATACTAACTAGACTAATGTTAATTTCATATAGAGAATTGAATATCATAGTTGAATTATAAATATTAATAAAAAGAAATAAAAATATATTGCGATTGAAAAAGATACTTTATTTTGGATATAAGACGATGTATAGTTAAATAAAGTTGTAATCTAATTTTTAATTTTATATTTTGATTTTAAGAAAGAGAGATAGATATTATTTGGTGTTTGGCTTTGTAAGATATTAGTTTACAAATATCAAAGTCTTAAACTATTAGGGGAGATTAATTTATAATTGATGATTAAACACATTTGTAACATCCTTTTGAAATATTTTAGGGTTTCAATTGAGTTAAGATTCTATTGGTCTCGTACTTTTAGAGTCTTAATAGAAATGAAAAAGAAAAATACGCTAATTAAAAGTACTATAAAATATTCAAAATATAATATGACATAGTCTCTCATTGATGAACTTCATCAATTTAACTAATGAATGTTTATATCACTTTTTTGTGATTAATAACATGGTAATTTGTAAATCAATAGTAAAATTTGTAGTATTTTTAACATCACTAATAAAAAAAATGTACAACCTTTAGAAAATATATATAATTTTATAAAAATTTGACCTTTTAATTATGAAAAGCAGGACCATTTTCCTCAAGGAAAATTTTTTTTTTTGGTGGGGCCTTAGGCCGGCACTGGATAGTTCCATGTGTAGTTATTACAACATGTGCCTTTTTTTAATGTTGATGTTGAATATTTCATTGGTGGCTGTGTTTCACTGAATAATTCTTACACGCTATTGCCTATTTATCTTGTGATTTACAAATTTATTTAGGAGGTCCAATCCATGACTCTTGGACTTGCTAAGCACTGTAAAGAGGGGTAGGGTGTTTGAAAAATTCCAATAAGAACTTAAAATTTGACTATTATATTGAAAGTTAGCTAGCCTTAATTTCTCTTCCATTACTTTTAAAAAAAAAAAAAATTTTAATATAAAAATGCGGTATCTCAGTCTTTAGCTAGAATATTTCATTTCTTGTCCACAAATCATCTTAGAAATCTCTTGGAACAATAGTGCCGAATGTCTTAGAACTTGGAAAAAATATATATCCTATTTCGAGAAAATATGTTTCTCCCCTTCCTCTCACAGCTGGGGAACCCACAGTTAATGGGTCCTACCGCGGTGAGGGGAGGAACATACACCCGAAACAAAAACAGGGAATACTTCCACCAGAACTTGGTTACCACTTGCTGCTCTCGCATTTGAAATTTACTCCAAATATTATTCCAAGTCAAGTAGTGCGCGGTGTGCCCCACACGTTGAGGCATTCTAGCTGTCATATTGATGGTGGCCTTTTCAGTTATTATGTGAATACGTAGCTGCGGAGTAAGCCAAAAACGGCGAAAGAAGGTAAATAATAATATTAATAACAATCATTAGCTAAAAAATAAATAATATAATATAATATTAATAACAATAATCAAACTGGACCACGTAAAGTTATGGTGCTAGTACGATAATTTGGTGTAGGAGTTCTAACTACTATTCTATCAACCACACCATAAAAAATGGTGGTGTTGATTTCACACTTGTTATTATATACACTATTTCACTTACACGGTTTTTGCACCATGACTTTAAATCAAGATTTTAATTCAAATTTTTTTTTTTAAATAACAAATGTGCACTAGTATTTACTGGAGGAAAAAAGAAGAAGGAAAAGTTAACTAGCGTCCTTAAGGACATTAATTTATGAAATATGTTAAAAGTTTAGACCTTTTAAAAATACAGTTTGTTTAACCTAATATATTAGCTAAGAATTTACTTAGATTAATTATTCCGATTTAGGTTAAACAATCATCACATGAAATAAACACAATGCAAAAGTAAATAACACAAGATGTAATGACTCAAAAAAACCAATGAAATAACTTGTTTCAAGGTACAAACTTGGGAGGAAACTATCCCAAGAGAACAATCTATTATATCAAGTTGAGATTTACAATCAAGAATACCAATTCATAGTAAATCTAACATAGTTACCAAACTGGGCTCTGACTCCACAAACTTCCTTGATTTGGATCTTGTTCTCACATGAACCACTTGTTCATGCTTTGATCTTCAATACACTTGATTGCTGAAGGCTTGGCAACAACTTTATTCCACCGATACTAGCAATATGGATTTGATCTCTAGTAGGTGCTTGTAGAGTTAGAAGGTTACAAAACCTTACAAATCTCACAGGAGTAACTCTCAAGACTTGAAAAATGTGTATTATGATTTCCCTTTTATGTCTAGTAATGTTGGACTCAAACCCTAGGCATTTCACGGGCTGATGAGCTTTATTTAAAATTCAATAGAATCGCAGTTCGATCGGTCGAGGCTTCTCTTTGATTGGTTGAGCTTGACAGTTTTTGAATTCTTCCTTTTGCAACTTGTATGTTCTTAAATCTTGACTTGTATCAATTTGAGCAATGTCTAAAACACTTCTAAGACAGGAAGATCTTAAACTAGACTTGTTTTTGTTCACAATTTGCCAACATATAATAAAATTAGAACCTAAACATTTAAGACTAAATATTTAAAACCTAACAAAATATTTTTAGAAAATTTTTATAGAAAAAAGAAAGAAGCAACTAACTCTTTTTACTATTTTTTATATAAATGCTATAGCAACAAATTATTTTATAACATTTTTACAAACTATTAATGCAGCAAATTCTTACTAGTTCTAATTTAGGCCTATCATTAACATCACATTTTTACTTACAGTAACTATTTGGAAAATATTAAAGTCACGTCAGTAGTTTGTAAAAATGTTGTAAAATAGTTTGTGTCAGTATCATTACTCTTTTTATATTTCTCATGAAAGTGATGTTAAAACTTTTCTAAAAGATGAGTACTATGTCCACAATATTTTCACAAAAATTATAAGTGATAACTTGTTATTAGTTTTAATTTGAATCTATCACTAAAAAAACTTTTTTATTTACTAATAACAATTAGTTATAACTTGTCACTTACTATTCAGTGTGAAAGTAACATTAAAATATTATGAACATGACATTTTTTTTTTTTTTAATGATTCACTAATAAATGCTTGAACGCACCTTTAACATTAAAAAAATATATAAACAGTAGACACTCTCCTTTCATATTCTTTCTTCATGAGAACGTAAGCTAACCAATCCTATAGTGTGCGTATACTTTAGGGAGCAGCACAGTGTGTAACTTTGTAAATTTCTACCCAAAAGAAAAATATTGCGCATACTGTGAACACACAGTACAATCTTGTATTATTTGTCCTCTTATATGAACGACATGGTCAGATAACAATTTTAAGTTGTACGTATTATAATTAACAACTAGGTCCTGATATTCGACGGTTCCATAATTAACAGCTAAAATCAACATCTGGACTAGACTGGGGATAAACTTTTGTGTAGTTTATCTGCTAGTCATGCCCACCAAAAAAGTTTGTGGCGGTTCCTATTGAATTAAATAAAAAAGATCATATTAATGAATGTTCTTAAGATATTACTTTTATGAGAAATATAAAATATTATCAAAAAAATTAATTATTTTATTATTTTTCTATAAAATATTTTTAAAAATAACTTATAAATCAATGTGCTTAAAGTTGTTAATTAAGATTTCAAATCTTGGTGTACCCTGTTCTAGAAAGAAAATGGGATTAAGACACTTTTTCTGACCATAACCTACACCTAGTTTGAGATTTCAAACTAGCAGGATTATTCTTAAAACCTTGGAAGCCCAGAGGAAGATTCATTTATTAGCTTAGCTCGCCACTCATGACCTCATATTAATCTGTTGGTTCACCAACTTAAAGAAATTTTATTAACGGACAAAAAAGTAATTGCACGAATGTGTTCAAATTAAAAATAATAATTTTCTCAAAAAAAAATTAAAAATAATAATAATTTACTACTTATGATTTATGAGTAATGCTATGTTTACAAACTATGTTTACAATATTTTTACAAATTGCTGATATGAATTAAGTATTTTCAAAATAATTATTGGTAAGTAAAAATGTGATGTTGGTAGTGGGCTCAGATTAAAGCTAATAAGAATTTGTCACATTAATAGTTTGTAAAAATATTGTAAAATAGTTGATGAATGTAACATTATTAATGATTTATTGTGTGAATATGTAGTACTTTTCTAAAATATAAAAGTCACAGTTCACATGTTATTTAATTTATATTCTTAATTAAGTATTAAGACAGGCCGCCACACGTTATGAAATTTGAACATCGTCACCTATAACGTGGAGGACAGGGCACGTGGCTAAAACTATATCATCAATTCATCATTCATCATTGATCATTTAATACGAAAAAGACAATGAATTATTATAGATTCTTAACATAAAAGTAATATATACCAATAATATTATTGCTATTCTCTCGTGATTGCTCTAGTCAAAGAAATAGTCCAAGTTGTTACGAATAGTACCATATTTCTATAGTGTGAAACCGCTGCTCAGTCCAATCCCGTTCAATTTGGTCCAATAAACCATTCTAGACTTCTAGACCCTTTAACTGGACCACACGGGCCACACGGGGGCCACACGCTACACGCCTATTATAAATACCCAGACTACCTTGCTTTTCTTCCTCGTTAAACATTTGTCTTTCATATCATTTTCGTTACCAAAAGTTCAACATTTGTGTTCAAACTTCTTTTTACATAGCTATGACAATGAAAAGAATGAGAGAAGATGGTGGGATAGAGAGCTTAGACATGGCTAATTGTCTAATGTTGCTCTCTCATAGCTTAGAGACCAAGCCCAGGAAAGCCTCACGGGCTGATGTGTTTGAGTGCAAGACTTGTAATCGTCAATTCCCATCGTTTCAAGCTTTGGGTGGCCACAGATCAGCGAGCCACAAGAGACCAAAATTGATGGGGGAAGAACTGAAAGAGCATACAAAAACTCAGAACTTGGGGAATAAGCCTAAGATGCATGAGTGCTCAATATGTGGGCTTGAGTTTGCTATGGGGCAAGCTTTGGGTGGTCACATGAGGAGGCATAGAGCAATGATGGATGGTGCATTTTCTTCCGCTACAATAGAAAAGAAAGTGCCGGTGCTGAAAAGATCAAATAGTAAGAGGGTTATGTGCTTGGACTTGAACTTGACACCTTTGGAGAATGATTTGAAGTTACTATTTGGGAAGAAGGCTCCTCAAATTGACTTTACTTTGATGATTTGATTTGATACCACTATTGTAGTAGGTGCTAACAATTTTTCATTTCAGATTCATTGATTTATTTTATGTACAATGCCATTCTTTTTAATTTTTTCCAATTTTGTATTGAATATATTGGATCTTAGTTGTAAAAATGGTTTTGGCCTTTTGCATAGGCATGTCCTTAAGTTTGGCATCCATTGAGGAGATGAGAACACCTGCCTATGAAATTTCAGAGAAAGGAGTGAAGTTGGCTCTTACAGAAAGCCAGATACCGCATCTTCAGAGAACTCTTTTTGCAGATTTAAATTGACTTCTGATTAGTTAGTGTTAGTTTTAGTTAACTCCTTAATAATGATGGAAAGATATTAATTAATGCTAGCTTGTTAGTATGTTAACTAAATCTCCTTTTTCAATCAAGAATTGTGCTCATCAACTGATGAGCATGAGTCCAAATATCATGTCAAGGTTGAAATGTCTTGGATAATACAAATTTCTTGTTCAGAAAACCAAGGAAGTGTATGTTTTAGAGCAACATGTGTCTTATATAAAAGTTGAATAGTTCTTTTGGTAGATGGCACAATGTATCTTGTGACAATTCTTCTTTATGAAGCATGTTGGAAGAAAATTATAATGCTGTATCTGTATGTATGTGCACAATTTTATTTAGGAGGTCCAATCCATGACTCTTGGACTTGCTAAGCACTGTAAAGAGGGGTAGGGTGTTTGAAAAATTCAAATAAGAACTTAAAATTTGACTATTATGTTAAAAGTTAGCTAGCCTTAATTTTCAGAATTTTGAAAAAATACACCCTGTTTCAGATGTATGTTTCTCCCTCTCACAGCTAATGGACCCACATTTAATGGGTTCCACCAACTATGAGGGGAAGAAGTATACACTCGAAACAGGGAATACATCCTCTGAAAGTTGATTACCACTTGCGCTCTTGCATGTGAACATTTTCTTAACCTTCACCTGAAATTTGCTCCAAATATGAATCCAAGTCAAGTAATGTGCGGTGTGCCCCACACGTTGAGGCATTCTAGCTGCCATATTGATGCTAATATGATAATAACAATAATAATATTAAGAACAATAATCAAACTGGACCGCGTAAAATTAAGGTGCTAATATGATAATTTGGTGTAGGAGTTCTAACTACTATTCTATCAACCGACACGAATACTGCAAAACATTTTCATCCATAAAAATGGTGGTGTTATATATACAAATATTATACTCACACACTTTTGTTGCATGACTTTAAGTCATGATTTTAGTTCAAAATAACTGTGTAATATATAACAAATATGAACTAGTATTTATTGAAAAAAAAAAAAAAAAAATCCCTTAAGGGTAGAAATATTTTATAGAAAAAGAGGGAAGCAACTAACTATTTTTATCATTTTTTATATTTCTCATGAAAGTGATATTAAAATTTATCTAAAAAATTAGTGTTACGTTCACAATATTTTCACAAAAATTTATAGGTAGTAACTTGTTGTTGGTTTTAATTTGAACTTAGCTATCACTGAAATTTCTTTTTTATCCATCAATAACAATTACTTACAATCTGCCACTTATGATTTTTTGTAAAAATGTTGTGGATATATAATTTTTCTTTCTAGAATAATTTATTAACAAATACTCTAGACCACCTATTAACATTAGAAAAGATGCAGTTACAACCCTAAAGTGTGCGTATATTTTAGGGACAACCTTAGACTACAACCTTATTTAATATCTTTTTATTGAAAGTGAATTTTGACAAATCCATCATTGGATTATATCTTTTTCTTATATTCTTCATGCTTGCAAAATTTTTAGAAATTAAAGATTAATAGTTATATCATCAATAAATTTTTTAAATTGCAAGTTTTTATAGTTTAAAATTATGTATAAAATATAAGTTTATAAATCACATAATAAATAATATCTAATTTATACAAAATTTGACATGTGTATTAAGAGCATAAAAAATATATAATTCAACAGTTAGATTTTCAAAATATGTAATAATGTTTATTTTATTAAATAAAATTGTAGTCTTAAGCTATAACCAATTTTGTAGTTCAACTTTGTTCATATTTAGGAGCAACACAATGTGTAACTCTTGTAAAATTCAACCTAAAAGAAAAATATTGCGTAAACTGTGAACACATAGTACAATCTTGTATTCTTTGTCGTCTTTGTATGAATGACATGGTCAGTGAAAATTTTTAAATTTCTAATTGTAGTATCTAGGTCCTGGTTCGACCAATCGACCATCCCCTAATCAACTCTCGGCATTTTCTCTGTCGAGTGCAAACAAAGTGGCAGTAAAATATCTCACTAAAGCTAAAGGGAGCGAAGGTGGACCAGGGTACTCATAATTCCCAAATGCCAGCTATTTGGAAGCTCATTTGCAACATACGGTGCCTAAACAAAATAAAGCACTTCGTGTGGAGAGCATGCAGAAGCATACTCCCCACGAAGCAATGTCCGCCGCATTGAAAGGTCATAATGGACAACAGGTGTGAATTTTTTGAAGAAAGGGAAACGTCCCGTTTCGCTTGACCAGTGATGAGGCAGGAATGAGACGAGATTTTAGTCCCGTACAACGGGATGGAGGCGGTGATGAATTTAGACTTTTTAGATCCAACCCACCTCGTCCCACCTTATCCCCACCTCGCATTGATAAGGATTTAATTGTAAATTTTTCATACCCTAAAATCCTACTATTTAAAAAACATATCATCAACTTACTTTATTCTACTCAACAAGGTTTTCTGTCTCTTTTTTTTTCTAGCATGGTTGGAAATACGGTATAAATTTTAACATTTTCTTTTGTCTTTATTATAAACAAATTTATATACTATTAAATCGTTGATTTTGTATTTTGAGATTTTTGTTGTTGTTGTTGTTGTAATATTGTCTTGTTAAACATTTTAATAATATTATTCAATTTCTACTAAAAATTAGTTTGATTTGATGAGAGAAATGTATTTGTAATTTCAAGTATATTTTTATTAATGTTATAAGTTTTATTAAAAACAATTGTAATAGTTGTAGGCAAATTAACATGAAGTAAAGTTTTACAAGGTGGGGCGGGGCTTTGCGAGGTCCCAAGGAGCAAGGATGAGGTAAGAAAATTTTCTCCGTCATGTAGGGTGGGGCAGGGGCGAAGACCCCATCCTTCGGTCCAGCCCCAACCCATTGCCATCCCTAACCACATTATATGGGAATGCAAAATAGCCAAAGAAACCTGGAACAACACAAACTTCAAACTAGGCAACCTATGTTGTCCACCAAAGGAATTCTTAGATGTGGTCTGGTTGCTCAAGGAGGACCAGGGAGATAGAGACAGAGCTAAAACTTGAAGTTATGGGACAATTTTACTGTTAGTTGTGTGCAGTAACTCTAGCCTCTAGCTCTGTTGCTTAACAGCTAATGGTTTTTTATTTATTTATTTATTTGTGTTTTTTTATGTGTGCATCTAGGTATGGACAAAATCATATTGTTAATTTTTTTTTAAATGGTCAGTTTGTTTGTTTTTAGTAAAATTGATTGATTGGGCTTAATTACTTTTAGCTTTACTGTTGGTAATTTTTGTTCTTGGGTAATTTTTTTAGGCTTGTTTATTTTGTTTGAGATTTTAGATCTGACTTTAAATGGAGGTAAATGCTAAAGTTACAAAAAAAATTTACAAATTGTTAATGTGGTCTTTCTCAAAAAAAAAATAATATTATTAACATGGTGAGTGGTTATTAGTAAGTAAAAATATGATTTAAGTGATGGACTTATATGCAAACAAATAAGAATTTACTACAACAACAGATTGTAAAAATATTGTTGAAAAGTTTGTGGTTATAGTAGTACTCTTAAAAGAATCAATGATATTGTTAAAAGGAAAAAAAATGTAATTTTATAAAAAAATTGATACCTATGTATATATTAATATTAAAAAAAAAAAAAATAGGGGGGCCATTGCTTGGAAATCTTCGCCATCACGGCCTGGAGCCTGTGGAATAACAGGAACTCTGTTGAAAGTAAATGCCTTTCTCAGCAACAGCTGGGTGTTAAGCTGTAGGCATGCACTAGTCATCAGGACAGGCTGCCATCATGTGCAGCATAGAGTGCACCTCATCATCAGGGCAGGGTACAATTGTGTGCAACAGAGAGTGCACCTCAGCATTGAGGACAGCTGAAATCCAATGCAGCACAGCCTGCGTTGCATCATCAGGAGAAGACTAAAAGGGAAGTTACAAGAAGATGGGAGCCATGAGCAAAAAACTAGTGTTTCCCTTGAGAGCTCTAGAAGTAGTAAGTCAAAGCAGCGGAAGAGAAGGAATAATTAATCCTCCTTGCATGGGATCTGGGTTTGAAGGACATAGTGGTCCGTTGAAGGTGATTCCCACACCAGAAGAAGCAGCAACTCAGATTGTGTAACTTGGATTGAGGACACTCCTCCCATTAGGGATAAACTTTTGTGTAGTTCATCTGCTAGAGCCCACCAAAAAAGTGTGTGGCGGTTCCTATCCAAGATAAATAAATAACTCTTGTTGTACTTTTTTAAGAAAAAATTTCGGATTAAGACACTTTTTGAGACCGTAACCTACACCAACTTTGAGATTTCAAACTAGCAGGATTATTCTTAAAACCTTGGAAGCTTCAAAGGAAGATTCATTTATTAGCTTAGCTCGCCACTCATGACCTCAAGTTAATCTGTTGGTTCACCAACTTAGAGTCACTACTTACGTCTCACCCCAAATTAAAAGAAATAATAATAATAATAATAATAATAATAATGCAATAAAATATAATATAATATAAAAAAAATGTTATGTTTACAATATTTTGACAACAAATCATAAATGATAGGATAGTTATTAACTAATATTGGCAAACCAAAAAAAAAAAAAAAAACAATTGTAGCAATAAATTCAAATAAAAACCAATAACAATTTACAATATATAATTTGTTGTGAACGTATTATGAAAATGTAGTGTGCATCACATTTTTCTAAAATATAAAAGTCACTTATTTCAGATGGTATTTTAAAACCAATCTACCATTTATGATTTATTATAAAAGTGCTGTAAAAATAGTGTACATTGTATTTTTCTAATATATAATAGTCGGGAAATTATTGTATACTCTCAGAGTACTATAAATGCGTACTCCCTCCACTCACATGAATGGTGAATTTCACTAATTAAATTCATGGTGAGACCCACCATTTATATAAGAAAGAATAATACACATTTATAATACTCTAAAAGTACCTAATAATTTTTCATAATAGTTAATGATTTCGCATATTTTATGTGCTTAATTAAGACAAGCCGTCACACGGTATGAAATTTGAACAAGTGAACATCGTCACCTATAACGTGGAGGGCAGGGCACGTGGATAAAACTATATCATCATCCATATTTAATACGAAAAAGACAATGAATTATTATAGTTTCTTAACATAAAAGTAATACATACTAATAATATTGCTATTCTCTAGTGATTGCACTAGTCAAAGAAACAGTCCAAGTTGTATACTACTACTAATAGTAGTAGGTGAGTTAGTTATGCATTAGTTTGTGACCAGAACTCCTCTATTTCCTTAATGTGAAACCGCTGCTCAGTCCCACCCGTTCAATTTGGTCCAATAAACCATTCTAGACTTCTAGACCCTTTAACTCGCCCACACGCCTATTATAAATACCAAGACTTCCTTGCTTCTCTTCCTTGTAAAACATTTGCCTTTCATTAGTTTCATATCATTTACGTTACCAAAAGTTGACCTCTAAAAAACCCCCAACAACAACCACATTTGTGTTCTTACTTCTGTTTTTTACGTAGCTATGGCAATGAAGAGAATGAGAGAAGATGGTGGGATAGATAGCTTAGACATGGCTAATTGTCTAATGCTACTCTCTCATAGCCTAGAGACCAAGCCCAGGAAAGCCTCACGGGCTGATGTGTTTGAGTGCAAGACTTGTAATCGCCAATTCCCATCATTTCAAGCTCTTGGTGGCCACAGAGCGAGCCACAAGAGACCAAAATTGATGGGGGAAGAACTGAAAGAGCGTACAAAGTCTCAGAACCAGGGAAATAAGCCTAAGATGCATGAGTGCTCAATATGTGGGCTTGAGTTTGCTATGGGGCAAGCTTTGGGTGGTCACATGAGGAGGCATAGAGCAATGATGGATGGTTCATTTTCTTCCGCTGCCACAGAAAAAAAAGTGCCGGTGCTGAAAAGATCAAATAGTACGAGGGTTATGTGCTTGGACTTGAACTTGACACCTTTGGAGAATGATTTGAAGTTACTATTTGGGAAGAAGGCTCCTCAAATTGACTTTACTTTGATGATTTGATTTGATACCACAATTGTAGTGGGTGCTAACAATTTTTCATTTCAGATTCATTGATTTTATTTATGTACAATGCCATTATTTTTAAATTTTTTTTCCAATTTTGTATTGAATATATTGAATCTTAGTTGTAAAAATGGTTTTGGCCTTTTGCATAGGCATGTTCTTAATGGCCTGTTTGGAAGTTTAGAGAGGGAGGAGAGTACAGGAGAGGAGAGTAGTGGAGAGAAGAGTAGAGGGGATAATTCCCCTCCACCTTGTTTGAATGTTTTTAAAATTAGTAAGGGGGAAGAGAGTAATTAGCCCTTCATCTTGTTTGGATGTTTTAAAAATTAGAATGGAGAGGAGAGAAAATGATTTAAATAGACAAAATTACCCCTATTTGAAAATGGACTTACAACATTAGTCTATAATTAATTTATCAGTTTTATAAAATCTTGAATCTGATTATCATTTGTCCAAATCTTAGAATATGTTAGTAATTTTTTTTTTTTTTTTTTGGGAGAAGCATAAATAAAATTAAAAAAAAAAAACAAAATAAAGTATATACCTAAAAACTAAAAAAAGAGTAATATTATAAAAAAAAAAAAAAAAGGAGTAAAAATCCAAACCCAACAGCCAAAAAGAAGAGCCCAATCTTCAACCACCATGCTTTCACACTCTTCAGATCAAACCAACATTTTTAGCAAGTCAAACACAAAAATCTATGAAATATAAAAGCGTAAGAAACTAATAAAAAATCAAATCATCCAAATTCTCGGCTTTACACAATTCGTAAAGCTTCTTCACCTGACCAATCAAATAAGAAAAGAAAAAGGAAACACACATTAGCGTACAGAAATGATGTAGAGTGCGAGCGAGAAAGAGAATTTTTTTTCTCAAAAAGATTTTTCCATTTTTCTCGGGAACCAAACAGAAAAATTGAAGAAAAAGAATCAAACATACGGATTGGAGGATAGAGGGATCAGAGGCGGGATTGTTGGCTGAATTGGAGTCTCAAGCACTGTGATGAGAGAGTGTGACTGAGGTCTGATTTGATATGATTCTCTTCTTCTTCTTCTTCTTTTTTTTTGGATTCAAATCAGCAACCAAAAATTCAATTCGATGCTTAAATTTTCTTAGGAAACAAACAAAGGTTATTTATATAATCGGTTTGTAATTTTGTTAATTTAGAAAGGGTAAATTGGGAAATTTCTTTGGTCAATAATTTATCTACTCTACTCTCCCTCCAAATCTCTCCAATTTTGGGGAATTAAAAATGAGGGGTTAGAGGTAGTTGAAACCCCTTCCCCTCCTTCTTTAAAAAACTTCCAAACAAGGTAATTGAATTACTCTCCCTCCCTCTACTCTACTCTCCCTCCTTTTTTAAACATCCAAACAGGCCATAAGTTTGGCATCCATTAAGGAGATAAGAACACCTGCCTATGAAATTTCAGAGAAAAGAGTGAAGTTGGCTCTTACAGAAAGCAAGATACCGCGCGCATCTTCAGAGAACTCCTTTTGCAGATTTAAATTGACTTCTGATTAGTTAGTGTTAGCTTTAGTTAACTCCTTAACAATGATAGAAAGATATTAATTCAGTTAGTATGTTAACTAAATCTCCTTTTTCAATCAAAAATTGTGCTCATCAACTGACGAGCATGAGTCCAAATATCATGTCAAGGTTGAAATGTCTTGGATAATACAAATTTCTTATTCAGAAAACCTAGGAAGTGTATGTTTTAGAGCAACATGTATCTTATATAAAAGTTGAATAGTTCTTTTGGTAAATGGCACAATGTATCTTGTGACAATTCTTCTTTATGAAGCATGTTGGAAGAAAATTATAATGCTGTATGTATGTGCACAAAAGCTCATTAACTGATAAGTATGAGTCCAAGTTGTTAGGTCAAAATTGAAATGTGAAGGTAGTTCCATGTGTAGTTTATCCAACATGTGCATTTTTTTTATGTTGATGTTGAATATTTCATTGGTGGCTGTGTTTTACCGAATAATTCTTACAAGCTATTGCCTATTATCTTGTGATTTACAATTTTATTTAGAAGGTCCAATCCATGACTCTTGGACTTGCTAAGCACAGTAAAGAGGGGTAGGGTGTTTGAAAAATTCAAATAAGAACTTAAAATTTGACTATTATGTTGAAAGTTAGCTTGCCTTAATTTCTTTTCCATTACTTTAAAACACATTATAATATAAAAATGTGGTGTCTTAATCTTTAACTAGACTATTCCATTTTTTGTTCACGAGTCTTCTTAAAAATCTCTTGGAACAATAATGCTGAATGTCCTCGAATTTGGAGAAAATATAGCCTGTTTCGGGTGTATATTTCTCCTCTCTCACAGCTAGCGGACCCACAACTGATAGATCCTACCATCTGTGAAGGGAAGAAGCATACACCTGAAACAGAAAATACTTCCTCCAGAAGTTGTAGTATTTTCTCCAGAAGTTGGTTACCACTTGCTGCTCTTGCATGTGAACATTTTCTAAACATTCACCTGAAATTTCCTCCAAATATTATTCCAAGTCAAGTAGTGTGCGGTGTACCCCACACGTTGAGGCATTCTAGCTGCCATATTGATGGTGGCTTTTTCACTTATTATGTGAATACATAGCTGCGGAGTAAGCCAAAAACGGCGAAAGAAGGTCAATAATAATATTAATAACAATAATCAAACTGGACCGCGTAAAATTAAGGTGCTAATATGATAATTTGATGTAGGAGTTCTAACTACTATTCTATCAACCGACACGAATACTACAAAACATTCTGGAACGTTCATCCATAAAAATGTTGGTATTTATATATACAATAGTATACTCACACACTTTTTGTACCATGACTTTAAGTCATGATTTTAGTTCAAAATAACTGGGTAATAACAAATATGCACTAGTATTTACTATAAAATAAAAAAAATAAAAAATAAAAACTAACTTTTTTTGATAGTTTTTTATATTTTTCATGAAAGTGGTGTTAAAATTTTCCTAAAAAATGACTGTTACGTCCATAATATTTTTACAAAAAATTATAAGTAGTAACTTTTTGTAATTGATTTTAATTTAAACATATCACTAAAATTACTTTTTTTATCCATTAATAACAACTAGTTATAATCTGCCGCATACGATTTTTTGTAAAAATGTTGTGGATATAACATTTTTCTCCCTAAAATAGTTCATTAACAAATGCTCCAGACCACCTATTAGCATTAGAAAAAATATAGTTATAACCCTAAAGTGTGCATATATTTTAGTGGCAAAGTTTAGTTATAAAATTAATTATAACCTTAAGCTACAATCTTACTCAACATCTTTTTTATTTGAAGTGAATTTTGACAAATCTACCATTGGATTATGTCTTTTTCTTATATTCTTTATGCTTACAAAACTTTTAGAAAATTAAAGATTAATAATTATGTCATCAAAAAATTGTTTAAATTGCAAGTTTTCATAGTTTAAAATTATGTATAAAATATAAGTTTATAGATCATATAGTAAATAATATTTGATTGATACAAAATTTGATGTGTATTAAGAGCATAAAAAATATGCAATTTAATGGTTAAATTTTTCAAAATATGTAATAATATTTATTTTATTGAATAAGATTGTAATCTTAGATTACAACAAATTTTGTAGCTAAACTTTTTCTATATTTTAAAAAGCAGCACAGCTTGTAACTTGTAAAATTCAACCCAAAAGAAAAATATTGCGTAAACTGTGAACACAGTACAATCTTGTATCCTTTGTCGTCTTTGTATGAATGACATGGTCAGTGAAAAATTTTAAATTTCTAGTGGTAGTAGCTAGGTCCTGGTTCGCCCATTCCATAACAACTAAAATAAACTCTTTGGCATTTTCTCTGTCAAGAGTGCATACAAAGTACTAGTGGCAGTAAAATATCTCACTGAAGCTATGGGGAACGAAGGTGGACCAGGGCACTTGGATAATTCCAAAATGTCAGCTATTTGGAATCTCATTCGGAACTTATAGTGCGCCTAAACAAAATAAAGCACTTAATGTGGAGCATGTAGAAACATACTCCCCACGAAGCAATGTCTGCTACATTGAAAGGTCATAACGGACAATAGGTGTGAATTTTTTGGAGAAAGCGAAACTTCGGGTCACATTCTATGGGATGCAAAATAGCGGAAGAAACCTGGAATTCAAACTACGCAACCGATGTTGTCTCCCAAAGGAATTCTTAGATGTGATCTGGTTCAAGGAGAATCCAGAGATAAGGATGGAGTTAGGACTTAAAGTTAAGGGGAAAATTTTGCTATTAATTGTGTGTAGTAGTTCTAACCTCCGGCTCTATTGCTTAACAGTTAATGGTTATTTATTTATTTATTTGTGTTTTTTATGCGTGCATCAAGGCATAGACAAAATTATTTTGTTTAAAATTTTTTAAAGGGTCAGGTTATTTGTTTTTGGTAAAATTGATTAATTAGGTTTAATTGTTTTTAGCTTTGCTATTAGTAATTTTTGTTATTGGGTAATTTTTTTGGGCTTGTTTATTTTATTTTAGATCTAAGGTCTGACTTTAAATGGCGGTAAATGCCAAGTCTCCCTCCGTCCTTGTCGAGAGAGAAGGGTTGGGAAATCTTCGCTATCACAACCTGGAGCCTATGGAATAACAGGAACTCAGTCCGCCATGGTGAGTAGGTAAACCATTGCTTTGGAAGCTCGGAGACATGAGGAAGAAATTCATGCCATTATTCCTACAAAAAGCCAGAAAATCCCAAGGCTGGTAGTTAACAGAAACTACTGAGAGCAAAGAACCCAAAAGAGAAAAGAAGCTTAAGCTAGAGAGAGTTTTGGGATGGAGAAAATGTGGAAAAACTGAATATTACTCAACTAAATGTATCTGTACATGAATATGTGTTAAATACAGAAAACAGAGCAACTAACATCCCTAAATATACGGATACAGTTAAAGCACGTGTGTCAGTTAGTTGACTCACGTGTGAACACAAAAACATATCACTAAACTACAGCAATTCACTAAGCTACACTGTACATGACTAAAACTAAACTACAAGAAACAAGCTGTCGTTTATATCAAATGTCATCCCTGTATTTCTTCCTTCTTTTGCTTCGTCCCTTCTCCTACTTTATGATCTGTACTATGACTTTGACACTCCCCTTCAAGATGAGAACCAGGACTGTGAATATTCACAATGCTCATCTTGGCAAGTAAAACTCTTAATTGTTGACCACTAAGAGCTTTTGTAAGAAGGTCAGCTAGCTGAGAGTGAGTAGGAGTGAAAAACAGCCTAATGACATTATCTTGAATCTTATCTCTGATCAAGTGACAGTCAATTTCTATATGTTTGGTTCTCTCATGGAACACAGGATTCTCACCAATATATATGGCTGCTTGGTTGTCACAAAACAGCATTGCAGGCTTTGGATGGTACACTTCTAAGTCCTTCAACAAAGCTAATATCCAAGTCATCTTGCATACAGTCACTGCCATGGCCCGATACTTTGCTTCAGCAGAGGATCTAGAGACAATGGACTGTTTCTTAGACTTCCATGAAATCAGAGAGTTACCCAAAAATACACAATAACCAGTGGTTGATCTCCTAGTATCAACACAAGATGCCCAATCCGCATCTGTGAATGCCTTTAAATGCAAATCCGAATTGGATGATAACAAAATGCCTTGTCCAGGACTTCCTTTTATGTACTACAAAACTTTGTAGGCTGCATCCAAGTGAGGCTTTCTAAGTTTTGACATAAACTGGCTCAGTTTGTTCACTGAGTATGTGATATCCGGCCTAGTAATGGTTAAGTATATCAACCTGCCAACCAGTCTTCTATAAATTCCAGGATCGGGTAATATCTCTCCATGATATTTGCTTAATTTCAAGTTTTTCTCCATAGGAACTTTACTAGGCTTACATCCTGTCATGCCTGCATCTTTAAGTACTTCCAAGGCATATTTCCTTTGACATAAGGAAATGCCTTTATTTGATCTGGCCACTTCAAGACCAAGGAAGAATTTCAGGTTTCCAAGATCCTTTAGCTTAAACTCTTGATCCAAGAACACCTTAAGCTCTTCAATAGCATGAATGTCATTACTTGCTATAAGAATGTCATCTACATACACCAAAAGTGCTATGAAAGATTGATTGAATTTCTGAGTAAAAAGGGAGTAATCAGACCTTGACTGTTTGAATCCACATTTGAGAATGGTGGATGAAAATTTTGAATACCACTGCCATGATGCCTGTTTAAGACCATACAAGGATTTGTTAAGCTTGCACACTATACTCTCCCCTTTGCTGTGGAACCCTTGAGGCAGCTGCATGTAAACCTCTTCAGAAAGCTCTCCATGAAGGAAAGCATTGTTTACATCAAGCTGAGTTAAGTGCCAGCCCCTCACAGCAGATATGGCAAGCAAGGTTTTAACAGTGGTCATCTTGGCAACAGGAGAAAATGTTTCAGTGAAGTCCAAACCCTCCTACTGTGTGAACCCCTTTGCCACAAGGCATGCCTTATACCTCTCCACTAAGCCATCAGCTTTAAACTTCACCTTATAAACCCATTTGCATCCAATAGCTTTCTTATGAGATGGTAAGGTAGTGAGGGACCGAGTCTGGTTAGATTCTAATGCAGCAATCTCAGTAGCCATTGCATTCTGCCATTTGGGATCTTGGACAGCCTCATGATAAGATTTTGGTTCAGAAACAGTAGAAATAAGGGAGCAAAAATGGGCATAAGTGGGAGACAAAGTGGAAGAACCAAGAAAATTAGACAAGGGGTATGGTGTACCTAAGAGAAGTGAGGCTGAACCAAACTTGATGGCATGATTGGAATGACTAAACTTATCAGTAATAACTGTGCTGCATTTATAATCTTGCAGATAAGAAGGGGCTTTAGACAATCTAGTGGATTTTCTTAACAAAGGAACAGGAGGAAGAGTATTAGTGTTGGCATTGGTGGTAGGATTAGGAGTTTCATTAGAAACAGAAGAAGGCAATATACATGATGGAGAAGGAGAGTCAGCAGGTGAGGAAGGAGTGAAGGAAGGAGCAGGAACAGAAGCAACACTTGAATCAGGAGTAGGGAGGGGTTGAGGAATGACAGAATCAACACTTGAATCAAGTGTAGCATCAAAAAATGCAGATTGAGAAGTATCTAAAGGAGGAAAAAGGTGAGGAAAAGTGATATTTGAGTGAGGGGAGGAAGAGTAAGTGGATGAAATGAAGGGAAAAACTGTCTCATGAAAAGATACATCTCTAGAGACAAAAATTTTCTTAGTGGCTAAATTGAGTAATTTGAAACCTTTGACACCAAAAGGAAATCCTAGAAAAACACAAGGTATAGATCTAGGATCAAACTTAGATCTGTTATGAGATAGGGTAGAAGCAAAACATAGACAGCCAAAGACTTTTAAATGAACAAAAGAAGGTGGTGTATGGTAGAGTTTCTCAAAAGGAGTTTTATTCTCTAAAATGGAAGAAGGCAGTCTATTGATTATGTAAATAGCAGTTAAAACACATTCACCCCAATAAGAAATAGGCACATTAGACTGAAATTTTAATACTCTAGCAATGCTTAAAATGTGTTGATGTTTCCTCTCCACAACTGAATTTTGTTGTGGAGTGGCAACACAAGAATGTTGATGCAAAATCCCATGATTAGCATAAAATTCATGGAGGAAGAACTCAGGAGCATTATCAGTTCTAATAGCTTTAATATTGGTATGAAATTGTGTTGAAATCATTTTGAAAAAGGAAATCAATAGAGGCCTAGTGTCAGATTTTTTTTTCATGAGATAGACCCATGTTGATCTAGTTGCATCATCAACAATGGTAAGGAAATATCTAAAACCATTATGAGTAGAATGGGAAAAAGGACCCCAAACATCACAGTGAATGAGATCAAATGCATTCTTAGACAAATGATTGAAAGAAGGGAAAGGGAGTCTTTTCTGTTTTGCAATGGGACAGAGGGTACAATCTTTATTGCTGTGTATAGTGCTTACATCAGGAAGAATATCACACAAAACCTGAAGTTTAGCATCTGATACATGGCCTAATCTAAGATGCCAAAGATAGGACTTTGTGGCAACAGGGATATCCACAACATTATTTGCAAAGGAATTAAAAACAGAACCTAAGACAGAAGATACATTTGAAACAGAAGTGCAAGATTCTAGTGGTTGTAGCAGATAGAGATTATGACGCAGCTTACCCACTCAAATCGTTTTCCAACAAGAAAGGGCTTGTATAAAACACATATTGGACAGAAATATGAAGCAACATGATAGGCTTTTGGTTAGTTGACTAATGGATATTAAGTTGAAGGTAAAAGATGGAACACATAGTACATTTTCAAGAACTAAACTAGATGTTACTTGAATAGTTCCTATGTGTGTGACTACAACTCTTTCACCATTGGGTAATTGAACAAAAGAAGTCATAGAACTGGTAATTTTAGTGAACAAATCAACTGAATGAACTATGTGATCTGTGGCACCCGTATCAAGCACCCAAGTATCTTGACTAAAAGCTGTTTTATGTGAAGGATTGACAGCAAAAATAGAGTGTTGCATGCTTAAACATACTGAATTTTGCAGAAAAACATCAGATATACCTGAGAGGGCAGAATTGGCTATGTGAATTGCCTTATTAGAGCTACCAGAATTGGATGGATGTGTATTCAACAGGGAAATCAATTGCTGATATTGTTCTAGAGTGAAAGAGAAATTGTGAGTCTGATGCATAGCTTCATTCTGAGATTGATCAAGATCCATCATAACCTGATTTGCCATGGGAAGCTTTCCCTTTTGCTTGTATCCAGGAGGGAATCCAACAAGTTTATAACACTTCTCCTTGATATGCCCAACTTTTCCACAGTAACTGCACATAGGCCGTCCCTTTCCAACATTCCCTTTGAAATTCTTGCCATTGTTTCCTGGATGAAAAAGGCCTTGATTGAAGGCTTGATTCTTGACAGCAAGGGCAGTAGATTCAACAGAAGGAGTGGCATGAAAATTTGAAGATTTTTTCCTTTCCTCTTGGATTACCAAAGAAAAAGTTTTGTCCACAGAGGGAATAGGTTCCATCATGAGAATTTGAGTCTTTACCTGTGAGTAACAATCATTCAATCCATTTAGAAACTGCACGATTGAGTCTTGGTGATGAATGCGGAAAATTTTCTCATTCACACCACAAGTGCATTTTCCACATGAACACGATGGCAAAGGCCTCAGATTTAACAATTGATCCCAAGAAGCTTGAAGATCAGTGAAGAAGCTTGTCATTGTTGAATCTCCTTGCATCACAGTGGAGATTTGCTTCTGAAGTTGTGAAATCCTTGGTCCATTTGCCTGTAAGAAGCGATTCTTGAGAGCATTCCAGACATCAAAAGCTGTGTCTCTGTAAATGACACTTGCAGTAATCTGAGGTGAAACTGAATTTAAGATCCACAACGAGATCATTGAGTTACACTTTGACCATGCCTTTTTCTCAAGTGGAGTAATCGCCATTGAAGCAGTGATGGAACCATCTACGAATCCAAGCTTACTCTTAGCATCTAGAGCCATTTTCATCGCTCTAGCCCAATTAGGATAGTTATCCTCAGTAAGAGGTTGAACAACTAAGATCGCACCAGGAGATTCACCATGGTGCAAGAAGAACGGGCTTCGAGGATCTTCTAATGGAGAAAGCTCTCGTGTAGTAGAGGAAGTAGTATTTGACGCCATTGATGAATGGTCAAGCTCTGATACCATAACAGAAACTACTGAGAGCAAAGAACCCAAAAGAGAAAAGAAGCTTAAGCTAGAGAGAGTTTTGGGATGGAGAAAATGTGGAAAAACTGAATATTACTCAACTAAATGTATCTATACATGAATCTGTGTTAAATACAGAAAACAGAGCAACTAACATCCCTAAATATACGGATACAGTTAAAGCACGTGTATCAGTTAGTTGACTCACGTGTGAACACAAAAACATATCACTAAACTACAACAATTCACTAAGCTACACTGTACATGACTAAAACTAAACTACAAGAAACAAGCTGTCGTTTATATCAAATGTCATCCATGTATTTCTTCCTTCTTTTGCTTCGTCCCTTCTCCTACTTTATGATCTGTACTATGACTTTGACAGTAGTACATAAAGTAAACTTAGATGGTGCAATCTTCAAGATTCAGGGTAATTGTGGGGTTGGCATGGTGATTCGAAATGACCAAGGCAGCTAATGGGAGCCATGAGCAAAAAACTAGTGTTTCCCTTGAGAGCTCTAACATTGGTGCATTTTCAGATTTGACGTGGGTGCGAAACTCAGCAATTTTTAAAAAGTAAGACCCGGTAATTTTTGAAAAAATAAGATATAGGTGTAGCAGAATGCGACGATTAAAAAGTTATTAAAAATAATTTTATTTATATTTTTTATATATTTTTACTATCAAAAATTTTCTTAAAAATTACTATGACCTATTAGTGAGGAAGATGATTTCGTACCGTACCGATTGGTATTGCCAATATTTTCCGCTCCGATAGGTCGGCCAATACAGAAATGTAGTGATTTCGTTCCGGATTAAATACCAGTCATATCGGGATCATTTCAGCCGTACCAGGGTAAATATCGGATTTCGGCCGGTTAATGGATACCGGCCAGTACTGAACTTGACCCAAAAATGCCATATGATCTACTGGTTTTCTCCTCTTCACGCCGGATGGGCTCTCTCCAGCTCTTTGCCCTTTACGCCATTGATTTTTTCAGCTTAACACTGGGACGATATTGCTAACTGGAGGTGAATGGTGGCACCATCGATCCGTTGATGTTGCGAAATGGGGCTTAAAGCTTAGAGTAATAGATAGAGAAAGAGAGGCTGAAACTAAAAGCTTTAACTTGAACACAGAGAGAGAGAGTGTGTGTTTTAAGATCTGAAAACGTGAAGTGGGAAGTATACAAGCAATAACGTGTGAACATGAAAAAACTTGATAAACTTTGGAAGCCGTGATGACAGGTTGGCTCTTTTTTTTTTCCTCAATTTTTGTGAGTTCCAACGGCAGAATAGGTAGCTTTTTAAATTTTTATTTTTTGGGTTTATCATTACCACCCACAAGCAGTATCTCATATCTCATTACCACTTGCAAGCTTTTCTAATATTATAATATTTTTGTATTAATGAAAAATTCAAAATGGTACACTGGTATTGATCAGTATCCAAAATATATTGTACTGTTAGTCAAATCGGTACAGTCTCCGGTATGGTATTGACTCCCTTGCCTGTTAGTAGTGTTTTTACTATGACACGTTAAAAGCAAAATGTACCACCAAACGCCCATGAACAATCAACAAAGCCAAAGCCCATAAACAATTAACAAAGCTAAAGCCCATGTACAGTACTCTCTCAACACAAGGGAGACGGAGAGCAGAGACAGAGAGGCAGAGAGCACAGAGAGACAAGTGAGAGAGAGAGAGCTGTAGTTTGAAGTGAAGACTAAAGAATGCATGAGAGAGATTAGGCCATTAGGGTTTGTTATTGAATTTCAGCCTAAATCAACCGTTTCGGACATTTCACCCAATACAGACCAATACGGCTTGAGTAGGTGCGAATCAGCCCAAATCTGTGCCGCGTCGGCACGAGTTGACATGAGTCGTGAAAAAAAAAAAAAAAAAGAGTAGGACGTGATACTAACACGCAAACAATGGCGTCCCTCACGCATTGCTGCGTCAAACATGGGTGCGACTCCTCTGGCTCCGCGCCCATGCTTCCTAGTCTAGAAGTAGAGAAGCCAAAGCAGCTGAAGAGAAGGAATCCTCCTTGCATGGGATCTGGGTTTGAAGGACATAGTGGTACGTTGAAGGTGATTCCCAATTAAGTGGATCTACGCCATCTGCTACCCCCATCTAGAAGAACATTGAAGGCTCCACGTGGTGTCTGCAGAAGTTTAATTCATGGAAAGCTTCCCACACCAGAAGAAGCAGTAACTCAGCTGCCCACTCATTGGCTAGATACGCCACGTCTGTAACAGTTTGTGTAATATGGGTGGGTGGGGGACACTCCTCCCATTATTGAACACCAAACATCTGGACTAGATTAGAGATAAAATTTTGTGTAGTTTATCTGCTAGTGCCCACCAAAAAAGTGTGTGGCGGTCCCTATCCAAAGGAAGATTCGTTTATTATGACTTAGCTAGCTCGCCACTCATGACCTCATATTAATCTGTTGGTTCACAAACTTAGAGTCACTACTTACGTCTCACCCCAAATTAAAAGAAATAATAATAATAATAATAATAAAATATAATATAATATAATAAAGAGAAATATTATGTTTACAATATTTTCATGACATTTTCACAATAAATTATAAATAATTAATTATTATTAACTAATATTGGCAGAAAAAATAATAATTGCAGCAATGAGTTCAAATAAAAATTAATAAAAATTTACTATCTATAATTTACTATGAAAATAAAGTATTATGAAAATGTTATATAAATTATATTTCTTTAAAATATAAAAATCACTGATTTCACATGATATTTTATAAAAAAATTTATTATTTATAATTTATTATGAAAATGCTCTGAAAACTTCATGTATATTTCATTCCTCTAAAATATAAAAGTCACAAATTTCACATTGTGCTTAATTAAGACAAACCGTCATACGGTATGAAATTTGAACAAGTGAACATTCGTCACCTATAACGTGGAGGACAGGGCACGTGGATAAAACTATATCATCATTCATATTTAATACGAAAAAGACAATGTATTATTATAGTTTCTTAACATAGAAGTAATATATTCTAATAATATTGCTATTCTCTCGTAATTGCACTAGTCAAAGAAACAGTCCAAGTTGCCTACTACTACTAATAGTAGTACTACATTTCTATAATGTGAAACCGCTGCTCAGTCCTATCCCGTTCAATTTGGTCCAATAAACCATTCTAGACTTCTAGACCCTTTAACTCGCCCACACACCTATTATAAATACCAAGACTTCCTTGCTTTTGATTACCAAAAAAGACTTCCTTGCTTTTCTTCCTCGTTAAACATTTGCCTTTCAAATCATTTACGTTACCAAAAGTTCAACATTTGTGTTCAAACTTCTTTTTACGTAGCTATGACAATGAAGAGAATGAGAGAAGATGGTGGGATAGAGAGCTTAGACGTGGCTAATTGTCTAATGCTACTCTCTCATAGCTTAGAGACCAAGACCAGGAAAGCCTCACAGGCTGATGTGTTTGAGTGCAAGACTTGTAATCGCCAATTCCCATCATTTCAAGCTCTTGGTGGCCACAGAGCGAGCCACAAAAGACCAAAATTGACGGGGGAAGAACTGAAAGAGCGTTCAAAGTCTCAGAACCTGGGAAATAAGCCTAAGATGCATGAGTGCTCAATATGTGGGCTTGAGTTTGCTATGGGGCAAGCTTTGGGTGGTCACATGAGGAGGCATAGAGCAACGATGGATGGTGCATTTTCTTCCGCTGCCATAGAAAAGAAAGTGCCGGTGCTGAAAAGATCAAATAGTACGAGGGTTATGTGCTTGGACTTGAACTTGACACCTTTGGAGAATGATTTGAAGTTACTATTTGGGAAGAAGGCTCCTCAAATTGACTTTACTTTGATGGTTTGATTTGATACCACAATTTGTAGTGGGTGCTAGCTATTTTTCATTTCAGATTCATTGATTTATTTCATGTACAATACCATTCTTTTTATTTTTTTTCCAATTTTTGTATTGAATTACAATTTTTTTTCTTATTTTGGTTCATGTCTAATGTATTAAAACTTTACATCCTCTATGTTGTTGGTTTGTTGGACTAATGGAATTCCTAATATTATTAGTTACGTTCAATCATATTCGTCATTTTGTAAGCAAAACAAAAAACCAAAAGATTCACCTTGGCAAACAAAAAGAAAAGAAAAACTATCCATTCAATTTTGAAATGAGTTTTTATTGAGTCACTGGTAAGTCTTGAATTTCAGATCTAATCTCACCCTAGAAATGCTTGAATGCCTCCTTGAGTATGAAAGGATTTGAGTGATAATTTTCTATTTACTTTGATTTATTATTATATTTAAAAAATAAAAAATAAAATAAAAAGAGCAAGGGCAGCACATGAAAAGGCAAAATAAAACTCCAATTTGACTAATCTTCCCTCAATCACAGTTTGGTGGTAAACAGCAAACTCCCCAGCACACAAGTTAGGTTTCCACTTTAGTACGTAGCTTTTATGTTTTCTTTTACTTCTTTCAAAAAGAGAGAATTTTCATTCAAATATTAAGAAGTTAATAAAATTACCCAGAAATGCATGTTCTGAATTCTAACTTCTAAGTCAAAAAACGGAGTAGTACACGCCGTGAAAGACTACTATAAGCCGTGGGTGGTCAAATCTGGCATGTGTTGTGGGCTTTCTTCGTAGTTTCCTTTTCTGGGCCATCCTAAAAAGATGAGCATCTTTCTGGAGATAGCCTAAAACAACATGTCCTACTCTTGTCCAACACGACATTGGTTTCACTGGGCCTGACCTAGCAAATTGGGAGACGTTATCCAAATTGGCTACTTGGAAATCAAAATTATTAAATGCAAGTCAAGACCAACTTTATATACTAATATATATATATATATATATATATATATATATATATATATATATATATATATATATATATATATTATATAAGAAATGCTAGTTACATAATACTTTCACAATATTTTCACAATAATTCTTAGTAGATTATTATTAATGAGGAAAAAAATAACATTAATAGTAGACTCATTATAACCAGTAATAAAATATTATAACAATAACAATATGCCACCTAAGTTCGTTGTAAAAATGTTATAAAAATAAAATTACTTTTTTTTTTTAACCAGTAACTCTTAAATTGCTTACTACTGTACATTTTAGTGTTTCTGCATGGTGCTTATGCTTTTTTTATTCCATATATAACATGTCTTGCAAAAAAAAAAAAAAAATTACTTCAGAAGCCTCATAAGTCATAATATGAACACATAGTAATATTCTTTTTTAAGCAACTTATAATAGAAAGGATCCTCGACTATCCTAAAAAAAAGTGTATTTAAGGAAGAAAATAAAAACAAAGTTAAAAAAAAAAAAAAAAAAAAAAAGTAAGTCATACAATTGTAAAAAGTCAATAGAGGATTTTGATTCATTATGTTGCTTGTGAAAATTGCTTTCAATGAAAATGACCAATCATCTTTCCAATAATGTCAATGAAACTTTCCATTACCATTAGTATATCCAAAGTGTTCTTTCAAAACCCATGTCTCATAGCAACCAAGTCCATGCTTTCGAATAAATAGTCAAAAATTATTTATCAATTGAAATGTGGGTTTTGGACAAAATTTATGTATAATAATTTAAGCGCAGTACATTTAGTTCTTCAATTAAATTCAAACATACAATTGAATTGAATTTAGCCTGTCACAAATTATTTCATTCTCAAAGAGATCATAATGAAATAGTGATGACTGAATTTTGGCCTCTTGCATTGGGATGTCCTTAAGCTTCAAATCCATTTTTACAACTAAGATCCAAAGTTAAAACTTAAAAGGCTCCCTTTAAGTTTATCGATTTTGTATGGAACACGACTAGGAGATTAACCTCATAACATGATCATTATTTTTTAATTTTTTTTTATTCAAAGGAGACTAGCATTTATTTGTTTAACCATCAGGATCATTCCCGCTAAAAAATAAAAACGATTCCAATGATTTTTTTTTCAGTGTTAATTAATTATACTAAAATGAAAAGTTTAGCTAAAATTTTCTTGTGTTTGACAAATCAACATGCTTTCAAAGCAAATGAAAATGTTTTAATAAATTAGTTCGTTATAAGCATACCAAAATAGTGTATTGTCAAATAATACTATTGAATCTAGTCACTAAAAAATGTTATCTATGCATTAATTTAAAATTAGTTGTGGGAAGACAAGTGGTGAAGAGTGACCTAAACCGAAATTTGATTAACTAAATTAAGTAATCATCAAGATCTATTTGGGAAATTTTAGGTCTACGACGCCACGCAACCACCTTGCCTCTCCGAAGGTATTTTGCTTGCAGCCTCAAGTCAAGTGTTACATCATCAGACATAGACATAGTAGTATTTCATTATTTAGAATTATTAGTTTATATATATATATATATATATGCATGGTTTGTAGAATTTTCTCAAACTGATCAAGAACTGGAAGGAGAATGGCTCCTTGATCAATTCTTCTAGAGGGAAGTAGCTCTAGCTATTACATGCTCCAATCATAAAGCTGAAAACCAAAAGTAATATATAAAGCTAATAATATATTAACCACTCATTTTTCTTATCATTATTCAATGTGGGATTTCACTCACACGTGTATATCCAACAATTTTTGTGTATTAAACTGTACAAGAGAGTCTTTATATAGACACTATGTGATGGTGATATGTAGCTGAGAGCAAAGAAATGAGCGTGTGTGGCATGTGTCAGTGGCTGTTGGCACATATGGGCACATGAGATCTCCGAACAATGAATGATTGGAGAAGTCATTTACTAGTTTGATCGATTTGAGTACAAGGAATTGTATGGGATCAATTTCACAATATACAAGCTCGATGAAGTCAAGGGATGATTGGAGAACTCCTTTACTAATGGATCGAACTACATTGGGCCATAAGGACGTGGCTCTGATACCATGTTGAGAGAGAGAGAGAGAGAGAGAGAGAGAGAGAGAGAGAGAGAGAGAGAGAGAGAGAGAGAGAGAGAGAGAGAGAGAGAGAGAGAGAGAGAGAGAGAGAGAGAGAGAGAGTATTCTATATATATATTTCTATGTGTTAGTTTTTAGACCCCTTAAAACACAACCAAATTAACCTAGTAATTAGCCAAGTGATTAACTTAGTCAAATTAACAAATTTAGATTAACACAAAGATATCATATCATGCAAAACAGCGGAAATATAAATAACACAATGATATGATGAACCAGGAAACCACACGGTAAAAACCTGGGGAGGATTTGACCTAATTATCCTCAAGGTAAACTTGAATCCACTACGAAAGAATCGAAGTTTTACAATAGGACTTAGACTACTAACATCCTATTGCTACCCACTAATAGAAACTTACTAACACGACCACGTGCAAGCTCCAAGACCACAGACTCTTTCTTAATTGGATTCTCCAGCAAGTACAAGCACACCCACTTGTGTTTCTTTAAGTTCTTTAGTGCAGCAACTGAATGATCATCAAGTTCTTGAACGAATCTTCTCTTGATAATCCTAAGCTTGTGTAAAGGAAAGCTCCTCACAGTTCTCACAAGAGATTTACACAAACCGCAATATGAGCAACTTCTAAAACGTGGCTAGGGTTTTCCTTATATACTTGGGACAAAAATATAAAACCCTAAACGTTTTAAATGAGCTAGGGCTGAGTTGGAAATCTGCAGAAAAAAACATTCTGGCCGAGATTCGATCAATCGAGCTAGGCCGAAAGTCACTAATACTTCTACAGCCACTCGATTCCAACTTTACATTAACACACACACACTTTGAGTGAGTCTAAATAAGACTAACACTTGTTTTAATCATGGTTTGCCAACATTACACATTAGAGTTCTAAATACATTAGTTCCTAAGTTTTTAGAACTTAACACTATGTATCAAATTGTACAAGATCAGTATATTTATGTGTATCAAACTGTACAAGATTAGTATATTTATGTGTATCAAACTGTACAAGAGAGAGTCTTTATATGCACATTATGTGTGTAGTACAAGTAGTATGAGTGTAGCGCAGGTACAACAACACAATGGGCCCAGGCCCATTGGGCTAATAACCACTAACAGTAACAGGTAGGAGCTACGAAGTGCTTATCTAATCTAAGGGTCTCTATCACAAACATAATCAACTTTATATTCAAAGGCCACTAGGGATTTTTGTGTTTAAGTGTCAATCATGATCGTCTATTTATATATATTTTTGTTCGTAGAAATTTTTATTCAATGAAAAGCTTCCTTAAACTTACTATTGTGTTTGCCAAAACATGGTTTTCAAAGAAAATGACGGATCATTTTTCAAATCAGTCATTATAAGCTAATGTTTCTCCTAGATATAGTACTTTAGAGCCCATGTCGGCAAGAAAATGACTGATGCATTGTCTCTAATGCAAGTAGCAGCGCGTGCCTCCCGGAAGGTATATAGCTGCGTCAAGACTCGAGAGACAAACAAGTAGGTCAGTTACATCATGTGATATAGGGTCTGATTAAGTAATTAGAATATAACTTAGTTTACAAATATGCATGGTTAATTTGTAGAATTTCTCAGTGTGATCATCAACAAGGACCACACTATAGTTCCTCTGGTATAGGGAATTCAGGGCTAGCTACATGACCAATTCTAGCATACATCACTGTGATATAGGTCGGTCCAATATTATAAAGCTATTAATGGTCGTTTTTGGCTCTCGAAAGATCTTTTTTTATAATTATATATAAGGCTCTCGAATGATCTTATCCTCATTTAGTATTTTCAACTGAAGCGTACGTCTCATGTTCAAATCTTTTATTTTCATTTTAATTATCGAATTAAAAAAAGAAAATGTAATTTAGGATTAGTTCAACTTGTGGGGAATATAAACTGCTCGCCGCTCGGATGCAGAGTAGTTTAAAGTTTAAACAAATTTTAGATTCACTTAAGTCAAACATGAAGTCATTAATTTGGGAAAATTATTTATCTCGGGTGCAACCCATTCGTGCCCGCTGCCTCCTGAGAGGTATAATTGCATTCTCAATAGTGTTTAATTCTTCAGACTTGCATTATGTTTTTAAGGAAAAAAACAAGGCAGACTTCTTTAAGGGCATTAGTTAATAATCTATTTAAAGAAAATTTTTATGGGAAAAGAAAAAAAAAATAATTAATGTTTTGGTAGCTTTTTTTATTTCCCATGTGACAAAACTTTTCTAAAATAGATTATTAATTAATACCCTAAGGGCACTTGTTAGTATGACCCTATATATATTTAAATATGGTTTTTGAAGTGATCGAGAGGACCACACTAGTAGCTCTATTTGGAGGAGAATAGAGCTCTATGAACAACTTTAATAGACTAACACGTCACTGGGGTATTTTGTCTTTGGTTTAAGCTTGTATTTTTGTTTCTTGTTCTTTTTATTTGTAATTGAAATTTTATTATGACCCATTTTGGATGGAGAGGATAAGAGTGTAGAGTTGACTAAAAATAAACTAATTTTAAGCTAAATTTACTCTACTCTACTCTATTTCCCATTTTTCCCCCTTAATCCAAACAGAACATGAAGTAAGAAAAATGGGGGAGGGGGCAAATTCTAAAAAAACTAAAACGTCACTGAATCTCTATAATGCATGTAAATTTATAAAGCTGAAAAACCTTTTACCTCAAACCAAATATGATTTTAACAGGCTCTCCTTTTTATATGCATCACTTTCACTTACCATACTTGAGTCATGTGATTCTCAAAAAAAATACTTGAATCATGGCTCATGACTGTGACACTAAACTTTAATCTGTAAATTTATGTATGAATGTCGGCTGAATTATTTTAAGTTTTGATTTGATAAATTATTAATTGTACAAAAAATTTAAGTTGTTAAGAAATTGTAGATTTAATCATTTAATATGATTAATAAAATCATATCAAAGAAATAGCATCACTCCTAACAAATGGAAAGAGAGACAATGATTCTTTGCTGGATATATTCATGCTCATGCAGCTTCATGCTAATCTCAAGTCCTTCACGATAACATCATTTTTGTTTTATAATGTGTGAATTGAATGAATTTTCTCTTCGGTAAAACACTGCTACTCTATATGGCAATATCATTTGCTTATTATGTTTGATTTTGTAATAATAATTTTATGCTTCTCTAAATTGCAGTCTCTAGATCAATGTCATCTAAGAAGGAAAGGTCAATCTTTCCGATTATCCAAACCACATGTTTTCTGCCTTTGAATTGAATTTTCTTTTCTTAAGAGAAGCAGTTATAATGGTCCAATCATGTGATTATTTTTTACTAATGAGAAGAGCCTAATTGTTTGAGAGAATCTCAAACTTATATACTTGCCACCTTCGGTTGCTATCCATGCATCACAATTATTCTTCTCAGAAGTCAAAAGACCTCAAAGTTAAAGCCTGGTTACATGCATTTCAGTGGACCAATAATTTGGAGATCCAAAGCACCAATCACAGTAATGATAATAGTTTAGTAATCGACTTTAAAACTCCCTTATAATGTAAATAACCAATCAATGTTGGCAATCCATACTAATCAATCCTACCCAACTTTGATAATTAAATTTCACTATAAAAAAATAAATAAAAATAATGGTTCTTAACTTAGTGGTGGAGGACCATGCTCTTTGAAAATCCATTCCTAACTGGTAACCAGTTATGCAGATTCTGAAGAAATCAAATTTGTTTGATTCTAATGGGATAAACAAACAAAATTTCAACTTTACAACTCGCAATGTGCTATAATTGATTAGTTTAGCTACCCTCTTGGTCCCTCATCTAATTCAAGTTTACATTAATCGTAGATTCTAAGGATCTCTCAAACCATCTTTACAAAATTAGAGACTATTTTCCAACTCATGGGATTCTATCACCTGAAATCATCAATGACGAAACATTCCAATTTTATGCAAGGCTTTTAAGAGTCCTCAGTAGTCATTCAAGAAATTCATTGTACAACTTAATTTTCTAGTTTTATTCTTATAGTCATTTGGTGAGAGCTACTTTTTTAGTGGCTCGTGTTCCTTATTATAATTTTGATTATATTCTGCTACTATGTGTATCACGTTTCTGCTGTCAATTTTACCAAAATCATTTTAAAGAAACCATGTTTTAGAGCAAAGAGACAATTAAAATGAACGTCACTGCTGACCTGATTTATAGTGTGAAAAAATGTTTCTTGGTGGTTTTTATTTTTTATTCCTTATTGGAATAAGAGTTTCGCTTAACGCCAGACTGAAAAATACAATGGAAATTTCGTTAAGACTTCTTCGGCAGATGTCCCATATATTATGGCCAAAACGCAGAAGATTCCTACTGAATCAGTGATAATATGCTCATAAAAGAGATTCTATAAACAGTGATAATATACTCATAATAGACTTGGCAAATTATTAGTGGTAGATAAAAAATTAAGTTATATCAATGATGGATTCATATAAAAACCTGTAAAAACTTTGCTAACTCAACTATTACGAAAAATATTGGGAATTTTTTTTTTTTTTTTGGTATATAACATTGCTCTAATATAAAAACACAGCATATTGCAACTAGCCTGGCCCATGAAGATCCATGATCCGTCTCTGTTCTTGCTATTTCTCAAGTCAAAGAATAAATAATTAAGGAAAATGATCAAATTAACTATCAAACCATGTGGCAATTAATTTAATATATGCCTTATAATCACTACTTGGAACTGTTCTATAATATATTCAGCAAAAAATAAATAAACAAAAACTGCTCTCTTGTATTATATTTATCGAAAGTTAACTTCTTCTCTCTTTTTTTAATATAAAAAAGTTAACTTTTGGGAGTTGGGAGCCCCACGTTTATTTATGGAGTAATTAAAAGCAAAAATAAGTAATTATGATAACATACAACTGTGACATTGAGGTATCGGCCGTGGGTGTGATAATTTGAAAAGCTTTCCAAATTTGAAGTTGTTATAGATAGCCTATGATGTAACCTATACCCTCCTTATTATTGCAAGGCTTCAAATTCTTCTCTTGTCACCGTGCCATAATAAAACTTCAAAACATTTTTATAATATATTAAATTGTCAACTCACTATATCACAATAAAATAGAAAAAAATATATATATATTAGTATATCTCAAAACAAATCTAAATAAGAGCATTGTGAAAATATTATAAAATTTTATTATGTGTTTCGGTGTTTGAATATTGACCCCACCGATTCTTTCAATTCAAGTGATGTCAAGAAGGATTCTATATGGAAAACACTTGGAAGCATATTAGTATATTTTATGTGAATGGAAAGTGATTGTGACAGTCACTAGAATTTATTATCAAAATAGTTTTGTGAAGTTTTAAAAATTTATAGTTACGAATTTAATCATCTCTTATGGTGAACAAAAACAAGGTGAATTCATTTTCAAGCAACAGCTAAAAGCCTAAAACCAGGTCTTTATGGTATATTGTTATGGCTGTGATGGGGGTTAGGTCGGCTTTTCCCTTTGAGGAAAAAGGGAAAAATGATTTAGCCAGAAGAAAATAAGTTGGGTTGGGTTTATTAATCAGGATTAGGATGATTTGATGAAAATCCCTGAGTGACTATAGTCTAAAGCGTGGCTAAAAAGCACTAATGAGAGAGAGAGAGAGAGAGAGAGGGGGGGGGGGGGGGGGGGGGGGGTCATGCCACCCAGTTCTTGAAGAGCACAAAATTATTACCATGATTATTATATTATGCATGCTTGAAGGATCCCCTATAGAGCGCATAATTATCATAATAGAGCTAATGATTAGGAAGCTAATTACAGTAATCATAGTAGTCCTAATCTGATAATTGATTGGCTTCTAATTGCTACACTCAGCTTTTTTTTTAATTAGTTAGTCCAATTCTCATTGCTGTTTTTTTCCAGCCGTGGCCTAAAGTGAGGCATATATAGCTTGTGTTCAAATAAGTTTTTAATTAGTCTTGAACATATTTTATATTACTGATTAGTGATTGCGATTATGAATCTTAAACAACCCGACCCGCCAACACCACATGATTTGACAATTTGTGGGGACTAACAAATTCTCACCTTTTGAGTGACCCCTTCGAATGAACTAAAGCCTAACCTATGATTGAGGATGATGATAAGGAATTTTACCAAAGCAAACTAATCTTCACTACAAAAGAATCTCAGAAAAGAGCATAATAGTATTCAGTTTCAGGTTATGTTCACTTAAGGAGAGGATTAAAATAGCTTGACAATGACAATGATATAATCAATTTCATAGTTATGGGCATACATACACTCATTCATAAAAGATTACATTTTTTTTCAGGAATTAAGTTGTGTTGAGTCCCTCCTAACATTTGCAAAAGGTTGTAATCATTCACCAAAAATTACATATGTTGATCAAGTACTTACACTTGTTTAGTTAGGCAACATCACTACATGAAAAGTTATCACCATCCAAGGAGAGAATGCAAGATGTGAGGAGTGAGGACACACCATTGTTATGGTGTTGATCGCCCCCACACTCGCAGTGCAGTCATGCAAAAAAGTTTCAAGAATATATTTTAACCCTAATCATGTATGATCATTAAAAAGTGACAAAGATGAGTATAAGAAATCTATTGAATAGGTTGTATAGGACCACACAGTTCTCATTTACTCACATGACTGCAAGTCAGTTGCATAAGAAATATAGTGAGGGTCCCAAATAACTCATTTCTCAATTCTAACAATTGAAGCATGTTGTTTAACCTGCCAATGGTCATTAGTCTTTTGGTCTAATGGCTCCTCGATCCTTATTGGTGGAAAATGTCTAGGATTCAATCTAGAGGGGGTAAATCACTCGAGCCCAAGAGGTGGCAAAGTAGGTTTAGTTCGAGCTAGTAGACCTAATATTGTTGGCACAACCAAACAGGTTAAGCCAAGATGCAACCATCGACTGCTCTTCAAGTATCTTGATTATGACCCTGAACATAGTTCCTCAATCAAAGAGAACAAGCCCACCAACTACCACCGGGGAAATACTATAGAAACCCCTCTAAACTAGCGAGTTATGTACACACTCTATTATCTAAACACTCTTGCCACTTTTCTTAAACTCATCATATGATTTAGTACACACTCTTATCTAAACATTCTTGTCACTTTTCTTAATCGTCAAAGTGCCTCTAATCAAAGCCCATTGCTTGGTCTCCAACATAGTAAGTCATTCTCATTGTAGTAGTTTAGAATCCTTGTAGTAGTTTGATTTCCCATTTATCCCACCTACACCATCATTCCTACTTTGACTTGGGATAAAAACAAATAACTTTCACCTTTTAAGCTATTCAATTTCGATGCATCACTTCTTTAGTTGGTTGATTTGCATTATTGAACAACAATTCCTAATCTCTTTCTGTTATGTTGTGTTTCTTTTCCTATCTCGCTCCACAACCCCCCCCGGCGCCCCCCTCCCCTCTCCCTATTTTTTTCTTGGTTAGCATAATAATGCCAACACAATTATAACATTTTAGATTTTAATTTGTTTTTGTAATGAAAAGTAATTTAGACGTTTAGTTACTTTTAAACGAAATAAATCAACTTGTTGAATTAACCACGAATTATGCAATACTAGTTATTACCAACCATAGTTTATGCAAGTCATCAATTATAAAACATTAAGTGATAAAGTAAATAACACAAATATTGGTAACAAAGTAGAAAATCTATGGACATATTCAAAAGAAAAACCACTACAGTGTTCCCAAACTCAAAGGAGAAATTCATTTATATAGAATTAATGTTTATACATGAATCATATCCATGAATCATCGCCAAATCATGTAGACTATTCTATCTAGAATTCCTTCCTCAAACAATGACTGTGACTCCAAGGACTGCCTTAAAGGGTTGGATGAAATGAACCCAATTAATTTTAATCATCGGAATAATCAAGATTATCACGGGTGAGATATCTTGGCCTTGGTTTATGTTATTTACCTGTAAAAAAAAAAAATACTATGGTCCCTTTTTTTTCATCGAAATTAGGTACGTATAGCCAAAAATTGTTAGTTAACTTAATTTTGATATTTCCTCACAATCCTAATACGGATGTGTACATTGATTAAGTAATCTAGAATGTGAGATTTGATAATCCACAAGTAGAAGTCATTTTAGTGCATATCATAAAAGGTCCACTAACTAATGCCTCGAATAATTTAATGACTCAAAAGCTAGCTTCCCTAGTAGATGAATCCTGCGATGAAGCAAAGAGACAATTCACTTGTAGTTGGGGTCACCTTTTGACAATTTCTTCAGCAATAATATCATTTCTTGTTAATTGCTAATAACATCGTATAACATTCCCGTATCCCAGAATTCCACTATATCATTCCTTTATAATGGCCTGAAACATGGAAGGTTCCAAGGACAGATATTGGACCGGCCATATATATAAGCCAATGTCTGTGAATGCGTTTTTTCAAGCTGCTTGCTATTGCGCTCGTCAAAAAGTTCTCCGAGGAAATTGATAAGGACATACGTGTCCACAATATATGATTTGAAACCTAATTTTTAATATTATACTTCATTAAAGATTGTTTTTAATATTATACATTTCATTAATAAAATGTGATGGGGCCATATTGGAAAGTTTGAAATGGTTGGAGCCGCCATATTGGCATCAGCAATATAGATCATAAAAAATGCGTTGGGATTGTTAAAGTTGTTGATCGATTGAGAGACTTAAAAGAAAAAAAAAATGTGAAAGTAAGAACTTTCTGTGGCTGGATCTATCGATTACATTTACAATAGAAATTAAGCTCTTAACGATTACATATTTATTATTAAATATGTATGCTAATAAATCTATTATAGAGTTTATATACTAAAGAATTCTAGATTAATCCTAGGATTAGTTTGCTTGCAAGCAAACTATACACCACCCTAAACTTCAAATGAATCCTTAGTTTGTAAGGTCTTGAATGCATAACGTGATTAGTTTGAAAATGTGGAAGGCGTTCTAAAGTAGCAAACGGCCACAGTTGATGATTATCGCCGACACAAATTGCTGCAAGTTGCTTCAATTATTGGAAGCATTGTGTGTGACTGGTGTTTGCTAATGCTACGCGACATGTGGTTCATGAGAAATGTGTACCCTAAAAAGACTAAGGAGTGATCATGGTCAATAGGTGATTTGGGATGCTTGCACAGTGGGCTTGCATGTATTGGCATGATGCCGGAGATTGGGCACTAGGCAAGTAAGATGTTGGTATGCATGATAGCTGATGTGGCACCTTTATTGGACTGGTATTATAATGTGACGAGTGACATGGGGCGCACTGACGATTAGTTGATATGACAAGATCTTTTGTTATAGATATAGTATTAATGATAAGACTAACAGTTTGGTTGACATGACAAAAATTTTTGTTATAGACATAGCATTGATGATAAGACTAATGTTTGGTAACTTTGGTAAACATGACAATACCTTGTATCAATACTTGACATAGAGGGCACTTTGGCATAGCTAGCTAAGTTGCTAGGGGGTGACTTGGAAACACTACTTTGTTTAGGGGGTGACTTGGAAACACACATTAATTGATGCCACATCAAATTAAGCGTGGTGGGTTTTTTTTTTTTTTTTTTTTTTCTTCTTCTTCTTTGAATTAAGTGAATCACGATGGCTTGCAAAATATTTGGTTGTGACGTGTGGGTTTTTGGATTTTAGAGTGTCTGGCATTAATAATTGATAGTATATTAAAGTTGTTAAATGATTGAGGGATTGAAAGAGAGAAAAGAGAAAAGTGGAAGTAAGAATTTTACATGGTTCAGCTTAACGGTCTAAGAAAACCCTTGACACTATATCTTAACTATTGAAATTGTGTTTATAATGAATTAATCTAATGTAGGGTTCATTTAGAACTCTAAGACAACCTTAGACTAATCCTAAGGTTAGTGTGCTTGTTTTACAATTACATGTGCCTATAATAGGTTTGGACCTTTTTGGAGTATAATATCTCTAACATGATAATGCAAATCGATTTAAGTTAGAATGCAAAATTTTTTTTTTTTTTTTTTTTTTTGATAAGAATGCAAAAATATTATGATAGGTTAATGTCTCATAAGTTGTTTGAAGACATGAGAAAAAGGTCCTATCCACATCAACAAAAGACTGGATATACAAAGTTACAAGAGATTCAACAAAATAACAGTCAAAGGTGCTAATAAACAAATGCACACTCGCACAAACTTGAATTGTACTAGTTAGATAAATCTGAGTTCAAAGATTAGGGAAGAACTTTCGATGCAGTCAAGATTCACAGAAGCTATGATAAAAAGTACACACTTTTTTTTTTTTTCCTGATAAATAAACAAAAGTACGCATGCACTTTCTTCTTAACTTTCCAATGTTTTCTTTCTTTTGGTAAACGGATAGGTTTGCTTCCTCTCTCTGTTAGAATTTCTGTATGTCTGACGTGGTCATGCCACCCTTAAGGAGTTTCATGACATAGCCAGTCTATTTTTTTTTAATTAAGCCCTATCATACAGGCATATTGGGTTAGGTTGTGGAAATGATTTTTGTCGAATCTCCAAAGGCCAATGGCTGAAAGCCACAATTACTAAAACACAACGTGGCCATGACACTTCGCAAACCAGCATTGGTCTCTTTCTCTTTAAACTCCTTATACCCAACAATACTATAATAATCATATAAAAACTAATCTCTTTTAAAAGTTCAAGTTATCTTCACAAGGAAAATAAAAAATAGAAAAGAGGTTCAACGTATCTTTGCTTATCTCAGATGAGAAAGGACCTTTAAGCTTTTTTATTGTCACCGCTTACCAATAAAACCCTAATATGGGATATGATTGGATTTCTGCGCAAATTTTCTTTCTTCACCTTCTCCGCAATCCTCAAGTTAATATTGACCGTAACATAAGGACATAGCACGTGTACGAAATAACATGTTACAGGTCGATTATATTGAGGTAATGGAGGGTCTATTTTACAATAGTCACTCGACACATGTTCATATATGAAGGATATGCTTTCGTTGAGATAGCGATGTTACAAGTTAAAAGGTAGAAAAAGGCTCCAAATATGTACTAACTTAGAAGCATTTTTTTATATATAATTTTTCTGTGATAATGATAAATCGTTCAGAATCTTCTGTTGGCAAAATGGCCAAGTGTGATAAGATGAATATGCCTTATCAATTATTCATTTTATTGCGTTAATTTGTATGCCATGATCATATATATGCTACTACAGCATTCAAAATTCCAAATTGAGTATGAAAACTACATCAAAAAGAAGAGAGAGGGAAAAAAAGTAGCTTAATTAGAGTACATGCACTTTCAATTTTTCATATATGCTTTCTTATGGAGATTGCACTTGCACTGATTCGCCAAAAGAAAGCCAGACAAAACTGTAATTGGGACTGTAGAAGTCATTATTGAATTATTGGAATATATACCAAGCCACATTTGATGGAGCATTCCAATGAAACTAGGAAAAAGTGAGGAAGATTGGGACTGCATGTATTCTTCTTATAGATCCACAAAAAAAAAAAATGGAAAACGATCGAGAACTTAGAATAAAAAATTATAAACTATAAATAAATCGCTTTTGCAGCGAGGTTGAAGCTAAATTACAAGATTATTTGATGAATTACTCAGTATATACCACTAATGTAAGGGAAAACTACGTTTTTAAACAGAGAAAACGACCTCATTTTTAGTTGAATAGTTTTATCCAAAAAAGAAAAAAAAAAAAAAAAAAAAGTGTTAGTTGAATCTTTACTACCGCCAGTAGAGTCCATTGTTTTATTTTTCCTGAAGCCTATGTGTGTTTATTCATTCTGATCTGGATTATCATCCGCAGATACCAGTTGAGTGACTAATTAATTTGTGTCACATCAAGGTTAAAATTGTAGCCATCATTTCAATTCATTGGCTTTTTCAACTATTGAATTTGTTCATTAATTAGGATCTTGACTCTTGAGACTAGAGCTTTGAATGAATTGAGTATTTTATAAATAATTTTTTAAAAGTTATTTCTTTTATTTAACAAACATGCAAATCAAACTCAATCTTAAATTTAGGTTTGAGTCAAACACAAACAAATTAATGTGTTTAGAAAACTGTAAACGATTCTAGTTTTGTCGAGTAGTGCATGTTCAAATTTAGCTCGTTAATAAAATTCAAAAGCTCAAGCTTGAACTTGAGACAAGCATAAAATATTGTTTGAGTTTAAGCTCATGGGAAAGTTAAAAAAGTTTAAGCTTGGCTTTGCTTGACTTAATTCATTAGTCAAGCTAAGCTTGATCTTAATATCAAGCTCAAATTCGAGCTCAAATCAAGCTTTTGAACTTGAAATCCAACAAAATTATATTATCAAATGCTTAAATCTCCCAAAATTAAGTAAACAAAAAAAAATAGTATACTCATTTTATCGTGCTTCTAGTCTGGCTTATGATTAGCCATTGTTCAAATTACAACTTTACAAAATTAAATCTATCGATTCATCATTTAATGTCTATAGCTTCATCAATTGTTCAAAATATAATTTTTACATCCACATTAAATGACAAAGAACTAGAAAAAAACTTGTTTGTAACTATTGTGAATGAAAAATTATTAACATGTTTCATGACTTTACAATAGATAATGGATAAGGAATGATCATATGTGGCCCACTTATAATTTTTATATTTTTTAAAGTAACTAAAGTCTAAAGTGGTGTTTGATCAATTTAGAGGGAAGTGAAAAATTGAGGTAAAGGGTGGTCCAATATGAGACATGTTATTATTAAAATATATGTAATTAATGGGTTTATTTAGAAAGCACATATCAAGCCTATAAATAAGTTTATACTCAACTTATTTTGTATCGAGTTTTATTACTCACAAGCTTATTTATAAACAAATATTTTTACTTCGGCTAGGCTTGTTTAGTAACAAACCTAAAACTATTACTCAAGTTTTGGCTTATTTATAAACAAATAAATATAAACGAATTTTTTATCGAGTCAAGTCTGAGTTGTTTATAAACAGTTTGATTCGTTTACAACCCTATTAAGACTAAGCTCGGAAGTATAAAGTTCAATATATATATATATATATATATATATATATATAGAGAGAAAGAGAGAGAGAGAGAGTTAATTATATACATGGATATATAAAAATGTACTCATATAGGCTTAAAATTAGCTTGAGTAAGTTTATAAAGAAATTCATAAGATATTAAATTATATTTTAAAAATATAGGCTTGGTGATTTTTTTTTTTTCCCTTTTTTTGAGGCAGTGGAATCTAGTTTCTATAAGTTTCATATACGAAAATATATTGGGAAAGTCATAGGCCTAAGGTCCATTTCGTTCACATTCCTGTCATGAGTCATGACACATAGCCGTTCACCCCTTACCATGACTTCTTTCTACGACCTCCTTTTTAAACAAGACAGTGATCTTTAATGTTTGATATGACCAACCCAAACAAATCAAATCATAAGGCAAATCATCACAGTTGAATAAAGATGCATAGACCGCTAAGTAGAAGTTCAATCAATGATTAGCGTGTAAAGGAAGCCGCTTTCGGTGCTACCCACACCTGTTTTTATAGTGTGTTTTTTGGACAGGGAGAAGAGACAGGACGACGAAGAGCAGACGGAGAGGAAAATTATTACGCCTCCTGGAGGAGTTCTTCCCACTCTCTTCAATGAAGAAAAAAAAAAAAAAAAATCAGATTATTTTTTTGGATACAACGCCTGCCTTTAACGTCTGTGTTTCATTTTATTTTTTTTTTAGAAGAACGTTTCACATTTTCAGCGAGTTTCATATACTGTTCACGAGACTCATAAACTTCTTTTTTCAACAAAAATTTCATTAAAAATAAGACATACAATACCATTCACACATTTAAAAATTATTTTACTATAATATTTTCAGTTTTCAATTTTTAGTTACCACGTTTTGCACAAAAATTAATGTTCAAAATGTGATTTACTTTTTAGTAAAATTTATAAATCCTGCCTTCTAGTTTTGGATTTTTTTTTTTTTTTTGGGTTTTTGTGTTGGGCCGATAGCAATAACAAAATTTTTTTTTTTTTAAAGCTCAATTTCAAAAAAGTTAAACTAAATTTACCCTAAACGTAACATCTTTTTTATAATATATTACTTCATTTATATGTGAGACTCACGCATACAGAGAGAGATAATGGAGTATATGATATATAAGATACTACCTCCTCTCATAGGAGGTGGACCTATAAGTAAAACCCATACTGCTTTTGAGAGGAGGAAGGATTCCACGAGAGAGGCTTTAACTCATGGTGTTTGGATTTTTTTTTTTTTTTTTTTTTAAAGGATGGCATGATATTTGGATTTTGGAGGATTAAAATATCCCTCCAAATTCTTGATAGGGGATGATTGAATTCACTTTTCTTTGACGTTTTTAATGGGAGACGGAAAGGGTTTGAGGGGATTTAAATTGTAAGACACCCCTCTAAATCCCTCATTTTATATTCCCCTCCAAATTCCCCCAATTTGGAGGGAAAGGAGATCCATCTATATTAAAATAAATAAATAAACTGTCAACTTTACCTATATAATGTCAATTTATCTCTATTTCTTTAAATTAAACAAAAGAAAGGTAATTATCAATTTATACAATGTCTTATTATTTCATCCTCTTCTCATTTTAATCTTTTAAAACATCCAAATAAAGGAAGAATTTGTATTCCCTTCCTCATACTTAATTTTATAATAACATCCGAATAATGGGAGGAGATACCATTTCCATCCCATTTTCCCTCTTTTCCCCTCATACCCTCTATCCCCTCTCCTCTCAAACTTCCAAATACATTGTTAATTCCTCTAAAATGGGATAACATATAGGAAAACAAGTTCCAATTTTTATATATAAAATAAACATTAAATTATCAATTCTGCTCTTAAGATGTATTTTTATGTCTATTTCTTTAAATTAAACAAAAGAGAGATATAATTGTTATTTTGTATGGTTTTTTACATGTCATCTCCTTCCCATTTTAACTTTTAAAACATCTGAAAAAAAGGGAGGGGTATTGCCTCCTTTTTAGTTTGTTTGTTTGTTTGTTTTTTTTTTTTTTTTTTTTTTTTAAATTTAAAATCTCAATAAGGGGAATGGATAACCATTCTCCTCCCCTCTCCTACCTCTCATTTCACTACTCTCCTCTCCTTCCAAACATACCATTAGTCTTTTACGAAGTCACCACCTTTTTTTTATAGAAAAACACACACAAGAGAAAATGAATGAGATTCTAACACAAAGATACACCACAAATTCCCCTCAAAAACCAAGGTAACTTTTAAGAAATTATGGAACAAATTATACTACACATAATACACTCTCTAAGTATCCACCTTTTGTTACCACTAATCTAAAACTGGATCTCTCAATAATTTCTTTTTAACTAGGAATCTAGAAGTATTGTTTTTTTTCTTAATATGGATTAATTAAAATTATGGTGCCTAAACTATAAATTTATGCACTTAACAATCAATACCCTAATTCAAAATTAATATTTAGTTAGTATTATGCACATGCAATTTATAGAGTATTCAAAATTATATGTAAATTAAGAAAATACTTCAATAAAATTAACAATACTTTATGGTACTAAATGTTGGACTATTTAGAAGCAACATGTTCATAAAGTGATTGCAATTGAAATGTAATTTTTTTTTTTTTTTTTTGAGAAGATGACATGTAAATGTTGAGATAGATAAGTTGAAATACAACAAAAATATAAGTTTAAATGAGAAAATTTACTTTAAGGTAGGGTGGCTCCTATTTATGAAAATAAAAGGAGTTACCATAGTTAGTAAAATACAGTAATTATACAAACGGGTCTAATTCGACAGCTTTCAAGAAAAGTACGTTTCAAAATATTGGCAAAAAAATACAGAAACGGAGAAAGAACGGCATGTGTATAGTACGAGTATAATATGTCTATTTTATTAAAATTTTTCAACAAAAATACGGAAACATTTTGCATATAATTTTTGTTCAGATAACTACATGTATATAATATTAAATCATATCTAGGTATTTCTATCTTATATTCAACCAAAAAAAAAAAATCAAATCAAATCAAATCTAGGTAGGTATAATTATGTGAGAGAAAGAGAGAGAGATTTAAAAAGAGAAAGAAAAAAAAAAGTAAAGAAGAGTAAAATGTATTACGATGAATAACTTTAATGCTGGGAACTGTAAGACCCCTTTTCTTCCTTTTTTTTTTTCTTTTTTTTTAGAGAAACAACGTGAGACACTTTCGTAGAATAACAATTGACTATAGAGTGTGATACCATGGGATGAAGGATGCAATATATTGGGAGTTTTTCTTATTATTATTTCCTTGAATCCGGTAGCTTTTGTTTGGGGGAATTACACTTTACCACCCTAAATTATACCTTGGATTATACTTTGCATCTTAAACTTTTCGAATGCACATTTTGTACATAAACTATGACCCTTGTTACACTTTGCACCTCGACGTTAAGTTTGCCGTTAACTTGAATGGAAAAGTATGACATCATATGAAATGACTCAATTACCCTTCTTCTCAATCCATTAAAAACAAAGAAGAAATTACACTTTACCACTCTAAACTATACTCTTGATTATATTTTGCACCATAAACTTTATATTTCCATCCAAGTTAATGGCAAACTTAACGTCGAGATGCAAAGTGCAACAAGAGTCATAGTTTAGGGTGCAAAACATGCATTCAAAAAGTTTATGATACAAAGTGTAAGGCTCTGTTTGGTTCGTGTAAAAGCATTTCCGGAAAATATTTCATTTTCCAGGAAATGCTATTTTCCGGAAAGGAAAATGTATTCAGGTGTTTGGCTGCCTCGGAATTCGTTTTACGGAAAATCAATTCTGGTGTTTGGTTCATACAAACATTTTACGGAAAATGACTTCCGTTTTACGGAAAATCAATTCCCATGTTTGGTTCGGTCAAACATTTTACGGAAAATGAAATTCGTTTTTTACGGAAAATCAATTCTCATGTTTGGTTTGTGGATCATTTTACGGAAAATAACAATTTCAAGTACCGGCATTACCTAAACAAACCTGTAACAGTACAAAAATATTCATCCACTTCAACATCAAAAATAATCATCAAAATTCAAACATCTGCGTTGCCTAAACACATCTGTAACAGTACAAAAATATTCATCCATAATATTCAAATAAAAACAGCCACATCAATCGTTCAGGTGTTTGGCATTACACCTCCATGGTGTACAAATATGATACCTACACGTGGTATCTGAACAGTACAAATACATAATTTGGGCAATTGTATCCTCCCAATAATACAAAAGACTACATATATAATACAATGATACGTCAATACTAGTACTACAACAAAAGTTAATTCCTAAAGCTACCGTCACAGTCAACATGAAACACCAAAATACTCAAAGTTGTGAGAACAAAAAACTATTCAACCACAGCTTTCTCAACCTAGCATTCTTAGTTAGAAATCCCCGTGTTGTCTTCTCATTTTCACAAAGATGGTCAAACGCAATTGCGAGCATGTCTTCGCTATACCCATCTGCCATCATAGCCATGACCTCATTGTAAAGAGTTGTGTAATCCACCGGGCCCCGGTTGATTTCTTTCAGAGCCACAGCTATTTCCTTCAACTGATCAGATAAATCAATCAGCACACTATCATCAACATTAGAAGCTGCACGCCCTCTTTTGCGGGACTTGGAAATTCCCGACCCAATGGTGGATGACTCCACTGCATTCTTCCCTTTCTTGACCACACCCTCCTCCACATTATCTCCGACAAACTCAGCACTTTCCCCATTGTTTGGCTCATGCTCAAGATCCACATAGGACTTAGAAAAGCCACCTGTGGCAGTGTCCTTCCCCACAACAATAGCTAATTCGTCATATATCTCAATTTTTTTATTCAAATACTCCGCATGCTTTCGATGCGCCTATAAGGGAGAAAGGAACGTATAATAACAATGCAATAATCACTTCACTCATAAATTCAATATAAATGGCATTAAATGATTTAGGTCAATGATAAACAAAAAAATCTGTTAGGGAACAGGAGACATAACCCATGATTTTCACAGACATAATGGTAACAGAAAATACAATGTACAAATCCTAAAACCAGATTTTACAATAGATCCGCATATAAAAGTTATATTTGAAAAACCTTATAAAAGCAATGGAATCCTAAAAATGATGATACTATAAATTTCATATAAAGAGGGTACTTGAGCAGCCTTGTCTTATTCTCAATTCATAGATTATAAAAGGCAAAAACATATATTATCATTTATATTAAATAAAGTATAGTTGGAAGCCATACCATGACTTCTTCTTGGTATGTCTTTGTGTCGCATGTTATCATTTTGAGGTTGTCATCCCAACCAAAACAACTCTTCTTCCTAATGGTCTGAATAGTGGACCACGTGGTCCTTAGAGTTCGCATTCGATTTTCTACATAAGATGGATGGCACTCAACCCCAAATTGGGCAGTTATCTCTTTTGCTACAAGCGCAAAGGAGCCTGCCCTAAAAGTGCTGGACGGCTTATTACCCTTTGCAGCCTCTTGCGCAAGTATCTTAAAAAAAACGCAGCTATAGGTCCACCTTAAAAAAATTATTTGGCTGGACCTATAGCCGCGTTTTTGTAAGCGCGGCTAAAAAAAACACAGCTATAGCCTGCGTTTTTTGTAGTGTATACTATGAGACATATCTATTAAATAATTACTAAATATATTTTTATTTATATTTTCTATATTTTATGAAGCATTTATTTTTCACATAATGTTAAATATATATTAATTTAAGAACAAAAATATATAATAAAGTAAATTCATGACTATTAAATGATATTTAGAAATTAGAATACAAATCAAGAATAAGAATATATATATATATAGAGAGAGAGAGAGAGAGAGAGAGAGAGAGAGAGAGAGCCAAAACTCAGAGAAAATCTAATTAAATTTTAATTGGATTCTCAATTTTGTGTCATGTGTCCCATTTAATTTTTAATTTTTTGCCAAGTAAATTATTAAGTCTAAAAATTGAAGAGTCTAAATCCAATTAGATTTCAATTGAAGTCCAATTTTTTCCACGTGTCCATTTATTTTTTTTAATTTTTGTAGCAAATGAATTATTTGGTGAAAAAACCAAAAAGACTAAATTCAATTAAATTCTAAATCAATAATGAGAAGTCATTACATATTTTAGAAATGTATGGTTTAAAAAAAGTTTAAGCTAATACTATATAATTTGAATCTCTTCAAAAAAAATATAATTATGATTGTTTTTCATTATATCCGTGTATATACATGAGGCTACACAATAGTATTTGATGGTGTATCAAAAGTATGTCTCGCTTCGTCCATAAAAGGGCGTCTGTGAGAAGGAAATAAAGAGATTGGATGTAAGGAATATGCTCATCCTCAATGTGTTCATCCGTCCTTGATAAAGGATGGACGAGCATATTGGTTCCAAGCATGAATCATACTCGTCCTTAGTTACATCATTCGTCCTTGATCAAGGACGGACGAGCACATTGAGTTTTCAACAAGCATGCTCCTCGCCCAAAGTTTAAGGAACAAACTATAATTTTCTAATCCGAAGCTTCTACTATTGCTTATGAAACGCCGGTTCAAATAAAGTAACTTCCATGGCAGTTATGAACTCCTTGACAATAGGAACGGTTATAGAGATAATAACCGTTCCATGTATGCTATATAAGCATTCGCTTGTGCAAAGGTAAGGCATTCAGACACTTATTTCCAGAAAAAATCACTCTCTCATTATTGGGAATCATAAGTTTACTAAGTTCATCATCGGAGGACTTTTGGCCGGTCCCCACTGGTCCCCTCTGACTTATTATTTGTTTTCAGGATCAAGCCTTAAGATCATCAGCGTTCGATACTCACCAACCTACTGATTCTCTAGAACTATCAGTATTTATTAATTTTCAAATACATTGTTACTAGTAGGGCATGAATACTCTCTTTATATTGTGAAAGTGTATTCAATTCCTCTTGTATCTGTGTCCCACACTTTTTTTTTTCTTTTTTTTAAAAATGACACAATTGAGATACACACGAAGAAGTATTCTAGGCATTTCCTGTGTTCGGTAGAATGAACAAAGTTTTTCTCCAAACTAGTTTGGAGAAAAACCCTACAAACTTCTCTTTTATCTTTATATTGAGTGTGAATTTTAAAAATCTAATTGTTAAATTGCATGTTCTTATTATATCCTTCATGCTTACAAAATTTCAAGCAGATCAAAGATCAATTATTATATCATCAAATAAATATTTAAATTTTAAGTTTTTGTGATTTAAAATTGTGTATAAAAAATAAGTTTATTAATTGAATAGTAAATAGCTTCTGATTTGAACAAAATTTGATATGCATATTAAGAACATAAAAAAACATAAAATTCAATTGTTAAATTTAAAAATTCACAATCAAAAAATAGATATATGAAAATTTTGAAAAAAATTTCCTCCAACTAATTTGGCGAGAAATTTTGTTACCATAATAGGCAAAATATCAATGAGACGAATACGCATACGATATGGTGGTTTAGTAATTCAGGAGGTGTTTGGTACATGTACTTAAAAATTGAAAATATGTGTTTGAAAATATATGTGGAAATATGTGTAGGTAAAAAAAATATGTGAAAATACATATAATATTATTTAAAAACTAAAAACATGTGTCTAAGTAGGTGTACTAAATAAGATTTTTTTTTTTTTTAAAACACAAGGGGAGAAGATAAAGTTTTTTTTTAAAGAAACCAAATGGAAGCTCAGTTACATTAACAAAGTGTTTATGGTTTTAAGCGCTTACTATAGTAGTACTACTAATTAATGTAGTAAATGACTAAAATACCCGCCAATGAAAGGAGTGTTTGGTCTTTAGAACATGGGACTTGGACTTCAACATCCCCATCTCTCTCTGTCTCTCTCTCTCTCTGAAATCTCTGTGCACTTTCTCCATCTCACACTTATAAATTTGAGGACCAAACTCACTTTTTACTTTTACGAGGAGGAACGCCTCCAAACTTGTTCTGCATTTTTTTCTAAACACAAATCTCCTCCACCAACCAAAAGAGGAGAATCAAGTACACATCACAACAGTACTTATCAAAAAAGTACACATCACAACACAATCCTGTGATTCCTCTCTTTTTCTCTCATAAAAGGGGCCTTTTCAATCTGAAGCGCGCACTTTGATCTTTCTCTGCAAAAACTTAAACCTTCCAATCTCCATTTCTTGTAAGTTCTTGTGCATCTCTGAGATTTTCTTTTACGTTTTTGGTATATATATTTTTTGGTTGGTTAACGTCAGGCCTCAGTGGATTGTACTTGTGGACCTGTGGTGTATGTAATTATTGTTTCTTTTACCTTCTTGATTGTGTCTTCCTTTTCCGCTAAAGTGACTCAAATCAAACTCTAATTCGCAATGTTGTTGACCCCACTCCCCAAAACTACTTTTGATGATTTCTCTGCTTCATTATCCCGCTTTTCTAGTGTACTCTGTTTTTCTCTGTTTTTCCTTTTTTTTTTTTTAATTATAATAAACGTCTTTCTCTTGCATTCACTATTACTGTTTCACCAACACACAAATGGGTTAAACCGAAAAACAACTTTAAGATCTTGGGCCACAGTTCGGTTTTCTGGTGTACTTTTCTGTTTCTTCATTATGGTTTCAATGTCTCAGATTTATATGTACGTTTTCTTAGGTAGTTTCAAAGAACTAAAAAAAGGTGAACTTTTCGAAATGGGTTTAATTGAGATTGATCATTAATCTTTAAAATAAAAAAAGTGAAGTCTTTCTTGTTGTTTAATCCTTGATCTTCCACTCTGACTTCCTCTCTGTAAAGAGCAAAACTGGTGCTTGTAAAGGATGTATCTGGCTTCTTCTTTCTCTTTCTTCTATATTTTATTCACAACATTTCTTTTTCTTTATTTATTTTATTTTCCTTCCTTGCTTATATATATAACTCTCAGAAGTTGTCTCCGTTTTCCCTGCAACTGGGTTTTTAATATTGCCGTTGAATTCTCCATTTGAAACTAATAAAACCGTCTTAATAAATATCCTTTGTTTTTTTCGTACCCTCTTGGTGTTTGATAACTTTGATTAATAACCCATTTTTGTTTTTATTGAAAACTTTCAGTTTTCAATTGAATTTTCTAAAAAAAACAAATCTTATAGATTCGGATAGTCTGTCACTTATACATTGAAATACCTTCTTTAAGTCTCAACCTTTGGCAACTGTGATTTGATTCAGTTTCAGTGATCGGACGGTGGTGGTGCAATGAGAACCGAGGGTGGGAAGATCTCCAAGGTACGAAAATTTGATCCTTTACCGATAAATTATTCTCTACCGAAATTTCGGCGTATTACTGAAACCCGAATTGTTTTATTTTATCGCAGTCTTCTTGGCCGAAAATTATCGTGAGAAAATGGCTAAATCTGCAGAGCAGAGGGGACGAGTTTTACTCCGATTCTTTTTCGTTAAAAGGTAAAAAAAATTCTTTTCGTTACTTTGTTCTGTATCGGGTACGTTTCGGGTTTCGGTATCGGATTTAAAAACATACTTGGAAATTTTCAGCAGATAAAACCGAGAGGAGGAAAAGTTGCTCGGACAAAGACCGCTACGTCGTCGTTCCGGAAAAGTTTTCAGGTAATTTTACTGTGTAGTAGCACTGTAGTTTTGGTGCGTGTGCACTGTGTACAGCTTTATATTCTCGGGTGCGTGTGAGCCGTCTGATTGACGGCTCTGATTGGACACCCGGACTTTGGGATCATCGGGGTTTGCAAAGCACAAAGCTTGGAAAATGGGCTTTCATGCCCTTTTGTTCTAGTTGGGTCCCCCTAATTTCATTTTGTAAGTTTATGAGGATGAGTAGGGCCCATCTGCCACGTGGACGGTGGAGGATACAGATTCTTGAAATGGACTTGAAATTTTTCTTTGGATTTTGATTTTTTGTTTTTTGAGTTTCTAACTCGGTCTTAATTTTTTGGCCACAAGGTTGGTTGATGGAGGCAAATGATGGGCCAGGATTTGAACCAGTAGCACCAGCTTTGACAGATACACAAAACCTCAGGTAAACTAGAGAAAATAATGTTTGTTAGGCCTCAAATCATTGACCTTTTACTAATTTACCAGTGGAAATTGGAAATGCAATCAAACCCATCATACTTTGATTGTGAAGTGCACAAATTTGACAGCTTTTGCGTGCTTTATAAGTGGAATTATTATTAAGGCTGCTTCTTAAGACTTAATATATAATATATATATATATATATAGAGAGAGAGAGAGAGAGAGAGAGAGAGAGAGAATGAATTAGGGTAAATTCCATTTACATGTGTCCTGAGATTTGAGTTAATGCTAACTATGTCTAAGAATTTTCAAAACTACTAAAGCTAATTTAGTTGAGAAAAATGACTAAATAACCTAATAATTTTTAGAGACTAAATTAATTTTAAGGACCAAATTGATAAGTTTTGAAAAATCTTAAGTTGATATTAAGTCAGACTTCAAATTTACCATGAATCATAATTGGATGTATTTCTATTTTCATATTCTTTGAAATACAATGTCAAAATATATATGTATGTGTGGGTTTCAGCTAGCTCAATTGGTAAAGTCTTTTATGGTTGAATAAGATATCTGGAGTTTAATCCCCGTCTACATCAAAAACTGATTGGTGTCTTGGTCTAATGAAAAAGAACTATCATCATAAACGGACGCCATACATTGAAACAATCTCTCTAAAATATATATATATATATATGTATGTATGTATGTATGTATATTGTGTAATGTGATGTCTTGATTATGATTTGGGAGTTGGAAGTGACTTTGGCATGGTTTGGATTGGGATAGGATGTTCGTGGGGACATGGAATGTTGGAGGGAAATCGCCCCACGAGGGCTTGAACTTGAAAGATTGGCTGAGGTCCCCTGCACCTGCTGACATCTATGTTCTGGGGTAATAATGCTATAAATATTTCTCTGTTTTATTATTATATAACCCTCAATTCAAAATTTGGTTTGTCCTCTTATGCGTCGTTTCTCTTTTGCCAATTATAAGGTCAATTTTAGAGTTGTGAGCTACACAAAAAAGTGGGGGTTGGTATTTTTCCCCAAAGTTTCTAGTGTAAACGGGATTTGATTCCCATATTTGATATTTTTCTAATGCTGATGACAAAAACAGTTCACCAGAGAGCAGTGGAGGTTGATGTTACAAGAAACAGTTCGTGTCCATGTGGGGAAGTCTAGGCATTATTCATAGTTTTTAAGTTCTGACAACCTCTACTTTACTAGGGTAGCTGTTACTCCAACTTCTTACTATTTATTAATGAGAGACCCAAGCCCAGAAGTAACGTAAAACAGTTTGTTACTGAAATACATAAATTTTCTCACCTACCATTTCTACTCTTTAAGCTTTTGCTGCTGGCAGTAGGCAGTTTTCTAACAGTGGAAACTCTCATTCGACCAAGTTGCCCATAGATTATGGAGTTAAATCAAATTACAGTTTTTCTAACCTTCACTTCCCCCCCCCCCCTTTTTTTTTTCTTCTTCTTCTTTTTTTATTTTATTTTATTTTTATTTATTTTATTATTATTATAAGAGTAATGCTAAAGATGCAAATTTTGTAAAATGTTGATGTGTTGGTAAATAAAAAAGTAATGTTAATAGTGGGTTTAGATGAAAATTAATAAAAATTTGGTCACATCAATCATTTGTAAAAATATTGTAAAATTGTTTGTGGTGGTAGCATTACTCTTTTTTAATATTAGTTTTTTTTTTTCCTTCAAATAATCTTATTAAAAAAAAAAAAAAGCTGAAAAATGAACCTTAGAGCTTAACCTAGCGGCCAATTGAGATTTTTTTTTTTTTTTTTCTATTTTGATAGTTTATAAGCATAATGTGAGAAAAAAAATTAAAAATTTATTTATTTTCAAAAAACTGAAAGTTAGATTGTTTGAAATAAAACTGAGACAGAAAGTAATGTGAATCTACAAACCAAGATAACTTAAGCAAAAAACTAGTTTTTAATTTGTTGTCAATGCACACTTAATATTGAATACAAAGGGGTATTTTAGTAATCTGGAAAAATGGTTTTATACTTCTCTCTTTTTTTTTTCCTTGCTCTTTGCATTTATAGGTTCCAAGAAATCGTCCCTCTAAATGCAGGGAACGTACTGGGCGCAGAGGATTACGGCCCAGCTACCAAGTGGCTTTCCCTCATTCGTCAAGCTCTGAACACAAAAGACCCTGAATTTCCACAATATAACAACAATGCCACTGGTGCAGAACTTTCACCACAGGATGACGAGCATGGGAGCTTGAAGCCAAGACTGAGCTTCTCAGACTTACTTTCATTAGAAGATGAACTGGGCATACAGGATTTCCAAAAAATGGTGGACTCAAATGTGAATTTCGAAGAATGCTCGCCTGGCTCACCATTCAAGTCCGAAAAAGATGGTTCAACTCAGCAACGTTTCTGCCTAGCAGCGAGCAAGCAAATGGTGGGAATCTTCTTATGCGTGTGGGTTCGAGCCGATCTTTACAAACACGTTAATAATTTGAAGGTTTCCTGCGTTGGCAGAGGCATTATGGGATATCTTGGGAATAAGGTTAGCTATTCATCACACAATGCATAGAGTTTTAGACACGTAACATAGTTGCTATGTAACACGGGTGCGTTTTGGGATTCGGGTGCGGGTGCGGGTGCGGGACTCGGCAATTTTTGAAAAAGGTGGGTGCGGATGCGGCGGGACTCGGCGATTAAAAAATTATTAAAAATATTTTTATTTATATTTTCTATATATTTTTACTATTAAAATATTCTTAAAAAACACATACTATGCCTTGATTCACAAAAAAAGAAAGAAGAATGCAAGTTTCGGATTTTACGGCCATATTCAAGGCCGATTTCGGCCGTTTCCGGCGGATTTCGGCCGTTTTCCGGCCTGTTTCGGCCGTATCGGCCGCCGGCCGATACGACCCGATATGGCCGATACGGCCTGATTTTGGCCGAATCAGCTCGGTTCGGCGCGAATCGAGCCGCATCGGCGCGAATCGAGCCGAGTTGGCGCGAATCCGAGAAAAAAAAAAAAAAAAAAACGCAGACGCGGTCCGATGCGCGGGCAACCGCGTTGGACGTGGGTGCGGCACCTCTGGTGCCGCGTCCGTGCTTTCTAGCATCGTTGCATTATTAGTGAATAGGAAATGAGTAAAGTAGCAAGTTGCTAACAAACTATTATGATTTTCATTGAAACTATTATGGTTTTGATATTTGTATTCTTTTAAATGGTAACATAGGGCTCAATATCAATCAGCATGACATTGTACCACACGACATTTTGCTTTGTATGTACCCACTTAACCTCCGGGGAGAAAGACGGCGACGAGGCCAGAAGAAATTCAGATGTGGTGGAAATTTTAAAGAAAACAAGGTTTTCACATTCATCTAGAGGTCCTGAACAGACAATACCTCCTGATACCATATTGGAGCATGAGTAAGTCCTTCACTATTTATTTATTTATTTTTACTGTTCTTATATTTAATATATTTGATTCTGTTTTTATGTGCTCTCAAGAAAGATTTGACTTTTTAAGCACTTGAATGCCTTATAATACATGGTGGAAACTGGATGCTATTTTTCACAAAGACTTCAACCGCTAAATCATTACCTTTGGACCTGGGTCTATTCTGCTTGCCAACAGATTTGGTCATCGGATTTGAACTTAAGCAAATGACTGAACGTATATAAATTCTCATTCTCAGAGACAATTGTCTTAGAACCGATATCGACATGAAGTTTCCACCAAATATTCTGTCTATAATATTATAAATTATTAAGAGTGATGTTAGGAATAATACATATTTTAGTACATATGTCTTATAAATTGATGTTTCATTAGTCATAAAATGGTATTTCTAATAGGACTTTTATAGGTTTATATTGTACTAGCAATGTAAACTTACGTTGTAGACACACAAAAAGTGTACAATGTTGTTCGTACACTTTTTGTGTCTACAATACAAGTTACATTGCTAATACAATGTAAACTATTTTTTTTTTTCAAATATTCATTTATTACTAACTGACTACGTTAATTGTAATATCAATTTGTAAACTTATAGTAAAATTTGTGATAACTTTAGTATTGAAATTATAATTAATCATTCAAAAATTTGACCCCTTTTTTTTATATATAAATTCAGCAAGATTATTTGGCTTGGGGATTTGAATTATCGGCTTGCGGTTGGTTGCGGTAACATGCATGATCTACTAAGGAAGCATGATTGGGAGGCACTTTTAGAGAAGGATCAGGTGAACTGTCTGACTGATTACTAAATTTCTGGTTCTTAAGTTGTGTTTGACTCTGGATTCTGTTTTATGTGAGACAAAGGAAATTGAGATTTATACTAGAGCATTAATGAATGTCATTTTGAAATACCCTGTTTTTATCCAACTAATGCGTTGATTCAATTATGTCGGCAGCTAAGAATAGAGCAGAGAGCTGGTCGAGTATTCAAAGGTTGGGAAGAGGGAAGAATATATTTTCCACCTACCTACAAGTACCTCACCAATTCTAACAGTTACGTTGTCCAAACCTCTAAATCTAAAGAGAAACGACGAACTCCTGCCTGGTAAGATTCCAAATCTTTTTTACCCTATCTTTCCCATTTATGAAAAAAGTTTCTAGATTTTTGTATCGTACTTCACCATCGTAGGTCCTCCCTCCCTCATTGGTTATGCCATGTGATGTGACCGACCTTACCTAACATGTTAAGGATCTATAATCGATTTCAAAATTTTGGGACTAAAATTTGTCTGTCATTATTGTTGTGTAAGTCTCCCTTGAAATAAATTTTTAATTATATGATTACCCCTCAACCGAACGTGATCCTATGCCAATGAAAGATGCCTAAACTAAGCTGACATAATTAATTGATATTTTCCTCTCTCTTATGGATCTTATGCCGGGGTCACTGTGTCAATTTAGATGAGCTTAAGTTGACTTAAGCTGCGGTCAGTGTTGTGCTTGAATAGGGTTTCAACTTTCAACTATTTCTCCTGTAATGTGTTTTCACATTTTCTTTTAAATCAAAACTGAGTTTGTCAACGGAGAGCATTATTTGCATAATTGGTCTTACTATGCAAGTGGATGTGTGCGAGAGCGCGAGAGTTGAATATCATAAAAGCGCAGACCATTCCTTGAGAGGAGGCAAGCAAGATTCATATTTTTCTTTTTTAAATTTACTTCCGTGTGAGAAGAATAATCTGACTGTAATTATTGTACGATGTTGATTCAAAATATTACAAATTCTCAAACAAGTTGTGACTTATTTAGCTAATTTTGTCATTTCCATAACATGTTCATTCTTATATTATTATATCTTATCTTACGCTATATCTGTGTGCATGTTATGTTTGCTTACAATAGTTTCATTCCACCTAAGCAAATAATGATACGAACAAGTTATGTCCCATTCGATGACATTTTATGTACAATCATATCCATTAAAGAAAAACACAACTTGTATAATAAAAAGTAATTGATTTTGCTTTGTTTGGATACAATGGCAGGTGTGACCGCATATTGTGGAAAGGTGAAGGGCTAAAACAAATATGGTACCATCGAGGAGAGTCCAAATTTTCAGACCACAGACCTGTCTATTCACTATTCTCAGTCCAAATAGACATGGCAAACAAATACAAGCCAACCAGTACCAAATTCACCAAGTTCTGCACAAATAGACTGTCAACAAACACTGCCTTGTCAACCACATGTGCAGCCAAAGTTCAAGCCGAAGAACTTTTGTTAGTTGGCAGAGCACGAAGCTGCATACACACTGCGTCCAGGTTTTGAGTCACTCTCACACTCACTGTCCAAATTTGAGAAAGAAATACACTAAAAATAGAGTACACCCTAGAGAGCTGTAACACCCTGACAGACTAACAGACAAAGCTCGAACACCGAAAAGCATATCCCACTGGCAATTTTTTTTTACTGGGTGGGCCGGCGTGCAAGGTGGGCGATCATGGAGTGGCCTAGATAGAGCCTCTGTTTCTTTCTGTGTCTTTTATGTGATTTTCAAAGCAGAGAAAGAGAGAGAGAGTCAGAGAGAGAGCCTTATAATTAAAAATCACGTGGGTGCGTCGTGCCATGCTCGTGTCAGTGTGGTAAAATTTTGAAATGTGGAAAATTGTAAATACTTAGGAGTGATGATGAGGAACATGATGACTATAAGTTGGTGGTGAATTTAAGGAGTGAGTTTGAAGCAAAAGACAAAGTGGGAAAATGGGTATATGGGGAAGTTGTTACTGGATGGAACCGTGGGGTTTTGAAGTCATGCGCGTCTATAATTTTTCGCGTCTATAATTTTTTTGAAGCTGTGCTTTTTGATTGAAGGTCTATTTTGTATTTGGTTCAGTGCTTGGGGAATTGGTTCAGCTTTTGCAGAGAAATGGTTTACTATATTCATTTATTATTTTGTCGGAGAGAAGAGACAAATAGAGATTGGTTTACAACTAGAACTGTACAGTACAGTAAAAGGTGGATGGTGTTTTGGTCTTTGCCTTTTCTTTATAAAAAAATAAAATTTTGATTTTACAATTAATGAAATCTACCGCTAAGATTACGAATCTACCAACATGTTTGTTGGATTTGTTATTTGTTCTGTGTATCTGATGGCTTATCAATTGAATTCTATTGCAAATGCAAGGACCACTTTATGCTTGGATTCGAATATGGTTTTTTGCAGGAAATATGCAAAATTGGAATTGTACATAATCTTATCTTCATTTGCCCGTCACTCTGAGAGGATGGATTTCTGAGGCCATTACAATTGGACGCATGATCCGTTGTTTGTGCTGCTTAAAAAAACATTCTCACCAGGCTAGTTAAACTAATATTTTGGGGGAAAATAACTAAACCTACATAAATCTACCATGCATCAGCCTTGTGAAACTAGCACACAAAAGTAAAAAAATTAACAGTGTCTCGATATCATTAAGAAACCAATCATCAACAAACTAATTAAAATAAACTCTCTCTCTCTCTCTCTCTCTCTCTCTCTCTCTCTCAATTGACAGATAGGTGGTGCTCATGGAAGAGCGAGATTTGTCACCTTCATCTGTGTCAAAATCAAACAAACTAGAGGGAGTATGTGTCAAAATCAAACAAACTAGAGGGAGTACCCACCAGAACGAATGTGGTTTGGCCGAAAGGTTGTGAGTGTCCCGCGCGACCAGATTTGTTCCATCGTGAGTCATGCTTGAGACTAAACATTCTTGGTGTGAAACCCAAGATTAGATTTGTTGGATCCTAAGGGTGGATCGGACATTGCAATCTAGTGGTTGGGCTTGATGTCGGGTTGTAAATGAGCCGAGTTTTGTCAAGTAGTGAAAATTTGAGCTCAGCTTGACAACAAAAGTAAAATGTTCAAGCTCGGCTCGAGCTCAAACCAAATCTACAAAAGAGTAATATTACGTTCACAATATTTTCACAATAAATCTTAAGTAGCAATCTATTATTGATGGACTAAAAAGAAGTAATATCAGTGGTAGGTCTAGATTAAAACCAATAACAGCTAGACATGGCAAAACGGGTTAGACCCGTTTGACCCGACCCGTTTGACCCGTAACCCGATTGACCCGTTTAAAAATGCCCCGTTTTGACCCGTGACCCGATTGACCCGACCCGAACCCGACCCGACCCGCCAGTTTTGCCATGTCTACCAATGATGAGTAAATTGAGATTAAGGTGTAATTTTTATAAAATATTTACTTATTCTTCTTTACTTAATATGTTATGTACTCTATTATAGGTTGTCATTCTTTACTTGCCACCTTCATTTTCTCTTCCTACTTTAAATAGATCGATACCAAGATTAGTTTCTAGAAAGCTGGAACAAGAGTTGCACCAAATTTGGGTATCAAGTCAAGTGTTTAGTGGTAATTGGTAACAATATCACCAGTGAGAATCTAATTATAATTAAGGAACTCATAAACAATTGGCAGATTGCATCTACTTCAAAAAAAAAAAAAAAAAATAAAAAAATACGGGTCAACTCGACCCAACTTACAACCCGACTCAACCCGCGACCCGATTGACCAGTTTAAAAATGACCCGTTTTGACAAGTGACCCGTTTTGACCCGCGACCCGATTGACCCGACCTGCCCATTTTGCCATGTCTAATAACAGCTCTTCAATGGTTTATTGTAAAAATGCTGTGAATATAACATTACAATATATAAAAATGAAAGCGCTACAATTGGTTTCTCAAAAAAAAAAAAAAAAAAAAAATGAAAGCGCTACAATTAATATTGTTGTGACTTTACACATTCTCTAACCCAGTTGTAACTAATCATAAATTCATAATAATAACTGTTACTGTGGGAACACTTCCCCATTATCCGGATTTATCCGCTTTGGGGAGCCAGTCCCTCACGGTTTATCGGCTCGTCCCCGAGTGTGGGCAGGACCAACCAAGGGCTAGACCTTGTAGTTGTAATCGCAAGTCCCACATCGGTTAGAGTTCCCTCTCACATATGGTTTAAATGCTTCTGGAGCGACCATATGTGTACCACTAGAACTCATTAAAAGGGCCCTTTTAATGTGGGGTCACGTCCCCAATTAATCGGATTTATCCGCTTTGGGGAGCCAGTCCCTCACGGTTTATCGGCTCGTCCCGAGTGTGGGCAGGACCAACCAAGGGCTAGACCTTGTAGTTGTAATCGCAAGTCCCACATCGGTTAGAGTTCCCTCCCACATATGGTTTAAATGCTTCTGGAGCGACCATATGTGTACCACTAGAACTCATGTAATCCTACCCATGGGGACGGTCATCCCCACATATGGGCGCGAAGATAGTCCCGTGTAATCCTACCCATGGGGACGGTCATCCCTCCTTCTATGAAGGCAATCATGGGGATGACCACCTCTCCTACTTTCCGGTCAAACTCCACTCCCTCTGTGGTGCAATGACGTACCACTACCTCCGGAGGAATGTGGTACTTTTCTTTGAACAACTCTATCATGGCCGGAGTGTTTACTAAGCGCTCGAATCTACCCATTGTTAGTCTCTATAAGATGGAGTGGTTAGCCGAGGAGGTTAGCCGAGAATACAACGGAAGTCGGAGTGCGAAACTTACGTGAGAATAAACACGGCTTGTTCCTCTGGTCGCTGGAAGATCGTCAAGCTCTCTTTCTTGTGAAAAATGATGGATGCCTGGATATGAATACTGAAGTTGCAAGCTCTGATAAAAAACAAAAAGTAACGCCAGGAGGTTTTTATAGTGGGAATGGAAAAAGGAAAAACCACAATCCCGCCCAAATATTGAAGTAGAGATCTGGACCGTTGGATTCGTATTTCACCGTAGGATGCCTGGGTTGAAACGCAATTCTAAGCGTTTAATGATGATTGTGCGAGTTCCCAAGCGTCAGGAGCCCTCGCGAAATGGCAACAATGGCCCTTACACGCGCCTAAATTTAGATACTGTTAAGGACTGCATTGTAATTACTGGTGTATATCAAAATCCTAACTTTCCTTCTCGGATTAGAAAGAAAAATTAGAATTTTGAGGGGCTATTGTGGGGGAGTAAAACCTGGGCCCATGAGGTGGGCTCAGGTACAACTTTTCACCAACAATACGTCCGAGGAGAAGAAATTATAGGGAACACTTGTAACTAATAGTGGAACGCGTAAGTGTCCAGAGATATTGATCCGAGAGGGATACCTTCCTCGGGTATGGCATATGTCGGTGAGAGGGGCCTCGGCTTCCCCTTAGTCCGGCTTCCAGGAAATTCCAGAGGTGAAGATAAACTATCAATGCACGTGGAAGGGATAAGGATGCAGAAATATCTTGAGCAAAAGCTGCTGCCACCGCATTAAATGCATTACAGCAGCTTTCCTGGCCGCATTTATGTGGAGAAGACCCCTGAACAGTGTTTAAAATCATCTTTACCCCCAGGAAACCAAAAAGCTGTGGGAGAAGAAGTGGGAAACTCAAGTACCAGGCTAGATGGCGGACAAGTGGACGATAGGATCAAACAATGAAGGACTATATAATGGAGTAAGACCTCCAGAAGAAGGGGACGAGAAAAAGATAGAAGAAACCTCAAGAAATAACTACTGTAGCATATGGAAAAATACAACCCAAAGAAAAGCATTCTATCTAAGTGCATACCCCTCGGACCTAACTCGAACCCATCAATTAGTCCAAAACTTACTCCTCGGACACGAGATCTTAACTTGTTTATGTGATTTAGTCTCCTCGGCCAAGCACCTAATCTTCAGTAACTGTTGTAAGGATCACTATTAGCCCAATTCTTTGACCCACTCTCTTACAAATTTATTGTATTGGGCATATTGGGCCCATCACCTGTTTCCATCTAGGTGTGAGCTACAATTTGTGACCCTACAGTTACTAATTGGTTTATAACTATCATTAAATAGAAGCAATCTTAAATATTTAAATATTACTATTTGGTTTATATAAATATTTTCTTTTAAATTTTTTTACAATAATAAATATATTTTAAAATAATGCATTATGTCTTTAGGCATATTCTCTAAGCCGGTTTTAACTTATGAGTGATAATATTCATTTGACTTTTATTCTCCTAAAAAGTCTATTTTACCGTCACTTAACCCAAAAAAAAAAAATAGTGTCATATGAAAATATATAATAATAGAAAACACATTCATTTATATAATCGAGGTACATATAATATAATAATAACAATAGGCCAGCTTCAGTAGGATTTGTAGCAATAGGATTCAAGATAATCATGCAAACTTTTGAGTCATTTATGGATTCTAATACTCTTTATGTCGTATTTATCTAAAAGTTTTGGGTGATAATAATCTATTAACTAGTATTCGGTGATAAAGTAAAAGTATAAAGTATTTGGTGATAAAGTAAAAGTATAAAGTATTTGGTGATAGCATTGGGCCCAAAATACGTCAAGAAGAGTAATGTCTTGATTTGGTGGCCGAGCAAAGTAGATCTTGATTTGGGGACGGAGTATAGCAAATCCCACCCTGCTCGGCCCATCCTGTCAATCAGGAATTCTTGAGGGTCTAGGTCATTTGGTGTGGGTTTTTTTTTTTTTTTTTTTTTTTTAATTGCAAATTACACCCCTAAAGTTTAGGAGCGATTAAATTTTATGCCCTATAAGTTTTAGAATTTAGATTTTACCCCCTGACGTTTTGGAGTGTTTGGATTTTACACCATAATGTTTCAGAATTTAGATTTTACCCCTATATTTTAGGAGTATTTGGATTTTACACCCTAAATTTTCAGAATTTGAGAGTGTAAAATTCAAACATCCCAAATTTCAAGAGGTAAAATCTAAAATTTGAAATTTTAAGGTATAAAATCCAAACACCCCAAAACTTTAGGGGTTGTAATTTGTAATTTACCTTTTTTTTTAACTGTTCCAATTAAAAAAAAAGTAAACTACATATTTGGTCTTTATCTTATACACCATATTTTCAACCTAACATTTTGATCGTGTCAATTTGATCTCTGCAGTTATCTTTTGGATGAAAATTAATGACGTGTCTAATGGCCAAAATAAAAAAATTAGCTTCTGTTGATGTAATAATAAACTTAAATTTTATTTTGGCCGTTTACCATATCAGCAATTTTCATCCAATATATAATGACAATAACTAAATTGACACAACATTGAAATGTTAGGGACCAAATTGACACAATTGAAAGGTTAAAGACCAAATTAAAATATAATGTAAAAAATAAGAACCAAATATATAGTTTACCCTTAAAAAAATCTTATTGTGGAAAAATTCACTACATTGTAACTAAAACACTATATACTCTACTTATCTCCTGTTTTCTCTTTTTGTCAATATTATATGTTCTATAATTTTATTTTTATCTTACTCAAAGATATGTATGCCTTATCACTGCTGCTAAATAAGAACATACATGAATCTGGTTCTTGAAAATGTATGGGATTTATAAATTGAAACTTATAGAAGCATTTCAATTAGATGATTTTTTAAATTGTCATATGAAAATTTTATACCAATATTCAATTTGATGAGTTAGCACACATCAGCCAAAGTTCTGTCAAATCTTTTTTGTTGACTGTTTTGGGGGGAGAATCGGTCTTATTTGTTGACTTAATTGTGTTACTTTAACTTTGAAAAGCAAATCAAACTTGGCACTAAAGAAGGGGCAGTGTCATGCTTTTGATAAGCACACTGTCTCTTTCTTATTTATTTTTTAAAATTTTTATGAATGATCACTCTCTTTTCTTTCTTTCTTTTTTTTTTTTTTAGGAAAAAAACTGAACTTTATTAATGTAAGTAAGCTAAATCAGCTTGTAAAATATACTGTATGTGTGGTGGAACATTCTTCATCCATGCTTAAAAATCTGGGATGCTTAATGCATATTTAGTCAAACTATGAGCTACGGAATTGCCATCTCTTTTCGTATGAGAATATAGCAATTGTTCAAACTGTTGGGACAACATTCTTACATCCTCAAGTAGCAAACCCATAGGTGTTAAGGATTGATCATTCTCCCTCAATGCCTGTATCACTTCCATTGAATCTCCCTCTAGAATAACCCGTCGATAACCAAGCTCAGTTGCAAAGGACAAGGCCGTAGCCTGTAGCTGCTGCCAAGACTCAACCTTCGCAGCCTTGTATGGTGGGGGCACTGGCTTTGCGCAAGAAGCTAAGACCAAGCCATTAGTATCCCTGACCACCACACCAGCACGCCTACACCAACTCTTTTATTTTTTGAACAAACGGCACCATCAAAATTTAATTTCACCATGTCCACTGGAGGAGGCAGCCAGCGATTGTGAGATATTCGCCCATTTCGTCGCATCAACTTTTATTTCTTTCTTTATTTCTCTTTCTTTTTTCATTTTCATTTTTTACTTTTGGTTTTACACTTTGTTGAAATCAGATTCTCTCTCTCTCTCTCTCTCAATTTTTATTTTTATTTTTAATTTCTATGATAATACACTACTTCTTCTTTATTATCATGATTATTTTTAACATTAAATGTGACAATTTTATTCATAATACACCACTTTTATTGTCAATAATTCTCATTCTCTTAAAATTTATATAGGTTGATTAAAAATCTAAAAGCATTCCCATCAGGTGTGCTATGCTAAATGCCATTTTACTACATCAAAACCTACTTTATCAATTTTAAAACATCATTTTAGAATACATTATATATCATATATTCTATTTTAACATTACACTACATTAAAATAATAATTAAAAAAACCCAACTATTGTACCATAGCAATAAAAAATTGTATCGTAGCAATTTTACATTCTACTAGTACAAATTGTTATTTAATTTGAAACACCTCATGCCAATACAATTGTTATTTAATTATACAACATGCTATAGTACAATTCTATCAATGCAAATGTACTGTAGCAAGTTTGCTAAAAATACTAAATATTTTAGCATATGAAACACCTCATGAATCTTGTTTTTTTTTATGTTTGGTATGACAAATGCCAAATATTTGACATTTGGCACACCTAATAGGAATGCTCAATTTGAAATTCTATATCTATAATAAAACTCTTCCAAGTTGATATATTCTTCCACCTATCCTACCTATGAACATTGCATGTATGTATTTATCCTCTTTGTTTTTGTTTTTGCTTGTTTTTTGCTTTTTGGTTTTGCATGCATAAAATGAAATGCATCAAGTTAATTAGGTTTGTGCGTAAGAAAGATTTCATGTAGTTTAAAATGTTCTATGTGGATCAGTTAAACTTTCAAATTTGTTTATATGATGTTATTGCTATTCTGAGAACTTTACCTTTTTCACGTAATTTAGTTTATTTCATGCATTCATAATTTGTCATTTTATACTACTAAAGGATTGTGATTGTGTGTGCCAATCGTGTTTCATGGTTATTTCTGTTATATCATGAGTAAAAATCATATATTAATACTAGGCTCATCCAACACATTTTGCGCATGCGATAAAATTCTTTTTTATTTATTTGTTTTTTGAATTTAGTGTTGTGCGCCCCCACAGTTGGATTCTTGGGCTCAATTTAACTTGGGCTCGATCTAACTTGGGCTCACAACTTACTTGTATGGTGGGCTTGAGTTTCCTGCTCCGGGTGATTCTCGACAGAGACTCAATGAGATCACTTTTCTCTTTTTCTCCTTTTTTCCTCCCTCTTTCTAACCCCTTTTTCTTCCCCAATTTCTCCTATTTACAGCTCTAAGCTAGTGGTGGGATCATGATTACTGCCATTATTAGTGCAATTAAAGGTCCAATGCTATCTGCTCTAGGTGGTCGTTCAGGCGAGAGTGGAAAATTGTGATTGTGGCTTTGGAACTTGGTTTCAATTTAAACAGATATGCCCGATAATGAGGTCCAATGTTATCTGTTCTAAGTGGGTGTTTAGGTGAGAGTGGTCTTGGAAATGATTCCCACCTCCACAATATATTCGGCATTGATATTCCCAATGATTTGCCGAGCAACTGAGAAACAACCTTGCCGAGCATATTGTCGACTTCTCGGGGGACGGCTCATTATGCATGGATTAGATCGAGGAGACATACAGGACATTTGAGATTAACCTCTTCGAATGGGCCGGCACTAGGTATGAGGCCTTGTCCTTTGGGTGGGGCTATCGTGCCTACGCTTTGGGCTCGATAGAATTGGGATTTCCTCGATCCGTACAAGTGTCATAATATTTAAAAGTAAGATAGAGATAGTGTATCTTTCTTTATGCGATTTTTTTTTCTTTTAATTAGTTATTTGTACATAAGTTAGTAGCTGATATGAATAGAAGAAACTATTTGAAATTGAAACTCTTTATTTTTATTTTTTTCAACTCTCACGCAAAGGCATTGTAATTCAAATAGGAGAAGTAATCTTTCTTTTATATATATATAATGGTGTGTATCTTTTTTTAAGAAAGATGTAAGATAAAGTAGAATAATATTCAAAAGTGAGTGGAGAAGAGAAAGGAAAAGGATTAAAACTTAAAAGTAATTGTGGGGGCCAATTGATCCCATAGGTACTGTTCGCATGGAAAAGGGCTGGGCCTATGGCCCAATACCCAGTCCGAGGATAAGAGCGTATCCGAGGACAATCAGCAAAGGAAGAAATGAAAACTTTATTCTAGGAAGAGGTAAAAAATATCTACAAAGGACTTAACCGTGTCCGAGGATAATGACCATCTCGGAACATCTGTCTGAGGTGGCCAGGGGCCTTCTCAATCCCTTAATGAAGCGCATTAGAGGAACTTTGCGACAAGGGGATGGGAAAATATCAGATAAAGGATAAGGATGAGGGATAACAAATATCTGAAAGTACTGCTACCCCCGCATTAAATGCTGCCCAGCTAACTCTCTGGCCGCATTAATGTAGAGGTGATGCCTGAACAGTAAACAAGCAGCCTTACAACTAAGAGTAGAAGGTTCAAGGAGGGGCGAAAGGGAACAGGAAAACTCCCAACATCTGACTCACACGTGGATGGAGAAAATGGTGAAAAAACCATAGTATATAACACGAAAAGGGATTCAAAGAAGGGGGACAGAGAAAAAAAACACAGAAAAGAAAAGAGAGCAAAAGTTTGAAGAAATGCAACAGTAAAACGAAAGAATTCTTCGCTATCGATCATACTGTTAGGGCATGTCCGATGATGCTTTTTGCATGTGTACATTTGTAACTCTTTCCATTTAACACTATCTACCAATATCTATACCGTAGATCCAGACTAGCTTTTTCTCCCACTCTCTACAAATTTATTGTTCGGGCTCTTTGGGTCTGAGTCCATTCCTGTTCTGGGTTCAATCCAAAACTGGTCCTTATAGTAATAAATTACTTTTTTAACTAGTTTATGTTTTTTAATTTAAAATTATTTAATTAAAAGATAGGCATATTTTAGAGAGTTTAAGATGTAAGGACTCTTTTTACGGCCTAAGCCCAAAATATGCAGGGGATTGACCCAACAAGCCCAAGACAATGAATTTGTAGAGAGTGGGTCGAAAAACTGGGCTCGAATGAATTGGACAACGGCTAGTGAAGACTTAAAAGACGATTTGAATAAAAACAGCAAACACCAATATGAATAAATTTACCGTTCAAGGAGGTTATTATTCATATAAATTTAGATTGCTACAATATTCTTTCTCTCGTTTTTCTCTCTCCCTTCCCTCAGGGAGGGTCCTTTCCATTATATAATCCCTCTTAAACTCTCTTTACCCTACACTTGTTGATCATTTGGATTGATACTTAAGTACTTGTCCCATCAGACACCCCATCTGACCTTCTGTAAGTTGTGGTTGCTAAGGCAGCACTGTTCAGAGGTATTCTCCACATAAATGTGGCTAGAAAAGTAATTGTAATACATTTAATGCGATGGTAGTAGCTTTCCTTTAGATATTTTTCTTGGGGTTTCCTTCTTTGTTGTACGTTTCTGGGACATGTCCTTGTCATTGAACCTTGCTGGAAGATTGCCCTGATTATTAAGATTTATCCTTGACCTACTCTTAGCCTGTCCGATGAGACCCTCCTCCTCTGACAACTTTCCCATTCATGTTCTATTCACGAAGTCTTTAACCCAAACCATCTTGTGCTACTCGCTCATCTTCAGATTACTTACCTCCTCGGCCAAGGCCCAAGGCCCAATATGTGATTTGAGCTCTTAACCCCACATAAAAATTTGTATGAAGATATTTTAGTATGCAAAACGATGAAACTCAAACAAAAAATTCAATTATTAGTAGTATAGATAATAAAAATTAGGTTTTAAAAATTATGGTTGCGCTAAGCGGATATATTGTCTAATTGTCATACATATTACTTTAAAGGTCATATTGGATATCCTTTATTTTGCTGAAAATACTGTAACAAAATATTTTTTAAATGGCAAAAAACAATTCACATTATGCTATGGGTCTGCGTTTTTCTTCATTTCATCATTTGTTTGCAACAATTCCGTGGGTCTCACGCTTAAAACGCGTGAACAGTGTCTAACGCTACAAAACGCGATACCCAAACGCACGCCAAATCAAATTATATTTTTACCATTAACTTATTTTTTTTTATTAACCTTTTTTTTTCTTTAATAATTCTTATCATAATTTTTAATTGTTTGTTCTTATATCAATAACCTCGATATTCGCATAATTTATATTATATGAATTATTTATATAAATTAAAAAAACTCATAGAAGCTTTTCGAAAGAGAAAACAAAAAACAAAAAAAAACAAAACAAAAAACAAAAACAAAAACAAAAACAAAAAACAAAACCTCAACATGCTTTCTTGAAGTTTCATTTTTTGATATGATATAAAGCCCGTAGCTGTTATTATATCTCGGTTGCTACCGCTATGTTAGCACTTAGCATCGCTATGATTTTTAGCGAAAGGATTCAAGATAATCATGCAAACCTTGAGTCATTAATGGAATCTAATACTCTTTATGTGTTTGTCCTAATCTAAAGTTTTCGGTGATGATAATCTAAAATATTCGGTGATAAAGTAGATAATCATCACGACTTCCTTCTTCTATAATTCTTAATAAGTGAATTAAAAATCCTAATTTTATTATAATTTAAAATTCTTCATCTCCTCTATTTTTCTTTGTTGAGTGTGCCTCCAACTCTCTTTCAAGGACAACAGTTCAATTAGTTCAATTATTTTCAAGCAAGTCTTTTTTCTAAACTTTGCTTTCATTATTATTATATAATATTTAGAAATTTGGAATATTTTAATTATTGAATTAGAAATTTAGTTTAAATTTTCTTTCAAATGTTTTTTGAATTGTTTTGAATTATTTAATTTCAAACCACTCGAAAATATTTTTGTCTAAAACTCGAATGGAAAAAAAAAAGAAAAAAGTAAAAACAAATCTAGAAAAAATATAACAAAATAAAACACATAGTTATGGGAACATGTCTATTTGCCGAGTCTAATTTTAACCTATGTCAATTGCATGTTATTTTGTCTCGAGTAGCAAGGTATGAAAATCTAAAAATTTTAAAAATAAATAAAATAAAAACCAATTCATATCTCGGCAATAGGTTTGAAATATTATTGTTCCTATATGAAAAATAAAAACAAAAACAATGACAAAAGAGAAACATGGATACATATACTACAGAGGGGTTTATGTTAGAGAGTTGGTAATAGAGCTTCTATCCGGATTCTTAAGGATACTTGGATTCCCAACCACCCCACAAATAAAGTCCTACATGCACCACTGAATATTGATGAAGAGATGATGGTCTCAGAGCTATTAGACCCAGACCTACAATGGTGGGATAGAGCTCTCATTATGCAAAATTTTAACCAGGAGGATGCTGGTGCAATTTTGCGGGTGCCCTTTAGTCGAAGATATATCCCAGACTCCCCTTTCTGGCTCCACAATAAAAATGGCAAGTACTTAATGAAATTGGGGTATCATGTAGCAAGACAGTTGGCAAGGGAGGAGAAGTGGGTAGAGAGCTCTAATGGAGTATTTGGAGGGAAGTATGGAAGAACCTATGGAAGTGATGCAAATCGGTTAAGGGAGAAAAAAATATTTTAATGTTTTATATTGTTTTATCTTTTCTAATAGAATTAGGATTTATTTGTTTTTATAAGTTTTGTGGGGGCCAATTGATCCTATGTGTTCAAACTGCATTGGAAGAGGCCGGGCCCAATATCTAGTCTCATATGTACGGACTGCATAAGAGAAGGCCAGGCCCAATATCCAGTCCGAGGATAAGAGAATATCCGAGGACGACCAACAAAGGAAGAGATGAAAGTTACACTCCAAGGAGAAGTAGAGAATGCCTGTGAAGAATTTGACTGTGTCCGAGGACAATAGCCACCTCGGAGCTTCTGTCCGAGGTGGCTGGTAGACTTATCAGTCTCTTAGAACAACGCCTCGGACAAACCTTGCAACAAAACGAATGGGAAAATATCAAATAAAGGATAAGAGTGAGAAATAACAAATATCTGGGGGTACTGTTACCTCCGCATTAAATGCTGCCCATCTAACCTTCTAGCCGCATTAATGTGGAGGTGATGCCTGAACAGTGAACACACAGCCTTACAGCTAAGAATGGAAGATTCAAGAAAAGGCAAGAGAAGTGGAAAAAAAGGACTTTCAACGCCTGACCCACACGTGGATGGAGGAAATGGTAAAAAAGCCATGGTATATAATACGAAGAGGGAAAAAAAGGAAGGGGGACGAAGAAAAAGAGAGAGAAAAAGAAAAAGAGAAAAAAGTAAAGACTTGAGTACTCTCAAATCATAGTATTTGGGCATGTCCGAGGATACTTTTTGTACAGATATATGCGTATAACTCTTTCCTTCTAACGCTATAATCCAATATCTTTGTCCTAGATTCAGACTAGCTTTTTCTCCCACACTCTACAAATTTATTGTTCGGGCTTTGAGGGTCTGGATCCATTCCTGTTCTGGATTCAAGTCAAATCTGGTCCTTACAATTGGCGCCGTCTGTGGGAACTGCTTGATCTGATCAAAAAGAGATTTTGGTTTAGTGCACAAAATGGAAGAGTCAGCTTCGCATCAACCAACGATAGGGCCACATCAGGGTAATGACAATCCGCACCAGGCGGCATCAGGAGGTTTGCAACATAGCCAATCGGAGGTCAACCCTCAACAAAGGGGAGATCGTGAGCAAAGTGGGCAAACCATGCACACTAATAGGAGCCAATCGCGTGGGAAAAGTCACGTGTCCCATGCAGAGAATGAGAAAGACATGCAACGTGAAATTAATGAGTTGAAGAAGAAGTTACGCCACGCACGGCGGAGGCGAGCCTCATTTGAATCTGAGTCTTCTTCTGGGGATACCGAGAATGACACGTATAGGCAGAAATCTAGAACTCCGCCTAGTGAAACCTTCTCCGGTGATGAGGAGTACAGTAGTTATGGGCGGAAGAGCAAAAGTACAGTGCATAAGGGTCTAGGAAACAAAGTCATGAACGAGGCATTAAATCAGGTTGCTAAATCGCCTTTCACATGTCGGATCGAGGGTGCCAGCCTTCCTCGGCGATTTAATCAACCAACCTTCTCTCTTTATAATGGCCAGACAGATCTAGTAGAGCATGTTAGCCATTTTAATCAAAAAATGGCCGTCCATTCAAAGGATGAGGCCCTAATGTGTAAAATTTTTCTGTCCAGCTTGGGTCCAATGGCAATGAGATGGTTTAATAGCCTTAGGGCAAATTCTATCGACTCCTTCAAGAAACTTACCCAGTCCTTTGGCGCTCGCTTCATAACATGTAGCAGAGTACCATTGCCTTTAGGATCTTTGTTATCTATGCGTGAGGGAGAGACTCTGAAGGCTTACTCAAATAGATATTGAGAAATGTTTAACGAGATAGATGGGAACTATGATGATGTGGCCATTAGTACATTTAAGGCAGGATTGCCGGCGGAGCATGATTTGAGAAAATCACTCACTGGCAAACCTGTCACCAGTGTACGCTTGCTGATAGATAGGATTAACAAATACAGGAGAATTGAGGAAGATCAGTTGCAAGGAAAAGGGAAAGCGAAGGTGATCCCCCTAGAGAGGAGGGATTCCAGGTCGGATCGGTTGCAGAACAATCGTCCTCGGAGAGACTTTCCAGGGCAATCTGCATCTGCCAATGCCCAGGCGGTCAACGTTGTGTTTCGGGAACCAGTGCAGAAAGTCTTGGAGAAAGTAAGGAATGAGCCATTTTTTAAATGGCCGAATAAAATGGCAGGAGATCCAATCAATCGTAACCAAAACCTGTACTGTCATTATCATCAAGATCATGGTCATACTACTGAAGATTGTCGGAACTTGTGGGACCATTTAGAGCAGCTGGTCCAAGAAGGGAGGTTAAAACATCTATTGCATCATTCCAGTAGCCGAGGAGACCAGACTGGTGCAGCGTTTCAGGGAAATCCTGCATCGAAGCCTCCTCTAGGCACCATCAATGTCATATTCGTTGCCCCAGGGAGGACTGGATCCTGCCCTTCCAGGATAATGTCAGTATCCCATTACTCCGATGATGAGCCTAATTCAGTGCCGAAGAGAGTCAAGACCAATGTCCCTCTAGTGTTGAGTTTTTCAGAAGCGGACAAACAGGGAACCATACAGCCACATGACGATGCTCTGGTGGTTACCCTTAGAATTGGTGGATACGATGTGAGGAGAGTCATGATTGACCAGGGAAGTGCAGCGGAAATTATGTATCCTGACCTCTTTAAGGGTCTGGGTTTAAAGCCCGAGGGTTTGTCTACGTACAGCTCACCTTTGGTGAGTTTTAAAGGTAAGATGGTTGTCCCTAGGGGCCAGATCAGATTGCCCGTGCAAACTGGATCGGATGTGGTTGAGGTAGATTTTATCGTGGTAGATGATTTTTCCCCGTACACGGCCATTATGGGCAGGCCATGGCTGCATTCCTTGGGTGCCGTTTCTTCTACCCTTCACAGAAGGTAAAATATCCTTCTGGAGGTCAAGTGTTGGAGATAATGGTAAGCCAGTCTATGGCTAGGCAATGCTTAATTGCGGCAATTCAGCATGAACCAGAGATTGGCACCTCGGCCAGTAAAGAAAATGATTTATAGCAGTTAAAAACCTCATCGTCACTGCACGGTGGGCCAGATGACGAGACGAATTGTGAGGACCTGGATAAGGTGATTATAGGGGACGACCCTGAGAGATTCTTCCAGGTTGGGGCTTAGCTGCCCCTACAGGAGAAGAAGGAGTTGGTTGAACTTCTGAGGAGAAACGTAGACGTTTTGGCATGGGATGCCTATGAAGCCCCTGGTTTAAATCCGGAATTCATCTGTCATCGTTTAAATGTAGATCCCTCAGCCACTCCAAAAAAGCAACCACCTCGGCGCCCCTCAAATGAACACGTAGAGGCAATCAAGAGTGAGGTGGTTAAACTTAAACAGGCAGGGGCTATTAAAGAGATATTCTACCCTCAATGGCTGGCTAATACCGTGGTGGTGAAGAAGAAGACAGGAAAATGGCATGTCTGCGTGGACTTTACAGACCTTAACAAGGCTTGCCCCAAGGACCCCTTCCCTATGCCGAGGATAGATCAATTAGTAGATGCGACAGTAGGCCATCCTCGGATGAGTTTCCTGGATGCCTTCCAAGGTTATCACCAAATACCATTGGCAACGGAAGATCAGGAAAAAATGGCTTTTGTCACTCTTGTGGGGAACTACCACTACAAAGTAATGCATTTTGGCCTGAAAAATGCAGGATCAACTTATCAACGGATGATGACAAAAATGTTCGAATCACGGTTGGGAAAAACTATTGAAGTCTATATTGATGATATGGTTGTGAAGAGCAAGTTAGTGTCCGAGCACTTAGCAGATCTTTCAAACATTTTCGAAATCCTGAGGCGGCACAAGTTGCGTCTGAACGCTTCCAAATGCTCCTTTGGAGTAGGATCAGGAAAGTTCCTAGGATACATGGTGACTCATAGGGGAATTGAGGTAAACCCAGATCAGATCAAAGCAATCAATAGCTTGCAACCACCTCAGAATCCAAAGGAAGTCCAAAAGCTTACTGGGATGATGGCAGCTTTAAATCGGTTCATATCTAGGTCAGCGGAAAGATGTAGACCTTTCTTTCTTCTATTGCATAAATGGAAAGAGTTTCAATGGTCCGAGGAGTGCGTCACGGCATTCCAAGAACTTAAACGCTACCTGTCCCATCCACCCATAATGTCTAGCCCGTTAGTGGACGAAGTCCTCTTTGCTTACCTTGCCGTTGCTCCACATGCCATAAGCCTTGTGCTCATACGGGTGGACAATGGTATACAACGGCCAATCTATTATGTGAGTAAGTCACTTAATGAGGCTGAGGTGCGCTATCTGCCACTAGAAAAAGCGATACTGGCTGTAGTGCATGCCACAAGGAAACTTCCCCATTACTTTCAGGCGCATACTGTGGTTGTTCTGACTCAACTCCTCCTCAAGTCAGTACTTAGGAGCGCCGATTATACAGGGAGGGTAGCTAAGTGGGGTACGATTCTAGGGTCTTTTGATATAAAGTACATGCCCCGTACCTCTGTAAAGGGGCAGGTGCTCGCTGATCTGGTGGCCGAATTTGCTGAATGTCCAGAAGATGTGGAAATGGGAGACGAATCAATGGATGAAAGGTTGGTAGGCGTGGCCTCTATTCAGGGCCCACCGCCTTGGGAATTATATGTTGATGGAGCAGCCAATCAACGGGGATCAGGAGTGGGGCTAGTACTGGTGTCCCCTGAGAAGATTACCATCGAGAAATCCTTAAGACTGAATTTCTCCGCTACAAATAATGAAGCAGAGTATGAAACTTTGCTAAAGGGGATGGTAATGGTTCAAAAAATGGGGGGAAAGGCAGTAAGGGTTTTTTCAGACTCGAAACTGGTTGTGGGACAAGTAAGAGGTGACCTAGAGGCACGTGATTCAAGAATGCAGGAATATTTAGGTCAAGTTAGGAGTATACAAGAAAAGTTTGAAGTTTTTAACTTGTCTCATGTTCCTAGAAGTGGGAACACCCATGCAGATTCGTTGGCCACCCTTGCCACGTCCTCAGCCCAAGATTTGCCTCGGGTAATCTTGGTGGAAGACCTATATACGCAAGCTTTGACGCATCAGGGTGCTCCGCGGATACATCAGATCACGCTGGGTCCCAGCTGGATGGATTCTATATCACTGTTCTTGGAAAAAGATGTACTGCCTGAAGAAAAGTCTGAAGCTGATAAAGTGCGAAGGAAAGCTCCTCGGTTCTGGCTATCCGAGGATAGAAAATTGTACAAACGCTCATTCTCTGGACCTTATTTGCTATGTGTGCACCCAGAGGCATCAGAGTCGCTTCTAGAGGAATTACATGAAGGGGTTTGTGGAAGTCATACAGGGGGAAGGTCACTGTCACACAGGGCTCTTACCCAAGGATATTGGTGGCCAAACATGCAAAAAGAGGCGCAGGAATATGTCAAGAAATGCGATCAATGTTAGAGGTTTGCACCCAATATTCATCAGCCTGGAGGGGTGCTCAACCCTCTTTCTAGTCCGTGGCCTTTTGCTCAGTGGGGCCGAGATATTGTGGGTCCTTTCCCCAAGGTTGTGGGAAACAAGAAATATCTCATGGTGTGCACAGATTATTTCACTAAGTGGGTCGAAGCTGAGCCTTTAGCCAATATCAGGGATGTGGATGTTAAAAGATTCATTTGGAAAAACATAGTTACGCGATTTAGGGTTCCCAACGTCCTCATCTCAGATAACGGTCTTCAATTTGACAGCAAAGCTTTTAGGAAGTACTGTTCTGATTTGGGGATAAAGAACAGGTATTCCACTCCAGCCTATCCACAAGGAAATGGGCAAGCCGAAGCTGTTAATAAGGTCATCGTGAGCGGACTTAAAAAGAGGCTGGATGATGCCAAAGGAAGATGGGTTGAAGAGCTACCACACGTTCTTTGGACATACAGGACAACGCCTCGGAAGTCTACTAGAGAGACCCCCTTTTCAATGACATATGGGGCTGAAGCTGTAATCCCTTTGGAGAGCGGTTTCCCTACCATGGGGTCTAGCGCATTCACCTCGGATGGAAATGATGAATTGCTGAATAGGAACTTGGATCTAATTGAAGAACGACGAGAAAATACTAGGGTGCAGTTAGCCTATTATCAACACAAGCTAAAGCAAGGCTACGATATGAGTGTGAAGTTGAGACCATTGGTCCCAGGGGATTTGGTTTTGAGGAAAGTTGTGGGAAACGCTAAAAACCCTGCTTGGGGAAAATTAGGGCCCAATTGGGAGGGACCATATCGCATTACTTCAGTAGCAGGAATAGGTGCATACTACTTAGAAGATTTAGATGAGAGAGCTGTACTTCATCCTTGGAATGTAAATAATTTAAAAAGATATTACTATTGATAAGAAAAGTTATACTGTGTTTTTCCTCGCTTCTATTAATATCCTATGACATCCATTGAAATATTAAACAGAAACTAAGTTATGTCAGGTCCTCGGACCACAAACTTAGTGGAAATTAATATCCTATGATATCCATTGAAATATTAAACAGAAACTAAGTTATGTCAGGTCCTCGGACCACAAACTTAGTGGAAATTAATATCCTATGACATCCATTGAAATATTAAACAGAAACTAAGTTATGTCAGGTCCTCGGACCACAAACTTAGTGGAAATTAATATCCTATGATATCCATTGAAATATTAAACAGAAACTAAGTTATGTCAGGTCCTCGGACCACAAACTTAGTGGAAATTAATATCCTATGACATCCATTGAAATATTAAACAGAAACTAAGTTATGTCAGGTCCTCGGACCACAAACTTAGTGGAAATTAATATCCTATGACATCTATTGGAATATTAAACAGAAACTAAGTTATGTCAGGTCCTCGGACCACAAACTTAGTGGAAATTAATATTCCAGGACATCTCTTGAAATGTGAAATGGAAATTCATCTGTGTCAAGTCCTCGGACCATGAACATTGTAAAAATAATTGTCCTTGCAATGTCAAGGAATATATTCAATGGAATATATGTTGTATTAAAATCTTTAGAACATGATCTTGAATATAAGTTGTTATTTTTTGGATTAAGTTTTGGCCTGTTTTATAGGTCATGATTAACCTCTTGGATATCAAATAAGTATAAGTGTGTTTCAATATATCCACATCCTGCATGTTACTTAAGTGTTGTGACATTGCTTGGAAATTGTGAAACTTATTAGAGAATTTGGTAAAAGGAAGATACATTTTTGAAAGTTAACATTATGTTTTATTAACGTATCGTGTTTTGAGAGTAGATAGGGAATAAAGCAGAGTAAATATCATACAATTAAATAAAACAATAATGCTGACAAGTATTACTTGAAATAAAGAAAAATGTTTCATACATTATCAAAATTGATCTTTAAGTACAAAAAGATGAAAGTACATTCATTATCATTATCCTAAAAACAAATATAAAAACTAAGGCTTCAACTTAATCTGAAGTTTGGATTTGGGAGCCTGGTCAGCTGCCTCAGGAGGGGCCTCTTTCTCTTTCTCCTTAAGAGATCCTTCTGCAGGTAAGGTAACCGAGGCTAGTTGCTTCTCAAAGTCTTGAGAAGCTGCCTCAGGCTAAGGAGCCTCAGTCACTTTATCCAGAGAAGAATCTTTCAAAGTCTCTTGATCTCTGCCCTGTGCTTGCTGACTAGTTGAGGGAGGATGCTGAGATGGAGCCTCTTTGATTAGCTGGGAAGCAGGAGGAGCTGCATCTTTCTGATTAGGAATCTGCAAGGCCAGAGGAAAGACGATGTTTTCAGGCTTCCTTAACGCAGAAGAAGCATCAATTCCAGCTTGGTTGAGGGCTTCTTCCCAAGTCTGGGCACAATAGGCACGACAGACAGTAGGGACCTCAGCCCGTAGAGCGTCCTCGGTCTCAGCTACGCCAACGTCGTAGCCATGTTGCTCAGCCTCGTCTCTTTCCTTCTCAGCTTTGAGCTTTTCTTCCTCAGCTTGCAGTCTGGCTTTTTCGGCCAAGTCTTTAAGCCTATTAGCCTCCTCCAGCTGCTGCCTTAGGGCTGCAATCTGCTCCTTGGTCGCAACCAACTGCCCTTTAATCTCACTGGCCAGCTTCCTCTGGTTCTCGGCCTGTGTCTCAGCACCCTTCAAGGCAGCATCAACGCTTTTCCTCTGCTGCTCCTCAGCCTTCAGCTTCTCCTTGAGGTCAGCATTGCTGTTCTCAGCAATGGTCAATGTCTGCACAGCAGAGACCCTTCTTTTTCTTTCGTCGTCCAACTGCTGTGCGACGGAGTGATATATTTCCTCCATTTTGAATGTACTTTGAACAGCCTGTTTAGAAAAAAAAACAAAACAACAACAACAACAAAACAAACACAAAAAAATATATAAGGATAATAATGTGTATACATACAAGTAACATGAAATAAGTGTTATGCCAAGTGAAAAGAAAAGAAAAAAGATTGAAAGAGTAACAATACATACCATTCCTAAAAACCGTTTGGCTTGGAGAAAGACTTCGTTTCTCCTTAGTCCTCATAGCTCCACCATATCTTTGGGGAGCAGGAGGGTTTCTTCCAATACTGAGGCCACATAGCAGCCTATACCCCCATTGTAATCTCTGATAGATGCATCATCGGTCAGAGGCTCACCACCCAGCATGGGAGCTGGAAGCCATGCTTAAGGTTCAGGCGGTTGAACCTCTCCCCTCTCTGGTCCTCGGCTGGGGGCATGGCTAATTCTTAGTTGCTTCGTAGGCCTATGGGCCTCTTCTTCACTGGAAGAACGAGTCCTTCCGGTCTCCAGTACTTCCTTGCCCTTGGGCTCCCTTCTCCTTTTAGGGTCAGGTTATTCGGTCCTAGAGGGAGGAGGTGGCTGAGGGGCACGAGGAGGAGATTTAGGAGGGGGAGGAAGAAGTTTTGGTTGGGCAGACCTCCCAGCCTCCCCCCTTCCAGGCTGGCTCTCCAATAATTCTTGGAGACTGCGTTGGGGTTTCCTCTGAATGCCCATATCCTCAGGAGTGTTAGGTGATAGAGGAGATTGGTTGAAGACTTCGTAATCATCTGTGGCCGAGGTGAAGTCCACAAAACCTTCTTCCTCTTGTTCAGCTTCTTCTTCCTCCTCTACTTGAAAAATTGGGGGAGAAGATGGTGCTACTTCTGCAAGGCTGGCAACAGGCAGTGGTTCACTAAGCGGGGAGTATCTGGGGAGAGGAACGCCTTGAGGGACTACAAACCCTTCGTAAGCGACGCTAATTTTGCGGAGCCGAGGATCCTTGGCCTTTGTCACGCACAAAGGAGCTTGGAATGAACGCGAAATGGGGTTGTAGCCGAGGATGAGATGTGCTGCTCTTAACTGGCCGTCTGACTCGTTGACATAAATTTCAGCTTGAAGAACTCTATCCAAGCTGGCTTTGTTAACTAAGCGTAATGAAGGCGTAGTGGCGCGGGGATCTGCAATGTCAGTAGAGACAATGAGGAATAACATCAGTATCAGCCGACAACAATGGGAATACCAAGATATGTATAGTTAAGTGTAAAGAGTAAATAAGTTAGTTCACCACCTGGCTCACCTTCTTTAACTGGGTATGGTAAGCCATCATGCCATCGCCCAGAGAAGATTAGAAAATCTTCTTTTAATCCTTTGTTAGATACAGGGAGACACTGAATCATCCTAACCTCGGCGTGCCTGGATTTTAAATAATATCCCTGATTTTTTAGGTGTTGAAGGTTGTAAATCCAGTTTATATCGTGGTGGGTTAGGTTTAGGTTCATTCTTTCGTTCAGGGCTTCTATACATCCTAACACCCTAAACATATTCGGCGCGCATTGTGTGGGGGACAACCTAAAATACCTAAGGTAATTCCTAGTAAGGTTGCCCATGGGAATGGTTATCCCCCCTTCTATGAAGGCAATCATAGGGATGACCACCTCGTTCGTTTTTCTTTCATCATACCACTCACCCTGTGCTGCGTACCTAACGCCCATATGTGGAGGGATGTTATACTTAGTTCTAAAATTCCTCATTTTCTCCTCGGTGTCTACTAACTCCCTAAATCTACCCATTTTCTAAGAAGTCCTATAAGAGAAATTTTACAATAAAAGGAATAAGAGTTGGAGATAATTTAGGAAGACTTACAGGTGTGAGAAATGGTCCTCAGACAGGATTTTGGTATTTCTAGACGCATAAAGGAATCAAAGAAAGAAAGAAAGTATCAGGTTCTAGAATAACGCAATCGTTCAAAAGTGACAAGAAACTGATTTGAAAGGCTATTTATAGTGGCGCAAAAATCAGGAGCGGGAATTCGCCCGCTCAAATTCCCAGAAAGCTCAACCGCCGTTGGATTCTCATCCAACCGTTGAGCGTGGGAGACAAAGGAGTTGCCAAAATTAAATGAAGGCACACCCTGGGCACTGAAGAGTCAGGGATGAGTCACAAGAAGACAAACACGTGTTGTTGCGATTTGACCCAATAAAATCAGATCATAAGGCAGATCAGACGAGGGAATCAAAATCCTCCTTTTCTCCCGAGGAGCCGAAAAGCAAGATTTTGAGGGGCTATTGTGGGGGCCAATTGATCCTATGTGTTCAAACTACATTAGAAGAGGCCGGGCCCAATATCTAGTCTCACATGTACGGACTGCATAAGAGAGGGTCAGGCCCAATATCCAGTCCGAGGATAAGAGAATATCCGAGGACGACCAACAAAGGAAGAGATGAAAGTTACACCCCAAGGAGAAGTAGAGAGTGCCTGTGAAGAATTTGACCGTGTCCGAGGACAATAGCCACCTCGGAGCTTCTGTCCGAGGTGGCTGGTAGACTTATCAGTCTCTTAGAACAACGCCTCGGACAAACCTTGCAACAAAACGAATGGGAAAATATCAAATAAAGGATAAGAGTGAGAAATAACAAATATCTGGAGGTACTGTTACCTCCGCATTAAATGCTACCCATCTAACCTTCTGGCCGCATTAATGTGGAGGTGATGCCTGAACAGTGAACACGCAGCCTTACAGCTAAGAATGAAAGATTCAAGAAAAGGCAAGAGAAGTGAAAAAAAAGGACTTTCAACGCCTGACCCACACGTGGATGGAGGAAATGGTAAAAAAGTCATGGTATATAATACGAAGAGGGAAAAAAAGGAAGGGGGACGAAGAAAAAGAGAGAGAAAAAGAAAAAGAGAAAAAAGTAAAGACTTGAGTACTCTCAAATCATAGTATTAGGGCATGTCCGATGATACTTTTTGTACAGATATATGCGCATAACTCTTTCCTTCTAACGCTATAATCCAATATCTTTGTCCTAGATTCAGACTAGCTTTTTCTCCCACACTCTACAAATTTATTGTTCGAGCTTTGAGGGCCTGGATCCATTCCTGTTCTGGATTCAAGTCAAATCTGGTCCTTATAAGTTTAATTAAAATCATTTTCCTAATTGAATTAGGATTTTAATAATTTTTCTTTTCCTCGTTAAATTGTTTTTCCTCGTTAAAGTGTTTTTCCTTTTTCAAGTAAAAGTAGGTTAATTATTTATTTTTCTAAAAGGAGTAGGAGAAATTTCATTCCTATAAATACTCTTTATAGAGAGGTTGATTAATGTAATGCGTCTATGTTGCTCTGATACCAATTGATGTAGCGTAGGTATGTAGAAGCAGAATCTGTAACACACAATTACTACAACTCTTCCACGAAACCTAAGTTCCACAAGAACACTAGGCTAGTAGGCAAAATAATAGAGAAAACCTCTCTAACAAGCTTTTATTAATCAACGCATAACATTAATCAACCTCTCTATAAAGAGTATTTATAGGAATAGAATTTCTCCTACTCCTTTTAGAAAAAATAAATAATAAACCTACTTTTACTTGAAAAAGGAAAAATAATTTAATGAGGAAAAGAAAAACAATTAAAATCCTAATTCAACTAGGAAAATGATTTTAATTAAACTTATAAAAGCAAATAAATCTTAATTCTATTAGGAAAGATAAAACAACATAAAATATTAAAATATTTTCTTCTCCCTTAACCGATCTGCATCAGGAAGCTTAATGTACCAAATAAAATCAAAGTATTTGGTTGGCGAGCTTGTCATAACATCCTACCCTCCCAAGCAAACTTGTCACAGAAAAGAATTATCTAGGATAATTCTTGTGAATTTTGGAAGAGTCATCTCGAAATTGGAATTCATGCACTGTGGGAATGTGGGGTGGCACAGGATGTATGGGTTGGGTGTTCTACACGATTGCAAAAATGCTCTGCGGGCCAAGCTGACATACTCTAGTTAATGGACGAGTTAATCAATCGACTTCCTCTTGATGAGCTGGAACTTTACCTGGTTCAAGCTTGGTTTATTTGGCACCAACGGAATCTGATGATTCATGGTGGACAGTTGCAGGGACTTAGGGTATTGAACAAGAGAGCAAAGGACTTCCTAGATGAGTTTCTGAGAACCAACACTCAGGTTTCCATAAATTCAAATATGGCTATTTCGACTAGTTGGTGCCCATCGCCATTATCTCGCTTCAAACTAAAGTTTGATGTAGCAATATTCACAGACCAAGCAGCCTCAAGGGTTGGTGCTATTATATGAAATGATAGAGGTGAAGTTATGGCTTCCTTATCAGCTAAGGGACCACCGGTGACTAGTAGTGAGGAAGTAGAAATTCTGGCCTGTCGCCAAGCTATTGAGTTTGCTATTGAGTGTGGCTTTTCAGAGTTGGTTGTCGAAGGCGATAACAAGACAGTCATGCATTCTCTGAGGTTGAAGAAATGCTCGCCTTCTCAGCTGGGACACATTTTCTAAGATATGATTTGTCTTCTCAACGGTCTATGATGGTCGGATGTTCACTATAATAAATGAAGTGCCAACTCAGTAGCTCATTCATTAGCTATTTAGCTAGGCATGCTAGAAATGTTATAAGTGATGTCATTTGGATTGAGGATTCTCCCCTCCGCCCCCCCCCCCCCCCCTTTTTGCTGTGGAGGTTTTGTACTTGGATTCTATTTCTATTCAATGAATTTTGAGGATAGTTTCCTTTAAAATAAAAATAAATCCTATAATGTATTAGGAGGTATTCAACAAGTTCTCAAAGTGGGAAAAAAGAACCTACTTTCAATTTCCTTTTTCATTATTATTAAGTATGATCATTAATTTAGTTATTATATTATCAAATAAATTATATATTGTATAAGATTACATGAAATTAATTAAGGCTTCAGTACTCGTACGTACCTCAAAAAGGAGGAGAATATTAAAAAGTCAATTTGAAGATAAGATCACTTCTCTCCTAAGTGGGCCACGTTTTGGACGCAACACCTTCTTATAATCATAGCTTCGTGGACCCAACTCCGCAAACTAAAGTTACTAAACACAAACACAAACACGAGGCGCCACTGCCAATTGCCAGACCCAAATCGATCGAACTAGTTTCTGGTCCACGTGTACGGCCACGATGAGGCTCCACGAACTCTGATCGTGCGGCCCACCATCTTAATATCTTTCTCCTCAAACAAACACACAGCTACAAACACACCAAAACGGAAAAAACCTCTCAAAATCGAATCTATATTCCAAACTGGCCCCATTTGCTAGATCTCGCCGCTATCCACCGTCCGTACAATCTCCGGCGATTTTTCCGACTGATCTCCACCGTAACCTCCATCGATCTCCGATCACGGATCGTGCGGTTATCAGAGCGTCTTGTTGCTCTTTCTCGCGACAGGTACGTTTCACGAAGATCTCTGTTTTTCTCTGTACTCAGAGCTCTAGAGCTAGGGTTTTATTCTCTTTTCTTTCTATTTTGTCTCTGTTTGGTTGCTTCGAAAATGAGCGACTCTCTTTTAGTTAATTCATAGAATAAACTTTTGTATTTGCTTTCGTTATTGGCTGCGATAAATGTGAACTTTCAGTTCAAGTAAGCGCCATTGTTGCATTGAGCTTTTTTCCTTTACTGCATTATGACACTTTGAGATTCAGAAACAGAGGATGAAAGTAAATTACTGTGGATTTGTTTCATTGCTAATTTATTGAATTTTTCTTTTGGCAGATAAGTTTTGAATAATTGGCGGCGAACTTAACGGTCCACTACGTTATGTAGCATTTGTTCTTTCATTAGCTATTAATTTAATCACCGACCAATTAGAGAAGTGCGAGGAGAATTTCAGAGAGGAATTTGAAGTACAATACACAAAATGGTATGTTTTTGGACCTGAAAGTTAGAGATTCAAAATGTGTATTAAATGAACCATGGAAGTTATTATGGTTTGTATCTTTTTGTTAAATGTTTAGCAGAAATCAAAGCATGTGAGCTTGGAATAAAACTAATGGGGCCCTTTATTTATTTATTTATTTTTAAAGAAACGCGTGTGTAATTGACCTAGTGAATGCATATTTGTACGGCTTTATTGCCCTTCTTGTGGTTCTTGGAAGAATGGAGGTAAAAGAATTATAGTGTTTAAATTCTAGATTGAGACACAACCCTTGAACTGATGTGCTGCTCGTGTTTTAGGAAGGACTCAAGCTTAATTAGACTTTGAAACCCTCTATTTTGATTGGAAGCTTAAATAGGACTTGTCAGCATTTGTAGAAAACAAAGTTCTGAATCTGTTTTCTACTGACAACCCCAGAGGATTCTTGGGGACTGGAAACTGATAGAGTAGGAAATAAAAGCATCTCTAGGCCTTACTTGATAGTGTATTGTGTTTGATGGAATCTGATTATTGGCTTAACTCATGATGTTATTTTTACTGTTTTTTATTAGTTATCAAAAACATGGAAGTATTGTTGCTGTTGTGTGTGTTTCCTCTCTTTCTTTCTCATTGTTGTCTCTAAAGTACATGTTGATTGGTAATTGTACTTATGGTAAGGAATATGATTAAGCGTGGAGAGTGGAGAAGAATGAGGTGAAAAGATTTCCATGAACGCTTAAGTTTTAAGTCATTCAATTTTTTTCATTCATGGCAGAGTAATCTTGCATTGTTAATTGAATTGTTGAAACTAAAACAGTTGTACTGATTGGTTAAGCAGTTCTAATGCAAATAATGTGAATGGTTCATTGATCTTAGTTTATAATTATCTACTAGATACAGATGTAAAGTGTTCTCATTACTCTCCTTTTAATTAGCTATATGGTAAAGACATATTTGTAAGTAATTATTTGTGACAGTCTTTCCAGAATCAGGGCTTCTGGATGAACAAAGGTGCTGGATGTATAAATGATGGTGAGACAGCTTATGATAATTCTTCCAGGATTGAGCCGAAGCGTGCTCATCAGTGGTTCATGGATGGCCCTGAGGTGGAGCTGTTTCCCAGCAAGAAGCAGGCAGTAGAGGTTCCAACCAGTAATTTATTTTCAGGAATGTTGAATCCAAATGTTTCTCCATGGGGAAATGTGCCCAGTTTTCATTCATTCTCTGGCCAATTTACTGAACGGTTATTTGATTCCGAAACAGCCAGGACTGCGAATTTTGATGACAGAAATATTCCATCACTCACCACCACAGAGAAAATGAATGTGGGAAGAAAGCTTGATGAGGATACATTTGGGAATGATTCCTCATTTGGTCTATCAATGTCACAGGCACTAGAAGATCCTAGACTAGGTTTAAATTATGGTGCATTTAGAAAAGTTAAAGTCAGCCAAGTTAAGGACTCTGAAAATGTTATGTCTGTATCAATGCCACATGCCTATAATCGTGGTGATGACAATACCATGTTAACAGCTCATGCTTACAAGGCAGATGACAATTCAATATCAATGGGTCTCACATATAGCAAAGGGGACGACATCATATCTTTAGGCGACGCCTATGACCGGGTGGATAACAATTTCATATCAATGGGACAACCTTATAACAAGGGGGATGAAAACATATCAATGGGTCAAACATATGGAGAAAACGCTAATTCTATATCAACATGTCAGACAGTCAGCAATGGTGACAACAATATCATTTCTATTGGTCAAACCTACAACAAGGCAGATGACAATACCATGTCAACCTGTCCCATCTTCAATAAGGTAGAAGACAATTCAGTACCGATGGTTCATACCTTCAACAAGGATGAAAACAGTACCCTATCAATTGGTCACTCTTATAATAAGGGAGAGAGTACTATCATATCTTTCGGTGGCTATGATGATGATGATGATAGAAATCCCTCGGGAAAGCTAATGTCTGGTTATGAACTGTTGATGGGTCATCCTTCAGTGCAAAGATCAGAGTCAGTAAATGAGAAAGAGTTAGTTAAATCAAGTGCTGATGCACGTACAAGTACTGGCCTGATAACTGCTTCTGGAACTGAAAATGTTTCCAAAAAGAAAGATGATCTAAAAATGTCCAAGAAGGTTCCTCCAAATAACTTCCCATCAAATGTCAGAAGTTTGCTATCAACTGGTATGCTGGATGGAGTTCCTGTAAAGTATACTGCCTGGTCACGGGAGGTAAATATCAGTTCAAATGTTTATTATTTTCTTTTAGATTAGCTTATCATTGATGAAATGACTGGTTCATTGTGTGCATGGATGGTAGAAGGAACTTCGTGGTGTTATAAAAGGTTCTGGATATCTATGTGGCTGTCAGTCATGTAACTTCTCTAAGGTAAGTTTTTGTACGTTTAGTATCTTATATTTGGTCCGTTTGGTTAGGCATTTTGGGAGCCTAAAAGTGCGTTTTTAAAACTCAAAACTCTGTTTCACAACCACAACTCCTCATAGTTTCTTTACAAACACTCATTTTAAACCCAAAGCCCCATTTTGCAACAACCTATACAAACACACCCATAATAGGAATTTTATGCACAATTAGTTGACTCTATGGACCAATTATTTGATTTTCTAGGTGATCAATGCATATGAATTTGAGCGTCATGCTGGATGTAAAACAAAACATCCAAATAATCACATCTACTTTGAGAATGGAAAGACTATTTATGGGATTGTCCAAGAGCTCAGGAGCACGCCTCAAAATATGTTGTTTGAAGTTATTCAGACTATAACCGGCTCACCTATCAATCAGAAGTCTTTCCGCCTTTGGAAAGGTGATGCAAACTCTCTTTAACCTGTACTGCTTTGGAATTTTGTGTCAAAATCTCCTTTTTTATGTCTTTCTTCTCATGCCTGCTCTTGCTACTTTCAGAATCCTTTCTAGCTGCAACACGTGAACTTCAACGTATATATGGAAAGGATGAGGCGAAGCAACTATCATGAACCGAGCTGATTTAAATTGTAAGGTAGGATCATCTTCGTTTTGTGCATAGAGGTCATCTTTTTTTGTCTATATCTTGTACTCATTATGGTGATTGCACCGCTAACTTAAGGGTTTGGATACTTTTCTAATTTGAGGGCAAGGTACATGGTGGGACTAGGAAGTTCTGTATGATGACAGTTACTTATTAAAAAAAGGAACACTGTATGATGACAGATTGTAGTTCGTGGTTTTTTTATTTTAAAGAAAAAATGAAATTTAAGATGTAACCTGTTGGCGGAAAGTATATTTTGTTACTTTTAATATGCATTCATTCTCATTGATCTTGCTTGTATATGATTGTGATATGCTCATTAATGGAATTAATTGTTTTTTGAAGGAAGATCTAGGGCTACATCTGTTTAGTTTTCTTTATTCAGTTTGAATCATATAAGAAGTAACTCAGCAATATTACTGATTTTTTTTTTTTCAATCTAAATTGTATAGAAGAGATATGGTGCTAAGACTGCCATCTACTTAAGTCTATATTATTTAGCGCCATTAAATTGTCTTATGGAACTTTTTTTTTTTGCTGGGTAAATTGTCTTATGGCATTTAATCACAATTTGGTGTTTCTGCATTGTTAATAAGCAAAGGCCATCTGATATATTAGTGAGAAGCATTATGGTTGTGTCTAAGGGTTTTAGGAGGAAGAGAGCCCAAGAAGGTATTATGGCTTTGTTTTAGGATCTTAGGAAGATGAGAGCCCAAAAGAATGTATTTCATGGTGCAAGGTGAAGGAAATGCTGGGAGAATGAGAAGCTAGGTGATACTCGATATCGGAGTAGATTCAGTTCCTGATCACTTAATTAATGTGGGAAACTGGTGCTGATCAGACACTACTGCATATGTCCTGAATCATGACATTCTCTTGTAGAGAATCATCTGATCTTCCTTGGGAAACTGGTGCTGATCAGACACTCTGCATACGTCCTGAATCATGACATTCTCTTGTAGAGAATCATCTGATCTTCCTTCCACCATATTAACTCAAGTGCTATCTCTGATTCGTTATATTTTCAAGTCAATTGTCATTTTCCTTGACATAATTAGAGACCAGTTCACATACAAATAGAAAACCTTTAGTATACATAAAATTGATAAAAGATGAAAGCTAGATTGGTTCAGTACTGCCGTTGTTGCAGAGGTGCATGGAACCATTCAGGAAAGTCATACTCTAGACAGTGATTGGACTCCTTTGCTCATGAACTTGTTCATCTCTAGTTACAATTTCTCCACCAGACACGTCAATTGTGATTGAATTTTTTTCTGTTGATTCATGATTGGATTTTTTGTTTCCAGTGCTACCTGCTTGTATTATTTGCTTATCTGGTGCTGTTTTCTCATCGATTGATGAAGTCGAGGACTTGTAATCTTTGCTTTTACCCCACACCACAAGATATAATCCCACAACTATGATAATCGCACCTAGTATCCTGTACAATTGATGAAATTAGTTAGTCACTTTGTTCTAGTATGGCTGTGGTGGTGGATTAAGCTTGAAGAATACCTTCCAAGATACAGTTGCTCGGCCAAAACAAATGAGCCCATGATAGCAACAATAACCATGCATAGGGGATTAAAAGCTGTTACAAATACAGGGCCTCTGTCTTGCATCACAACCCCTTGAATGTAATATGTCAGTCCTGAACAGATTATGCCCTGCATCAATAAATATAAAGAGTTGTAAACATGTCATTTGCTGGCCTAGAGTCTGATTCTTCCTTGGGCAAAATCCCTTTTTCCATGATTGGAGAAATGAAAATATAGATGCTAGTAGGATTTTTCCGTTTCTTTAGAAAGATGATTTTTCCCCCTTTTGTTTGTGGAGATGCAATAATGCATGAGTTTTGGTGGTGGTGTGTCATGGTGGGGAACTCTGGACAGGTGATACAGGCGAAGATTTATAACTAAGTCGGTGTTTGAAAGTTAGTGTCCAGGCATTTCGGTCTTTCTTTCGGGTTATCTAACCCTATGGTGGTATACAATCTCCTATATTATAACCTAAGATTTTGATATGATAAGAAGGGACAGATAGTAGCTTAAAGGAAATAAAGTTCCTAGGGCAATGACAACCTCCCTCCCTCCCTCCCCCCTGCTTCTCTTTTTTGGTTGGACAAAGTCCTTTATAAATTCTCACAAATTCTCGCTATAAGATTAACACAGCTACATATTTTGAAAATCGGACAACTAAATTGCATGATCTTTATATTCTTAACATGCATATCTAATTTTGTTCAAATAGAATTTTATTTACTATTCATTCCATAAACTTACTCTTTTGTGCATAATTTAAGATTAAAAAAACTTGAAATTTAAACATTTGATTGATGGAGTAGTTATTGATCTTTGATCTTTTTGAAATTTTGCAAACATAGAGGATATAATAAGAATATGAAATCTAATGGTGAATTTGTCAAATTTCACATTTAATAAAAAGATATAGGAAGAGTTTGAAGAGTGCTCGAAGAGAAACCTTGTCCTAGTTGATTGGTGCTACTCCATTTGTCAAAAAGGAAAATGCTTTTGCTTATTGTCATTTTTTTTTTTTGGGTTGAAAAATCCGAAATTAGCATTTTCCAAAAATAAATTACCCTTTTATAAATCATCGTTATCAATTCTGTTCTAGTTGAAAAATATCATTCCAGTATGTAAATTGGAATGAGAAATCCCTATATTCCATCTCGGATAAAGTTTCGGGTTATTCCGGTTAATTTTGGCCATTTTATTTCGGTGAATTCTGGCTGAAATTGAAGTTTTTGCTGGTATGAAGTATAAGCTTCAAATTAGATTTGCTACAATGCTATCAAATGATTTGAAAAAAAAGAAAAGAAAAAGAGAACAGAAATTCTCAAGTTTTGGTTGTGTTTGAAACTTTTTTCTTCAGTTTTGCACTAAAACGTATGGGTTTGAAATTTTTTTCTTCAGTTCTGCAGAATCTGCACTAAAACCTATGGGTCTCTAATTTTCAAAGACAATAGGAGTGATGAGATTTTGTAAGGTGTAACTAATGAGATTTTGAAATAAAAAAGAATAGGAGTGTAAAAGTCATTGCACGAGACTAGTGGTGAAGTGGGGTATAGGTGAAAAGGGGGCTTCAGGAAGCTTCCTAGTTTATAAATATCTCAATAATTTTTGTTTATTTACAAAAGTATCTAAACTTGATTTTTAAAATAATCAATCTAGGGCGTGTTTGGATACCGTTTATTTTGATGAAATTGAAAACTTATTGTTAAAAATTTGGTAGATAAAAGTAAAAGTTAGTTGAAATAGTACAGTAAAACTCATGAATAATATCAAAAAGTGCTATGAAACCCATGAATAGTAGAAAAAATAAGTTAAATAGTAAAATAATTTTAATTTTTCCTTGGTATCCAAACACATATCTAATCACGTGATGATTATGATATTTCTTTTAAAACACTTTATATTACCTTCATTAAATGATATTACATTAATTTATATCATTTGGCTTAAGAATAACAATAAGTAATAATATTTATTTATTAATTAATTAATATATATATATATACACACACACGAATAGGAAATTTCGAGACAGTCCAAAATGGTATATCAAAATGTGTGTAATTAAAGTATGTGTGTATGTTTAGCAATTTGTTTCTCAAAAAAACAGAAAAGGATGGTATTGAAATATTCTGTTTCAACAGAAAAATTGAAACGGACACCAAAGCGATATTCAAGACATTTTTTTTAATCTTTTTGTTTCACATTTAACAAATAAGTTACGAAAAAATTTCAGAATACCAAATAGACAATTAATGTTATATTCTTATGGAAAATTATTGTGTACTTCCGGAATACTATAAATGCATACTCCTTCATCTCACATGAATGGTGGGTCCTACTAATTAAATTTATGGTGGGACTCATAATTTATATGGAAGGAAGAAGTACGCATTTATTGTATTATAGGAATATCTAATAATTTTTCTATTCTTACGCTGTAAAGAGCTGCAAATAATTTAACGTCCCAACCGATCGCCCAGATTGCAGCTTTTCCCCTCTCCATCACTAGTGCCACTATGGTGCCTTCGATTGAGCCTAACAGGCATATCCAAGCTGTTAGGGAAAGCTCAGCAGGGTATGCTTTTAGTGTGATTGCCTGGAAAAATAGAGAGCCATGAGAGTTTATATTTGGGACTTTGTTGTGAATTACTCATATTGTACCAATATATAAATTAATGAGGAGGAAAACTTTACTTGCAGATTAACAAAACAAGCCCAGCTGAAGCAGCCAATTGTTATCATTACGGCACCCTTAATCGAATGATGAAGATTGGTCCCATTGTTTTGCTGGTCGTGGTTCGTTTTTCCTTTAGTCCAGATCAACTCAAGAACTGGGCCTTTTACCAGTGTTATGACCATGGCTCCCGCTACTGTTGCTAGAGTCCCTACCACTTTAGCTTGGCTTCGGATACTCTTTAATTTTACCTTCTCAAGCCTAGTCAGAGACATAAAAACAACATTTTTTTAAAATTATAAACAAAAATCCTATAATAAAAAATTTAAAAAAAAAAAAAAAAAACTTGTAAGAAAATTGTCGCTTGATACATCAAATATAGCTTGTAAAAAAAAAAAATCCTATACCATTTAATTATCGCTTGATACATCAAATATAGTAAGAAAATTGAGGAACGCAGTAAACCGAGAGAGAAGACGATGAAAACTTAATTGAATTTAGGATTCAACGTTGGGCCTATCTATGGATTTTACATCTATAAAAATTGTCTTCAAAATATTTTTGGAAGCTAACAGTTTAACAAATAGAGAATTCTGTTATTAGAACATCTTAACACGGTACATAAAATATTTTTCCCTTTGTTTAATTAAGAATATATTCCATTAAATTTAAAACTTTTTTATTAAAAAAAAAAACTTTTAACATTAGGAATATATTCTATTTGAAAGTTTAAAGCTTTCTACAAGTTAGGTTTGGGCTTTTGCTAATGGAGACAAAAATTTATGATGGTAACGCACTTTGGCATAATAAAGTCTATTGATGTAATCTTTTGAAAAATCCTAAAACTAAATCCCTAATTTGTTATTTTGTGTTAAAACCTCTTTCTCTCTCCCTTGTGTATATGTGTGTGTTTGTTTCTCAAAAAATAATTTGCCATTTTGTTTTGAAAAAAAAAAAAGAACAAAAAAGAAAAGGACTACAACAAGAAAAAAGAGACTCGAAGAATCAGATTGCCGGGGTTAAGTATTTCTCTTGATGATAGATTTATCGAGTCGAAATGTTGGAACCCTTAATCTTTTTTTCTTTTCTTTTTTTTAAACATTATCTCTTAGAAAGTCGTGATTAATAGATTGTGTAACGTTGAATTACATGAATAAGAATATTTGTTTACGATTACGTTAAGTTTGAAGCTACTTATTGCTTAACGTTACAAATATAATATCACAAGATGAATAGATTGTGTAAACATGGTTTTACAAGTGATCCTTACGGATTAAAATCAATCAACCAAGACCTCACCAATTTTGCATGATATGAGTCTTAATAACCCGTGATGGAATTAAGCTTTCAAGATTTTACTCAGGCAAAAACATCTTCTGATGTTGTATTTGAAATAAAATTTTATGTCTAATAATTTTGAATCTGGCCAATCACCAAAAAAAAAAAAAAAAAACAAAACAAAAAAGAGAGAATCTGCCCATAAATTTCGTAATAGAAAAAAATTGTTTAAAAAAGAAATTTTAATTTAAGTCATTTAAACTAAAAAATGAAATTCAAATCATTCTCTTCTGCAACTATTTAAACACAAATGAACTACTTTAATGTTTAGATTGCTTTCATGTTTTGTTCTTAGTGAAGTATATGCGGCTACAAGATCTTGCTTTACATTTTATTTACCTAAGCAACCAAGCCATTAGGAAAGTAATGGCTGGAAGAACATTGGTTAAAGCTGCTGCAAACGTTGCTGTTGTGTACTTCATTCCCAGAAAGTACAAGTTCTGGTCAATGACTGGCCTGCCAAGAGAACAAGATATAAGATATGCTTAAACAATACAATACTATGAATAATTACTATTAAGGCTTAGTATTAAAGAATACTTACTCTAGTAAGCTAAGCACAAGTAGTTTGGTGAAGATAGGAACTGTCATCTTTGGCCTTACTTTCCTGTAAGATAATGAGGGAAAATTTGTTTTAGTCATTTCTTCCCTCTGAATGTGTATGTGTACGAGTGTGTGTATATGTATGAGTGTGTGTATATGTATACTATGTGTTTAAGCAGAGAGGCAAAGAGAGATAACTTGTCAAAAATCACTGCAAAAGGGGCAATGACAAGAGTAGCAACCACATGGCGATAGACAACAAGTACGTAATTGCTCATCCCATGGTTTAGTGCAGCCTTAGAAAGGACATCCATCCCTGCAAACCCAAATTGCAAGAATATAACTGCAAGAAATGGTTTTATTCTATCAAATGTTTGCTTCTGCATCTTGTTGGTGCTTCCCCTTTGAACTAGAATACTCCACAAGCTTCAATTGTGAAACAGATATATATAGCTCATAAGAGTATCTAGTGGTATCACTGATTCTGCTTAGATCTAGCTGCATGTGAAAAACATGATATCACACAATATATATATATTCCCAAATCCACGGATTCCACTAATACATTAAAACTCAATTATTACTCACCAATTATTGGCACTAATTAAGTATCTGAGGGCCATAAACTAGGTGATCATACACCTATATATACCTAGGCTTACTGATGTAAGAATGCTTTAAACCTTAGTGCTTTGGTTTATTTATATGGTACTTCGGTGTTGGTGGTGAGGGTCACGTCACTGGTGGTGGAGTTGCTTTGTAGCCATTTTCAAAAAGTTGGATTAAATTATTTGTGACCCTTTTTAGTCTTCTGCAATTTTCAAAGACATTTTTAGAATAATGCATAAAGGAAATGGATAAAAAGTTTTCGACGTAGGAAGCACGAACATTGACATGAGTACAGGTACATGTATAAACACGGATACGACACGATAATACAAGCAATTTCTGATAAATTATAGCATAAGATGGCTGATATGACACCAGTATGACACAAGTAAAACACGGATACGACACCTAAATGAAGCGTCCATACTTCTTAACTTTCTATACCTAATGAAAGACAAAAACAAAAATATGATTAATTTTGTCTTAGAGGCGTGCTCCCTAAAAATACAATATGGTCTTGAACCTGCAAAAAATCAAGAATAAGGTGGAAGAGCCAAAAGGTTTGCCCATACACCAATAATAGCTTAAAAGGTGACGGATAGCAAGCTTTTGATCAGGTACATTATTAAAGGTGCCAAATGATTTTTTTAACTAATTGGTCAAAAGAAAAAAAGAAGGATGGCTAGCATTACAATCTTCTTTATATTGTCTTTCTGCTTTAAATTTTGGTTTTAGCGAGTCTGGGAAATTACCTAGTGCAAGGTCAAGCTTATGCTGAGCACGTAAATCTCCACTAGTTTTAGTCTATACTGAGCATGGTTTTGTTTCCTTATGCTTTACTTGTAACTTTGTGCACCATTTGTGACTTTGTGAGACCCTACCCACTCCCACTCTGGAATCCATTTTCATTTTGTGCACTCTAGTTTCATGTTTCAGTGGCTATCCCTGTACTAGAGAGCGGTGTTGTACATCAGCTCTTAAACGTCAGAACAATGTTTCGTTATTGGGGTGTTGAAGGTTGAGGCTTGCTGTGTTACACATAGATTTCCATATTCTTAATATGCCTTTCCGAATGGGAAAACATACAAACACGAAAACAAAAACATCAAAAAGAAAACATGTTTGGCCGACAAATAACTTTATGATTTGGAGAGAGAAGTACTTTGGGCAGACTCCTGACACATTAATATAATGGCAAACGATTATAAGCTCAGCTATGTTATATTCACTACTCCAATTGAGTAGTTAATACAACATATATGGACATTATTTAATCCAAAAAACTAAAATTTAAGAGTTTGAGCTCAACTATGTTATACTAGGGTCCATTTGGATTGAACTTATTGTTGCTGAAACTGAAAATTGAAAACTAAAAACTAAAAACACTGTAGCAAAATAATTTTTAAATGTGTGAATAGTATTGTGGACCCGTGAACGGTGCATGAACAGTGTTTTTTTTCTTCTAAAAACAAACAAACAAACGTGAACACCACTTTCAGCTGAAACCAAACAGGTACTAACCATTAATTCTTTTTATTAGTATCTAATGTGAGACTTCATTATTTAACCAACCACACCACTCACACATAAATATTTAGATATTTTATTAATATGGAGAGCGTCTCTCTCTGATCAAATGTTGTAATTTACTCACTATAGGTATAGAGAATTGGATTCAGAATTCCTTTCTTAAAATCTGTTATGTTTAGGCCATGTGCATGAAGCTAAGGGGTGGCCCATCAAAGAAAAAGCCAAATATTTGTATGGAACTTAAATGAGCAACTTAAAGTAGAACAACAATCTATAGCAATTATAATTTTGTTGGAGTAATTGAAAGGCATATGCTGACCTATTTTCTGATCATATAGGCTTCTATAGTTTTTAATTTTGATGGTTTATGTCATGGTAACAAAGCCTAATTTAACCAAGGGGTCAAACATATGGTTCCCTTATTCAATGTGGGGTCAAAGTTAGGACTTGAAGTTAAGAGGCGACTCTTATATTGGCTACGTGTAGCGATTCTAACTTTGGCTGGTACTTAATCATTGACGGTTTTTTTCTTTTTCTTTTTTGGTCTTTGATGAAAAATTATTTTGTTTGAAAATTTTAAAATGTCAAGTTATTTGTTTTAGCTAAAATTGATTAATTGGCTTAATTTTTTTAATCTATTTTAGAGTCCATATTTTTAGGTTGGAAAACAATGATCAAATTTAATCAATTTATAGTATTTTTGGTGAAATTGACTATACTAAAGGTGTATTTTAAAGTTCAAGACACTAACTCAAGCTTAGCTCAAGTCAGACTCAAGTTTAGCGCAAGAAAAATAAAGTTTCTATAATTTTGATTGAAAGTTCAACCAATCAAAATGAGTTCAATTCCAACTCAACACCTAGTTTGACCGATCGAGATTACGTGTATCAGCAAAAATCATAAACACGAAAAGGCCATAACTTATTCATTCCAAACCCAATTCGTAATCCGTTTATTGTGCTATTTAAAGAATATCATAAGCTATCACTAGAGAGGCTTCTCATAGAGAGAAATCATCGTTTATACGGCTAGGGTTTGTATAACCAAGTTTTTCTCAATTTTACTATACCGGAAACATTCAAAGTAGATTATAAGAGTTCAAGACCACATAAAGAAAAATTAACTTAGTGTTGTTGCTACCATAGTGCAGGACTTATATGAAGTCATAGAGCAATCCAGTCTATAATAGTTACCAGACAAATTTTCAAATGGATTTCTTGGAGTCACAAACAAGAGAGTTTTTGTGCAATTAATTAACCACAATTACTTATTAAATCTTTGAGAGTGGATCTTGGAGTCACGAATAGGGGAGTTCATGTGCAAATCTTCAGAATGGAAGAGTCATGGATTCAGAATTACATGTAGTTACACTAGTAAGTACTACATAAGGTAGCAGTAGATTTAGAATTAAGTCTATTGTATAATCTTCAACTCTATTAGTGGACATGTTGCCTTGAGGATTGTTTAGGCTAAATCCTCCCTAGTTTATTTATTTATTTATTTTTGAAACAATTTGTTTCATCAATTTTCCTGAATTACCATATTATTATCTTATGTTATTTCCACTGGATCTACTGCTTTATTATTTTATTGGTGACATATTTAATTTATGACAGTTAACCTGGAAATCAATCTAAATGCATAATTGGTTAATTATATAAAGTTAATTAATTTTGCTATAAAATCAATCAAGGGGTCTAAAAACCCTAACAACTTTGTTATTGGTATTTTTTTTTTTTTTAGTTATTTTTTTGAGGAGGTATATTTTATTTTAGATTTTAGATCTATAAAATTGTTTATGGCCTTTAAAACGAGGAAAATGCTAGAGCCATTGCCCTAAATCCAAGGATACCTCCGTCCCTGGTTGGATGTGCTTGCAAATACCTCCGTCCCTAGTTGAATGTGCTTGCAAATAAGGGAGAGCACTAGAATCCACTTTCTCAGTGTTAAGCTTTTTGACGTTGATGCTTCCCAACATAGGCATAATTGCATTCCTTGATTAATATTAAAAAAAATTGACTTTTGCATGCTTGAAACAACTAGCATTGGAATAACAGTCCCAATAGAAAGTTACCAAACAACTAAATAAATAATTATTCACTTGCTTGATAGATGGTGATTGTCACATGATTACTACTTTCCTTGTCATTCTTACTTGCATTAATCAGTTCCCTAGCTAGCTGGTGGTATTTGATGACAATGATGCACAGAGAGAAGTTTTATCCTTGCCGTTGGCTGAGATAAAGGAATTTTGGTCCTTGGCTATACCCCACATAACAAGATATAGACCTAAGATGATCACAATAATGGCGCCAAGGACCCTGTACATATATATTGTAGGAAATTAAACCGAATTCCCAACCTGTGAGAAACAAAAATAAAGAAAACACACGCCAAAATAAAAATAAATAAATAAATAAATCACACACACAAGACAGTATTTACGTGGTTCGGTAATTTGCCTACGTCCACGGAGTTGCAGGGATTTCACTATTATCATGGAAGAATACAAAGTACAACTTGCGGCTACAATCTTTTCTCTCTATCTCAAACACGGCAACAACACCACACTCAAAAAACCCTAATTACAAAAGGCAATTTCACAATGAGCTAAACGGGCCAAAAATTTTGTTCAAGTTTATGCGTGTTTATTAAATTTTTTTTTTTTGTGGTACCTTGTATAGCTGGCAGTTATAGATATAAATTGGATTTTAGCTTGAAGAAAGTTGCACATTGATGAATGATTTCATTTTTAGACTAGTGCATATTTTTGGTCATTAGTTTGGAGGTGTTTTCATTTTGGCCCTTACTTTTCAAATTTTTTTATTTTGATCCTTTATGTTTGATTTTGTTTTCATATTAACTTTGTCATTCATTTTTGTTGATAACCTAACCATTCATAATTTTTTTTTCCTTATAATAATAAATTCTTACATTCTACAACATTTTAGACTAGTATCTCAAAAAAGTTAAATATGAAGGGAACTTAACGAACATATTATTAACGAAAATGGATGATACTCATGGTAGAATCAACATGAATGGCCAAATGAAAATTTTGAAACGTAAACAGTCAAAATGAAAACATCCATGAATTTAAGAGCTAAAAGTGTACTTTAGTCTTATTTCTTTAAAAAATATTTAAATTTATTAACAATGTTGTCAATTCTATTATGTTCCAATTTTATTTTTGTTCTAATTAGATGATCAAAATATTCATTTTTTCACTAAATCGACATGCTTATTAAAACCCTCCCCCCCCCCCCCCAAAAAAAATCTCGAGTCAAATTACAATATGTTTTACTACTTTAGTATGTTTTGGTCAATATTTAAATTTTTTCCATTATAAGTTCACCCACTTCATTTTCTCCCTTTTCCCCCCTTTCTTTCGTTCATGTCTTTTGCTATTACTCTTCTTTTCTCTTATTTTTTACCCATTAATGATGATGTTATTTATCTTTAATGCACATTGATGGTAATATGGTTATGTGTAAAGGAGAATCATTATTGCACAAATAAGAAAGAATAAGTTAATTCAAGTTGAAGTAACAAAAAATATTGTTGAGAAATACCTAAAAATAATATTAAAAGTAGTAAAAAAATAATAATCAAGAAAATAACAAAGAATATGATTTTAGATAGAATAGAATGACAGGAAAAAAATACAGCCAATTCTAATTAATTGGTTGAAAATCCATAATTTATTCCAAAAATTGAGATTAAGGCTTGATTTTCCATGTTGCTCTAAATTTTCTTCACTTTGTGTTATATAATTATTATTCTTTAATAGATATGATATAAAACCGTATGTCATGAGAAGTTAAATATATTTATTTTCTATTTTTTAAATTTATAATAAAAATAATTGTAACTTCAAAACCGTACTTCAAAATAGATCAATATTTAAATATTTCCTATTAAATTTCAATTAACAAATGAGAACAATCACTGAAATGGAATTAACATTAACTTTGCTTATTACAAAGGGTTAGATTGCTAAAAAAAATTTCAGTTCAAATATCCTTACATAATAGAGAGCTACCCAGAGCTTAGCATCCCAACTAAGAGACCAGGCTGCAGGTTTCCCCCTTTCCATCACAAGAGCCAGTATGCTACTCTCAGCTGTGCCTACCAGGCATATCTAAGCAGTAAGAGAGAGTTCAGCTGGTTATAACCTTACTGTAATTGCCTAAAGAAATAAAATGCCTAGTTATTAGGGCTTTAAAAAAAATCATTATATTAATGTTCTTTGAATTGGATTGTAAATATAGAACACATATTGACAGTGCACTTACTTGAAGAACAACAGAAAAAGCTATGACAAAGCAAGAAGCTACTAGCATTAGAGAACCCGCAATTAGATGTTGATGATTTGCAGTGCCTCGTTCAAGTTCTTGGTTACTTCTTCTTTTGTAAACATAAACGTAGGTCCTTTTGCTAGGGTCATTAGCATGACTCCTGCAACTGCTACAATGGATCCAAACACCTTGGCTTGGCTCCGGATATGCTTGATATCAATATTCTCAAGCCCATCAATCCAAAATAAAAATAAAAATAAAAATCTCAAGCCTACCAAGTTACACATGCATGTCAATCATGTTTCAGGATAAGCACAAGTAGAATTATGTTATTTTTGTGGAAGTGAGAAGAATGTTTGTCCACACTTGGGAATGGTGCTTGTTAAATGATTGATTAAATTAAATCATCATTTCTTAACATTTTAAAGTTTTATTAATTTATTATGATATTAGAGCATGAGGTCCAAACTTTGCCTCCACCTTAGCTCCCATTTAAAAGTTTTCAAATGTGTTGAGCTCCACTTAATAAGAACATTTTAAACCCACGTGTGAAGGAAGAGTGTTAAAAGAAATGATCAAACTCACAATTTTCTAACCATTTAAGTTTTTGGAAAATCAATAATTTATTGACACGTACTCAGGATGGCCTGCTAAATAATAAGCATGATTGGGCAACAGATGTTAGTTAGAGTATGGGAGTTACCTAAGAATGCAAGCCAATAAAGAGGTTATCGCAGGAAGAGTATTATCAATAGCAGATCCAAATGAGGCTGATGTGTATTTAATCCCACTAAGATACAAATTCTCATTGAAAACAGAACTTCCAGGAGAAAATATGATTAGATAGATACAGGAAAATTTGCATAAAGGAAAAGAAGTTGACGAGTCTGAATCTTACTCCAGCAAGCCTATCGGCATTATCTTTGTAAATATAGAAAAGAGTCATCTTAGGCCTCCTATTTCTGTCCAAAAATTTTCTGTGGATTTCAGCATATTTAATCTTTCTAGAGATAAATAAATAGGTGAGAATGTGGGTTGAGAGAGAGAGAGAGAGACTTGTACAGAAAAAATGGCAAAGGGGGCAATGAAAGCAGTAGCCACAGCAAACGAATAGGTAACCAGGACGTAATTGCTCATTTGCTGGTCCATTGCTACTTTAGAAAAAATATGTATCCCTGCCAACCCAACACATAACAGAATCACCGCCATGAAAGGGTTCAACCTACATAAACAGTCGTAACTCGTATGATAATTGATTTCTCATCTTCACAGACCTTGTATTGCCTAAGTTCTATGAATTATTCAGAACTGAAACTTAAAATTTATTATATATAAAGAAAAATGTTATCACATGAATAACTTCAACGTGCAAATTCCACTCTAGTATCACAAAATCTCAACCCGCTTGGCATAACATCAATATCAGGTATTGAACTATAGTCAGCTGAAACTACTTGCTGCATAGCAATAAGTGATATAAAACCAAAACTTGAACATTGATAGCCTCGTTACACACACTGTTACCACAATTTTAATTTCTTTTTTGCTTATGTGTAATAAAAACTGCTCTTTAGGCTAAAGGGTGCTGCAAGTTATTTAAGTTACAGTGAATACCAAAAATGTCTGCAATCACGAGAGATGGCAGAATTGCTTGTAGACAAAGACAGGACCCACGCCTCACACACAAAATTTGAACTTTTACTTAAAAGAAATATTAATTATTTAAAGTTTGCTTTCCAAAAAATTCAATTGATCTAAAGAAACTACAATAAAATAAACTTATCAGCTAGCCTATATAATCTTTTTCCCTCCTCCTCTAAATACAAATTTTTTAACATAATACATTTTCAAAAAAAATTAAAATTAAAATGATATATACAGCTCTAATAATATTTTGGTAAACAAAAAAAGATATTTCTTAGTCACTAGAAAATTAAGGGCAAACTGAAAAGTAAGAAGTTTAGGGCCTTCAAGCAAGATCATTTGTTATAGCATTCTAAGATAATATTTTGCTCTTATATGCGTGCATGTGTGCGCTCTTCCAATCTTTATCGTTATATTTATTTATATTTTCTTTCAAAATTTCGATGGGATGATAATAAATCTCACATATTTAATATTAAAAGATCAACAACTTATCTGCTTGTTTACAGAGTAACTGAATTTACGCTTACTCTTTTTGTATTTAGTGCAACCACATTCAAGACGAGAATTTTCGGTCATAAATATTGCTTTGCAACAAAAAGAAAGATGATTTTCTAAATTATTACTGCAAATTTAGTACAAAACCAATCTTATTGTTTTGGGGATTTAAAAGAATGACAAATTCTGTTTTTATAAATGATTGATTTGGCATGTATTGAGAAAAAAAATATTGTGACTTTTCTTTTATTTATATTTGTTAATACTGAATGGATACTAGTTTTATTTTTCATGATATATTTTGTTTTGAATATTAGTATCATATTCATTCTTAAATTCTAAAAAAAAAAACTTCTATGCTTTGGCCCCTCAAAACTAAAATTTTGGTTTTGTTACAAGAGAATATGGCCTTGTACCTTCTTCTTTTTTTTTTTTTTTAATGTACAAAGCAATAATTTTAATATAAGTTAAACCTTACATCAACCCCAATCAACAAATGTAGAGGAAACAATAAAAACACTAAGGGAATGTTCGATTCACATAATATTAGATTGCGTTGTAATCTTAGATTATTAGAATCTTTTATCCTGAAATCACATTTTAAAACTTTGAAGATATTTTTGGTCATTTTAGAGATTTTTGGGGATAACAGAGGTAGCCCAATAAACTAGACAAACTGGAGGCATTACCTCACATACTAGATCTAGAAACTCAGGAACAAGATTTTGGTATTTTATACTATACTAGAAGAAGATCGTGTAGACTCTAGACCTATAGTATGATTAGTCCAATAGTACCAAGCACAAAGACTCCTGCTAGAAGAAAATGGAAGTCAATCTTTCCGATCCCAGGTCACTGCTATTGATCATTCCGGATCAAGGTTAGCAAGCTTGCCTCTTTCTTTATTATTGGTCCACCCAAAAAAAAAAAAAAAAGCACTACTAGCTATTGAACTCCTACTGTAATCATTTTAGAGTTTTTGGGTTTTTTGTCATTAGAGAGGCTTTGAGGGTATTTTTTGGTCATTTTAAATATTTTAGATAATTCTAGATATTTTTTGGTATTTTAGTCATTCCCATGAATGAGGAATGTAATATTACAATCATTTACTAATGTAATCAGTCAAATGCCTTATAACTGAATTGGCACCTCCCATGCACAAAGTGCTTGAGGGTCTAGGAGGGAAATGATTCGAACTGCGGAGTTAACAGCATGTTGTAATCTAAAAATAATAATAATAAATAAGGTAATCACATTACAATAATTTATGGTCATGAGAATGTTTTGGTAATCTTACATTAATGCAAAGGTGTGTATAGATAAATGAACCAAACTTTGTAATGTCTACATTACAGTAATATATTGTTTGTAACTCTTTTTACATTACAGCGTGCAAAATTATAAAAAATCCCCCTTTAAGATCAAATAATTCCATCGAATTGAGTATTATTGTATATGTGATAGCATCTACCTTAAAGCCAATTGGTAATTCACAAGTTCAAGCCAAACAAAACACAAATAACGGAGCAAACAGGTAGGCACGTTTCAAATCAATACACGAGGGAGCTCTCACACAAAAACATGAGGAAGTCAAAACACACTTCAAAAAAAAAAAAAAAAGTAAAAAAAAGTATAAAAAGGTGCTAGAAATAGAGGACAACTTTCTTTTGCAAGGAGACCCACATAATGGATCCTTTGTTTCCCCTAATAGATAGTAGAATAACATAAAAATTCATATTAGAATCTTCATTCCACTCTATGCCACTGCGTGGGACAATAATTGGGCTTGTGAGTCTGTCCAACTAGAGAAAGTAGGAATGTGAATGTCCTCCGAACTAGTAGGGGCAAAATGGACATTTGTCCTTTCACCTAAGAGATGTAGCAAAATGCTCATATTTTGAAACTATTTAGCAAAATATCCCTGTTTTGAAACTCGATTTTTAGAAAATCGAGTTTCAATGTAAAACTCGATTTAATGAAAATCAAGTTATTTGGAAAAATTCACATGAAACACGAGTTCCATAATTTTTTTTTTTTTTTTTTTTTTTTTAGTTTGATTGCTTATAACTCGATTTTCTAAAAATCGAGTTTTAATGTAAAACTCGATTTTTAGAAAATCAAGTTTCAAAACATGAGTATTTTGCTAGATAGTTTCAGAACAATGGCATTTTGCTACATCTTTTGGACGAAATGGGAAAAATCCCATTTTTGCCGAACTAGTTGTTAGGTTCACAAGGGAGTCCCTGTACATTCCCAATTTCTCATTGTTTGCACAAGATGATCATCTTCCTTCTATGATTCGAATTTAGCCATTTCCTCTTCCTCTTCTTTTCTAAATACCAAAAAAAAAGTCTCTAGTGTAGACTTATCGACCTCACTCATTTTCTCTATTCTATCTTTTTTAGTGTAAACTTATCAACCCCACGCCTTTTTCTCTATTCTACCTTGGAAATATTTCTGGAGATATTTGATGATATCATGGACAAAATTGGCATTTACCCTTTTTTTAAAAACAACCCAACATTTTGCCCTCTTTTCCAAACTAATTAGGGAAATGCCCCTTTTTTGAAACTCAATTTTCTCAAAATTGAGTTTAAAAAAAAATTCTGGAGCCTTATAGTGGCGTTTTAAGGAGCCTATAGTAACGTTTTAAGGACCTATAGTGACATTTTATAACCTGAGCTTCATGAACTTGAGTTACATGCAATTTTTTTTCTTTTTTTTAACTATAACTCAAGTTCATGGAGCTTAAGTTTTAAAACGCCACTATAGGTCCTTAAAACGTCACTATAGGCTCCTTAAAAACGCCACTATAAGACTTAACTTGATTTTGAGTAAATCGAGTTTCAAAAGATGAACATTTCCCTAATTAGTTTAGAAAATTGAGCAAAATGCTATTTTTTTTTTTTTTTTAAAAGGGCATTTGCCCATTTTCTCCATGATATCATAGTAACATGCAATTTGCTGGCCTACACTAAAAAACCGACAACATGCATTATGATGAAAAAAAAAATTTGATAATAAATGGGCCACAAAAGAGTCCAAGGTTTAACAGCACCGACAACATTACCTTTTCCTTTTTTTTTTCTTTTCTCTTTTTTCTACATCTTTTTGACTGAGGATTAGTGACAGAGATATTCACATTATCACTTTGTGAATTCACTATGTATGTATAGTTATATATAGTTAATTAATAGAATGGTCGGCTTGCCTTATTTCTTTGTCTGGTTGTCTGTCTCACATTTTATATAAGTTTTTAAAATTTTAATAACAACAAATGGCATTTCTTGTTTCTCAAAAAAAAAACAAATGGCATTTCTCCACCACGAATAAATGATTTAGATATCTTCTTGTAGTGTTGACCAAACTTCTTTTATACTTGTAGGAAAATGACAATCATTCCCACCAAACAGTTCTTCATTTGATACTTGTAAGCTAGATAGTGTTGACCAATCTACTTTTATATTTGTTACTTATCCCTAAAACAAAAGTGTGTGTACTTTATATTTCAAAAGATCTTAAGCTATTGCATTTGGAAAAGAATCTAAGTTTTTTTATATATATAAATGAGTCATTTGGCTTAATATTGTTAAATTCGAAATTTATTTGCGTTATAGGTACTATTCCAACTTATTTAGAAAAATGAGGAGAGAAAGTGAATTTCGGCAACATCGTTGCCGTAATTCAACAAAAGTATGAGAGAGAAAGAGAAAAAGTGGGAGAGAGAGAATGCATGAATTTCGGTAATGTGATTACCGAAATTCCTGCTGCCCGATCAACCTGTCCGAGTGTGTGTGCTGTGTGTGCTAAAAAAAAAACCAATTGTGGCAATACCATTGCTGAAATAGGGAAAGAAAAAAAAAATTTGTGGCAATTGTGACAATGCCATTGCCAAAATAGGGGAAGAAAAAAAAATAGTGGTTGCCGAAATCTGGGGAGGAATTCAAAAAATAAGTGCTACGTCCACAATATTTTTACAACATTTTCACAACAAACTACATGTGATTAGTCATTATTAGTTCAAATTTGAGTTTAACACTGAGATTACTTTTTTAATCCAACAATAACAACCTGCCACTTAAAATTTGTTGTAAAAATATTGTAAAAATTGTGTGCACTTATCATTTCTTTAAAAAAAAAAAAATGTGGAATGGAATTGTGGCAATGGCATTGCCGAAATAGGATGGAAAAAAAAATTTTGCAATTGGTTTGTGGCAATGCCATTGCCAAAATAGGGAGGTAAAAAAAAAAATTTGGCAATTGTGGCAATCCCATTGCCGAAAATGGGAAGGAAAAAAAAAAGTGGTTTCCGAAATCTAGGGAGGAATTAAAAAAAAGTGTTATGTCCACAATATTTTTACAACATTTTCACAATAAATTACAGGTAATTAGATATTATTAGTTCAAATTTGAATTTAACATTGACATTACTTTTTTAATCCAACAATAACAATCTGCCACTTAAAATTTGCTGTAAAAATATTGTCAAAATTGTGTGCACATATCATTTAAAAAAAAAAAAAAAGAGTGGAATGGAATTGTGGCAATGGCATTGCTGAATTCCATTCCACTTTTCACAATTCCAAATTTTTTTTTCTACCCCCCTATTTCGGCAATGGCATTGCCACAAACCAATTGCAAATTTTTTTTTTCCCTCCTATTTCGGCAATTCCATTCCACTTTTTTTTTTTTAAGAAATGATATGTGCATACAATTTTTACAATATTTTTACAACAAATTTTAAGTGGCAGGTCGTTATTGTTAGCTTAAAAAAAGTAATCTCAGTGTTAAATTCAAATTTGAACTAATAATAACTAATCACATATGATTTGTTGTGAAAATGTTGTAAGAATATTATGGACGTAGCACTTATTTTTTTAATTCCTACCCAAATTTCGGTAACCACTATTTTTTTTTCTTCCCCAATTTCGGCAATGCATTGCCACAATTGCCACAAATTTTATTTTTCTTCCCCTATTTCGAGAATGGTATTGCCACAATTGGTTTTTTTTCTTTTTAGCACATCCCACTTCTAGCACACAGCACACACACTCGGGCAGGCTGATCAGGTAGCAGGAATTTCAATAATCACATTACCGAAATTCATGCATTCTCTCTCTCCCACTTTTTCTCTTTCTCTCTCATACTTTTGTTGAATTTCGGCGACGGTGTTGCCGAAATTTACTCTCTCTCCTCATTCCCCTAAATAAGTTGGAACAGTACTTATAACGCAAATAAATTTCGAATTTAGCAATATTCAGCCAAATGACTCTATATAATTTAGTACAGGCTATTTTCTTGAGTCTTTTGGGTTAATATTGTAAAATCTGAACTTTATTTGCGTTATAGGAACTGTTGAAAGTTATTTAGGATTGCGAGGAAAGAGAATGAATTTCGATATCACCATTGCTGAAATTCAACAAAAAGTATGAGAGAGAAGAAGAAAAAGGGGGGAGAGAGAAAATGTTGAATTTCGGTAATGTGAATACCGAAATTCCTCTGCCCAATTCCTGCTGCCCGAGTATGAAGTGTGCGTGGAGTGCACAAAGTGAAAAAAAAAAAAAAAATTGTGATAATTGTGGCAATGCCATTGCCGAAAACAGGAGAAGAAAATAAATAAATAATGGTTGCCGAAATTTGGGGAGGAATTAAAAAAAAAATGCTACGTCCACAATATTTTTACAACATTTTCACAACAAATCATAGATGATTAGTTATTATTAGTTCAAATTTAAATTTAACACTGAGATTACTTTTTTAATCCAACAATAACAACCTGTCACTTAAAATTTGTTATAAAAATATTGTAAAAATGGTGTGCACCTATCATTTCATAAAAAATAAAAAATAAAAAATAAAATAAAAAGTGAGATGGATTTGTGGCAATGGCATTGCCGAAATAGGAGGGAAAAAAAAATTCCCTTCTATTTCGGTTCGCATAATAGTAGATTGCGTTGTAATCTTAGATTACTAGAATCTTTTATCCTGGAATCACATTTTAAAACTTTGAATATATTTTTGGTCATTTTAGAGATTTTGGGGATAGCAAAGGTAGCCCAGTAAACTAGACAAACTGGAGGCATTACCTCACATACTAGATCTAGAAACTCAGGAACAAGATTTTGGTATTTTATACTATACTAGAAGAAGATCGTGTAGACTCTAGACCTATAGTATGATTAGTCCAATAGTACCAAGCACAAAGACTCCCGCTAGAAGAAAATGGAAGTCAATCTTTCCAATCCAGGTCACTGCTATTGATCTTTCCGGATCAAGGTTAGCAAGCTTGCCTCTTTCTTTATTATTGGTCCACCAAAAAAAAAAAAAAAAAAGCACTACTAGCTATTGAACTCCTACTGTAATCATTTTAGAGTTTTTGGGTTTTTTGTCATTAGAGAGGCTTTGAGGGTATTTTTTGGTCATTTTAAATATTTTAGATAATTCTAGATATTTCTTGGTATTTTAGGCATTCCCATGAGTGAGGAATGTAATATTACAATCATTTACTAAGGTAATCAGCCAAAGGCCTTGTAACTGAATTGACACCTCTTATGCACAAAGTGCTTAAGGGTCTAGCAGGGAAAGGATTCGAACTACGGGGTTAACAGCATGTTGTAATCTAAAAATAATAATAATAAATAAGGTAATCGCATTACAATAATTTATGGTCATGAGAATGTTTTGGTAATTTTACATTAATGCAAAGTTGTATATAGATAAATGAACCAAACTTTGTAATGTCTACATTACAGTAATATATTGTTTGTAACTTTTTTTACATTACAGCGTGCAAAATTATAAAAAATCCCCCTTTAAGATCAAATAATTCCATCAAATTCGTATTATTGTATGTGTGATAGCATCTACCATAAAGCCAATTGGTAATTCACAAGTTCGAGCCAAACAAAACACAAATAATGGAGCAAACATGGTAGGCACGTTTCAAATCAATACACGAAGGAGCTCTCACACAAAAACATGAGGAAGTCAAAACACACTTTTTTTAAAATATAAAAAAAAAGTATAAAAAGGTGCTAGAAATAGAGGACAACTTTCTTTTGCAAGGAGACCCACATAATGGATCCTTTGTTTCCCCTAATAGATAGTAGAATAACATAATAATTCATAATTAGGAATCCCATTCAATCTCCATATTAGAATCTTCATTCCACTCTATGCCACTCTTTCGGACAATAATTGGGCTTGTGAGTTTGTCCAACTAGAGAAAGTAGGAATGTGAATGTCCTACCAACTAGTAGGGGCAAAATGGGCATTTGCCCCTTTCACCTAAAAGATGTAGCAAAATGCTCATATTTTGAAACTATTTAGCAAAATGTCCCTGTTTTGAAACTCGATTTTTAGAAAATCGAGTTTCAATGTAAAACTCGATTTAATGAAAATCAAGTTATTTGGAAAAATTCATATGGAACACGAGTTCCATAATTTTTTTTTTTTTTTTTAAGTTTGATTGCTTATAACTCGATTTTCTAAAAATCAAGTTTCAATACAGGGGTATTTTGCTAAATAGTTTCAGAACAAGGGCATTTTGCTACATCTTTTGGATGAAATGGACAAAATCCCATTTTTGCCAAACTAGTAGTTAGGTTCACAAGGGAGTCCCTGTACATTCCCAATTTCTCATTGTTTGCACAAGATGATCATCTTCCTTCTATGATTCGAATGTAGCCATTTCCTCTTCCTCTTCTTTTCTAAATGCCAAAAAAAAAAAGTCTCTAGTGTAGACTTATTGACCTCACTCATTTTCTCTATTCTATCTTTTTTAGTATAAACTTATCAACCCCACGCCTTTTTCTCTATTCTACCTTGGAGATATTTGATGATATCATGGAAAAAATTGGCCTTTGCCCTTTTTAAAAAAACAACCTAACATTTTGCCCTCTTTTCCAAATTAATTAGGGAAATGCCATTTTTTTTAAACTCGATTTTCTCAAAATTGAGTTAAAAAAAAAATTCTAGAGCCTTATAGTAGCATTTTATGGAGCCTACAGTGGCGTTTTAAAGACCTATAATGACGTTTTGTAACTCGAGCTCCATGAACTCGAGTTACATGCAAATTTTTTTCTTTTTTTACCTATAACTCAAGTTCATGAAACTCGAGTTTCAAAACGCCAATATAGGTTCTTAAAACGTCACTATAGGCTCCTTAAAAACATCACTATAAGGCTTAACTCGATTTTGAGTAAATCGAGTTTCAAAAGATGAACATTTTCCTAATTAGTTTAAAAAATTGAGCAAAATGCTTTTTTTTTTTTTTTTTTTGAAAATGGCATTTGCCCATTTTCTCCATGATATCATAGTAACATGCAATTTGCTGGCCTACACTAAAAAACCGACAACATGCATTATGATGAAAAAAAAAAATTTGATAATAAATGGGCCACAAAAGAGTCCAAGGTTTAACAGCACCGACAACATTACCTTTTCCTTTTTTTTTCTTTTCTCTTTTTTCTACATCTTTTTGACTGAGGATTAGTGACAGAGATTTTCACATTATCACTTTGTGAATTCACTATGTATGTATAGTTATATATAGTTAATTAATAGAATGGTCGGCTTGCCTTATTTCTTTGTCTGGTTGTCTGTCTCACATTTTATATAAGTTTTTAAAATTTTAATATCAACAAATGGCATTTCTTGTTTCTCAAAAAAAAAAACAAATGGCATTTCTCCACCACGAATAAATGATCTAGATATCTTCTTGTAGTGTTGACCAAACTACTTTTATACTTGTAGGAAAATGACAATCATTCCCACCAAACAGTTCTTCATTTGATACTTGTAAGCTAGATAGTGTTGACCAATCTACTTTTATTTTTGTTACTTATCCCTAAAACAAAAGTGTGTACTTTATATTTCAAAAGATCTTAAGCTATTGCATTTGGAAAAGAATCTAAGTTTTTTTATATATATAATTTATTACAGGCTATTTTCTTATGTTTTTAGAACTTCTTTTAAAAATTTTAACTCTGTAAATAAATCTAAATCATCAATATCATAATAAATATCATATTTAATAGTAATTAATTATATATTTATTTGATATTTTATTTTTCACAAAACTCAATTTATTTTTTTAAAAATAAATAAAATGACAAAGGATTTCGCTTGAACACAAAAAAAGAAAAAAGGAAAAAAAAGAAAGGAGGGGCTAGATATGGTGAAACGTGTGGAGAAGGGTGTGGACCAAATAAAAGAGGTCCACTACCCATCTTTTACGGGTAAAAACCAAATAATTAGCACTAAAAGTAGCACTAAAGAAGCAAACAAAACTATAAAAAGCAAAACAAACATGAAAAAAAATCATAAAGTCTCGAATGTAAAGGAATGACAACGTACTTGAGAGTTCGATCGATGCTGCTTAGTCATATTCAACGACAACAATGCAAAGAAAGTTTTTTTTTTTCTTTTTTTAAAGCAACTTTTTCCAGTGATGTGTAATAGAAAAAAATGAGGTGTGAGCAGTGCCGGCCCTAGGCCTAGGCCACTTAGGCTACCGCCTAGGGCCCTCTACTACAGGAAAGCTTCAAATTTTGGGAAAAAATTGATATATTTAAAAAGAAAATTAATTAATTTTATATTTTTTCTCTACTTTTAAAAAGTCTCGAAAAATTGGGTAATATTAGAGATAATATAACTTTAAATACATGGATCTTACAAATAGAGTAATACTATAATTACAAATTATTTTACAACATTTTTACAAATTGTTGTTATAGCCAACTTCTTAGTATAATATATCTTTGTAAGTTTCATGTTATAAAATTTATAACATCCCTAACATCATTCATTCAAATACTTGTTTATTATCTTCTTGAGGTGTCATTAATCGCATTCATTTCTACATCGTTTGAAAGTTTTTTTTAGTAAAATTTGTTATAGTTTTAGCATTTTTCCCCCAAAAAATAGCATATTACAAAATGAAAGGAATAGATTTTTTTTTATAAACAAAATTATGATATTAAATACTAGTTAAATATTATTTAAGTGATAACAAAAAGACCCCATTTAATTATATCGCCTTAGGCCTCCAACTTTGTTGGGCCACCCCTGGGTATGAGCTTTTTTTAGGGGGATATTTTTGTTTTGGGAGTTTTTTTTTTTTTTTTTTTTTGGTTTTGTTCTCCTTTGTTGAGAGAGAGAGAGAGAGAGAGAGAGATTTTAACTCTTAGGTCAAAAGAAAATTAATATATATATATATATATATAATATTATGGGTATAATTTATTACTCCTACATTAAAAGCCTTCTTTCTCGATTTTTTTTTTTTTTGACATTTTTTCCCTAATTTTTTTGGCTGTAATTTAGGGTTTAATTTATTTATTTTTTAGTTTTTTTATGGGAATAAAAGAACTAACCTAATTTGTTAAAATTTGGAGGCCTTAGGTAGTTATCTAACTCACCTAAGACTAGCCACCCCTTGTTTCCTCTTTAGGGCTGATAGAACCTGCCTAGGGTGAACCACAGGCAGAGGTGTTTTTCCATCATTAATTAAATGGCTTTGTTACTAATGAAATAGAGATAAGAATCGAAAAAGGAGTGGCAACTATGAGGGTGTTGAAAAATAAAGAGAAATGATGCATTCACAACATTTTCACAACAAATTCTATGTGATAGGCTGTTATTAGAACTAGTACAACTTGACATCTATGATTTGTTATGAAAATGTTGTGGACATAACATTACTCAAGAATAAAAAATAAGTGTGTTTAAGAGATAGTAATAGAATATGTATAAAAAAAATTAGATTATAAATTGGATATGTATAAAAAAAATATTTTAGAACATTTTAACAAATACTCTTTTATGTGTATGCTCGCACCTACACACACACTCTTCCTATTTTTTCTATAAATATTTCAAATTATAATTTTAAAAAAAATGATGGGAATGATAGTAGTCGAAGCTCACATATATTGTTGTTGTTGTTGTTGTTGTTGTTGTTGTTATTTTTGTTATTATTATTATTCATTTCTTTTTTAACTTTGGCAAATGGTGGGTAAGGATTAAAAAACCAACTACTTACTTACTTGTTTATAGTCATTATTTTTATTTTAATCACAACTCACAAGATGAGAATTTGCTGGTGTGTGTTTCACAACCCTACAGTTTCGAAGCACGCATATGGCTGTTTCAAGGTGTGCCAACAGTAATACTAATATCAATGAGTGTTGGGTCTGACGTGACAACTCACTGCACATGGGTCTCACAGAGTCACCAAAATAACAACAACGCAACTGAAACTCAAATTCGAAGATTTGAAAACTCAAAAAATTTGTTCCCGGTTTTCATCACTCAAACTCAATTTTTTGAGTTTTGAGTGATAAAAACAAGACTAGCAAAAGGAATTTGCTCACTCTAGAAAGAATCTTTAGTTTCCATTATCCATCTCCAATTTAATTAACTTTTGGGTCTAGTTTGGCTATAAACCAAGTAGTAAGTGGATGTGTTAGTTTGACTTCCTAAAGATGAATTCTTGGCAACACCACTTTTCTTTTTTTTTAAGTTATGTAATATGAGTATTTTGGATCTTCGATTTTTATTAATAAAAGAGAAATGTTATATCCACAATATTTTCACAATAAATTTTAAGTGGCAAGTTATTATTGGTTGTTATGAGTGAGAAAAAAATTATTTAAATTGTAAATTCAAATTAACACCAATAATAATTTACCACCCTATAATTTGTTTTAAATTTTCTTCTTCTAAGATACAAAGAAATATTCACATGATCAACTGATTTCTTTTGAGACGCAAATAAAAATAAGATTTTTTTTCTTTTTTTGAGAATCAAACTTTTTATAGTTAATCGGATGGTCTGCTACCCTATTTTGATGTCGACCTCACATTTAATGACCATTGTATTATCAACAATGGCGCATCTCCACCACAGATGAATAATCTAGATTTCATGTAGTTCAAGTGAACAGCTAAAACGTATTCATTAGAATATTAGATTCATGGATACTTGTAGGAAAATGCGAATCCTACCCACCAAATTGTGACTCTGTATTGAGGTTACTCCAGCATCGAAGATTGCTTTCATTATTGTCAAAACCGGAAAACTTTATATTGAGGTTACTCCTGCATCGAAGATTGCTTTCATTATTGTCAAAACCGGAAAACTTTATAATATTGAGGTTACTCCTGCATCATAGATTTCTTTCACTGTTGTCAAAACCGGAAAACTCTCTATACTTTCACTGTTGCCAAAACCGGAAAACTATGTATTGAGGTTACTCCTACATTGAAGATTGCTTTCACTGTTGTCAAAACTGGAAAACACTGTATTGAAGTTACTCCTGCATCGAAGATTGCTTTCATTGTTGTCAAAACCAACCAAATCATTCTTTATCATTTAGGTTGACTGGTGTTTGAATACTTAATTCTTAAAAATGAGTGTGCATAGGGCACTTCAAAAGATCTTAAGAACGCTTTGAACAAGCATAAATATAGAATGCATGAATCTTTTCTTTTCTTTTTTTCTTTTTTTTTTATTTTTTTGGTGTCCGCACATCAATATTCAATTTATTGAAGTCTTATCAATTTGTCTATTACTCTTCTTCTTTTTTTCTTTTCTTTTTTCTCTTTTTTTTGTTTTTTTCTTTTCTTTTTTTTCTTTTTTTTGCTGATAATTCGATTGTTACAAATGGAAAGGGAGAATTTGAACCCCTAGAGCATTTACAGTAATTGTGCTAAAATATTTAACATTTTACACCTTAAAAAACTACTTTATCTATTTTACTACCTTACTTTACAATACATTTAACATTAAAGGTTCTATTTATTATAACACTTCATTCAAAATAATATAAAAATAAAAAATAAAAAAACTCATTAAAATAATAAATAAATAAATAAACAACCACCACAAAAACCTATAGCAACTAGATACCGCACCACCAGCCACAACAACCCATCATCACAACCACAATCCACTGCCACAACCAAACCCACAAAACCCACAGTTAAAATCAACCACCACCACCACCAAACGCACAGCCACCAAACTCATATGAACACACACAAAACAAAAGCCCAATCACAAAATATACATAACCAAATTTCGATCTCAATCCCAACAATGAGAGAAGAAATATGGTCTGCGGTGGTGAAGTGGTGGTGAGAGGAGGAATAGAGAGGGATGGGTGAGGCGAAGAGATAGAGGAAAGAGGTGAGAGAGGAGACCGAGAGACAACCACAAGAGAGATAAGTGGGACTGACGTGTTTCAATGGAGTGGTTGGGTGAGAAGGCAATCAGTTGTGGAGAGAGAGAGAGAGAGAGAGAGAACATTATTTTATAACTTTTGAGCTACAATAGACTATCGTAGATGGTAGTTTACTATAGCTCATTAGCAAAAAAATTTAATGTCTCCATTGATAACATCATAAAGTATCAACCAATTGAACTATAAAACTCTTGGCCACTTCTTGGTCATGCTACACATGCTTTTGAGTTAGGAAGGTAAATATATAGGATTAGGATTTAGAAATCATTAGTTGGGTTTTTTGTTTTTTTAGCTCGAAGTCCACTTATTTCATACATAAGGTGAATTAAACTCCATCCTAACTGATTAGAATTTACCTAATTTACTTCCAGACTGATTTGAAGGAAAATTTCTTTAACCTAATATATGACAATTCAAATGATGTACTTTTAATTATATGACATATTTAGTGCATTAAGTAATTTAATACATATAAATAGTTTTGTTAATCGTCACATAATATATTGGAGAAGCTCCAAATCAATTTCAACAAAAAATTTTGTCCAAAAGATATGCTAAATGTCAGTTTGTTGCTACCAGAAAAACCCATACTTCTATTTATAGGTTACTCTGCATTCCATTTGAATCAATCAAACGAAACAGAAGTTGTTACTTAGGAAAGAATTTCTTTAACGATGAGGTAGCTTTTTTTCCTAACTTACAACAGTAGAATCTTTTAGTTTTAATTTGGCTAATCTTAAAGAATAAAAAATAATATAAATAAAAATAAATATTCCCATTTGACTTTTGTGTCTGCGTCTTTTTAAATGCTCACTTTTCTCTATGCACAAATGTACAATTTTATTTTCACCCAACTTATTTTTTTAGGATAAATTTCACTAACCTACCCTAAGGTTTGAGCTAATGCCAAGAAGGTCCAAAACATTTCAAAACTAACCAACTTCATCCCCAAACCAAACTTGGTCTAAAACACCATTTAAGCCTCTCTTCTCTCTCTCCCCTCTCTCAGACTATCGCATATCTCTCGTCCCTTTCTCCTCTCATCTCAACTTTTCTCATCCCCTCCCTACCCCTAAACTTAGATCAGATCCCTCAAAATCTCATGGTTATTTCCAGCAAGCCATTGCTACCACAAACTACCACCATGATGGTTCTCTCTCTCTCAAGCTTAGCCATAGCTCCATGAAGCCCACACCACCACAGATGGTAGTTGAGCTCAACGACACCACCACAATCATTGATCGCCGCTTTCTCTTCTCTATCTCTCTTATACTCTTTTTTATTTCCTCCGGTCGTTTATGGCCAAAATCACCTTTTGTCTTTGGTTTTGTGATTGGTTAATTTAGGGATTGGGTTATCTATTGGCTTTAAGGATTTATTGATTGTTATTTGGGTTTGTAAACTGGGGCACTAGGCATTTTAGGGTTAGGAGAGAGAGCTTTTGGGGTTGATTTTGAAATGGGTTTAGATGTTCAGCTCATATAAATGTTATGCATGCTCAATGTATATGAATCTGTGTATATGTGTCTAAGTCAGTGAGTGTGTGTAAGATTTGTTTGTGGTAGTGCGCTTTGTAACAATTGTGGTGAGGTGGTAATTTTGTAAAAAATAAGCTTCTATTTCTACTAAAAGATGATGGGAAATTTGAGGCTCCACCACCATTGAACACATTCCAGCCCCACATTCTATCCTGTTCATATCAGTAGGCTGCTTGAGAAATATGGGTATGACATAATTTTAGATCTTAAATTTTTTGGTGAAATTGACACTTTCCCTCACTCAAGCTTTTTATTTCTGGCAGAGGATGTTCATGGATTCAAAACTAAATCTTTTTATGATTTTTCCGTTGGTTTCATGTGGTTTTGTACAAGAGAATAGTCTTTTGTTTTGGCTGTCTTGAGAGAGAGGAGTGATGACTGACAGATGAGCCAATTAGAAAGAGGAGAAAGAAAGTAGGATACAAACTTACGGGTCTAACGGTGGTTAGGAGCTAACTTGGGTTTAGGGACTAATTTAGCCAGTTTTGAAATATCTTGAACCTGATTGGTATTAGCCCAAACCTCAGAATAGGTTAGTGAAATTTACCCTATTTTTTATGCAAAATAAGTCAAAGAAAATAAGCTAACCTAAACACACAGGTATCATGAAAAAACTGAAGAAGAAAAGGCAGGCTATTGCTAATCAACTCTCAACATCAGAATTCGTAATGGCAAAATCTGACAACAAATTAGATTCTATCAAGCTCCCAAAAAAACAAAAAACCAACAACCGAAAAAGGAAAACAAACTAATATATAATTAATCTTAGAATACGAAGATCTACCATTCATACCCAAATGAGTAATGATCGTAAAATAATAACAGGGAGAGGCAATACAGGCAACAAAGACATTTATAACAAAATTAGTTTTTTCCATCAAACTGGTTGCTTTGAAAATGTATCCTTGTGATCCCATCTTCAGAACGATGTGCTTAAGATCCACAGCAGGCTGATCTTTGGGCAGTTTGGGCAGCCCCTGCAGCCTGGTCTGGTTGGTTAATCTTAATTGTCTGTGGCTGAGAAGATCCAACAATTAAAACTTTGTTAGAACAAGCTACAAGAGGACACACACACACACACACACACACACACACACACATATATATATATATTCATGTCTGGTCCTGGGGTTGGTGTAGATTTTTAGTTAAATGTAAAATACTTCAAAAATAGAGATAGTCATAAAAAATAAAAATACGCAAGAACTTAGCCATGCAAAGAAGAAAACCCATTTACATTTGTTTATTTTTATCACTTTATGACTTCAAAGTTCAAACAAGTTATACTTATACCTCAGCCCTTGAGTCAGTATCCGCCAGCCTTTGCTTAATATCCCTAGCTATTGAAAAGAAAACCTCTTCCACGTTTAAATTTGTCTTTGCACTCTGTAATTCACAGGCTTCACAACATAAAAAGAAAGAAGAAAGAAAGAAAAATCCAACTAGTCAATATAAGCAACAAAGTTTACTCACAGTCTCAAAGAACTTGATACCATATTCATCAGCAAGAGCTTGACCCTTTGAGGTAGGAACAGCCTGAAAATAAGGTCATCATCAAGTCAACATAAGTAATAACCAAAGGAAAATTGATGCAGGTATGCATGCGCACACCTGCATGTGAAGCACATGCACACACACACACACACACACACTCAGAGGAGGACAGACCCTTTTGCTTTCATCCATGTCAGCCTTGTTTCCAACCAGTATCTTGTTGACATTGTCAGAAGCATGCTGTTCAATGTTACGAATCCAATTCCTAATGTCTGAATGTAAAAATAAATCAGTTTGATTAACATTTATATTCAGAAAAGTTAATATTCACCATTGATTGAAAAAAACTCCATCCAAGCAATGAAGCTCCTCAAGATATCAAGTGTCACAATTATAGCAACACGAAAAATCTAGTCTACTCTATGAAATACAATGAAGCAGAAGAGCAATGAATATAATCACAGGATTCCCAACTTCAAATAACAAGAGTAAAGGAAGACATTACTGTTAAAAGATGACTCGTCAGTGACATCATAAACAAGCAAAATGCCCATGGCTCCACGGTAGTAAGCTGCAGAAGATAGCAATACTTGATCAAGCTTCTAATACACTCCCTTTTCTTATCTTTTTTTTTGGCTGAAAGCTTCTAACACTTGAAATTAGGCAAAGCAACACTTGGATGGTAATCAAACATAAATATTTATCAATTAAAACAAAGCTCTGCAAGTATTATTCTTGAATAAATAAACTATAATTAAAAATTTTAAATATATATATATATTAAAACAGTATAATATCTGAGCAAACACAGCTCTGCTAAAATTGAGCAAACCATATATATTTACCCCTCAATGATACCACCAAGTCAAGACGCTCAAGTACTTTACAGTAAATCCATACATGCCATGCCTTCGTGCTCCTGCTTTTGGCAGGAGACACCAGCTAAAATGTCAGCCTGTTAATCCTTACTGCAACTCCGATTTGATTGATTATGCAAACTATTTAAGCTCCTGTTAGTTATATCATACACTATATGTTACTCCTCTATAAAAACATGCTCTAATACATACAAAAACACCCACAATTGTGAGTTTTCTCAATCACCTTTGTGCCAAAGATAACAAACACAAGTTTTTTAAAACTTATGACAACTCCAAACAATGCAACACAAAACTGCATTACCCATAATGTGTGCAATACCATAAATTTTGCATAAATAGTACATTTACAACCCCAATTGATATCACCTTCAAGGCCAGATACTAACCAGTTGTAATCGTTCGAAACCGCTCCTGGCCAGCAGTATCCCAAATTTGTAGTTTGATTCTTTTGCCATCAAGTTCTATGGTCCTTATCTTAAAATCAATACTGTAAAAGACAATCAAACCCAGTGACATTAGAAACTGATCATGGAGAAACAAAAAGAAAATTCCCAGTATATACTGGCTTAGAAATCACTTACCCAATAGTTGTAATAAAACTAGTAGTAAAAGACCCATCTGAGAACCGCAAGAGGAGGCAACTCTTACCCACACCTGCCGTGTCATATACAGGTACAGTAGAAATATTCAGCATCCTAATTAAATATATACAAGATACAAGGTATATCTCATAAAAAATTATATATATAAAAATGAGAGGCCTCTAGTGATTATAACATCACTCTTTCTAGTCCCACTTTTTTTTTCGATAATACAATAGTTATTGGGGAAGGAGGGATTTGAACCCTAGACGTCTATGTTGGAAAAACTAGGAAATGTCAGTTAAGCTATAAGGCTCTTGACACTATTTCTAGTCCCACGTTACAAGCTAGCACTAAATCCAAGTGACCTTTAGTGATAGTAATGTAGGAGAATTTAAGCCAACAAGGAAACAAAGGTCCATTAGTCCATTGTATTTTATTTCTTTATGTTATGTTTTATTTAATTATTATGTCTTTAAAATTTAAAAAGGTAATGTGATTGGCATGAAACATTTTATTATAGATATGCTAAGATTCAAGCCTATGGTGTCCACTCTATAATCATTGCTCTTAATCATCAAGCCAAGACACCAATTGGTTTTAGGTGTAGATGGGATTTGAACTCAAGTCGCTTATTCGATAACAAGAGACTTTATTAGTAGAGCTAACTAGAAACCACAACTGGCATTTAAATACTATAACTTGTAATAAAGTTGGGATTAAATTGTTAAATGTAGGAATAAAGACCTTTATAAATAGCCTCTTGAGTCATTGTAAGCAAGCTTTTCTCCGGCCCTTCTTCTACACTAGACCTAAATTCCCCTCACCATATCAAGTGGATTAAAGCAAAAGATCCTAAATTTAAGCCACAAAATTTAGATTTGAGTCGAAGGTCTCAACTCTCAACTTTAAGTGGTAGAGATCTTGGGGTATAGGAAATCAAGGCCAGCAAACAGAGATGCTGAGAAGAGGCGCACAATTGAAGATTTTTTGCAAGTTGTACAAGTTCTTTAGCAATGGGAACCAACAGTAGCCCATATGGAGATTCCAAGAGGCAACTGAAACCCCTAGGGCAAAACGATATGTGGTCTTGAAGATAAGAATGATAATAGAGAAGAAAACTCTTTTCATGATGCTGGACCCATAAAATATGTGGCAAGAGGCAGATTGAAGGATGGGTTGGTGTGAATATTTGAATTGAATGATGAACTTTTAGAAAGAGATGGTGCCACAGACTAGGATTCTCCACCGGATTATGATGTCTACTTTGATAATGGGTGATGTTGAGGCAAGTACTTCAATACATATTAAAGAAACTATCCAAGAGATTGATGCACACCACATGTTTGATACAAGTCAGGAGTGTTCTTTTGGACAAGGAATGTTTGTGTACGCATGTTTATTTGAATAACCCACTAGTGTTCTCAAAGATAAAAATTTAAGTAATGATGGACACTTATGCTTGTAAAGAAGTGCTTTTTAATGATTCTTTCATCGGCATAGTTTTTAATAATCATGAGAATCTTTATTCTTATAAGTTGTGGAAAATACGCATGTTTATTTGAATAACCCACTAGTGTTCTCAAAGATAAAAATTTAAGTAATGATGGACACTTATGCTTGTAAAGAAGTGCTTTTTAATGATTCTTTCATCGGCATAGTTTTTAATAATCATGAGAATCTTTATTCTTATAAGTTGTGGAAAATACTGGTGCAATGATTTTTTTTTTTTTTAATACTAATGAAGTTGTCCCAATCTCTTCAAACACTTGATTGTTTCCCCCCAGTGTATGCAATCCCTCTGCTAAAATTAAAACATTTGAACAAGGGTGCTCAAATAATGCAAAATCTTGCTATAGTTTCACCCTCCTCTGCGCATCAGCACACTTGTTGACTTATTGAAAAGTAGTGTTTCACCCTTGTTAGAGGTATGCAGCGTATTAGCTTGCTAAAATCAGCAATAGGCGAAGAAGTAATGTTGTTAGTGCTAGAATTTTGCGATGTCAAGTCCACAAAAACTTTTGCATCTAACTCCACTTTCACAGTTTGTTACATAGTAAAGACCATCGCACACTGTCTACCAACTCTAGGCCTAGTCAACCAAACCTACCCACAGACAGTGATGATTTTCTATTTGGTCTCTCTCTTTGGGTGTGTGTGTGTGTGTTGCCATTGTTTGCTTATGCTATTTGAGCTTTTGAGTTGAGAACCTGTGTGGGGAGTGAATAAAGTGTATGGAGGCATCACTGATCACTGGGATTCTTAAAGTCTAATTGGTCACCTATGTATTTGGGAAGAATTTATAGAGCAAGACTCAATTTGACAAAATTCAAGAGATGCAATGAGATCCAATTTTTATAAGAGAGTTGTATGGTGCTTGATGATGGTAATTTATTTTAAATGACTTGTTCATGTTACAAATTGAAGAGAGGATCTCAAGCTTATTGCGCACAAGTTCTTATTTGCATATTAAGGCTGAGGAATGGAAAAAAAATATTGTTCAGGATTCCAACAGATAATGGAAAACCAAAACCAAACCTGCAGATGAGTTTTCTCCAACTCAAAAGAGAAAAGATGTAGGAGAATCTCAAAAAAATGCGCAATCAAATCGAACTTTTAAGACATAAAATTTGACAACCCTTAGATCAAAACCTATCTTCAACCAAACAGCACTTACTTACCTTTCTTTCCTTTTCATTGGTAAGTTACACACCCTCCCCCTTCAACCAATCATTACAGGAGGAAATGCCATTTGACCTAGAGCTCATTGGCATAACAAGTTTAACAAACGTCGCCATTTTCAATTACAAAGCGCTAAAATCATATACAGAATTCTATTAAAGTGGCACTATCAAATAACCCCAAACTCAGAAGCAGTCAGTCAATTAATAACACAATTACCAATCAAACCAAAGGATCCACCATTATTTTCCACATAAAAACTATTAAAAATTTAGCCAATCGTTGATGTTTAGCTCAAGTAACATAAACTACAATCGAATCAGGCCTAAAATACGATCAAATCAAGTAAAGGAAATGGTAGGATTTTTTGAAAGGGCAAAAAGGTAAAATCGTACCGCTATCGCCGATCAGAAGGAGCTTTATGAGGTAATCGTAATCGGCTCGAGCTCTTGCAGGTGGAGCAGCCATCGAAAAATTCTATCACCGAAGAAGCAAACCCTAAACGAAAATGACACCGATTGATTAATAAAATAAATAAATAAATAAAACAAAAAATGAATTTAAAATTTGAAATTTAAAAAATTGAGAGGATAATTTGGAGGATTTGTGAAAAGGAAATACCAGATCGGAGGGAAGAGTGAGAGAGAGAAAGAGAGAGATTCGAAGTTTTTGAGAGAAAAGAGGAAACGAAGCGTCCCTGGTGAAACGTCAGCACCGGTCGGCCGTTGAGAAAAATGGTTTTCGAGGAAAGAATAAAAGTTCGAAAAGGCGCGTTATTACTAGTAAGTTATGAGAGGGGGGCTTTTGAGCCGTTGGATTGTGAATGCATTGAGATCTGGATCGATCGGACGCACGATAATAGATTTGACGGATTAATGAAACGACGATGTTGTGATTCGCTGGGGAGATGAAAGACGTCGTTGACGACACTGGTTTAGCCGGTTACAGGTTGCTTTGTGGAAAATGCCAGTGCATGTGCAACGACTTTTTTTTCTTTTCTTTTCTTTTCTTAATATTCAAATATCTTACACCACGTAATATCAATGAGAATGAATAATTTCTTGAAATGGCCCTAAGATGTTAAGTGAAGGTTTTTAAATCAATTCCTCATGAATCTTTCAAAGCCTTATGAACTGAAGAGGGTAAAATGTGAGATAAGGCCTGGTAGGCCCAATAGGCCCATTAACGAGCCCAATGGGCCCATGTCCACAAGCCCAAAGAAGGTAGAGCCCATCCTTCGTGTGGGTCCCTGACAGGACGAGGGTCCGGACTTGCCCATCACGTTTCAAGAAACTTGTTCTACAAGCATGAGAGGCTTACTCAGCAAGTCTGAGAAACTTGTTCAACAAGTCTGAGAGGTTTGTTCAGCAAGTCTGAGAGGCTTGCTCTACAAGGAAAGGAGGCAGGACCTCACCACTATAAAAAGGCCCCAACACCCTCAAAAAAGGTATGTGTAACTAACTCCTCTCTAGCACTCTAGAGTTGTAAAAACGTTTTCTGACTCAACCTTCGGAGGGTATTTGGCCGGCTCCGCACCGGAGCCCCTTTTGAAGGTGTGTTTGTACTGTTCTATCTTTTTCAGGCAACGGTTGTTCGAGTGTAAGGGTCGTGCATCTCACTGGTGAGCATTTCGGCATCATCAGTTGGCGCCGTCTGTGGGAAACGACGATCGTGACAAGTTAAGCCATTATCGCCTCCCGGACACAAGAGTTGCATGGTGCTCACACGCTCGATGGCCAACTCCAACGACGTGCAAGGCGATGAGTCGCCAAGGCCCACCGCATTAGAAAGACAGGTTCAGACCCTCGCGGCCGCAGTAGAACGCCTCACGAAACAGAATCATGACCTGGAGGAACAGCTGCGACAGAAGAACCCGGGGCATAACGGTCAGGAGGAGAACCAGGGGGACAGCTCCGAAAGAAGGGGGCCTGAGAAGCAAGAGGGCAGTAATGAGCCCAGTAGAACGGAGAGGCGCAATTCGAGCATGCCCTCCCTCACAAATGCGACACCACCGCCCATCCTCGCGAAGATGCAGGCGATGAAAGAGCAGATGGAGGTCATGATGAACGCCCTCAAGGGACGCGTCTCCAGCGACCTTGACGATCAGTCAACTCATGTCCCCTGCCACCGAAGTTCAGGATGCCACAGGTTGAGAGCTATGACGGGGTCAAGGACCCGTTAGATCATCTGGAAACCTTCAAGACCATGATGCACCTCCAGGGAGTCCCGGACGAGGTCATGTGTAGGGCCTTCCCTACAACACTGAGGGGCGCGGCGAGAGTCTGGTTTAGCAGGTTGACGCCAAATTCGATTAGCACTTTCAAGGAGCTAAGTGCCCAATTCACCTCACACTTCATCGGGGGACACAGGTACAAGAGGTCGACAGCATGCCTAATGAGCATCAGGCAGCGGGAGGACGAGACGCTGCGGTTATACATAACCCGCTTCAACAAGGAAGCCCTCTCCATTGATGAGGCCGACGACAAGATTCTGGTGGCAGCCTTCACGAATGGCCTGCGGAAGGGAAAATTCCTATTCTCCCTGTACAAAAATGACCCGAAGACCATGTCTGAGGTCCTATACAGGGCCACGAAATACATGAATGCGGAGGACGCACTGTCAGCTAGGGAAGACAAACCCAGGAAGAGAGAGAGACCGGAAGATGCCGGGCAGGACCACGGAAAGAAGAGACCAAGAACAGGAGACAGACGCGAGGATAAGCGTCCTAAACCCCCAGGAGGGAGATTCACGAGATTCACCCCTCTGAACGCTCCGCTAGACCAGGTGCTGATGCAGATCAAAGACGAGGGATCTCTGACGTTCCCGGGAAAGCTAAAGAGCGATCCAACCAAGCGATCCAGGAACAAGTATTGCCATTTCCACCGAGATCACGGTCACGATACTGCGGATTGCTACGATCTGAAGCAGCAGATAGAGGCCCTCATCAGAGATGGAAAACTGCAGAAATTCGTCAGTAAAGAGAGGACGGATTTTCAGGCGCAGGAACAGGCCCCCCGGCGGGAGAATGACCGTCAGAGACCCCCCGTTGGGGAAATAAGGATGATTATAGGGGGCACGGCAGCGACGAGATCATCCAAGAAGGCCCGGAAAACCTACCTTAGGATGGTCCAAAATGTGCAGACCACGGGTTCTGTGCCCAAGATGGCGCGGAGAGAAGATCCGATTATTGGGTTCTCAGAGAACGACGCGAGGCGCCTCTACCATCCGCACGACGACGCCCTGGTCGTCAGTCTGAGGGTAGGAGATTACAACGTACACCGGATGCTGGTCGACAACGGCAGCTCAGCAGACATCCTGTACTACCCAGCGTTCCAGCAGATGGGAATAAATAGAGCACGGCTAACACCGACGCATGCCCCCTTGGTCGGTTTTGGGGGAACAAGGATACTCCCGTTAGGAGCAATCACACTCTCGATGACAGTCGGTGACTATCCGCAGCAGATCACTCAAGACGTGACCTTCTTAGTGGTCGACTGCTCATCCGCGTACAACGGTATCATAGGGCGACCAACGTTGAACTCTTGGAAAGCAGCAACCTCAACATACCACCTGATGATCAAGTTCCCTACGGAGTACGGAATTGGAGAGTTGCGAGGAGATCAGGTGGCCGCCCGGGAATGCTACGTAGCCATGCTGGAAATGGAGGATCACCAGCAGACCTTATGCATTGGCGAGCAGCGGACCGTCGCAGAGCCAGTAGAAGAGTTGGAGGAAGTCACACTCCATGAGTCGAGACCCGGACGGACGACAAGAATGGGCACCATGGCCAGCCAGACGGTAAGGCAAGACCTGGCAAACTTCCTGAAGAGGAATCAGGACATATTCGCGTGGAGCCACGAAGATATGCCAGGGATCGATCCGTCAGTAATAGTCCATAGGCTGCATGTCAACCCGGACTCCCCCCCAATCCGGCAGAAGAAGCGGGTGTTCGCGCAGGAACGGGACAAAGCAGTTGCGGAAGAAGTTAGAAAACTACTGGAGGCGGGGTTTATCCGAGAAGTGTACTACCCCGACTGGCTAGCAAATGTGGTCATGGTAAAGAAGAGCAGCGGAAAGTGGAGAATGTGCGTTGACTTCACGGACCTTAACCGGGCGTGCCCGAAGGACAGCTATCCACTCCCGAGGATAGACGCGCTGGTGGATTCGACGGCCAGGCACGAGCTTCTGAGTTTCATGGACGCCTTCTCAGGCTACAACCAGATTAAAATGGAGGAGGAGGATCAGGAGAAAACCTCTTTTGTGACCAGTCAAGGACTTTTCTGCTACAAGGTAATGCCATTCGGACTCAAGAACGCGGGGGCTACATATCAGAGATTGATGAACAAAATGTTCGCGCACCAGCTCGGCAGGAACGTACAAGTCTATGTCGACGACATGTTAGTAAAGAGCGTGCGCGAGGACAACCATCTCAGCGACCTTCAGGAGACATTCGACACCCTTCGGTCGTACAACATGAGGCTGAACCCAAGTAAGTGTGTGTTCGGGGTTACGGCCGGGAAATTCTTGGGATTCATGGTTTCCCAAAGGGGCATAGAGGTCAACCCAGAGAAAGTACGAGCCATAATGGAGTTAGAGCCCCCGAAGACAGTGAAGGCAGTTCAGAGCTTGAACGGGAAAGTTGCGGCCCTGAACAGATTCGTCTCTAAAGCGACGGATAAGTGCTTGCCTTTCTTCCGAGTGCTGAAGAAATCGTTCGAATGGACGGACGAATGTCAAAAAGCATTCGAAGATTTGAAGAAGTACCTGTCGTCACCGCCACTTCTCAGTCCGTCCGTCCCAGGAGAAGAGCTGTACCTCTACATTGCGGTCTCGCAAGCAGCGATCAGCGCAGCCTTGGTACAGGAAGACGGACGCTCCCAACGACCCGTCTATTTTGTGAGCAGGGCTTTCCGAGGAGCAGAAGAAAGGTATCCCCGGATGGAGAAATTGGCCCTTGCCCTAATGACCGCTACGCGGAAACTCAAACCGTACTTCCAAGCCCATGTAATCGTGGTCTTGACGGACCAACCTCTGAGGAAAGCAATGAGCAGCCCTGAGGCGGCAGGAAGAATGGCCTTGTGGGCAATCGAGCTGAGCGAATTTGACGTGCGTTACCGTCCGCGAACTTCGATGAAGGGGCAAGCGGTGGCGGACTTCATAGCAGAGTATACCCAGCCGGGAGAAGAGGGGGCTGAAGGGCAGAAACTGTGGATCATCCACACCGACGGGTCATCAAATCAGCACGCAGGAGGAGCCGGCGTAGTCATGCGAACACCAGAAGGGGATAGGATCGAGTGCATGATAAGACTAGACTTCCCCACAACCAACAACGAAGCGGAGTATGAAGCCTTGATAGCTGGATTAGATCTCGCAAGGGCCGCGGGCGCCGGTAACATGGTCATGCATTGCGACTCCCAGGTGATAACTAGTCAAATCAATGGCGATTTTGAGTGTAGAAACGAGAGGATGAAGAAGTACCTGGAGGAAGTGAAGGAACGAATCACAGGCCTCGAGGTCAAATTCGTTCAAGTTCCGAGGGAGGAAAACGAGTGCCCCGACCGTTTGGCGAAAGCAGCCTCGGCGGAGTTCATGAATGCGCCTAAACAGGTATTATCCTTCGTCCAAACTTGCCCACTTATTGATGACGGAAGGAAGATACAGGAGATAGATGTTGGAGAGGACTGGACCGCACCCATAAAAGGATATCTACAGTCGAGCTCTCTGCCAGACGAGAAGGATGCTGCAAGGAGACTGAAGGTCCGGGCCGCACGATTCGTGCTGATCAACGACACCTTGTACAAGAGAGGGTTCTCTCGACCTTACCTAAGGTGTCTAAGCCACGGCGAAGCAGAGTATGTGATGAGGGAAGTCCACGAGGGGATTTGCGGGAATCACTCTGGAGCACGGTCTCTAGTGCACAAACTTATCCGAGCCGGGTACTACTGGCCCACAATGCTCACGGACGCCCAATCATATGTGAAGGCCTGTAACAAGTGCCAGAGGTTCAGTAACCTGATCAGACGACCATCAGAAGAACTCTCACCCATCACGGCCCCTTGGCCGTTCGCGCAATGGGGGTTAGACATCATGGGCCCTTTCCCGACAGCTCTAAGGCAGCTAAAGTTCCTGGTAGTCGGCATCGACTACTTCACGAAGTGGGTCGAAGCAGAACCCCTCGCCACTATTACAGAGAAGAATATCCGTGCCTTCGTATGGAAAAGCATCGTATGCAGGTTCGGGATCCCGAGGGTGCTTGTCTCTGACAATGGAAAACAGTTCGATAACAGCGCTTTCAAGAATTTCTGCTCAGAGCTGGGCATTCGGAATCATTACTCCTCACCAGCACACCCGCAAGCAAACGGACAGGTAGAAGTCACAAACAGGACATTGCTAAAGATCATCAAGACCCGGCTCGAGGGGGCAAAGGGTATTTGGCCAGACGAGCTGCCTAGCGTCTTGTGGGCATATCGGACGACTGCAAGGACACCGACTGGGGAGACCCCGTTCCGACTAGCATACAGAGCCGATGCAGTCATCCCAGCAGAAATCGGCCTCACCAGCTATCGCGTGCAAAGCTACACGGAGGACAAAAACGAAGAAGCTATGCGTCTTCAGCTAGACTTGGTGGACGAGGTCCGGGCAGTAGCTGAACAGAGATTGGCGCGATACCAGAACCTCATGTCAAAGAACTACGACGCCAAGGTAAGGCACAGAGAATTCCAGATCGGCGACCTGGTGCTTCGAAAGGTCATGGGCGCTACTAAAGACCCTACTCAGGGAAAGCTCGGACCGAATTGGGAAGGACCGTATAGAATCACATCATGGCATAGGAAGGGCACGTACCACCTTGAGACCATGGACGGAAGAAAACTCCAGCATCCCTGGAACACGGAGCACCTTCGGAGATACTACCAGTAGAAGTCAAGTTTGGATCCCCCGATGTATATTTGCTAGATTTCGATTATTTTGTAGCAGTCTATTAATTACTTTTGAGCTTTTTCTTTGGTACCTTTGCTAGCCCAAGAAGGGGCAGGTATTTTCTTCTACAGGTTCGAATTTAATGAAGGGACATTCAGGATTCTGCTGTGTAAATATTACTACTAAACGACTGCTATCACAAGTCCTAAAATAGGACGGACCCCACCATGGGTTAATAATTTGCAAGTCCCAAAAGAGGACGGACCCCACCATGGGTTAAAAATTTACAAGTCCCAAAAGAGGACGGACCCCACCATGGGTTAAAAATTTACAAGTCCCAAAAGAGGACGGACCCCACCATGGGTTAATAATTTGCAAGTCCCAAAAGAGGACGGACCCCACCATGGGTTAATAATTTGCAAGTCCCAAAAGAGGACGGACCCCACCATGGGTTAATAATTTACAAGTCCCAAAAGAGGACGGACCCCACCATGTGTTAATAATTTACAAGTCCTAAAAAGAGGACGGACCCCATCGTGGGTTAAAAGAAGACGGACACCAACACGGGTCGCAAGTACATAAAGGTCCACGACGTGAACGGATCAAATTAAGCAAGTATGTAACATCAAGACGGAGAACACATCAACATTATCAATACGGTATTAAAAGAAGCATTTAAATAAATAAGTTTAAATGTCAAATACAAATGATATAAAATAAGCCCTACATTCGACGGGCAAAAATCCAATGAGTTTTCCAAAATAATTAATACAAAACAGAGAACGGCTACACACTGGGAGCGACGGGGTCTTTGGGTTCTGGAGTCTTAACTTTTTCAGCTTGAGGCTCAGGGGCGACGGAAACAGGCCTCTCCTCTGCAAAAAGGTCGGCTGTGTCATCAGAGGCGTCTGGCTGGACGGACATACCCTCCGTGACGTTGATATCGACGGCTGAAAAGTCAAACTTAGGGTATAGAGCCTTGGCCTGACGGAGGGCATCCTCAAAGCCATCGGTATATGAAGACCCAAGCTCCGTCAAGAGGGCGTCAGAATCGCGGTACTCTTGGACGGCCTTCTCCTTGGCAAGACGAAGTTCGTCCTCCTTATCCTCCAGGACGGCTTTGAGTTCCTCCACCGTCCTCTGGTGCTCGTCCCTTGCCTCCTCCGCCAGCTTGAGTTTTTTCTCCGTCACCACCTTCCAGTTTTTGAGCTCGAGCAGCTCCTCCTCCGTCACCCTGGCCTGGTCACGGACCCTCTCCAACGCCGTCTCATTGCGAAGAGCCCGGTCCATTAGACCCTTCGTCATAAGCATAGCCTGACGACCAAATTGGACTTTGTAAAAAAAATAATAATAACAAAAAAAGAAATTGAAAGATAAATGGTGACGGATCCTTACTTGGGCAATGTTGAAGAGGCCCGTCTCCCCCATGGCCTCCGTCGAGTGGTTCCCCAAGTCCTCGTAGTCCTCGCTCCCAATGATGGAGGAGATCTTCCCCAAGGCATATTTTAGGTCCTCACGGAGTAGGACGGGCGGTTTCTTCTGGCTGCCCGGGGGAACAACCATCAGACCTTTCCCCGCCCCAGGCTTAGCTGGGGTCACCGTCTTCCTTCCCTCCGCCATGAGGCCTATGACGGGCTCCGTAGAAACTTTCTGTTTCTTGGGCGCGCGGTCGACCCTGGGCATCGGTCTCTTCGCCGGGGGCCTGCTCGAGCCCGTTCCCATCGCCCCGACGTCCGTCTCCTTGTTCTTGGCGGCTTTGCTTTTGATGGCAGCCCTCCTCTTCGCGTCGTCCATCTCTGTAGAAACAAGAACAGACGGGTGAAATTCAAAGCGAATGAACAAAAGAGAAAATAAGTGACGGACTTACGCTGACGGGTGCGTTCCTCGTATTTTATCGCGGCGGCTGTAGGCTCCGGTCCGTCGCAATACCAGTGGACGGTATTAAGGTTGACAAGCTTCGCCCAAGTCCGTTCTTCTGGTTTCGTCTTTGAAAAGATTTTCTCCAAAAAGCTGTACTCCTCTAAGTCAACTTGTGGACGCCGTTGCACTGAAAAAAACGGAGAGAAATTTAGGACGGCTATTTAAAAGTCAAAGCAAAATTACCTACGTAACACGACGGTCTGAACTGTACCGGACGGGTCCAAGATGCCCCATGTCCTGTCGACGGGCAGGAAATCCGTCTCCCCCGGGTGGCACATCCAACCGTCACCCTCCAGGAAGAAGTAGCGGCTCTTCCAGTCTCTGTTGGAGTCCGGGGTCTCGTAAATGACCTTCAAGACGGATTTCCTGGGAACGAAACTGTACATTCCCCTCGACTTATCTATTTCGTCCGGACGGTAGCAGTGAAGGAACTCTCGTACGGTCAACGACCTCGAGCCGTTGGACATGGCTCCGTACAGAACCTCCATGGCAACAAAGACCCTCCAGGCGTTGGGGGACACCTGGCTGACGGATAGACCTAAGTGGTGAAGGAGTTCCCGTTTTAACCTGTTTAGGGGAAATCTAAGTCCAGCTTTTAGTGCCTGTTCATACACCCCCAGATCGCCCACTCCGTCGTAATAACACTTCTCGGATTTGTAGGGTAGACGGATGGAGATATGGTCGGGTATTTGGTAGATGGCCCTAATGGTCTTGAAGTGAACCTCCTTAATTGTGGACACAAATTTGTGCACCGTCCACTCAGGCAGCATGACGAACTCCCTAAGTCCGTCAGCCCCGACTACAGTTCTAGGTTCTCCACCGTCGTCAGAACCTTCCTCTGGTTCGGCCAACTCCATATCCTCATTTGTTGAGGACGGTGAAGTGGCAGACGGAGTCCTCTCGATCAATTCGTCCGGATCTTTGTATCCCGACGGGTACAATTCTTCGTAACCCGCCCCGTCGCGAACGAACGACTGGTTACTCGACGCACTAGACATTGCCTACAACGAGTGACAAAAACCTAAGACTGACGGTCTAAAATAAAAAAGGGGGAAGAAACAAGTACAAGAAATTTAATGCTTCTACCGTGACGGTCATAAAAATTAAAGGTATAACAGCAAGATGAACGGATAGGATCACTTACCGAAGAAAGAAGTGAACGGGTAGATCTTGTTGCTGAAGGGTGTGAACGGATTGGGCTCTGACAAATGACGGACTCGCTCTGACAGTGAAGTTTCTACGCAAAGTAGAAAAATGAAGGAGAAGTGCTGGTTTTTATAGGTGGAGTGCACGGAAGACGAAGCGGCACTTCGATCCAAGATACGGACCAATCTGCGAGTGACACGTGTCTTCGTCTTAAATGCTTCTGCAGCCTGTCAGACCCCCACAGTCATAACGGTGTCTCTACCCATCGTCCCCTTTCCAAAGGTCCTCATCACCAACATCCATTGAGCTCTGATCGTCATCTCTCTGACTCCGTCTTCCACCTATATGTCCTTATGGTCGCCATCCCAGTTCTTTGTTACCGTCCATTCATGCCCATCCGTCACCTCCATAAACACGGGCCATCATTATTGTTTTTCTTGACCGTCACCCCAATTGACCGTCCGCACGACGGCGACGGATCAAATGGGGTGAAGGGGGCAGCTGAAGAGGGTAAAATGTGAGATAAGGCCTGGTAGGCCCAATAGGCCCATTGACGAGCCCAATGGGCCCATGTCCACAAGCCCAAAGAAGGTAGAGCCCATCCTTCGTGTGGGTCCCTGACAGGACGAGGGTCCGGACTTGCCCATCACGTTTCAAGAAACTTGTTCTACAAGCATGAGAGGCTTACTCAGCAAGTCTGAGAAACTTGTTCAACAAGTCTGAGAGGCTTGTTCAGCAAGTCTGAGAGGCTTGCTCTACAAGGAAAGGAGGCAGGACCTCACCACTATAAAAAGGCCCCAACACCCTCAAAAAAGGTATGTGTAACTAACTCCTCTCTAGCACTCTAGAGTTGTAAAAACGTTTTCTGACTCAACCTTCGGAGGGTATTTGGCCGGCTCCGCACCGGAGCCCCCTTTGAAGGTGTGTTTGTACTGTTCTATCTTTTTCAGGCAACGGTTGTTCGAGTGTAAGGGTCGTGCATCTCACTGGTGAGCATTTCGGCATCATCATGAACCATTAAGTCCTTAGGGATAAACTACATGTACATTAGTCTAACTCTCTAAATTTAAAAGTAATAGTAAAACATTTGTACGAGGGTTCTCAAATAATGCAAAATATTGCTAGAGTTTCCATCATCCTTTACATTAGTGCATCAACACACTTGTTGACTTCCTGAAAATCATGTTTTACCTGCATTAGAGGTACGCGGCTTATTTGCTTCCCTAAAAGTAAAATCAGCAACAAGTAGTGATATAATGTTGTTGTTCTACAATTTTGTGACATCAAGTCCAACAACTTTTGCATCTAGTCCCACTTTCAAAATTTGTATTTTTATTTTGTTACGTGGTAAAATACCATCCCATAGTGTATGCCAACATTAGGCATAGTCAACCGAACCTACCTTCAAATGGTGATGATTTCCTTTTTGATCTCTTTCTCTCGGTGTGTAACTATTGAGTAAACTAGTATTGAATGGAATAAACAAGTACATTGATGCATTTATAAATATATTAAGGTGAGAATAGTTTCATTACTACAATATATATATAATTGTTAAGGTACACACTTTCATACCCACCACGTGTCTTATTTTTAATCAATATTAACATTATTCATTCACACACCAAAAAAAAAACCCAAATATCATCGATAAATTATTGTTAGGCCTCCATAAATATCTTTTATCCCATTATCAAGTTAGCCCATAAATATTTTCCATCACATCACTAGATTGGACTACAAATATAAACCATTACAAAAAGCCCAGTATTTTGCATCCTATTTAATTCTATTATCATAATTTAACAAAGCTCATGGTTCAAACTCATGGCCAAATTATTTTATCAATAGGATTCAAATCCTATGATCAAAGCCCATGGTTCAAACTCAACGCAAAATATCTATAAAAGCCCAATTCTTATTAGCACCATAAAAAACTCAGTTCTTTTTGGCACTATTAAAGCTAATTGCCACATGCCATCATCAAAATCCAGTTCTTATTGGAGACATAAAAAGCTCAATTCTTATTATCAAAGCACATTGTTACATGGCATCATCAAATCTCAATTCTTACTGCTAACATCAAAAATCCAAGCTAACCACTTGGCACTATTTTATCAAAAGACCAAGTTTATTAATACTTGGCAAATACTATATCATGAGTATTTTACTTAAAACCCAATGATAAACAATTCTTGACAAATAAGATTATTTAAGTTCCTAAACCCATAACCATAATTATTTTAAATCTTATTCAAAAAATAATAATAAATAATTATTTTAAATCAGATCACAAACTCATGGTAATTCTCTATTTTCAAAACCCATTGCTATCATTTTATAAAAAGCTCATATAAGGCTATGATTATTGTAGGGTCCTGGTTTGAGGGGTTCTTCACTGTAGATGTGAGCGAACCCAAACCCAACAGGCCCAATACAATGAATTTGGTAGAGAAACGGGCTCAAGAACTGGGCCTTTGTGAGGACTTCATCAACGGTCGGGCAGGATTGTTAGGGAGCGGGATCATCAAAGGCGTAGAGGAGGGGTAAAAGTCTATCCTCGGGCTTCGTCCGAGGATGGGTTCTTCTTCTTCTCTTCTGATACTTCACGGCTAGAGCTTTCAGGTGTCTTCCGAACTGCGATCCCCCCTTTGTGTGGCCTCTGTTGTTATTTATTTCTCTCTTCCATTCATCCTCCTCCTACACTTGTCAGTCATCCATGCCTATCCTCAAGTGCACATCCCCTCAGCCATTCTTTCTGGCGTTCTGTGAGCAGTTGTGGCCCCCATCGTGCTGTCTAGAGGTCACATCCACATCAATGGGGTCAAAGTGTTAGCTGTGTGTATTTAATACGGAGGTGATGGCTCCTCTTGGGGTTGTCTCTCCACCATCCCCCCTATGGCTAGCCCATAGGGCCTGGAATCTCTCTCGCGATCCTTGGGTGGACCGCCTCGGGTGACGTGGCGTTTTTCTCTCCTATGATTGTTGCTTGCCGAGGATACAATTGTCCTCGGCCGTACAACCTAGAGGTCTGGATTCTCTCCATCTGTCCTCGGGCATTTCTCACTCCTCGGCGTGGGCCTTGGGCTTGATATCAAATGGGCCGGGGTCCCCAGATCTTTTGGCCCCACAATTATTTATCTTAAACCCATGAAATCTATATAAAAACTCATGGTCACTATTTATCTTATTGACAAAATTTAGGTACAGTACCTTGGTGTTGTTCCTTAGGTTCCCTCTTAAGAATCAGCCATATGGCTATTTAATTAAAAAAAAAAATCATTCTATTCCATGAGAAAAAATCCACATGGCATAATCTTAAGAAGGTAACCTAAAGAACAGCACCTAAGCCTTGCCCTTATCTTATATTCATACTTTTTTACTTTCAACACCATGGTAATTATTCATCCTACAAACCCATCATTTGTTAAAAGCTCATGAGAACGTCATGTTTTCTGAGTCTTATTTAAAGCCCATAGATATTGCCTCAGTTAAGACCCATGGCAAATGTTATTCCCAAAAGAACCATGGAGGTCATTATTTAAAAACCTTATAGTAAATATTATTTACAAAGCATTTTGAAATAATTAAGCTTATGTCAAATACTATTATTATAAAGCCTTGCAAATTATTACCCAAAACAAATTACAAATATTCATTAACCAAAGAATACATTATATTTTTACTAACAATAAAAACCCATGAGGAGTAAAAAAAAAACACCTATAGCAATATGTGGCAACATTTTCCATATTGTAAGACTCAAGAAGCGATGGAAAAGGAACAAGCCTAGGTGGAGAGAACCACAAAAGCAAGGCCCAACTGAAGTGCTCAGCCCTCAAGGCCAAGCCCAACCCAAAATACCAACCAAAACAGTCCAAAGCAAATAGCTAAGTCAGCTAGATAGCTTCCCTTCAGTTCATCTCTAACAAGACTCAATTGGATAGCTCACTGAGAAGAACCAAGCTCCCATACCAAATTAAGAGCTAACTATATGTCCCATCAGTCCTACTACCACTAACACTCTTGACATGAACAATACCCAGGGCTTGGGCTGGCACCTAAAGTTTAATGGACAAAAAATGTTCATCTTATTTCCCAAGTTCTAGTTCCAACAGGAGGCCATGACCAAATTACTCAAGGTCCAACAAACCAACTCTCTAAGTGCCAAATATGTCTAAGAATCAATTCAAGTTTCAAGCTCATGAACCCCAAAAGGAGAAATTTAGGGAAATGTGGTTGGAAGGCATAAAGAGATCTCTAATAGAACCCTTTAAAGTAGGCTAAAAACTTAACACCTGGCTTGGGTGACAAGCCCTACTCTTTAGGGCTCAAATCTCAATTACAGTAATCAAGATTCTAATCCTAATACTTGACTTAACCTCAATGGTTGTAATCAATCCCTAGAATCTCAACATTTAATGCAAGATTAGCCAAATATTCACCTCCAGCTGATATTACCCAAAAGAGAAGAAAAAAAAATCCCAAAAGGAAATCACCCCATTTTTAGCCAAATCCTAGGTTAAATACTCTAACACTCTTCTTACTAATCAGACCCAATGTTTTTTAACCCTTGCTAATCACCCCCTAAGCTCCACTAAAAAAGAAAACCCCCATTAATTCTCCCAAGATAGACCAACCTCTCTTAAATTAGATGTCGTTCTTGTTATTTCCAGCCCTTTGTTCATAAATAAGCCCTCCTTTAGCTTGTAGATCAGCACTTCCAGCCCATAAGTAACCTCTTGCAGTCCATAAAAATCCATATTCACCTATCCACAACACATTCCTTTCCTTTTTAACAAATCCTAGCACCATAAATATTCCCCAATTAGTTATAAGTAGCCTTTCATCACCAATGGCCAAAAATAGCTAAGTCTCTCTGCCTCTTCCTTTCCGTATCACCATACGTTTATTCACCAACTCACTTGAAAGTAGCCTTCACCACCCATTATGCATTTTCCATAAGAATCTTGGTTAAATATTTGCTGCATTAAGTTGGACTCTCTCTTTCTCCCTTCATTCCATACTGAATAGCCATCTTTCTTTCTTTTCTTTTCTTTTTTTATTTTTTTTTAATTTATATATATATAGTCATGGAACCTCTAGTTTTTACCATTTTTTTCCATTGAATTATATAATGTATTTGTGACAATAGAGTTTTTCCCTTATGTTGATATGGTAGTAGGAAAAAGTACTCAAGACCCTTTTGATCAGAGAACATAATAATTTTCTAATATGGACACTTATTTGAATTCGTTTAATAATTGACCATTGGACAGTCAATCTAATTCTACTCTACCATTGGACTATTTTATTTTTTGTGTTTGTTGTAATAGAGTTATCCTTGTATTTACAAATCATCACAAAATGTTTCCTTGAGCTCTGATGTTGCTCTTGCTAAGGTACAACCTTTATTTCTTGCTTGGATAGGCCTATCACTACACCAAAAGCCTTTGGGCTACACCTAGGGTTGTCCACAGGTCGGGTTGGGTTTGGAGTTAACCTGTACTCGACTTGATTGAGTTGGGTGACTAAAAAATTGGACTCGTACTCGACCAAACATACTGGTCTAACCTGATGTTTTGGGTCATCAGTTGGGCAAATTGGAATCGTCAGTTTGGCAAGTATGGGCTGCAAATTGGTCAACAAAATGAATCAAAAAATATTAATAAAACAAATCAAACAAATGATCAATAAAATACAAATCAGATAAACAAAATAAAAATGTCTTAGGGTTTCAAATTTTTAAGTTAATGTTTCGAGTTTGATAAGTAATAACTCAAATCTATGACCAAACAAATCAAATCAATAACTATAAATGTCTGAGTTTTAAGTGATTTGAACAAATGATAAACTCATATCTCAAAATAGAGAAAAAGAGAGATGAGAAAGGAAGAAAATATATTGAGACTAAACTCATTTTGACCGCGGAGGAAAGAAAGTGAGGTAGTGACATGGTGATGATAGAGACGGCTGAAGAGGAGTGTGGAGATTAGAGAGAGATTGAAAAGTGAAAAGTGAAAACTAGAGAGAGAGAGAGAGATCCGAATTTTTTATTTTGAGTTTGAGTGGTTGTTTTTGATTTTGCATGTAGGAAAAGTGTAAGATAACTGTATACAACTTACTTAGAAACTAATGAGAGATGAAAAAATATATATTTTGAAGATAGGTGGTAGATTTTCTACCAATGAGAGGAAGACACGTGGGGAAAAAATCTTAAACCTTATCACTTTGCCTAAACATTATGAAGGCTAAACAAAATATAATTTCTAAAGATAAGTTGGTAGATTTTCTACCAATGAGAGGAAATGTGTGGGGGGGGGGGGGTAGAAATTTAAAAGTAATTTTAATATACATTGATCAAGTTGATTTATCTGGGTCTCTAATCCTTTAACCTACCACTAGAACCAAAGTTTCAGTTTTCAAAAGAAGAAAACTCGTATTTGGATCCGCCTACTAGGCTTCAGGTCGGTCAAATTTGGTTGGTTAGGTCAGGTCCCTGTACCTTGAAGCCCAATGTTGAGTCTCAGTTTAGCCTCCTCACATATTTTATTCAAGAGCATTAATCTCTCCCCTTACAATAGTTATGCTTAATTAATATACATTTTTCTACTTACTTTGAGTTTTAATTTTTTTTTCTCTCTCTATCTAACTCCGTAGAAAAATATATATTAATTAAGCATAACTTAATATAACCATTTTTGGTATCCTAGTGATTAGAGGAGTTTGGTCTTACATCTTTCTCTCTCATGTCTCATGTTCTAGCCCCTTAAATTATTTTATTATATATTGCAGGCTACCCCACAATCCTCAAATTATTTTATTATATATTGTAGGCTAACGGGCTAGCCGAATGGGTATCCATGGGCCGAAAAGTCAATCCATTGCCTAATTCATTGGGCTAGTGGCTACCATGGGACTGAAAAGTGCCGGGTCGGATCACGAATTGGTCCGGTAGTCTATTGGGATACAAATACAATATAAGATGTCTACACTCACCAAATCCATGAAGCATTCTTAGTTTTGTCATCATTCAACCTAGCCAACAACTCTCACTCGACATATATACTATTATACTTGGCTTTTAAACCTCCACACACAAGTTATCATTGTTTGAGGCCAGTTGCCAACTGATTGTTGCCGACAAAACCAAGTTGTAGTCCTCTACCTCCTAAAACCAAGTCACAAATTTATCATTATTATATGATTTTTTATACACCAAAATTTCCAATCTTTTTTTACCCGTTGTAGTCTTCTAGATAGATTGTCTTTTTTATTTTTTATTTTATTAATGTCTCGTCGTGCGGCATAACTGAGAACAAAATGGCATATACATGTGTTTTTAAATATTTAAATTATTTCTTTGCCTTGTTGGTCAGTTGGTTGCATGCCATAATAATTGAGAACAAAATGCATTAGACCCTTTAAAAATTAACAAACAGGACAAGAAGAAGAAAGTATACTTTTACTTTGTCAGATGTTATTATGTTAAAAATATTTTATTTTATTTATTGGTAATAACTAATAAGAGAAGTAAAGTGAATATATCATGGTACATGTAACACGCTACAATGGGAATTTTATTTATTAAGAATGGTTTCCATTCACTTGAATATGCTTTTCGAATACTTAATTGTATTTGTATTTTTTTTTAATGCAAATGTCACATATGCCCATGTGGTCAATTTACGATGGGTAAATTTCATATTGAAAAATGAGTGTGGGTTAAAAAGGTTTAAAGTATATGTTGTGTATTCAAGAGTTAGACTCTTTTGGATATACATCACTATCAGTTTTTTCAAGATCTTCTTCATTTTCTCCATGTGTGTTAAAATACTTAGGGGTTGTTTGGATAAAAAAAAGATCTCACTCATCACTGAAATATCATTACTCATTACTCATCATTGTATAACTCATTTCCTATCACCTAATAATGATGAAATATCTCTTAAAGCCCGTTTGGCACCTAAAGCCCAGTTATGTTTTCAACCTAAAAAGCTAAAAAAAATTTGAACCACAGACTGAGCATTGTGTAGTGCCACAAAACGGCTACCCGCGAAGCCCTTCATGCCCACATATTCTCCTTTACTCTTATTTCCTTCAGCCCTTGATGGGACCGACGAACTCTTTCGCTCAGACGAACTAATCAAACATCTCCATCCACATCTTTGTGTCACTAACAAATGGAGGAAAGCCATTCAATGCATTAAATAAAGCCTCAAACGGTTACGAGACCAACTGTATAGACTGTTGGAGGCTCATCAAAACTTACATTACTAAGCATGGAAGCGTTACCAAGAGAGGTATTAAAGCTACAATAAAAGCCACAACGGCTAGATGTTGTGGCACCATATATAAACACTGCACAAAACCAATACAAGGTACAAATAATAAAAATATATGTCATAACTCTACTCATTGACATTCTCTTGGAACTTCCATACACTAACTTAATCATCGGAGATTCTTTGGCAGGCACCACACCAGTGACCAACTAAGAACATCTTCGTGCAGCATTTTCAAGTACAGGGACAAGGTTGTTGGCTCATCTGGACCCGTTCACTTGACTAAAGATTTCTGCTTCATCAGCCCTAGGGATGGCAATTTTGCCCCGCCCCGCTTAACCCGACCCTCCCGCTTCACCCTGCACGGGTTTTCCCCGCCCCGTAAAGGTGATGGGGCAAGGATGGGGCAAGATTTTAGTCTCGCACCATGGGGCGGGACGGGGATGAATTTAGATTTTTTAGACCCATCCTGCCTCGCCCCCGTTGCTAAGGGTTATAATTGTAAATTTTTCATACCCTAAAACCATACTATTTAAATAACATATCAATATTAGCTTATTTTATTTTACCCAATGTGGTTCTCTACATTTATTTTGTTATATGTTATACTATGAGTTTTTTTTTTTTTTTGGTGATTGTCTTATTAAACGCTTGGATATATTATTCAATTTTTTCTAAAAATTTAATTGATTTGATGGGATAAATTTAGTTGTAATTTCAAGTATATTTTTATTAATGAAATAGGTTTCATTAAAAAAATTATACTAATTGTAGGGCAAATTAACAAAAAATAGAGTTTTATGGGGTGGGGCGGGGCTTCACGAGGCCCCAAGGGGTAGGGATGGGGTGAGAAAGTTTTCCCCGTCATGTGAAGCGGGGCAGGATGGGACAAGACAAAACCATGCGGGGCTGGGACAAAGATCCCATCCTTCGGCCCCGCCCCGCCCCATTGCCATCCCTAATCAGCCCCTATAACCCAATTGCGCCGAACCCTTCCTGGGAACTTCTCCACCCTCGCCCAACTACGCTAAAGCCAAAAATTCGCTATACATAGTCTTCCTCCGTCCTTATCCCTGATACCGAACCCAGAAAGTAGTTGTAGACCTCCTTCTGTAATCCTCAACCTTGAAATCGAACCCAGAAAACTCCATTGCGTGCTATGCTCCTCAATCAAATCGATGGTGGTTGACAATATGAGGAATCAGATGGCATAGCTCACTGCATCGACCGCTGGAGCTTTCGCACTCACTGTTGCTCTTACCCTTTTGTTTGCAAGGTGTTTGGCTTGGAGGAAAATTACCAAGAGTAGTTATAATTTTTCTCTCATCTTTTCTGAAATTTAGGCAAAAAATGAGCATATTTTTCTGGGTAATTCATGGTATTCAATAGAGTTTATTTCTTTATTGTTGTTGTTTATGTGTCTATGTTGATTGGTGAAATGAGGAATGGATACTAGTTTGCATGGGTTTTCTTTTTGATGTGGTATTGGTTTCAAATTGTAATGATTCGGTTGGGATTTCATGTTGGTTGGGAGTATTGGGTAGAGATTGGAATTTACCATGTGGGTGTTGTTGCTGAGGATATAAAAGGGTGAGAATATGACAAAGGAATTAAGTTGATTATTGAGTTGAATTTCACTACTTGTTCTGTATCAAGCAGGTTTGTAGTTTGATGAGTTAATTGCACTGTAGATTCTAGTTTGTAACTTTACTGTAGATGCTCTTGACTGTGTTCTTCAATTTGGTTTGGAAGCCGAAGAAAAAGAAAAAGAAAATGAAGTGTGATGTATAGAAAAAAATGTTGGTCTCAAAATAAATTATGGCCATTGGTGGGGAGCAAAGTCTGAATTGTGACGTGACAACACTATGACCATGGGTCTCATTATGTGAGGGAAATTACCATTGTGCCACCATAACTTTGTTTTGATTACTCAAAAACAAGTATTTTTTGTTTTCATTCTCTATCACTCGTAACTCAATTTGTTGAGAAATGAGTGATGGAAATAGAAAGTAGAAACTGATCCAAACAAGAGGTGTATGCATGGAACCCACAGTTTTTGAGATATGAGTGATGAAAATAAAGTTAAGAGTGATTGAAACCACTAAATCCAAACAATCCCTTAGTATTTAAAAAAAAAAAAATTACATGTCAATTTGGACTCTTTCTCAATGCAATGAAGGATGCTTTGTTTTCTTTCTACCAGCATCTTTATCGTGTCGGCCACGTCCGTTTATAATTTATTTCCCTTCTTCCTTCTTTTGTTTTTTTTACCCCAAATACATGGTTGAGATCTAACGCACTTTGTACTTTCTACTACCAAATTTGACTGAGTACGTAGGCAATTGCCAATAATCTTCGGATCTTTGGCGCTTTCAGCAGGCACCCGCACATACACATTAATAACTAATAAACAATAGTCACTTTCTACGATAGCAATCACAAAAGATCTAAAATATATATATATATATATATATATATATATATATATACAAAAGATCAGTAATGCATGACAACAATTTTCATCTCCCTTTCTAGTTGAGGGCGACTAGTCTTTAACTCACGGAAGATGTTATTTTGGGTATATTGATGTGCATATTTCTTATGAAAAAATGCTAAATCGTTGTTCTGTTAGTTACATATAGTCATGATGACTAACTGTAATTAACAATATAACTAATAAAGTTCATTTTTTTTAAAAAAATTTAGAAATCAATTTTGCTCACTTGAAACTTGAGAGTTAAGAATATTCACCTAACAAATTTTAAGAACTAATGATGTATTTTGAAATATTTTTATATAGGGATAAAATGCTTAAGAGTTTTGTGTTAATAAAACTTAAATTTGCTCCGCCAAAGATTCGCTATTATTTGGGATTGATTTGAGTATTTATAGTAGTTAAAAGAAAGGAGTTCTAAAAAAGAAAAATTGCAGACTTTCCATTTATAAATTAGTTATTTCCTAAAATAGCTCTACGTTAAGAAGCTTCAAGTTTACATGTGTGAA